>BSBM01000753.1:41085000-45885000 GCA_027924585.1 Larix kaempferi
AGGAAGATACTTGAGGATTTGCAGAAGAAACAAGAATACTCCACTCCACTTTTGATTGACAACACTCATGCAATCAAGCTGGCTAAGAATCCTAGATTCCATGATCAAACCAAACATATCAACACAAAGTATCATCTGATTTGACATCAAGTAGAGGCCAAGACAGTCCATTTACATCATTGTGCCACAAATGATCAAATTGCAGATATCTTCACCAAAGCACTTGGACAAGAAAAGTTTAAAAGATTTAGAACCATGCTTGGACTTACAAACACCCCTTCGAATTAAGGGAGGGAATGTTAGAATCCTAGGGTAATTTGTAAATAAACAAAACTTCAGTTTAGGAAGACGTAGAGTCTAGGAGACTCTAATAGACCATTTGGAATACAAATGCCAAAGTTCACAAACACTTGGTATAAATACAATGCTTGGTGAATGAAATAATGAATCTGGTATTTATTTTCCTGTCGAATGATCAAGCCCTTTGGTTCCATTTGCGTGGGACAAAGCAATTGCTATGTTTAATTCCAATGAAAATATTTAGGAATGGAACAAAATATGAAGAGTGACCCAAGCCCTTTGGTTCCATTTGAGTGGGACAGAGTAATTGTTAATGATAGAATCTCAAATAACCCTCAATCAATTAGTTATTACACTATTATATAAATGAATAAAATTGATTAATTTTTAAAAATAAAATCAATACAATCTTTTCTTTTGTAATTTTTATTTATTAAATTGATTAAATTTCTTTAATATCAAAATTAATAAAAACTAATGTTATCCAAATACTTATACAATTAATTATTGTTTAGATTTAATATAATTTTGATATGAACTATAAATTCCTTCCTTGATTATCAAAAATTGAATTTAAATGTAAAAATAATTTTGAAAAGAATTGTAAATCTCAATATTATATATTAAAAAAACTTAAATGTTAAAATATTTTTTTTGTTTGCTCGAATTTCTTCTAAGTTACTTTAATTGAATTGAATTGGGGTCGCCTAACTAAATTACCCCTTAAGAAAATTGAATAACTCAATGAGCTAACCAAAATTGACAAAATGATTTTGAAATGAATTGTAAATCCCAATCTCATACATTAAAAATATAAAAAAAGATTATCAAAAATTGATTTTAGATATGGACATAATTTTACATGAAATGTAAATCCGAATTTCATACATTAAAAATGATAAAAATTTGATTTATGCTTGGGAACTCTGATATATTGTTATGATTAGGCTGATTCACTACTTTCAGGGTAATAGTCATCACTTGTTACACAATAGACGATCCATCTTCTTAGACAGAAAAAAAGAGCGACAAAGAGAACCCCTTCAAATTATAAACTGCAAGAGATTCAGTAAAGAAAGTGGCATAGCCTTCAAATTATGCAAACTGTAAGGGATTCACTTTAGCAAAACGTAAGAATTTCTTTCATTGATCTATGAACGTGGTTACATAACATTGACAATCCACATACAAAATCTGTATTTATCTTTGTCTGCAATGGAATTCGAAAACCCAATATCATCGCAATCAAAGAATGACCTTTATTCACTACCCCACAACGACAAAGGCAACGCAGCAGGAACGAACAACTTTAATCTACTAAAAACCAATAAACAATTCAACAGCCTCACCGCTAGACTCGACCTACATTAAACAACACAATGGACGCTACGAAGAAATCATGAGCACAAGAGCACCCACAACGAGAAGAACAATGTAGTACAGAACCGCCATGGATCTATAGGCGACACTTGTAGATCCCGAAGCAGATCTGCCAGATGGAGAAAGAGTAGGAGACGAGATCGGAGCGCCAACCTCGGGAGCTGGAGACGCAGCTGGAGGCTTAGCGCTGAAGAATTATTGTGGAAGGAGCACCTTGTCGACCTGGTAGACGATCACGGGGTTCTAAGAATAAACTGCGCTATTGACGGGCGTATTGATTATCCTAGTGGATATGTTGACGTTGTTCCCGAACGAGGTGACATTGATGCCGAAGGGTCCTCCGTTGCCCGATGCCATGGTTCTCACCGGGTTTCTCACTGTCTGGAACTGCCCGAATGTGTATTAATTCGGCAACATGTCCGCATGTCCATCACCTTCATTTCTGGGTTCCCGCAGATGCAATAAGGGATGCCCTCAATCTCCTTGCCAAGTGTCAACTTCAAGATTCTTTGTTCACTTTATGCTTCTTTGTTGATGTAACTTGTTATCTCCAAGTCATCCTTGTCTAGGGTATTAGGACCAACTCCAAATGACCACAGTATGGGTCATTTGGCTCATTAGGTGTGCTAATTCCCATCACCTTGTCTTTTGTCTTGTCTTTTCCAAGTCTTTGTCAAGTCACCTTGTTTGCTTGTTGTCATGCCATTTACACCTTTGTCATTAATGTTGTCATCAATGACAATCCTATTCAAAAGATAATTATGTCAGCTGCAACTCACTGGGATGCACCAACACCCCAACAACCATAGATTTATAAATGATATTTCAGACTCTTCTTAAGTCTGCAGATTACATACATCATAAACCAGAAGCCCTTGTTTGTTTCCAAAGCACTTCATCATTCTCATCAAGCACTCATTATTCAATATAACTTCATTCTGTCCATCAGCAAATATCACCAATTAGATCACATCTTCATTATGCCTTCATTATTCATGTCATATCAATCTGCTGCCATATCTCCATTCATACACTTTACATTGTCCATATGCACATCACAACATTATGCCCATATCATTAGTAATCTCTTCATCATTCTACCAGCATGTCTTCATTTTGTCCATCAATAAGCTGCCTCAGTTTAACAAATAAAAATACATATCTTTGCCACATCATCATGGTTTTTATGCCCGCATGGTCTCCACCCTTATGCCCTCAATGACCCATAATGTATGCCTGCAATGGTCATATGAAATGATATTTATGTTTGTAATGTATGCATGAGATGATATTTGTGTTTGTAATTTATTCATTCTTGCACAAAGTTTGTACATTTTTAATTTTTGAGAGATGTCATTATAGCACATGTATACTTTTCTAATGATTTTTATTCTTATTTTTTGTTTGCAATGACGACCATGAATGCCCACTCTGACATCTAAAGAGAAATTCAGAGGCTCAGAGAAATTCGAGCCTCAATTACTATTGTTGATGACAGGCATGTTATGCTTGCATCCAATTTGGATGCAATGATAGAGACCTTTAGTAGGTCTAATGGTGCTTTGTAAGATATTGCCACATTTAGAGAAATAAAGAGGCAACAATATGCGGATGGACTTAGGTACAGAGAAGTCAAGAAGTTGAAAATCTCAAAAGAACAAATATTTTCCCTGTTTAGAAATCCACGGGATGGTGAAGTCCCTAATGCAAACAAAAGGCACATTTCTATCAAGTGGTGTACATATCAACCATTCATAGATAACTGGATGGACCGATGGTAGATGGTGTTTGATGCAACACCACACAACAACAGGGAAATTCCTTTGTATTTTCTGAGAAAGATGTACGTAGAGTTTGTGCTGGGGAAGCATGTTAACTATTTTGATATCTTGGAGTACCAGGGTGTTGGGATGGGGATGCCTCAGCAATGTCCCAATGCGAGGCACATAGATCCCAATTGCCCCATAGCTCCACCTCATAGGAGGCTATCGAAGCCATATGTGCCGCCTTCACATTAGTTGGTGCCAGAGACACAAGCTTCCTTCCTACTGTTGGCATAGGAGGTTGTTCTCCATACCACGTATCTTCATGGTATGCACCAGGTAGGCCCATCAGATCCACCATCTATGGGTGGAGTAGAGCCAACACCTGTCGGTGGGGTAGATCCACCAACTCCCGGTGGGGTAGAGCCACCACCTTCCAGTGGCCGAGGAGCATCTAGTAGTGGCACTGTACCTACACAGCATGAGCACAGCCATCTACCCCACCCATGCACAGTATGCGACCATCCTTTCTTTGTTCCTGTCCGAATAGATGATACCTTTACAGGGTATTTCACACAATTAAGTAAGTGGTTAACAATTTACTGTCATTTTTAAATTATATTTCCTTACTATACACATATATATGGTTCTCTAATATTTTTAATGGTCTTAAAACTTGTAGTTATTACAAGAAGGGCACGAGGTTGAAGACCTTTGCACTGATGATGCAGAGCATAGTACAGAGGCTCATGCACCAGCACTGCATGATGATGATGATGATGTTGCCATACTTTCAGTGACAACAACTCACAATGAGGTAACTATTTGAACATGACATTATTTTAATACATGAGTAGGTCCAGTTAAAAATTTAGTGTCATTTGTAAATTATTTTTCCTTACTATACACATATATAGATTGCTAATATTTTTAATGATTTTAAAACTTGCAGTTTCCAGAAGAAGGGAATGAGGGCCAAGAGGCTCATGCAGTAGAACCTTCTGAGTTACAAGATGTTGTCATACCTTCAGCGACAACATCTCATGTTGAAGTAACTATTTCAACATGACATTATTTCAACACATGCTATTTTTTTATCACATGTTACTTAATCAATGTTACATGATCTAATATTTACAATTTTCTAAATTGTAGGTTGCAAATCCCCGTCAGATGGAAATGTTTTCATCTAGTGAGCTCCCCACCGGTGGGAATACAATCGATAGCGTGCCTGCGGAGATAGAATGGATGGCAGACCGTTTCTTAGAATTGATTGACATATACAACACATTGGTATGTATTTCATCATTTTCAGTTTATTAATACATGCTATTCCATTGACCAATGCATTTCTAACTACGTCAGTATTGGTGATTGTAGCCACCAGCAGATATACATTCGAGATTGTCAGCAGTTCGATATCCTTGTAGTCCCAATGTGCAAAAGGGACAAGTGTACAAGAGAGGCTCCACTCCTGGAAAGAATGTGGATGTCCTCTATAGCAGACACACGAGAGATCCATCTACCCCTGACCTAACAAAGGTCATTGATGCTGCAGACAGTGTCGCATCTATAATAGCCACGAGTCATACAGAGGTAACTATTTGGACAATCATAATGCATAGTATTTAACCATGTTACTATATTGTTTATTCATGCATGTCTAACTATTTCTCCATTTGGTGATTGTAGCCATTAGTGGCAGAAGTGCCCGACCCCTCTGCTCAATCCATGGTTCTGACCGTGTCTCCTCTTGCGGTGAGATGTTTATTAATGACGAAGTTTTTTTATTCAATATACCCAAACACGTTGATCAATGTTGAATTGCTGAATTAATTGAGATATGATATTTTATTTGCAGAGCACAACTATAGATGTGCCTTCTATGAGCACACCGCTCACATCTATACCCCATGAGGACTTGGTGAGTGTTTGTCAGAACTAATTTGGCCATAAGTTAATTTTTTTAAGTTTGTTGATGGTAGGGTATTAGTGCAGTTATTTGATAAAAATAATGATTTCTTTTGAAGACTTCTGAGATGCCGAGTGATCCCAGGTAGATGGTCGATAGAGGAAGTCAGGGAAAAACAAGAGAAAGATTGAATTTTGATGTTGCATAGTCTTGGATAGATGTATTTTGACATACATGTACACTTTGTTGTACTTAGGGATACATGTACATTAACAAGCCATTTGAGGGCCGACTACTTTCCTATATTTTGCATTACAAACATTCGACTATCAATATATTCCATATTTTCTCTTGAGTTTCGACTTGTGCTTGTGATGATTCATCTCTTCCACAAATTGATAAATTATGCTATTGAAATTTATAAAATTACATTTCAAGCAATATTTAATCTCTTACATTTATTGCATTGATCAAGTAACATCTCACCATTGTGTTATGAAATCATTATCTTAATGGAAAAAACTAATAATATCTTTCAACAGTTCAATGAACTTAGCACCTACATGCTAATTTGATATCTAATTTAAAATTGTGTTTTTTGTCAACTCCAAGGGTTCATACCCATTGATCATGATTATGGTTGCAAGGAAAATATGTTGCAAGGAAAAAACCTCTGTCATAATAGTAACATGCTATGCTAGCCACAAGTGCCCAGCGGACGATTTTGCAGAGTTGACCCCCGTGGGAAAAAATTGCACAGTCCCTCATTGAGCAAAACCCTAGTTTGCAAAATGCACCTACAAGATGACACGTGGGCCATGGGACGAGCAGAGAGGGGCATCCCTAGCACTGTCCCAATGTCCTGAATCCAACGGAGTTGACGGTTCGTCGATCTAAGCGACGGTCTTCATTATATGGCTCGTTTTGTACGACATCCAAAAGGCCTTCAGGGACACCTGCTGGATACCTGCCGGGGCCATAGAATCCCAGTCATGCGACAAAACCGAGTTCCGGGGAGTATTGCAGGTGTGTCTAGGATGGTTCTAGCTAGGAACCCTAGCCGTAAGTGCCTGATGGACGATTTTACAGAGTTGACCCCCATGGGAAAAAATTGCACAGTCCCTCACTTAGCAAAACCCTAGTTTGTAGAATGCACCTACAAGATGACATGTGGGCCATGGGACCAGTGGAGAGGGGCACCCCTAGCACTATCCTGACGTTCTGAACCCAACAGAGTTGATGGTTTTTTGATCTAAGCTAGGGTCTTCATTCTATGGCTCGTTTCGTCCAACATCCAAAAGGCCTTCAGGGGCACCTGTTGGATGCCTACCGGGGCCAGAGAATCCCAACCGTGCGACAAAACCGGGTTCTAGGGAGTCCTGCAGGTGTGTCTAGGATGGTTCCAACTAGGAATGCTAACCACAAGTGCCTGGTGGATGCTTTTCCAAAGTTGACCCTCGTGGGAAAAATTGCACAGTCCCTCACTGAGCAAAACCCTAGTTTGAAGAATGCACCTACAAGATGAAACGTGGGCCATGGGACCGGTGGATAGGGGCACCCCTAGAAATTTCCTAAAGTCCTGAATCCAACAGATTCGACGGTTCGTCGATCCAAGCCACGGTCTTAATTCTATGGCGCGTTCCGTTCGACATCCAAAAGTCCTTCAGGGATAGTTGTTGGATCCCTGCCGGGGACATAGAATCCCAACCATGCGACAAAATTGGGTTTTGGGGAGTCCTGCAGGTGTGTCTAGGATGGTTCCAGCTGGGAACACTAGCCACAAGTTCCCGATGGATGATTTTGCAAAGTTGACCCCCATGGGGAAAAATTGCACAGTCCCTCACTAAGAAAAACCCTAGTTTTAGAATGCACCTACAAGATGACACGTGGGCCATGGGATCGGTGGAGAGAGGCACCCCTAGCATTGTCCCGATGTTTTGAATCCAACGGAGTTGACTATTTGTCGATCCGAGCCACGATATTCATTCTATGGCTCGTTCCGTCTGAGATCCAAAAGTCCTTCAGGGACACCTGCTGGATCCCTGCCGGGGCCATAGAATCCCAACTGTGTGACAAAATCGGGTTTCGGGGAGTCCTGCAGGTGTGTCTAGGATGGTTTCAGCTGGGAATGCTAGCCACAAGTGCCCGGTGGATGATTTTGCAAAGTTGACCCCCGTGGGAAACAATTGCACAGCCCCTCACTAAGCAACACCCTAGTTTGCAGAATGCACCTACAAGATGACATGTGGGCTATGGGACTAGCGAAGAGGGGCACCCCTAGCACTGTCCCGACGTCCTGAATCCAATGGAGTCGACAGTTCATCGATCTGAGCCACGGTCTTCATTCTATGGCTTGTTTTATACCCCCACGTCAATCATCAAGCATGATGAAGATGAAGATGGTGACGAGGATGATGATGATGATGATGATGATGAAGATGATGATGATGATGATGATGATGATGATGATGATGAAGATGATGATGAATATGACGAGGAGGATGATGATGATGATCAATCATCAATCATGGTGAAGATGGTGGTGAGGATGATGATGATGATCAAGATGATGATGGAGATGACGACGACGATGATGACGATGACGATGATGATGATGATGATGATGATAAAGATGATGATGATGGTGATGATACAGAAGAGGATGGTGATGATGATGAATATGACGATGAGGATGATGAAGATGATGGTGATGAATATGATGATGATGATGATGATGATGATGATGATGACGACGATGATGATGATGATGGTGATGATAAAGAAGAGGATGGTGATGATGAATATGATGATGAGGATGATGAAGATGATGATGATAAAGATGGTGATGATAAAGAAGAGGATGATGATGATGAAGATGATGAAGAATATGACGACGAGGATGATGAAGATGATGGTGATGAAGACAATGATGATGATGACGATGATGATGATGATGATGATGACAATGATGGTGATGATAAAGAAGAGGATGATGACGATGACGACGACGACGACGATGATGATGATGATCAATACCCAATCATGATGAAGATGGTGATGAGGATGTTGATGGTGATGATAAAGAAGAGGATGGCGATGATGATGATGATGATGATCAATCATCAAGCATGATGAAGATGAAGATGGTGATGAGGATGATGATGATGAAGATGATGATGAATATGACGACGAGGATTATGATGATGATGGTGATGATAAAGAAGAGGATGATGATGATGATCAATCATCAATCATGATGAAGATGGTGGTGAGGATGATGATGATGATGAAGATGATGATGGAGATGACGACGACGACAATGACAACGACAATGATGATGACGACGACGACGATGATGATGATGATGATGATGATGATGACGACGACGACGACGACGATGATGATGATGGTGATGATAAAGAAGAGGATGGTGATGATGAATATGACGATGAGGATGATGAAGATGATGGTGATGAAGATGATGATGATGATGATGATGATGGTGATGATGATAAAGAAGAGGATGATGACGACGACGACGACGATGATGATGATGATGATGATGATGATCAATACCCAATCATGATGAAGATGGTGATGATTAAGAAGAGGATGGCGATGATGATGATGATGATGATGATGATGATCAATCATCAATCATGATGAAGATGAAGATGGTGATGAGGATGATGATGATGATAAAGATGAAGATGATGATGAATATGACAACGAGGATGATGATGATGATGATGGTGATGATGAAGAAGAGGATGATGATGTTGCTGTCCATCTTCATTTGAATGCAGTATGTGGATAACCATCCTTATATGGCCCGGCAGCCGTCTGAATTGACATGTTGCTTATGAGATCTTGCACGATCCTTGATTTCCCTCGAAGATAGTGGCCTGGTCTCTCACGAATCAGAGTTATGCATTGTCCATTCATCAAACTCCTTCTTCATCCGATCAACGACCACTACCAGTTAATAAACTCCTTCATGCTTGTTCTGCGCCTGCTTGTTTCTTCAAATTAACAACTCTATGAATTGGGCGACTTGCTTTGTTGATAAAATCATTTATAATTGCTCTATTTCGACCATTGTTTCTTAAATATAGCTCGTGCAACTATTCGGTGGTTGGGAATTGAGGCCACTTGAGTCCAAGAGAAGGTCGGTGAAGAAGAAGGCTTCTCGGAGGGGCTGATGCATTTGCATTTACACTCAGACATCCTTCCATCGGTAAGTGTCCATAATCGCAGTTTGAGACATAGTTTGGTGCCCCTAGTTTTATTGGTACAGCCGACCGTTTTGAAACTTCGCCATCTTTTCTAGAATGCTTATGCCCATAAATTTGTTTGAAATATTTGTATGATATTTACCTAGATTTCAATAGCGTCACTTATTATTATAGAAACTATATTATCTAAAGTTTGATCTTAGTTGTAGTGAATTGATTGTTTGAATTAGTTGTTGTTTATGGATATGATATTTAGATAATACGTGTCCATTGAAATGAGTCATCAAGCCATTTTGAAGACTATTCCTATTAATTTGTTTTCTTTATCATTTTGTTTGTGTAAAATATCTGGTAAACATAAGAATAGGGAAGGAGGGAGGAGAAAATGCAGAACACGGAAGGATAAAATCATTTTGCTAATATTTTTGCACAGACATAACGCTAGCGCGTTATGTATCCACATAATGCTAGCACGTTGCTTCTAACATTGAACGCCAAAACACTAAAATTTGAATTTAAATACAACGCGCACACGTTATTTGAATTTAAACATAAAGCGCACACGTTCCTGAGCGCCTACTCACCCACTCCTCTCGTGCCCACGTGTCAGCCACTGTCCTATGTAGCTGGTTCGGACTTACCAAACCTGTGCTAGGGAATTTTTAGACCATAGCTAATTTGACATTTTCAGCATTTTTCTGAGTATGCCTGTTTTTCACTTCTCACTACAGCATGACATACCTGACCATTATTGACGAAATTTTAGGCATAGGTAGAATTTTTTATACAAATTCCAAATATGTAATTTAAAAAAAAAAATTATTTAGATTTTCTATTTATTTCCTAATTTTCTTGTGTCATCACTCCGTTGGTCAAAAAACATATTGTTAGTGTTTATTCCATAACTTTTTCATTCCACAACCATTTAAAAAAAAATGTATGCTGCACTAGAGGACACCGACCTCTACATCCTGTAAAAAATCCAAGTCAAAATAACTATATTAAGACCTTCAAAGGCTGCACCCACATTTGACGTACCGTTCTCAAGGTTTGACCACTTACATAATTAAAAAAAATTAAAAATTAAACATTTAATTTTGGAAAAATAGCGATGCACTAGTGCTACGGGTTTTATACATGTATACTGGATTTTGTGGCCTGAAACCGTCATTTAGGTAGTGAAATGCACCCACAAAAACATATATACCTTATCATTTGCCAAAAAAATAAAAAGTGACTGTTAGAAAAAATGAAATTTGATATACTTATGTAAATTTTCATTACTTAAAACTTATATATTCAGAAACATGGCTAATTTCCTACGTTTCATATTTTTTACTCGATGCAAGATATCTTGTGTAAGTATCTCAAAAAAACCAAGTAAGTTGATGGATGCCCGATTTTTCAGTTTTTGATTGCATCTAATGCGCCAAAAGTGACACTCATTAGCTTGCACATGCCCATATATGTGGATGATCTTTTGATGACAAGGAACAATGAAATTTATATGGAATTCATAAAGAAAGACTTAAAAAAAGGCTCTGAAATGACCGATCTTGGACATCTTCACTATTACTTAGGAATTGAAGTGACTCAACATCCTAAGTACATTTTCATTTCTCAAAAAAATTATATGGGAGAACTGTTGAACAAATTTGGCATGACAAACTGCAACCTGCTCTCAACTCGAATGGAACAAAAGCTAAAGCTCACATCAAGTGAAGGAAAAGAATTCGAGGTTGCAACCAAAGTACTGCTAGCTTGTAGGAAGCCTCATCTACCTTACTACCACCAGACCAAATATTTCTTATGTTGTTAGCATTCTTTCACGGTTCATGCACAAGCCTTGTGAAGGATATTGATCTGCAACAAAGAGAGTTCTAAGATACTTGAAATGGACTCAAGACTTTGGAATTAAATATTCTAAGGTGGATGACTTCATACTTATTGGGTACTCTAATTCGGACTTTGATGGTGACAAAGAAACATGAATTTCCACTTCTGGATACACGATGATTCTTGGATCAACATCTATCTCCTGGAGATCACATAAACAATCAGTTCCAACAGATTCGACAATAGAGGCAGAATATGTAGTAGCCACAGAAGCAACCAAAGAGATTGTGTGGCTCAGGAAGATACTTGAGGATTTGCAGAAGAAACAAGAATACTCCACTCCACTTTTGATTGACAACACTTATGCAATCAAGTTGGCAAAGAATCCTAGATTCCATGATCAAACCAAACATATCAACACAAAATATCATCTGATTTGACATCAAGTAGAGGCCAAGACAGTCCATTTACATCATTGTGCCACAAATGATCAAATTGCGGATATCTTCACCAAAGAACTTGGACAAGAAAAGTTTGAAAGATTTAGAACCATGCTTGGACTTACAAACACCCCTTCGAATTAAGGGAGGGAATGTTAGAATCCTAGGGTAATTTGTAAATAAACAAAACTTCAGGTTAGGAAGACGTAGAGTCTAGGAGACTCTAATAGACCATTTGGAATACGAATGCCAAAGTTCACAAACACTTTGTATAAATACAATGCTTGGTGAATGAAATAATGAATCTGGTATTTATTTTCCTGTTGAATGATCAAGCCCTTTGGTTCCATTTGCGTGGGACAAAGCAATTGCTCTGTTTAATTCCAATGAAAATCTTTAGGAATGGAACAAAATATGAAGAGTGACCCAAGCCCTTTGGTTCCATTTGAGTGGGACACAGTAATTGTTAATGATAGAATCTCAAATAACCCTCAGTCAATTAGTTGTTGCACTATTATATAAATCAATAAAATTGATTAATTTTAAAAAATAAAAATCAATAAAATCTTTTCTTTTGTAATTTTTATTTATTAAATTGATTAATTTTTTTTAATATCAAAATTAATAAAAATTAATGTTATCCAAATACTTATACAATTAATTATTGTTTAGATTTAATATAGTTTTGATATGAACTATAAATTCGTTGATTATCAAAAAAATGAATTTAAATGTAAAAATAATTTTGAAAAGAATTGTAAATCTCAATATTATATATTAAAAAAATCTTAAATATTAAAATATTTTTTTGTTTGCTCGAATTTCTTCTAAGTTACTTTAATTGAATTGAATTGGGGTCGCCTAACTAAATTACCCCTAACGAACATTGAATAACTCAATGAGCTAACCAAAATTGACAAAATGATTTTGAAATAAATTATAAATCCCAATCTCATACGTTAAAAATATCAAAAAAATTATCAAAAATTGATTTTAGATATGGACATAATTTTACATGAAATGTAAATCCCAATTTCATACATTAAAAATGATAAAAAATTGATTTAAGCTTGGGCACTCTGATATATTGTTATGATTAGGTTGATTCACTACTTTCAGGTTAACAGTAATCACCTGTTACACAATAAACGATCCATCTTCTTAGACAGAAAAAAAGAGCGACGAAGAGAACCCCTTCAAATTATAAACTGCAAGAGATTCAGTAAAGAAAGTGGCATAGCCTTCAAATTATGCAAACTGTAAGGGATTCACTTTACCAAAACGTAAGAATTTCTTTCATTGATCTATGAACGTGGTTACATAACATTGACAATCCACATACAAAATCTGTATTTATCTCTGTCTGCAACGGAATTCGAAAACCCAATATCACCGCAATCAAAGAATGACCTTTATTCACTACCCCACAACGACAAAGGCAACGCAGCAGGAACGAACAGCTTTAATCTACTAAAAACCAATAAACAATTCAGCAGCCTCACCGCCAGACTCGACCTACATTAAACAACACAATGGACGCTACGAAGAAATCATGACCACAAGAGCACCCACAACGAGAAGAACAATGTAGTGGCCCTCAGACAGAACCGCCTCCATGGATCTACAGCCAGCACTTGTAGATCCCGAAGCAGATCCTCCGGATGGAGAAAGAGCAGGAGACGAGATCGGAGCGCCGGCCTCGGGAGCCGGAGCCGCAGCTGGAGGCTTAGCGCCGAAGAGTTCCGTCGGAAGGAGCACCTTGTCGACCTGGTAGACGGCCACGGGGTTCTGAGAATAAACTGCGCTATTGACGGGCGTGTTGATGATGCCGGTGGATATGTTGACGCTGTTCCCGAATGAGGTCACATTGATGCCGAAGGGTCCTCCGTTGCCCGATGCCATGGTTCTCACCGGGTTGCTCACTGTCTGGAACTGCCCGAATGTGTAGTAGCTCGGCAACGCGTGGTATTGCAGCAGGGCGATCTTTTCTTGGTCTGTAATCGAGTTCAGTGTCCCCGGCTTCAGAGCTGCGAAGGCAGCGTCCGACGGAGCGAAAATTGTGACCCCCTGCTGAGAGTTGCTCAGCTGGCTCTGGAGCTGCATGCCTACCTGCGTGCTCTTCAGGAGGCTGATGAAAGTGTTGAACTGCCCGGCCTTGTCGAGGATGCCCGACAGGTTTACGGACACAGGCCCGGGCGCCGGAGCCGCGGCCGTTGAGGCGGGCGCCGTGGCCAGAGATACGGCGCCTAGGTTAACTGCCTGAGCAGCCGAGGAGAAAACGAGGAACGTGAAGCTCATTATGCAGAGGAGGGCCATTTTCTCCATATTGAAACCGAAGGGTTGGGACTGGGGCTGGGGCTGGGACTGGGACTGGGACTGGGGGATCTGTATTATGCTAGGCTAATTGGGTTTGAGCTGTGTAGGATTTCGAAGAATCGGGCATTATATGTATAGAGGAATTAGTTGAGTCGGGTGGCTTGGTAGTTTCGACCGGGTGGAGCCGGGCAATATCATCAGCCGAGCTGGATGGGCGGGTCTGAGTTGGTGGGCTATCATGGATGCTTGCTGCTGCAGGAACCTCTCGAATTATCATAGCTACTACCATGATCTTTTATTGCATTCCGTGCTTTCGATAATTGATCAGTTGCTTGCTACTCCATTGATCGAGGCTGGATGTTTCATTAACTTTTCTTGTCCTGTTTACGCCGGTGGGGGGTTGGCATCGGCAGCAAGATTCTAGAGGGTGGGTCCGTTACAGCTCATGTGGGGTTCGAGGCTGCCCGAGCCTTACGAAATATGAGGTGGGATGGCTCCATCGGAGTAATGATTTGATGGAAACGCAGAACTCTTTTGCAACTTCACCGAATATATGGCGTGAGCTTTACATTTTTGAATATAGTTGTTGCTAGGTTAAGCATGGTTTTAGTTTTATTGAAGAGTTTATACGTTAAACATGTATTTACAGAGTATAAACACAAAATAATTAGACGGTGCTTCACGTGTACAAAGGTCTTCCATCAACTCGACTACACTATGACACCCTCCATATATCTTGCCTACATTACAATCCTCCTGTGTAGGTATTCAGATCGATAAACCTCTACACGATTGGACATTTAAAGCTAGCTCGACCCACTTTCAAAACAGCCTCCCAAAGGACTAAATAAGAGTTTGTCAAAACGATCTCCCAAAGGACTAAAGAAGGTTACTTTACCTTTGAGGTGTAGATCAATGATTTGTGTGGGGTTTAGTTCCCATTAGGTTATTAGTTCAAACCTCATGGGGAGAGGGTGAGGATGGGAGCTGCCACTATCCCATCGGGTGTTCCGTTCAACATTTATGCTAGCTCCGACCCAACATTTTAGCTAGCTCCTACCCAGTTTAGGTTTACTGCTACTTAATTGGCCAAATGATCTACCCCAACTCAAGCTCCGCTGTGTACAGATACATGTTTAAAAGCAAAGGACTAAAGAAGGTTAAGCAAACCATCTTGCCTACATAGGCTTAAATCCAACTTTATGATATTCCTCCCACTTAGTGTATTCACTTACTATATTTGTATATACACTAGACCATTTTGTAGAACCTTATGCATCCATGGATATAATATTACAAACACCACATATATGTCCAATCCATACATTACATGTACATATACCGCATATATGTCTTTTGTTTTGAGGTATATGTACATGTAATGTATGGATTGGACACTTTAGTATTCGCATTGGTATTGTGGTGTGACCTACTCTTGAGGTTTTCATATGCATAACCCCTACAATTGATGAAATTGATGCCTCTCGTTCTTCATATGAAGGATTTTTTTTTATGTTGGATTACTTAACCTTTAGTCACCTGGCCAAGTAGTTAAGATGCACGACCTTCTTACGATGTCTAGTGTTTAGGTGGTGTCCCCTATTGTAGTGAACGAGTAGATTTGTGCTACCACACACAACATGCGAGCAAGGATGGAAAACCACACTAGCTTTTTTTATGTTGGACTGCTCAACCTTTAGTCACCTGGCCAAGTAGTTTAGATGCGCGGCCTTCTTAGGATGTCTAGTGTTTAGGTAGTGTCCCCTATCATAGTGAACGAGTAGATTTGTGCTACCACACACAACGTGCGGGAAAGGATGGAAAACCACACTAACTTGCACACACATTACTAAAGAGGGGAAAATATCCAAGTGGAGCTGCAAATAAGTTTTAGGGCTAAATTGAGAAATCCTAGGGTGAGGAAAGAGAGGATAAAAAAGAGGGGGAAAGCCACTAGGTTAATTAGTGGTTTGGATTTGATTATGTGAACCTATGGCTATAGATTATTATGCTACACTTCACTTACTTTTTTTATTAAGTTTTAGTAGCAAATTAACAAAGGGAAGTAAAGTAACTTAGCCATGGTTAATTTTTACGAGAAGTTTCTTTGTGGAGCTAGAAACATTAAAACTAAAAAAGACAAAGAGAAGTATGAAAGGAACTCATCTGGAATTCACTATTGTAGGTTTTGAATCTATCTGAGTTGAAGAATATAGTTGTGACATGGCTCCAAGGGTGGTCCACATCCTGGATGATCCTACACACACATCACAACATTCTTGCAAGTCAAGATTTGAACTTGATCTTCTATATATATGAAAATAAACACTAGATCTATTGCCATAAAGGATATGTCAATAACACCATTGAGTAGAGAGTGCAAGTGTCCTCAGGAGGGATGATACCTCCCTTTCCCTAGTTGTGATGAAACCTCCCTTGAAATTGCAGGGTTGAATTGACTTTAAGGTATGAGTGGAACTGTGCTAATGTAGATTTGTTAAGATGAATCAACAAGAATTCAAGGTTGGAGCCAAGCTAGTCATAATAGGTTTATGTAGAGATGCTAGAGTTGATAGGTGGAAGCAATGCAAGGGCATGTACGAGATATTAGATAAATAAGTGTCATTCATTTGAGACTTATGTATCTACAAGTCAAGATTTTACGGATAGATTGATAGAATTGACTTTACAAGGGAATTTAATGGTATATATAGGCAAGGGAATGACATAAAGGTGTAGGTGTATGTTAGGCTAGCCATTGGAGGGTTCAAATTGCATGGAAAATTCATACTGCTCATGAGACTATGCTTTAGGTTTCTTATCCCAAAACTCCTCTTTGTCATATATGAGATGAAACATAAACATAGTACCCTCTTTAGGAATTTGCGGTACACTCTTTGCCATGTGGCCCAAAAACGTTAGGGTGGTTTGACTCATCTTGACTACATTAATAACAACCAAAAATGGATTTGCTTGTTGTGTACCCATAAAATTAGGAAATATCCCAAATGAATGCTCCAAGGGTGAAAGTGAACCAAATAATGACCAATGATTAGAGGCCAAGCGAGAGGAGGTAACCAAGGGTCCTACCAAAGCACTGGATATCCCAAGGAGGTCAGACATATAGGTTAATGTAATGGTAACTCAAGGAATACTGTTCATCACATTTGGACACTTTAGAGAGATATTGTATCTTTGTTGAGGGGGTTATGCATGGAAGGAATATAAAATGGTCATACCTTAGCCTCCCTAGTGTGTAGAAATATGTGAATGTAAAGTAAAAAACCCATATGCTACATATTTCCCCCCTTGCTTGAGCTGTTATGCATGGCATAGGAATAGAAGCAAGGTTCAAGTAAGGACACATGAAAGCAAAATGAAAAAATATAAAAACAATAGAAAAATAATGATGCATAGGGGGTATCCGATTAGTGTGTAGTGTGATGTAATGCCTTGACATGGTGAGGGGGTAGTCTCCATTGTTTGACTTCACTTAAGTTTTTAAGTTTTGCATAGGGACCCCATGCATGCTCGATAATCAATGCAAAGAGTGAAGCTATGTGACACTTACGTTGGAAGCATGAAATCAAACATACTTAAGAAAAAATAAAGTAAGAATGAGAAACATGAGATGCATGGCAAGCAATAATGTTGGGACATGGGAACAAGCAAACTTAACTATGATGTGAGTAGAAGATAACAATTAAACTATGAATGTAATGATGAGAATAGACATTGAGCAACAATTCTAACTATCGTGTAAACAATGCAATAGTTAATCTATGCCATTAGAGATAAGCAATTCTAATTACCATGTTAGTGAAATAGTAGCTAGAACATGAAAATAAGCATGAGTAAGTTTAACAATAATAATAACAACTAGACTATGAAAACATGTAAAGAGATCTAGCTATCATGAAAGAAACACGAAAACTAGATCATGGACAATGTATTAGAAATGAAACACGAGAGTAAGTGTAGAACAATCAGACCTTCACTTACCTATAGGAGGAAGTCGATGTTGTAGGTGCATGGTTAAGAAAATTAGGTATCTACATAAAAAACATTAGCAACTTAGCTTGACTGAGGAAAGGGTTAGAGAAGAAAACTCCCATAGAATAATAGGAAACAAGCAAAGGAAGAGAAAGGAGAAACGTCAAAGGTGATGACACTAGTGTAGTGTTCAACAAAGGAACAAGGTGACATTCAACATGGAGCTAATGCGAACATCCTAGATAACATATGATAGCAAGCAACTAGCACAAGCAAAAGTTCTCCAAGGACTTAGTGTGAGCATAAGAGGAGACATGCATTAACATAGACCTAATGTGAGCACAAGAGGAGGCCAATTGCTAACAATACACTAGAAATAACAATAAACAGGAGGAACAAGACATTAGAGATGTGATTGAGAAAGTAATCCCATTGTTGCACTCCATAGGATGCAATAACAATACTTAACACCTTATGGAAACAACATGGTGGTCGATCCCTGCTAGGATAAGTCTATTCAAGTTGGGCCCTACTCGAGACAACATTCCATAGGGAAACCAACCTCTAGCAAATTAACCAAACGGGAGAGGTGACCAAGATGAGATGAGAAGGCTAAAAGAAGAGAAAAAACATTGGAAAATAAGCACCCCACACCTCTATATCTTTTGGAGATAGATAATTGACAATTGATAGTTGACTAGCTAGGAGAGTCGATTAAGCGATCGACTAAGCATTTGACTTGTCGGTCGAGATTACCAAAGTAGTCAATTAGTGTGCAGGTCGAGGTAGAATTCCAGGAGTTTATTATGTGATCTAGCAAATTAAAGTGTACAATGTCTTCTTTGCTTTAGGGAAGTTAGTTACACTTTGGTACTATATATATATATGGATTAATCTATCATGGAAGTTTTTTTTCCAGTTCTCCACTTGGTATCAAAGCATTGGTTTGAGACCTCACATGTTGTCTACAATCCTTTTGGTATATTATCTCATGATTTTGACTTGAGGATTGATTAGGGTCTATAGATCAAGATCGTGAGTTCCAAAAAAGAACTTTTGGTTTTGAATGGCCACAATTATGGTGTGTGGGCATAAAATATGGAAACATTATTTAAGAGTGAGGTTCTTTGGTAGTTTACCTAGGCTGGAGTTCTAGATTCGAAGGATGATTGACATAATTTTGTCATCAATGAGAAGAAGGAATAGGTTCTAGGAGTTATAGTGACATACATATCTAGGGAGATTTTCTTTTATATAAGGAGAATTGATTTTTCTAATCAACTTTGGAAGAAGATGAAGACCCTATTTTTTAAGACTCACAAAATTCATGTTATTTAGAATGAGAAAGAGTTGTTTTCTCTCGATCTTCTTTCTATTTAAAAACAATTGAAGATTATTTATCTCATGTGAAGGATCTATAATGAAGATTGCATGAATGCAAAATAGTTTTTCCAATGAAGAATGGTTAGCTCATAGAACAAATCTTGATGAAATTCAGAAACTCTATGATGTACTATGCTCGACATTTTGTGTGAGTTGGGTTTCTAGAAAAGGGGACGATAAGGATTATTCCTTTGACACTTTTTGTGGTTTGATAATTAATGCACAGTAAAAATTGTTTGACAAAGGGAAACATTAAATCAAGCAACAAACCCATTTAGTACTAAAGGGAAAAATGTTGACAACATTGTGAAGAAAGTGGTTGAGCATCAATCATGAGAATGAATGGCATTGCATCGACCGAACTATTAAGAAGAATCGTGACGATCATCAAGCATCGAATAAGAAAGGTAGGAAGAAGAAGACTTACCATTATTGCTGGAAATTGGGACATATGGAGAAGGCTTGTTCATATAAGACTAAAGACCTAGAAGAGAAAATCAATAATCTTGAAGGAGACATGTTGACTGGACAACAAATGAATAGAAACATTGAAATTTAGAAGGTAAATAAGATAACTGTATGTTCTTTGTTAGTGATTCTTGGCCCTTGCATTCTCACACTTCTAAAAATGTGTGGATAGTTGACTCTGGTTGTGCCCATCACATGGATAAAGATGCTTCTCCGTTTTCCTCATCGAGCAAGGCTACATAAAAATCCTTTGTTGCTAATGTTTATGCACTTAATATCGTTGGTTGTAATAAAATTGAATGTCAGAATGGTGTGATCACTGATGTGTATACCTAGTTTGAGTGTCAATTTGTTGTTTGTACCTCAACTAACACAGACCGACAAGAAGGTAGAATTTTGGCAACATCGGTTTGTTGTGAAAGATATGCACAAGGCTAAGGGTATTCATAATCTAAAGGATAAATTTTATAAGTTATGTGATTTTCCCAAAAATATCTAGGACCTACTCCAACCATAACAAAGACTTATAACCAAAGCATAATTTGGCATAAAAGACTTAGACATCTAGATTTTCAAAATATGGCATTGATGGTAAAACATGACATGGTTGCTAGACTACCTAAGATTCTTCCCCATGATAGTGTATGTGAAGGATGTCTAGTCGAAATTAATCACCAAGCTGTATTTGAAATAGGCAAGGAGTGGAGAGAAAACACTCAATTGGAACTTGTCCATAGTGACTTATGTTCCTTGAACAAACTATCATTAACAAGAGCAAGGTATGTTTTGAATTTCATTAATGATTTTTCTAAGTGTACTTGGTTATATTATTGAAGAATAAGGAACATGCATTTGAAATATTCAAGGAATTTAGGGCCTTGGCTAAAAACAATGCATTCGACTTGTGAAATGTTTAAGATTAAACAATGGAGGAAAAAGACGTGGGCAAGGCTTTTGAAGGATACTTGTCACAACATGATATATCTTGGTAGACATAAGTACCTTCACACTTCAGTAGAATGGTTTTACCAAAAGAAAGAATTAAAGCTTGGTCGAAATGACATGGTGTTTGCTTTAGGCCAAAAGTATGCTAGCTAAATTTTGGATAGAAGTTGCCTACAACTCAAACTATCTTCTAAACCCAATTTTGACCAAAGTGATATGGGACATGACCCTCCTCTTGAGAAATGGATTGGGATATATCCATCATTTGGACACCTCAAAAATTTTGGATGCATTGCGTGGGCTCATATTCTAGAAGATAAGAGAAAGACATTGGATTTTAAAAGTCATGCTTGTATTTTGATGTGACTATTATGAAGAGACGAAGGACTATATATTGTTTGATTGAGTCAAACAAGGGATTATTTGTAAGAGATTTGTTGTATTTGACAAGAATATGTCAAGTATTACTATGTTTTATTCCTCTTCCGACTTGTTGTATAGTGATCCATAATTTTTTTGTAGAATTTTGGATCGATTGACTATTATATAAGAGACCATTGACCCCTATACCAGAACCGACTTCTTGTTGTATTTTGATGACTTGTGATTGTAACATGGTACACCCAAGTTAATATAATTAGTATGTGAAACTTGAGTATTAAGTATAGGGTTCTTAATAAACCCTAAAATAAGTTCCATTCTTCATAAACCCCTAGAATATGTTCCATAATCAAAGTGTTCTACATTGAATCACTATTAGTGTCTAAAACATGTGTTTAATATTACTATTGTATTTTTTTTGGTAATATGGGGAATCAATAATTACGTTGGGCTTGTACTCACATGACATGGGGTTGATTTTGATCTACTACCACTATATTCCTAGCCACACCAACACTTTCCTATGTGTTGTACATAGTGGTCACGAGGTTTGAACCAACAACATCACAAGGAGTTTCTTAACAATGCACCCTATCACCAACTAATCTACAACCCCGAGAGCTAATTGTTATTGTAATTATTATTTAATCTATATTATTTTTTTACGACTATGGTGGTCCATTCTTTAGAGGAATGCTTGACAAATGTATGGTACACTATCTTGAAGAATGTCTAAGAAAATATCATTAGTATGTGAGAAGTAAGTACTATAAGAAAATATCATTAGTATGTGAGAAGTAAGTACTATGTTTAAGATGATAAATTATGATGGTAACATGGTGACCTTCCGTTAATATTATTGGCATCTAAAAAGTAAATATTAGGTTTAAGATGAAAAAATGTTGCTTGTCATTTTGACATAGTTACGCCCAAGTTCATTAGTAAATGAAAAATATAGATTAAGTTTAAGATGATGAGTGTAGATTGGGATGGTAACATAGTTAAATATAAGTTTAGAGATTAAGTTTAAGATGACGAATGGAGTTTGGGATGGTAACAGGGTTACATCTACTTTTAAAGAAAATGTTTGCACATGAATACAAAACCTACCAAATAATTATATATTTATACAATTATACATTATGTATGATAATAAGTCATGGAGTGATTTTGTGGTTTAAATGATGAAAACATAATTGGTACTAGGTTTTTTTTCACTGTTTAATGTGTTTTTTAAAATAAAGGTTTTTTTCATTATTAATATTTTTATATTTAAATAAAAGTTTTCTTCATTATTAATATTTTTATATTATGCAAATAAAGTGTTTTTTATATTTTTATATTATGTGAATAAAGTGTTTTTTATAAAAAATAAAATGGGCCATGCATGTAACCACCATAATCAATATTAAAATTTAAAGTTGCATCAACTATTTATTAAAATAATTATAAAACTAAATTACTGTCATAAATGATATCTCAGTACTTTTTTACAGTTTGTTGGCTTCAGGCTGTAGCTATTTTGCAATTTTGCTATATGGTATCTGTAGGGACTTTATGTTCTTAGGTGGTTTGATTTTTTGGCCTTTAGAAATGTGGTTTCAGCAGCATTGTCATGCTCATATATGGCGGGATTATTGTTGATGGGTTTTGTATCTTATGGATGTATTTATGCTGTTTTGATTCGGCTGTAGATGTAAAATTAGTCACAATAGATATAATGAACAAGTAAATCAATCACAACAGATGACATAGAAAATATGGTGTAAAACTGTGCAAAACATGCATCAGTGCTCAATATCCCAATAAGGGTGAATAATTACAATACAATCTGACAATGTGAGTGAGCAATTCGAATTGACTAAGTAGGCCATTCGAATCACTGAATGGAGTATCTTGACTCCAACTAGGAGTCCTCATCATCAATCGGTGGTGCTCATCAATGCACAAGAACCAGTCATCCAGGTGTCAATCTGAGTCTAACTGAGTGTACCAAGTGTAACTGAAGTGTGTAGCACTGATTAAGGGAAGGAGACTCAGTGGGGGGCACATGGGAGGCTAACTGAAGTCAGAACAAGTCATCTAGTCAATCTGGAGGTCCAACGGAAGTGAAACAGTCAGTCGGGAGTGAAACTAGCCTCAAATCAGGGAGAATCGGAGCTAACTGAATGTAACTTAAGTGGAACTGCAGTGGTAGGTGAGAAAGTGCGCCCTTCTCTGGCAGTAGGTGAGAAGTGGGCGCCTTTCAGACTAGGAGGGCTAAAGAACTGAAGTAAGTGGCTCCCAAGTGCTAGAAAGAGGTGGCTAAGGTGCTGGAGGCATCAAACTGGTGACTGGGATGCATGCAAAGTGCATGCAAACCCTAGAATTTGCATGCAAACCCTAATTGCATGCAAGATCCTGAAAAAGATGATGTGGATATCCGAACACCCCCCCTCAAGCTAGACTATGATGTGCAAAAAATAGTGTGGGGCCCTGGTAACTAAGACCAAAGGTCACCCCAATACAATAATCCAAAAAATGCTGAAAATAAACTAAGTGAGGAAAGAGGGAAAACCCAGTGGGAAGAAAGCCCCCCCTCAAGCTAAAGCATAATAATGAATCAATCTGTCTCCACCATGATGGAACTCACCCCCAACAGTGAACGGAGGTAAGAGAACTTCTTCTCAGTGAAGCTCTTGGTGAAGATGTCTGCAATTTGCTCATCAGTAGGGCAATATTGCAGAATGATGGTGCGGTCATGCACCAACTGTCGAATGTAATGCATATGAATCTCAATGTGTTTGGTCCTCTGCCGCTGAACTGGATCTGTGGAGATCTTGATAGCACTTTGATTGTCACAAAATAGGACAATCAAAGTAGTGCCACCAAAATCAAACTTGGAAAGAATACCCTGCAACCAAACTGCCTGAATGTAGGCATTGACTGCCCCTCGATACTCTGCCTCTGCTGAAGAAAGTGCAATGGCTGCTTGCTTTTTGCTGGACCAGCAAATAGAACCATGACCAATCATGAAAACATAACCGAAAGTGGACTTCTGATCAATGCTATCACCTGCCCAATCTGAATCAGTAAAACCAATGAAATCAAGCTCAGAATCTGCAGCATAATGTATGCCAAAATGTCTCGTACCTTGCACATACTGCAAGATCCGCTTGGCTGCTCGCCAATGAATCTCATGTGGCTGCTGCATATATCTTGACACGGAACTCACGGCATATGAGATATCAGGCCTTGAGTGTGTCAAATAAAGTAGTGAACCAATCAACTGTCGATACATACTGCAATCTGCAAGCGGTGTAGAATCTCCCTCCTCAAGACTGATTCCTAAGAGGAATGGGAATGGGGCTGCCTTACATTCAGCCATATTAAACTTCAATAACAGGTCGGAAGCATATTTTTGCTGAGATATAGTGATCCCATCAAAATTTTGAGCTATCTCCAAGCCCAAAAAGTGACTCAGCAAGCCCAAATCGCTCATGTCAAAAGCTAGATTTAAGGCAGTTTTTAGCTTGTTTATTGAAGTAAGTGTGCTACCAGTAATGAGAAGATCATCAACATAAAGTACAATAACCAACAAATTACCTTTAACTCGCTGAAGATACACATTCGGATCAGATTTGCATCTTTGGAAATTCTGAGAAAGAAGGAAGGAGTTCATCTTTGCGTACCAAGCTCTTGGGGCCTGTTTTAACCCGTACAAAGATTTCTTCAATCTGCAAACCAATGATGGATCTGATGTATAACCCTCTGGTTGCTGCATATATACCTCTTCAGCAAGGTCTCCATGTAAAAATGCACTCTTCACATCCATGTGGTGCACCTCCCAGTGCTTGGATGCAGAAATAGCTAAAACAAGGCAGACGGAATCCATCTTTGCAACCGGTGCAAAAGTCTCAGTGTAGTCCACTCCTTGGACTTGGGAGAAACCTTTTGCCACCAACCTTGCTTTATATTTGCTGATAGTTCCATCAGCAGCAACTTTAGTATGGTAGACCCATTTACACTTCACTAATTTTCTTCTAGGTGGAAGAGAAACTAGTTCCCATGTGTTGTTCTTTTGAAGAGAACTGTACTCTTCATCCATGGCACTTTTCCATCTCGGATCTCGATGAGCAGAATAGTATGATGTAGGATCTGAACCAGCCATCAAATAACAAATCTCAGGAAGAAATGGATCAACAATAGAAAGAGACATACCTGCTCTTTGAAAGTTTGCTCTTGTTCGTCTCGGATCAGCAGGATTTCCAAGGTTCGAACCAGTAGATTGTAGAGTGTTTTGGGCCCACTTTGGTAACTGAGGGGGATCATAATGGTCAGATTCCGAACCTGATATGTCATGATCATCATATGCTGCTACAATATCAGAAATATCAGAACTCATACCTTCATTATCGCTGCACGGATCTTCTTCTGGTGAAGGCGGTGAATCGACAGTCTTCTCCTCGACTAGTTGCAATTCTTGAAGCGGTTCTTCAAATTGCACACTGCGCTTTATGAATATCTTTTTAGATCTGATATCCATGAGTTTATATTCTTTTGATTCTTCCCCATATCCTATCAATATGCACTCGGTACTTTGTGGATCCAAAGCTCGTCTCTTCTCGGAAGGAATTCTAGCCCATGCAGTAGAGCCAAAAACTCTCAAATTTGACACATCCGGTTTGTGACCAAAGAATGCTTCCAAAGGAGTCATACCTTTCACGGATGAATGTGGAACACGGTTCTGTATGTATGCAGCAACATTGATTGCTTCAGCCCAAAGATTTGCAGCCAAATCTTTTGATTCAATCATGCATGTAGCCATCTCTTTCAGTGACCGATTTTTCCTTTCCGCTACACCGTTCTGCTGGGGTGTGTAGGGAACTGTATGTTGGATCTGAATTCCGCTTTGGGCACAAAGTTGCAGCAACTCGGACTTAATATATTCTCCACCATTATTATATCTAAGAGCTTTGATCTTGCTCTCAGTGGCGGTCTCAACAGAAGCCTTAAAATCCTTGAATTTTCCAAGCACTTCTGACTTGTTTTTGAGAAAGAATACCCATGTAAAGCGGGAAAAATCATCAATAAATGTCAAAACATACCTTGAACCATTTAATGACATATGGGGCAGCGGACCACTGATATCAGAATGGATCAACCCCAAAATAGTAGAAGCTCTGCTAGCTTTGCCACGATTGAATCTGTGCTCGGGGTGCTTCCCAATGATGCAACCAGTGCATATTCCCTTCGAGGAACGGAGTTGTGGAAGACCATCTACCATGGATTTGTTTGATAACAGCAGCAAATATTTATAATTAAGATGTCCAAATGTTTCATGCCAAAGCCTACTAACCTCATTACCATGTGTGTGAAGAGCAGTGGGCTTTGCAAGCGGAATAAAGTGTGAAAAATCATAGCATTTTGCAGTGTGGTTTGCCTTTCCGACTGCAACTAGTCTTCCACTTTTGATATCAGAAATTTCAACTATATTAGGGCTGAATGTAACTTGCTTCGGTTCACCAGTGTGTGTCATTTGATACACAGAAAGAAGATTTGAAGCCAAGGAAGGCACATAGAGAACATTATGAAAGCTTCCATGATCTACATGAATCGTACCTTTGCTCTTTGAAGAAATTTTTGAGTCATCTCTCAAATGGATGGGGATGGAGCTATTTGGATCGAATGAGGAAAAAGAATCAATATTTGCAGCCATATGATTTGATGTACCTGAATCTATCAAGAGAGTAGTGGGCTTCGAAACCGTTGCCATGAGTGCTTGTCCTCTTTCATGATCATCATTCCTATCCTTCTTCCTTGCACCGTCGGGAAGAGTTATGTTGTTCTTTTCCAAAAGGAGGGCCATTTGATCTATAGTATTCTTCATACATGAAATTTCGGGATGAAATCCACGATTGCAATAAGTACATTTAGATTTTTGGTTACCTTCTTTGCCCTTTTGCTTGAACTTCGAACTGGATGGTGCATCTGTTTGTTTGCCTTTGTCTTTTTGCTTGTGAGGCTCGAATTTGGGCTTCTCCTTCTTTTTCTTTCCTTTACCATTCGAGATCTTGGGTCCTTGAATATATAGGGCTGAATCTTTGGAGCTTATGGACCCCATTTGAATCAACTTGTCATGCTCTTTTGTGACAGACTCAATGAAGGCATTCAAGGTAGGCATCTTCCAATTCGGGGTAGTTAGCCGACCGGAATTGAAAGTAGATACAAATACCGAATAATCTTTCCCAAGCTTGCTTAGAATGGAGAGGATCAATTGTTTATCCTCTTTGATAACTCCACTGTTCTTCAATTGCAAGTTCAAGTTCTTGAATTTTGTGAAGAATTCATTAATGGTCTCGAAATTCTCAGGACTAAGGGCAATCAATTCATTCTCTAATTGAAAAGCCCTAAGCTCATCCTGCTTGCCAAATAGTGTTTCAAGTTGCTCCCATATAGCTTTTGGAGTCTTCAATCCGCTGAGATGGAAGTGAAGTTCTTTGGAGATGGAGAGACAAAGAAGACCATAAGCTTCATCAAGCTTGTTGTAGTGTTTGGTTCTATCTGACATATTGCTTGGCTCCAATTCAAGACCAACAGTGACTCAGTAGTAACCTTTTGAACGTAATATGATCTCCATATCACCTTTCCAATCAAAATAATTGAATGGGGTGAGGATAGGCTTTGAAGAAGAGTATTCCATTGCTAGGAGCGAGTCAAACTGATGTAGAAGGAGCTTGCATGCACAATGTAGCGAATGCAATTGCTGTAGAGGATCTTGCATGCACAATGTAGCGAATGCAATTGATGGAGACAATAAACCTGCAAATCACAATAAACCAAGAAAAATAAGGTCGAACAATCCACCCTTTTAGAGTTGCATCACACCTGGGATTGGAGATCAAACAATGTTGAATGGGTCCAATGTATCAGATCCAGGAATTATGTGGAAACTCAAGCTTCTGCAGTGGTATTGGAATTGTTTTCAAGCTTTGCATGCACAGGAGCGAATGCCCTTGAGATATCTCATGCCAAAACTTTTTGCAATTTTTGAGCAATTCACTCAAATCTTCTTGAAGAACCACCTGTAGAAAAGAGATCTTGTCCCTGCAATGGCTCTGATACCATGTAAAATTAGTCACAGCATATCTAATGAACAAGTAAATCAATCACAACAGATGAACATAGAAAATATGGTGTAAAACTGTGCAAAACATGCATCAGTGCTCAATATCCCAATAAGGGTGAATAATTACAATACAATCTGACAATGTGAGTGAGCAATTCGAATTGACTAAGTAGGCCATTCGAATCACTGAATGGAGTAGCTTGACTCCAACTAGGAGTCCTCATCATCAATTGGTGGTGCTCATCAATGCACAAGAACCAGTCATCCAGGTGTCAATCTGAGTCTAACTGAGTGTAACAAGTGTAACTGAAGTGTGTAGCACTGATTAAGGGAAGGAGACTCAGTGGGGGGCACATGGGAGGCTAACTGAAGTCAGAACAAGTCATCTAGTCAATCTGGAGGTCCAACGGAAGTGAAACAGTCAGTCGGGAGTGAAACTAGCCTCAAATCAGGGAGAATCGGAGCTAACTGAATGTAACTTAAGTGGAACTGCAGTGGTATGTGAGAAAGTGCGCCCTTCTCTGGCAGTCGGTGAGAAGTGGGCGCCTTTCAGACTAGGAGGGCTAAAGAACTGAAGTAAGTGGCTCCCAGGTGCTAGAAAGAGGTGGCTAAGGTGCTGGAGGCATCAAACTGGTGACTGGGATGCATGCAAAGTGCATGCAAACCCTTGAATTTGCATGCAAACCTTAATTGCATGCAAGATCCTGAAAAAGATGATGTGGATATCCGAACAGTAGAATCAAGTTCCTCTTTGTACTATTTGATTCAATCTTGAATATCAATAGTAGATTTTTTCGCTGGAAAAAAACAAAACACAGAGGTCTTAGACCCCAACATAAACGAAATGTCATTAAGTTAAATACTAAAAATGTTTGGCATCTCACAGAGGATCATCATGACCATTGGGGGTCGGTCCCCAACTTATACTGGTCTATCTCCATAGTTATCAAGTTTTCAACCGATCACTACTTGAAGTAGGGGATCTCTAAGTCTTTGCGATTTCAAGCACTAATTTGGGAATTTTATGTTTCTTTGCACTTAAATGATTCAAAAACTAGATATTTATGAAAACTCTTATATTTTATTGATAAAATATCTTTAAGGTAAGGAAATATTATAGAATGATTGGTTATGGAAGAATCAACTTTTGTTTATTTATCTTTTCAAGGGAGAAACCTCCTGTTAAAATAAGCTCCAAAAACATATATTCCAATACATGATTCATAAAAGGACTCCATTCTTATTTATATCTAACTAGAAAATACTAACTATAACCAAATAGTAACTATTTAGTGGACCTTCTTTAATGAGACCACACTACATTTATTCAATACTAACTACTTTAGTGGGCCTTCTTTAATGAGACCACACTATATTTATTTAATACTAACTACCTAATATAACTTTTTAAAAAATAACTAATATTGCGAACCTTTTTTTTTTCACACAGGAAAACCAAGCTTTTTATTAATTGAAAAAAGTTGTATCAGAGAATATGCAAAATGACATATAGGCATAAGACAGTCACCACAACAGAGCTAGCTCAGAAATTACATCAAAAGAGTATTCATAATCACATCAGCACGTATACCACCAAGGACTCAAAAATCATTGTAAACCTAGCCTACACATTAAATTAAATGGTTAACATAATTATCTTATTTTAATTCTAATAGGTCAATATGTCTCTATTACACCCCTAGGGAAGATATACCAAAGGGAAACTATCATTAATTCATCCAATAAGTATCCAATTGTGCCTTCTTTCCATCCTCTCCATGTTATTTCTATGATGTGACCAATCCTTAGATATTTACGATTGATTTGAATGAGTAGTGTTAATTGGGAAGTGCTAAGTAACTCCTTACTAGTATTTAATGATACATCTTTCTAAAACACTAACAATACATATATATTTGAGTATTTTTTAGTTGTTATGTATTTAATCATAACATATTTTTATTTGAATATTTTTAATTGTTATGTACCTAATCATAACATACTTAGCACATGTTAGAATCAATATACATGAACAATTTTTTTTTTTATATTTATGATTTTTCATAAATATAATATTTATAAAAATGACATTATTATATAATAAAGATTTATTAACTTTATTTAGGACTTATCTTTAATTTCAAATTTTATCGGATTTTTGCATCACTACTACTATACTATAAAATACTATAAAATAAGAATAAGGGTTCATGCAAATTATCCCTCTCAATTTTTTGCCTCTTACTTTTAATTTGTTTTTCTATTTAGATTATTTCCAATTTGAAATGGTAGTTTTATTTTTTTAATTAATATAGTAAAAGAAATCATTCTCAACTATTTATAATTTTATTCCTCTCATTTTTAACTTTTCTCAATTATTTATATTCTTTTGGTTTTTTTATTTGAAGGAAAATTGATTTAGGGGCCTCACCCCATCAACTCTAATTAACTCGGTGGGGACATGAAATGAGACCCTTATATATCTATACATAGCCACCCATATATTTAACCTTGAAACCTTCTACTAACTCTCAACTACTTGAACTAACCCATTAAACCTAAATTAATCCCTCTCAATTATCTACAAACTTTTATTTTTATTGAAACTTCTTCTTACAAAATTCCAAGAAAAATTTACCTAAAAACATACAATCTAATCCGTCTCAATATGGAAAGTGAAAGGATAAATCAATTTTTTCTTTTCACTTCTATATTTAACAAATTTAACATACTCCCTCCACATTCAATTTTTTCCTTTCACCTCTATATTTAGCAAATTTAGCATACTCCCTCCACATTCTTCCCTATCCCTTTTTCACATCAATTTCTCACAGAAGTATGTGAGTCAAAGGTCGCATAGATTGATTTTATCACCCGAATATAATGGATAAACAATTTCCAATATAAACGCTTAAATGCCTCATTTACATTATACATGTGTTTTTAATATTTTTGCCACCAATTTGACATCTATGAATGTTTTGGAAAATATCAACGAAGCACGAATTTTAATACGTCATAAATTTGGTCACACTGTGAATGAATAAATGATCATTAGAAAACTTTGAATTTGTAGAACTAAATTGAATGAATAAATGATCATTAGAAAACTTTGAATATGTAGAGCTAAATTGAATGAATAAATGATCATTATAAAACTTTGAATGGGTAGAATGGACTGATGAGGTTATGTTGGACATGAAATCTATTCATATAGGTAATGCATGTTGGGCATGGAATTCTACATAATTGAATGAATAAATGATCATTATAAAACTTTGAATGTGTAGAATGGACTCATGAGGTTATGTTGGGCATGAAATCCATCATATAGGTAATGCATGTTGGGCATGAAATCTAGTATGGTAAATGTTGATTTAGGTTTTTTCCAAAGGTTAAGGAAAATGTGGAATAAAACTTAGAATCAAAGCTAAGCTTTGGTATGTTAAATGGTATTTTGGGATATATGTATAGTTTAAATGAACAATGATGTTTGGTGTTTGAATAAAAAAAGAACAAAAAATTTAGGGATCAAAATTTAGCTTATGAGTTATTTTTCAATGGTTTAAAAAAAAAGATTTTCAATTTCCATTTTTTTTTCTAACTTACAGGATAAATTTTTTATTCTAAAAATAGAAAAAATCCAAAAACTATATAAAGTCTTTAGAAATTTGAGTATTTTTTTTAAAAATTGCCAAACATTTTATGGTTGCAAATTTAAGAATTAATAAGATTTACAAAATTTTTTACACTTCACAAAATTATTCATCCATATTTTATATGAAATATCATAATAATAAAAAATAATATTGAATTTATTTAAAATATTTTAATATAACAAAGTGAAAAAAAATCTCAAAATTAATAAAACTAAATGATAGGTTGATGCAACCACAACCATTCTTACGGTCACCTGGTTGTTGATTGCTCTCTGTCTTTTACAAGGAAAGTGTGGATCCCAAAGTCTACTAGTTATGGGTTGAAGCTTTCTCCTAGAAGGGAAGCTCCCCCTGTTTTTTTAAGGGTATTTATTTGGTTAGTTCTAGCCCGCCCTCTCTGTCTTCTACCCTAGCAAAGCCGATTTCTGAGGTGCCCTCTTTCCTTCAGTCACCCGTGCATTTTTCTTCCCCTCTTTTCGGGCCATATCCTTCTCTCGGTTCGCCCCATCAAGTTCTTTTTACTACTGCTTCCCCCTTGGGTCTGTCACCCATCCCATCCCCCTTTGCCTTTTTCTGAGCCTGCTTCTCCTTTGGAAATCTCATATAAACAAAATTTACATCCTAGATATGGAGGATTGGAATATTTTGACAGAGGTAGTGGGATTGGACTCAACCCAGCTCCAACGACCTTAGGAAAAACAGGGAGGATATCTCATCTTCAGAAAGCATAGTCCAAGGTCCGTGTGGAAGTTGCAGGGGGCTCTCAACGAGCTATCACCGGGTTTCTTAGCATAGAGACTCCTCTGAAAAGGAGACCGGTATGAGGGTTTGTTCTCTGAACATCAGAGGGGTGGCTAAACCCTCAAAATTTTTAGGCTTATGCAGGTTAATTATCTCTAACTCAATGGATGTTATCTTCCTCCAAGAAACCATGCAGGCTAGAGACATTGTTATTAAGTCTCTTTCTGCCAAGTTATCAGGATGACAGTTCTACACTTTGTATGCGAAAGGATGTTCTGAAGGTATCCTAATAGGATGGAAATCGGGTGAGTGGTCTCTACTGAAATCCTAGTCGTCGGACTCCACACTGGGCATTGTTCTAGAGTCTAAATTGATTGGGAATTCTTTCCTTTTCGTAAACATTTACGGACCATATGCAAACATAGCCCCTTTCTGGGATTCTCTCATTTCAAAGAAGATATTGAATCACGATTTTTTGGTCTTAGGGGGAGACCTTAATATTTCCATTGGACATTCTAAGCTATGGGGTCCGCATGCTTTTTCAGATCCTTTATCTGGTTTTTTTCTACAAAAGTTTGATAAGAAGGGTCTGCTGGATATAAGATTAATCAAGTCAACTACGACGTGGAGTAATAGGAGGGTAGGGGCAGATCGGGTGGCTAAGATATTAGACAGGTTCTTGTTAAGTGAGAAAATTTTAGAAACTCCTCTCAGATTCAACCATTGGGTGGGGAACAATGGAGACTCAGATCACCGACCCATTTTTCTTAATATGGCTCCTTTTGAGACCTCTCCTCCTGCCCCTTTCAAACTAAATCCATTGTGGTTGGAGAAATCGGTCTTGATTCAGAACTTAAAGGTTTCTTGGAATCCTTTCAATTCTTCAGCTAGGAAGTTTGCATCGTTACAGTTTTTAAAAAATTTGAAAGCTACTAAACTGGTTATTTTATCCTGGTCTTCTAAAATGAGAGCAGAGAAAGATAAGGAGCTTGAGGAGATTGAAGTTAATCTAAAGCGTTGGAATGAAGAGGAATTAATGGGCTTCCCAACTGAGGTCTACAAAGAAAACATTATTGAATGGGAGTCCAGAAAAAAGCGAACTTCTATTAATCCAGGAAGCCAAATGGAGGATAAAGAGTAGGGTCTTATGGCTAGCTAAAGGGGATAATAATACAAGGTTTTTTCACCACTATGCTAATCACAGGAAAATCATTAATTCGATTTGAAGTCTAGACACTACTGAAGCAGAGGTAAATTCTTTTGACGAGATTGTAAGGGAAGGTGTTGGTTTATTTGGATCTCTATTCATAGCGCCGGATGAAGAGCACTTAGAAGAGGTGGTAAAAGTGGCAGATTTCTTCCCAAAAGTGGTAATGGAGGAAGATAATCATTCTCTGATGCAACAAATTATGAGAGGCGAGTTGGAAATTGCGCTAAATAGTCTACAAATGGAAAAAATCCCAGGCCTTGACGGGCTGCCTGCGGAATACTACATCTCTCTTTTTGATACTATTGGTAGTGACCTTCTAAGGGTTGTAAACGACTTGAGAGCTAATGGGAAGGTTCTTGCAGCTTTTAAATCGACCTTCTTACCTATAATCCCTAAGGTCGATAAACCTTCTGGAGTTGATCAGTTTCGTCCTATATCCCTTTGCAATTCCTTATATAAAATCATTGCTAAAATCATTGGGAACAAGATCAAACCTTTCCTCTCTGTAGGAATCTCTCAAGAACAGTTTGGGTTCTTACCAAAAAGGCACATTCATGAAGTAGTGGGTTTAGCTCAAGAAGGGATGCACACGATTAAGACAAAAAAGCTCAAGGCGGTGATCTTAAAAATTGATTTAAAAAAAGCCTACGATATGGTAAAGTGGAGCTATGTGCATGTTATTCTTACTTAGCTAGGTTTCAGAGGTCCGTTTGTTAAATGGATAATGGCTACTATTTCTTCTGCTTCAAGCCCAGTAGAGGTCCGTTTGTGGTCTTGATTAATGGAGCGACATCTTCTTTCTTCAAGCCCAGCAGAGGGGTGCACCAAGGCTATTCCCTAGCCCCACTCCTTTTTATTTTTATTGTAGATGGGTTAAGCAGAATCCTCCATCAAGGTAGAATACTGGGCAAGTTCAAAGGTATCCAATTGGGAGGTGTTTGTAGACTTACTGATGTTTTATTTTTCGACGAAATTTTAATTTTTGGGAGGGAACAACTACTGATTGGGATTTTCTGTCTAGTTCTCTTCATCTTTTCTGCGAAGCCACAAGAATGCATATTAACCTTCATAAATCATCTCTTTTTTTATGAAGGTTTATAGGACAGTGAGGTGTGTTTTAAAAAAAAACTCTTCCCTTTCACATAAATTTATGTGGGTAACGGACTTAAGTATTTGGGATTCTTGTTAAAACCGGTAGGCTATCTCTCTAACGATTGGAATTGGATGTTAAAAAAATGTGAGAAAATAATACTAAATTGGACTTATAAGTGGCTTTCCAAAGTGGGCAGGCTAGTCTTAGCCAAGTCATTTTTAGAAGCCGCACCAGCCTATTGGAGCACGATCATTTGGATTCCTAAAGGAGTCCTTAATGCTGTGAGGAAGCTTATTTTTAATTTCATTTGGACAGGATCAAAATATCACAAGAATATTGTCTGGGTTAAATGGAAGGATTTAGCCAAGCCTAAAGAACTGGGAGGTTGGGGGATGAAATGCCCGCTGCTTTTGTTAAATCCCTGGCTGCAAAGAAAATATGAAGGATTATTACCGGAACGAGGTTATGGAGGGAGATCATTCTTCAAAAATATTTATATCCTTTGTCTCTTATTGATTGGATTAGAAGTGATCTTAAACCTACAAAGAACGTCTCTAACTCATGGAAGGTAGCAGTCCTTTCCTATCCGATAATATGTAAACATATTTCTTGGAATACAAGGAATGGAAAGTGTATTAGGGTAGGTGAAGATCATTGGTTCTCTGGTGGGGATCAATGCAGGAATCCAACACCCATGATCATTCAGTTATGGCATTTAGGTTTGTTCACTCTTCAACATATAGCAAATCCCAGGACAACTAGTCCTCTTGCTCAAGGATGGATCTCGACTGACAGAGCTGGGTTTAGTGGAAATGAGGCTGTACTATGGAATGGTTACATCAACCAACTAGTATCCAAATTTATCCATTTAAATGAGTAGGATGACTCATTGGTATGGAGCTACGACCCACATGGTAATTACAGTCCAAAATTTGATTATAAGATCCTGATGGAAGCTGAGGATGTAGATCCAGTATGGTGGTGTAGATCCATATGGGGATTTAAGTGCCCTCCCAATACCAAATTGATAATGTGGTTTTTCCTCAGGGATAAATCTCTAATGTGGGATCACCTTTAGAGCCGTGGATGGGAAGGGCTGGGAAGATGCACCCTCTACAGAAACACCGAAGAATCAAATTTTCACCTAGTAGTCTCCTGCCCTTTCATGATTCAAGTTTGGAAAGAAGCGGAGGTCCTTCTAAAAACAAGATTGACTTGGTTTGATATCTCGGTGCAAGTTAGCTTAAATCAGTGGTTATCCGAGCCTTTATATAGAGATCTCAAAAGATTGCCACTTATTATAACCTGGCAAGTTTGGATTGTGCGGAACTACTCTTTGTTTGAAGACCGCATTTTGGGTCCCATAACACTTTCCAGGAAGGCATTATCCATTTTGGCCAGCTTCCCTTGGGAGGAAAAGATCAAAGGGCTCAGGAACCCGATTGCAGAGAACATTAAAAAATCGAATCCCTGGGATTTTTTCGATGGTGCCTCAAACATCAAATCAACTGGTGCAAGAGGATTAATAATAGTGGATGCACATGTTACGCTCATATTCCAAGCTGGTCTTGGAACATGATATAACAATTATGCAGAACTTGTAGCTCTAAATTTACTCCTTAAATTGGCAAAAAAGGCAGAATTGAGAGTTTTACAGGTTTTTGGTGACTCCCAGCTAGTTATTGACTGGGAAAATGGCAACAATGATTGCTTAAATATCGATTTAATCCCTATCCTAGATTATATTCGAGTTCTGAAGATGGAATTGGAAGAGGTTTCCTTTTCTCATATATATAGGGAGATAAATTTTGAAGTTGACGCTCAATCCAAGCTCGGATTGACCCTAAACAAAGGTCAATGGAATATCCAAAAAATGCATGAAGGCACAGTTGCAGAGGATTCCCATACTCGATTATGGGATTTTCACCAGTAGGAAGAGGTCTTTGGATCACATAGGGAAACGATTTTACTACAATGCTGCGCTCTTCCTTTTTTGGAGTGACGAACTCGGCAGGCCTAGTCAGGATTCACGATTATGGATCAAGTCTTTTGTTGATGGATTTATCTAGTTCAACTGAAGGTTACTTTCCTTTGGATGTAATGGCTAGCCACTCTGTTTTAGATTCAGTTTTTGTTCTGGATTGTAATGTTTCTAGAGGGTTACCGATCATACAAAATGTAATTTTGTTTATCATAAATAAAAATTACGAGTTTTTTTTTAGGGAAAAAAAAAGGTTGATAAACTTTGACTTTGTTAGTGGTAAATATTGTTTTTCCAAAATTCAATGTATGAAAAGGGTAATCGGATGGACTAATGGATTAACCAAGAGTAAAATAAAGGGTTTCTATTTTAATAATTGAGGCAAAGAATGAGGATCAAGTTGTATTGTAGATCAAATAATTAGTTGAAAATTTTTACAAATATGTGGGGATTATAATATTTGTATAACTAAAATATTGTATTTTTTATCAAAAGATTTCCAATTATGTACATACCATTCTTTTCTAATGTTTTAGTAAAATAATTATTTATTTTATTTTTATTTTTTAGGAAAGTAATACAAATTTGAATCATATTGTTTAGTTAGCTATAGAATAGCCTTATATGTATATTTTTAACTATATATTCTTGACTTAGTGTCAAATTACAATATGCAAATGAAAATATACATAAGAGTTCTCTTAATCCAAAGACTAAGATTTTACCAGTTCTCTTAATCCAGAGACTAATATTTTACTAAAAATGCTCTAGAGGAGGAGCTCTAAAAATAAAAAACTATGGTATAACCAAAAGTATCCAAAATAGCCCATTTATAAAAACATATGTTTTTTGTCTTAAGATTTTATCTTTTATTCTTTTTAAAACTTACACAAATTTATTGAGAAATAGAAAAAAATATATAAAAGGAAGGTTATATCCTTTGTTAGGATCTTTCCAATGGTATAATACGTTTTCAAATAGGCAAAAAATTATGGTAAAAATACTTCTCTTTTGTCAATTGGGTTTAGTTTGAGTGGTTGCAGGATGAAGTGTTATCCTCCCCACCTAGGTTCTATTCTTTTAAGTGACATGTTAAGATCATAATGAATATATTGTTGTAAATACTTTGTGCCATGTTGTTGACCCAACCTTGTTCCCTAAAGAATCTAGGGTTTACTCTAGGTCCCATGCTTGAAATGAGGGGAAGTGTTGGGGGTTTTCCTTGGGATAATTACCTGGAAAAAAATACTACTCTTCTTAAAATATATTCTAAAAATGAGTCCCATATGAAGTGAATCTAATGTTATGATTTCAAGGCATAGGTGTACATTAGGTTAGGCATTAGAGGGTATGAGTTATGTTTCCTTGGTATAATTACTTGGAAACATAAATACTACTCTTCTTAAAATATATTCTAAAAAGGAGTCCCATATGAAGTGAATCTAATGATATGATTTCAAGGCATAGGTGTACATTAGGCCAGGCATTGGAGGGTATGATTTATGTGGAAAATTCACACAGGGGGGATTTGATTATCCTTAAAGGGCTAGATAAGACTATGCTATGGGTTTTAAAGCCCAACATGCTTGCCTATTACATATGACACATACTATAGATGTGATATCCTATTTATGAACCCATGGTATACTCTTGAATAAGAGATTATGAAATATTATATAGGTTTAAATAATTTTGACTCCATTAATAGTAACCCAAAATGGATATGGGTTATTCTGGACCAAAGGTGAGGTATCGTATGTAACCCAATTGGGGCCTTGCACCCCAAATTGATTCCATAAATTTAAGAAATACTCCAAACAAATGCCTTGAGGGTCAAAGTGAACCAAACCAATGACAAAGGGGTAGAGATCAAGAGAGAGAAGGAAACCAAAGGTTATACCAAAAATATAGATATCCCTATGAGATCACACATCTAGGTCAAGCTAGAGGAACTCAAGGAATATGGTGCACAAAAAAAGGACAATCTAGAGAGATATTGTATCATCATGGGTGGGTCATGCATGGACATGAAAAAAGAGATGGATGTGAGTCATAAGTATGAAATCGATACACTACACCTATCAACCCCCTCTCTTGTCTATAAATTTTTGTTGTTGGTTTGTCTATAATAATTTTTGAGAGAATCAAGAACTCATTGATGGAACATTAAATGAAATATATCCCAGTATATACACTATATGGTTTGAGGTATATATACCTAGTACACCCTGTTAGGATATTCCTATACTCCATCCTAGTCCTACCAACATTTTCATTATTTGCATTTTTAGTCTTGCATGCATTTCTGAATGCAACATGCATTCTGCATGCATGCATGCATCCCAATCATCAGTCCCACACCTAGCCCTCAGTTAGCCATCCCCTGGGAGCTTCTCTCAGATCAGTTTTAGCCCTCCTAGAGCTTAGTGTGCCCTTCCTCCTTGATTTAAGGAAGCCACTCGTCTTCTCTCACCTACCACTTAGTTGCACTTCAGTTAATTGAGTTATCATCAGTTATTTCCTTGATTTAAGGCTAGACTGACTCTCAACTGACTGTATCACTCCGATGGACCTGTAGTGAGACTAGACTGCCTATTCTGACTCCAGTTAGCTCCTCATGCACCCTCCACTGAGCCTCCTTCATTCAGTTAGTTCTAGTTACACTCAGTTACACCTACCATACTCAGTTAGACTCAGTTTGACTGATGGTTGACAATTACTTGAGCATTGATGACTCCACTGATGATGAGATAGACTTCTAGTTGTGCTCCGATGACACTCCAGTGATCTTTTGATCACTCCATGAAGGCTAATTCGAATTTCCACCTTGGAAATCAAATCCTCATGCATTGTACTACTTATTTGTCCATATTGTGATTAATGAATTAGTGTGTGTGAGGTTATTTTGCTTCTATCCGAGTTCTACTGTATTATTATTCTGTTTCTCATCTTATTGCATTGACCACTCTTAATCTTATTCCTAAATTCTTTCTTGTGAGGTATACATTAGCTCTTAGATCTGCTATGAGGATTTTCACATGGTATCAGAGCATGTTGAGCATATTGTTTATCTCCATTCCTGAGAGTTTTTTGCAGGTTATTATCAAGATTTCGAGTGTAGCAGTTGCAGCAGTTTCTGCATTTTTTCAGCAGTAGCAGTTGCATATATTTTCTATTGTTTTTGCAGGTCTTCTACAACTTCCATGTATTCAGAAGAAATCCCTCCTCTTTCTCCATTCAACTATGATGAATGGAAACAAAAAATGATAGCACATTTGAAGAGAAATGGTCTCTTTGATTATTGTTTTGAAAGAGAGTTGGAATCATTTGAAGAAGAGATTGATTGGTTAAATAAAGGTGACTATGTCCGTGCAACCATGATGTTTGCTATGCCTCGATGCATGGTACACTAATACATTGATGTTGAATCTCCAAAAGAGCTATGGGCCCATCTGGATGAAAGATTCAGCAAACAGGATGAAGGGATTGGTCCAATCCATTTCGAGAGCAAGCCCACTATTGCATTCGCTCTCCTTGATGATATTATTGATCATGAATATCTAATATCTCATATTGAAGTTGTCCACAAAGAAGAAGAACTTGCAGATTCTACACTCATGCTCCAAATTTATTCTATTTCGAATTCTGTGCCAGCTCACACTCTATAAATTGCAGAAGGTCCTAAATCCTCTCTTGCACCAGAGTTTGTTGGTTTGCATCATGATCTATTGAATGTTTTGGAGGTAAAATCATCCATTGGAGGTAATGCATTCACTCTCCTTGATCACTCACCTCTTATGTACTACTGTATGATCATTATTTCATGCTTTCAGAAGGTTATTGAAGATAATGGCCATTGCCATTCGCTTGGGATAATTTCTCATGCACTTACTGGTTTCGATCTCACCTCTAATGGTTCAAAGGAGATCTCAAGAAACCATGTTTCAAGTTTTGGAGCTGATTTAAAATCCAAGCAATCACTACTTGGGATAATTTATCATGCATATGATGGTTTTGATCTCACCCCTGTTGGTTCAAAGGAGATCTCAAGAAACCATTTATCAAGTCTTGGAGCTGATTTGGATTCCAAGCAATCATTGTTATTTGATGGTTCTTTTTGGCATAATCTCACCCATGATGGTTCAAAGGAGAAGACAAAAGACTATCTGCACATTCATAGATTTGATCCTATCTCAGCTGATTCGAATCATAGGTTCAAGGATCATCCTCATATTTTTGGATTTGTTCTCATCACATTCGATCTGAAGAGCAAGTACAAGCACATGCCTTTTGAGCATGATCCACTTCTTCCCAAGAAGAAGATGCCTCTAGACATATGACCAAGCATCACACCTGCTTGAGTTTGGAGCATTTATTTTTGTGTGTGCCTTACAGTCTATTTTGAGGGGGGGTATTTTTCCCATGAGGTTTTCCCCATTTCCTCGGTTTGTTGACTGTTCTTATTCATTGTATTGGGTGACCATTGGTCTTAGTTACCACGGCCCATTATGGATTAAGGGGGGGTGTTAGGATATTCCTATACTCCATCCTAGTCCTACCAGCATTTTCATTATTTGCATTTTCAGTCTTGCATGCATTTCTGCATGCATGCATGCAATTGCATGCATCCCAGTCATCAGTCCCACACCTAGCCCTCAGTTAGCCAGCCCCCGAGAGCTTCTCTCAGATCAGTTTTATCCCTCCTAGAGATTAGTGCACCCTTCCTCCTTGATTTAAGGAAGCCACTCGTCCTCTCTCACCTACCACTCAGTTGCACTTCAGTTAATTGAGTTATCATCAGTTCTTTCCTTGATTTAAGGCTAGACTGACTCTCAACTAACTGTATCACTCTGATGGACCTCTAGTGAGACTAGACTGCCCATTCTGACTCCGGTTAGCTCCTCATGTGCCCTCCACTGAGCCTCCTTCATTCAGTTAGTTCCATTTACACTCAATTACACCTACCACACTTAGTTAGACTCAGTTTGACTGATGGTTGACAGTTACTTGAGCATTGATGACTCCATTGATGATGAGATAGACTTCTAGTTTTGCTCCGATGACCCTCCAGTGATCTTTTGATCACTCCGTGAAGGCTAATTCGAATTTCCACCTTGACATTCAAATCCTCATGCATTGTACTACTTATTTTTCCATATTGTGATTAATGAATTAGCGTGTGTGAAGTTATTTTTCTTCTATCCGAGTTCTACTGTATTATTATTCTGTTGCTCATGTTACTGCATTGACCACTCCTAATCTTATTCCTAAATTCTTTCTTGTGAGGTATACATCAGCTCTTAGATCTACTGTGAGGATTTTCACACACCTTGTATATATTTAAATAATTGTTTTGGAGGAGCTTGACCTAATTTAAGAATGTTTTTCTTCTTGTATGACCTTGTATCACATTCCTTGGCCCTTCTAGCCACTTGTTAATGTTTTTTTTATGGAGTCAGTGCCAAGAAAATTGGTTAAAGTAATTAGGGTCCTAATGTACATAGTCTAATCCCTCTTGATTTAATGATTCTGGTGTTCCCTTTTACTTATATAAATATCCTTGTAAAAAATAAAAACTATTCATCAATCCATAGGAGTAACCATAAATTGTAAATGTATTTATAGTGATAGCTATTCAAATTTCAATTATAAATGACATTTGACCTTGAAATGAAAATCCATCAACATCTCACTTCATCCTAACATCTTCAATACTCAATCATTATTTAAAATTGCAAGTAAATCTTATGAGATAAAATATTTTTTTCAAATGAAAGTGAGATGGAAAACTCATATGAAAATCAAACAAAAATTCTACCAAATTTTCTAGGGATTATGGAGAATACACTTACTACACCTAAATGAATATATAAGGAAATCATATAATACACCAAGAGTTGAGGGAAGGATACACACACACACACACACACACACACACACTCACTATGTTTAGAATCTTTGAAAGCTTTCAATGAAATGCCTCCTCTTCAAAGTAGAGGAGTTTGATACTACAAGAAACAAAAATAATTATAGTTCCTAATCTAGAATAGATAATTGAGAAGTCAAAATGGATTCTTGAAATATTGAAGGATCGAATTGACCATGGTCATATACTAAGGAAACAAACATATGGAATCAACTTTCTAAGGGAATGAAGTCCATAGGATTGCATTGTTTTTACTAAGGAAGCTAGTGTTGGTCTAAGGAGATGAAATTGTCTCAATGAGAAAGTGAAGTTGACTTTTCAAATCAGATTAGCAAGAATGATATCTTAAGAGTGGATGAATGTGTGTAATATACTTAAACCCATATCTTCATAGCAAAGATAGAAAAACACAAGAGAGAATGGATAAAACAAGAAAAAGGTCTCTTTCATGAAATAGATTCAAAATGGAAAGTTATGTTCTCTTGACCTTTTAAGGGGGAAGCCTCCAAGAGAAAATCTCCAAATACAATAACAATTCTAAAAAAACATTATATAGATCACTACTATATGTATAATGGTGCAATAGACAAATCCCTACCCAGTGGTCCGACTATCAATGAAGGTCAATCACCTAGTTGACCTTTATTCAATAAAGAAGGCCCTTCTACATTAAGACACTACCCACTAGATATTTGTTGTCCCCTAGGTTGTGCCCCTCACAAAATTTCAGTCCAAATATTACACTTGAGAGGAATAAGATGTAAATAAGTACAAGATTAGGGAATACAGTGTAGGATGCACCTTCCTGCACCACTCTAGGCCTTTGAGTTTTCCCTCCGGCTAGAGGGGGGGCACCCTCTATTCTTCTAAGGAAAACGTTCCTATTTTTCACTCAAGAATAACCTATTTATATGTGGAACTTTGATTGGATTTACAAGAGAAACAAGTGGTGCATGAGGTTTATTTTTGCTATAGAAAGGACTTTAAATGACGTTATCTTTAAGACGAGAGGGAAGCACACAATCCAAACCACAAACTCAAACTGAAAATGCTTCTAGTGTGCCTTAATCACAACTTTATTATTATAATATAAGTGTATAAATACAAACACATCAAGTATAAGATAAACAATCTTTCATTCTATCATGACGATCTCTATAATAGATAGAAAATAAAAGGGAAAGGTAAGCATAGATCCATTGATTCATTCATCATAATGGAAGACATTCATTTAAGGAAAAGAACCATGATAACATGTCTGAGATTTGTTGCTTCATTCTTGTGGAAAAAATGCGTTGGTCCTATTGATGGGTTAAATTGATCACTCATCAACTTGGATGAAACGACCTGAAAAGGGTGCTTAAAGTAGTTCCCAATTCATTTGGAGGTAGTTGTTTCTAACGAGAATATAGGCCCCATTTCCTATAAAAAGATTACTCTCTGTAAAAGAGAGACTTTGATATCTTGTTTTATCCTAATCTCCTAAGTACAATTAATTCTACAAACTAAATTATAAAAGAAGCAGAATAAAGATAAAACTACTATGAAATATTTCAATAGCTTTAGAGAAGAGTGATTTAGTAGCTATGAAAATTCTAACTAAACTTATTTAACCTAAGTCCAATATCAGTTGAGAGCAAGGTTTATAATTTAAACAATTGAACAAGCATGAATTTAAGATAAATTATGGTATGATATGATTTAATAAACAAATCTAAATCATATTCATATCACATTAAATATTTAATTACATTCACCAAAATACAAATAAAATAATTACTACTATTTGAGAATATAATTATTAAGACAAATTTATTCAATTGGTAATTGATGAATTTATAACATGTAAAATCATGAATCACAAAAGTTCATGACAATTAAAATATAAGCACGAGATAAACTAACGGAGATTTATAAAACTGAAAATAAATTCATGCAAATAACCGTCACAAATTCAATAGTTTTTGAAACAGGTTCAAGAAAATATAAAAGTGATCATCATCTATCTAGAGCTCCTTACGTCCTATTATCTGATATTCATCCATTGATCTCCCAACCAACTATGACAAGCCTATATTTATACAAATAAATGATATCTAATAGCCCAAATCTCAAGGATCGAGTCATGAAGTCAGGTGTAACAATATTCTAAATATAGGTTCACCATTAATTCAATCTACAATGTCGATGATGAAAATTAACACTTGCCATCATCACCATAAAGATATTCTCAAATTATAAAAGCACATGAGATTTATAAACATGATAGTTCAATCGAACTGTTTCAAATAGACATAACTAAAGTTACTCCCTGAATAGAATAATTGAAGCAATGATGACATCTATCTGATACCAACTTGAAGTCCCCTAGACTTGAATCACAAACTCCCTTAAACTATGCATCATTGTCTAGGATAATACAACCAAAATGAACAACTCAATCGAACAAAGACACCTGTTATCAAAATAATTCAAATTAGGATTTTAGTTTAAATTTGGTAGCTACAGGAAATTTTAGTAGCTACGAAATCAAAGACAACAATATAACAAAGTGCCTTCAGAATATTTGATTATGAAGGTACTCTATATAAAATATAGTCAGTTTAAATGCAAATACAAGAGTATAAAATACAATAATCACCTAAATTGTCCCTTTAACATTTAATTCTTGAATTGATAATTGATCGAAAGATAGATCAAGGCCATAATGAAAGCTTGAAAATTGTGCAGAGAATATCCTTTAAAAAATAAACCAAAATGCCAAAATTGGAAAACTCATAACAAAACTCTACATTCTTGGGGTCGCGCCAATAGACACATGTACAGGGTTTTTCCTTCTAACTTCTATTAGATTAACCCCGAATTTCTTAAGTTTGGCCTTGTTTAGCTTATTTTAAAAATACCATTTCCTCCCCTTGCGTATCATAAGGTTTCCTTTTTCCTTATACTCATTATTTTTCTCTAGAATATTAGTAAGATTAGCCTGGAGATTTTGATTCTCTAATTTCACATAATGATTGAGAAATTCAAGCTCCTTCACCTCAATATCTAGCCAATTGATTTTTTCATCTTGCTTGTCTTCTAAGGAGACTACATGGATTTTGGGATGAGTATAATTATATTATTCACTAGTTGCTTGACTAACATCTTCCTTTGCTTGTTCCTCATCATGATTAGAGTTCACTTTCCTATTTCTTGTGGCCAAAGTTGAATCATAGGTGAAATGTGACCTTATAGATTCACTAACATACACATTTTTAGGAATGTTCATGGGTTCTTCATTTGATACTACATGATCAACGAGGCATGGATTTGTTGTCTTAATATGATCATTATTCATAGAGGACAAGCTTCTAGCCATTCCCCTAGTAATCCTACGTGCAATAAACTTGTCCCTTTGTCTATTATCTTCCTCTAATTGATTTGTTTTGATTTTGTTGGACGTAGGTTTTGGAAAACGAACTAACCTATTAATCAATTGCTTCCCCTTTTACTTAGTTTCAGATTTAGACTGAGAATTGATCTTAGGACAAGGAGATTCAAGGTTTTGATCAGGAGAGACTCCAAGGCTAGAACCTTGGGTTTTCTAAATATCATAGGCTGATACTCTATCATTGGGAGTCTTATGACTCGAAACCCTCTCCTCATCAATAACATGTGGATTAACCCCAAGAGTTTCTGCAATTTCAACAAAATTATTTTAGGGGTGACTCTATCAAACAAGGAATTTGCAGACACTCCATTCATTTCTCAAGTTGTAAAATCAAGGGAGAAATGGATATCCTACGGTAGGCCATCCCGCCCGGGAAAGAGAAACGCTTCCAATGATGATTGGCAGGTATATATTTTTTCTTCTTATCAATCAAAGTCTTTAGATTGTTGCATGTGTTATGAAATTAGCAAGTTAAATATTATCTTTAATTTTATATGTTTGCAGTCTTTCCAAGGTGAATGCATGGATATATTTTTTGTTCAAACAAAGGACAGCCTTAAAGACAAGCTAAATCTTGTTTTGACATCAGATCGACTGTGGAGTAAATGAATGTCTGTATTCGAGCTTTACAAAAGTGGTTCCTTTCCATGCTCACCCAAGAGCATCACTCAGGTTGATTTTGTTCAAAATAAAATAAAGAATAATGGATCTACTTTTTTTATACCATTGTGTGATCTTGATGAAGATGAATTGACCGCTGTGGTGGAAAATATAATCAAAAGATCGATTTGGCTGAGCATATCAGTCGACAAAAATGTTTGCACAAAGACTTTATATCAATATTGAAAGCGAATCAAGGACGAGAGGTCAACCAAGAATTCGATCTTTGAATATTTCAAATTTCACGATGTTCAAACTTTTCGATCACAGATTATGACTACTAATAATGTCATTGAAATCTATAAAATTGTAGCAAATCATCTCCAACAACTGTGCAGTATTTTATGCTTCGAAAAACAAGCAAAATCTCTGGGTAATAAGAGAAAGAAAGAATATGAAGAGGATAATGGTACCAAATTACCAAATGATGTTGAGAAAATATTGAACATATATATCAATAAAGAGGGGATGGGTATGTCCATTGACGTCATTAAAGATAGTTCACAGTTTGCTTGTCAATGTTGTTATCCTGCATCTTTGGTCAACACACTAAGATCCATTGCATTTTTTGGTGCGGCAATCAACTGTGAATTTGTTGTTGTTGATATGTGTAATTGTGATAGTCCCTAGAAAAAAGAAGATAATCTTGCGTTGTTGTACTACTTAGAATCAAATGAAGCGGCATGTACTTGTATTTTTTTAGTTGATACGGAAAACTCTTGTATGATTTCTAAATCTTTCACACTTTTCAGCAAGAAATAAAAAAAGGTAACGCAAAATCCTACCAAGGGAGTTTATAGAGATTTCTCCAAGGATTTATTTATAGGATTCTCTATTATACAGTGTTGGAGAATTGGAAGGGATGAGGATAATTTGTCTACTTTTCAAATGGATATGGATTGGAAGGATGAGGGCCTACCAATGATTGATTTACCTTTTTCCAAGCTTAATAATGATAGTTCGAGAAGCCATGTTTTTGCAAAAGAAAGGACATAGGAATTATGGGATCACATAGTTTCCATATTGGTCTCTTCTTGAGGTACAATTCTTTCATTGTACGCAGGACGTAGAGTTCTTCGTTCGTTGATCAGGTCGCCAGATAGAATACTTATTTCTATTGTGGAGACAATACAACAAGAGTTGTTTATGAACAATTTCTAGAATTGGGTATAAAACAAGGTATTTGTATTAACATTTTCATATGTCTTATTTCATTGTATTTTACTTTTCTTGATCGGTTATGTTCAATAACTTATTCAAATTCCTATTCTACTACAACTTCAAATAAAGAGCACACTCAAGTATCGTCCAATAAAATTATACTATTTGATGACGACCTTGAATGTGATAGAGAATCCACAAAGAAATACCAATCTGGAGAACAAGATGGACAAGATGGACAAGAAGGTAAAAATTTATTTATCAAAGATCGTGGTTAAATGATCTAAATTATCATTCTTCCTCCTTATCTTTTATGCTGGCCATTTCCTAAGGGGGACTCTTGCCCATTTTTTGTTTAAGTTGTAAATACATTGCATTATCCCCGGTTTCACTCATGAGTCTAATGTAGGCTTCCAAATTATAGCTATTTGTTGATCCCTCATCTCTTATCTTATTATCGTTAAGCTATGAATCATTTTTCCTTTGCAACTTGACACCCTTTTATCAGGAAGAAGCAAACCCCGAGTGTCCCTATCTTGCTCATGTTCCTTGCATTATGCATAGGTGTGTTCCATGTGCTTGTAACTAGTTTGCTTGTCCTCGACACTCGTTTCTTCCCATGTATTATACCATTATTTTATACTTTTTCAAGATTTAATAATATGAAAAAGTAAAAAAAATCAAATAATCCAAATAGATGGATGGGAAAGAGTCATGTTTTTATTTATGTCTGGATGCAAGTTGCATCGCCCTTGAACAAAGCACATTTTCTTGAGCCTATGTCTATGTAGTTTGGATTATAATATGGATTTAGGAATATAAAATCATTGATGTATTATCTCAACCGACTGGTTAATTTTCCAGTCATTATGGAACAATCTATTGATGTCTCAGACATCATTGACTTATGTCGTGTTCATTCTTGAATCAATGTTTCCTTAGTCACTTATTGTGTCGTGCTTATGTTCAAATTAAGTGTTAGCCTATGTCGATCAATCCTTAGAACTCTTGACACTAGTATGTTGACCTTCTCATGTCAAGTATGTTTTAAAATCAATTAGTTTGTTCCACCAAATATTTGGCCTTCTTCTACTACCTTGTGTTGGATGATGGGGGATGCCTTAATGCCCTCCTTCCAATGGATCACATCCCATTGAGTCCAAAAAACCTATTTTGAGATAGTGATCTAGAGTCCTTTTAGTACCTTGGAGCTTGCAGTCATCAATAGCAAGTTTCCTCTCTATCGACAATGGCTGTACATCATTGTCCCCTGATCATTGGAATATATAGGTGCTTGACGTCAAGACATCTATTCACACTTTTTATATTTTACTAGGTACCTTTCCTCTCATTATAATTATTGATGAGTTGGATCGTGTTTGTTAACGGACTATGTATCAATAACCGGTAATCGAACAATGTCTTACTATGTTCAACTTCAGGAAATCTATTCACATAGTTTATAATTATACCCATGTTGATTGGTTCAAATACCTCGAGTCCATTATATAGCATCACATCGTTATTCTATGTCTTGGGTTGCGTTGGATTCCCATTCACACTTATTTTGGAACTGATTCTTATGGAGATTGATACGTTCATCCTTATTTCCATATATCTTCATTTGATTCTACGACATAGATTCAGTGTGTATCTTCATGGCTATGAACTCTTTTTTGACATGGATCCACTATGTATCTTCGTGACCATGATAAATGCTTTTATATAACTCATGGATTCGCAATGTACTTGATTTGGCGGTCATGATTTTGTTAACATTGAGCATGGGTATTCCCTCCTAAAGAAGAGAGATTTCTTACTTGATCTGTTGCAGGTGCCACCTATGATTGGTTTCTAGGAAATTTTATCCGGGTTGCTTCTGCACTCACTTTTTAAAGGGATATAATGTATTTCGGCCATCGTATACCCCTATGAACTCACACATTAGGGGGAAACTATTATAGCATATTTTGTCACACTTGTCCCATAGATGCTCAAGATGGTTTGATATTATCAATTTTCCCATTTTTGTAGGCTCCCCTTATCCCTTATGATCTATGAATTGTACTTCATCTAAAAAGGTTCTTAAAAGCTAATTTTTTCAAGTTATATGTGCCCTTTTGCACTGCTAGACTACGTATATGTTTTTATAGCATGATTTTCACATCCTATGCAACATGCTTTGATGGCCTACATTGTCCCTCTGCAAACTCATCATACCCCTCTTGCTCAGTTAAAACCCTAAAAACCATATTTTTGTTGATGTGCGTGGGTCAATAGAACTACAACATGCGTATATTGTTAGAAAAACAGGATCATAGAACAATAACAATAAACAAGATGCAAATATAAATTACACAAACACATCACAAGAGAGACACAAATATAACGTGGTTCACCCAAGATGCACTATGTCCACACAAAAATTTCCAGTCCTTATTATTATACCATCCAACAAATGAAGGGATACAACTCGCATCACATCCACTACAAATTCCTCTTCACTCTCTCTCAGTCTCTCTTACACGATCTCAAAGATCTTTAAAATGCTACAATACAATACAAAACTGCATTACAATGTCTTCCTTATAAAGGGGAAATAACATGGGGAAATACCACAGGTTACCCAAAACCATGGGCTTGTAATCTGTTGGCGCAAAAACAACCCATAACAAAAATTTCTTTTGGGCGCGCTGCCCCCAAACCCCTGCTGGACCCCAGACACCCCGTTGCACGTTCCTGGATCATAACCAAACCTTGGGTACAAACATGGCTGAATCAACATCATCTATGCAACTGGAAGATCAGGGTCCACAACCAACATATATGCACCTTGCAGCACTACAACCCACACACATTAGGTTTCATGCTCAAAATTAGAAATATTTCGACTTCTCCTTTCCAAGTCATGACTGTTATGATTCTTGGCCTTCCATATACTGGAAAATGCTCTGATTCGAGCCTCCATCTCCTTTGAGGGCTATATATTGAGCCATTGTGAAGAATTTGGGAAGAGGTTGGAGAGTAGGTAAACTTTGGAGAAATTTTTCCCCAATACCATGCCTTGAGTCTACATCCCTTTGTCCATGTAAGATTGAACCTCTCTTATGTTCATCTCCCAAGCTCTTCCCTATATTGTGAAGGAGGAACCCAATTACTCCTTGAACTTGTGAGCTTTCCATTGTATGTAGGATTGAAGTGGTGGAGGCCTAGGTGGAGGAACTCAGTTTCTTGGTTCCGATGAGTTGCCGGCAGAAGGTTGTCACTATGTACTTCTGTTTATTATATTAAAAGAAATACTCTTTTATCATCCAATTCATGTTGCAAATGTTTATATTATTTTCATTGGGTATATTTGCTTAATATGTTCATGGGATATGCTAGATAATGTGCTAACAATTTATATACATTTTATATTCTTGTATGCTTTGGTTGTTGAGGAAAAGTTGCAGGTGAAGAGAATTGGATTGAGGGCTCAACGGTGGTATTCTTCATACATCCGGTTGAGGTAAGGGTATTATCATTTTATTGTTAGTATTTCAAGTTTATATAGCATATTTGTGAATTGAGTTGATTTATGGTGTCACTCTGTTTGTTGTGGTTCTACCCCAAGCCATAGGAAGGTTTTCTTCGTAAAAGAATTGGCGACTTCGCTAGGGATGGTATCCTTTTTGGGGTTTTTTGGGTGACTTTTCTCTTTTTTTTTCTCTCGGTTTGCCTAAGTTTATATATCGCTGGTAGCTTGACAATTAATATTTTGTTGTTTTCCTGAGTGGTTTGGATTCATTCTCATTTTCTTGGCCATTTTCTCCCCATACATGGGCTGGGTGTGTCCTTCTTGCATATACACGCGGGCTAACTACGTTTGACCCACATACATACGTTGATATTTGGATGACAGTCGCGTACATCTGAGTTTTTAGCTTATTTCTTAAATGAGATGCTTGTTGGGTGAGTTCTGAGTGTTGCTGACTCTTCTTGGGTCTATGTGATGTCTATTGGTTGCATTTATGGTACTGGAATGTTGGAATATATTATATTCCTTGGAAGGTAATAATGTCTTTGTATTATGTTGAAAGTTATCCACAATATTATGTAAAAGAGTAATACATTATATCCCATATTCATTATGGTAAAGTATGCTCTTGATCTCCATTGTTATATAAAGAGATGTTATTATGGAGAATTATATTATCCCACATGTAATATGTGAGAATAATTTCTCCACATCTCATGGTATATAATAGGGTCAATGGAGTCACATCACAACAACTGATCATACTATTACAACACATTGTATTGTGCTCACAAGCTCTATGCTATATTGTATTGGGGTTATTTGTAGTTGCTCTCTTGTAAGATTGAAGGATATTTCTAGAGATAATAGAAGACAACCTTCCCATGGACGTAGCCCAATTGTGTGAACCATGTATATCTGGTGTATTCTTTTCCTTTTTCTCTTTTTGTTCCTATTTATTTTGATATGTTATTGATAGCTTCGATAGATAAGGTAGTTTAGCTAGATCTATAACTCTGACATGGTATTAGAGCTAGTTGCTATGATCTAGAACCTTCTATAACTTTCAATCAATAACTATTATTATCTGGGAATTGTTTATTCTTGTATTTTTTCTTTCTATCTGGTATCCATTAGGCTTCTCTTCAGATCTGGGCATGATTCTACATTTTTTTACTTCTAACCCTAACTTTGTTGTGTAGATTTTTGCAGAAATTTTTCAAGGGTCTCTTGATGTTTTTTATGTATAAATATATGATTTTTGGATTCTTCTCAAGGAGATCTATCTTCCGGTTGTCAGACATGTTTTTTTCATCCATGTTTGGTAGATTTTTTGCAAGTTTCCGTCAGCAGCTTAATTGACATTGTTTTCAGCCTAAAACTGGACATTCATGACTTTTCTTCGCAGACAACATGTGTAAACGTGACTTGCCTACTGCGAACCCATGAGTAGACTGTAGACCCACTACTTTCAGTGTACAGACCCGTGTGTGCTATGACATACTCATGCTTTCTCTACTGTAAACTTGCGCTTACTTCAGTATACCTGCGACCCTCCTATGCAGAAACCCGCGAGTGCTTCGGCATAACCGTGACTTCACTGTGCAAAAACATGCGGTTATCAGATCTAATTGCGACCTTGCTATGCAGAGACCCACGAGTATCATATATACTTGTGATTTTACTGTGGAAGACCCACAAGTGACTTTTCTTGGCACTTTTTTTTAAGAGGCTGTAAGTAAAGTTTTTGTTTTTTACTGTGTTTCTTCAAATCTGAACGGTAAAGTGTATCAGATTTTTGTTACTCACTTTTTTCTCTTGTCATTTCTAGCATTTGGTTTTAATTTTCTTGTCAATATTTCTATCATTATGACTTCGGAAGTAGCTTCTGTTCCTAAACTTGTTGGTCCTAACTATCTTGCATGGAAAAGGAAAATGATTGATGTTCTTAGGAGTAAGATTCTATGGAGGATTGTTAATGGTGAACACAAGAAACATGCTGATGCTAAAGATGTGGCTATATGGGAAGATAAATGTGATAAAAAAAGAGGGATCATTGGTCAAATGGTTTAAGATAGTCTTCAGGTAAGTATTGAGGCAGAAGACAAATAGGTTGAGGTATGGACAATTCTTGCTTCTTTATTTGATAAACCTGATGGTGTTTCTGCTTATTACCTTGAATTTTTTTTTTTGAGCTAGATGCTACTAAATTTGAAAGAGTAGAATTATATCTTATTGAAGTGAAAAATTTAAATGAAATATTAAATAATTGTGGTAAATATTACAAGAAGACATACACTGCTCTTATAATTCTTGTAGAACAAAAATTGGCATCTTGTTTTGACATGTTCATCCAAACTAGGAATATGGCTCTTGAATTGTCTCAAAATACCACGAAACCTACTTTTGATGATTTTTGTAAAGGGTTGATAAGTGAGCAAGAAAGGTTGATTGTTTCAGGACAAGTCTCACCTAATAAGCCTCTTATGGCACATAATAAGAATCATATGAAATGTTTTAATAATGCTCAAAGTTCTTGTTCAATTCATACTAATAAATTTGGTCATGCTTCTAATGCAAATCATGAAAATACTAAGAAGAAGAATTTGTATGATCCTTGTAAGCATTGTGGTAAAACTAATCATCCTGAAAAGAATTGCTTTAAAGTGAAACATTTAATGTCTAAGGCTAAAAACAAAGGTTCTGATGAATCACAAGTAGCTTTATGTGCATTTGTTGTTTCGTCTAGGAGTTCTTCTTCTAATGTGGAATGGATAATGGATTCTGGTGCTTCTAAACATATGAGTGGTAATGCTTCTTTATTTACATCTTATGACAATAATAAGTACACATCTCAGAAAGTATCTATAGGTGATGGTAAACAACTTTCCATAATTGGTTTTGGTAATGTTAATGTTGCTAATGGTCAATTGGAAAATGATTTTCATGTTGAACTCATGCCCATCAAATTCTTTTCTATTTATCATGCATGTCAAAAAGGATATAAATTTGAAGCTTGGCCTGATAAATATGTTCTTACAGATATCAATCATAATTTTAAAGTAGTTTCTTTTGGTCCTGTTGATCATATTGTTGGTTTATATAAATTTGCTGATTTTAATTCAACTAAAAGACAACCCTTTGTAACACTCCCTTCCAGCATTCCCGTGCAAGGAAGGAAACGTTAATCAACACACAGGCTTTTAGATAGACTTAGCCTAAATAATTCTTGCCCATAAATTCCTAATAATTTAAAAACGTCCATATGCAGATTCATCTCAATATCAATACAGCGGAAACTAAACATTACATGTGCATACAATTTCTTCATGCGTTCAGCATACACATATCGACCATACATGTAGCAGTCATTAATTTCATTAAGCATGGACAATTTATCATACTGCATAAAACCTGATGCATTTCATTTCAGTAACCGGAATGCATTGCAAAACACAGACTGTATATAAATTAAATCACAGGAATACTCATCTTGAATTGCAACGGTCCAAACGACTGGCTATGGAAGGGCAACGTTCCTCCCAACCGTAGACCTCTGTCCAGCTTGTGTTCTTTCAGCTGAGAGGTCACCCCCGAGCTGGGCTGTGTATCCACTAAGGAGGACTAGCTGGGTTCACTCACAGCCATGGTTCTGGTCAAGCATCCAAGAAGATAGAGGAGGGTAATGCTAAGCCAGTGAGCTCAACCACAGAGCTACAGGCATCTCAAGTGAGCTCAACAGTTAGGCACCCACATTACCTACCACATCCAACACAAGGAAGATCCCCTTCTCTGTTACACAGTCCCTCAGGCAACTCTTCCCTCCAGTGCTCTTCAGGATGGGCATAGAAAGGTCCAGCTGCCGATCCTTGAGATCCTAGCCTTCACTGGGTTTATCAAGCACACCCAACCTTTGCATAGTCAATCCTCACTTGATTTCTCACCATTATGCTCACCAAATACTCAAATCCGTCACTCGTTTTCTGAGCTGCAAAAACTGGGCTTTTCCATTGATTTCGGGGTAGCTAATGCTCCCAAATTCGCCCCCAAGGTTCATACTAATGGATCCCCCATTGGATTTCCCTGTCCCATGCCAAATCTGGACGTTTTTGGTCTTTCAAAAACTGGGTTCTCTCAAGGTCGCGATTTCTGGTTTTTCCTCACTGCTGGCACTCGTTTTTTTTTGGATGGGAATGATGCTAGATAGTTTCACAATGGACTGGGGTGAGAATGAAGCAACCTCCCATGAGGTTGAGTGACTTCTTGCCCAAGCAATCAGAGCCCATGCCCACCCATACGAATTTCAGGGCTGCCCATGCTCCATTGAAGCCATGGGCTGAAATCTCAACCACCTTCTTACAACAGGCTTTAATGTCACCTAGGAAAGTCAATGGGTTCTCATAATGACAAATGGAAGCCTAGGGTTTAATCCCATAGCCCCCTCACCACTCCCTAGTGGATACACATGGCCCCTTCTCATTCGTTGCCTCCATAGCCAGTTTTTTTGGTATTTTATTTCCATATTAAACATTTACATCAATTTACAATATCCCCTGGCTTAATAGCATGTGGGTAACAAAATATCAAGCGTGTCTAATTTAAATAAAATCCGAGCATAAACTAGCGGGGCCTTGGCCTTGAGCTCCACGCTAGGGAAAACATACAACGTGTGTATACAATATTTACATTAGAGCCAATATCTCCTAAGGGTTCAAAATTGGGGTATTACACCCTTTTATTCCTATGTTGCTCATGCGAATGAACTAAGTAAATTATGGCATGAAAGATTAGGGCATTTGAATTATGGTAAAATGCAAATGTTAACTAAAATGGTACATGGCTTTCCTAATATTTCGTCTATTAACGGTGTTTGTGAAGGTTGTGTACTTGGTAAACATCATAGAGAAATGTTTGATAAAGGTAAAGCTTGGAGTGCTAAAGAACCTTTGCAATTAATTCATAGTGACATTTGTGGTCCTCTTGAAGTTCCTTCTATATCTCATGCAGTCTATTTTCTTACTTTTATTGATGACTTTAGTAGAAAATCATGGGTTTATTTTTTGAAAAATAAAAGTGACACTTTTTCTAAGTTTCAAGCATTTAAATCCTTGGTTGAGAATGATTCTGGTAAAAGGATTAAGACTTTGCAATATGATAATGGGGGGGAATTTGTTAAGAAAGAATTTGAATCCTTTTTTTCTAAACATGGAATTCAACATCAAAAGACTGTTCCTTACACACCTCAACAAAATGATGTTGTTGAAAGGAAAACTATAACTTTAGTTGAAATTGCTAGATGTATGCTTTATTCTAAAGGATTACAAAATAAATTTTGGGCTGAAGCCATAAGCTGTGCTAACTTTATTTTAAATAGATTTCCTACAATTTTTTTTAAGCATGTTACCCCTAAGGAAAAATGGAATGGTAGAAAACCATATATTAGTAACTTTAAGATGTTTGGTTGTGAATGTTAGGCTCATATTCCTGATGACAAACATGAAAAGTTAGAACCCAAGTGTCACAAGTGTATATTCATTGGTTATGCTGAGGATTCCAAGGCTTATAGGTTATTTGATCCTTCTAATCAGAGTGTCATAATACGAAGAGATGTTCAATTTATTGAAATCTCTCCATCATCTGAGTCCGTAGAACCTCATGTTACTCCTATATCTATTACTCCTTCTTCCAGTACAGTGCCTGTTGTTGATCTTAGTTCACCCTCTTCTTCAAGTGTTCCACCTGAATGTCTCGAAGCTCCTGAAGTCACATATGTTCCTTCTAACCTTCCTGTTTGGGCCTGGAAAAATATTGAATCTGTAGGTAGTGAGATCGGTAATCCTTTTGATACTCGTAGAATTAGATCTAACTTTGCTTTTATGAAAAAAGTTTTGGCCACAGACGATCCTACTTCTTATGCTCAAGCTAAGGGTAAACCTCATTGGGAACAAGCTATGTTTGCTGAGTATGAATCTCTTATGAAAAAAAATACTTGGTCTCTTGTTCCTCTTCCTTCAGGAAATAATTTAGTTGGTTGTAAATGGGTTTATAAAACTAAGTTTATTACAGAAGGACAAATTGAAAAATATAAAGCTAGATTAGTTGCAAAAGGTTTTAATCAACTTGAAGGTATTGATTATAATGGAACTTTTTATCATGTTGCTAAAATGAATACAATAAGGACCATCTTATCTCTTGCTGCATATTATAAATGGGAAATACACCAAATGGATGTTAAAAGTGGTTTTTTAAATGGTAATCTTAATGAAGACATTTATATGCAACAATCTCCTGGTTTTATTAATGCTGAATCATCAAGTTTTGTATGCAAATTACACAAGTCTTTATATGGTCTCAAATAAGCACCTAAGGCTTGGTATGATAAAATTGATACATATTTCTTGAATAATGGTTTTAAGCATTGTATATCTGATCCAAATATGTATGTTAATAACTTTGGTGATCATATCCTCATTATTGTGTTATATGTGGATGATATTATCATCACTGGAAGCCAACTTGTTTTAACTCAAAATATGAAAAGTGAACTTCAAAAGCATTTTGAAATGACTGATCTTGGTATACTGCACTATTTCTTGGGTCTTCAAATTTGGCATATGGCAGATGGTATTTTTCTCTCTCACCCGAAGTGTGCTACAGACTTATTGGCTCATTTCCATATGAGTGATTGTAAACCCGATCCTACACCATTTCAGTCCGGTGCAAAGTTAATTGTTGAGTGTACTACTCCTCTTGTTGATGCTACTCTTTATCATTAGCTCGTGGGAAATTTGATATATTTAACTCATAGCAGACCAGATCTCTCTTTTTCCCTCAATATGGTTTCTCGGTTCATGTAGCAACCTCATGAAAGTCATTAGCAGGAAGCCAAGAGAATTTTGAGATATTTACAAGGGATATTGTACTATGGTGTCTTTTAGAGCAGTTCTACAGTTTCACTTTCTGGATATACAAATTCTGACTGGGCAGGTGACAGTTCTGATCGACAGTCAACTACTGGTTATATATTTCAACTTGGTTCAGGTTCGATTTCTTGGTCCAACAAGAAGGTGAAGAATATTTCTTTATCTTCGTGTGAAGCAGAGTATAGAGAAACCAAAGAAGCAACTAAAGAAGCAGTATGTTCTCACTGAGCTTGGTCTGGTTCCGAAATCATTCATTGTGTTGAAATGTGACAATCAAGGTGCAATTCAGCTTGCTTATAATCTGATATATCACTCCAAGACAAAACATCTCGAACTTGATGCTCATTACATTTGAGGTCTCGTCATAGATGGTATTCTTTCTCTTGAGTATTGTCCTACAGAGAAACAGGAAACTGATATCTTCACCAAATCCTTAACAACAACGTAGTATGTGCATCTTCGTTCCTTGCTTGGGATGAGGGAATTTTCATCAATGGGGAGCAGTAATGACTCCTTCCTTCCTTAGTGTTAGTGAGGGATTTTCTCCCAACCATTATTAAGGGGGAGTGTTGGAATATGTTATATTCCTTGGAAGGTAATAATGTCTTTGTATTATGTCAGAAATTATCCACAATCTTATGTAAAAGAGTAATACATTATATCCCATATTCATTATGGTAAAGTATACTCTTGATATCCATTGTTATATAAAGAGATGTTATTATGGAGAATTATTTTATCCCACATGCAATATGTGAGAGTAATTCCTCCACATCTCTTGGTATATAATAAGGTCAAGGGAGTCACATCAAAACAACTGATCATACTATTAAAACACATCGTATTGTGCTCACAAGTTCTCTGCTATATTGTATTGGGGTTATTTGTAGTTGCTCTCTTGTAAGATTGAAGGAGATTTCTGGAGATAATAGAAGAAAACCTTCCCGTGGACATAGCCCAATTGGTTGAACCACGTATATCTGGTGTATTCTTTTCCTTTTTCTCTTTATGTTCTTATTTATGTTGATATGTTATTGATAGATTAGATAGGCAAGCTAGTTTAGCTAGATCTATAACTTTGACATGGAAGCTCTCTTATTTCTTAGTTTTTAGGAAAATTCGTTTCTTGTATTTTTTTCATTAGTAGTCCTTTTTTGTGTGTTTGAGTAATGAATTATTAATGTTTTTCTTGGTTAGTCTTCTCATACTTTTTGCAAAATATGAGAGGTTTATGGTTCATTCTTTCATTTTCATTCCATCATATTGAAAATACAAAAATATTTGCGTTTTGCATGGTTACTTGAACATTTTCACTTTTTCTTGGAGTTGCATTAGTTTAGGCATCATTTGGAAAGATTGCATTTGCATTGAAAGTGAAAGAGACCATACTTGTGCATTTTCAGTTAATAGCATACCAATTCAATTTGAAAAACAAGACTACTACTTAGCAATGTTTTTATGTATGCTTATTTCTTTTTGCTGATTCATAGACACCACTAGTTGCATGACCACATTCCTTTGGGTAAGAAACATCCAATTTAATATAACGCTTAATTTTAAAATTGATTAGATAGAATTTTTTTTTTAGGGTGCACAAACAAGTGTAGGTTTTAGAGTCTTGGAATATGATTTTGTGAGTAAATTTCTCCGAGACTACAAAACTTAAGATTAGGTATTTGTCTAGGGAGTGGTGAAATCTATGGTATAATTGGTGTTCTTGGGAATCTCCTCTTAAATAGGAGTCAAGAACAAGGTAGCGCGTAAGTTGGTTGCGGAGATATCCCTCCAATACCTTCCTAGCGTCAGAGCTATATCTAGGGTCTATTCCTATATGGGGGTTCTTGAAGAACCTAGTGATTCTTGAACTTCAGGCTTAGCTACCCTTCCCATATGGTGGACTTGGCCTACGATTGTTCGCCCAAGCATTGGTTATACATGGAGACCTTATTTTCTTATCCTAGGTATCCAAACAGGGTACTTGCAGGGGTTATTCTGTGAGTGTCCTGAGTCAGATAGGGGTTAGACAGTACACATACTTGTTCTATGAAGTCTGAGGGACCTTATAATTGATTATGCTACCGATGTATATAGTAGTGGAGTCTTAGGACCCTCCTAGGAAAGGCATAGCTTCTATAGTTCGGGAGTCCACTTAGCTATATCCTTTGTTTGTGTGCATTTGGATTAACTTTTCTAGGAGTGTGCTCGTTGCCGATTAGTTGGACTTAGGGATTGATATTATTTTTGTGACTTTTTTGGAGTCATCATGGATCGATTTCCATCTATTCGCCATTCTCTTCGTTTAGCATGTTTGCCTTCCAATTATCCTTTGCAACCTCTCAATAAGAGGCGTAGAGCTAATAAAGGTGGTCCTTATATCTCCCATTGAGAGATTCAAAGACTTATTACCATGAGCTCTACTTTTGATATGTCAAGGATCCCTTCGACCCCTTCGCCAATAGTGGTTGGGGGATTCCATGTGACTCCCTCCTCTGCTTCCTCATGGGTCCTAGGGACTCTTGTGTTCATGGTTTCTAAAGCTAATAGTTCATCACAGCTTATTAGAACAAATCCTTTTGATTATACTTGGTCATATGATCACGTGTCCAACTTTTCCTTAGGATTATCGGGAACTGATGCTCAGTTGATCCCATTAGCCTCTAATCCCTTTAATTTTGGAATTCCTAATCCATCATAGAGTATTCAATCCTTCATACCAGTTGGAAACGATAACCCTGGTGTTGGGCTAGGGGGCATACCATCCCACTTTACTATGTATCCATTCGGGAGTGGTCACATCCCTACTTCTTATCCTTATGTTGGGGGATGGCCTCCCCCTTAATCATATCCTAATACCAATGTTAATCCTTTTATGGGTGGCAGTGGGCATGCAGGTGGTGGTTTTACCTCTTATATCCCATCTGTCTTCCCATCATCTACTACATTACTTCACACGGATGCTTTTCTTATGGAGAATCCTCCTCCGAGTTTGACTGTTCCTTTGGGAAGAAATGTATCTTTTAATATGGGTCCATCCCCATCTAGATTTCATTCATTGGGGGGATAATTATATCCTCTATTGTCAAGGGGCAATGTATACAATCATATGGGCAATTTTGGTAATATTGCTTTCTCATCCTAGGGGTTTCCTACCATGCAAATTCCTGTGTACCCTTACATGAATCAATTTGGAGGGGGTTATTATCCTACTAGTCAGATTCATGGTCTCTATCAGAACCCATCGTGTCCTATAGTATCTAATTCTATTCCTACGATAAGTTATCCATAGAACAAGTCTTTCCCGAAGGCATGGTCTCAGATGTCACAACCGAGGCTCCTGTTTATGACTACTATGAAGTTTCCATACCTATCTAGATTAAGTAACAATATTATATGTCATGATCCGACATGGCCCCCGGTCCCCACCAAGATTCCCTCTAACATTCCTAACTTTAAGGGTAAGAAGGGTGAGGATCCAAGCGATCATGTTACAACCTTTCACCTTTGGTACTCATCCAATTCCTTGAACCACGATTCTATCTGTTTGAGACTATTTCAACACACCCTCACATGGCCTGTTGCAAAATGGTATGTCGAATTACTTGGGGGAATGTACCAGACCTTTAATGACCTAACATTAGTTTTTATCAACCACTTTTAGTTTCCGGTTTGTTACAACAAAGGCACATACATTTTATCAACATTTCGTTAGAATAAAGCGACTCACATTTCAGATCATATTAAGGAGTGGTGTAGATGAAAGCAGTTGATTAAAGATAACATTCCACCAGAGTTCTTGTTGGAATGGTTCCTTAAGTCCCTTTTTCCATATATTGTGAAGGATGTCTCAACATCCTTAGTAAATACTGAGGAACATGCCATATTTAAAGCTCAATAGTCATATTTGATATATGCTCAATATGGGATTCTTTACGAAATTATTCCTGATGCGCTGGGATCCAACCATTATCCCAAGCAAAAGACAGGACCTCATGCTGATGGTATTGTAGGTGCTGCAAGTGCCAAGGTTGCAGACCAGGTGACAAATCATATGCATAATTTGTCCATTATCCAGTTTTCCGCAGGACAACTATGATTTCATCCTCTCCCACCCAGTAGTCAGATGTACATTATGTGCAATCGACGAACGCGAAAGGTAACCAACAACCTGGAGGGAATAAGAATAAGGGAAAGAATAATCGTAAGGGTGGGAATAATAATAAGAAATGAAATGCAAATAATGACAAGAATGATAATAATGCTAGTGGGGACGAGAGAAAAAATGGAAGGTGAAGTTTCCTTGTAATATTTGCACACATGATCACCTTAATCCCTTATGCCCTAGAATGGATGAGGCCTCGAAGATTATAGCACAGAGCCCAGTTGTGTTAACAAATCCACTTCCTCATAATCAGAATATGGATTCGAGTGCTTCTAACACCAAAAATGGGTCCAGTGGGAGTCCAAACCCTTCGGCCCATGATGGTAGACATGGATGCATCAATATGGTCCAGTCAGAGGTTAATGTTACCACCCGCTCTTGTGACTATGGTCCTCCACAACCTTGTATGGGGAAATATCCTTTTACTATGGAGATCACTTTGCAGATTGATAGGCTTGATCCCATGCCTCACATTCTGAAAGGAGTTCTTATGCACTCGACCCATAACCCTAATTATAGAGATTCCCATAATTATTCCATCATTGAGGATCTAGTCCAAACACCGTGTGCCATGTTAACTTTGGAGGTATTCCAAACGTGTCCCACACAGAGGAATTCTTTGTTATCTGCCTTCAGGGATATTTACTTAACTGACCCTAGAGTTATTAAGTTTGAGACTACTGATGTTCAACCTCACTTACCTTACCATGTGGCTTTCCAAATCCATGTGGAATGTATTAAAATGATTTTCAAACATACTGTTGTTGATGAAGGTGCTTCAACATTAGTGATGTCCCTATCTTGTTGGAAGGACCTCGGATCTCCTCATTTATCTCATTCCACAACCATGTTGACTCTATTTGATGGAATTTCATTTCGACCACATGGAATTATACCCTCTCTTCAGGTCCAGTTGGGTGGGAAATTTGTGTCGGTCGAGGTTGAAGTGGTTGATACACCCCTCAACTATAATGTTTTACTGGGTAGGAATTGGACTAGGATGTGAAAGTGGCCATCTCGTTTGTGTTTCGTCTGATATGATTTCCTCATGAAGGAAAAATCATGACAATCAATCAGTTATATTTTACTAGCCCCAATTCCTCTGCATCGTTGGGATCTATGGTCCCTATCGTTGAAAATTCTTAGAAGGAAATTGAGAATGTTGGTGTCGATATGTATTCTTCTCTCATGGGAAATTTTTCGTTTTCTGGAACCAATCTCGTATATTGATTCCATTTCCAATAGTGCTTCATCATTGCTGAGTCCGGTTTTATTTCATACCTCATATTTTAATGATCCCTGGAATCTCCATTCCTCAACTGAATCATATGAAGGGAACCCGCACATTGGAATGGCCATGTCGTTGTCTGCAGCATAGGTTTCTTATCAAGCTTTACAAGAAGTCACTGCAGACCCTAATCTTTCTTCTTTGTGGACGAAGGAGGAAAATCCCTTGCTCCCACCCACTTGGGAGGTTAAATCAGCATGATCACATGATTGTATCGATTGTACTTTTCCTTTGGATGAAGCTATTGTTGAGTCCATGAATGGTCTCGAAAGGACTTTGGAGGACCCACATCATAGATCGTATTTACTCCTAGAGCTTGAAAGGATCAAGCACGATGAGTTCTAGTTGACCTTAGGTGAGAAAGTTGGTCACCCCGTGGTCCTGTTGGATAAACATGGCATATATACTTAAGGGAACATGGTGAATATTTATCCTACCATCCTGATCAATATTTCTAGCACTCCTGGAAAAGTGGAGAATGTTTTTATTGGTGTAGATTGCTCGCTTGGAGAAATTCATATTTACAACGTTTTGTTCAAAGAGTTTTTATATTTTTTTACTTCATCCTATGAGTAAATGCCAAGAATAGACCTGAGCATTGTTGAGCACGAAATTAAGACTTATCTAAATGCTAATACTATTCAACAATGCCTAATAGCAGTGAATCCATGAACGATGCCTTCCATTAACGTAGAGGTGGAGAAGATTCTTAAGGCTAGATTAGTCTACCTGGTTCCTTTTACTAAGTGGGTATCCAACCCCGTTCCTGTGGATACAAATAAAGGAACCATCCGAGTGTGCATGGATTTTCGATATCTGAATAAATATTGTCCGAAGGATAAATTCCCCACACTGTTTATTGATCAGATTATTGACGAATGTGCAGAAAGCGAAATTTTCTCGTTTATGGATGATTTTTCTGGTTATAATCATATTCAAATTAAACCCGAGGATCAACATAATACGACATTTGTTTTTCCTTGGGGAACCTTTACATACCGGAAAATTCCCTTCTACATTAAAAATGCCGGAGTGACTTTTCAGCGGGCTATGAACTTTGTATTCCATGATCTCAAGTGTATAGTAGAAGCTTCTCTGGATGACCTTGCTGCTCACTCTCAGAAGGGAGTGGATCATACATCTCACATTCGACTTGTGTTCAAAATATGAAAGCATTATAATATTCGATTGAACCCTCAAAAGTGCATATTTTTCATTAGAATAGGTCTCCTAGTGGGATTTATCATTTTGAAAGAGGGAATCATGGTCAAAAATTTAAAGGTTGAGGTAATACTTCGGTTTCCTCCCAAGCACTCAATTACTCAACTTCAGAATCTTCAGGGAAAAACCAATTTCCTATGCCGTTTTATAGCGAACCGTGCTAGCATTACTAAGGGCTTTATGTGTCTTTTGGAGAAGGATGCTTCATTTGAATGGGGTGAGCGAGTCCGAAAGTCCTTTGATTTCCTTAAGAAATCCTTGGTATCGACAATTCTGCTTCGTCCTCCCGACTATATTAGAGATATTTTGCTTTATATCACTGCGTCTCAAGAGATAGTTGGTATGGTATTGGTTCAGGAGGATGACGAGATCCATGAGCACATTATATTATATCTTAGTCTAAATCTCATAGATGTTGAGCTCAAATATTCTCATGTGGAAAAATTGGCCCTCGCGATCATTCATGCAGTCCAAAGATTGCGTCATTATATTTTACTTCACAAGACTACTATGATGGAACACATCAATCCATTTCAATTTGTCTTGACAAGACGTATCATTGGGGGGAAGTATAATAAATGGATTGTGATTTTGCAAGAGTTTGACCTCTATTTTGTATCTGCGAAATCCAAAAAGTATTTAGTGTTTGCCGGGTTAATGTTTGATTTTCCTAGGAAATTTAAGGATATGGTTTACAAGGACTCCTTTGTTGATGATCATATATTCCTTATCACATATTCATACCCTTGGTTGCTCTTTCCATGAAAATACGATGAAGTATGCAAATTTAACAAAAGTAAAACATTAATAAATAAAATCCAATAGGTGGTGATGTCCTTAACTTTGACAATGGGGTGTTTTGAAATTTAAGAACTACTAATCTTGTTAGAACATTATTACACCTAGGACCATAGTATCATATTAATTTGGTGATTATTTGTTCCAAAACATGGTTAATGATGTTAATCCAAGGTTGTTAGAAAGTTGTTGGGGCATTTATGACACATTCCACCACTTAAGGGCCCAATTTTGGTCAAATTAGCTGTTAGGCACCCTCATTTATGGCTTCCTACATAATTTATTGCCACTACCTGAGTGAGGCTCACCCGTATCCCCTATGTTATGGATCTGTATTTAACCTGAGGCACCCATGCATTGAATGTGGTCATTTTCCTCCCTCTTTGGCAGTTTTGGCCTATCCTGAGCCACCTACACTCCACCAATTCCTCACCGACTCATGTGCCACCATAATTAATGCCTTCCCATTCCATCCCAATGTTCAAATTGAGAATTAGTGATAGTTTGAAGTTATTTGGGAGACTATTGGTCAACCTAGGGGGGATTGAGGTCCAATGTAAGATAACCACTTGTAGCTCATTCTGATGCCTCCAAAGGCTCACGACTTTTCCTAAATGTTATATAATGATGATCACAACTCATTTCTAGGTTGGATAGTTAATAATAAACCTGCCATTTGATCATTTGTGTCTGCTATTTGAACATTTGTGTATTTAGAGTGCCTCTTTTACACTATTTTCTGCATACTTAGTCAAATTTCTTAATTGTGAGGATATACTTATCTAGTAGATCCTATTGTGAGTTAAATTTCACATTCTATTAGAGTTATTGGAGCTTCTAATTGAACCAAGACTGATTCAGAAGTGCACCAGAAGCAGTTGAGAAACCATAGAAGTCCCCGGGGCCATTTCCTTGAAGCCATTGGAGCAATCCTTTGTAGTCTACCCAGGGTGTGACATGCTCCTGAATGTTCCTTCTGTCAATGCAGGGTTTGAAGTAGCTAGTTAGGATCCCCTCCTGGGTGATTGAGTGTTTTAATTGTAGGTTTATAATGTTCTTTGTCACCTAGTGCGCAAGCTACATAATGGAGTAGTCTCATGTCATTTTTCTCACTCCATTCAAATACTTTGATTGGAAGGCCAAAATGATAACCCAGTTGAGATCCAAGGGTCTCTTCAGAGTTACCATGGGGACTGAAAATGAGCCAAATTCTGCAGTAGAGAAGTCGAAGTTCTTCAACAGAATGGATGAAGCTTTTGGAATGCTTTGTCTCAGCATTTCAAGAGACCTCTTGTTCCATATTGACAGTCTCACTACTCCAAATGAAGTGTGGCTCAATATTGAGTCATTTTTTGGGAAGACAGATGAGATTAGGGGCCACCAACTTGAAAATGAGTTGATCTCTTTGATCCCAAGTAGTTTCAAAAATATCCAAGACTTCTTCACCATGTTCAAATCCTTGGTCTTTCATCTCAAGCAATGTGGCATTGAGAATAAGGATGAACAACTAGTGTTTTCCATACTTTCGAAGTTGGGTCCTGAGTACTCTGTGTTTGTTTCAACATTCCATTTCACCAAGCTCACTGTTCGAAACTGGAAGATGCCATCTTTGGAAAATTTCATGGAGATTATTACACAAGAATAAGATAAATTGGTTCTAATGGTTACCATCAAGCAAAAGGACCAAGTTCTTGCAGCTGGTGATTCAAATCAATCAAAGGGGAAGCTAAAGCCCAAAGGTTCAAAGCAGTAAGAGAAGAAGAAAAACAAGGAGAAACCCAAATATTCTGATGGGGGTTCTCCTTGTCTTTCTTGTTCTCTTGCTGCTTCGAACCTTTGGTCTTTGGATTCCCTTTTGCTTGCTTCGAATCACCAACTGCAAGAACTTGGTCCTTTTGCTTGATGGTACCCATTAGAACCAATTTATATTGTTCTTGTGTAAGCATATCCATGAAATATTCCAAAGATGGCATCTTCAAGTTTTGAACAGTGAGCTTGGTGGAATGGAATGTTGAAAAAAAAACAGAGTACCTAGGGCCCAAATTCGAAAGTATGGACAACACCAGCTGTTCGTCCTTCTTCTCATTGCCATATTACTTGAGCTGCAAGACCAAGGATTTGAACTTGGTGAAGAAGTCTTGGATAGTTTCGCAACTGCTTGGGCTCAGAGAGACAAACTCATTTCTGGGTTGGAAATTTAATAATAAACCCGCTATTTAATCATTTGTGTGTTTAGAGTGCCTGTTTTACACTATTTTATGCATACTTAGTCAAATTTCTTGATTGTGAGGATATCCTTAGCTAGTAGATCCTTCTGTGAGTTAAATTTCACAAATCTTGAGTTATAGATTTGAAGATGTTTAGAACATTCACAAGGAGAGATCATCCGGATTTTGGTCATTATTGGCTCAAGCATCCTTCCGAACCTAGACTCATTTGGATTTTGATCATCATTGAATCCAACATCTTGAAATATGGACATCTAGAATTTTGATATGCAATAAAGCAACAACAATAGTATAGGATATTAATTCACAAGAGTCCCATTTCCTTATCTAGTGGAAAGGGTCATGCAATCAAATTCATATATATACAAGTCCCTAATAAATGCATGTACTTATATGTAATTCTCATCGTTGAAAAAAAAATTACCCAATTTTTTTATAATAGATACACAAATTATTTGAATAAAACTACAATCACATTCAAAAATCTAAAACAAATGACATTTATCCCTGAATACTACCACGTATTGATATGCTTTATACACAAAATTCAAAATCTATGCACAATTGAGATAATGCAAAAAATGTAAAGATAATTTAAATAATGTAAAGATTGTAATTATGTGTGTGAGACATCCCTTAAAAATATGCGAAATTAATACAGAGTTGGATTCTACTAGAATGGGTGCCCCTTTAAGAGTCAGTAAGGTTTTACAAGATCCATCTCAAGTTGGTTTTAATGTTGAATCTCTTCAACAGTTGTGTCAGTACAACAACTTTGGGCTTCTATTGCTTAGAAGGATGGACAATTGCTTGCAAACCCAACTAAGAAGTTTTCAGACAAGATTTTCCCTTGAAATCTCTAGCGAAAAAGAAATCCTATAGAAAATAGATTGCAAGGATCAATATACAAAAATATTTGGCTATCAAAGTATAAGGATATGTTTGATCATGAAGTGAAAGAACGAAATGCAGTTGTACCTTCTCTTTGATCTGGCATATAATTGGGTGAATCCATGAAGGTGGTTCACGATTTTTGGTAAGTGGGGGGGGGGGGGGGGATTTGCGTCATGAACCATTGATCGAGGTATTTTAAATCCCTCGATTGAGCTATTGAAACCTCGATCGAGGGTTTTAAAATATCTCAATCGAGGGCTTTAAAAAACCTCGATTGAGGGTTTTAAAATACCTCGATCGAGGGCTTATTTAAACGCTCGATCGAGCTGTTGAGATAGTGAAAAAAAAACCGGCCACAATCGACCGACCGACACTGTTCCAACGACAACGACCCATCAAAGCATCTTGACCGAGGACGTGGGATCGATCGATGCCATGAGACCACCATGCAACGCCACGCCACCCAAGCCACCATGCCACACCGTCATGCCACGATGTCATCCAATCCACTAGGTAAGTGCACCATAAACCTCCAATTTATTTTTAAAATTAAATTAAATTTCTTGTGTTTTTTGTTTGTATAAATTTGTATCAACCGCCGGTTTTATTTCTAAATGTGTATTGGCAAGCATAAATGCTGCCGAATTACACATTTGGAAATAAAAACAACAACATTTCATAAATGTTGCTGGTTGTGGGCTTTTTTTTTCAATAAATTTGAAAACTCATTGAAAACATGTGTAACATTTTTAAATTTATGTTTTATGTTTTAAATTTTAAATTTAGGTTGTACTTATTTTTTCAAATTATCAATATTTTTGTTTATATCAATCGGTAGTGTTTATGCTACCGGTTTTATTTTAAAATGTGTATTGGCAAGCAGAAATGCTGCCCATTTTCTTTCAATCCTTTGAGAATGCCAGGAGGATTGAAAAAAAATATACATATTTCAAAATAAAATCGACAACATAAACGTTGCCGATTAAACATTCCCGGTAGCGTTTATGCTACCTGTTTGTGCCAGAAATTGTTTCCAAGGCCAGAGAAACAAGCCAACACAATCTCAAACAAAATTCAATAAAGAAAACAAGATTTAAAGGTTTCTGTAATGTGTTTTTGGTTGTGAACTTTGGGAACACACAGGGAATGCATTCATGAGCAAAATAACTACTGAATTATAAGAAAAAGAAGATAAAGATGCATGATATATCTAACAAGATCCAACAGAAATAGTATTGAGGTTCATACATAAATGACAAGCATTACCAACATATAAACATAAACCAGTAAATGAATATATCAATTAAGAAACTAGACAAGCTGAAAAATGAAGCCAACACAAAAAACTGAAGGGTAAAAGTCACAGATATCTCATAATTTCATCATCAACTGCATACAAGAGTTTTGTACTTAACTCATGAACAAGTCTGAAAACCAACTCAGTTTGAAGACCTCCTGAAAGCTCCCAAAAATCGAACCCCTCTTCTGTCCCTTTGTCCTTCTTTTATAATTACAAAGAAGTAGTTCTATCCTCCCTTCATTAGGTTGAAATTGAAACTACACAGCAGTTACATTAACTAACTTTCAACTAATTGACTAAAAATAGCAAATCGGATTCCTGGCAAATATGGCGAATTTCTGGAAAATAGGTGTCAAAGAAGCCTTCATATCTCTCAATTCATGACACCTGTGTAAAACCTGAGAGAGGTTTTTGTGAATAGGTCCATAATGGACAAAAACCTCTCTTTGTTTTTAACAATTCATCTCCAATTGATCAGAATCTACCCCGCAAGATGAACACTAAAACAGGAAAATATTAAATATTTAAAAACCCTGAAAAATAGGCTGCAAAGATTAAACTGAATCTTTCAAACCTTGACATCTGTTGCAAAAATGAGAGAGGTTTTTGTAAATGGGTATCTTATGAACAAAAACCTATTTTTGTTTTCAAAAATTCCTCTCCATCAGCTGGTGGTATACATTCAACTTCAGTAACCCAAAACAGGAAAAAACAGAGCAGAATTCTCAAATGATTTCCTCACAATGTGTAACCACTTGGAATCATGATGTTCCCTGCATCAGCACGTAACAAATTCTCCAAAACATGTAACTAGTCATTCATCATTCCAAAATGTGCCAAAATTTGCTAAAAAATCGGAGGAATTTTGGAAGTCGCGATATTCTTGTAGCGTGCCTTTGGTGATTTTGAGCTCCAGCGCTACCAGAATAATTTTAACACTGTTTTGGCGCTTTTCACAGCTTTTTGTCATTTTGCATAGAGTTTTAAAGCTGTCAGAGTAATGATTATACATGACTATACTTAGAGTATGGTTTATGAACCCATTATTTGATATGGCGACTTTTAAAACCCTTTAACAAAAACAAACCTAAAGTTTAAAACTTGAAAATTTCAAAAGCAAGCCCAAAATTTCATATAAAAACTAAAGAAAATTTCCTAAAAGAGGGAAAATCAATGCAAAGCAAATAAATAACTTAAAATAAAATGCAAATCAAACAAAATTTGAAGGAACAAATTACTAACTTAACATCTGGCTCCAGCTGCGGGATGAAGACCTCCCTGCGAGGATTCAAGAACCTGTAGACCAGTGCCTTCTGTCTGTTATCTTATCTATCTATCTGCAAAAACTTCCATTGGGATATGGAGTCTTATTGTGATTCACTCACCGGTATGTACAATGATCAGTGAAAATTCTCCTATAAACTGTAAAAATGCTTGAGGAATCGCCCATTAACAGGGATGGACAACTGCTCACCTTCCAAGGACTGCAAGATAAAAGTATCGTTCTCTAAAACTTTTGATACTAAAAGGGCCAAACCAAAGATTGTCAAACTTACCATGCTTACCCTTTTGCTCCTTTCTTGCATCCCATCTTAAAACCATCTCACCTTCTATGAAAGTACTTTCTTTAATATTCTTGTCAAACCTGTTTTTAATCTTGGCTCTATACAGCTGTGTTTTTTCATCCACCTTCTCTCTACTTTGCTGTAACTCTATCATTTCAAAGATTCTCCTTTTCATATCATTCAGTTCCTCTTGAGAGTTCTGGAGGAATTTCATCACTGGAATCCCCAATTGAATAGGGAACACTGCTTTTGTACCATAAACTAGCTGAAATGGAGAAGTCCCAATTGCCTGTTTCACTATAATCCTATCTGCCCACAATGCATACTTCAGCATTGAATCCCAAGACCTTTTGTTATGCTTCAGCAGTTTCTTGATGCTTTGAATGATGTTCTTATTGGAAGATTCAGCTTGACCATTGCCCTGAGGATAATAGGGAGTTGAGTGCTTCAAAATGATTCCATTTCTTTCACAAAAGGCCACCATTGCCTTGGATTTGAATGCCTTTGCATTATCTGTTATTAATCTCTGTGGACAGCCAAACCAGCTCAAAATATTTTCTTCAATGAATTCCATGATTACCTTGTCTGTAGCATTCCTTGTGGGAATGGCTTCCACCCATTTTGTGAAAAAATCTGTTGCAGTCAGAATCCAGTGATGCTGTCCTGAAGATGCTGGATTTATTTCTACAATAAAGTCCAGACCCCACTGCTGAAAAGGGGCGTTGACTGAAATAGGTTTTAAAGGCAAAGACAATAATTTCTGTTTACCTGCAAATTTCTGACAAGGAATGCAGGCTCTTACCTGCTGGTAAACATCTGTGAACAAGGATGGCCAATAATATCCAGCTCGTAAAATTTTGTAAGTTGTTGCTTTCCAATACTTGTTCCCTCCACAGGCACCTTCATGAGAATCTGAAATTACCTCTCCTATTTCAGATTGGTCCAAACACCTGAGCAAAATACCCCCTGGGTCCTTCCAGAACAATTGATCCTCAACTAAACAATATTTAGTAGCTTTGAGTTTTAAAGATCTGGCAGCCTTCCTATCCAAATGTTTAGGACATTGCAGAAATAACAGAAAATGAACAATGTCTGCATACCAGGCTGATGATGAATAAAAATCCATGATCTTTTCTTTTTCCAGAAGTTCTTGATCTTCTTCAGAAACTGATTCTTCAGTCATGACTGCAGTCCCATAGCTTGACAATTTGATTCAGCCAACAGCTTGGCTAAACCTTGTCCCTTGACAAGTTTAGTAGGCCTGATCTCTACATCATATTCCATAATCTTCGCAATCCACCTACCTCTCTTTCCTTCACTATCAGGCTGAGTTAACACATCTTTCACAGCAGAATTAGGTACAAAAGAAATTACTTTTGAATGCAGGACATAAATTCTGAAAAATTTCAAAGCCTTTACCAGAGCATAAGCTTGCTTCTCCAATATACTGTACTTCAGCTCAGAATCTCTGAGAGTTTTGCTGAAGAAAGCAATAGGTTGTTCCAATCTTTCTTTATTCTTCTGAAGTAAAACAATTGCAATTGTGTCTTCTGATGCAAATGAAAAAGTAAGGAATTCTTTGGTGAAATCAGGACTTACCAATACAGGTGCTTCAATAAGAGCTACCTTGATTTTCTCAAATGCTGCCTTTGCCTCAACAGTCCACTTTACTTCCTGATCTTTTCTCAACATGGCTAGTATGATTTGTTTAATGGTTTCAGCAAAGTTGGGAATAAACCACCGCAGAAAATTTATCTTGCCAATGAATGATTGAACATCTTTTTTACTCCTAGGTAAACTAATCTTCAATATTGCTTTCACTCTTTTAGGATCTATTCTGATGCCATCAGCAGACACCAAGTGATCAAGTAGTTTACCTTCTTGCACAGCAAAATGTGACTTTTTGGGGTTCAGGGACAGGCCAAATTTTTTGCATTCTAGGAAGGTTTGCCTCAAGTGCTTCAATTGTTCATCATCAGAGTTTGAGAATACAGTAATATCATCCAGATAGATAACCACAAACTTATGTTTTTCTCCTACAAATGCAATGTCCATGGATCTCTGAAAGGTTGCTCTAGCATTCATCAAGCCAAAGGCATCTTGTCATACATGAATGTCCCCCAGGGGGTTGTAAAGGCTATCTTTTCCTTGTCATCAGGGTGCATGGCAATCTGATTGTACCTTGAGAAACCATCCACCATAAAGATCCTCTGAGCTCCAGCTACTTGCTACGAAACCTGTTCAATCTTGGGAAGAGGATAGTTGTCTTTTAATGATGCTCTATTCATATTTCTGAAGTCAACACATAATCTAATTTCCCCATTCTTTTTTCTGACAGGAACCATATTAGCAACCCAGGAACAGTACCTGAGAGGCACTATTATCTTTGCATCCAGCAGCTTCTTTATTTCTTTTTCAATTACAGAGAACAAAGTTGGATTGATCCTTCTTAGTTTCTATTGGAAAGGCTTAACATTAGGCTTCAAAGGGACCTTGTGCTGAATAATTGTTGTATCATAAGTTCTTAGTTCCTCATAAGACCAAGCAAATACATCTACATGTTCTTTCAAAAGCTTGATATATCTATTTCTTTGTTCAGCTGTCAGATATTTAGAAATTTTTACCATCTTTGGATGTTCTGCTGAACCAATATTGCAGTCCACTACATTGTCTTCTGAAGATTGAACCACTAGCTTTGAAGGTGTATCATCCTTTGTAAATATTCTTTCTAAAGGTACTAGACCTTTTGGAATGAAGTTGCTCTTCAACTCAATGATTTTATGACCTGCTATCTTTTCTGCAGCAAACTCATTTAACTGTTCATCCCCCTCATCATCTTCCTGATCAATTTGAGCATTTGAAAACTCATCTGTAAGCTCAAGAAATTTTTTGATTTCAATGTCATCTTCAAAAAATCTCCAGTGCTTCACATTATCAGGCACACATGGTCTATACCTCACCTCTATGGGATACCTTAGCTGAGTGGTCTTAGGTATTCTGAAATGTGTGGCAGCCAAAGCTAATGAGTCTGCAGTCTCATTATGATTCCTTGGAATATGAGTGATATTAAATGCTATAAAATAGTTTTCAAGCATATCCCATACCTCATTCTGATATACTTTCAGCAAACCCTGCTTTACTTGATAGTTGTTCTTCACCTGTTGAACAACTAGTTCAGAGTCGCCAAATGCAGCAATCTGCTGAATTCCTAAATCTTTAGCAGCCTTCAATCCCAGTAGCAGAGCTTCATACTCAACAGTGTTGTTAGTGGTAACAAACTCCAACTTATACATGAGTTTCACTATTTCACCCCCAGGGGAAATGAGTAAAACTCCAGCTCCAACACCCTCTTTGCATGAGGATCCATCAAATTACAACTGCCACAGTGCATCTTCTTCCTCTCCGCTGTGTTTTATTTGCTGTTCTTTTTCCACTTGTAACAGACCAGTAGAATTATCCTCCTCACTGAACTGTAATATGCATGAACCAAGATCTTTATCAACAGAGTACAATGGGTGATTGGTGGGGTTTTTATCATCTGTTACTATGTAAGCAAGCTGCAGCTCTCTGTAAAGTCTTCTATTTTCTCCACCAAAAATAGGAATGGTGGCATAAGAGAGGTCCATCTGTAAGGTTCCCCCAACCTTCTTAGCCCATGACCTAGAAAGAAGCAAGCCAAACTTTGGTGTGATGTCAGCTACCACAACATCCATTATCACACTTTTCATGGGCAATTGAGCAAGGTTGAAAACCATGTCTTTTATTACTCCTAGACACTTCACAGCTCGAGAGTCAAAGGCATATAAATCATGGTAAGGTTTGGTGATACTGAGGCCCAGGGCTTCCATTACAGCTTTTGGCATCAAGTTATGGGATGCTCTTGAATCTAACAGGCAATTGTGAATCATTTGCTCGTGGGCAGTCAAGGTTACATAGGAAGGAGGAGAATCACCAGCCTCATTTTCAGTTTTCTCAGCCAGAGCTGATCCAATGAAGATTCTAGGGTTTTCTTCCTGCAAGTTAACTGTATCTGAAACAGGCTGATTACTGGGTACATTCATCACTTTCAGAACTGTTTCTTTATATGATGGATTCTTTATTAACTCAGTCAAAGGTACAGGAATCTCTAACTTCCCTAGTTCATTCTCCAAACTAAAATTATGGACAGATTTGTTTACCTCTTCAACTTCAGCATTCTTCTTTGATTTTTCTGCAGATTGCTTCTTCTCTATGACAAAATCAGTTATTTGTTTAGCAGGAACAGGTGCAGTAGGAACAGCTGCCTTCTTCTTCAGGGCTTGGACCACTTTTTTTGGGCATGATCTGAGATTTATGGTCTTCTTAGGTCCATTCTGATGAACAACAGCAGTTACAACAGTATTTTCCAAGCCTAAATCATCTTCAGTTTCAAACATGTCAGCATCATAATATTATGAATTCAGAAAATCTTCTTCAGTAACAAAACCTGTGGACAATCCCTCTCCAAAGTGGTTCATATCCTGATCAGTCTCAGTCTCTTCAAAGAGCAGCTGTTCATCAACTTCTTCTTCATCAACTACATTATTTTGAAGAGGTGGGGGCACTCTTTGATCCTCATTCTCTCTCCTTTCTCGCTGGATATCATTGTTCCTACGCTCTCTTGGTATAAATATAGGAGCAAATTGCCTTCTAAACTGATTCTGGTTATTTGGATTTCGTTCAGCTTCTGGAGCAGGTTTGCTAGAATTCTTCTCAAGCTCTAATTTAGTCAATTTTGCAGTAAGAATCTTCACCAGCTTAGCCATCTCATCTATCTTGGTTTCAGCAGACTGAGGAGCAACACTTGCTGAAACAGTTTCCTTCTTTCCTTTTCTTTCATAAAGCTGCTGGGCTGTTTCTTTCTTAAGTCTGTTTGAAGCCAGCAAATTGGATTCTACCTCCAATGCTGCATCTTGCATATTCAGCAGGGTGATAGGTCTTCTTTCTCTCAGTAATAAAGAAAATTCGTGATCAAATGCATTTGCATAAGTAAGTTTAGCTGATGTTTCAACAGGATTAATTTCTGCTGGAATCTTACTATACATTTTGTTAAACCTTTTGGAAAAATCTGCAACAGTCTCATCTTTCTTTCTTCTAAGAGCTCCAAACTCAGTTATATAGTAGGTGTGGTCCTTTGTGTCTCCCCATTGCCTCATGAAAAGATCACAGAGCTCTTCAATTATAGTGATTGAGTTGGCAGGCAACTCTCTGAATCACTTCCTTACATCCCCATCAAGGCTCTGAACAAATACCCTCATCCATACATCTTTGATCTCAATGTTTTGATTGTCAGCATAACTTAGGAAATCCTCCCAATGTTCCTCAGTAGTGGTTTATCCCTGTCCATTGAACCTAGGCATATACTTCTGGTAATCACCTCCAAGCAATGCATGTAAAGGATGAGGTAAAACTAATGGTGCATACCTAGCTGCAACCATTCGGTCCATCATATCCATGGGTGGGTTTTGGCCTGGCATTTTTGTACTAACTGGCTTGGAAGATGTAGAAGCTTGGATGGAACTTGTTTGAAAAGGATTCTTTCCTACTTTTCGCTGAAAGATAGGTATTTTACCAGGAGAAGCAGTCTTAGCTTTCAAAAAGCTTTGAGGGTTAGTAAAAACTTGAAAAGTGCTCTAAGGGATTGTAGGTTTTATCCAAGGTGCGGTTTCAGCTGAATGTAATGAAACACCCAACTGGTCAGGATCACAGGAGGCTGGTAAAGATTGAGACCTTCTGAGTATTCTTGTTGTTTTTAAGATCTGTTCAGGGTCTATCACACCCAATTGCAACGGAGAAGTAGGTCTATTCCTGGTTCCAATTCCTTTAGAAGCCACTGTGATAACTTTTTTGGTGAAAATAGCCTTAAAAAGAGCTGATTTAAGTCCACCTCTTAAACTAGTAAAACTGATAAGTATCCCAGGGAAGATATGCTTTAGCTTCGTCCCCGGCAACGACGCCAAAGATGATTGTGCCAGAAATTGTTTCCAAGGCCAGAGAAACAAGCCAACACAATCTCAAACAAAATTCAATAAAGAAAACAAGATTTAAAGGTTTCTGTAATGTGTTTTTGGTTGTGAACTTTGGGAACACACAGGGAATGCATTCATGAGCAAAATAACTACTGAATTATAAGCAAAAGAAGATAAAGATGCATGATATATCTAACAAGATCCAACAGAAACAGTATTGAAGTTCATACATAAATGACAAGCATTACCAGCATATAAACATAAACCAGTAAATGAATATATCAATTAAGCAACTAGATAAGCTGAAAAATGAAGCCAATAGAGAAAACTGAAGGGTAAAAATCACATATATCTCATAATTTCATCATCAACTGCATACAAGAGTTTTGTACTTAACTCATGAACAAGTCTGAAAACCAACTCAGTTTGAAGACCTCCTGAAAGCTCCCAAAAATCGAACCCCTCTTCTGTCCCTTTGTCCTTCTTTTATAATTACAAAGAAGTAGTTCTATCCTCCCTTCATTAGGTTGAAATTGAAACTACACAGCAGTTACATTAACTAACTTTCAACTAATTGACTAAAAATAGCAAATCGGATTCCTGGCAAATATGGCGAATTTTTGGAAAATAGGTGTCAAAGAAGACTCCATATCTCTCAATTCATGACACCTGTGTAAAACCCGAGAGAGGTTTTTGTGAATAGGTACGTGATGGACAAAAACCTCTCTTGGTTTTTAAAAATTCATCTCCAATTGATCAGAATCTACCCCGCAAGATGAACACTAAAACAGGAAAATATTAAATATTTAAAAACCCTGAAAAATAAGATGCAAAGATTAAACTGAATCTTTCAAACCTTGACAGCTGTTGCAAAACTGAGAGAGATTTTTGTAAATGGGTATCTTATGAACAAAAACCTCTTTTTGTTTTCAAAAATTCCTCTCCATCAGCTGGTGGTATTCATTCAACTTCAGTAACCCAAAACAGGAAAAAACAAAGCAGACTTCTCAAACGATTTCCTCACAATGTGTAACCACTTGGAATCATGATGTTCCCTGCATCAGCATGTAACAAATTGTCCAAAACATGTAACTAGTCATTCATCATTCCAAAACGTGCCAAAATTTGCTAAAAAATCAGAGGAATTTTGGAGTCGTGATATTCTTGTAGCGCGCCTTTGGTGATTTTGAGCTCCAGCGCTACACGAATTATTTTAACACTGTTTTGGCGCTTTTCACAGCCTTTTGTCATTTTGCATAGAGTTTTAAAGCTGTCAGAGTAATGATTATACATGACTATACTTAGAGTATGGTTTATGAACCCATTATTTGATATGGTGACTTTTAAAACCCTTTAACAAAAACAAACCTAAAGTTTAAAACTTGAAAATTTCAAAAGCAAGCCCAAAATTTCATATAAAAACTAAAGAAAATTTCCTAAAAGAGAAAAAATCAATGCAAAGCAAATAAATAACTTAAAATAAAATGCAAATCAAACAAAATTTGAAGGAACAAATTACTCACTTAACACTACCAATTTTATTTTAAAATGTGTATTGGTTTGATTGAGTATTGAATTTTTAAATATATAGATTTATTTTTTCAAAGTTAAAGTACACTAAGGGTCTATTAATTGAAATTGCAATTGGAATTGTAATTGGAATTGGAATTGAAATTGAAATTCGAAATTCGAAATTGAAATTCGAAATTCGAAATTGAAATTTGAAATTCATAATTGAAAATAAAAATGAAAATAAATTTGATTTTGAAATGAAATTTGAAATTTGAAATGAAATTGAAATTAAAAATTGAAAATTGAAATTGAAATGGAAATGAAAATTGAGAATTGAAAATGAAATTAGAATTCGAAATCGAAAGTGAAATTGAAATTTGAAATTGAAATCGAAATTTGAAAACCCTTGAAATTGAAATCGAAATTTGAAAACCTTTGAAATTGAAATTGAAATTTTAATTGCAATTTGAATTTGAATTGTAATTTGCAATTTCATTTTCAATTTGATGAAATTGCAAATTGCAATTGGATTTGCAATTTCAATTTGATATTGAAAATTGACATTTGAAATTGAAATTGTTATTGGAAACTGGAAATGGAAATGTAAATGGAACTAAAATTTAAATTGGAAGTAGAAATTTAAAATCTGAAAATTGCAATTTGAAATTTGACTTGCGACTTATCAGTGTTCACCGATCACAATTACAATTTGAAATTTCAAAATTGAAAATGAAAATGAAAACTAGATTCAAATTGAAATTGAATTTGAAATTTGAAATGAAATTGAAAATTGAAAATTTAAATTGAAATGTAAATTGAAATTGAAATTGAATTTGAGAAATAGAATTGGAATTAAAATTAGAATTGGAACTGGATTTGGAAATTGATATAGAAATAGAATTTGAATTTGATTTTGAAATTGAAACTTGAAACTTGAAATTTCAAATCGAAAATTGAAGATGAAATTGAAATTGAAATTGACATTGGAATTTTAAGTGAAATTGAAGATGAAATTTGAAATTGAAACATAAATTTGAAATTGACATTGAAATTTGATTTTGGAATTTGGAATTTGAAATTGAAATTGAAATTGTATTTGGAATTGAATTGGGAATTGAATTGGGAATTGAATTTGTAATTGAACTTTGAACTTTGAAATTGAAATTGAAATTTGAAATTTGCTATTCGAAATTGAAATGTGAAATTGAAATTTGAATTTGAAATAGAATTTGAAATTGAAATTGAAATGTGAAATTGAAATTTGAATTTGAAATAGAATTTGAAATTGAAATAGAATTTGAATTTGATTTTGTATTGAATTTGAAATATAAAATTGAAATTGAAATTGAAATGTGATGTAGAGAGTTCACAAGAGATAACTTCATTGCTTCGTGCTCAGCGGAGCACGAGAGGATTCGACATTGCCCAGCAGGGTGGCCATCGATAGCGCTCTCATTCACCGAGGAGCAAGGCCAGACTGGGGTCAGCTGCCGCTGGAGGCAATAACAGGAGAGATAGTGCGTCGATTCATCCCAATGATGTACATATTGATCTTGAAAAGGAGGAGGTGCACCAGGACACAGGTACATCATGTGCATATTTTTTTTTAGATACGCTTTCAGTAAATTTTTAACATAGAATGTATTGAATTTCACTTGCAAGTTATAATATATATTTACACTAACATTTGTGTTTTGGTTTCGATCATAGGTGCATCGGGGGGCTCATATGATGATGAGGTTGCACGCATAACTCTTGCTGACATTACCACCCAGTGAGAGTGGGTGCAATCGTGCGTGTGCACAATTAGGGATGATTCTCCCACTAGACACTCATTATTCATGATGCTATCGACAGTTGATGATATGTTGGACCTCTACAAGAGAGTGGAACCTCTTAGTGACATTTGGTGTTTTACATGCCATAGGAGAAGACTGGATGTCATGGGCCCCCATAAATGGGAAGATGTCAAAGATGCCACAAGGGGGCATGCCATAAAGGGTACTTTGTTCGACATCCGTCATGATCGCTCTGTCGATCAACCGCTTAGACTCAAGGAGTTTAAGCTCGAGGCCGCAGCACCATATGTATACGATACATTCATCAGAGAGTGGGGCATGTTCCCCCCCCATGACCAGGTCCCTTTGTACTTTGAAAAACACATATATGTAGAGTTTGTTCTAGACATGTACCCAGAATACACCAGCATGGGATCTTGATTCTTTGGTGCTGGTAGGAGACGTTCCTACCAACGTCCCGAGGCTCGTATAGACCCCGCTTTCGTGCCATCCCCTCCGAAGTTGGTACCTATTCCAGAGAGGGTGGTCATCAGAGGAGGGGATGTGATACATTCATCCCATCTTGCTACAGAGGTTAGGCAGGGGATAACAGGCTCGTTGTTCACTGCCATGGGTAGTGCTGTTGTTGCTATGCAGGGAGAGGCATATAGATCACCTCCTGCACCTGTACATCTAGAGATAGAGTGGGTCAACGATGACCTGCTCAATTCATTAGATGATCATGACATACAGGCGTATGCTCGATCATCCTGAGATGCATACTTTCAACTGTATCGTACACACTGCGCTCCGAGACAGGTCTATTTTTGTACAATTATGTATATATGCTTTCATGTTACATCATATTATATGTCATAAATTGAATTCTCAATAATAATTAAGGGGTGTATTTTATTGCTCCATGCAGGGGACCAGTGGGACACAGTAGTCGAGGTAAGTTATAATTTATGTTCCAATTGAATTTGTGTTTATTAATCTCAGTTTAAATAATTTATGTTTTAATTATTAATTCGAGACATTATGTTTTAGAGCCTAAATTTGAATTTCAAATTGTACAGGGTAAAGGCAAGGCCGTTGCTCAAGATGATACACATGAGGACTGCAAAGGTCCTGACCAACCATACCTAGACACGAAGGTGAGTTTTAATTTATGTTCCAATTCATTTCACTAGTAATTTCATTTTATACTTTATGTTTTAATTCTTGAATTATAACTTTTATGTTTTAGTTAAATAATTTTTAATAAATCTAACTTATTTGTAATGTAATGGCATCTTACACATGCATCACTACAGGTGGGTGTCGATGCTGCACTCACTTTCTCAGATGATTGGGATACAACTCGACCATATGGTCTTGATGAGGGCCCATCTACCCATATTCCAACCCAGATGCCGGATATCACCATTGACTCGGCTCAGGTAATTTTTGCATCCATCCATTAAAATTTTTCACTTCTTGTTGAATATTATGCATTGGTCAAAATATAAATAACTTACAAAGTTCACAATTTTAACTTTTAGCATATGTTGAGATTGAGGCCTTCTTTCATAGTTTACCATCTCAAGGCCAAGATGGGCCTACTACAGGTGAAGGCAGTTATAGGGCCGATCAAGGGCCTCATGGGGGTAGCGGCCAATGAGTTGATGATGTATACATTTCCATGTTTTGGATATTTTCATATTTTGGATATTTGAACATGTCTTGGATATGGAATTTTCCATATATTTTGTTATATATTTTACATATATTTTATCATATTGATGTCTTCATGTGTATTTTGTATCTTGATTAAATGAAGTTGATCGTATTTTATTTTACATCTAGATATAGTTATTACAGTTACATTTATGTTTTGTCATTTCAATTGCAAATTTAATGTATAGTGATTACAAAATAAAAGTTCAATCTCAATTACATTACAATTGCAAATTTAAAATTTAAAATTAAATTGTGTACATTACAATTTAAAATTTAAATTACAATTTTACATAAATGTGTAATTTGAATTGAAAATTCGATGTGTAGTTACAATTTAAAAGTTCAATTTCGACTACAGTACAATTTAAAATTTAATGTGTAATTTCAATTGAAAATTCGATGTGTAGTTACAATTTAAAAGTTCAATTTCGACTACAAATTATAATTGCAAATTCAAAATTTAGAATTCAATTGTCCATTACAATTTAAAATTGAAATTACAATTACATTATGTTGTCTATGCATTACAATTAAATTACAATTTACACATTCCAATTCAACAACAATTTAAAATCTAAAATTAAAATTTCAAATTTAATGTGTAATTTCAATTGAAAATTTGATGTGTAGTTACAATTTAAAATTTGATGTGTAGTTACAATTTAAAATTTCAATTTTGAATACAAATTACAATTGCAAATTAAAAATTTAGAATTCAATTGTACATTACAATTTAAAATTGAAGTTACAATTACATTATTTTGTCTACACATTACAATTCAATTGCAATTTACACATTCCAATTAAATTACAATTTAAAATCTAAAATCTAAAATTTCAAATTTAATGTGTAATTTCAATTGAAAATTCAATGTGTAGTTATAATTTAAAAGTTCAATTTCAATTACAAATTCAAAATTTAGAATTCAATTGTACATTACAACTTAAAATTGAAATTACAATTACATTATGGTGTCTACGCATTACAATTCAATTACAATTTACACATTCCAATTCAATTATAATTTACAATTTAAAATTACATTATGGGATCTTTCTTGGATGATTTAGTTTTTATCCATCCACATAAAATTTCAATAAAAAATTGTTTCCTAGAACTACAATCAAATAAAATTTACCCGTTTTATAAGGTTAGGTGGAACTGCATTAAATAACAATTCTTGGTTTTTAGGGATTATGACTATTTAACACATGTTTATCCTAGATATTGAGGAAGTTCATGGAGCACTGACCATACATTCAAGTGTATTCAAAGTATCAATGTGCTTGTCACATTCGAGCACCATGACCCAATTTTAAAAAAAACCTCCCATCTAGTATTTTTAATCTTGGCATTAAAGCATCTAAAATATTACATGTTTATAAAACTAAATTGGTCACCTTGCAAAACAAACCCTATATAAACGAGGAAAAAACAACCTCCACAAAAATCTCCAACACAATCTTCAACAAGACAACATGACATATATGTCAATGATGCAAATGGCATACATGTAACTCATTCATCTAGCCAATGGGTTATAGGAATGCAAGTCTCCATGATACGATCATGGTTAGCTTCTGTCATCTTCCATCTCTTTGGTTCACCTCTCTTCACCTTGATTTATGTTAGATGTATCCGAGCTGCCACCACCAAATGACTGTATTGGCATGATATATATTCAGGCATAAAATATTTGTAAATAATATAAGCACCCTTTTTTTTCACTTTTTCAAAAAAGTGTCCCATTAGGACCAGGTCTCCAATTTGGTATGTGAACTCTCCATCCTAATAGGGTCGCACCAACCTGCTTTTAATTTGTGTGCACCGCATCAAATAATATGCCACATTTTCTTGATTATGGGGGGGTGTAATAACAACGAATACATCACCTACGAGATAAATTACAAATATTATTCAAATGTATATGTGTAATATATAGTGAACTAATTAACTATATATATTGAACTAATATATAGTGAACTAATTAATAAAGTATTGTACCTTCCCTAACCACATCAGAAACTCGATCATGATCAAGTGAGACCATTGCCTTGTCAGTGTGCATCTCTTGCCATGTTGGAATTGGATGCGGGCCCTTTGGATTAAGAGGGACATATTTCCATGGTTTCACATATACATCATTTTCACAGTGATGAAGTCAGCATCCATTTGCATCAATGCAAAAATCACAAAAACAAGCATACTTCCTCGTTTCAATGGAAAATATGTCACCCATGTCTTTACTCCGAACATAATGTAATTCCCTCGTACTAGGTATGGTCTCACAATACCATGGAATGGATCTATTCACATCACCAAGGGAAACATCCCAAAAGTTGCATGGAATTAAATTTGTCATATATAAATTCCTACTAAGTAGGTGTTCGTTTGGAAATGATGATATTGAATGTTATTAGCTTATTAATTGAGTTTGGAGTTTATTACCTGCACACATTCCTTGCTTGTTCGCGACCTTGATGTCCCAAATGACGTGTGCACCAATCAACTACTTTCGTGGAGCATTTGAGTCGTGTTGCACCATGACTCATCTAGTACCTTCGAAGTGCTCGTTTCACACATGCACCTGTGCCATCACGTTCACCCTTTCCATGCCCTGTTTCAAAAAATCTCCAGGTGTGTCAGACTCCTGTCTCTTTATGAAGGAGACTCAACCAATAAAAAGAGCATGCCAATTTGAATTTCCTTGCACACCCATCTGACCAAATCCAGTGTTCAGTAAACGATATGCCTCTCTGCCTGAATGAATCATAAATCAAACCAAATCAGTGTTGAACGAACAATGTGTCATGCTCACGATCATCACTGACATAAAAATGGTACTCCTTGATCATTTCACGTGACTGAGGAGTGATATCCATACCATCAATGCTTTGCTGATCATGTATGTACAATACATGTATGAAGATAGACACCTGGTCGGAGTGATAGTACTCACTTTGTAACTCTCTCTGAGGAGCAAATGTGTAGTTCTCAGCAAAGTCTACCACTAATAAGATTATGCCCAGCTCAAATACCTCACGAGAATGTTTGAATTCCGAAGCTTGCCACCTGGACCTATGGGAGTGCTTTATGTATTTATAAATCCAACTTTGAAACTTATCCATGAAATTTGAAACATGAATCTCATCCTCGATCAAGTCGATCCTCTTAGATGGCACAGATGAAGAAGGTGATGGATTCATGGAGACATACTCGTACCTCTTCCACATAACTGTGATATCTGACAATCCATGGTGTGTTGGATCAATAGGAAATTTCCTATGGAACAATGTCAAATCACCACATTCGGGGCATCTTCTCCCACCTACATAGCTCTTATTGAAAAACACTTGTTCAGGATTCCTGTTGCATAGTATCATAAAAATAAAATCTCGCACTGTGTGAGGATCTAGTTCACCATTCCAGTGCCTTTTGTAAAAATCCAGAAATGTGTCATAGTATAGTTGAAATTCAACGTGGTACTAGAAGAAACAAGTGTCATAAATCGTATCCAACCTAATATACCACAGTTTCAATTTGTTGAACATGCTAAATGATATTTGAACACCAAGATTCGTTTCTTGGAATTCCTCCTAAAGTGAAACTCTCGTCATCTCTATCACATGCTTATAGTGCTCTTGATAAATGCTTATGGATAAACGTTGTCGCATGAAATGCTTTCGATCTGGAATAACACGAGAATGGCTATACCAAAACTCTATCACCTTCTCTCTAATTCCTGCTGCCATCTTGCCTCGATAGGGTTCCCTACAAATAAGATCCCAACAAGCAGCTTCATCATTTTCATCTATCCGGACCCTGAATTTAGTATATTTGAACAATGTTCTTTTTGAAACTTTGAGCAATGATGCCATTGTTGATACCATTCGATTTCTTGAGGTGCTTTGTGCCACAACAACGATTGTAATTTCCCTATGAGAAGCTCATTTATCATTATTTCTTGGTTTTCCAAATGAAGATAATCCAGTTCTTACATTTTCTATTGCATTCTCGCATGTCTTTTTTGTTTTAGCATCTTTAAAACCTAACAACTTTGTGGCACGTTTCAATTTTTTGTGTTTTATCAACCCATGTAGGATTTGAGCTTGTGCCATCGTTGAATGTTGTTCTAAATATGACTTAATTATGTTACTGGCATTCTCTCTAACTATCCAACTAGGGATCGAGTTCCCAATCTCTTCTCGTGCAGAAACAACTGCACAATCCTGTAGACATTTTCCACCCCTTCCAACCCCACAACAATTCCCAATTATACTTGAAATGTGAGAGGGCAAGGTGTCATGTGATGGTTGATCAAGATCATGTGGGGACACTGGGTCATGTGATTCTTGATCACCATGATGTGATGGCTAACCATAATCTCTCCTTACATAATCAAAATTCATATGAAGGGAATTTCAATTAGAAATGCATTGTACAAGGAGGTTAATTTTAAAGTACCAAATTGAAGTGTTTTGAAATGCATTGGTACACGAATTGAAAATACTTTTAAAACAAGATAATTGTTTGTAACTTGAATTCAAAATAACTAAATATCTACACATTTAACTTGAAGTTTTACATTTAGCTTGATAATTGTTATAAGTAAAGTTTGAAATTGCTAGTAACTTGTTATTTGAAATCACTAGTAAAGTTTGAAATTGCTTTTAACTTGAAATTGCTAGTAATTACAAGAGAATTGTTCTAAGTGAAGTATGAAATTGCTAGTAACTTGTACAATTTTCCAACTAATACATTTAGCTTTAGAATTGTTCTAAGTAAAATTTGAAATTGCTAGTAACTTGAAATTTGAAATTGCTAGTAAAGTTTGAAATTGCTTGTAACTTGAAATTGCTAGTAATTACTTGAGAATTGTTCTATGTAAAGTATGAAATTGCTAGTAACTTGTACATTGAACTTTAAAATTGCTAGTAATTTGAAATTTGTTACATGTAAATTAACAAATTGAAAATTGCTAGTGACTTGAGAATTTTTTTCCACCTAATACATTTAGCTTGAGAATTGTTTCAAGTAAAATTTGAAATTGCTAATAACTTGAAATTTGAAATTGCTACTAAAGTTTGAAATTGCTTGTAACTTGAAATTGCTAGTAATTACTTGAGAAAATTGTTCTAAGTAAAGTTTGAAATTGCTAGTGATTGCTTGAGAAAATTGTTCTAAGTAAAGTTTGAAATTGCTAGTAATTACTTGAGAAAATTGTTCTAAGTAAAGTTTGAAATTGCTAGTAAAGTTTGAAATTGCTTGTAACTTGAAATTGCTAACTTGTACATTTAACTTTAAAATTGCTAGTAACTTGAAATTTGTTACATGTAAATTAACAAATTGAAAATTTCTAGTGACTTGAGAAAAATTCAGTACAAGTATTGAAAATTTACATTAAGAACAAAAAAAGTGTTTGTAACTTAATTTCAAAATAAATAAATATGTATATGTAACTTGAAATTGTACATTTAGTTTGAGAATTACTAGTAAAGTTTGAAAATCAAGTATATATATTTAACTTGATAATTATTAATAACTTGATAGTTGTGCATTGAACTTTAAAATTGCTAGTAACTTGAAATTTGATGTGGAAATTGACAAATTGAAAATTGCGTGTGTGAATTGAATTTTTCAACTAATACATAACTATCATTAACTTAAAAATTGTTACAAATTTTGAAATATAAATTTAACACATATAGTTACTATATGAAAAAAAAAAATTAACTTATCCCTACATTCATGCATAGAAAAAATTGGTACATGAATTGAAAATACATTAAAAATAACATAATTGAATTTTCCAACTACTACATAATTATCACAATGATCATTTTATTTGTTGTCATTAAATTTTACATCTATTACATAACTATAAAAATATTCATTTCATTTGTTTTCAAATTGAATTTTCTAACTAATACATAACTACCATAATCTTCATTTGAAATAAAATGAGGGTAAGTTAAAATTAGACATTATTAGTTATTTCAATCAACAAATGTTGAGACTTGGAGCTCACATGAGACTATACATTTATAGTTTTTTAACAAATAACAAAACAAAAACTGAAATTACATTTAACTTGAAATTTTTCGTAACTTAGAAAATTGCAATTAGTTAAATATGTACATTTTAACTTGAAAATAGTGTCCAAGTGTACATTTAATTTGAAAATTGTTCCAATAACATTGAAAATTGTTAGCCACTTGAAAAATGATTCATTTAACATGAAAATTGTTACAAATTTTGAAATACAAATAACAAAGTTATGAAATAAATAAGAATCTCATTACAAACAAATATATTAAATAAATTAGATTGTGAACTATATATATGTTTTTTTAAATTGTTACTAATTTTGTAGTCCAAATAACAAATTGATAAAAATCTTATTGCAAACAAAATATAGTAACGCTAAAATGAAAAAAAATAGTTAGTATATATATAACAAATTATTAGAGAAAGATATATGAAATTTAAATTAGGTAGCATATAATTTAAAAATTTACCTTGTTTGTCCTGCATTGGAATTTGTTGCACCAAAGGTGCATCTTCTTCTTCTCTCAAATTTGCTCTTTGTTGTCTCATTCTTTCCCTATTCTTCTCATGCTCTTCATGCTCGTTTTGTTGACAAGCATGCTTCCTTTGTTGTTTTCTTTTGCTCCCCATCAAACTACAATGAAAACAAACAAATAATTTTTCAAATTGTTATAACAAACAATAATATGTAATATGAAATTGAACAACAATAATACTTCTTACATGTCTAATGAATTCTAATTGAACAATAATAATACTTCTTACATGTCTAATGAACTTTAATTGAACAACTTCAAATTCACATAGCTTTACTTGAAAGTAAATTAACAATGAATTACATAAGTTTTGTTTGGCAATTGTTAAGTGATTATATAGAGGTTTCTTGTTAATTTTGAATGGGAATGGTGGTTGGACTTGATACCATTGGATTCTTAAAATTTAGACATCCAAAAATTTTGAAAAAATATACAAGCACTACATCAGTGCGTCCTCTTCAAAATGGTATTTTAAGTTTTAGAAATTATGTAAACAATCAAAAGATTTTGCGCACACACGCACATGTGTGCAAAATATGACTAAAATATTCACTGGTCAGTTTCAAAAAATAATAATAATTATAATTTTTTGAGGAAAATTAAAAGAAAAATATGTACACACTAGTGCATTCTATTTAGATCATGTTCACATATTTGATTTTTTAAAATTATTACTTTAACATTAAATTATTTTGCACACACACAAGCCAGTAGTTATTTTCTCTTCAAAATTTTAAGGACACACGTTTCATTAAATGAAAATTTGACACGATAAATGACATTGGTATACTTAAAAAAAAAGATTGGAAATCCAACATAATTCTCTACATTTCATTTTTTAACTGCATGTCGAAATTCATATGGCAAATATGAGTTTTGACGGCTTCAATTTAATATGTGGGTAAAATTTCCATTTTTCATCACCATATTTGGCAAAAAAGAGTTATCCATCTTCATGGAATCACCCACTTAGCAATATGATATTTATACAAAAGAAAAAAGCTCAAATTATTCCCCTAAAAAGAACCCACAAATCAAATAAATTCCAAGAAATGCAAAACACTAGAGATAAATCAATGTCTCAATACCAAACCTGCAACTGCAACTGGCTTTTCACATGATATATTGTCAAGCCCTTGAAATTTATAAGCTTTAAAACACCTTTTGGAGTTTCTTCTGGATATCCCAATAATTGAAACGATAGGTGAGATGGATCACCTAATCACATACTTGAAAGGAAAATAGTAAAACTATGAAATTCAAAGGATGTGTCAACAAATCATCTAAATGATTTAAGGGTAAATGCTATTACTGGACGTACATACATTAATAATCATAAAGAACAGGCATTCAATGCATTGGTCGGCTTGAGGATGGAGTGTAGGAGGGATGGTCGAGTTCTCATAGGGTTTCTAGTGCTGGTAGCGGGAAAAATTACTGCAGGATGAGGAGGGCTAACCGAGACACCTTGGAGTCCAGTTAGCCTTCTCGGCTGGCTCTAGTACCAACCAAGGCATCAAAAAGTGGGAATTTTTATTTTTTTTGTCTCGGGGGCGCTTTTTCTTTTTTCTACAAGGTTTTTACCCTACCTTTCGGGGTCACTTTCTTTTTTTGGCATGTCTGCAGTTAGTTTTGGAGAAGCCTTTTTTGTGGGCTTTTTTGCCTACATTTTACATCTTTTTTAGTGGGGTTTTAGGTTTATGTGGTGGACACCTGAAGCCATATACGTGTCCTTTTTATTATTATAATGGATCATAGATGTTCTACAGTTTCTCTGGGCGTACTCTCCATCAATGCTTTCATACCTCCTAGTATTCTTTGTTCCAACGAACCTCCCGGATCTTCTTGTCCCGCCGGTGCAGCATGCAGTGTTGTTTTTCCAAAGGCTAATTATAGGGGGTATGAGCACTGCTCTACACGCCCTAAACTATGTAGTGAGACTGCTTGTCTATGAAGGGGTCATAAAACTTATAAGGTACAGGATGAAACTACTGTTTTTTCTTTAGATGTTGGTATTAATTTGGACAGAATAGAAACGCTGTCTCGCAGATGTATTGTGGCTAGGGTTGAGGGAATCAAACTATCTCAATCCGAACTGGTTGAATGGGTAAATCTGCATTTGTCACCTATTATGACACTGCCTCCTCGCACTAGTCTATTATCTAGAGGGTGGGTGGTGTTCATCCTTCTGGGAGAAGAGTTTATTAATGAATTTTGGACAGAACCTAGCTGTTGAAGGAGGGTTCTTTGATATTAAAGCGGTGGCATGTTAAATTCAATCCAGCCACAGAACATATGCGTCTTCGTCATCTCTGGGTTCTCCTCCCAGGGTTTTTTTTTGAACTCTGGCCGCCTTCCATTTTTTAGGGTTTAGGGATTTTTTTGGGCAGGTAATTTATTAAATTGGAGAAGAATCTTATATTTGGGGTCAATAAGAAAATGGATTCTATCTTGGTTGAATATGACATAATGAAAGGGCTTCCTGCAAATGTTGATATCCTATGGAGGGGCAAAGTTTACAAACAGAAGATTGATTATAAAAACATCCCTTTTCGATGCTTTCATTGCAGATGCATGGGACATGTAAAGTCGAATTGTCCATTGCTAGCCAAAAAACTGGGTGTTTTCTCTTCGGACCGCTCGACTCCTTCTACTGTTCCGGTTTGGGCTTCTGTGGATTTACCGAGTAAGTCTCTTGATGAGCCTTCAGTTTACGAAGGGATTACAAAGGGGGAATTGGATTTTTATTTGTCTATGGAGAAAGCTTTGGATTATAGGTTATCTATTAAAAAATCACTTGAGAGAGTTTTATTAAATGATTTAAATTCTGATGAATTTGAGGTTTCCCCGGATATTCCTGGTTTGGATAGACCTTTGGGCTCTGGGGAGGTTGATTCCCTTGTTACTTCCCCTTTACTTACTTCACAAACTGTGCCAACGACCATTACTCCTCTTGTAGAAAACCCTTGTATTGATCCACCTATTGGATGTATGTTTGAGGATATGACTGGTTTTGGTTCAGGTACATTTGTTGTTTCTCCTTGTTTGGAGGTCCCTCTTGGCCGGGTGGGAGATGGGCTCTTGACTGAGTCCAACACTGTTTCTACCATTTCCCCTGAGGTCCCGTGTCCTTCTACTATTCCTAAGTCTTTGATCCACATGAAAGGCATTGATGGACAACCTCTTAACATTTATGCTCTCAACCCTAACCCTTCGGATGATTTGGTTATTCCCTTGATCTGTTCCCAAAATGTAACCACTAGAAAGAAAAAAAATGGGAAACAGAAAGATGTTGGGGATCAGTTCATTCCTCTGTCTTTGCGGCTTGATAGGGCTGTTGTTGAGTCTTTAATCATTACTCCTAATCCTCTTGGGACCCTTAGAGAAATCCTATCCCCACAGTCTATTTTTTAATTTCGTTATTGTATTTTATATCAGGGGTATTGGCAGGGCTATTAAGGCTAGGGCCCTAGTCAATTTTATTAAGGCTACTAGTCCGGTCTTCTTTTTAATTCAAGAAACAATTGGTTCTTCTACTCATATGATTGATTTATTTACTAAGCACTGGCCAGGATGGCATTTCAGTGCCATTGACTCATGTGGTCATTCCGGTGGGCTTTTATCTGGGTGGAACCCTACTTCTACTTCCTTCCAAACCTATCAAACCCAGGGAGGTCTTCTCATGAAAGGTCGATTTATCAATAGCAGTATTGATTTGGCTATACTGAATATCTATGCTCCATACAGAGATAGAGAGGCCTATTAGAGAAATTTGGAATCATCAGGTTTACTTAATGTCAAAAATCTAATTGTGGTAGGTGACCTCAATCTGACGGTCTCTACAACTGAGGTTTGGGGTTCAGCAAACTTGGTTGATGATTTGGCAGGTTTCTTTCTTGATATTTTTCAAAGATCTCACCTGATTGATGTTATGCCCATAAAATTGGGATATACATGGAGTAATAAACGTCCTGGTCTGATTTTTGTGAGAAAAAGACTTGACAGGTTTCTTATTTCTGAAGATTTAGCTAAGATGCTCGGGCGGTACAGGACTTGGACAGAGTACTCCAACATTTCAGATCACCAAGCGAGTGTTCTTCAATTTGATGATTTACAACAACATGTTTTGAGACCCTTCAGATTCAATATCACCTTGTTGAAGGATGCTGATTACTGTAGCTTGGTCAAGTATTTTTGGGAACATGTTACTGTCCCTTTTAGTTATAATCCGATTGACTCTTTGATCTTCAAATTAAAAGGACTGAAAGAGAAGACGAAAATTTGGGAGAAGCAGAAGAAGGAAAAGGATCATTATGATCTCACTATTATCAAAGGTCATATTAACCAACTTTATAAGCTACATTCATATGGATTTCTTTTAGAGGAGGAAAAAGTGGAGCTTCAACAATTGCAGACAAGGATGAATGAAATTTTGAAGAATGAGGAGAGTTTGTGGAGGCTTAAGGGTCGGGCACTTTGGGTGGAACATGGTGATAAAAATATCAGGTTCTTTCATAATTTAGCTTCCCATAGAAGGAATATTAACACGATTTGGGCTTTAAAAGATAGTCAGGGCATGGACATTAGTGAACCTAAGAAAATAGGTGATGCTGCTTTTAATTATTTTAAAGCTCATTTTGAGGATCCAAAGACCTCGAATATTTTGGCACAGTTAGTGGTCCTTAAATGTTATCCATATTTTTTTACGGATGAGGAGGGGGTTGTGATTGTCAAAACTATCATACTGGATGAAATTGAAGGTGTATTGAAGGCTTTAAAGAAATAAAAAATCCCTGGGCCGGATCGGTGGTTATTAGAAATTTTCACAACCTTCTGGGACATTATGAAGTTTGACTTACTGAATATGGTGGAGTATACTCGTACTGGTGGCTGGATTGCGGGTGGTTTAAATGTTACTTTTATTACTCTTATTCCAAAATCCAACAAGCCATCTTCCTTTAATGATTTTAGACCTATTGCATTGTGCAGTTTAGTCTATAAAATTATTTCAAAGATTATTGCTAATAGAATCAAGCTATTTATTTCTAGATGGATGTCCCAACAACAATTTGGCTTTCTTGAGGATAAATAGATCGTGGACGCGGTTGGTATCACACAAGAGGTCCTCCATTATCTAAAGACAAAGAAGCAACAGTCCATTATTCTGAAAATTGATCTCATAAAAGCTTATGATCATATTAACTGGTACTTTCTCAGATTAGTTTTATTGCAGATCGGTCTTCCTATTAGGGTTTGCAATTGGATATTAGCATGTGTTACTTATGCTACTTATTCGGTGCTTATAAATGGAAATCCTAACTCTTTTTTTAAGAGTCACAGAGGGTTGAGGCAAGGGTGCCCCATCTCCCCTTTGCTTTTCCTCCTGGTCATCGAAGGGTTAAGTTTAATGATTGGGAAAGCAAAGTTTGAAGGTTTGGTGAAAGGAGTTAAAATCACAAAGAACCTTTTGGTTACACATCTCCTGTTTGTAGATGATGTCATTATGTTTGGGACCAATACATTAGAAGAATGGCATGTCTTTGCAAATATTCTGGCCCTCTTTTGTAAGGCATCGAGCATGCAAATCAGTCTGACAAAATCAAATTTTATAAGCAATGTAGTGAACTCTCCTATCATTACTGAGATTATAAGTTTCCTTCCTTTTAATATTTCCAATTTGGATGATGGATTAAAATATTTCCAATTCACTAACCTCGGTAAAGGCCGCACCTTTGGACGGTCAAGATGCGGACAGGGGCCAAATCGACAATTGATAACAACTACACAGATCTAAGGTGCGAGGAGGGTGGTGTTTGAGAGATTGAAGTCTGCGGAAGTCCATGGGACTAAGCATGGAAGAATATCAATGGTACCAGATCGATCATGCAAGATGGATGGCTCAAAGAAATTCCTTTATCTCTAGAGGTGCAAGAATGATAGGAACGGATAGATAATATAAAAAAAAGGAATGCACGGGGATCTGAGTACTGTTTGATTTGGTTTCCCCCTTGCCCCCTTGGTTGAGTTCAAGGGGGGAAGTTGATTTAGATAGACTCAAATAGACTCTAGAACCTTGGTGACTGCACATTCTATCTGGGACCAAGTCCAACAAAACTGATGCAATAACTAAACAACTAGCTCAAAGAAAACTTCAAAGAATCAGGTAAGAGAGATACAATGGAAAGTCACATGACACATATGGAACAAAGCTATAATCATTTTGAATCTTTGATAGATAAGAAAATCTAGGGGTTTAAGCTTGCTCCCATGCATGCAAGAAAAGTTCCCACTTCCAAAGGTACATTCTTCCTCCATGAGATCAAATGAGCTAAGAATTAAAATTGGACAAAAGTATATGCATGCCACCCGATAATTTGAAAAGATTTTTGGTATTAAAAATGGAATTTACATGCATTGAATAGATGGCAACCTTAATTTACCTGCTATATGGATTTTACTGCGAGATTTGACCAGGGGTTGTTTTTGCCATTTTTTCCAGCTTAAATGAAGGGTCAGCCGACCCTTCTTGTGCTTAGTATTTTTGCAGTCTTCACCATTCAGGATATACATTAATTGGTAGCCTATACTTCATAGGTTGAATATTTGCACAATTCCCTCATAAATTAAGGGGCTGCCGACCCTTCTTTTGACCACTATTATTTTCATACTAGTTCTAGACTGCCAGAAGCTTGACGGAGACCGACAGTTACAGAAGCTTAACGGATATTGATGGCCATAATCATTGTTCGCAAAAGTGAGATATGACAGTTTAATCCTGGGCAGAGTGTTGCTAGACCACGACCAAGTTGGAAATTAGATCAATGGGCGGAAGGACAGATCTACGAACAACAGGTACTTCGGTGATTTGAGATGCGCGGGGAAATGGAATTTTCAGATTTGTGAAGTTTTGGTAGGGACTGCATGTTTCGACGGTGAATATTTGGTGGGGAAAGGCATTAGCGGCAGAGGTTTAGTTCATAGATTGAACATGCACGACGTATCAACACATTCCAAATTCGCGAACCTTGGTAAAGGCTGCACCTTTGGACGGTCAGGATGCGGACAGGGGCCAGATCGAAAGTTGATAATAACTACGCAGATCTAAGGTGCAAGGAAGGAGACGTTTGAGAGATTGAATATTGCGGAAGGCCGTGGGGCTAAGCATGGAAGGGGACCAATGGTTCCAGAGCGATCATGCAATATGGATGACTCAGAGAAATTCCTTTATCGCTAGAGGTGCAAGAATGATAGGAAAGGATAGATAATATAAAAAATGGAATGCACGGGGATCTGAGTACTGTTTGATTCGGTTTCCCCCTTTCCCCCTTGGTCGAGGTCAAGGGGGAAAGTTAATTTAGATAGATTCAAATAGACTCTAGGACCTTGGTGACTGCACATTCTATCTGGGACCAAGTCCAACAAAATTGATGCAATAACTAAACAACTAGCTCAAAGAAAACTTCAAAGAATCAGGTAAGGGAGCTACAATGGAAAGTCACATGACAAATATGGAACAAAGTTATAATCATTTTGAATCTTTGATATATAAGCAAATCTAGGGTTTTAAGCTTGCTCCCATGCATGCAAGAAAAATTCCCACTTCCAAAGGTATATTTTTCCTCCATGAGATCAAATGAGCTAAGACTTAAAATTGGACAAAAGTATATGCAGGCCACCCAGTAATTTGAAAAGATTTATGGTATTAAAAATGGAATTTACATGCATTGAATAGATGGCAACCTTAATTTAACTGCTGTGTGGATTTTACTGTGAGTTTTTACCAGGGGTTGTTTTCGCCATTTTTTCCAGCTTCAATGAAGGGTCGGCCGACCCTTCTTGTGCTTATTATTTTTACAGTCTTCACCATTCAGGATAAACATGAATTGACAACTTATACTTCGTAGGTTGCATATTTTCACAATTCCCTCATAAATGAAGGGGCAACGACCCTTCTTCTACCCACTATTATTTTCATACTAGTTCTAGACTGCCAGAAGGGTCGTCCGATCCTTCTTGTGTTCACCAGTCTGGATACAGGTGAATTGCTGGATATTGGTGTTCACAATTATCTACTAAATGAAGGGTCGGCCGACCCTTCTTGTGATTTATATTTTTCTAGTCTTGACCATTCTGATTATACATGAATTGATCTCTATTTTGGAAGGCCAAAATCTCACACATGTGAGCCTCAAAGAGAGAACTGACATCATAGGAAGTGATGACACTTTGTTTTGTTTTTATTTCGAGTTGTGGTCCTGAAACCCACAATTGTGGATTGCGTATTGTGGGAACGTTGTATATATTTCCAAAAAATTAAATCCCCGCAACTCGTCTTCTACATTCCCTAGATTAGATCGCAGCCGTCGATTTGTCTTAATCTTACGGCTCAGATTTAACCTGACAGAATTAATAAATATGTTGAGTTTGTTTCTGTTTTCTTAAATTATCATTTTTCATTTTCGAAAATTGCCTATCGTGTGTATTTTGTTGTGTGGATATTACTGTGAGTTTTTACTAGGGGTCGTTTTCACCATTTGTGTGTATTTTACTACGAGTTTTTACCAAGGTTCGTTTTCGCGAGTTTTTGCTAGGGGTCATTTTTGTGAATTTTTACCAGGGATCGTTTTTGCGACTTTTTACCAGGTGTTGTTTTTGCCATTTTTTCCAGCTTGCACAGGTTGGTTTCGTGTCACTTTCTTATTCAATTGTTCATGGTTTTTTGCTATTTTGAGTTTTTTTTTAATTGGTGTTTATTTATTCATCAGATTTCTCCATTTTTTCAAACATGTCTCGCAACACTCGCTGCAAAACTCCTCAGAAAGATCTTTTGAACAAAGACCCAAACTTCGACATCCTTGCCGACACTAGCAATAAGGTTTCTAAGACATACCAAATCGATTGGTCCAAAATTTACTCCATCTTTGACAATGATGACCTAACTGATATTCAGAGTGACTGCCCCGCCTATGAAAATATTTGGGATTCACAACTCCACGCTATAGCTTCCAGACCTGTTATCGTTCCCTACACTGATGCAATTAAGTGGATTATAGACCATGCTAACCCTAAAGACCTCTCTTTCAATGATAGCACAGGGTCTCAATTCACTACTTTTCGCCCTAAGGTTTTTACCAGAGCTTACACCCTAAAACCTGCTGTTCAACCCCTCAATGTTGCATTCCTTGAGTCGTCAAATACTAGGTACAATTTCGATGAAATGTTGAAGTCTTGGATGCAGAGACCAACAAATTTCATGCTGGTGCATCTTTTTCAATTCCTAAAGTTTCTACTTCAATCCCTACTACACACTATTTACCCTCAGTCCTTGAAGTTATCCATTCTCCACTAACCACCTCTTAGATTACTATGACAATACCTAATACCACTTTTACTCAGACAGCCCCAATAATTGCAACAGGAGATGTGGCTACATCTTCCACTGAATTGGTAGCTACTTATGAGGAAGATATTGTAACCTCCCTTGGAGATTATTCTATAGAAAAAAGGCTAAGGCAGTGGTGAATAAGGGTAACAAAAGAGGTAGAGATCAGGATGTGTTGCAGGGCCCCTTTCCTAATCAAATCATTTGGGCAAAGCAATCAGATGACATACAACAATAAGCACTGGATAGTGCTACTACCATGGGTGCTTTTGCAGGTGTCAATTTTGATTCAGTAATCACACTGAATAAAGAAATTGATGTCAAGAAGGAGGAGCTCAAGAAACTTCAAGAGCAGCTGGTTAAGGCCAATGAAGAACATGAAGTCGACATTCGTGAACTGAGAAAAGCATTTGAAAATAAGATTGAAGACCTTCAAGAACAAAATGCTTCTCTTCAAGTCCAATTACAAGATGCTGAAGCTTTGGACATTGCCAATGCTAAAAAGATAGTTATTCTTGAACAACAACTAAAGGATGAAACTGCAAGTGCAGACTCCTGTTCCTTTTCTAAGTTCACTTAGCAGGAATTTAAAGATTTGGCTAATCAAATGAATGAGGAGCATCATGAACTCCTAACTAAAATTTTTAGTGCATTGAATGAAATTCGAGAGACCCATAATGATTTTGAAAAGATGTCTGTCATCTTTAACCAGTAAGTGGATAGGAGAGAAAAAACTTCCAAATCCATTGATGACATCATTTCTTGGCAGAGGTACATTTAGGATAAACCAGATGATATTCCAATGTTGGACATTTTCAAGTTCAGGAAAGTCAGAACTTCCCTCAATGGCTGGCAGAATGTTCTTGACATGGTAGATGAAACAATAATTAAGGAAAAAGCTATTTGTGGGAGGAGATGGTATGTTGTGGATGGAAACATTGAAATTTCCTACGATGGATCTCATAGAGCAGGCTTGTCCCCCTAAATTGATGATTGAACAAGTGGAAAGTAGATGTGAGGAGGTCAAAGAAAAGATTCGACAGCTTGAGCATATTCAGATCGATGATGTGGATCAGTTCATCAAGCAACTGATCAGCCTGGAAGGCAAGGTCCACATCTATCTGCGCACTTGGCATAATCTTGCTAAAAACGATCTCGATGGAGATCTTCACATGTGATGCCCAGCTGGGGCTTGAATCGCACAACTATCTTGATGTTGATGAGTTGTTAGAAATTAGGACCAAGTGGCAAGAAGCCCTTGGCTATCCTTAGTTTAGTTGATTTTGTAATCCCTATTTTCATGGGATGGCTATCCTTTGTAATCAATTTCTAAATATTATTTAAAGGATAGAAGTCTCATGGGGAAGGGGGGGAGATAATCGCCAGAGAAGGATTGGAGAGACGTTGTTTCACTTGTGATATTGTAATTTGTAATTTTTTGCAGACCAATAAATCAATGTTAGTTTCTTTTTGTCATCTTCTTTGTTTATGTTATGAAACTATATTGTTTTCATTTTGCAATCAATAATTAAATACAATGATCTACAATCTGAATTTGTCTTAATTGATGATCTTTGTATTTTTTAATGTTTTAAGTGAATTTATTTAATTAAGGCATTTATCTATCTCTGCAAATGATTAACAGATATTAGTAAATTAATGTTAATTTTTCAATTAGCATTTCTGCACCTTGTTCCCTAAGGTTGACTTATCCACCTTACCATGTTGTGAGGGGGTAAGGTTGACTTATGTACCTTGCTCCCTAAACCCTTGTTCCATAAACCTTATGACAAACCCAAAACCAATACCCCTAAGCCATATTCTTAGTGGGGATTAATTATTATTAATTTTAATTAATTTGGAGATTTAGTGGCTAAACGTGATTATGGATGGAGAAACGTGTTCCTTTGGGATAGCCACGTGGGATCCCAAAGGATGACATGGGGTTTCCTTGGTGATCAAGACGGAAGTGGGGAAGGATGCTGTATGCACGACTGGGGTGGTTGGATGCCAGTCCAGGGGGATGCACACATAGAACGCTGGGTGTGATTGCTGAGTGAGAAGAAGTGCAAGTATCCGGGAAATATTGAGTGAGATATCTCTTGTTAATGTCTGGATCTCAGGTCGGGGGTGAACTTGGGAGCTGAAATAGTACAGGCTGGACAAGTTCCAAGGTTGGGTGGAGCTTGGCTCACATGCAACCATCCAGTTGCCACATTCATGTGAAATTAAGATAAGTGTATCTGTGTATGGATTATAATGTTCATGTATTTAATTATGCTTGATATGTTCAATCCATGGAATGAATGTGTAAATAAATGTAAGCCATGAATATGCTATGTTAAGCATGTTAGAAGGTTATATTCATGAATGAGGTTTCTTTCAATTGCATAAGCTATCTGCTATATTAATTTTGTATATGACTGATGAATGGCTAGACTCCATTTATGTAATACATGTATGCTTATGATGTCACAACCTCATTGATGGATGGATGCCTCTTGTATGTTCTTAGAATGATAGGCATAAGCCTAGTTATGAAGCTGTTAATTAGATGCTTAATAACTTAACTTAGATAATTAACTTAATATGATGATAATGACTGTTATGTAATTGCAGAATGTGAAACAATATGAATCAAGTAAAGAAATTTACTGATGCATAACCTGTATATAAATCTTATGAATGATAAATCAAGAACACAGATTTATATGTTTTATGATTTAACAATACAATTTAAATAGAGTTACTAGATGTATGTATGAAAAACCAAAATGAATCAAGGAAACTTTATACACAACAAAAGAAAGGAAAAGAGAAACTAATTGAAATTCTTTTAAGATTGTAAAACATTACAATTCTCCAAGTACAGAGTTTCTCCAGTTCTCTCCTTCGATGGTTCCCCCATTCATCTGATTTGCCAAGGGCAGATTGCCACTTTCCCTTTTGGAAGGATACTTTTTACATTTCCAATACTTAATCTTGAAAATTTAAAACAGATTTTAGCAATTTCAAACTCTGATTTTGCATTTTCAGAAACCAAACTTGACACTTTACAAGAATTATAATCACAGTGAAATTGAACATACTTGTACAAACAAACATTCAAGTTTATTATTTAAAAAAATAATTTCATTTTAATTTTATTCACAATTGGCCTCACATCGCTCACGCCATTCAGGTGCAACAAGCAAGGCCATAATCGATCTAACAAGAATGTGTCATTAACATCGTCGCAAGTATAAGTTTTTGTTATAATATAGCTCCCTTCCTTGTTAGAAACATGTTTTTCTTCGGATTCATCAACAATCACAGTATTTTTTCGATATCAACCATGGATCAAAGTGTGCCAAACTATACTTAAAGGCTTGCGGAATACATAAGGATTTCCATCACCTTGAAAACCCTCTCTGGCTATGGAAGAACAATCTTCCTGTGTTAAAATTAATTTAAATTGTTCCCTTTTCAATCCTATTCCTTGTACTAATCTAGGCAAAAACTCGTCAACGTTTTTTCGTTGAGCAGATGTCCATACCCCAACCTCAAAAATACTAAATCACTTTTCAAAAAATTCCCTTAAGCTTGGCCTTATAAAATAATATTTTGTTGATGTTTCAATGTCCGGTGGTCGTCGCAATCCCAGTTTCTGTTTTCTATGTAATGTGTGTAACAAAACGCCATTGAAATAAAAAATGATAAATGGTTTACTAGAGACAAATCTTCTAGTACTATCTGCAAACAAAAAACACACACACAACCCAATCAATTAAATTTTATGGTTCAATGTTTCTAAGTATATTGCTTTCATGTTCAACAATTTTTGAAACACATTACCAGATACATGGTACGATGTCCATAAATAATATGAGACCGTGCAATAAAAATTAAATCAATACGACAGTCATTTGAAATTGAATGTGTTTAACCAAAGCCCCATTTTTGAATGAGGCCCGAGATAATTCAACAGAGAACACACCATTGTTTTTATAGTTTTATCTCTCTCTTGTGAACTGTCAAATTTCCAACTGGTTGGCATTTTCAAGCAGTTTTCCTTGCTATTATCTGCTGCTTGATATTTCCCTTCATCTATAAACAACATGTCAGTTTGTTTATATATATCTCCATATTGGATACGTACATCCTTGAACTAATTTTTGTATATGTTTTGTACTTCACCTACATTATAGTATGCAGACATTGAATTATTATAAATAGTACTAATTTTACATTGCTCTCGACCCCAAATAAATACAAATTCTTCATTTTTCAACCATTCAAATACGACAAGGAAACTTTTAATTTCCATGTTGTCGAGCGAGGAAAACCACAGAGCAACATCGATATGCTCTCTGGAAACACTAATAATTTCAGGGCTGAACATGTGTGTATAATAACGATAGCAATTATGGAAAAAATGAGGTTGTTTGGAAGAATCTTCAATGTTGGATAACATCCGAACTCCAAAGAGCAATCCCTCTACTCCTAGGACCAATAGTTTCTTTTGCGGTGATATCCTAACTACATACAAGAATAGTGATGATATATATAACAATAACAATAACACTTTGTTCATGAAGTTAATGATCACAACCATGCAACTGTACATGAAGATGTTGATTTCCCAAGATTAATAGAAAATTCACCCAAAATTTCATAGATTCAAATGATTTAATAAAAGCATCACACTGAACTAATAATATGTTACATTCAGACGAAAATAGCAACGTCTCCAGAAAAAATAGAAAACACATTGAATGATTTAAAATAGGCAATGATAGATTACATCTAGAAATAGGCAATGATAGATTACATCTAGAAATAGGCAATGATAGGTTACATTTGATGGCTGTCACTCAACCAGGATTCAACTAGGAGAAGGCATTGAGGGTTCTGATATCAGCTGATTCATGCATTTTACTAAAATCCTGCCAAAGTCGATGTACCAATTCAGTATCTGTCCTAGCGGACGATTCAATAAAGGGCTTACTCAAAATACAGTTTTCAAATGGAAGTTCTTTCTCACCATCACCCTCCAAAACAATCATTGATGTATTACTTTTCGAAGTTTTCATTGGGAACTCCATCCACATACTCTCCATATTTTTTTGTGTATTTCCTTCTTGATCATTGGTACATCTCTCTCGAAACCAAATAAATAAAATTTTTTGTTGATATGATTTATCTTTACCGCCTGTCGTCAACAATTTTGTAAGCAGTGGCTTCCCCTCATTGACAATACATTTAGATGACCAAATCCCAACATTGAATTTGGAAAGAAGTAAATCCAAAAATACAATGGCATTTGTTCATGACTCATATGAAGTTCTTCTATGTTTAAATTCAAATTCACAATTCAAATTCTCTTCCCCCTTTTTTACTCTTTCCCCTCCAACAATATTTTTTTGATTTCCTTTTTTTTCTCTTTTGGAGTAATTTTCTGTGACTTTCTTGCGAAATAGAAAACCTTCCATTTCTAATATCAATAACATTTTTGTATGGGTAGCTGCACAGAAATATTGCTTGTCATTTTATATTTCGGAATAAATTTGTTTTATCATTTTAAGTAGAAAAGATTCTGTCTTTTACCTATCAATGGTAGGACACCATTTGGCTGGTGAGTAACATCACTGGAGACACCACATTTTGACACCAAGGCGCCCTCTCCAGGTTCAATATTGTCCAAGCCCTCTTCTGGTTTTGTATTGTCCAAGCTCTCGCCTTGTTCATTATTGTCCAAGCTCCCACCTGTTCCATTATTCTCCAATGTGATTTGATGGCCAATCTCTAGGGACATCGTCAATGCCTGCTCTGGTTGTGGATGATCCACATGTTGACCTGGAAATTTGCAGGTATACATTTTATATAATTTTTTGCAAGTATTCAAGGTCACTATCCCCTTTCATAATTTAGTTAATTTAACCACCATCTTTGAAAATAAATTTTTACCTTCTTTTCCTGTTTGGTAGTTCTTTGTGGATTCTCCATCACATTCACTTTCGTCATTGGATAGTATAATTTGATTGGAGGATACCTGGGTATGCTCTTTATTTGAAATTGTAGTTGAATAGGAATTTAAAGAAGTTATTGAACATAACTGACCGAGAAAAGTAAAATAAAATCAAAGACATTTGAAAATGTTAATAGAAATACCTTGTTTTATACCCAATTCATGATAGAAACTGTTCATGAACAACTTTTGTTGTACTGTCTCCACAATGGAAATAACTATTCTTTCTGAAGACCTGATCAACAAACGAAGAAGCCTACCTCCTATGTACAACGAAAGAATTGTTCCTTGAGAAGAGACCTGTCTGGAAACTATGTGATCCCAAAATTCCTGTGTCCTTTCTTTTGCAAGCACATGGCTTCTTGCACTATCATTGTTAACCTTGGGCCGAGGTAAATCATTCATCGGTAGGCCCTCATCCTTCCAATCCATATCAATTTTAAAAGTAGATAGAATATCCTTATCCCTTCCAATGCTCCAACATTGTATAATAGAGAATCCTATAAACAATTCCTTGGAGAATTCTCTATAAACTCCCTTTGTAGGATTCGGTGTAACATGTTTTTTTTATTTCTTGCTAAAAATTGTTAAAGATTTATAAACCATACAAGAGTTTTCCATATCAACTAAGAACATACAAGTGCATGCCTATTCATTTGTTTCTAAGTAGTACAAAAACGCAAGCATGTCTTCACTAGTACAAAATGAGAGATAAGTGACCAAAAAAACGACCAAAATCTGCATATAAATGACCACTTTTGAGTTGGTGACCACTGGTAGCAAATTAGTGGCCATATATCACGCGACCAAAAATGTGGTCATATTTTGCTTGGTCATTTATATCTTATCTTGTGGCCATATATTTGGTCATTAATTGTTAATGACCACATTTTTTGTCACGTGATAAATGACCGCTAATTTGCTGCCAACGATCGCCAACTCAAAAGTTGTCATTTATATGCATATTTTGGTCATAATTTTGGTCACTTTTTTCTCATGTTGTCATGGTGATCGTTTATATGCAAATTTTGGTCATTTGTTTAGTCATTTATCTCTTTTTAGTGGTTTCAGAATATAAATAGGGCACAGTGGAATCGAACCACCAACTTCCTGCCTATAAGGCAGGTGCTTTACCATTGAGCTAATACCCTTAAATAGAACACAGGAGCTTGAAAGATGAGAATTTGCTTGCGTGTTGTGGAAATCTTCTTGCACCTGTATCATGTACCATGAAAAATACCTCATGTTAGTTTAAAAGATAATAAAATTATAATTATAATAAAATAAAAGACATGTGATTTGATACAGACACAAAAGTGTCTGATGTGGTATAAAATCTAGAGGTGATCTCGATGTTGACTGCAGACTAAAGGCAATCATCCTACTCAAAGCCTCAACCATGTTCAAAGTAACCTGATGTTATTAAATGACAAGTTAGAAGTTTCACCAGACAAGATAAAATAGAAAAAAAATGAGGTTGGTTGATTCAGCAATTAAGAATATGAACCCACAAACTGGAAATTTCCTCACCTAGTAGAACTCATTGACAAATTAAACTAACTAAAATACAAAATATTAATAACAATAGGCAAAATGTCCAAAAATGTCATTTATTCTTCGATGGTCCCAAATATTTGTAGAGTTTAAAAATATCAAATAATGGATTTTTCTGTACAATTATTTTTAACAGCAAGAAACAAGAATTACAGAGTTCTTTGTAGCCATGTTAAGTTACAGACATCTCACCTAATTCTGATCCTTGGTATATGGAAGAAGTATTTCTGAGAGTGATTTAAGCAATACCAAGTCCAGACACAAACTCTTATGGTCTGATAATGGGAGAATCTGAACCCAGAAATCAAGAGTTGAAGAGGAACAAAAAATCTCAGGTGCAAAGCAATTATCCAAATGATTTGAAGAACATTTGTAGGACCTTGTCAGCATTACAGATCCCTCGATACTTGGATGAATATTTCCAAAGTTATATAAGAACAAATTAGGATACTCCATACAAAATAAACCATGTAAACTTGTATTATGGGGTTAGGACTACTTGGTACATGCAACAGAAGGTCTCATGCTAACAACGATATCTCGTCTTTCAAGGCCTAGAAAGCAAAGGGGGTGCCCAAAAATTTAAAGATATGTCCAAAATCCAACCAACCTACATTCTCTAGTTAATCTAGAAACTCTTTGATACATTCACTATAGCACATATTTTTGCACATTTAATGATGGGGCTCAATGTTGTACGAATTTTTTATAGGTATTTCAATGTATCTTTGAAAGTCTTAGTGTCTTTTTTTTGTGAAGAAGAACTCGTCTCAAAAGTGGCCATTACACAACACTTTTGAATTTGGCCTAAGTAGTGAAATTCCCTCTTTGAGTTAGCTTTCCAACTCTACAGGGATCCAAGAGCACATGTTGTCATAATGTTAGAGCAAAGGGTGAGCTTGATGACCAAAGCAAGCATTGTTAAAACCAACAAAAATCACAAAATAAATAAATGAGGATAAAATAACTTTTTAATACACTTGAAATCTTTGTACCACAAACAAAATTCTAGAATTCTATTTAGTGTTTTTTATAACGATTTTCTTAGCTAAACATTTTCACATCTCTTTTAATGATACCATCATAATGATGGTATAAATACAGGAGGAATCCATTCTCTATACTTAATCAGTGGTCCTTCTCATTAGGAGGGACCCTAAACAAATATCCCTCAAGACATAATGATAAGGTAGAGCTTCAATAAATTAAACAAAGGGCACCAAAAAAAGAGGACATCTTTGTCTAATCAACCTTTCAAGACAAACATAATGAGGTCACTTTACAACAATTTCCAAATAAGTAGAAGCATCTTTGAACACTAATCATTCTTATAAATGTTTTTCCAAATCTTAGTCTTATGCATCTTAACATTAGTTCAACGAAATGTTATTCAATCCTATGAAAATATTATTCAAATCTCATCAATGCCAAAGCAACATTTTACCCTTAGCCCAATAGGATTCCCTCCAATCCAGAAATCATATTTCCTAAAATGATAACCTCCCAAGAAAAAAGAACATTTGGAAGGGAGAAATAGCCAAGCCTAGAAAGCCTAAGCTAAAATTTTATCACCTGGCTTAGGAATAAATTTAATAAGACCCTACTCAAGGTCCCACCAAATATAGCATCTTCATAAAAATCTAGCAGACCAATTATAATTAGATCCAAATTAAGTTTTTTTAAACCCTATAGGAATAGCATCAAAGACCAAGAGACTTATAATACCATCAAGACCAGGAGACCTATATTTGTTTAAAACAAAGATTTCCCTGCTAACCTGCTCCTTCTCATAGGGAAAGAAGAGAGTCAAACATGGTTTTAAAATGAAAACGATATTTGCAAGTGACTTTCTACAAGCTTGAATGGTCAGATATTTTCAGCTGACAAAGGCTGCAAAGTAAATAAATCTCTAAAAATTTATGTGATTGAATCTACTATTTTATCTTGACAATTAAAGAATGATTCCTTAGCTTCAAGGATTTGATAACTCCCTGGATTTGATAAAATCCCTTTGGTTCTTACCTTAAGCATATGCCACAAGTATATTGGACCTCTGTCTCCTTCCTTGAACCAATTAAGACAAGCTCTTACCCTTCACCCATTTGCAATATAAATTTGATGTGTCCTTAAATCAGCTTTCAGTTCGATAGAAGCTATCATCAAATTCTCATCATTAGTATTATTTTGCAAGGACCTTTGCACCATTCGAAATGCTTAAGAAATTCAATTATTTTCCTTTCTATGGGTAGCAGTGCTCATTTTTCAGAAAGGTCTAATAAAAGTTCCGAGAGCATTAACAACTTCATACCACTGAGCATAACCTGATGAAAATGTTCATATTAGGTGTCACCATAAATTAAACTATTTTTTTTTGTCTTTGCACAATATTCAATTAAAGAAATCTATTGCATTTAGATATTTGTGATCAACTATTACTGTGCTTGAAGATCTTAAAATACCTAGCCATCTTTTTCAGCAGAAAGTATTTTACATTAATTTCCTCAGAATTTTTAAGACTCGGGAAAACAACCCTAAGAAAGCTTTGGCTTTAAATTAGCTTGGAATATTTTCCACCATTATAAAGAATGTTGCAAATTTTGAAGCCCACAATCAACACATAAGAATATTCAACCTTATTTCTTGAACAATAAATAAGCATTGCGTCAAATTGATGAAGCAAACTCATAGCAGAACAACTTCAAATTAATCAATATGAAGAAGCATAGTAGAAAAAGGGACATAAATATACACTACATTAAGATGGTTCCTTTCAAACTTAGCCAAAAATTACAAACAATTTTTTTCGTGTTGATCCCCACCAAACACTTGAAAAATAGCTAATCAACCATTCAATATCATATTCACATGCAATATGAACAAAAAATCAATCGTGTCTAGGTGGACTTCTGAACTATGGAAATGAACAATGTAAGTTGTTCAAGTCTTCTGAGGTTCACAAGGAGTCCACCTAAGTACAACTTAGGTGGTAACAACCCTAACATTTGTTTTGCAGCCATAGCCTTGAGTCAATACATGGTGGAGCCTAGGAAGGTTCATTAGGTTGTTGCAAAACATATGCTTTGGTACTTGAAGAGCATAGTGCATTTTGATATAAGGTATTTTGGTGATGGAGAGTTGGTTCTACATGGGTTTACAAATTTCAATTGGGTAGGTAGTGACAGCGACAACAGGAGCACTTTAGGGTGATGTTTTAGTTTGGGTTCAGTTATGGTTACCCAGTTCAGCAGGAAGAAGACTTTAGTGTATTCAATTTAGTAGAGGTAGAGTATACGGATGCTATCTTTTCTAGTTGTGAAGCCATCTGGCTTCACAAAGTTATTAGCAAAATTGACAGATCAGACTTTGGACACTATCATGATTTACTGTGACAATGAGAGTTGTATTGAACTCTATGAGAATCCAGTGTATCATGATATGTCCAAGAATCATGAGATTAGGTACCACTTCATCAAAGACGTGGTTTAAAAGGGTGCACTGTTTCTTCGGTACATTCCTAGAGATCATCAGGTTATTGACATTTTGACTAAGCCCCTATCACAGGGGAAATTTGAAATGTTCAAAGAACAGCTTAGCGTGGTGGAAAACACTTCTCTCGCTAAAAGGGAGTGTTAGTTTACTTGTGTAACTCAAATAATGCTCCAATGATAGCACTCTTTCCTTCAACAGAGAAGGCCATATATAAAGAAATTACTAGCACTTATGGAGAATATGAAAAGATAGGGGTGCCACCTTCAGTTTGTTTTCAGTTTTAATTTCTTTTCTAAATTAACAGTCAATTCTATTTCTAAGTTTTTTCTTTATTTAGTTTGGCATGCACTAAGATAGAGGATGCAATTCCCTAGGTAGGCAGGGGCACTCTTAAATGAAGATATTCTAGCTTAGTGAAGGGTACATACTATGGAGATTTTATTATGGATGATATCTCTTGAGGATTATTTTGATTACATTTTGTCTATATCCAATATTCAATATCCATTTTGCTAATGTTTGCAACTTTGTAGGAAACATCTTTGCACTATTTATGGATATCATGATCGAACGATATTCTCAGTTCATTGATCAAGGTAATATTATATATTTCTTGGACACAATGTCATTCACTTATCTATGATCAATCCAGTGGAATGATATACCATATTTTCAACGCATGATATGGCAATGGACTGATTGTAGTTGACACATAACCAAGATACATAACCTATTGTGGGGAAAATGCACCTATAGTTCAGGGAAGAAACTACCAACTTACGGTGATAAATATAGACTTACAAGCATTCTGCAAGTACAACAAATTAATGAAGAGATTAGGGTTTAGAAATGTAGGCACCTTATTCAGAAGGTTGATCCTAGCTTTGTTTCCCTCGCTCTTCAATGCTTATCCAGTGTCGCAATGCCCAGACCTACAAAAAAACTTGATACCTTTCTCAAACACATTTGACTACATATATAAGATTGATATTCATAATAGAAGAAGACATCAGATTATAAACAAACTGTAATCAAATCTAAGACACACAAGAATAGGTCATATTTGGAAAGGGAAGAACGTCTGATCTTTATTGATGAATGAAAGCAAGTACATAAAGTTATACCTTCTTTTAATCTTGGCACTTCACAAAAACTAGATTCAAGGTCTCCTGCTTCTGTTCTCCAAGGATTCCAGCCTCTAATCAATTGTGTTAGGGTTTACTAGAAACTAAGCACAAGAGAGGGGGATGAGGGTCTCCATTCCTCCAGCATAACAATGTTGTAGATTTTTTCCTCTCACATGGCCCTTCTACCCTCCTTATATAATCAGTGAAGGAGAGGAAAAAAATTTATAATTGAGTAGGAGGTTCCTCAACCAACTTAACTTACTCGAATTTTGAGATTTTGACCAAAATAGGGGTGTACTCTACTCTACAGTAGACAAAGTAGAGTACATATGGAGTTGAGAGCTACTATTTCACAGTGGAGTAGCGCTGATAAGGTTTGAGCGCTACTATTGTACACTATAGTAGGGTATACACGCTACTATCATGCCTGTGTACCAGCGCTCATGTTAAAAAATGGCCAAAAACAGGCTTTTCTGCTCATTTTCAGGAGATGGTTTGGTCTGGAAAAATGTTCCTAAGGGTCATATACATCAAATGGGTCAAGAATGAGGTAAGTTCAACCATTTCTAGTGTCCCAAATGACTCCTCCATCCACAAATGTCCTGTTGTGTGACTGAAATTGATCTCAAGAAGTGTCGTCATGCGACCAAGGGAAGCAAGTGTCGTCATGGATGGAAAGGTGTCATTTCAAGCTATAACAGATGCCCCCTAATGTATGAGGTCAGAGGGAGTGCGGGAAACGATGGCCGAAATACATTATAAATAAAAAAGAGTTGAATCATGGAGGAACGGAGAAACCAAGAATCATAGGCTCAAATGAAGTCCCTGAAAGCAAAGGCAATGTCATACAAACTTATCCTTGGGGTAACTGTCCATGTTCAAATAATGGAACATGACCTCCAAGAGGATACAATAATGATCCAAATACTGATGCATATATCATGGCCACTAAAATACAAGTGTGGATCCATGAGGAACTTAAGTATAAACATAGCCACATAAATACAAAGTGGATCTATGTCAAAACTGGAGAACATAGCCATAGAGAACAAGCTGGATCTATGTCTCATCAAGAGCCCAAAAAAATGTGGCTCTGTCTTGCGCAACTTGGGCGATAACATAAATGAGGTGATGCTATCGAGGATCCCAAGGTCTTCATCCAAAAACAACCCAAGGTACAGACCTATCCATGCGAATAAATGAGTTGTTGTCGAACATGGGAGGTATCGTTTGATTATCGGTCATTGATGTATACCGTTAACAAACGTGAGGGTGTCCACTAATAATGAAAATGGAACCCAAGGTACCTAGTACATTCAAGCAAGTGCGAATAAGTGGTCTTGCCATCGAACACTTGAAGAATCCATTGGATAGGAGACATTGATGTATTCCCATCTATCCAATAGCGAGGGAAACTTCCACTAATGACTGCAATCCCCAAGGTACTAACTGAAACTCTAAACTTCATTCCTAGAGCACAATGAGTTGAAGTTGATGGGAAGAAGTCCGTTGGAAGGGAGGCCTTAATGCATCATCCATCATCCAACATGAGGGACACTAAATAGGTATGAGCTGATTTGGAGTAGGACTGAACACATGATGAAACATACTGACACCAAGGAATGGCCGACACATGAGGTCAAGGAAACTGCAGAATGGCCGACACAAGTTATATTCTTGAACAGTGAGCATGACACAAGAGTGACTTAGGCAGGTTTGAACACAAAGGGACCACAACGCAAGTTTGCAATGTAGGAGACATTAACAGATTCTCCATATGATTGGAAGACTAACCAAATGGAGGAGTAGGAACTCTGAGATCGATTTATCCTAAGGCCAACACTAGAACCCAACTTGTTTGATAGACTCGAAACAGGTGCTTTGTTCAAGGAGATAGTTGACTTGCTGCCATCATATTGAAAGATATTTCAACATTCTTCCCTTCCCTTTCCTTTTTCATTTTTTAACGAGCTTGAAAAAGAACTAAAGCATGATCGACGGTATTTTCATATTTAAGGAGTCTGAAAAACCTGGAAGAAAACTCCATACACCTATCCGTAGATTTTATATTGAGCTCGGATTGGTCTGTGCTCGGCGGTGTTTTCTTTCTTATAGAGTTGAAAAACTTAAACAGTCCTCTATACACCTATCCGTGGATTTTATATCGAGCCCGGATTGGTATGTTCTCGGTGGTGTTTTCTTGTTTATAGAGTTGAGAAACTTAAACAATCCTCTATTATACATCTCGTGGATTTCACATCGAGCCCGAGTAGGTAAATGCTCTTTGATGTTTTCACATTTCGAGAGTCTGACAACCCTAAAGACGACTCCAAAGGTCCTTTTTCGTAAAGTTAGTCTCCTTACCCGAAAAAGTGTAAAATAATGGAAGAAGAACTCTTCTAGCGCATACAAGAGTATACCTAGAGTATACCTTTTCCGTAAATTATCCACCAAGGGCCATAAAAGGGGTAATTCTATACCTAAGTGGATGTCAGTTCAGTTATTTTAATGAGCCCGAAAAGACAACTATGCTCGGAAAAATTTTCCTATTTAAGGAGTCTGAAAAGGGCTTAAAAGAACTCCATAGGGATCTTTTCCATAAAGGTTTAATGAGTCCGGAAAAGTAAACCCATGACCTCCTTACTGTTTTTAACGAGCTCAAAGGAGATATAGAAAATGCTCACAACTTCCTTACTGTTTTTAATGAGCTCGAAGTGAAGATGAAAGAAATGCTCATAGCCTCATTACTATTTTTAATGAGCTCAAAGAAAAGGTGGAATAAATGCTCGTAACCTACTTACTGTTTTTAACGAGCTCGAAGTAAAAGAAGAATGCTCGAAATGGGAGGAGACGAGTGTCAGGGACATGCAAAACTAGCTACAAGCGCATGGAACAAAGCTATGCCTAATGCAAGGAACATGAGCAAGATAAGGACACTTAGGGTGTGTCTCCTCCAGGTAAAAGGTGTCAAATTGCAAAGGAAAAATGATACAGGGCTTAGCGGAAATGAGATCAGAGATGGAGGCTTATATAACGAGATAAAAGCGTTAAAGCCGACTTCAGGCTCATTAGCACAAGTGGGATCATAACAGATGCATATGCAATTTGAACACAAATATGGGAGCCTTATCAGGGATGGCTAGAAATATATGAGGAAGAAAGATATGAGGCTTCTTCTCAAAGTCATGGTAAATTTAAAAAGGATCCCGAGCCTATGAGAAAAAATCAGCATGGGCACCAGAATGGCATAAGGGTGCTGACTAGAGTGACCCATGTTAGGTAGGCTCTGCTGTCGGACTGGTGCACAATGCATAAAGAGATGGATAACACACCAATATCCAACAAGTTTGACCCTATGGCGAATTCAGATGGCAAAAGGTTCAAATGCAACATAATAGCGGGGAATCCTAAACCTATATGCAAGGTTTCGAATATACCTGACATGGTTGCACAAGGTGTCGAAAAGGACCAGTAAGCAAGTATACATCTAGCTAAGAATCCTGTCTCCAAGAAACATCAGTACCAAGATCATATCTAAAACATATGTAAAGAAAGACCCGATACAAGTCACTATGGTAGCAATACTTTCAACTTCACTATCATCAACAACAGGCATAAACAAGGCAGAGTTTTCAAATGAAGACTCTATGGTACCCAAGCTTGAGGACTTACACTCAACAAGATCAACTTCAGGATGAAGATCAAAGTTGAAGGACATGATGGAATCTGCAGAAACAAATTCATCATCATGGGGGTTGAAAATTCTAGAAGCATAATCAAACTCAGTAGGAACACCGATTTGCGGATCTATAGGAGAGTCCAAAGACTCAACAGTAGGAAGATCAGACTTTAAGGTCAAACCGGGGCTGGACATGACTGTGACTAGATCAACATCCAAATGAATGGTAAACTGTACTATAGACTCTAGGAAAACTTCATCGGAAGGAAGCATATCATCCCAAATAGAATACATATCTAAACATTCATATGGAGGTGTCACTTGGTCAAAAGCTGGGACCAAGTCCCGAGAAGGTAAGCATGAACTCAGAGACTTCTTCTCAGTAGCAGTTGAACTCAAGGAACAATATGCCACATAAGTCCCATGTGACATAGTAGTGCTTAATGACGAGGGATCTGACTGGTCTACAGTTGGGTAATAAGGAGGATCAACGAATGCAAGCTGGTTGGTAGTGATGATGCTTTCATTATGAGGGAAATGCATCACACGAAAGAGCGTAGAAACCACAGCATGCATAGCATAAACATAATCATGCCCAATGATCATATCAAAATCCATAGGGTCCTTTAAAACCATAAATCAACTAAGACTGTTTTTCCACCCAAAGTAACAGGTGCCTGATGGAGGAATCCAATAGGTTCACTAGGTCTTCTATCAAAGGTCAACGACCAATTAGCAGCTGGAATAACATTAGGGAAACCCAAATCTCTCCAAGCATAAGTGGATAAGATACTAACAGAAGCACCTTCATCAACAATGCATCGATCAACCGTATGGTTCCCGATATCAACCTTTATTTGGAAAGGTGTCAAAGAAGGAAGACGAGGCTCGGCCAGACTATTCCAATCAAAGGAAACAATCCTAAGGCTTGGTAGGGGTTCACATGGCATAGATGAACTACCCCCTTTTTTAGGAACATCCAAACTGGTAATGCAGAAGACTTCCGCAGTAGGTGCATCAATCTTTGCAGGATTGATGTGATCGGTCGAAGATTGCATCGATTCGATCACTTCACTCTCTGAAGGAAGAGTGGGGTTGACCAAAGATTGCAATGGTTCAACCACATTATCAACCAAAGGTTGATTTGACTGCAGGGAATCTATAGACAACTCAAGAACAAAGGTTCCTTCAGACATGGATCACACTCTTCGTGCCTCTGGAATGGCAGGGCATCGGTGAGTAAGGTTATCTCCCTTACAAAGTTTACAAGGAAACTTTGGTTTTCATCCTATAGGTTTAGACTCCTTTACAACATCAATACTCTCAGCATGACTAGCATTGGCTAACAGCTTGGCCCCAGCATGACTCACAGAGGATGACTTCTCAGAAGCATCAAACTTTTGAACAAAGGACAACACTTTTTGCACATCTGGAAGTATAGGGCACAAGTAAGTAAGGTGATCTCCCTCGCAAAACTTACAAGGGAACTTAAGCTTCTGTTTGTTTGGTTTGTTGACAATGTCAACTCCCTTAACATGACTTGCAGTGGCTGATCTGGTGTCTCCAGTATGACTCACAAGAACTGGTGACTTGTCATTAATATGACTAGCAGTGATCAATGACGTGTCCTCAACATGACTGACAGTGGTTGAAGACAAACTTTCAGTATGATTTTCAGTGACTAAAATTTTTCTCCCAGCATGACCTCCAGAGGCTGGGTAGGTTCCCCCTGCATGAATTGCAGAGGCAAGGTGCTTGCCCCTAGTATGACTTGCAGAGGCTGGGTTGCTGCTCCCTTGTTTTGGCATCTTCTTCCTATTCTTCCTCCGTCTATTCCTTTTAGATTGCTGGCTACTAGTATTGATACATTCACCACATGAGGTAGAAGGAGGAGGACAAGATGTTACTGGAAAAGGAGGCACAAGGTTCTGATGCTCTTGATTTGAGGTGCTCACAAAAGAATACCCAGGAGCATGCAAGGCATTCGAAGTGGAAAACAACCAAACCGGCAGCCCAATAGTGAATCCAGGAAGATTCAAAGTAGCCATTAAGGGAGTACCAATGTTTCCAATGAATGGAACAGCACAAGGATCCCCCGGAACAAGGGTACCTTGATTGGCACTCGCCGAAATGCTAGACATAGTTTCCTGCTCAAATGAGCAAGAAGTTCTCTAAAGAAAACTAAGACAAGTAGCACAAAGAGCACACCACTAAAAAAGGTCCTAGGTAAATCAAACCAGGCAAACAGATGCCTTCTGGATAAGAGTCTGCGATGATGAGGGCCCATACAGATCAATGAAGGATGAAGAACAGTTACCCGGGGTTCGCAATACAATGAATAAGGGTGCAAGCACTGGAATCACCCAACCCCCCTCCCAAAGACCTGCAAGGGATTTCCTCCCATGTCTGTCCTAGGTACAACAGATATACCCTCCGCTATCACCTATGTATGAACCTATGGTCAGATACTAAGGATACCACCACACCGAAAACTCCTGGGGGAACAATCGCTGGTCGAATCAAAAGGCATGGGCAGGGTAACTGAGGTCGAAACTCAAAAGAGTCCCCAAACGCGATCCAATCCTGGTATATGCTCGAAACAGAAAGTAGAAGGAGTATTCCCAACAATATGATCTCACAAGACCTACTGCATATATCCCAGGAAAGCTTTGAATGAAGTTGGTTTACCCGTGATAGTCAAACTACGATTTTTGCGTAATGTGTGATATTGGGTGGTTTAAGGTGTTTTAAACCCAAGATCCTAACCAAGACTAGTTGGTGTAGTGTAACCTAGAAAAGAAAATGTTACTAGTACATTTTATTAGGGTTCATTTTAAAGGTCACTTGCTTACTCAAAAAGGTAGTGGGTGTGTGAGAGTGGTTATAGTAGACATAGAGTATTGAAAATGAAATATTTACCACCAAACAAATCTTTTTCTTTTCAATGCAAGTCTTAAAATTATGGTCTAGAATGCATATGCAAATGCAATTTTAAATATTTCAAATGCAAAAAAAGGTAAAATAAATTCTAAATGTACAAAATTAAACTCAAAACCTAAGAATGCAGCTACTCAAGCAAATAGGCATGCAAAGAAAACTTGTTCTTTTTGATGCAAAGCACTCTAAAATCTTTTAAGCCACTTGCAAGGTACTCTATTCAGAAAATGAATCAAAATTCTTTATGATTTTCAAAGGTAAGAAACAAAATTGAAACTACCCTACTATCAAAACAAAAGCAAAGAACTTTCAGGTTCTCTTTATTGAAACAGTAAAAGCTACCAAAAATGACTTTCAAATTCTTATTGATGTAAGCATGCCAAACATTGGGAAAAGAGTACAAAAATTAATTTTAGACCCAAACAAAGCAAATGGCGTACGAAGAAGTATGGTTTGGTAAAGTCAGGTTTGCACATAACAATGCAAACAAGGTCTTGAACAACAGCCAAAACACTTGAGCTTTCACTACAAAAGAAAACTTAAAAGCATAAGGGAGGATAAAAAACCAATCTAAAAGAGAAATTTCACTCAAATAGATACAAACAGGGTCAAGAAGACTCAAGAGGTTTCAAATCCAGTGGAAATGGGGAAAGCAGGTTCAACCATACTCAAATTAGGGTACAAAACACCAAACGGGTCCACAACCCCCGAACTTAGGTCAACAAGCCCCAAAACTTTCCAAACAAGCCCAAATTGATCAAAACAGGTTCAAATCATGAATGTAGGTTTAGTACAAGGATGGGAGACCACTTACATGGGTTTAACACAGACCTAGGGTCATCAGGGACCACAAAAATGCAGCCAGAACCCCCAGATTTGGGTCCATAACCCAAAAACTCAAAAACTTTAAACCCATATTTTGAGCGCTACTATGTATGAAGGAGACTAGCGCCTAGGGCACTACTATACTGGACAATAGTAATGTACAGGTTGAAAAAATTGAAAAAATGGGGTTAAAACCCCCCACACTTGGGTCCACAAGGGTTTGCAAGGGTCGGGAAGGGTCTGTAAAAGCCCAGCATGATCAAACAGAGCCTACTAACTGATCCTAATAAAGAAAATGAACAAAGACCATCAAACAAGACTGAAGAAATGACCTTGGATACCCCTAAGCAATTAGGCTTTCCCCAGCGGAGTCACCATTCTATTGTGGGGAAAATGCACCTATAGTTCAGGGGAGAAACTACCAACTTATGGTGATAAAGATAGACTTATAGGCATTTTGCAAGTACACCAAATAAATGAAGAGATTAGGGTTTAGAGATGTAGGCACCTTATTCAGAAGGTTGATCCTAGCTTTGCTTCCCTCGCTCTTTAATGCTTATCCAGTGTCACAATGCCCAGACCTGCAAAACAACTTGATACCTTTCTCAAACACATTTGACTACATATATAAGACTGATATTCATAATAGAAGAAGACATCAGATTATAAACAAACTGTAATAAAATCTAAGACACACAAGAATAGGTCATATGTGGAAAGGGAAGAACGTCTGATCTTTATTGATGAATGAAAGCAAGTACATAAAGTTATACCTTCTTTCAAGCTTGGCACTTCACAAAAACTAGATTCAAGGTCTCCTGCTTCTATTCTCCAAGGATTCCAGCCTCTAATCAACTGTGCTAGGGTTTACTAGAAACTAAGCACAAGAGAGGGGGATGAGGGTCTCCATTCCTCCAGCATAACAATGTTGTAGACTTTGTCCTCTCACATGTCCCTTCTACCCTCCTTATATAATCAGTGAAGGAGAAGAAAAAAAGTTATAACCGAGTAGGAGGTTCCCTAACCAACTTAACTTACTCGAATTTCGAGATTTTGACCAAAACAGGGGTGTACTCTACTCTACAGTAGACAAAGTAGCGTACATATGGAGTTGAGCGCTACTATTTCACAGTGGAGTAGTGCTGAGAAAGTTTGAGCGCTACTATTGTACACTAGAGTAGGGTATACATGCTACTATCATGCCTGTGTACCAGCGCTCATGTTAAAAAATGGCCAAAAATAGGCTTTTCTGCTCATTTTCAGGAGATGGTTTGGTCTGGAAAAATGTTCCTAAGGGTCATATACATCAAATGGGTCAAGAATGAGGTAATTTCAACCATTTTTAGTGTCCCAAATGACTCCTTCATCCACAAATGTCCTGTTGTGTGACTGAACTTGATCTCAAGAAGTGTCGTCATGCGACCAAAGGAAGCAAGTGTCGTCACGGATGGAGAGGTGTCATTTCAAGCTATAACAGATGCCCCCTAATGTATGAGGTCAGAGGGAGTGCGGGAAACGATGGCGGAAATACATTATAAATAAAAAAGAGTTGAATCATGGAGGAATGGAGAAACCAAGAATCATAGGCTCAAATGAAGTACCTGAAAGCAAAGGCAATGTCAGACAAACTTATCCTTGGGGTAACTGTCGATGTTCAAATAATGGAACATGACCTCCAAGAGGATACAATAATGATCCAAATACTGATGCATATATCATGGCCACTAAAATACAAGCGTGGATCCATGAGGAACATAAGTATAAACATAGCCACATAAATACAAAGTGGATCTATGTCAAAACCGGAGAATATAGCCATAGAGAACAAGTTGGATCTATGTCTCATCAAGACCCCAAAAAAATGTGGCTCAGTCTTGTGCAACTTGGGTGATAACATAAATGAGGTGATGCTATCGAGGATCCCAAGGTCTTCATCCAAAAACAACCCAAGGTACATACCTATCCATGCGAATAAATGAGTTGTTGTCGAACATGGGAGGTATCGTTTGATTATCGGTCATTGATGTATACCAACCCTATGAACACACTTTTGCATTACACTAAAACCTTAATAGAGGTGAAACTTGTCTTTGACCGATTGTGTTGATGTATATGTAACTTTGGAATGTATTTCACATATATGTATATTGTATTCCTATAGATATGGTTTTATTCCTCTATACGGAAGTGTCGTCATTTATATTGTAAGTGTTGTAACTTATACTTGATGGGTTATTAGACCACCTTGTTGGGGTCGGCCCTGTATAAGTCATGTGGGTCAAAGGGTTATTAGACCACCCTATTGGGGGTCGGCCCAGTCAGCATTATGTTATGTGGTTAAGTTCGAGCCTACATGAGTTAGGTAAAAAGGCAAGTCAAGTCAAGTATAAATAGAGTGCGGGAGGCACTCTATTTGCTCACTCACTTCTCACACATGCTCTCAAGGAGGAGAGGCGCACTTATGGAGGAGGAGGATTGCTGCTAGGTTATGCTATCTCTCTTGGTTGGTTGTATCATTGCTCTATCTATCTCTGAGGAAGTTATTGGGGTTTTTCACCTTTATGGTTTTCCCCAAGTAAATCTTTGTGTCTCTTGTGTGCTTGCATTATTGTCTCCATGATTGATATGCTGTAGATATGCTGTACATGTTGTTCTCTCAGTTAATATCCTAGATCAAATTGAAGTAAATTCTGAAAATTTAACATGGTATCAGAGCTAGCCTGAAAGAAGGCATGATATGGCATGTATGACACTTGTTGCACTTACGATGCTAGGGCTTGATATAGCAAAAACCAGTCATCGTAGCACTTTCGCTATAAATCCGTTTTGGCGAAGTTTTCAGACCTTAAATTGTTACACGCAGAAGCTAAGATCTCCAGGTATCTTGTGTCCAAAGGAAAATCTCTAATTTGTTGTACTTTGTGATTTATGATCTGTTCAATATAGGGTTTCTGCCTCTTCCAGATCTGAGTCAAAATCAGGTGACCTTGGGAAAAAGGTCATATCTTGGGCTAGGAAGCTCCAAATGAAATTTCGTAAAATGTGACAGGTAGTACACAGTCTGTACTATCTCAGAAAACTTTTTCAGAGGCAGAAGTTGAACCAGTGACACGGGGCACGCCGTACAAGTGCGCTCTCCTGTATTATCCCATAAACAGGTCACGTTGCGACATTTGGCATAACTCTCTCTCAGAGAGTCCAATTGAGGTCATACCTGTCAGGATGGAAAGGTAACAGGCCGAGCTATCTCCGAAAACTTTTCCAGAGGCTGAAGTTAAAATAGTGACACGTGGCACACCGTACAAGTTCGCTCTCCTGTTTTATCCCAAAACAGGTCACGTTACGAAATTTGGCATAACTCTCTCTCAGAGAATCCAATTGAGGTCAGACCTATCAGGATGGAAACATAACAGGTCAGGATATCTCAGGAAACTTTTTCAGACTATGTGGATCAAAAATTTCGGAGTTACACCAGAAACAATCAGGTACATATTTCTGTCAAAACAGAATTATTTTTTGGTACCTTCATTCATGGCTTCCGGAATTTAGGGCTTTGAAGAAAGTTGGAATTTTTGTAATCGGAGACCACGGCTGGATGCTACTCATCAAAATAGAAATTTAGAGACCAAGATCAGAATTTTTGGTTGGGCAGAAGGCCGGGCTTGATTAGACCCTAGTTCGGGACTTTGATCAGAAAAGTGGAAAATTAGGGCTTCTGTAAAAATGGGAATTTTTGAAACCTGTGACCACGGCTGGAAGCTCCTCAGAAAAATAGAAGCTTAGAGCTTTGGATCAAACATTTTGATTGGAAATAAGAGTGGGCTTCATCAAACCCTAGTTCAGGGTCACATCCAGTGAATCCGGAAGTTTCAAAGGCAAAATTGAGGAGTGAAACTTTGCAGTTTTCAAATTCTGAATATACTAGTTTGATTAGCTCATCAAGGCGCATATTTCTATCTTGTCAGAAGTTTGAAATTCAAAGTTTGAATTTTTGGGGTTTCTCTGACAAACCCATATCCAGCTCAAGGTCCAGTTCTTGCAAATCAAATGGATTGGGTTAATCCTAGAAGAAGATGGATTGATCATCTGCATGAGTGAAGAAGTTCTTGTTTCAGAGGGAGATGAGGTTAAGTCCTTACATAAGAAGATTACAAGCGATCTCGACAGGTATGACTCATCGAGGTATGTTTCGATATTTGTCCATGATTAATTTTATGGTATGTTTGTCTTCATGTTATTACGGTTAGTACAATCTTGATTTTAGACTTAATAAAACTATGAATGCACAATAGAAAATATTCATTGATTAGGGTGTTGACACTTATGATTGTACTAATGCATTATGGTGTTGTATGAGGTTTATATTGTCTACTAACATGAAAGGTACACCAAGAAAGACAAATCATGTTCTAGTCCAAGAACATATGGTCATGATAACATGAGGACAAAGATTCATCCATTGTCATGGATCTCACAGAAGATCCATTTACGAGGTATGTATAACTTGGTTTTGTAATAGTTAACCTATGAGATATACAGGTTACTAGCACAAGTCATTGAAGAAGAACAAAAAGACATCATGTGAGTATGTTAGACATAAATAGCTAGCATGCTAATCCAGGTATGTTTTTCCTATATCAAGATATAATCCTACCTTGTGTTAGGATCTTATACTGTTGTGTTGTTTGATAATGATTATTCATGAAGTCATAGGTTTGAATAAGTCATGGATGTATGCATATTATATTTCTTACCATAATTGATGATATGACTAACCAGAAGAATCATGAAGGTATAGGTTTGAATAATCACAGGTTTTATGCATTTTATATCTCTTATCTTGATTGATGATTCAACTAACCTGAAGAGTCATAGGTTTGAGTAATTATAGGTTTAGACATGTTATGCTTCTTATGATTTGATTAACCATAAGAATACTACATAGACCTTGAATGCTAATACTTATTATTTCTGTTTGAAATGATCATGACTATACATGCTTGAGATTATTGTGTTTTAATAGTATACTAATGAATGTATGATTTTATATGAGATCACAAGGATAACACATTCATGATACTAATAAGCATGCATAGGGACCAAGGATGAATATGAGATTCAAGAACATGTAATCCAGGAAGCAAAGATCAAGAGGGAGTACACTCCAGTGGTTTATGCAAGGATGCAGATATTCAGAGGGAGTTGACCATCTCTCTACATCCCACAACAGAAAGGTGTAGAAGAAGCTACTTCAGACTCAGAGGGAGTCCACCCAACGAACAAACAAAGATAAGTATTTGAATTGTCATTTCTTAAATAATACTGTTCAATAATGTATATACTGATGTTCCTAGAATTAGGTTGTGTATTATGCATATTAGAATAATTGCATTGATGAACAGTATACTCCTAATATGCATGGGTAAGTGGCCTATGGCACTGTACAACATTCCATTGCTACTTATCTAGAATGAAACCTCTTTGCTGACATGTTGGGAGTTGTGCACACTCTTAACAATGTTCTGGTAGAGATTGGAAGGCATCTAGAAAGTTACGGAATATGGATAAATGTTGTATTGAAGCATTGGCTAAGATAATTGCATGACTGTATGGAATATTTCTTTATGTGTAAGAATTTGTTCTGAAAACTATGAGATGTTTTCTAATCATGCAATTTAACTTGTTGTGTAGGAAAGATCATATGCCATCTCCTACAAAAGAAGAACTACAACATTTGTTCCAGCAACACAGATATCTATTGAAGATATTGAAGATATTGAAGTTCCCAGGATCTGGGATGAAGAAATGAAATGCCATGATCCGTCGATCATGAAGAATGATGTTTGGGATGTAATCCCAAGACATGAAGGGAAGTTTGCTATGACTTCCAAATGGAACTATCAGATCAAGCATGTTGCAGATGGCAGCATTGAGAAATATAAAAGTGATGAAATAGAAGATACACCAGATGGATTCAAGACAGCTTCCTTGAATGGTGTAGTTGAAGAAGAAGTGTATGTAGAGCAGCCACTTGGTTCTGAGACACATGATAGGAAATCATATATGTGCAAAACTTGGTATGGTGAAGATAGATTGATTGCCGACACGCAGCGGAAGCTTACTACCGAGTTCGAGATGAAGAACTTGGGGATGATGCACTATTTGTTTTTGGCATGGAGGTGTGGCAGAGTGCAGATAGAATCTTCCTTGGACAAGGGAAGTATGCAGTAGAGATCCCAAAGAGGTTCGGGATGATGGATTGCAAGGCCATGGCCACACCTATGGCATCGAATCTGAAGCTTCTATGTGATGCTTCATCTGAGCCAGTTGATATTACTATGTATCGTCAGATGATTGGGTCCTTGATGTACCTGACGAACACAAGACCAGATATTTGTTTTGCTGTGAACACATTGATCCAGTTCCTGACGGATCCAAGAAGTGTTCACCTGGTTGCTGTAAAGCATGTTCTGAGGTACCTGAAGGGTACACTGGATTATGGGCTCAGGTATGAGGCGAATCAAAAGTTTAACCTGCAGGGTTATGTTGATTCAGATTGGGTTGGCAGTGCTGCAAACAGGAAGAGCACATCTGGGTGTTGCTTCAGTATGGGATCAGGTGTGATCTCTTGGTTTAGCAGGAAGCAGTCTTGCGTAGCACTAAGTACAGCTGAGGTAGAATATGTTGCAGCCTGCTCAGCTAGTTGTGAGGCAGTATGGCTACGGAAGCTACTGTCTGAGTTATTTGATCTCCCGTTGGAGGCTACTGGTATCTTCTGTGATAACCAGAGTTGTGTGAAGCTTTCCGAGAACCCAGTGTTTCATGACAGGTCGAAACACATAGAGATCAAATATCACTATATCAGGGATATGGTGCAGAGAGGAGCTGTGAAGCTCCTGTATGTTGCGACGGATGAGCAGATTGCAGATGTGCTGACGAAGCCACTAGCCAGGGTGAAGTTCGAGTACTTCAGAGAGAGGCTTGGCGTTCTCCAGATCGAGGACACTTCGAGGAAGAAGTGATGGACACATTTGCTGAAGCCATTCCAAGCATGTTGGAAGGAGGATCCTTCACATGGCTGAGGATGTAAGCGCTGGATAATGGGCATCAGGATGATGTTCTGGTTTCTGCTTGGATATGATCAGTTGGATCATTTTTTTATGTATGTATGTACGCATCATGTTGGATGCTGGATATGATCAGTTGGATCATTTATGTATGTATGCATCATGTTGGATGCTGGATATGATCAGTTGATCATGTGTACGTATTTTGTATATGCATCATGTTGGATGCTTGGACCATGTATCTGTATATGTATCAGGTGGATACATTGTATGATCAGGTGGATCATATATGGTGATATGTATCATGTATTTGTATTTGTATCAGGTGGATACATTGATGATCAGGAGGATCATGTATGATGATATGTATCAGGTAGATACTTGGTATGCATCAGGTAGATGCATTGATGATCAGGAGGATCATGTATGATGATATGCATCAGGTAGATGCATTGATGATCAGGAGGATCATGTATGATGATATGCATCAGGTAGATGTATTGATGATCAGGAGGATCATGTATGATGATATGTATCATGTATTTGTATCAGGTGGATACATTGATGATCAGGAGGATCATGTATGATGATATGTATCATGTATTTGTATCAGGTGGATACATTGATGATCAGGAGGATCATGTATGATACTTGGTATGCATCAGGTAGATGCATTGATGATCAGGTGGATCATGCAGCAGGATGTTGCAGTGATGATCAGGATGATCATAGATGACGATCTTCAGGATGTTGCTCCAGATGACATGCAACAGGATGTTGCAGTGATGATCAGGATGATCATAGATGACGAGCTTCAGGATGTTGCTCTAGATGACATGCAGCAGGACGTTGCAGTGATGATGATCAGGATGATCATGGATACATCAGGATGATGTATGGTGAGTATCAGGTTGATACTCTGTGGCCATGGATCAGGTTGTGCAGATGAGCATGTAATTCGTTGCCCTGGGAGATTTGCAGATGGTCTTGCGAGGTTTTGCCTATGGCATGTAATTCGTTGCCCTGGGACATCTGGCAAATGCTCTTTCGAGGTTTTGCTTTGGGAGGACATGTAATTCGTTGCCCTGGGAGATCTGCAAATAGTCTTGCGAGGTTTTGCCTATGGCATGTAATTCGTTGCCCTGGGATATCTGGCAGATGCTCTTGCGAGGTTTTGTCCTATGGCATGTAATTCGTTTCCCTGGGAGATCCGATAGGTTGGGCTGTGTGCCCGTAATCAGTCCTGGGATGCTCTTGCGAGGTTTTGCCATGACCACATGTAATTCGTTGCCCTGGGAGATCCTATAGGTAGAGCAGTATGCTCGTAACAGCCTGGGATACTCTTGCGAGGTTTTGTGGTGAGGTCACATGTAATTCGTTGCCCTGGGAGATCCTATAGGTAGAGCAGTATGCTCGTAACAGCCTGGGATGCTCTTGCGAGGTTTTGTGACGCACGTAAAAGTCCTGAGGATTCCACAGTATGGCCAGTGATGACGAAGACCTGCAGGTGGTGCGCCTACATCCAGTATGAAAAAGGACTGGCTCTGTAGAACTTCCTATGACGAGTAGATTCAGAGATTGATTGAGATAGCAGCAGCAGTGACGATGATGATGACTCGATGACGATTATCTAGTGACGATGATCCAGAGAAGATGACTTGTGCTAGAAGAACTGTGCTGAGAAATACCTTCCTAGTTAAGAGGGAGTGTTGATGTATATGTAAATTTGGAATGTATTTCACATATATGTATATTGTATTCCTATAGAGATGGTTTTATTCCTCTATACGGAAGTGTCGTCATTTATATTGTAAGTGTCGTAACTTATACTTGATGGGTTATTAGACCACCTTGTTGGGGTCGGCCCTGTATAAGTCATGTGGGTCAAAGGGTTATTAGACCACCCTATTGGGGGTCGGCCATGTGGGTCTAAGGGTTATTAGACCACCCTATTGGGGGTCGGCCCAGTCAGCATTATGTTATGTGGTTAAGTTCGAGCCTACATGAGTTAGGTAAAAAGGCAAGTCAAGTCAAGTATAAATAGAGTGCGGGAGGCACTCTATTTGCTCACTCACTTCTCACACATGCTCTCAAGGAGGAGAGGCGCACTTATGGAGGAGGAGGATTGCTGCTAGGTTATGCTATATCTCTTGGTTGGTTGTATCATTGCTCTATCTATCTCTGAGGAAGTTATTGGGGTTTTTCACCTTTATGGTTTTCCCCAAGTAAATCTTTGTGTCTCTTGTGTGCTTGCATTATTGTCTCCATGATTGATATGCTGTAGATATGCTGTACATGTTGTTCTCTCAGTTAAGATCCTAGATCAAATTGAAGTAAATTCTGAAAATTTAACAGATTGTTGCTGTCTCATGTTTCTTTTTATTGTTGTAAATCATGGGAAGATAATTCACCTACAGTGCTTCTGCTGAGTCAACAACTTATTTATTGTTTATACTTTTCTACCAGGGGTGGTCCTATTGCTGGTGGAGCATTCGATGATTGTATCATGTTCTTCAGTGAGAGCACAGATGATTCTTCTACACCGGTCTCTCTTATTCATTTATTTAATCTTCTCCATTTAAAATTAAAAATGTCGAAATTTTATATGTACTTTCCAGTAGTATAATGCTATAATTAGTGATTCATCATAGCATAACTGCACAAAAAGTGTTGAGCATTGTGGTTATTTAAAGAAAGGTTCATGTCTGTTTTATAAGTTAAAATGGCCCATGGTTATCAACATCAAAAGAAATGTCTACGTCAAATTATTCCAAATTATTTCCCTTGATGATTGTGGATAAGCTAGGCTGAAACTAACTAGTGATATTGATCACAATGAGAATGGCATGCCTTGCATGAGAGTGGTATCCATTGCATATGGTGTTTTCAGTGAAAGTAGGGTCCTAAACTAAACTATTGTTCAATTTTGAAAGATTGGTTGAAACCGTTTGAAATGTCTATGTCAAAAGCTCAAAGCCCAAATTATTGCTCCACTATGATTGTGGCTAGTCTAAGACTGAAACTAAGTAGTGATATTGACCACAATCAGAATGACATACAATATATATATTATTTTCTAGTGAAAGGAAGGTGCTAAAGTAAATATTGTTCCCTTTCTAAAGATTGACGGAAGCTGTTTTTCCAATAAAATGCCTTTGCTAGATTAGAAAACATAAAACATCAGGCTCATAAATATTTAACATAAGTCTCTTTTTTTTTTTTTTTTGAAGAACATTTTGTGGGAGTCCTTCCTCTTCCTGGAATTGATGCCTATTGCTGCCAATTTATGGTCAAAACATAGAGCTGAGAATTGATCCAAAACACCCAGAATAATCCCAGAATTGCAATGGAAAACCCTAGGATGTGCCCAGAAATGTGTTTTACTGTTGTTAGGAGGTTGAAATCTGTTCAGGCTGTCCTTTTTTATTGTCGAATGGGACTATTCATGCCCAGGTTTGAAAAAAATGCACCGAGAACCCTGATTTTCCACCCCGAATTGATGAAAAAGACTAGGTTGCTGCTGGTTTTATATAATTTTTTTATTTTTATTTATAAAGGACATGTGTCAACTCCAAGATGAGCATGGAAGGGGTTACCCATCCCCCTATTGGACTATAGAATGTACCTCTCGACGCAACCAGCTTTAGATGACAGTGCATGTTAAAAACTTAAAACCTACTTTTTAGGCTCATGATTTGTATATTCAATAGAAATAAGGTGTTGCAGTTTATCCAAAAGTTAAAACTTGGCCATCAAGATGAAGAATTGAAAGAACATTGATGTAAATTATCTGTCTCCATATAATGGTCCCTAACATTTTCTGTGGCTTTTACACATTCCACACTAAATCCTTTAGCTAGTCCAATCTTACAAAATCCCAAACAAATCTTGAATATTAGACAGAAAATCACTAGTTAAGTCTTAGTTCTTTTGCAAACATGAATCAATACAAAGTTAAGTTGAAATAGTGAAAAACCAACTGCCCTAATATGAAAATGCTCCAGATTTGCTCGTGACATTGGACATTGCTTAAATCACATTTTTGTTTCCATGTTTTCACCAGAATATCTCTGCTCTAAACCCTTTTGCCCAGATTTACATGGAAGTTCATGTTAAACCTCCTTTTCAACTTCATGATTAATATTTTCAATAGAAATAGGATGTTGCAGTTTATCCAAAAGTTAAAATTGAGCCATCAAGTTGAAGAATTGAAAAAACGTTAACGTAATTATCTGTCTCCAAATAATGGTCCACAAATTGTTTTTGTGGAATTCACACCTTGCACACTGAATCCTTTAGCTAGTCTAATCTTACAACATTCCAAACAAATCCTGGTTGGATTATAGATGGAGAAATAGGAGAGGGGAAGTAAACAAGAGGAAAATGTTAAAATAATCAATGCAAAGTGAAGAAGGATATCTTCTTCAGGGTTCTTGCACAAGTCCAAGAGGGTAATAGATAATAGAGAGAAGAACTAAGTTTAGCAAGTAAACAAGCATAGACAGATCTATAAACCCAACAACGGCCAAAACAGTCCAACTTAAATATAAATCCAATGAGTTGAGTAGGAGACAAGGCAAAACCTTTATGGAAACATGTAGACTAACCAACTTCTGGAGAGGAGGAGGGTCATATAACATTGATGAAGATAAGTACCCTTTAGGCATAGATTCACATGTTTATCCCCAAAAATTAGCATAGGGGAAAAGAGGAAGGAAATAAAAAACAAAGTCTTATGAGCTCGTCGAGGTGAATCTACTTTCATAGGGATAGCAACATGTACTGAACAAAAAGGATTCTCTAGGGTTCAGGAAGAAAAGGAATTAAGCTGATTAATTCAGCCTTAAGACCATTCTCAAGAGAAATTTTATTGTATTGGGTGTAAAGAATGTTTTGTTTCAAGGAAAAAATTCCATCATCCACTGACCGCTAGATCAAATCCATTTCTTTGCAGCCATTGCTAAAAGCCTTAGAAAGGTAGGGAATAATACATTTTTGGGTATGCCTTATTCTAATTGATCCATATCACTCAACCTCCTTCAAATTTGTCTCAAGCTAATCATGTGTACACAAAATATGATGGAAGATTGCATACCAATTTATTACTAATTATGGTAAAAGAAAATTCAAATTTGGCTAACCTTCATTACAATTACATCCTCCAAGTCACCAAATTGGCACATCCATTGTCTCAAGCCTTCAGTATCCACATCCTAGGGAATGCCTAAAACCTGTAATTGATGGCAGTGTTTAGCATCGTATCACTATTATTTATCAAGTGCCCATAGAAAAACAACAATCCTTCAAATTCGACTATTTATCTAAACACTACAAAGGATATTCTAAACACTACAAAGGATATCATACACAGACATGAAAAGTTTCTAGATGGAACAGGACCAATGATTGACTACGTATCATTTGGCCCTCCCCACTCCAAAAAAACATATTGTATTTTTAAATAAATTAATTATAAATAACAAAAATAAAGAGAAAACTTTGAGCTATTATTATGAGAACAAAGACTATAAATTTCTCTATTGCAAACTATGTTGAGAAGAAACTTGAGATTACAGTCCTAATGAATGTATCAGTAAAACTGAGTGAACAATAAAAATTCTTGTAGCAAGACTAACCATTGATATATATAAAAGCATGAATCAAATTATAAATGTAAATATTTGACATACCACAAGCTTTCTATTGCCAGTCATTGTGGAAAATGTTGCAATAAAGTATGTGTATGACTTGTGTTTGAGCCTGTCTCTCCTCTCATTCCTTTCTCTCCCTCTCTCTCTCCCTATCTCTCGTTCTCCTCTTCCCTGCACATGCACATACTAAATTCACTCCTTGCTGAGGATAACCTTTCATTTAATTGATCAAGGCTAAGCTCAAGGGCACGAAATACAATGTATTTCCACACCAGTATATAACAACTAGTCAGACGAATGACTTCTTTTCACTATTCAAAAGAGCACCTAAAACTTGCACAAGTAGAAGCTTGGAAGTACAAGAACAAGCAACTGGGTAGCTTAAAAATCCAAAATAGCCAGATTGGTGACTGAGAAGCTGCTGAACTCAAACCCCTACGGTTGTCATATTTAGTCCTATGTCAAAAATACCAAACTCTGCCATAAACACATGAAGTATTCATGTGGAATGAAATTCCAACATAGGGATAGACTTTTAAACATCAAATGAAGTATTCGTGTGGAATGAAATTCCAACATATGGATAAACTTTCAAACATCTAATAGATAATAATAAAAAAATAATAAGAAGCTAAAGATGGCTCACAAAGCATGACATTACATCAGAGATATTAGTACAGGCGTGAGGCCTGGGGAGGAGGATGTAATCACGTCACCCAGGGTCTTTCCCCTCACATGTCTAGTATCTTGGAAATGCAATGGATTCATAATTTACAACCTTCAAAACAACCCAAAAAAATACAGGGGAAAAAAATTACACAACTTGGGAGGCTTAAGCAATCTAACGGACTAAAAACCCTCCTTGGTTGAGGTTTACCGCACAAAGAAATTGCCCACTATGGTCTGTATCAGAGGCAGAGTATTAGTATGAGATGCATATGTGAAGAGACATTCATATGTATTATCCATAATTTGACTAACCAAATCAGATAAAATCAGATAGTTAAGGGAAGTTTTGTGCGGGGCAATCATCCCCTCAAACCAAAATTGTTTTGGCTCTCACCCAAAACATCTTTGGCGAAAAAAGGAAAGAATACAAGAATGTTCCTGACTGTCCAAATTGTCCCATGAAACTGAGTAAAAAGCAATCATTTATAGACAACATTATTCAACCAAGCATACTCATAGATAAAAAGTCATGATAAATTATTGGGTTTTGCAGTGCCTACTAGGAGCTTTGGTGCGTGAATATAACTGCTTGAAGGTTAATAAATTTCTCTACATGAAACATAGTTTTATTTTCTTGGCTCAAACACTCAGAACTTTTTTTTTAATTACATAAAAATGACATACTTCCAAATAGTACATAGATGTTACTGCTGCAAATAATCAAGATTAAAAGGCCTTTCAAAACTTACATCTTCTCTGTGATAAATTGTCGTAGTTGATATATATCAGTGTTAGTAAACTCCATATGCCATGACCTTCATATGCCTCTAAGATTTGATGTTTGTGATGATAAACTGCTTCCATTCTGTTGTGCCAAATCAGGCAGCTGTCCTCCAGCTTGAGCAGACACTTGAGCTAGAATATGCGCCTAAGCCTGTATCTTGTCTCATTGTGTTTTAATACCTAAAGTACTTTTTCACACTATATTCTGAACAAAAGGTACTCTGCCATCTACTCCTCTGTTACTTATGTGACATAAAAACTGATGTAGTAAGCACATTTCTCACACTCAGAAACGTATTCTAAAAAATTATTCACATGCATGCCCATGATTTCCTTATAACTGCCCAGACCTTTGAATTCAGGTCTGGTGTCACCATATAGTTTGCTCAGAATGCTGGATAATGTAGTTTGGAGGTGGGAAAAGCGCCCAAAGTTCACTTTGATTTTTGCTCATCAATTTAGGAGGACATGACAAAGCTCATATATATGTGGAAATGTTTAAAACAAACCTAGGAATGACCTCTTTTACAACTGTTTTACTATTGATTATTCTTCCTTCACTCTCAAATTGACCCAGATTTGCAATCCTTTTTCTGTTCCTACTTATCAGGTGGAACTTTACCTCTGTTATGTGTCCACAATTGAAGATCAAGGTAGCCTTTATGCCTATAACATGCCCAACATGCTTCAAACAATTCATATCATCACTATGGCATCATCAAATCATGCGAATGAACCAACAAAATGAACAATGTCATCCCTTCAAGAGCATGATCAAAATCACACATTGACACCCATACAAAATGGGGGGTAACAAGTAGAACCATTTAATAAGGTAATCCAATCAGGATTCACAATTTATTGATTAGATATTGAAGTGTTACATAACATACATCTCCCTCTCCTCCTATGTAATGGGACATTACATCATGCAATAATATCAAGAAATTATTCTCTACAAGAAGAAATTAGATCCCAATAGGTGATAAAGTAGGAAATGCAATCTTGGCCTTAAGTTGATTGAAAGAAGGGGAAAGTTCCCTTGCTTTCCAAAGTTGAAGAAGCAATCAAGGCCCAAATCACAAAAGTGCACATTGTACAAAATAGGGAACTTCACCTTAGGGTGAAGGGGATCCCCCCTCCCGTACTCCTTCAAACCCCATGGCTATAAGCATTTTGTTTCTTCACCACACCCTCAACTTGAAAGATATCATCCCTGAGCAACATTGATTTGAGACTTCAAAAGACCCCACTAAATCGCTTCAGGCAAAGAGACAACTCTCTTCCCTCTTGCACATGATCCTTTTTAATCTAACCTTACCATATCTCAAATACTTGAGCTCAAACACTCCATGGAGTAGGAGGTCGCAACGAGGAAGGATGGGAAGTGGTCATTCATTCATGATCTCGAATCAATTATCTCGGACTCGCCTTCTATGGCTGATCCCACCTTTGATGATACAAATGATGGGTCAGTCAAGGGCTGAGGAGCATGTCTACCATTTCCGTTTCCAACTAGATTTGCAATGAGGTTTTTTGACATCTTGGAGCACACTTCACAACACGGTTGGGTCCCATCACTTCCATTTTCTCACAAAAACACAAGTAATCGCCACACAAACACCAGCCCCAATCCATGAACATTACTGACCAAAAGACACACTACAACAATGCCAAAGGATTTGGTGGGGTTGCATGCCTCATTCGTGACTCTCCAAAGCGGGGTCTCCATGGTTTCTTTGAATGAGCACACCAAGTTCATGTGGGTCTGAATCCTTAGGAGCGCTCCCTTTCCTCAAGATACTTACATTATAGTATGTTATTTCCCCACAACAAGAAGGAAATGTGGCTACCCTAAAAAATTGATAGAAGGAATGGCTTTCTGCATACTACTGGAAATGCAATAGGCAGATTAGAATAAAATTTCAATTTTCAAATTATCATTGTATTACTTATCCAGTGTTGAATGAGGGAAACAATTCCTGAGAGAAGTAAAGATGCTTTGAATAGGCTTGGCCATGAAGTAGAGAAAATGAAAATTGAGGTCTTCGGGGTCTCAAAAATGAAAGGTACAAAAGAGATAACTTCCCATATTGATTCATTCCCTATAGAGAAAAAAATCCATCTCATCTCTGAATTGCTAGACAAATCTACTACTTTTGAAAGAAAATGTGACTAGAGTGCTAAAATTAATCCATTCATGCCACAAACAAATGAAGTGCTTGGAGATGATGAGACTCCCTCAATTATAGGATATTACAGACATCAGTTACTTAAAGAGGTGGTCACCATGTTCTTGATATGTGTATTGGTCCTATTACCCCTTCATGTAGAATGATGATTTTGATCCAGATTGAAGACCCTGCTAAGCAGGCTGCATTGGAGTGTGATGGCTTGTAAGCCACATTTCTTTCTATAGGATGAACATATCAATGATTATTATTCAGTTGGCATTATATTTACATGTGCAGGCAGATGCATGGTTGTTTGATGGAGCATCATTGCTTATTGAGGGGCATCTTACTTGTGCACACACATTTTTGACACTTCCCTTGTGACAGTCTAGCTGTTGACCACTTTTGTGGGTGCTGAGGTGTCTTGAGGAAGGTTGTCTAGTGGTACATTTGTTGGCTTGTTGCAACAAATGTAGCTTGCATTCTTTCTATGTTTGACATCTTGCCTTCATGCATATATTTTTTTCTCTTCTTCCTTTTAAGAAAGTTGAGCCCCGAGGTATCCAAATTCTATTGATGTGCCTTCTAGAGCTTTTTGAATGGTCTCAATTCTCACTTTTATTCTTATAGATCTAGCATTTTAGGATTTATAATTATTTATCTAAGTTTTTGACCTTATATTCAGACATAAGTAGGTTTTCTGATATTATTTCTAGGTCATCTAAGCCATATTGTGTATCCTGCAACTTTTGGCTCTGTTCTTCTTCAATGTGCACAACACTCCACATTGTCCCCACTGAACTTTTCTCATCAAATTTATATCTCATCCTTAGCTTCACCATCATTTCATAATTCTTGTCTAATATTACTAATTAGATTCCTTTGTTTGTAACTTTGTACTTGGCAGTCTCAACTCTCAAGTAAGGAAGGGGTAAATGAATCATTGGGATTCAAAAAGTAATTGATAATTAAATGAATCAAATTTAGATGCTTAATCTCCTTTGTAAATTTGTACTTGGAAGTCTCAACTCTCAAGTGAGGAAGGGGTACATGAAGCATTGGGATTAAAAAAGTAGTTGATAATTAATTGAATCAAATTTAGATGCGTAATATCCTTTACGTACTAACTATCTGAATGATGTCATATGGAATCCCTGAACCATTTGACCAAATTAACCACTTTCTTTTTCTCCCACATAACAAGCAATGTCAGGTATCAAATGTATAATACCAAACGATGTTTCTTTCCCAATATCTATTCTAAGACAATGCCTGCTTCAAAAATTCTGATCGGTAGGCCTCTGTGCTTAGATTTTCTTTGGTTACATCTAGCCAAAGAACTGTTGATAGATCTCATAGAACTCATGTTTAGTCCCTTTTGAGTCTCATACTGTTCACAACATATGTTTGGGACTTGTACATTTGTGGCTATCAAGTTTTCATCCATTATGATGTCTTTTCCATTGGCAACATTCCTTCCTTACCCAAAGTTATCTACAAATTGAAAAGGTTGATCTACATTGTATGAATCCAGAGATTTCTTATATAATATTCTAGATTTTTTTCTCCATATATAGTCTTCAGCATAAACTCAATCCTAAATGCAGAAGTTGCTCTTGATCTAGGAATGATGACAAATGCTATACTCTATTTTTATTTCCTCATTTTGTCCCCCAATTTTATCTAAGGAAATCCCTTGTCTCAACATTATGCAGGTCAGGGTTTGATTGTAGGATTATGTGATTCTATTCCTTTGATCAACTTATTAATATTGAAAACTCTATTATCCCCCAAAAATCACTGACCTACCCATTTTTGACCTTATTCTAATTGTGAAAACCTACTCAGGTGGTTTTCTGCCATGTCCTGGGGATTGAAAAGTATTTTCCTTCAGGGTTTCTTTGTTAAAATCCAAGTTGTAATGTTTTTTTGCGACAGAGGAGTGTATATGGGAAGGTATCTATGGAATTTTGAAAGCCTTTCTAAGGGATTTTATGAAATGTAGGAGGAACAAACCTTTACAAGATAAAAAAATTATTGAACATTCTTGAATGAACATAGTATATTTTATAAAAATACCTAATAATATCCACTTATAGGTATATAGGTTCATAGGCATCCCTCAAATCACTCAAATATTTAACAAGGTCACATGTGTGATTGAAATTATGCTAGTTTGTATACTATTCCATCACTCTGTAGGAAAGCATTTTTAAAGATAGAACCACCAAAATGTCCTTTTCTCACAACTGATTCCCAAAATGTCCTTTTCTCACAACTGATTGAAGAAGAATCCAGAAGCTCTACCATCAAATTAATTTATGTTCATTAACATGCAACAAAGTGCAAGTTGAATATTTGGCTATTTTTCTTCTCTTTTCAACCAACAAATGACAGACTCTAGGAATTTTTTCAGGGGTTGATAAATTCACATATAAATTACATAGGGAAAATAAAAAAGTGGATTTTTCCAGTTTTGACTTATGGGACCTCTTAGCACTGAATATGTTGGGCACTGTAAACCAAATATCCTACTGAATTTGGACTCTATTGATAAGAACATAATAGCTAAATCCACAAAGGATGAATTTGTACCCTATTAAGAAATAAAGATTAATTAAATCCTTGAACCCCATGATGTATTTAGAGAAGGAAACATGTTTCTAAATTTATGACATTTTACCTAGAGAAATTTACACTATCATTAAATAATTCTATAGCATCACCTGAATCAAATATATTGAACCTGTCCTGGGATTCTTGGAAGAATTGATCCAATAATTACGAAAATTTATAGTTTGTTAGAATCAATTATCTGATAACCATGTTGCTTCATGCAAATCATTTCCTAACTCAAACTCAGAGTATTGAACATTAAATAATTTGGGAATAAATCTAGTGTAAAAAATATCAGAATGACCCCAAAAACCCATGGTTCACAAGAATTTTTCTCTGCAACAACAAATGAAAAGGAAGAAAAATTTGCATACTATTTAATAGCAGAGATTTGGTGTGGTCAAATTATATTGTTCCATATTGTATCTTTCCATACAGTACAAACAACAAATTTCAAAGAAATAAAATACCAAAAGCATAGGATGCTCACATGAATGACATAGAGAAGATGGAACTGAGGTCATGAAAAGTGAGTGATTCCTTTTCCACTGTAAACTCTTGAGAAGGTGCTCCATATTAGACCACCCTAGAGGGGTCGGCCTAGTCAGTTGTAGTGGGGTATTTAACCCATTGGTTAAATACGAGCCTACGTGTTCTTGTGTAAAACACAAGTCAGAGTAGTGTATAAATAGAGGAAGTGTATTCCTCATTTGAGACACTCACTCACTTGAGGATAGCGCATTTGTGGGGGAGATCATGTCTCAGGGTTTCATCTTTGTATATTGATGGTCATCTATATTGAGGAAGCTTTGCTGGGTTTTCTACCCCATGAGGGTTTCCCAGGATAAATCTCTGTCTCTTGTGTTTATGCTATGCTTGTTGTTTCTTCAGTGATCCTGTATATGCTATTATTGTGAAATGGAATGTAATGCTAATATTTTATGTCTCAGCATATTAAATATTAACATGGTATCAGAGCTAAACTGAAGGAAGGCAAGGTATGGCACTTACGACACTTGCTTTACTTACGACAATTTGAAGGTTAGGGTTTTATATAGCAAAAACCAGTCATCGTGGAACTTTCGCTATAAATCCATTTTGGCGAAGGTTCAGGATCTGAAACCTTTAAAGGTCGTATATAACATCTCCAGGTATCTTGTGTCCAAAGGGAACCCTCAGATTCGTTGTACTTTGTAAGTTATGATCAGTACAAGTTAGGGTTTTTGCCTCTTCCAGATCTCAGTCAAAATCAGGTGACCTAGGAAAAAAGGTCATAACTTGGGCTAGGAAGCTCCAAATGAAATTTCGTAAAACGTGTCAGGTAGTACACAGACTGTAATATCTCAGGAAACTTTTTCAGAGGCTGAAGCTGAACCAGTGACACGTGGCACGCCGTACAAGTTCGCTCTCCTGTTTTATCCCATAAACAGGTCACGTTGCGACACTTGGCATAACTCTCTCTCAGAGAGTCCAATTGAGGTCATACCTATCAGGATAAAAAAATAACAGGGCTAGATATCTCAAGAAAATTTTTCAGAGGCCGAAGTTCAAACAGTGACACGTGGCACACCGTACAAGTTCGCTCTCCTGTATTATCCCAAAACAGGTCACGTTGCGACATTTGGCATAACTCTCTCTCAGAAAATCCAATTGAGGTCTGACCTGTCAGGATGGAAAGATGACAGGTCAGGCTAATGCAAAAAAATTTTTCAGACCCTGTGGAGCGAAAATTTCGGAGTTATAACAGAAACAATCAGGTACATATTTCTGTCAAAACAGAATTATTTTTGGAGCACCTTTATTCATGGCTTCCGGAATTTAGGGTTTCGGAGAAAGTTAGAACTTTTGGAATTAGAATCCACGGCTGAATGCTACTCAGGAAAATCGAAATTTAGAGACCAAGATCGAATTTTTTGGTTGGGTAGAAAACCGGGCTTGATTAAACCCTAGCTCGGGATTTTGATCGGAAAGATGGAAAATTAGGGCTTCAGCAAAAGTTGGAATTTTTGAAGTCTGTAACCACGGCTGGAAGCTCCTCAGAAAAATAAGAGTTTAGAGCCTTGGATCAAACCTTTTGATTGAGAAAAAGGGTGGGCTTCATCAAACCCTAGTTCGGGATCCTGTCCAGAAGATTCAGAAGTTTCAAAGGCAATTTTGAGGGGTCAATTTTTAGAGATTTCAAAATTGAAGTATGCTAGTTTGATCAGCTCAGCAAGACACATCCTTCCATTCATTCGGAAGTGTGAAAGTCAAAGATTGAATTTTTAGGGTTTCTCTAGCAAACCCTAATCAAGCTCCAGATCAAGTTTCAGGGGGAGTTGAGGCTAAGGCCTCACATAAGAAGACTACAAGAAGTCTCGACAGGTATGACTTAAGGATGTTCAAGTATGTCTTGAAATCTGATTCTTGATTAAGTTCATGATGTGTTTGTCTTCATATTATTTATTAGTACAATCTTGATTAATGTTAGAATTGTCTTATCACCCTAGTAACAGTATGAATGCATGTGAATGATCGAAGACATTCATTGATTAGGGCTATATGATTGTACTAATGCATTATGGTGTTGTGTGAGGTTGATGTTGTCTACTAACAAGATGCAGGTACATCACAAAAGACAAATCAAGTTCCATGACCATGACAACATGAAGACAAAGACTCATCCATAATCTTTGTTCTACTTACGAGGTATGTATGACTTTGTTATATTATGCTTAACCTATGAGACATGCAGGTTCTAGCTCAGGATCTCTAAACAATTGAAGAGATTGTTTAGGTATGTTATACATAACTAAGCAGGTATATTAATCCAGGTATGTTTACCTATGTCAAGTTAGAATCTTACCTTGTGTTAGGATCCCTTATATAAGTATACTTGGTATGATTGGTTATGCTTATTCATAAAGTTAGTAATCAAGGGTTTATGCATAATATGTCTCTTATCTTGATTATTTAATTAACCTGAAGAGTACTATGATCAAACAAGAATATGCATGAGTAAAAGAAGACTTCCTTGAAACTCTGAATACTAATGATCATGACTATATATATTCAAGATTATTTAGAATTAGATCGTTTTGATAATATTAAGAATATACTAATGAATGTATGTTTGTGTATGAGATCATGAGGATGACACTAGTGCACACTTGAGCATGCACAGTGGCTCAGAATGAATAGAAGTTCAAAAGACATATAGAAGATCAAGCGGGAGGCAACCACACAAACATAAAAGATAAGTATTTAAGTTGTTATTTGAAATAATAAATGATATTGTCTGTAATAGGTTGTATGCATATTTGTATTCCTATAATATATCATACTGAGTGTAAACATTCATAGAGCATTGAAACAGTATACTACTAATATGCATATGATTGGTAAGATGGTCAAACATTCCATTGTTGCTTGTCTAGAATGAAACCTCTTTGCTGACATACTGAGAGTTGTGCACACTCTCGATAGTATGTTCTGGTAGAGATGGAAGGCATCTAGATAGCCACTGTATGCATATAGGATATGGAAAAGTGTTGTGCCAAAGTATTGATCAAAATAGTTGCATAACTATGTAAATGATATCTGTATGCATAATAGGTTATCATGTCAAAATGATTTGATGATTATGAAGTATGACTAATCATGTACTTAATTTTGATTTGTAGGAAAGATCATGATAAATGATGAACAATCAACAAGCGATGGATGTTCAACAAAAGGATTTACAAATCAAACATACTATAGAAGGCTTGTGGCTAGAAGATTCTCTTAGAAAGAGGAAGAGAATCATGATGAGATGTTTGCTCCAAGTGGCTAGACCATTCTCTTAATGGTGTAATTAAAGAATAAGTGTGAATCAGGTTCTGTATGGGTTCCCAGGATCGATAATCAATTGATGAGCTTAATGATCACCATGGGTCATGTGGATCTCAACCTTTGCTACAAGGTTGAATATGGTTTCCATACATAGATGACATGGATGCAAGAAGGAACTCACCACAGAGTTCAAATGATATTGAGGCTCATATCAGTAGACCCATCTAACGAGAGATGGCACAGATAGATATGCAGAAGATCATTCAATGCAGAGTGTGAATGATGTTTAGTCACAAAGAGAGAATTGACAGTCTCTTGATAAGCTTGGACTTTACCAAAAGTAAAGTTGTTCCTAACCTTTACCTTAAGGTTGTGGATGATGAACATATCATACCATTATTGTATGACGATGATCTCTTTCTGACAAAGAATGAGAAACAGATCATGAAAAGAAAGAAGAAGATGGCTGCAGAAATGAAAACGAAAGATCTCAGATTGATGCATTACTTCCTAGGTCTGGAAGTATGGCAAAGCTCAGAAGGAATCTTTCTCAACCAAGGAAAGTATGCTGAGAAATATTAAAAGGACTTGATGTGTTGGGATGGTCACTCTTGAAGTTGTTAGCAGATCACTCATTAGAGTTAGTGGATAGAACTATGTACAGACAAAATATTGAGTCATTGATGTGTCTAAAGAATACTAGGTCAGATATATGCTTTGCTGTGAACACCTTGAGTCAGTATCTAGTGGAAACTAGATGTGTTCACCTCATAAGCTGCAAATCATGTGATGCGGTACCTATAGGATACAATAAGACTTTGATCTATGTTATCTTGGAGATCATGACTTCAGATGGCTACACAGATGTTGATTGGGAAGGAAGTGTATCAGACAGGAAGAGCACATCAAGAGGATGTTATTGTCTGGGATTAGCCATGATCTCGTGAGCACAAGCAGAATATATGGCTGCTTGCTCTGCTAAGTTATGAAGCAGTGTGGCTTCAGGATTGTTTGACTTAGAGATAGACCCAACTATGATCCTATGTGACAAGCAGAGTTGTATCAAGATGGTAAAGAATCTAGTGTTCCAAGATATGGTGCAGAAAGGAACCAAAAGTTCAAATTTGTAACAATGTACTAACCAAACCTCTACTGATCCGATGTACTAACCAAACCTCTACCTCAAGTAAAGTTTTCTGAGATAAACTTAATACAGTCCAAAAGGACCCTCCTCGAAAGGGGGAGTGATGTGATCACTTATGATGAGATTGCCTGCATTGACAGTGAGGTTGATGAAGTGAATACCTATATTGGTGATGCCGACATAGAGGTTGGTGGATGGTCCTTAGATAGGGTCTAAGATGACAAGGGGATTGCATCATCCTTGAACACATGTTCTAAAAGGAGCCGTAGACGTATGTCTTCGAAAATGAAGTCCTTGGTAGACATATAAAGGGATTGGATCATCCCTGGACTTCAGTCCTAAAGTGAGCCGTAGACGTATGTCTTCGAGAATGAAGTCCCTGGTGGACTTGAGGGGCTTGGATCATCCCTAGACTTCAGTCCTAAAGAGAGTTGTAGACGTATGTCTTCGAGAATGAAGTCCTTGGTGGACTTGAGGGGATTGGATCATCCCTGGACTTCAGTCCTAAAGAGAGCCATAGACGTATGTCTTCGAGAATGAAGTCCTTGGTGGACTTGAGGGGATTGGATCATCCCTAGACTTCAGTCCTAAAGAGAGCCATAGACGTATGTCTTCGAGAATGAAGTCCTTGGTGGACTTGAGGGGATTGGATCATCCCTGGACTTTAGTCCTAAAAGAGAGCCATAGACGGATGTCTTCGAGAATGAAGTCCTTGGTGGACTTGAGGGGATTGGATCATCCCTGGACTTCAGTCCTAAAGAGAGCTGTAGACGGATGTCTTCGAGAATGAATTCCTTGGTGGACTTGAGGGGATTGGATCATCCTTGGACTTCAGTCCTAAAGAGAGCCGTAGACATGATGTCTCCGAGAACAAAATCTTGAATGAACAGGTAAGGGGATTGGATTGTCCTCGGACTTTAGTCCTTTGAATTGAGCCGTAGACATGATGTCTCCGAGAAAAAAATCCCGAATGAACAGGTAAGGGGATTGGATCGTCCTCGGACTTTAGTCCTTTGAATTGAGCCGTAGACATGATGTCTCCGAGAACAAAATCCTAAATGAACAGGTAAGGGGATTGGATCATCCTCGGACTTTAGTCCTTTGAATTGAGCCGTAGACATGATGTCTTCGAGAAAAAAATCCTGAATGAACAGGTAAGGGGATTGGATCGTCCTCGGACTTTAGTCCTTTGAATTGAGCCGCAGACATGAGGTCTCCTAGAATTGAATGATTGGACTGGATCGTCCCTGAGCTTCGGTTCAAAAGGTACATGATAGGACTGGATCGTCCGTGAGCTTCGGTTCAAAAGGTACATGATAGGACTGGATCGTCCCTGTACTTCGGTTCAAAAGGTACATGACTGGATTGCATCATCCATGGACCTATGTCCTAAAGAGAGCAGGATTGATCATCCTGTAATATGATTGTGTGTGATGATGTGGTTACTTGTATCAGTAGGATACTTGTATTGATGATGTGGTTACTTGTATCAGTATGGATACTCGTATTGATGATGTGGTTACTTGTATCAGTAGGATACTTGTATTGATGATGTGGTTACTTGTATCGGTAGGATACTTGTATTGATGATATGGTTACTTGTATCAGTAGGATACTTGTACTGATGATGTGGTTACTTGTATCGGTATGGATACTCGTATTGATGATGTGGTTACTTGTATCGGTAGGATACTTGTATTGATGATGTGGTTACTTGTATCGGTAGGATACTTGTATTGATGATGTGGTTACTTGTATCGGTAGGATACTTGTATTGATGATGTGGTTACCTGTATCGGTATGGATATTTGTGTGATGACGATGCTGATGATTGTGTGATGACGATGCTAATGATCATGTGCTGACGATGCTGATGATCGTGTGATGACGATGCTGATGATCGTGTGATGACGATGCTGATGATCGTATGATGACGATGCTGATGATCGTGTGATGACGATGCTAATGATCGTGTGATGACGATGCTGATGATCGTGTGATGACGATGTTGATGATCGTGTGATGACGATGCTGATGATCATGTGATGACGATGCTGATGATCGTGTGATAACGATGCTGATGATCGTGAGATGACGATACTGATGATCGTGAGGATCTAGATGTTGATGTTGTTGTAGCTGTTCGAGTGCTGCAGAAGATAAAGACTCAGTACTGAAGATGTTGATGTTCCAGTATTGAAGATGTTCCAGTAACTGCTTGAGTTACTGATGATGTTGAGAAAGCTTCCAATGATTTATAGATGTATCATGTATGATGTTGATGACTCCTTGCTCGTGCAGATATTGCTATAATATCCTTCTCGTTAAGGGGGAGTGTTGAGAAATTGTAACTTCAAAGAATATTATATTTGTACTTTATTATTCCGGAGATGTTTCATTCCTCTGTGAAGATCTTATTATATATCCGGAGATGTTTATTCCTCCGTCGGAATGTGGTAACTCGGGTTATTAGACTTCCCTAGTGGGGGTCGACCTTGTATGTGTTATGTGGGTCAAAGGGTTATTAGAACACCCTAGAGGGGTCGGCCCAGTCAGTTGTAGTGGGGTATTTAACCCATTGGTTAAATACGAGCCTACGTGTTCTTGTGTAAAACACAAGTCGGAGTAGTGTATAAATAGAGGAAGTGTATTCCTCATTTGAGACACTCACTCACTTGAGGATAGCGCACTTATGGAGGAGAGGTCTGCTATTGTGGAGGAGGAGATCATGTCTCAGGGTTTCATCTTTGTATATTGCTGGTCATCTATATTGAGGAAGCTTTGCTGGGTTTTCTACCCCATGAGGGTTTCCCAGGATAAATCTCAGTCTCTTGTGTTTATGCTATGCTTGTTGTTTCTTCAGTGATCCTGTATATGCTATTATTGTGAAATGGAATGTAATGCTGCTATTTTATGTCTTAGCATATTAAATCTTAACACTCCAGGGCTCTCGTCAAGTTCTCATAGTATTGGCAATGAATAACCTACAATTAAGGAAAGAAAGACATAAACAAAGAGAAGTAAGAGCTATGTGCTCACCGAAGGATAGAGAGGATTTTTGAAGCATAAAATACTGGAGGCAGGGGATATGGTTTTCTCTCGGGCTCAATTCATGCTTCCATCGAATTATTTTGGCAGAGGATGAGCTCTAAACTACAGATTCATATAGTGTGATTTATAGTAAAATTTGCATTTGCCTTACATTGCAATAATTCTATAGACAAGATTAATGATACATTTACCTGGTTAAACAATCTCATTTGACGTTTTGGTCAAAAATTTATACTCGGTGTCGAGGTCATTCTGGGTATAATTTCCTCACTCCTTCCTGAGCACCTACAATATATCCAAAAAAAATATCTTTCCATATTTTAGTTTTTAAGAGAATAAAGAATCCTTCTTTTAGGTTGGGAAGAAAATTAAAATTAAAATATTTAAACACTTGAAATACCTTTGTTAGTGCCCTTTTCAATGATCTCTTCAACGGCTTGTTACTGCTTGTGGAAGGAAACCAAAATAAATAGCCCATCGGGAAACCTTGTCTATTTGAAATATTAATTACATATTAAAAGATAACTTATTTGAAAGAAGGCAAATCATTTTAATTAAATATTAAAAGAGAATTTATTTGAAATTTTATAACTAAGAAACTTTAGAAGGTTAAACTATTTGGAAGCTCATGGATAAAACATGTTTGAAGTCCATGATATATTGAGGATCATGAACACTGTGTGATGAGGGCAAGCATGATTTCCGCCATGAGAGGTGTCTGGGAGGTGCCATTGATGTTGCAAATTGAAGGTTGTCACTGTAGATAGGAGGCTTGACATATGATTCCTATGTTGGAGAAGCTACAAGCCTACAATACAGAACAAATAGATGTTTTTTCAGAAGGATTTTTTGCAAACTCTGTCAAGGCATCATTTTTTGGCAGATGTTGCAGTTCAACATTTGTAAAAAGAAAATCAAGCTTGCGTTGTACAACCAACAAAAAATTCTTGTGAAGGATTTTTGTAGGTAGATTCCAAACAACTCATTGAAGTAGGCATGAGAATTGTGGACAAATGATATTCATGTGAATGTAATGCACAAACAACTTTGAAGATTCCCAACAGACAAGAAAAAAATGAATGACAGGTGGTAAAATAGACCCATGTAAGAATATTAGTACTTTTATATACATGACAAGTGCAACAAGAGTGCGCAATAGGGACTGCTAAATGGAGAAACAAGCATTGGTAACCTCCCAATAATGCGAGTTAGCATAATTGACATCTGCAAGAGACAAAAGATACAATGACAATATGGTAGAAGAAGATTTATTATTGAATTAATCTTGTAAAGTTTGATAAAAGGAGACATTTAAGTTTTTGAAATTCCAATTGAATGAGACTGTAATTGTGATTGCAATGTGAAGGAAAATAAAGATACATCATACAGCTCATCAAAGCAGGCATGAGAATTGTGGAAAAATGACATTCATGTGAATGTTAAAGCGCAAACAACTTTGAAGATTCCCAACAAATGAGAAAAATTGAATGGCAGGTAGTAAAATAAACCCATGGAAGAATATTAGTGTTTGTAGAGATGTGAATGCATGCAACAAGAATGCACAATGGAGACCGTCTATTGCAGTAAAAAGCATTGGTAACCATCAAATAATGTGGGTTAGCACAAATGACATTTGCAAGAGACAAAACATACAATGACGCTACAGTAAAAGAAGATCTAATTATTGAATTAACCTTGTAAAATTTGATAAATGGAGACATTTAAGAGTGTCCAAAGAATGAAGATGTATGGCTGGAGGCTTGCAGATTGGCCAGTCCGGATGAGGCCAAAGCTGTCATTGTGCGCGGTGTGAAGGTGATCCCCAATTCAGTGAAGCTATGGATGCAAGCTTCAAATCTTGAACAGGATGATGCAAACAAGAGTTGAGTGCTGAGGAAGGGGCTGGAGCATATTCCTGATCCTGTGAGGCTTTGGAAGGCTGTGGTGGAGTTGGCTAATGAGGAGGATGCCAAGATTTTTCTTCACAGGGCAGTGGAGTGTTTCCCATTGCATGTTGAGCTATGGCTTGCGTTGGAAAGGATTGAGACATATGATCAAGCAAAGAAGGTTCTCAACAAGGTCGGGGAGAAGCTTTCCAAGGAGCCTTCGATCTAGATCACAACCGCGAAACTTGAGGAGGCCAATGGAAACATAACCATGGTGGGAAACATTATTGAGAGGGAAATTAGGTCCCTACAGAGGGAAGTGGTAGTGATTGAAAGAGAGGATTGGATGAAGGAGGCAGAGGATGCAGAGCGAGTAGGGTCTGGTGTGACTTTCTAGGCAATAATTCGCAACACACTTTCTATTGGAGTTGAATAGGAAGATTGGAAGAGAACATGGGTAGCATATGCAGAGGAATGCAAGAAGAGGGGATCAATTGAAACTACACGTGCTATCTATGCACATGCCACAACTGTGTTTGTTTCCAAGAAGAGTATTTGGCTCAAGGATGCCCAGCTACAGAAGAGCCATGGAACTAGAGAATCCTTGGATGCTTTACTAAGAAGGGTAATGACGTACTGTCCATGAGCAGAGGTGCTATGGCTAATGGGTGCTAAGGAAAAGTGGCTTGCAGGGGATGTCACATCAGCTCGAGCAATTTTGCAGGAGGCTTATGATACAATACCCAACTCAGAGGAGATTTGGCTAGCTTCCTTCAAACTGGAGTTTGAAAATCGTGAGCCTAAAAGAGCGAGAATGCTTCTTGCCAAGGTCCGTGAAAGAGGTGGTATAGAGAGATTCTAGATGAAGTCAACAATTGTTGAAAGAGAGCTAGGAAACACTGTAGAGGAGAGGTCTCTTCTTGATGAAGGACTGAAAATATATCTCGCATTCTTTAAATTATGGCTAATGCGAGGACAGCTTGAAGATCACCTTGGACCAGTGGATTCTAATAAAGAAAACCCATTTCCTCCATTTTCTTTGTCCAGTTTGATGTACTCAAACATTATGCCTGCATTGCCAAATGTTGTTGATCCTGGTAATATTTCTTCGGCGTCCTCTACATTTTGTACCAATCTACATTTTTCAGCCTCCTTGATTTCATAACATCATCCAGCTGGCATCCTGCCATTCCTCCCCATCCATCAGATTGGTCATTGTGGGAATCTGCATTTTCTCGGTCTCTATTTTCTAGTGATTACATGAAACAGAGTTATGGAGATCATTACTTACCTCAGTGGCCATAGAAATTGCAGTTGAGATACCTGAAACCCCGATTGCACAGTGCCTCCCACAGGATGTTGGATGCGGTGATCTCTACCCTAGTTCGATCATGGAATGGATGTTTCTATTTCATATGCACTGGTTCGAAGGTGGGATCAAAAACTTGTTCATGGTGCGACCATATGAGGCTTTTTAGGTTTTTAAGTGGGTGGGTTTTTATGTTTTTTTTTGTGTTATTTTGTTATTTTGTTTTAATGTTTTTTTTAAATTTATTTTATATCATATACATATATATAGCTATATTATAATATAAAAATAATATTTGTAATAGTAATTTATATATAAAATAGTAAGTTAATTAAATAAAAAAGAGCATATATATATAAACTTAGACTGGTATTTTTTTAAAGGAAAATATTTTACCAACCATGCCTTATTATACATGCCATCACTCTATTTCTTCTAAATGAGAAATAACTTAATACCCTGGTGAATCGAAGATCTTAACTAGGTTTTTAAAGGAAGGACATGTGAGAATGATGAAAGGGGATACCTTCTTGGATTAAGGACAAACAACAAACATCAAGGAACAAGTAGGGGTAATAACCTACCTTAATGTACTCGAAGAATGTTGATGACCTCTTGCTACATAATGTTTAACAACTATCTCCAAATATATGTAATAAAATGGAACATGAGCAACCACAATCATGAAAGATCTATTTATGAAGTGTCATTCTAATATATTGCTTGGTGCCCTCAAACCTTTATCACCCAAAATTATTGGGACTATCACTTGAGGTGGTGATGTTGGAAGACCAAGATGTGTAGATGGGATGGAGCCAAAGACACCTTAGAGCAACCAATCAATCCAACAAGAGAAGTCAAACTAAAGAAGAGGAAGACTTGTCAAGGAAACTTCTAGTCCATGGGAGTTTTGAAACGCTGGTATATCCAAGCAATGTAAATATGTGAGGAATGAGAGCAAGAGAGTTGGGTTATAAAATTTGATGCTAATCCAACAACATAAAGTCACGTATGGAGAGAATGATTTGGCCCACTAAATAAAGGCTTACTAGGTCATTTAAATAGATTTTGGAACAAAATAAAGGCGTAGGAGATTAATGTTAGGTTAGCTATTGGAGAAATTGTTTTTTCATACAATCTATTTCATGGGTTTTGAATAAGGAATCATACGTTTCTCAAACATATTGTAGGTTTTTTAAATGGAGGATATAGACCTTTTTTTCTCCATAGGAACACCAAGGTGGTTATAACATTCTATGCATAGGCATGATGAGTTGGCATCCATAGACAATATCGAAAAATTAACTGAGAGGAACAAAATAAACGAATTTCAACTGATGAGATGTAATAGGCTCTTACTTATCGAAGCTTCAATCGAGTGTTGAAAGGGTCAAATGATGATGATTTTGGAAAAATGAAATATGAGCACGATAAGTGCGATAAGTTGAACACAATGGTGTAAAATTCAAGAAATGATTATGCTTTTAACGAGAAACAATCAATCTCCAAGACATATATTTACATGATGATAACTCGTGTTTCTAAATCCATGATCTACAATGTTTCAATTTACTAAATTTTAACACTGCAGACGGATTCAGAGAATCCGTCTGCAGTGTTAAAATTTAGTAAATTGTACAAATTCATTGTCAAAATTGTAATTTTCCATTGTCGGAGTGAGACAACTAAAAATGACCAATTGTTATGTGGTCATTTTTAGCTTAGTTCTTATCCTGTGACCAAATTGGTCATTTATCTTGGTCATTTTTAGTTAGCTCACTTAAAATTTCTCAATTTTGGTCATTTATCCCTTGAAAAAACTGTGGTGACCAAATTTTTTGGTCGCCTGGTCACTAATATGTCATTTTGTACTAGTGCTTGTTCTGTCCATGGACTATCACAATTACATATATACACAACAACAAATTCACAATTGACTGCCGCACCAAAAAAAGGAATTGATCTGAGTGTGTTGACCAAAGATTAAAGGTAACAACATTAACAAGCAAACTGTGAACTATTTTCGGTGTCGCCAATGGACATACCCATCCTCTCTTAATTGATATATAGATTCAATATTTTCTGAGCATTAATTGGTATTTTGGTACCATTATCCACTTCAGATTCGTTCTTTCTCTTTTTACTCGAATATTTTGCTTGCTTTCTGGAGCATAAAATACTGCACAGTTGCTGGAGATGGTTTGGTGCAATTTTATATATTTCAATGACGTTATGGTTAGTGACAATCTGTGATCGATCAATTTGAACATCATTAACTTTGAGATATTCAACGATCGAATGCTTGGTTGACCTCTTGTCCTTGATTCGTTTCCAATATTGATTTAAAGTTTCTACCCAAACTTTTTTCTCAACTGATGTGGTCATCCAAACCGATCCATTGATTATATTGTCTGCCACAGTGGTCAATTCATCTTCATCAAGATCACACAATGGTCTAAAAAAATTAGTCATAACTCTTTATTTTATTTTGAACAAAATCATCCTGAGCGATGCTCTTGGGCGAGTATGGAAATGAGCCACTTTTGTAAAGCTCGAATACAGACATCCATTTGCTCCACAGTTGATCCGATGTCAAAACAAGAGTTAGCTTGTCTTTAAGGCTCTCCTTATGTTGAACAAGAAATATACCCATACATTTAGCTTGGAAAGACTACAAACATATAAAATCGAATATTCCAGTTAATTTTCTAATTTCATAACAGAGGAAGCAATCTAAAGACTTTGATTGATAAGAAGAAAATTTTTATACCTTCCAAGCATCACTTGGAACATTTCCCTTTCTAGGGCAGGATGGGATACCACATGATATCCATTTCTCCCTTGCTTTTTCAACTTGAGAAATGAATGGAGTCTCTGAAAATTCCTTGTTTGATAAATTTTGTTGTTTGCATAATTTGCTGATGATGTGCTGAGGAACATCTCTATGTAGAAGACGAGTTGTTTGATGTCGATACCTTGAATGGAGCTATTTATATCGATCATCTACAATGATTATTTTCTGCGCAGAAATAATATGTTTCCCATCCAATATATAAAAATTTACTGATGGCAAATTGATTTCTTCTTCATTTCCAAGAAGAAAGGACCATCTTGGGCTAGTTTCCACCTTTGGTTGGTGCGTGAGTGAGATTAATGGCCCACATTGATGGTCGTGTAACTAAGGCGTGCGGGGAATAGTCATAGGAGCGGTCACAATGAGGGATACCGTCAGCCAGATGGTAGTAGGAGGAGACGTCGCGAGGATGATAAGCGGTAAGCAGTGTCATTTTTATAAACATACGATACCACCAGAGCATAAAGTAGATCTCTATCCACATGGAAGGCTTGAGGAAGCAGAGTAGTAGCCTACGGTCTAGATTAATGGACCACAGAGGTAAGTGCAATGTGACGAGGTAAATTCTAGTTTCCACCATTGGTTGGTGCGTGAGATTAATGGCCCACATTGATGGTCGTGTAACTAAGGCGGATGGGGAATAGTCATAGGAGCGGTCGCGATGAGGGATATCGTCGGCCAGATGGCAGCAGGAGGAGATGTCACAAGGATGATAAGCAGTAAGCGGTGTCATTTTTATAAACATGCGATACCACCAGAGCGTAAAGTAGATCTTTGGCCATGTGGAAGGCTCGGGGAAGCAGAGTAGTAGCCTACGGTCTAGATTCATGGAACACAGAGGTAAGTGCAATGTGACGAGGTAAACGGTATATATCGTCCTTGAGAAGATCGACGATCCATGGTGATCCTCTCTTTGAAAAGATGCTTGCCAAATAGACAGGAAGGTGGTAGAGAGGCACAAACCCCATTCGCTAGATGTCACCACCAGAGGCGGTCGCGAGGAGATGAGCGATAAAGCAAAAACCGATTTAGGGGCATGCGATCCCACTCTGTCAGGGTACAATGCTTAGTGACCGATGATGGAGAATGGGACATGTGGATTGATCCAAAGGTAGAAGAACGAAAAGCATAAGAACAAAAAGAATTTTGAAAAAGGAAGTTGGAGGAAATGATAGTACAAGAACTAGAAGAACAAAGAAAACGAAACACACATCGACAAAAAGAATATCGAAAAAGAAAGTTAGAAGAATTGACATCATAACAACGAGAGGAACAAAGAAAATGAAATGTTGATCGACAAAGAGTGTATCAAGAGAGTTCAGTTGAAGCAGTTGGAAGAACAAAGAAATCAAGTTGCAGAACAACAAATAAATCAAAATGTACGAAATGGCTAAATGTTGGCAGAAGAATGAACAAAACAAAATGCATATCAACAAAAAGAAAATCGAAAAAAAAAAGTTAGGCGAATTGATAGCAGAAGAACGAGAAGAACAAAGAAAATGAAATGTTGATCGATAAAGAGCGTATCGAGAGAGAAAGTTGAAGCAATTGAAAGAACAAAAAAATCAATTTGCAGAACAACAAATAAATCAAAATGTATGAAATGACGGCAGAAGAAGGAGAAGAACAAACAAAACAAAACATAGATCAACAAAAAGAGAATCGAAAAAAAAGTTAGGTGAATTGTCTCTATTTTCTAGTTTAACAATTTACTCAATCCTTAATACTTATTACTTACATTATGATAATCCTTGTAAATGTATCTGTGTTTTCAACTTAACCTGTTCCTTACAATGCTGATCAAACTCCAGTTTTGCGTCACTACCCACGACTGAAACCAGCCTAGATCCAAATCCTAGGCTCTATCAAGTGTCGAGAGGGATCAAATCTCCCGAGGTGCAAACCTCTTCTCAGGTATTGCAGTCAAGGTTTGCACCTTTGGATATTTGATCCCTCTCGGTGCTTGATAGAGCTTAGGATTTGGGAAGCGGACATATGGAATCGATTGGTTCAATCGATTCGTAGCCATCAAGTTTACCAGCACTGAACATAGAGCAGCCAGGTGGGTCAGATCAGCTCTTGATCACGATCATCACTCCCAAATGTTCTACTGGTCTTACCTCAAGACTGTATGAGGTACTGGAAGAGGAGAGTTTGGAGATTATCCATTCCCATAAATCCTGCACTAATGAGAATGTTCTTCATAGTATCCGAGTCAAGGTAATGCATGTAACTGCAAATTCGTTTCTCCTCTGCCTAGTCATTCTCATATTGTATATAGAAAATAATGCTCTAAATTTTTATATATTTTATTTTGTTACTCATATTAATTCCTCTAAATCCAATACAGCTTCGATAAATATGGATATCATTTACTATTTTTACAAGTACTAATGCGATCTCAGCTGGACATAGACGGCCTGAAGCGAAAACTGAACAGTTGGGTTGCTAATTGATCAAAATAGTATGATAAGATGCTTTGAATTTTGTTTTGAATCTCTATAAAAATGGCAAGACGTCCATGACTACTAGTATGTGTTTCTTAATAGAATAATCTTTTTTGAGTTTCTAATAGAATAATCCTCTTTTCTAGTTTAAGATATCACCATATTCTCATGATACGCGAAGTTTTTTCTTCTCGTTTACAATTTTCCCCATATGTTAATGCTAAGCATTTTACGTCGCTAGAACGAATTTTCAAGTTGTGAGTGTCGCAAATCTTAAAACCTATGCTACCTAGGGTCTGTTTACTGCTGGTGCTTCTGAGATCCCCGAATAGAATGGCAAGATAATTGTTGAAATAGAAAAAGTAGCATAATAAAGAGAAATCTATAGATTATTATATGGATAGATTTTTATATCTTAGAATTTAATTGGATTATAGCTTATGCTACTATCTAGATTGAGTTTATGTGTGATACTTCTAAAATATTTTTTATTTCGTTTTGATTTATTATTTGTGACAATTATTTTTGTTATAAGAGTTAATTAAAACTCAAAAGCACTAAGTGACACTTTGCACAACAAATTATTTAATTTTATTAACCAGCATAGATCCATCTTAAACCCATATCTATCAAGCACCGAGAGGGATCCATTTTCTTGAGGTGTATTTCTTTTTTTAAATTTAAACTCAAGAAATTTGATCTCTCTTGATTTATAGATCCAGGTTTAAGTTTTAAGTTTTTATTTTATAAACGAACATCTATTTTTTAATTACTTTTCATAATATTTTAGCCGACATGAATTTTTTTAATTAAAAAAATTACTTTTTACGTTAAATTACTTTTTAATTTTATTAGATGTAATGCTACATGTAACGGTACATACACGTTAGAACATCTCCCCCATACTGGGCTGTAGAGCATCTCATTTCACTCGGAAACCTCTTCTCCTGTGACATCTCCCCATACATATTTGGAGAAAAAGTCTAAGACGAGCTACAAACCTTGCTTTGTATTTTTCTATGCTACCATCTGCAACATGCTTGATCTTATAGATCCACTTGGAAATAACAACAAACTTCCCTTCTAGTTTTGGGACTGCATCCCAACCATCATTCTTCATGATCGACTGGTACTCCTTGATCATGGTATTCTTCCCGAATCTTGGGAACTTCAATATTTTTAATATCTTCAATAGATAACTTTGTTGTTGAAAAAATGTTGTAGTCCTTCTTTTGTAGGTGATGGTATACGATCTTTCCTACAAAACAAGTTAAATTGCATGATTAGAAAACATCTCATAGTTTTCAGAACAAATTCTTATACATAAATAAATATGTCATACAGTCATGTAATTATCTTAGCCAATGATTCAATACAACATTTATCCATATCCCGTAACTTTCTAGATGCCTTCCAATCTCTACTAGAACATTGTTAAGAGTGTGCACAACTCCCAACATGTCAGCAAAGAGGTTTCATTCTAGATAAGTAGCAATGGAATGTTGTACAGTGCCATAGGCCACTTACCCATGTATATTAGTAGTATACTATTCATCAATGCAACTATTCTAATATGCACAACCTAATTCTAGGAACATCTGTATATACATTATTGAACAATATTATTTAAACAATCAAATATGCAAGAAATGATAATTCAAATACTTATCTTTGTTTGTTTGTTAGGTTGACTCCCTCTCAGTCTTTGCTTCCTTTCTATAACTCCATTCTGATGTGGATTGTGAGAAGTAGTCAACTCCCTTTGAATATCTGCATCCTTGCAGAAACTATTGAAGTGTGCTCCCTCTTGATCTTGGCTTCCTGGATTACCTGTCCTTGAACTTATATCCATCCTTAATCACTATGCATGCTTATTAGTATCATCATTATGTTATCCTCGAGGTCTCATACATAACCACACATTCATTACTATAATCTTAATACTATCAAAACACAATAATCTTAAACATGTATAGTTATGATCATTTCAAACACAGATAATAAACATTAGTATTCAAGGTTTCAGGGAAGACTTCTTTTACTCATGCATATTCTTATTTGATCATAGGACTCTTCTGGTTAGTCAAATCATCAATCAAGATAAGAGACATAATATGAATAAACCCTTGATTACTTACATTTCTAACTTTATGAATAATCATAACCAATCATACCAAGTATACTTATATAAGGGATCCTAACACAAGGTAAGATTCTAACTTGATATAGGAAAAACGTACCTGGATTACTATGTTAGCTAGTTATGTCTAACATACCCGCATGATGTCTTCTGGTTCTCTTCAATGACTTGTGCTAGTAACTTGCATGTCTCATAAGTTAACTATAGTATAACTAAGTTATACATACCTCGTAAGTAGATCTTCTATGTGATCCATGACAATGGATGAATCTTTGTCTTCATGTCACCATGATCATATGTTCTTGAAGTAGAACATGATTTGTCTTTCTTGGTGTACCTTTCATGTTAGCGAACAAAATAAACCTCATACAACATCACAATGCATTAGTACAATCATAAGTGTCAAAACCTTAATCAATGAATATCTTCTATCATGCATTCATAATTTTATTAAGGTGATATGACAAGTCTAGTAATTAATCAAGATTGTACTAACCATAATGATATGAAGACAAACATATCATAAACTTAACCATGAACATAATTCGAAACATACCTGTAAGTCATACCTGTCAATATTGCTTGTAATCTTCTTATGTAAGGCCTTAGACTCACCTCCCTCTGAAACAAGAACTTTTTCACTTATGCAGGTGACCAATCCATTCTCTTATAGGATTAACCCAATCCACTTGATTTGCAGAAATTGGATCTGGAACTGGATTAGGGTTTGTCAAAGAAACCCTAAATATTCAAACTTTGAATTTCAAACTTCTGAAAGGATAGAAAGATGCGCCTTTCTGAGCTGGTCAAGCTGGTATACTCAGAATTTGAAAACTGCAAAGTTTCACCCCTCAAAATTGCGTTTTAGTTTTTCGGATTCACTGGGGAGGACCCTGAATTAGGGTTTGAGTTTCCCGGACCTTCACCCAACAAATTTTTTTAATTCAAATCTCTAAGCTTCTATTTTTCTGAGGAGCTTCCAGCCATGGTCACAGATTTCCAAAATTCCAATTTTTTTGCAGAAGCCCTAATTTTCCATCTTTCCGATCAAAGTCCCGAACTGGGGTTTGATCAAGCCTGGCCTTCTTCCCAACCAAAAAATCTGATCTTGGTCTCTAAATTTCTATTTTAATGAGTAGCATTCAACCTTGGTCTCCGATTACAACAATTCCAACTTTCTCCGAAACCCTAAATTCCCGAAGCCATGAATGAAGATACTCAAAAATAATTATGTTTTGACAGAAATATGCACTTGATTGTTTCTGGTGTAACTCTGAACTTTCTAATCCATAGGGTCTGAAATTTTTTCTTGTGGTATCCTTACCTGTCATATTTCCAACCCCATAGGTCTGACCTCAAATGGATTTTATGAGAGAGAGTTATGCCAAGTGTCGCAACATGACTTATTTGTGAAAAAAAAATAGGGGAGCGAACTTGTACAGCGTTCCACGTGTCACTGGTTTAGTTTCGGCCTATGAAAAAGTTACTTGAGAAAGTACCGTCCATGCACTACCTATGCAATTTTACAAAATTTCATTTGGAGATTCCTATCCCATGTTATGACCTTTTTTCCTAGGTCACCTGTTTATGACTCAGATCTGGAAGAGGCAGAAACCCTAGATGGTACAGATCATAAAACACAAAGTACAATGAATTAGAAGCTGTCCTTTGGACACAAGGTACATGGGGATCTGATATTCAACCTGTAAAATTTTCAGATCCGAAAAATTTTCCAAAATGTATTTATAGTGAAAGTGATACGATGACTGGTTTTTGCTATATCAAGCCCTAGCATCGCAAGTGCAACAAGTGTCATACATGCCATACCATGCCTTCTTTCAGGCTAGCTATGATACCATGTTAGTTTTTTAGAATTTACTTCAATCTGATCTAGGATATTAATTGAGAGAACAACATGTACAACATATCTACAACATATCAATCATGGACACAATAATACAAGCACACAAGAGACACAGAGTTTACTTGGGGAAAACCATAAAGGTGAAAAACCCCAATAACTTCCTCAGAGATAGATAGAGCAATGATACAACCCAAGCATGAGAGATAGACATCTCTTAGAAGCAGCTTATCCTCCTCCACAAGTGCGCCACTCTCCAAAGAGTGTGTGTGAAAATAGAATGATCAAATAGAGTGCCTCCCGCACTCTATTTATACTTGACTTGACTTGCCTAATAACCTTTACTAGGTCAACCTTAACTTAACCACATAACATAATGCTGACTGGGCCGACCCCCAATATGGTGGTGTAATAACCCTTTGACCCACATGGCCGACACCCAATAGGGTGGTCTAATAACCCTTTGACCCACATGACTTATACAGGGGCGACCCCAACAAGGTGGTCTAATAACCCGTCAAGTATAAGTTATGACATTTACAATATAAATGACGACACTTCCGTATAGAGGAATAATAAAATCTCTATAGGAATACAATATACATATATGTGAAATACATTCCAAAGTTACATATACATCAACAATTAGGACATAAAAAGAGACAATTTGCATCGTTCCTCTCTATAGCTTTTAATAAGCAATGTCTAACCGAGATAAAACAAGAACCCATATAGAGGAAATTTTAGAAACATAAAAAATACCTAACAATTTGAAAAAAACATTTGAAAAATATTCATAACAGTTGAGGTGTAATATGACACATTTATGCAGCTATTATAGGCTTGGAAACTTCCAAAATACTTTAGCCACTTGCATTTACAATTAGAGAATGAAAGGCATAATTACTAGGAAAATCTATGTTGAAGCCCCCAAGGGTAGATGGCTCCAAAAGACTCTTTAAAGAATTTCGAATTGGTTCTAAAGGTATATGAAGGGTATTGAGACATAAAAATGAACCTCATCGGTGATTGTAGACTAATACCAAAATACTTTTGCAACATCCATTTATTTTTAGGAGAAGTTGGGGAATTTTACTAGTCAAATCAAGGTTCAAAACCGCCAAGGGTAGGGGACAAAGATGGCTTCCCAAATGTTGTAAGACCTTCCCAAATTTCAGAACAGAGACATGGTACTGATAAATAAATTCAATGATATCCCCAATGCATCATCAATTAGTTTCTACAGGCTTCTGAAACTACCATAAATCAGATGTTTGTATACATGTCTTCACATACTAGGGGGAAATGCTAGTAAACTTCACCATTGGTTATGAAATTCAAGATTTAGGTTCCAAGTACTTGTGCAATGTTAATGAAACTTATTCATAACATTAATGACACTCCATAAATCAACAAAATCACAAATATTTACTTATACAATTCGAAATAATGTCTCTTCAAGGTCCAGAAACAAGATATAGGGAAAATGGCACCATTTATGCATTGTTTGGTATTTTTACATAGTTTCACTTGGTATTTCGACCTGAGATTATTCGGAGCATTAAATACATAGTATATATATATCATAATACAAATAAAGGGATATTCTTGGACCATCAAAAAATATACTCTCCTTCTTTGTTCTTGCGACTTTTATAAACTTCTCAAGTCCTCCATGGGTACATCTCAGGATTGATTACACTGTCTCTAAAAAAACATGTGTACCCTACTCTCACCCCATCATATTTAGATCATCTCATAATCGTTATATCATCTCATTATCAACGGAGCACCATTTGTTGGAACATCTTATGCTATCAGCAACCTCACCAGCTGGAACACCGTCTGCTGGAACATCCTCATTAGAAACACCATCAGCTGGAACATCCTCATCAGCAACACCATCAGTTGAAACATCATCTGCTATCAGAAACCTCATTATCTGGAACACCATCTACTGGAACATCCTCATCAGAAGCACCATCAGCTAGAACACCTGCAACAAACATCTGTAACTAAATACTGATACTATCACTCAGCTAGTACTGATCTACCCTCATCCTTAGAGAGGTATCCAACCCTACTGACAGGCATCAGCTCATGAAAAATGGAACTATCAGCCAACCAGTACTGATCTACCCTCACCCTTAGAGATGCATCCATCCCTATGGATAGGAATCAACATGTGAAAGTTGGAACTATCAGTCATCCAATACTGATCTACCTTCACCCTTGGAGAGGCATCAACTAGTGAAAGCTGGAACTATCAGTCAGCCAGTACTGATATACCCTCACCCTTGGAGAGGCATCCATCTCTATGGATATGCATCAATTCGTGAAAGCTGTAACAATGATTCAGCCAGTACTGATATACCCTCACCCTTGGAGAGGCATCCATCCCTACAGACAGGCATAAGCTCATGAGAGCTGGAACTATCAGTCAGCCAGTACTGGTCTTCTGTCCCTCCTGGATAGCCATCTATCCTTTCAAATAGGATCTCTATCAGTATTTATTTCTAGAGAGATCCCTCTGTACCACATGAATCTTCAAACTTCACATGAGCCATAGGCTTAGTCAGCACATCAACAACGTATTCCTTTGTAGGAACAAAATTGAGTTTCACAGATCCCTTCTGCATCATATCCCGGATATAGTGGAACTTAATCTCAATGTTCTTTGATCTATCATGAAACACAAAATTTTCTGTCAACTGGATGCAACTTTGGTTGTCACAAAGTATCTTCGTAGCATCAATCTCTGCATCGAACAATCCTATCAACATATTTCAAATCCACACTACTTAACCACAAGCTGAACAAGCTGCTACATGTTCAACTTCCCCTGTACTGAGTGCAACACAGGGTTGATTTCTACTGAGCCATGAGATCACGCCTGATCCCAAACTAAAGTAACATGATCCTAAGGTACTCTTTATGTTTTCAGCACTTCCATCCCAATATGAGTATGTGTACCCATACAGTCTAAACTCACTATCTGAGGCATATCTGAGTCCATAATCCAATGTACCCTTTAGATATCTCATCACATGTTTTTTCCGCAATCAGGTGAACTTTCCTGGGTTCCACCATATATTGACTCAATGTGTTTAAAGCAAAGCAAATACCTGGTCTAGTATTTGTCAGGTACATCAAAGACCCAATCATCTAACGATACATCGTGGAATCAACTGAATCTGATGAAGCATCACTAAATAGCTTCAGGTTCGATTCCATAGGTATGGCCATGTCCTTGTAGTCCATCATCCCGAACCGCTTCAGGATTTATACTACATACTTCTTTGTCCAAGGAAGATTCTATCCGCACTCTTCCACACCTCCATGCTTAGAAAATAGTGCATAATACCCAAGTCCCTTATCTCGAACTCGACAACAAGCTTCCTCTTTGTATCAGAAATCAACCCATCCTCACCTGTCACAACCAGGTCATCCACATACAGTAGGAGTATCACTGGATTTCCTTCCTCAACCTTGTAGTGAAGGTTGGAATCTGCTTTACTCTTGGTAAATCCCAAACTAGTAAGGAAGATGTCAATTCTGTCGTACCATGTCCTAGGTTCCTATTTCAAATCGTACAAGGATTTCTTCAGTTTGTATACATGAGTCTCTGTGTCATGTGTCTCAAACCCGAGTGGTTGCTTCACATATACTTCCTCTTCCACTACACCATTCAAGAATGTTGTCCACATATCCTGTAACTTTCTAGATGCCTTCCATCTCTACCAGAACATTGTTAAGAGTGTGCACTACTCCAACATGTCAGCAAAGAGGTTTCATTCTAGATAAGTAGCAAGGGAATGTTGTACAGTACCATAGACCACTTAGTACCCATTACTTGCATATAAGTAGTATCTTGTTCATAATTTAATGCAATTTTTTTCTAACATGCATAATATACATCCTAAATCTAAAAACATAAGTTTGTATATGAGTGAACAACATTATTTAAGTAATCATATATTCTACAATAAATAATAATTCAAATACTTATCTTTGTTTGGTTGTTGGGTGGACTCCCTCTCAATCTTTGCTTCCTTGCAGGAACTACTAGAGTCTCTACCAAAATGTTCTTCTTCTTGTGGGAGCTGCTTTTGTTCCTGGGACACTCTCCTTCTTGTGATGAGGATGCTCCCTCTTGTTGTAATTCTTCTTGGTGTGTGCTGTGAGAGCCTGGTCTTCACTACCCATGTTTTCTTTTTGAGCTATAATTTGAGCTTCTTCCTGTGAGCATTCCTCCCACAGCCTATTGAATGTGATGAGCTTCTTCCTAGCACAAATTCCTTGGATGAAGGAATCCCATGACCTAGGAGGACCATTCAAGTTGGTCATCACTATTTATCCATTCTCTATATCTTCTGCAATGGCTTCAAGTTGTTATTTTATCTGAGAGACCCTTGTAAAGTGTGATTGCATGGTCTCTGCATTTTGTATATTGACATTCTTTAATTGATTCCTCAAAGTAATCTTCTGATTTATGTTCTTTCCTTCAAACAGCTTGGTTAAGGAGTCAAACATCTCTTTGGGTGTCTTTAGGGATGACACATATGGTATGAGATGGTCCTTTATAGAATATGCAATGATCCTCTTGGCCTTGATCAAGTTCTTCTTATGTAAGGCCTTAGCCTCATCTTCCTCTAGGACTGGAACCTCTTCACTTATGTAGGTATCCAATTCATTCTCTTCTAGGATTAACCCAATCCTATACTTCCATGTTCGGAAGTTATCAACCCCTTCAATCTTATCCTCAAGCTTGGTGTGGTGAGACATCTTAATGAGAATCTCAAATGGAAATAAAAGATTTAGATCTTACCATAGATTTGGAGCTGGCTAGGGTTTGACAGAGAAACCCTAAAAATCCAAGCTTGGAATTTCAAAATTTTGACTGGATAGGGAGATGCAATTGACTAAGGCGAGCAAGGTGGTGTGCTCAGATTTTTAAAACTCCAAAAATTTACCCCTCAAAAGTGACCTACGAATTTCGGATCTACAATTTCTGGATTTTTGTCCAATGCACAATGGCCTCTCCAATTCCCAATTAGGTTGGGAATCTTTCACCCTCGAAATTGGTACTAAGGAAAGTAGAGTAAACACTCCACTAGCATGGACAAGGTACAAGCTCTCCAAATTGCAAAGATGCAAATAAAAATGATCAAAAGCTACTCTCCTTCTTTGTTCTTGTGACTTTTATAAACTTCTCAAATCCTCCATGGGTCTTGCTATACATCTGAAGTATATCTTGGAAGAAGTTGCTGCCATTCTTGGATGCCAGATTTGGGGCATGTTCAAGTTGACATTGTGACATCGATATTTTTTGTGGCCTTGTGACATAGACAATGATTGTGTCCTTGTGACAAACATGGATTGTGATAGTGACATCAATACAATGATACATGGACAGTGATATCGGTACAAGGACATAGATACAAGTATAGGTTGATGGAAACCGTGATACAATGGTGGTGGAATATTGTTCTTCTTATTCATATTAGGGTGGCATGATCGATCAAGGATAGGAGATTGAAATCTCCTTTGGGTTGGTGCTTGTGATCTCAGGGAGTTGGGGATTCCATCTAGTTGGTGCTAGTAAAACTATTGAGTTGGACTTTACTGAGGTCTGGAGTCCTATCTATAGGTTGGAAATTATGAAAACCAAGGGGTTGTAGCCTCATTCTAGATGGAGTTAGTAAACTGAGGAGTTGGAGCTTCCTTAGGTTTCGAGCCTCCTTCTAGTTGATGCACTTAAATCAGGGATTCAATTCCTTCGAGATAGTCTGATAGCTGGACCAAAGATCTCTAGAGCACATGGACGAACAGGAAAGTCTCTACTCCACAGATGGAGTTCGATTTGTGGATCAAATTTTGATCTGATTGGATTATAAGAATGAGACTCCATTTAAATACACAAGGTTTTGATATCTAGAAATCTGTTCTAAATGCTTACATCGCTATAAAAATACTACAAAAATTGCATCCATGAAGGATCTAACAAATAATAATGTAGTGGAAATGGATATCGTGTTGCATGGAATACATGATCATGTGAAAGATAAATTTGGAAGGTGTTCATCAGGTGGGGCAAGGTACAAAATATCTGCACAAAGGGACCCCATTATTAGCATTATTTTTGTCCAAAGTACCTAAGAAGATCGGGTAAATAGTTCATGAGCTTTGGATTCCAAAGAAGGCTTAAAAAGTACAAGGGAAGTAAGCTTACCTTAGGGGACCTACAAACTTATGCCAATAGGCCCAAGCGCTTAAAATATTAAGCAGAGGCACTAGAGCATCAACTACACAACACATTAGGCGACGATGAGGGCGCTATGCGATAGGTTTTGGTTCATCCAACATTAAGAGGTGGGGGGGGGATCAGTATTGCCTTTTTCAACCCTTTTATATAAAATTAGTATTAAGCACAAGTTAAACAATCATTCCCAATGTGAATAGGACAATTAAAAATTTGAACACACCGATTTATCATGGAAACCTCAAAGGTAAAACCAACAAAGCTTTCCTATTGATGAGGTAATCACATACAAAATTGTTCTACAAGCACCAACTTGATGGAGAACTTAATCCCATGGATTCTTCTGCCACTACAGAAAGGATGCTCCTACACCCATGGTTCTCTACTTGCTAAATAGACAAGGATGCCCCACCACCCTAAATCTCTACCCACGACTGGAAGGAGGCAACAATTCCCTTAGAAGGCCTAAACGTGCCCCAAGAAGCACCCAACAACCCTCTAATTTATAATAGTTTTAACTTCGGTTTTTCAGATCTTGCTTCTGATATGAAATTACCAAAACTTCATAGACACCTATGGTCCTCTTCATACATTTGACTTGTATGGTTATATATATTTTCAAAGAACTTTATTATTTGAGAACTTTATTAAGGAAAATCATGCCTCTTCATAAAAAAATATTGGATCCTTATAATGGCATTGATTCATCATTGATCTTCATAGTCTTTCAATCTTGTTTTAATTAGTAAGGAATTACTATTTTGCAAAGTTAACCAATTTTGGCAATTCTCCAAAGTTGGAAATTTGGCCAAATTGTTCTCCAAATATACCATTGCCAAACGTCTCTTCAACAGAGTGGATGTCAAACCGGCGTTCAAATAAGATTTACAAATATTTCGCGTCCAATCGTTTAAATTAACCCTCCAATATCTCTCAACAGCTGAATGATTCAAACCCATTGGATATTCATCAATCCACATCGATGGTGAACTTCAACATGCGCTTAGCTAGATTTCATAAAGAATCCACATCATATCCTGTGATTTAAACGCTACACAACTTAACCCAACGTAACTATCTTGTAGCGTTGGATTGCCCCATCCAAGATCGATGGTGGACTTCAAAAGTTTGTGAGCCCAATTATGAACCCTTGCCGTCAATATGTCCCATTAGTTAAATCAAAGGGTAACATATTTGACCCTTAATGTCCTATAAAGCACTCTAACAGTCTTTCAATTGCTTTGATATTTAATTTCAACGGCTCTGTAGATTTACTGCGATCCATGTTCTATTTTTTTTTTATCATTTTCGATCTGTGTTGACGAGTTAAATAGGATCTGCTCCTCTTCACTCGAGGTTGCCGAAAATGTTTTCTAAATTAGCTCTGTGTTCGACTCTTTCTCCGTCCACTAGCGCTCATCAACGTCCAGTTGTTAGATTCAAAGAACAGGAAGGTCTGAGGATTTCGATCACTACTCTTCTTGGCGGTTGCGAGATCCTGTACGAGAAGCTTTCTTGCAGCAGTTCTTCAGGCATGTCTCCTTATTTAATGGTGGAAGGTAGCGGTCACAGAAGAACCAACATTACCGATGCACACATTGTTAGGAATCTGTGTCAACCCTTCTCTTTACTATGTTAGTATATTGTTGTTGGATGCATATGCTTTGTAATTCGTCCCGTAGTATTTGTTGATTCATAGTTTATATTAGCCCATAGTATTGACCCATAGTATTGGACGCATATGCTTTGTAAGTCGTCCCATAGTATTATATGTCCCATGGTTTTGACCCATAGTATTGGGCATAGACTTAGTATATAAGTATGTGCTGAGGTCATTGAAGGCACTGTGAAGTTAATTGTATTGTGCTTGCTCAAAGGAGGTTGCCCCCTCGAAGTGGCCTGCGATCAATATAAAAGTGATTCTGAGTTCTGTCATTTCTGCTATTTCGCATATTCTTATTAATTAATTGTTGCAGGTTCATCGCATCTGGTATCAAATCACTTTCTTGGGCTCGCTGGGTGGAATTTATGCCAAATTTGTTTTTCGCATCTGTTGCAGGTCCGGATTTGGGAATAATCCCTATCCGCTTAACTGTGGGAAGTACTTGGGCATAAGCCCTAAAACTCATTGTGAGTACCACAGGAACCCTGAAGTAGCTGGCCCATTGAGAGGACCTGCCAGCGAAAAGGGCAACGACCCCTACCTGATTGACTAGTTCCCACCCGTGAGGTAAATCAAGAGCTGTCGTTTGTGGCAAAGCGGTTATCAGTTTTACCTGAGCCGCGAAGTGAGGGGTACTGCCCCAATACGCAAGCCGTCAGACAACATTGGTGGCCGAGTGAAACCCTTGAACTGTTAGGAATCCGCACATACCTGGGGTCCATATCTATTTTCAGCTGAACTGTTGTTGATCACTGCTGTGCCGTTTCAAATCCAGCCGTTCAGATCCATTCTGAAAGCCATTCTAGATCGATCCGTTTTCAATCCATTCAACACCGTTTCAGATCCATATATTTCCGCTCACTTCTGGTCCGTTGCAGATTTATCTGTTCCAGATCCCTTCCGAGCCGTAGTCGCTCGAGTCTGAACAAAAAAAAAAAAAGTATAAAATTCGGTTTTTTCTTCCATATCTCCCTTGTTTTCACTCTGTTTCCCTTGAAATTTTAGGGGAACCCCTGTCATCCCATTCTGCATATTTCATTCCTGAGGACCCTATCCCCAATTCCCCTTCCCAAAGCCCGAAATCCCACATTTGTCTATTTTTAGGGTTTTCCATAACTTCCTCAGATTTCACCCAATCACCTTCAAATTTTACCACAGAGTTCCTTTCCAAATTTTGCTTCTTTGTCTCCCTCTGCCAAATTTTCCCATCCTTTCACCCCACTTTTGAAATCCTCATTTTTTGCTTCCTTGTCTCTTCGACAGTGTCCAAAACCTAGTCAAACCCCAATTACCTTTCAGATTTTTTCCCAAATCCAAATTTTCCTTTACTGAAGCAATTTCTGTTTTTGTTTTTCTACCCAGTCAACCAAAAAAAAAAAAAAAACTCCTGGTTATGGTTGTCACCCGCGCAGGAGCAAACACCATGGAGGAAGCACTTGCAGCCATCCAAACCAAACTCCAAGAACTGGATGAAAAATTTCTCAGCCTCCATCTTCAGCATTCAACCATGAAAAATAACCGATAGCCAGAATCTTTTGCAGCCACCGGGTTCTCTTCTTCCAACAATTTTTGTGGGCTGAAGCTTGATTTTCCTCGCTTCAATGGTACTGTTCCGACTGGATGGATATACCGAGCAGAACAATATTTCAGTCTGCATAATACTTTTGATGTCCAGAAAGTTCCACTTGCATCCTTTCATTTGGAACAAGAAGCCCTTGAATGGTACCGTTGGTACATCAAAGCTCATCCCAAACCAAACTGGACATATTTTTGCCAACTCCTTTTGCCATGATTTTGTCCTAGTGCTTTTAATGCCTTCACAAGAGCACTCACTAAACTTCACCAAATTGGCATAGTGAGAGAGTATCATACAGAATTTGAGAAGCTGGCCAATCACACAGAAGGATTGTCCGATGAATTCTACAGGAGTTGTTTTATCAGTGGTCTTAAGGATGAAATCCGCTCAGAGGTCAAAATGTTCTGTCCCAACACAATGATGGAAGTCCTCGGGTTGGCTAAGTTGGCATAGGACAAGATCGCAGCTCAAAAACGCTCCAAACCCACCTTTGTTCCCTTCAAAAATATGGGTTCCCAACGACCTCCCATCACGCCTGCGCCTCAACCAACTCCTATCAAGCATTTGTCTGAAACAGAGATGCAGACACACCGATAAAAAGGGCTTTGTTATAATTGTGATGAGAAATTCACTCGGGGACATAGATGTGTTCAACAAAAGCTCTATCTCTTGGATGTGAATTCTCCGCCTACCTTAGAATTTGATGAAGAAGCTCCAGATACAGTAGATGATCAGGTCGACGTTCAACACCCGCCTGTTGACACCCCATCTCAAGACGACCCACTCGAGATCTCTCTCCATGCTATAACCAGCGTCACCACTCCACAAACAATGCGAGTTAGGGGATACTTCAAGAAGCTCCCTCTTACCATACTCATTGATTCTGGTAGCACTCATAACTTCATTGACCCTCGGATTGCCAAACAGGCTGATTGTTTTGTCCATCCTTGCTCTAACTTTGAAGTCATGGTTGCCAATGGGGGCACCTTACCTTGCAAGGGGAAGTGTCACAATGTGCATATCTCTATGGAAGATTATAACCTACGCTCTGATATGTTTTCCTTGTCCTTAGGCAGATGTGATGTGGTTTTGGGTGTTCAATGGTTACGCACACTTGGCCCCATCTTATGGGATTTTGTGAAACTTTGGATGCAGTTTTCAGTCAATGGGGCACAACACAAATTAATGGGCTTACAAACAGGGTCTCTCCACATCATCAGTTCACATCATCTGGAAAAATGCCTTAAGAAGAATTCACATGGTGTCATCGCTTAGCTCCATTCCATTCAGATTCACCCATCAATGGTCTCCACTACTTCCTTGGATAGATATGCAGGTGTCTTTGCTGAACCAATGAGCTTGCCGCCTTCAAGCGACCTTTCCGGCAAGAATTTAGTCGCATCTACCTCTCAGCAGGAACTGATGGCTATTTTGCATGCAATACAGAAGTCACAACAATACCTATTTCTGCATCAAGACTGATCTCCTGAGTCTGAAAAATTTTCTGGAACAATGGGTCTCCTACCCAACACACCTGAAATGGGTTATCCAACTCATGGATTATCCCTATGTGATCACTTACAAGAAGGTTAAGGACAATATAGTGGCATATGCTCCTTCTTGCACAATTGATGACTGAGTTTCTCTTATAGCTCTTTCTCTGCTTGTTCTAAATTGGTTGCAATATGTTCAACAGGGTTATCTCTTCTATGAACTCCATGCTTCTTCATCAGCAGGGCACTCTGGGTTCTTCAAAATGTATGACCAGGAACAATGTAACTTCTTTTGGTAGGGACTAAAAATGACAATTCAATAGATGGTGGCTGATTATGATACTTTCCAGGTCAACAAGGGTGAAACGACACTCCTTTCGGGATTGTTCAAACCCTTGCCCATCCCTACACAACTTTGGCCAACTATTTCTATGGATTTCCTAGTAGTGCTCTGGTGGTACAATATCACATCTCAAAGGACACCATATGAAGCAGTCTATGTACAGACACCGCCAGTTCTTCTTCCATACACCTTCAGCAGCTCCCCAGTTCAGGAAATTGACTCAGTTCTTTGCAACCGCGATCAGATTCTTCTCATTCTGCAGGACAATCTTCACATGGCCAGAATTATCCTGAAACAACAAGCCGATCAACACCATTCTGAGTGCATTTTCCACGCAGCTGATAGGGTTCTTCTTCGTCTACAGCCTTCCAAGCAATCCTCCCTGACACTCCAAAGGCGTCAGTGGCCCGCAATGCAATCCGAGGATGCTACCGGGGAACCACTGCTTCAGATTTTGCAGCACCTTCTCCAACCAAAGCTTTGAGGACAAAGATTTTTCTAAGGGAGAGGGGATGTTAGGAACCCGTGTCAACCCTTCTCTTTACTATGTTAGTATATTGTTGTTGGATGCATATGCTTTGTAAGTCGTCTCGTAGTATTTGTTGATTCATAGTTTATATTAGCCCATAGTATTGGACGCATATGCTTTGTAAGTCGTCCCATAGTATTATATGTCCCATGGTTTTGACCCATAGTATTGGGCATAGACTTAGTATATAAGTGTGTGCTGAGGTCATTGAAGGCATCGTGAAGTTAATTGTATTGAGCTTGCTCAAAGGAGATTGCCCCCTCGAAGTGGCCTGCGATCAATATAAAAGTGATTCTGAGTTCTGTCATTTCTGCTATTTCGCATATTCTTATTAATTAGATGTTGCAGGTTCATTGCACACACCCACAGACAAGTCGAGAAGTTGGACAAGGAAATGGTAGAGTTCGACAGAAGTTAGACTCATTGGAGCAAACCATGGAAAATGACAAAACCAAAATAATGCAAACCATGGAAAATGACAAAGCCGAAATGATGAACAAGATGGCGAGAGGCAAAGCCGAAACGATGGAGAGAAATGCACAAGACAAAGCCAAAATGATGAGGCTAATGTGAGCCCTCCTCTGTGAACGCGATGAAGCCATTCAAAATTAACCCGAGGGGAGCCCAACTACTTCAGTAGGTTCTGGACAGTCCCGTCCATCCCTTCCAACTGTCGAAACTCCCTCGACTCCTTCAGAGACTCCCTCAGAGGCAAGATTGGCAAGATCATTAGGAGGTCTCAAACCAATGGATATCAACCCTTGAGGGAACCACATGGGCCACCCACCACGGTCACCTCTTATTTTAGGTTTAGTTTTCTGTTAGTTTAGGCCAAGGATTTTTTCCTCGGCCCTTATGTTCAGTTTGTATAGAAAAATATTTTAGGTTTACTTTTTTGTAATTTTAGGGGAGGGCTTTTGTCCAATGCCCGACATTTTGAAAAATTGTTTAAACTCTGTGATGATGTCCCTACAATTTGAATAATATATATCCAATTTTTTTAATATTAATTTTAATTAATTTTCTTAATTCTTTGTTCTTCTCTAAATTCTTAACCTCTCTTATTTATCGATTATGTTTGGATTTATGTATTCTGTTTCAGTTTAGATAACATTTTGAATTTATTTTACATGATAGTTTAAATAATGGAAAACAAAAAATCGAGGCCATCAAATCGACGTAGTGATTATTCATTGGATAAAAACTCCATGAAACACATTAACGAACCATATTTTATTTCGTTTTCAGATTGAGCGAGGAACCACATTTTTCTTGGAAGTGCATTTTAGCTATTTTGTATAAGATTTGAAAATGGAGTTGTGTTGATTTTCAAAGCACTAATGTTTGTAAATTTCCTTACTTTAATTTGCATAATATACATGGTTATCTAAATATGGCTTAAATTTCTAGTTTGAAAAAAATAATTTTTAATAAAACATTATCATCATGATTATTATTATAAAAAGAGTATTATCGAAGGTCATGTATTTCTTGGTTTTTCCCTCGATGTTTATCTTCTTTCATTGGAATCACTATAACATAAGATGATTTTTCTCTTGCATTGGAATTACTATAACTTAAATCCATAGGTTTATATTGAAATAGTACCTTTAAGATCCGTAATATTCTTTTAAACAATAGCAAAAATAATGGAAACATCAAATATGCCATGTGTCACAATCTGAGCGTTCTACGTGTCACCCAACTAGATCTCGAAATTTGAACAACAAAATGTATAGAAAGATTCCTCGAAAGAGTTTGATGGCAAGTTGAAACTTGTGTTTAGTGAAAGGGTGTTCGAATTAGATGCTAAGGAGAAAGAGAGTTCGCTCCTTCCTCCAGAGATGTTTTGTAGCAGTGGTGAAAGTAGATATCCGCACTCTAAACAGAAATTTCAAACACAAATTTCATAGGAACATTGCTTCGCACAAATTGATTTCAATTGTAAATATTCTGAGAGAAAGAGCGGCCGCTCTTTCTCCAAGTTGTCTATTTTTACAAATCCCTCATAAAGGAAGGGGTGGTCGGCCCTTCTTCTGCCCATAACTCTATTCATAATAGTTCTAAGAATGCAAGCAGGGTCAGTCGATCCTTTTGTGTTCGCCATTCTGGATATAGGTGAATTGAAGGATATGGGTGTTCACAATTATCTACTAATCGAAGGGGCGGATCCCTACTATTTACAGCGAAAGTTAAAAGTATAGAATTCTCAGACTGGCCTTTGTAGATTAAATTTTTTTACACTAATCTCGTAAATGAAGGGTTGGCCGAACCCTTGTTGTGGTAAGAATTCTGCCAGTGTTCACCGTTATGGATATAAATGAATTGACGGTCTAGCCTTCATAGGTTGAATAATTTTACATTAATTCTCACAATTTGCGTGCAAGTGGAAGTAGTCTCAGAGAAAGAGCGGCCGCTATTTCTCCAAGTTATATGTTTTTACAAATCCCTCATAAAGGAAGGGGTGGCCACCCCTTGTTGTGGTAAGTATTCTTACAGTTGTCTATTGTTTAATTGATGGTCTAGCCTTCGTAGGTTGAATAATGTTACATTACTTTGCACAATTTGCTTGCAAGTGGAAATATTCTCAGAGAAAGAGCAGCAGCTATTTCTCCAAGTTGTCTATTTTTAAAAATACCTCATAAAGGAAGGGGCTGTCGACCCTTCTTTTTCCCATAACTCTATTCATAAAAGTTCTAGGATGCAAGAAGGGTCGGTAGATCCTTCTTGTTGAAATATTGTAACTTCTAAGAATATTATATTTGTACTTTATTATTTCGGAGATGTTTCATTCCTCCGTAAAGACCTTATTGTATATTCGGAGATGTTTTATTCCTCTGCGGAGAATGTGGTAACTTGGGTTATTAGACTTCCCTAGTGGGGGTTGGCCCTGTATGAGTCATGTGGGTTAAAGGGTTATTAGACCACCCTAGTGGGGTCGGCCCTGTCACATTATGTTAAATGGTTAATTTGGGGCCGACCTAGTTAGTGTAAAGGACAAGTTGGAGTTGTGTATAAATAGAGGAGGTGTGTTCCTCATTTAACACACATTCACTCACTTGTGAGTGGCACATAGGTGAGAGAGAGATATTCTATGAAGGAGAAGGAGATCATGTTTGGGATTACATATTTTGTATTTGTTGGTCATCTATATTGAGGAAGCTTTGCTGGGTTTTCTACCCCATGAGGGTTTCCCAAGATAAATCTGTGTCTCTTGTGTTTATGCTGTGCTTGTTGTTCTTTCAGTGATCTTGTATATGCTATTGTTGTGAAATGGAATGTAATACTGATATTATTTGTCTTAGAATATTAAATCTTAACATGGTATCAAAGCTAACTTGAAGGAAGGCAATGTATGGCACTTACGACACTTGCTTCACTTGCGACAATTTGAAGGTTAGGGTTTTATATAGCAAAAACTAGTCATTGTGGAAATTTACCTATAAATCCATTTTGGTGAAGGTTCAGGAACTGAAACCTTTACAGGTCGTATATAACACCCCCATGTGCCTTTTTTCAGAATGAAATCCTCAGATTCATTGTACTTTGTGAGTTATGATCAGTACAAGTTAGGGTTTCTGCCTCTTCCATATCTCAGTCATAAACAAGTGACCTAGGAGAAAAGGTCACAACTTGGGATATGAATCTCCAAATGAAATTTCATAAAATGTGACAGGTAGAGCACAGACTGAATTTTCTCAGGTAATTTTTTCAGAGGTCTAAGTTGAACTAGTGACACATGGCACGCCGTACAAGTTTGCTCTCCTATTTTATCCCATAAACAAGTCACGTTGCGACACTTGGCATAACTCTCTCTCAGAGAATCGAATTGAGGTCAAACCTATTGGGTTGGAAATATAACATGTCAGGATACCACAGGATGAAATTTCAGACCCTGTGGATTCGTAATTTCAAAGATACACCAGAAACAATCAAGTGCATATTTTTGTCAAAACAGAATTTGATTTTGAGCACCTCCATTCTTGGCTTGTCACTGCTGCGGGAATTTAGGGCTTGGGAGAAAGTTGGAATTTTTGGAGTTGAAGACCACGGCTGAATACTCCTCATCAAAATCGAAATTTAGAGACTAAGATCGAATTTTTTGGTTGGGAAGAAGGTCGGGCTTGATCAAACCCTAGTTTGGGATTTTGATCGGAAAGATGGAAAATTAGGGCTTCTGCAAAAGTTGGAAGTTTTGAAGTCTATGACCACGGCTGGAAGCTCCTTAGAAAAATCAAAGTTTAGAGCTTTAGATCGAACCTTTTGATTGGGCACAAGGGTGGGCTTTATCAAACCCTAGTTTGGGGTCCTATCTAATGAATCCAAAAGATTCAAAGGCAATTTTGAGGGGTCAAATTTTACAGTTTTCAAAATTGCAGTATACCAGCTTGATCAGCTCAACAAGCCATATCTTTCCATCCATTCAGAAGTTTGAAATTCAAAGATTGAATTTTTAGGGTTTCTCTGACAAACCCTAATCCAACTCCAGATCCATTTTCAGCAAATCAAAGTGGATTGGGTTAATCCTAGAAGAGAGTGAATTGGACACCTTCATAAGTGAATAAGTTCCAGTTCCAGAGGGAGATGAGGCTAAGACCTTACATACGAAGAATTCAAGCCATCCTGATAGGTATGACTTGAGGAAATACATGTATGTTTTGAAATCTGATTCTTGATTAAGTTCATAATATGTTTGTCTTCATGTTATTAAGGTTAGTACAATTATGATTGTTTGATAATGAATGCATGTGAATCATAGAAGACATTTATTGATTAGGGTTATGACACTTATGATTGTAATAATGCACTTGTGTTGTATGAGGATGATGTTGTCTTCTAACAAGATACAGGTACATCAAGAAAGAAAAATCAAGTTCTATGACCATGATGACATGAAGACAAATACTCATCCATAATCTTTGACCATATAGAATCTCTACTTACGAGGTATGTATGAGTTTGTTCTACTATGCTTAACTTATGAGATATGCAGGTTCTAGCACAAGGTCTCTAAATCATTGAAGAGAACAAAGAAGATATTGTTTGGGTATGTTAAGACATAACCAAGCATGATAATCCAGGTATGTTTTCCTATATCAAGTTAGAATCCTACTTTGTGTTAGGATCTTAGGTAAGTATACCTATGTATGAAATGATCATGACCATACATAATGTTTTGATAGTATTGATATTATACTAATGAATGTATGATTATGTATGAGATCATGAGGATGACACTAGTGCACACTTAAGCATGCATAGTGGTACAGAATGAATAGAAGTTCAAAGAGATATAGAGATCAAGTGGGAGTCAACCACACAAACATAAAAGATAAGTATTTGAGTTTTTATTTGAATCTCTGAATAGTTAATGATATTGCTCATAATAGTTGTATGCATATTTGTATTCCTATAATATATCATGCATAGTGTAAGCATTCATATAGCATTGAACAGTATACTACTAATATGCATATGATGGGTAAGTTGGACAAACAATCCATTGTTGTTTATATTGAATGAAACCTCTTTGCTGACATGCTGAGAGCTATGCACGCTCTTGAAATTATGTTTTGGTAGAGATGGAAGGCATCTAGATAGCCACTGTATGCATACAGGATATGGAAAAGTGTTGTGCCAAAATATTGGTCAAGATAGTTGCATAACTATGTGAATCATATCAGTATGCATAATAGGTTATCATTGAAATGACAACATGATTTGATGATTATGAAGTATTACTAATCATTTAATTAAATTTGATTTGTAGGAAAGATCATGAAGTATGATGAACACCGAGCAAGTGATGGATGCTTGACAAGAAGACTTACAAATCAAAGATACTATAGAAGGCTCGTGGCTAGAATATTCTCTTAGAAAGAGGAAGAGGATCATGACGAGATGTTTGCTCCAAGTGGCTAGATAAGACCATTATCTTAATGATGTAATCGAAAAGGAATCACGAATCGAGAAAACTCCTAGGATTCAATTGAAGAAATCTTTGCACGGGTACCAGCATCGATGATGCAGATTTCAACGTTTGCTACAAGGTTGAAGATGGTGTCTATATACAAATGACATTCTTCTCTTAGATGGATGCAAGAAGGAACTCACCACATACTTCGAATGATCTTGAGGCTCATATCAATAGACCCATTTGACGAGAGATGGCATGGATAGATATGCATAAGATCACTCAATGTAGAGTGTGAATGATGTTCATACACAGAGGAAGAATTAATAGCTTCTTGACAAGCTTGGGATTTACCAAAAGTAAAGATTATCCTAAGTTTATGGATGATGAACCTGTCATACTATTACTATATGTGGATGATCTCTTTCTGGCAGGGAATGCGAAACAGATCATGGAAAGAAAGAAGAATCTAGCTACAGAATTTGAAATGAAAGATCTCGGATTGATGCATTATTTCCTAGGTCTGGAAGTATAGCAAGGCCCAGAAGGAATCTTTCTCAACTATTGAGAAGATTTGATATGTTGGAATGTAAATCCATGACCACTCCCATGGATTCCAACTTGAAGCTGTTAGTTGATGACTCATCAGAGTTAGTGGATGTGACTCTATACAGACAGATTATTGGGTCATTGATGTATCAGACGAATACTAGGACAGATATATGCTTTGTTGTGAACACCTTGAGTCAATATCTAGTGGAACCTAGGCATGTTCACCTGATAGATGCAAAGTATGTGATGAGGTACCTAAAGAGTATGATAGACTTTGGTCTATGTTATCTTTAAGATCACGACTTCAGATTGTATGGCTACACAGATGCTGATTGGGTAGGAAGTGTGTCAGACAGGAAGAGCACATTGGGAGGATGTTATTGTATGGGATCTGCCATGATCTCGTGGTTTAGCAAGAAGCAGTCTAGCATGGCTCTCAGCACAACTGAAGCAGAATATATTGCTACTTGCTCTGCTAGATGTGAAGCGATATGGATTCGAAAGTTGTTATCAGGATTATTTGACTTAGAGATGGACTCCACTCTAATCATGTGTGACAACCTGAGTTGTATCAAGATGAAAGAGAAGCCAGTGTTCCATGATAAGTCAAAGCACATAGATATCCAATATTTCTATATACAGGATATGGTGTATAAAGGAGCTATAAAGCTCGAGTATGTGAGCACTGATGAACAAGTTTTTGATGTATTGATCAAACCTCTGTCTCGAGTAAAGTTTGAGTATTGTCAAGACAAGCTTGGTGTATTTTAGAAGGACCCTCCTCAAAAGGGGGAGTGATATGGTCGATGATGTGGATACTGTATCAATAATGAGGATACTTGTATTGATGAGGTGGATACTGTATCGATGATGAGGATACTTGTATTGATGATGTGGATATTTGTATCAATGATGAGGATACATGTATCGATGATGAGGTTACCTATTCCGACGATGAGGTCGATGATGAGGTTACCTATCCTGACGATGAGGTCGATGATATCAATGATAAGGTTAAGAAGTGGTCCCTAGTGTACAAGAGGGATTGTATCATCCCTGGACTTCGGTCCTTGAATTCATACATAGACATATGTCTCCAATAAGTGATCCCTAGTGGACAAGAGGGATTGTATCATCCCCAGACTTTGGTCCCTGAATTGATCCATAGACTCTTGTCTTTGAGAAAGATGTTGTTGAATGATGTAATGTGCACTCCTGGAATGCTCAGCATAGCAGTAGGTGATCATTCACAAAACCTATAATGATGTAATGTTCACTCTTGGATTAGCAGGTGATCATTCATAGGTTGTAAATCCTAGATTTGATCTAGGTCATATCCCAGTTGAAATAATACTGGCTATGTGGTTGAATGGAATGATGTAATGTTCGCTCCTGGGCTGCTCAGTGTAGCAGCAAGTGATCATTTGCAGGTCCTGTAATGATGTAATGTTCGTTCCTAGATTAGCATGTGATCATTCACAGGTTGTAAATCCTAGATCTGATCTAGGTCACACCCCAATTGAAATAGTATTGGCTTTGTGGTTGACTGGAATGATGTAATGTTCACTCCTGGACTGCTCAATGTAGCAGTAGGTGATCATTCGCAGGTCCTGTAATGATGTAATGTTTGCTCCTGGATTAGCAGGTGATCATTCACGGGTTGTAAATCCTAGATCTGATCTAGGTCACACCCCAGTTGAAATAATATTGGATCTATGGTTGACTCGAATGATGTAATGTTCGCTCCTGGACTGCTTAGTGTAGCAGTAGGTGATCATTCAACGGTCCTGTAATGATGTAATGTTCGCTCCTGGACTACTCAGTGTAGCAGCAGGTGATCATTCACAAGTAGTAAAATCCTAGATTTAATTTAGGTCACATCCAGTATAAAAAAGGACTGGCACTGTGGTCGGGATTGCATCATCCCTAGACATGAGAGATGTCTTAAAGTGATAAGGATTGATCATTTTGTAAGCAGATCGGGATTGCATCGTCCTTGAACATTTGGTTCAAAATGTACGTGATAGGACTGCATCGTCCCTGAACATTTGGTTCAAAATGCACATGATAGGATTGTATAATCCTCGGACTTATGTCCTAAAGTGAGCAGGATTGATCATCCTGTAATGGGATCTTGTACATTGCAGAGTATGCTTCCATGTTGATGATGTTGATCGAGAGGATCCAGATGTTGATCGTGATGGTCTAGATGACGATGCTATTGATCGTTATGGTCTAGATGATGATGATGTTGATTGTAATGGTCTAGATGATGATGTTGTTGATCGCGATGGTCTAGATGATGATGCTGTTGACCATGATGATGTAGATGACGATGCTATTGATCGTGATGATCTAGATGACGATGTTGTTGATCGTGAGGATCCAGATGATGATGTTGATCGGTAGATCCAGATGATGATGCTATATCTGATTGAGTGCTGCAGAAGATGAAGACTCAATACTGACAATGTTGATGTTCCAGTATTGATTATGTTCCAGTAACTGAATGAGTTACTAATGATGCTGTATAAAGAAAGCTTCCAATGATTTATAGATGTATCATGTATCATGTAGTCGATGACTCCTTGCTCCTGTTGATGTTGTTATAATATCCTTCTCATTAAGGGGGAGTGTTGAAATATTGTAACTTCTAAGAATATTATATTTGTACTTTATTATTCCGGAGATGTTTCATTCCTCCGTGAAGACCTTATTGTATATTCGGATATGTTTTATTCCTCTGTGGAGAATGTGGTAACTTGGGTTATTAGATTTCACTAGTGGGGGTCGGCCCTGTATGAGTCATGTGGGTTAAAGGGTTATTATAACACCCTAGTGGGGTCAACCTTGTCGCATTATGTTAAATGGTTAAGTTGGGGCCGACCTAGTTAGTATAAAGGTCAAGTCAGAGTTATGTATAAATAGAGGAGGTGTGTTCCTCATTTAACACACATTCACTCACTTGTGAGTGGCGCATAGGTGAGAGAGAGATCTCCTATGAAGGAGAAGGAAATCATTTTTGGGATTACATCTTTTGTATTTGCTGGTCATCTATATTGAGGAAGCTTTGCTAGGTTTTCTACCCCATGAGGTTTTCCTAGGATAAATCTGTGTCTCTTGTGTTTATGATGTGCTTGTTGTTATTTCAATGATCCTGTATATGCTATTGTTGTGAAATGGAATATAATACTGATATTCTCTGTCTTAGAATATTAAATCTTAACACTTCTTGTGTTCGCCAATCTAGATATAGCTCAATTGTTGTATATGGGTGTTCAAAATTATCTACTAAGCGAATGGGCGGATCCCTACTATTTACAACGGAAGTTGGAAGTCTAGAATTCTCAGCTCGACCTTCGTAGATTAAATATGTTTGCACTTCACTTGTAAATTAAGGGTCCGCCAACCCTTGTTGTCGTAAGTATTCTTCCAGTGCTCACCATTTTGGATATAAATAAATTGACGGTCTAGCTTTCGTAGGTTGAATAAGTTTACATTGCTTTGCACAATTTGCTTTCAAGTGGAAATATTCTCAAAGAAAGAGCAGTCGCTCTTTCTCCAAGTTGTCTATTTTTACAAATCCCTCATAATGGAAGGGTCAACCAACCCTTCTTCTACCCATAACTGTATTCATAATAGTTCTAGGATGCAAGAAGGGTTGGTTGATCCTTCCTGTGTTGGCCAATATGGATATAGGTGAATTGTTGAATAAGGTTGTTAAAAATTATCCACTAACTGAACGAGCAGATCACAAATATTTATAGTGGGAGCAAGAAGTCCAAAATTCTCTGCCTGGACTTCGTAGATTAAATATGTTTACACTTCACTCGTAAATGAAGGGTTCGCTAACCCTTGTTGTGGTAAGTATTCTAGCAGTGCTCACCGTTTTGGATATAAATGAATTGACGGTCTAGCCTCTGTAGGTTGAATAACTTTACATTGCTTCACACAATTTTCTTGTAAGTGGAAATATTCTTAGAGAAAGAGCATATTTGTCTTCTTTCTCCAAGTTGTCTTTCATCCCGATTGTGGATGGTGGAAACATTAAACCGCTCAAGTTTAAATTCTCACATCCGCAATTCTGCAACCCAATTAATAATTTTCCTTTCAAAATTAATGGATTTTTGTGTGTTGCGGAAAACATAGATTTTCTCCAAAGTTTGTCCTTTCCGAACCCCGCAATCGGTTCATAATGCGGATTGTGGATTCCTTGGTCATTTGGACTTGAAATTCTTTCATTCTGCAACCTGCAACCCGCAATTGCAATTGATCACTTTTCCATGCTGTGTCTATGACACAAGAGGTCACTGAAGTCTCTCAGGCAATTGTTGATTTGCTTGGTAGAATTGTGATTGCTGATCCCACTCCAGAGGTCTATTGATGATCTATTTGTTATGACTTAGTCCAGTTAATCATTTTCTCTTTAGAAAATTCATTAATTTTTTTGTGCTTTTGTGATTTGCGGAAAGCACAAATTTTCTCCAAAGTTTGTGTTTTCTGCAACCCGCAATCCGTAATGCGGAAGCTTAGTTATTTGGATTTGAATTTTTTTTCTTTCCACAACCCGTCATCCTGATGTGGATGAGTTGTTGGAAGTTTGGATTAGTTTGATTTTGAAATCCATGTTTTATGGGAAGTTTACCCTTTGTATCTATTTTGTAATTATTATTTAAGGGGGGGACAAAATCAGGGAAAGAGGACTGGAGAGACTCTGATTCATTAAGAGATTTTAATTTTTTGTAGCCCTGAAGAAATACAGTTAGTTTTCTCTTGATATCTTTGTTAATTTATCAAATTTGTTTGATGGATGTTGAAATACACTGTTTTAGTTTGCAACCACAATTAATACATTGATATGTAGTTTAGATGTGTCTTGACTTATGATCTATGTTGACTTTGACTGAGAAAATGTCTTTTGTCCTAAATAATGCATTGCATTGAGATTCTCATGTGTGGAATTAGGCCTCGGTGACTCAAATCTAAAGAGCACATCCCAGACCTGTGCATGGGAATGAGCTAGTAGGGATAGAACCCTGAGTAGAGAATGACTCTCTATAGCCTTTAGAACATTTTCAAGGAACATATTCTCTTGGTAGAAAACCCTTTGAAGAAAGGTTGACTCTTGATCATGGTACATGTTTACATGCATGCAAGATTCTTTGTCCAAGCCACATAAAATGTCAAATGTTCTTTGAAAAACCATCGAATCTCCATCCTGACACGGTTTACATCGACACAAACATGTTTTATGCAAAAATAAAAAAAATCTAATTGTAGACTTTCAGATAATTGTTCCTTTGATTAGTCTATTCATTATCACAAATGGTCTTATTTTTTTATTATATATTTATAAAATAATTGATTCTCGCTACTATTTTAGAGTTGACCAAATTGATTTTAAAAATGAAAAACACTTCAATATTACTATCGCTAAAAAAATAAACAATGAAATATACCAATTACAAATAATTCCATATCAAATTTACCCATGTTGGAATAAACTTTGGTTATAACGAGTCTCCGATCAATTTGTATATGAGGTGGTAAGACTTGCATTACTGCACGGAATCCCAAATCAAATGACCTATTATGAATAGAGTCACAATTAGACACAATGTAGCTATACGATACCATTAGAATCACAATCAATTAAATAGCAATAGAATCACAATCAATTAAATAGTATTATTGCAGCTTGAAATTATTTATTGAACAGTAATGTCATAGCTACAAATTATTAATTAAGACCTAAGGGATGTCTAATGGGATCTCTGGATATGAATTTGTAGTGCATGAATAAAATAATTAAAGATACTAAGCTTTAACATTGCTGATGGGGGAGAATTTTTTGTTGTTGTAAAGATGCGAATTTATATTAAGCTAATAGAAATATAGTAGAGATTACAGTTAGTGGTGGTCTTATCCAGAAGTGCTAGTCATAGATATCAGCAGAGTTGTGGCGATTCAAAATCAAACTATACAAAAAAAACTTTCCCATTGTAGGGAAACTAGGGTGAATATCAGGAGTAGTCATGGCCATAGAGGCATACAAAAAACTGGTAGTCATAGGCAGAACCAAAAAAGGAAAAAAGTAAGAGAGAGACATCAGAAGAACCTCCTCAACCAGTTGTAGAGGGGCCTTCTACATCAGAAGGTGTCTCCTCTAGAATTGGGTAGCTGTAGTAATTTGTGTCCTTCCAATCACTTGCAGGTGTTGGAGCAGCATTCCCAGGTGTCGCAGTAATACCAGGTGTCGACGTAGCTCTCACGGGAGGCAGAGTAGTCTTTGCATAAGGACAAGTGGCCTGAGAAGGGATATTGACCGGAAAGGGCATGGTATTCCGGGGAATGATAGGAACAAAACTGGTCGGCTTGTGTACGCTTGGCCAGGATCGGGCCCAAGGTGGAGGGGATGGGGAAGTAGGTGTGTGGTTGATCCTTTCCCTTCATAAGGTTCCTTCACTGCATGTAAAAAATGACATGCTACCCTCTAGGTTGGACTTATCCATGCCAAGAAAAGTGGCCAAAGTTCCAAGGGTGGCTTTAGTTCGGACAACAGATGTGGTGGCGCTAGGTGTATTGTTCCCAAGACGACTGTAGCAACCGAAGGGATGAATGGCGGAATAGGAGTCCCAACTGAGTGTGTGTTCTAGGGTGTCGAGGGTGGCTGCAAAGTTTAGCAGAGTAGGCCGCATGGTGGTTGAGGGTGGCCTCCAATTAGTTTGCATGGCCTCCATATGCTGGCCTAACATGTTCTTTACAAGCCAATAGGGGTACCAAGTCTGCTGCTGATTCCTGTAGCCAAAATGTACGTAATTATTCTAGCCTCCCAAATATCAATAAGTAAACAGACTGGAATGGAGACTTCAGCACCGTATCCTTGACTGGTGTGACTCATATCCAGAGCTGCATATTTATGCTTTCTCTTGGTATTGGTACCCTTTGTCCTACCCATGGGATCCAATGAGAAGATGTTATAGGTGCAGGTAAGCGAGAGCGTGAGGAGAACGGGAGCACGAGGAGCCTGGAGCAGAACCAAATGAGTGCAAATGCGCAATGCAAAGGGACACAACATAACATAGTAGCATGAACCTGGAAGCCTGATTTTTGCACGTCGGAGAGCCATGTGAATTGTTTCCAGTAAGGATGAGGGGATGTCGGGGGCAGGAGAATTAAAGAGCCCAGCAACTTGACGTTGCATGGCTGACCTCACAATTAATACATTGATATGTGGAGGGGTAAGGCCTCGGTGAAGGCCCAAGGGATGTCTAATGGGATCTCTGGATATGAATTTGCAGTGCACGAATGAAATAATCAAAGATCCTAAGCTTTAACATTGGTGATGAGGGAGAAATTATAAATGCCCGCTCAATGTTATATAGGGGCACAGATGAAGGGTGTAGATATGTGGTGACGAAAATCGATGGCCATAGGCGCCCTTCGCAAATTAAGATGGTGCGTGAACTTGTATTATGTTGGCAACTAGAGATAACATAAAGATGTAAGTGATACATCATGTGCATTTATAGATATATATATTTATACCATGTAACATTCCCTTCTCTTAATACACTCCCTTAAGATTCCTTAAGAATGAACTATGTTGACTAATGAGGTCCAGTTAAATTACATCAAAGGTGTTTACTAGAGGCATTGCCTTATGTTGAAGGTGATGAAGGTGTTTATTTATCTCAACTTATGTTGAATCTTATTGATGGAAATTCTTCCCACATAAATCTCAGAAGGTGTTAATTATGTTGATATAGAGTTGGCTATTTTGATTATTAAAGGAGTTGATTAAGTTAATTATGTTCATAGTGTATTTTGTCTACTTTGTTGGCTATGTTGATTGTTGATGGAGTTAGATATGTTGATTGTGGATGGAGTTAGCTATGTTGAATGTTGCCTATGTTTACTTAGTGAATTATTGATTTTTTGAATATGATAATTATGATGAGTATGCTAACTATTTAAGTTGTTGACTCTGGTGAGTGTTAATGATAAGTCACAAATGCACACATTCACCTCTAGAAATCGTGGGTTGTAGTCTGGTTTGCATTTGTGTATACCGACACTCCTCTAGTAGGGTGGGTAGTAGTGTGCATTTATGTACATGAACCACTCGCTCTCCTCAAAATGTGTGTAGTTGTTGTTGATGGAGTTGAATTATAGTATGCTGAATATGTTGATTATTGAAAGAGTTGACATATGTTAAATATGATGAAGCTGATTAGGGAGGGGTATATTGATGTACCTAAAGTTTACCAGTTGTATTTTCATTTGTTTGCAATCAACCAAACCCCAAATTGCCTTGAGTTCGTCGACTAGTGCACCACCAATTACTCCTCTGAGAGGGTGATTGTGGGCACATCTAGCTCTAGAATCATGTGCCAAGTCAACCCCCTCACTTTTAGGAAAGCCTTGTATATCCCAGATGAGTTCTACCAGAAATCCAAAGCGTACATGGAAGAAGACCTAATTCATTATTTCAGATAGGCCCTAGCCGAGCTTAAGCAAAGTTTATTCCATGCTAGCCTACTCCCTAATGTCTCCGTCCAGAACCAACTTTTCCCTGGTGAAGTCCGTCTGTTTAGATAAGAGTCCAAATGTCTTATAACCATGCTGTCCCAGTTTCTAGGATTAGATACAGACCAATATATCACTGAACCTTTGATAAGACTACTTTTTGTCATGAGCACATGTCCTCTTCAGCCTAAGGATCCTAGTCAATCCATCCAGTATGCTTGTCTTAGGTTTGATGTGGCCCTAGCTAAGAGTATTCATTCTCAGCTAGTGGATTTCCCCAAAACTAGAAGCTTCAGATTCCAGTCATAACTGCTGAGAATGTTTTTGTCCTTTAATGAAGAGAACTTACAGATGCCCGAGCTTATGCTCACTCAAGATACACTCACAAAATACGCTCAGTTCATGAATAACATCATGTCGGAAGTCCACAATGTTATATTTCAAAGGAAGCTACCTAGGGTATTAGAAAAAATGAAAGAGATGCTACATCCTTCTCTAGAGAAGAAGATAGGCGACTGGTTCCTCTCAGAACACAGCACAACAATCAGAGTTTATGGGTTTTCCGATGCACCTTATGCACTACCCGCTTTTCTAACCCCTAGACTATTTACACTAGAATTCATCAGGAAGAAGCCAAAGGTGGAAGTTGAGCATTTCCTGGAGGACAAGAAGGCCTCAGATATCACCTTTCCATGGGTTGTAGGCCCATTCATTGTTAAAAACAAGACTTCCCTTCCAACCATTGAAGGTATGATGCAAGACATGGGGCTTCAAACCAAGGCTGCTATAAACTATGACCCCCACCATATCATCTCAGACATAAGGAAAGAAAGAAATAGAAAGGGTTTTGAACATTTTTAGCTTGCAGGTCTAGTTGAGGCTGCAAATTGGTTAGAATATCCTGGCAAAGAGCAAATGGAGGTATATGTATAGGATGAATCCACCTCCATGGTACCAAAAGCCACTTCTCCACTACCTATCTCCTCCATCCTAGTCCCAATGTTTGAAGAAACTATACCCATTTCCAGTGGCTCTGGGCAAACCAACAAGTTGGAAAAGATTGATGTCATGGATATAGATGATGACACAGAAAGAGCTCCCAAAAGGCAGAAAGTGCAAAAACTTGAGTAGCAGATTGTACAAGTGTCAATGGGTCAAGGAAAAAAGAAACAGGTTAATATTAAACCTGAGCAACAGATTGTACAGGTGTCAATGTGTCAAGGAAAAAAGAAACAGGTTTAGATTAAGTTGCCTACTTTAGAGGTTAAAGAATATGTATTCAGCCAAACATCCACTAAACCTGCTGCACCCAGCAAGAGTAGAGTAGAGCTACTGGGTGAGTACAAAGAGAGCACAAAAGAAACCTCAGAGGAGTCTAAGCTATATGAAGAGGTGAGGCAGATTTCAAATAAAGATGTGTCTTTGGTAGCTAGAAGGAGCTATGCCCATAACACCTTGAACTTGGCCTTGGATACCAAAAGCAAAGCCACTGAACTGAAAGTGAACTTGGAAGATATTCTTGTTCCTGATATGATCAACTTGCACAAGGAGACTAGGGAGGTTATATATGCCAAACTGCTAAAGGATTCCCTAGAACTATCAAAATTGCAAGTCAGTAAGGGTAAGGTTCAAAATTAGCTTAGACTAGAGAGAGTGGAGAACAAAGTCCACAAGACACAAATAAAAAAGCTGCAAAATGCATTGTTGGTTATTGAAATCCAAGAAGAAAAGAAGGCTAGTATATAAAAGATGTTGGATGATAAAGGCAACACCATTCAGTCATTAAAAAAGAAGCTAAAGATCCCCTCCATCCTGTCGGGATATTCCTATACTCCATCCTATTCCTACTAGCATTATCATTATTTAGCATTTCAGTCATGCATGCATTTTTGCATGCAGGAATGCAATTGCATGCATCCCAGTCATCAATCCCAGCACCTAGTCCCCATTCTTCTAACCTCGGGAGCTTCTTTCTGATCATTTCTAGCCCTCCTAGTACTTAGTGCACCCTCCTTTCACCTACCACATGTGAAAGGCACCCTCTCTCACCTACCACTCAGTTACACTCAGTTAGTTCCTTGATTTATGGATCTGCTCCATGATTTAGGGACATATGGCCTAGTTAACTCACTAAAACACTCTAATGGACCTCCAGAGAGCCTAGATTGACTATTTTGACTCTAGTTAGCTCCTCATGACTCCAATAAGCTCCCCATGCTCCCTCCACTGAGCCTCCTTCACTACATTAGTGCTTCTATGTGCCAGTTACACCTACCACACTTAGTTAGACTCAGTTTTACACCTGGTTGACTGTTACTTGTGCATTGATGACTCCACTTATGATGATTAGGACTCCTAGAGATGTTTTGTTGACACTCCACTGATGATGATGATGAATCCTAGTGCAGATAAGCCATGCCCATGCAGGCTAATTCGAATTTCCACCTTGGCATTCAAATCCTCTCCACCATTGCATTATTTATTGTTCATATTATGATTAATGAATTAGTGTGTGATGTTATTCTGCTTCTATCCGAGTTCTACTGTATCATAATTCGATTGCTCCTTTACACTGCATTGACATATTTTCTTTTATTTTTTTGCTTAATATTAATCTTTCATGTAAGGTATACATCATCTCTTAGATCTGCTGTGAGTATTTTCACAGGGTATTAGAGCATGTTGAGAGTATTGTCTATCTCCATTCCTGAGAGTTTTTTGCAGGTTATTATCAAGATTTCGAGTGCAGCAGTTTTTGCACTTTTGCAGCAGTAGCAGTTGCAGATATTTTCTATTGTTTTTTGTAGGTCTTCTGAAACAGCTTCCATGAATCTGGAAGGAATTCTTCCTCTTTCTCCATTCAACTATGATGAGTGGAAACCAAAGATGATAACACATTTGAAGAGACATGGTCTCTTTGATTATTGTTTTGAAAGAGAGTTCGAATCCTCTGAAGAAGAGAATGATTGGTTAAATGAAGGTGACAAAGCCTATGCAGCAATGATGTATGCTATGTCTTGTTGCATGGTAACCCACTTCCTTTCTGCTGAACCTCCAAAATATCTATGGGCCCATCTGGATGAAATATTTGGAAAATAGAACGAAGGGATTGGTCCAAACCATTTTGAGAGCAATCCCAGTGATGCATTCACCCTCCTTTATGGTCTCCCTGATCATGAATCAGTATCAAACATATCTCATAATGAATTTGTCCACAAAGAAGAAGAAATTTCAGATTCTACTCTCATGCTCTCAATATCTTCTATTTTGAATTCTGTGCCAGCTAACACTCTAGAAACTGCAGAGGTTCTTAAATCCTCTCTTGCACAAGAGTCTATTTGTTTGCATAATGATGATCTCATGAATGTTTCGGAGGTTAAATCAACAATTGGAGGTAATGCATTCACTCTCCTTGATCACTCACCTCTTATGTACTACTGTAAGATCATTTGTACATGCTCTCATAAGTTTATTGAAGATGTAGGGCATTGTCATTCGCTTGGGATAATTTCTCATGCATTTCATGGTTTTGATCTCACCTCTAATGGTTCAAAGGAGATCTCAAGAAACCATTTTTCAAGTCTTCGATATGATTTGGATTCCAAGAAATCACTATCATGTGATGGTTCTTTTGGGCATAATCTCACCTATGATGGTTCAAAGGAGAAAACAAAAGACTATCTACACATTGATGGATTTGATCCTACCTCAGCAGACTCGAATCACAGGTTCCAGGATCATCCTCATACCTTTGGATTTGTTCTCATCACATTCGATCTAAAAAGCAAGTACAAGCACATGCTTTTTGAGCATGATACACTTCTTCCCAAGAAGATACCTCCAGACAGATGACCAAGCATCACACCTGCTTGAGTTTGGAGCATTTATTTTGGTGTGCCACACAGTCTATTTTAAGGGGGGGTATTTTTCCCATGAGGTTTTCCCCATTTCCTCGGTTTATGGACTGTTATTTATTATTCATTGTATTGGGCGACCTTTGGTCTCAGTTACCAAGGCCTAGGATGGATTAAGGGGGGGTGTTGGGATTTTCCTATACTCCATCCTAGTCCTACCAGCATTTTCACTATTTTTCATTTCAGTCATGCATGCATTTTTGCATGTAGTCATACAATTGCATGCATCCCAGTCATCAGTCCAAGCACCTAGTCTCCATTCTGCTAGCACTGAGAGCTTGTTTCTGATCATTTCTATTCCTCCTAATTCTTAGTGCACCCTCCTTTCACCTACCACATGTGAAAGGCACCCTCTCTCACCTACCACTCAATTACACTCAGTTAGTTCTTTGATTTATGGATTTGCTCCTTGATTTAGGGACAGATGGCCTAGTTAACTCACTGAAACACTCGGATGGACATCCAAAGAGCCTAGATTGACTATTCATGACTCCAGTTAGCTCCTCATTACTCCAATCAGCTCCCCATGTGCCCTCCACTGAGCCTCCTTCACTACATTAGTGCTTCCATGTGCCAGTTACACCTACCACACTTAGTTAGACTTAGTTTGACACCTGGTTGACCATTACTTGTGCATTGATGACTTCACTGATGATGATTAGGACTCCTGGTGGTGTATTGTTGACACTCCACTAATTATGATGATGACTCCTAGTGAAGATAAGCCATGCCCATGTAGGCTAATTCAAATTGACACCTTGGTATTCGAATCCTCTCCACCATTGTATTATTTATTGTTCATATTATGATTAATAAATTAGTGTGTGATGTTATTCTGCTTCTATCTGAGTTCTATTGTATCATAATTTGGTTTCTCCTTTACACTGCATTGATCACTCTTCTTCTATTTTCCTGCTTAATCTGAATCTTTCTTGTGAGGTACACATCATCTCTTAGATTTGCTGTGAGGATTTTCACACATCGAGCTGGTAGAATCTTCTGAATTGGAAGAGCTAGAGGAGAAGAGAGAAAAGCTACACAAGGAACTAATAAACTGCAAAGCTAGGCTGTTGAATTTTGAAGAGATGGAGACTTTGTAGCTGAGTGATATGGCTCTCATGGTGGAAAGTGAAAAGAAGTGGAAAGCTAAGTTTGAATACCTTGAAAGGAAACTACAGGAGAAGAGCAAAGAGTTGGAGAACATGGTCACACCCTCCTCCATAGAATCGAGTGATTTCTCCATTGTGCAGGCTATGCCACAGGAAATCCTAAAAGACTTAGAAGTGGAAAGGTTGCAGAAGAAGAACACAGAGCTAAGGAGCAGAGTATCAGAAGAAGACCAAGAGGGAAAGACTTGGGAGGCTAAGTACCTAGGGCTACAGGTGAAATATGATGAATTAATAAAGCAGGTTACAGGTGAGACCTCCCTGCACAAAGCAAAGCAAGTCATTTGGGATGAAATTATTGCAGATGTAGAGAAATTGAGGCCATATATTGATTTCATTCTGGACAAAGAGGTTGTAGTAAAGTTATCCAGGAAAAGAATAACAACATTCAAGGAAAAGTTGAACAAGAATCCCATGGAGTGTGCAGAAAAGGCGATAGAATTTCTGAATGGGCTGACAGAGGATGAGGTGAAAACAACCATCACAAAGGATAGAGTGTATACTATTATTTGGGAAAAGAAGGTGGTGAATAAGTATCATGAGATGAACACACTTCAGGAAATGATAGACATTTTAGCATATCAAGTAAAACTCTTCAAAGAAATGTTTGATCCATTATTCAAGAAGGGACTTCCTCTCTTTTGGGAGGATGATGGCATCATGAGGACACAAGAAGAATACCAGGGAAAGATATCTACTTCATCATGTTCTCTTTCATGTCTGGATAAGTGTATATTGAGGCATAATTAATATGATTATGCTCTGTTTCTTGATTCCAAGCATCCACAAACCATTTTCTACTAAAGTTAATGCATAATTCATTTAGTAATGCTCTGTGTTGATGGACTGTTCTTATTTTCTTCCTTATCATCAAACAAACAACTCTTTGACTGTAAATGAGTAGCTACCCTACCTCTGTTATGAATTCTTTGAAAATCATTGCCACTCCTCTGTTATGAGTAGATATCTCTTTTGTTTGATTTATCAAATTTCTTTGAAAAATTTCTGATTTCATTCAGTTCGTGTATTGAAACAATTATGTGTTGTCTTTTCAATTTATGAATGCATCTGATTTGTTGGTTCAGATTTTTCTTAACTCACTGTTTGGATGTTATTATGTATTAGGTAAATTTATTCTAATGTTTATGTATTGAGTTATTGTAATTTTCTGCATAATTAATGAAATTCAGTCGGTTTCTCTTGGCCATCTTTTTTGGATAATTTGTCAAATTTCTATGAACTATGTTTTATCTTGCCAATTTAATGAATGAATCAATCTATAGGTTGGATTTCTATTAATATACGATTCATGTGTTATTATGTGTTAAATGAATTTATTCATTTAACTCATTTTATCTATTTTTGCAACTGATAAACAACCACACATATACATTGATGCTAAGTGTAAAAGCGCTCTTACACAGCCAGTTGCTTGGATCTGCATTGGATAAAGATAAGAAATCTTATGCATTTGATTCTAATGCATTTTTATTTCATTCGTGTATGTTGTGATTGTGTAATTGAAAGGTTTTTAATTATGTTGTGATTGTGTAATTGAAAGGTGTTTTCCACTGTGCATGTGTAGGTTGACGTGGAGAAGCCACATGGGTAGGAAGTCTGGTGCGGAGGAGACACGTGGGAAGGAGCCCTGACGTGGAGGAGTTGCATGGGAAGAAGGTGTGATGTGGACTGACCACATCATATCCACACGTGCCAGCGACCGTGAAGGATGGGTGGAGGTGGTTTCACAAATGGAGGAAGGTGGTTTTCCTTACTGCCCTTCCAACTTGCGAAATCATGTGGTGTTGCCATGTGGAGAGCGGTTTTTGTAATGCCCATATTTTGATTAGGCATATTTATCAGTTAGACACGCCATACTTTATTTTCTTATATATTCTGTTGAAATCAGCTCGACTGAGTAAACTATATTACGATATGATGGACCTCATTATATGATGTTACTTTGTTTTATGATTTCACTATGATTATGATGTTACTATGTTATGCGGTTACGATGTCATGATTATCATATGATTCTTTATTTTACGATTACAGTATTTGTTTATATGTTTTCATTAATAAGATGTGAAATATATGATTTGGTACGTGGATACCATCTTCTTATATAAATTATTGAAGTATTATATGTCATACGCATCTATGATTAACTAAAAAGGTTACCTGAAATAAAATGATTTTTGATAACATGGATCAATGGGCGATCAATGGGAAATGCTCTCTATAAATTTGTATTTTGAAAAATACTAACCTACAGGACACAAGGGCTATGGGATAGCCAGTTACTTGATCTGATGTATATTGGAAAAAAAACATGTTCGTACAGTAAACCTTAGCAGCCAAAAATGATGTTACAATAACACAAACTGATAATCCCGATAGCAGCAAAGTATGAGTTGATAAGGGCGTAGGCCCAGTATGTTGAGAGGGATGGATGTGTTTCCCACCCTATGTTTCCATGAGACCCGAGGTCGTGGGAGGGCCGTGCTGAGACACGCTCCCCATGTTGTTGTGATGACGATGGTCGGATGCCTACTAGGGGAGGATAGGTCCGCTGTTCAGCCAACGCTATCGCTCTCAAGTTCTATGTGGTTAGATCGGTGAGTCCGACATCCACTTTTGTACTAGCAGAGGAAGGATAGGGAGGATGATGGATGTAGGTTATGATGGGAGGATGTGTTAGTTAGTACGGTTGAGGGTTTAGTATTCCTTGATTCCGAGTTAGTGGTAGTAGGTACCCTTCCTTGTACATGATTGATTAAACTAATGTAAAGATAAAGATAATGATGTGAAATCGTAAAGAATTAACTGTTAAATAACTGAGAATGTTGAAGTAATTGTACTATATATATTATGTTTGTTCTTATACATGGGGGTAAATACTACTATTAGTTAGCAGGTATGCATAGGCGGGATGGGGTTTGTCTATAGTACATTTATGTTCTGTGCATACGCTGGCCACGCATGCACACCTTGCACATGTACACTAGTATCGATATACAAACACTTAACATATTGAATAAATGTATAAGTTGTCATAAGTAATTAGGTTAATCATGCATTGACCGAATTGAGATAATGAATATAAAGTTAATTAAGATGTGTAAAACAAGTCAATTAAGCTATGTATTACTCGTTGGTAAACATCATGATATACAATGGAGAAAAGTGTCATCAGTTAACATTGTCGTTTGAGAATTGTTGTAAATAAGGTAATGGTACTGTCTAATTAATTAGTAAGATTGTTTAAGCACTTAAGGGTGCTTTGTTTAGAAGAACGACGATACTATGTAGATGTTAGGGTTCTCATGTGATAAACAAATGATGTAAAAGACATCTTTATTAAATTCACCATTATTATTACCTTATGGTGATTTAATTAATATTATTACTTAAAATTTATTTTAATAATATTACTACCCATGTCATAACAATTGCAAAATAGGTAAAATTTAAATATTGACTAATGAATGATTAGAGTGTGATTATTTTACATTTCTAAGTTAGACATAATAGGATAACAATTTTGGAATGAATGTGATGTGATGGAAAATGGTTTATTTAATTATTCAATACGAATCTTGGAATTTAAATCTCAAGATAAGTGATCTCGATGGATGAGGTAGACCATTAAGACACATCATGTCCAAGTTGAAAAGGGGCAACTATTTATATAATATTTTATTAATTACATTAATGACATTAAATACAAAGTTGGTGAATAGACTTGTAATTAATAAACCTTGTCCCGAATGGATAACCTTTGGGTAATCATTTCGATCGTAATAAATACTTACAACCGTCAATCAAAGTCAAATAAATTTACCATGAGGGTAAATAATTATTTGGTAAATTAAGTGTGAAAAATACATTTTTAAAATGAAACGTGTATGAACAAACTAAGGAAAGGAGTAAGTGTTTGAGGGGCTTGAGAGGGGGAGTTTGGGGCGGTGGAGTAAGCCCAAGGTCTTCTCGAGGAAGGAAGTGGATATATAGGGGGATAAAGTTGAAGGTAAGGGAGTTGGAAGTGAGGAGAAAAAGTTGGAGAACATAAATGTTTGGGAATAAAAAGAAGGTTTGAGAACATAAAAAGGTTTGGGGAGAACCTAAGTAAAGATTGCTCTCGGGATTATCAGTTTGTGAGCTCGGGGGCTTGGAAATCCTTTGATTTCCAAGGGCCATCAATATAATAGCTGGTCAGTAGGGTGGACACTTCATCTTGCATGACTAAGAGGATATACAACCTGCTACAACCTATGATCTACTAGCATCAGCATCAGGTAATTTTCTTGATTATTTATTTTATTTAATTATTATGTGGAAACGTACTCTGAAACGTGCATATACCTTCTTACTGATTTATTACTGTGAAACATATTCTTATGCGAAAGCCACAAATTGTTGAAGGAAAATATTGATATGTTAGTTATTCTTTTAAATACGAATGTATGATTATTGGAGGCAACATGGTATGCTAAAATCATTTAAAAGCATAGAATTTTCATTAGAAATTTACTCACACTACCTGAATAAGTTAATACATAGGAAATTAACTTAGAAATTTACTTAGTGCTCTACTGTAAAAACCAGAGCACTACAGATGGTATCAGAGCACGGCTCGAACACTCAGACCTTACGGGCCTCTTCGATATATAAAAGTAACATAGAAGATGACTTAGGGCTCTGTTGAGAAAACGGAGCCCTACAGTAAATTTGGGAAATTTTTAACATTTTCATTATGGACAAATAACAATAACAAGATTATCAGTACATACATAGCATACAAATAACAATAACAAGATTATCATTGAAAATAAAAGAATGCATAGTCGAAAATATTTAAGTAAACCTTAATGAATAATATTGAAAGCACAATATCAGAATAATACACCAAAGAGATACAGGAGAGACCATTTTTTAAAGGTGGTCCACTCACTCCCTAGGCTACTCCACAAAAGGGTTTTATATATTAGTATTCAAAACATAGGATTACAACTTCTCTTCCAGAGAGTACTTTCAACCATCAGCAATCTGTAAACATACCCTAGCCGTCAACGACAGTCGTAAGGACATCTCATAATAATCCAAGGGTTATCTATTCTTCTCAACAATCTATATCTCTGTTGCGCCTTTTAAATCACTCATCAGGATCCTTTTCAGCTTCATGCAAAGCTAAATCCAAACCAAATGGATAACTACGATAATATAAACTTGTGGAATTTGAAACTTTTGGGGGTTTCCTCTATTTTCACTAAAGCCTCAAGCTAGATTCTTAGCACTACTCAAATGCAAATCTACATAACTATAACAATACAGAACAAAATCATTTCATAAGAGGGTATTCATCCTTCCTACGATTTACCTTACAAAAGCGACAAAGTTTTATTCTATTCATTATCCTTATTATTTTGTTAATAAGAAGTTACAGGGTTTAACCCTATGCGCATTCTGCGTTTCTTTCACCGAACAACTAACAGTTTTGTCAAAACCAAGTTATAAAAACTGAAACCCATGATCTCTGTTGGCACGGAGGCTTAAGAAAAAATAGAAAGATAGGACGAACTGGTTCAGCGCTGGCATCCATAAAACAGTAGACGACACACGGTTTTAGCAAAGGTGTAAACCCTAATCGACACCAATTAAAATAATACACAACAAGGCATCGTAATCCATATGCAATCAGAAACAATACAATAATGCACAGATTGGAGGAGCTGGAACCTATATGCAATCGGTAGCACATAAAACTAATAATCACAGAGATCCCGGATAGTGATCTACCCCAAAGAAATTCTCACGCTTTCAAACCAATTCGATTCAACATATAAACCAAAGTTTAAAGACGTCCTGAAGTAAGGACAAATCTACGCTATCAATCAACATGCAAGGCTGTTATCTACAATCCGTTTAGCCTACTGCGTTTTCATCCATCATCAAGAAGAGAATTAAAATTTCATAACGCAGTATAGATACACTATGACTAAATATAGATGCCAAAGATATGTAGGATCATGCATCTGCATGACACACAGAGGCTACTTTTAACTTTACCTACACAGGGATTGCATCTTTGTTTATGTGATCAACAAAGGTAGACTTAAAAATAATTCAAAATATGAAGGCAAGAGTGAGGGATAATACTTTACCCACAACGACGGCTCTCCCTTCCTCATCGGGGCGAGATCAAATCCACAAAAGGGAAAATCGCTCTCCCTTCTTCATCTGTGGAAAGACCCAAACTAGATATCGGAGCAAGATTAAAAACTACAGTAGCAGGCACACGCCTTAACCACTAAGCCAGAACGATGGTGAAAATGCCTTAGAGTGTGATTATTTTTGATAAAAATAGAAAAAGGTGAAACCCTAGCGTAGCTTCAGAGAAGATATATCGGGCCTAGCCCAGATGCTCAGCAACGACAACCTTCAAAGCAACCATCGGCCAAGCTCGAAGGGAAACACGCATCATCGAAGCGCCCAAGGCCAAAGATTTTCTCATTTGTTACCAGAGCATTACCAGTAGCATTACCAGCAGCCAACCAAGTCAAAGAGAGCCCGCACGAACCACCAATATAGCCAAGCGCCTAGTTCGCCTAAGAGCACACCTTCTTTTTCTCACTTACGAACCTGAACCTCCTCCTGTTGATCAAACGCAGGAAAATTAGAATCAGAATTCAAATAGGAATAAAGGTGAACCAAAAAAAAAGCAAACGCACACTTGAATGAATGAGAATGTGAATACCAATGCAGATGCAAAACCAGACCATTCATGGGTGCATTCGATTATCAATGCTCGACTGTCTTTTGGTACTGAACTAAACGATAAATAGATATATTGTACAGGACTGATTTTCAGGGAAGAAACATTGTTGTTAAAAATAAAGATTGTTAGCAACTATGAATGCAATATCCGCATAAAAGGGAGCCACACCCCTGACCTTATACCTTGTTATATACAAACGTTCTTAAGGAACCCATAGCTCCACCATGCCTAGTAGCTGAGTTCATCAAGAGTTGCAGAGCGGAACAACTCTAGAAAAAGAAGGGAAGAAATGGCCGCGTCTTGGGGATTGACCCTATTTAGGGTTTCCCCCACTTTCCTAGGGCGGTGGGTTGCTTGGAGAGACCACGTGCCCTCCATGCTTACTCGCTCTTTGCACGGTAGTGATCTAAGTGGAGAGGCCGCCCTCTTTGCATGGCGGTGAGAGGCCACGTCGTTCAAGCCTTCAGACATAGGAAGGTGTAGGGCTAGGGTTAAACCGAAGCATTAAAGGGGTTCTATTTGTATATGGTTTGTAAATCTACGTTCTATTTGTATATAGTTTGTAAATCTACATTATATTTGCATATAGTTTGTAAAAGAATATATATATGTTTGTAAAATATATATATAGGAGGTTATAATATATGTTGTATTAAAGTTTACATTTATTGTTATATATTCTGATAGAATATATGTTTTATAAAATTTAAATTTATTCATATTTTGTTAGAGTATATGTATTATAAAAATTAATTTTATTTTTTGTTATAACATATGTTGTTAAAATATATGTTTTATAGAAATTTTAATTTTTAGTAGTAAACTTAACTATGATTGGTTAAGGGTTAACAATTAATGTGAATAAGGTTAATGTAAATTAGGTTATTTAGATTAAGGGGTAACATTTAAAGTTAACTAAAATATAGATATTAATGATAACCGAGATTTCAACTCCTAGTCAAAGGGATGAGAGAGACCCGAAATCTCAAAAACAAGACATCGTTAAGATCAGCATGAGGAGCTGAACACCATGACAAAAATTGTTTAATAAAAACGACTATAGATTTTACTGCGCTAATCCTGACAATTTGTTATCTCATGATGCAAGTTATTTCTTACGCATAAGTATAAGTGTATGAATACCTACATTTTAGTTCCACGTGTATTTGATTGAACAACTAAGGATATGATTTTATTTCAATAACACAGGAACTATCATGGTAACAACACGCAAAGGTCGAGGTCGGGGTCAAGGTTGACCACCGTCACCGCCACCTCCGCCACCGTCATCACTGCCAACACCGCCACGATCAACCTCAATGCCTGAAATGCAAATCATAATGAGGTCTTTGGAGGCTATTATGACAACGATGAACAGGCAGTCAGAAAGGGTCGTCGAGGTGGAAACCACTCAAGTGAGTCGAGAGAAATCTGAAAGGGCACATGGCTCAAGACAGGAACCGCTTCAGGACATATCAAGGGAGTTGCAAAAGATAAAGGTTCCAGAGTTTTCAGGAGGACGACCCGGTAAGCATGCCGAAGCATGGCTGGAAGGCATGAAGAGATGCTTCGCATTGAATGAATACACATCTAGTTCCAAGGCTAGGATGGCCGTCTTTCAGCTTAAAGGTGATGCTTTGAATTGGTGGTCAGATCTCGAGAAGCAGTTGCACCTTACTCCTCTTACGACATCTTGGGAATTGTTCGAGGAGAGGTTCCACAAGAAGTATTTGCCAAATTATTACAAGGAAGAACAGGCAGGCGCACTCCATTCCTTGGTACAAGGAGACAAGACGGTGGAGGCGTATGAATCTCAGTTTATGGAACTAGAAAAATATGTTCTTTACCTAGATGTAGATGATTGTCAGGTAGAGCGTTTTTTGTATGGACTTAACTACAAGATTAGAGCTGTTGTGTGGATGTGGAAGCCAACTTCAGTTTCTATGGCAGTTGAGTATGCTCGTTATGCAGCTGATATGTCAGATGGAAAAGGGGGTAGTAAGTTGACAGGAACCAATCAATATGTTTCAGGGAAGGCGTCACGTCCTTACTTCAGGGGAGGACAATCTAGACCTCCTCCTTATGGTAACAGGTTCACACCGAGGGGTAATACTTCAGTTAACTCAATCTCCCAGGCATCGTCCGCAACCCACCAAATCCAGGGAAGTACATAGGGAAGTTCCTATACAGGAGCAGGGGGTTTTAGAGGACCGAGGGGAAGGAACTCATCTCAGAGGATTCCTCCGAGCAACATGCAAGCCCCTCCTAATCTCTCTTGTTGGGGTTGCAGAGGTCCTCATTTCCAGCGAGACTGTCCCAAGGGTCGGTCAATCAGCAGGCACAGGGAAGGAAAGGCACCCATGGATAGTTTGGGTAACAGTCATCGGATTCATGCAGTGGTACATAACCAACAAGCAGAACATCAGTCTATCGTAGTAGAATCCACTGGTAAAGTAAACAATGTCAAACTTAAAATTTTGCTTGATCCGGGATCAACTGATAGTTTTATTTCACCATTTGCATTAGATAAATGTGGGTTGGCAGCCTACAAGCATGATGATTTCAAACTGGTTGAAATGGCTTCAGGAGCTAAGCAAACAGTAAATCTTAAAGTGAGGAGTTGTGAGGTTGACTTAGGAGTATGCACCACTAAGTTGGATGCTTATGTCACCAATTTGGGGACTTATGACCTCATTATTGGCATGGATTGGTTAGAAGGCCATAGAGATTTCTTAGACTGCTATGTGAAGAAGGTGTTGTACCTCGATGACGAGGGAAAGACAATTCAAATCCAAGGCTTGAAGAGGAAGGTATCCCTCCGTTTCATCTCTATGGTGAAAGCTAAGCGGTGCCTAAGACAAGGATGCCAGTTGTTCGTAGTGGAGGCCATGAGCCATAGTAAAAGACCTTCCTTGAATTCTTACCCTCTACTTTCCGAGTTCAAGGATGTCTTTCCGAAGGAATTGGCAGGACTACCTCCAGAAAGAGAGCTCGATTTCACAATTGAACTAAAACCTGATGCATAACCTATCTCAAAAACTCCTTATAGAATGACAACTCCAGAGCTCCGTGAGTTACAGATCCAGTTAAAAGAGTTGCTAGATTTGGGACTGATTAGACCTAGTATCTCATCGTGGGGAGCACCAGTGATATTTGTTAAGAAGAAGGATGGATCTCTGCGACTGTGCATAGATTACAGAGATTTGAACAAGGCCACAGTGAAGAACAGGTATCCCATACCAAGAATTGATGACCTCTTTGATCAAATGAAAGGTGTGTCAGTCTTCTCAAAGATTTATTTACGATCAGGGTATCACCAGTTGAGGATCAAGGAAGGCGACATTCCTAAGACTGCCTTTCGAACTCGATTTGGGCATTACGAGTTTGTAGTGGTACCATTTGGTTTGACCAATGCTCCAGCTGTATTCATGAGCCTCATGAATGGTGTCTTCCGAAATTACTTGGAACGCTTTGTTTAGGTCTTCTTAGATGATATTCTTATCTATTCTAAGAATGAGAAGGAGCATGAGGAACACTTGCAGTTAGTCTTGACATGCTTAAGGGAACATAAACTTTATGGTAAATTATCAAAGTGTTCCTTCTTCTAAAAAGAGATTCACTACTTGGGGCACATCATCTCAGGTGAAGGGATCTCTGTAGACCTGGAAAAAATAAAGGCCATTGAAGATTGGCCAATTCCAAGGAATGCTCATGAGGTGCGCAGCTTCATGGGGTTAGCAGGCTATTACCGGAGGTTTGTGGAAGGATTTTCTAAAATTGCAAAACCTATTACCACCTTGCAACGCAAGGGAATCCAGTATGAATGGACCGATGAATGCGATGTCGCTTTTACAGAGTTAAAAAGATTTTTTGAAAAGTGCATCGATCTTGCGGGTACCAGACATGGATAAAGATTTCATGGTATGCACCGACGCCTCGAAGCAAGGACTAGGAGCGGTGTTGATGCAGGAAGGTGGGGTAATAGCTTATGCATATTGGAAGTTGAAACCTCATGAGGAGCAGCATGCCACGCATGATTTGGAATTGGCAGCAGTAATGTTGGCACTAAAATTATGGAGGCACCACCTAGTTGGTAGAAGCTTCACCCTTAAAATAGACCATCAGAGCTTGCAGTACATCTTTACCCAAAGGGATTTGAATGCTAGGCAAAGGCGATGGAGTGAGTTCATGAGTGAGTATGACTTTGGTATCTCTTACAACAAAGGAAAGGAGAATGTGGTGGCAGACGCTTTAAGCCGAAGGCCGAGACTTTTCTCCTTAATTCCCTTGAAGGTGGACTTGAGGGAAAGAGTACTAGGACAACTATTGGGAGATAGTTGGTACCTAAAAGTAACCTCAACTATTCAGAATGGAAAGGAACAGGAATTGAAGTATGATGGGTACCATCTTGAGGAAGATGGATTGTTGCGGTATTGGGGAAGGATGTATGTTCCTAAGGAAGGTGATATCAGGGAAACAATCCTTAGAGATGCCCATAGATTGCATTACTGTTCACACCTAGGGGTGAAGAAGATGTATACTAACATAAAGCAACTCTTCTTCTAGCCAGGTATGAAGATGGATGTAGTGGATTTTGTTTCGAAATGCCTTGAGTGTCAACAAGTTAAGGCAAATCATCATCACCCGGCCGGTCTCCTACAACCGCATGATATTCCTACGACTGAATGGGAAGTCATTTCCATGGACTTCGTTGTAGGATTACCACTCACATCTATGAGACATAATGCTATTTTGGTGGTAGTCGACAAACTGACCAAAAGTGCTCACTTCATTCCAGTCAGAGACACCTATGATGTGACAGATGTGGCAAGGGTATTCATAAATGAGATTGTACGTCTTCATGGAGTTCCTAAAAAGATAATCTTTGACAGAGACCCTAAGTTCACTTCCATATTTTGGACATGCATGTAGTCAGCATTAGGGACACAGTTGAACTTAAGCTCAACTTATCACCCCGAGACAGATGGACAGACAGAGAGGGTGAATCAAGTGATGGAGGACATGCTTAAGATGTATGTTATGGATCAACAGACATAGTGGGAGAAATATCTTCCTTTAGTGGAGTTTGCATACAACAATAGTCATCACAGCTCCATTGGTATGCCGCCATATCAAGCATTGTATGGGAGGTCGTGCAGGACACCACTCAGTTGGGATAGGTTAGAGGATCGAGTTTTAATTGGGCCTGAATTGATACAGGAAATGGAGGAGCAAGTGTTACAGATTAGGCAGCGGTTGAAGGAAGCACAGGATAGGAAAAAGAGTTACGCTAATGCACATAGATCAGAAAGAACTTATGGAGTAGGGGATCGTGTATTTATTCGCATCAGACCAAATAAAAGTACCATTCGATTTGGGAAGGGTACCAAGTGTTAGAAAAAAAGGATCCCAGAGCAATAACAATAAACAAAAATGCAAATATAATCACACATACACATTACAAGAGAGACACAGATATATCGTGGTTCACCCAACTTGGGCTACGTCCACACTGAATTTGCTAGTCCTTATTATGATTACCGTCCAGCAAGTCGAAGGGATACAACCTGTAGCACAACCGCTGCACTTCCTCTTCTCTGTTTTTCACAGTCTCTCTCCTTATCTCAAAGATCTTTACAATGCATAAAACCTAATACATCAACCACCCTAGCGGTATTACAATGTCTTTATTTTATAGGGGAAATACAATGAGAAAATACCACGGGATACCCAAAACCATGGGTCCGCAAAACAGCTGGCGAAAACAGCCCCAAAAATTTTCTTCGGGGGCGTTGCCCCCCAACCCCCATTTCTTGGGGGCGCTGCCCCCGAACCCTCGCCGGGGGACCGCTGGCCCCTTAACCCCCCAGCCAGGGGGGGTGGTCCCCCCTGGAACCTCGTGGGGGGACGATGCCCCCCCACTGGGGTGTGTGTACAGTCCACCTACATATCATATACAACTGGGGTACAAACACGGCTGATACAATATCATCTATGAGACTAGAAGATCTGGCTCCACAACCAACAATCTCCCACTTGGAGATTGATCACAGCAACTCCACCACTACTGCACTTGCTGGACTTGGACTTGGAAAATTTCTCCTCTTCACCTTCATGCTAGAAGGCCAACTGAAACCGAGCACGAACTCAGTTTCTCTCTGGTCACTACCTTTGTGAACATGTCTGCAGGATTCTGGCTAGTGTGTATCTTTTCTATCTTTAACAGTTCATCTTCCAGAACAGAGCATATGAAATGGTACTTAAGCTGTATATGTTTAGTCTTGGAATGGAATGCTGAGTTCTTTGGAAGGTGAATGGCACTCTGGCTGTGACTATACAATCTGCTATCCGTCTGCTTCTTACCCACTTCCTCCATAAACCTCTGCAACCAAATCATCTCTTTACTAGCCTCTGTAATGGCAACATACTCTGCTTCTGTTGTTGAAAGTGCAACAACCTTCTGTAGTTTCGAAATCCAGGTTACTGTTGTTCCACCTACAGTAAACACATACCCTGTGGTACTCCTCCTGCTATCCTTGTCACCTACCATATCTGCATCAACATATCCCTGTAGAACAGTGTCTGAACCTCCAAAACATAATGCCTCAGTGGTAGTACCTCTCAAATACCTAAGAATCCACTGTACTGCCTTCCAATGTTCTTTACCTGGATTGTTCATATATCTGCTCACAACTCCCACTGCATGTGCAATATCTGGTCTTGTGCACACCATGGTATACATCAAGCTGCCAACTGCTGATTGATAGGGAATCTTGGACATGTAATCTGTCTCTTCTTATGTCTTGGGACACATTTCCTTACTTAGACTGAAATGGCTAGCCAAAGGTGTACTTACAGGTTTTGCATTCTGCATTCTGAACCTCTCCAACACCTTTTGTATGTACTCACTTTGAGACAATGTCAATTTGCGATTTTTTCTGTCTCTTGTTATTCTCATACCAAGGATTTGCTTTGCAGCACCCAAATCCTTCATCGCAAATGAATTAGCTAGCTTCCTTTTGAGTACATTTATATCCTGCATTTCAGACCCTGCAACAAGCATGTCATCCACATACAATAACAAGATATTATGTATTCCATTGTCTAGCTTCTTGAAATAAACACAGTGGTCAAAATGACATCTACTATAACCTTGTTCTGTCATAAACCTGTCAAACTTTAGATACCACTGCCTTGGAGCTTGCTTCAAGCCATACAAGCTCTTTTTCAACCTGCATACCAAATCCTCCTTATCTTTGACCTCATACCCTTGTGGCTGCTGCATATATATTTCTTCCTCCAAATCCCCATGGAGGAAGGTTTTTTTTACATCTAACTGTTCAAGATGCAAATCTTCTACCGCCACTAGACTTAAGATAGTCCCAATTGAAGTCATCTTTACAACAGGAGAAAATATTTCATCAAAATCTATACCTTTCTTCTGTGCAAACCCCTTTACAACAAGTCTGGCCTTGTACCGCTTCTTACCTCCTTCTTCTTCCTTCAACTTGTAAATCCATTTGTTTTGCAATGCTCTTTTACCAGCAGGCAACTTAACCAAATCCCAAGTCTGGTTTCCTACCAATGAGTCCATCTTCTCATTCATGCCTTGCTCCCACTTCTTTCTAGTTTCCACCTACATTGCTTCTTCATAACATTCTGGTTCACCAAAATCAGTCATCAATAAATAATACATTGAAGGAGAGTATCGTTCAGGGAGTCTACTTAACCTGGTAGATCTTCTTACAGTTGCAGGAGTTTCAGGTACTTGCTGCTGCTCTTGATTTTTTGGCACCTTCGAAACTTCATTTTCTTTAACTTCATCAAGCACTATGTACTTTGTGCTTTCCTTTTCCTGTTTCATTCCCTACAACTGATCTTTATACATGACCTTTTCATTGAATATCACATCTCTACTCCTGATGATTTTGTTATTTTCATAATCCCATAAACGATAACCAAATTCATCAACCCCATATCCAATAAAGGTACATTTCTTGGATTTAGCTTCAAGCTTTGTTCTATTTTCTTTATCAATATGGACAAATGCTTCACAACCAAACGTTCTCAGAAATGAGTAGTTTACTTTTTTATCTGTCCATGCTTCCTCTGGAATACCACCATCCAAAGCACTTGAAGGTCCTTTGTTTACTAAATAAACAACAATATTTACAGCATCCGCCCAAAACTGTAAGGGCAACCCTGGATGCAGTGTCATACACCTTGCACGCTCCATGATCGTTCTGTTCATCCTTTCTGACACACCATTTTCCTGTGGTGTTCCTGGGACTGTCTTCTCTCTACGAATCCCATGGTATGAACAATAACTATCAAACTCCTTGCCGCAGTACTCACCTCCATTATCAGATCTGAGACACTTCAACCTTTTTCCTGTCTCATTCTCAACCAAAACTTTCCACTTCTTAAAAGTAGCAAACACATCAGATTTCTATCTAATGCAATAAACCCAAGTTTTTCTAGTTGCATCATCAATAAATGTAACATAATAATGAGAGCCACCAAGAGATTGTACCTGAGCCGGTCCCCATACATCTGTATGCACAAGCTCTAATTTTTCATTCTTCTTCTGTTTCCCAACCCTGAGAAATCTGACTCTCTTCTGTTTTCCATAAACACAATTTTCACAGAATTCCAAACTTACCTGCTTCAAATCCGGCAGCAACTTCTTTGAGCGAAGAATCTGCATCCCCTTCTCACTCATGTGGCCAAGCTTATGATGCCACAATGCTATATCTGTTCTTGTGGAAGCTAAAGAGATAGAATGGTCAGTATTATGAGGACATAAATACAACGTACCTACTCTGTCTCCTTTTGCTATCACCATTGATCCTTTAGTGATCTTCCACCACTTTTCTCCGAACGTAGATAGACAACCGCCATCTCCCAACTTCCCTGTTGAGATCAGATTTCTTTTCATAGCAGGAATATGCCTAACATATTTCAACAACCAATCAGTTCCATTCTTAACTTTTATCCATACCTTACCCATTCCAACAATTTTACATGGCTCATCATCACCCAATAAAACATGTCCAAAGTCGCCAGGAACATACTCATGAAAGTATTTCCTATGGGGTGTAGCATGACATGAAGCTCCTGAATCTACTACCCAATAATCACTAGTATTATCTAATGCAAGAATCAAAGCATCTTGTAACACATCACCTGCTACATTTGCTTCCTGGGTAGTCTCCTTCTGTGCATCTCCTTTCTTCTTTAGCGATTTGCAGTCTTTCTTCAGATGTCCTTTCTTTCCATAGTTCCAGCACTCTATCTTTCCCAGTCTGGACTTGGATCTGCCTGTTTTAGACTTTCCACGATCACCTTGGCTCTTTCCACTCTCCTTTTGTCTTCCCCTTCTCTCCATGGTCAACGCATTACCTGATGTCTCACCTGTGCTTTTTCTTCGCATTTCCTCGCTAAGAATAACACCAATAACATCATCAAATTTCAAGGTGTTTGAACCAGAGACAGAGTTACTTACAGCCATGACCAAGCTATTCCAGCTTTCTAGCAATGAACACAAGATTAGAAGAGGCCTAACCTCATCATCAAAGTTGACACTTACAGAACTTAGCTGATTTGTAACCGTATTAAACTCATTTAAATGATCAATAACAGATCCACCTTCAAACATCTTCATATTAAATAAATGCTTCATTAGAAATATCTTGTTGGAAGTCGAGGGTTTTTCATACAGCTTACCCAATGCTTTCATCAAACCCTCTGTTGTCGTTTCTTTTGAGATATTGAAAGCCACCGACGAAGCCAGGCTCAACCGTATTGTTCCTAGAGCCTTTCTGTCAAGAACCACCCATTCTTCGTCCTTCATAGTCGTCGGCTGCTTTGCTTTTCCTCCCAACGGTAGGAATAGATCCTTTTGGTATAGATAGTCCTCCATTTGCATCTTCCATAACCCGAAGTTTTGGTCGTTAAACTTCTCGACCTTAAACTTTCCTTCTTCTGCCATTGCTCCCACTCGAACCAGAAAACCTAGCTTCCTGCGGGTTTAACTGCCAAATAGACCTTTGGCTCTGATACCAATTGTTAGAAAAATAGGATCGCAGAGCAATAACAATAAACAGAAATGCAAATATAATCACACATACACATTACAAGAGAGACACAGATATATCATGGTTCACCCAACTTGGGCTACATCCACATTGAATTTTCCAGTCCTTATTATTATTACCGTCCAGCAAGTCGAAGGGATACAACCTGTAGCACAACCGCTGCACTTCCTCTTCTCTGTTTTTCACAGTCTCTCTCCTGATCTCAAAGATCTTTACAATGCATAAAACCTAATACATCAACCACCCTAGCCGTATTACAATGTCTTTATTTTATAGGGGAAATACAATGGGAAAATAACATGGGACACCCAAAACCATGGGCCCGCAAAACAGCCCTAAAAATTTTCTTCGGGGGCATTGCCCCCCAACCCCCATTTCTCGGGGGTGCTGCCCCCGAACCCCCGCCGGGGGACTGCTGGCCCCTGGACCCCCCATCTAGGGGGGATGGTCCCCCCTGGAACCCTGTGGGGGGGCGATGCCCCCCCACACCCCCCCGCTGGGGTGTGTGTACAGTCCACCTACATATCATATAGAACTGGGGTACAAACACGGCTGATACAATATCATCTATGAGACTAGAAGATCTGGCTCCACAACCAACACCAAGTTGTCACCTCGATTTATAGGTCCATTTGAGATTCTTGAGAAAATCAGACCAGTTGCTTATCGTCTTGCGCTGCCACCCCACTTGCATAAAACTCATAATGTATTTCATGTTTATGTATTACGACATTACATAGCTAATGAGACTCACAAAATTCATTGGAAGGAATTGCAGGTCTCGGACGAGGGAACCTTCAGGGTCGAACCATTACGTATACTTGAACGTAGGGTTCGACAGCTCCGTAGTCGTCACGTGGACCAAGTTAAGGTCCAATGGGACAAGTATAGCCCAGGGTCTGCTACCTGGGAGGATGCAGAGGCCATGTGTCGAGATTTTCCCTCACTATTTTGATTATAACTTCGGGACGAAGTTTCCCGAAGGGTGGGTGTATGTAACACCCATATTTTGATTAGGCATATTTATTAGTTAGACACACCATACTTTATTTTCTTATATATTCTGTTGAACTCAACTCGACTGAGTAAACTATATTACGATATGATGGACCTCATTATATGATGTTACTTTGTTTTATGATTTCACTATGATTATGATGTTACTATGTTATGCGGTTACGATGTCATGATTATCATATGATTCTTTATTTTATGATTACAGTATGTGTTTATATGTTTTCATTAATAAGATGTGAAATATATGATTCGGTACGTGGATACCATCTCCTTATATAAATTATTGAAGTGTTATATGTCATACACATCTATGATGAACTAAAAAGGTTACATGAAATAAAATGATTTTTGATAACATGGATCAATGGGCGATCAATGGGAAATGCTCTCTATAAATTTGTATTTTGCAAAATACTAACCTACAGGACACAAGAGCTATGGGATAGCCAGTTACTTGATCTGATATATATTGGAAAAAAACATGTTCATACAGTAAACCTTAGCAACCAAAAATGATGTTACGATAACACAAACTGATAATCCCGATAGCAGCAAAGTATGCGTTGATAAGGGCGTAGGCCCAGTATGTTGAGAGGGATGGATGTGTTTCCCACCCTATGTTTCCATGAGACCCGAGGTCGTGGGAGGGCCGTCCTGAGACACGCTCCCCATGTTGTTGTGATGACGATGGTCGTATGCCTGCTAGGGGAGGATAGGTCCGCTGTTCAGCCGACGCTATCGCTCTCAAGTTCTATGTGGTCAGATCGGTGAGTCCGACATCCACTTTTGTACTAGTAGAGGAAGGATAGGGAGGATGCTGGACGTAGGTTATGATGGGAGGATGTGTTAGTTAGTACTGTTGAGGGTTTAGTATTCCTTGATTCCGAGTTAGTGGTAGTAGGTACCCTTCCTTGTACATGATTGATTAAACTAATGTAAAGATAAAGATAATGATGTGAAATCGTAAAGAATTAACTGTTAAATAACTGAGAATGTTGAAGTAATTGTACTATATATATTATGTTTGTTCTTCTACATGGGGGTAAATACTACTATTAGTTAGCAGGTATGCATAGGCGAGATGGGGTTTGTCTATAGTACATTTATGATTTGTGCATACGCTGGCCACGCATGCACACCTTGCACATGTACACTAGTATTGATATACAAACACTTAACATATTGAATAAATGTATAAGTTGTCATAAGTAATTAGGTTAATCATGCATTGACCGAATTGAGATAATGAATATAAAGTTATTTAAGATGTGTAAAACAAGTCAATTAAGCTATGTATTACTCGTTGGTAAACATCGTGATATACAATGGAGACAAGTGTCATCAGTTAACATTGTCGACTGAGAATTGTTGTAAATAAGGTAATGGTACTGTCTAATTAATTAGTAAGATTGTTTAAGCATTTAAGGGTGCTTTGTTTAGAATAACGACGATACTATGTAGATGTTAGGGTACTCATGTGATAAACAAATGATGTAAAAGACATCTTTATTAAATTCACCATTATTATTACCTTATGGTGATTTGATTAATATTATTACTTAAAATTTATTTTAATAATATTACTATCCATGTCATAACAATTGCAAAATAGGTAAAATTTAAATATTGACTAATGAATGATTAGAGTGTGATTATTTTACATTTCTAAGTTAGACATAATAGGATAACAATTTTGGAATGAATGTGATGTGATGGAAAATGGTTTATTTAATTATTCAATATGAATCTTGGAATTTAAATCTCAAGATAAGTGATCTTGACGGATGAGGTAGACCATTAAGACACATCATGTCCAAGTTGAAAAGGGGAAACTATTTATATAATATTTTATTAATTACTTTAGTGACATTAAATACAAAGTTGGTGAATAGACTTGCAATTAATAAACCTTGTCCCGAATGGATAACCTTTGGGTAATGATTCCCATCGTAATAAATACTTACAACCGTCAATCAAAGTCAAATAAATTTACCATGAGTGTAAATAATTATTCGGTACATTGAGTGTGAAAAATACATTTTTAAAATGAAACGTCTATGAACAAACTAAGGAAAGGAGTAAATGTTTGAGGGGCTCGAGAGGGGGAGTTTGGGGCGGTGGAGTAAGCCCAAGGTCTTCTCGAGGAAGGAAGTGGATATATAGGGGGAGAAAGTTGAAGGTAAGGGAGTTGGAAGTGAGGAGAAAAAGTTGGAGAATAGAAATGTTTGGGAATAAAAAGAAGGTTTGAGAACATAAAAAGGTTTGGGGAGAACCTAAGTAAATATTGCTCTCGGGATTATCAGTTTGTGAGCTCGGGGGCTTGGAAATCCTTTGATTTCCAAGGGCCAGCAAGATAATAGCTGGTCGGTAGGGTGGACACTTCATCTTGGCTGACTAAGAGGATATACAACCTGCTACAACCTACAGTCTACTAACATCAGCATCAGGTAATTTCCTTGATTATTATTTTATTTAATTATTATGTGGAAACGTACTCTGAAACCTGCATATACCTTCTTACTGATTTATTACTATGAAACATATTCTTATGCGAAAACCACAAATTGTTGAAGGAAAATATTGATATGTTAGTTATTCTTTTAAATACGAATGTATGATTATTGGAGGTAGCACAGTATGCTAAACATCATTTAAAAGCGTAGAATTTTCATTAGAAATTTACTCACACATACCTGAATAAGTTAATACATAGGAAATTAACTTAGAAATTTACTTAGTGCTCTGCTGTAAAAACCAGAGCACTACAGTTTCAGATTCCGCAACCACCCATTCCTCCGTCCTAGTGTGCATGTTGGGGATGTGGAACGGACGTGGGACCGTTGATCTTTTCAACCATTTAAAATGGTCTGTATGTTGGCATGGCTGTGATCTTGACCCTGACGGTGCCAATGGTAAATGATGGATTGTATCACTCGTGTGAATAATCTCATCACGTTTATGATGGATTGTGTTTGTGTGTCACGACGTATAGATGATATCCAGCCACACTGTGATAATTAATGTCACAAACTTTTCTCCATTGATACTCTGATGATATCCCTCCCACTTCCTACATTGAAACTTAAAGTTCAAACTCTCTGTGTTTTCCAGTTTGGAGCTCTGTTTTCTCTAAGGACCGAGGTTTGATTTTGTTGAGGTCAAACCGAGAAGAGTATTGGGAGGGTAGAGAAGTTAGATTGGTTTGAAGAATCGACTGCTAGTTTTTCAATTGGTAGGTATTTATATTATTCAAACCATAAATCTAAATCACAGAGCATGCTTATTCAGCCTCATGGCTAAAAATCCATATCTTCCATGGTTGTCAAAAATCAATGCAATGATAGTTTCAATTTCATAGTAATTTAAAGTCGCTGAACGTTTTAGATTCTTCAAATTTCCTTCCACTCTTGTCTGTCTTCTTTAGATTTCCAGAGTTTATTTCCTTCAATTCTTTTTAGTTATCTTCTTACAGTCCATTAATATGAATTCACATCGTTATATTTGCAAAATCGTGTGTTACTCGTTACTGGGCTAAATTAATGGAATTAACAGGTTTAATGTCAATTGCCGCCAGCTTGCATACGTTTTTTGTCTGGTGATGTAGCATATTATTTTCATATATTCCATATTGTTTTATGCAAATCCTCTAGCATTTGGATCGGTTTGTTGGAAAAAGATAACGACAAATGAACTTAGAAAATTGAAACATATTTTTTCTTTTTCATATCATTTTGCAGTTAATATTCACTATAGTATACTGATCTATGTAAATGTTATACTTTATTTGAAATATTTGAAATTGATAATTTATGTCTTAATTTATATAATATTGATTACATTTCTTTTAGAAATATATATAATTTAAGTATTTAATTTAATTGAATAAAATTAAGCAATCAAATAGCTTTAAACAATATTAATGTATAATTGTTTTCCATTACAGTATCTTGGCTAGAAAAGTCCCATGTATTGGGTAGTTGGACGTGGTGTATGACTCAAATTGTTGGATGCAATGAGAACACATGTGAGTCTTGCATACGATACCAAGCCATTTAGTTGAAGAGATAAAGTTGATAAAAATGTTCTTAAAATTAAGTGAATTTTAGCAGAAAATTGGTGAATACCCTTGTCTGTCTTAAGTTGCAGGTTGATAATGAAGAAAAGAAAATAGTACATTAATATTGGGCATTGGTCATATATGAATCCAATATCAATTTTATCAGAAAATTGGTGAATACTTAGATGCAGTAAACCACATCATAAACATTTGAATTCTGATTTAATATTACTTTCATCCAAGCATGAAGAATAACACAATGGAAAAGATTTACTGGAAATAACAATTAACAGAGAAAGGAAGGAAATTTACAGACTGTTATTACTAGAAACAACAATTAATAGAGAAAGGAATGAAATTTACAGACTATCATTAATGAATAGTTTTTTCATCAGTGGTATAATTATATTCAACACATTCCAAGCAACACATGCATGCCTTCGCAGGCACACCATAATGCTAATTAAAAATTAAGCAGAATACCGTGTTGGAAAAGGAATTTAGCAGTGATGACAATGCAGATAGTGATGCCATTAGTTGGAATGACTCTGACTACGATTAACCAAACATAAAAATTCTTTCTTTTTTTATTTAAAAAAAAAATAGAAACAATATACTTTTGGGTCTGCTCTTCCCGAGAATGAGGTGAATGATATAGCAGCTTCTACTTCACCGAGAGTACCACAGATCAATTTTGGAATAATCAAATGCACGTGGAACAATCTGAGCGTTCTACGTGTCACCCTGGAGACTAGATTTCCACATTTGAATGACAAAATTTACAGAATTTTTGCTACAAATAGTTTGTTGTCAAGTCAAAAAATTTTCAGATAAAGTGAGGTCGCTCTTCGTCAGGTTGTTCCATTTCGGGGTGTTGGAAGTAGATGCTGAGGAGAAAGAGAGTTTGCTCCTTCCCCAAGGATGAGTTTTTTCGGAGTGTCTAAAGTAGATATCGGCACTTTAAACACATATTTCATAAGAACATTGCTTCGCACATTTTGCTTGAAAGTGGAAATATGCACAGAGAAAGATCGACCCCTCTTTCTCCAAGTTCTATTTTTACAATTCCCTCGTAAAAGAAGGTCTGGACGATCCTTCTTCTTCCAAATATTCTTTTCGTTATAGCTTAAGATGGCAAGAAGGGTTGGTCAATCCTTCTTCATCTTCACCATTTTGGATATCGTTCAATTTCTAGATAAAGGTTTTCACAATTATCTACTAAATGAAGGGGTGGCCGACCCTTATTCCAGTGTTCACCATTTTATATATAGATGAATTGGCGTACTAGCCTTCGTAGGTTGAATAATTTTACAATTCCCTCATAAATAAAGGGGCGGTCGACCTTTCTTCTGCCCAGTATTGTACTCATAAAATTTCTAGAATGCAAGAATGGTCGGTCGATCCTTCTTTCTTTTGCCATTCTGGATATAGGTGAATTGCTGGATATAGTTCTTCACAATTATCTCCTAAACGAAGGGGCGGCCGATTCTTCTCTTCGGAAAATGGAAGTTGGGACAAACATTTTTATATGTTAGAAATTAGATGATGTCTGGGTCCCTACTATTTATAGCGGAAGTCAGAAGTCGGGAATTGTCGACATAGCCTTCGTATTTAAATATATTTAAATTTATATCGTAAATGAAGGGTTGGATGACCCTTGCTGTGCTTAGTATTCTTCCCTTGTTCACAATTTTTGAAATACATGTATTGACAGCCTAGCATTCGTAGGTTGAACATATTTAATGTTCCATCATAAATGAATGGGCAGGAGACGCTTCTTCTACCCAGTATTCTTTTCGTAATCTTTCTAGACTACAAGAAGGGTCGTTCGATCCTTCTTGTGTTCGCTTCTTCTACAAGAAGGGGCGACCGATCCTTCCATTCGGAAAATTGGAAGTTCAGACAAACATTTTTTTATATATTATAACTTATGTTATATCTTTGTTTAAAATAAATATGATTTTTAATGTGCTCCTGTTAATTTATATTTCATAAAACGTTTCTTAACTGGATTTTGGTTCTGAACAATGTGTCCTGTTATTTTATATTTCAGATATCATTTATGAAATGGATTTTGGTACTCAACAATGTGTGGACTTGCTTTTGAATGGATTTAAAGTTGCCGAGGGAATCTCTTTTCCAGAAAGAAATTTTTTGCATAATATCAGCATTAATGCCGGATGTATCATTGTAAATGTTACAAAGACTTTAAATGCAAGTCTTGCATTTCCCTATCGATCAGAAGGTGCAGATACATTGTCAGAGGCTGTTGGTGTTATATACAATGGCCTGTATTTGATACCGTTAACCGGATTGGGTCTGCTCTTCGCAAGAATGAGGTGAATGATATACCAGCTTCTACTTCGACGAGTGTAGCACATATCATAACAACTGAGAATGAGGTGAATGATATACCAACTTCTACTTCGACTAGTGTAGCACATATCATAACAACTGAGAATAAATCTTCTTTTATTATGAGAAAAGTTAAGTTGTTAGATAAGTGTTCAGAAAACAAGGATTGCATTTCCATAGGTTTGGTAACAAATAAGAGTGGGACTGATTTTGTTGGGGGAACATTTTTGCATGACTTCTCCTTTGGTATTCTAGTGGATGAAGTGGTGTTTTCTTGTATGGAATGTTGTCTAGGGTTGAGCAGTGGAACTTTTGTTGTATGGATGATTAAAAGAATCATCGATTTTAATACAGAAACTTTGCTTTCTGTTGCAAGCAATTTCAACAATATTCAATCTTAATCTACTTTGAAAGTATTAAGAGAAAATCACAATGTCAGGTTTGTGGGACAAAAAGTTAATTTGATACATCAATGTTCTTTAAAGCCATAGTATGTTGCTCGTGGAATAATGTCAATTGTTTTTGAGTGAGACATTGTACAATTCAAAGCACTAGATGCTGGTGAGTTTGGTATTTTAGTTCATAAATTCTTCTACAATTGCGAGGATTGTGGTGTATTTGAAGGCTCCCTTATAAGATGGCCTGCAAACAATTTCCTTGACCTCCATGATGTTCCTTTGTATGTTATACTAAAAAAGAAGGCAGACGAAGATATGATCAACTTTTGGAATGTGTTTGAAGAATGTCCTTTACAGATGGTCCTTCCAGGTACTCCCCATTGTGAATATGTAGATGTGAAAGGTAATGGAACAAGGCCATACAATTCCGTAAAGTAGCAAGCTAGAACTAAAATTTTCGACAGAAACTCAAGATCGGTACCTTACAGGCCTGCAATAAATCAGGGTGCATTCCTTTCAAAAATTGGCACCGAACATTGTTGCTCAAATTTTTGTATATAAAAAATTCCACTTCAATCGATAGTTGAATGTGTGAAAAAATTTGATAGTATGAATGGAAATTCAAAAAGACATTATGTTATAAATTCTATGGGATCAAATGCTCCTGTGGCTAAAGAAGGAGATGATAGAAAAATAAGCTTGTTTATAATGAGATTAGACACAAGAGACGTTTGTCAAAATGCATGGTGTAAATGCCATGGGATAAAAAAGAGCACTTTCTTCATTTATAAGAGAATGTTCTTGAATGGTGATGTGAGAGTTGTGCACGGTAACAGTGGTTTGGGAAAATCTAGGGTGAACACTACTGCACTGGTAGCTACTATTAATAAAATTGTAGTAGAGAATTCAGAGAAATCTCAACATATTACACGATTAATCAATGGATATGGAACAAGGACAACCTTGAAATTATTGCCCGCTAATATGTCCCATGGTTTGCTGTGAAAAATGGCTAATGATGAAATCGAAAGAATCGGTTTTCCTCCAGTATCACAATCCTCCTTTAGCAAGGTGATGAGAGAAGATTTTCCAGATGTTAAAATTTCTAAATCAAACTCCTTTGCAAGGTATAATGAGTGCATTACAATATAGGATAGGCTTAAGGGGATCACTGATCCATCTGAGCTGGAAACGTTGTGAGAAAACCAAGCAGTTCATAATAAATACATCGCAAGTTGTCGCTAGCTCTATTATTTGCATAGGTTGGCTTCAAATAAAAATCCGAAGACTTATCTCAGTATTTTTCATGACAAAATGGATAAGTCAAAGACTTCCATTCCAAGGATGGGTAAGAAGGAAAAATATTTTAGTAATGTTATGAATCTTCCCATATCATTGACTGGAATGTTGACTCATGGGCACAAGACTGGGGGTTTTGGTCATTTCAGCCTCTCATTTTTAGATATGGGATCGAATTTCACTGTGACATCCCTGGCTAAATGCTTGAAGTGTCTTGAAGATCCAGTGGGTGATAAATATGGTGATTTGCTCTACAAAGGCGGAACATCTAAGCACCAATTGCATGATTCTCTATTGTAATCAGATTCATATGAAAAGTGTTTGATATACAGACAAGATGTAGCGAAAGATGATGTAATGTGTATTGATGGTACTAAACAATGCATGCTAAATAGAAAACTACCACCCATATTATTGTTGCAAATGGATAATTGTTCAGGCGATAATAAAAACCGCTTTGTATTTGCATTTTTATCCATTTTAACAGCAAGAAGAGTGTTCGAGACAGTTGACGTTGGATTCCTCTCGATCGGACACACCCATGAAGACATAGATGGAACTTATGGCAGGTTATCAGCAAAGCTAATGCGTAAGGATATATTTTCACTCCTAGAGATTATGGATACATATAGTACATGTGAAGATCAAAATTCCTTTGTTCCTTATCTAATTAATGAACTTTATGATTTTAAGAGCTTTGTGAAACCCCACCTTTTGGATGGAAATACCAAAATCATGAGTATAAAAAAATGACAGTTTTTTAAATTTTAGCTCATAGATGACATTCCATTCATGCAATGGAAGGCATCACTTCGGGATGAAGCGTGGTCGTCTCCTATTCATATATGGTGGTCATTGTCGGATGGTAGCGCAGACTTGCCGGTGGGACAACCTAGGTTATTAAATATGCAATCAAAAAGTCCTTCGGACATTGATGAAATAAAAAAGGGAATAGAAACATATATTTCATTATGGAACCAAGGGATTGAGAAGGGAGGTGAACAATTTTGGCATCCCAAGTTAAATTATTGGGAGGATGTATATAAATCTTTAGACAGTCCCTTTGAGAGTGTTTATCAGTCATCAACTAAATTTTGGCTATCGAAAAGCCATGATATTCGTAGTAGTGAACCTACAAGATCTGAACATGAAATTATGGATGCCTATTTGAAGGAAAATGTTCTTGCTTTGCAGGATTGCTATGTTGGACCACTATGCAACAAGCCTAGAGATGAATTCATTCTAAGAGTGGATGTTGTAAAGGGCTAAATGGTCATTGTGCAATCACCAGAGTCAGATTGTGCAATCTGGTTGGGTAAGGCGATTGGTGATATTTATCAGGAGTCAGATGCTAGTATTGTTGGGTCTTACAAAGTAGAGGTGCACTGGTGGAAGCAAACAGGAGCATCGAAGGATCTGAAGGTCTTGTACAAAAATGCTTAGATAGAAAGAAACAATGGGTTGTTGGCGCAGAAGAAAATATGACAATCAATGTAAATAGCATCATATGGGCATGGTCACCAAGGCAAGGATGGATAGGAGAAAAAATTAGCATAAACGAGAAGGGCCTTGTAGCAGCCAAGGCACAATAAGAAACTATGGTTTCTAAATAGTAGACAAAATTGGTTTCTAAATTTCTCTATGTGGCAGTTTTAGGCAACAAAAGTGTTGTGTTTCTAAATTTCTACTTGGTCAACAAAAAGTTGTACTTTTTCATTTTCATTAAAGTTTTATAAAAGGAAATGCCATTGGGATTGATAATGGATGGTTATTTGTTAAAAAATTGGATTTGTGATAACTGTCGTCATTTGTGCACTAACTCTCGTTAAGTGTTGTAATTAACACATCAATTACTAGTTAACTGTGTTGAAGAATAATTGTCCTTTAGAAGTGGTTTATCCATTGCACTTAAAATCAAGTAATTATCCTTAGAGTAACTACCTAAATACTAAAATATGATCCGCTATACTCAAAGTGCTAAATTCAACGGTGCTCATAGGAGAAAATATTCTATATGAGCCAATATTATAATTAAACTATATTTCTAATAGTCAATGTGCCAAATCAAATATGCCACGTGTCACAATATGATCGTTCCACGTGTCACCCTAGGATACTAGATATCAACATTTAAACAACAAAATTTATAGATGTTTTGCTTCAAAGACTTTGCTGGCAAGTGGAAATATTCTCAGAGAAAGAGCGGTTTCTCTTTACCAAAGGTGTTCTATTGTTACGATTCCCTCGTAAATGAAGGGTCGACCAACCCTTTTTATTCTCAATATTCTTTTCATAATAGTTTGACGCTGCAAGAAGGGTCGGTCTATCCTTCTTGTGTTCTCTATTATGGATATAGTGGAATTATTAGACAAGGGTTTTCACAATTAAATACAAAAAGAAGGGGCTGCCGATCCTTCTTGTCGCAAAACGGAAGTCGGGAGAAACCATTTTTATATTTTAAAACTTCCAAGGTGTTCTATTTTTAAAATTGCCTCATAATTGAAAGGTCGAACGACCCTTCATATTCCCAAAATTATTTTCATAATAGTTCGACATTTTAGAAGGGTTGATCGACCCTTCTTATTCCAAATATTATTTTCATAATAGTTCGGCACTGCAAGAAGGGTCGGTCGATCCTTCTTGTGTTCTCCAATGGATATAGCTGAATTGCTGGATAAATGTTTTCACAATTAACTACGAAAAGAAGGGGCGACCAATCCTTCTTGTCGAAAAATAGAAGTCGGGACAAATGATTTTTATATGTTATAACTTAGCCAATTGACTGACTATTCACACAATTAGTGAATATTTTAGAGACTGGACTTTTCACTTTAAAATTTTGAACATTTAAAAATGAAAATTTCACTTTTCAAATAAAAAATTGCATTTTTTTATTTGAAATTCACACTTTTCAAATCAAAATTTGCATTTTTTGATTTGAAATTCACAATTTTCAAATCACAATTTGCATTTTTTGATTTGAAATTCACACTTTTGAAATCAAAATTTGCAGTTTTTGATTAGAAATTCACGCTTTTAAGGTTCATAAGTAGTCAAGAAACACACTATTCAAATAGAAAAACACACTTTTCAAAGCCAATATCGCCACTTCAGAACTTGATTTTGCACTTTAGAAAGGTTGATATAGACACTTTCAAAGTCAGGTTGACGTTGACACTTTCCTTTGAAATTTTCTTGCATTTTTTAGTGTTTTTGTGAGTTGCGGAAAGCACTGAGTTTTTTCAAAAGTCAAGTTCTTTCCGCAACCCGCAATCTGCAATCCACAATGCGGATTGCAGAATCTTGGTTTTCGGTTTTGAAGCATTTTCTTCCCCAACCCGCAATCCACAATGCAGATTGCGGATGCATAAATATTCTTCAATAATTATGGTCTTTTACATTCGCAACCTGCAACCCGCAATATGATTGTAGGAAGAGTCTTAAAATAGTTTTTCACTTTGCGTTTCCGCAACCCGCAATTGCGGATTGCGGAAAGAATGTATATATTTATGAAATAAAACCCTGCAACCCTTCTTTTCCTTCCCGCATGTTTACATTTTAAACATCAATTTTCTTGATCTCGTGAATGAGATTACCCTGGCTGATTTAAATGAAGTTTAGCTTTCCCGTTTAGCTTGTCGGTGTTATCACTAGCTTTGTCCTAGATGAAAGTGGGAGGTTCAATTTCTAAAAAGAATGGAGAAAGCCTCAGTGGTATGAGAAAAATAGAATCATATGGGAAGGTATTCACGGCCTCAAGGGTGAAATGATCAAATCCCAAGCCTGAAACTTTGCAAGGATAATTAAATTGTAGAGGTCTACCTCCAGTTACATATCTGCACAAATAAATGGTCTAGATCGGCGGTGGTGAAGATCTACATTCATGAGAACACTTCGCAAAAAAAGGGTGAGGTGTTTTAGACGGAGGCGGGAGGTTTATCTCATAAGCATCTTAAGGAGCAGATCAATGGCCAATGGAGCAGATCGACGGTCAGGAACTACTTCTCCGATAAGACATGCACGAAGCAAACAAATTTTTGGATCAATGAACTTTCGGTAGAGGTCTGCGGGTTTGGACGGCATAGATCTGACGAGGTCAAGATCTATGGCCGAGGTTTTGTTCACGGATCTAAATTACATGAAACATCAACGCAAGACAAATCCGTGAAGTTGGTAAAAGTCGCACCGTTTGACGACCATGATTCATGCAACATCTAGATCAATGGTGGGCGACTTCTTGTGGTTTTAACTGCCAAAAAAGGTGACATCTGGCGGGATTCAAGGCCACTAGGGATCCTAGAGTTAGAAACCAGTGGTAATCCACAGCTCATAACGGATCAAGAAAATAGATGGCAAGGGAAGCTTCCACGCCGTAGGAGATGCAGGGGTGATAGCAAAGGATAAATAATATAAAAAACTTGCCTGCACGGAGTGTTGGATTCCATCTGTCCTATTTTGCATCGGAAAGCAACAGAAGCAAGCTATGTAGAAACAGACAGGTCAACCAGGGGCCCAATCCAACTTTCAACCAACCAGGTAGGTTCTCTGCTCTACACTAAACTATTTAATGGTTGAATTGAGTGATAGAGAACCCCCTAGTTCTGAGCTTCAAAGCATAGAAACAATGTTGATAGATAGATACGTAGAGGTATATGACACTATGATGGCCGATGACCCAATGGAAACTGTAAAAAACAAGCTGAAACTGGTTAGGGAGCAAGGTATAGACATGCACCAGGTCCACCAGTCTTATTTCCATCTGTTTACAGTCAGCCAAACCCTTGGTTTTCCCAAATTTTTTGAATGGTGAGCCTCTAACTACTCTTCTACCAAGAGGGAAATCATGGATGCTGCCAAGTCCAAAATACTTTGCAAAATCGATCCCCAAACCCTTAGAAAAACCCTGTCAGTCCTAGAATAGTTTTTCCAGAAAGATATAGGGTATACTGAGGAAGCCCTAATCCGGTTTTTTAGACAATCCCCTGTTGAAGTAAAACAAAATTTCTATAGGTCCTGTCTGAATCCTACTATCCAAATACAAGAGCAAGCTTTCCCACCTGAATCCAAACTATTCATGGAAGAATCCATAGGTGTTATCGCCGTGATGAGCCAATTCCTAGGTCTAGACTCTGATATGTATGTCACAAAACCTCCAATAAGTTTTCTTTTTGTCCTAGGCACCTGCCCCTGGAATCAGATGACCCAAGCCAATCTACCCTTAAACTATGATCGCCACAATATCATTTCCAATAGGAGGAAGGAAAGCAACATGAAGGCTTTTGTGCACTCTGAAATTCCAGGCATGGCAGAAGCTACAAATTTATTGGAATGTCATAGCAGGAGCCAGATGGAAATAGACGCACCTGAGAGCTCCTCCCTATTGACCCAAGGGAACACAACCCTAATGCATGTCTCTTATAGCCTAGTCCTATCAGTGCCAGCATCCATGCCTATGACCATCAACTTAATAAATTTGAGTAAGGAAGATAACAGTGTCCCTATGGACAGAGAAGGGGAAGATGAGAGATCCCCAAAGAGGCAGAAAACTTAGGAATCTGAGCAGCAGGTAGTACCTTCGGGGACTGGTAAAGGAAAAAATAAATGAGTGGTAGCCCAGCTAGTACCTGTGGGGACTGGTAAAGGAAAAAAGAAACAAGTGCATAAGCTACCAACATTTGAGATCAAAGAGTATGTGTTTAACCCAACAGCCACTGAGCCTGCTTCCTTAAGCAAGACTAGAGATGAGTTGATAGATGAATGCAGGGTGGACTCAGGGGAAGCCTCAGAGGAGTCTAAATTATATACTGAAGTAAGTCAAATTTCAAGCAAAGAAGTGTCTCTAGTGACTAGCAGGAGCCTCGCTCATAAGACCCTGAGTTTGGCCTTGGCCACCAAGAGCAAGGCCACTGAGCTAAGGATGAATTTAGAGGACATCCCTGTCCCAGATGGAAGAAACTTGCACAAAGAAATGGGGAATGTTATTTATACTAAATTGTTGAGGACAACTTTGGATCTATCAAAGGTTAGGTCAGTAAGAGTAAGGTTGCCAGCCAGCTCAAGCAGGAAAAGATGGAAAACAAAGCTCATAAGGCACATATCGAAAAATTGAAGGGTGAGATAGTGGCCATTAAGGGCCAGGATGATGAAAGAGCCAGCATTAAAAACCTACTCAATGAAAAAGACAACATCATCCAATCTCTAAAAAAGGGGTTGAAAATCCTCTCTACCCAGTTAGTAGCAGTCTTTGAGCTAACAGAACTGGAGCAAAAGAAGGTGAAGTTGCATACTAACTTGATAGACTATAGGGCCAAGCTATTGAAGCTTGAAGAGAAGGAAAAACAATGGTAGATAGATATAGCCATTGTGGTGGCAAGTGAGAAAATCTCAAAGGCCAAAGTGGAAGAGCTTGAGAAGAAACTGAAGGAGAAAGAGAAAGAAGTAGAAAGCATTGCCACACCATCCATAGAGGCTGGTGATTTCTCCCTGGTAGGGTCTATAGCTGAAGTTAGTATGGAAGATGTGGAAATAACAAGACTAAAAAAGTAGAATGTGAATCTGAAAACCCTGAAGGATAATGCAAAAAGAGAAAAGGAGGCCTGGGAAGCCAAGCACCGGGAGTTGCAGGGTAAATATGATGAGTTGGAAAGACAAGCTATAGGGAAGAATTCCTTGCTAGAGGCTAGTAAGGTCATATAGGATGGCATCATTGAAGAAGAAGTAAAATTGAGGTCCTTCCTCGATTTTTTCTTGGACAAGGAAGTAGTGATAAAATTAGCCAAGAATAGTGTGACAACAGCAAATGAGAATTTGAACAAAAAACCTGTAGAGTATACTGAGAATGCCATTGAATTCCTAAATGGATTATTTGAGGAGCATGTTAAGACAACTGGTGTAATAGATAGGGTTTCCATCATCATTGGAGCCAAAAAAGTGATGCACAAGCACCAACCGATAAAGGCTATTCAAGCTAAAATAGATGTCATGGCATAACAGATCAAGTACTTCAATTACATGTTTAACCCTTTGTTCAACAAAGGGCTACCTCCCTTTTGGGAGGAGGATGGAACAATGCTCATAGAAGAAGAACATCAGAAGAAATTGGTAGGATGCAAAATGGATTTCACATATTTTGCAAGTATGGATCAGTTGCTATTAGGGAAGACAGTGGTGGATAAATGGCAAAGGATTTTGAGTTAATCATGATGTTCAAGGAGGTTAGTGCACATCTACGAAGCTACTCTTATAGGGACCACACTGATATCTGAGTATTAATGAAGGAGTTGGACACCTAAGAGCTGCCAGTTGCCGAGCTATGGAAGCTTGTTGGAAATATGGGAAGAGAAAGCTGATATTGAACCACTGAAGCATTTTGTTTATCTTGTTAAAGTCTATTGTCTTTCGGTAAAAATGCTCAGTAATTTTGTAAAAGGAAATTGAGCCAGTTTTTCCAGCATTGTCATTTTGTTGTAACTAATTCCTGAGGGTGGAAAACGTGTTTGAATAGGTGTCACCTACATTGTAACAACTTCCTATTGAGGCAGCTTGAGCTTGAAGGCTCTGAGCATCTATATAAGCAATGTAATAGAAGGAAAAAGGGTTGGAAACTTTTGTTGGACTCGTGAATTCCTTGTGTTAAGAACTATGAGATATATTTTAACAAAATCCGGATAGGCCAAGCAAGATTTTCTATCAGATATTCCTATGTTATTCGTCTTATAGTCTGTTTACTTCTTCTCTTATTTGAATGTTTCTCTCACTGTTTAATTCATAGTGTTATGATTTTTCATGCTTGGATAAGTGTTGTCTTGGAACATAATTCATAAATATTATGCTATGTTGATTTCATTTCAAGCATCCACTACCATTTTCTGCTAAAGTCAGTGTTATCTCTTCAGGAAACTCTTCTAGGTTGCAGCTCGAAGATGCCTGGTAACTTTATGATTTTCTTAATTGGATCAAGTCGGATGACTAACACAAGGTTTTACCAAGTCAAAGCATGCATAGATATATCAATGGGCAAGGTTTTTAACCAACTCTGTTAAGGAGTTTTAGATAAATAAATGGATGGACAGATCTTATATCATCAACATAAACATACATAAGCAATATATATGAATGGCCAATATTATAAGCAAATGATACTTGCACAACTTAGTCAATCAGTTTAATGAAAAGATGACAATTCTTAGACACTAGATCAGCTTAAAGAAATGAAACACTCATTTAAATACAAGCATAGAATGGACAATAAGTGAAACTAAACATCATAGGAAAAAGAAGCTTGGATTATGATATATAATGAGAAGTTTGAAAATAGTACAGTATGTGTGTCAATTTCCAAAATCGAACCTTTACTTCTTCTGAATTTGTAGGCTTTATAGCCTTTACATGATAGTTCCAGATCCTCAGAAAATGGATCTGATTTGCTAAAAATAGACCATTAAAACAGATTTACAATAAACTAGGAAAAGATCCTATTTTCATGGTCAAAACTCTATTTTCAAGAGATCTTCAGGGTCTTCGACATCTGCAATGATCTTGAGATGTTTGCTAGAGGAAACCGAAAATACCACCTGGCAGATAGTTCAACTGTTTACTAAAAATAGGTAAGAAGTTTTACTTCTTCCATTTCCTTGGTATCTCCAAAACTGGATCAGCACCTTAATATTTATACCTATGCTCTTCATCTTGAAGTAGAAGCCGTTTTCAAGGTATATAGTCTTAAGAATCTTGGTTCTGCGTAAAAATGGCAGTTTTCTACATTGTTTTACAGTTTTGGTAGCTAGAAAGAGTGGATTTTAATTCTGTTAGCTACCAAAAGCTCTGCTTTTAGTGGCTAATGAACAGTTCGACATGTTCTCCTAAGCCACTGAAAGCTCTGTTTGGTCTAACTTTCAAAATTGTTTCCTGGTTTCTGTTAATCTTCATTTTTACTGATTGGAATTTTCTGCACCCTGAGCTAGCTTTGGACTGCCAGCGAGACTAATGGCTGCTGCTGCTAGGGTTTCAAGATCTGAATATGTTTTAGGTTGAGGCTTAGGAGAAGTCTTCTTGTCTCTCAGTAGCTTAACCTTTCTACGTAACTTGATATTATCTCTTATTAAACTTATATTTCTCCCCTTCATCCTATTATGCTTTTTATTTAACCCTTGGAGGGAGACATATAACTCAGTATTTCTCTCAGCCAGTCTTTCATTTCTCTTTTTTATTACCCTTTGAAGGATTTCGAGTTCATATACTTGTCTAAGAAGTTGATTGATTTTCTGTGATGAAAAATTCTTTGTCTTGTTGGTTGATGCTTCAGCAACATGCTAATCTTGCTCTTCCTTAGGTATAGGTGAAGGAAAATCTTCATATTTTGTCATTTGCTCTCCAAGTGGGGCTACTTCTTGAGTATCTTTCCCTGTTGTAGCTTTCTCATGCTCTGTTGTGACTTCTTGCTGCTCATCATCCTCAGAGTCTGTGTAGGGGAGATTTAGGATGTTCTTAACCTTTGGAGAAACTTCTCCCTCTGTAACCTTGTTGAAATCTAACTTCTTCTTAATCCTCTTAGGTTTAGAAGAAGGGGGAAGCTGAACCACTAGAAATGGAGAGATGGCTCTCCTTTTTCTCTTTTCACTTTTGGGGTTGGAACTGGACTTGGTGAGCCATCTTTGTTAGGCTTTTATGAATATAGAAGGGTATATTTAAAGGGCTTCGGCCAGTGAAATGGTTCAATAATTTGAAATGATAGATCATAACTCTAGAATATATGCCTTCACATGTAAAATAGATGAAGATGGCCTTCAGTAGGTGCTGCCGATTCTCCTCCAAGAAAGACATAGGGACATCTTTGTTCCAAATAATGTTCTTGTGTGCAGGTTTTAGATATGATTTGAACTCGACATTCTTGGTGATAGTGGTTTTAAACCATCTTTCTCCTGTCCATGGAATTTCTGTGGCTTCTATTATGAGGGCTTCATCCACTTGGATCTCTTTTGTCCCAATTTGAGATTTCTTTCCATCAAATGACAATGCAAAGGCCTCTGCAACTTGTTGATGAGAGCTTTGAAGCTTTTGACAGTAGTTGTAGCATCCCGCATCTTTGAAAAACTGACATACTCCAGGGTGTGACTCGAGATAGCCAATATCATTTATCTCCTTTCTAAGCGTAGCTCCTCCCTTCTTCATTCTGGAACTGATCTTTTATACCTGCAATTGGAAAATTTGATCTTAGGAGACAAGGTCGATGTCAATTAAGGAAAGAGTAGGCTCGACGACAGGTAGAAGTAAAGGATGAAGGACGTGTTCGGTTGAAAACCTGACTTTGAGGGATGTGGATAGATAGACTAATCATGAGGGTTCATTGACCTGTCAATTTCGGTAAATGTGGGTTTCATACAAACACATGTGAAATTTGAAATTGGAGTCCTGCATGATTACAAGGGATGCACAATTTTGAAATTTGGATAGATATGATAGATGTGGGGTTCAATCGGTTAGGATTAGATCATCATTGATCATTGCAGTAGGTTTTGAATTGATAAGATCGTGTCTTAGCTGGCCTTGATTCTTTTCGGTGGCTAAGGGAAAAATGAGCTTCCTTCAAACTTCTGGGATTGGACCTTTTGATTTGACCTTTAATCGTTTTGAAACCGACCCACTTTCGGTAGCTGAGATAATTTCTCCTTTAAGCAGGTGAGCTTCCGAAAACATTTGAACTGCATTTCATTTCGGTAGATTGAAGGGTCTTGTCTTTATGTTGTAAGCTGTCGAAAGCTGATTTTTTCGGTGGCTAATGAACAGTTGAAATGTTCGCCTAAGCCACCGAAAACTGTTTTTTCTTTTTGGAGAAAAAGTAACATCCAATGTTTTTTCAAACTTTATTTCCTACTTAAAACTCTTATAAAATGAGCCAAACATAAATTTAAAAAATGTATTTTTTAATGACTTCCTATCACCTAAAATGACAAGCTTGACTATGTTATTTGAGGAGATAACATTCGGTATAGAATTCATTATCATATGCTCTACATTAATGGGTTGTTCATCTCTTCTTCTTTAATCACCAAACAAAATCTCTTTGACTGTGAGCGGGTGGCTATCCAGCCTCTGATTAGTTTTCTTCGCAAAACACTGTCATGTTTAATCATATTTGTATGTTTTGACTCCACTGCCCAATGATTTTGTCCACTTTTCTTTCAACCAAACAACATTTCAATTACAATATTAATTCATATGTATCTGGCCTTGTTTAAAATTCTGTGAGAGATCCCTCTCTAGAGAGGAAGAAGCCAACTTACCTTTCCTGAAGTGATAATTTCTGCATGCTATATGTTATTTCGTTACAGATGTGATAATTGCATTTCTCAAACCGAAAGGTTTTAATCATGGCAATTCATTACAGTTAATCATTATGGGATCTTTATTGCTCTTGTTAAACACAAAGACCAATATGGGCAATTTGTTAGTCGTCATATTCCATAGAAAAATTCTTGTTATTCAATTTCTAGATATCTCTTGTGAACAAGATGCAGAAAAGTCACAAATCTTCAGTCAAATTTTGTGGCAGGAAAGAACTTCAGACTCTTCAATATCATGAACCTCTATCGCCACCTTTTAAAGATGATGTTTTGGATGACAACACTGGTCGTGAAAAAGAAGACTATGAAATTCAATCCATGTATATACGACTCCCTCGGAAGAAGAGAAGGAAGATCACTGAGAAACATGTTGATCGAGATGATACAATCATTCGTGATTTTATAATTAATCAAGTGCCTGTGACTCCACCAATTCCCTTGAAGGAAGGACAAGTGACCGATTTTTCGGTTTTTGTGGACATTGTCGATCATCATGAATCTTCTAAGAAGCATCTTTCAACTTCCATCACAGATAGCTAGTGGATTGTTGGTATCTTCCATAGTTTGTTATATGGTACTTCCCAGAAACCATGTGATGAAAATATTTTGGGAATTTTGTGAAAAGGGTCGGTATTAGTCGCTCCTGAGGATGCCTTTTAGTTTTGATTTGTAATCCCTATTTTATGGGAAGTCTATCTTGTGTAACTATTTTTGTAATTATTATTTAAAGGGTAGAGGTCTCATGGGGTAGGGGGGAGAAAATCAGCAAAAGAAGACTGGAGAGACTCTGATTGATGCAGAGATTGTAATTTTTTGCAAATTTGAAGTAAAACAGTTAGTCCTTTTCTTCATTCCTCTTTTGTTAATTGATCAAATTTCTTTGATGAATGTTGATTTTCACTTCAGATTATTTATGAACACTGTTTAATTTTTGCAATCAATAATCCATACATTGATCTACAGTTTGGATTTGTCTTTACTCATGATCTGTGTGTCTTTTATGTTTTAAGTGAATTTATTTAATTAAGACATTTATCTATTTCTGCAAATGAGTAACATAAATTAATAAATTCATCTTAATTTTTCAATTAGCATTCCAGCTACAGGGTAATCTTTCATGTGCCTAATCCTTAAAACTACTATGAGTGGATTTTCATTTCCTGATTGTGTTGTGGTTAACCCTGCATTAGTAACCTCACTATACTCAATGTGCGAAACCAAATAAAAAATAGTAACCTCCCTATACTCAATGTGCCAAATCAAATATGCCACGTGTCACAATATAATCGTTCCACATCTCACCCTAGGATAATAGATATCAACATTTTAACAAAAAAATTTATAGACGTTTTTCTTTAAAGAATTTGCTGGCAAGTGGAAATATTCTTAGAAAAAGAGCGGTCACTCTTTCTCCCCTCTTTCTTCAAGGTGTTCTATTGTTACAATTCCCTCCTAAATAAAGGGTCGACAGACCCTTCTTATTCCCAATATTCTTTTTATAATAGTTCGACATTGTAAGAAGGGTCGGTCGGTCCTTCTTGTATTATCCATTATGGTTATATCTGAATTGATGGATAAAGGTTCTGACAATTAACTAGGAAAAGAAGGGGCGACAGATCCTTCTTGTCGTAAAACGGAAGTAGGGACAAACCATTTTTATATGATATAACTTCCAAGGTGTTCTATTTTTACAATTCCCTTGTAATTGAAAGGTCGGCCAACCCTTCTTATTGCCCATATTATTTTTATAATAGTTCGACACTGCAAAAAGGGTCGATCGACCCTTCTTATTACCAATATTCTTTTCATAATATTTCGACACTACAAGAAGGGTCGGTCGATCTTTCTTGTGTTCTCCATTATGGATACAGCTGAATTGTTGGATAAATGTTTTCACATTTAACTACGAAAAGAATGGGAGACTGATCCTTCTTGTCGGAAAACGGAAGTTGGGACAAACCATTTTTATATGTTATAACTTCCAAGGTGTTCTATTTTTATAATTCCCTCAAAATTGAAGGGTCGATCGACCCTTCTTATTCCCAAAATTATTTTCATAATAGTTTAACACTGCAAGAAGGGTCGGTCGATCCTTCTTGTGTTCGCCGTTATGCATATAGCTAAATTATTGGATAAATGTTTTCACAATTAACTACGAAAAGAAGGGGCGGCTGATCCTTCATGTCGAAAAACAGAAATCGGAACAAACAATTTTTTTATGTTATAACTTAGCTGATTGACTTGTTATTCAAACAATGAATGAATATTTTAGACATTGATTTTTTCACCTTAAAATTTTGAACATTTACAAATGAAAACTGCAATTTTCAAATAAACAATTGCATTTTTTGATTTGAAATTCACACTTTTCAAATCATAAATTGCATTTTTTTATTTTAAATTCAAGTTCACAATAATTTAAAGTTGTTGAACATTTTAGATTCTCCTTATCCTTAATGAGATCATCTCCTTTGAAGGAGTAATAAAATACTAAACTTTTATTGGAGCTTCGACGTGTAGACATGGAAGCACTAGACTCATCCCATGCAACCACAAAAGTAATCAGTCATTATTCCTCAAACATGTAAGCGTTGCATCAGACTGTTCCATCATTCTATTGGAATATCAAGCAATACTGAGAGGGGGGGGCTGAACCAGTATTTTTACTATTCTTAAATTTTATCACAATTAAAACTAAAGGATGCACCAACACCCTGTTTTGTTAGCTACAACTCACTGGATGCACCAACACCATTAGCAGGCTGCAACCTCCCCTGGAACCACCCTTCCAACCTTGTCTCTCTTCTTCAAATTTCCAAAATTTATTTCCTTCAATTCTGGGTAGTTATCTTCTTACAGTCAAGGTCTTAATTTTCAGGTTGATAATGAAGAAAAGAAAACAATCCATTAATGTTGGGCATTGGTCATAAATGAATCCAATATCAATTTTAGCACAAAATTGGTGAATACTTAGATGAGGTAAACCAAAGCATAAACATATGAATTCTAATTTAATATTACTTTCATCCAAGCATGAAGAATAACACAATGGAAAAGATTTACTGGAAATAACAATTAACACATAAAGGAAGGAAATTTACAAACTGACATAATTTACTGCAAATAACAATTAACAGAGAAAGGATGAAAATTTACAGACTGTCATTACTGGAAATAACAATTAACAGAGAAATGAAGGAAATTTACAATCTCTCATTAATGAATAGTTTTTTCATCTGTGGTACAATTATATTCAACACATTCCATGTATAATTTCAAAAACAAGCAACACATGCATGCCTTCCTAGACACACCATAATGCTAATTAAAATTTAACAGTGATCGACACGATAGTTCGACATGTTCTCTGAAGTGGTCAAACGGAGGACCTAGTTGGGTGGCCGACCTAAGCTCCTCCAACATTCCCCCCATGAACAATACCTTTCTTCATCCCGAAAGCTGGTACCAGATACTCCCTTAGCTAGAAATGGGTCGTCATGTCTGTAAAGTACAGTCCTGCATTCTACTTGCTACTGCTTCTTTTTACTACGGCAAGTCGAAGGTAGAAGGACTATGCTTTCCAGACATGAAGGACTGTACTAAAACAACATTCGACGACTGCTGCAAGTGTCTTTAAAAGAATGAAACCAAATCATTCACTGAATACATCATACCTCCTGCACAAGGTGGTAGTATAAGGTAACCTTTAAAAAGTGTTGAAAATCCCATAGTAATCCAAGGATTCCAATTTCCATCCCATTAACTTGGCCTAGTTACTCGTGGATGTAGGCTGGAGAAACTTTAGAAAGCCTCCTACCGTGATGATTTTTCCACCTTCAGCTACAAAGGGAATATTCTTGCAAAGACTGGTAAGCTCTCCGGGCCACATGTAGTTATTTGTTGATGAATAATGCAAAAAATGTGCGATGGTGATAACAAGTTTACTCTCTGTTAAGTATGATACTATATCATCCGAGAGTCGCTCAAAAAACTTTGAGATAGAATGCTCTGTAATTTAAGATCTTGATTCAACCACTCACACAGTTTCTCACCTTCCCGAGGACCGAATCCTTCTACTTGGCGCAGTTAGAAGAAGCTGACAGCATGATCTGGAGGCACAAACATTCAAAGATTAGCAAGCGGATATCCTAGACACGGTGGTACTGCATCTCTCTCGAATACCTGCATAGAAAACAAATAACTGTTTATCACGCTGTCATAAAAAGAAACCATTTCCAACAAATGGAAAAATGATCGTTTTATTGCAGCTAGGGTAGCACATGAGCACATGGTGGGAATTTGTATATCCTTTTTTTATGGATTTTTTTCTACATAAGAGACAACTACACAGAAACACGATGCATGCTACAGAAACAGGTAGATGAAGAGTTACAATCCTTTAAAATTCTACATCAAATGTATGAATGGATTTTATAATTTGAAAATCAAGTACACATGGTTAGATGATACAGATTGATTTCACAACTAGCCTATCACTGATAAATGCCATGTAAATACAACTAGATCATACCCAACTTTTTATTTTCAGTGGGAAGTATTTTATTTTCATTACATGTTTCTATAAGTAATAATACAAATGTTTGGACAATAAAACAATATCTAATAATACAAATGTTTGGACAATAAAACAATATCTAATAGCATTGCAAATGTGCGGTCTCTTTGGCATTGATAGGTGTATCCACTTCATGCATATTAACATTCCAATAACTCATAAAACACCAATACTTTAATATAATCTTTGAACAACTACAATGTCTTCTGAATTTAGTTGAGTATTAAAAACTCTCATCTTACATCATCTTTCACTTTTGAATAGATAATGTTAATTTTAAGTTGACAATTTTGATTGTGTATTATTGTAGTTATGACAATAATATGAGTTGTAATTCTTTATCCATATGCCAAATACAAAGTATTTTGAACTATTTTGAAATTTCCATATTGTTTGGAAAACAATTTCATATTGTCAATGGTTTTGTATAAATTGTGTTTTTTCCTACCTATGGATTCAACCTAAGTTGTTGATGTTTCTCTCTCTCCATATGCTAAACACAAGGAATTCTAAGCTACTCTAAAGTTTTGATAATTTTTACAACAAAAAAATAATGTCTTTGATGGTATTTTATACATTGTTAATGTTATTGCATTATGTTTACTTGTCAAATGCAAAGCATATTGAGCCATTCAAACACTTTTGTATTTTTTGAAAATGTTATGATCCTCCCTAGGGTGTATTCGTGGGGAGGAGGGTCCATCAGAGAAAAAGTGAATGCCAGTCAATGTAAAGTGGGCTATGTCCACTATATTGTTATCATTTGAAATAAGACCCACTAAGTTGCTAAATAAATGTAATGGGACCTCATTAAATGTTGATGTATATGTAACTTTGGAATGTATTTCACCTATGTATATTGTACTCATATAGAGATGTTATTGTTCTTCTATACAGAAGTGTCATCATTTGTATTGAAAAGTGTCGCAAGTGTCGCAACTTGCATGTGATGGGTTATTAGACCACCAAGTGTGGGGTCGGCCCTGATTAGTATTACCATGGGTTATTAGATTGAGTTAGACAAGTTGGCCTTGCTAGGTTATTGGGCAGGTCAGGTCATGTATAAATAGACTGCGGGAGGCACTATATTTGATCACTTTATTATTTACTTCTACACTCATCGGAAAGTGGTGCACAAGTGAGGAAGGAGGAGTAGCTGCTAGAGAAGACTATCTCTTGTACTTGGGTTGTATCATTGCTCTTTCTATCTCTGAGGAAGTTGTGGGGTTTTTCACCTTTATGGTTTTCCCCAGTTAAACTATATGTGTCTATTGTCTTATGCGATTGCTTCTTGTGCTTGATATGATTAATATGTTGTCCATGTTATTCTCTTAGTAAAGATCATAGAGTATGTTGAATTAATGCTAAAAATTAACATGGTATCAGAGCTAACCTCAGAAGAAGACATTGTGCAGTTGCGAAAGCTAGGGCTTCTTGTTTATTGGGTTTCTCTTCACAGATCTTGAAAGGAAGTGGGGTATTTTGACTCTCCTAATCAAGGCGCATCTTTTTGGCCCTAAAAATTAAGGTTTCCACAAAAATAGGAATTTATGAATTCTAAGACCATAGGTGGAAGCTCCTTGGAAAAATCGAAGTTTAGAGCTTTGGATCGAACTTTTTGATTGGGTGAAGCTCCGAGAAACTCAAACCCTAACTCAGGGTCCTCCCAAGTGAATGGAGGAGATTGAAAAACATTTCTGAAGGGTGAAACTTTGCAGTTTTCAAATTCTGAGTATACGAGGCTGATCAGCTCATTAAGACGCATCTTTCTATCCTTTCAGAAAGTAGAAATTCACATTTAGATTTTTTAGAGTTTCTGTGACAAACCCTAATCTAACACGAGATCCAGATCGAGATTTTTGCAAATCAAGTGGTAAGACCTAAATCTTTTCTATTTCCATTTGAAGTACTCTTTAAGATGTCTCACCACACCAAACTTGAGTATAAGCTTGAGGGGGCTGATAACTTCCAAGTAGTTAGTTATAACTGCACTAGAATATAGACATGTTGTAATTTACTTTGATTTAACATTTTAATTCTCACGTGATCTCATATATACTCGGTGAATAGGTGTCTTTGAGAATTTTAAGGATGGAAACGGGCAGTTCTTCTGCAATTCCAGTGATGAACAACAAGTAGTAGGAGACCAACGAGTGAGAAGCATGTTGTCGTTATTTCGAGCTTCAAACATTTCATTCCCTGGAGAAAAAGTGACGGAGGAGGCCAAGGCATTCACAACGGAATATCTGAACCAAGTTTTAACAGGACGGGATGTAATGGACGTAGATCAAAGCCTATTGAAAGAGGTAAGCAGTAATTATCGCAAAAAAAATTCATTACATCATCTATTGTATTGCCATTGACAATGTTTGATTTCAATTGATTCTTGTTTTCCAGTTTAAATACGCACTGGAGTTTCCATGGCATTGCAGTGTGCCGAGATGGGAGGCAAGGAGCTTTATAGAAATATATCGCCAAAACGATTCATGGCTCAAGTACTGACCTTGTCAATCAGATTTCAATTTCAATAGATAGAAATTTATAGCAATTTTCATCGCCAAAACGATTCATGGCTCAAGTACTGACCTTGTCAATCAGATTTCAATTTCAATAGATAGAAATTTATAGCAATTTTCATCGCCAAAACGATTCATGGCTCAAGTACTGACCTTGTCAATCAGATTTCAATTTCAATAGATAGAAATTTATAGCAATTTTCAATAAGTATTTTAATGTTTTGGCAACCTAATACTTTTTGAGGTCCAATATTAACCAAAAATTTTTGGAGTTTGCGATATTGGACTTCAATATTCTGCAATGCACACATCAAAAAGATATGCAACTTATCTCCAGGTAGACTGGTATTTGACATTTGGATAGCATATATTTTGTAGAGATTTTGAGATTGTGTGTTAATTTTAGGAGATTAATGCCGATTTGGGAAGATAATGATTGTATGCATATATATATATATAGGTGGTGGGCAGACTCAAATCTAGCCCAGCTAAGTTCTATCGGAAGCGTCACGTGGAACTTTACTTTTGGGTGGTTACAGGGACGTTTGACCCTGAATTTTCTTCAACCAGAATTGCCTTGACAAAGCTTACTACCATTATGGCAGTTCTAGATGACCTCTATGATAGTCATGGAACCTTGGAGCAGCTCAAAATCTTTACCGAGGGAGTGAGACGGCGAATTCAAACTCTGACCCATTATAGCACTCTCATGTAGAAATTTATTAGTAGTGTTTCAGCATATTCAAATCATGTCATGTGCCAGTAACGTTGTGTTGTATATATTACTCATTAAAGAATGTCTTTTCCTGGGTAAAAACAAAAAACAAATCTTATCACTGTTTGTGCGATAAAATTTCAGATGGGATCTTTCGTTCATAGACAGCCTTCCAGATTTCTTAAAAAATATATGCCAGTTCTTCTTGAACACATCGAATGAATTGATAGCTGAAGTTGCTGAAAAGCAAGGGCTAGATATGGCAGCTTACATACGCAAAAATGGCGTATGTATTGTTTAAGAAGATAAATAACTGGAAAAACGCATTTCTTCTTTCTTCAGTGAAAACGTTGTTGACTCCGCTTCTCTGCCCTCCGATGGCCTGAACATACATACTTGATAAGGATGCCCCTTAAAGAATGGCCTGGCTAGCTCAGGGATGTGTGTGCTCAATTTGATCCCACTTCTGTTAATGGGTCAAGTTCTACCGGAGGAGGATCTGGAGCAAATATACTCTCCATCCAAGTTCCACGAGCTCTTAGAATTGACGGTCAGACTCAAAGACGATCTAAGAGATTTTGAGGTATTTGGCATTCAGATTTATTTTGGTTGGTATGAGATTGCCTTAGATTAATGCTGATCCCCCGTTATTTTCTGTATTTAATTTCGACTGTGAAGGAACAAAAGGAACGCGGGGAGTTGGCTTCAAGTATAGATTGTTATCTGAAAGACAATCCCGAATCTACTAAGCAAGAAGCTTTAGATCATATCAATGGCATCCTGGATCTTTCTTGGAGGGAAATGAATTGGGAATTTCTAAAGCAGGACACTGTACCGCTGTGCTGCGAAAACTTCACTTTCAATTTTGCGCGGGGCATGCAATTCCTCTTCAAATACGGAGACGGCTCATCCATTTCTGAGAGGGAGGTAAAGGACCAAATAAAGAAAGTTCTCATTGAGCAGGTGCCTCGCTGAATATCTATCGTACTGACTTCACAGTGGGAATACTATTCTCGTTCTACGTGGATGGGTTTATATCAGCTATTTCATTTCATAGGGAGTTGACAATAATTTCTTTGCTTTGTATTCTCTGTAATAATCTACTATAAATTGTCTCAGCTATGCTTTGTATTCTCTATAATAATCTACTATAAATGGTCTTAGCTGTGCTTTGTAAATTTGGTATATAATTTGAGTCTGCTTAACATGTATTTTAATTTTTTATGAGATATAATTTGAGTGAGTTTAACATGTATATTTTAAGTTATAAGTTTATTTTTTAATAAGAAAGAATAAATAATGTATTTGTTATAACCTCTTGAGTTAGCTCAAGTAGTGAAGTACTGTAATCCTTCTTATATCTTTTATTGAAAGCAAAAAAAGTATTTTTTTATAAATTTGATTATAAATTCTAATAAAATCATTATTTATAAACAAAAAAATTTACATTTATAGTTATAAATTCTAAACTATGTTTTAATTTTTAGTGTAATAATTTTTATGTTTTAAGATAATCTTAATATATAGTAATGTTGTTTACTAAGTTAAGTGGGTTTGATGCTAAGTGTAAATCAAGGTTTTTTAATTATTTAAAAATATGTTAAAAGTATTTTTAGAAATATATATATATATATATATATATATATATATATATATATATATATTAATTTTATTGAATCACATTAAACATATTTTATTTTATTTTATTTGAAGTTTATCATAAATATAAATAATTTCAAATTTTAAATAAAAATAATTTAGATTTAAAATTAATAAATAAAAAATTAATTATATTTATTAATTATTAATAAATAGATAATTATGTTTTCAATTATTTAAACTTTTTCAACTCAAAATTGAATTACAATAGAAAATAAAATATAAAACTCTTAATTAATAATTTAAATATTAATTTATTTTACTTATAATTACAATCGAAAATAAATTATGAAACTCTTAATTAATAAGTTAAATATTAATTCATTTTACTTATAAATTTGTAAAAATAATTATTGATTTTGATTTTGATTTTTTAAGATAAATAAAATAATGAAATAATTTGTTAAACCTTTTCCAAAAGTATGAAGTAAAATATAGATTATTTTTTAACAACAATATTATTGTTACCAGATATGTGAAGTTGCTTTTCTTAAGTGGTCTATACCATAAAATCAAATATACTCAATTGTAATTGTAGTAATGCACAACAAAGAAACAAACAACCATCAAGCAATATTTTCTTATTAGAAAGGTTTTTAGGAGAATAATCTCACACTCTAAATCATGCCTAATTTATTATTTAACAACTAACAAATGGTTACGTTACATTATAGAGTGTTTGTGGTCTCAATAATATTGAGTTATATAAAGGTTTTGAATAAATTTAAAAATAATGACATTACATTAAAAAAATTCTCTATCTCATACCTCCAACCCAAGAACACAATCAATAGACTTAACACAACCAAACACTATTTATCTTTTTCCAATTCTATATACTCAAAACTAGTAGCAATTAATTTTACAACTGCTCTTGCTCAACATTCATTGCTTGTTATTAGTCAACATTGCTTGCTTGCTTTTGATCAACCTTCATTGTGATAATTGCCATGCTACAAAATTGCAAGATGTACGACACACATTTCCCAACACTCTCCAACTTTTCATATGCCTTGTAAGAGTATGAGGGAGTATGCATCAAACCATGAGCTAACTACCAAGGGTCATAAGGCCAATAAGATAATTGCCATGCTACAAAATTGCAAGATGTATGACACACATTTCCCAACACTCTCCAAATTTTCATATGCCGTGTAGGAGTATGAGGGAGTATGCATCAAACCATGAAATGACTACCAAGGGCCATAAGGCCAATAAAACCATAGTACCACTTGAATTTACACGTGCTCAACAATTTCAAAAACACATTTCCAACCTCATGCAAAGTGTCAACTTTCTCCAGTATCGCTTTTGCATCATTTGCCATGTCCCAAATGAAATGGCACTAGATATGAATATGATTTGAGGTAAAAACATGAAGTTGGGTTCGTGGTTCACCAGAATGGTATGGTGGAATTTAGAGGACCAACAAACTTTTCGGCCAAATATTTTACTTTTTGGGCCAAATAATTGATCATAACTTTCAGCTAAAAAATTGTTTTCGGCCAATAGTTAAATTTAACAAAACCCTCAAACATTATGGTAGCTAATTTTGCGAGGAAAAACAAATAACATTTTGGATGAAAGATATTTTTGGATTGAAAGATTTTTTCAACTAAAATATAGTTTCGATGGAAATATCATTTCAATGAAATTGTTTTTTACTAAAATATATTTTCGGCAAAAAAAATAATTTTGATTGAAAACACACACAGATCGATCGATCGATCTATCTATCTATCTATCTATATTTCCGAAATGAAAAAATCATTTTCAAATTTTGAATTGTTTAGAAATCTCTTAACAAAGCTCTATTACTAGTGCTCTATTATTAGAACTCTCTGACTAGTTCTCTGTGATCTATCTATCTATCTATCTATCTAAATATATATATATATTTCCGAAATGAAAAAACCATTTTCAAATTTTGAATTGTTTAGAAATCTCTTAACAAAGCTCTATTACTAGAGCTCTATTATTAGAACTCTGTGACTAGTTCTCTATTAAGGGTGGTCTTTCTATTGGTTGTGGTATATCCTTCGTATTTTACTTGTCAATTGTGGTATGCATGTCATGTTTTTCTTCTTCTTCAAGTAGGTCATGGTTTGTTCATTTGGTGGTTCATCCATCATCTATGGTATGTTTGTTAGTCGTTGTTCATTGGCTCTTTAATCCATGTGCTACCTAGTTCAGTGGCTCCCTTGATCGTCATCTCATTTGTTTTTTGACTCACTCGTTCACATAGGATCCCATGCTCATTGGTTCACTGGTTCATGCAGGTTCCCTTGCTCATTAGATCATTAGTGAGTTGGCTAGCATGATTTTTCAATTCTTATTATGTAATTATGGCTTTTTAGTGTTTTCTAGTTAACGCTAGTTTGTTGGTTGGATAAATATTTGTGCATGCTAAATATGTACTTGTTTAGTTTTTTTTTTGTTAGGTTGGCATTAAAAATGTTTACTTGTATTGAATTCACATGAATAGTTTCCTATTTATCAACAAATAATGAAGATCCCATAAAGACCTAATATATTTCTAAACCAATCAAACAATGGCTAACTAGAGTGTCAATATGGGCTACATATGGAATGACTTAAAATGACTTAAAAATGATTAATTTCATTGCAAAAGAATGTTTGAAACTATGGAAGAAAACTTCAAATGAAAGAAAATGTCAAAGTGATCCAACTATTTTAAAAGAATAGAGACAAACCTTCAGATTATTAATATCATGAAGATGTTTAGTGTCAATAAGATGCTGTCTTTCTATCTTTCAATTTTGTTTGTTAATTTATTTTCCTTCTCCATTTCCATCCTTATCCTAGAATATATAGTTTAGAGAATTTTAGTTGTTGGAGTAGGCAGAGACTATTTTTTTTGGTTTTTTACATTATTTTCATGGAAGGACATTTAATATATGAACATGTCTAAAGTGCAACTAATTTTTATTTTTTTATTTTTCATAGGAATTTATTTCAAACATGATTGGTCTCATACCATGAAAATGAAGATTAATTTTTTTAAAAATAAATTAAAAAAAAAATCCTAACATTCATGCATGGAAATTTACCAAAATTCGAGGAAAGATGGACACGTCATTTTTGTTGATTTCCTTCCATTTTTTTATAATTCCCTTCCAATAGCAGTTTTTGCCTTTTTTCCGATTCCCTTCCAATATTGAAAATAGATAGTTTTTTCGCTTTTCTTGATTCCCTATAGTATTGTGGTTTAATGGAGGTCTCTAGAATTCTTAGAATCTACAAAATCTACAGATTTAGTCAAGAATGCCTTTGTAAAAGTTTTATCTGGTTGAATGAAAAAATAGAATCTATATATTTAGTCAAGAACATATTTGTAATTTAGTTTTATCAGGTTGAATGAAAAATTATGTTTTTATCTTTGCTTATTTTTAATGTTTTGAATGGTGTTATGCCTCCACCATAAAGATTAGCCTAGCATTCTATCTAGTTCATATTGTGATTACCAATTGATTTTGTTTGACTATCACAAGATACTTCCAAAATATAGAACACCTTGAGCGACCACTCACACAAACAAATCACATATCAACACACCAATGTGTTCACGTGATTTAAACCCTCGAAAGAGAAACACTCCATGGACCCATCAAAATAGATACTTAAGGCAATTTATTATGCAAAGACAGGAATATTACAAATGAGCTTCTCATAATCGAGTAGCAAATGACCCTCCATTCTCTTTAAATAGATATCATGGACCAATTCGGTGTTAATCCATGGTCAATGGTCATTAAGATTGATGAGAAGTTGAATTGTCAGATCACTCTATGTAAAGAACATATCGTGATCGTCGGATTAGATATATACAAATGCATACTAAAGAAACACACTTTACCTAATGGATATATTAGAACAAGTTGATCTTAACTAACTCCTAAGTGTCTAAATATTCTAACATCCCCCTTTAAGAACAACTTGGGATAGGATTGAAGAATTTACAAAAGTTACACTATAGGAGAAGGAAGGAGGCATTAGATCCTATACCCCCTTAATAACAAATTCTTTAACTCCTAACATAGATCGAATTTTAGAAAACATCACTTTTGTAAGAGACTTTGTGAAGATGTTTGCAACTTGATCATTTGTAGGGAAAAAGAACACTTCAAGAACATGATCATGAACAAGCTTTTTGATGAAGTGCATATGTGTAATATCCCAAGACGTAGACATTTTATTATGTGTTGGGCATAACCCCGATGTACATAGATGACTTTTACTATGTGTTGGGCATAAGCCCCGATGTACATAGATTACTTTTATTATGTGTTGGGCATAAGCCCCGATGTACATGGGTTATGGTAGTATGTACATAGTGTGCTCTTTGGAGTACATAGATAACCACACAAGATAAATAATGAGTGTTGGGCATAAGCCCTGGAGCACTCCAAAATGATGTTGAGCATAAGCTCTAGAGCATCAGATCTTTGGCCATTGTATCCCTAGTTGTATCTTACAAATGCGTCCTAATACTGGTGTTGAGCAAAAGGATTTGGAATTCCACTAGTGTAACGCCCATTTGAGAGTGTTGAGCATAAGCTCTAAATAGCACAAAGGGTTACCTTACTTAAGGGTGTTGAGCTCGAAAGACTCTGAATAGAACCAACGTTCATCATACTTATTCAAATTGATTAATTTAATCATTATCTATATCTCATCACGGACTGAAAGATACTGCCACGAATACAAGGTAATCCAACATGCAAGGGAATAAAGGGATACCTATCCTAGTTGACCGATTGAATCCCACATGAGGCTTTGTTAAAGAATTAACATAAATTAAAAGAAACATCACATATACAATTATGCTACATAATCAAAGATAAATAAATTAAATAAGTGAAGTCTATATACATATACATGAAAATGTTATATATGTAAAAGTGACGTTTGACATAGTCATTACTTAAGCAACGTCCCAACCATGATTGTAGTGTCCATTAAGAGATGTCTAGGTGGCATGTCACTTAAGCAATGTGTATTCTATTTTTTGGAAATTTCCTCCTTTTTTGTGCATGAGATTGAAAAGTCAATCGGGTATGAAAAACAAATCATTTTTTAAGGAAAGTTGGGAGAAGGAGTAATTTTGCTAAAGGTAAATTTTGTTGAGTGTTTAGGAAATACCTTCTTCATTTGTTATATTGTTTTTCATATACAAGTTACTTAAACATGAATTTTTTTGAATATAAAAAAATTATTAAAAAAAATCATGGTATAATAGGTCTCTCATTAATCAAAATCTCTGTATAAATCACCATTATCAAAGGGTTATTGTAATATAGACATATATTCAATACATATATTTGATACATATGAATGGTTTTTTGTTAACTTGGTTGTGAGGACATTGCCTCTCAAGAGGGGAAAGAAGGTAACACCATGAATTGATTAATTCGTCTAGAACTATTTTATGTTCACTAGGATCAGCTAACCAGTACATTATAAGTTGTTTTCTAAAGATAATGCAACAATTTGTTATGTCATTTATGAATATATTTTATAAATTTATATGATTTTAATTTTATCTTCTGCACACACTATCAATGTTAGGGGAAACAACATCCCTAAGGATATTCCATTTTACCATCCAAAGTGCAAGATTGTGCACCCCTTGTCCATCACACGGAGACAATATATTTTAGGATATGATTAGTGGTATTTATCAGGAGACTACAATCCATCTTGGATTTATATGATATTGAGTGAATATTTCCATTACTTAGACCATTTGTCATTTGGGAATAATTCGGTGAGTTTCCATAGGTGTCGAGGACATCCTCATGATGACTTTGGGTTATATACATATGACCCAATACATGCCTAAGTTAACACACATAAAGTAAAAAAACTCTAGTGGATTTCATTAGAACTAGCAACATGTAAGGTATATTGACACTTATCTCCCTAAACGTTTGTAGGATGGGTATTCTCTTCGTCTCTACCATTTTTATATTTTCATACTAGTACTAGCAAGAAATCAATTAGATTATGCATATGCATGGTAAAAAATGAACATGTATAGTTAATTAATGTGTTGTTGATTTCTAATATAGGGAACATGATTAATCCCTAAAACCTGTACCATGAATCTTAGTATAAAGTCCAAGCCAAACACAACATGGATGATTCCTAAAATTACACCATGCTTAAAAGTATTAAGTTAAAGATTGTGAAACATATGAATAATAGGTAATAGGTAGATAAAAAATACGGGTGACTTCCATTCTCAATTAGCCTTCAAAAACCAAATTGCACACTTAGTTACCATGTGCACAAAAAATTCAACCACCTACTAAAAACAAAAATAGTTGGTACATATAAAACAAAAATCACTTCAATTCTTACTTAACCTTAAAATAATAAACATTACATTTTTTATGAACAGAGAAAACAAAAACCAAATCGCACATAGATTTACCGTACCCACAAAAATTAGTTACACTATTCATTGACTACAAGGAAACACAACCACCATAGAAACACATACACAATGCCTCGCATTCATGACCTCTTTGATCAAGTGAAATGAGCTTCGGTGTTTTCCAAGATTGACTTGTGATTAAGATACCACCAATTAAGAATTAAAGAAGAAGATATACCCAACACTGCATTTAGGATAAGGTTTGGTCACTATGAATTCATCATGGTCCCATTTGACTAACTAATATCATGTCTGTTCCAACATTGCTTAAGCGACATCAAGTCTATTTTATATGTATTTCCCCCTTATCTTTGTCATGTACCCTAGACTATATTTTTTTTTTTGCAAGTGTATTGAATTAAGTTTTTGAACTATTTTCGATTGTTTTGAGCGGATAAAGTCATTTAATATTGATGTTTGTGCATTATACATTACCTACATTTAGCATATATACCATTCAAAACACTACACCATGGGAAGGCATTTGATATAAAGTTAAAATTTATTAATACATTTTTTAATTTTCTATTTTTCAAGTTCTTTGAATTTATTTTTAGTATACTAATAAATGGTTTTTATATTTTGTTGGGATGGAATAAAGTGCGCACCAGCATGTCTTATCAAAATGATTATATACAATATATTCTTGATTCTATATTTGGTACCAATGCAGATCTTGCTCCCAATGAAAGCAATTCTTTTGGTATAGAGACTAACATTCATCATAATCATCCCAATCTTGATATTATATTGGTGATGGGAAGTGGTATTTCCTTTTTAAGAAATGAAAAGGGATAACAATAAGAAGATACGTTAAGTTAACAATTAAGAAACATTGCTTAGAGTATAGGCATTTGTAAGGTGGAAAAGAATATCACTCCTTGGTAAGATATCAAAAATATGTATTTTGGCATTTTTTAATAGTTTTAATATTTTTCTATTTTAATATTTAATATATTTATTTTTTTGTAATTATTACAAAGACAAGAGCATCAATGCTTGAAATTCTACATGTTATAATTCATAGTAGAAATGGTGAGGGAGATGAAATTCAAGTTGATTCTATGGAAGAAAATTACCCCAATATTACTATGAATGAAGGGATAAATAAGTTGACCCATGATACATTTGTTGTCATAGTTGAGAATGCACATGCATATGATATCTATGAACACATTCATGGTATTGCACCTCTTATTAACATGGCACAAAATGCCTTATACAAAATGTAAAACCCTGTATTTGACCCCATAATGTAATTATGTTACTATTATAGAAATCTTTAGAAGCCAAACATGAATGGTTCACTAAAACCAAAATAATGTAATTTTTTGCATTTTACATTTAATATAGTCGATAATGTTCTTATATTATTTGGAGAAGGGGCAGTGTCTGAATGGGAGCACTATCTTGTCTTAATTAACATTTTCTATGCAGCCTAAGGAATGTATGTGAGTCCTCAGAAATCTATGTTCCTGTTTTATAATTCTGATCCTAGGATATGTATGCAAATTGCTTCTATTTGAAAGAGGATTGGGATTGGTTGATAAAAATAATTTGAAAAAAAATCAGCAACTCGACTCTCAGATATCTCTCTAATGGGGAAGGCTCATTTTGGTTGGACTCTCAGATATTGTATATTGGGGGAGGGCTCATTTTTCGCCGATAGACGCTACAATGTACATTTGTGTATATGGATGACCCAGATTTAATATCAAGCAAATATTCCTTGATTAGATTCGTTGAGCACATCAAATCAATTGGAAGACTCTGATTGAATTGGCGTTTGGATAGGAATTTCTTAATCAAATGTTACTTTGATTAACTATGTGATATCTTGTTGGGCTTAACGTTTGGGATCCAAGAAGTATCCGCTGGAGAAGAGAGCTCGATCGACTGTCTCTTGCTTTGTCTACAGAAGGAGAGCTCGATCGATTGTATTGAAGCTTGACCTTCTGTAGAATTTTCCGCCATATCCTACCTGGGATCGAAACAATCTATTGTATCGATGGCAGATATCCCTCTTATCAGCAGCGCATTGATGGAAGTATTCGAGATCCTGCATGTTTGTTGTCCCACCCAAATACATAATCCATGATTTGAATTGATAACCAATCCAGAATTTCAGGTACGCCCATTGTAATTCGTGATTTGAATTGATAACCAATCAAGGATTTTATGGTTTCAGGTATGCTGCTCCTCGTGGAGAGGATTAAACCCAGCTCCTTTGTTCATTGTCCAGGGCGTCCGCATACATTTATCAGCCTGGTTTGATGTTCTAACCAAAAGCATATAGATATCATTTAATGGCGGTCAGTGTTGGATTCAGAGTTTTGAGGTGAGTCATTCCGTAGGATTTCCAAGATAATGTTATATGAACATATGCATATGCAGAGAACCTCATATCAGATATAAAGAAGAAAAAAGAAACCTACGTTTAATTTCAAATACGCTTGCCCAGTTATGTTGGTACAATCCGGGTAGATTGTAGCATTTAAGTTACATATAAGCGAGGGTTTTTCGATTAAGCTCATATAGATAGAAAACTGATTTGAAATGGTCTTAATCCATTTGATCTGTTTCCCTGACCTAATCCAAGTTTAGGTTAACATGAATGCATGGGACCTGCACTATTCAGGGAATCAAGGTTATGATCTTGTATTTAAACCATGCCCTCCCTGAGGCCATGATGTGATATTACAGCAGCGTGTAACATGATCCAATCGTTATCCTTTGGGTGTAACAGGATTTAACCATTCATTCTGCACACTAATATTTAAATCCTTTCACATACCACTAAGTTTTGGTGAAATTAAATTCAGAAATCGGTGCCTATGAAAATACGTTCGAATACTCTCTGCGAATGGCGAGGAATCCTCTGGATTTGCTAATTTCTGAGAATCATGTATCATCGGGGCTGTGGAATATTGTATTCTTGGTATTCTGTGACGGTGGGTGAGGACCCCGCAGTTGAGCCAGCATTTGGGGCTGTTGATGGACATTATAATCACCATCGCCAATACGCACCTGAGTTACAGCTCCAAATGAGATTGTTATATGATAACATTTATTTGTTTGGCCTCATTTCAAATGGGTTGTGCAGATACACTTATTTCAGTGTCATCCTATTAGGGATTGGTGTTAATAAGGTATTTTATTAAGCGATGTTCTTTGCATTCACCTGTTTGATTGCCTCTATTTCCATTTGGATTTCTTTGACTTAGTCAGATAAAAGTTATATCGGATAATCCAGTTGCTGAAAAAACAAAAATCATGTTCTTTTCGCCACCAGTACTTTAGTCAGTACTCGTGCCATGAAGCAATCCTTTTATTCTCCTTTTATACAGGGTGTTAATTTGGATGCACGGTACCAGTGCTTTTTTCTTTTCTGCCCATAAAAATCACTTTGTTGTATATCTTCAATCTAAAATTAACATTAGATTGGTTTGTCGAGATTGCGATTTTAACAACAGTAAATTATCATAGTTTTTATTTGTTTACAATCAATCATTTATTGAAACTTTTTATAACTTTTGGTTATAAAAGTAAAGCATTTTATTTTAAACAATTGACAGAGCTAAAGTTGGATCTATTGTTGTTTTTTACTAACATAAGTTTTGTCTTTTTTTTCTTTAACGTGGAAGTGTTTATGTTGTTTTTATTATAATTTTTTGTGATTCCAACATGTGAATTCGATGAATGGCGGACAATGCCATTACACGATGAACTGTAGGTAACTTAACACAAAAAGGCCAGATTATTATTCAGGCCTACCCCCATGTATTTGTGCGGGTGAAAAATTACTATGCCGTATTTAATTCATATTTCATAATAGAGTGGGATGCGTAAATGAAAGATGTTTATTTGTTTATAATTCATGATTTATGAGTAGGAATAATATGAATTAAATGAAAGGATATAATTCATAATTTATTTTACTTTCATATCCTATTCACGATTTAGATAAAAATATGATTATTGGTATATTTCATAAGGGTGAAAAGTTACTATGCCATAGAAGAACAACCGGCTCAGATATCCCCATAAAATAGTGTCCACATAAACCTGTATTCAGTGGCATTCATATTTTATGTCTTCATACAAGGAAATTGTTAAAAAATATCATAGAACGAGCAGAACTTTTGACAATCCAGATGAATGATATAATTGAAAAGCAATCCATCATCTCACGTCCGAGTTAACTGAGGATTCAGTTCTTCACATGTTGATGCTTCAAATTATCACAACAACTACGACCAGGATTAGTGAAAATTATTAATATTATATGTGATTAATCTGTCATTTACTTCATTCACAATCAAATCTGCTATTGGCGATATAAAAAATTGTGTGAGTTTCAATTATTTTCTTCAAAAGAAAAAGCATCAGTAGTATGAACTTCTGTACATAAAATGATTCAAAGTATCATCTTCCTTATAATTAAGTTGTTCATGTTGGTTTTTAAATGTGATTCTATTGAGTATCAAGCTTTGCATAATGGTTTGGCCTATAAACAAATAAAGCTTTATATGAAATAACAAAACAAGTTCTCAGTTGGCAGATTTTCTTTCTTCTTGCAGTGGATCACCCAATATCGAGATGGACGAGGAGACGTTTTTGGTGAATCGAGAGCGAGCGGTTGATTATTTGAATTCTTTGAACAAGGTTATTTCAATTAATATTGATCACTTGGGTCATGAAAATGCTAGCAAATGCTTCAGAAATAATTAATCGTTTTAATTTCTGTTTTTGTCTAATAGGTATTTGTGAAAATCAATTCCTCCACTAGGATCCAAAGAACAGGCTCAAAGTCAGGATTATATCTGCCTGAGCCTATCATTCACTTTTCATGCATAACATGTGAGAAGTTGCACAATTCAATTCTATATTGCACTATTGGGGTACTTTTTCAAATTTCATTATATTGTTTCAACTAATTGAGGAGATTAATGGCAGGTGTATCCGTACCAACAAAGGAAGAATTGGAAAATTTTGGGACCCCGGATTTCACCATCTACAATGCAGGTCAATTCCCTTGCAATCACTATACACACTACATGACGTCCTCAACAAGCATGGATCTTGACCGGAAACGAAGAGAAATGGTGATTCTTGGGACACAGTACGCTGGTAAGATGAAGAAAGGTCTGTTTACAGTCATGCATTATCTGATGCCAAAGAGAGGCATACTCTCATTGCATTCTGGTTGCAACATAGGCAAGGAAGGGGATGTCACTTTGTTTCTTACCAAATTCATTAGTCCAGATCTCGCTTGATTAGATCAACTAATTTCACTACATTCTTTATATAAAACCTTTATGATCCCCAACTGCAATAGGGACTGGAAAGACCACTCTTTCTACAGATCACCAGAGGGAACTGATCGGAGACGATGAGCATTGCTGGGGCGATAACGGGGTATCTAATATCGAAGGAGGTTGCTACGCAAAATTCATCGACCTCTCAAAAGAAAAGGAGGCCGATAATTGGAACGCCATTAAATTTGGAGCAGGTCAAATTCTCATTACTGGAGATTAGCATTTTCTACTCATCTGTCAATTTTGATATGGATTCAAATTTATTGTCACTGGATTGGATTCTTCTTCTGGCAGTTTTAAGTTTAGAGAACGTAGTAGTCTTCGCTTCATTCTGCATGTTTGCACCACATTCAGGCTGTCGCAAAAGAAGTAGCTGTCCTGTTCTCTTCTACATCTGCAAGTGCAGAGAACTCTAGATTTGATGGACGACAATAAATGAGAAAGGAGAATCCCAATAAAAGCTTATGTAAGTAACGTGCAAACGAATTCTACTGATTTGTTGTCATGTTTAACACCCACAGAACGTCTTCATTCATGTCTATCACAAGAGGACTACCTCAATTCAGCGACGGATTCGACAGAAGCCCTTCTTCTTTCTCCCCTCCTCTATTCAGTATTCATGAAGTAGAGGCAGAGGAACGCATATTGCAAACCATATTGGTTTTAATAGTGATCCATATTCAAATGTATCAGTGGAACCGACCTTTAATAACATGCCAATAAAATGCTAAACCAGGCAACATACTCGCTGGTTTTTACCTTTTTTAGGGTTTCAAATTTACTTTGTAGAGTAAGTCGTAATGTGGTATGTGTATATTAACATTGGACAGAATGGTCAATGATGTAAATGAGAAGGTTAATGGAGTTAAAAGAACCATTACATCTTTGTCTTTCTAAAAATAATATATACATTTGAGTAATTATTTATATATGTTTTAAATTGATTGGGTTTAAAATATGAAAAGAAAGATGTTTATATCTAAATGCCAAGCTTTCTCATAAATTTTTCTAAACATCTTTTTCTTTTTCATTATTAAGATTTTTTTTCTTCATTACTAAGGTATTTTGTTGGATTTCAATGATTATTTATGACACACAAGTTTAGATTGAAATTTTGTTGGTATTTTGTCATTTGGTTAGGATTATATCATCTATTTATGTTGTAATGATTAGTAGGAATTGTTATCAAATTGGTTGTTTCTTTATTCTTTTTATTATTATTCAACTTTAAATAATAATTCAATCTTAAAGTTATATACTTATTTCATTAATTTTGTTAACAAAAAAAGTGTAATTATCACCTTTGTAATTATTATATATTTTTAGATTTATTTTATTAATTACATGCTTTATTAGAACAACATTTATGAATACATTATGAAGCACATATAAAATGTTGCTCATAACATAATAGCAATTTTTAGATGGATTTTATATGGTGGCCTAATGATTAATTTTGTTAACAAAAGAGTGTAATTATCACCTTTGTAATTATTATCTTTTTTTAGATTTATTTTATTATTTACATACTTTATTAGAACAACATCCATGATTACATTGTGAAGCACATATGAAATGTTGCTCATAACATAATAACAATTTTTAGATTGATTTTATATGGTGGCCTAATGTAACATAAATATTTAACCTTATGTTTATTGTGCAAACATTTATTTTTATTATTTTTTCAAGATTTTATTATTTTTATTTTTAAATAAATAATTTAACAAGTTACTTAACACAAAGAATACAACACCCATTCACCACCTATTCTATATTATGTGGGCCTTAAATTTAAAATGTTTTTCCAAAATGTATTTGATCAATTAGTATACTATTCTTTAATTAGTACTATATAAACACATATGTAATTTTTTTTTTTTAAATATAATATCTTTAAATATATCACAAATATATATTTGATCAATGAGTATACTATTTTTTTATTAATACTATTTATAAGCATCAAAAATTTAAAATGTTTTCCAAAATGTATTTGATCAATTAATATACTGTTTTCTTATCAATTAATCAACGATTGATATACTATTTTATTTTTATCAATTAACTCTATATAAATATAGAGTTAATTTTAACAAGAATTTAACATTTTTAAATATATCATATTTTATTTTTCAATATTAATTTTTTATTTTACTAAAATATTAATTATAAATAAATAATTTTAAAAATATAAATTTAATAAACTAATTTAAAATTCTATTCAAAACTATGAAATGTTTTTCTTTAGTTATAATGTTACAAATATAATTATGGAAAATATTATTTTAAAATTAATTTTACTTTATTATAAATAAATTATTTTATAACAAAAACTTAATTATAATGTTAATTATAGAACATAATATTTTAAAATTAATCTTACTTTATTATAAGTAAATTATCTTATACCAAGAACTTGAGTAAAGAATTGGAATTTAGATGTGAAAGAGTAGATTGTATTTTGAAAAAATAACTATTAAAATTGATAAATATTTTTAAAAAATATAATTATTAAAAATAATTTATTAAATTATTTTTATTATTTTTTGTTGTTGTTTAAAGTTTGATTATAAATTAATTTGTGGATATGGTATGGCTTATTTCCTCATATAAGTAATGATATTTAGTTCAATATTTTAATTATGTGTAAACAGAAAATCATAATGATAAAGTTATTTTTTAAGTAAATAAACATAATAACTTTTGAAAATCTAAATAATAGGTTTATATTTATATTATTTATTCAATTTCAAAGAAGCAAATAAATTTTCTGAAATTGCTTTAAATTTTGTGAAAATTTTAAAATTTTATCAAGCACACCACACCATACTTTTATATATGATAAACCATGCCTCACCTAATTTTAATATATAATGGAACATAGTACACAAAAGTTATCCAAATTTATCCAATGTCACCCACAATTTAATAACCAAAGTCAACCTAACATAGCTTTGAAATTCAACCAAGCATAATCATAGTAAACCAAATTCAATCATGGTAGAGCTAAGTTACAAATATAATCAACTAAACCTTAACAATGTGACCCAAAAATTTGTGATTTTGCTTACACATAGTAACCATAAAAGTGTTGTTATATTTGATGTTAATATGTAAAGTCATGCATACATAACCAATGCTTCAACTCTGGATTAAATTCAACTACACATTATAGTACATCAACATCACCAATGAAGCAAGCCATATTAACTAAGATTGAATTCTACCTTGGATTGAAGTCTACCTTGGATTAAAGTCAACCTTGGATTAAATTTAGTATTATTAATATTGTTAATGGACTGAGGTCAACCACAAATTGAAGTCAACCTTGGATTGAAATCAACCATGGATTGAAGTCAACCTTGGATTGATGTCACCCATGGATTGAAGTTGATCATGGATTCGAGTCAACCTTGAAGTAAACCATAGTCAAACATGGTCAACCATGGTTAGCCAACGTAAACCAAAGTCAATTATGGCCACCCAAATTCAACCATAGTTGAAAATGGCTAACCATGGTCAACTACAAATAAATGTATCCAACCTTGTCAACCATATGGAAAATTCAAACCAGGTCAACCAATCATCAATCATGGAAAAACAAGGTTAACCATGTCAACCAAAGTTAAGTGTGGCCAATCAAAGTCAACCACATCTAACCATGGTCGACCATGGTTAACCATCATTAACCAAAGTCAACCGTGGTTGTCAAAAGTCCACCATGGTAAACTTTGGACAAATCAAGTCAACCATGGTCACCCATACTTAACCAAGGTCAACCAAAAGTAACCAGAGTCAAACATGGTCAACCATAGTTAGTTAGTCGACCTAAGCCAACAACATCCATCCATAGTAAACCATAGTCAACCATACTTTACCAAAGTCAACCGACTACAAAAGTCAACCGTGATCAATATAAAGTCTATTACACGCATACAAAGTCAACCATGCTCAGCCATAGTCAAACATGGTCAACTGTAGTCAATCATGGTAAACTATTGTCAACCATAGTTGACCATGGTCAACAAAAACTAACCTTAAGCAACCATTGTCAAAAGTCAAACAATCATCAATCATGGAAAAACAAAAGTCAACCAAAAGTCAAACAAGGTCAACCAATAGTTAATTATGGGAAAACAAAGTCAACCATGAGATGTCATCAACAATGAGATGTCATCAGCCATGGTTAGATATAGTCAATCATGGTTAACCAAAGTCAACCATAGTTAACTATGATATAATAATAGTCAACCATGATGCACTATAATCAACCAAGGACAACCATGATGCACTAGAGTCAACCATATTTAAACAATAGTCAAGCATGGTTTAAAATAGTTGAACTTAGTTTAAAGTCAACAATGGTGAACCATGGTTCAAAGTCAACTATGGATTAAAGTGAATGATGCCCAAACAATGGTTAAACCAAATTCAACCATAGAAAGCCAAAGTCAAGCATAGTTACCCCAATCAATTGTTATTAACCTAAGTCAAACATGGTTAACCAAGTAAATAGAAAACATGGGCAATGTGTTTGAACTAGGAATAATTTAATTTAGCGGTACTAAAAGAGATTTCAATTTTCAATTTTCAATTCAAAGCTAATATCCTAACAAATATATTATACTTAAGTAACCTAAGTAAATAGAAAACATTTAATATTTTGATCTAATTTCAATTTAATACTTAACAATCTAAAGAAACCTAAACATAATTCTCGATAACCATGAAAATGTGATATATAACCATTGAGATATATAACAATTCAACCATACTCAAACATAGTAAACCATGAACAACCATGAAAAACCATGCTCATCCATAAATAACTGTAATCAACTATAATTGGCAATGGAAAAACATGGTTAACCATGAACAACCATGGTCGACCATGGCTGACCATTGTCAAACATCATTGAATATAGTCATCCATACCTAATAAGGAACAACCATATGAAACCACGATCAACCAAGATTAACCATGGTAAAAAAAAGTGAACCATGAACACTAATGGCCAACCAAAAGGAAACCAATCTCAACCATGGCCGACCAAAAGTCAACCATGGACAACCAATGTCAATAATAGGAAACCAAATTCAACCAAAAGTCAACCATGGTCAACCGAACTTAACCATAGTAAACAAAGTCAACCACAAGTCAACCATGGTCAACCACAAGTCAACCGTGGTCATCCAAAGTCAAACATAGCCAACCAGAATCAACCATGGTCATCCAAAGTCAACCATAATCAACCAAATCAAACCATGGTCAACCAAATTCAACCATGGCCAACCAAAGTCAACCATGATGATCAAGATTCAACTAAAGTCAACCATGGTCAAACAAAGTCAATGATGCGTAGCCAAAGTCAACCTAAGTCATCCATAGTTAACCATGGTCTACCAAAGTTAACCATGGTAAATGAAAGTGAACCATCGTCAACCAAACTTATGGTTGACCTTGGTTGACTATGGTTGACCATTGTTCACTATGGTTCTTCATCGTTGACCACAACCAATTTCAACCTTGGTCAACCAAAAGTCTACCAAAGTCAACCATATTTATCCAAAGTCAACTGTGGCTAGCCAAAGTCAACCAATGTAAACGATAGTCAAGCATAGTCTTCCAAAGTTATCTATGGCCAACCAAAATTCAAGCAAAGTCAAGCATGGTCCACCAAAGTTAACAATGGTAAACTAAAATCAACCGAGGTCAACCAAAGTCAACAATGGTCAACGATAGTCCACCATAGTCGACCAAATTCATCCATTTGTTAACCAGAGTCAACCATAAACAGCCATGGTAAACCATGGTCAAGCATATTCAATCATTGTCAACCATGGTCAACTAATTAATATATAACAAATCCCTTACCTGAAATAACTGTATCTAACTAATTAATATATAACAAATCCCTTGCTTGAAATAACAATAATCAAACAAAGTCAACCATAGTCAACCATAGTCAACCATAGTCAACCATAGTCAACCATCCTCAACCAAAGTCAACCACAATCAACCAAAAGTAAACCATGGTCAACCAAAACTAACCATAGTCTACCATTGTAATACCCCTCCTTTTATCTTTATCAGAATTTAAAATAAATAAATAAATAAATGTATACTTGTTCTCATGAGGAGCTCAAGGCCAAGGCCCCACCAATGGACCCGTGAAAGTATTGTTATGTTACTTCCTAAATTTGTGAAGTTAAGAGACTAAGGCAGGAAACACCTTTAAAACAACAGCTACTGAATTCACTAAAGGGTAGGTAAGATCATCACCGAAAAAGCTACTATCAAATGGTTTGCCTATAGCTAACTAGTAACACTAGATAGGCAAACTAGAATCTAGATAAGCGTAGCCTACTAATTATTTTGATAAAACCTAGTCTAATTCATTCGATTACAAGTTATTTAGTCACACATACGCTATGGATTGGATATTAATTTTAAATTGCATTTAAGTTACAAATAAATTTATGTTAGTAAAAATATGAACACATGGAGTGTTACAAGTATAGACATATATATAGAATATAGTTTCTCTATAAGGGACAAATTGTGTTGTCATATAAAAACTACTAAATGAGCAAGAGAACACTAATCCCTAAGAGTTTTAACTTCAAAAGGTATTTAGATATTGGAGAAACTTTAAATATAGATATATAAGTAAAGATTTGAGAAAAGGGTCATTCCAAGCTATATATATATTTAAGACTTGGTATTTTTATTATTTTAGACCAATAACTTGCGAGGAGTAAAACTTAAGAGAATTATTTAGTTTGCTTTCACATATTTGGACATGATTTTAAGCTTAAAAGAGGAATACACATATAAATTATATTTCGGCACTTGTTGTCTATATAGAGGAGTAAATTTATGACAACCCATCACTTAAACATATGTTGATGATGGAGGGGACACCTTCCGTGATTTTTGAATTGTGTGTGGTATTAAGCCATACCAAGTCATCTATGGTCGAGGATACTTAATGAGTAGTAATCGACGTGGGAACTTTGTTGGAGGGAAGCTAACTTCCATGACAATGATAGGAGTTATTTCTTGAGACATCAATCCCATAAAAGGAGGGGAGCTCGACGTTAATAGATTTATTTGTATTCTTGGCAGGAGATAGTGCAGAGGGTTATCTGCTCGAATCCCCACTCTTTTTGGTAGCTGGATGTGAGCAGTTAACTCTCAAGAAGTCGGTGAGCCTTCCGTTAAAAAAGGGAACCGCGTCGAGAAAATTGTGGAGATCGGTTTTAAATTCTACTAAACCTTCCTCGTGAGGGGAAGATCATTTACTCAGCTTGTAAGACGGTGGTAAGTTTGCTATCGGTGGCCTGCGGGAGAAGTAGGAGTACTGCGTGAGATTTATGAGATCTCGGCGCTATAAATTCATCCCTGTGAAGGGTATTGGGGGCGCACACAGTTGGACGGGATGTGATAGTTATGATGATCGAGTGACACAATCGAGGGAGAAGGTTTAGTTAAGAAACAATCTCTTTAGCGACGGAAAGGAAATACGGATTCGCCCCGAGAAGGATTTCAAAGAGTCATTCAGGGTCACATTTACCTGTGCGATGAGGAGGGAAGAGGACGGCTAAATGGCGAAACAATCCCTGAGGAGCAAGAATTGTTGGTACGGTTTTCTGTTCTGTTTTATATTGCGTTTTTGTTGTGGCAAGAACTAGGAGAGGACGGATCCGTAAGAACCGATCCCAAGATTTTGTTTTACTAATATTTTTTCTGGGGAAGGGTTTTTAATTGTTTCTCTATATGTAACTGAGTTAGTGCCAACACGGCCAGGACACTAAGTAAACTAGGTTTAGCATATATCTTCCTGTAAATGATCTCGGTATGAACGAAGTAGTTCCAGATTTACTTTGTATGGACATTTCATTGCCTACGCTAGGCTAAAGATTTTGCTGTTTAAACTTATAATTGCTGCCTGGAAAGGAACTATGTTTCACGCTGGTATTATCGCCTGCGTTAGGGTATATAAATTCGTTGGTTACACCAATGAACTTAACAAATTTTAATGCTGTAAATTTTAATACCTCTGCCCTTCCTTTTTCCCAATTGATTTGGGTTAGAGTCTAGATCTCTGTCAATTACAGAGATAGAATCTGCATCATGGAGAACCGGGTATTGGAGATAGTAGATCTCGGAATGAACTGAGGACGCCCTAATCACGATCTTGGCCTTAACTGCTTAGAGTTCTTTGTATTGATTTAATTGGGGTTATTGATCCAGTCATTAGTTGTGTTCTTATTGAACATCTCTTTTCTTTCTTTGCATAGAAGGTCTGAGTGCGTTCGAAAGAGATAATGATCTATGATTGAGACTTGCTACTTGTAATTTATTCTTTATATATATATTTTTATATTTTCTGCCTTGTGCACTTCGTCGGATAACGGAGTAGATCTCCACTGCATAGGTATTTTTCCTGTGGCGTCGACCCGTATAAGTTACTGCCGAAACCGGTGTAGGATTTTGTCCATCTCAGTTGGAGCATTGACAACTAAAATCTGGTTTGACCTTTATTTAGATAGAAAACAGAGTTATTATATTTAATATTCCTGCTTAAGATCTCGGTATAGAGATAGTGTTGAGTTGATATAAGCTTCATTATTTTATTACTGAAAGCATAACGAGACTCGTCTCTTCGAGCAGAATTTCAGGGTTACCTTATGCTATGAGATATATTTTTCATGTGCAAAACAACTTTTACTTATGGTTGGTAGTATCTTATTATTGTAAATAAATCTGTGCTATGAAAACCTCCCTACTCCAAGTATTAGACACGTTTTATTAGACCAACCTTATTTTAAAGGATTGGGTCGCTTATCTAGAGTGTTTAAAAAGAATAAATCGACCTTCGAAATGGTCCTGCGATCTTTGGTTAACAAATAAAGATGTGTGTATGAATGGTAAGCATAAGGTATTAGATTTTATATCGATAGCATCAAATGGCTTGAAGAGAAATAGTCTAGATATATATTATATGTATCTATATTGTCATATATATTGGAAAATAAATCATAGTTTATTTGATGCATTGATCTTATATTTTAACTTACCCTATACATGTGAAATGGAATGATCAATGAGGATCTAAGGTTATATATGTACAAAAATCCAATCTAGTTTATTAGTTGCTTGAGCTATACCTTTCGACTGGTTTATAAAGAAAGGAGCATGGAATATAATTGTTTTATATTCTTCTCTTTGATAGAAATATTTCCAGATTTAAAAGAAAATCTTGATAAGGTTTGAATTGGATGAATGCAACATATTGTTGTAGATGTAAATATCATCTTATTGAATAATAAAACAACTCCCCCTTTGTGGACGTAGCCGAAGTTGCGGGTGAACCACGGCAAAATGGTGTCCTTTTTATGTGTCTCTTTGTGTGTAATCATCTCGTCTTGTATTGAAATGTATCATCAACTTTCAGGTTGATTCTTCATATGTGCATTTTATGTTTATTTGTTTTGTAATAATGTTACGGTTTCTTTTAGGTGAATTATCTCATTGTTTGATATTATGATTAAAATCTACAGTTCATCTAACATGTCTCGGTAAAAGATGTTCTCTTTTAATCATGTTTTGCTTAAATAACCATAGCAAGGTGTTTTGGTGTATTGATGTTTATTGATTAGATGAAAATATAAGTGTATGATTTAACGATATAAATCCATCATTTTACTTAATGAGCAGGAAAAGAACCTATGGACATATTTATTATAGAAACATACTTAGATTATGTACAATGAGTAAATCTTTCATATGGAAGTTCTAGTTATTAAGGAAAGTTAATTAATTACCAATGTGGGTATCATATCTCGGAAATAGGCTAGACTGGGAAATAGATATTCTATCTCTTATATATATATATATATATATGTCACAAGAGGATGATTGCAAATCAAGTAAGAGAGTTTATGAATCTGTATATATATAAGCATGAATAAATACTATCTCAATGTATTAATATTTTGTGAAGCTAAACACGAAGTATAAATATTGGAGATATTTTGTGTTACTAACGTGTGAAGTTGGTTATCATTTAGAGGAGCAAGAATTTTTATTTTCTTCAAAATAACATCAGCATATGCGAGAGAAGTTACAATAAGTAGTAGGAGACCCTTTACATTTGCAAGTATGTCTTATTTCTCTTCCAATCTATAGAAGGGGTAAGACGCGTAATGCATGATTATGAAGTTTTAATTATTGGTCCTCATCAATACTATGTATTTTAAAATCATTTTATATAACAAAGAATCTTTTCGAAGCAATTTATTCATTAAATACTAATCTATTCATTGGAGATGTTACATATGGTATCAGAGCATTAGGTTACAACACTAGGGCCTAATGAGCTCAACATGCGATAAGTGACTATGAAGGTTGTTAAGTTTACTAATCAATTGTTGTTTCATTTTGGATGCATGGATTGTACTGGAGGAGGGAAAATGAATCTCCGAGCTCGACTTCAAGTTTCTTCCGCTAGAGCGCAAGTTGCAAACACTTGGGCTTATTTGGGCTCAGTCGGGGAAAACATATATGATTTAGTCGAACTGGCGACACAAGACGCAATAGAAAATTTCATTTCAACGGGACGACAACAGGTAGCTTACGAGTCGTCATTGAATTGCAAGTAAGTATGTTTCATTTGGTGAAAGCATTATAACGGCGCAACATTGTTTGTAGGTAAGTTTAGTATATGTTTCATTATGGAGATGAACAATCTGTTATTGGTAAATATTAGCTGATGAATATATCCTCCTATTTTACAAATTAGAATGCATTGGACGACGAGAAAATAGTCTTTAGCATGATAACAGTTGTGGTTTTGTGGAATGAATCTTCGTATATTGAAAGTCATCCTAGTTATGAATGTGCTAAACTGAGGAACTCTCCTAAATCTGTTGATTTGATAAATTCGTCTTAAGTACTTATTACCTTCTCTACCTTTATTGTTATTCTTAGGAGTGGATATCTTTCAGTTTCAGTAAACACATCATATGGGAGAATAGGGTTGATACATTTTGTTAATTGTTTCTGACTAATCGAATTCTATTGATCCATTCGTCAGGATTTCCGAATATGAGATTCAGATAGATAAAATAAGCAACTTATATCTATTAATTCGTTTATAAAGTAATTATATATGCTCACATTTGACTAAAGAAGATGGTCTAATGTTTTGATTATGTTAGGAACTATCAAGTTCCTTTCATATATAAAGCCAAACCTTTCTTGTGGAAGGTTAGTTCGGCTGTATGTATGTTACCAGAATTTCCTAGTTATGTCAATATCATAAATTTATCATTCAAAGTGGCTTTATATATATTATATGTGGTGTCAAAATGATTATTTTGGTTAAGAGATAAAACTATAGTTAATCATGTTGCTCACATGATGAAAGCATAGATGTGATTAATGGTGAGTATGTGTTATTGTATGAATAAAAGTATTGGAAAACTAGAACCGCCACAGAATGGTAATACATGACACTTTAAATTCTCTGATAATGACTGTTTTAAATCCGCATTAGGAGTTAAGGAAAAAAAAAAAAAAAACCTTTAATATCATGGAAGTTCCATGATAGATCCGAAGTAATATTTAACAGTAATTGATGTATAAGCTTTTATGAAACAAGTCAAGGTGATGATTGACATATGTTTTATACATGATTGCTCTATGATTTAATTACAGTTTTTCTTTTACGACTAACACATCTAATGTTGTGGTCGAGCGGAACGTTATATTCCCACACATCACTACAACAGTCAAGAGGTAGAAATGGGATATATAGATGCTTGTGATATTTAGTGTAATACTAATATGTGATGATACAGGTAAATTGGTACCTCGACATATGAGGATCTTATAATAAGAAGATATGCGGCCACCCTTACAAAGGTATATGGTTATTATTATAAGGTATGCAAGTATGTTTTAGAAAATTGGTGATTTCTATGTGATGTTGGTACATACAAAAGAACTTGTATAACTAAAATAGGAAGTGTGTTTGAAATGGTGAAGGATAACATTCGAGGTTAAGAAATCATCATGTCCACGGGTCATCATAGGAAGAATGTTATTTCGTGTTCAAGGAATTATGTAATCCTATTAAGTAAGTTAGATATGCTTGGAAGGAGAAAACGTTTACTTCAGATGATCAAGTATTGTAGTATGAAGAATGAATGATTTTCTTATTTACAAATATTTGATTTTGTTATATAAAGTGTTACTAACAATTGAATTTGGCAGATGGCCAAAACTCGGTGGAACTTGTCGAAAAACAAAAGCGTAATATATTATGCATGGTACAATAAAGGGGTGAGGATGAAAGATCCACATTGCAGCCTTTATTATTGTTAATTGTTGTTGAATAAAACACTAGACCAAATTGGTCAAAGAAATTGTATGGTTATAAAATGTAATATGACGAAATAATTGATGAATTTGAATGAGATTTTCCTAGATTCAAGCGAGGAGGCTTGAGGGGAATAGATTCCTGGACTCAAGTGAGAAGGCTTGAGGGGAATTATGCGAGAGTGCGTTAAGGGCACTGAAACACTTCCGAGAAATCAGGGAGTTGACAGCCGCTAGGATTCTTGAAGGAATCAACAAGCGGTAAAGACCTAGGCAAACTATAAGAGAATGCATATGCGGGAGGCAGGACACTGCTTAGTATGCATGAGAGAAAGTATTGCTACGTGAGCACTGCGGTGTTAGGCAAGAAATCTGTAAAATCATTGTTGTACGAGCACTGAGGTGTTAGGCAAGAATTTCAAAAGTATTGCTGCGTGAGCACTGCGGTGTTAGGCAAGAAATCTGTAAAATAATCGCTGTGTGAGCACTGAGGTGTTAGGCAAGAATTTCGAAAGGATTGTTGTGTGAGCACTCGGGTGTTAGACTAGAATTTCCTGGATCAAGTGAATGGGTGGTTGTGATTAAGTTCATAATCTACATTCCTGGATCACTGGAATTATGTGTGCTTATGATAATAAAAGCACAAACAATGACTAAATATATTCCATAAACTGCAAAGGTTATGATACAATAACTGACTTAGTATCTATGAATATGAGTTTGATTATGAAGTTGATGATAGTTTTACGGTTTCTTTGAATTCCGGTTTTATAGTAAAAATGCAGATGTGATTGAGAGGGACTTGAAAAGGAGTCATGAAAGTGCAAAGGAGAACAACCAGAAATGACAAAAATAGGCAAAGGTTGACTACAAAAGAGGGGACAAACTGCTGAAAATAATGAACACCGAGGACGGTGTTATTTTTAAGGGGAGGAGGATGTAATACCCCTCCTTTTATCTTTATCAGAATTTAAAATAAATAAATAAATAAATGTATACTTGTTCTCGTGAGGAGCTCAAGGCCAAGGCCCCACCAATGGACCCGTGAAAGTATTGTTATGTTACTTCCTAAATTTGTGAAGTTAAGAGACTAAGGCAGGAAACACCTTTAAAACAACAGCTACTGAATTCACTAAAGGGTAGGTAAGATCGTCACCGAAAAAGCTACTATCAAATGGTTTGCCTATAGCTAACTAGTAACACTAGATAGGCAAACTAGAATCTAGATAAGCGTAGCCTACTAATTATTTTGATAAAACCTAGTCTAATTCATTCGATTACAAGTTATTTAGTCACACATACGCTATGGATTGGATATTAATTTTAAATTGCATTTAAGTTACAAATAAATTTATGTTAGTAAAAATATGAACACATGGAGTGTTACAAGTATAGACATATATATAGAATATAGTTTCTCTATAAGGGACAAATTGTGTTGTCATATAAAAACTACTAAATGAGCAAGAGAACACTAATCCCTAAGAGTTTTAACTTCAAAAGGTATTTAGATATTGGAGAAACTTTAAATATAGATATATAAGTAAAGATTTGAGAAAAGGGTCATTCCAAGCTATATATATATTTAAGACTTGGTATTTTTATTCTTTTAAACCAATAACTTGCGAGGAGTAAAACTTAAGAGAATTATTTAGTTTGCTCTCACATATTTGGACATGATTTTAAGTTTAAAAGAGGAATACACATATAAATTATATTTCGGCACTTGTTGTCTATATAGAGGAGTAAATTTATGACAACCCATCACTTAAACGTATGTTGATGATGGAGGGGACACCTCCCATGATTTTTGAATTGTGTGTGGTATTAAGCCATACCAAGTCATCTATGGTCGAGGATACTTAATGAGTAGTAATCGACGTGGGAACTTTGTTGGAGGGAAGCTAACTTCCATGACAATGATAGGAGTTATTTCTTGAGACATCAATCCCATAAAAGGAGGGGAGCTCGATGTTAATAGATTTATTTGTATTCTTGGCGGGAGATAGTGCAGAGGGTTATCTGCTCGAATCCCCACTCTTTTTGGTAGCTGGATGTGAGCAGTTAACTCTCAAGAAGTCGGTGAGCCTTCCGTTAAAAAAGGGAACCGCGTCGAGAAAATTGTGGAGATCGGTTTTAAATTCTACTAAACCTTCCTCGTGAGGGGAAGATCATTTACTCAGCTTGTAAGACGGTGGTAAGTTTGCTATCGGTGGCCTGCGGGAGAAGTAGGAGTACTGCGTGAGATTTATGAGATCTCGGCGCTATAAATTCATCCCTCTGAAGGGTATTGGGGGCGCACACAGTTGGACGGGATGTGATAGTTATGATGATCGAGTGACACAATCGAGGGAGAAGGTTTAGTTAAGAAACAATCTCTTTAGCGACGGAAAGGAAATACGGATTCGCCCTGAGAAGGATTTCAAAGAGTCATTCAGGGTCACATTTACCTGTGCGATGAGGAGGGAAGAGGATAGCTAAATGGCGAAACAATCCCTGAGGAGCAAGAATTGTTGGTACGGTTTTCTGTTCTATTTTATATTGCGTTTTTGTTGTGGCAAGAACTAGGAGAGGACGGATCCGTAAGAACCGATCCCAAGATTTTGTTTTACTAATATTTTTTTCTGGGGAAGGGTTTTTAATTGTTTCTCTATATGTAACTGAGTTAGTGCCAACACGGCCAGGACACTAAGTAAACTAGGTTTAGCATATATCTTCCTGTAAATGATCTCGGTATGAACGAAGTAGTTCCAGATTTACTTTGTATGGACATTTCATTGCCTACGCTAGGCTAAAGATTTTGCTGTTTAAACTTATAATTGCTGCCTGGAAAGGAACTATGTTTCACGCTGGTATTATCGCCTGCGTTAGGGTATATAAATTCGTTGGTTACACCAATGAACTTAACAAATTTTAATGCTGTAAATTTTAATACCTCTGCCCTTCCTTTTTCCCAATTGATTTGGGTTAGAGTCCAGATCTCTGTCGATTACAGAGATAGAATCTGCATCATGGAGAACCGGGTATTGGAGATAGTAGATCTCGGAATGAACTGAGGACGCCCTAATCACGATCTTGGCCTTAACTGCTTAGATTTCTATGTATTGATTTAATTGGGGTTATTGATCCAGTCGTTAGTTGTGTTCTTATTGAACATCTCTTTTATTTCTTTGCATAGAAGGTCTGAGTGCGTTCGAAAGAGATAATGATCTATGATTGAGACTTGCTACTTGTAAGTTATTCTTTATATATATATTTTTATATTTTCTGCCTTGTGCACTTCGTCGGATAACGGAGTAGATCTCCACTGCCTAGGTATTTTTCCTGTGGCGTCGACCCGTATAAGTTACTGCCGAAACCGGTGTAGGATTTTGTCCATCTCAGTTGGAGCATTGACAACTAAAATCTGGTTTGACCTTTATTTAGATAGAAAACAGAGTTATTATATTTAATATTCCTTCTTAAGATCTCGGTATAGAGATAGTGTTGAGTTGATATAAGCTTCATTATTTTATTACTGAAAGCATAACGAGACTCGTCTCTTCGAGCAGAATTTCAGGGTTACCTTATGCTATGAGATATATTTTTCATGTGCAGAACAACTTTTACTTATGGTTGGTAGTATCTTATTATTGTAAATAAATCTGTGCTATGAAAACCTCCCTACTCCAAGTATTAGACACGTTTTATTAGACCAACCTTATTTTAAAGGATTGGGTCGCTTATCTAGAGTGTTTAAAAAGAATAAATCGACCTTCGAAATGGTCCTGCGATCTTTGGTTAACAAATAAAGATGTGTGTATGAATGGTAAACATAAGGTATTAGATTTTATATCGATAGCATCAAATGGCTTGAAGAGAAATAGTCTAGATATATATTATATGTATCTATATTGTCATATATATTGGAAAATAAATCATAGTTTATTTGATGCATTGATCTTATATTTTAACTTACCCTATACATGTGAAATGGAATGATCAATGAGGATCTAAGGTTATATATGTACAAAAATCCAATCTAGTTTATTAGTTGCTTGAGCTATACCTTTCGACTGGTTTATAAAGAAAGGAGCATGGAATATAATTGTTTTATATTCTTCTCTTTGATAGAAATATTTCCAGATTTAAAAGAAAACCTTGATAAGGTTTGAATTGAATGAACGCAACATATTGTTGTAGATGTAAATATCATCTTATTGAATAATAAAACAACTCCCCCTTTGTGGACGTAGCCGAAGTTGCGGGTGAACCACGGCAAAATGGTGTCCTTTTTATGTGTCTCTTTGTGTGTAATCATCTCGTCTTGTATTGAAATGTATCATCAACTTTCAGGTTGATTCTTCATATGTGCATTTTATGTTTATTTGTTTTGTAATAATGTTACGGTTTCTTTTAGGTGAATTATCTCATTGTTTGATATTATGATTAAAATCTACAGTTCATCTAACATGTCTCGGTAAAAGATGTTCTCTTTTAATCATGTTTTGCTTAAATAACCATAGCAAGGTGTTTTGGTGTATTGATGTTTATTGATTAGATGAAAATATAAGTGTATGATTTAACGATATAAATCCATCATTTTACTTAATGAGCATGAAAAGAACCTATGGACAGATTTATTATAGAAACATACTTAGATTATGTACAATGAGTAAATCTTTCATATGGAAGTTCTAGTTATTAAGGAAAGTTAATTAATTACCAATGTGGGTATCATATCTCGGAAATAGGCTAGATTGGGAAATAGATATTCTATCTCTTATATATATATATATATATATGTCACAAGAGGATGACTGAAAATCAAGTAAGAGAGTTTATGAATCTGTATATATATAAGCATGAGTAAATACTATCTCAATGTATTAATATTTTGTGAAGCTAAACACGAAGTATAAATATTGGAGATATTTTGTGTTACTAACGTGTGAAGTTGGTTATCATTTAGAGGAGCAAGAATTTTTATTTTCTTCAAAATAACATCAGCATATGCGAGAGAAGTTACAATAAGTAGTAGGAGACCCTTTACATTTGCAAGTATGTCTTATTTCTCTTCCAATCTATAGAAGGGGTAAGACGCGTAATGCATGATTATGAAGTTTTAATTATTGGTCCTCATCAATACTATGTATTTTAAAATCATTTTATATAACGAAGAATCTTTTCGAGGCAATTTATTCATTAAATACTAATCTATTCATTGGAGATGTTACAACCATAGTCAAGCATGGTCAACCAATGTCAACCATGATTAACCAAAGTCAACCATGGCCAATCAAAGTTAACCATAGTGAAACAAAGTCAACCATATTTGACCAAATTCAACAGTATTCAACCATAACTATAGTTGACTTTAACCATGTGTGAATTTGGTAGACTTTATGTGACCATGGTTGACTATGGTTGACTATTGTTAAAAATTCAACCATCGTTAACAAAGGTTGACACTACTTAAATAAAGTCAACCATATTCAACCATGGTCAAGCATCATCAACCAAAGTCAACCATGCTCAACCAAAATTCAACCAAAGTAAACCACGGTCAACCAAATCCAAGCATAGTCTACCATAGTCAACCATGGTCAAGCAATGTCAACCATGGTCAAGTAATGTCAACTAATGTCAACCATGGTCAATCAAAGTTAACAATAGTCAAACAAAGTTAACCATAATCAACCATATTCGACCAAATTCAACAATATTCAACCATGGTCAATCAAAGTTAACAATAGTCAAACAAAGTTAACCATAATCAACCATATTCGACCAAATTCAAAAATATTCAACCATGGTCAATTATAACTATAGTTTACTTTAACCATGGTTGACTTTGGTAGACTTTAGTTGACCATGGTCGACTTTGGTTGACCATCTAACTGTGGTTCCCTTTAGTTGACTATGATTAACCATGGTTGACCATTGTTGACATTAGGTTACCATGGTTGACTTTTGGTTGATTATAGTTGACTTTGGGTGGGCATGGGTGACTTTTGTTAACCATGATTGGCTATTGTTGACTATCGTTTACTATGGTTGACCATTATTCACTACGGTTCTTCATGGTTGACCACAACCAAATTCAACCATGGTCAAACTATACTCTACCAAAGTCAACCATGATTAGCCAAAGGCAACGATAGTCAACCATGGTCTTTAATGAATAACCATGGTCAACTATAATCAACTGTGGTCAACCATGAAAAACCATGGTGAACCATGAACAACCATAGCTCAGCATTAACAACCATGGTTAACCAACTATGGTCAGCCATAGTCAACCATATTCAACTAAGGTCAATCATAGTTGGCTAATAATAGTTAACAATATTCAACCAAAGGGTCTATCATTGTCAGCCATAGGTTCAACCATAGTCAAGCATGGTCGTCCATCATTCACCATAGTTAACCATGAATAACCATAGTCAACAATGGTCAACCATAATAAACCATGTTCAACCCTGAATAACCATGGTTAACCATACCCAACCATGGACTATCATTGCCAACCATGAAGAATGATGGGAAACCATGAATAACCATAGTAAACCACGAATAACCATGGTTAGCCAACTAAATTAATTAATTAGAGTATTTAAATTAATTAATTAAATAAATAATGATTTTAAATTAATTAAATTTAGATTACATTAAATTAATTAATTAATTAAAATAATTTTAATTAATCATTTATTTTAATTTAATTTTTATAATTTAATTTAACTTAATTAAATTAAATTTAACTTAATTAAATTAAATTTAACTTAATTAAATTAAATTAAATTTAAATTAAATTAAATTTTTAATATGTTATAATATTTTTTATTTAATTAAATTAAATTTTTAATATGTTCTAATATTTTTATTTAATTAAATTAAATTTTTAATATTTTTAATTAAATTAAATTTATTTAAATTAATTTAATTTAATTAATTAATTTAATTTAACTTAATTTAATTTAATTTAAATTTAATTTTTCTTAATATGTTTTAGTATTTAAATTTAATTTAATTTTTAATATGTTTTAATATTTTAATTTAATTTAATTTATTTTTTAATATGTTTTAATATGTTTAACTTAATTTAATTTAATTTAATTTTTTCTATTTTAATTTAATTCATTAATTTAATTTAATTTAATTTCTAATATAATAAAACTTAATTTATATTTAATTTTAATATGTTTTGGTATTTTTTTAATTTAATTTAAATTTAATTTATTTTTATTTAATTTAATTTAAATTTAATTTATTTTTATTTAATTTAATTTAAATTTAATTTATTTTTATTTAATTTAATTTAAATTTAATTTTTTTTAATTTAATTTAATTTAAATTTAATTTTTAATATAATTTAACTTAATTTAATTTTTAATATGTTTTAATATTTTTATTCAATTTAATTGAAATTAATTAAAATTAATTCAATTCAATTCAATTTAATTTTTTATATTTTTAATTTTTTTTTTTTTTACTTAGTATGTATTTCTTTGCATTTTTATTTACAAATAACATTTTTATTAATTTTTTAATTTAATTATTTATGCGCTGGGTTGGCTGTCTACTAGCAACAACCACATTTTTAAATGTGGTTGATATTTGCCGATCGAAGAATATCAACCACTTTTAAATGTGTGGTCATAATTGATATACGCGGATGGACGAATATCAACCACATTTAAAAATGTGGTTGTTGCTAGTGGCTAAGTTAGTATTAGAAAATAATATACGAGTGTATTGGTTATCAATTTCAATGATTCGTATATCTGTAATGAATATTATCGGAAAGAAAATGTTTTATTTTATGTGGGATAGGGATTTATATTTTAGAATTTGGAAATGGACTAGGAAGAGTAGATTGTCTAGATTAAAGGTAAATATATAGTTTAATTAGATCCCACTACATACGTCGATAACCACCTAGCAGCTAATAACCACCACATAGTTGTCCTAGATAACAGTTAACCACACAGGTTCAACACAACATGTTACACCCTAATTGTGGTAGCTACAGGGTACATGTTGTAACGATTTTGCTTCATGGAAGCTACAGACTCTACCACGCTATACTCCCTGTGGTGAATAGATAATGGAGAAAATGTATATTTAACAACATGAAAACCCATGTCTGAATTGACATGCGATCTTAGAAAAACACATTTGCATGTATTTTTTGTTTATGTTTCTACCATTTATGTTTCTTCCATTTTAATTTTGGTTTATGTTTCTCCCTTTTGTCCCATTTAGTAATGAATGGCAGATTCCAATCGAAATGCAGAGCAAATTCGGTGCACATCATAGTTTGATTTTTTACCATAGGTAAGGTGCAGATATGTTCACTGGATTCAATTCTTGCTTCCATGTCTGCTTCAATTCAAATTCAATTCTCTCTTGAGACTAGTCAGATTTAGAGATTTTAATATTAAAGAATAACTATGTATCTTTACTTCAGCTGAGTTCTTGCTTCCATAGCTACTTTATTCAAGTTCTTTATTGAGACTATTCAGATTTACATATTATAGAACTAAAGAATAACAATGTAGGTGTTATGGCTTCTTTCTTGGGATTATTCAGATTTATGTATTATAGAATTAAAAATAACAATGTTGTTTCAATGAATTTTCAATGTATGGCGGGAATAAGTCCAAGTAGTAAAACCCAGTTACAAAACCCTTTCATGATGTTCTGAATCTAGAAAGAGCATATGTGCTCCGCTGATGCAGCATAAATCGACGTTGCCCTCCATCTACATCGAAGAAAATCAAATTCGCTGGATGTAAAAATTCAGAGGTTGGCGGCATGCTTATGTGATCCTGTGAATTAAATGGGCCTTAATTCGAATCCCTTTTTGATGCATTTGTGGGTGAATTTTTGCTAACAATGTTTGATTTTTCTGCTCTGTTTTGTAGAGATGAATTTCTGTGTTTAAGCTTTGCGATCCTTAATATATTTTCATTTTATGTGATGAATTATTTGAGCTCAAGTCCAATGGAAATGAAAACAATGAATGGAAATAAATTATATGTATTGAGTTTATGAAGTTTTTGCTTTTGTTTTCTTAATCTGCGGAAATAGGATATTCGTTTGAAGAAGCCATGATCTAGTAATTATGTTTTTATTTTCTTTATCTCTGGAAATAGGATATTGGTTTGAAGAAGTCATGAGCTCATATATATTTGATTAATTTCAAGTGTCGGTGATATACTAGTACAACCACTCAACTTGTGGCCGGTGAACATGGATAGGTCATAAGATATATGTGTTAGTTGTTAGGGCCCTGCTTAGTTGTAATCACCTATTGTCTATGCTTTAGCCACGTGTTACCTTTTTTAGTTAAATGGGTTGTTTGGCATGTTATCTATACATGAGTTACAAGTTATCCATGCATCAACTATCAATTATTTTTAATGATTGTTTATTTGAAATTTATGTCATTTATGAATATATGTTATATATGTTATAAGTTTGGATTTTTGCTATGGTCCATGGGGTAATTTTGGCCTAAGTCACCTAGGCAATAATTATTTAATTGATGAGAAAGTATGGAAACTATCTTATGGAAGATGTCTAAGGTTGTATTTAGGTATTAAATGGATAAGGTGGGCTCTCAGAAGATATTAATGTCCAAACTAAGGTTCTAAGGAAACTAATGGAGTTATCATTAAATTAATGGAGATATTTTTTGAGGCATTGCATCATAATAATTAATTACTTACTGTATAATTAATTAATTTTTAAATTAAGTTATTTATGAATTGTACTATTTTATTTAAATGATTATTGCTAATAAATGTGCCAAGTGGTTGATGAATGGGCTAGGAAATTCGGATTGATTAAGTGGGTCAAACTTGCCTAAGTGGCAAACTCAGAAAATCAAGGAATTACTTGGAGTAGAAGTCAAGTAGGCAGTAGAGTCCAAAAATGTTGCCAAAAATGAGAAAAGAGGAATATTTCAAGAAAAACAACATAAATCCAGAAAGCAGGAAAGTATGAAAAGAATGAAAGTTCAGAAAAGAAGGAAAGTAAAAAAAAGAGGAAAAAAGAAGGAAAGCCAAACTAAAGCAAGCAAGCAAAGCAAGGAAAGTATGTCCACTCATGGGTGACCTATTCTCACAGGTCACCAAACTAAGTAACTTGCTCAATAGGTCAACAAGAATTCTATTTAAGAAGGTTTCCAACTTCATTCAAGAGCTTTTGATCATTATTGGAATTTGTGAGTGAGAGCTCTAAGCCCTCCAAGTTGAGTGTTGTGCCTCAACAAGTTATGCTTGGGTGATGTGCCCCAAGGCCCCATGAGTTTCCTGAGAGTGTTATGTAGGTCCAACAATCAATATTATAGCCAGTAACATTCAGTACAGTTCAGCCATAAAGATCTAATGTCGGATTGAAGAGGAGGCCAACATTGAAGAAGATTTACAGCTAGATTTAGTGGAGGAACACCAATGGAAGAAGATAATTATACAGAGATTTTCTCAGGACCTCCAGTGAAGTCCATCAGCTGAATATTGCAAACATTAGATGTTGCTATATTCCAAAAATCAAAGTTCAGATTGGATCTCTAATCTTCTCCTACTCCTACTTCTCCCCTAGCCAGTTTTGGAGGTGATTTTCCTAAAGGAGAGAACCAGTTGAAGATGTCATCCATTGAAGAACAACATGTTCAGAATGCAGCAATTTCAGCCATCTAATCAGTAGGTGGACTTATAATAACCTCCATTACACATTCGAAGTAACTTCTCTCTTCTCTTCTCTATTTCTACACTATTGTAACAGAAAACTAGCCTATGAGGCATCATGATTTGAGAAGCTAGCATTAATAAAAGAATGAATGTTCTGAATGTCAGATTTCAAGTTTTATGGATGGAATATGTTATATAAGAGTTTAAATTAATATCAGAGTAGATTTTTTAATTCTTAAAATCATTTTGTGAAGTTAAAATGCAAGACAATCTAGATTGATGACAATTCTAGACTAGTTTCACCACGTTTCCTGCTAAATCCATTTTAATCATTATTTTTACATTCTGTCATTTGGAGCTGGTCCTTAACTCAGTCCAGTATCCATATCAGTCCTAAAAATCAAAGTTTGGAATCCTTTCGACCCTTCTTGGAAAGTTAATAAAAATACTAGCTCAGCAATCCCGGGAGAGCCCAAAAATCCCAATTCTTCTCAAACTATCCCAAGTCTGCAAAAATACTTTCCTGAACATAACCAACACTCATTTGAATGATATAAATTCTTTCATTAACTCCCAGAACCCCCACCTATCTAGTATGCATATGCCAGTTACCTAGGAAGCCTCGAAGTAGGCAATAGACTAGCTCTATTGTTGAAAAGTGAAAGGTACTGGTACATGGTGCATAGGACCTCACCGATATGAACCTTTTGAAATACTGCTGCACCTAAACTCATACATTTTTCAGAATTAAATATTCATCCTACCATCCTCATTCCTTGCCTCAGTATCCCTCACTTACCTCCTGCACTGTTCGAAGGAATTGACAGAAATTTTACTAGTAAAATTTATAAAAAAATTTGGAGTTGAGTTAATATCTTGGTCGAATCATCCCAAGGATACTACAGTGGTATCATAGCTCTTTCCTTATCTCACCCCGTGGAAATAAATTAACTCAATGATTGAAGGAAGATTGAAGATCTTCTCATAAATGCAAAATGTGGCTCCTACCAGTTAGTGAAGAAGAAGAATTTATTTTTAAGCCATATGAAGAGGAGCCTTGAACCACTGTTGTAAATTTTTATTTACATAAATTTGAAGATGATTTAGTTGTTGAACCAATGTTTTAAGAGGACATAGGAACTGACATACATATGACTAATTGGGATTATGAAGGAATACTCAAAAGAGACAACCTAAAGAAATCCTATGAGTACTTCATGGAGTACTTTGCCTTGAAGAAGGAGGTTCAACAGTCCCTGACCTTTAGAGACTATTGTGATTTGGAGATTTGGAGGTTGTTCAAAGACCCCTACAATAGTGATAGCAAAAGAAGGATTGCACATATGGTTGATGGTGTGTGCAAAGAAGTTGAGGCAAGATATTTAACCCTAGGAGCTAAGATGGAAAGAAGGGATAAAGATGTGTCCTCACAGCCAGGAAAAATCAAGGGAGGAAACCAAGAGGCACCTAGTTCTTCAGGTGGAGAAGAAGTAGGAAAAAATAGAGATGAAGTTGTAGCCCTACATATGGATCCATCCCAATCCCAGGGAAAAGGAATCAAGAAGGAAGTTTCAGCAAGGCCAATAGCAGGGCCAAGCATTGTGAAACTGTTTGGTTTTTCTTCAAGAAGGAAGTCCAAAGGTAGTGATCTAAGCACCACACAGTGTGGAGAGACATCAAGTTTCTTGGAAATAAATGACCAAGAAGACCTTTCTGGTGCCCCATTACTCCAAGAAGTGGATGAAGAATGTCAATGCACAGTAGAAGATCCAACAGTCAAACACTTGATTGTTGGTGATGAGGGAGGTAAAATCACTCTCGATCTTTTAATGGTTGATTTCAAAAAAAGCACAGAAGAAATGGGACAGATTGATAAAGGTGAGACATCTTTTGGATCTGATCCAAAGGAGGAACATAATTCATATTTACACTCACCCTTGGAGCCTCACCAGGAAGCAAAAATTGAGCACATCTCAATAGGGTGTGAAGTAGAGAAATTGGTGGATGGACAAGCCATCAAAATTCCACCACATAAGGAGGAGAAAATGACACATGGTGAATTAATAAATTCTCATTTTTATGTGCCAATATGTCAATCTGATATGGCAGCCATTTCCATTGAAAAATTTAGAATGGTTGACCATGATAGTGATGAGGTTCAGAATTCTGGTGTTAAAAATGAAAGCAGTATGAAGGCTGAAACTTTAAGAGAAGATATTTATGTTGCATCAAGGATCAATGAGCACTTATGTTGCAGCCCAAATTATGTTTTTGAGGACCTGAAAGATGAAAATATTGCAGCAGAAACATATGGATCATATTTCAAAACTTCAAGTGCACTGCATGAAATTGATCCGGTGATGGAAAATGAAGAGGAGGAACATCTGCAAGAACTTCATCTTCTTGCAGGATCTTTAAATATGGATGAATAGAAGATCCTAGAAGCCCTTCAAACCCTCAATTACACGCATTCCTTAATGAATAACCTTTGTTGGAATTTGGGGGAGCAGTTTTTCATGAGAGGCATGGAAGAATTTCATAAAGCCATGGCAAGCATAAAAGGTAAATTCTTGAACCTGCTTTTTTATAGAGATAGTTTATTGGAGATTGTAGAATTGTTTCATGGTACATACTTAAGGGATGATGAAGAGATCAATAAGCTCAATGATGAATTAATGGCCACCCAATATTCTTTAAGAAGGGCTCAAAGTTCCCTCCAAGAATCCAAGACAGAAATATTGCAGCTTCATGAAAAGTTGCAAAGATCCCCCCTACCCTCCTACATACCATTCAATCAACTTCATTCAGCTGAAAGAATTATTGAACATAGGGAGGAACCTCATGAGATGGTGGATCGTGAGGATCATTCATTTGTATATGTGCTTGAAGAGTGTGCAGAACAGTTTCATGAGAACCAAGGATGGGATTTTTTTCCAAGGGAACTTGATTTGTTCCTTGAAGAAAAACACACCCCCATGAAAGAGTGGGATGAGAGCACCCAATTTGGGACAACCAGTAATGAAGAATTTGCAGTCATAAATCTGATTACTGAAGGTTTCATTCATGCAAAGAAGGTTCACATTTCTTTCCCACATGTCCTAGATTCAACAACACCAATGGGGAATGAGCAGTGGGTGAAGACATTTTTATGGTTTGTGTCACATGTTCAGCAGGAGGATCATCATCTGTCTCCATGGGAGATGGTTCCTATTGCAAAAGAGATGGCTGGTTATAAATCATATAAATCAACAAGCAGGATCTCTGATTCACCCACCAGATGGATGGATAGAGGCCTCACTAGAAAAGAAAACCTGGAAGGTAAAAAGTTCACTTGTTTATGCAATAAATTTATTATTATAACTGACATTGTCTTGAATTGTGAGCAACAACAAAAGTATATTTTGAACTCATTTGATGTCACTCATCCACATATGGAGTGGTTGAAATATTACCTGACAAGCATGAAACTTCCTTACAAAATTTTTTATGCTTATGGTCAAGGGAAGGCAGCTAAGAAGGAAAGTTGCCAAGTTAAATTAATGGAACATTTTACTTGCAGAGGTTGGATTATGTGGAGGGAATCAACATGCTGGGAGGGATGCTTGAAATTTTTCTCCAATAGCAGAGACTTGAGCCATTGGATGTTTTCACTGGAAGAGACATTCTGCTCCCCACTTGGATTGGTTGGAAGCAATGCCCTAGTAGTTATTCCCCGGATGAAAAGGCACATGTTTGATGACAGATTCTTTAAAATTATTCTGATGATGGGAAAAATGAAGTTGATACTTTGGGATCCTGGAATACACTTGAGTGACAGATTGCCAAAGATGACAGGAGAATTCTGCTCCTTGCAGGAGAAACAGTGGGATCCAATAATTCTACTCAAGTTATCCTAGCTGGGTTGAAAATTTTGTTCATTGCTGGTTAATTACAGATATAGATTACAGTGCAGTGGTTCTTCATTTTTTTTGAAGGCCCAAGTTTAATTTTTAGACTGTTCAGTGGATGGGGAAAAATTTAATCAGAATGGTGTAGCAGAAGCTTGGTGGGATCCTAAAATTTCTTGAGGACAAGCAATCTTGGGAAAAGAGGACTGTCATATCCCCAGATTTTTGCTATGGTGCATGGGGTAATTTTGGCCTAAGTCACCTAGGCAATAATTATTTAATTGATGAGAAAGTATGGAAACTATCTTATGGAAGATGTCTAAGGTTGTATTTGGGTATTAAATGGATAAGGTGGGCTCCTAGAAGATATTAATGCCCAAACTAAGGTTCTAAGAAAACTAATGGAGTTATCATTAAATTAATGGAGATATTTTTTGAGGCATTGCACCATAATAATTAATTAATTACCGGATAATTAATTAATTTCTAAGTTAAATTATTTCTGATTTGTACTATTTTATTTAAATGATTAATGCTAATAAATGTGCCAAGTGGTTGGTGAATGGGCTAGGAAATTCGAATTGGTCAAGTGGGACAAACTTGCCTAAGTGGAAAACTCAGAAAATCAAGAAATTACTTGGAGTAGAAGTCAAGTAGGCACTAGAGTCCAAAAATGTTGCCAAAAATGAGAAAAGAGGAATATTTTAGGAAAAACAGCATAAATCCAGAAAGCAGGAAAGTATGAAAAGAAGGAAAGTTCAAAAAAGAAGGAAAGTCAAAAAAAAATGAAAAAAGAAGGAAAGCCAAAGCAAAGCAAGGAAAGTATGTCCACTCATGAGTGACCTATTCTCACAGGTCACCAAGATAAGTAACTTGCTCAATAGGTCAACATGAATTCTATTTAAGAAGGTTTCCAACTTCATTCAAGAACTTTTGATCATTATTGGAATTTGTGAGTGAGAGCTTTGAGCCCTCCAAGTTGAGTGTTGTGCCTCAACAAGTTATGCTTGGGTGATGTGCCCCAAGGTCCCATAAGTTTCCCGAGAGTGTTATGCAAGTTCAACAATCAATATTACAGCCAGTAACATTCAGTATAGTTCAGCCATGAAGATCTAATGTCATATTGAAGAGGAGGCCAACATTGAAGGAAATTTGCAGCTAGATTTAGTGGAGGAACACCAATGGAAGAAGATAATTATGGAGAGGTGTTCTCAGGACCTCTAGTGAAGTCTATCAGCTGAATATTGTAGACATTATATGTTGCTATATTCCATAAATCAAAGTTCATATTGGATCTCTAATATTCTCCTACTCCTACTTCTCCCTTAGCTAGTTTTGGAGGTGATTTTCCTAACGGAGAGAACCAGTTGAAGATGGAATCCATTGAAGACCAACATGTTCATAATGCAGCAATTTCAGCCATCTAATCAGTAGGTGGAATAATAATAACCTCCATTATAGATCCGAAGTAACTTCTCTCTTCTTTTCTGTATTTCTCCACTATTGTAACATAAAACTAGCCTGTGAGGCATCATGATTTGAGAAGCTAGCATTAATAAAAGAAATAATGTTCTCAATGTCATATTTCGAGTTTTATGAATGGAATATGTTATATCAGAGTTTAAATTAATATAAGAGCAGAGTTTTCAATTCTTAAAAGCAGTTTGTGAAGTTAGAATGCAAGACTATCTAGATTGATGACAATTCTAGACTAGTTTCACCACTTTTCCTGCTAAACCCATTTTAATCATTCTCTTTACATTCTGTTAGTTGGCTCTGTTCTTTAACTTAGTGAAGTATCCATATTAGTCCTAAAAATCAGATTTTGGAATCCTTTCAACCCTTCTTGGAAAGTTAAGAAAAATACTAGCTCAGCAATCCCGGGAGAGCCGAAAAACCCCAATTCTTCCCAAAATCTCCCAAGTATGCAAAAATACCTTCCTGAATATAACCAACACTCATTTGACTAATATAAAATCTGTCATTAACTCCCAGAACCCCCACTTGTCTAGTATGCATATGCCAGCTACCCAGGAAGCCTCGAAGTAGGCAATAGACTAGCTCTATTGTTGAAAAGTGAAAGGTACTGGTACATGGTGCATAGGACCTCGCCGATATGAAAATTTTGAACTAATACTACGCCTAACCTCATACATTTTCAAAAATCAAATATTCATCCCACCATCCTCATTCCTTGCCTCAGGACCCCTCACTTACCTCCTGCACTGTTCGAAGGAATTGACAGAAATTTTACTAGTAAAATTTATTAAAAATTTTGGAGTTGAGTTAATATCTTGGTCGAATCGTCCCAAGGATATTACAAAAAGCGTGTAAGAACTAGTATCATGCATGTGCATTTAACGCACATTCACTTTTAGTGCGTGCGCACTACTCTGTATATTAAAAATTGGGTCGAGGCCCATCTATAACCTATCTTACCTGATTCCGTCGGTGCCCGACTTTCCAAAAACGTTCTATGACTACACACGCACATTAATTCCACCTCCAACACTCCCCAATCATCATCCAGATAATATTTTGATCCATTATTTACAATTTTTGTTTGTATTTTCAACGATTTAAAAAAAATTACAATATAAAAAATCCAAAAAATTCAATCAATATTGAAACAAATTCATTTTTTTTAATTGTAGTTCATATATTCTCCATCACAATGGGATAAAACCAAGAGACAAAACCCCAAACAAACAACCCATCCATACAAAACCCCAAAGTAAACATTCTCCTCGAGGATAACCCTACAATGGAAGCCCAAATAAACCAACATTTACACCAGTTAAGAACCTTGGTTCAAGAGCATAGAACCATTAGGAACCATCGAGACTCTCCTTAGCCATATCCCTTGACAACATCATTTCCTGAGTTTACAATGCTCATGGTCAATTGGCGAGCATAACCGAGTATAAGGCTAGGATGGGAGCATATTATTCCACTGGTCTCAGTAGAGACCAAATCAAACACTTGAACATCTCAAAACAAACTCTAGTTAGTTATTTCGTTTACCCCAGCAACAAACTACCCCTTGATCGACTCAAAAGGTGCATTTGCATGGATTGGTACATGTATGATCCATGGAGACAAAACTAGATGAGTCGATGGTTTATGGTTTTCGACAAACCTCCTTGCAACAATAGGGAGGTTCCACTTTATTTTCTTCGAAAACTATGTGTGGAGTTTGTGTTGGGTCTACATGTCAATTACTTTGACATTAGCGAGTTTCAGGGGGTTGGTCTTGGATCTTCCCAGGATCAACCCACCGCCAAGAGTATCTAAATGAGAGGGCCACCTGCAACTATGCATACTCCTAACCCCCCTCCATAGACACCTCTTTTATTAGATCGCCTAGCTGATACTGCCACTGCCATATCAAAACTTACTCATACTTTATTACAGCACAATACATTCGTGGAATCATTTAGGCATTACACATAAGAGCAACATGGAGAACCATCAGGTGTAGGTATGTCAAACCCCATTGTTCATGGACCATCCATTATAGGTAGTGGGACAAAGGATACTTTTGACACCTAAGGATTACCCCATCATTGCACTCACTACGGCTATACTTGCCATCGCCCTACGGAGGATCCTGCACAAGATACCTTTATGTCTAAGGCTAGTACATGATTTGTAAATGGTTGATTACATTTTTAAATGTACATTTTACAATCGCTAGATCAAAATTGATTAGTGTATTTAATGTGTAATTGATGTTTTTGGCATGTGCAGTTCTTTCAAGATGAAACAACAAAATCAAGGTGGGAGGACATTACGACTCCCAAACTTGATTCCACCATGGCGGTAGTGGAAAGTATTGCAGCACCTCACATAAAAGTCTCTAAAAGAGTGTATGGTTGTAGGATTTAAAAATTGAGTAAGTTTCAATTGTTATATTTTATATGAGAAATCAATATTAATGTTTTTGTGTTTCCACAGGTGCATGTGGAGGAGATTAAGTACATGTCTACACCTATGCTGAGTAGATCACCTGTCATGCAGGTAACTTGTGTGAAATGAGTTATATGTTTGATGTGAAATTTATTGTGTTTGTATGGTTAATTTACATGTTTTTTCTTCTAATGAAATGTATTTCATATGTTTATGTAGGTTCCATCTCCGACCATATGATCACCATTCGCACAGATTCCTTTGTATATTCCACATAGTTCTGTTTTTCCACATTTCATGTCAAGTCAGGTGAGTAGGCACTCTGATCCTGTGATTGTAATTCCCGTATCCTCCTATAGGACGCTCCCACCCATTGTAAATTCATTGGGGCTATATCACCGCACACACCCATCTGCTCATGTGTTTTCCCCTCCTTTCCAACATTTGGCTCCATCTGCTCCATCCATTTCCTACACATCTACTCTTCCTCATTTTCCTACATAATCCCCCGCCCCCCTTCCTACATCATCCCCCACCCCCCTACCTACATCATCCCTCATTCCCCTACCTACATAATCCCCCACCCCCCTACCTACTTCAGCGCCCCCCCCCCCTACCTACATCAGCGCCCCCCCCCTCCCACCTACATCACCACCCCCCCCCACCTACATCAGCCCCCTCACCATCATTTCCTCGGAGCAAGTTGTCCAGCCCAGTTCTCCACTTTTTATCCAGGAAGGGAAATCCACTACATCACCTCCGAAATTCATAGTGAGATTTATAATTTCTTTAAAATATTACAAAGCATGAATGAATTTCATAAAATAATGCATTTTGGTATTATGTTTAACTATTTTTCTAATTGTTCCAGGGAGGCATTGCCAAGAGGCTTGGATCGATGAAACAAACACCCCCATCACAACATGTTGTCTCGTATCAGGTGAGTACTCAATATTTGAATTATAATTGTATTTTTTTAAGTGTACTAATTTATAGAATTGTGGGAAAACTGACATGTTGTTGTTTCCTTTTTAGACCACACCCAGACATAGGGGGCCTAATATTCCTCCATCTCAAAGAGGAGGAAGATTTATTTTGGAGACAAGCATCAGGGTGTCGATGGTGGCCACAATGATTGAGACACCTACCATGTACATTATTTGCAATGTGGCATTTTTGGCAGGAGATGGTTATTTGTGTATAGGCCATGAGCCGTGCTTATTCCATTTTTGGGCATGAGCATCCACTATTGGGAACGATGATCCATTTTGTATAAAAATGTAATTTTCAACATATTTCCAATACAAATTTCATCTGGTTTTTATGGATTCTTACATTATTTATGTGGATTTGATATATATCATGACTTACATGGTTCATGGTTTGTGGTTCGTGGTGAATGCGATGCTATATGTATTATTGAAAAAAGGTATTTGTTGGACCCTAATGGGTGTTATGTTTGCCAAAAATGGAGATAAGAAACATATTGATGATGTGTACATAGTTCTAGGTCTGAAATGTACCAAGAACATAATGTTCCCACTCAAGATGACGAGTGAATTTCGAAACTCATTGAATTCATATAAAGATAAGGTTGTTGACCAAACATGGATTTGACATTTGAGGTTTGGAAACTTGCACTTTGGAGGTTTAATCCTAAGAAAGAAAATGGTTTTGATATAATAGGACATGAAAAGAAGGCTATAAGATAAATAATGTCTTGTATGGATTGAAACAATGTCCTAGAGCTTGATATATCAAGATAGACAATTATTTGAATAAAAATGGGTTTAATAGAAGCAAAAGTGACCCCGCTTTGTACACTAAAACATATAAGCAAGGTAAAATTCTTATGTCAATGATATAATTTTTACAAGTAATTTGATGTTGGAAAAATTTAGAATAGCCATGAAAAATGAATTTGAAATGACATAGTGTGATGAAGTACTTCCTTGGCATTGAAGTTGGTCAATCTAAAAATGAATTTTTATATGAGAATCAAATTATGCTAAAAATGTGTTAAGGATATTTAGAGTGTTGAATTGCAAGCCAATGTCAACACCTACAACAATAGGTACTAAACTAAGCAAAGAGGATAATGTATCTTTTGTAGATCCAACACAATTCAAGAAATTAGTTGGAAGTTTGATGTACCTAATACCAATTAGGCAAGATATTATGTTTGTTGTGAGTTTAATCTCCAGGTTTATGGATTTTAAGAAAAGAGGATAATGTGTCTTTCGTAGATCCAACACAAATCGAGAAATTAGTTGGAAGTTTGATGTACCTAATAACAATTAGGCCATATATGTTTGTTGTGAGTTTAATCTCAAGGTTTATGGAGTTTATGGAGTCTTTGATAAGTACTTATTAGCAATTTGGTAAAATAATTTTAAGATACATTGCAAGTACATCATATTACTAAATTTTGTATTCCATAATTGATTGGTTTCACAGATAGTGATTTTACATGCAATGTTGACGATAGGAAAAGCACATGAGGTAATATTCTTTTTGTTAGTATTGATATTTTTCTTCATGTAAAAATACCCTTTGAAGTTATTTGGCATGATGTACACAGTTTATTTTATCCCTCAGGAGCTAACAGATTAAAAGAGAATGAAGCAAAGGCCTAAAGGTGACTAGCGACCAATGAGCTAGATCTTAGCGAAGAGTGCTTAAGAATTGAAGTTGATGAGGCATTAGATCAAGGGAGATCTGATGGCCTAGAAATCGGACGCACCCAAAAAGTGCCAGAAGATTAAAGATGGAGAGCATATGCGCAAGTTTGGAAATGCACGAAATAGATTAATGACGGAGATCAAAAACATGTCGATAAGCTACGCCCTCCACAAAAGGGACATGAGCATGCATTTTCCTCAAAACCACCGAGGACGCATGCTCATCGATGGTTGGTTGTGCCTACTTGATCACAATTTTTTTTTACCTCTTGCTATAGGCGCATTACCACCATGGGAAACCAGAGGTGGTATTCATCCATGACTTCACCCGAAGTGCTTTACAGCTCACCATTCTGTCAATTCACCCCTTCTCTCCACATGCCATCTGTCAAGTAGGTCCCTGTTGTAGGCACAACAGATCCCATTTTTAGCAATAAAAATGGGAGCCCCACTACTATTTTTGAAGGTAACTTGATCTATTTTGGGGGTGTTTTTTTATTATGGTCATTGTCTTTTCTTATTGCCATGCTTTGGATTGATTACAATTTGCTAACTTTCATTTGTGTGTAAAGGGGCATTGAGGGAGTTTAGGCAAGACTTCAGTTGGAAATATGGCCAAGTCAGAGTAATCAGATGTGGTAGGGAAACACACTAGTGTATAGATCTCTCCAAGAGATTTCCAACGGTACCGGACTTGTCCAATTTAGTCTAAGGCTGAAGAAGTTATCGGGCTCGGAAGTTGGCAGAACAGGGGTATGGCCAGCTCCCGACCTTCCGAATCCGCACTGCAGAATGTGGAAGTCAGGGTGCATTTCTACAATGTTGGGAATTTTAGCGTCCCAACTTTCCAACCCCCCCATCACAAATGTAGAGTGCGGAAGTCGGGGGTGCGTTTTCTTAGGCATGGTGAATGTGGTGTTATGACTTTTGACTCCCGCATTGTGGATGCGAAGTGTGGAAGTTGGAGGTAGATTTTCATCGAAATAGTGTAGTTGGTGTTTCGACTTTCCAAATCCCGCATCGTGGATGCAGAGTGTAGAATATCCTATAACCTTAGAAAAGAGAGAAAAAGAAAAATACTTTAATTATCTCTTTCTACATTTCCATAATGACATTATCTTTTTCCATATAATTATTACTTTGAACAAGACTTGTAAAATCTATATCATAACCGCAATTCCCTTCTTTTCGTACCTTGATGTAGGAGCATCGGGGCCTAGGAGAAATAGTTGATGTTGATCGATAGGAGAAATCGACCAGGTGGATTGCCGCCGACCACTTGTGTGAAGGAAGACTGGATGTCAAAGGCCAAGTAGTCGATCAAAAGTTGTTGAGGTGTTGTCAAAAGAAAGAAGGATAGGTAGAAGGTCGACAAGTTAAGATGTCGATGGACGACATGTTGAAACGAAAGAGGTCGGGTTTTGATAGGTTGTCGAATAGCGATGACAACAGGTTTGCGGAAGAAGCCCAGCATGGAGGAAGGGGCAGGCTGGAAGCCGTGGTAGTCAAGAAAAGCCAACAAGTAAGTTCAAAAGGTTACGACGTGCAGTATGGTCAAGGCGTGGGGCTGAAAACTGTCAGAGAGTCCGAGTTTTGTAGAATTCAAAGCGGAGTACTTGGTAGCCATTCCAGGTTGCTAAGGAAGTTATGAGAAGTTATGAAGGTGGTTGGGATCAGGATAGATGTCACCACATGTAGAGGTTGTGTAGCACGTCCAGAGGGAGTTGACAACTGCAGGTCTGCAGGATCTGGAGGATTTGGTGGACAGAGGAAGAGTGTCTCAGGGATCGGAGTGGACCTCAGGAAGAGAATCAATAGTAGAGTAGAAAACCGATGTGTAGGAACAAGGAAGTAAGTTTGGTCACATCAAATCGAAGAGAGTTCTAGTTGGGGAAAGACAAACCGTTCATCCATAGCTCAGCGAGTTCTTGCATTTAGTAGAGGACGTGAGAGGGAGAAGATCGCACACAGACAAAACACACCATTTACTTTTGTATATTGTATAAGGCTAAGGCTAACTAGTTAATTTTTTTTCATTTCGCATTGTAACCATTTAATTTGATTGAAGTAATAGAAGACAGCTTCTGGCATCCTGTTTACATCTAGTCTGTGTGAACATTGTGTGTCATGTGTGATTGTTCAGCGAGAGGGTCTGACTAACCTGACTTGCGCCAGTTGGTATCAGAGCCGAAAAGAGACGGTAATGTCAGAGCCCGAAGTCAGAATCTGGTTGAGTGTGAACAGCTCCAGTTGTGGTTGGGTAGAGTTATGTAGGACTTGTGAAATTCTGGTTGTGATTGGACGAGTGGGAGTTGTAGTTGGGGTTTAAAATGGATCACAGAGGCGTTAATGTCCGAAGAGTTGGACAAAGAGAGCCTAGCACAGCAGTCACAATTGATCGTGAAATGTTTGACAAGTGCATGTGAACAATGCAGAGTTTGACTAGTGAAGTTGCAGAAATCAAATAAATACAAAGGAGTGGATGCATTTCTGATGCATTAGACCACAGTGACGAGGAAGTCGAGGAAGTGGAAGCACAGGAAGCAATAACGGAAGAACCAGAAGACAAACTCATCAAGCTATTGATGGAGATGATAGGTTGGAAAAAGATGGATGTACGTACCTACTCAGGAAGTCTGGATCCAGAATACTTGATAGACTGGTTCAGAGATATGGAGAAATACTTCGAGATAGAGTAGATTGAGGATCCTAAACGGGTTAAAACTGCATGTCTGAGGTTGAAGGGTCATGCCTCATTGTGGTGGGACAATGTACAGGCTAATAGAGTCAAGAAAGGAAAGGAAAAGATAAGGTCTTGGGATAGGATGGTCACCAACCTAAAAGGGAAGTTCTTACCAGGTGACTATGTGATTTCCTTGTTCAGGAAGTTGCATAACTTTCAAAAAAAAGAGATGACCGTGAAAGAGTACACTGAAGAGTTCTATAGATTGTCGATAAGGTCAGGACAAACTAACGAAGGCGAAGAAGTTGTCGCAAGATATGTGAACAACTTGAAGTATTCCATATAGGACGCGTTGAGCTTGTTAAGGTTCATAGTGGTTGGTCAAGCTTACCAGTTAGCTCTAAAGGTAGAATAGAAACTGTTGAGGAAAGATGGATCGACCAGATGCAGAATGATGGGTCGAGGTGCGAAGACTATTTTTGCGAAAGGACAAAGTAGTGGAACGAAGAGAGAAGCCATCGAATACAACCGATGTGCAGAAGGGACATCAACTAAGGATAAAGCGTAACAAAAATGACACGATGGTTGAGAGACTCGTGGTCGAGGTGCATTTGGTTGAAGTGCTCTAGCTGAAAAAAAGGGAGCAGACATACCAACTGTAGTCTATTACAAGTGTCGAGGAGTCAGACACAAGGAATATGAGTGCCCAGAGAACCTACATACTGCAGAGGAGTAGAAACCTAGATGTTGAAGAGATGAGAAAGTCGATGAGAAGGTGGAGTGGACATATGACAGTAGTGAATATGGGAAAAGAAAAGGTCAAACCATGACGGTGAGGAGAACCTTGGTTCAAGATGACTCACGCGATGAGAAAGAGCCGGCATAGCGAAAGGCTATCTTTCAAACCAGAGTGTTGATTGGTGACTAGTATTGCAAGACCATAGATGATGGTGGCAGTACAAAGAATCTTGTTTCGATGGAGCTCATCGACACGTTGGGTTTGAGATGTCGAGAACACCCATATCCATGCAAGATATTGTGGTTGGAGAAAGGACATCATGTCAAGGTAACCAGATAGTGCTTGATAAAATTTAAGGTTGGAAAGCTTAAACATAGCGTATTGTGCGACGTAATCCCAATGGATGTATGTCATATGTTGTTAGGAATACCATGGAAATATGATCGGAAGATGATCTATGATGGTCGAGCTAACACAGTCACAGTGTGGAAAAATGGCACATGGAGGACTCTGAAGCCGAAGCAGGAGGACCAATCCAACTGCAAGCAGGGAGAGAGTAACTGTTGGGAGAAGCGAGTGCTGATGTGTACAACAAAGGAATTCCTTGTAGAGGAAGAGAAACATTCGAGATGTTTCACCATCATTCCGAAGGGACCATGTGTCAAAAGGTCGACAATGGAGAGAATTCCGGTCGAAGTTGAAAATATGCTTGACGAGTTTAGGAGCATAGTAGTCGACGAAGCACCGATGGGATTGCCACCGATGAGAAGCATATCCCATCAGACCGAATTGATTCTAGGATCATGTTTTCCAAACATGGAACTACATAGAATGACTCCGACAGAGGGTCAAGAACTCAATCGACAAGTCCAGGAGTTGTTGGACAGAGGATTGATCAAAGAGAGTCTAAGCCCATGCGTGGTACCAACAGTATTAGCGCCGAAGAAGGGTGGATAATGGAGGATGTGTACAGACTCTAGAGCCATCAACAAGATCATGATCAAGTACCAGTTTTCATTGTTGATAACGGACGACTTGATGGATTGCTTGAGCGGAGTGAAGTAGTTCACAAAGATCCACCTGAAGAGTGGTTATCACCAGATTCAGGTTAGAGAAGGAGATGAATGGAAGACAACATTCAAGATGAGGGAAGGTTTGTATGAGTGGTTATTCATACCATTCGGATTGACTAATGCACCCAGTACATTCATGCGGTTGATGAATGAGTTACTGAATCCATTCTTGGTGTTAACACCAAAACTGAACCCCAAGGATGAAAGAGGGTAATCTCGGGTAACCGCTAACCAATCTTTGGTTTACGCTTCTGATCAAACATAAATAGAGAGGGCTCTCTCTATGACCTCATGAAACAACTGGAATAATCAAGATTGTCAATAATGAAAAAGGAACACCATCATTCACGGCTAAGATATTCAATTACAACAATTATACAGAATGATCAGATTTCTGTTTTGGAATGAAGAAAAAAGGATTCAAGAACCATTTGGTTGAAAACACATGAATTTCATTTGGGCGATGGAGTCACCTTTAACAAATTCTGCAAAGCAGTATTCACAAAGATTCTGCAATCGCATTCACAAGGGCGAGGTAGCAAGCAGCTAGTAGTCAAGAGATTTAATTTGTGGAACATAAGAGAAAAGAAACATTCCATTAATGTAAGGCATCTAACAAGGATGAATCCTACATCAACTTTAGCAGAATATATTTGGTGAAATACTTGGAATAAGCTAAGTAGAGCATAATCTCTATGAATTCTACTTAACTATTACCCTGATCCAAGCATGAAGGAAATAACGCAGAATGGAATAACAAAGAGAGAAACACATTTGCACATGGGAAAAAAGGAAGGTACAAACTACCAGACTGATTACACAAGAATCCTTGTCAAAACACAGGCTTCAGTTCTGCAATTTCTATTAAACAAAACTCCAAGAAAAAGTCTTACAAACTGATCATCAAAACACAAATAGTTTTTTCATAAGATTTCCAACCCTTGTGCCTACGATTACAAATGTATATATAGATATCTTCAAGCTCTAGTCTCGGATCCTTCAAAACAGAAAACAGTTACAACCATATGCCATCTCATCAAAAATTGGTTTGCCGTAACTGTTTTCAAACAAAAAACAGGTAGAGCCATCCTAACTATTTTTTACATTTGCAGGTATTATTACTGAATGGAATTTGACATCATAGTAAAGTAGACATAGTATGTATAAAAGTTCTAGCTGGCTATCCATTTAGATACCTCAAAAAGTACTACAAATTACTTTTCTAAAATAGGAATGTCTTAGAAGCCTTTTACTCATAACATCAGTCCTTCGAAAATAAAAGAACAAATAACCACTACTAAAGAGTCTGAAGTGAATGTTTCATTCTCCCGTACTTCTCCACATAACCCCACTGGTCGGCCGTGATGCTCTCATGCGACGCCATCTCTTTCACCAACACTTTTATCTCCACATTTTCATCATTTGGAAATACGAAAGCTCCCTCGCTCAACCTTCTCAGTCGGTTCAGGATCTTGAAATCAGGTGCAAGCTTTTCTAGTAGTATTTTTCCTGTGAGGATCCGGATCAACATCTGAAACTTTTTATGGTCCATCTTTATGGCACATAGCAGGTCTTTGTAATCATTATGTAGGATGAGTTCATTTCTTTCATTCCAAAGAGAGGGAAACCCTTTCTGGAAGATCTTCTCGAACCTTTTCTTTATCTCTGCAATCTGCTTGTTCATCAATGCACATCGGCCCTCAAGCTCTTCTACGAGGGAAAACTTACCTAATGTCCTCCGTGCCCAAGCGATAGAAGCCACTCTATTTTTCATACCCAGAGCACTCAATTGTTCTTCGGACTGAGGTGTCAAGAAGTCTATGGTGTCTCGAGCTATTTCCTTAGGTCTGAGTTGCAAGTTACTTCTGGTTAATGCACAACTCCTCAAAGCTTTCTTTATTTCTCTCTCCCGAGTGTTCAAGGAGATTAAATATGGTCTGATATTTGTAGCGATCTCTATAATATCGTCCCAGATTAGATCTCTACCCATCTGCATAGGGATATACCTGGTTACTTGGGAGAAAAATTGGTGATTTGTTTCTATCAGCCCTTTATTCTCTTTCTCCAAGTTTTTCACTTCTTCTTCCATATGCTTGTTCTGTTCTTCTAGCTTCAAAGTCCTTTCCTTCAGTTCTTTGATCTCTAATTCCTTGAGACTAACTTGGGACATAACTTGCGAGAGGCTATCAGTATTATTTTTCTCCTTCTCTTGATTTTCTTGGGTAGGCTGCATGCTCAAAATGGGCAAGTTATCTTTCGAGTCTTCAATCTGTTGCTCGAAACTTAACCTCCCCTTTTCCCAATCTGCCTTTTTCTTAGTCAACTTTAGCAATTCAGCCCATTTTTCACTGAGTTCTTTGACTAAGGCTTCTTTCTCCTGTTCCAACTTAGTCACTTCATGAGTTTGGATCAACTAGGTATTTGAGACTTTTGCTTTCTTCTGTAATGTTTGGATTAGGCTTTCCTTTTATGTCAACAATTTCTTAGTAGCTTTACCGCTACCATCACTAGCAACCAGATCTAATTGTATCTTCCTGATTTGCTACTAGTGTGCTTTGTTCTCCTGTCTTTGTTGTCTCAACTGAGTGTCCATTTTACTTATTATTTCCTCAAGCTTCCCCACTTTCAGCTTCGTCTATATATAATCTTCATAAATAACGTACCCTAGTTGCTTATGCATCTAGACCTTATCGGGAGCCGATATTTTTGTTAAGTCAAACATTACCTCGGCTAGTTTACTCGAGGTAGCCACCACCACATTTAGAGTACCTGCATTCACATTTCAGCTGGCTACTAGGGAGACGCCTGATTTTGACAAATTTTGAGCCTTTGGTAACAGGTCGTATATCTGCTAAGCTGAGGACTGCTTGTCCTGTGCATATTTCTCAAACATCTTTTCTCTTGAAGAGAACTTACTTGTATCACCGCTTTCCTGAGCTCCACTGAAATTGTATTCCACTACCTACACACCGGGAATTGGATTTTCCCCTTCTCTATTATCTTCGGCTTCCATTGAAATAGTCGCGATAGCCTCTGTTTGGGCAAATTACTGGTCCCCAACTCTGCATATTTTTTCTCTTTCTTCATCATACTCTTCTAAGATTTCATGCAAATTCCTCTTCTCTCCTACTTCAGCAGTCTTAGGCACTTCTTCCATTTCTATAGCTGCCTTTAGCAAAGTGAGATCATGGCCTTGCAAGCCGAGAGCCATTTCTGTTTCTAGTTTGTACTACGACAAATTCCTTTTGGCTGCTAACCCTTCTATTTCTTTATGCTTGAAACCACTCAGGTTACTCAGTTTCCTTCTATGAGAGATTATATGATAAGGGTCATAGCTCATTGCCACATATTTTCCAAACTCAAATCCTTCCATCAACTTCTGTACTTCTGCAATGGCCTCTTTATTATTTACAATGAATGGGCCAACGACTCGAGGAAATTTCAAATCTACTCCTGTCCTGAATTTTGAAAAAATCTCGTCTTCCAGGATCAACTTTTGTTTGATAAATTCCAAAGAGAAAATTCTAGATGTTAGAAAGGCCTGTAGCACATAAGGTTCATGTGTGAACCCATATAGTCGGATGACTGTGGAGTCTCTGGATAAAAACTAGTCTCCTACTGCTACTTCCCTTTTCATCTATAACAAGGTTTTCATTTCAGGCAATACTCTTGGAATCCCTTCTTCAAAAAATAATTTGTACAACAAAGATAACATAGAATTCATGTAATTGAACATGTTGTCTTCCAGTCGACTGGCATAAACCTCTGGCGGGAAACGTAACTCATTGAGGTTACTATCCATAACCAACTTCATTAGATAGGCCTGAAATCAGAAACATCTAGTGTTTAGAAAAGACACCAATTGGGCGTTAATTCTTTTTGCTATAAAACCTTCAAACCTGAGACCAGGGACTAACTCATAACTGAGCAGGGGCGGGCCGATGCTTATTCTATACAGCAAGCTTAATTGGACTTCTGTCACCACCCTGTCACTATCAAGGCCTAAAAACTGTGCAAGTAACGACAAAACCAATTGGGTATTGGTATTAAACAGGCTACCATCTACTAGGTAAGGAGTTTCTTCAATTTCCAGGTCCGGTTTTAGGAAAATGGTCAAAAAGACTTGGCGATTATTGGGGGGCCTTTTACAATAGAGGGTTACCAGCGCTATTTCGAAGAACACTTCAGACTCGGGTGTGAGAAAACCAGGGACTTCAAACGACCGATGCACCATCGAAGGTTCTATAGAACAGACAATTTTACTCTGCTGGCTATTCATGATAACTTTCTGGGATCTCTCATAGTTGGATGAACACCAAGAGATGAACTTGGGAAACAACATGATTTGATTGGGACAAAACAAAATGAAAGACGACGGAAAAACCCTATGTACATCTGTACCTTCATCCCGCAGGCTTTTCAGCCTTCTTTTTATTTCAGTCACGGGAAGTTGGGTAACTGTGTCAAAAATATTATCATCCTTGTCCTCTAGGGAATTCCTAACTCTACTTGTGCTCACGATGGAACCTTCTTCCATGATTCTACTAGATTATCTATTTTACTGACAAGTTTCAGTCAGAAGGGCCTACCTGTTGCCAGCAAATCCTCTGGAATGCTTTTGTCGAAAGCCCCGTCTCCCTCGCCGTCTCCCACCCACCAAGAATCTTCCAGACTTTGACAGTTTTCCAAACGAACAAATTTATACAACACCCGCAGAGGGTTTTATATATAAATCTTCTTTACTTAACCATCGGTCTTATCCACCACATGTCCGACGATCCTGGCTGCTGATTTTTCACGTGTGAGTTTCGACTGTCGGATCTAAACCTTTGTTTAATCTTCTGATGTGACATTTCTGCCTGTCCTCTGTAAGATCCCAGGTAGGACCCAATCTGTGTCATTCCACTATTACCACGTGTCCACGGAGCATCATCGATGTTTTCCCAGAGTGGTTTTAGATACCACTTCCCTTCCCCGCGATCACCTGTGGCGTTGACACCTGTCCAATGGTTTTATCCATCACAACCACCTTCTTAGGTATCTATTGTGTTACTTCTTGACGAGATTAATCTTGGACCATGGATCTTGCTTCACTTTGCATCTACGGTGGAGATGAGCGACATATTTAATGTTCAACCTTTCCCGACGACGGGTCCCACTATCCGTTCTTTTGTGCAACTTCCTTCATCTCTACACCGTCGATCTGGGCTACCTACTCTCCACACCGTGGATTGCTTTATGACTCTACGACCCCGGTATCTCGCGCCCTTATGGTGGTTTTGTTTATCGCTTTTCTACCCGCGACGAGCCCTCCAGCTGCCATCTGTCCGGCAGTATCATCCGTCGCTACCACCCTTTTGGTTATCTATCACGCAGCTTCTCGACGAGATGAATCTTGGGCCGTAGATCTTGCTTCACTCTGCATCTACGGTGGTTCTCTTGCCGAGACTTAGTCCTTATAATACTATAGGATGTCGGACTTAGGACTTTGGGGTTATTTATTCGCTTAGAAGGCTCCTTCACATACTTCTTCGTGAATTTATTATGGGGTATTCCCTCTTAGCTCTTTATATATTACATTTCCCTATTCTGGCCCTCAACCATGGAGGAAGACTGGGGCTTCAAGCCTTTATCAGGTATGTTTCTCCAACCCTATTCCTTTCACACTTGATACTTATGAGGTGTAAAAATCAGGTGTTAACAACTGGCTCCAACTTGGGGATGCTATCCTCCCTGCGAGGTAGCAAAGAACTTCATAGACTAAGTGCCTGATCCATTGGGCAGTTTTCCTCGCGGCCTTAGACTGAAATTTTTTCTCAGAACCTGATGCTGGGAACTGCGCTTGCCTTCTCCTCCAGGTGGAATACTTAGAGAAAAACAAAAAAGAAAACAAAAATTGCATGGCCTCCCCTTTTAGACCTTAGGGATTTCACTTCGGGCTTCAAGTCTTTCTGGTTTTCCGTTAAAACTTCAAACAACTGAAAAAAAAAGGAAAAATATGTACAAGTTATGGTACATGAATTACCTGGCTCATCTAGGACAGATAATGCTTTAAAAGTCTTCCATTGACTAGTCTTCCCAACCAGGCAGACCCATCTTGCTCTTCCAGTATAAAGAGTTGGTTCCTCTGGGTGTAGCAATGATGTATGGACCCACCCACATGTGGTCAAATTTACCGTGTGTATATTCTCTTGGGAAGTCCCATTTCAGAACCAGGTCATTCACCTGAAATTTATCTTCCTTGGTCTTGTTATCAAATGCCTCCTTCATCTTTTCCTGGTGTCCTTGTACTTTGTCATAGGATTTAGTTCTCAACTCATTTAACTCAATTATCTGGTTCACTCTCCTTTGCATATGATTCGGTTCTTCTTCTAAACCTTGCAGCAACCTCATAACTGGTAACCCCAGAGAAGCTGGAAAAACCACTTTAGCTCCATACACCAACTAGAATGGAGACATTCCAATGGCACTTTTAGTGCTTATTCTATCATCCCACATGGCATACTTCAGCTTAGTGTGCCATGGCCTCTTATTCTCTTCCAATAATTTCTTTATGATCTTTACTAAGCTTTTATTGGAGGATTCTGCCAGACCATCTCCTTGGGGGTAATAGGCTATAGAGTGGTTCAAACTCATATGATATTTGTGGCAGAAATTAACCATATTCTTAGAACAAAATGCGGGCGCATTATCAGTCACAATCCTTTTGGGGAAACCAAACCTAGATAGGATATTATCCTCCAGAAAGTCCATAATAACATTTTCTGTTGCTTTCCTGGTAGGTATAGCTTCTATCCACTTAGTGAAGTAATTCGTGGCTGTCAATATCCACTTGTGCTTCCCAGAAGAGTTAGGGTTTATCTCCCCAATGAAATCTAGTCCCCATTGTTGAAAAGGAGCTTCTACTATGACTGGGTGAAGGGGTAGTGATACGACTTTCCTCTTTCCTTCAAAAATTTGACATTAGTGATAGGTTACTATTTCTTTATGCACATCTGTGAACATGGTGGGCCAATAGAGACCAGCCCTCAGGATCTTGTTCACTATGACCTTCCAAGAATGGTGACCACCACAATCTCCCTTGTGAAATTCTCTCTTAGTATGTTTGGCTTCATCCTCTAACAGGAAATTTAGTAGTACACCTCCAGGATCCTTCCAATATAAGAACTGATTCATGATATAGTATTTTGCGGCCTTTAATTTTACAGCTCTAGCCCTGCTCTTACTTAATCCTGCTGGAGCCTGTAGATTTTGCAATACATAAACACTGTCAGAGTACCAGGGAGACGCAGAAAATTCGGGCTTTATTTGTAATCCTACGTCCAGCTAAAATAAAGAGTCTTGCAAAAAATTTAGTTGCAAAGAGTCATAGTTAGATTTGGTCATCAATTTTGCTAACCATTGTCCCTTTATCAGTTTGGTAGGCTTTATTTCCAGGTCGTATTCTAGCAGCACAGCGATTCATTTTGCTCTTCTTCCTTCTATATCATCCTGGGTGAGGATACCTTTTACTGCACTGTTTGGGACATGAGCAATGATGTGTGAATGGAGAATATAGACCCTGAAATCTTTCAATGACTTGATTAAAGCATAAGCCTATTTCTCCATGATATCGTATTTTAATTCTGCATCTCTCAATATTCTGCTGAAAAAAGCAATTGGCTATTCGGCATTCTGATCATTCTTCTACAGCAACACTCCTACTACTGTATGCTCATAAGCATAGGAAAAAATCAGGAAATATTTAGAAAAATCGGGGCTTGCTAATACAGAGGCCTCAGAAATAGCATTTTTGATTCCCTTGAAAGAATCTCTTGTTTCCTCCATCCACCTTATCTAGTTTTCCTTTCTCATCATATTGGTAATGCTCATCATAATCTCAGCAAAGCTAGGTATGAACCTTCTCAAAAAACCCACTTGTCCAATAAAAGATTGCACTTCCTTTTTACTCATGGGCTCTCCAACTTTCTGGATCGCACTAACCCTCTCAGGGTCAATCCTAATACCTTCCTTGGAAATAATATGTCCTAGGAGTTTAGCCTCTTCTAAAGCAAAGTGTGATTTCTTTGGGTTGAGGGAGATACCATATTTTATGCACTTCTTAAAAACCCATTCTAGGTGTTTGAGATGTTCATCATAAGACTTTGAATATGTTGTTATATCATCCATGTATACCACCAGAAACTTATCTTTCTCTTCACCAAAGGCGATGTCCATCGCTCTTTGGAAGGTAGCTTCAGCGTTCATCAATCCAAAAGGCATCTTAGCATACATGAAAGTTCCCCATGGTGTGGTGAAAGCAGTCTTTTCTTGATCTTCTAGACTGACTTTGATATGATTATACCATGAGAAACCATCCATTGTAGAAATCCTTTCTTCCCCTACTACCTTCTACAGGATGTGTTCCATTTTGGGTAGAGGGTAATTGTCCTTTAAGGATGCTCTGTTCAAATTCCTGAAGTCTATACAAATTCTAATTTCCCCATTCTTTTTTCTTACAGGAACTAGGTTAGCCACCCATTGAGAGAATCTCAAAGTGACAATAATCTTTGCGTTGAACAACCTCTTGATCTTTTTTTCTACCACCGGTACCAACCTGGGATTTATTCTTCTCAACTTCTGTTTGAAAGGTTTTTCTCTAGGCTGAATTGGGATGGAATGCTGGATTATTGAGGTATCATACTCCTTTAAATCTTCATAGCTCCAGGCGAAGGAAACATCATACTTTTTCATCGGATCAACATACTTCTTTTTCCTCCTAGTCTCCAATTTTTTAGACAACTTTACCATTCGAGGTTCCCCAATAGAACCCAAATTCTGATCTTCTACTGTATCCTTGGTAGGTTCAAATTTACGATTCTTTGCCACATCATTTTGGTCAAAGAGATTTTCTAGAGGTATCAGTCCTTTGGGAATATAGTTGCTTTTTAATTGGACAATGTCTTTGCCTCCCAGAGTGTTCCTCCAACCCCTATTTCCATTTTCTTCGCCATCTAACTGCTCTTGGTCCACTACACCTTCTACATTCTCATTCTCTGTATCGATCTGAACATTAGCAAACTCATGAGACAGTTCTAAAAACCACCTAATTTGTAGGTCATCTTCAAATACTTGTGAATACTTGGAATTGTCTGGGATGGATGGTTTGTTTATCACTTCGACCTTGTATTTTTCTTGGGAAAAAATGGGTTTTTTAAAACCACCTACAGTAGTGGCCAAGGAATCAGCTACTTGATTGTCACATCTAGGATTTTCCCAGATCTTATGTTCATCGAAATTTTTTTCAAACATGTCCCAAACTTCGTTTCTATAAGCTCTCATTTTTGGGTGCTTCGCCTGATAACTATCGTTCACCTGATTCACGACCAGTTCTGAATCTCCAAATACGTGTACTCTCCTGGCTCCCAGATCTTTTAGAGTTCTCAGTCTTAATAATAGAGATTCATATTCAACCACATTGTTTGTGAATTCAAAAGTCAATTTATAGGATAGGGCTCTAGATTCTTGGTCTAGAGGTATGATCCAAACCCCATCCCCAGCTCCATTTTTGCTTAGTGAACCATCAAAGTACATCTTCCACAATCCTTCTTCATTTTTTCACCTCTGATGCCTCATGCCTTGCTGCAAACTCTTTGTCTTCCTCTACTCCATGAAAAAATGGGGGTCTAGGATTAGTATGTGGACCATCATTGAAAAGGATGGAGGAACCCATGTTTGTGTCCACAGCAAATATAGGGTGATTTTCAGGCTTGTCATCATTGCTGACTACATAAGCCATCCTTTTTTCCTTGTATAACTTCCTATTGCTTCTGAATAGTGGTATAGTAGCATAAGATAAATCCATCTGGATGGTTCCCTTTAACTTCTTTACCCAGGATTTTGATAACAACATCCCAAACTTAACAGGTAGATCAGCTACCACTATGTCCATCATGACGCTCTTCGCTGGAATCTGGGTGAGGGTTACCACCACGTCTTTAATCAGCCCCAAACAGGGTACCCTTCTGGAATCAAAAGAATATAGGTCTTTGTAGGGTCTAATGACCTCTAACCCCAATAATCCTACTACCAACTTTGGCATAAAGTTATGCGAAGCTCCAGAATCTATCAGGGCATTGTGTAATAACTTATTGTGGATATTCGGGCTCAAATAGAAGGAAGGGACTTCTTCATCATCTGGTTCTTCCATTTTGGAACCAAAGATTATAGTGGGGGCATCATCCGTCACTTCCAACATATCTTGTGTATTTCCAGCCTGCCCCTTTACTAGGATATTTATCTCTTCTCTATAATCATTAACTCTCAATAGTTCATTCAGGGGGATAGAGATCTTTACCTTAGATAGTTCAGCCTTCAAGCTAAATATTGACGTCGGCTTCCTTGCTTCAGTTACTTTTGGTTACCTACCCTCTTTAGAATGCTGCGCTCCATCTTCTGAGACTTTCTATACCGGATCCACTGGTTGTTTCCCCTTCAGTTTATCTATATTCTGTTGAGTCTTAGGGGGCTAACTTTGGGAAGACTGCCCTTCAGTTATTGGTATTTCTTTGTTTCTCAACCTCATTTTTCTTTGGATGTCGTCCACAGCATTCATGTAACCCATTTGATATTGTTCAGAATCGAACTTTGCGGCCTTATCAACATTTCCCGTGGTGAAAAAATTGTGCTCCTTTTCAGTCAAATGGACTGTGTGTTCAAAGGTATCAAAGAGATGTATCTGGTCAGCAACAGGATTTTTAGGTCCTTCTTCGTTTACCAAATTCTCAGGAAAAGGAGGTCTTATTTGATGATCTTCTTGGTTTCTCAGATTTCTTGGAGGGGGCGGCCTTCTAAAATTAGGGTTCCTTATCTGATTTTTAGGTTGTTCCCTAGCAGGAGGATTATTCTCTATGGCTAACCTATCCAACAATTTCTCCATAGTTCTCATCATGGTATCAAATTTAGCATCACTAGAAGAGGCTTGTTTTTCTTGCTTCTTCTTATCTGCTTTAGTTTTACCCATCATTTTCCCAGAAGCCATCATGTTGGCCTCAACTTCTAAGGCATCCTTTAGCATGGTAGGCAGTGAGGTGGATTTTCTTTCTCTCAATGTGCACGAGAAGTCTCCATCAAAGGCCTCTGCATAGTGGAGCTTTGCAGTGCCTACCGAAGGTTTTAGATCATCGGGAATAGAATTGTATGCTTCCGTGAATCTAGCAGAAAACTCATGGACTGATTCAAACCCACCTTTCTTTAAGTGATTATACTGGGACAAGACTATAGTAGGACTACCCATGGTTTCCCATCTTTCTAGAAACAATACTTTAAAAGCTGCAAAATCGGCTATGGATGCATTAGGTAGCTGTCTGAACCATTTCCTAGGTTCTCCAAACAGGCTTTGAGAAAACAATCTCATTTTAGCATCATCGTGGTCCACTTCCTCTAGGTCTAAAAAATATTCAAATCTATCAACATGTTGTTTGGCTGACCAGTCTCCCTCTCCATTGTAAGAGACAATTCTCTGGGCGTAATTCTGAGGGAGGTCATTCAAGGTAGCAGGCAGGACCAAAGGCGCATATCTGGCAGCCATGGGTCTAGGTGGATTCAGAGCTTGTGGGGGAATATTCTGAGCAGGATTACTGACTGGGACTGCAGCGAGGGCTTGGGGGTCTGAGAATTAGGTTTATCACCTTCAAATTTTGCAAGATTCTTAGAATCAAGCCACATAGGATCTAAAAGGTAAGACCCAAAATTATTCAGAGGTTCTCCTCCTAGGATTAGGTATGACTCATATGTTGTTCTTGATAAAGGTTTACTAATATCAATTTCTATATCAAATTCTTGAAAAACATATGCACCTTCTAAAAAAGAAATAGTCTCAATGCTAGGAGCACTAGCTTGATCTTTCACAGTTTTTCTTCTGAGTAGACTTTCAGGTTATCCACTCCTAACAGGATTTCAGGGAAAGGGTTACCTCTTGTATGAATATTTCTCAAGGCCAGGATGCCTTTTGGAATTTGCTCAGTAGTATGTTTTGGCATACTGATCTTTCTCCAGTGGAGTCTTTTTGAATTGTCTGATCTTTGTAAGTGGAGTCGCCAGTGCAAAATTAGTCAACCTTCTTGAAACTGCGGAAACCTCTATTTTCCCACAAGGATTTCTCTTATTCTTTGAAATTTGGACATATATATCATTCTCCCAGGGATTGATAAAACCAATCATGCTCCTCGACAGTGGTGCCAATTTATTAACACCAAAACTTACCCCTAAGGCTGAAAGAGGGTAATCTCAGGTAACCACTAACCAATCTTTGGTTTACGCTTCTGATCAAACATAAACAAAGAGGGCTCTCTCTACGACCTCGTGAAACAACTGGAATAATCAAGATTGTCAATAATGAAAAAGGAACACCAACATTCACGGCTAAGATATTCAATTACAACAATTATACAAATGATCAGATTTATGTTTTGGAACGAAGAAAAAAGGATTCAAGAACCATTTGGTTAAAAACACCTGAATTTCATTTGGGCGATGGAGTCACCTTTAACAAGTTCTGGAAAGCAGTATTCACAAAGATTCTGCAAATGCATTCACAAGGGCGAGGTAGCAAGCAACTAGTATTCAAAGAGCTTTAATTTGTGCAACAGAAGAGAAAAGAAATAGTCCATCAATGTAAGGCATCTAACAAGGATAAATCCTACATCAACTTTAGCAGAATATATTTGGTGAAATACTTGGAATAAGTTAAGAAGAGCATAATCTCTATGAATTCTACTTAAATGTTACCCTGATCCAAGCATGAAGGAAATAACACAGAATGGAATAAAAAAGAGAGAAACACATTTGCACATGGGAAAAAAGGAAGGTACAGACCACCAGACCGATTACACAAGAATCCTTATCAAAACGCAGGCTTCAGCTTTGCAATTTCTATTAAACAAAACTCCAAAAAAAAGTCTTACAAACTGATCATCAAAACACAAATAGTTTTTTCGTAAGATTTCCAACCCTTGTGCCTTCGATTACAAATGTATATATAGATATCTTCGAGCTATAGGCTCGGCTCCTTCAAAACAGAAAATTGTTACAACCATATGCCATCTCATCAAAAATTGGTTTGCCGCAACGGTTTTCAAACAAAAAACAGGTAGAGCCATCCTAACTATTTTTTACATTTGCCGGTATTATTACTGAATGGAATTTGACATCATAGTAAAGTAAACATAGTAAGTATAAACTTTCCAGCTAGCTATCCATTTAGCTGCCTCAAAAAATATTACAAATTACTTTTCTAAAATAGGAATGTCTTAGAAGCCTTTTACTCATAACATTTGTCCTTTGAAAATAAATGAACAAATAACCACTACTACAGAGTCTGAAGTGAATGTTTCATTCTCCCGTACTTCTCCACGTAACCCCACTAGTCGGTCGTGATGCTCTCATGCAATGCCATCTCTTTCACCAATACTTTTAGCTCCACATTTTCATCATTTGTCAATACGAAAGCTCCCTCGCTCAAACTTCTCAACCGGTTCAGGATCTCGAAATCAGGTGCAAGATTTTCCAACAGTATTTTTCCTGTGGAGATACGGTTCAACATCTGAATCTTTTCATGGTCCATATTTATGGCACATAGCAGGTCTTTGTAATCATTATGTAGGATGGGTTCATTGCTTTCGTTCCAAAGAGAGGGCAACCCTTTCTGGAAGATCTCCTCGAACCTTTTCTTTATCTTTGCAATCTGCTCGTTCATTGATGCACATCGGTCCTCAAGATCTTCTACGAGGGAAAACTTACCTAACGTCCTTTGTGCCCAAACGATAGTAGCTACTCTATTTTTTATACCCAGAGCACTCAATTTTTCTTCGGACTGAGGTCTCAAGAAGTCTATGGCGTCTTGAGCTATTTCCTTAGGTCTGAGTTGCAAGTTACTTCTGGTTAATGCACAACTCTTCAAAGCTTTCTTTATTGCTCTCTCCTGAGTATTCAAGGATATTAAATATGGTCTGAGATTTGTGGTGATCTCTATAATTTCGTCCCAGATTAGAGCTCTGCCCATCTGCATAGGGATATACTCGGTTACTTGGGAGACAAATAGGTTATTTGTTTCTATCAGCCATTTATTCTCTTTCTGCAATTTTTTCACTTCTTCTTCCATATGCATGTTCTGTTCTTCTAGATTCGAAGTCCTTTCCTTCAGTTCTTTGATCTCTACTTCCTTGAGAATAACTTGGGACATAGCCCGCGAGCGGCTATCAGTATTATTTTTCTCCTTCTCTTGATTTTCCCGGGTAGGCCGCATGCTCAAAATGGGCAAGTTATCTTTTGAGTCTTCAATCTGTTGCTCCAAACTTAACTTCTCCTTTTCCCAATCTGCCTTTTTCTCAGTCAACTTTAGCAATTCAACCTGGTTTTCATTGAGTTCTTTGACTAAGGCTTCTTTCTCCTGTTCCAACTTAGTCACTTCAGGAGTTTGGATCAACTGCGTATTTGAGACTTTTTCTTTCTTCTGTAATGTTTGGATGAGGCTTTCCTTTTCTATCAACAATTTGTTAGTAGCTTTACCGCTACCATCATTAGCAACCAGATCTAATTGTATCTTCCTAATTTGCTGCTGTTGTGCTTTGTTCTCCTGTCTTTCTTGTCTCAACTGAGTGTCCATTTTACTGATTATTTCCTCAAAATTCCCCACTTTTATCTTCGCCTGTATATAATCTTCATAAATAACGTCCCCTAGTTGCTTATGCATATGGACCTTATTGGGAGCCGATATTTTTGTTAAATCATACGTTACCTCGGTCAGTTTACTCGAGGTAGCCACTGCCATATTTAGAGTACCTACCTTCACATTTCGGCTGGCTACTGGGGAGACGCCTAATTTTGACAAATTTTGAGCCTTTGGTAACAGGTCATATCTGCTGAGCTAAGGCCTACTTGTCCTGTGCATATTTCTCAAACATCTTTTCTTTCGAAGAGAACTTACTTGTATCACCTCTTTCCTGAGCTCTGTTGAAATTGTATTCCACTACCTGCACACCGGGAATTGGATTTTCCCCTTCTCTATTATCTTCGGCTGCCATTGAAATAGTCGCGACAACTTGTGTCTAGGAAAATTCCCGGTCCCCAACTCTGCATCTTTTTCCTCTTTCTTCATCATACTCTTCTAAGATTTCCTGCAAATTCCTCTTCTCTCCTACTTCAATAGTCTTAGGCACTTCTTCCATTTCTATAGCTTCCTTTAGCAAAGCGAGATCATCTCCTTGCAAGATGGGGGCCATTTCTGTTTCTGGTTCGTACTGCGACAAATTCCTTTTGGCTGCTAACCCTTCTATTTCTTTATGCTCGAAACCACTCAGGTTACTCAGCTTCCTTCTGTTAGAGATTATATGATAAGGGTCATAGCTCGTTGCAACATATTTTCCAAACTCAAATCCTTCCATCAACTTCTGTACTTCCGCAATGGCCTCTTTATTATTTATAATGAATGGGCCAATGACCCAAGGAAATTTCAAATCTATTCCTTTCCTGAATTTTGAAAAAATCTCATCTTCCAGGATCAACTTTTGTCTGATAAATTCCAAAGAGAAAATTCTAGATGTCAGAAACGTCGGTAGCACGTAAGGTTCATGTGTGAACCCATATAGCCGGATGACTGTGGAGTCTCTAGATAAAAACCAGTCTCCTAGTGCTACTTCCCTTTTCAACTGCAACAAGGTTTTCATTTTAGGCAATACTCTTGGCATCCCTTCTTCAAAAAATAATTTGTACAACACATATAACATAGAATTCATGTAATTGAACATGTTCTCTTCTAGGTGACCGGCATAAACCTTTGGCGGGAAATGTAACTCATTGAGGTTATTGTCCATAACCAACTTCATTAGATAGGCCTAAAATCGAAAACATCTAGTGTTCAGAAAAGACGCCAATTGGGCGTTAATGCTTTCTGCTATAAAACCTTCAAACCTGAGACCAAAGACTAACCAGGGGTGGGCCGACACTTATTCTATACAGCAAGCTTAATTGCACTTCCGTCACCACCCTGTCACTATCAAGACCTGAAAATTGTGCAAGTAACGACAAAACCAATTGGGTATTGGTATTAAACAGGCTAACATCTACTGGGTAAGGGGTTTCTTTAATTTCCAGGTCCAGTTTTAGGCAAGTGGTAAAAAACACTTGGCGATTCTCGGGGGGCCTTTTACGATAAAGGGTTACCAGTGCTATTTCAGAGAACCCTTCATACTAGGGTGTGAGAAAACTAGGGACTTCAAACGACTGACGAACCACCGAAGGTTCTATAGAACAGACAATTTTACTCTGTCGGCTATTCATGATAACTCTCTGGAATATCTCATAGTTGGATGCACACTAAGAGACGAACTCGAGAAACGACATGATCTGATCCGGACAAAAAAAAATGAAAGATGACTGAAAAACCCTATGTACATCTATACCTTCATCCCGCAGGCTTTTCAACCTTCTTTTTATTTAAGTCACGGGAAGTTGGGTAACTGTGTCAAAAATATTATCATCCCTGTCCTCCAGGGCATTCCTAACTCTACTTGTGCTCACGGCAGAACCTTCTTCCATGATTCTACTGAATTATTTATTTTAATGACAAGTTTCACTCGAAAAGGGCCTACCTGTTGCGAACAAATCCTCTGGAATGCTTCTGTCGAAAGCCCCATCGCCCTCGCCGTCTCCCACCTACCGAGAAGCTTCCGGACTCTGACAGTTTTCCGAATGAACAAATGTCTACAACACCCACTAAGGGTTTTATAAATAAATCTTCTTTACTTAACCATCGTTCTTATCCGCCACTTGTCCGACGATCCTGGCTGCTGATTTTTCACGTGTGACTTTCGGGCATCGGATCTAAACCTTTGTTTAATATTTTGATGTGACATTTATGCCTGTCCTCCGTCGGATCCCAAGTAGGACTCAATCTGTGTCATTCCACTATTACCACATGTCCACGGAGCATCATCATTGTTTTCCCAGAGTGGTTTTAGATACCACTTCCCTTCCCCGCGATCACCTGTGGCGTTGACACCTGTCCAACGATTTTATCCATCGCGACCACCTTCTTAGGTATCTATCATGCTACTTCTCGACAAGATTAATCTTGGGCCGTGGATATTGCTTCACTTTGCATCTACGGTGGAGATGAGTGACATATTTAATTTTCAACCTTTCCCGACGACGTGTCCCATTGTCCGTTCTTTTGCGCAACTTCCTTCTTCTCCGCACCGTCGATCTGGGCTACCTACTCTCTGCACCGTGGATTGCTTTATGACTCTACCACCCCGGTATCTCGCGCCCTTGTGGTGGTTTTGTTTACCGCTTTTCTTCCCACGACGAACCCTCCAGCTGCCATCTATCCGGCGGTATTATCCATCGCTACCACCCTTTTGGTTATCTATCATGCAACTTCTTGACGAGATGAATCTTGGGCCGTAGATCTTGCTTCGCTCTGCATCTACAGTGGTTCTCTTGCCGAGACTTAGTCCTTATAATACTTTAGGATGTCGGACTTAGGACTTTGGGGTTATTTATTCGCTTAGAAGGATCCTTCACATACTTCTTCATGAATTTCTTATGGGGTATTCCCTCTTAGCCCTTTATATCTTACATTTCCCTATTCTGGCCCTCAACCGCGGAGGAAGACTGGGGATTCAAGCATTTATCAGGTATGTTTCTCCAACCCTATTCCTTTCACAATTGATATTTATGAGGTGTAAAAATCAAGTGTTAACACTTGGGAAAGTTCGTCATAGTGTACCTAGATGACATCCTAATATTTAGTCAAACCAAGGTCAAACACTTGGAGCACATTCTACAAGTATTGCAGAAGTTGCAGGAAGAGAAGCTGATGGTGAACCTGCAAAAGTGTTTCTTCATGAAAGAAGAACTGGTATACTTGGGAGTTGTAATATCGGGTAAAGGGTTAGTGATGGACCTACAGAAGGTGAAGGCTATATTGGAGTGGCCAGAACCAACAAGCGCGACTGGAGTGCGAATTTTCCATGGACTTGCTAGTTTCTACAGGAATTTCATCATAGGATTCAGTCAGATATGTGCACCTTTGACAGAGTGCATGAAGAAAGGGGAGTTTAAGTGGATGGAAGCTTCCTAGAAATATTTTGACAAGTTGAAGGAAAAGGTCACTGAGAGACCAGTTTTAGTGCTCACAGATTTCGACAAAGTTTTCCAATTCGATTGCAATGCGAGTGGAATGGAAATTGGAGCAGTGTTGAGCCAAGAGGGCTGACCAATTGCATTCTTTAGCGATAATTTGGATGATGCCAAGCGAAAATATTCGGTCTATGACCAATATTTCTATGCTATTGTCCAAGAACTAAAGAAGTGGAGGCATTATTTGGTGCTAAAGAAATTTGTGTTACACACAGATCACCAAGCACCGAGGTACTTGAATACTTAGTCGAAGTTGAATCAGCGGCACATGAAGTGGGTCGAGTTCCTATAGGGGTATACCTTCATGTTGCGACATAAGTCGGGCAATTCGAACAAAGCTGCTGATGCATTGACTCGAAGAGTTGCATTGCTGAATAGTTTGATAGTTCAAGCAACATGAATAGAGTCAGTGAAGACAGAGTATGAGACTAACGAGGATTTTTCGAAAGGATGGAAGGCAATTCGAGAACCATGGAATGTCGACAAAACTCCATACTTGGATTATTTCATCCAATAGGGATACCTGTTCAAGGGACAAAAGTTTTATTTTTCGAGTGGATTCATAAGAGAGAACCTAATCCGAGAACTGCATAATGGTGGATTAGCAGGTCATTTTGGCACCGACAAGACCAAGGCGTTGGTCGAAGAAAAGTATTATTGGCCAAGAATGATGATAGATATCAGTAAGTGGGTACGATAGTGTCGAGTTTTCCAGTTGGAAAAAGGGAGAAGTCTGGATATGGGGTTGTATACACCATTACCGGTGCCGGATACCCCATGGGAGCACTTGAGCATTGATTTTGTGCTAGGATTTTCGAAGACGCAACAAGGTAACGACTCAATATTTGTTGTAGTCAAAATATTTTCAAATATGGCACACTTTATTCCATGTCAGAAGATAAGTGACGCCACAAGAATTATTGTACTATTCTTCAAGGAGATAGTCAGATTGCATGGGTTGCTGAAGAGTATAATGTCTGACAGAGATACCAAGTTTATGGGTCATTTATGGAGAACCCTATGGAAGAAACTAGACATGAGGTTGCAGTTTAGCTCGGCATATCATCCGCAGATAGACGGACAGACTGAGGTGGTGAACATAAGTTTGGGAAACCTTTTTATATGTTTGACGGCCGAAAGACCCAAGCAATGGGAGAACGTGTTGGGGCAAGCAGAGTTTGTGTACAACAATTCTGTGAATCGGTCGATGGGTTTGAGCCCATTCCATATTGTTCAAAGACGAATCCAACATGGAGTGGTAGATTTGGTCGAGATACCGACGAAAATCAAGAAAAGCGCGGATGCAGAATCATTCACAAAGCATATCAAAGAAGTGCATGAAGATGTGCGAAAGCGCATAGAAAAGAAAAACGTGACATACAAGTTGAGAGACGACAGAAAGAAGAGGCTACAATCATTCAGCGAGGGAGACTTAGTCTATGCAAACTTGCAGAAGGAGAGATTTCCAACAGGAATGTATAACAAGCTGAAGCTGAAGAAGATTGTACCATGTAAGATTCCGAGAAAGATTTAGGACAATGCTTATGTGTTGGAGCTGTCAAAGGAATTGAGCATTTCACCTACATTCAATGTGTCAGATCTGCACAAGTTTGAATAAGGTTTAGCCAACGGAGGTGCAGAAGTGTCAAACATCGATTGGAAAGTGCATATTCCATGTCAACACGACAAAGAAGAAATCGCCAAAGTGTTGGAGGAACGCGAAGTCGGGCATACGCGCAGTTCGCGAAGGAAATAATACATAGTTTGATGGAAGGATGATGAGTTGCAGGAGGCGACATGGATTTTTGAAGAAGAATACAGAAGACTGACAAAGCATTCGAGTTTTTTTTCACCTGGGGAGTCTGATGCAGGAGCATCGGGGCCTAGAAGAAACAGTCAACATTGATCAACAGGACAAATTGACGAGGGGGATTGCCGAGGATCATTAGTGTGAAGGAATATTGGCTGTCGAAAGCCAAGTATTCGAGTAGAAGTTGTCAAGGTGCCGTCAACAGAAAGAAAGAGAGTTCAAATTTTGACAGATGACATGTTGCATCAAAAGATGTCGGGCGTCGACAGGTTGTCGAACAACGATGCCGACAGGTTGTCGAACAACGATGCCGACAGGTTTGCAGTGGAAGCCAAGCGTGGAGGAAGGGGCGTATTGGAAGCTGTGGGAGTTAAGAGAAGCCGACAAGTAAGGTCGAAAGGTGACGAAGTGCAATATGGTCGAGACGTGGGGCCGACAACTGTCACAGAGTTCGAGTTTTGCAAAATTCAAAGCGGAGTACTTGGTAGTCGTTCATGGTTGCTAAGGAAGTTATGAAGGTGGTTGGTATCAGGACATATGTCACCACAGGAAGAGGTTTTGCAGCATGGCCAGAGGGCGCTGACAACTGCAGGTCTGCAGTATCTGGAGGATTTAGTGGATAGAGGAAGAGTGTCTCAGGGATCGGAGTGGACCTCGAGAAGAGCAACAACAACATAGTAGAAGACCAGTGCGCAGGAACGAGGAAGTAAGTTCGGTCACAACAGATCGAAGAGAGTTCCAGTTGGGGAAAGATAGATCGTTCATCCATAGCTCAGTGAGTTCTTGCATTAAACAGAGGTCGTGAGAGGGAGAAGATCGCACACAGAGAAAACACACCATTTACTTTTGTATATTGTATAAGGCTAAGGCTGACTAGTTAGTTGTTTTTCATTTCACATCGTAACCATTGTAATTTGATTGAAGTAATAGAAGCCAGCTTTTGACATCCTGTTTACATCTAGTCCATGTGAACATTGTGTGTCATGTGTTATTGTTTAGCGAGAGGGTCCGACCGACTTGAACTGCGCCCTACATAAAATAGAATATGAGATAAGTTTTTAAATACAAAACACAATTTTCATTATTTTTTCAATCATATAATTATAATTTCCATCTATATAACATTTATCTTCATAAAATATAATCATTTCAAATAAATACACCACCCATATTGATATGTTTTAATGAGTCCACACTACGTTTGGATATAAATCTATCATATTTTTCCTTAAAATTCGTATGATGTACATAGCAGATTCCAACATGAATGTAATAGCTTCACAATATAGTTCCATATACTCATCTTTTATTTTCTAGCTTGAATTAATATCACACAATGATGATATAAGGTTTTAACTCTAATTGTAATTTCCACTATTTTATAAATAGACCTTGTCCTATGTATGACCCTTGATCCATGATATTTAACCGATTTAGATTATTGATTTTTTTAATTAAAGGATCAACATATACAGATCTATATAAACTATTGATTCCAAATTCATCCACTTTCTATGTACAAAATAATATATATAAAAAATAATATATTTATATGACAAAATAAATAATAATGTGTTTCATTCTTTAGTTTAATATTGTGTTATTTTCACGTTAAAATCAATTCACGTTATTTAAAAGGAGAATTTTGAAATATATTTTATGTATGATGGTCATAAGCATATAAAATTCGATGAGTTTGTTTTGATATCCTTCAACTCACGCAAAGTTTTTACAATCATATGAGATAAAAACTAATGCTATGCATGAACATCTTTATCATTTATTTAAAACATGATTCTTTTACTCAGACCGCACGTGAGGAGAGCAGAAAAGAGAAAATTGCATTCTTATCAAATTGTTCAAAATAAATCTCATGTGGTATTTCCTCGTTAATGTGTATTATTATTTTTTTCAAGACGAAAAAAACACCTATTTATTAAGGGAAAAAAGATGTGTCGATATAACATAAAGCGTAACAACAAGAAGTGAGATATTCTCATAAAATAACGAAGAGTTCGTCCAAAACATAGAGCCAGTCTATCCGTGACTAATACATCCATACAAAATATGAGAACATGTATCATTTATACTTCCTCATCCGAATCTCAATTTCATACATAATAACGTCCAAATATAGGATGATCACCTCCACCTGTATTAGCTAGAATATATCTAGTATGTAGTCTCTAACCAGATAATCTACATGGTATTCCTTAATCATCAGGCTATCATTCATAGGGCCCAAAGACAGCTTTGAGAGGCTGTCTGCAACATTGTTGTAGCGGCGGTAAATATGAGAGAATGATAAACCCTCAAATTGAAGAATCAATGAGAGAGTCTGGTGCAGCCAATGGTCAAGAAGAAGAGGTCTCAAGCATGCCTTTCCCACAACCCAGTCAATGATACACTGAGAGTCCCCAAAAATGTGTGCCAAAGATATAAACTCCTTGTTGGAAAACCATAGAATCCCCCAAAGTGCCAATAACTCCACTCCAGTGTTAGTACCTCTCCCTGCTTTGAGCTGGAGATGATAAAAATGATCATATGATAGTTTGATGACCATTCTAGCACCACAAAAACCATGCTGAGCTGCTTCGTCAAAGAAACCGATAGGATAAGAATATATGGCTTCAATTAAAGTTATCGGTCGAAGCTTGGTATTGGAAGGGATTTTGGTATCAAAAAATATCCAAGCACAGATCCGAGCAAATACCATATCCACTCGAGGCTGGATGCCCCAAAATAACAAACCATTCCTAGCATGCCAGACTTCCTAAATAGTTAAAAATGCAATGTGTATTTCAATGCCTGGGAAATCAGAACACACAACCACATTTTCAGTAAAAAGGGCACGATTCCATGCAGGAAGACGAGGCCATCTGACTTGAAGCAAGCTCCAAACCACCTGAAAAAATACACAGCTCCCGAAAATATGGTTGATGTCCACAGAAAATCAGTTGCAGATATGGAAAATACCTGGACCAGAGAAACCCCAGATTTGAATATTCTTCCACATCAAAATTTTATTCTCCATGCACATCGAGATAAAACAACTAATTTTGATAGGAAACTTATCACTCCATAGTGTCCTCCGCAAACACGTCTCATAGTTAACACACTTATCTTCCATCAATGTGTTGTAGGTCGTCTTCGGAGTCACTGATCCCTGCAGGGGATTGGATTCCCAAACCAAGTGATCAGAATCCTGAGTTATGAATATCCCAACCGCCATCAGATTAAGTGTGTAAGCATCCCATCCCCCATAGAGAGAACTCGGTAGACACAAGTCTATAGAGGAAAGCCATTGAATCATGAAGTCATCGATTGACTTGATCATATGCTTCAAGACATAGTAACCTCTAACCTGTAACTCCTTGATAAGATCCACATATAACTTGTAATTCTCTTGAAGACCGAAAATCGGATCAATTCCGACAAAATTTGTACACCACGACCCACCGCCCAGCATAAAGAGTGATTGATAATAGGTAAATATTTCAGGAGACTTCGCCAGACCTTGGAACAATTGGAAGGAGAATAACATTGTGATGTGAACCAGTGATGGGGAGCAAGTCCCTTCAAATATTTTTCTTTGATGGTAGTTCCCCAAAGGCCATTGTCAAACAAACAATGCCTAAGGCTCTTGGCACATAAGGATAGATTGAAAACCTTCATTCGTTTAATACCCCAACCACCCACATGACACGGTCATGATAATATCCCAGCTGGAAAGATGATACTTCGAAGTCCCAGTCCGACCACCCCAAAGAAACTGGAAGAATTTATGTCTCAATTTTGCAAGCAACGACGAAGGAACGTCAAAAAGTGAAAACCAATACACCGGGACACTTTGAAGCATAGATTGAACCAGAATAAGAAGTACCCCCAGGGTAAGCCACCTCATCTCCCATGAAGTTATTCTCCGAGAGACTCTCTGTATAAGCTAGTTCCAATCTGCAGCCAAGTAGGAGTTGGGATTGATAGTGAACCCAAGGTACTTGATACCTGCCTCTAGATCCTTCTGGACATATGGGAATAACTTTGTAATAAATGAAGTAATAGAAATATCTTCACATCTGAAAATAAAAGAAGACTTGGATGAATTTATGATCATCCTAGATGCTTCACACAAGGATTTGAGGATCTTGTAAAACCGAGTCCATTCTTCTTTAGTCCTTGCCCCGAAAATAAGCACGTCATCTACAAATAATAGATGCGAAATGGAGAGAGTTCTGGCCACCTTGATACCTGATAACAAACCTTGTTCTTTGGCTTTATTTATCATAAGACTGGGCCCTTATTTATCATAAGACTGAGCCCTTCAATGGCTAAAATTAAAATATATGGGGATAGAGGGCATCCCTACCTCATCCCATGGTTACCATGAAAAAACGTAGTAGGAGACCCATTAACCAACACCACAAAACTGGATGACGAAATACAAACCAACATCCAACTTACCACTTCCTCTGAAAGTCCAATCTGAATTAAAATGAAACAGAGATAATCCCAATCCACTCAATCATAATACTTTTGCAAGTCAAGCTTCAAGATAAAAGCACTCAACTTTTTTAGCTTTATGGAATGCAAACATTCTTGTGCCACCTCCACATCATCCAAAATTTGATGGTTAGGTAAAAAAGAAAATTGTTCCTTTGATATATACCTCCCCAAAACAGATTTGATTCGCTCAGAAATAATTTTTGTAATGAATTTGTAAAATAAATTGCATAGGTAGATTGGCCAGTACTCATCAAAGGCTGCTCGCTTTTCCACTTTCGGAATCAAAGTAATGAAAGTGTTATTCAAACTAAGTGGAAGCCACTTTTTGATCCATGACTCCTCAATGGCTGCAGTAATCTCATCCCCCATCATGTCAAAAAAGTGCAGGTAAAACTCCACTGTCCACCCATCAGGCCCCGGGATTTTTTATGGGAAAAAAACTTAAGGGTTTTCAGAACTTCCTCCTTAGTCACTAGCTTACCCACATCTCTACAATCCTCCTCTGAGAAATACCACGGGAAATTCTATATGGTATCAAGTTGATGAAGCAAATTAGGGTCCTTTTGTTTGGAATAGGTACCTAGAAGTGATCAACAAGCACATTCTTAATTGAACCATCATAAAATGTAGTTCTGTCCCCATCCACTTTTATGTCCCAAATGGCATTTGTTAAGCGCCTCTAGTTGGAAAAATGATGAAAAAATTTAGTGTTTCAGTCCCTGCTTTAAGCCATATGGCTCGGCTCTTCTGACGCCACTCCTACTCAATTAGGTACAAAATATTCTCCTTCACATGGATCGGCTTCGATAACTGAGTTTGATGCTCGGAAGTGAAGAAGGAGTCATCCATAACATTTGAAATTGTTTGTATTTCCTCTTCAATGGCTACTAGATCCTTTTGATCTTCCACATTTTTAACTTTCACCCAATCCCTAGCCAAAAATTTCAATAAGTGAAGTTTACATGGAATCCCAGTTAAGGGGGATGCTTGAACCTTTTGCTGAAGCCTCATCCATGTAGTGCATATGCAATGACAAAAAATGGATTTCGTCAACAGTCCGGGGTTGAACTTGAAAGGATAAAATTTAGGACTAGTGTCAAAATCCAACTGTAATATAACCTCCTTATGATCATAAATACCCACTGCATATGACCACAAGTGGTACTTCCCCATTTCAACATAGATATCTTCCGCCATGAAAAAGAGATCAAGACGCTTCCTGATGCCTACTAATTCACAACGACCATTTGACCAGGTCGGGTATAAATTTTGTGGGACCACATCCACCAACTTGGAATTATCGAACAAATAGGTGAAAAAATCCTCCAATGGGTCCAAATATTTGCCTGGTCCCCAAGTCTCATCCGGACTCAGAGTCATGTTCAGATCACTTGCCAAAATAAGAGCAGGATCATTAAGTAATCCAGACGTAGAGATCATCTTCCAATACTCCCTACGCTGACTGTAAGGTTAATAAATATTTAAAATCTAGATCGACGTCGAGAAAACCTTAAAAGTACCTTCAACCAATATGCTTGCACAAGTAATATAGGACTTGAAATCTGCCACCATAGGATCCCAAGCCACCATGGTACCTCCAGAATGAGCTCTCGCATCCAAATCACACACAAGCCCCGACAACTTAATTTAAAAAAAAATAAAGGCAAGCATCCTCCACATGCACCATGGTTTCTTGAATAAGAATAATAGATGGGTGAACCACATCCATGAATTGTTTGAGGGTAGCTCACTTAGGTCCCCTGCCCAACCCTCTAACATTGAAGGTGACCAGATTCATTGACTAACCAGACCATGGGCTATATCATCTCTAAGAGCCAGAGGAGGAGAGGTCCTACTAAGAACTTTGTTGAAAAGGGAAGTAACAAAAGGATTAATGAGACAAGAGTTCATAGAAGTTGGAATGACACCTCCACCTTTCGAGAAGAATCCTTCTTATTTTTGTGCGCTTTTCGTATAGTAACATTCCCGTTGAATATAGAGGAAATCAGAATCATAGAGGGGTTATCCTTTGAATCAGTGGAAAATGCTTTCAAAGGAATCAGACCATCCCCCGATCACCTAAGAAAATTATCAGATAGGTCATGAAGTGGAGAAGGGGAGATAAAAATACCTAGGCTATTAAGTCGAGGATCGACAGACAGAGACAAGGGTGTAAGAGAGGGAGATACAACATCGGGGTTGTCTGACTTAGGGAGAAGGGGAAGAGGAGAGAGAGTTCTATCAAAACATGCCTCATAGGGTCATGATATGTTTAGCCATCAAACTAAATAAATTATAAAATGTACCTTTTATAATATAAACTCTTACAACGTGTATATATGTATATACACTTAACAAAGGGGGGGGAGCCTTTTCGTAACCACTTAAGAAGGGTTCCTTTAGCTAAGAGGACATCCTCCTCAATTTATGGATTTTATCTTGATGCCTTCTACTATGAAGCATCACTTTTGGAGCTCGCCATTAACAAATAGATATGCCAACGAGAGGTATCTCCACTTCTCCCTCGAATCAAGGAAGATTGGTCTCCACCGTGACTACCCCCATCGATCCTCACTTATTAATTTTAGGAGTAATGGGGGGGGTGGATTCTCTAAAGGGAGATTGGGTGGACCCTCCAGTTAGATGACACATGTTTTGTTAGGTGAAGTTAGAGATGGAGGTCATGCGTTAAATAATTGAGCAGAGTTTGTGATGAGGAGAGTGAGAGTGGAATCCTTATGGAGATCTCTACGAGGGGAGTCCTTATGAAAACTCTGCGAGGATGATCCTTACGTTTGGATCCCTGCGTTTACGATATTGGGGAATGGTATTGGAAGGTGCTAGCAGGGGGTTTTTGCATTTGGAAGACCACGGGAATCCCTTGTAGGGCTCGAGCTCCATGCAGCCTAGTTTTCGTTTGTGTTGCAGGTGAGGGGAGAGGAATGCCGAGAGGGCTCGATCCCTGTCTCTTACGACCTAGTTTAATAACATATAGATGATGTGGTAATAGTTTTTGTTCTCCTAGATATATATACACTGAGATGTTTGTAAATGTGATGCAATACAACGCCAATCCAGATATGTGGCGATTACAAAAGGTCGTGATAGATTTTTTCTGTGTAAGTATTTCGGTCTGCAATAATAAGTAAAATCTAGGTTCAACCCAAAACTCGAATTCGACTCCTCTCACGTTTACGAACCATGATCTCTGCATAACAAGAATATGTTATTTCTATCTGACAGAGTCACCTTGGGAAAACAATTCATGCATAGCGTGTGATAGGTTTGTGGTTGTATAATTGTCTTTGTCGCCTTAATGTGGACGAAGGGTAAGGGACGACTTAAACAAGCTTGATCCCAGGTCTTTATCTTCTCTATGAAGTATTAGATACATATCTTTATAAATGCTTCATGTTGTGTTATGTCTTTTTGAGATACTAAAGGGATGTGACGGCTTCATCAAGCCTGATCCCCCAAAATTTGTTGTGATGGCTTCATCAAGCCTGATCTCCAAAAAATTGTTTTCCTCTGAAAAATGTGTGATTGTGAGCTGGATTTAACTAGTTTTAAAACTCTAGTTATATATTAATTTATATCACCAGCCAGATCTTCATTTTACTCTATAAAATGTGTGATTATATGCTGGATCTATTTGGATTTAAAACTCCAGATATATATTATTTTATCCCCGGCCAGATTGAACTCTATAAACCGTTGTGATTGTGAGCTGGATCGTTTTAGTTTTGAAATTCTAGTTGTATACTATTTTACCATCACCTACCAGGTTAGAATCTGTAAAACGTAGCAAATATAAGCTGGATATGTTGTTCACATATCTAATGTAGAGATTCGAGATTGGTCTCGGTCAAAACGTAAATGAAATACTTGTTCTATCCCTCACTAATAGTTATGTTATATAGGTATACTATTTAGTTACATGATCGAAGGTTTGATCATGGGTATGCTTATTGTGAATAAGATGCACCCTTTACTTGGGTTAGTGTTGAATGTTTTGAAGGTGCTCATTATTCGAGAAGCTTGGGGAAACTGAATTTGAAAAATGCAATCAATGTGTTGCAGATGTAAACCTCTTTTTGATAAATAATATATGATACAACATTCTTTGTGGATGTAGTCTATAGGTTTGGGTGAACAACGTATATTTGGTCTTTGTATTATGTGTATTTTATGTGATGCTTATAATAGCTTGTTCATGTATGAATGTATGTTTGACAAGTGATATATTCATGGTGATGCATGTTTTTATGAAATAGTCACATAGGGGTCTTTTTGTTTTAGGCACATTTATGATTTAATAATTGTGGTAAAAATGTTAAGTGATTTCTTGTAGAGATAGTCATATTTGATTATGAGTTAGTATGATTTTTTTAGGTAAAACATTTTGACTTATACAATTTGAGTAGGTTGGAAGTAAATTACTTGAATAAAAATGGCATGTAGTGTAATGCTTCCATTTCCTTAAAAGTATCCTAGTTGAAGTAGAAATAGTTGTTAAAATGTTGGAATTATTGATTTGAACCTTGCATAAGTAAGCTAGGTTTATATTAGTAATGATTATAGGAAGGATTGAAGTAAAGGATCATGCACACTTAATATTGTTGATAACTAATCATCTCGGTGTTGATATAGACATGGCTTAACATAAAAATATTTTGTTTGTGGAAATATTTAAAATTTTCGACTATTTTTATCAAAATACTAACACAAGAATTAGGGTTCGTGACACATATGGATCACCACCATGCTCTAAAACGTCAAGTAACCACTTTCACATGGAACTCTCTCTCTCTCTCTCTTAGAGTCTGTAGTGATGATGGACTTATGAAAAGAGAGAACACTGAACTAGTTCCTCTATGCACCACACAACGCTCCATGCTATCTTAGTGCACTATTATATATACTTTTTCTGAGGTATTGTGCCATCCCAATCAAATATTCAATCAATCCATAAATCCGTATGATTCAGGATCTTGTGTGGTTATTGAATTTTAGATTGGATTTGATTGATAAAGATCTTTCTAGCTTTCTTACAATGTTCTCTTGTACCATGGCGGTGTCCCTTTATTTAGCTAATTTCTTCAAGTATCTTTTTTCTTTTAATAAAAAAAAGTTTAATTTGTTATGCAAAGTGTCACTTTATGTTTTTGAGTTTTAAATAATTCTTACATAAAAATAATTGTCACAAATAAACAAAACAAAAATAATAATAATATTTTTGGAATATTACAAAGATAATCTAAAAATAAAGAAGATTTCTTTAAAATGAAAAAGATGCTTTGTTTTCCTTTTAAAGTGTATGCCATATCATTGAAATTTGTATTATTTCTTTGAGCTAACATATATCCATTATAAACAATTGGGCCATATAACCTCTAATCCTTTTTTATATAGGTGGTCCCATATTATAGACGGGATAAAACTTATTTTTGAACTATCTGGATTGAATTCATAATAGCATTGCATTTATTATGAACTATCTGGATTCAATTTTTAGAGTTAATCCCGATCTATGTGCTGGTGAATTACGCCCCGGAAGTTGGAACACACTTTGCTATTGGAAGAGATCGATGAACTACGTTGATATGCTAGCCTGGTTTATGATATGTTGAATTGAATTAAATCAATTCACATATAAGTGTTGAATTGAATTAAATCACGAGGCAGTTTTCATGTCTTTTCCATAAATAAATCACATATATACTGTAATTTTTTTTCAGAACTTACTAAGACATCCATGCTACCGTTCTGATGGTCATGGAAACCGAAATCGAATCAAATACATAAATTTATTATAAGTCTACATAATTTTTATATAAATTTATTATAAGATTATATAATTCTTATATTGCTTATAATCATTCTTATACTGCTAAGTTCTTAAAGCCGTTGTTATACTAATATTTTTTAAAATTACATCGTATCTATGGTGTAATTCTTAGGTGATTTCACTTTTGGCTGTACAAATCCATAGTCTGAAAATATAAAAAAAAATCATTTTACTTCTACCATATAATCCATGGTTTTGAAAATATGAAAAAGTGGTTTATTTTAAATTAGTAATATAAAAAGACCTCGACATCTTAATCCATGTTTTATATTTTAATAAAACATAAATTATTTTATATTTATAATATTGTTTATAGTGACTTAAAATTATTATAATATAGTTATAATAAATTTAAATTATTATAATAATAAAAAGAATATATATGTGTTTAATGTTTTTAATTACAAAAAATATGTATATTTAAATAAATTATAATTGAATTTATATTAATATGCATATCTTTAAAAAAATTCAAATCTTTTCATAAAAATTATACTAATTTTCTAAACAAAGAAAATAATATTATCAAAATATATATATATATATATATATATATATAAACATTTTAATCATAGAAATCAAAATTAAATCAAATACATAAATTTATTATAAAACTACATAATTTTTATATAAAATTACATAAATTTTATATTGTTTCTAGTCATTTTTATAGTGCTAAGTTCTTAAAGCCGTTGTTATACTATAATTTCTTTCAAAATTACATCTTGGTGTAATTCTTAATTAGATCACATATATTAAAAGGTGATTTCATGGTTGTACAAATCCATACTTTGAAAATATAAAAAAGGTTGGTTTATTTTAAATTAATAATATAGAAAGACCTCGGCATATTAATCCATGTGTTATATTTTAATAAAACATAAATTATTTTATATATTATGTTATATTTATAACATTGTTTATAGTGATTTAAAATTATTATAAGATATAGTTATAATAAATTTAAATTATAATAATAATAAAAAGAATATATATATATATATATATATATATATATATATATATATATATATATATATAATGTTTTTAATTAAAAAATATGTATATCTAAAAAATTATAATTTTGAATTTATATTAATATGTATATCTTAAAAAAATCAAATATTTTAATAAAATATATAGTAATTTTATATATATATATATATATATTTTAATGATAAAAACCAAAATCCAATTAAATACATAAATTTTCAGCGAATTTAACATGTCACTTACAAGACTTGAACCTAGATGAGGAGAGTAACAACATTCCTCTCAACCACCAAGACTACAACCAATAGACAATTAAATACATAAATTTATTATAAGACTACATAATTTTTATATAAATTTATTATAAAATTACATAATTCTTATATGACTTATAGTCATTCTTATACTACTAAGTTTTTAAAGCCGTTATTATACTATAATTCTTTTTTAAATTACATCACATCTATGGTGTAATTCTTAAAATGATTTCACTTTTGGATGTACAAATCCATAGTTTGAAAATATAAAAAGGTTGTTTCATTTAGGGGTATTAATCTATAGTTTGAAAATCTAAATTAGCATTTGTCCCTTTAGGGGTAATAATGAAAGTTGTTAGGAAAAGCTAAAAGTTAGAAGGAAGAAAAACATAAGCACACACATTAACCTCCATCAAAATGGCTTAACCTCCATCAAAATGATCATATGGCTTAATGTGGCTTAATGAATATTGGTTAACCTTGAATCTTAAAGTTGTGGTAAAGGTTCAACTAAGTGGTTGGAACAAGTTCATAAAAGTTTGGACCGATTGTAATAAAGACAGCATCTTGTCAACCGTGATCGACAGTTTCAATAAAGTTCTATGTTTTTGGTGCTTGAATATGATCATCACTTTTACACTCCCATACTTTGAAATCTGAAACAAATTCAACAAACATCTATCTATTTCTTCCGATCAATTTTTGATATAGCAATTGGTCGTGGTCTCTTAAATTTGACAGACGATAAACTGATCGAGCAACAAGTCGATATCTCCATCCAGTCGATATCTTTCTCTCTTGCAACCAAAAAATCGACGGATTACAAGTTCGACCAAGCCATTAGTTCTGGTCGACGGGATAGCATAACGATTTCACACATGAAAAATGAAAACAATTACAATTCTTCTTTCGGAGAGTAGGACAGATATTTGAGCATCAGACAGTGATATCTTGATATCTTTACACCTTGCAACATATTATATGCCTTCAATCCATCGAAATAAATTTAACTTACCAACCAAATTTTGAGATTGCAGATGTTCAGCCGGTCAATGAATAGTTTTTTAGACAGTCTAATTGAAGAACTAGTCAGCAGCACTCTATGGATCATAGTCGACGACCGACTCCATATGTGCAGAAAAGCTCGCGCAGGTAGATTCATCTTATGAAAATCTTCAACGCTCATCACAGATTGAGCAACATTTCCATTTCTAACACAGAGTCAGGAGCTATAACAAAAAAAATTGTGCAGAGGATAGAAAAAGGTGAAATCGCATTGCAGCTTCATATTCTTCCTATTATAATAGAGATATGCGCTTTCTGTTGAGGAAACAAAGATTGGTTATGGGAGGGGAATCGGAAATGGAAATCCATCTTCTTGAGAACCTGTCCAGCTCAAAGGCTTAATTGGCGATTTTTATATAAACTTCTCATGCTCTTCCAAGCCAGTGAAAGAGTGTCGTTGAATGAGAGATCAGAAATGGTACAAATCCAACTGCTCTTCCTCACTGGCCCAAGGGAACACGGGAAGTCCGTTAGGTACACCTTTTAGATTCCAATAGTCGCAAAAGGGAGCCTTGAAAATAAAAGGGAAGAATGTTTAATTTCCAAAGAAAGCAATAAAAATAATTTCGCATGACTGTTTAATTTCCAAAGAAAGCATTAAAAATAATTTCGCATGAATGTTTAATTTCCAAAGAAAGCATTAAAAATAATTTCGCATGAATGTTTAATTTCCAAAGAAAGCATTATAAATAATCGTGTGCTATTTTGGTAGCACATAGCTGTATCCTGATTCTGCTGAAACAAAGATTATAGATGGGAGAGATCTGTATACTCAAGATATTCATATAAATATATCAAAACATTCTTAAAAAAAATTATGTTCATATTTGATCAGTCTAGTTAATCGCAAAATATTAAAGCATACATGGATTGCTCATCGACCAATTCAAGAATGTTCACCTGCAGTTGTTAGACCATCCTCAATTGCTCATCGACAGACCTCGTCAAAACGCGGCTCGAGAGCTTCTTACCATTTCTTTTTTGTATTATGGTGGATGGGTGATTTTATTTTTATATAATAGTCGATTCCATGAATTGTAAATATATTATAATGGGTCAAGTGTTAAAGTTGTGGTCGGGATTTGACTAAGTGGTCGGAATAAGTTCATAAAATTTTGGACCGATTGTAATAAAGACAACGTCTTGTCGAGTGTGGGAGCCATTAAAATAAAGTTCTATGTTTTTGGTGCTTGAATATATATGATCATCACTTTTACATTCCCATACTTTGAAATCTCAAACAAATTCAACAAACATATATCTATTTCTTCCAATCAATTTGTGATATAGCAATTGGTCGTGGTCTCTTAAATTTGGCAGACGATAAAGTGATCGAGCAACAAGTCGATATCTCCATCCAGTTGATATCTTTCTCTCTTGGAACCATAAAATCGACGGATTACATGTTCGACAAGCCATTAGTTCTGGTCGACGGGATAGCATAACGATTATCTGTGCTCCAATACTAATTGCTTCTTCTGGTCGACGGGATAGAATAACGTTTACCTTCTCATAAAATAGATGTAATTCTGGTTTATGCCTTTTTTTGCGTTTACCAGGTGAATGACACTCATAGGTCCTACCTCAGCTCACATATGTCTGTTTTCTCGGACTATGATTTAATATGAGATACTGATTATGGGTTATTGCTGTCTGGATTGACAAAAGTAAAAAGAGCCTATATGATACGGTTGATAATCCTTCGCAGGTTTCTTATGATACGGTGATAATCTTTCTCAGGTTTCCCAGTTAACGCTTTTGCCTTTTCATCCAAAAATACCTTATACACTAGAGTTACAATGCAATGATTAGTCATCGTGTATAGACTCGGTTGAATAAGATGGTGTGGTTGTTGGGGATTAATTGTTGGGTATCTGCAATTAAATAACATTGATTTAACATGAACATGGTTTAACATTCATCTCATTCATTTTGCGTCATTAAAGGTATGGATGTTCCAAATGCTGTAACATGTCTTGTATGTTGTCTAGGAAGTATTATAATTGTCTTGAATATCTGTTAATACTCTGATATATTCAGAAAGACTTTGCAGCTAGGCGCTAGGTGTTTATTGTTAACATAGGAGGAACACTTTGTAATATATGTTCCGAGTGCTGTACCATGTCTTGTATTCTGTGTATGGAGCATTTTACTTATTTTTGGATGACTAATGTCAAATCTGTTGATAGTCTTGCATATTCAGAAAGGGTTTGCAGTTAGGCACCTGTGATATCTTGATATCTTTACACCTTGTAACATATTATATGCTTTCAATCCATCGAAATAAATTTAACTTACCAACCAAATTTTGATATTGCAGATGTTCAACCGATCAATGAATAGTTTGCTTAGACAGTCTAATTGAAGAATTAGTTGGCAGCACTCTATTGATCATAGTCGACCGACTCCATATGTGCAGAAAAACTCGCGCAGGAAGATTCATCTTATGAAAATCTTCAACGCTCATCATAGATTGAGCAACATTTCCATTTCTAACACAGAGTCCGGAGCTATAACAAAAACACATGTGCAGAGGATAGAAAAAGGTGAAATCGCATCGTAGCTTCAAATTCTTCCTATTGTAATAGAGATATGCGCTTTCTGTTGAGGAAATCAAGATTGGTTATGGGAGGGGAATCGGAAATGGAAATCCATCTTCTTGAGATCCTGTCCAGCTCAAAGGCCAAATTGGCGATCTTGAGGAAACAAAGATTGGTTATGGGAGGGGAATCGGAAATGGAAATCCATCTTCTTGAGAACCTGTCCAGCTCAAAGGCCTAATACTTGGAAGAAGAAGCTACTGATTTGGAAGATTGTCCTGGAATGAAGGAGTTTTGCAATTTTCCAAAGTGGGAGACAACTTTTGGAATTATGTCAGACTCTATATGACATGGAATCATCATCAAAACGAAAAGATATATATGGAAAACAATGAAAACCTTAACACTTCGGTCGACCACTTCCTTAGCAGCCAATAGAAACAAATATCTGTATTAGAATAAGTCTTTTAGATGTAAGAGTGACTTCACTTCATAGATTAAAGTCTTGACCATTTTGAATAACATCGACCAAACTTTACTTACAACTCAGTCAGCTTCAAAGAAAGATAATTTAACTTATACATAGTTCATAGACTACTCACCCCCAATACACTAAGACTTTACTAATCGATGGGAATGAGGAGTCGACCACAAAATAAGACTTTACTAATCGACATGAATGAGGAATGAGGAGTTGACAAGTTTTTCAGTCTCATCGACACTAAGACTTTACTAATCGACGGGAATGTGGAGTCGACAGGTTTGTCAGTCTCATTGGAACAACAACAGAAATCCAGCCTTCAAATATTCAGCTAATACTATCAACAGCTGCCAATTGATAGAGTAAATTTGGGTTGTGGAGGGATTATGCTTCTGTCAATGGTTCTAATGGCTGAGCTTATCTCGCCTGTACGTTCAGGCGAGACTTGCCAGCTCGCCCTCTGACTTTCAACTCCAGGCCCACCGCCACGCTGCCCCCCGTCAGATGCCCCAAAAAATTTCCGGTAAAAGTTTTAAAAAAATTTCCGTCGCGTTTCCCTGCCAACCGGCTCAATGTTTCCCTGCCAACCGGCTCAATGACCGAGGCTCCTCCGCTCCGCCCGGCCCCTCCGCCCCTGGCCCCTCCCCTTCAGCCCCCTTCACGGGACATATCTCTTTCACTGTGTACTGTGCTGTTTTCGTCTCTTTCACTGTGCACTGTGCATCTGAGACCACTGCGGGACCGGCCATCACCCTCCGCGGGCAACCCAAAGCGACAGGATAGCGACCCATCACCAGCGTACCAGCTCGCAAGTTTGTTTTATTCCCAGGTCAGCTAATTCCCTAACCCATGCAGCTTCCTCCACCATGATTTCTGATTTTAAAGATGTCAATAGCTCCCGATTTGAAACTGTTGCCCATAATCAACACCGTTGCGGCCCTCTCATGCCAAATAAGCTTTTAGTTTTTGCATCTTGCCCATTTTCGTGTCTAAGTCAGGAATTCTTTGATGGTTTTAATTGCCTTGGCTCTAAACTAATTAGTCAATAATCTGAGCAGCTGCCTAGGAGAATCCTAGATTCAATCTAGTCTAAAATTTGTTGTTGGGATAGTCTGTTGCTGAATTTGCACATAAATGGGCAAAGTTTCCTTCAGAAGGGACAATGTATGTTCCTGGTGGATGAGTGCGACCCACGGCTATTGAACAGTGAAATGACCAGGCTTAATTTTTCATGGGTTTTCACGCTACTGCTTGCTAGAAGTACATCAAGGAAATCTCCTGACGGTTTATAATCTGATCCTTGCCTGGATCTCTCTTCCGCTAAAGGATCCTTTGTCTAGCCTCACAAAAGAAAAACAGAAAACCCAATTAGAATTACTTAAGAAAATTCCTTGGTATGTTCATGTTACTAACAGGAATCCAAATCATAGAGCCATACTGCATGTTATAATCATCCAAATCATGTAATATTACCTAAACTGCTTTTGCGTAAGGTGTGACTGGGATATATATTGGCACTGATATAAGTCCTTTCATGAAGGTCAGAAAGTCATGAAGGATTCTAGCTGTCAATGGATTCTCAGGTGTCAAGCTCAGCATCTGCTTCACTATAACATTGAATGTAAACTGCAATACATGTTATATAAAAGCTCAAAGTCAGATGATTTCTCTATTTCTATATGATGGCCATTCAATATAAAAAAATGCATGCCATCCATTTTATTACCATTCTAGCTTCTTCGCAGAAGATTACTGTCTGTTTATCCTTCCATGAATTTATTACCAGTAGTGCATTTCTCTCAATGTCCATCAGTGGAGTCTCCTAATGCTGAGGCATCTAGATAATGAACAGGAGTCTCCAGTCAAAGCGAACTTTTAGTTTCCTCTTAATCTCTCCAACCGTGGAGTCTCCTTATGTCCCAAGTTTGCTTTGACTGTTTCCCTGTAACCTTTCATCCCTTTTAATGTTTCCCCTTTAATTGAATTGTCATCTTATCCATATGATAAGGATTTTTTATCCGAAACGACGTATCTTTAGTTTCTTCATAAAAAACTTAGAACTCTGAGGCAATAACACCAATTTTATCTTCGTTATATATTTGTTTAGAAATTTAACACAGAAGAAATGGCCTGGCTACTCAAATCTCAACTCTGCCCTTCGTAGTTCTACTACTTCAATAATGATGGCTCCCCTATATTTGCTGCCAAGGCTCCTTTTGCCAAGTGAAAGGTAACTTATTCATTGGTAAATTAACTATTGGGAATATCAGAGTGTTGGCGTTGAATCCATGCTGGATATGTAATTTTGTGCTAAAGTCTGCCATCCTTCTCAGAATTTTTTTAGAACCAGCTACAGTCATGAGCAGCAAAAAGAATGTAAGACTTAATGAACTCTGGCTTAGGTGGCATAGTGCTCATTAGGTCTCATTAAGTCCTCACTGGGCATAGTGCCTTTATAATCGCACTTATTCTTACAATCTCAAGTTGAATGCCATCCAAAGTACATCAATTCCTGGTTAAGAGTTTAAGGGATCATGTAATTTTGGACATCTATCACTGCTCACGTCCACTTCCAGTGGATAAAACCAAATATAGTACTAGGTACTACAAGCAAACCAAAACAGTTATCTAAAACCAGAAAGGCTAAAAGCTACAAATGGAAGGAATTCTTACAAAAATTGGTCAATTTCTCAGTACGGATACTGTAAAGTAATGATTCACACAATGCCCTCAACAAATAGTATAAATTAGTGAATCACATTCAACTCAATTATATACTAGAAACCATATTATAAATAGTATAAATTAGTGAGTCACATTCAACTCAGTTATATACTAGAAACCATATTATCATTCTTAAAGAATTAAATCAGAGCCATAATTATTGTTTGTTCTTGCACATTAACAATCAACTGGGACTAAAATAATCAACCTAGCTAATACTGTCCAAGGCATACACAACCAGCAACAACTTTTATAATGCTGCAAGATGATAGAGCATCCCTCAAAACAATATGGAGCACAGATGATGATATGGTCAATATGTAAAATGGAATCCTGAATTATTATGAATGATAATAAATTATAAAATCCGTCACAGATACTGTAAATTACTGAATCCAATTAAACTCACTTATATGCTAGAAATCATATCATCCATCTTAGGGAATTAAATCAAAACCATAATGACAGATTGTTTTGCATAGTAAGAACTGGACATAGAATAATCAACTTAGCCATTACAGTTCAAAGCATACATAACCGGCAGCAGGTTATAGTGCTGCAAGATGATGGAGCATCGCTTCAAACTAGATGGAATACACTTGATAACATGGTCAATATGTAAATGGAATCCTAAAAATAGTAGGAATGATAGTATGAATTACAAAATTAGATAATGATATGGTCAATATGTGAATGAAACTAAGGAGTACAAAATCAGCCACTCTAACCCAAACAGTTACAGGTCCAAAGCTGGAGTGACAATACAACACATTTACTAACACATTATTAATACTACCTGTAAAGAAAACAGCACTGAGCTGAGATTATTGGCAATGAAGAAATATGCTGCTAATTTAGGCTTGAGTCTTGTCCAAGGATAAGGACTCCACACCCATATCCATATATATTCTGCAAATAAAGAGACTCCCTGCCTCTGTCAAGACTTCAGTATTTACAACCCAGACCCATTTGTTGGCAAGTTGGCCAGCCTCCACCCTTTATCATGCACATTCATGCATCTACACATATCAAATTGATTGATTATAATATAATTCATATTCAAATTTCAATGTTGTATATCACCATTAATACTCCATGGATGTTACTTACATACTCCACCTTGGATCTCCTCCCAACAGTCATGATCATAGAGTTTTTTTCAAGTTTAATTATGCTTTCACAATCCTTCCCTTTTTATGTAATCAACTCCTCCCCAAAGCTTTACAGGTCTTGTTGACCAGCTACAGTTCACACTCATTTACTAGCACTAGTAATTGTTTATCAACATGTGATCAATTAACATCATCCATTAGTCCCTCACAGAAATAATCACCTCATCATCATGACATATAGCTACCTACTCAACTTGTAGGAATGTAAAATAATCCAGAAGTTAAACATCAAATGCTCATTGTCAGCTGTTTAGCTCTCTCATGATTATCAAGTTGAGTGATGAAACAATCTTTGTCATTTATGTTAACTTTGAATTCTCTCACCATAAAGAAAACTACACATGAAAGCTATGTAATAACCTGGAATTCTCTGACAACAAAGAAAAGTAGAAGTGAAAGCTATGTAAAACTTACAAATGTCATGAGTCATGACCAAATAGAAGGCAAAATATGACCCTGATTATTTACGGAGGCATTCAATAATAATGTGTAAATTACCTACAAGCTCTGAAAAATCATAAATTGGCTACAAAGTACTTATGACAAATCAGTTGTTGTGGAGACAACACGCTGCAATGTCTGTATAACGACCTCAGTAACTTACTGCTGCCATAATTGTGAAGGCAATACAACTGGTTGAAAATGTCTGTAAAGGCCTGATTGCCAAAATATTATCCATAAATGAATTATCCCATGCCATCATCAAAATAAGCATCACCAGCAGCACAAGGGGGCAAAAGGTAAAGATAATTATGCAAGAAGAAAATCAACCTTAACCTTGGTTTCCTGCTCTGCAAGTGATAGGGGTGGGCTTCCTGCTCCATTTTCAGAACACAGGAATACGATTTCCCAATCCTGCACAATGCAATAGCCTCGTTACTTGTTTCTGACATGAGCAATCCTTGAGGTTTTATGGTGCTTATGGTTGGACATTCCTGTTGAAATTATAAAATCATGGATTGCTTTTTGCATCTCTGATGTATTTTGATCTTCAATGTCAAGAAAAGAAACAGAGCAACTAGTTAGGAAAATCAGATGATTGTATTTTAGAAGATAGCATACTTTTTCTCTATCTGAAGCGCCCAAGCATAGAGTTCGTAATGATGAGAGGCCATGGACATCTTCACATAATTCTTCAAGTCTACTGCACATTGATAAATCCAAGCGCACCAAATCCTTGATTTGGGAGAAACACTCTGGAAGCTTTTCTAATCTAGCACAAGATTTGAGTTTCAACACTTTCAAAAGTTGCAATTTACCAAATTCATTTGGCAGCTTCTCTAGACGGCCACATCCGTTCAATTTAAGAGATGTGATCGAGAGGTTGCAAACCTTATCAGGTAGTTCTTTTAAACTCAAACACCATGAAATATCCATTGAAGGCAACAACTTCAAGTCTCCAATGCTTTCTGGAATACCATTTAGAGTACTACAATGTGCTAGATCGAGTTGAACAATGGATGTTAAGTTTCCTAAGTGAGGAGGGAGATTTTGTAGGCGTTTGCAGAAGGATAAATTCAATATTCTCAATGATAAAAGATTCTCAAACCCCTCAGGAAGCCCTTCTAGAGACTCACAATTCTTGAAACTGAGTACTTGTAGAGACTTCAATAATCCAAAATCTTTTGGCAATTGCGTTAGCTTTTGACAATTCCCTTGTTGTACTTGATCTATCAAATTGTCAAAAGCTAACGCAATTGCCAAAAGATTTTGGATTATTGAAGTCTCTACAAGTACTCAGTTTCAAGAATTGTGAGTCTCTAGAAGGGCTTCCTGAGGGGTTTGAGAATCTTTTATCATTGAGAATATTGAATTTATCCTTCTGCAAACGCCTACAAAATCTCCCTCCTCACTTAGGAAACTTAACATCCATTGTTCAACTCGATCTAGCACATTGTAGTACTCTAAATGGTATTCCAGAAAGCATTGGAGACTTGAAGTTGTTGCCTTCAATGGATATTTCATGGTGTTTGAGTTTAAAAGAACTGCCTGATAAGGTTTGCAACCTCTCGATCACATCTCTTAAATTGAACGGATGTGGCCGTCTAGAGAAGCTGCCAAATGAATTTGGTAAATTGCAACTTTTGAAAGTGCTGAAACTCAAATCTTGTGCTAGATTACAAAAGCTTCCAGAGAGTTTCTCCCAACTCAAGGATTTGGTGCGCTTGGATTTATCAATGTGCAGTAGACTTGAAGAATTATGTGAAGATGTCCATGGCCTCTCATCATTGCGAACTCTATGCTTGGGCGCTTCAGATAGAGAAAAAGTATGCTATCTTCTAAAATACAATCATCTGATTTTCCTAACTAGTTGCTCTTTTTCTTTTCTTGACATTGAAGATCAAAATACATCAGAGATGCAAAAAGCAATCCATGATTTTATAATTTCAACAGGAATGTCCAACCATAAGCACCATAAAACCTCAAGGATTGCTCATGTCAGAAACAAGTAACGAGGCTATTGCATTGAGCAGGATTGGGAAATCGTATTCCTGTGTTCTGAAAATGGAGCAGGAAGCCCACCCCTATCACTTGCAGAGCAGGAAGCCAAGGTTAAGGTTGATTTTCTTCTTGCATAATTATCTTTACCTTTTGCCCCCTTGTGCTGCTGGTGATGCTTATTTTGATGATGGCATGGGATAATTCATTTATGGATAATATTCTGGCAATCAGGCCTTTACAGACATTTTCAACCAGTTGTATTACCTTCACAATTATGGCAGCAGTAAGTTACTGAGGTCGTTATACAGACATTGCAGCGTGTTGTCTCCACAACAACTGATTTGTCATAAGTACTTTGTAGCCAGTTTATGATTTGTCAGAGCTTGTAGGTAATTTACACATTATTATTGAATGCCTCTGTAAATAATCAGGGTCATATTTTGCCTTCTATTTGGTCATGACTCATGACATTTGTAAGTTTTACATAGCTTTCACTTCTACTTTTCTTTGTTGTCAGAGAATTCCAGGTTATTACATAGCTTTCATGTGTAGTTTTCTTTATGGTGAGAGAATTCAAAGTTAACAGAAATGACAAAGATTGTTTCATCACTCAACTTGATAATCATGAGAATGGACAAGAGGTTTTTTATTAGAATAGTATAAAGGAGGAAGTCGTTTATTGTCAACAAGGTCCAGGCCATGTCAACGACTCCCAAGATAAACAAAATAAAATTCCAGGCCTGAACAAGCTCTTAAGTGTTCTCGGCGAAAGTCTTCGCCACAACTAAAGATGGCCGTATTTTGCGTCTGTTAGTGGATGGCTCGTTATACCTAGAGGCCGTGAATGAACATTGGCTCGCACAACATCTGAAATGGTAGATGGACCTGCCCCACTTGGATGGGAAAATGGCCACATCAATATCTATGATGGGTGTTCAGGACAACAAAAACAGAGTTGTGCCAATCTGGTATCACGATGGAAAGGTAGTAATTGTCTCATCAAAATTTCACGGAAAGCAACTCTAATTTATGGGTTTCAACGACGATGGTCATGAGGCTTGGTTTTTCGATAGGGAAAGCGGCCTTCTGTACAAGAAACCACTCTTGACCAGTGGAGCAGTTATGGGTGCGATGGTTAACTCTGAAGGGAATCTTATCAACGAAGGGGATAATGTGATTCCAGAAGCAGAAGCGATGCTTGGTGGTGAATGAATCAAAGACCCTGCAACGGTGGATGGTTCTTTGCGTGTGATCACTGAAAGAATAGAACCCCTCTAAATTCCTGTAGGCAAGTGAACGAATTGCTCTCTTGGGGAACCTTTTTAAAACACAGAAACTCCCATCTCTGGTAGTTTGGGTTACAGAAGAAGAAAAGCTTATTTGGCATGAGAGGGGGCCGCGACGGTGTTGATTATGGGCAACAGTTTCGAATCGGGAGCTAGTGACATTTGTAAAATCAGAAATCATGGTGGAGGAAGCTGACCTGGGAAGAAGAAAAGCTTATTTGGCATGAGAGGGGGCCGCGACGGTGTTGATTATGGGCAACAGTTTCGAATCGGGAGCTAGTGACATTTGTAAAATCAAAAATCATGGTGGAGGAAGCTGACGTGGGAAGAAAAAAAACTTGCTATGAGTTATCTCGCTGGTCGCTATCCGGTCGCTTTGGGTCGCCCGCGGAGGATGATGGCCGGTCCCGCAGTGGTCTCAGATGCACAGTGCAGAGTGAAAGAGACGTAAAGCGAGATATGTCCCGTGAAGGGGGCTGAAGGGGAGGGGCCAGGGGCGGAGGGGCCGGGAGGAGCGGAGGAGCTTCGGTCATTGAGCCGGTTGGCGGGGAAACGCGACGGAATTTTTTTTGAAACTTTTACCGGAAAGTTTTTTGGGCCTCTGACGGGGGGCAGCGTGACGGTGGGCCTGGAGTTGAAAGTTAGAGGGCGAGCTGGCAAGTCTCTCCTGAACGTACAGGTGAGATAAGCTCAGCCGGTTCTAATGGCCTATCGGACCTTCCATTTAGTATAACTTATTTGGCATGAAGAGAATTGACAGAATCATGTTATGGTAATGAAGCATTTCAGACTATTTGCAGGTAACTTTAATTCAAGAAATTTATATTTAAGTTAATAAATTCTCTTGTCGACACAATAAAAATGACAATCATAAACTCGTAGAGTCGTAAAGCTTACAACTGCTCCAGTCGACGAGTTACAGCTCACTCTAGTGCTGATAAATGCTCACAACTGCCATTTACTTAACTTTTTCGTAAACGCTTCACGCGATAACTTTCTTGAGCACGAGCACCATGTGGGAGCAAGTACAATCTTTGTATTTTCTTGCAGATTTATTATCATGACACGCTATCTTCTAGGCTAGAGAGCACGATAGGCTAGGAATCTAGTAGTGGATGCTCTTTGATGAAACACCTTTGGCGTAAAAATGAGTTTCACTTTTACCATATTAATCCATAGTTTTGAAAATATGAAAAAGTGGTTTATTTTAAATTAATAATATAAAAAAACTAATCCATATTTTATATTTTAAAAAAACTTAAACTATTTTATATATTATGTTATATTTATAATATTGTTTATATATATAGTGACTTAGAAATATTATTAGATATAGCTATAATAAATTTAAATTATTATAATAATAAAAATAATATATATATATGTTAAATGTTTTTAATTAAAAAAATATGTATATTTAAATAAATTATAATTGTGAATTTATATCAATATATATCTTAAAAAAATAATCAAATATTTTCGTAAAATTTATAGTAATTTTATAAACAAAGAAAATAACATTATCATATATATATATATATATAATTATGAAGACTTTAATCAAATTAAATACATAAATTTATTATAAGACTACATAATTTTTATATAAAATTATTATAAGATTACATAATTTTTATAGTCATTCTTATACTGCTAAGTTTTTAAAGTTGTTTTTTTTAACAAAGACGGTTGACCTTATATATTATAAAAAAGAGGAGGTAGAAACCAAATACAAAGTGTACAAGTAGGCCGAAACACCAACAACGTTGGTCGGCTACTACTCTACAAACTTCATGTCCAAAATGCTACAGAAGAAACCATTATCCACTTATGAGACAAACGGACTAGCATACATAAAACAGACTACAAAATGAATGGTGATTGCTCAACGATAAGTTGTCGATAGGCCCCGATAGAAAATCTAAACATTCATAACAAAAGATTGCCCAAAAAGACTACGAGAATACGAATTACTTGTTATTTTTCGCTTTTCTTCCTTGTTTAGCACCAACAGCTTCAATTCTGCGCTTTCACTCATGATTCCTTCGACGTTCTTCTTGATTTAATTTGTGAGGCCTCTAATTACCCTTAGTTGTTCCGTATCCCGCTGGTCTCCAATTTCCATAGCCACTTCCATGTCTTTTAACTTGTCTTTAAATAATTGGGCCTCGAATCTCGCTGCATGTTCCAATTTGGCTAATTGGCTTACCATACTCTTCCATTTTGCGACCTTAATTAAGAGAATATGCACCTGGGCTTCTAAAACTGATACACAGTCATCCAAAACGTTGGTGGAGGCATCGTAATCCTGCTTGACTGGAGAATTGGACCGGAGGGTACGATCCAAGCTCTGTCCTGAAGAACCACCAGAGAAATCACCAAAGGTATGATACCTGCGCTTCTTGTGCAGTGGTTGTGCATCATTCTGCACTATACCCTATGCCTTCTCCTAGTGCTGAAGACTGTCCATATACCCTGGCGACGATGGCACACATTTTGAAAGTCAAGAGACGCAGTACTGAGAATTGGTATGGTGTTGATGCGAAGGGGATAGCCTAAACCTGCCATCCTTACTCTGCTTCGAGGAGAATGTAGCTATGAAACGATGGCCGAGAAATGGTTCCAATTGTCCTGTTGATTCAAATCGCTGGAGAGACAACCTTTCAAGTTGGCTAAGGGTAGTCCACACGTGTGGTTCCCATGTGAATCCATCACACGAGTGTCCTTTCCTTGAATTCTCAAACTGGGTTTCAAACTATAGCCTAAAATTTGATGCAGATCGTAAAACAAAAAGGGTGAAAGCCAAAGCAAGTCCCCTTGTGAGGATAATGGGGCCATGAGAATTTTATGGAATCCAAACATTATTTTTTAGGGAGGAATTTCTAGCAAGAGTGCCTTTGTTGAGGGTGACGCCTTCATTTGCCTTCTTATCTACAATGAGGTTGTTATATCTCATAACATGGTAGAAGTTGATGGATTCAAACTCCTTGACGAGGTACTTAAGCAGGCTATGGATCTTAGGAGAGGGGCTTTTCTTATTCTTGCTCAGATTCCTAGCCTCCCTAATGACAACCATTGAGTCTCCGCACACCACTAGGTTGGTGATGCCCTCTTCTCTAGCGATCTCCAAACCTTTAGTCAAGGTGAGCCATTCCGCATTATTATTCGTGGTTCTCCCGATACCCCAAGCATAATCCTTCATCTCATTTCCAGTGGAGTCGAGTCGTAGAGTACTCTCCCCGCACCTGCCAACCCATAAGTTCTTAAATCCATTGCTATACTGTAATTTTTTTTTAAATTACATCACATCTATGGTATAATTCTTAAGGTGATTTCAACTTTAGCTGTACAAATCCATAGTTTCAAAATATAAAAAGGATGTTTCATTCTAGTCGTATTAATCTATAGTTTGAAAATATAAAAAAGCAAGTTCACTTCTACCATATTAATCCATAGTTTTCAAAATATGAAAAAGTGGTTTATTTTAAATTAATAATATAAAAAGACATCGGCATATTAATACATGTTTTATATTTTAATAAAACATAAATTATTTTATATATTATGTTATATTGTTTATAGTGACTTAAAATTATTATAAGATATAGTTATAATAAATTTAAATTATTATAAAACTAAAAATATATATATATATATATATTCTAAGTAATCAAATATTTTCATAAAAATTATATTAATTTATAAACAAGGAAAATAATATTATCATATATATAAATATAAACTCTTTAATCATGAAAACTGAAATTATAAATTTATTATAAGATTATATAAATTTTATATAAATTTATTATAAGATTACATAATTCTTATATTACTTATAGTCATTTTTTATATGCTAACTTCTTAAAGGCATTGTTATACTATACTATTTTTTTTTAAATTACATCATGGTGTAGTTCTTTTTCAGAATTAGGTCACATATATTAAAAGGTGATTTCAATTTTGGTTGTACAAATCCATAGTTTGAAAATATAAAAAGGCTGGTTTATTTTAAATTAATAATATAAAAGGACCTAGGCATATTAACCCATGTTCTATATTTTAATAAAACATAAATTATTTTAAATATTATGTTATATATATAATATTGTTTAGAGTGACTTAAATTATTATAAGATATAGTTATAATAAATTTTAAATTATTATAATAATAAAAAGAATATATATACTAGCAAGCCATATTAATAATTAATATGGTTTATATACGCCGTTCGGTGTATATCAACCACATTTAAATGTGTGGTCATGGTTGATATACGCCGAACGGCGTATATAAGCCATATTAATTATTAATATGGCTTGCTAGTTGACGGTCGTCCTGCTGGTTAGGTTTTGTGAATTATTATTATTATTGTTGTTGTTGTTGTTATTATTAAAAACAGTATTATGACCACACAATTAATAATATTAATTAAATAATAACAAATATGATAATTAAATATAACGACTATGGTTGACCTCGGTGGACCATGGTTGACTTTGGTTGACCATTCTTAACTATGGTAGACATTGGTTGACCATGGTTGACTATGGTTGAACATCGTTGACATTGGATGTTCATGGTTGACAATGGTTGAACATAGTTGACCATGGTTGAATGTAGTTGACCATGGTTGACTTCGGTTGACTTTAGTCGACTTTGTTAACCATGTTTGATTATAGTCAACTATGGTTGAATTTGTTTGACCATGGTTGGTATTGGTTGACCATGGTGGACTTTGTTTGACTTTGGTTAACTATGGTTGATTTTGGTTGACCATCGTAAACCATGGTTGTCTATGGTTGAATTTGGTTAACCATGGTAGACTTTGGTTGACCATGGTTAACTATGGTAGACCATGCTTGACCATTGTTGACCATGGTTGACCTTCGTTGAATTTGGTTGTCAAGGATTAACTCTATTTGATACTGGATGATTTTGGTCGACCACGGTTGACGATGGTCGACCATGGTTGGCCATGTTGAATTTGGTTGACCATTGTTTAACATGGTTGACTTTGGTTGAACATGGATGACCATGGTTCACCATGGGTGACTATGTTTGACTAAAGATGACTTTTGTTGACCATGGTTGACTTTAGATGACCATGGTTAACCATGGCTAACTTTGGTTAAACATGGTTGACTATGGTTGACTTTGGTTGAGTATGGTTCATCATAGCTTGCTCTAATTGACGATGGTTGACTTTGGTTGACCATGGATAACCATGGTTGACTATGGTAGATAATGGTTAACCATGTTTGACCATAGTTGACTATGGTTTATCCTAGTTGACCATGGCTGAGTATGTTTGATAAGGGTTGAATTTGGATGTCCATGGTTGAACATGGTTGAATTTGGTTGACCATCATTCACTATGATTAACCATGGTTTACCCAAGCTGTCTTTGGTTGACTATGCATGATTATGGTTGACAATGGTTAACAATCTTTGACCATGTTTGACCATAGTTGAATTTGGTTGACCATTGTTTAACATGGTAGACCATGGTTGACTTTGGTTGAACATGGGAGAGCATGGTTGACCATGGGAAACTATGGTTGACTATAGTTGACTTTGGTTGAGTTTGGCTGAACATGGTTTACCATGGCTAATTGTGTTTGACCATGGTTGAACAAGGTTGACTCTGGATGACCATGGTTTACCATGGCTAATGGTGGTTGACCAAGGTTGACTCTGGTTCACCATGGTCGACTTTGGTTGACCATGGTTAGCCACAGTTGAATATGGTTGACAATGGTCGATGTTGCTTGACCATGGTTAACTATGGTTGACCATCACTGACTATAGTTTCCCATGGTTTACTGTGGATGACCATGGTTGATTATAGTTGACCATGGTTTACTATAGTTGCCCATGGTTGGTGATGGCTAACTTCGATTGATTTTAATATCATATGGTTGACTTATTCGTTTCATCATGGGTGACACTGAGGGTTGACTTTAAAATCATATGGTTGATAATAATTCCACTATTGTATCACAGTTGTTGAATTTGATTGAATATGGTTAGCTATCATTGACTTTGTTTAACAATGTTTGACTTTACTTGAACATAGTTGACAATGGTTGAATATGGTTGACTTTGGTTAACCATGTCTGACCATGTTTGACAATGACTAAACATGGTTGAATTTGGTTGACCATAGTTGACATTGGTTGACTTTGGTTAACCGTAGTCGACTTTGGTTTACTATGGCTCACTTTGGTTTACCATGGTTGACTTTTTATTGGCTTTTGCTTAACCATGGTTGACATTAGCTAACCATGGTTGACATTAGTTGACCATGGTTGAATTTGGTTTACTTTGGTTGACAAAGGTTGACCAAGCTTGAATTTGTTTGACCCTGGTTGACCATGGTTTACTTTGGTTGACCATGGTCTACCATGGTTAACCGTGGATAACGATGGATGACTTTGGTTGATTTTTGTTGATTATGGTCATGGCTGACCATGGATAACCATGGTTGACTTTGGTTGATTTATGGTTGATTTTTGTTGACTATGGTTGATTTTTGTTGACTATGGTTGACCATGGTCTACTTTGGTTGACCATGGTTGACTTTAGTTGACCATGGTTTACTTTGGTCAACCATGGTTTACTTTGGTCAGCCATGGTTTACTTTGGTTAACCATGGTCGACTTTTTGTTTGACCATAGTTGACTTCTTGTTGACCATGGTCGACTTTGGTTGGCCATGGCTAACCATGTTTGACTATGACTAATCATGGTTGACTTTGGTTGACATTGGTTGACTCTGGTTTACTATGGATGACTTTGGTTGACCATGGTTGACGTTTTGGTTGACTTTTGCTTAACGATGGTTGACATTGCTCACCATGGTTGTCATTGGTTGGGATTTGGTTGACCATGGTTGAATTTGGTTTATTTTTGGTTGACAATGGTTGACCATACTTGATAATGCTTGACTTTGTTTGAACATGGTTGACTTTTGGTTAACCATTCTTGACTTTGTTTGACCATGCCTGACTCTTTTTTACCATGGTTGACTTTTGGTTTACATTAGTTGTACATGGTTGATTGCGGAATGATTATTGAGTTTTTAATTTCAAAGAAGAAATCACAAATAATAATAATAATAATGGACATGGTCTCCAAATGAATTGTAGGTAAGCAAACTATCACCTCCCAATTAAGTCACCACTAAGGGGAATTGATTTCGGGTTGTCTTGCTCACGAGACCAACACCTTAATTGAGAATTGAAAGAAATGTTATTAATGTTATAAATTATATTATTATTATAAATGTGACTATTAGAATTAATATGGCTTGGTATTATAAATTATATTATTATTATAAATGTGAGGGCGTATATGATTGACTTACTTTAACCATAATAAAATATTGGTTGACCATAGTTGACTTTGGCTAAACTTTGATCATGATGGTTGTCTATGCTCACTTTGTATGACTCTGGTTAACTTTCATTGACTAAGTTGTATTCGGTTGGCTATGGTTAGTTAAGGTTGACCTAGGCTAATTATGGTTACTTTGGTTGACATAGGATGACTATGGTTGACTTTGTTTGACTCTGGTTGACTTTGGTCGTACATGATTGGCTATGGTTGACTAAGATTGTCTGTGGCTAAATATTCATTGGCCATGGTTGACCATGTTTAAAGAAATATGGTTCACCATGGTTGACTACATTACTAAAGTTGATTGAATTTGGTTGACCATGGTTAACTTTAGTCTACCTAGTTTGGCTATAATTGACTATTGGTTTGCCATGAACGATTTTGATTGACCATGGTTAGATATGGTTGACTTTGTATGTCTAAGGGAAAATCCGATTGACTATGGTTGACTTTGTTTATTTCACCATCGTGAACTTTGTTTTGCCATAATAATTTATTCGTTGACCGTATTTGGATTTTAACTTTGGTTGATTGCGGTTAATAATTCTAAACAATTAACCATAGTTTAGTATGGTTGACTATGGTTGTTCATGTTTAATTGTGTTTGTCCTTGGTTGAGTTTGATTGGCTATGGTTAATGATGGTTAAGCATGTGTCAAGATAGTTGACTATGATTATGATTGTGACTCACTATGATTATGATTATTATGACCATGATTATGATTATGATCGAGTATGATTATGATTAAATGTCAACCATGGTTGTCTATCTTGCTTATGTTTGAAAAATATTGACCATACTTGATAATGTTTTACTTTGGTTTACTTTTGCTTGAATAAGTTTGTCTTTTGCTTCAATATCTTTGAATTTGAGTGTCTTCTCAGTTTTTCATGAATAGGTTTGACCATGGTTGACTATAGTTGTCAACGATTGAATGTGGAATTTAGGTTGGGTATGGTAGACTAAGTTTTATAATATTAATCATAGTTTACTATGTTTTAATAATATTGATGGTTGAATATATGGAATTTTTGTTGAGTATGATTGATTAAATTTCAATAACACTATGTTCAATTTTGGGAGTGTGGCATTAACATGTCCATGGAGGTTTTTGTGGTAGTGCAATGGTTAGGTTACATTTTGGCTTATTATTAGTTTTTATTAATGCCATTATAGATAATTCGAATGTTAACTAACCATAATTAAATGTTAATAAATGTAATTCAATGTTAATAAATGATAATACTAATGTTAACTAATAATAAATGATAATTCAATGTTGATAAATGATAATTCAATGTTAATAAATGATAATACTAATGTTAATTAACCATAATTAAATGCTAATAAATGTAATTCAATGTTAATAAATGTAATTCAATTTTTCTTTGCAAATGTTACCTATAATCCAAATATAAATTATTTGTAATTCAAATATAATGTTATTTGTAAACGAAATATAAATTAGTTATGACTTTAAATGTAATGCTATTTGTAATATTAATGCTATCTATAAATGTAATGTTATTTACAATTATTATTTGTAAATCAAATGTAATTTTATTTGTGATTATATATTATTTAAAAAATGATATATACTATTTTTTTAAATAAATATTATAAAAGTTTATATATTATTAAAATTAAAATATTATTTAAAAAACAAAATGTTAATATTTGTAATGTTAATGTTATTTGTAATTCAAATATAATGTTATATGTAACTATCTGTTAATTATTATTTAAAAAATATATTTATAAATTATTTTTTAAAACAAAATATAAAGTAAATATTATAAAAGTTTTTTTTAATATTTTTAATGTTAAATATTTTCAAAGTATTTTTAATATTTTTGATGTTATAATATATTTAATTTTCAAAGTTGTAATATATATATTATTTTCAAAAACAAAATATTAATACTTGTAATGTTAATTTCTAAATATAATATAATTTATAAATATGGCTTATATATACCAGAAATAGAAATTTGGGATTTTGTGTACAAAAATTAGGGATAAACAGAAATTAGTGTACAAAAATTAGGGATTTTGTGTACAAAAATCAAGGATAAACAGAAATTAGTAAACAAACATAAATTATTTTAACGTCAAAATTTATACAATATACACTATTTAAATATAATAATGCCAAATAAAATTTTAATACTAAACAAACACAAATTATTTTAAATGAACATAAACATTAAAACCAATAAGAATTATTTTATCTTCAACATTTGTGCATTATAAAGTTATAATAACTAAATACAAAGTTTTAAATTAAGGATAAACATAAATTAGTAAACAAACAAAAATTATTTTAACGTCAAAATTTACACAATATACACTATTTAAATAGAATAATGGAAAATAAAATTTTAATACTAAACAAACACAAATTATTTTAAATAAGCATAAAGATTAAAACCAATAAGAATTATTTTATCTTCACCATTATATAGTTACAATAACTAAATGCAAAGTTTTAACAAAGTGTAATTTTGTCAAAGAAATTATGTTGATTAATAAATAAATTTGATAAAATCTTTTTAATTTTAATAGTATATTATTTTAATCAATATTGTAATATGAAATCTTTTTAATTTAAAATCTTACTATTATATAACTTTTTAACTAAATCTTATATTTAAAGATTATTTGGTAATAAAAATGAATTTAACTATCCATCACTTGGAATGCCATGATAAAAAAAGCCCAACCATATTTCAATATACATTTAAATATTAGATACCTTTTCCATGTTTAGAGGCTTAAGTTGTTGGATTTGGCGTTTATAAAATGATTTTTTTTCTTTTCATCATAATTTAATTCATATTAATATTAAATGTTAATTTTTAATTTTTTTTATTATAATATTTACCACCATAAAATATTATTTTTTGTGAAAATGTTTTTGGTACGTTATACCATATAACATGAAACTCTTAATGATCCTTAAAACCACAAAATGTTAATCTAAAATGTCGATCTATGTGAAATTGGTTTGTGTGATTTTTTAAAAGAAAATCATTCACAAACTTATATTTTAAGAAAACTTTAATTATACCATACATTTACACCAAATTTACACAATTATACAAAAATCAATGAATTTTTAAATCCGTTTATTTTTATTTTTTACGAGAACTTTAATTATACCGTACATTTACACCAAATTTAGACAACTATATGAAAATCAATGAATTTTTAAATCCGTTTATTTTTTAGTAGTGTTAGTTGTTAATATGGAAAAGTCTTTTGTGCTTATTCGAAGGGATGCATGAAGGTCATTCGTACACATGTTACGTTGCATGACGTTGGTCTTGGTCTTATCCACTATCGTCTGGCAGCGCTTTATTTGTTTTTTAAACGCATTAGAAATACTGACATCTAGGCATAGCTTACCTAGAAATAACACCTCTCGGGACGGATCTCGGCCGCCACGACACAAATGTCTAGAGGAAATCAAGTCCGTTTCATCTTTCGTTTCACTATTTGTCATCAACGAATAATTTCATGACGGACTACCGTCTAGAAGCGATTAGATTGTTAATAGTCTTTGAAAAATATTCCATGTGAGTTATATGATTCCATTCAAATTCTCTAGAGTCCCATTGACTGCCATTAATCTAGTTATCTATAGTCTACAGTCTACAGAAAAATGAAATCAAGATGGGTTTTCTCTATAAATATTCAGTGATACCCGGTACAAACATATGAAAAAACAAGATCTGTTTATCGCTATATTCATAGAAGCTGAGAGAGTAGATAAGATCGCCGTGGAGAATAGGAGGCAGTGCTGTGTTTCTGGCGCAGAAGAGATGACACTGTTTTCATATATCGCTCTTCATTCATTCACTTTCAGTTTGACATGAATAACGAATAAATGTATAATGGCAGTGTCACCTCTCTCTGCGCCTGAAACCACTTGTTCCTATATATCTATTACATTTAGCATTTTTATCATTTTCGTTAGCCATCTTGATCTCCTTACAGGAGCCAGTATATTTCTTACTTCTCTGGACATCACGATTGAAACCTTGCTTCAATTTGAGCGGCATCACGATTGATGTGTAAGCATGGACATGCGATGAGCATGTGATGATTTTCAATGAAACTAAGAAAGGAAATAGATGTATAATATTGTTGATTACTTTATTGAAACTTTGCTTCAACAACCCAGTTTTGGCTACATCCGGATTGATGTATAAGCACAACATCTAATTATTTTCAATGAGATGATGTAGGCATAAACAAAAATAAACAATTTCATAAACAAACATAGACAATTTCATATTGACGCGGCCATAAATATATAGTATTACTGTTAATGGTACATTGTACTCAATATTGATCAATATTGTCCATAAATTGTACAATAATGTGTTTTAGATTGAATGCACATTAACTTGTACTCTCAAATCATATCTTCTAAAACTTGCGCAAACAAATAAATAGAAGCGATTTTTTCATGGACTGAACTTGGAAACCGATTCCACAACAAAACGCGATTCTTTCTGCTGGCGAATTGATGCCAAATCGTTATCAATCAACTTATTAATTTGGTTTCATCAGGTTCAATTCGCCCTTTTAACAAAAGTAAAACCCATATCATGGAACAATATTAAAACAATGATGATGTGATTTAATAAATCCAAGGTGTTAAAAGTTATACCAGATATCGAGCTTGCATTCTCCAATATCGGGCGCGCAGTCTCCATTTATACCAGATATCCAGTCTGCAGTCTCCAATCTCTGCGCATCTTCTTCTTTGAGGTCTGGCCACATAAACCGTCTGGCGTGCACCGCAGCTCCTGATTTTCCCCGTGCAACTGATCATTGGTGTGCTCTGGACCTGCAAGAGTCGGCACCCTAGTTTAATAGTTACAATGTAATGCTGTTTGATTGGATCATCGGCTGGGAGGCTTTTGAATGGAGTGGCGCCCCAAGATCCCTGCAACACAAAGATTAAAATTGTTCCATGATTGCACCTGGGCTCAGGCGACTACAGATACAATGAGGTTGCACGCATTCATGCAGATCCCCAAGACAATGAGGCTATCTGCATTCCTCCCAACGCTCTATAACCTATGGTGACACTTGTAAAAACCAATTTTTTTTCAAAACGTTTCCAAAAATTGTTTGTAACAGCCACGGATGGGCAGATGGGAAGGTTGTCTATTGAAACGGATGTTTCTTTGCAGTGGAGGAGAGCGGAGCCTAATTTGCCCTGGAGGAGAGTGAACCAATACAGATGATGGAGCCATGTGTACATTTGAAGCTGTTGGTTATCAGTTCCTGATATTTCAGCCTTCTAGCCACGTTTCAGCCAAGACTGTGTGCGTGTGATATTTAAAATAATTCTATTTTTTATTAATTAGTGGTGACTCTTCAAATTAAACATGCATCCTAGTTAATTCAGTAAATCTTAATCGTTTATTCATGCACCAGAGACGAAGAATATTCCGCCATTCTTTAAATCTGGCCATTCATTTTTTTTTAAATGAAAAATCATCCACCTCTGCCCCACCCCCCAAACTTGAAATAAAACGCCTTACGGCGTAATAATGTTTTTAATTAAAATATAAATTATTTTATATATTGTGTTATATTTATAATATTGTTTATAATGCCTTAAAATTATTATAAGATATAGTTATAATAATTTTAAATTATTTTAATAAGAATAAGAATAAGAATATATATATATATATATATTTGTTTTTTTTAATGTTTTTAATTAAAAAAATGTATATTTAAATTAATTATAATTATAATTTATATAAATATGTATATCTTAAAAAAATATTTAAATTTTTTTATAAATTTTATAATAATTTTATAAAGAGAGAAAATAATATTATCATATATATATAAACTTTTTAATCATAAAAACGAAAATCTAATCAAACACATAAATTTATTATAAGACTACATAATTTTTATATAAATTTATTATAAGTTACATAATTATTATATTGCTTATATTCATTCTTATACTGCTAAGTTTGCTAGGTTTTTAAAGCCATTGTTATACTATAATATTTTTTAGATTACATCACACCTATGGTATAATCCTCACGGTGATTTCACTTTTGGCTATACAAATCCATAGTTTGAAAATATAAAAGGGGATTTTCACTTCTAGATGTATTAATCTTAGTTTGAAAATATAGAAAAAAACAATTTCACGTCCATCATATTAATTCATAGTTTTGAAAATATGAAAAAGTGGTTTATTTTAAAGTGTTGTTTTTGTTTATGTGAGGGAGAAATAAAACTTATTATTATAATACAAGCAAGTTATATACAAGCAAGCTATATTAATAATTAATAATATGGTTTATATATGTTTATTGAGGTATAGCAATTATAGTTATACATTTAAATGTATACATCGCTACATATATATAAGCAATATTATTAATGATTAATATGGCTTGCTAGTTGACGATGACAAGGAAGGTGACATGGAAGAATTGTTGAGTTTTAATTATTATTTATTATAATGTTGTTTATAATAAATAATTATTATTATAATAATTGTTAATATAAGAAATTATTATTATTATTTATAAAAGAAAATATCAATTTTAATTATTAAATAAGAGGGTTAAAAATAATAATAATAATAATAATTAAATATAATGGTTAACCATGGTTGATCATGTTTGGTTGATCACAATTGACAACTGTTAAGCATGGTTGACCTTTATTAAGCATGTTTGACTTTGCTTGACCAAAGTCAAACAATGGTCAACTTTGGTTGACCATGGTTGACTCTGGTTAACCGTGCTTGACTTTGGTTGTCCATGGTTAAACATGGTTGACTTTTGTTCACCATGGTTGACTATGATTAACCTAGTTGACCATGGTTGACTTTGCTTGATACTGGATGATTTTGGTTGATCATGGTTAACGATAGTTGACTTTAGTTGACCATTGTTTAACATAGTTGACCGTGGTTGGCTTTGGTTGAACATAGTTGAACATGGTTCACCATGGGTGACTATAGCTCACTATTGTTGACCATGGTAAGCCATGGCCTAGTTAGGTTAACCATGGTTAACTATGTTGACTTTAGTTGACAATGGTTCTCCATGGATGAATCTAATTGACCATGGTTGACAATGGTTGACAATGGTTAACCATGGTTGACCATGGTTGAGCCTAGTTTTCTTTGGTTGACAATGGTTCACCATGGTTGACTTTGGTTGTCCATGGTCAAACATGGTTGACTATTATTGAATTTCAATGATGTTATAGTTAATATTATAGTTTATATGTCTTATAAATTAATTATATGGCTTATATCAAGCCATATTAATTAATTAATATGGATTATATACATCGATCGATGTATATCAACCACTTTGAAATGTGTGACCTTGGTTTATATACATCAATCGACGTATATCAACCATATTAATTAATTAATATGGCTTGCTAGTTGACGACTAACCTGTGGGAGAGGATTGGTAATTATTATTATTATTATTACTATTGGTTGACCATGGTTGATTATGCTTGACCATAGATATTCATGGTTGACTATGGTTGACCATGCTTGAGTAAGGTTAACCATGGTTGCATTTGGATAACCACGGTTAATAATGGGTGATTGTTTTTACAATGGTTGACCATGGTTGAATTTGGTTGACCACGGTTGAATTTGGTTGACCATGGTTAAAATGTTGTCTCCCAAAATTCCATGCATGTTGTTGAAGCCCAAAATGTAACACACCAGCTGGATGAAAACTCTCTCAGGAGAGAGGCCAATGTCACCACACTCCTCTCCTCTTCGCTTTAGGTTGGCTCTCCTCCAACTCTAGGGGGGTATCCCTAAGATAGGATTGCTAAGACACGTACAGTAAACGGGCAAGGTGAATTGAAGAGGCTGCCTTAGAAAAACATAGGTAACAGAGAAATGAGTTTTAAATGGATGATAGAAAAGAAAGGAAAATTAATCCTCAGGGAAAGACCAGTGCCAGTATATCAGAGGGTCAAATGGAGTCAAAAGAGATCAAAGGGCCTTGTGTTATATGTGACTGAGGAGGAAAGATCGCATCACTGAGCAAAGGGTAAAATATGCACTATCTAACTCAACACTTAAATTGTCAATCCTGGGGCTCGTAAGCTTAGAGGTGCCAACACAATATATGTAGGACCAAAGTCTAAACTAACCTAGGCTAACTAGATATGCAAATGCACTAACATGCAACTACATGATTTTAAACTACATGCACGACATAATTCAAAATGTAGAAATTTATCTATCTATGAAAGCAGGAAACTATTTAACAACTTGAATTCAGATATAATTATTGCTATGCTAATCTATTCTATGAAATGAAATTGCAGATGCTAATCTAGGAAAGCGGTCACTTGGTCTGAAAGCGATCTAACCTAATGAAAGAAAATTAACAATTCAAAATTTGCAGAAAATGAACTATTCTATTTCATGCATGTAGGAACTATATGCTTATACAGAGATGAGGATCTACTTAACTGTGCAACTAACTACGAAAACAAATACTAAGACTTGAATTATGGAGTCAGAAACTAATTATTCTTTTAAAATAGGAAATTATACTACTATTGCAAAAAGTAAACTAATCCATTTAATCTATGGATAGAAATCTATTCTACTGAAAAGAAGAGCAAGCTCACTATCCAATCTGAAAATTCACTCTAACTATTTAGCTATGAACTAATTATCTAACAGTGCATATGTAGAAAGCAAACAAGATATAATCTAAGGACCAAGTGTAAACAAATGCATTGCGGAAAGTAGTAAACTAATATAAGCAACCTAATTAATATCATCTAATTAACAACTAATCTATGAATTGACGAGGCAAAATGAAATACTATTCTAGAAAGCAATAACATTGCAAATGAAATAAACTAATGGAAACTATTCATTCTAATATAACTTAGAAACTAATTCAAGTAAGCAAAAAACTATGTAATGACACATAAAACATAACATGTGACACAAGGTGAACTGGGAAATTGATTTCTCATTTAATATTTCAATGCTTTTATCAAATTGATGAATTTCCTTAGCATGAGTTTTAAGAAGCATAGATTTCACAGTTCAATCCAATTTTAAGGTGAATTAAGTCTACTATAATTGAAACTATTCTAAATTAAACTTGTATTTAAAACTATAGCAAGATAAATGAAATTTGCAGAATATGAAATTCTAAAGGAATACTATTGCTAAGTCTTAAGCTATAGAAGCAAAACTAATTATCTACTGATTTCAAATAACAAAAGGAAGAAATGTTATAGTATCTTCTATGAAAGAACTAACAAATGTGATAATATTAAGTATCAATTCTATTCTATTTAAAGGACTTCAAAAATTATAAATGAATCTACTTATTGAACATTGATTAATAAAATACACCTACTCTACTTCTACAACAAATTAGATTGTAAACTAATCTATTAACAAGCAAATGACAACACATAAGTACCCTATGTCTAAAACTAAAATAAATCTAAATTGCCTCATTATTCAAAGCATGAAAAGACTCATTGTATACTATGGCATCTCAAAACAAAAGCAACCTAATTGCTTTCATTCAAAACAGAATTAATGCTATCTCTTATGCGCAATACTTAAATGGATTGGAACACAATTAAGTTCTTGAACAGAGACTATGGTAACATTAAACTACTTCTAAATCTAACACACATGCAAATTGAAACTAATACAAATGCTTGAGAGAAATTTGAATTTCAAACCCTAACTAAACTGAAAACGTTAATTCAATGACAGAAATAAACTAGTGGATATAGATCTTGTTTTATGTGTACAATGAGGTCATATAAACATGACATACATGAAACGCATGAGGCAACACAAAAACGTTTTAACTGGTTCAGAACTTGTAAAATGATTTTTATAAGACATTCATATAGCTCATTCAAAATTTGATAAACATTTTTATAAAACAGGATGATTCAGAAATTAAAGAACGTTTTTATACATAGAAAACAATGGGAACAACACGATTACTTAGCTGAACATTGACAAAGATGAAAACATAAACAAAAAGCAAAACCTTCTACTTCCGAGGGACCCTCTCAGGAGAAGAGGTTGCAGATCCATGAGCTAACCAGTCACAGAAGCCTGAGAAAAACCAATTTGAACCAGAGCTTCCATTATAAAACATGTAAAGCCAAAATTACATTATTTCTTAGCCCTATTGTAACACCCCAAAAATTCACAAAAATTTAAAATTTTTCAATATAGCCTTTAATGCATATACTAACTGCACGTGGAATTATAATTAATGCTTCTATGTCATTATGATGGAATAAATGTTTGTAGAGATCATAATTGTATTGTTTTGTGATATGATAAGAGATGGAATTAAATCTACATTTAGATGCTAGTGATTGTTTTTCATGTCTCAGCTGTACTGTTTGGATTTTCTTAAGTTAATACTTAAACAATTAATAATGTTTATAAGTGCTAACTGTCTTTTTATTTTGATGATGAAGGGGTCCTATGGGTACCCCGAGGCTTACTTAGCATTTATGCTAAAGCATTTGAACCTTCCTTTTCGTAGATTACAGGTAAGAGCATTAATGTTTACGAAGTGTGACAGAAGAGTTCTTATCTAGTTTCAGTAGTCTCCAAATGTCTTAATGGTTTTAGAGAATAATATTGAAATGTATCCGGGTGAGATCTCTTCAGTTATAATCTAGTTTGGATATTAAATTGCATGTCTTCTACAATTATTCTCATTTCTCATACTATTTATTTCATACTTTGTACATTATATATATAGGTTGTGACTTGCTCAAAATGATTGTCAAGGTAATTGGATTTTCTTCTTCTAGGAACACGATAAGTAGATTAGGATCCAACATAGTGGGATTGTATTATAATCCCATAAGACTTTATCGTAATTATTATGACTCTCTTATGGTCCCACTCATACATAATTTATATGTTAATATTATTATGATGTCTTGAGTCAGTCTAAAGTTATGAGTTAAATACTTCATGCTCCTTCCTATGGTTAGAAAACTTTATGTAATTACCATGCTTTTTCTAAGGTATGCAAAATATCATACAACTCCATTAATGTATTGACTATATGCAACTATTGTACATTTTATATTGTGCAAGAACTATATGCAACTTATAGATATGAGATCCTATGAAATTTGAGTATAATCGAACTTTAAACATAAGCTCGATGCTTACAAAGCTACAACACCAAGGTTGTGAACCATATGCAAGGTCTTACATATCCTATATGCAAGAGCTTATGCATTGTTCCTATATACAAATATTATGAAATTATAAGCACCATCGTGGACCCTTTTAAACGCATGAATGATATCTAGCTGATTTGATATCATAATGTAACTATGACTTACATTATTGTATGTATATATTGACATGATTGCAACATAACTATTGAACCAATGCGTGATGTGGACAGGGTAATAATGATATAGTGGATATGTGCTCGCAGGTGTTTGTAAACTAATCTTGGCATTAAACATTCCTATCTACCACTTTTGTGGGATATTTTGGTGGCAGATTACATGTTGATTGTCATGTGAAAAGTTGTAAGGTCATCACCGATGTGGTCGAGCTGTACCAATCCTCTCCCTAGTGTCTTTCTGAGATGGAATGTATGATGGAAAGTGCATTAAAGTGTTTTTAATGCAATAGTTGATTGTGATTTTGATGCAGGATCTCCATCGTAGATATGGAGATGCTCTCGACATTTGGTAAGTAACCCTAATCTCCACTAAGTTTCTTTGTTGTGGTTTTCCTTGGGTATTCGTTGTGTTAGAGAGTGGTTCTTGGGAGAGTTCGACTGGCCTGCGAAGGATTAGGGTTTGTTGGTAGTTTTTTTTTAGAGCTCTTCCCATGAATCGAACACATGATCTGAGAGTGGTTACTATTACAAGTTGATAGCTTAAGAGCCGAGCTCTGTGTGGAATTTTACTACATTGTTTGGTATTTGAATGTCTATGGAAACTTACACCGGTTGTAGTGGTATTCGTCTTCGAAGCTAGTTCATGAGGAACTCCTTCCTCCGGTTCGATACCACAATTTGCAGAGAAGGTTAATAGTCTTTAGGGTCAAGGAGCCGAGTCACTTCTGTAAATATGTGAACTGTATTCACTCCAAAGAAGTGCGAGTGTCTCAGGATTCAACTAGTTGCAGATGTTATCCTTTTTAGCCTTTGGTTTTAATTATCAAGGTAATGTCTTACTTGTAAATTTCATATGGTTGCATTTGCCATTATTTTGTTTAGTTTTGGGATCATGTTTAACCACCTTCTGTGTTCATGGTAGGTTCCATTATGCACAGGGTTTGGCGCTCAAGATGAAAGGGAGCTACTGCAAGTAATGGTAAGTCTTGGTGGTTTCCCTTGTGGTTTCTCTTGGCAACTGTTGATTGTGTTTGGTTTGGTTGGAGCTCTCGATTTCTGAAGATGTAGACGTTGTTTGCAAATTCTTACATGATTTGAAGCATGCGTAGGGAGGATGGAATCCACGACCTACCCTTATGATGTATTATACAGCTCATACTGTTTGTCGAAATGTAATACTTGTTTGCGAGGGTTTTAACCCTCGGCTGTTCTGGATAATGAGAAGAATTTGGCTTAAGGATTTTATATTGTGTGAAACTAATTGTGTTTGAAACTCTATACTCTGTGTTATTTGATGTTCATGTTTGTTGTAATGGGTTAATGGCTAAGAGCCAAGACTTGATGCTTTAACGCGAAACCTCGAACCCTAGTGTTCGACAGGTGATGATGTTTGAAATTTTACAGCGTTAAAAAGCCAAATGGCTTGACCTTGGATCAGTAACCACTCTTTCAACAGTCCTCTTAGGTGTTTGTCTCCTATTTTATTTATTTAATAATAATATATTGTGCAAATTACAGTCATCCTTGGACACATGTCCAACATAAAACTTTACAATAAAAGTTATGATAATGTTTGCTAACACAAAATGTTTTCCAACAAAAAGGGTATGTTACAAAAAGATACAAGTAAAGGAGATACTTGACAGAGATATGTTGGAACCATGCAAACATACGAATAAATATTTGTACTTAGATATATATTTTAAAGAGGATTAAATAAAGAACTCATGATGTCATCTTAATTATGTTCGATGAACCTCTCTTGACTAAATTTTAGTAGATGAGTCTCAAGCTTAGTAAGTATTCACACAATGGTTAAAATGGTTAATATGAAAGAGTATAACAGGTTGTTGGATGAAGAAACATTAAGAATAATTCCACACCCCTTTTTCTTTAAAAATTCAACTGGGAATTATGGGTATGATAGAAGAATCCTATTCTTTTTGTGAATGATGGAATCTTTTTACACATCAAAAAGTTATAGAGAAAATAATCTTTATAAGATGGTAATGAATCTATATAGCCGCTTAAATTATGATATTGACATATTGTTTATTATCATATTGGACCTTAGATTCACAATAAGAATATTGAAGAGTATACACTCATATATCACGGTCAATTGAAAATGATGTACGAATTATAGAAGGAGCAAGTGTGTAATGCTATGGGACAATTGTGTTCAACTCTTGAACAATTGAAGAAAACAATTCTTTCTCTTGTATACTAACTTTTCAGGAAATGATTTTAACTACGACCGATGACACAACCAAGGAGGAACGTTGGTTACAAAAGCACCTATACAGATAAGTTGAATTGCTTAAAAATGGTCACATTCTGCAAAACTTGCGGAAAGACAATGACGTGATATAGTAAACATGGTAAGCATATGGTAAGATCAATGACTCATAAAAAGGGTCATTACAAGTGCTCGAGATATGATAAAAGCATGAGTTCGAACTAATGATATAAATAGATGAACCTAATTGATGTTGAGTTGGGAGAGACTCTGGGGCATGATGGTTACTTATCTTTTATACTATGATGTTGAGTTGGGAAGACTCTCGAGCATCATGACTATTAACCTAGTAAAGAGGTTGATGTTGAGTCGGGAGAGACTTTGGGGCATCATGGTTACTTATCTTTTATAGTGTGGTGTTGAGTCGAGAGGACTTTGGAGCATCGTGACTATTAACCTAGTAAAGAGGTTGATGTTGAGTTAGGAGAGACTCTGGGGCATCATGGTTACTTATCTTTTATAGTATGTTGTGGAGTCGGGAGGACTCTCGAGCATCATGACTATTAACCTATTAAAGAGGTTTGATGTTGAGTCGGAGGGACTTTGGGGCATCGTGGAATTTGAAAACAATGGTGGGGATGCCCAAGTTGTATGAACATCCTAAAGAGAACTTGTAGGAGATATACCTAAAACTATATAATAAAGTGAAAGGGTATCGTCCTCGTGTTGGATGGGCATGTTGCAGTAACGAATCATGTGGAGTCCCAGGGAAAACTCAAAAGCACACGTAAATGGGTCTTGGACTGTACCGTAGTATAATACCACAATCCCTCGAAATGTATTATTAATGACCGTTGAAATAGGCCCGAGATCAATACCATGGGCACATCTTATACTCATGGATTATACTACCTATATATATCTAGTACTATTACAAATATGATTTTTGTGATGTTATGCTTACATTATGTGTTCAAGTTATTTTACCAAACCTACAAAAAAGGCTAGTGAAGAGACATTATGGCTATTATGCATGATTAATAAATACAGACAAATTATTTGGTGTCGAGTGAATACACTGTGGAATCGCCTTGACTATTCTGAATCAGTGTTGAGCATAATCTCTGGAGCACATAGACTACTTTATGATAGAATAGTAAAACCACATATTAACAATTTGTCTTAGACTGTGGGATGCATTTATATAAATGTTACGAATGTTTGGGTAAGCAATAACTTCCTCAAGGATGAGGATAAATGATAAAGGTTAAAGTTTACAGTTTGGGATAATGTGAAGTATATGATGTTAACTTGTGAATGATAAGGTGCTTACCTTATGATTCAAATTGCAAATGGTATGATTATGAGATACTACAGAATGTTGGAAAATCTCATACAAGTTGTACAAAGTGCAGGTTATGAATGTTAAGAGCTTGCAGAAGTCGCCAAAATGTGAAGATAATTGAAGCAGAAGAAACAAAAACAAGCAAAAGATGATGTAAGGATGCGAAAGACAAACTCTCTAACACCGAGGATGGTGTCATTTTAAAGGGGAGGAGTATGTAACATCCCTCCAATTTGAAAAGTAGTATTATTATGGTAAATGTAATTGTAATTGTAATCTTAAGTAGTGACATTGAAAGTAGTTTTATGTTCCTAAGTGTATTTTAATCTTAAGGGTTTAAGAGTAGTGACACATTTAGATGACGACGACCGGATTCGCTAAAAATAGGGGAGGTTAAGATCGTCACCGAAAATCACTATCAAGTAATTTGCCTAAGGAATTTAGTAAGACTAAATAGACCAATGGATCTACGAAGATGTCGTAATAGACATTTAATACGCTTAAAATATATATATATATATATATTAAATAATACACATATTCTAAAAACTTAGGTGACATCCTAAAATAAAACTAGGGCTAATCCCAAGCAAACATTAAATACCTATATTCGATAATACCTTTATAAAAATACTATGCAAAAGCTATACCTCATTAATACACTATTGTCAAAGTGTTAGAATACATATGAAGTATTATTATTATTATGCAAACGAATACATTATTAAGTATTAATGTGAAAGTAATATAATACAAATGTTTGGAAAATACCTATGAAAAAGGTGTAATTGCTATTCAATAAAGGATAAACTATAAATTGATATTAGTCCTAGTATATTTACGAGCCCATGGGCGTTTATATCTTACTTTTTTGGGATGGACTTGGAAGAGCGGATCTTCAAGATTGAGCAAAGGGTTACATGTGTACGGGCTAGATTGTTTCAATGGTGCTCGTCATCGTTAAGGTTAATGAATGGGTAATGAATTGTGTTAGCCTTAAACAACTTCCGGGGTAGTTACACTCAGTGGGCACTGTGGTAACAGTTGGGTTGGTGTGCCATCTGCTATAATGGCGCGTGGCAGTGGTTGAGCAGGGTGGCGGTGGCCCCATCCCTTTGAGTTGGTTAGTTAGCGTGGCGGCAGCCCCATCGATAGTTCTTAAGGAGTTTGGTTCTTTTGTTTACAACTTCATAACGCTGCACTGAGTTTTCTCCAGTTCATAAGCTTTGGTAAGTTAGGATACCATACTAAACTCTTCTGTATATCTGGATTTACATTTAACAACCTTCTTAACTCATCTCAAGTGTGTACTTGCCGGTCGCCAAAGGAGTCTCGACACTGTATGCCGGCGTTCGCATTTTGCCTCCAAACGAGTTCCTTCAAATGAACTGCGGTCTGTCTCCGTCCCACCTAAACTTCTCAGGATTAACTGGAGATCAGTCCTTGGGTTTTAGCCTAATTTAGCTACATCTAGACTCCGACGTTTATTTTCCAGCAAGAACTTGATTTGTACAGGTACATATCATTATTTAAGTGCACTTCAGGGATTTCCTCTACTGGTTTTTCTGCAATCACTTTTGGAGATGAGACGACTAACGAGATAGCGGAACCGAGGTGCAGAGACATGAGAGGCCCCTATTTAGTAGACAGGGAAGTCAGTGCTCGGTGAGGAAGGTTGCCCATAATGGGCAATGGAGACGGCCCTGGCGGAATGATCCCGTTTATTTTTTGAGGTTTTATACCATTTTTTTTCAACATAGTTAAATCTTTTCAGTTATTTTATTTTTGCATAGAGCTTCCAACAAACGATCCTACAGAGATGTCGTTGGATAATGTTTATAGGTGTTGCCTTCTAAAATATTCAGTAAATTTTAGTTTTCAACACCACGGTACCCCATAGACATTGTTGCGTAATAGTATTGAAGAAGAATGAATTGTTATTTCAGTTGTAGATATTTATAATGCATTTTTTACAATGTATCTCTTATAATCTATTTACATTTGCACTATTTTTTATGAGGTTTAAATTAACCTATGTGTACATTTATAATGCATTGTTATGACATGCATTTCGCAGCTGATTTGGGCCCCCATTAATTCCAAAACATGGAAGTCCATAAATATGTTTCTTTTAAACTTTTTTATAATTTTGCTAATATACAATTTTAACTTAGGAAAAGTATAAGTATATTAATATAAAAGTTATAAATTATGAATTTTAGCTTAGGAAAAATATAAGTATATTAGTATAAAAGTTATAAATTATAAATTTTTAGCTTATGAAAAATATAAGTATATTAATATAAAAGTTATAAATTATGAATGAAAGTCTTTTTAATATTTATATTATTTAACATTTATATTTATATAAACTAAAATGAGAATGTTAACATTTAACCTATATATATATATATATAAATTAAATGTATAAAAAACTAATTAACATAAATATAAAATAAATACAATTTAATAAACATATAAATTAATTATTAATATAAATATAAAACAATTACTATTTAATAAACTTATCATCTTTTTATATATATACATACATTTAGGACATCATTCATAAAATTAATTTTATACTAAATTATTAAATAGTTATAAATCTAAATAAAATTAATAAAATAACTATTTAATAATTTAGTATAAAATTAATCTTAATGTCTTTAGTAATATCTATCTATCTATCTATCTATCTATCTATATATATAAATAAACATATTTCTTTTAAATTCTTTTATAATTTGTTAAAATTATAATTTATATAAATATGTTTCTAAAAAACTCTTTTATGATTTGTTATAATTATTGATAATTTGCTTAGAGTGTATTTTTCCCATAAAAAAAATGAATAAAATTAAATTGAATTTTATTAATATCCAATTTTAGTTTATGAAGAATTTATTTATTTAATTATTTATATACATATTTTTTTAACTTTTTTATAATTTTGCTAATATACACTTTTAGCTTATGAAAAATATAAGTATATTAATATAAAATTATATATTGTGAATGAAAGTCTTAGCACTTATAGTTAAGTGAACTAAAATCAAATATATCACTAAGGACATTAAAATTAATTTTATACTAAATTATTAAATAGTTATAAATCTAAATAATATATATATATATATATATTTCTTTTCAATTCTTTTATAATTTGTTATAATTATAATTTATTTTATTTTATTACTTATATAAATATGTTTCTAAAAAACTCTTTTATAATTTGTTATAATTATTTATAATTTGCTTAGAGTGTATTTTTCCCATAAAAAATAAATAAAATAAAATTGAATTTTATTAATATCCAATTTTAGTTTATGAAAATTTTATTTGTTTAATTATTTATATAAATATGTTTATTTTAATTTTTTTTATAATTTTGCTAATATGCACTTTTAGCTTATGAAAAATATAAGTATATCAATATAAAATTATATATTATGAGTGAAAGTCTTAACACTTATATTTAAGTGAACTAAAATCAAAATGTTATATAATTCTTCTTCATGAATGTTGCAATGTGGTTCTTATAATTAATTAAAATAAAAATTTTAAATGTAGTTTTATATATATATGTAGTTTTAAACGTTTTAAATCTAAATTGAGAACATGTTATTTTTAATACTATTTTATTATTTTTTATAACATTTTATTAGCATTCTTCTATGGTTTTTTCACATTATAACATTTATGTTGCATTATGACAATCCCCAGGATGTAAGGGTTATGTTGCATTGTGGCATTTATCAAGGGTTAGATGCGACATATTTACAATGTGAAATTTGACGTTTATCAACGTTTATGTCGCATTGTGATGTTTATCAAGGGTTACGTTGCATTGTGGCATTCATCAAGGGTTATGTTGCATTGTGGCTTTCATCAAGCGTTATGTCACATTGTGACAATGCCCAATATTTGAAATTTGACGTTCATCAAGGTTTATGTTGCATTGTGATGTTTATCAAGGGTTATGTTGCATTATGGCATTCATCAAGGGTTAGATGCAACATAGTCACAATGTGAAATTTGATGCTCATCAAGGTTTATGTCACATTGTGATGTTTATCAAGGGTTACATTACATTATTTCGCATTGCGACAATGCTCAAAATGTGAAATTTGACGTTCATCAAGGTTTATGTCGCATTGCACGATACTTATCAAGGGTTATGTTGCATTGTGGCATTCATCAAGGGTTAGATGCGACATATTCACAATGTGAAATTTGACGTTCATCAAGGTTTATGTCGCATTGTGATGTTTATCAAGGGTGACGTTGCATTGTGGCGTTCATCAAGGGTTATGTCGCATTACGACAATTACCAAGATGTGAAATTTGACGTTCATCAAGGTTTATGTCGCATTGTGATGTTTATCAAGGGTTATGTTACATTGTGGCATTCAGCAAGGGTTAGATGCGACATATTCACAATGTGAAATTTGATGTTCATCAAGGTTTATGTCGCATTGTGATGTTTATCAAGGGTTACGTTGCATTGTGATGTTCATCAAGGGTTATGTCGAATTGCAGCAATGCCCAATATGTGACACATATGCCGACACAACCCAAGATGTGACATATTCACAAAGTGAAATTTGACGTTCATTAAGGTTTGTGTCGCATTGTGATGTTTATTAAGGCGTATGTTGCATTGTGGCATTCATCAAGCATTATGTCGCATTGGAACAATGCCCACTATGTGACATAGATGCCAACACAACCCTTGATGTGAGATATTCATAATGTGAAATTTGATGTTCATTAAGGTTTGTGTAGCATTGTGATGTTTATCAAGGCTTATGTTGCATTGTGGCATTCATCAAGCATTATGTCACATTGCGACAATGCCCACTATGTGACACATATGCCGACACAACCGTTGATGCGACATATTCACAATGTGAAATTTGACGTTCATCAAGGTTTATGTTGCATTGTGATGTTTATCAAGGGCTGCGTTGCATTGTGGCATTCATCAAGCGTTATTTCGCATTGAGACAATGCCCACTCTATGACACATATGCCGAAACAACCCAAGATGCGACATATTCACAATGTGAAATTTGGCATTCATTAAGGTTTGTGTCGCATTGTGATGTTTATCAAGGCTTATGTTGCATTGTGGCGTTCATCAAGTGTTATGTCGCATTGCGACAATGCCCACTATGAGACACATATGCCAACATTGTGAAATTTGATGTTCACCAAGGTTTATGTCGCATTGTGATGTTTATCAAGGGTTACTTTGCATTATTTTGCATTGCGACAATGCTCAAGATGTGAAATTTGACGTTCATCAAGGTTTATGTTGCACTGTGATGCTTATCAAGGGTTATGTTGGATTGTGGCATTCATCAAGGGTTAGATGCAACATATTCAAAATGTGAAATTTGATGTTGGTCAAGGTTTATGTCGCATTGTGATGTTCATCAAGGGTTACGTTACATTGTGGCATTCATCAAGGGTTATGTCGCATTGCAACAATTTCCAAGATATGAAATTTGACGTTCATCAAGGTTTATGTTGCATTGTGATGTTTATCAAGGGTTATGTTGCATCGTGGCATTCAGCAAGGGTTAGATGAGACATATTCACAATGTGAAAGTTGATGTTCATCAAGGTTTATGTCACATTATGATGTTTATCAGGGGTTATGTTGCATTGTGACGTTCATCAAGGGTTATGTCGCGTTGCGACAATGCCCAATATGTGACACATATGCCGACACAACCCAAGATGCAACATATGCACAATGTGAAATTTGACGTTCATTAAGGTTTGTATTGCATTCTAATGTTTATTAAGGCTTATGTTGCATTGCGGCATTCAACAAGGGTTATGTCGCATTGCGACATTGAACAAGGGTTATATGTTCATCAAGGGTTAGGTGCGACATATTCACAATGTGAAATTTGGCGTTCATCAAGGTTTATGTGGCATTGTGATGTTTATCAAGGCTTACGTTGCAATGTGGCATTCATCAAGGGCTATGTCCCATTGCGACAATGCCCAATAAGTGACACATATGCCCACACAACCCAAGATGCAACATATTCACAATGTGAAATTTGGCGTTCATTAAGGTTTGGATTGTGGCGATCAAGAGTTATGTCGCATTGCGACAATTCCCAAGATGTGAAATTTGACGTTCATCAAGTTTAATGTCACATTGTGATGTTTATCAAGGCCTATGTTGCATTGTGGCATTCATCAAAGGTTAGATGCGACATATTCACAATGTGAAATTTGACGTTCATCAAGGTTTATATTGCATTGTGATGTTTATCAAGGGTTACGTTGCATTGTGGCATTCATTAAGGTTTATGTCGAATTGTGATGTTCACCAAGGGTTACATTGCATTGTGGCGTTCATCAAGGGTTGTGTCGCATTGCGATAATGCCCATGATGTGAAATTTGATGCCAACAATGCCCAAGATGTGACACATTAATAATGTGACATTCGAAATTCGTCAAGCGCTATCTCACATTGTGATGTATGTAAAGTGTTATGTTGCATTGTGGTGTTCAACAAGGGTTATGTCGCATTGCGACATTGAACAAGGGTCATATGTTCATCAAGGATTAGATGCGACATATTTACAATGTGAAATTTGACGTTCATCAAGGTTTATGTCGCATTGTGATGTTTATCAAGGCTTACGTTGCAATCTGGTGTTCATCAAGGGTTATGCGATAATGCCCAATATGTGACATATATGTCGACACAACCCAAGATGTGACATATTCACAATGTGAAATTTGGCATTCATCAAGGTTTATGTCGCATTGTGATGTTTATCAAGGCTTCGTTGCAATCTCGTGTCCATCAAGGATTATGCGACAATGCCCAATATGTGACACATATGCCAACACAACTCAATATGTGACATATTCACAATGTGAAATTTGGCATTCATCAAGGTTTATGTCGCATTGCAACAATGCTCAATATGTGACACATATGGAGACACAACCCAAAATGCGAGATATTCACAATGTGAACTTTGACGTTAATTATTAAGGTTTGTGTCGTATTGTGTTGCTTGTCAAGGCTTAAAACTGTATTCCTACCACCGAGGACGTTACTGACAAAACTAGATGCTTAAAACTAACTAGAATGAGATTCTGTTCATCACTCTATGAATGGTTGATGGAAGAGCTCCCTGCCCACCCCATCCACAAATTCTCGAACTTTAGAGAATCCTATCCTTAGAAGCAGCCCCTCTTTCGAGGCCTGGTCCGCTTCTGTGTTGATTTCTCGAAATATATTCCTGCAAGTAAAAGTTTCAAAGGAGTGAGAGGCATTCTGAATATGTTCCAATACCGAAGTTATCCTTCTATTGTTGCACCATTGAGTACCAGAGACCCAATTTATCACATTTAGAGAGTCACCGAAAACAGAGATGTTCCTCAGACCATGTTCTAAAGCATAAGAAATAAGGTATCTTAGGCTTAGAACCTCCACCCAATTGTTGCTCCCCCTCCCAAGTCCCAACGACATGACAAAGAAATGTGCATTTGACAAAAACAGTAGAGCCCCTCCCCCACACAAATCATTTTGACATGCTCCGTCAAAGAAGCCCCAAGGATGCAAGTAATCAATATCCACTGGCTGAATATTACGTGGAGGAGAGGAAGGTTTTGTGTGTTGATAAGACATAAAGATCCCATAGCAATTGATTGCTGTTAGGGATGGTAGACCTGCCTCATCAGAGAGCAGGCTTTTACTGCGAGAAAGTCGCACCCCCCATATTACAATTAAAGGTAAAGCCATGTAGGAGATGAAGAGAGGGTTATGATACCATCGATTCCAAACATCTTCCATCGATGTCCCCATCCAATATAATGTGACCTTTAAAATCCTTGAAACTATATTCCACACCTCCTTTATAAAAGGAAAGAAAAGAAATAAATGAACCACAATCTCCTCCTCCTGACCACAATGGTAGCATCTACCAGGACCATGCAGGCTTCTTCTCTATATAAAGTCCCAGGTTGGGACTCTTTTTGCCAATACACACCACATAAAGATATGTGACTTATGTGGGAAGTGGAGTCTCCACAGTTTTCTCCACCACCATAACGGAAGCTGGGGCACACACTCTTCACTGATCCATAGATAACCACCTTTTGGAGTATAGCAACGGGAGGGATCCCCATCCCATACCGACTCATCCTCAAGTTCATTTAAGAAGATATGATCCAATCCAAGTGCCTGGAGATAAATACCCAATTCAACCTCCAAGTCTCCTTCCAATTCAAAAAAAGCAGCCGGTCTCCACACAAGGCTACCCATCGACACATTTTCAAAATCAGCTAATTGGTATAGAAAGTGATAACCCTTCTGGTTCAGAGCTGCAACCATCCCTTTCGATAGAATATGTTGTGCTTCACAGCCGATCCAGGGATCCCTCCCGATCCACACCTTCTGCCCATTTCCAACATCCTAGACCAAATTCTGTTCAATAATTTGAAAGGAGGAAACCACAGCCTTCCAAATGCATGAACCCCCTGTGAATGACTTGTTGGGAGAGCAAATCCAGTCCACAATAGAGTCAGGCGGTATGTATTTATGGAGCATGAACCTAGCCCGAAAAATACCAAATTTGATTAATCTCCATCCACATTTAGCTGCCATTGCTTTAGAGAAATGAAAAATATTTTTAAGCCCCCATCCTCTCAGGGACTTTGGAGGAGCAATACGATCCCATTTAACCCAGGGTTTGACATGAGCATCTTCCTTACCACTCCAAAGGAACCTGAAGCAGATCTTCCTAGCCTGATCCAGGATACCCTGAGGAATCCAGGCCAACGACATCTAGTAAACTGGGATTCCTTCCAAAACAGATTTAACCAGCACCAATCTGCCAGCTCTTGAGAGCCACCTGAAGCTCCAACTTTTCAACCTTTTCTCCAGTTTTTCCAATAGCCAAACCCAATCCTGTTTAAGATAATCATTAGGTTTCAAGTTGAATCCCAGATATTCTAGACCTTCAGAGAGAGTAAGAAGAGTGAATGGAAAAATTCCTGTGTAAGAAAATAGTTCCTCCTCAGTAAGGAGTGAGGAAGTGAGGGTAGATTTTTCAGCATTAATCTCCATTCCCATTGCAAGAGAGAACAAGTCCAGGATCTCCTTCATTTTTTGAGCATCCCTTCGAAATCCAGAGCAAAAAATAAGGATATTGTCCACAAAGAGTAAATGGGTAAGAAGAATTCCCAGGGCTATCATTATTCCATCAAATATATCATATCTCCTGGCTTCCTTAATAGCTCTGCTAAGGCTTTAAGCTACTAGCAAAAATAAAAGAGGGGATAGGAGACACCCTTGATGAAGACCTCGACCAGAGTGAAAAAAGGGTGTTTTCGCACCATTTAGCAAGACCGAGAAGGATACAGTGGTTATGCAGCTCATGATCCATGTGATAAATCCTATCTCAAAGCCTAGATGAGTGAGCAGTAGGTGGATATATAGCCATCTCACTTTGTCAAATGCTTTAGAAAGATCAATTTTTAAAATGGCCCCTTTCAACTTCTTGATTTTGATGCTGTGAAGCCCCTCTTAAGCTATCCCTATTGCTTCATGGATTTGGCATCCATCAAGGAACCCAAACTGTTCCTCTGAAATGTGAGTTGAGAAAATAGACTTAAGTCTTCTAGCAATGACTTTAGTAACAATCTTGTATACACAGTTGCACAAAGAGATAGGCTTGAACTCATGGAGGGTAGAAGGAGTATCCACTTTAGAAATAAGAGCTATGAAAGTGGTATTGATTCTAGCGGGAATTTTTCCTTCCTTCCTAGTGTCTTCAACCAGTTGCAGAATATCCGAGCCAATAATATCAAAAAGTGCTAGAAAGAACTCAATAGTCCACCCATCCGGCCATGGACTTTTGTCCTTATGGAAGCTTCCCAACATAGCTTTTAATTCATCCTTTGATATGATATCCATCAACATCCTGTTATCCTCATCTTCAACAAATATGGGAAACATCTGAGCAACCCTCATGACCTCCTCAATATTAACATGCTCACTTGCTTTAAAGAGTTTTTGAAAATGTTGAACACCGACTCCTGCCATTCCTTCAAATGTGGCATTAGTGTTACCCTCCTGATCATCAAGACTCCAAATTGTATTTGCCAATCTCCTACCTTTAGCATAAGCATGGAAGAATTTTGAGTTTTCGTCCCCACTTTCCAACCATATGGCCCTGCTCTTCAATCTCCAAGTCTCTTCAATGGTCATAAGAATGAAATTCCTTCATTCCTCCAGCCGAACTAGTGCATCCTTCGAGTCCTGGGATGAGAATCCTCCACCTGGCCCTAAGGAGATAGATGCTATTTCCTCTTCAATCAACTTTAGGTCCTTCTCATCCTTTAGGCGCTTGTTACCAGCCCATAGTTTGGTCGGCCCTTTCATCGTTTTGATATTATTAGCAAAATGAAAAGTGGCAGAAATGTTGTTCCCAGGTATATATGGAATCCACAAATTTTGAAAAAGTTTGATAAAAGAGGGCTCCTTCAACCATAATTTATTAAACTTCAAAGGTGCTGGAGGTTTGGTCGGACCAACCTTTATCTCCAGAAAGATGGGTTCATGATCAGAACAACCCCCAGAACCGATCCATTGCCGAAGATAAAAGAAGGACTCCACCAGCTGTTCAGAGACTAAGAAATGATCCAGTCTCTTAGCTACACTATCCAAACCAACCCTCTTGTTCCTCCAAGTTTGTTTCAGACACATGGGTTCAACATCAACCAAAGTTGCTGCACCAAATTTCCTGAAAAAGTAATCAGATAGGGGATCCACTTGAGCACGAGGCCCCCAAACCTCTACCTGGACCAAAGAGAAATTGATATCCCCCCCGAGAATAATGGAGTCACCCTTAACCAAGTCTTTAGCTAACAATGACTCCCAAAATGGTACCCTATCACTATAAGGCCCATAAATGTTAACAACTGTAAATTCTTTGTCACAATCCAGAGAGCAGCAAGACATCCCCAACACCGACTCCATCCGCCAAAGAGAGGATACCTTCACCCTGATCTCCTTCCACCCAATATCCAGACCACCTGAACGTTCCCTAGCATCAGAAGCTTCAAAACACCAACCTGGGAACCAAACCCTTAACCTTCCCAAAGCCTCCTCACCTCCACACATAGTTTCATGTAGCATCAAAATGTCTCGATGTTCTGGTTCCACCATCCACCGTAATGTTGGTCTTTCGGAGGGACCAGCGAGACCATGACAGTTATATGATAGAACCTTCATCGGTAACCTTCCGGAAGGGAATTCACCACTCTAAGTGCCCTTTCAATAGAAATTTGTTTGGCACTTCGCAAGTCCGCACGAGCACGGGTCTTGGCATGTGATAAGAAGGATTTCTAGCCTCTGACTTTGGCCATCCTAGGCTTGTCTTTGCCAATACCACCCGCAGCAGGATTGTTCGTAGAACGAAGGAAGTAACCAGACTCTGAGGATTCCGAGGGGGAGGAGGGTTGTAGGACACAGGTCTGCAGCTCAGAGGGAGCTTTAGAGTTATAAACAGAGGGAAAGTCCAACAGGAGGGGTTCAATGGGAGAGGGAATGTGCGAAGCACATGCCGGAACAGAAGTTGGAGACAAAAAATGAGGGGAAATGTGTAGATTTCTGAGACCTTCCACCCAATCAAGACGAGGAATCGAAAAATTATTAGAAAAGAAATTGAATGAAGGAGCAGAGTAGAGGGGAGAGGAAGTACTAGCTGCAAGATACACAGAGCGAAGAATCATGTTTGGTAATCCTTCTGGGACCGCATCCAAGGCAACAATAGGTTCAGGTTCTTCAACTTCAACCGTGGCTACTAATTCCAGCTCAACCCCGTACACACCCAAAGAACCATCACATCCAGCCTTACCGGAAGGGGTCACCGAATGCCCCGAGATAGTAGGTTCAACAATCAAATCTGCCGGATCATGACATCCTTCCTCCTCTATATGCTTCCTTTTCAGTGAGGGCCCAAATTTCATGCGTACCGAAAGAGGGAATTCTGTGGCCAGGTGGCCATACTCGTGAAAACATCTACACTAGTAAGGCACATTTTCATAGTCTAGGGTTTGAGGATAAATATACGGCCCCCAACACAAGTCCATACCATCAGGAAACCCATCTCGGATATTAATGTTCACCAAAATTCTAACAACCTTCTGAACAGAGGTCTCAACAAATGAGTAATATGCATCCAAGAAGCTTCCCAGCAAGTTACCAATCCTTTGAAAGTGTTCCTCTGCCAAGTAATGAAGGGGAAGCCCTGGTAGCTGGACCCAGAGAGGGATAGTGTCCATCCATTCCCTGCTAGCATCAAATAGGGGATTCCAGGGTTTTATCAGGAGTGGCGCTCCAAACAAACTCCAGTGGTTCCCTAAATCCCACTGGGTGTGAACATCTTGATTAAAGTGGAACGCAAACCATCCTCCCGATAGAGCCACAATTTTTTGTACATATCCGTAATGACCCAGCCAAGCCCCAGAGTCCCACTAAATAACCAACTTAAGAGCCACCGCTCTACCATAGACCTTTCCGAGCAGCACAGAATTCACCATCACAATAATTTGTTGAAACCCTATGTCTTCCCCTAAGGAGTAGTTAGGGGATTTACCTGTGTTTTTGAGCCACTTTCAATGGCTCTTTGTATGCGGACATGGTGCCCCTGAGATCTCCAAGCCCTCAGCTGGTGCACAATCCTTCTGATATGAGTCCAAGGATGGACTAGAGAAACCTCTGTGTTCAGCTGCTCGCAAGTTAGCTGCTAGAAACCCTCCGACGCTAGATGCACCATCAACCTTGTTGAGCAGAGAAGGAGTAATAGCCTTGAAACCAAGTTCTGACAATCTAGGTGAAGAACCACCTTGGGAGTTTAGAAAGTCTGAAATACCTCCGATCTTTGAGAGTGTCGCACCACGGGGAGGCGAAATAGGATGAAATCCCCAAATATGTTCTAAACCAACCCCCACATCGTGAACTTCATCAAAGCCAGAATAAGATGGTGAAAACGGAGCCTTGCCAAGCGTCGAGGGAGAAACTCCACCCTGTGCAAGAGGAAGAACTAAGAGCGAGTGTTCAAACTTCCCGGGACGACCCTCTCCATTACCTCCGTGGAGCCCGGCGCAGAATCACCCTCGAGATAGCCAGGTGGCGACCTCCAGATATCGCAAGGGCATAGAAAATCACACTCATAATCGACTTCGTCAATCGCCTCCATAGTTAACAGTAACCCTAAAACAAAACAAGCAATGCTAAAAATGGTTTAATCCATTAACCACAAACCAAATTACCACCTCGAACCGAGTAAAACCCTGTGACAGCGACCGGGGTATGGCGACTCTGTCAACTACAGAGCCGAGACCCTGATCTTAGCCCATTCAGCCTCGTGTGAACGTACCTCTGCCAAAAACCCTAACTCCCATGTGTTTAGTTTTCGATGTTGCCAAATAATTGTTGACCTTTACAATGGATTTACGAGATAATTAATTATACCATAATATAAATAACATTAATATTATCATAAAAATAACATATTACTTATGCAATCTTAATTACACTATATATGTGATCTAATTTTAAAAAAAGAATTCAATACTATAAGCATAATAAAAGGCCATCTTATAATATATTTATCTATTGGATTGAATTTGGTAAATCATACATAAAATCTGAAATTTGGTTTGCATGAGTAGTAGGACGGCAGTAGGATGCCTTGGGAACCAAGTAAAACAATAATAAAATGTAAGTAAAGTAGTTAATACAATACTAAGAAAAACTACACTGCAGAATCCGCATAGAGCATGGACCTCATGTTTTCAACAGCAGCATAGAGCATGGACCTCATGTTTTCAACAGTAGTTTATCAAAGTTACACCACTCCTCCATAACTTGACCTTAAATCCATCGAAAACAGTGTATCAAAGTTACACTACTCCTCCATAACTTGACCTTAAATCCAGCGAAAACAACGAAGTGTATTATAATTTTAGAAATGTAATCAGCAAAATCTCTCCAATCAAATGCATAAAGAATAGTTTTTGTTGCACAAAGAATACATTTATACCCAAATCTTCTTCTATTTTTTCACCATTTTAAAGAGTGGTGAGTATAGTGATTACACCCTATTTAGCTGCGGTGATTGTTTAAGAATCAAAAGTTTTTCCAAACAGCTTGGCCTTGGCAACTCGGTCGAATCCCTGTCCTACAAATAGGACTCAGACCGAGTAGTATTCTGTGAGAGATTGCCTTGAGGCGAGGAAAGAAGAGGTAACTTCAACTGTCCTAGATAATTTTAGAGAGTTTCCAACTTTTCATACCATGTTTTTTACATTCTAAAGCATTTTGCATTTATAAAAGAAACAATCCATATTAAGAATGCATTCCAGAGATAATTAAAAAATATTAGTATTATCAATCATCTCCACAAAATTAAGTGGTTAGCTACACATATCTATTAATCACCTTTTGTCTATGCTTCATCTATCTATTATCACTTGTCTTCTTCTAGTTAAAATGGTAGTTGCCACTAAGTGCACAAAGCTACCAGCTATCCATAAATCAGCCACTAGTTTCTTTTTTAATTCTTTGAATTTGGAACCAAGGTATAAAATCAAATCCCATCCTCATTTAATATAGAAAAAATATACTTGTTAGTCCATCCCAAATTCTAAAATATAAACACATATTATTGTAATACTTGTTAGTCCATCCTAAATTCTAAAATATAAACACATATTATTGTAATAATTGTTAATCCATCGCAAATTCTAAAATATTAATACCTATTAATGTAATAATTACTCATGTAAAATTAGATTAGATATAAATATATCCAATATAATATTAATTTTATTTTTTAAAAATATAATATTACTAATCATATCTTTTAAAAAATATAATATTACTAATCATATATTTTGAAAAATATAAAAAGACTCATGTATAACCTACTATTTATATTTTAAGTCAAAAGATTAAAATGCAATTTTTCTACGATCTCGTTTTGTATAAAGAGTTGACATTAATTTTGATGTAAATGCCATTATATCAACAAAGACTAATCAAAATAAATTTCAATTACTTTATTTTGAATGAAACACCTTGACTTTATGATAAAACAAATATGAGGCAGAAAATGATCAGAGAATCATGCATCCGGAAAGCGAATTTTACAGATATATTTATTAAAAGAATGAGGTTTTTCTTGGGCAGAGACCTCCAAGCACTTTATAGAGCGGGGATCTTCTCCAATATTCGACCACCTCTGTTATATTCGAATCCTACAATAATATTATTATTCCACCGACAAAAAGACGACATTCATGCGTTCTGTGTGTGATATTTGAAAAGGCTGTAACTAAGGCTGGTTCTGGTCACGCGTGCACGGAAAAATGCAAGGTTGACGTCTTCCACTAAATAGGTACCAGTACTGGCACGTTAATCTGGATCGGTAGAGAATGCTGATCGAGTGTTCATCCAAATAGTAGACGACAAAAGCCAAGCAGAGAAAATGAGCAGAGCGAGAAAATAACGAAAACTGAGGGAATCTGTATAGTAAAATACACGAAAAGAGAACCTAAATTCGTAATTTCATATAATATTTTACTGCGTGCATGGACCAATGTATGACGGTTTTCAATATAATGTTTTACTGCGTGCATCTCGACACATACACATATATATATTTTTTATTAAATAATATAATACAATTTAAATATTTTTTATTAATGGATTTGATTTTATATGTTTTGTGACATACTTATTTCTTATGTACTATTAACAACCACATTTTTAAATGTGGTTGATATTCGTCCATTGGTTATATCAACCATAATAATACATTTAAAAATGGTTGATATTCACCGATCAACAAATATTAACCATTTAAAAATGTGGTTATTGCTAGTAGATAGCTAGCCCCACTCAAAAAATAATGAAATAATTAAAGTTTTAATAAAAATATTATCTTGAAATAAAAACAAAAATAAATGCATATTAAGTTAAAAAGAAATTTAAAACATATTAAAATAAACTATAGTAAATTAAATAAAAAATAAATTAAATAATATTAAAATAAAAATAGAATAGAAAAAAAACTAAATTAAATTAAATTAAATAAAAATAAAGTACATTAAATTAAATTTAATTAATTAATTAAATTAATAAAAAAATTAAAATAAAGAAATAAAATTAAAGTAAAAAACAAAAAAGGTTTTTAAACTATTCATTTAAATTAAATTAAATAAATAAATTTAAATTTTTTTTATTTTAAATGTTATTCATTTATTTTTAAATGTGATTAATTTAATATGATTTAATTTAATATTAAATATTTTTTAATTAAGTTAATATTAAATAATTCATTATTAATTTAAATATTAGTTTAGATATTAAATAAATTAAATTAATTTAGTTTTAAATATTAGTTTTAGTTTTAAACATTAGTTTTAGATATTAATTTTAATTTAATATTAGTTCTAATTTAATATTAATTTAGATGTTAGTTTTAGTTTTAAATATTAGATATTGGTTTTAGATATTTAGTTTTGATATTAGTTTTAGATATTTGAAGGAAATTGATTTTTATTGACATTATTTAACTTTTGACTTTCATTGAATGTGGTTAACTTTAGTAAATAACGGTTGACTTTGGTTAATCTTGATTGGTTTTACTTGATTATGGTTTACTATGGTTGACTATGAGTGGATGTGGTTGAATTTGGTTGATTAATTAAGTATGGTTTACTTTGGTATACAATTTTTGGTTGACCATGTTAACATTGTTTGCTTTGGTTGACTTTGGCCCTTACATTATTTGGTTGACTATGTTTACATTGTTTGATTTGTTTGGCTAACCATGGTTGGGTTTGGTTTACATTGTTTGGTTTACCATGGTTGAGTTTGGTTGACATTGATTAACTTTGGTTGTTTGAGTGTGGTTGAGTTTGGTTGATTTTCGTTGACTTTGATTGTTTGGGCATGATTGAATTTGGTTGTTTAGCTATGGTTGACTTTGGTTGTTTAGGCATGGTTGAATTTGGATGAATTTGGTTGTTTGTGCATGGTTGACTTGGGTTGAATTGTTTATATATCATTTACAATGTTTTATTGACCATGTTTACATTTTATGGTTTGATATGGTTGACTTTGGTATACATTGTTTGGTTGATCAATCAGTTACTGTGTTACGGTTCATCCACTGGCAGAATGGCTTTGTTGAATAAGTGACCAGTATGAATAGAGCAAATATCAAATGTGAAAAGGCGTTCGGCCCCGAAAATGAGAGAGTGCATCTCTATCCACATTGGACACGTCAAAAACGTTTGTTGGACGGTCTGCCTCAATCATGGCATTTAGGTACTTTTATTATTATTATTAAAAAAAAATTACTTATTAATGAAAACATAGGAACAAATAATATAAGTAAATATATAATAAATAAATAAATAAAAATTAAATACTTAATAACAATATAAGTTCAATTATTTATATGTGTTTCAGAATGGTTGACCTTAATCCATAGTTGATGCTCAACCAAGGTAGACTTTAAATCATTGTTGACCATTGTTTAGGCATGCTTGAATTTAATGCTTCATGGTTGACATAACCAAGAGAACATTGGTATTGACCATGGTTGACATGAGCAAGAGAACATGGGAAACCATTGTTTGACCATATTATGAAGTCAATACATAGTTGACTTTGAAGTAAGGATGAGTTCAATCCAAGGTTGACACCAAACCATGAATGAATTCAATCAAATGTTGAATTCAAACCATGGTTGAATTCATTCCATAGTTGACTACAATACAATTTTGACTTCCATGGTTCACTTCAATTAATGTTTGATTTCAATCCAAGGTTAATTTTAATCCATGGTTGAATTCAATCTAAGGCTCGGTTGAATCCAAAAATTACTTCAGTCCATGGTTGAATTCAACTTGAATCCATGGTTAAATTCAGTACTTGGTTGAATTCACTGCATAGTTGACTTCAACACATAGTTTTTGTTTAAACATAGTTGAATTCAATCCATGGTTGACTTCAATCCAATGTTGAATTCATTACTTGTTTGAATTCAATCCATAGTTGACTTCCACCCATAGTTTTCATTTAAACTTAGTTGAATTCAATCCATGGTTGCCTTCAATCAAAGGTTGACTCTTAAGCAAGGCTGAATTCAATTCAATGGGCGAATTCAATCCAAGTTTGAATTCAATCCATATTTGACTTCAATCAATACTTCAATTCAATCCAAAGTTGACTTCAATCAATACTTCAATTCAATCCAAAGTTGACTTCAGTATGTGGGTGATTTGAATTGAAGGTTGACTTCAAGCGAAGGTTGTCTTAAAGGTTGACCATCCTCCAATGGTTGACTTCAGTCCATTAATAATACCAACATTAATGATTCAATTTGTGGTTGACTTAAATCCATGTTTGACTTCAATTCATAGTTGAATTTTAACTAAGGTTGAATCCAATCCATGGTTGGATTTTAAGCAAGGTTAACTTTAATACAAGATTGAACTCAATCTATAGTTGACCTCGATATAATGGTTGACTTCAACCAAGGGTGACTACAATACTTGGTTGACTTCAATCCTCGGTTGACTACAATCCTTGGTTGACTACAATGGTTGAACATGATTGACTATGTTTAACTATGTTTGACCATGGTTGAGTTTGAATGCCTAATTGACTATGGTTGACTTGTTTGGCCAAAATTGACTTTTCATTAACATTGTTTAACTTTTGACTCTCATTGAATGTGGTTAACTTTGGTAAATAATGGTTGACTTTGCTTGGTTTTACTTGATTATGGTTTATTATGGTTGATTATGAGTGGATGTGGTTGACTTTGGTTGACTAAATGAGTATGGTTGACTTTAATATACAATTTTTGGTTTACCATATTTACATTGTTTGGTTGACTATGTTTACATTGTTTGCTTTGTTTGGTTAACCATGGTTGAATTTGGTTGACCTTAGTTGTTTGGTTGACATTGAATAACTTTGGTTGTTTGGGTGTGGTTGAGTTTGGTTGGCTTTCGTTGACTTTGGTTGTTTGGGCATGGTTGAATTTGGTTGTTTTGGATGAATTTGGTTGTTTGGGCATGGTTGACTTTGGTTGTTTAGGCATGATTGAATTGGGATGAATTTGGTTGTTTGTGCATGGTTGACTTTGCTTGAATTGTTTATATATCATTTAAAATGTTTGATTGACCATGTTTACATTCTATGGTTTGCTATGGTTGACTTTGGTATATGTTGTTTGGTTGACCATGTTGACCATGTTAAAAAATTTTACTTTTATTTGGTTGACTCTCGCCCTTACATTATTTGGTTGACTATGGTTGACATTGTTAGGTTGACCATGTTTACATTGTTTACTTTTATTTGGTTGACTCTCGCCCTTACATTATTTGGTTGACTATGGTTGACATTGTTAGGTTGACCATGTTTACATTGTTTACTTTTTTTGGTTAATCATTGTTGACTTTGGTTTACATTGTTTGGTTAACCATGCTTGATTTGGGCAACCTTATTTGTTTGGTTGACTCTGCATCTTTTTGGTTGGCTTTGATTAAATTTGGTTGTTTGGGCATGGTTGCCTTGGTTGAATTTGGGCATAGTTAATTTTTGATGGATTTCCTTGTTTGGGCATGGTTGCCTTGGTTGAATTTGGGCATAGTTAATTTTTGATGGATTTCCTTGTTTGGGCATGGTTGCCTTTGGATGACTTTCGTTGTTTGGGCATGTTGACTTTGCCTGACTTGAGAGTTTACATTGTTTTTATGAATTTGGTTTACATTGTTTAGGTGACCATGGTTTATTATATTTAACCATAGTTTACATTGTTTGAGAATGGTTGACTTTGGTTTAGTTTGGAAGAATCTGGTTGTTTGATTGTTTTGGTTCACTTTGGTTGTTTCGGCATGGTTGGATTTATTTGACTTTTGTTATTTGGGCATGGTTGACTATTATTTCATCAAGGTAGACTATGATTGATTTTAAAACATGGCCAACCATTGTTTGCATGTGGTTGGGGTAAAAACGTGAAGGTGGGTAACACTTTCGTGAGAAACTAGTGCAAAGTCGTCTTTGCGGAAGTGATTCGCCCGAATAATATTTATTATTCGGCCGAATAATATTTATTATTCGGCCGAATAATGAATATTATTCGACCGAATAATTTTCATTATTCGGCCGAATAATGTAGTGGTTATTCGGTCGAATAACCACTAACATTTCTTCGTTCCGTCTAATGGCTATCCTTGAAATGTGTGCAAACGGAAGCCGAACGGAAAAATATTTCGGGTGGTAGGTTATTCGGCCGAATAATTGTTCGGCCAAACAATGATTCGACCGAATAAGTATTCGACCGAACAATTATTCGGCCGAATAATTGGTCGGTCGAATACTGTTTCTGCATAAAAGCCCAGCCTGGACTACCATTTGGCATTCCGCGCTGTAAATTCCTGGACCCCGCAAGCGGGTCCGTAGTTGATTTGCGCCACCCTCCGTTGTCGATGCTTGTGACGACGACGTTGTTGATTCACCGGTATCGATTGTTGATCGTCTGGTTTTGATGCATCCCTTCCCGTCCGCTGCTTGCGTTTTTTTCTGTAGCTGCCTGCTCTGTTGTTGTTTCCTGTCGCGGCTGTGGAAGCTGTTTTCAGTAAGTGACGAGTTTGGTGTTCGGATCTGTAAGGGACGAGTGTGGTGGGCGGATCTGTGAGTGACGACTGTGGTGGGTGGATGGTGTGTTCGTCGACGGGGGTGCTGCGTGGATCTGTGATCGGTGTAACGAGGTGGTGCCAACGTCCAAGTGTAAGTAATTGTTTTCTGTTGATGTTGGTTTTTGAATTTGATTTATAATTTTATACAGTCTCTCTCTGTAACGATTTGATGAAATGTGCTTTGTTTGCAGGATTGTTCGTTTGTTTTTGCGGTGCTGTTATCGGTGTGTTGTTGGTGTTGCGGTTTTCACGCAGGATTGACAGTTAAATTGAAGGTACGTTTTATTGTCGAGTTGTTTTGTTTTGATTTTGTTATCCTATTTATACTGTTTTTAGTTGCCAACATAATTTGGCGTTGTGTGAAGGAAATATTTGCTGTTTGGAGAGTTGGTGGTCTGAACCGGCGAGGCTTCGTGGATTGACAGTCTTTTCGCTAGCTGTTTGGGTTACAGGTCTGTATCGTTCGCGAAATTAGATTGTTTAGTTTTTTAACTTTTAATTTTTTGTTCATCATTTTAGTCTTTATTCCCTTAAAATGAACTCTGTTCATGAACAGAGATCATGAACATAGTTCATGAACAGAGTTCATGAACACTGTTCATGAATAGAGTTTATGAACAGAGTTCATGAACTCTGTTTATGTTTGTGAACAGAGTTCGTGAACTCTGTTCATGAACAGAGTTCATGTTCATGAACTTTGTTCATGAACAGAGCTCATGATCATGAATAGTGTTCATGTATGTTTCATCATATTAGCACAGTAGGGCATCATTTTTGCGCAGTACTAGCATCAAAATATGAAAATTTTAAATTAAATCATAAAATAGTCATGTAAATTTTATTGGTTGTGTTCTTGAACAGAGTTAAAGAGCTCTGTTCATGAACAGAGTTTCCTAATTATTTTTTTTATGAATATTATGTAATGTTTGTTTATTGAAATATAGATTAAAAACATAATTGATCGATGAAAAATTTGCAAGGTTACTATACTATTACAATTAACTGCATTATACTTTTTATCTGATTATGAAATGATTATCAATGTTATCTTTATTGGGCAATAGTAGTGCTCTTAGAGTGTTAGGGGAGGAATTCGTATAACTTATACAACTTTAGGCACCTCTACATTTGGTATGCAGTTCTTTATGAGATATGCCTTTAAGTCTGTAGAATTAACATGTACAACTTCAGTGTGTGTAAAATTTTCTATCATAAATATAAAGTAGAAATCTTCTAATAAGTGTATATATATATATTTTGTGAGATGTTTTTTAATTGAGATATATAATTCAACCAGATTTGATGGATGAAAAGTTTTTAAGGTTACTATAGTACGACAATTAAATGTGTTATAATTTATATTTGATAATGAAATGAATTTGTTAATGTTTGTGTAAATTTAGAAATCATATCAAATGGAAAGAGTGGAGTCTTCGAGGGGAAAGCGTAGGAGGTCATCACATTCATCAGGAATTGGTGTTCCAATTGGTAGTCCAAGGTTGTTGAATTCACCGCGGGGTTCGAGTTTATTGTATGCATCACAGTCATCTGATCACCAACGAGTTGATAGGGGTACAAATGATTCTCCTTTGTCATCTATTGGAGAGCGTCGATCTCAACCTTCTGTTGGTATGAACATTAATGTTTAATTGAATGTATAATTTGTATTTTTGTGTGTTTTGAACTTTTGGACAAGGTTAACTCTTCACTATGGCTATATTTGAAGTAGAGCGAGGTTCAGAAGATGTTCGTAATTCGACAGAGCGAGACGAAGATCAAGATAGGATTGTAGATGATGGAATAGGTGTGGGTGCAGAGCAGGGTCCTGAAGATCCTCCTAGAGCGAGAACGACATATGTTCCACTGGCTGAGGGTTGTACACCCATATCAACTTATCCGTCTGATTTACCTGATGGGCTTCCATGGCAAGGTGTTGAGCAACAAACTATCCTTGAAAGTCGTAGATCCCACTATGACAAGTTGAACAATGATCTTTGTTCTTTAGATCTCCCTCCAGAGAGCCGACAAAGTCTGGAGATTGTTTTGGGGTCTTTGCACAAATTCATTGATGCATATGAGGAACTTGGACCAACTACGAATGGTTTTGTTCATTTGATGCACAGGCGAAGGGAACAAGTTATGGGTCCAGACAAGTGGGAGGTTGTGAAGGAGAGAGTTACCAGAGAACAAGCCAATTCAATGTTTAAATTCAAAGAAGGCCTTAAGCGAAAAATGTTGAAAGTGCAATATTTTAAGTATCCTCAAATTGCACATTTAATATATGATCGATTTCTTGCAGCTTATGGTCGATTGCCATGGAATGATGAGGTTCCTAATTATTTTGCTAGATTTTTCTATGCGGAGTTTTTTTTAGGTATGAAGCCAAACTATACTGATGTTCCTTCTGACTTTTATGGAGTTGGAAAGGGACGAATATATAATCGAAAAGGTGCTCTCAGAGACCCTGCGACTCTTCAACCTCCACCTGAGATACCTTGTCCACCTAGGCTTGTGGCTTTAAGATCAAAGATGGAGCCCACATCCCAACTAGGGACAGTTGCAAGGGAATTGGTAGGTGATGGTTTAGCATTAGCTCTTGTTGGAGTAGAAGTGGGTTTGGGTCGAGAGAGGGCTCGTGCTACTGTTCGTCAAAATTTTATTTACAAGATGAATGACGAGGTAGATGCATTGAGCATCGATGATCTCAGGGCTTATGCTAAGTCTTGTTGAGATATAGCTTCAGATGTGTTATCCAATGACACATCGAGTATGGGAGAGGTTTGTTGATTATGCTATGACAATCTATTTGATTTTTTATTATTCATTTTGAATTGAATTTTTTGCTACATAGTAATAAATATATTAAGCAAATGTATTTTGTTTGCAGTTTTCTAGAATGTTAAATGCACATAATTTTCGAGTCTCCAGTAGTCAAAATGAAGAGCAACCTAGTCAAAATGAAGAGCGTTTTGGAGAGGTATTTTAATTATAATATTTATGACTGAACTTGATTTTTTTTGTTTGTTTGAATTTTAATAAATATCAATATATGTTATTGTTAATTTGACTTATCTATGCAGGTTTCTTTAGATTCCAACTTTTTAGATGATTTACCATCTCTTGTGAGCTAATGATTTTAATTTTTTTGTTTTGGTTTTAAGTTAATTGCTTAATTTTTTATATGTATTTAAGTTATGTTTTATTCATTAACAAAATTTAAATTTTAGGGGAGAGATCATTTGGAAATTGGGGGTGAAGATGTGGGCTCTTTAATGAATGCGGATATTGGCACCGAGGTAATTTTGTTGAACTAGAAATGATCTTTGATATAAGTTTAAAGTTTTAAATTTTTTGGATTTATTTGAAGCTTGTTTGCATGCTTTAGGATTCATAAATTACTTTTGTACATGTTGCAGCTTGGCTCTTTGAGATCCTTTGGAGCCAAAGGGAAGGCTCTAGTGGAAAAAAGTGGTGGACATGCATTCAAAGAATTTGATGTATGATTTTTTTAATAATTGAATTGTATTTTTAGTATAAGTTTAATATTTTAATATCTTGAATTTAGTTTAAAATTGTTTAAATAATTTATGATCTAGATTTATAATTTGTTTTTTTGTGTATTGTAGGTTGAGTTCAGTCCCACAGAAGGTCCTAGTGGAAAATAGTGGAAAGATATTGGTCCAGATGGACAGTGGTTCAGATTTTATTGTTTTTGTTGATATATATATATTGTAGTTCAGACATGAAGGGTATTTATTTTTTGATTATACATACATGTACATTGAACTCACATGTTCATTAACGTTTTTTGGATTATATATGAGTACATGTTAATTATTTCTTGTTTGGTAAAATGTTTAAAATATGTTTTGAATGAATGTTTTAAATGTTTTGATAATGTTTATAATATGTTTTGCATGAATGTTTAAAATGTCTTGATAGGTGCAATCTAAAGTTAGGAAATGTTGAATGATGAAAATGAATGTTATAAAGTTAGAAAATGTTGAATGATGAAAATGAATGTTATGGAAGAATGAATGTTGGGAAAGAATGAATGGGAGGGGTTAGGAATGTTTACAATGTTAATTTAAGTTAGGAAATATTCAATGTTGAGAATGAATGTTAATTGAATGTTGGGAAAGAATGAATGGGAGGTGTTATGGAAGAAGGAATGTTTTCAATTTGTTATGTTGAGAATAAATGTTATTAAAATGTTGTTATGATGAAACATTGAAACATTTGATAGGTGCAATTTAAAGTCTAGAAATGTTGAATTTGTAAAAAAAATTCATTCTGTTATGTTAAGAAATGTTATGAAAAGAATGAATGTTGAGAAAGTGTTGAACCATAAGAATGAAGGTTTAAAATAAACTAAGAAATGGGATGCTAAAATGCAAAGAAATGAAATGATAGAAATTTTTGATAGAAAATGTACGAATTGTTTGATAAGAGTTTCAATATTTTGGTAGTTTGATTCTTATGTAAATTTTAAATTGTAATTAATGTTGTTCATATGTTTATTGTTTGATATGCATATGTAAATTTCAAAATTTAACTAATGCTTTTCATGTGTTCATTGTTCAGGTACTTTGTAGTTTGTGAATTTCTAAATGTTGAAATCATGGCAAATGGCGATAATGATTTTTTGTTTTTTAATCACAAGTGAGGATTTCCGGATTGTGAAGCTTATGCTAAGTTAGAGCAATGAATTTTAGACAACAATTCGATGAATTTTTATCGATTTGTTGTAAATAATCATTGCTCTAATTTAGCATAAGCTTCACAATCCAGGAATTCTTGTTTGTGATTAAAAATCAAATGATTGTTATCTTCATTTGCCATGATTTCAGTTATGTGAACTTACATATGAGATATATTATTTGTGTGCAACAATCATATATTTAAAATTTATATAGATGAACAACTTGTTTTAAAAAATTCATTCAGATCATATTTATGGTGAAGTACATATTAAATAAACATGTTCGATGGATTGAAAGAATACAAAATTTAATAGGTCTTTTTGTGATTTTTCATTGGCATCAATCAATCAAAAGTAAAAATTCGGGGCGGAGTGGGGATAGCCACATCCGTTATCTCATCCCTTAATGGTCTAATAGACATATGGGGACCCGAATAAAATACTTTTGAATTTTCAAATTATATTTGAATTCATTTTTAAGCATGTTAAAGTACAACCATTTAAGCTCTTATGTTAGTTGTCATTCAAGAAAATATTCATAAAAACTCAATGAAAAAATATACTGTGCACAACAATTTTGATAATTGGACAAAAAATATATTGCACACAACAATTGACATGGACAAAAATATAGATCAATTTATTTTTGATATGTAGTTAAAAACATCGCAATGGAATGCCATCTTCAACTATCCGTTCATGGTCACATATGGATAGTTTCCATTTTTTGGTTTTTAACTGTTTTTTTTATGGAACTTGTATCAATTTTATTCGAGATGCACATACTAAATGACTATACTGACAACATATAACATCGGGCTCATAATCTTGAAAGTAGACATAATTTTTAGTCATATGCATTTGCTGAAAAAAGTAGCCTTTTAAAATGATGGATCCTCTTTCGTATGTAAATCCGTTGTCGTTGTAGTCCTCCAATAAATTCATTTTTCCTTCAGTGCATCGCATCAAATAATATTTGACATTTTCAGTGTTGTCTACAGGTGCAATCACAGCGAAAACATCTCCTGCGCAAGTTATAATTGGTGTTAGCGTATTTAAATGAATTAAATTGACTATACTTATGGCGATGGACTAGAATGAACAATTAACTTAAAAGTCAAAAACAAGTTTATTACCTTCTCTTACAAGATCTGAAATTCTATCGCCATCAGACGATATTGCTATTTATTCTGATTCTAATTCTTCTACACTTGCCAGTGGCATTTTTCCTTTTGGATTAATCTCTGTGTGTCTCCAAGCTTTTACGTATGTGACATACCCATTTGTGTGAGTTAGTGAAGTAGTAAAATTAAAAAAAAAATTTACTCCTTACCCATTTTAAACGCCATAATGGTCGTTCTATATAATTAATCTTTAGTCTACATATCTTTAGACTTAGATTATCTCAGTGTGACATACCCAATAACAAATTATTCTTAATAGCATTAACAAGAAAACTTATGCACACGGCTTTAGCCAGCATCTGTTTCATTCAACCATGAAGTTTAAATACCAACTAAGTCAACCTCATTGATTAAATTTACAACATTCGAAAAAAGAGAATAATACATTGAACATCATATTCAGCCATAGAAGTTCTATTCAAAACTACTGACACTACTAAAATAAAGAGTCATTATCCTAACTTTGAACGACTTCATATAATGCTTAACCATTTGTCTCACTAACTTGCCAAAAACCTTAAAACATAACTATAAGTTTCCACAATGACAACACGATAGCCATTCCACATAGATATAATTAAGATTCACATAACAAACCTACACTTATAATAACTTCGCATGCACGCCATGATAATTAGTCATGACATTTTGACAAGGCCAACAATACTCATAAACACACCATTATGCACCATACATGAAGAGATCATATGCGCGTGGTTCACCCAACACCGAGGGCTACGTCCACCAAGAAGGTCATCTTTATTATCATAAATCCAAAGTAATTCTGCGCAGCAGCTGTTACAATGCTTACATTTACACTTTCACCATACATTCTATACTTTATTAAGAACGTGACCAAGTCGGTTCATAAGCCAAAGACTTTATCTAACATATTTACTTCATAATCAAGTATGTTAACATCTCCGTCATAGCTGGTATTATTTTAAGCACTTAACACTAACACGTTAGTAAACTAGAAGTTTCCACATATATTATTATGATTCATGTAGCGAAGGTGTTCAATTATAATCAAAGAGATTTACATTGGTAATACGATTGTGGCAATTTTCCACTTTCTCCTCGCCTCCCTCATCGAGGATACTTTGAGGTATTCAACACTAACATTGAAACAATTACAGAGATCGGTCTCTGATAATTAAAATCTTAAACAAGTTCCTTTTAAGGCATTCAAGGTGATCAAATTTTATAATAACTTAATAGATTTCTTTCGGACATTTAAGCTTACAAGGATTTATGAATCCGGATAGCAAATAAACTAGGATCCTGCTCTCCCCTACACAATGTCGTACAATGATGTACTATTTACAATCTAATAGTTTTTAAACCATATCTCAAGTCCGACACTTTTCAAAAGTATTGTAAACATATAATAATATATGTCATGGAATTAAACCATGGCTCCTAGTTCGAGTTGCTGTATATACTAACACTGGCTGTGGAGTTGATCAGGTCGATTTCGGTATAAACACCCATATGCAAAATCCTACTCTAGTTCATATAATTAAACCCTGATGTGTGGATCACACAGTCCTATGCGTGTTCTTTCCTGAAGGGTTTATCGCAATGTGCTCCACAAAACCTAGGCGATCCATCTTTAGATCCATGCCCTTCCATCAAGGTCAAAATTCTCTATATATCAAAACTCACTGTTTCCTCATCAAGGTCGTTATTCCTCTTATACCTGCTCGTTATCTCTATCTCATAGAGATCAACAATAAAGGAAGAGGTAAGGAAAGAATAATTACCAGAACTCTCTGTTTTCATACAGGGGTCCGATAGGTGGGTGCTAATTCTAATGTGCAGAGGTTTCGAAGTTTGGATACCGCCCCGGTGATCCATATGAGAATTAAAGGTAGAATAGATACTACCCTGCACTCTATTCTATAAAAATATAACTGAAGGAATATGATTCCAGAAATTACCATCTCCATACACTTAAGTTTCCAGCCAGGTAATTAACCTATCAAAAGGAACACGATTTCATTCATTCCATAACCATGCAATTAATATGTAAATCGCATTCTACATATTATAACCTATAGACGGTGTATACAAGTCTGCACCTCCACGATGTAAATAAAAAGTAACAGGGGAATTATATAATAAGGATCACGGTTTTCAACGCAGCATGTATATATAAAAAGACAAGGGATCTGGATAGATTTCCCAGATCTGGCTCCAAGAAGCACTAACGAAAAACAAGCTCAAGTTTTTTCGACTCGACCTAACAAGGATCTCGATGGGGTTAAGAATCTGGCTTTATGCAGCACCTGGGATAGATATAGGTACGGTTTCGACTCCATATGACAGAGATCAATCTAAGTTTTTATCATACGACACAATACAATGCATCTTGATAGAGATCCCAATAACGTCTTTCAACTCTGAAATAAAAAGGTGAAACTACGGAGAGATTCTAATCCGATGAAAATTAGAATCCAGCTCTAAAATTCCCCACAGATGATTCTAGGTAGATGCAAAATACCTCAACGCCGAATTCTATGTTTCGGATCAAACCTCAACAATAGCTGCGAACTTCCTCTCCAGCTCCACCATCAAGCCACCGGCGTTTTCCTTTTTGATTCAGAACCCCTTTCATCTCGATCGCCCCCCTACATTTTGCCAATTCCCCAATATATTCCCCAATGCTCCCCAAAATCCTCGACCCTAACGCCCCTCCATTCGAAAATAAAGGATCTGGCTTTATCCCGAAAAACAACAATATATTCCCTGATGACAAATGGCGTTGGAACTAGTCCAAGTGTTCTACCCAGGGAAAAGAATTTATGTTTTCATAAGTAACCGAAACTGAACAGCGTCAAGGAAATCGTGGAGCTGGATTGTGAACATCGAGTTCCCCAATCAAGAAAATCTTGGCAACGTCATAGTGGTTGCGAATGGTGCTGCGCTCTTTGTGAGTCAAGGGAACATCCACTTAAGATTACTCCTTTTAAATAAATGTAACTAGAAGATATCAATGACCATGACCTCCATTGTGCGAGAGAGAGAGCTATCTTTTCTCCAACGTGAAAGTTCACTAAATCTAAGAGTTAAAGTATATTAAAAGAATAGTTCACTCAATTTATATACATATATATATATTTTAAAGGAAATGTATTAAATCATGGATATTTTTCCTTGTCTAAATATATGTATAGAGAACTTTATTTTAGGATAATTTCTTTGCCTATCATATGTTTCATCTCGAATTACTTTTGAATTCTTTATATATATATAACATATATACCTAGATATTATACATGTACCAACTCTTGTTTGCATTAAATGCATTACCTCTTACACATGTAGGTACATTATCTCTTATACACGTACATTGGATTCTAAATATATATATATATATATATATATATACCATAAATTATTTATTCTCAATAAAAAGGTTCCTATGGATGTCTCCATACCAATATAATCTTCTTGGTGTATCCATGTCTTAAAGTAGTACGAAATGGTACATTGTAACTTAGTCTCACTTAGGCTTGTGGCCGTAATAAAAGTTAGGATTTAAGCTATTAAGTGCTTAATACACGTTCACTACATACTAGCTATTTACATGATACTTTTATTCGCCATTTCCTTAATACTGATCTTAAATAAGTTGAGGAATATAGGTTTCTCTTTAGGGAAACGTTTTCCTCAAACTTCCAATAGAATTAATTAACCTCGATGACCATTTCTCTTGTCATCCCATGGTCACGGTGCATCCCCAGATTTTTTATTTTATTTTATTTCATTTCTTCCCCCTAGTTTAGTTGTCGTCGATTAGTTGTATCACCGTCTCTTAAGTTTACAAATTATAAACTAGCAATTAAACCTCATAAGTTACCGAGTTTACTAAAGGGCCCTTCGCCTTGAGCTCCTGACTAGTAACCAAGTGTACAACAATATTTTTTATTTTTAACATAATAGGTCATAAAGGAGGGATATCACATCCTTCCCCCTAGTTTAGTTGTCGTCGATTAGTTGTATCACCGTCTCTTAAGTTTACAAATTATAAACTAGCAATTAAACCTCATAAGTTACCGAGTTTACTAAAGGGCCCTTCGCCTTGAGCTCCTGACTAGTAACCAAGTGTACAACAATATTTTTTATTTTTAACATAATAGGTCATAAAGGAGGGATATCACAACGTAGTTGTTTGTTATGTTTTCACAAACTTCTGTAGACTCAACATTTTCAATGCAAATATGACAAAAGCATGATTGCTTTCTACTGTTAAATGCAAACACGTTGTGAAATGATTTTGTTTGAATAGAGTGAAGATCTTTAGTTCCATGTATGGTGCTAGCGTCATATCGTATTGATCTATTTATATCTTGAACCCCAACAAGCCAAAAAAATCTACACAATAAATGATGAATCACTTTCAAAGAACAACTTTTAATGTTAGTGTATATGTACTTAAATGTTAGTACATACATTTTTTTAAATTTTAAGAAATAATATAAATTAAAAAAAGTGGACATACCTGCGCACATCTTTTGATTGTTGATTATAATCATGGCTTAGATTTAATTGACACCATTGGACAACCTCTGCAGCTGAATGAAACCGTGCAGAAGAATAGTTCATTTGCCATCTTCGAAGTGCTCTTTTCACTCATGCTCCTGCACCATCATGCTCACCTTTTCCATGCCCAGTTTCAAAGAAATTCCAGCGATGTTTAATGTTCAGCGCTTTATGAAGTCGACATAACCAAAAAAATGATCGTGAAGATTTAAATTGACCCGCACATCCATCAGACCATATCCAATGCTCATTGAATTTGACTTCGCGTTTTTTCAGTGAGTCATAGAAAATATTTTCTATACAATGTTGAACAAAATGTGTGTCGTGTGTACGATCATCGCTGATATAGAAGTGATATTCTTTAATCACATCTCGATTGTCACATGTGCTTTCAATGCCATCGACATCCTGTTGAGAATGCCTATATATAACATGGACAAATATCGAAACTTGGTCAGAGTGATAGTATTCACTTTGTATCTCTTTTTGTGCAGCAAATGTATAGTTTTCAGCAAAATCAACCACCAACAAAATTGTTCCGAGTGGAAAAATTTCACGAGACTGTTTGAATTGAAGATCTTGCCAGCGTGCTCTATGTGAATGCTGGGTGTATTTATAAATTTCGCTTTCAAATTTTTTGAGAAAATCTGTGACGCATATCTTGTCTTCTAGCAAATCAATTCTTTTGGAATGTGAATCACTAGAACTTGTACTATAGTTGATGTATTCGTATCTCTTCCAATCAACATTTACATTTGACAACGATTGATCATTATCAATAGGATATTTATTGTGGAATAGCACCAAATTTCCACAATGATAACAATGTTTTCCATTGACACATTTCTTTGAATAAAATACTTCATCGTGATTTCTCTCACATAAAATTTGAGATATGAATTCACGTATCATCGGCGGAGGTGGTGAATTTGTCCAAAACATTTTACCAAATTCAAGAAACGTGTCATAATATAACTGAAATTGCACATGATAACGACAACAACATGTATCACGTATAGTTATAGGTCGAACATACCATGGTTTTTGTTGCACAAATGTAGTCATTGATATATTAATTCCACGATGATCTTCCTTGAATTTATTGAACAATTGTACTTGTGTCATGTCCATTATATGTTTTGGTTGGCTTTCATATACATTTCGTGATATTCTTTTGCGTATCACATCTCTTGAATTTGGTGAAACTCGAGCATGTTCCAACCAATATTCTCGTACAATATCTTTAACACCTGCTCCTAATCTATCTTTGTAAGGTTGTCTACAAATAATTACCCAACAAGCAAGTTCATTATTTTCATCTATTTGCATTCTGAATTTGTTATGTTTGTATAATGTTTTTCTTGATGTTCCAACTGCTTTTGCTAGTTCTGTTGTCAAACGCTTTTGTTTAGTACTAGCTGAAAGAATTGCTGTATGAATTGCTTTACGTGCAACACTGATATCTTTCTTCCTGGATTTTCCAAATTTTTGTATTGCATCACCTATATTTTCCATCACATTTTGTTTCAATTTCGACTCTTTTGTCGCTTTGTGAATACCCAATAATGATGTAGCACCTTCTAACTTCTTGGACACTAATAAACATCTCAAAATTTGTGCTTGTCCTGCTATAGAGTAATCCTTGAGAACTTCATCATAAATTTTTGTAGCACGATATCGTGCAACATGTATTGGTAGTTTTTCTCCATATTTGTCGCAATCAATGTCTTCTAACATTTCATCATCAATAGTAAAAGTATCTATACACCAAGTTAAATTTAATTTAACATATATCAAAAAATAAAATTCATTATAAAAAAATGAATTTGGAAAATATATGATATATACATACCAGGTCCAATTTCTGGATCTTGAACTTGATCTTCAATATTGACTTCATCGACATTAGCATGTAAATCACTATTTACATCTTCTACAATGTTCTTTTCAACTTCAATTTGTTCTTCTTGTACTCTATTTTCAATTTCCATCTCTTCAACATTATCATTTAAATCTGTATTTATATCTTCAATATTTCTCTCTTCCGTTTCGGCAACCTTTTGTTTTTTGGCAATATATCTAAGTTTTTGTTTCTCTCTATTATCATCATCATCATGTTTACGATCAGCTTTTCTTTGACGTTTTCTTTTATTGCCCATGGTTGTTTAATCTATAGATGATAAATTAAAGAATCATGTTACTTTATAGTAAAAATAAATAAATTAAGATTTAAAAACATTTACGGATTTTATAAAAACATGAACTGAAATTTACTCTACCTTATAAAAATTTTGTAAGAGTCTTTTGAAGAAGATTTCTTTGGAATTAACTTTCCTTTGAAAAAAATCTCTGAACAAAAATCTTCTTTGAAAAAAACCTTCTTCGAAAGAAATAAGAAACTTCTCGACAATAAATTACCCTACCCATTGGAAAATAATAAAAACACCTTGTAAATAAATCTTTGTTGTAAAAATCATTGCAAAAAAACCTCTTTGAAAAAATATCTACAAAAAAAGCCAATAGAAAAAAGTACTTTGAATAAAAACTTATTTGTAAACATAGCTGGGAAAAAACCATTGTAAAGAAATAACTCTTTGAAAAAACCCATTTCAAAGAAATAAGAAGTACAAAACTACCTTGCAAACAATCATTTGCAAAATACTTTAGCAACATAACTATTTGAAAAAACTCCTTTCAAATAAATAAGAAGTGCAAGACTACTTTGGAAAGTGCAAAACTACTTTGGAAAAAAACCATTTGTAAATTATCTTACCAAAACAACTCTTTGAAAAAATCTCTTTCAAAGAAATAAGAAGGAAAAATACATTTTTTTTGCAAAAATACTTTGGAATACACACTTTTTAAATACAATCCTTGCAAAGAATCTCCTTGCAAACATGTCTAAGAAAAGAAATATTTTGAAAAAACTCCTTGCAAATATGCCTTAAAAAAAAACACTTTCAATGTGTCTTTTGGAAAAAAGAAGAAGAAACATACTTTGTAAAAACTTCTTTTTGCAAAAAATGTCTTCTTTGCAAATATGCAATAAGAAAAGAAATATTTTGGAAAAACTCCTTGCAAATATGCCTTAGAAAAAAATCACCTTCATTGTGCCTTTTGGAAAAAAGAAGAAGAAACATACCTTGTAAAAACCTGCTTTTGCAAAAAAATGTCTTCTTTGCAAATATGCAATAAGAAAAGAAATATTTTGGAAAAACTCCTTGCAAATATGCCTTACAAAAAAAAACTCCTTCAATGTGCCTTTTGTAAAATAGAAGAAGAAACATATCTTGTAAAAACCTCCTTTTGCAAAAAATGTCTCCTCCTTTCAAAATTACTTTGACAAAAAAATGCGAAGTTAAAACATGCGAAAATAATGAATTAACTTTAAGTTTATTTATATGAGTATAAAAAACATTTTTTTTTTCCCGACCGACGAGATTTTTTTCCGTTTCATTATTCGGCCGAATAACCTTCGCCATAATTCACAGCGCCGTTACGGAAAAACGTTATTCGGCCGAATAATTATTCGGCCGAATAATTATTTCGGCCGAATAATCTCTGAAACATGTAAGATTCAGATTGCTGCAGAATTTTCAGGTTTCTCCATTTTCGGAAGGGAAAAACCACCTCTTACACAACAAAACGAATGTCGGACTTCATACCAGTAGATTCATCATTGAATCTACTTTACTAGGGTATAAATTTTGTTGTATATAGATAAGAACTGATATTTTTTAAGTTTTATTTTCGTAACATGTGTCGAGTTATGATTCAACTCTTTAAAAAAACGACGAAAAGAAAAATCCATAACTTTAAAAATACAACACCAAAAAAATCGAAAAAAATGTCGGACTCTTCATTGGCGTGTCTACTTCAAAAGAGTGTTCGTATATTTTTTGCTTTTATAGCGGATTGAGAGAAAAGTGGTGCAACAAAAAAGTTGTTGAAAATCGACTGAGTTTTCCCATTGATCGACTTTAAAAAAATATAATAATTAGTATATAGATCCATTGGATGCAAACTTATAGTCAGGCACTAGTACATTGTGAGTAGATTGTCGTAGCATTTTCTGTTTTTGCAAAACACAAGTCTAACAACGATTTTAGTGGTGCAACAAATCATAACTCTTTTGTAGTCTTTTCATTTTATAAGAACATACTGTCAAACATTTGCGAAATCGACATATCAAATCTTAATAAAAAAAATTGAAAAAATTATGAGTAGAAAGCTAACATAATTCTACAAAAGTTTTCTTTTTACGGCAAAGTCAAATTTTAAACAAAAATATCACTTTTGTTTGCCCGAAGTTGAAAAACATGAAAAAACCATAATTATTTTCTCACGAGACCCCCCAAAATAGACACCCAGCCATGGTTGACTTTGATTTGATTCTTTGGTTTCATCGACATAGTTGACATTTTTTAACATGGATTGGTTAACCGTGGTTGAATTTGGCTGGCCATGGTTGACTTGGTTGATGATGGTTTCCTATGCCTAATTGTTTTTACATTATTTGGGCATGGTTGACTTTTGTTGATTCAACAGGGCTGACCTTGGTTGTTTGGTCGACTTTGATTGTTTTGGTTGGCTTTGATTAACTTTGGTTGACTTCAGATGAATTTGGTTGTTAAGGCATGGTTGACATTGGTTGACTTTGCTTGAATTGTTTATATGAATTTGGTTTACATTGTATAATTGACCATTATTTATTATCCTTAACCTTGGTTTACATTGTTTGGGAATGGTTGACTTTGGTTTAGTTTGTAGGACTTCGGTTGTTTGGTTAACATTGGTTATTTTGGTTGACTTTGGTTATCTAGGCATGGTTTTGACTTTAGTTGTTTGCGCATGGTTGGATTTGTTTGACTTTGTTTTGGCATGGTTGAGTTTGTTTGACTAAGATAGACTATAATAATCAATGGTTGGCCATTATTTAGGCATGGTTGAATTTCGTGTATCATCATTCCATATGGTTGCATTATAGTTGACTATGGTGAAATTTGGTTAACCACGGTTCACTATGTTTAGCCATGGTTGAGGGCATTCCATTGTTGACCACGGTTAACTTTTGTTAACCATGGTTCACTATGTTTAGCCATGGTTGATGACATCCCATTGTTGATCATAGTTAACTTTTGTTAACCATGGTTCACTATGGTTGATGTTGGTTAAACATGGTTGACTTTAATGCACCATGGTTGACTTCAAATGGCTAGTTATGGAAGACCATGTTAAACCATAATTGATCATAGTTTATAGTGTTTGACCATGGTTAGAGCCATTACGAACCATGGTTTACTATGTTTAATCATGCTTAAAAATAATATATTAACCATGGTTGAATATATTTAACAATAGTCTAGCATTGTATATAAAAATGTTATAGTATGGTTAACCATGGTTGCAAATTATTAGTATTATTATTAATGTTAGTATTTTTTATTCATGTTAGTATTAATTTTAGTTTTATTAGTGATATCAATACTACATTAATAATATTATTAATGCTATTAATTTTAATATGATTAATATTATTATTAATATCAAAATTATTAATAATATTAATATCATTATTAATATTAAAATTATGTCATATTATGCAATATAGTTATATTTAAGTAGTAATAATGTAAATGATGATTAAGTATTAACCATTTTATAAAGTAAGATTTAATTAATAATTTTAGAAAGTTAACATTAAATACATTCAATACATTCTTTCACCTCAAGTTTAAATGTAATATTAATATATGTCAATTTTAAATGTAATATTAACATGGGATATAATATTAATATTAATACATTAAATTAAAACAATAGATTATATATATATATATATATATATAAAATTGAACAATATACTAAATTAATATTAATATTAACATGAGATGAGTTTTGATGTGAGGAAGAAAATCAAATAAGTCCCTCCCGATCTCTCGTGGGTCTCATCTTTTCAATGCCAGGATGAACGGGATCATTTTTTGTATAAATGTATATATTGTATTTTTTCTAAATCATGTTAGGGTATTAGTTTTGAATTGAAATTTGAATTTTTTTTAATATTCAAATTCAATCAGTTCAAATATTATAGTAGTGAATATAGTCCATACTAAATACGACATTGTACCTTTTTACTATAATTTAAATATTATAGTGGATATTGTAGTATAAATTTGAATTGTTTGTAATATTTATATTTTTTTTCTCATAATGTTTATATAATTTTCTTATCAATGTGTATACTATTATTTTTCTAAATTTTATTAGGGTAATAATTTTGAATTAAAATTTGAAATTCTTTTTTAGTATTGTGAAATTAAATTGTTTTTATATTAAAATATAAAATTGTATATTTTTATTATATTGAAATATGTCATATTATATAATCATTGTCATACTTTTATTACATTAACTATATAAATTAATTTTATATTCAAATATGGTATTGAAATGTTATATTCAATGTTACATTGTGAATTTGAATTACTTTTATTATAATGAGAATTTAAATTGATATGATAAAAAAATATAATTTTGATTATATAACTTTTCAATGTTTATAATTTTATTTCTTAAAATGTTTGTATAATTTTTTCCATATATAATTTTTTTATAATGTTTACTTAATTTTATTTTATGATGATTATATAATGTTATTTAGTTCAAGTTTTTAATAATTTATATATAATTATATTTTTTTTAAATAATAATTATTTTTTTACTTTTATTACATTTTTACTACATTGACTATATAAGTTAATTTCATATTGAAATATGGCATTGAAATGTTATATTCAATGTTACATTGTGAATTTGAATTACTTTTACTAGAATTAGAATTTAAATTGATATGATAAAAAAATATAATTTTAATTATATAACTTTTTAATGTTTACAATTTTATTTCTTAAAATGTTTGTATAATTTTTTCCATATATAATTTTCTTATAATGTTTACTTAATTTTATTTTATAATGGTTATATATGTTATTTAGTTCAATTTTTTAATAATTTATATATGATAGTATTTTTTTAAATAATAATTATTTTTTTATAAATATTTTTTATTTTTTTATATTATATTTACATGATTTTATTTATATTTTTTACATAATTGTTACTTTTATTTTGATTATAAATCATTTAAATAATTTTAAAAATTAATTACATTTAATATTTTAAGACAATTTGTACCAAACACACTTACCTCCTTTGCATTGTAATTACAAAATAACTTATATAATTTCAAAATATAATTATATTTAATATTTTAAGAAAATTTGTTTGATCATATATACAGGAAATTTATTAACTTTAAAAAGTTATTTTAGTTGAAAACAAAACAATGCAAAAAAAACGTTTTGAATATTTATTAATATATAATTACACTATAATATTCCAGGTCATCTTAGTCTTTAATATTAGATCCATCTTAGTCTTTAATATTAGATCATTGTAGTATGAGGTCATAGTAGCCTTTAATAAAAAATTGTAGTAGTGATTAAGCATATACTATATAGTGCAGATGGAAGAGATGAGCAAACTACAGTTATTTAAATGAGTTTTTAAACAATTCAACTCCGTTGAAGCATCCATTGTTTTAAGCTACAGTTATTTAAATGGGTTTTTAAACGATTCAACTCTGTTGAAGAATCCATTGTTTTAAGCATTTTATTTTGATTGGCAATCTTTGAGACAATTAGGGTGAATTTAAGATATTAATAATAAACATGAAATCTAGGACAATAATCTAATTTAATGTATTTTACATTTAAAATAAGTTATGCTAATAAATATAATTAAGTTTAATGCATTTTACATTCAAAGTAAATTATGGCGGCTAGCAAAATATAAATTAGAAGCAAAAAAGAATTATATATATATATATATATATATATATATATATTATCAGCATAAAACTTAATAAAATAATAATTATTTATTATATTATTATTTATCATTGGTACGTAAACCATGTCAGTTTAATACTAAAATATACCGTCCAAGCAAAACCATTCTATTATATACTTATTGTTTAAATCTATCCATCATAAACTTATTGTTTAAGGAAATCCCGGAGCGAAAGCTTGATCCAGTAGACTTAGCTAAAGAGAGGAAAGATGAATAAGCCTCAAATAATTTAAAGTATACATATATTTCATGAATCAACCTATTATATCTAATTCCTGTAGCTTACCCCTCTGCACTCGTAATTGCACTCACAATCCAAGATCAATATGATTATTGCAGGGATTGTGCAAGGTATGGGAGAGGAAAAACACCCCTCTGCACTGGAAATTGCACTCACAACCCCAAGATCAATCTGATTATTGGGATTTTGCAATCCGACAAGCTGTAAGGCATGGGAGAGGAATTAGAACAAAGTTAATGATTTCAAATATAAAACCATTTAACTAATTCTCATTAATGATTTCAGATATAAAATGATAAATGGTTTCACATCTAAAAACCATCACACCCCATTCTAAAATATGAAAATGTTAAACGTCATCTATAACCAATTCTGGCACATGGCCACTCAATCCGTTTGTTGGGAACTCAATTTGATTGCGCACTCAATTTGATTGTTGGCCCCCTCAGCACCACTGATCTCTTCTTGGGCACGTAATTCGTTTTTGCTCCTGAGCACGCAATTGCGTTTATGCTCCTGTGAACACAATTAAGAAGGTGGGGCGTATCTTCTCAGAGAATTAATTAAACATTATTGAAATATGGGTGTATGAAATATTCAGCAGTGAAGCTATTCTTTAATGATGGAGCGTTCGAATTTGCCCAATATATTTCCACACCAAATAAATTAAATATTTCATGACAGAGCACTTGAAATTTCCACACCAAATATAAAAACCCTTATTGAGATATTTTTACTACTCACATGTTCAAACTTGAACTTATTGATGCCCAATTATCTTTCTGTTCTTCATGCTCATAAGCCAAGGGAGATCTGTTTAAGAAAAAATTATCTTTCTGTTCTTCATGCTCATAAGCCAAGGGAGATCTGTTTAAGAAAACAAGTATTAGCATCTCAAAAGCACCTCAACCGATCAATGAAATTTGCTTACAAAGCTATAATTGATGATAATTTCCTTGCATAAAAATTCTATCCAAAAGAGGAGTTAATGACAATAGATACTATCCCCATCGGAAAAGAACTTGTCCGCGTAAAAAAAATATAGCACCACACATGAGCTCCATATATCCACTTCCTTGGAGTACCTTCCTTTCAGTTTTTCGGAAACTATATAATAGAGACTGCAAATCTTTGCAGAAATTATTCCATGAAAAGAAAAGACATACCAACAAACATATTCATAAGGAAAGAAAATTGAAGTTGCATTCACCGCTATATAGACAGATCTATTAGCTTTAAGAGTACATTGTTTAAAACATATATATTACCTATAAATTGTTTGAAAGGAAATAGAGAACATTATATAAGGTAGGGTACCTACAACATTGAATGAAATTAATCAAAAACATGTTGTGTGTGCAAAATACTGCAGCCGAAGGAGGAGGTCGTGTCACCTGTGATTCTCAACACCATTGCCTGCAGGCAACTGATCCAGCTTGTGGGTGTAGATAATATAAACACCTTCTCAGTACACACCCAGGTGCACCAAGTTAAAACACACAACGAAAACAGATGAGGAATCGCCTCCATTATTCAGGACTTGCCTCTCATCTACTTAACTTGTAATGAGCGATTTGTTCTATTGTGCTTGTTGTGAGGTGAGGCCATTGCTGATTACGGTGGCTCGACACAAAGGGCGTGAAGAGTTTGTAGGACATAGGAGAAGCCAACGATCAATAGTGAGGGAACCTTGGTGTTCATCAAATTGGTGCTTAAGAAATGGAGGCATCCTTGTCAAGGCCTCAAGGGTTTTCTCCATCTTTGCTACCCATTTTAGTTTCTTTATTTTATAGTATGTTTTATTTCATTCAATTAATATAATTTGATTTTATTGTATTACTATGTTTCTTGCATTATATCTGTGCATGTAGTTATTTATTTGCTCTTTAATTTCATTCTCACATAAATCTGGATCATTGAGCAGGTGGTGTTTCTTAGTTCATAGATTAGTGCTCCTCACTAAGCCCAAGGGTTCTAGTGGTGTAGTTGGTATCTTAATACCTTAACTCATGATGATTCATTTTGTTCATAGATGGACAACATGGACGTAGATGTAGGTTGGAAAGTAAACTTCAACAACAATAGGAATTTCTTTAACCCTTGATTTAATCCTTACAAAGATTTCATTGTTCACTTTCCTCACACGGGGACTCATTTTTTGGGGAATTTCACAATAGGTAATTGATTTAGGTGTCATTGGTGTTTTTTGCAACATTTGAAGTTTTTAGCATAATGAAATTGGAATTTATCTTTTTAGTGTGTAGTAGTGCACCATATTAAAAGAAACTGAAAACATTGACCAATGAAAAAGTTAAGACAAAACTTTAACAATCTATTCTTTTAGTTCATGAGTTTTGTCATAAGAAAAATAGAAAAAAATACAAAACAATAATATTTCTTTAAAAAAATTATATATTTGAAATCAATAGAAATAGGGATATATCTATGTCTACAATTTCATTATTTATGAGCATATATATCATATTATAGAGGTTCATAAAAATAGATACGTTGAAAATGAAGAAAAAAATGTTGAATTTGTTATGGTTTATGTAGTACATACCAATGGCCCGATCACTCTGAACCTAAGTTCGAAGAATATACATAGGATGAGTGATGACACATAATACATTACAAGATGCCAATATAAGCGTTTTCAAATGTGAGAATGTTAATTTAAAACTCAAGTTTTCCAAGTGGTATAAACTTCATCGTGACAAAAACATGTGTGCATTCTGATGTTCTTAGTGTGCACACATTATTTTGTTACATAACACGTCCATGTTTTGTTGATCCATAACTTATTTATAGATCACATTCAAAATGTTTATCGTCACATATTCAAAAAGTTTGTCTCTACACATTCAAAATGTTTTAAAGCTCTACACAACCAAATAGACATATGTTTGGTCCTATTGGTGATATGATTGAGAAGAAACACACATTTTTTAATGAAAAGTGCACCTTCAATATAATTCATTAATTACAATTTTAGTGAGCAAGAATTGCATTTTCTACTTGGAAAATTGCCTCCTATACAATTTTAGCATCTAGAAATTGCAGTTTAAACATTACATTGATTGCAATTTTGATATTTGCATATTGCAATTCTAGGAATTCTTTATTCAAATTGCAATTTTTGCAATTATAAATTCACGAATTTGACAAGAAAATTATTGATGAAAAATTGCAATTTCAGCAACTACAAATTTGAAATTTCAACAAGATTGAAAATAAATTCACATTTTTCTAACAAGAAATGCAATTTCAACAATTGATTGATTGCAATTTCAGGAACCAAAAATTTCAACTTCAACAATTGGAGAATTATAAAAAATGCATTTTTTACAAGAAATTGCAATTTTAGCATCCAAAGATTGCAATTTTGGCAATTTCAACAATTAATTAATTGCAATTTCGATAATTGCATATTGCAATTGCATGAATTTTTTTTATTCAAATTGCAATTTCAACTTCAAGAATTTGCACTTTTGACATTTCGATAACTACAAATTTGGGAGTTAAATTGCTCCAGCACGATTGGTTTAGAAGGACCTCGTTACGCATGGCAACCCAAGTTTGAACCTTGAAAGGTAGTTGAGACGAGACATTTAAAATCCGTCCATGCTAAGGGTTGGTGTGGCCTAGGCCAGGTGTGATCTTCGGGTGATTTTGATGGCTTATATTCCCCGAGGTCAAGGTTTCATAGACCATAGCTTAATCATACAAGTCCTAGTAAACCTAGCAAACAAGAAAAAACTACAAAATTTGGTACCTAGTAAACCTCGCAAACAAGAAAAAACTACAAAATTTGGTACCTAGTAAACCTAGCAAAGAAGAAAAAACTACAAAATTTGGTAATTAGAACAAGTATATGATTCAGGAAAAAAACACATTTCTCAAAGGAAAAATGAAATTTCAAAAAATTATTATTGCAATTTCAACATTCAAGAATTGCAATTTCAACAAATCGAGAATTATAAAATTGTGACTTTTTAATGAGAAATTGAAACTATAGCATCCAAAAATTGTATTTTCAACAATTCATTGGTAGCAATTTTGATACTTGCATATATTACAATTCTAAGAATTTTTTATTCAAATTGCAATTTCAACTTTAGGAAATTGCAATTTTTGTAATTACAATTTCACAAATTCAAGAATAAGAAGATTGAGAAGAAATTTACATTTTTTAAATGAAAAAAGTGCAATTTCAACATTTAATTGGGCAATTTCAACAATTAATTGGGTACAATTTTTATATTCGCATATATTGCAATTCTAAGAATTTTTTATTGAAATTGTAATTTCAACTAGGGTATTTTTTAAGGATTCTAATAGTATACCTAAGTGTAGTATTCTCCGCGATTATTTTGGATTGTAAGAATCACACACACACACACACACACACACACACACACACACACACATACATATATAGGTAGGGGAAAGTTAATTATTAAACATACAATTTACTACTAGAGAGTAAAAATGACCAAATAACGAATTTATTTTTGAAAAAAATCCCCAAAAATAGCGATTTGGCAAAATTTCGCCTCTAAAAATTACTGTGATTCCAACTTTAAGAAATAGTTGCAATTTTTGAAATTTAATGGAGGCTATAGATTCTTTATTGTTGAAATTGCATTTTCTAGAAGCTATAACTTCTCATAAAAAAATTGCAATTTATATAATTCTCCAAATGTTGAAATTGTAATTTCTAATTGCACTTTTCCTTTAAAAATGTGAATTTCTACTCAAGCATGTACTTGTTGAAAATGTGAATTTGTAGTTACTTAGTGATTATTTTCATACAAACTGCCCATAGTAATATTAAAAAATTAAAATGGAACATGCCCTTTAAGGGATTACTTATTGCTACCATCCTTGGATGTCTACTCAAGCATGTACTTGTTGAAAATGTGAATTTGTAGTTACTTAGTGATTATTTTCATACAAACTACCCATAGTAATATTAAAAAATTAAAATGGAACATGCCCTTTAAGGGATTACTTATTGCTACCATCCTTGGAAGTCTCGACGACAATTGAGAGCTTCTTTGCATGAATTGAATTTTGTTTCACTATATCTTCCTCCCTTAGAGGCATATTTTCTATCCCATAAGAACCCACAAAGTATGATGGAGATGCCACTAAGTGAATTATTTCACCAACTAAACCTTTTTCTTGTCCCATTTACTTTATTATGTCCCATTTTTTTTTAGCATTATCTTGCTTAGTGAGGTGATTTATATCTACATTTTCATATTTTTATTTGATTCAATTTGAAAATTAATACATGTTATCTACCTTTGAAAGGTATGAAATTTTAACACATGTATTTTATCCTCTCCTCTTCTCTACCCTTCCCATTTTCTCATGTATAAAGAGAGACACTCTCACATGCTTTACTCTTGCAATCCCTAATTCCTCTTTGCAATTTCGGTCAATTTGGATCAATTTGTGTCTGCTTCCACTATAATCCCCATGTGGCACACAAGGCTATCCTAGGTTTGAACCCATGACATCGCAATGTGTGTCTTTAGGGAGCACCCTTCTCAACTAGTATAAGCTTGATGGCACACACACACACATTTATGGCGGTGCATAAGTTCCTAACTAAATGCTGTTATTATTTTACAGTTGACTTGACTGAGTCAACCATAGTCAATCACCCATTGAGCTTATTTTCATTCAAGTGTTCGTCGAATCCATGCCATCTTTGTGCTTTTCGACCAGAGGAATATACTAGTCGGCATGTCGACCAAATTTCCACCATATGTCAACTTTAATTCCAATTGACTCATTAACTAGTTGATCATCTACTTCTACTCTTGATTTCTATGCAAAGAATATAACACACCCAACATTCTCCAATTTGTTGTCTTCTTTGCATACACATGCGATTTCAGATCTTTAGTTCACTTAAGTAGGGATAACAATCCCATTGATTCCCTACACCAAGTAAAATTCTCAGTGATCACAAACTTGGTCAATGAGTCTACAATGTTCTTTAAAGTGTTTACCTTTTCCAACAACACTTTCTTCTTCTCCACCATTTCTCTCACAAAATGGTACTATACATCAATATGATTTTTCTTTGAATGATATGTTGGGTTATTTGCGAGGAATATTGCACTTTGATTGTTACAATCCAACCTAAGATCATGTTGTTTGAAACCAACCTCTGAACACAATATCTGCAACCAAATTGCCTCTTTGCTTGCATGAGTGTTTTCCATGTATTCAACTTTAGTAGTTAAAAGTGTAATGACCAAATTGCTCCTACTCATCCAACTAAATTCTCCATCGAATATCTTGAAAACATATCCATTGGTCGATCATCTCTGGTCGAGATTGCAATTGTAGTCATAATTGACAAAACCTTGTACAGTTATTTTCTTGTCAATTTCAAACTTTAGGAGTATATAACTTAGTAATTCTAAGCCACACAAATGTTACATGTATCTCACTTAGTTATTTTCTTGTGAGTTTCATAAAAATAATTCTAAGCCACACAAATGTTAGGTGTATATGACTTAGCAATGGGAATTTTTTATGAAGAAATGTGAAAGTGGTTTCTTGCACTGTTGATTTTGCTTTGAAGGAGTCTTGGACACTATTGAAAACCTTTGCATTGCTCTCTTCTTTACCTTTTTCAACCTTCATTGAAGGCTTATTCGGTAATATCTTCCTTAGAATCTTACCCATTTCATCATTGTCATCATCATAATTTCCTATCCCATTAAGAATTCCAAATACATTATCTTCCAAATATTCGCCATATCTACCCATCAAGGGCTCTTCATCTTCCATGTTTTCACAGTGATCTGCACCATCTACAATGGATTTAATATGAGATGCAACGCGGGAGTCCCAGAACCTAAATATGCCTAGTAAATAAATCACAACTAATGCATTATCACCGGGATTCGAGGAAATTGAACAAATTGTTTTTTCAAACCTTTTCCTATCAATATCCTGCCTCCTATTAGCATCCAAAATTGTGACCTCTCAATCATCCCCAATTGTGGAAATGCACTTCCCATTAGGCGACCAGGGAAGAAAACAAATAGTATCTGAATGCCCACCTTTGATGTTGAAAAGATTCTCTGTAGTATCACTATCATGCATTGAAACCTCGCTCTTCTTACCTGGAACAACCAACATTTCACCATCGGGACACCAACTAATTTCATTTAAACTCATGTGATTGGAATTTGTATTGGGTGCAATATTTTTCAAAGTATATACAACTTTCCTAGTTGAAAGATACCAATATATTATAGTCTCATCATTGTCTACAGATGCCAAGAAATCGTTTTTGGGGTTGAAAGAAAGACTAGTAATAGGGCCATTGTGGCCCTTGAGCACCCTTGTAATGGAACTATCTATGATGCTTATTAGCTTAATGTATTTCATCATCACATGTAGTAGTGAGCAACTCACCGAACTTGTTAAATGCCACAGATCGTATAAGTAAATCGTGTTACATTGCTCTGAGAATCACCCCATAAAAGAGAGGCAAGTTAATTTAGAATCAAATGCAAGCCATAGAAGACAAAAAAAACACTTTCACCTAAATGGCCAATCTAAAAACCCATCAAGAACAAATACATAAATATTCATATTTATAATTCTCTCCAAGAGATGTTAGCCCACAAATAGCTGAATTGTTCAATCCACGTAACAAAACCTTAATTAAAAGAACAAATTGTCAATCAATTTTTTATATTTCTCTATTTTAATTCTAAATGTCATATAGGCTAGAAGATCTTACTTGGATAAGAGTAGAGATTAATAGAGTGATTGACAATTATAGAGGCAAGACTTCTCACATTGGAGTTAACGGCAAGGGATGTGACTAATCCTTGTGATGGGGAAGAGTGGTGGGTTTAGAGAATGAGGATGAAGGATAATAATGGATGAGAATGGTCTTATCAGTCCCTGCAGTGATGAGATGCTTGGCATACCAATCTCATAGAATGCAAGCTACTTATTCTTTGTTGTCACGGTTTTGGAGGGAATCTTGCAACGGGACTATTCTTCCCTTCATATTGATCTTGCTCTCTCTTGTTGTTGCTTCTTTCCTTGATCAATGATATCTTCCTTGTATTATTTTTACTAGTTTCTTTTTTCCTGGTATTATTTTTCTGGGCTAAGAAATGACGAGAGCCACTTTTTGGGCAGAGAAGTTTGGATTTTGTCTTTCAAATGGGGTATTATATTTTGTAATGACATCTCAATGACATTAAAATTTACAATGGAAGAAGAACGGTGTGTACAATTATCCTTTACACCCACATCTAGATATGAGTTAGAACATCTAGGGTTCCTAAGGTAAACTATGATAGCGTGAGTACCGATATCACGCACGAGGATGTGATCATGTTAACCTAATATCTTCACTTTCCTTTATTTGAAGTGATGCACAAACCCTTTGAATTCTTTGTAGTTTCTTTATTGTGGGGATCATATTATTGCTAGTGGTGTTCAAGTTTTTAATCACAAGGATGTCTATGGATTTATTTAGAAGGATGCTTAGACAACTAGATGTGCACAATATTGTTTTCCATGGGCTTGTCTTCACATGGCCAAAGTGTACCTCCATGAAACCAACTACTCAACAATTTATCATTCCATATGAACCTTGTGTCATTCCATATGAACCTTGTGAAAAACTTCCCTAGTTAGTCTAAATACAAATAAATGTAGAGTTAAAGAAAAAAAACAACGTCAAGAAGACACACAACAGGAGAATTTCTTGGAACACATACTTGTACACTTTATTCATTTATTTTATTTTATAAATAATATATATTTCAGGAAACTATTGTTTAATCCCAAAACCAAAGAATAGATTTGGGAATTCCATGTTCGTTTCATTTTACAATTGGAATTTACTACTTTTACATTGTGAAAAGTGATTATGATTCTTTTACACAGGTAGGAGCAGGGTTTGTCTATCACGTTTGTTTGCAAGGTGGGTCTAGTACATTAACTAATGGGAAAGGATTTAGTCATATGAATTGTAGGTGGACTCTATTTGTATCGCTATCCAAGTTGTAGGTGGACTTGGTGGATCTATATGGCCAAACATCAAATAGATAGGTCCTATGTGGTGGTTTCAAACCTCCTTCCTGTCCCTTTATCCCTAGGTGTGTATGTTTAGGGCTTGTGTCCTAGGTTTCCTACATTTAACTTATCTAGATCCAAGACCTATATATGGGGATTAAAACCTCCTAAAGGATATCCTATCCCAATATAGAGGACATGTATCCCTATTAGAGTTGCTGAAGTATTGTTGTTTGAGGCCTTGATCATGGCCATCAATCCTTGGAACATTCCATGAGGACCTAAGGCCCAAGTTTCATCCTTGACAATTTTTATATCTTCAGATACAAGTTTAGGTCTCCAAACCTGAAAAAAATGTCTCTATCCACACCTATAAGCTAAATATTCCCCATATAGGTTTGTTTAGTGGTTTAGGGTCTCAGTCATAACCATTGAGTCCTCAAAATTATCTTTAAGGCATAAGTCTTGGGTTTCTTCTCCCAACCATATACAAGGACCTAAGACCCATCCCCGGTGTTTAAAACCTCCTAAATGTTTTTTAATATGCTCATATGGAGGCCATATATCCCCTAAATATCTCATATGTGGTGGTTTAAGCTGTCATTCTTAGCCTTTGATCCCTAATTTTTTCAGGAACTAAGGCCTGAGTTATTTCTTTAGCTTGATGTCATCCATTTGGAGAATATTGATGTACATCAACATCATCTTCATCATCATCCTCGTCATCATCATCATCGTCATCATCAAGTACATCATCAATAAGATCATTGTCATCATTTTCATTATGGTCACTCATATCCCATTAATGTTTCTCATCACTCATCGTCGTTAGGATTCATGTCATGTAATTGTTAGGGTATTTTAGATGTCATTATGGTAATTTGGATGATAATAGGGTTGTTTAGATGTCATTACAAAAATTTAGGTGCCATTAGGATCAATAAGGATCCATAAGTTCTTTCACATGCATCATCAATGTTGACATCGACATCGTCATCATCATCATACAATAAAACAACATAATTGTCGTCATCGTAGTCATCATCAACATCATCAAGTACATCATTGTCATCATCAATATTGTGATAATAATGACCAAGGAACCCTACTGCCTTACAAGAATGGATGATATAGTCTTATAATTAGCAAATAATATCCATCAGCTCCATCATAATTATCATAATGCATCATTGTCATGTTGTTAGGGTCATCTGGATACCATTAGGGTGTATCAAATTTTGTTGGGGACACTTGAATTCCGTTAGGGTCTATCATCATAATCATCAACATCAACATCATTGTCATCACGCATCATCAACATCCTCCTCATGCTCTTACGGTGAGCCAAGTTCAATTAGGGTCACTCAAATGTTGTTAGGGACAATCAAATGCCATTAGGGTCATCTAGGTGCTATTATGGTCACTCTAATACTATTAGGGTCAATTATTGTTCCATTAGGACCAATCAATATCAAATAGTACTATAATCACCCACATCATCATTATTGATATTGACATCGTCATTGTTGTCAACATCCTATTGAAAATGATATAAATCATCATTTCCATATATATCATTGTGGATATGCATCATCATCATCATCATCATTCCATTAGGCACACTCTAATGTATTTAGGGACTGTGGGATTACAATAGTGTCATTTACAATTAAATAGGGTCTCTTAGTTTCCAAACTGCCCATTTAGGTGCTACTTCTGTCAACATGCCTCGTGCTTTACTTGGTGCAACATTGGAGTTTTCCTGGTGTAATTCCTTTTTAAATTCCTGGCACAATTCATGGCGCTATTCCGAGCACTATTCCTGGCCCTATACCTATCTCTATACCTAGCACTATTTCGAACGGTTTTCCTTACGCAATTCCCTTCGAAATTCTTGGCGCAATTCCTAGCGTAATCCTTGGCTCTAGACCTAGTGCTATGCCTGGAGCTATTCTAGAAGCTATGATTGGTGCTATTCTAGAAGTTATGCCTGGCTCTATTCTAGTATCCATGACTAGCACTATTTTGGAAGCTATGTCTCGTTCTATTCTGGAAGCTATGCTGGACATTATTCTGGAAGGTATTATGGATGTTATTCTGGATGTTAATTAGCATCTAAAATAACATCTACTTTAAAAAAAGAAGAAAAAAAATCCATTAAAATCGCCATCCCGTGGAAAAACGCCAACTTTGTCCAAAAAATGATGAAAAATACACTAAAAGTGTTAGTGGACGCCAAAAACGTAGCTAAAAGAGATGATAATCACAGCTTTTTGTTGTAGTTCTAGCATATTTTGGACCAAAATCCAACAAGGAATCTATATTGCATATATAACAACATCTCTATCCTTCCTACTACAATCTCACTATTCCAACTCAAAATTAAGTCCACCATCAACCCTTGGCCTTTCCAGTGAAAAATATGCAATTTCAATATGTCTTTAACTATCATTATAACCAACCAATGATTATTCATCCAATTAAGTTTCCTTCATCTCTGAACCAAAGTGTTTGTGCTCCTCCATTCACTTATAGAGTTGTCATCTCAAACAAGATTCTAGTTGAGAATCAACCATACCTTTAGGCCAAACATTGGCACCATATAGTTTGACTAGGAAGCTATTATACTCGAGGGCCTAACATTGACCTAATTGTAAAGATTGAACAATTGGCCATGCTATGGACATATTCCCATCTACTAAGACACCTAGGTATCCAACCATGGTGCACATCAATTTTCTATGAAAATAATCTGGATATAGGATATATTTGAGTTAATCCAACATTTTATGTACCCTCCAATGAGGATTTATCAAGCAATTTATCTTCAAGGAACAACTAGAGGAAACAAAACATGTAGTTGTATTTCCCATTGAGCTACAACACACCTTACCAAGCATATTTTGGAATGACTTTTACATTGCAAAATATTGAAATGTAGGGCAACATAAAATCAACAAGAGATAATGACACATATGACTAAATGCTTCTAATTGTATGTTTATTTGGAATCATGAGTACACTAGATATATTCAACATCTTGAATTAATTTTCAACATCGTTTTCTAATATTCTTCATTTAGCTTCCATGATTCAATAAACAATTATTAGAGTAATCAATTCTAACAAACACATATTAACATTTCAAGACATATTAAGTTAACTAAACTAAATATGTTCTTAATTTCTAACTCCAAAAAAATTTAAGGAGTTTCACTTCACCATGACCCTTGTCTTCTTGATAACCTATATAAACCTATTACCCCAAACAAAGTGAATGTGTCCAAGCATGCACCCCCAACTGTTCTTGCAATATGTAACACAGATTTTCTAGCAATTCTTACAAATTAGTTTCCCTATTCAGGTTAAACAAAACCCATCCTTTTATATTATCAATAAAATTTTCACACTAATCCTTACACTTTTCAACCCGTCTAATGGAAAAAGTATAAAAATTCAATCTTTCCTTCACAAGGTTCATCAACATGTCTTTCATTTATAAATGTAAATGAAGCTATTTCAAGTGAAAAAAAAGTGTATACCTCTATTTTAATGTATCTTTTTCTTGTGATTCATGAACCAATATTTGTAAGACTTTTGAACCCATCCCACCAACAAAACTCACTCTCACCACTTTCACTCTATGCTCTAGCAGATTTGATACAATAATAGTAATGCCATGCACAACACCCAATTTGAAAGTGCATGCAAAATACACAGCACAATCAATAATTTGAGGAGAGGACCGTGCAGAATTTGGTAAGCGTGAAGAGGAACATCCAAGAGAGGCCAATATTCTGAGCTCTACCACACACTCTCAGGAAATACCTCCTCCTCCTCTCCTTTCTCAATGCGTCATGGATCTCAATCCAACAGTAGGTTCTATGATTGTGACTTGACTATCCATGGAATGGCTCATTCTCACAACGAGTAATATGCCCTATGAATAAAAGAAATAATGCAACCAAATAGATATCACTCAAAGGGATTGTCGCTCCTTACAATAGGCTCTTATTTTCACCCCGCACATCAATTTTTAGTGTGTAAACCTCCAAAGTTAGTGCTAAAGTGAATTGCATTCAAAGTCAACAAATCCATTGGTATTTTAAGAGATTTTTTACAGGGAGAATGACAGAGCCATAAAAGTTTCATTCCTTTCATTGCATTAAATGGTTTTCCTTCACTTTCAAATTTTGGTTTCAATATTGTGTGTTATGAGTAGGTTTAATGGAGAAAATGGAGTGAGCATGTAATACCCCATGCTTAACCCTTGTAATGCATTAAATTAAATCATGGAAATGATGTAATATCATTATAAACTCATGGCGAGGAGCTCAAGGCCAAGGCCCTACCATCGATTTATCATTCTGGTGTCGGCAATTAAAAATAGATGCAGGTGGATTGCATGCTAGCCTAGCATGATGGAAATTACAAATATGTGTAAATATGTATTTTAATAAAATACCCACAACTATCTATGCAATGCAACAAGAGTATGTGGGCATTATTTTTACAAGGAATAGGGCGAGAAATATTCAAACCCATGAGCCAATAGTGTTAATCCAAGTGTCAATGAGAGAACCCGTAAACCATTAACTACCCATTTTGACTTATGCACCCAATCATTTAATTATTCCAAGAGGTGGTTGAGGTAGTTATTATTTTGGGAAATGGAGAGGTATGGCTGTCCAATTTCATTTATGGGGGGGCCATCATTTTTTAAAATCATGTTTCTCTTCTTGGGAAAGAAAAGACCCATGAATTTGCTTCCCAAGCCATTATTCATGGATGTTTTTTTCTCTCTCATGAGTTCTAGGCTTGCTACATGTTTTTCTTGAGTTTTTCCCCACTTTATGATCTAGTTGGGAGGGCGTTTTTGAGTTGCAAAACATCTGGGAGAAAGAGGAATCCGATTTGGGGGTCCATAAAGGCTTGTTTTTCCATTTGAATGCTCATATACCTGTGGGACAAATCATTTTCTTCCCTGTGGTCGTTTTCCCCTCTCACAAGTCATTTTTGGGGTGGAACGATTTGGGAAACCAATGGACATCTTGTTTTGGGCATCCCACAATTACGAACGTTTTTCTATGCCCAACATACATGCTTGTTGTGTGTGGGTGAGAATGTTGTGGTTTGATTTATGTGTATCCATTTTTTTGGCTTGAACTTGTATGTAAGCCACCGGGAGTAGAAGAGGATTCATAATTGGCTTGATAAACCTAGATAAGAGTGTAACCTCACTAAATATGAAGGGGCTTTGGCTACTTTTCTATGCACACCGTGAAGAGAACTAAAAGGGAAGGTATGGCCTGAGGGACTGTGGATGAGTGAAGGGAATAATTCCTTGTGTTGGGAATTTAGGTATTTTGGGTGCCAAGCTAGTTGAATGTTGTGGAAGTGCCAATAGCTCAGTGGATGAGCTCACTAGCTTAGTAATTATTCCTTTCTATTGCTTTAACAACTTGATAAACCCAACTGTGGATTGGCTTGGTTGATATTTGTTATATACTTGGCTATGTGTGAGTCTATTGTTCCAGTCTTCCTTGTGGAAACCATGCCCAACTCAGGGGTGGAAGCTATGTTGAGAGATTGATGAGCATATTTGACCTATGGCTGGGTGGAACATTGTAGTTGCATAGCTAGTTGCACGGGGCAACTTGTTTCGAGATATGTATTATGTTTTGTTTAATTTCTTTAATTATTGAATATTATGATTATGTTTATAATTATGTATTAAATGCGTGTAGATTTATTTCAAGTGTGTTTATTTTGATCATGCATATGCACAAATGTTTTTGTTTACATGAATTTGTTAATGATGAATGGATTTGAGAAGTAGAAATTAGAAATGGCCCAAATTTTTAGTCATGTTCCCTTCCTGATTTTGATTGAAGGGAGGGGACGTGATAGTGTGGTATCATAGGTACAGGTTGCAACATTGGGCCTATATGGGATATGTCATGCAACTTGCAGTGTAAGGTAGCTTCTTGATCATTATAGGACTCCATGCATCCATGCATTGGCAGTTGAGCCTCCTAGAACCTAGTCCTTATAAATTTGGCCCCCCCAGAGCTTGTTTCTGGCCATCATTAGCCTTCCTATCCACTTAGAGTGCCTTGTTTACATCACTCGAGTTCCAATGCACCCTCATGCACATATTTAGGAGTTCACACTGTTGGTTCCATGATTTGGGGCGCCCTGTCCCCTTGATTGCTCAGTTAACTAACTGTATCTCCTAGTTTGACTGCTACTGAGTATATGAGCTCCCTCTTTGACCACTAACAACTGGTTATGCACCTCCTTGAAGTATCCTCCCATATTTTGGTGCACACATGATTCAGTTATGCTCAGTTCTACCTTAGTTAATTGATTATTCATCATCGGTGGCCACTGAACCTTATTGAGAGATGGTTCCAATGCAAACTAAGACTAGACTTGAGGTGAATTCAAATCCTTTGGGGTGTATTGAATTCATTCCATTGTAACATTCTTTGATTTCCAGCTTACAACTAATTAATGTATCAATAGTAGTTTTTCATGTGTGTTTCGGTTTTATGAGTGAATTGATCCATTTTTTTGTCTAATTCTTCTCAGTAATAACATTGTGAAATTATGAGGTTTGTTCAAGATCAGTGATATATCCCTGTGGAATTTTACATGGTATCAGAGCTTGTGAGAGTTTTTTTTTTGCAGGTTATTCAAATTTTTTTTTAGTGCAACAGTTGATCCAGTAGATTCAGTAACAATCCTCCAAATATTTTTCCATTGTTTTTGCAGGTCTTCTACAATAGCTTCCATGAATCTAAAAGTAGTTCATCCTATCTCTCCATTCAAATATGATGAGTGGAAATCAAAGATGATAGCTTATTTGAAGAGATAGGGTCTTTTTGATATGTGTACTGGTGTTATGAGATATTTTTCTTCTTATGAAGAGGAGAATGATTGGCTAAATGAATATAACAGATCCTTTGGAGCAATATGTATTACTATGTCTCCTAGTATGCGCTACCTCATTGATACTTCTAAATATCCAAGTGAAATTTGGAACAATTTGGATAGAGAATTTGGAAAGCAGAAGGAAGAGGATCATGCTATCCATTTGGAGAACAAGCCCAGTGATACCTCCTCAAGTGTTCTCTCTGATTATGTCTTGGCCTCAAGTATCTCTCATGATTAATTTGTTCAAGATGAAGAAAAAGATGCAGATTCAACACATAAATTTCATGTTGAAGACATTCCTTCCTCTATTTCTCTAGAAGTTGAAGAGAGTTTCGAATTCTCTACTTCCCATGAGCTTACTGATGTGCATAATGATGATCTACTAAATGCTTTGGAGGTTAAAGCAGAGTTTGGAGGTGATGCATTCGCCCTCCTTAATCGCATGCTTCCTATGAGGTTCTATTTTATCATTGGAACATGCTCTCAGAATTTCATTAAAGATGGACACTACCATTTGCTTAGGTTCAAGTATTAGGCACATTTTGGCGATTTTGGTTTTGATCTCACCCATGCTAGTTCAAAGGAGATCACAAGAAACCATCTATCAATTCTTGGAGATGATTTAACTTCCACTGATCAGAAGTTCAAGTTTTAAGAGAAATAATATCTGATTGGAGTTGATCCTACCACAGTTGGTTCAAATTACAAGTTCTAGGATGATATTCATATTTTTGGATTTGTTCTCACCATGTTTGTTCTGAAGACCAAGTTCAAAAAGCCTCCAAATTTGCTTGCATCCACTGAATGAGAATTCAAGCACATGTTTTTGGAGCATGATCCACTTCTTCCCAATAGGAAAATACCTCAAGGCATTGAATTAAGCATCACACCTACTTGAGTCTTGAGCAACAATTTTTGGTGTGTTTCAGTCTATCTTAAGGGGGTATTTTTTCCCCACTGGATTTTCCCTCTTTCCTCATTTTTTCTAGAATTTTTTGCAGGGTGAACTTTGGTCTCACTAACCAAGGCCCTAATTTCCATTTATTTACTTATATTTTTCCTCATAGTCAGGCTTAATGGGGGGTGTTGGAATATTCTCACCATCTTAATTTTGTGTTGCATGGTTTTCCTACATTTTCCATGCATAGATGCATTCCATGAAACACTCCATGCATCCATGCATTGGCATTTGAGCCTCCTTGCGCCTAGTCCTTACTTTGGGCCCCCTAGAGCTTATTTTTGGCCATCATTAGCCCTCATATCCACTCAGATTTCCTTTTTTACATCACTGGAGTTCCAATGCGCCCTCATGCACAGATTTAGGATTTCCCATAGTCAGTTCCATGATTTGGGGCACTTTGTCCCCTTGATTGCTCAGTTAACTGACTGCAACTCCTATTTTTACTGCTACTGAGTATAGGAGCGGCCTCTTTGACCACTTACAGCAAGGTGTGTGCCTCCTTGGAGTCTCCTCCCACGTGATTTAGTTATGCTCAGTTCTACCTCAATTAACTAATTATTCATCATCGATGGCCACCGAACCTTATCGGGAGATGGTTCCAATGCAAACTAAGCATAGACTTGAGGTGAATTTGAATCCTACTGGGTGTATCGAATTCATTCCATTATAACATTCTTTGATTTCCATCTTACAACTAATTAATGTATCAACAACAATTTTTCATGTGTGTTTTAGTTTTATGAGTGAATTGATCAATGCTTTTTGTCTAATTCTTCTCAGTAATAACATTGTGAAATTGTGATGTTTGTTCAAGCTCAGTGATCTATCCATGTGTAATTTCACAGGAATACCATGTGTTATGGAATACAAGAGCTAAAAATCATGAGAAGAACCTCATGTTTTGGAAATCTAGTTTATGTATGAACCATATTGAGAAATTTTAATTGAAATTATTATGATTACATCTCATGTGAGTTGCATGCTTGTGTATAATGCAGGTGAGATGGTGAAAATATGCCATTGGGGAAAATGTTGGCTATTGGTGCGAAAAACATAAAAGGAAATGCCAAGAAGAGATAGGGTTTGAAACCCTATAAAAATTCCTTGCATGTGCTTGTCTCTCCGCAGTGTTGTTAAACCGAATAAGAGCATGGGTACTCAGGAGGCTTGCATGGGCATTGGTATCCTTTCTATGCTCACACTAAAGAGCACTAGAGGGATGGGTATGCCTAAGGGACTGTGTAGCATAGAAGGGGTAACGTCCTTGTATTGTGTGAGTGGGTATTGTGGGGCCATGCTAACTTGCATTTAATTGAGTTACCTATGGAGTTCCTAGAGGGAACCACTAGTTTGCATAAGATAAGGGGCCATGCAATTGTATTCCTTTATATTTCCTGATAAACCTAGCAGATGTGTTGGCTTGGAAATGGTTGGTGTATGCTTGATAAACCCAGTTGGAAAGTTGGCTTAACATACTAGTTCATGGTGATGAACCCAAATTATAGGCATCCTATAGCCTTTTTGCCACAATAAAACACAGGATATGATGAAGGAAATACACTTGTTTTGTGGGTTAATGATTTACTTTGATTATTTAATGAATATGTTTTAAGATTATTCTTTTTATGCTTAAAGGGCGTTTTCTATAAACTAATTACATGAAAATGAGTATGTATGAGCAGGCGCAAGTACACTAAGAAGCAACACTCAAATCTAGCTCGAGGACTGGAAGACCATACGAGGCTCAAAACTCTTTTTCCCTGACTTATAGAGAAGAACTTTTGTTCAACAGGATCGGAGATTAAAGCAAGTAGTTAGGTTTGAATTTGAGGCATATATATATGGACCTCTCGGGTAGCGAGGGGATCCTATTGCTATTTTGTGGAATTACGTTTTTACATTTTACTGCGGAGATAATTTTTGTTACAGACTATTTCTAAACCATGAAGTTATTACTTTAATGAGGAGACTGATGTTACTTTCAAGCCTGCATTTATACGTTTTCCATACTCCTGAGTATGGGTTGGGGAGGGCCCCTCCAACACATAAGTCAGGAGATTTACTCTGTTTTTCAGGTATTTTCCATTTATGCTGTGAATTGATTTACTTCTTATCGTGTATGAAGATACCTTGATGGCATTTGAATAGTATGGCTTTATTTCAGTTAAAAGATTATTTTCGTTCAACATATTTTCTGTACTTGATCAATGCTCATTCTGTAGTTCGGTAGGATGCATTCCGTAGTCCCATAGATGCATTCTGCCCATGCATATTTTGACATCTGTTTTCATATATTTTCATATTGGTTCTAAAACAATTATTCAGATCTAGAAAGCTCATGCATATTTCTTTTATCAGACTTAGATCATAGAGGTTAATTACTTTCAGTTCCTTGATTTAATGATCGTCACTTGTAGTGTTTAATCCAAATAGATCAGATTGGTTAATTATCAGCATTAGATGTTTATGTTATGGATTTGGTTTTCATCATTTAAGTTTTTAGGTTAGCCTTTCAATATTCAGCACTTAATTTCAGTATTCAATTCTTAGATTAAAATCTCAACTTTCAGCAGTTTAGTTCTTAGCATAAGTTTATCAAGCTTTCAACATTTCAATTCTTAGTATAGATTTAAAATTTGCAGCATTTAACTTCTTAGCAGGGGAATTTGTCATTCATAGATTTACAGTCTTTTTAGCTCACCTTCTTCTTGGTTAGATAAACCTTTAAGATATATACCCACACCCTAAACACGACGAAGACTATCCTTTAGAGCACATACAGTGTTAGCACCTCTGAAGTTTGTACGTCCCCCGGGTTGATAATTAAAGTAGGCTCCTGGTCTAGCTTCCCTCATTAGGAATCCATTCTAAGATCTCACAACTTTTTGGCACCATTTCCGGGGAGGTGCTTAATATTTAGGAGACACCTTTGAAAAAAAAACACATAAAAACAACTAAAAACATAAAAATTTTACCATGAATTCCTAGATGATAGAGAGATAGGTTTGGATGCTTTCTTCCTGCTCAACCTATGAGCAACAATAGTTCTGATAACTCTCAATTTGAATTCCTTAATTTTGAGGAAGAAAATGATCCTAGCTACGACCCAAAATTAGATAACTTCTTTGCTAACTCTAGCTGAAACATTACTATGGCAGAAGAAGAGGAAGAACCTGGAGAAATGTTCACATTTCCCATCAATATACATCTTGGAGATGCCAGGATGAAGAATATCAACCCTAACAATTTGCCAAACTTTCATGGTTTGACTTCAGAAGATCCCGACACATTCTTGTTTGAGTTTGAGGTAGTTTGCAGATACTTTGATTACACTACTGATGCACAAAGGCAGAGGATTTTTCCTTCCACACTGAAATATCGATCACTTAGGTGATTCATGAGCCTTGAATGAAACAATATTTTCAGTTGGGACCAAATGAAACAAGCATTTCTAGAAAAATATAAGGACTACTGCAAAGAAAATGATGCAAGAGATGAAATATTTAGGATGCAACAAGGAGAAAGAGAATCATTAGAAGATTATGCCCAAGGATTTCAACTCAGCTACAAACACGCTAGTCATTGCACCTTAGATCCTGAATCACTAAAACTTGTCCTTCTTAGAGGCATAAAGGAAGAAAATCTTGAAGTCTTAAACCTTCTGGGGATGGAGATATATTCCATAAGACTTAGGTGATTCCATGAAGATGGGTAACTCTTTAGGGCCAAATATGACGGTGAAAAATAGAAATTTTACCCATGTATTAAATTGAAGCCCTCGAAACTCATACTTGCCACATGAATTTTGATATGCGGTTGAAAAACGAAATGTAGAGAATTATGTTGGCTTTCCAATGATATTTTTTTCGAAATATACCAATGCCATATATCATGTCAAATTTTCATTTAATGAAACATGTGTACTTAAAAATTGGAAGAGTAATTAACAAGTAGTTTGTGTGCGTGCACAATAATTTAATTTTAAAGTAATAATTTTTAAAAATGAAATATGTGAACATGATCTAGACAGAATGCACTAGGGATTACATATTTTTCTTTTAATTTTTCTTGAAAAATTATATTTATTATTATTTTTTAAAACTTACCAATGAATATTTAAGTAGTCGCATTTTGAACACATGTGTGTGTGTGCACGAAATCTTTTGATTTTTTACATAATTTGCAAAACTAAAAATACCCTTTTAAAGAGGACGCGTTTATCTGGGTCTTGTGTATTTTTTCAAAAATTTTGGATGTGTATTTTGAATGTTGTGTATTTATCTTTGAGCTCAATCGAATTTGTCGGCATGGTTTTTTAGGGCAAGTGTTAGTAGAAATTTAAAAACAAAAAACATATGAAGATAAAAATTCATAAATTTTATGTATCTGGATAGAGGATTCATTGACGAATCCAATGGTATCAAGTCCGCTCATTAATGAGCATTTAATGACATGGTTTAACTCTGTGGAAGGCAGACAAACATTCCATTCTGTAGGGAAAGGGGCTCTCGGCCTGTATTTGAAGCCCTCGATCGAGCTTTTTTAAATACCTCGATCAAGGGCTTAGCAGAACCTCGATCGAGGGTTTAACAATACCTCGATCGAGGGTTTAACAAGATCTCGATTGAGGTGTTATTAAACCCTTGATCGAGGGTTCGACTGTGTAAAAAAAAAATATAAACCAACTAGGGAAAAACCGCGAAAGGAGTTGGCAATAATTAATGTTTCCAACTACCCTTTCCTCCTAAAAACATCAACGAACCTGTATATAACTAGCAAACAAGGATTCACAAACAACAATTTACCTCATTTCTAGTGTTTTTTTTCATTAGAGCTTTCTCAATTTGATCTTGTTTAATTAGAGATTTGTCAATTTGATCTTGTTGAATTAGAGATTTGTCATTTTCATATTGTTGAATTAGACCTCATTAGATATGTAAGATTTCTTTGTAGGCATAATTTAAGATTTCATACTTACATTTTGTTGTTTGTTATAACAATTTGAAAAAAAAATTGTTTGTTTTCATTGTAAATTGATTCATGTAAGATTTCTTTGTAGGCATATTTCATGATTTCATACTAACATATTGTTGTTTGTTTTCATTGTATATTGATGGGGAATAAAAATAAAAGTCAAAGAAAACATGCTAGACAACAAAATGCCAATGAAGAACGTGAGTACAATAGAAAATGAATGAGACAACAAAGAGCAAGGTTGAGAGAAGAAGATGCACATTTGGTGCAACAAATTCCAATGGAGGACAACCAAGGTAAATTATTGAATTACATGCTATCATAATTTAAATATAATGTTACATAATTTAGAAAATTAGTATTAATTTTCCAATAAATCTAACAAAATTTCATAATTTAATTTGTTTCATATTTATTTGTAATTATATTCTCATTTATTTCATCAATTTGTTATTTAAATTTCAAAGTTTGCAACAATTTTTATGTTAAATGAACAATTTTCAAGTGGCTTTAAACCAAAATTAAATTAGAACAATTTTCAAATGAAACATGTAAATTTAAATTCTATTTTCATGTTAAGATATGAACATATTTTTAAATATTTTCAAATTATGTCAAAGTTGCTAACAATTTTTAATTATGCTTCCAAGTTGCTTTAAAACAATTTTCAAATTATTTCAAAGTTTGCTAACAATTTTCAATTTTATTGTCCAACAATTTTCAAATGAAATGTAGACTTAGATTCTATTTTCAAGTTAAAATGTATGTACATTTTAAATTGTTGATGAAATAAGTTATCAAGTTAAAAATCATTTAAGGTATAAACTTGTAAAAAATCTTGAATTAAGATTACTTTAAATTGGTGATATATATCTATATAAAATTAATAAACCTTACTATAGATTGATTTAGAATAATTGATATAATTTTTATTTTTTATAGTGCTACTTCTATGTATATATAGATTTGTGAGTGAATATTATTTACTTCAATTAAATTTATTATTATTATATAATTGGTTTTGTATAATATTTATATTTGTTAATGTAGATTGTATTATGGATATAGAAACTTATTGATATTTGGAATTTATTTTATTAATCCAAATTCAAACATTGATGTGTTAATTGTTCGTAAAATAAAAAAAATCTGGATTATTAATATGTCATTCCACATATTTTTTACAACCAAAGTTACGTAATATACCTTCTATACTAATGTATCACTAGAATCTATCTTAGGGATATGTTGTGATAGTAAATTTGTTTTCTATAAAAAATTTAATAAATTTGTTAAGAATTATGTGTACAGAATAAGTAAGTTAGCCATTTTTAGCATGACGGTGGAATTGCATTATTTTCTGATTAAGTTTCAATGACTATGATCATTATGGAAGACGATTAGATGACATTGCTATTTAGTGGGTCTTTTTTTATAAATAATTTTTAGAAAATTTTTGGATACTTTTTCTATTTTAAGGATGATTCCCAATATAAAAAAAGTGGTGTAGATATAGTGTGTTTAACTCATGGGAATCGAATTGGACTTGTACATTGTGTTCATTATAGTGACACGTGATTGAGCTAACCCTTAGGGCTAAGAAGTCTACTTTATATAGATAGTTCTTGTGCCTTTTTTTTTATCATGTGTGAGATATTGAGTTTATATACTTTATTTTTGTATTTAGTTGAGTGGTTAAAGTAATATGTATGGTTTTTGTGGTTTGGTTATGTTTAGAATTCCTTTGATTTAGGTGCTAGGTTTTCTTAATATTTAATTTGACGATACATGTATGGTTTTTATTGTTTTATCATATTAGTTCTTTAAACTTATTGTTTTATCATATTAATTCTTTAAACTTATCTCATTTTAGGTATCAATTTTTTTTGGAACTTACACACTAGCTTATCTATTTTTTACATGCCATTCAAGTACAACAATAATAAAAAAAAAAAAGCTTGATAAATATTTTAGTATTTCATCAACCCTCCTAATAAATTAAAATCTCATTCAGTTATGCTTGATTTTTAAATGTGGATTTCATGTAACTTTCTTTATCATCAACCTATCGATTAAAATCTGATGTACATATAACTGTTGTTTAGATATGGATTTGATGTCTCTCTAACTTATATGTTCTAGGTGTAGTTTATTTGTTAAATTTGCCAATTTATTTTACTTTTGCTAAGTGATTTTTAAAAGTGGATTGGATGTAGCTCTTTATTGTCAACCTATATGCTCTTCTAGTTTATTTGCTAAATCTAATAACTTGTTGTAGGTGTGCAAGTCTTGGTTTTGTCATTTATTTTTCACTAAGTTACTTGTATTAATTTCTAAGTTCTTTGTGCATATATTTGTTCTAATGCCATGCAATTGACAAAATTATGAATAAGATGGCATCCATATTTCATTAATGTTAAAAGCTTGAAATCAAAATGACTAAACACAATTTTAAGCATAACAATAATCTAAAATCCCGTTTGTCATATAATTTGGTTTGTAGTTAGATTATATATATCTAATTTAATTTCAATGTCTATGGATGAATAAACTTAATGAAATTTGGTAAATAAGACACACAAAAGGAGAATGGGAATGTGTGTAGTGATTTCAGAAGGAGGGAAGTAAATACATTATGACTTGGCCCAAGGAGTTGGAGAAGACGAGAAAAGAAGAGATGTGATTGTACAACATTGAGCTTATGCAAAGGCCTGATAAAAAATATGGGAAAAGTGGACTCTCTTGACCTTTGAAATTGAGGCAAAATGAGTACTACTCAGTACTAATAGTGAACTTGTATTCTTAATAAAATTTGAGCTCTAAACTATAGAAGAGATGTAATCCCTAGTGCCCTCTAAAGATGGAAAATCTCCAAATTGCTTATCTTCGCTCAAATATGGGATAGTTGGACAAGATGCTATAAATGGTTTTGGATTTACGGCTATGTAACAACTTTCTCTAGAACTAAGTAAGCTCTTTTTTTAAACAGAAAATGTAGAAGATTTATATCAATAGCTGAGCACAACCATCCTTAACATAGAGGTAAACTTGTTCAAAAATCTAACATCTAATAGTAGAGTCCATTCAACATATATCTCTGTTGTATACAAAAAATTACCAACAAGTTTTTCTTCTACTTCTAATGCATGGGTACCATATATTTTGACAAACTAATTACAAAAAGAGCACAAAAAAACATAATAACAATGGCTTCTATATAAAACCATTTAAACTATTCATGTATGTCCATTCTTCCATGAATTGGATGAATAAATGAATCTTTGTCCATGGGCGTTGCTTCACAAGTTGTTCCAGGTCCTTTCTTACCTCATCCATTAAGGCAATTTGTTCATGCATATTTCCATCAAAGTTGCTAACAATTTTCAAATTATGCTTCAAAGTTGCTTTAAAACAATTTTCAAATTATTTCAAAGTTTGCTAACAATTTTCAATTTTATTGTCCAACAATTTTCAAATGAAATGTACACTTAGATTCTATTTTCAAGTTAAAATGTATGTACATATTAACTATTTTCAAATTTCTAAACTTTACTAACAATTTTGAATGTTATTAGAATAATTTTCAAATTAAATGTACACTTAGACACTATATTTTCAAGTTAAATTGTACATATTTAACTAATTGCAATTTTTTAAGTTACTAACAATTTCAAGTTAAATGTAATTTCAATTCTTGTTTTGTTAGAATTGGGTGGAATTTCTGCCATTTTTTTTCGCATCTGTTGCAAGTTTGGATCTAGGAATAATCCCTATTCGCTTAACTGTGGGAAGTACTTGGGAATAAGCCCTAAAAATCATTGTGAGGAGTACCACAGGAACCCCAAAGTAGTTGGCCCGTTGAGAGGACCTGCTAGTGAAAAGGGCAACGACCCCTACCTCATTGACTAGTTTTTCCCCGTGAGGTAAACCAAGAGCTGTCGTTTGTGGCCAAGCGGTTATCAGTTTTACCTGAGCCATGGACTAAGGGGTACTGCCCCAATACGCAAGCCATCAGACAACATTTGTGGCTGAGTGAAACACTTGAACTGTTAGGAAGCCGAACATACCTGGGATCCATATCTATTTTCAGCTGAACTGTTGTCGATCACTTTTGCACCGTTTCATATCCAACGTCGACATTGCAGTGTTCGTCTGGGGCTCATACGACGCAAAGGGGACACGACCATATGGGCACACATCCAGCCCACATTCTGGACTGCGGAGCGTCGTGGGATGTTAAGATCCTAGTGGGAGGCCTTCACTAACACCTCAGGGTTTTGGTGTAACGGTTCGTATCACTTGAGCAATTTCAAATTTCAGGTTACTTGAGCAATTTCAAATTTCAAGTTACTAGCAATTTCAATTTTTACTTAGAACAATTCTCTAGCTAAATGTATTAGTTGGAAAATTCAATTCACATGCAATTTTCAATTTTTCAATTTCCACATCAAATTTCAAGTTACCAGCAATTTTAAAGTTCAATGCACAATTATCAAGTAACCAATTTTCAGTTTGTTAATTTACATGTTATGTAGGGAGAGATTATGGTCAAACATCACATCATGGTGATCAAGAATCACATGACCCTGTGCCCCCTCATGATCCTGATCAGCCATCACATGACATCTTTCCCTCTCACATTGAAAATATAATTGGGAGTTGCAGTGGGGTTGGAAGGGGTGTGTGACATCTCCATATAACCGAGTTATTATACTTGGGGAAAATGCAAGAAAAACAAAAAAATTAATATAAGAAAGATGCATATGCATTCGTTCATTTATTTCCATGCCTACTTATAAGTTCTTCAGTAGAACATAAAATTGTAATATCTAGTTCCCTTCCTCCATAAGAAACTGATGACCATTTTTCAAACTCAAGCTTGTACAATTTCACATCTTTATGAGAGTTTAACTGTTAATAATACTCCTTAGTAGACATTCACAAAGACAATAATCATCACCATATGATCATCACACTTTAACAAGAAAACATCTTTCTTCAAAGAAACATCTTGTAACATACCTCAAATTCCGACACTCTATTATTTTTAAAGGTAAGATGAGATTTATACTAATTCTTTTAAACATAATATTGGTTAACTATTCATTGAACTTGTACCATTGCAAAGTCTTTATCCTACCTTGATCCTTTATATTATTAAGTGAACCACTATCTCCTTCAACCATACGTTTAAACTCATGACATCAAGGAATTCCCATCAATTACATATCAACAACAATAACATACATACACATAAGAAGAGAACAATTTCACACACACACACATAAGAAGAGAACAATTTCAGGTGGTTCACCCCTATTGGGCTACGTCCACAAAGGCAGGTCATTTCATTCATTTGTCGAGACAGCAGTTTACATTTCGCAACATCCTTTTGCTGCATCCTTTTACTGCGTCATTGTTGACACTTTCTTTACTTAATGGCCTTCTCCTAGAGGTCATTTACAAAACAGTCAATCCTAACCTCAAAAGGTTTCAGAGATCTATTTCTAACTAGCACAGTTCTTTAATCGCTCAACTTAGCTCCTTCTAGGCATTCAACCAACAATGTGTATAGCAGAGACTATATACATAACTATTTCAACAGTGAAATGAACAAGCAACCAATAGCTTCAGGATCATAGCCATCGTGGGATTCCCCAATGTCTTACGCTGTTCAACTAGAACAATACACAACATGTTTATATAAAAATATCAAGCCGCAGACTACTTCAGGATTTACTTTACTACACAGGAATTTATGAATTCAAAAGAAAAATACAACAACCAACTTCCGGTTATGGCAATCATGTGCTTCCCCAAAACGCCTTAAGTTTGCAGGAAGAAATAGGTGGCATACATAGATATAGATCAAACCAAATCCTCACTATGCGGGTAGAGATATAAACATATAAATATATATTATATCTACAATAAATGAATATAACATCAAACCATCTCCGAGTAATGAAAAACGCAGGCAGCATTACTATTACGATTTGTAAGCAGCAATATATATATAACATCGAATCATCTCCAGGTAACGGAAACCGCATGCAGCATTACTATTACGATTTGCAAGCAGATATCTTCACTATGCGGCAGAGATATAAACATATAAATATATATTGTATCTGCAATAAATGAATATAACATCAAACCATCTCCGAGTAATGAAAAACGCAGGCAACATTACTATTACGATTTTCAAGCAGATATCTTCACTATGCGGAAGATATATAAACATATAAATATATATTGTATCTGCAATAAATGAATATAACATCAAACCATCTCCGAGTAATGAAAAACGTAGGCAACATTACTATTACGATTTGCAAGCAGCAATATATATATAACATCGAATCATCTCCAGGTAATGAAAACGCAGGCAACATTACCATCACAAATTGCAAGCAGAAATATACATATCAAAACCCCAAATCTTAAATATATAACTACACAACCTTTGCAAATCGCAGAGATTAAATCAAAAAACAAACCTGAGAACTCGCTTCCAATAAAATATGAAAGAGTTTATAGAGAGAAATTCAATCTAACCAAGGGATCGATTATTTCCCTGTGGGAGTCGCCCTCTGTTTCAGGAATAATACAATTCAGAAATATAACAAAGTATATAAAATGGAAACTCGATCTACCTCTAAAGGTCAAGCCTCGAGAGCTATGCTCTGTCCCTAGCGTCCTACCAACAAATTCACAATAAAATTATGAAAGATTTTATAGAGAGAAATTCAATCTAACCAAGGGATCGATTATTTCCCTGTGGGAGTCGCCCTCTGTTTCAGGAATAATACAATTCAGAAATATAACAGAGTATATAAAATGGAAACTCGATCTACCTCGAAAGGTCAAGCCTCGAGAGCTATGCTCTGTCCCTGGCGTCCTACCAACAAATTCACAATAAAATTATGAAAGAGTTTATAGAGAGAAATTCAATCTAACCAAGGGATCGATTACAGAGTATATAAAATGGAAACTCGATCCACCTCGACAGGTCAAGCCTCGAGAGCTATGCTCTGTCCCTGGTGTCCTACCAACAATTCATTCCACAACAGAACGAAAACAATGTCTCTACTCACAGTGCGTATACTTATCTTCTGGGGACGCAAGTATTGGATTCACACCGTAAGGTGCAACAATCGCCCTCGTCTCTCTCCAACTACTCGACACTTCACTCTAGCGAGATCCCAATCGCGCAGAAGCTCCAGTGAACTAGGGCATCTTGCAATTCTTCATATACACACAGGGTAATGACAAAATGCAGAATCATTTCAACTTTGAGAAATCTGAAGACCTTTGACTTGGATCCCCATACAGAGTGTGGAATCGATAGTAAAAATGTTGTATTGGGATCTTCCCCATCTCAGTCATCGCCACCATTTCAGTAAACACAGTATATATTCAAATTCTGGAGATCCCCCCTAATCTAATCCGATTTCTTGGAATAAAAAGAAAATCCATCTATGCGCACCGATCCCAAATCACAACTAATTCTAGGTATAAATTTAGTACAAAAACAAATATCCCCCAAAATCAAAGGGATTCGATCCCCTTTCTCCGGTCCCATCTCCACCATCGGTCGAGCAACTAAGTAGGAAGATACCCCGTCTTTAAACTTCAAGGTGAGTTTATTAATCGCCAAATATTCCACTCCTTTTCTACAAAGAACAAGTGGCAAATCAATTGATCTTTGAAATCCACACTCTAAACTTAAAAATCGTGTTCCCTCTAAACTAACAATAATCAATTAGTAGACTTGAAAAAGAATCCCGAGATGGAGGTTGCTCCATTCTTTTTATAATAACCACAATCTCCATTAAATGTTTTTCTAATCCTCTTTATTCATATAAGTATTTCTAGTGTTATCTTCCATTAGTGAATCTTTCGTTCTTTAGAAAGGCACCAAGCATATATGTTTGATATATGTAACTCACTCTCCAATAATTAGAATGTATCCTTTCTTTTATGTCTATATGTATAATATATATACTTATTGTACCTTTTTCCTCTTTGACATCTTTAATGTCTAGGACAATTAAGTATTTGTAGAGTATATTCTCACAATTATATTTGAGTAGAGATATCTAAGGTATCTCTCTCTCCTATGTATATGTGTAAGAGTGTTCCCTTAACTCGAGTCCGAGTCTCTTTTTTGGCGATAAAACTTAACCTCTTTGCGATTTAGATTTTAATCAATAACACCAATTTTTATTAAACATATCATTCACCAAGATATTATTATTATAGACTCTCGTAATACTCCTATGGTCTATATATGTATAGAGGTTTTATTGTCCCTTGCAATAAGTGAATGGCCCAACTTGCCATTGTATACATATTAAGTTAATACTACCCTTAGCTTCTCTCTTAAGTTTGTAGTAGATTATAGGTTATTTTATTTGTCGTCCAAATGACATATCTAAGACCCATCGTTTACTTAGGATTAATTATAGCTTTGAATACTAATTAATTTAATCAAGTGAGTTTCCTGTGTTCAACTTCCTTCCGATTCTCATGGCACTAGAATTCCCCGCTACTTAACTCGAGGATCCTTAGTCATTTTCCCTCTCCCCCTAGTGGATTCAGTTGCCGTAGTTTAATTGCGTCACTGTCCTTAGTCTCCTAGGTTTACCATTACAACTTTGGATATTAACCACATAACTTGCAAGGTTTTCCCTAGTGGGGCCTTGGCCTTGAGCTCCTCATGAGAAACCTTTAATCGATTTTATTTACAAAATGAGAGCATAAAGGAGGGATATTACAGGGTGGAAATTTTCTGGAGGATTGTGCAGTTGTTTCTGCATAAGAAGAGATTGGGAACTCGATCCCTGGTCAGAGAGTTAGAGAGCATGTCAATAACATAATTAAGTCATATTTTGAACAACATTCAACGATGGAACAAGCTCAAATCCTACATTGGTTGATAAAACAAAAAAAATTGAAACGTTCCACAAAGTTGTTGGGTTTTCAAGATGTTAAAACAAAAAAGACATTCGAGAATGCAATAGAAAATGTAAGAATTGCATTATATTCATTTGGAAAATCAAGAAACAATGATACCCGAGCTACTCGTAGGGAAATTACAACGGTTGTTGTGGCACAAAGCACCTCAATAAATTGAATGGTATCAACAATGGCATTATTGCTCAATGTTTCAAAAAGAACATTGCTCAAATATACTAAATTCAAGGTCCAGATAGATGAACATGATGAAGCTGCTTGTTGGACTCTTATTTGTAGGGAACCCTATTGAGGTAGGATGGAAGCAAGCATTAGAGAGAAGGTGATAGAGTTTTGGGATATTCATTCTCATGCTATTCTAGATCGAAAGCATGTCCTGCGGCAACGTTTATCCAGAGGCATTTATCAGGAGCATTGTAAGCATGTGATGGAGATGACATGAGTTGCACTTTACGAGGAATTCCAAGAAACCAATCTTGGTCTTCAAATATCATTTAGCATGTTCAACAAATTGAAACCGTGGTATATTAGGCCAAATACGATTCGCGACACTTGTTGCTGTCGGTACCACATTGAATTTCAACTATACTATGACACATTTCTGGATTTTTGCAAAAGGAACTGGAACGGTGTACTAGCTCCTCACACAATGCGAGATTTTATTTGTATGATACTATGCAACAGGAATCCTAAACACGTGTTTTTCAATAAGAGGTGTGTAGGTGGGAGAAAATGCCATGAATGCGGTGATTTGACATTGTTCCATAGGAACTTTCCTATCGATCCAACACACCATGGATTGTCAGATATCACCGTTAGGTGGAAGAGGTACGAATATGTCACAATGAATCCAACATCTTCTTCATCTGTGCCATCCAAGAGGATCGACTTGCTCGATGATGAGATTCTTGTTTCAGATTTCTTGAAGAAGTTTCAAAGTCATATTTATAAATACATAAAGCACTCCCATAGGTCTAGGTGGAAAGATTCAGAATTGAAACATTCTCGTGAGGTATTTGAGCGAGGCACAATTTTATCAGTGGTAGACTTTGCGTAGAACTACACCTTTGCTCCTCAGAGAGAGATAGAGAGTGAGTACTATCACTCCGACCAGGTGTCTATCTTCGTACATGTATTGTACAGACATGCTCAGGAAAACATTGATGGTAGGGATAGCACTCCTCAGTCACGTGAAGTGATCAAGGAGTACCATTTTTATGTTAGTGATGATCGTGAGCATGACACATTCTTCGTTCAACACTGCTTTGGGTTGATTTATGATTCATTCAGACAGAGAGGCGTATCATTTACTAAACACTGGATTTGGTCAGATGGGTGTACATGGAAATTCAAATGCATGCTCATTTTATTGGTTGAGTCGCCTTCACAAAGAGACAGGAATCCGACACACCTAGAGCTTTTTTGAGATAGGGCATGGAAAGGGTGAACATGATCGTGCAGGTGCATGTGTGAAATGCGCACTTCGGAGGTACCAGATGAGTCATGGTGCAACCCGAATCAAATGCTCCACTGAAGTAGTTGATTGGTGAACATGTCATTTGGGACATCAAGGTAGCGAAGCAAGGCCGATGTGCAGGTAATAAACTCCAAACTCAATTAATAAGCTAATAACATTCAATATCATCATTTCCAAAATAACACATGTACTCAATAGGAATTTACATATGACAAACTGAATTCCATGCAGGTTCTTCTGGGATGTTTCCATTGGAGATGTTAATAGATCCATGCCATGGTATTGTGAAACCACCCTTGGTACGAGGGAATTGCATTCTGTTCAAAGTAAAGATATGGGGGACCTATTTTCCATTGAAATGAGGAAGTATGCCTGCTTTTGTGATTTTTGTGTTGATGCAAATGGATGCGGGCTTGATCACTGTGAAAAGGATTTATATGTCAAACCATGGAAATATGTATCTCTTAATCCAAAGGGCCCACATCCAATTCGAACATGGCAAGAGATGTACACTGAAGAGGCAATGGTCTCATTAGATCATGATTGAGTTTTTGATATGGTTAGGGAAGGTACAAGAGTCTTCATTAAGTTAATTAGTTCATTATATCTTACACATATACAAATGTTGTAGAAATTTGCACGTAGGACATTTGAATAATATTTGTAATGTATCTTGCAGGTGATGTATTCATTGTCATTGCAGCCCTCCACAACCAAGAAAATGTTGCATGCTATTTGATGCGGTGCACGTGAATAAAGAGTAGGTTGGTGCGACCCTACCAAGATGGGGACTTCACATACTAGAGTGGAGACATGGTTCTAATGGGATGCTTTTTTGAAAAAGTGAAAAAATAGGGTGCTCACATTATTTATAGAGATTTTATGCATGAATATATATCATGTCAATACAGTCATTTGGTCGTTGTAGCTCGGATACCTCTAACAGGAATCAAGGCGAAGAGAGGTGATCCAAAGAGATGGAAGATGACAGAAGTTGACCATGATCGTATAATGGAGACTTTCATTCCTATAACCCATTGGCCAGATCAATGAGTTACATGTATGCCACTTGCATCATTGGCATAGTTTTCATGTTGTCTTGTGTAATATTTTTTTGGAGATTTTTGTGGAGGTTGTTTTATAAATGTATTTTTGTAGATGCTTTAATGTCAAGAATACAAATACTAGATGGGAGGCTTTTGTGAATTTTGGGTCATGGTGCTTCAATGTGAATACACTTGAACATGTACATGTTCTAATTTTAAATTTTTATTTCAAATACAATTGTAATGTAATTGAGAATTTAAAATACATTTATACAATGTTTAATTGTAAAATTTAAATTTTGAATTGTACAATGTATTCTAATTTTAAATTTTGATTCCAAACTTGCAAAATTTTATACATTATAATCCAGGTGAAACCAAAATCAATAAACTTATTTATTTTAGGTTTTAGGTCACTAAGTAATTCCTTCAAGTAAGTAAAATTCATGATGGCCAAAACTTAATTTGTATTTTCATATTTATAAGTATGGAAATCATTTGGAATGAGTTTGGGTACCTTGAAAACACATAAGTATCATAATTTAGAGTGATATATCAAATTCCATACAAATGGTTTAGGTGTTGTAGAATGCTATATATAAATTCATATACAATATTTAATATATAACTTAAGTCACTACTTTATTGGTGCTTTATTGGTGCTTGGATGCCCACTTAATTCAATTTAGGAGTATGATGATTAAGGCATACATTGTTTGTGCAATTGAGAGTCCCCACACCTTCACAGAAATTTATATGGTTCTAGACTTGATCCTTAAACGTCTAGACTCTTCTATGTACCTTGTATTCATATGTGTCAATGATCTATAGAATAGATACTCAATGTTGTCACCTACCTTGAACTTGAATTTGGTTACCGATTACCATTTTGTGCAAGATTCTTTAATATATGAATTTAGAAAATTTTGGTAATTATAATTATTGTTTGGACCACACATTCTTCTATTGATAACCTGGAATTTTTACTATTTAGGACTATTATGTTTCTCTTGATTGTTCATAGTCTAGCATTGAAGCTTCAACCAGAGGTCTCATACATACCCATGTGTGGTATATATGTGACTCTTCCTTAGCTATATTTTTTGGGAAGTGACCCCAATCAATCCATAGTTTTGAATTTTGCTTACTAAGGGAAATGAAGGGCACCAAACCACTCCTTCAACTTGATTTCCTTCCAAAGCAATTGATTAATAATTAGATTGACCTTGCTAGTAGAATTTCTACATTTGTGGTTGACATTTAGCTATGGTGATTTAGTGGTTGAAAATCCCTTTGCGACACTTGTATGGCATCCAGATAATTATTGACTTCATTTGTTATAATCTTGTATCATGGTGAACTATGTCCTTGATGGCATCAAGTGCAAGCCATGATGAGATGAGGATTACATCGTCCATATCATCAAAATGATTTGTAAGGTTTTGTCATAAGTAGTTGGGAAGCATAGTCTCACAAAACATTATTTTGTTTGTTGATGTAAGCATTCATTAAATTTACATATTGGCATTCAATAAAACGTTATTTTGTATGTTGATGTGAATATTCATTACTTTACATGCTTGCTTTTAATAAACATTTCATTACTTTTGTTGCCTAAGTATTTATTTTGTGAGACATATAAATTGCAATAATGGTTTATTTTACCTTTCTTAGTATAAATCAAAGTATATAAACTTCACATTTTGTATAATCAAAGTATATGAACTTCACATTTTGGATTACATGCATCAAAATGGGTATTTTTTGTTGAATTTTAAATGGGAACAACTTATTTCCAAAACAAGAGACAACTTATCCATATATCATTTGAAGTTGGGGTTTTGATAACTTAAAAACCATAAACAATTTCCTTCTCTCTATGTTCTTTGATTTTTTTATAAAGTGGTTTTTAAATATTTTTAATCTTTCAATTTTTTTTTTCAAATTTTTAATATTTTAAATATATTAATAGTGATGAGATAGTTTTTTATGAATCTCTTCTCAGCTCAAGTTTAGGGCGAGTGTTCTTGTAAATATGAAACGCCTTTTTTCTAGACTAGAGAGAATGTTGAGGAAGCCTAGAAATCTTAGCTATCTTCCCCACTCACTGGAATGTTCATAGATTTACCCCTTCTTGTCCTCTCAGGCATTTGGATATCCAGAAACAAAGTTATTTTCATGACGTGCATTCGAATCCAGAAGTTGTTGTTGCTACCTTCCTAGATATCCTCTCTTATTTTCCTCAACAAAAGAATGCCTCTGCTCCTAGATGCCTTCACGAGAAACCTATAAACAAAAACACCCCCTCAGATTTTGTTGATGGGGCCTCACAAAACATTATATATGGAGGGGGGAAAAACTCTACCTGAATGATTCTTCCTTCTACAAAATCCACATGGGACTAAGTGAAGGCACCAATCATTTTGTTGAGTTATCATCATTCAAACTGCTACTATGCTTTGCACAGAAAAATGAATTCAATTCCATACAATTTTTTGGAGATTCAAAAAATATTGTTAATTGGAAAAATAGAGCTCAAACTTGTCAAAACACTTTACTTAATGCATTTGTAGAAAATATTCTCACGCCAAGGGACATATTCGACTCTTTCTCTTGCAGGCACATTTATAGGGAAAGGAACTCAATTGCAAATTCATTATCAAAAGTCGGCCTTCAGCTGAGCTTGGGACAAATGAGGTTAGCAACTCAACAAAACGATGACCATTTTGAATTTTACAACAAGCCATTTATGGAAGGCCTACTTGAAGCAAGTGCAATCGACAACATAACATAAGTTCTCGGAGCTTCTATCCGGATATATATATATATATATATATATATATATATATATATATATATGAACATGCTTGATGACTAGGAATCAAACTCTTTTTTGTATGCTACTCTTTCTACACACTATCATTTTTGGTATATGTGGCTCAAGGGCCAAAGACAGGAAATGCATGGCACAAATGTATTATGCGGAATGTAATTTTGTTATACCTAATAAAGTTACACTTTTTTCCTTGGAAAAAAAAATTATGAATCTAATTTTAATAAAGAAACTTTCACATTAATTTATTTTATTTGAAAGCTATGCCAATTTCTTTTAGAAATTAGATATGTATGATTTGAAAGTTATGCCAATTCTTCTTAGAAATTGGATTTTTCAAAATTATCTACTCTCTTCATTTTTCTAATGGGGCTTCATGTGCAAGTACCACTCCTATGGAGAGATTTTGGACTTCTTCTCTATTCACTTTAGAGACTTGTTTCCTCAACCAATCTCGATAACCATTGGATGCCTTATCTAACTTTGTAGTTTGCTAAGTCTCTTTATTGTTGTTCATATGATTATCATTCTTTATGTTTTGCTTTTTGTTTTTTTTTTCTTTTAAGATAAGATTGTGCTTGAAGATATGTTTTTTTTGTTTGATATAATATCAAGTGATATCTTTGAAATTGATTTTTGATAATGTGAATTATAAACATAACTTATTAATACAACTTAAATATCCTCTTTTATGGAGAAATTTAAATATCTCGCACAAGATTAAAAAAAAAATAGAAAGAAAAATCTTACTCATGCAAGATCAAAGATTTCACTAATTATGAGTAGTTTCAAATTTAAATATTGCACCTTTTCCAAGTACTAATGTTTTTAATGTAATTCTTTATTATTAATTTAAATATTGCACATTTTCTAAGTACTAATGATTTTAATGTCATTTTTTATTATCAACTTTATTTTTTATTCATGTTTATTTATTTATTATTATTAAAGTTACTTTTAATTCATGTGCAATACTCTATTATGTTTTTTTAGTAAAAAAACATACTTTTTCTATTCATTAGAATTAAAAAGTATTACACATTGTGCTAGATCAAATTGAAAGCTGATCATTGAGTACATAAACTAGGCCAAAACAACACCGTAAAAAAAGTAACATAGTCAATGGTGTGAGAAATATAACAATATATTAAGACTATTCAGCAAAGAGTGGATAGCTCCCCCATCTGAAATTTTATCCTCCCAAAATTCAGCCCACACAAGTATCCCTTCAATATCTTTCAAAGCTTCCTTAGAGAGGAAATCAGCCAACTTGTTCTGTTCTCTATAAATATGACTGAGCTTCAAAAACTTAAAGTTTCTTAAATCCTCCATTATTCTGTTGCACCAAGGGATAGAGATTGAGGACATGCAGTTTATATGGACCCTCTTCCCATTTAATGGTAACTCAGTCACCAAAATTAGATAATGACACAATACAAAAAATGTTAGCCACTTTGCAAAGTATTCGTAAAGCTTATAGCTCAGCCTTCATATTAGTACCTAAACCACAACAAAACTTGAAACAAAATTTGTGATTTTCATTGATATGAAGTACTGCTCCTTGACCCCCAAAAAAAGCCAGAGCTCCATGATAAGAGATCAGAATTGCTTTCCTTATATTATAGATTTTTTATTTATCTTTAATAAAATCAGTCACCGAGTGGCAAATCTGTGTAGCATCCTCATGATCTAATGTATTTTAAAAAATGTAGGCATTTCTTGCTTTCTGGATTGGCCAAGAATCGATAGGAAGGAAGTCTAGTTCTTTGCAAGAGTTTTGCCAATCTTTGCAGATTTTATCAAAATGTTCTCCTTGCCAAACCTAAGATATTTTGAGAAGAGCAACAAGTGGTACAAATTGTTGATCATTACTTTCTTATTGCTCCGAAAGCAAAAGAAGAATTCAAACAAAAACACAGCATCAGGTATTGCACGAGTGGGCGAGGAGAAGTAAAAATCCAAAAACACACAACAGGAGTGGACAGGAAGCAAGAAAAATCCAACAACAACAAACAGCAGTGATTGTACAGTGAAAAATGTACGACATGATATCGGTGCGCTAGTTATTTCCCTGTAACGGAAAATGGGGTGGGTAACCGTGAGAGCCTTCTCTGTGTGCTGCTCTCTGTGTGCTGCTCTCTGTGTACTGTAACTTCCTCTCTTGGAGCAAACAACAGAACGTACTACATACGGAAACGGGATGGATTTCTTAGTAAATATGTACGCGGCGTTGGTCTTTTCATTCGTTGGAGACGCTGCGATCATGTGGGAAAGCACTGTACTAGATGGTGAGGGCAGGAGCGAAATGCTGAAAAGGAAGGCGCCCTGATCGTGCGGGCTAGGGTTACGAGTTTAGGGTTTGGAATAGCTCGTGAGGAGTGAGTGGTTTGGTACGATAACGGACTTTTTGTCGGTTGCAAAGTCCAGCTGATGGGTCAGTGATGATCTTGTGATCTGTGTGGGTGGAAAAGTAGTCCTGCCTTCTACCGTTTGCCTGGAGAATCCAGGCAGTTCGCCCGTGACTCCAAACAAATGCTCACGACTCCGATGGTGTAACGGAATCTTTCATTGGATTACAGTTCCAGCATTTATTTATGTGATATCATGGCATTCTCATAATTTACGGTGACTGTTTTGATTTAAATTGGAATAGCTATTTGTTACACAAACAGATCCAATTTCTTAAAGTGTAACTATTTAATAGATCTGTGTTTAAGATTGGTTTATATTTTTTATTTTTTTTATTTTATAATTTAACATGAAATTTTTTTAATAACTTTTTTATTTGATTTTAATTTTAATTTTAGGAGCCTACTTTTTATTTGGTTTTATTTTTTTTCCATTTTATAAACGAATATGAATTTTTTTAATTATTTTTTTTTTATTTTTGGTAACATAACTTTAGAAACCTGACAACATCATCTCTATTACTTTTTATTTTTGGTAACATTATTCCTCACCTCATTACTTTTTATTTTTGGTAATGTTAAGTGAGGGATCCAATTTCTTGAAGTATAATTTTTTTCTTAAATTTACTCTATAAATTTGATCTCTCTCTTGGTTGATAGATGTGGGTTTAAGTTTTAAGTTTTTATTTTATACATGAACATATATTTTTAATTAATTTTCATAATTTTTTATTTTATGAATCTACATGGTTTTTTAAATAAGCTTCATAATTTTTTATTTTATGAACCTACCTGAATTTTTTGTGTGTTATGCTATGATACACTACCTTATCTCACAACATTTCTCCTTTCATATTAAGATGTGCAACACCTAACTCCTCTTGATACAATTATATCATAATTTTTATATGCTTATATTTTAAATTATTATAAAAAAACAATATTTATAATTTAAAGTAACATTCGTAATTGAACTATCTCAAAAAAAATTCGTAAACTATAAACCAAAAGCATTTTCAAAATGTTCATAAAATTTGGTAATACAAAATAATTCTATGGTTTGTGACTAAACATTAAAGTAGTTTATCGTACCTTACCTTTAATAATACACTCTAATATGTTTTATGATTTAATTAGTCTTAAAATTTTATAAAACAAAAAATCATAATAGCATCGTTTTTTTCCTTTCTACTATATTTGAATATAAAACATCATTTTCCAATTTATTCATACTCTTTTTCTCTATATATTTCAATTTTTTTTATTTTTTACATTGATAGAGGTTTATAATATCTTAGAATTTGGGGTGGACTACCATCTATGCTTTTCTTAGATTGAAGGAGGATGGGACAAGTGTACTATTGAGATGCACGGATAACTCAAACAATTCATGACAGATACGGGAAAAATGTGGGTGATAACATGTAACTAGGCATATATATATATATATATATATATACATATATACACATATACATATACATACATATACATATATATACATATACATATACATATACATACATATACATATATATATACATATAGATATATATATAGATATATATATATACATACATATATATATACATACATATACATATACATACATATACATATACATATACATACATATACATATACATATATATACATATATACATATATATACATATATATACATATACATATACATATATATACATATACATATATATACATTATATACATATATATACATTATATACATATATATATATATACATATACATATATATATATATACATATATATATATATATATATACATATATATATATACATATATATCATTTCTAGCTCATATGGATGCATCGATAACTCGATAGTTCATGGCAAATAACTGGAATGACTTGGATGATAACATGTAGCTAAGAATGAACAACTCGTAGCTCATCCACTTTAACTCTAAGAATATCTAATAGATGTCAATTAGGTTTTTTCATTATCCATTAGGTTTTAAATCTATTTAAAGGAGACTATAAGGGAGAGAATTGATGAGAGAATTACAGTGGGCTTGACTGTGATTAGCTGATGCACTCCTTCAAATTTTCTATGCCAACTGTTGCCATTGTCGAATAGAGTGAAACATGATGGAGCAAACTGTATTTCATTGTCTTTTCCATTATTATCGTTGAGGATAGTTTATGTTATTTGTTTTGTACTCGATGGCTTCTTCCCTAACTAGATCTAGATCATTGTTATTGTCGAGAAGGAAAGGATCATTGGGGATTGTATGGAGCGAGGGTTGGGTTCCGAGGGAATGAGCAAGATCGATCAACTCTATCCATTACTACTAATGTTGAAGTTGCCTCACATTTTGACAAATCAAGTTTTGCTTCATAGCAAAAACCTGAGATTGAATCCCATGCCCTCATGCCCTCCTCTGGTACCATGAAGAAGAACATTGTAAAAGTAGGAGGGGATGATCATATTCATCTGTAACATCCCCAAAATGTGTAAAATTTAAAAAATTTGATAATACCAATAAATATGATATTAAATATGCGGAAATAATTATCTGTTTGTTTTATTTAGCATTACTAAAACATCTTACTGTTGTTTAAAGAAAGTTTGTTAAGATTTCTATTTTACAATTGACTATTTCAATTGTACTTAACTAATAATGTCTTCTTCTGATAATGAAGGGGTCTTTTGACCCCCGGGGCTTACTTAGCTGCAATGCTAAAGTCATTTATCTTGACGCAGGTTCACAGGTAAGAGTAAATTCCAGTCATTGAAGTTATTTTGTGATCTACCAGCATTTAGAATAACAGCTCTAATTTTAATTGAAGATTATTCAGGTGAGATCTCTATTTTTAAAGTACCTTCTGTAGGAAAGTAAAATGACCTATTTCCAAGTCTAACATAGGTTACTATAACTGTTTGAACTATAAAAAGTAACATCCAAATGAACATACATCATCGTAAGCTTGAATGTTACCATTTATACAAGAGTTAGTATAAAAATCTACATTTAGGCTATGTTCTGAATACTTTTGTCCAAGACTTGTTACGACTAAAATGACAATAATTTTATACAGTCCAATTGTCGTTTATGAGCCAAAAGGACAAAATATGACGATACAATTCTAATGTCATATGAACATTTGTCGTATTATTAGCACATAGTGATTCACCAAAACTATGCAGTCAACCTAAGTTATATCATCCTATAAATTAGCCAATAATACTAATACTGCAATTGTATCCAATGGATATAGAAATTTTAGTGATGTATAGTGTACAATTTCAGTATCTAAATGTTTAGAATATCAACAATATAATCAACTAGATGCATGGTAATTTAAACTCTATACTATGAATCCAAAAAGAAGTAATATTAGTATTGGTGTAGAGTTGGGTCATGAACCAAAATATACCTATTACAATAGATATAATGTAACGACCTTAGACTTATTATATATTAGAAATATAAATACAATCAATATATGAAACCATAGCCTATAATATAATTCTAGCCGTAATGGATTGGACTATTATTGTGATAATTTGAAGTGTTAACAAAGATCGATGCGATGATAAAGTATTTCAATCATAAGTATGGATATAGTTTTTGTAGTCATTAACATGTTAAATCCAATGTTAATTATGATACGATGCAATTGACAAATAGATCAAAGGAAATATGCTCATAGTGTAATAAGTAAGGGTTCCATGTCGTTTTAGTGTGCAGGTTTGCCAACACCAAGCATTAAATGACTTTAACTCAATGTCCTTTGGATTTCCACGGTGGCTTCATACCTCGCTTGTATCACATGGCTCCGTCTTGGTTTCTGCGATCTCGCACAAGTGTTGGTTTAAACCATTATGTCTAAACCCTAATTCTTTGTTGCGGTTGAACTTTGGTGTGAGGGTGATCAACTGTGAAATCTAAGGGTTGGAGGAGTGTGTTCAGGGTTTGGAACCCACGACCTCTGTGTTATTTTAAAGGTTTTTGAAGAACCTGTACAAGAATAGATTTGAAGTAAGTGCAGGGTTTCCAAGTGTTTTGTTTCGAGATTTGAAACTGTAACCCTTTCAATGTTTTGTAAAGGGGATTTTGAATGCTGTAAGTGGTAACTTTGGTAGTGCAAACTTCGAGTTGCTTCTATGGTGATACCTGGTTCTAACTGGTAGGAGTTTGATGTGTTGTTCAAGGTTTTTACCATGATTTTAATGTAATGGATCAGTGTTTTTTGTTGTGCCCTGTGGATTATGAATGTTGTCTCAGAGTTGTTGAAGCCGTGACCTCCAAAAAAATGTTTCGTAAAAGTCTGAAACTAGCCCATAGAGTGTTGGAGTGAATGCTCAGAATTCGTGGCAATTTCTCAGTTTTTAAGATGCTTGCTCAGGATTGAAACTACGACCTCTGTGCTATTAAGGGTTGTTTAACTCATCTTTTTTCAAGGTAAAAGAAATGTCTGTGTTTTCTGCAATACTCAGTTTACATACTTCTTTTGATTTCTTTGAATTCTAACAGTTGCTATTAAAACAGTGTAGGGTTTACGATGGAGTAACAAACTTGCTCATTGTGGAAGATGGAAGCCGAGGACTCCTTTGTCTTGGTAAGTCTCGGGTTTATCCATAACCTTGGACTCGTTGGAAGTTGACATGTTCTGCTTAGTAAGTTAGGGTTAGGTTAATATGTCAGTAGTGATGTTTTGGTTTTTGGTAATGTCGAGGCTTCAATGTGTGCGTTGTAACTATATAAGTTATGTGATAGCAGTGCACTATAATACAACTTGCAATTTCATTTTTGTTGGACCGAAAGTCATAAGTCTTGGAAATAAAACATGGTTTTGGTTGATTTAAATGTTGTGTTAAATTTGTTAGGATTTTGGTACTGTTATTTACTAAAATACAGTGGTTTGATTTTTTTGTAATGGGTAAAAGAAACATTCGTAACTCTGTTATGAATGTTGGGTGAGTGTGACTCGAACCTGCAACTGTAGAGTGATGTTTTGTTTTTTTATAATGTTTCATTTATGTTGAAAATTTGTATCCTTGGGAGGGTTGCTAAAACCCTAGCCATGCCTTCATTATGAGTTTGAAGCTCGAAAAACAAAAGACTGTGTGACTTCTAACAGTAAGGTTTAATACAGTTATACTAAAAAGGTCGAGAGTCAAACTTAGGGTTTTGAAATGAACTTGGAAACGAATGTCAATGTACAAGAAATTTATTTAGGGTTTTGAGAAAGAGATGTTTAGGATTTGGAAACAAGGTAACAGTAATAAAAGAAAAAGAAAAATATTTGAATTATATTTATACAAAACTAATTACTGAAAATACAGTTGTATTGAAAACCATCTATGACATATATGAGAAAATGAAGAGTTTTTACTCATAACATAAATTGTATGGAAATAAAATGTAGTTGCTATTTTTCGTGAAATTTGAAAATGCTAGGAAATCATTAAATGTAAAGTATGGAGATGTATGATATTTCTATCTGAGATAAATATAGTGGAAAGGAAAACTATAATTTTGTGCAGAAGTAAAGTATGTATAATGTCAAGCAATCTATACAGTGACTAGTTTCTGCAGTTGATAAATCTTGAAATTGTTATTACTTGGAAATCACAAAATGTTTATTTTGATTGTATTTCCTTGCTATTTAAAATGAATAGGGTTAAAAGAAAAACATATGACTGTACAGAAAATAGACTAAGTTTTTATTTTATGAAATAACAAAAGGATTCTCTATTAGTGTTGGTACTATACAGTAAATTCATATTATGATTAGATATAAGACAGAATTGTAATCATAGCACTACTATAATTATTTGTCTAATCAATGGCAATCTGCCTATCTCTTATCTATAATTTAATTTGCTTCTCTATACTAGAGTACGATGCAAATAACAGCATGTGGAAAAATATAGAGTTGATTTTCTAATCAGATTTGTAACAAGGCTTATCATTCAGACTTAAACAAAAATCAGAAATAAAAAAATTTACAAAACAGAGTTTGATGATTTCACTAAACATAATTATTAAACTGTAAAAAAAATAGGAAACAACAAAACGTGGTTAATCTATAGGGAAACAAACAGCCCAAGGAGCTTGTTCCACCCAGCCAATTCCTGAAGATAGCGAAGTTACTTGCCTTAGGACCCCCGAGCCTGTTCGCTGAACCACCAGGAGGAAGAAACTTAGAAGCTTAGGACCTCAATTTGTAGTAGCATTAGTTATTCAATCTTAAAGACTTTAGTAGTCAAAGGGACCTGCACCAGCACCTCTGGTTCTTCTTCTCAAAATAAATTGCAGACTTACAATGCACTCACATAGACTCCCTATTTGAATCTCTCAGTCATCACCTGATGCACATGAGGAATATTTCTGCAGAAAATATTGTGTAGAAGTTGCTTGCTCAATTCAAATTTTCCTTATGTAGGCTGCCTAGGCATTTTCATTTGTTAACTGGTCATTAAATGAGCTGCTTGCTCACTCCCTCCACCTGGGGGATAATGCCACATTTTTAGGGGTAGTTGTCCCATAACCAACAACTAGTGGTGAAGTGAAATTGCTGCCATCTGTCCCATGCCTTCCAACAACTTACATTCCTCCTAGTGGGTCAGTGAACACTCATTTAACAGTTCTCTTGGGTGTTTGTTTCCTAATTTAATTTATTAAATAATAATAATTCAGTAATTACATTCATCCTTGACCAAACTTGGTCATAATTACAAAACTTTGTAATTAAAATTTAACATAAAGTATTTTGGCAATAAAATAATAATTTCAGAAATTGGGTAGGTGACATCATCTCTTTTAGGTTTTCTCTTCTAGGTTCTCCTAATTTTCAATAAGTTTTCTTTTTGTCCTTTGATTAAATTCATACAGATGACCTACCTTGATCTGGATGAGATGATTAAATTCATGTGGATGTCCCATCTTGATCTGGATGATGATCTGAATGACAATATGTATACAGGGTTTGTATATATGTGAATTACATACGGATGATGCATGTGTTATCTTCAATTTAATGTAGTTAGGTGCAAATATTAAATAGATTAATTGCACTTATTCTTTTATTAAGCAGATGATGTATAGGCTTTCTCCAATTTATTAGAGACGATTACAAGTATTCTATTGTGTCAAGTTTCATTTAACGCTTTCAATGAATGAGATATATAACATTTCTATTGCCCTCAAGCTCAATTATTTATCTTTATAATTTTCAGAAATATAAATTCCATGAAACATTTTTAGGGTAGATGGGTTTTTCGATATTGAGAAAACATCAAGCTAACTTTCACTATTCAAGGATCTACTTTCCGGTTGCGTTTATTCTTCTATTTCACTTTCACGGCAGATGTTGTACAGGTTTCTTGCAATTTATTGGAGGTAGGTAGATATTATTTGGTTTAATTCATCATTTTTTTTACAACTCTCTCTTATTAAAATACATCTCTAAATTCATTGTCAAACTCAATCAATAATTTAATTTCCAGAGGTCTATGTTCGTCTGAGATTGAAGTTGGATTATTTTCAATATAACCAACCATAGTTCACTTGAATGAAAACGGTTAATACTCATTGTAAGGGAGGTGAAAATAAGTAAGGGCGTGGACTAAACTGGATGGATTTCTCGGCAATTTTGGGAAAAGTCATGGTTTCATTTGGATGGTGGTTTCCTCTAATCGTTTTTCACCACTGGCCAAGGAAACAGATTTCTGGGTCTCATGTGTTTCCAAATCAATCTACATACGTACCAGAAGATCAATAAAAATGATATAATTTTGTTAATTCCTTATTCCAACAAAAGAGGTTTCCAAAAGGAAGGCCGTTGGAATGTGATATAGTAAGAAATGTCCCCCAAAAAATTACATTTACAGTTTTTATATATTTTGTTTTGGTTAATAAATTAAACAAGATATGTAATGACTACATTATTGTGTTATATATATATATATATATTTATTTTCATTACATTTTTTTTTTTTTTTGTTATATTGTTATGTATGTTAATTTTTTAAATGATAAAATCTAATATATTTTAATTCGTGCCCGCAAGGGTGTAGCTTAATTGGCAATTCACTTGATATGAAGGAAATGTTGTAAATGAAGGTCACAAGTTCAAATCACCGTGTGAAGGTGCACCTATATATATATATATATATATATATATATATATATACTTTAATTCAAAATTGGTATTAATATTTTAAGTTGCAAATTAATAATGAAGATAATAATCATTAATATATATTTAAGTTTTTTATTTATATCTTAATAAAACAAACTCTTAACCATTTAATGAATAAAAAACGATTTTAAATTTGTCTCTCTCACACACATATATAATCACTGAATTAATTTGATATTAAGAATAATATCATTTTTTTTTATCAAATTTTCACTTTAATTTCTCAAATTATTTTTAAATAGTCTATTACTTTAGTGACATATTTCTTATTCCACCTCTATATATTAGTTGCATTGGTTGGAAATCTGCAAAGCGAACATGTATATCTTAATTGTAGTTGTGTATGTTAGAAAATAGGCTGATTATAGTTAGGTATATAGGCCTTTATATTTTAAAATTTTAAGTGGAGTAGCAAATATGCTTTTCCTAAATTAGAGGATGAGACAAGTGTAAGTTGTTAATTGGTAGATAGCTACATGCTATTTTTATACATACATCTAACAAAATTTTCTATTTAAAATTATTCAAAATACAAAATGAGCCCTCCACCATGAAACTTAATAACAAAAAACAAACCAAACCTTTACCATTGCGACTTTTAATTATATTTGAAAATATACGTGATTTAACTCATTTAAAATATTGTAAAACTAACCAAAAATAATATCTTATCCCATTTCCCATGGCATTTTTTCATCAATATTTAAAAAAATTAAAAAAAAAATATTATTTGTGATTTGTTTACTCATTACAGTGTGTAGAATTTTTGAAATCCAAGGGACTTTCAAGATATAGGAAATATAAATGGATCTTTTCAAGTGGGGTTACCAATTCTATTATATGAGAAATCTCTCATAGGATAGGTGAGGCCTTCCTCATATATGTGGTTGATCAAAGACAGACTATGGGATAGAACACTACAATATTTCTATTAGATCTAAATTTTTAACTTGTCAATTTTGTGAACAGAAAGAGAATGTTGCATCTGTAATATCGTGATTTTGACCCCATTGCATTAAAATGTAAATGATGTAGTATTGTTATAAAATCATGGTGAGGTGTTCAAGGCCAAGGCCCCACCATCGATTTATTGATACATATGGTTTACGTGATAGCCATGCACAATTGAATTGCAAATTTCATGTAAATATGCATTTTAATAAAATATCCACAACTAACTATGCAATGCAACAAGAGATGGGGGCATGATTTTACAAGGAATTAGGAGGGAAAGCATTCAAACCCTTGAACCAATCAATTCAATCCAAGTGTCAATGAGAGAACCCATAAAACCTTCAACTACCCATGTCGACTTTTGTACCCAATCATTCATTTCTCCCAAGAGTTGGGTGAAGTAGTTAATGCCTTGGGGAATGGAGAGGTATGGATGTCCAAATTCGAGTATGGGAAAGCCACTCTTCATGGAAATTCATGATTGGATTCTTGGGAAATAAAAGAGCCATGAATTGCTCCCCAAGCCATTACCCATCAACCGTTTTTTCTCCCTCACGAGTTCAAAGCTACCTAGGCATTTTCCCTCCACGTTTTTGTTGGTTTTCCCTTGTTTTCTAGCTGGGAAGAGGGATTTTTTATGTGGTAGAGCTGCTGGGAGGAAGGGAGTTTCATTTGAGGTTTCATTGAGGCCGATTTGGCCATTGGAATGCTCATAACATGGGGGAGAAATCGTTTTTTCTCCCTATGGTCGAATTGCCCTTTCCACAGTCTGTTTTTGGTGTGCCCATGATTCAGGGGAAGCCCATGGCCATCTTGTTTGTAAATCCCATTGATAAAATGTGTATCAATGCCCTATGAATGTGCTTGTTGTGCGTAGATAGAGTATGTTGTGGTATGGGTTATGGATATCCATTGTTTTGGCTTGAGCTTGAGTGCAAGTATCAAGAAATGAAGAGGGTTCAAATTTAGCCTGATAAACCCAGCTGTGGATTGGCTTGGCTTATTTATGCAATGATTATTTAGCTGTGTATGAGCTTGAATGTCCGCTTTTCCTTGTATAAATCATGCCTAGCTCGGGGTGGTCTCTAAGTGCTAAAATAATACAGGATGGGAAGAGACCTATGGTTGGGTGGAATGTTGCAACGACATAGCTAGTTGCTTTGGACCATTTCATAATAAAGATAAGTATTTTTCTATCTATGTGTTTTTCCTCTGCAATGTTTTAAATTGATGACTATTTTTTATATGCTGAATGCATATGAAACGTGTGTGGATGAGGTTTATTCCGTTGTGCATGTTTGTTTGATTTGCATCTACAAACATTTATTTTATTGTTGTGAATCTAATGAATGGGCTGAGTTTATGTAAAAGCCCCAGAATTTGGTATCATGTTCCCTTCCTCGAATTGGGTCCGCGGGAGGGGATGTTACAGCATCGTACATAGATCTAATAGTTGTCTTTGTGTTATCCTAGTTGATGCAGCTCTAGAGATGTAGCTCCAACTCCTTACAACTACTGCCTGTACACAAGAAGACAAAGAAATAACAATCTCAAACCCTTCAAAGCAACAAAAAGATAAAAAGACCTAGATTGAATATAATATACTCAAGGAAATACTATATATGTTATCATTAATGCATAAGAGAGCAGGTTAACAATACAGTAGAGGTGAAAATCATGTAGAACTATATTAAAATAATAAAGAACATTATAACCATTTAGATATTCCTTGAGTCATGGTGCAAGATCGTTATGATCCCTTTCTCAAACTCCTTCTCATTAACCCTCACCTAAGCAAGGCTTTAACTCAAATATCAATAAGGATATGGAAGAAGAGTCTCAATATGGAAATGGGCAGCACTTAACTTTTTTTCCTCATTTCTCTCTCTCTATCTTTCCTTTGAAATCCCATCCCTTATATAGGTTGATGGAGAATATGGCAGGATGGATCTAGACTCATAGAAACTAATGAAAGATGAATCATGTACAAGTTCTTAAACTCATAATGTGAAGGCTCCACCTCAGTTCAGGGTCATCTTGTAAAAAAATGCTCATTTCTATTCAGATATTTTGACACTTAAGAGTTAGTTCATATCAACTTATCATTAATATATTTGTTAGGTACAATGTGCTTCTTTAGTAGGCATTAGTATGAATTTGTATATATGTAATCCAAGAGTCATGATATGATCTTGACATAGAGTGGTCTGACAGTTCAACTTGTCCTCAATCTTAATGACCATTAACGCGTGGCTTAACACCTAGTTGGTCCAGGATCTCTATTTAAAGAGCATGGAGGGTCATTTGTTAGTTGATTGATTATGGGAAGCACATTTGTAACATTATTTCTTTTGCATAATAATATTTCCTCAAGTAACTATTTGGTTGGGGCTGTGGAGTGTTTCACTTTCGAGGGTTTAAACCACGTGAAAACATTGGTGTGTTGATCTCTGAATTGTTTGTGTGAGCATTTCTCAACATATTCTATATTTTGGAAGTAGCTTTGATAGTCAAACATGGTATGAGAGCTCTTATAATGTACCGCTTTTGTTGGTGATCTAGATCTTGAGCCGGTGTTGCCAAGGGCGTGAAATGATTTATGGTTCTAATATTTCTATGCATTTATGGGATGTGAGAGGTGTTTCATTCCATATGGAACACCATTTCACACTGGAAAAAACTTTTTGCTTGATCGAAAAAGGTTTTCATTTTCCCAAGATATGGCCATTTTACCAAATATGAAGGTATATTGTTTACAATTACGCATTTTAAAATCTCTTTCTCTTATTATTTTATTTTATTTTATTATTTTATTTTATTTTTATTTATTTTATTTTATTTTATATTTTATATTTTATTTTATTTTTATTTTTTCTGATCTGCTACATTTTCAATATTTGTATGTTGTTTGTCGTGTGCTTTATGCAAACTTGGAAAATCGTAGACATAGTGGAAAGGGTTTTCTTTACTACGTATGCTCTTTGCCATGTGCTTTGTGCAAACTCAGTAAATCACAAACTGTTAGCATAATTGCATTTCTCGGAGGGCTAATGAAAGAATAACCCCAAATATAAACATTTTAGTTTCAGAACTTTGTCTTTTTATTTTTGGGTTGTTTTTTAATGTGTTTTGCATGAAAAAATGCACATTTTTTTGGGTAGGCCCACTCTACTAACAACGGAAACAACCCCATTCTCCTCCATAATATTACTAAATGTTTTACTTAGCTCACTTGGTTAAAAGTTACTTTAAAAGGAAACAGGTCATGGGTTCAAGTCCCTTTTGTTACTTTTTGTAAATTTTCATGAAACTTCAAGTTATAAAATAATCATATTGTAAAAGTGTTTCCCACTTATTTTATAAAAGTGGGTCACTTAATTTGAAGTAACTTACTTCTAAAAGTAGGCTTATAGGAAATGATAGTAAGGGTGGGGGAAAATTCATTATTTCATTTATTTTCTCTCTACCTCTTGGATCAACATTTTCCTGCCACATAGTCCCTTGGTTCCATTTTATGGTTTTTTAAGGGCATAACTTCCTCATCTGGAGTCCATTTTCAGTGACATTTTCTTGAGACTGACTATTTTTCTCGAGATATTTGAATCAAGGCCATTAGTTTCTATTTTTGAAGTCTGAATATTTCATCATGGCCGCCCCAAGTGATATTATTCTTACTAGTTCCAACTACTTCTTGGTGAAATCCCAAATGGAGGATGTCCTACAAAGTAAGGGACTTTACCGGATTACCTCGGAGAAAGAAACTGAACATGATGATGATAATAAGAAAATAAAATGGGAAAATAAAGATGATGACTATCATGGATTATAGGAATTTCCATTTCTATTGACTTACGATTCCACCTTCGCGAATTAATGTTCCATCTTGAAAATGAATTGATTACCTTAAATGAAGGTGATTTCTCTTGCATACAAGACTATTTGTCTAAGTACAAGACCCTTAGACTCTTACTTGATGAATGCGACATAAAAAGGAAAGTCGAGAAATGTATTTTTCATATTATTTCCAATGTTGGAATTGTCTATTCTATGTTTGTATAGATACCTTTTACTCCATGAAAGAATCTTTTGTGATTCATTAAAAAACACCCACTTTTGAATCTTTTTTTGATTATTTGATTAGAGGGAAATATAAGCTCATAAATCTTGGATGATTGGGCAATGTTGATACATCCAACAAAGCCTTAGTAGCACAACAGAAATATAAGTCCAAGCATCCCAAGAAGAAACATCCTTGCAATAATAAGAAAAACAAGGGTCCCAAACCCTCTTAGCCAACTCATCCTTCCAAAAATGACAAAGGAACCAAATCAAAAGGTAAGAAGACTAAGCATCATTACAACTTTTGCAGGAAAGATAATCATGATGCTAAATGTTTCAAGAATATGGAAGCCTTGGAAGCAGCAATGAAGAAGCAAAACATCATCCTTTATTTGTCATAAAAATTTACATCTCACAGACATGCAGTTTGTGCTTTTGTTTTTTCCTTTAATGCATCTTCTTCTTCTTCTTCTTCGAATGAGTGGCTCATTGATTCTGGAGCATCTTATCATATGGTTAAGGAAAAATCCATATTTTATACTATGAATTAATGCCATATTTTTTAGTTATGATAGCTCTCTTAGTGTTGCAGGATTTGGAACAGTTCAAGTAGAAAATGGTCAATTTAATGATGTACTATGTGCTCCAAAAATTTCCTACAATTTGTTGTCGGTCTCTCAAATTACTCATTTTGGTGAAGGTATGACTGTAACAGTTACACCTTAGGAATTTTTAATCACGGATTTCAAATATCCTAAGCATGTCCTTGACACTGGAATTGTTGATGATTACCAAGTTTTACAAATTTAACAACTTTGGGTCATCACCTTTTCCCTCAATTTTTGTTTCTCACATAGATGACTTGAGCAAACTTTGGCATGAGTGATTTGGTCACTTAAATTATCACTCATTTAAAAAACTATGTAAAGAAAATATGGTGATAGGTCTTCTGATGGTATCTTACAGGGGTGTTTGTTCCAGTTGTGTACTTAGAAAACATCATCAAGATATTTTTGACAAATGTGTCTCTGCCATGCCTAGACCCCCTTCGAGATTTTGGATAGTGACTTGTATGGTCCTCTTCCATCTGCTCCCTTTTCTGGTTTTAAGTATTTATTAACTTTCATTAATTATTACTCCATATGCACTTGGTTTTATTTCCTAAAACTTAAGAGTGAAGTATTTTCCATGTTCTTGGCCTACAAGACCCTTGTTGAAAAACAATCTCGTCGACAAATTCTTAAGTTAAGATTTGATAATGAGGGAGAATACGTTAACAATAAGTTCAATATTTTCTTCTTTGAATAGAGCATCCAACAACAACATTTTGTTCCATATACACCACAACAAAATGGTGTAGCTAAAAGGAAGAATTTCACCTTAAAAGAAATTCCTAATTGTATGCTCCAAGGTAAGGAACTAAGTCTGCAACGTTGGGTTGAAGCCATAAATTGTGCAAATTACATAGTTAATTGCACCCCCCCTAAATATTTACGGTATCACACCAAAAGAAGCATGGAGTAAAATTAAACCAAATGTAAGTCATTTTTGCGTGTTTGGAAGTCAATCATGGGATCATATTCCGGATGAAAAATGAAAATCATTCAAGCCTAAAAGTGAAAAGTGCATATTTGTTGGATATTCTAAAGATGCAAAAGGATATAAATTTATTAAACCACATTCTCATGATATAATTATTAGAAGAGATGTTAAATTTGATGAAAATCTCTCGGCCTGCAATATTAGTTCAACTTATGTGCCATATGTGGCTTGCAAGCCTAATTTGGTGCTTGTGCCATATTCTACTCCCAACTTTCTTGATATAATTCCTACTCCAGTTTCTGATAATGATAGTGAGGATGAAAATCCACCTACGCCTACTCATTTTCCTCTAGTTGCACTAGAACAACCACTTCCTGGATGTGCTAGTTCAACATGCGGAGTGGCTGGTAATATTACCAATGATCATAGAGATCAGTGCTTAACTCGTTCTTAGTTCCGGCAAGGAAGCTCTTTTTTGGCTCAAGTTTTAGAGAATCATGGTCTAGATACATTTGTAGAAGCTTCATGGAATCTAGATTGGAATGCAACTATGGATGCAAAATATCATTCCTTAATGGTGAACAATACTTGGGATCTTATACATCCTTTGAAAGGAAGAAAACATCCTCTACAACAGTAAGCATGCATTATATGGGAGTGCTAAAAGATTGAAGGAAAGGTTACTTTCCAAAGGATTTTCCCAAGTCTAAGGAATTGACTACAATTAAACCTTTGGCCCTGTTGCTAAAATGAACTCCATCCACCTTGTTCTTTCCCTTGGAGCCTTACATAAATGGGAGGTCCATCAAATGAATGTCAATTCTTCTTTTTTGCATGGGGATTTGAAAAAGAATTTTACATGGAGCAACTTCATGTCTATGTTCAGAATGAATCTATCCTTGTCTTTCTCCTTAAGAATCCTTATATGACCTTAAGCAATATGCTCGATCTTGGTATGCCAAAATGGATAGCTTTCTCCTTGGCATTGTTTTTTCTAGATTTCATTCTCACCCCAATCTCTATACCAATAAAGTAGGAAACCATACTAGCATCCTTGTTCTTTATGTTGATGATCTTATTCTTAATGGTAGTTACCATAAAATTTTAAACCATGTGAAATCCAGTCTTAAGATGAAATTTGAAATGACTAACTTAGGACATTTCCATTATTTGTTTTGCCTCCAACTCTTGAAAACAAAAGAAGGCATCTTTCTTTCTCGGTCAAAGTATTCATGTCACCTTATCCATCATTTTTATATGGAATATTGTAAATCAACCCCTTCTCCCTTCTAGTCCGTAGTCAAACTTTCTTCCACTTGCACTTCACCCAAAGTAGATGCCACCTTGTATCATCAACTTGTTGGCAATCTCTTATACTTTACTCATACTCATCTTGATACTTCCTTTGTTGTTAGTCTTGTTTCCTGCTATATGCAATCACCTCATGAAAGCCATTACAAAGGAGCAAAAAGATACTTTGATATATTTGGGGTACAATTCACTTTGGGATTCAATACAGTTCATGGGGAACTCCTTTGGTGGTTGGTTTCATTGATTCATATTGGGTTGATTATCCTAATCATTGGAAGTCTAATGGAGGTTATGTTTTCAATATTGGTTCTAGACCTTCCAGTTGGGATTGTAACAAACAACAAGGTATTGCTCTTTCTTTAGCATAAATAGAGCATTGAGCCGCAATTAATGCTAGTAAGGAATCTTTGTGGCTTCGACAAATCCTTTTAGAGTTTGGATTCAAGTAGCAACATCCGACTCCCCTTTTGGTGCGACAATCAAAGTGCCATCAAGCTCGCAAAATATGTAGTTCAACATCAACACATGAAACACGTTGAGCTACATATTCACTTCATTAGAAAGCTAGTTCATGATCACATTCTCAAAGAGCTCTTTTTCCCCACAGATGATCAAGTTGCAGACATATTCACAAAGTCTCTTACAGAAGCAAAGTTTTCTAAACTTTGATATATATTAGGAGCTTAGGAATTTGTCATTAAAGGGGGATAGGCTCTAATGCCTCCTTCCTATGAGTGTCACTTTTGTAAAACCTTCAATCCTATCCCAATTTGTTCTTCAGGGGGGATGTCAAGATATTTAGACACTTAGGAGTTACTTAAGATCAACTTGTCATAATATATCCATTAGGTAAAGTGTGTTTCTTTAGTATGAATTTGTAGATATTTAATCTAACGGTCACGATAGTGTGATCTTGACATAGAGTGATCTGATGGTTTCACTTATCTATGATCTTAACAACAATTAATCTATTCCTTAGCAATCGATTGGTCCATGATATCTATTTAAAGAGCATGGAGGGCCATTTTCTAGTTGATAAATTATGAGAAGCTCCTTTGTAATATTATTCCTATTGCATAGTAATATTTCCTCAAGTATCTATTTGGCTAGGGCCATCGAGAGTTTCCCTTTCAAGGGTTTAAACCAAGTGAAAACATGGGTGTGTTAATCCGGGATATGTTTGTGTGAGTGGATGCTCAAGGTGTTTGATATTTTGGAAATATATTGTGATAATCGAAAAGATTCTAGAAGGTTCAAGGCTTGGTCGCTCCCTCTTAGTTGTGCAAGGTGGGATCATGGAGGATGTGGTGACTCTCTAAGAGTTATGCAAGGTGTAACCATGATGTTATGGTCACTCCATATTATAAATTGAAGGAGTGACGAGGCCCTCAAGGATGAGGAAACAAAGGATAATAGTTAGTGTTTCAACATGTTGACAATAGTAGGTCCTCAATGAATCTCAAGGGTTATAAATATAGCTATAATAGAGAAATAGAAGATAAATTTCAAAAATAAAAACTAACGAAGTTATTTTCCTTTAAATAAAATATGTACTTTCTCTCTAAAGTAGAGGAAAAAACCTAACAAGAAAATAACAATCTCAAGAACTCATGCAAAATAGGTAGCTACTTAATGATGGACTTGTAAAGAATAAACTGAAGGCTCCCAACCGACCATGAAACTTTTTTTAAGCAAATCCAATAAGTCGACCAATGGTTGATTCAATAAAAAAAAATTGAAACATAAAATGATAGCTCAAAAGTAAATCCAAAATACACTCTAAAGGCCGTGATTACTTGTATTTTTCAATCCTTTCTCCACGTACTTCATTTACAAGGAGAAAAAAATCATCTAATAGAACAACTAAACTTGCCACAATCAACAAACGTGAAACTAAAAGTGAACCCAAAAATGAGAAACCAAAACAAATAGGAAAAATGAGAAATAAGAACAAGTCAAAATTCACAAAAAAAATAGATTTTTGAATTGAGTCGCACCTTCCAAAAGGAAAGTTGTGACTTTGGTCATGGATATGGATAAGGGAGTCACTACTAGTTCCTAAAATTATGAAAAAAGGAAGCAAAACATTTTAGACTATGGAAAAAATTTGAGTTTTTTTACCGAGGGTGTTTACGACCAACTAGGGGACAACAAACAATAAGCAAAAACAGGGAAAAAATTATCCAAAGCACCTAAGAAAGGAGTTGGAAATGATGGTATATAAACCCAACCAAGGATGGACAATGGATCCATCCCTAGTATGGTTTCCAAATCTATAGTTTTGTGATTTCTCACGGAGAAGTGCAAAAATCACCTATGAAGGTGTTGTCTATTCCTTGGTAGAATATCATAAATGCAAAAGGAAAAAGATTGAAACTAAACTAAACACAAACACTCTCAAACATGCATGGAAACAAAGATAACAAAACTAGTCATTGAAAGAAAATGCAACATGTGAAAGAATGTGATTATTATTATTACACAAATAATTCAAATGACGCAAAACACACCTTGGTACCATCTATTGAGATTAGTGGACCTCTACATCTAATCCAAGTGTAGATTATTTTGTATCCTTATAGTCCCAATCTCCATCCAAGTGTGAGGAGAGGATTCCCCTTGTGGTGAAAGTAAAAGAAGACTGTGGTATCTTTTTATTTTCTAATGGAAATCTAACATAATGTCGACATTCTTGGATATATGAGATTGATGCATAAATAGTGACCATGAAGGCTACTTTTATAGGCACAAGAGTGGTCAAAATGGGATCTAGAACCAATGTGTATACTATCCATTCCCTTGATTGATAAGTGAAGAGGTTAGGGTTTTAGGAGTAAGATTTGTTATTAATTTAGACCATGTTAATGTTTGTTTCCACTTTTAGCCACAGCTTCTCTTGAAAAAGAAAAAATTAATAAATGATATTTGAAATATGCACTTTTGGACTAGGTCATAGGTTCTCGGCAATAGGCATGACTTGGATTGTTCCTTTCAAAGGATTAAAAGGCGTGCCTCTTTAGTTATGGTAAATTTTTAGGTTTGATTTCTAATATTTTGTCCATTTGGTAATTTCCTTAGGTCATATGTATGAGATGGTATAGAAATGGTGCTTATACAACTTAATATGATTCATAATGGTGATATATTTAATGACAAAGCATGTGATACAATTTTGGTTATTAACATCATCTAAATACATGGGTGTGAGGGTCCCTAAGTGATCAAGATGGATGGATTATACATTAAATCTGAGAGATGAGGTGCTATTTTGCATGGATGCATGCAGGGTTTCATTTCAAAAGAGCTGCACATGCCAAAGAAAAATACATTTACAAATCATTTAAAGTTAAGTAAATATTTGTCAAAAGCAACATTAAATACATAAACAATGAAAATATAAAAATTATGTCATACTAATCTTGTCCAAGAAAAATGTCATGCATAGGATCCTCTCTTAAGCCATGACAAGTATGTTGCAATGTGAACATCAATGATGTTGGGGCCTAATTGCTTATCAACACATATTTCATTAAAATTGGAATTAAACAGTGAATCTAGAATTCTAAAATAACTAAAAAACTCAATTTTGGTGTTTTCATTGGAATAAAATATTTCCATTTTTAATGAAAGTATTAGTCATTAGTTGTCATTGAATCATTTGTTATGGGTTTTGATGGTCTCTTAAATTAAATAAGGAGTTAAATGACTATTTTAATGTAAAAGGGGATAAATGTAATCATTACCCCCTTCATGCACATAATATAAATAGGAGTCTTGGGAAGGTCATTTGAATCATTCTATCATTGTAAAATCTTTTTATCTTTCTCACTATAAGTTTAGGGGTTGCATAAGAGAATGAAAGGAGTGGAGAAACCAAAGCTCCCTTGCCCTTATGGGAAAGGGAGGCATTTGATGTGATCATGGTTTTCAGTCATGAATAAAGGAGATTTGCTATTTATGTGTTTTTTCTTTTTCTTTTATGTTCTCATGTTGAAGAATGAATGTTGTTATGAAAATATTTCTGGTATTCAAGTTGTGAATGTTTAATATGGTTTAATAATAATGTTTTCCATTGGAGAAAATGGACAACAACTACACCATCTGGGAAGGTAATATGCTTTCCATATCTCCATGGATAGGTGGAAGCAGCATCATGAGGAGAGGATCATTGCAAAAAAACTTGGGTTGAGGGATTCATCTATAGCTATTAGTATTAAATTAGTCTAGAGCATTTCACTAGATGGTTCGATGCGTTCTTGGATTCACCATCAATATCAAGTTCTTGGAGGTTGTATTCTACTCAGATATGTTCTATAACCAAGAGTTCGAAAACACCATCGACATAGATAGAAGTGACTACTATCGGATTCATGGAAGCTAGGTCAAGGAGAGCCCAGAATTGCACGAGGATTAGCAAATGCACATGACGAGGGTTTGCATATTCCATATCTTATTGACGGGAAGTTGTAGGGCACTCTGTTACGCATTGAATTTGATGTGCAGGATTAAGAAAGGCCCTAGTCCGTCATTGTAATTGATATTTCGTGGGAAGATCTACAGTTTTCATGATAAAACTTACATAAAATGATCGTTGAGAGGTGAGAGGTGGGGGTGAAAACTTGGAAGCTAAAATCATGGATTCTAAAGGTCAATATCATGATCGTTGAGAGGTGAGAGGTGGGGGTGAAAAAGAAGAAGAACAACTACTCAAATATTTGGAGGTCGAGCCATGCAAGAACGAGAAGAATGGTGAACCATGAGATACATTGTGTTAGTCTGAATTTTTTTTATTGAAGTTGTGTTTGTATACCTATCATCGCGTGGATATGTGGCATGCTCTAATATTTTCAGTCTTTATAGGTCATGGCAGAAACTGAAGAGGAAATGATGTTCATGCCAACATTCGTTGACCGTGTGTTGAGCATTTACATTTGCTCGGGGTATAGATGACCATGGTGGGCTAAGGACTACTGTTATCAGTTATCTTTGTATATCAGATCAAATCCATTCCATTACACATATCGATTGGTAATTAAAGTGGAAAATGTAGAAAAACACGCTAAGAATTTCATGGGAAGTATTAGCAAAGATGTGTTCGCAGAGATTACCAAATCGGTGCTTAAAAAGAATGGAGACACAGTAAGTGAAATCGTGGATATTGGGAGTTCTTAATTGGAGGCCGCCTTGAAGTCTGTGTGGTGGCTTGGGATCTATGAAGGATTGATGGTAAAAAGTGAATCAAAGGTACTGAAATGAGAGCCCAAACGATCATGGTCAGGTAGGGATCATGATAGATAACGTGGCAGGTTGAAAATTATCCAGTTGCGGTGGCTGATTCTTTGAATGGAATTTTTGCGGGATTTGTTGAGTGGCTTTTTGGACCCAATCAGGAATGGTAGAGCTTGGACGATACGTCAAATTGTGTCAAGGAAGCTATTGGTTTGGATGTCATCACTTTGATTTTGATGACTTTAAAATTACTCGAAGGGATTCATTTCCTACCGAGACAAGATTTTCATTCTCCACCATTGGTTTGAAATTATTTACGCCTAAATATTCTACTTAAGGAAGGTTTATATGCTGAGGCGCAATTTCCGTGGTCATCCTTTGATTAGAGATTATTCACGGGATCCCTCACCTCTGACGGAAGAATTGCAATTCTTCCTTCTACTAGAAAGGATTCACATATATAGTCATTATCAAGAATTCATTCATAAATGCAAGTATATGGTTATACATCAAACTTAATGTTGGAAATATCTAATTAAATGAGCTGATCGCGTATTTACTGTTTTGGTTCTGTGAGGCACTTTGTTTGTGTAAGCGCGATGTCCGTAGCATCATTCTGTCAGCAAGTTCATAACCAATCCGGTGCATGTCTTGGTTGCAGTTATGTAATCGCGTTAATAGTTTGCAAGTCAAGAAAACCTTAAGATAGAATTTATTACAATGTTTAATGCATTCCTATAGCTTCCATGTGAAGCAATCTTAAGTCGGTTGATAAAAAACTCTATAAATAGAAGCTCATACTTTGAATCTCAGTGAGAGATGTGTATGAGAGAAATTACGCAGAGTAGAAGTGAAGATCCGTGAAGTTTGTATCAAGAGCCCAAGCTTTGTGAATGTAAAAGATTGTAGTGAAACTCATTTCCATGAATTGAGGAGCTGCGCAGTTTACTGTGGTAAATATACAAGTCTATAGTTTTATGTTTCATTCTCATTCTCAAGAATGTTGTTTATTGCAAGTCACACATCATCTCCAGTTTTACTGGGGTGAATTGTGTTTACATTTACGCGTAGTACAAGAAATCAAGATTCATAAATAATTCACCGCATTGAAAGTTCTAAATTAACATTGAGTAACTTTGCGTTAGATGTTTTAAGGTGTTATGCATTAAAGAAATATTTTACATGATAAAGTTTGGTTAAGTGAACCATGAAGTATTTGAGGATACCGCGAAGTAGAGTATTGCGGCCAAGTTAATTTTGCATCACTCTGAAGTTCACTGCGTAGTGAAAAGTTGAAATCACGCAGTTGAAATCACGCAATTACTTGTTGCGGAGTGAATGTCGCGAAGTAAGAGTGAATGTCGCGAAGTAAAAGTTAATTGCTGCGCATTTAAAACTGCGAAGTTAATTCTTAGTGAGGAAAGTGTTCCGTGAAGATAGAATTGAAGTTCTCTATTGTATGATATGTGAAATCCGAAGAAAACGAAAAGAAGGTATCCATCTACTGCACAGTTAAATCTTCTTTACTGCATGGTGTTCCTTTTCCCTTCATCTGGTATTAGAGCCTAGTTTACAGAAAGAAGGAACTCAATTCATAAGAGAAAAGCGATTAAGGATGGCTTCCACTTAGGGTAATTTGCAAACCCCAATATTTACTGGTAAAAATTATAAATATTGGTCTCTAACTATGAAGGCTTTGTTTAGAGGTCAAGATGTATGGGACATAGTCCAGACTGATTATGTAGAACCAGCAGATGCAGCAGCATACAACAATCTCACACAAGCTGAGAAGGATGTTCTGAGTGAACAAAGGAAGAAAGATGGAAAGGCGTTGTTTCACATACATCAAGCGACACATGAATCAATACTCCCAAGAGTAGTAGCAGTGCAGTCAGCCAAGGAAGCGTGGGACATGCTAGAAACAACATACCAAGGTTTGAACAAAATAAAAACTGCTAAACTTCAGATTCTTAGAAGAGATTTTGAATCTCTGTCAATGAAAAATACAGATTCAGTAAACTCATTCTATACTCGTGTAATTGGTCTAGTGAATCAAATAAAGTCTCATGGAGAAACACTAACTAACCAAAGAGTTGTTGAAAAAGTTCTTAGAGTTCTTCCAAAGAAATTTGAATATTTATTTGTGACCCTAGAGGAAAACAAAGATCTGTCGATATTTACTATTGATGAGTTGCAAGCCTCATTACTCAATCATGAACATAGAATTAGCGGTTCAGACACATCGCTGGAAGGTGCGTTCGCAACACAGTCATTCCTAAGTCGCAGTAGAGGTAGAGGAAGATAAAACTCTAGAGGCAGAGGACGAAGTTCATTCAGAGGAAGTCACAGCAGCAGTCCTACACATGTCGCAGGAAGAGGCTAGGATTATACCCCTAATCAGCCATGTGGACAAATATATGATAAATCAAAGATTCAATGTCATTACTATAAGAGGTATGGACACTTCGCATATGAATGCAGGAAGAAACAATATGACCAAGGAAAGTAAGGCGAAGCACAATCAAGCAGCAACAGCACTGTGAACAGTTCACTCTTCTTGGCATGCGCATCATTGCTAGAATGCAATGTTGTCCACGAAAGTCCAAATGACATATAGTATTTAGACTTAGGCTGTAGCAATCATATGATTGGTAATTTAAATCTATTTTCTAGTCTAGATAAATCAGTCCAAACTGATGTAACACTTGGAAACAATATCCAAGTCACTGTTTTGGGTAAGGGTACTGTTGATATTCTAACAAAACAGGGGGAGCAGAAATATATGCATGTGATGTGTATTATGTTCAAGGCTTGAAGCACAACCCGATGAGCCTTGGTTAGCTAATGGAAAAAGGTTACAGAGTTCATATGATAGGGAAGCACTGTGTGATCAAAGATGTATACCCAAGCAATCAGTTAATAGCCGAAGTGCAGATGACAAGCAATCGCTTGTTTTCTTTGAGGATAACACCAATAATCAAAGGTAAAAATACTCATGTTGTTCATGAAAGTCAGAAAGAAAAATTCTGAAGCTTCATTCAAGATAGAAAGCAATAGAGCAGAAGCTTGCAGCAACGAGGAAGAAAAGGGAAGCGCAAAGCAAACTGCATTTCAAACATAAATGAAGGATGAATCCTAGTTATGGCATTTCAGATTTGGACATCTAAACTTTGGTGGGCTGAAACTACTACACATGAAGGATATGGTGAAAGGATTGCCATTGATTGAAAAGCCAGAGAGAATTTGTGAAGGCTATATCTTTGGAAAGCAGCATAGAGAGACTTTTCCAGTCGGAAAGTCATACAGAGCTCGTGCACCACTTGAAATTGTGCACTCAGATATCTGTGGACCGATGCAAACACCATCCATGGGAGGATGCACATATCTTCTCACATTCATTGATGATTTCACAAGAAAAACTTGGTTCTATTTTCTAAAGCATAAATCTGATGCATTTGACTGTTTTCAGCAGTTCAAGGCACTTGTGGAAAAGCAGAGTGGTTACAGCATCAAGATATTGAGAACAAACAGAGGTGGTGAGTATGTCTCAAATGATTTCTTAAATTTTTGCAAGAATCATGGCATACATAAGCAATTCACTCCCCGGTATGCACTGCAGCAGAATGGTATCGCAGAGAGAAAAAACAGAACCATCATGGAGATGTCATGCAATATGTTGGCAGCGATGCATTTATCAAATGAATACTGGGCTGAAGCAGTGGCAACTGTTGTCTACATCATGAATCAATGTCCGACGAAGAGTGTGAAGAACAAGGTTCTGCAGGAAGCATGGACAGGTATGAAACATAGTGTTTCGCATTTAAATTTTTTTGGTTGTGTAGCATATGCACATGTTCCAAATGAGCTAAGAAGAAAATTAGACAATAAAGGACAGAAATGCATCTTTTTTGGATATTCTGAAGACACAAAAGCATACAAGTTGTATAATCCTATCACAAGAAAAGTTATTATCAACCACGATGTTCAGTTTGTGGAAAATGAAGCATGGGATGGAACTGTTGAGAAGAACGTGAAAATTGTGTCACATGTTGAACATGATGAAATCGCAGAAGACGTGGTTGAGACTCCGCATATGAATCAGAAATTAGCAGCACCACCTACTCCAATGAGTGTGTAACATGGTTCAGCACAAGCAACTCCGACACAAGTCACAACAACCCCGACAAGCACACCAAGTGTGCAACAAACTCCATCAAGCAGTTCGCGTAGTTCGACAACAACAACTCCGCCAAGGACAAGAAGTCTGCGTGATATATATGAGGCTGGTACACCTCATTCATTCTCTTGTTTTGCATTATTTTCTCAAGTTAATGATCCTCTAACATATGAAGAAGCTGTTGAAAATGAAGTATGGGCACAAGCCATGAATGAAGAAATATAATGCATTGGAAAAAATTAGACATGGGAACTAGTTGATGTTCCTGAAGACAAGGATGTGATAAGTATGAAATGGATTTATAAGACCAAGCAAGATGCTGAAGGAAATGTGTAGAAGCACAAGGCGAGATTTGTAGCAAGAGGGTTCATGCAGCAACCTGGAATAGACTTCAATGAAACCTTTGCAACTATAGCATGCATGGACACTATCAGAACAGTTTTGGCCATCGCAGCACAAAAGAAATGGCTTGTTTATCAAATGGATGTCAAGTCCGCGTTTCTGAATGGTTATTTGGAGGAAGAAGTATACATGGAGAAGCCACAAGGCTATGAAGTTCCAATACAAGGACACAAAGTATATAGACTGAAGAAGGCATTCTATGGTTTGAAGCAAGCTCCGCGAGCTTGGTATAGTCACATTGACTCATATCTCATTTAGAATGGATTTCACAGAAGTGAATGTGAGCCAACGCTGTACACAAAAATCAACAAGCAAGGTAATAAGCTAATCGTCTTCCTATATGTAGATGATTTAATATTCACTGGTGATTTTGGCATAGAAGAATTTCCAACAACCATGGAAAGTGAATTTGAAATGAAAAATTTGGGCCTTATGAAATATTTTCTAGGCATTAAAGTTCAACAGTCTGAAAATGGGATATTTATATCTCAGTCAAAATATGCAAGTGATGTAGTGAACAGGTTTAAGATGTTAAATAGAAAAACAGCTCCAACACCAGTGATAACAGGTTTGAAATTGAGCAAGGATGATGATGGATCCAATGTAGATCCTACGCTGTTTAAAAGGCTCATTGGAAGCCTTATGTATCATACAGCAACAAGTCCAGAGATCATGTATGGAGTCAGCTTAATCTCAAGATTCATGAAGTCACCAAAAGAATTGCATTGGCAAGTAGGTAAAAGAATTCTAAGGTATGTAAGTGGAACAGAGAGACTTTGGTATTCTGTATTCCACCTTAGAAAATTTCAAACTCATAGGATACACTGACAGTGACAATGGAGGTAGCATAGATGACAGAAAAAGCACATCTGGGAATACATTTCATGTAAGAACAGGTGTTGTATCATGGGCGTCAAAGAAACAACCCATAGTAACTCTTTCTTCAGTAGAAGCATAGTATGTTGTAGCTACAAGCGCTGCATGTCAAGCCATTTGGATGTACATAATGTTAAGTGATCTATCGCAGCATCAGCAAGAACCTACAATCATTTGTAGGGAATCGTATCTGCTTGTTGGGCTCTTATTTGTAGGGAACCCTATCGAGGTAGGATGGCAGTAGGCATTAGAGAGAAGGTGATATAGTTTTGGGATAGCTATTCTCGTGTTATTCCAGATCGAAAGCATGTCCTGCGACAATGTTTATCCAAAGGAATTTAATAGGAGCATTGTAAGCATGTGATGGAGATGACAGGAGTTGCACTTTATGAGGAATTCCAAGAAACCAATCCTGGTGTTCAAATATCATTTAGCATGTTCAACAAATTGAAACCGTTGTATATTAGGCCGAATACGATTCACGACACTTGTTGTTGTCAGTACCACATTGAATTTCAACTATAATATGACACATTTCTAGATTTTTGCAAAAGGCACTGGAAATGTGTACTAGCTCCTCACACAGTGCGATATTTTATTTGTATGATACTATGCAACATGAATCCTGAACACATGTTTTTCAATAAGAGGGTTGTAGGTGGGAGAAAATGCCACGAATGCGGTGATTTGACATTGTTCCATAGGAACTTTCCTATCGATCCAACACACCATGGATTGTCAAATATCATCGTTAGGTGGAAGAGGTACGAGTATGTCACCATGAATCCAACATATTCTTCATCTATGCCATCCAAGAGGATTGACTTACTCGATGATGAGATTCTTGTTTCAGATTTCATGGAGAAGTTTCAAAGTCAGATTTATAAATACATAAAGCCCTCCCATAGGTCTAGGTGAAAAGCTTCAGAATTCAAACATTCTCGTGAGGTATTTGAACCAGGCACAATCTTATCAGTGGTAGACTTTATGGAGAACTACACCTTTGCTCCTCAGGGAGAGATAGAGACTGAGTACTATCACTCCGACCAGGTGTCTATCTTCATACATGTATTGTACAAACATGCTCAGGAAAACATTGATGGTAGGGATAGCACTCCTCAGTCATGTGAAGTGATCAAGGAGTACCATTTTTATGTTAGTGATGATCGTGAGCATGACACATTGTTCGTTCAACACTGCTTTGGCTTGATTTATGATTCATTCAGATAGAGAGGCGTATCATTTACTGAACACTGGATTTGGTCAGATGGGTGTACAAGGAAATTCAAATCGGCATGCTCATTTTATTGGTTGAGTCGCCTTCACAAAGAGACAGGAATCCTACACACCTGGAGCTTTTTTGAGACAGGGCATGGAAAGGGTGAACATGATGGCGCAGGTGCATGTGTGAAATGAGCACTTCGCAGGTACCAGATGAGTCATGGTGCAACCCGACTGAAATGCTCCACTGAAGTAGTTGATTGGTGCACACATCATTTGGGACATCAAGGTCGCGAAGCAAGGCCGGTGTGTAGGTAATACACTCCAAACTCAATTAATAAGCTAATAACATTCAATATCATCATTTCCAAAAGAACACATGTACTCAATAGGAATTTACATATGACAAACTTTATTCCATGCAGGTTCTTCTGGGATGTTGGCATTGGATATGTTAATAGATCCATGCCATGGTATTGAGACACCATCCCTAGTACGAGGGAATTGTATTATGTTCGAAGTAAAGATATGGGGGACCTATTTTCCATTTAAATGAGGAAGTATGTCTGCTTTTGTGATTTTTGCATTGATGCAAATGGATGCGGGCTTGACCACTATGAATATGATTTATATGTCAAACCATGGAAATATGTATCTCTTAATCCAAAGGGCCTACATCCAATTTCGACATGGCAAGAGATGCACACTGAAGAGGCAATGGTCTCATTAGATCATGATCGAGTTCTCGATATGGTTAGGGAAGGTGCAAGAGTCTTCATTAAGTTAATTAGTTCATTATATCTTATACATATACAAATGTTGTAGAAATTTGCACGTAGGACATTTGAATAATATTTGTATTGTATCTTGCAGGCGATGTATTCGTTTTCATTGCACCCCTCCACAACCAAGAAAATGTTGCATACTATTTGATGCGGTGCACGCAAATAAAAAGTAGGTTGGTGTGACCCTACCAAGGTGGGGACATCACATACCAAACTGGAGACATGGTTCTAATGGGACACGTTTTTGAAAAAGTGAAAAAACAGGGTGCTCACATTATTTATAGAGATTTTATGCCTGAATATATATCATGTCAATACAGTCATTTGGTGGTTGCAGCTCGGATACCTCCAATAGAAATCAAGGCGAAGAGAGGTGATCCAAAGAGATGGAAGATGACAGAAGCTGACCATGATCGTATTATGGAGACTTGCATTCCTATAACCCATTGGCCAGATGAATGAGTTACATGTATTCCACTTGCATTATTGGCATAGTCTTCATGTTGTCTCGTGTAATATTTTTTTGGAGGTTGTTTTATAAATGTATTTTTGTAGATGCTTTAATGTCAAGAATACAAATACTAGATGGGAGGCTTTTGTGAAATTTGGGTCATGGTGCTCCAATGTGAATACACTTGAACATGTACATGTTCTAATTTAAATTTTGATTTCAAATACAATTGTAATGTAATTGAGAATTTAAAATACATCTATACAATGTGGAATTGTAAAACTTAACTTTTGAATTGTACAGTGTATTCTAATTTTAAATTTTGATTCCAAACTTGCAAAATTTTATACATTATAATCCAGGTTAAACCAAAATCAATAAACTTATGTATTTTAGGTTTTAGGTCACTAAATAATTCCTTCAACTAAGTAAAATTCATGATGGCCAAAACTTAATTTGTATTTTCATATTTATAAGTATGGAAATCATTTGAAATGAGTTTGGGTACCTTGAAAACACATAGGTATCATAATTTAAGGTGATATATCAAATTCCATACAAATGGTTTAGGTGTTGTAGAATGCTATATATAAATTCATATACAATCTTTAATATATAACTTAAGTCACTACTTTATCGGTGCTTGGATGCCCACTTAATTCAATTTAGGAGTATGATGATTAAGGAATACATTGTTTATGCAATTGAGAGTCCCCACACCTTCAGGGAAATTTATATGGCTCTAGACTTGATCCTTAAACCTCTAGACTCTTCTATGTCCCTTGTATTCATATGTGACAATGCTCTATATAATAGATACTCAATGTTGTCACCTACCTTGAACTTGAATTTGGTTACCAATTACCATTTTGTGCAAGATTCTTTAATATATGAATTTAGAAAATTTTGGGAATTATAATTATTGTTTGGACCACACATTCTTGTATTGATAACCTAGAATTTTTACTATTTAGGACTATTGTGTTTCCCTTGATTGTTCATAGTCTAGCATTGAAGCTTCAACCAGAGGTCTCATACATACCCATGTGCGGTATATATGTGACTCTTCCTTAGCTATATTCTTTGGGAAGTGACCCCAATCAATCCACAGTTTTGAATTTTGATTACTAAGGGAAATGAAGGGCACCAAAACACTCCTTCAATTTGATTTCCTTCCAAAGAAATTGATTAATAATTAGATTGACCTTGGTAGCATAATTTTTACATTCGTGGTTGACATTTAGTTATGGTGATTTGGTGGTTGAAAATCCGTTTGCTTGACACTTGTATGGCATCCACATAATTATTGACTTCATTTGTTATAATCTTGTATCACGGTGAACTATGTCCTTGATGGCATCAAGTGCAAGCCATGATGAGATGAGGATTACATCGTCCATATCATCAAAACGATTTGTAAGGTTTTGTCACAAGTAGTTGGGAAGCATAGTCTCACAAAACATTATTTTGTTTTGACATTCATTAACCTTACATACTCGCATTCAATAAAATGTTATTTTGTATGTGTATGTGAACATTCATTACTTTACATGCTTGCTTTTAATAAACATTTCATTACTTTGGTTGCCTAAGTATTTATTTTGTGAGACATATAAATTGCAATAATGGTTTATTTTACCTTTCTTCGTATAAATCAAAGTATATGAACTTCACATTTTGTATAATCAAAGTATATGAACTTCACATTTTGGATTACATGCATCAAAAACACATTGAATTTTCAATTGAAATTACACATTAAATTTGAGATTTTAATCTTAAATTGTAATTGAATTATGATGTGTAGACAACATAATGTAATTGCAAATTCAATTTTTAATTTCAAATGTATTCTAATTTTACATTTTGATTTCATTTATGCAATTGTAATGTAGTTGAAAAAGAGCTTTTAAATTGTAATTGATTTGGAATTGAAATTACACATTAAATTTGAAATTTTACATTGGAATTGTAATTTCAATCTTAAAACGTAATGTATGTATTCAATTCTAAATTTTCGAAGATGTTCTGTAATATAGTCAAATTTTGCATTTGAAATTGAACTAAATTGTAACTACATATTAAATCTGCATTTGAAACGACAAAACATAAATTTGTAACTGTAATAACTATATCTAGATCTAATATAAAAAAAACAATCGATTTCAAATCAGATACAAAATACACATCAAGACATCAATATGATAAAATATACAAAATATCCAAAATTCCATATCCAAAGTCCATGTATAAATGTTAGAAACCATATCCAAAACATGAAAACGTATACATAGATCATCCAAACACATGAAAATATATAAAATATGAAAATATCGAAAACATGGAAATGTATAGATCATCAACTCATCAGCCACTACCCCCACGAGGCCTATGATCGTCCCTCTAACTGCCCTTGTGTGTAGTAGCCCATTGCTATCTCTGAGACTCTAAACCCTCAAGGAATTCCACCATATCCATCGTGTCAATGGTGATATCCAGGATCTGGGTAGGAATACGGGTAGATGGCCCTTCATCAGGACCATGTACTTGAGCTACATCCCAACCATGTGTGAAATCCATTGCAGCATTGACACCCGCCTGTTGCGATGCCTATGTAATATTCCATTACATGTAATAAGTTAGATTTATTAAAAATTAAAACTAAGTTTAACATAATTTAAAATCTATCCGTAAAAACATTGAAATAGAAAGTACAAAAATCAATTACTAAATGTGACTAAATAACATGAATTGGAACATAAATAAAAACTCACATGTGTCTCTGAACCCGGCTCGTTAGGACCTTCGCGGTCCTCGTGTCCATAATCAGGATCTACCTCCTTTCTGTTTCCCTATACAATTTGAAATTCATTTGAAGTTAAGATCTACAACATAAAATCTCAAAAATTAATAAATAAAACACAAATGATTTAAACTGAGAAATAATATTCAAACACAAATTAAATTGGAACATAAATTATAACTTACCCCGACTACTGTCGTCCGCGGGTGGGGACGAGCGGATGGACCAACTGATGGCTCGCTACCAAAGAGTTGATCCATGAATGGGGTCCCCTACATGGATCAATAGAATACAACTCCCTTAAGTATTATTGACCATTCAATTTGCAACATTGATATGATGTGACATGAAGAACATATATACATAATTGTACAAAAGTATACCTGTCCTGCAGTGACGCATCTACGATATAACTGAAAGTATGCATCTAGCACTGACTCAGCATACCGCAATAGGGTCTTGCCATCGAAACTCCTGAGTATGTCACTAGAGACATACTGTATCTCTGGCTCTGCAGGTGGAGGGGGTGGTCTAGATGCCTCTCCATGCACAACAACAATAGCACTGCCCATGGCAGTGAACAACAACTCTGCAAGGTCCTGTCTAGACTCTACAACGAGCTAGGATGATTGTGCCACATCCCCCGACCTAATAACCGTCCTATCTGGAAACGATACCAACCTCGGAGCCAGTGCCACGAAGGTAAGGTCTCTCTGATTTCCAGGACCTTGGTAGGAGCATCCCCTACTAGCCCCATAGAACTAGGACACTGTGCTAGTGTAATTCGGGTGCATGTCCAAAACAAACTCTGTATAAACATGTTTTGCAAAGTACAATGGGACCTGGTTGTGGTGGGGGAAGATGCCCCACGCTCGCACGAATATATCATATATATGTGGTGCAGCGACCTCCAACTTAAACTCCCTGAATCTAATTGGTTTACCAGGGGCGCGGTCACGAGGGATGTCGAATAAAGAACCCTTGATGTCATGCCCTCTTATGGTGACTTTGACATCCTCCCATTTGTGGATCCCAATGACACCCTGTCTCCTCCTCTGGCATGAATGTCGCCAAATGTCACTGAGAGGTCCTACCCTACTGTAGAGGGCCAACATCTCATCAACTGCTAATAACATCATCGACAAAGATCGTCATGTGGGAGAATCATCCCTCAAAGTTCCCACACATGAGCTCACCCACTCTCGCTGGGAAATGATATCAGTGAGAGTGATCTGTGCGACCTCATCATCATATGATCCCCCTGATGGGGCACCTGCGATCCAAACCAAAAATCAAATGTTACTAAAAATATATATTATAACTTGCAACTGAAATTCAAGGCATTATATACTAAAAATGTGCGAACAAAAAATACGCACCTGATGCACTCGTGTCTTGTTGCACATCCTTCTCCTAGGGATCCACATGTATGTCATCGGGATGAACCGACACACTATCTCTCCTGCTACTGCTACCAGTGGCAGCCGACCCCAACCTAGCATCACTCCTCGGTGAACGGGAGCGTTGCCAATGGCTGCCCTGCCGAGCGATGTCAGATCCTCTAGTGCTTCGCGGAGCACGAAGCACTGAATCTCTCTCTTCAGGACTATCTGCATCACATTTCAATTTCTAATTCTAATTTTCTTTCAAATTATATTCCAAATTTCACATTTCAATTTCAAATTTTCTCATTTCAATTTCAAATTCAAATTCAATTCAAATTTCAAATTCTATTTCAAATTTCACATTTCAAATTCAAATTCAATTCAAATTCAAATTCAAATTCAAATTCAAATTTCAATTTCAATTTCAAATTTCAAATTCAATTCCAAATTCAATTTCAATTCCAATTCAAATTCAAGGCCACCACTGGACTAGAGTTTGCTCCTATTGATGCTCAACCATCGAGTGAGAGGAAGGTTCCTACAATCATTGTTTTAGATTTTTGGATTCAATTTTGCAAGATTTATTTTTTCAAAAACTAAAAATCCACAAAACTAAAAATCGACATGGTTATATATGCAATTTAAATACATTAAATTACAAGTTACCACAAATTAATTGGAAAGCAAAAAGCACTCATTATTCATCACTACAGTGATACAATATATGTAATGCAATACATTTAACTTAGTTATTTATTTCTTTTGATATTAACATAAACTATTTATATAGGAGTGAGTTTTAAAGTTGGGTTAAAAATCTTATTCGCAAAATTTTATGATCAAATTCCTCATCAATCATGTTAAACTGTAATTTCTTTTGAAATCCTTATCACATTTGGAAAATAATTTCAATGGAAAAATAATTGAATTTATTCACCTTTTTACCTACTCCATTTTCATAAACCTAAGATTAAACCACTAAGACAACTCTCATAATTGGGACATCCCATATTGATGTGAAGTGACACCCAATACTTCATTATTCTAAAATACTTTATTATTCTAAAAAAGATTTTGACCTCTTACTTAATTCATAACTTCAAATAATATGAATTATTAACATTTGGAGAATAATTTTAATCGAGAAATGATTGAATTTGCTCACCTTTTTACCACTCCATTTTCATAAACTTAAGAACAAGATCTACTAATAAAACTCTCATAATGGGACATCCCATATTGATATGAAGTGACATCCAATACTTTTTTATTATAAAAAAAAGGTTTGACCTCTTACTTAATTCATAACTTTAAATAATAAAAATTGTTAATATTTTCAAAATTAATCATATTATATGGAAATACAAACTCTTCTTTAATGTAAAATTTAAAGTTAAGTTGTATTTTGATCATTTGAAAAAATACAAATTGATCTCATAACTCCGAATCAAACCAATAAGCATAATATATTAAAGAGGGGAATCTATATATGTTATCTTGATGTAGTATTATTTTATATAGAGAGGAATCTACATATGTTATTTTGATGTAGTATTATTGTACATAGAGAGTAATAAAGTTGGTTTTTTCATGGGGAAATTTGTGAGTTGTATTGATTCATTCATGGCTATATTATTTATGTGGTTTATATAACATATGTTTACTAAGGTGGAGGTGGCAAAAAAATAAAATTCAAATTATTTTTGCAATTGAATAGTTGAATTGAAAAATTTTTAAATACATTATTATATATATGCAATTTAAATATATTAAATTACAAATTAAAAAAAAAACATTTTTTATTACTGTAATAAGATATATGTAATGAAACATAATTGAGTTATTTATTTTCATTGATATTGACATAATTATTTATATAAAATTTAGTTTCAAATTTGAGCTAAAAATTTTCAATTATATTAAACTATAACTTCTCTTGAAATTCTTACCAATTTATTGGGTGAATCCACAAATGTGGTTCACCATTTTGGGCAGATCGAATGGGAAAAGTTTGTAGTTCTAGCAATAATTATTTTCTAGTTCACTAAATAATGGAGGAATTATTTTGTATTGTTCATGACCATTTTTTTGTGCATAATTTTCTCATAATGATTGTACTTGTTTGAATAATTTCTATGTTTGTAAAAACTATGTCGGCCTAGGCTATGATCCCAAATCTAGTAAGAATGAATTTCAAATAATCATGTGCATGCCCAAAATTCAGGAATTTTATTTTCTTGCAAATGATAGACCACATGCCTTCATGAGAAATCCATGTATCCCTCTTTGACCACTAGTCCCAATATTTTTTAATAACAATCATAAAGCTATGGTCAAGAGACTTAAAGGATAGAAATAAAATAATATTCTTTCATTGTATTTTCCTTATAAATAATAAGGTTGACAAAGTAATGTTAGGTAATATGAGCTTGTTCTAAGAGGACCTTTAGTCATCCATTGCCAATTTATCTTCATTGATGCTCACATTGTGGACATACTTTTCATAGCGTAAGAGGGGATCCTATTTAGGACAATTTGGCAAGTTGGTTATGGTTATGATTAATAATATATGATTATATATTATTAATATTCATTTTTTAATTTTTTATATTAGATTATTAATATTAAATATTATTTTTTAAAAATAAATTAAGTAAAAATTAATAAATAATATATGATTATATATATTATTAATATTCATTTTTTCATTTTTTATATTATAATATTAATATATTAATATATGATTTTTTTTTTCAATCTTCTTGGCGTTCTCGGAGGATTGAAAAAAAATTGGCAGCATTTTTGCCTGTAAAAACACATTATAAAATAAAACCGGTAGCATTTGTGTGGTGAAATGCTACCGGTTGATATATAAACCAATTTACATACCAAATAATTTTTAAACAAATAAATGCAACATAAATTTAAAATCCTAAACCTATTTCAAATTTCAAATAGTTTTGGTTTTTGTTTTGAAATGGTTTTTTGTTTTAGGTTCAAATGGTTTTTTTTTTCAATCCTCTTGGCGTTCTCAGAGGATTGAAAAAAAATGGGCAGCATTTCTGCTTATAAAAACACATTTTAAAATAGAACCGATAGCATTTATGCGGTGAAATGCTACCGGTTGATATATAAACAAAAATAAATAAAATAATTTAAACAAATAACTACAAAATATCTAAAACCCTAAATCTATTTCAAATTTCAAATGGTTTTGATTTGAAATGGGTTTTTCTTTTGGTTTGAAATGGGTTTTTGTTTTAGTTAAATCAAATGGTTTCTTTTTTCAATTAGTTTGATTTCAATGGCGGTTTTCGGTTTCAATCTTGGTTTAGTTTAAATGCCTACATCCTAACCATTTCTACAAAACCAAATTAAAATTAGATTTGATAAAAAACACAAATTTATACAACAAATACAAAAAATATATATTTTTTTAAATAAAAAAAATGGTGGAATTCTACCCACCTGGTGGAATAGATGACATGATGGCATCCGTGTGGTGAGGTGGTGTCACTGTGGGGAGGTGGCATCGAGTGTGTGCTCGGTCGAGGTCACCGGTTGCTGCTATTTCCGTCTTTGTCAAGCCACTGCACAAAACAGGGCCAACCGGGCCCTGTTTTGTTTTTTTTTCCCTGTCGCATTCCCTCGATCGAGGTTTTAAATGCTTAATCAAGGGTTTGCTTAATCGAGGGTTTGTCAAGCCACTGCAAAAAATAGGGTTGGTCGGGCCCTTTTTTGTTTTCTTTCCCTGTCGGATTCCCTCGATCGAGCATTTGAAACCTCGATCAAGGGTTTGTTAAGCCACTACGCAACCGGCTGGGCACTGTTTTGTTTTTTTTCCCTACAGATCAAACAAACTCTCGATCGAGGGTCTAACCAAACGCTCGATCGAGGATTTGGTTACACCCTCGATCGATGATTTAAAACATCCTTGATTGAGGTATGTTAGAGCCCTCGATCGAGGTATTTTTAAACCCTCGATCGAGCATTTAAAACCTTGATCAAGGGTCCGAAAAATGAATTTTGCCCAAGCGATCCGCCAAAAATGGTGAACCACATTCGTGGATTCACCCTACTCTAGATCTAGGAAAAGTAAAAATGGGACTAGGGATTCACACCCATTTACTGGGGGATTAGCATCTTCAGGACCAAGCCTTACAAAATCTAATTTAGGAAACCTGTTAGATGACATGAAGACCGATATCTTTCAATCTCTTGCCATGCAACTTGATGCACTTCAAATCAAGAAAAAATAGGACGAAATCAACCAAGCCTTGGTATTCTTTCGTCCACGCTGCAGAAAAAAAACATGAGAAGGGGTAGTGCACACTAAACACCATAGAAATATGTGGTCTCTACACTTACGATCACTCCACTGATAAATGTCCTTTGTTTCCCTCATGTAAAGCTGCTATTCAAGATCCCACAACTGAAGGTACAATAGAACAGCTCTATTTTGTGAATCAAAGGAGGAATAATTTTCTTAGACATTACCAACCCAACAACCAAACCTACTACAATTAGGGAAATAACCAACAAAATTGGAACTTAGTACCATCCCAATGGCCATCACAACGAATTCCAAACTAGTGGCATCAAAACCAACCATATCAACAAACTTATTACCCACAATCTTGCTCTCCATACCCCCCCACCTTTTGCTCAACCAACCATGAATTATGGAAATCCATACCCTTATTCATCTAATTGGAGAGCTCCATTGCAGCAACAACCACTACAAGAAAAAAGGTCAATGGTTAGGGTCCAAAAATGTCACCATAAGCTCATTTGGTGATGGTCAAGAGGGGTCCCGTCACCAAAACCTGAGCATCGCCAAAGGCACCGTCACCTTAAGTGGGGGTATGTGGTGACATTCAAGGCCCGCCACCAATAATTATGATTATTCTAGGTTGTGACTGTCACCAATCGTTATGAAGTGTTGGTGACGGACCTGCTTTGACCCTCACCATTTGATGCATATATGGCGATGGAAAATGACCGATCATGGGTGAGGGTTGAGACATGTCACCATAATCACATCGGTGATGGTGAAAAATGAGGATGTCACCAAAATGTGAATGTCACCAATGATTGTGTCCCCAAAAGTAGAGGTGGTGTGGTGACATTCAATGTTCGACACTAATAAGGATTATTAGTGACAAATAGTGACCCTCGCCAGTTTATATGAAGTTTTGGTGATGGACCTAATGGCCTCCATCACCAAAAAACTGTACGTCACCAATGACATATGATGAGGGCCTTACAATGACCCTCACTATTGAGTATATTTCCATTAACATATCAATGGTGACAACTACTATGAGATTGTCACCGCACTTCATTTTGAAAATCTTTTAATGACACAACATAAAGTACGATTGCCATTTCAATTAAAATTGTAAAAAAAATAATTATAATGGTCCTTAAAGGATAACGTTTCAATGTCACCATTGCTTTCCACAATGGTGACAATGGTGACAAACAATTGCTTAGAATAGAAGTATGTCCAATCATTGTTGATAGAGCACCTTCCTTGATGTTCTAGGCATCTTTTGAATTTATCCTACATAGATTTAAAGGGATAGTTTTATGTTGTGTTGACTATACCTTACAAAGGCATATTTCTAAGTTTGTTGGTTCTAGTTTATAGGGGCAATTTTCTGAGTTGTTGGTTGTACTTGGCAGGGGCAAATTTCTATTCTTGTTGGTTGTACTTTACAATCATAGGAATTGTTACCTTGCATGGATTAGTTTCAGCAGGCCTATAAACTTGCTTGCAAAAAATAATGCAGTAGGCTTATAGATATTTAAACACTAATCTATGGTAATTAAAAGTTTTCTCTAACTATGATTGCATCATGCCTATTAAAATTCCTGGATCATAATTCTCTTGGCCATCATTATTTACAATTTGAGAAAATCCCAGGCACATAAAAATTTACTATCTAAACTTAGTTTCACATGTTCCTTCAAAAGAGAATTTTGGAGAATGGATTCAATATGTTGGAACTCATTCTAGTATATTGATTAAAAAGCATGCATGTACCTGCTATATAATTTCATGTTTCCTAACCTACTAGTTTTAAAGACATCTTTGCAACAAATCAATATGAACATAATTTTCTTCATTGTGGATTTTATATGACATCTTAGTTACATATGCCCCAACCTAGATGGCGTGGACCTCCCAAGCTGGTCAATGAAGACCTCCTAAGCCACAGTGAAAATGTAGAGACATAAAAAAGCAAAGAGACACATTTTAACCCTAAGATTTGCCAACAAATAATAATAAAAAATTCTATGGAGTCCAAGATATATAATAAATTAAATGGTTTAGTAAAGGAGGCTTTGCAAAAGATAGAGCCTCTAGCTTTAATCTGTATTTTTTTCTCATTGTAATACTTGAGAATTTTCTCTTTATAATTGTCATGTTCCAAAATCCAAACATTAGTTTCAGCAGGTATATAAACGTGCTTGAATAAACAACAAAGTAGCATATCCTATGAATTATCGGTGTTATCTCAACTTACATTCATTTTTTAATTCTCATATATAACATAAATGTAGAGCACCTATAAAAGTGAAAAATTCCTAAGATTCATATTGGCATGAAATTACACATTTGTTTTTGGAAATGCTTCAAGAAACTTCCTCTGATGGGTTACATAGGGTAGACTTTCTTTGCTTACCTACCCAATATGAGGTGTAGCTATACCCATCAAAATTGCTTGGGACTAGTACCTGGCCTCATCCATTTTAAAGTCATGTCAGTCAAGTGGAGTAGGTCACAAGCAGAATGTAACCCTAGTAGATGGTGATGACCAATGGCCTCCTGGAATAAATTGAACATTTGGTTGTTATTATTATTATAACATTTTATTAATTTGAAAAAGAAAAAATATCACATTGTTATAAGTAAAGTAAATAGAACTGATTCACTAACCTATTTACACAATAACTAAAATAGATATCTAAGCTTTTTTAAGCATATGGAAACACGATAGAAAAAGATGATATAAAATGCTGTAACAACAGTTTAATAACGTATATCTATAGGCTTGGCCTAAGCCTGTCAGATGAGTTGTTTTTTACACTTATAGATGTAGAAATGGAAATCAGACATATGGAGCATCTTTGGAATCATGTCACCCAGCTCATCCTCCTGTTTGTTCCTCCAAGTTTGTTCGAATGTTAACTGAAGAGCAGATTTATTGTAGACTATTCACAGAACAAAGGAAGCATAGTTTATGCTTTCGTTGTGATGAAATGTTAATGAAGTTTAATGGAAACTAAACAAGCACTATAAATCAACACTATTGACAACAACAGAAGCACAAGAAACTATTCAAAAATCTATTCAAACAACTTTTTTGAACTCCTATAAAACTCCCTCCTGACTCCTAATGATTTTCTCACAAGGTTGCTTGACCTCTTGAATCTACAATTGATCAAGTTTCCATCTTGAAATGCTAACCCTAATACTACTATGTCATCAAAAGAAAGGTTTTACTGGTTGTGGAGAAGATATGCTTGATTCCAACTTGAATACCTTTAATGGTACAAATTATTAATATGGATTTGGCTTTGGAAAAAATAATAATGCATCATATAACAACCAATTCAAAAGAACTTGTTTCTAAAGCACTACCATTTGGAAGGAGTTGTAGCTTAGTGCCAAGAATTTTGGATTGGATTCAAAATATAAAAGTGAAAGCTACACCTCTTCCCGTGGCACTGGTAAAAGAATTCTTGAGAACGACCCAAAAATTAAAACATTCTAAATATGTGGAAGCAAGTAAAGTCATTCAAATTTACCAATGATATGATAATGTAAAGTATTATAGATTTAATATAATTTTTATTTTAAAAACAAAGAAAGGAAGAATTGTGTAGGTTCTTGTCAAGATGATGCCTTCGAGAGTCAAATGCAAGGTGTTAACCCCATATTTGCATGGATGTTTTTGAATGCAATAAGAGACACCAAGGATCAAGTCTTGGTGATAAGGGAAGGCTTTTGGTCTTGTATGTCAAGGGTTTGCTGCAAACATAACAATAAATCTTTGTTCTTGGACCGTGAAGAATAGTTTTGAGCACTTAGACATCCAAATATAGTATGCTATAATAGTTATGGATATTATGTATCTTCACAAAGCACTTAGGAGGTTTTTCAAACATTAATTTATATGTTCTGGGTGTTGATCAACAATTCTGGGACATTCTTATTTATTGTTGTATGCCCTAACAACTTTGGTCAACATACCTAATCATTGTCCTCACATGTGCCAATGGTCATTCATACCTCAATTCTAGTCACTATGGGATGAACATAAGTCATAATAATAAGTTTTGGGCATGATAAAGATTCCTGGGAAACAAAAGAAGAGCTTTTCCTGTGGCATCCCTAAATGGTATTTTTGGACAAGTCCTATGCAAACCTAACACAAATAGTTATGTCTCTCATCCTGTACCAACATGTAAATTTGGGATGATAAAATATGGTTCTTTTTCAGCAGTATCCTTTCTAGATAACTTTCAATTTTTGTGTTGCAAATCAAATGGATTTTGAGCATGCAAATGCCATCTTGATTTCACTGGGACAACTATAATTTATCTAGATCAGTAGAGAAGCTGTGAACTAATCCTTGAGGACATGTTTGGGGTCATAAGAAGCCTAGAAGACATCCAAAATGTGTGAGGTGTTCCAAAAGGTAGACAATGGAATTATTAAATTGATGGAGGTTGTGTTTTTAGGAGCGATGACACATCAAGGAAAATGTATAAATAGGAGGGGGTTGGGGATTAAAAAACATACAATTATTTGGTATATATTTGGCTTCTAAAGAAATATGGAACCTAATAACAAAAGATAGTCTTTGGAAAAGGATTACTATTCAAAAGTATATCACTCACAACACTTTAGTAGGATGGATTAGGAATGAAAGGACAAGTGTAAAAGGGGTGTCTAATGAATGAAAATCCCTGTGTTGGATTTTAGAAATTTCCCAACGATTTGAGTCAACATTCCACCCGTCATATAGAAAAGAGTGAGGTGGTAAAATATATAGAGAATAAAAAATATAGCCTCCTTTTCCTTGAATCAGATTGTGGATAATGAAGCTACCAAAACTCACAGGTTTTATATGGCTTAAGATAGCTTTTTGTCTATTTATACTGTATGTGGGATGAAAACGATTAATAATCTTGATATGGGTATTTTAGGATGCATGCAGGGACTTCCATGAAGTTATCCCTAGCATTGATGATGGAGACCTTGAAAATCAATTGGCAGTTGTTGAATATGTTGAAGATATATACAAGTTCTACCGAAAGATTGAGGTATGTCTCTTTGTCAATAATTGCAGTATTTTGTGAATCTGAAAGGTAAATTTTATTTTATTTTTAAAATTGGTAGCCCTGTATGTCCAGAACATGAGCTACGTACCTCCAGAATATATGACGGGGCAGATTTAAAGTAATGAGAAGATGAGGGCGATCCTCATTGATTGGTTGATAGAGGTACAAATATGTTCCTATGCTAGTTCTATGTGATGTAATGCTTAGATCTAAAAGATGTTTTATTTGGGCTATTTCTTAAGCTTGACTTTGAATTCTTAAACTTTGCAGGTGCATCTGAAATTTGACTTGATGCTGTGAAGCACCTGCAACAATTAATTAATAAGAATATGTGAAATAGCAAAAATGACAAAACTCAGAATCACTTTTATATTGATCACAGGCCACTTCGAGGGGGCAACCTCCTATGAGCAAGTTCAATACAAATAACTTCACGGTGCCTTCATAGGTCTCAACACACACTTATATACTAAGTCTAGGCGCCAATACTATGGGTCAAAACCATGGGCTGTTAAATATTGTAACTTCAGAGAATATTATATTTGTACTTTATTATTCCGGAGATGATTCATTCCTCCGTGAAGATCTTATTGTATATCCGGAGATGTTTATTCCTCCGTCGGAATGTGGTAACTCGGGTTATTAGACTTCCCTAGTGGGGGTCGGCCCTAAATGTGTTATGTGGGTCAAAGGGTTATTAGACCACCCTAGAGGGGTCGGCCCAGTTAGTTGTAGTGGGTTATTTAACCTATTGGTTAAATACGAGCCTACGTGTACTTGTGTAAAATACATATCAAAGTAGTGTATAAATAGAGGAGGTGTGTTCCTCATTATACACACTCACTCAATTCAAGGGAGGCGCACCTATTGGAGGAGAGGTCTGCTACAGTGGAGAAGGAGATCATGTCTTTGGTTTGCATCTTTGTATATTGCTGATCATCTATATTGAGGAAGCTTTACTGGGTTTTCTACCCCATGAGGGTTTCCCAGGATAAATCTGTGTCTCTTGTGTTTATGCTATGCTTGTTGTTTCTTCAGTGATCCTGTATATGCTATTATTGTGAAATGGAATGTAATGCTGCTATTTTCTGTCTTAGCATATTGAATTTTAACATGGTATCAGAGCTAACCTGAAGGAAGACAAGGTATGGCACTAAAGACACTTGCTTTACTTACGACAATTTGAAGGTTAGGGTTTTACATAGCAAAAACCAGTCATCGTAGCACTTTCGCTATAAATCCGTTTTGGCGAAGTTTTCGGATCTGAAATTGTTACAGGACGAAGCTAAGATCTCCGGGTACCTTGTGTCCAAAGGACAACCCTTAATTCGTTGTACTTTGTGATTTATGATCTGTACAATATAGGGTTTCTGCCTCTTCCAGATCTGAGTCAAAATCAGGTGACCTTGGGAAAAAGGTCATAACTTGGGCTAGGAAGATCCAAATGAAATTTCGTGAAAAGTGACAGGTAGTACACAGACTGTACTATCTCAGAAAACTTTTTCAGAGGCCGAAGTTGAACCAGTGACACGTGGCACGCCGTACAAGTTCGCTCTCCTGTATTATCCCATAAACAGGTCACGTTGCGACACTTGGCATAACTCTCTCTCAGAGAATCCAATTGAGGTCAGACCTGTCAGGATGGAAATATAACAGGCCGAGCTATCTCAGAAAACTTTTTCAGAGGCCGAAGGTCAAACAGTGACACGTGGCACGCCGTACAAGTTCGCTCTCCTGTACTTTCCCAAAACAGGTCACGTTGCGACATTTGGCATAACTCTCTCTCAGAACATCCAATTGAGGTCAGACCTGTCAGGATGGAAAGCTAACAGGTCAGGCTATCTCAGAAAACTTTTTCAGACCCTGTGGATCAAAAATTTCGGAGTTACACCAGAAACAATCAGGTACATATTTCTGTCAAAACAGAATTATTTTTTGGTACCTTCATTCATGGCTTCCGAAATTTAGGGCTTTGAAGAAAGTTGGAATTTTTGTAATCGGAGAGCAAGGCTGGATGCTACTCATCAAAATAGAAATTTAGAGACCAAGATCAGAATTTTTGGTTGGGCAGAAGGCCGGGCTTGATTAGACCCTAGTTCGGGACTTTGATCAGAAAAGTGGAAAATTAGGGCTTCTGTAAAAATAGGAATTTTTGAAATCTGTGACCACGGCTGGAAGCTCCTCAGAAAAATAGAAGCTTAGAGCTTTGGTTCAAACTTTTTGATGGGGCAAAAGAGTGGGCTTCATCAAACCCCAGTTCAGGGTCACGTCCAGTGAATCCGAAAGTTTCAAAGGCAAAATTGAGGAGTAAAACTTTGCAGTTTTCAAATTCTAAATATATCAGTTTGATCAGCTCATCAAGGCGCATATTTCTATCCTTTCGGAAGTCTGAAATTCAAAGTTTGAATTTTTGGGGTTTCTCTGACAAACCCATATCCAGCTCCAGGTCCAGTTCTTGCAAATCAAGTGGATAGGGTTAATCCTAGAAGAAGATAGATTGGTCACCTACATAAGTGAAGGAGTTCATGTTTCAGAGGGAGATGAGGCTAAGGCTTTACATAAGGAGATTACAAGCGATCTCGATAGGTATGACTCATCGAGGTATGTTTTGAGATTTGTTCATGATTAAGTTTATGGTATGTTTGTCTTCATGATTATTACAGTTAGTACAATCTTGATTTTAGATTTGTTGTATCACCTTAACAAAATTATGAATGCATGATAGAAGATATTCATTGGTTAGGGTGTTGACACTTATGATTGTACTAATGCATTATGGTGTTGTGTGAGGTTGAGGTTGTCTGCTAACAAGATACAGGTACATCACAAAAGACAAATCAGGCTTCATGACCATGAAAACATGAAGACAAAGACTCATCCATAATCTTTGTTCTACTTACGAGGTATGTATGACTTTGTTATATTATGCTTAACCTATGAGACATGCAGGTTCTAGCTCAGGATCTCTAAATCATTGAAGAGGTTGTTTAGGTATGTTGTACATAACCAAGTAGGTATAATAATCCAGGTATGTTTCCCATGAATCTTACCTTGTGTTAGGATCCCTTATATAAGTATACTTGGAATGATTGGTTATGCTCATTCATAAAGTTAGTAACCAAGGGATTATGCATATTATATCTCTTATCAATGATACGCATGAGTAAAAGAAGACTTCCCTGAAATCTTGAATACTAATGTTTATTAACTATAATCATGACTATACGTTTTCAAGATTATTTAGTACTATAATGTTTTGATAGCATTTAGAATATACTAATGAGTGTATGTTTGTATATGAGATCATGAGGATGACTCTTGAGCATGCACAGTGGTACAGAATGAATAGAAGTTCAAAAGACATACAGAAGATCAAGCGGGAGGCAGCCACACAAACATAAAAGATAAGTATTTGAGTTGCTATTTGAAATAGTAATGATATTGCCTGCATGCATATTTGTATTCCTAGAATATATAATGCTGAGTGTAAACATTCATAGAGCATTGAACAGTATACAACTAATGTGCATATGCTTGGACAAACATTCCATTGTTGCTTGTCTAGAATGAAACCTCTTTGCTGACATGCTGAGAGTTGTGCACACTCTCGATAGTATGTTCTGGTAGAGATGGAAGGCATCTAGATAGCCACTGTATGCATACAGGATATGGGAAAGTGTTGTGCCAAAGTAATGGTCAAAATAGTTGCATCACTATGTAAATGATATCTGTATGCATAATGGGTTATCTTTTGATGATTATGAAGTATTACTAATCATGTACTTAATTTTGATTTGTAGGAAAGGTCATGAAGAATGATGGACACCGTACAAGTGGTGGATGTTCAAACAAGAAGATTTACAAATCAAACAAAATATAGAAGGCTCATGGCTAGAAGATTCTCTTAGAAAGGGGAAGAGAATCATGACAAGATGTTTGCTCCAAGTATGGTGTAATTAAAGAAGAGGTATGAATCAGGTTCTGTATAGGTACCTAGGATCGATAATAATTTAAGCTTAATGATCACCATGGGTGATGTGGATCTCAACCTTTGCTACAAGGTTGAATATGATACACATATGACATGGATGCAAGAAGGAACTCACCACAGAGTTCGAATGATATTGAGGCTCATATCAGTAGACCCATCTAACGAGAGATGGCACAGATAGATATGCAGAAGATCATTCAATGCAGAAATGAAAAATGAAAGATCTCAATTTGATGCTTTACTTCCTAGGTCTGGAAGTATGGCAAGGCTCAGAAGGAATATTTATCAATCAGGGAAAGTATGATGAGAAATATGACTTGAGGTGTTGGAATGGCCACTCTTATGGATTCCAGCTTGAAGCCGTTAGGGAATAACTCATCAGAGTTAGTGGATATAACTCTGTACAGTCAAATTATTGGGTCTTTGATATATCTAACATATACTAGGTTAGATATATGCTCTGTTATGAACACCTTGAGTTAGTATCTAGTGGAAACTAGATGTGTTTACCTGATAGTTGCAAAGTATGTGATGAGGCACATAAAGGACACGATAGAATTTGATCTATGCTATCTTGAAGATCATGACTTCAGATGGCTATTCAGATTCTGTTTGGGCAGGAAGTGTATCAGACAAGAAGAACACCTCGAGAGGATGTTATTGTCTGGGATTAGCCATGATCTCGTGGTTTAGCTGGAAGCAGTCTAGTGTGACTCTCAGCACAAGCGGAATATATGGCTGCTTGCTCTGCTAGTTGTGAAGAAGTTTGGCTTTAGGATTGTTTGACTTAGAGTTAGAACCAACTGAGATCCTATGTGATAATTAGAGTTGTATCAAGATGACATAGAATCTAGTGTTCCATGATAAGTCAAAGAACATAGGGAACTAACAAGATATGTCACAGAAATGAACTCTAAAAGTTTGAATTTGTAACAGGTTACCATTGTACTAACCAAGCCCCTACGTCAAGTGAAGAAGTTACCAACCAAACCTCTGTCTCGAGTGAAGTTTGAATACTTCCGAGACAAGCTTGGTGTAGTTCAAAAGGACCGTCCTCGAAAGGGGGAGTAGTATAGTCACTACTGATGAGATTGTCTCATCAAACAACAAGGTCGTTGATGAGGTAACCTGTTCTCTACACCCAGTTACTTAGAAATATTTAGATTTAGGACTCTTATACTTAGAATACTTAGCTTTACTTATACATGCTTTTGATGATAGATGTATTGGTGAGAATACATGCTAGATGTATACATGTTTTGGTGTGATGTATACATGTTTAGATGTATTAGTAAGAATACATGCTAGTTGTGATGTATACATGTTCTGATGTGATGTGTACATGTTTTGATTAGTGATGTATACATGTTTTGTTGTACACATGTTTTGATGTGATATATGATTGTACCTGTATGGATGAGAATAGAGTTGAGGGGATTGGATCATCCCTGGACTTTCAGTCCTAAAGAGAGCCGTAGACGTAAGGTCTCCGAGAATGAAGTCCTTAGTGGACAGTTGAGGGGATTGGATCATCCCTGGACTTTCAGTCCTAAAGAGAGCCGTAGACGTGAGGTCTCCGAGAATGAAGTCCTTAGTGGACAGTTGAGGGGATTGGATCATCCCTGGACTTTCAGTCCTAAAGAGAGCCGTAGACGTGAGGTCTCCGAGAATGAAGTCCTTAGTGGACAGTTGAGGGGATTGGATCATCCCTGGACTTTCAGTCCTAAAGAGAGCCGTAGAGAGAGGTCTCCGAGAATGAAGTCCTTGGTGGACTTGAGGGGATTGGATCATCCCTGGACTTTCAGTCCTAAAGAGAGCCGTAGACGTGAGGTCTCCGAGAATGAAGTCCTTAGTGGACAGTTGAGGGGATTGGATCATCCCTGGACTTTCAGTCCTAAAGAGAGCCGTAGACGAGAGGTCTCCGAGAATGAAGTCCTTGGTGGACTTGAGGGGATTGGATCATCCCTGGACTTCCAGTCCTAAAGAGAGCCGTAGACGTGAGGTCTCCGAGAATAGAGGATAGGACTGCATCGTCCCTGGACCTTAGTTCAAAATGTACGTGATGGGGATTGCATCATCCCGGAACTGATAGTTCAAAATGTACGTGATGGGGATTGCATCATCCCGAAACTGATAGTTCAAAATGTACGTGATGGGGATTGCATCATCCCGGAACTGATAGTTCAAAATGTACGTGATGGGGATTGCATCATCCCGGAACTGATAGTTCAAAATGTACGTGATGGGGATTGCATCATCCCGGAACTGATAGTTCAAAATGTACGTGATGGGGATTGCATCATCCCAGAACTGATAGTTCAAAATGTACGTGATGGGGATTGCATCATCCCGGAACTGATAGTTCAAAATGTACGTGATGGGGATTGCATCATCCCGGAACTGATAGTTCAAAATGTACGTGATGGGGATTGCATCATCCCGGAACTGCTAGTTCAAAATGTACGTGATGGGGATTGTATCATCCTCGGACTTCGGTCCCTGAATTGATCCGTAGACGAATGGTCTCCGAGAAAGTGATGGTATTAATGATGTGGTTACTTGTATCGGTAGGATACTTGTATTGATGATGTGGTTACTTGTATCGGTAGGATACTTGTATTGATGATGTGGTTACTCGTATCGGTAGGATACTTGTATTGATGATGTGGTTACTCGTATCGGTAGGATACTTGTATTGATGATGTGGTTACTTGTATCGGTAGGATACTTGTATTGATGATGTGGTTACTTGTATCGGTAGGATACTTGTACTGATGATGTGGTTACTTGTATCGGTAGGATACTTGTACTGATGATGTGGTTACTTGTATCGGTAGGATACTTGTACTGATGATGTGGTTACTTGTATCGGTAGGATACTTGTATTGATGATGTGGTTACTTGTATCGGTAGGATACTTGTACTGATGATGTGGTTACTTGTATCGGTAGGATACTTGTATTGATGATGTGGTTACTTGTATCAGTGTGGATACTTGTATTGATGATATGTACACTTGTATTGGCATGAATACGTGTACTAATGATATGGATACTTGTATTGTTATGGATACCTGTATTGATGACGATGCTGATGATCGTGTGATGACGATGCTGATGATCGTGTGATGACGATCTTGATGATCGTGTAATGATGATGCTAATGGTCGTGAGATGACGATACTGATGATCGTGAGGATCCAGATGTTGATGTTGTTGTAGTTGTTCGAGTGCTGCAGAAGATAAAGACTCAGTACTGAAGATGTTGATGTTCCAGTATTGAAGATGTTCCAGTAACTGCTTGAGTTACTGATGATGTTGAGAAAGCTTCCAATGATTTATAGATGTATCATGTATGATGTTGATGACTCCTTGCTCGTGCAGATACTGTTATAATATCCTTCTCGTTAAGGGGGAGTGTTAAATATTGTAACTTCAAAGAATATTATATTTGTACTTTATTATTCCGGAGATGATTCATTCCTCCGTGAAGATCTTATTGTATATCCGGAGATGTTTATTCCTCCGTCGGAATGTGGTAACTCGGGTTATTAGACTTCCCTAGTGGGGGTCGGCCCTAAATGTGTTATGTGGGTCAAAGGGTTATTAGACCACCCTAGAGGGGTCGGCCCAGTTAGTTGTAGTGGGTTATTTAACCTATTGGTTAAATACGAGCCTACGTGTACTTGTGTAAAATACATATCAAAGTAGTGTATAAATAGAGGAGGTGTGTTCCTCATTATACACACTCACTCAATTCAAGGGAGGCGCACCTATTGGAGGAGAGGTCTGCTACAGTGGAGAAGGAGATCATGTCTTTGGTTTGCATCTTTGTATATTGCTGATCATCTATATTGAGGAAGCTTTACTGGGTTTTCTACCCCATGAGGGTTTCCCAGGATAAATCTGTGTCTCTTGTGTTTATGCTATGCTTGTTGTTTCTTCAGTGATCCTGTATATGCTATTATTGTGAAATGGAATGTAATGCTGCTATTTTCTGTCTTAGCATATTGAATTTTAACATGGGCCACTACAAACTATGGATGAACAATACTACGAGCGACTTACAAAGCATATGCACGAACAACAATAACACAAACTATTGATCAACAAATACTACGGGACAACTTACAAAGCATATGCGTCCAACAACAATATACTAAAAAAGTAAAGGCATGGGTTCCTAACATCCCCTCCCCCTTAAAAAAATATTTGTCCTCAAAGCTTTAGATGTGGAAATTGTTGTTGAATCTGAAGGAGTGGTTCCCATGTAGCATCCTCTGGTTGGATGTTGTGCCACTGAATTAAGACCTCTGTGATAGAGTGAGAGCGAAGCTCACGAGTGCGCTGATTGAGGATGGCCTCTAGCTCCAAAAGGATGGATCCTTCATTATCCAGTTTGGGTAAAATAGTTTGTCCACTGATGTTGGTTCCAAGAACTTTCTTCAGACAAGAGACATGAAAGACTAGATGAATGCGAGAAGAAGGAGGAAGTTCCAATTTATAAGCAACGGACCCAATCTTCTGAAGAATCTGATATGGCCCATAGAACTTTGGAGCGAGCTTATGACGCCCTTTGAGTTTCAAGGAGGATTGCTTGTACGGATGGAGAGGAAGAAAAACTATATCGCCTACTTGAAAAGTGCGCTCAGAACGGTGTTGATCAGCTTGTTGCTTCATGTGATTTCTTGCCATGTGAAGATTATACCGCAAAATGCAAAGAATCTAATCATGGTTTCGAAGGACCGTGTCAACTTCCTGAACTAGTGAACTGTTGGGGGTGTATGGAAGAAGAACTGGAGGTGCCTAACCATAGACTGCTTCATATGGGGTCATTTTAGAGGTAGTGTGGTAAGAGGTATTGTACCACCATTCAGTGAGAGGGAGCCACTTTTCCCACTGATGTTGTTGTTCAGAGGTGAAGCAACGAAGATAAGTTTCCAAGCATTTATTGATAATTTCAGTCTGACCATCTGTTTGTGGGTGATACCCTGAACTCATTTTTCAGTTTGGTGCTAGTGTGGCGAAATAGTTCTGTCCAAAAATGACTGGTGAAAGTCGCATCACGATCCGAGACAATGGAAGAAGGGATTCCATGAAGACGAAAGATCTGGTCCAGGAAAATTTGAGCAACTGAGGAGGTTGTATAGGGATGGCTGAGAGCACAAAAATGACTATATTTGGAGAGGTGATCAACCACAACAAGAATCACTATCTTCCCGCCAGATTTAGGGAGCCCTTCAATGAAATCCATAGAAATATCTGTCCAAATCCGTGTAGGTATGTGCAAGGGTTCGAGCAATCCTGGAAGGAGTGTTGTTTCACGTTTATTGCGCTGGCAGGTATCACATTCGGCCACCATATGTTGAATTGTCCTTTTCATGCCCTGCCAAAAAAAGTTATGTCGTGCCCGTTCATATGTTTTGAGGAACACAGAGTGCCCTGCAGATGGAGAAGCATGGAGTTCATAGAAGACAGCCTGTTGAAGATCTGTGCTCTGGGGAAGCACTAGATGACCCTTGTATCTCAGAGAAGCACCATCCCAAGAGTAATGTGGTACAGCAGAAGGATTGTTGGTCAAGCGTTGGATGATTTGAGATAAGGAAGAGTCATTGACATAACCCTGTTGAATAGATTGCAAAAAATTTGGAACAGGCATATAAATAGCTGAAAGAGAACCTTGGGCATCAAATGTGCGAAAAAGAGCATCTGCCACAATATTGTCTTTACCCTTCTTGTAAGTGATCTCATAGTCATAACCTATGAGTTTGCTAACCCATTTCTGTTGTACTGGGGAGGAGACATGTTGTTCGAAGAAATATTTTAGACTCTGGTGATCAGTGTTGATGCAGAAATGATTCCCTAATAGGTATGGTTGCCACTTCTGTACTGCATGCAAAATAGCCATCATTTCCTTCTCATAGCTAGAGGCAGCTAAATTCTTACTTCAAAGGGCTTTGCTGGTGAATGCAATGGGGTGTTGATCTTGAAGGAGAACAGCACCAAGTCCATTGCCACAATCATCACTCTCAATAGTGAAGGGCTTGGAAAAATCGGGCATAGCTAAAACATGTGTAGTAGACATAGCTTGTTTTAGTTTGTCAAATGCACACTGAGCAGCATGTGTCCATGTAAAAGCATCATTTTTCAATACAGCAGTTAATGGATCTACAATCTTCCCATAATACTTGACAAACTTGCGGTAGTAGCTAGTCAACCCCAAAAAAACACAAAGGCTCTTGAGTGTCTGAGGATGCGACCAATTGTTCATGGCATCGATTTTGGCAAGATCCATGCGAACCTCTTGTGCTGAGATAATGTGCCCGAGATAATCAACTTCCTTCTGTCCAAAAACACATTTAGACTGCTTGGTGTGGAGATGATGGTCAGAGAAAAGTTGCATGACAAGATCCAGATGCTGGAGATGTTCATCCCATGTTTTACTGTAGATGAAGATATCATCAAAGAATACCAGATTGAATTTCTGTAAGTAGGGTCGAAATATTTTATTCATTAAGGCCTGGAATGTGGAAGGAGCATTAGTGAGGCCAAAGGGCATGACAAAAAACTCATAATGGCCATCATGTGTGCGGAAAGCTGTTTTAGGGATATCATCCTCATGAACCCGAATTTGATGATACCCAGAACAAAGATCCAACTTGGAGAAAAAGTGAGCCCCATGAAGCTCATCAAGTAGCTCATCAACAATAGGAATTGGAAACTTATCCTTGATGGTGAGGTGATTAAGTGCTCGGAAGTCAATGCAGAGGCACCATGACCCATCTTTTATGCAGACAAGAAGAACTGGAGAAGAAAAGGAACTAGTGCTTGGGCAAATAATACCTTGCTTCAATAAGTCCCGAATTAGCATTTCAGTCTCTGTCTTTTGGTGAAATGGGTAGCGATAGGGCCTGATGTTGGGAGTAACGCTGCCAGGAAGGAGTTGAATATGATGGTCTTCTGGCCTTGAAGGAGGCAATCCCACTAGTTCAGCAAATACTCCTGTATATCGATCCAGAATTTGTTGTAGATCCAAAGGAGTAGTGGAGACCGCTGATGGTTGCATCTGAATGGAATGGATCTGAGCGATGACACCATGTGAATTCTTCTTGACTAGTTTTTCCATGCGATGTGAACTGATGATGCTGAGAGAACCTGGTTGTAATCTCGTCAATGTGTGTTTTTGTCCATTGAGGGAAAACTACATCCAATGTTCAGTAAAATCCCATAATATAGGGCCAAGTGTGCGTAGCCATTGAGCGTCCAAAACCACATCACATCCGCCTAAGGTCAAGGCAAACATGTCAGAGTGCAAGGTATAATCTCCCATAGAGATACGCACATTTCAACACTTCCCTTTGCAAGGTAAGGTGCCCCCATTGGCAACCATGACTTCAAAGTTGGAGCAAGGATGGATAAAACAATCAGCTTGTTTGGCGATCCGAGGGTCAATGAAATTATGAGTGCTACCATAATCAATGAGTATTGTAAGAGGAAGCTTCTTGAAGTAACCCCTCACACGCATTGTTTGGGGGGTGGTGATTCCAGCTAAAGCATGGAGAGATATCTCTGGCTGGTCATCCTGAGATGGAGGGTCAATAGGCGGTTCCTGAATGTTGACTTGAGCATCCATTGTTTCTGGATCTTCACCACCAATTTCAAAGGAAGGCGGAGAATCCACATCCAAGAGATAGAGCTTTTGCTAAACACATCTATGTCCCCGAGTGAATTTCTCATCACAATTATAGCAAAGCCCCTTTTCTCTGCGTGCTTGCATCTTTGTTTCAGACAAACACTTGATAGGAGTTGGTCAAGGAGCCTACGGTATAGGTGGTCGTTGAGAACCCATATTTCGGAAGGGAACAAAAGTGGTCTTGGATCATTGTTGGGCTGCAATCTTGTCTTCTGCCAACTTAGCCAACCCTAGGGCTTCCATCATTGTGTTGGGACAAAACATTTTGACCTCAGAGTGGATGGCATCCTTTAGACCACTTATAAAACAACTCCGGTAAAAGTCATCAGACAATCCTTCAGTGTGGTTGGCTAGTTTCTCAAATTCGGTTTGATACTCTCTCACAGTGGCAATTTGGTGAAGTTTAGTGAGGGCTCCTGTGAAGTCATCAAAAGCACTAGGACCAAATCGTTGCAAAAGGAGCTAGCAAAAGTCTGGCCATTTTGGCTCTTCATGAGCCTTGATGTACCAACGATACCATTGAAGAGCTTCCTATTCCAAATGAAAGGATGCAAGCAGAAATTTGTTGACATCAAAAGTATTATGCAGACTGAAATATTGTTTTGCATGATAGATCCATCCAATTGGATCAGTACCATTGAAGCGAGGAAAATCAAGCTTCGGACCACAGAAATTGCTGGAAGAAGAGAACCCATTGTCTGATGAAGACTCGGACTGTCGTTTGTTGTTCATAGCTGAATGTTCAAGATGGAGGCCGATAAATTTTTCATCCAGATCCTGGAGTTTGGCTTGGATGGCTGCAAGTGCTTCTTCCGTGGTTTTTGCTCCTGCATGGGTGACACCATAACTAGGAGTTTTTTTTTTTTTTTGGTTGACTGGGTAGGAAAACAAAAACAGAAACTGCTTCAGTAAAGGAAAATCTGGACTTGGGAAAAAATTTGAAGGGTAATTGGGGTTTGACTAGGTTTTGGACACTGTTGAATAGACAGGGAAGCAAAAATGAGGATTTTAGAAGTGGGGTGAAAGAATGGGAAAATTTGGCAGAGGGGGACAAAGAAGCAGAATTCAAAAAGGAAATCTGTGGTAAAGTTTGAAGGTGATTGGGTGAAATATGAGGAAGTTATGGAAAACCCTAATAATAGACAAATGTGAGGTTTCGGGCTTTGGGAAGGGGAATTAGGGATAGGGTCCTCAGGAATGAAATATGCAGAATGGTATGACAAGGGTTCCCCAAAAATTTCAAAGGAAACAGAGTGAAAACAAGGGAGATATGGAGAAACAACTGAATTATATATATATATATATATATATATATATATATATATATATATATATATATATATATATATATATTTTAGATCGGAGCAGCTACGGCTCGGAAGGGATCTGGAACAGATAAATCTGCAACAGTCCAGAAGTGAGCAGAAATAGAGGGATCTGAAACGACGCCGAATGGATTGAAAATGGCTGGATCTGGAATAGATTTCAGAATGGATCTGAACGGTTGGATTTGAAATGGCGCAGCACTAATCGACAACAGTTCAGCTGAAAATAGATATGGACCCCAGGTATGTGTGGCTTCCTAACAGTTCAGGCGTTTCACTTGGCCACCAATGCTATATGATGGCTTGCGTATTGGGGCAGTATCCCTCACTCCACGTCTCAGGTAAAACTGATAACCGCTTTGCCACAAATGACATCTCTTAGTTTACCTCACAGGTGGGAACTAGTCAATCAGGTAGGGGTCGTTGCCCTTTTTGCTGGCAGGTCCTCTTAATGGGCCAGCTACTTCGGGGTTCCTGTGGTACTCCTCACAATTAGTTTTAGGACTTATGCCCAAGTACTTCCCACAGTTAAGCGGATAGGGATTATTCCCAAATCCGAACCTGCAACAAATGCGAAAAAAAAATTGGTAGAAATTTCACCCAGCGAACCCAAGAAAGTGCTATGATACCAGATGTGAAGCACTTGCAACAATTAATTAATAAGAATATGTGAAATAGTAGAAATGACAGAACTCATAATCACTTTTATATTGATCATAGGCCACTTCAAGGGGGCAACCTCCTATGAGAAAGCTCAATACAAATAACTTCACGGTGCCTTCATAGGTCTCAACACACACTTATATACTAAGTCTAGGCACCAATACTATGGGTCAAAACCATGGGCCACTACAAACTATGGATCAACAATACTATGGGTGACTTATAAAGCATATGCGCCAACAACAATAACACAAACAATTGATCAACAAATACTACAGGACGACTTACAAAGCATATGCGTCCAACAACAATATACTAACAAAGTAAAGACATGGGTTCCTAACAGATGCCAGAGACATTGTATCTCACTGTGAACATCATTGATAGATACCTTTCTATTCATAGTGTTACAAAGGGGAAACTACAATTAGTGGGCCTCACTGCAATGCTTATAGCTTGAAAATATGAAGAAATATGGCCTCCACTGGTAAGATGACTTACTAGCATTATGCACTTTTTCTAGATCCTTAGAGCATAATTTAAACTCCACTCTTTGGAATATAGGAAATGGGTTCTAAACTTTCTATCTATGCCTTTATAATATGAAGAGCAAAGCATGCACTGATTTTTGTTGTGTACCCTTTGCATCTTGGGTCCCTTTATCCTCTTTCCATGTGATTTTTCACAAAATTTGGTGTATATCAACATTATCACTTCTATTGTTCACGAAGAAAAGAGTATTTGTGTACATAGGCTCAGTTTATTTGCTATTTTATTCCTTAATAAGACTGCACACTACATACTATGTACTAAATTCATCATGCATGACCAAAATTGCAAATATCCAAAAATGATGGAACAACTTTAACAAGCCCCAACTCCACATGTAATGATCCCCCAAACATGGCCACAAACTCCTCCAAACATGAAATAGATGACACACAAGTGATGAAAATAACTTCCATAAAGTGGTAGGACAGATAGAAAGATGACCACAATGCTCTAACGCCCTGAAGAATGAGGTTGTTTGTTCTACACCGATGGAAAGGGCTTGGAAAGAGCTTTCCACCCATATAACTTAAGGCCCAGATCATTATAGTTTCCAAGGTGGTGTAAATCACTGTCACAAATGCTAGAAACAAGTCTGGAAATGGTTTAATTTAAACTTTCAATGCAATCCCTAGAGGAAATCTGCTAGAGTATCCTAACATGGTCCTAGATACCATGTTGTTATAAATGCTTTCTAACATTTTCCAAAATAAATGGTTGAGTTATCCCCATATGAGCACCATCCTTAGGTCCAAGCTTCATTCTCTTGGTTCAAAACGTAAGCCTACTCAATAAAATAAAGTATTGCTCAGAAACAAAGTTGTAATTCAATGCCAATTTCACAGGCCATGCAAAAAAAACCATTTGCCCAAATGGACCAAGCAGATGCCCACTATTATCAACTAGACTAAGAGGTAAGGCAATGAAGTGAAGGAGAAGAACACTAAAAAGGGGAATCAGTTCAAAAAGCATCCAAAGTAGCTACATTAAGCCGTGTCATTATCACTGAGGTTTTCTATCAAGATTAACACAATTAGAAAGGGACTAATTTTATAAGCAAAGACCAATGTATATTTCATTTTACTGCTAGGGCAAGCTATGCCTTATCTGATAATTTAGCTCCCGTCACTATTGCTTTCCCTATTTTAGCTTTAAGTTTGAACTAGAAGCTCCTTTGGACATGTAATCTCTTTCCACCTTAATAACATATGTATATATCAAAAGGTTTAGAAAGGGTCTTGGTTAATCCAACTATTAAATATAATAAATATAGCCCTGATAATCATTAAAACAAGGACCTACCTCTGCAATGTGATGCCCAGCTACATCCTTATCCATTACCAATACAAGCCTTCAAGAAAGAGGTTCTCTTAGCACTCGAGTGAACACTTCCTCATTGGAATTCTGAAAGAGATGCAATTCAAAACAATAATAAATATCAAAAAACAAATACACTTAACAGTCTGTCCACAATAATGTAAACGTACTTATGGACATGAAGAAAATATATGTCAGAAAGATTGAAAATAAGAAAAAATAGAAGGTAATTTACAAACAGAAAACAAAATTGTAAATTTAAGTAATTAATTAGTCTAAGCTACACATTTTCGGTTGCTGACCAAAGGCCTCATTTTGATTGGGGCTGCAAAGATGTTTGATGCCTCTGCTTATTCTGATTTGACCACAATATCATCTCTTCTACATTTATTGTTTTCTTTGTCCATATTGTTCTCTTTGTAATATATGAGGTATTCTCCTCAAAATTATCAGAAAACAAATACACTCAAGAGTCTGTCCACAATAATGTAAACGTATTGCTGAACATGAATAAAATATATGTCAAAAATATTGAATACAAGAAAAAATAGAAGGTAATTTATGAACATAAAACAAAATTGTAAAAAAGTAATTAATTAGTTTGAGCTGCACATTTTTAGTTACTGACCAAATGCTTTCTTTTGATTGGTGTTGCAAAGAGGTTTGATGCCTCTACTTATTTTGATTTGAACACAATATCATCTATTCTACATATGTTGTTTTCTTTGTACTTTTTTTTTAAAATTCCAACAATCTTGCTCTTCAGAGAGTTATGAGTCTCTCTAGATGAATAAACTTTAGTTCGGCCCCATTTGGTTCGAACCTTGCCCCATTTGGTTTTAAACTCTATTTTTCAATTTAATTTCCCATGGTTATGATTCTAATATTCAATTCAGGATTTGTTCTCTAATTTGAAGTCATTAATTTAGGCTTCATAAGTCCCCGAACAAGAAAACTAAAGTGTTGTTTTCAATAATTGAAACCCCAAAACTTTGTATATGTTCCTACATTGGAGGAGTGATTGTCATTTCTTCACTATATTTTGACTTACATGTTAGAGGAAGACTATTCATGTTGAAAACAGAGCCTTACCTACTCTAAAGGAAGTTATGCTACTCTATTATATAAAGAGAGCCAATTCCTCATTTTGAACTCATGGTTGAGCCAATTCCTCATTTTGAACTCATGGTTGGATTTTGAGATCTCTCTCCCTTTCGGAGCCTAATTGTCCTATGGCAAAGAGAGATCATATTTACCATATTGACAAAATGTGAATACTAAAGCCTTTTAACTGCATAAAGTTTATTTGGGCTAGGCCTTCAGGTTTGCTTGACGTAAACAGAATTGGAATTTTAGAAATTCAAAACTACATAAATATAGCTAAGAATGTTATTTTTGGCAGTCATGCCATGTTAGGCAGCTTTAACACAATTATTGATGTGTCTTAAATTATATGTACAATAAAATTGTTCCAAGGATAGTTATCAAGTTATAAACACTTACTTAGCCTTGTGAAACTCAATGACATCGCTCCATCAAACTTGCACCACCAAATCACTAACTGTTGTCATCAATGTATCTCAAACACCTTTGAAGCTGAAGATCTTATTTGTGTGAGACCCCAGCCCTTGATTTTTCTTACTACTTACAACATTTGGGGGAGTGGGGTTCAATCTCTCTCTCTCTCTCTGCTTCATTTATCAAATCAGATCTAGAGGATTTTTTGTTGAGTGCATTAGCTAAGATTCTTAAAATTGGTGGAAGGTGATGGAGTCTAAGTCCACGGGGTCTCATTAGTATGAAAGAAATAGGTCAAAGTTGGTTTTTATGGTCCCTGATATTCCTATAATCAATGGATTTAGGTGGAAATAAATAGCAAGATCTACTATAAGGAAGAGATGTTTGGATCTACTACAAGGAAAGAAAGTCACTAACACTACTAGAGACTACACAATAGGCTACTGTACTTTATTAAATACCTACTGAACATAACTAACCTAAATATTTATTGTGTTCCCAAAGGTATTCAAGATATACAAGTCTACTTTCAACTTAGTTTATATGAAATATCACACCTAAACACTCATTCTATACCAAGGATAATATATTTTATTGTTTTAGTACAAGTAATTAGAATCAAGTACAATCTAGCAAAATAAAACTTATGTACTGCTTTTTTTTTAAATATAAATTAGAAACACTCCCAAGGATCATCCAGAGAATGATTATTGGAATTTTTTAGGCCTTCCATCACATTATAATTACATGTTTCAAATCATCAGAAAATATAATAAAAAATATCAGCATCAAACTTACTAGAGATTGCAGTAAATAACCACCAGTGCCACCTTCAACAGAATTATCAATGATATTCACGTTAGTTTTCCCAATCTCTGTCGCTTCCTACAAACATGTGTAATGCAAACCATGTTTGGTAATTTTGTCTGAGATGGGTATTGTCACTGAAGCTTTGCCACTATCTGAGTCTGGATCATAACCCTGCTCTAGGATAGAAGCTACACTTACAGTACAGACAATAGTTTCTACTCTCTCTTTCTCTGGCTGGTCTTCAACAACTTATAATTCTATTTAAACATGACAATGAAGTTAGCAATGACAATAATATAAAAGCAACCCACTCTGGCATTTTATGTCTACAATTTTTTTGACAGGCATGCGGAATGTCCCTTACAGCTTCAATGCATCTCTTAACCCATCAAAACATATCTATACTTCATAGTTTTCATGCATTATGCACAGTTTATGAAATTAATATATGAGCTTTATGGAAAAGGAATGAGCTTGTCTTATCTCCAATCACCAAAAATCCTCAGAAGAACAAATACTATTCTTGAAACAATGAAACTGGTTGGCATCCCTTACAATTATTTATTGGCCAACAATCTCTGAAATGAACTTAGTGGCAATGTGGTAATCACCACAAAAATGTATGTTAATAATTCAGACAGGTTTTCCAGGGGGTGTGCTTATAAGTACAAATGCAAGGGACAACCTCTCACCATGACAATTGAGAGATCATGCCTTTTTCTCTTTCCCCACATCATGGAGCCTGGAGGATAAAGTTAATGTTGGGTGCATTCCTTTCCCTAGGCATCTACCTAGTTACTTCTTCCAACTTTGCCTAGAATTCGTTCAAATGGGGATGTTAAGTGTCTTTTGGATGGAACACGTGCACACTATTATTGTTTTCAATCGAGGCGCATCCTAGTTCCATTTTCACCCATCTATTTTCTAACATTTGCCACATCATTCCATCTTCCTGCTGCAGCATAAAGATTCAAGAGGAGGACATACAATTAATCATTTTCTGGTTCTAAATAAATAATTTGGTCTGTCACATGCTTCCCTAGTTCAATATTTTCATGTATTCTACAAGTACTGAACAGTGCCTTCCATATCAAAGAATTAGTCTCAACTGGCATCTATTTATGAAGTCCACAACCTGATAAAGCTTCCCAACATGACCAAGTAGGTCCACCATGCATGCATAATGCTCCATTGTTGGAATGAGTCCATACCATTCACTCAACGAACAAAATTTTATTCCATCCTGCCCAGGTCCAATTGAGAATATATTTTTTGAATAGAGGTCATATGCTCCTTTGTGCCAAACAAGCCCTATTCAATCCATCAACCAACTAGACCATACATGTTCTTTATTCATCATTTACAGATCAAACGAAAGCTAGAAGAAAACATAGTAGTTGGGGTTATTTGATGGTATCACAGTTTGGATGATTTTATTGCATAGATAAACAACAGAGTTGCAGAAGATCACTTCATACCTTTGGTCAACTCCATTTTTGCCTATTGGAGTTTATGTTTGAAGTTAGCAGCTTTGCTACTCAATCCTTTAGGCCATATAAGAGCTTTTCCATTCATGAATGCAACCTGATAAGCCTTGTCTTCCAAAGTTGAAATGGAAACAAGGTTCTTCTTTAAACCTGGTACATATAATATATTATTCATCTATAAAGAAGATCCCGACTCTAGCTGGAATGAAGCTGAACCTACACCTTTCACAGTATACTTGGCAATAATGATAGATTTCATCTACCAATCCTACATGACTACATGCAGAGAGAACACCAACAAAGGTGATATTGTCATGCCGCATGCCAGCCTCTTTCATTTCCTCAAAGAGTTGTAGAGATTCCTTCCCACAGCCATGCTGGGCATATCCTACAATCATAGTATTCCATGAGACCAAATTTCTCTTGGGAATTTTCTCAAACGTTTTGTTTGCATCTTCTAATCCACCACCTTTGTCATACATGTCAACAGGGTAAATTGCCACAAAAACATCTACTTCATATTTTTTTTTAATGATAAGAGTATAGATTTTCTTGCCTTGTTCAATGGTTGTTATGCTAGTGCATGCTTTAAGAACACTAGCAGAGGTGAATACATTTGGTCTTACCCCAACACTTTGCATTTGGTAAAAATATCTCAATGACTTCTCACCAAATGAGTACTGTGCATACCCTGCAATTATCATACTCCATGAGACCATATCTCATTTAGGCATTCTTTCAAATGCTTGGCATGCACTCTATATGCAACTATGTTTAGCATACACATGTGACAAGTGCAATGCCTAAAAAGACATCATAATCAAATCCAGTTTTTATCACACGGGCATGAACCTGTTGACCATGTTGCAAACATAAATGGCTAACAGATTCCTTGAGAATACTGACAAAAGTAAACTTGTTTGGCTCAATGCCTGCCCATTGCATTTCAAGAAAGGGTTTTAAAGCCTCCTCACCCTGTCCACTCTAAGAAAATCCTGAAAGCATTGTATGCCATGAAAGAATGTCTTGTTTATGCATCTTGAAAACATTCTATGTGCATCCTCTACGCTCCCACATTTTGCATACATTGCAACAAAAAAATCTCCTATCGTAACATCTAAATCATGTCCATTTTGAATAACATTGGCATTGGTTTTCTTACCTTGCTTCAGAGCTGCTATGTTGATAGATGCACTGAGAACACTAGCAAATGTAACCTGGTTTGTCTTAATATTTTCCCATTTCATTAGAAGAAAGAGTTCCATTGCTTCCTCACCATAGAATTTCTAATCATATCCCATAATCATCGAATTCCATGAGACTACATCCCATTCAAACATTTGATTAAATACTTTATGTGTATCATCAACAATCCCACATTTGGCATACTAGTCAATGAGAAAAATTCCCAGAAAGGTATCCAACTCACATCCAATTTTTATTACAATGGAGCGGAGCTGCGAGTCGTATTCTATGGCTTCTAGATAGGTACAAGCCCTGAGAATGCTAGACAATGCGAACTTGCTCAGCTTTGGCTTTATGCTTTGCATTTGATGAAATAGTCTTATAGCCTCCTCACCCATCCCATTTTGAACGTACCCTACAATCATGAAATTTCAGGAGACTTCATTAACTTCTGGCATTTTGCCAAAAACCTCACTTGCATTTTCCATAATCCCACATTTAGCATACAAATCCACAAGAGCACTACCAACAAAAACATAACACATAAATCTAGTCTCACAATACAAGAATGGACCTGCCTTCCGAAGTCTGGCTCCAACAAACTTGCACATCCTCTAAAAACATTAGCAAGCAGGAACTAGTTTGGCCTCAATCCAGCTGTCAGCATTTCAGAAAAGAGACTCAAAGATTGAACAACACGCTCTTGCTAGGAACAAGTGGCAATCAACACAGTCCAGGAGACAACATATCTCTCAAACATTTTGTCAAACACTTTATGCGAATCCTCGATGCTTCCACACTTGGCACACATGTTGACAAGGGTATTCCAAATAAACAAGTTTGGCTCAATCCTAGACTTGATGATATGGGCATCGACCTTAAAGCACTAGAGCACACGAACGGAGATGTATCCCCACTCCACTAGTCTTACATTGCTACTTCCTGGAGGTTGGACTCCCATCATAGATTTACAGATCACACAGAGCATACTGCAATGCATTTTGACCATCGGTCATCTTCCACTATGGGGATGGTCAGTTGTCTTGGTATTGTCAATGGCCATTCTAGAAGACACAGTAGAAATCCACATAAAGAACACCTTGATTGATAATTTTCACTATCCTCACTCCAACCCCACAGAGGCCTAGTCTCTTCTACTGTCTTTGCCAGTCCTTGGTCTGAGAAGATAGCCACATTTGACGCCCACATCCACTGAGTAATTTCTATGCTTCCGACCCCAATTATTAGCTCCCAACCCCTCACAAAAAATTTGTTAAAGGATAACAGAAATTTATTCTAGACAGAAAAATGGATATGGCTATGCAAAATTCTGATCATGGGCATAGCCAAAACGAAGGAACAAGCAAAAGGGTAACTACTTTTGGAACTAATGCCTGAAGAGAGAGATCAGAGAGGTTTAGGCACTTACTGCTAGATTTTTATTGACCTTCCTACCTTCTTTGATTTAGGAACGACAACCATAACTTCAGAATACGTGCTTGGGCACTTTTAACCTTGACTGACTATACTTGGATTTAAGTGCCGCCTACTTTAAATATTTTTTTATCTTGGAGGGACAGAGAGACCCTTCTCTTTGTGCCACTAGACCCTCGTTTAGGTTTTTCAGGATTCCTCCGCTACGCTCCTTCCCCTCCGTCAATTTGTCCTCCCCAACCTCGACCAACGCTTACCGATGAATCTCAATCCCCCAAACAACCCACCAATATTGCCCGAAATGAGACCATACACCCTATACTTGGATTCGGCTTGCAATCACCAATTCAATCGATTTTGAATCATATATTCTCGTAGGGTTTATTTGATACCTCAATGCTGCGATTGTCAATTTTTCCCCTCCATTGCCTACCAAAAGATGGGTTTATTTGATACTAAATCGGTGAATCTGATAAAGAAAGAAGGTAGAATTCATGTATCATCTGAGTAGCGTGGATTAATGACAATTATTTAGTAAGTATTGAGATATACACCCCTTTACATTGAGGTTGGGGTTTTCAATGAGTCAAATTTTATTGTTAGAGCTTCTATATAGATTTGTTCAATTTGAGGCTTATGTGAATGTTTTCATTTTGGGTTTTTATCATTTTTTTAAATTTTGTGGGTTTTTGTTTTGATGTGTTTTTGTTGAGTAGGTTGTCACTAATTCATTTAGAAAGAATAAGAATATCAACATTTTCAAGCATCATAAAAAGAATATGATGGTCATGTCAATGTCATTCTTTTTCAATATCCTATATGATTCAAATGAGATCTTGTCGCCCCGCTCGATATATCAATATGGCCAACTAGACTCACCTAGGTAGATCATCTTGAACACCATTACTCTCATGTCTCAAAGCTCAAGGCAAAGAATGGTGAGTTGAGGCACAAAATCAAGGAAAAAAATTAGCTCATCTTCGAGCTCTAAGAGAAGATTGTATAGCTTGAATATGTTGGAAGAAATCAATGGCCGCTCTTCCCATGCACTTGATGAACATATTAATATGATGAAAGTTGGTGGTGTGGAGTTAATTCTCCCATGCACTTGATGAGCATATAAATATGATGAAATTTGGTGGTGTGGAGTTATCTTTTATACTGATGAATTATAAAGAAGTCCTTGTGCAACTCAAGTTCTACATTAACATTTGTAATACCCCATTTTAAACTTTAGTTAGTATTAGATTATATCATGTAGAAATTGTAAATGTGTGGTTAATATGATGGTGTTGAGCCATGCAAGCTTAAATAAATGAGCTTGTAAAGTGAATATTGTAAATATGTTTTGTATCATTTCCTAGTGTGGCGCTCAAGGCCAAGGGTTGCCTAGAGAATGGATAAGCATATAGCCACTATAAATATACGTTTATCAACAGTGTGGTAGAGTTACCATGATGCACTATATACTATCCATGGATCATGTAGCAGAGCTACCACATTGCACTATTTATTATGTGAAAAATAATGTTGGAATAGAAAAATACAATGGTCCAAGATGGAAATTAGAGGACACAACTAGGATATGAGCCCACAAGAGGGGAAGAATGATAAGGAGGCCCATGGAAAAAGAAAGTATCTATTGCCAAGATTCAACACAAGAACTCACATATTTTCTATCATGTTCCTTAATGAAGTTGACCATCACCTTCAACTTAGAAAGTTGAATCATGAATGAATTAAGAGGTGGGTGAAGAAAAGTCCACTCGATTAAATAAGGAGGATGGGGAAATGTCATTGTAAGGAGAAGTACAATCATTTTGGAGAAATTTGAAAGTCTCAATTTGTTCTCCTACAACCTAGGATTGCACTCATTATTTTTGTCATGATGTCAATTCCATGCTACATTCTCCATAGTATCTCCATTCTGAATCTAAGAATTATGGAACCATCGGTATGAAGAGTGAATTGTTCATATCTTAGATGGAAAATTAGTTGTTGTAGGTGAGCATGGATGTTCGACAATTTCGAAATTATTACCTACATTATATTATTGTTGATTCACTTGTTTGGAGGCAAATGACTACTCCACCAAGATTTCTCATAAGGCAATTAGCAATTCATAATATTGTTTTTTTAGGAGCACTAATATAAACTTAAACCTATATCCGATCCATTGCCATATAGGAACTTACCTTGAAAGAGTCATCAATGTTCGGGCGTTAGATGTGTTTAAGAAGTGTAAGGTTGCAGTTGAAGATGATCATGGGAATGGTAATGGTTCTCCCTGAACGCAGAATTCATTGGCTTGTAGAGCTCTACCCATAAGCATTTCAAGGTTCTAGGTTGTCTTAATTAGTGAAGCTCCATTTGTCCTCGTCCCTTTGAAAAGATCAATAGTGCTACAATCCTACTATACTTTGAAGGAAGAAGGGATAGGTCCGTTCCCAAAGAAAGTAATAAAAATTTAAATTTTGAGAGGAGCTGCAATGGTTGAAAATAAAGTTCTTGTACCACCTAGTTCCACTCTAACTACAAATGTGGAGGCAGTCTAATGGAAAAATGTTGCAAATTTAATCTTTCACAAAAGGAACAAGAGCAATAGAAATCCTAATGATGGAAACATTAGGCTTACATTTATAGTTCATTATCCATATATATATATATATATATATATATATGAAATGAGATGTAAGTTAACTAGCTTATATATATATATATATATATATATATATATATATATATATAGGCTAGTTAACTTACATCTCATTTCATTAGGAGAGGTCATAACCCTTACCCACAAGAGAAGATATAATCTTTATTCACACATATAGCATTCCATAACACTCCTATCCTCCAAAAACATGATGATTGAAATGGAACTACTTATTATAAGCCATTTTTTAAGAAACACTCCATCCTCATTGGCAGTCAGAAAAGCATTGGCATCAGCTACCCTTAATGTTTTGGTAAAAAAGGTAGGTATTTCTTTATATTCCTAGCAATGCAGTTGTTTTCAATTCATGAATCATATATATTGGCAAGGCTCATCCGGAACAATAGGAGTGGTACCAAAGAATAAGTAAGGAAAGTGTCATTCCTTGCTTGTTATTTGTAACGCGGGGAAATTCTAAGTAGCTCTATGGGAAGTCGGTGAACGCTGGATGTTTGGGGGAACTCATTCCAAAGGTAAGTTATAAGGTTGTTGAAGCAGGAGGGAGTTGGTAAAAGTTCTTAATGAAAGGAAAATATCTTCCTCGCAATGTTGTTTTGGCATATCCTGGCAATGTTGGATTTCCAAATTCATGAAAAGTATCTGGGGTTTTAGCCCAATATTAAGGAGAATTGCAGGGTCCATAATGGGAACCTCCGAACACCTTTTGGTAGATTCCTCCAACAATGTAAAGCCACCCAGGAGTCACCTTCATAATTGCAATTTTTTTTCATGAAGCAAATAGAAATTAGAAATGTTTGATCATAGAAACTCTGTTGGAAACTTGAGGTTCCATAGGAGCATAGTGATTTCCTCACTCTTTGGATCATATTTCATTAACTTACTGGTGCCATCTCCCCTGAAGATCTTCTACATTGTCCAATGCCATTAAATTTGTCAAAACATTTGTCACACAACAATTTGGAACAATACTTCTTACTGTAATCCTATTTTCCTGGCCTCCCTTGAACAACACTATACTCTATGGCACTAGCACTATGATAGTCAATCAAAAAATGCATTCTATTCAATATAGAGATTCTAATTTTTTGTACAAATTCTATAATGAATGGGTTATAATTCAAGCTCGTTGTCTAACTCATGCTAAAGAAAATGAGATTTGGGTGTCAAGTAGTATTATAAGGATTGATTGACATAGGTATATAGCTTGAAGTCAAATTCAAATTAAGAAGTAATGAATATATTGAACTCAAAATCAACTTGAGTGATAACGAATATTACAATCTTTGAGAAAGTTTTAGAAAAAATATAACAATCTCTGAGAAAGTTCTACTAAAATTGTTATGTGGGAAAGCATGGTACCTTGGAGATATGATATTGGTGAGAATAATGAAGTTCAAACCATTGTGCATGAATATGCTACCGAAGTAAGCAATGACATTGTTGAATTCATTTCAACAACCATCATTATCAATTACAAACGAAACCAAAACAAATTAGCCAGACCCTTTGACATCAAATACTCCACGGGCTCTGAGCCATGGAAACCATAAATAAGTATTAATGTCATGTTACTAGATATTGTAGAGGGTTTTAAATAAAATAATAAACTAAAATTTAAATTATATTTAGAAGATAGAAACTTTTGCAAATTATACCAAAAGGATCAATCGCAACTCCCATATGTCCATTAAGATTGCCTAGTCACAAATTGTAATCCCTAAAATCAAACATTCTCATGCCCATCCCAACTAATCATGATTATATATTTGACACTATGAACGCTATTGGTAAATCATTAGAAGGAAAAAACATGTGTATTTATATAATTGGAAATTTTTTAAGAGTACTAAATGGTGGAATTCTAAACTATGCAATCTATACATATCTAACGACAAATTTTGATTCTTGAAAACACATCGCCACATTACCATCCCAATTTTTTGTTGTTGATGTACTCTAAATTGAAAAAAAAAGTTGTTGGACATTCTTGTCCATTTGATCCTCTAACATCCAATGGTAACTCACAATTCCTAGGAGTGGTCGAATAGAGCTCACATGAGTCTCAATCACAAAGAGGATATTTGATTAAATAAGAGCATCATAAATAATCCCTAAGGGATCCAAATACTTTTTCATGTTGGACATGTGTTATTGTAGTTTCCATTGTCAAATTTTAGATTCTCAAGGCGTATTTTAGCTATTGCTGACTTTTTCATCTTTCAAGGACACCCAAGATGATATATCTATAAGCAAATTTGAGATAGAAGGATTTCATGAATATAAGCACAATGTTGGAGTTGAGGGAATGTATATATATTCAACAGATTTATTAACAAGAGCACTAGGTTGGGTATAATGAATATGGTAGGATAATTAATAAGCTCACCCATAGTCCTTACAAGAAACAATTTGTTTTAACTTGGGGAGGGACATGCCAACTAAACATAACACTGAAATTGATGACAACTATATAAGAAAATAAGTTGATAAGGATAAAGAAAGTCTCCAAACTCAATAGTTGCACAATAAGAATGACTGGCACTCCAACTATATGGACCAACAACCACATGGAATTTTTTTTGATACTAGCCTAGGTTAACATGCATGGACCAACAACCCCATAGCAAATTAATATGGAATTAGACCTTAAATTTAGTTAACATGCCATGGTATAGGCCACGAGAACCATCCTCAATGTTATAAATATTGAAATGACCATGATATCATGCTTGCAAGGTAAAGTAATTATATGTGGGGCCCTACACATGGACCATGAGTCATACAATGAATTTAACTATTGACCATTGTATAAATTCATGATAACCATCCTGAATGTGCCAAACTCAAACTCTCCATCATATAATGATCACATTACAAAGATCCCTTTGCAGTACATTTGTGGTGTCCAAGGGACACTAGGATGTCTCACGAGCCCCATAGACAAATATTATGGTATAATACCATACATTCTGGCATTGAACCATATCATGGGCACCAAGACCCATATATAGTGTTCTAAACTTCAAAATGAGCACCATATCCCATTTCTAGTCCAAAGATTCCCTATGGAGGGATAATATGGTGGTTTGGGACCACACACATAGACCATGAGATCCATAGTAAAAGGCTACAGTGTAAGGTTCTATCTTTTTCATTATACCATGGAATGATCCTCAAGATCCATCCCTATTGTGCCCCTACTCAACATGGTGGCCATATCTCACATGTAGGCTAGGGATTCCCTACAAAGGCCCTATGTAATGATGTGGGTTACTATGCAAAGAACATGAGCCCCACAGACAAATGTTCTATCCCAACAACATCGGTTTTGGCATGAAACCATGGATTAGTGACCAAGAATCATCCATGATGTGACAAACCTCAAAATGGCCACCATATCCCTATCATAGGAAAAATATGGGATAGGGCCTAATGGATGGCTTACGTAGAACCCAAAATCCACATGTTATGGACTAAAACCTGGAAGACAACTTGGGTCGTGAAAACCATCCTTGGTCTACTAAATCTTCCTACTAAATCTTCAAATGTAACACCACATCTTACTTTCATGCCAACGATTGCCTATGAATGTCCTATGTTGTGCCTCAAGGCCGTAGACATGGCATGTAAGGCTTACAGATAGATTACAAGGACTTAGAACCTAGGTTTTTGCACCAAACTATGCCCTTATCCCTAAGAAACATATCAATTCTTTTGAACTTTGAAATCACCACCATATCAAACTAGAGGCCAAAGATTGTGTATTATGGGCATGTGTGATACCCCAAGTGAGGGAACATGGCATGTGAGCCCCATAGAAATATATGTTATGGACTAGTGCCTTGCCTTTTATCCCTAGACCATGGAATGGTCATCGAGAACCATCCTTGGTATGTTAATTCTCAAAATATGGACACATCTCACTCATATCCTAAATATTTCCTATGTAGGACATGTGTGGTTGTTTGGGGTGCTACACATGACCCATGAGACCTAGAGGAAACTACATGAAATTAGGACCTAGGAGTTAATACCAAACCATTGTCTAGTTGTAAAAAATTATTCATGGTGTTATGCATCCAAAAATGGCCACCATATCCCTGAAGAGTTTCCCTAAGGAAGTTTTTCATGGAAAACTGGTATTGCGATGCATTCTACTAAATATGAAAGAACAAGCACCAACTACTATAAAATCCCAAGCATGTGTGATGATGAGGTAAAAGGACCTAACCATCTAATATTTAGCACTACTTTTGGCATTGAAGCTCATAAAATAATCAATGCCTCATAATAGTTTTCCTTGATCATTTTGTGATCCCAAAAAGAAGAGAAATTAACACCTTTTAACTATCCCCAAGACCATGGGAACTCATAAAACATGCTTCTAGTTTGATAGGAGAGGTCAAATTAATAGAAGAAGTTGATGAGCTATTATAGTACTATTATCATGAGTTGTTATGAGAACCTCATCAAATGCATCCAAGCCATCCGATTGAACATGCATGGAATCAACCTGAGAGATAAAGTTGTTATTCCAAACGAGGCTTTATGTAGGACTTCATTCTTTGAAAATGAAGAAATTAAGGGGAAATTTTAAGAGTTGTTGGATAGATTCCAAATACACCCAAAAAGGTGCTTCTGAAAAGAACCCAAAAAGCTACCCAACTTTCATGATGGAATCCTGAGAGGGAGACAGGGAGGACTAGGGTGGCTAACCCAATGCATTGCATAGCGTTTTCACCCATCCACTGAACACTCCTTGATGATTATGCATTGTGGAATAAAGGGGCTTGTGAGAGCTTGTATTGGAGAGTCGATTTCCGGTGATCCATGATCAAGGAAACAACATCGTGCAAATGAAATGACGAGGCATCACCGCCCTCAATGAAGCCGCTCACATGGGTCGTAGTCGTCTCCCACCCCACATATTAGTGGGATCCAACCTCCTACACCCACAGACCGAGGTAGCCGCATTGTGTGGATGGAATGGAGAGGCACCACCAACCATAACAAATCCGGCCGCATGGGTCATGCAACTATCCCTTATCCCACAAAGGGGTATCGTCTGATAATTGCTTGTTAATGATCCTACTGTAGATTCACCTATGGTAACCTTGATATGAATTCTCCTTCCTCTAAATGATAAGGTTCATTAAACTTCTCAGGGCGTCGAAGGTGGCGAGCCACCTTCGTTGAAATGATCCAAACACTTCACTAGATCATTCAATTGGTAGGAGCAATGAACGGTGTGTACAAAGGGTAGGGCATAGTCAACATGAGTTGATGACACCTTCTTACTAGGAATTCCTTGTTGAAGATCAATAATTGCAATGGTATAAGAAGATTTCCCAATCCTCTCAAACTAAGGAGAAAAAACCATTGGTTGCATTAGTGTAGCACGTATGCAACCCATAACATCTAAGGGAATCACAAACATGTTATTGTCTCAAAATTCCATGGCCTAGATGGCTATAGTCCCTCGAAGAAGCTATCCATGAAGGGGAACCTTTGCGTATCTAGTTAGCAAGTTAGTCTCATTCATTGTTGGAATTAACCGGCTTGATTATGTCTGAAATAATATGGTTCCTACACAATAATATGGTTCCCACACATACTAGTGGAACTTCATCTAGAGGGAAATTGCTAGTGATAAACCTAAGAGGATTCAGTCATGTGTTGACTCAAAGGACAACTAAGTAATTCTCATTACTTGAGGGAAATGATACCCCCCATGCCACTTATAAAATTGAAGAAACAAAGCAAAGAATTGAAGACACAATAGGTAAAAATCATTTTGATGGAAATTATTATGTTTATCAAAATGGAAGGCATTTACTTGTTAACATAAGTGAGAAAGAAACTAATAAAAGTATAGTGTCTAATGAACAAAGAATGGTTAATGTCACGTGTAGTGAAGATGTTAAAAACCCCAACATTGACATCATTTCTGAAAAATTAAGTGAGATTAATTTTGAGCTAATTTTCAAGTTATAAGGAAAATAAGTAGGATACAGACTTATAAGCTTCAGATTCTCAAGAAATCCTAACAAACAATTCAAAAGTTATTCACATTTTTTCTCATGAGAATAGATTGGATGGTACAAACATGGCACTTGAATTGCAAAAAATTATTGAATGTAAAAGTAGTGGAAGTAATAGGTGATATTCATAAATGTCACACTTAACCCATGGACGTAAGTGATATTGCACCTAATACCATTGACACACTAACGTATCAAGAAATTGATTGACTCTAACCATTATGACCTTGGACACATAATGACAAAGGCTCCATAGCAGTGGTCTTGAACCACTATCTTTTGTCAAAAACTATAGAGACGGTCACATAGCATCATCAAAAACTCATTAGAATGATAAATGGTGACAAACATTTTTCTAAGGTCACCAAAAGTAACCAAAAAGAGTATTGGTGAGGGCCAATAAAAGATCGTCACTAGAAGTGTCTCCAAAGAGAGAATTAGCAACAGGCCTTTAACAACCCTCACCAAAAATGTCTCTGAAAAGGGATTTGGTGACGATCCTTAAAGGACCATCTCAAAAGGCACTTATAATGACGATGTTTTAAGGACCGTCATCATATATGACATTGCTGACAACCCTTAAAGGTCCATCACAAGCATGACCCTCACCAATGACCTTTTTTCTTGTAGTGAACAGCCATTCATCATGCCACCACCACCAAATCAACCACCCCCTAGACCTCCACCAATTCCTGCCCAGCCAGTTTGAAACCCTAACAACAACAGGCCACCACAGCAACAAGCCTACAATATTGAAATGGTACAATTTCCAACCTATGTTGTGGATACGCTGGAGATAAACGAAATTAATATAAGATTTGGGAAAACATTGCAAAATACACACACATAGTGTAACCAAGAAGATGAGGCTCACGAACAAACAACACAACCTCATATTCAGCATCCAAATGAACCAAGCCCTTAGGAGGAAGAAATTCGACCACTCACATGAAGTAGAAACCCTCCATTCCCTGAAAAACTTGTACGAAGTACAAAAGAAGAAGAGGAAAATGCAATTCTGAACGAATTGAAATACTTGAATATTCAAATTCCAATTTTGCAAGCCATCAGAGATGTGCATATATGCAAAAAATTCATTAAAGAAAATTGTTTGAAAAGACTTGGTAGAAGAAAACGTGACCCACCAACGATAATTGTAGTGGGCCAGTTAGCAGATCTAATGCTCGGTATCGTTGTTAACCCCAAATATCTTGATCTGGGCAGCCCTGTAGTCAACGTGACAATCAACAACAGACAGATAGACAGAATCCTAATTGATTTAGGAGCCGCTATCAATGTAATGACCAAGGATACTATGATACACCTAGGAATCCAATCAATGGTCAGACCAACAACTACTATCCTACAACTAGCAGACACATCTATAGTAAGACCTAAAGGAATGCTCGAAGACATAATCATCAACATAGAGTCCTAGGAATACCCAGCTGACTTCATAGTCATCGAGGTAAAGTGTAAAGTTAGTGGATACCCACTAATACTAGGGAGACCCTTGCTGGAAACTGCAGATGCTTACATAGGGTGTAGATCAGGTAACATGACAATAACCATTGGCCAAGCTAGGAAGAAAATCATGATTTATCCCCTAGCTAGGAAGTCTTCAGACCTGGAATATCAGAACTGCACAGACGATTATGATGACACATCTAAACAAAACATACGACTTGTCCTTACAATTGAAGATGCCTTATCACTAAAGGCCATTGATGAAGATAATCATTTAGATAGGTTTATACAAAATGCTTCTTCTAATCAAAATATGTTTCAAGATTTTCTTGGCACAGGTCAGCAGCAAGGAGAGGAAACATTAAACCATGATCCTGACAAAATGTGGGAAGAGGTACTCACACATGAACAACATCTAATTCAGATAAAGACAATTGAGATAATGCTTGGAAGAATAGTTAATATTAACTCCAATTTAGATCCAGTACAAGAACAACAATTACTGAAGGTACTGACAGACAACAACAAATCCTTTGCATGGACATATACTGGCATGAAGGGTATCCACCTAGACATCTGTAAACATTATATCTATATACAGGAAGGTGTTGTTCCTATCAGGAAGCCACAGAGAAGAATGAACCCAACATTAAAGGACATAGTTAAGCTGGAATTACAAAAGCTGTTAGATCCAGGGTTCATATACCTAATCTCAGATAGTAAGTGGGTATCACCACTAGTCATAGTTCCTAAAAAAGGAGGAAAGTCGAGGATTTGTGTGGACTACAGAGAGCTCAATAAAGAAACCAAGAAAGATCACTTTCCTCTCCCATTTATTGATCAAGTACTGGACACATTAGTTGGGAACAAATATTTCTCATTTATGGATGGCTTTAGTGGGTACAACCAAATCCTCATACACTCAACTGATCAGGACAAAACAACATTCACATGCCCATGGGGCACTTATGCATACAGAGTGCTTCCCTTTAGGCTCTGTAATGCTCCAGCAACATTTCAGAGGGCAATCCTAAGTATCTTCTATGATTTTATTAATGAACAAATGGAGGTCTACATGGATGACTTCACACCATATGGACATAATTTCAACCAAGCACTAAAACATATAGAACTAGGTTTAAAAAAATGTATTGAGATGAGCTTATGCCTTAGCAACAATAAATGCAGAAAGCTCATGGAATAATGCATCGCGCTTGGCCACCATATTTCGCAGAGAGGAATAGAAGTTGTCCACGAAAAAGTTACAGTCATCAAAACACTGCCTCCACCTGTGAAACAACGAGATGTAAGAAGTTTCCTTGGACAAATAGGATACTATAGAAGATTCATTGAGAGTTATAGCAAAATTGCTACACGAATGTTTGCTTTACTCACTAAAGATACATAATTCATATGGTCAAAACATTGCATGCTATCATTTGACAAACTAAAAGAGAAAACAATTACAACTCTGGTACTCCAAGGACCAGATTGGGAACTTCCATTCCACATCCACTCGGATGCATCCGATAAGGCAATTGGATATGTCCTTGGACAAGAAAGAGAGAAGAAGCGCTATTTTATATATTATATCAATAAAAATTTGGCAGGAGCATAATTAAATTATACTGTCACACAGAAGGAGTTTTTGGTTGTCATACATGCCATTAACAAATTCCGGCACTACATAAATGGGTACGAATTTTTTGTCGATAAAGACCATTCAGCAATAAGGTATCTCATGAACAAACCTAACACAAGTGCTCGAATCTTAGATGGCTACTCCTCCTGCAAGAGTTTGACATCATAATTTTGGATAAGCTAGGCAAACACAATGTAGTGGCTGATTTTCTGTCTAGGCTCACCCATGGACAATATAATGAAGTGATAAATGACAGTTTTCCTGATGAGCATATTTTTCAATCTCCACAAGGATCCCATGGTTTGTTGACATAGCAAACTATTTAGTGACTGGGAGATTTCCAATACATTATAGCTACAAAGAGAAAAATGAGGTCATAAGACAAAGTGCCACTTACACATGGATAGAGGGAATGCTCTTCAAAAAAGGACCTGATCAAATACTTAGAAGATGCATTAGAGAAGACGAACTGCGTGACATAATGCATGCCACTCACAATGAAGCATGTGGAGGACACTATGTTGCAAACAGGACAACCTATAAAATTTTGCAAACAGGACAACCTATAAAATTTTGCAAACAGGGTATTATTGGCCAACACTCCACAAGGATGCTTATGAATATGTTTCACACTATGATGACTACCAATGAATGGGGAAGCCAACACAAAAAGTAGAAATGCCTTTCCATCCACAAATCTCTTTGGAGGCATTCGAGAAATGGGGATATGATTTCGTTGTTCCAATCAACCCACAGTCAAATCAGAAAAGCTACATCCCGATATGCACTGAATACCTTACAAAGTGGACTGATGTAGTACCACTTGCTGCAAAAATTGAAACCAATGTGGCAAAATTTTTCACTGAGCAGATCTTCCACATGTTTGGAATCCCAAGAGAATTAGTTTCTGATCAAGGCCCATAGTTTACATCAAATATGATAGAAGACTTGCTTTGAAGAAACAATGTTAAGCACAGACAGTCCTCCTCCTATAACCCTCAAGCTAACGTTCAAGCTGAGGTAACTAACAGAGAGCTAGAGAGGATTTTGACAAAGACAGTGCAACTCCACAAAAGAGATTAGGCAGACAGGTTAAGTGAAGCAGTTTGGGCTTATAATATCACATGGAAAACAACAATAGCCTTCACACCATATGAGGTAGTTTATGGAAAGAAAGTTATGCTTCCCATTGAATTGGAAATCTAGACATTCAGAATTGCAGCACAGTTAAATATGGAACTCTCAGACATCCAACAGGAACGCATGCTACAATTAAACCAACTGGATGAGAAACTACGACAAGCACTTGGCCATACTGAAATCATCCAACAACAAAGAAAGAAATGGCATGACACACACATAAAGAACAAAAAGTTCAAGGAAGGTGACTGGGCACTACTCTATGACTCCAGGTTTCACACTTTCAAAGGAAAACTAACAACTAGATGGCTTGGACCTTACATTATTGAAACAATATATGAAAATGGAGCTATAAAGATTATTACAATTGATGAAGAAGAGTTCCTCATGATAGTGAATGGACATAGACTCAAAATTTACAAGAAGCCCCAATCAAGAGAGGAGTTCACACAAATACTCTACCAACAACAACTAATGTTGATAGAGAACATGGAAAATCATTGAAATCTAGCTTCAAAAAAAGAGAGAAAAAAAATGAAAAAAAAAGAGAAAAAAAAAAAGAAAAAATGAAAAAAGAAAAATGATGAAAAAAGAATAAGAGAAATGAAAGAAAGATCAAGAAAAAGAGAAAAAATGAATGAAAAAAATTAAAAGAACAAACAAGAAATGATCCACTCAAGGTAATCACAAGTAAATTCACATGAAATCATACATCCCCATGAAGAACTAGCCAGCATCCTGCAAATAAATCAAATCAGGAGAGCCAGGTATCAATATTCAAGCGAGCCTACCATCTATCGAAGAAAGCCTGCCATAGATTCACGTGAGCCTGCCATATATTCAAGCGAGCCAGTCATGTATTCAAGTCATCCAACAAAAATATCAGGCACTATAGAATTCAATCAAGCAACCAATCTATTCAAGCGAGCCTTCCATTATTCAAGCGAGCCTGCCATATATTCACACGAGCATGCCATACACTCAAGCGAGCCAACACTACAGAAAACAAAATTGAAACTCAATGTAGGGCATCAGCACAAAGTCAAATCAGAAATTGGCACAAAAATGAAAAACAAGGAGATACAGCATTTTCAATGGAACCAAAAGCAAAAAGCAAACATGTGTAACTACAGACATGCCTAAAATAACTACAGATGATGCAAAGATCTACTACAAAATCCAGAACATGTCAAATCAAGCCACGTCATGCACTCATGTACGCTAAGCATAACAAGGTAATCTCTAAATCTCTTTGTTTTATTTTTGAGGTCAAATCATCATCCCACAAAATGGTTATTACTGAAGTTGAGGACAACTTATAAGTTCGTTCGACGACACCGTTCATAACGGCCTCAAAGAATCATGATTACTACCTAAGTCATGTAAGCGAATGATAAACCCGCATCTAGCTACCATATGCTTCAATGATCAGAGCAAAAAGGGCAATATACAATGATGGCATGAAATGCAGGGCTCGATTATGGAAAGGAATGGATAGGGAAGCAAGTACAATGAACGATGTTGAGGATAAGTGAGTGGAAACAACTTAAAAAGGTGGCATAATCTACAAAGAAGACCATTTTTGCAATACAAGTTTTCCAGAAGAAGAAAAACTGGAAGTTCACGTCGAAAACTAGCCAGCAAGGTGCCTTCGAACCTGTGAATCACTCTTGGCTAGTTGAGGTAAGTCAGTAGCACTCAAATTTTTTCATTTTGTTGATTTCCAAGGATGACAAAGGTGTTCAAAAAGAGTCAACCAAAGGATCACAGAGCCATTTATGAAAACCCAAGGGTTTTATCTATCCTCCGTAATGTGGGATGTATGCCCTTCATCTCTGGTCTGAGAGGATCTAACATAGAGGTGGTTTTGGAATTCGCAAGAAACTTAAAGCACATCAAAGAAGAGCAATTCGTTACCTGGGTTAGAGAACTTCGTATCAGGTTGGATGAGGAATCCATTGCAAAATACATAGGGCTACCCATGGGTATACATTGGGCCAAGGAAGAAAGGGAAGCCAACAAGAGTGCAAAGGCAGTTTTCTTTGGACCTGAAGAGGTTTATGAAGAAGACAAAAATGGAGTCAAGAGGGTCACTATGACAGCACCTTGGGATGAAGTAGCGGCTATCGTTCATAAATATGTAACATGTACAGGGACGCTGAGCTATGTCCCTCTCTTCCATGTTTGAATTCTGGATATTCTGAGGCACAGGAGCCATAAAACACCAAACAAGAACATAAGCATTCCTTATTATCTTCTCGTGTCGTTTAGAGAAATGAGCAAGAAATTTGTTGAAGTAAAAGAGGATGTGTTAGCCCACCATGGGCTAATCAAGTTGATAATTCTTGAAGAGTTAATAGTACAGGTCCCAGAACTTTTGTGGGAGGAATTTGTGGTAATCTCAACCAAGGATGTACAGAGGATGAAGGGTACACCTACTATTAGCATACCCCTAGCTTCTAGGCCAAAAGACAAGACCACTTCTACATCAGGAGCTAAAAGAAAAATCGACCTGGACAGTGTGGTCGATACCTTGATAAAAATTAAGCATTCAAGAGATAGCTCCCACCAAAAGGAATCGGGGGTTTCCACTAGTGAGAAAGGGCCAAATCGGCGAAGCAAAAGGTTCACACAACCACCCAAAATCAGGCATGAAAAGGAGATAGAAAGGGATTCCAGCCTAATAATTTAGGACGTATCTGACGATGATGACGATTGGGTAGACCAGGATGACCCAACCACACCTGAGGAACAGGATGATGACCAATGGAACCCCACTGGTCAGGATGTGAACCTCGCCGACCAAGATGTAAACCCTAAAGCCACTGACCGGCTAGATGAGGCACTAATATAATTGGCAAAGGTCAAGGAGGAGTTGGCAGCATTAAAGATTGAGGCAAGAACACAGGGAAAAAAGCCAACTCCATCAGCAACCTCACTCTTTGTGCATGAAAAGACACAAATTTTGAAAATGCAGCACGCGAGAGAGTTAAAACTAGCAGAGCAACAAAATTCAGCATTAAGGGAGAAATTGGCCCAAACACAATAGGATTTAGCCCAAAAAGATCAGAAAATTCTCCAGCTGGAAAACACCCTAGCAACCACTACAGGAATCTATGATGAAATATTGCAACTCAGACTCCCATCCAGAGTCTATATGCTCTACTTAAAGGAAAAGTGGGGAAGGTTCCAGCTGCAAAGGCTAAAACAAGGCCTGTCTCTGGAACTGAACACTACAAGGGAGTTTGTGGACACTTCTCTGATCTGCACAGAGTTGGAAAATGATCAACTGTGCGAATTCTTCTTGCACAACTTCGTGGTGCCAAGCACACCTAACTGGTCACCTAATCCATATGTAGGCGACTTCCAGCTAAGAGCATTATGCTCCTGGATGAACCATGAGGTGGAAAGGGCACAAGATGATCATATATACCTTACAAAGAAGTGGCAAAATCAATTATGGATGAGGGAAGAGGCATATCACCCTGAAAGGGTACTTCAGGCCCACCAAATTATCACCACTGGTGAAGAGATAATTCCTATCGTGCTTGAAAACTAGAAGGAGGCAGTCACACATTTTGATCTCACCCTGCAATGCACATACAAAGAGGTACATGAGGCCATAAGTGATACGTGGGCAAGGATTGGCAATGATTTGAGAAAAAGGAGCCTCATTCCCCTCTCAGACTAGAAGCTGCTCTTGTCAAAGCTAAGCTATACAAAGAATCCTTGATCAAGAATCAACTCAGATGGATTGGCATGAAGCTAAATCCTCCATTTTTCCTTCCTCTAATTATTAAAGAGCAGATTATTGAGGAAGAAGAGAAAAGAGCATGGGCTAGGGATGATCAAAGCATGGGTTACTACATGCAAGGCAGGGACTCCAAGAATCGTCGCATAGGCCATCATAGAAGCTATAGAAGATCCGAGTGTGTCACCCAAAGATGGGTGAATCCTACAAGCATGGGGGAGATGATGAACCCAAATTATAGGTATCCTATAGCTTTTTTTCCACAGTAAAACACAGGATATGATGAAGGAAATACACTTGTTTTGTGGGTTAATGATTTACTTTGATTATTTAATGAAGATGTTTTAAGATTATTCTTTTTATGCTTAAAGGGCATCTTCTATAAACTAATTACATGAAAACGAGTATGTATGAGCAGGCACAGGTATAGTAAGAAGCAACACGCAAATCTAGCTCGAGGACTGGAAGACCATACGAGGCTCAATGCTCTTTTTCCTTGACTTATAGAGAAGAACTGATGTTCAACAGGATTGACGATTAAAGCAAGTTGTTAGGTTAGAATTTGAGGCATATATATATGGACCTCTCGGGTATCGAGGGGATCCTGTTGTTATTTTGTGGAATTACGTTTTTACATTTTATTGTGGAGACAATTTGTGTTATAGACTATTTATGAACCATGAAGTTATTATTTTAATAAGGAGACTGATGTTACTTTCAAGCCTGCATTTATAAGTTTTCTATACTCCTAAGTACGGGTTGGGGAGGGCCCCTCTAACATGTAAGTCACGAGCTTTACTCTATTTTCAGTTATTTTCCATTTATGCTGTGAATCGATTTACTTCTTATCGTGTATGAAGATACCTTAATGGCATTTGAATAGTATGGTTTTATTTTAGTTAAAAGATTATTTTCGTTCAACATATTTTCTGTAGTTGATCAACACTCATTATGTAGTTCGGTAGGACACATTCCGTAGTCATGTAGCTACATTCTGTGCATGCATATTTTGACATATGTTTTCATATATTTTCATATTGGTTCTAAAACAATGATTCAGATCTAGAAAGGTCATGCATATTTCTTTTATCAGACTTAGATCATAGAGGTTAATTACTTTCAGTTCCTTGATTTAATGATCATCACTTGTAGTGTTTAACTCGAATAGATCAGATTGGTTAATTCTTTGCATTAGATGTTTATGTTCTGGATTTGGTTTTCAGCATTTAAGTTTTTAGGTTAGCCTTTCAATATTCATCACTTAATTTTAGTATTCAATTCTTAGATTAAAATCTTAGCTTTCAGTAGTTCAATTCTTTGCATAAGTTTATCAAGCTTTCAGCATTTCAATTCTTAGTATAGATTTACAATTTGCAACATTTAACTTCTTAGCAGGGGAATTTTCCATTCATAGATTTACAATCTTTTTATCTCACCTTTTTCTTTGTTAGATAAACCTTTAAGATCTATACCCACACCCTAAACACGATTAAGACTATCATTTAGAGCACATACAATGTTAGCACCTCTGAAGTTTGTACGTGCCCTGGGTTGATAATTAAAGTAGGTTCCTGGTCTAGCTTCCCTCATTAGGAATCCATTCTAAGAGCTCACCACATGGAATGCCTGATAAACTCATTTGGCTTACTGTCTTGGCATTGGTTACTAGAATGTTGTGGCATAGCCAATATGTTGGCCTAAAATTTGATTTATATGTATACATAGGTGATCTTAGGCTTGTGGAAACTTGGCTACCTTTCGATGCCTACCTGAAGAGCAATGGAAGGGGTGGTACACTCAAGGGACTTTATAACAGAGAATAGGTACAATCCTTGTGTTGGGTGGGGTAGGTCTTGTGGGTTCCATAGTTGTCTGAATTCAAAGTGGCATACCTGTGGAGTTAAAGGAAGATGATTTTGCATATAATTATTCAGTCTATTTTTCATCTTCTTGCTCATTTAAAGTGAATATACTTGTGTATATGCTTCAACTATAGTTATGAAAATCCTATTAAGGAATGAATCCTATGAGAACAAAATTGAGATGTGAATTTACTTATTGTTTGAAAATAGGTATTGTTGGATGCAAGGACCTTGAAGGAATCTTAAGGATGCAGTTGGACATGTGTTTATCTTGAAACGTTCAATATGAGCAGCTAAGGATTGAGGAGAAATCTAATGGATGTTGTTGAAGAGAGAGAAAGGCATTGCGATTGCAACTAAAAATAAGGACAATGAAATTTGTGATAAATAAAGAGAAAATCGAGGACGATGTTATTCCAAGGTAGAGGGGATTGTAACACCCCCTGCTTAACCCTTTTCATGTATTAAATTAAATAATGTAAATGATGTATTATCATTATAAAATCATGGTGAGGATCTCAAGGCCAAGTCCCCGCCATCGATTTATCATTCAGGTATCGTCAATTAAAAATAGATGTAGGAGGATCGCGTGCTAGCCTAGCATGATGGAAATTATAAATATCATGTAAATATGTATTTTAATAAAATACCCACAATTAGCTATGCAATGTAACAAAAGTAGGGGGGCATGAATTTTTCAAGGAATAGGAAGTGAAATACTCAATCATGTCAATCCAAGGGTCAATCAGAGAACCTATAAACCATTAACTACCCATTTTGACTTATGCACCCAATCATTTAATTTTTTCAAGAGGTGGTTGAGGTAGTTATTATTTTGGGAAATTGAGAGGTATGGTTGTCCAATTTCGTGTATGGGGAATTCATCAGTTTTGAAAATCATGTTTCTCTTCTTGGGAAAGAAAATACCCACAAATTTTCTTCCCAATCCATTATTCATGGATTAGTTTTGTTCTCTCATGAGTTTTGGGCTTGCTAGGGGTTTTCCCTCAAGTTTTTCCTGTTTTTTCCCCATTTTCTCTAGCCGGGAGGTCGTTTTTGAGTAGTAGAACGTCTGGGAGGAAGAGGAATCCGATTTGGGGGTCCATAGAGGCCATGTTTTCCATTCGAATGCTCATATACTTGTGGGAGAAATTGTTTTCTTCCCTATGGTCGTTTTCCCGTCTGATAAATTGTTTTTGGGGTGCCACGATTTGGGAAACCCATGGACATCTTGTTTTGGGAATCCCACAATTAAAAACGTTTTTCTATGCCCAAAATACGTGATTTTTGTGTGTGGGACAGAATGATGTGGTTTGAGTTATGCGTATCATTTTTTTTTGCTTGAACTTGGATGTAAGCCACCAGGAGTAGAAGAGGATTCATAATTGGCTTGATAAACATAGTGAAGAGTGTAACCGCACTAAAGATGAAGGGGCTTTGGCTACTTTTCTATGCACACCCTAAAGAGCACTAGAAGGGAAGATATGGCCTGAGGGATTGTAGAGAAGTCAAGGGGCTTTGGCTACTTTTCTATGCACACCCTAAACATCTTCATGAGAACATCTTCATGATGTATATTTAACTGAGCCATATATTGATGAAATCTGATGAGGTGATCTGAAGGATTATCCTCTTTACTATCTCTGAACCATGGAAGGCAATCTCCCCACTCATCCATGATAGGTATTCATTTGGAAAACCTGGAACAACTGAAAAATTGAAAGGTGCAAACCTCCGAGCCACAATGGCTTCCATGGTCTTTAACACCTTGAACCAGTGGAGTCACCAACAAATCCTTCCTCTGTCGAGTCCCCTGTGAAAAATTGTAGTCTAAACCATATAACCAGCCCTTGTTCACCATCAAAGATTGGATCTATTGATGTTAATACCTAGCGAATATTTTCTTCATTTCCATTCCCGGCAGCGACACCAAAAGATGTTTGCACTAGAAATTGGCCTTAGACTACAAAAGTACAAGCTAGATCATCCAAAACAAAAAACTAGAAAAATGGTTTAAATTCTGTAAATTGTGAAGGAATCATTGATGGATAGGGTAGTGAGGTATAAATGACATGATGACTAAATCAGGAACTAGATTTGAATATCAGGTGGAATCATTTCAAAATACAAACATAAACCATGTGGAAGTAATCATAACTAGAAAAAAAATCCTATAGATGAATTTAGGTAAGTCCACAAGTTCAAGAGCATTTTATGATAAAAAATTTTAGTAGAAAATGAAATCTTAAACAGGGTGATCAAACTAATTATAAAATTCAACTAAAATATAAATCAAACATGGCTTATATATCATCGATTGTTCCAAAATTACAGTCTTCAAAATACTCAGTGAGAGTCAGTCATATGTCCTTGATACAACAACTTGATAGCATCTAAACCCTCTCCTAAAAGACCAACCTCCATCCTCTCTACTGCAACCCCCTACTTGCATTCTAAATCATAACAATTTATAGAAAAATATCCCTCCAAGAGTTGGTACATTACCCAGGCCTTTAGCCAATTCATAGAAACAACTCTATCTCTGATTCTAAACGTAGAAAATACATAGTATCTAGCATTCTGTTGTAAGGGATCTAGAATGATTCATTCCTCTTCCTCTTCGATCAAATATGTCATTTATGAGAAGGTTAGTTACTTTCATGCTTTGATAAGCCAAAAATTACCTTTAAATGATGATTCGATGATTGAAAATAAGGTTTTGCTACAAGTTTTTTGCCTTCAAATTCAGGATATATGATCATAAAACTTTGAATGATAATATTTTTGAAGCTCTCAATGCTCAGTTGTTGCCTTGAATTCTGGAGTTAACCATAACTCTTGAGATATTGTAGCTTCCAGGTATTCGGTCTATGACCCAAAGATTTTACGATCAGGTACTCTTCCTGGGAATGATGAACTTCTTTCTAAAAATAGAACTCAAATGAAGTTGTTAGATGTTCTGCCTTCAGATATCAAATACCATTTGAAGATTCCCATCGAGCTCTTGGATATTCAAGATGAAAATTTTACCCTTTGACTGCTAATTTTACTCTTGAATCTGGATAATTTGATTTCTGTAATGAAAATATGAAAATAGTTGAGCTTTAAATGCCATCAAATCTCGAAACTGTTTCTCATCAAATTTGTCAATTTAGGCTTGAGCTTGACCTCTTAATGTGATAAGGATGATTCTAGACTTAACACCTCAGCAGGCTCCTAGTCTCAATATTCTATAGGTGCACTACCTTGACATTTGGAAGTTGACTTCAGGACCCCAAGAAATTTGAGACCAAAATCAGCTTGCGAAAACATGAAAATTACTTCCTCTATGATGCTCTGAGAATGACCTTGTTGATCAATTGAATCTTGGATACTCTTCTTTGATAATTGGCACTCATGCTCGGGCTCCTTTTAAGCGTTCTGGCGTGTGTCTGTTATAACACTTGTGGAATGATCTTCACAAAGATTTGACAGGAAATCGATAAATACAACATATTTAGGGTCCTCCTTTCACAAATTGATGAAATTCCTTCTAAATTTCGACATGATCTTGAGTTTTGGTATTGAATATATGACGAATTATGAGCTTGTTATGACACCTAGGCCCACTATTCACCTGTCATAGCTTACAAAAGAATTTGATGGATTCCATCCATTCGCACTACCATTAACAAAATTCTTGGATTTACTTTTTCCGCTTCAAAATTTCCACACTGGGCACTACTGATCATCAATATTGGTTGGCATAATTAGTGGCTGTTGAACTATCCATTACTGTTGGCATTATTCATACTTATAAATTTGATGAAAATGAATATAGCTATTTGCATCCTTCTAGAAAATGCTTCCAATTACAAAGCAAAATAAACAGTCTATTGATAGGTTGTCTCTAGGCCCAATGAATTATCCCTTTGACCCAATTGAACTTAATCACTCAGATATTCGGCAGGTTTGGTTCTTTTCTTGGCAATAGATTGTCGGCATATTTTTGATAGGGGTCTTGAATACTTTTCGTAACACTTAATAGTTTGTTGGTGGTTGAATTTGGAAGGCCGACAAACTTGGGATATATCCCACATTTAGGTCTTGGGTGATGGCAGCAGGTTTTGGCCATCGGAGTGGATAGGGTTTAGCGCTGAACTGTTTGTTAGGGCATACGAGGGTGATCACAGGTTCCGGTTAACGTTTCGCCTATTTTAACCTTACATTTTCTGGAGTGTTTGATATTGGATACTCATCCTGTGGAATCTGGTTTAAATTGAGGTTTGGATTAAATGATGGCTACCTGCTATTAATCAACACCCTGTTATGCTCGTCACCTGGGGAGTCCGATATTAGCCAAGGCATTACGTTTACGGTTTCACCTGCTTCTTATCTGCCCGTTCAAGCTTGGACCTTGTTTTTTTACTATTTTAATATCTGTGGAGTGTTACAGGACCACCTAGGTTGTCTTGGGTGGGAGATGTGGGTGAACCCATTTGTCAGCTGTGTTTTGACCCGGTTATAACTGGGGTTTTGCTCTCGGGTTTCGACAATTTCTGCCCGTCAATTTCTGCCGGTTATTTCTGGGGTTTTTGCTCATGGGTTTTGTGTTTTGCTCTCGTTTCTCATCAATCACCCTACAAGGATAGGAGATAATGCACCAACCATGCAGATCTCGGCAAACAACCATATGACCGCCTCGGATTATAGAATTGAGAAGGCGGGTTTATTTAAACTAGACTCCTGCTTCAAGGAGATGCTAATTGGAAAATGGCCACTTGTCTCAGGTAGTAGGAATAAGTATCCACATGCCAAACAGGCGTCTAAGAAGGGACACTTGCCATTGTCCGGGGTTCCAAGGTCAACATCTAGCTTGGATCCTTCTGTCGACAGTATTAGGGCCCTTCCTCGCCTTGATCAGGGGGAAAAACCTCTATTTGCTTCGAGGTCTACATGTAGGTTGAAGGAGAAGTATTGCTGCCGACTTGGGAAGGTTTGGATTACAATGGGAAGGGACCTCGGCCTTGAGGAGCTTGTGGAATACAACTTGACTATTTTAGTTGGTAAGTTCTCTTATTTTTCCATGAACCGTAAGGATATCATCAGTTGGGTTACACAAAAATGGAAACCTGTCGTGGGTTATACACCCCAGGTTTTTGCATTGGCTCACAATTGGTATGGATTCAAATTTGAGAAGGAAGCTCACTATTCTACTATCTTAAACAAGCTATGGCTATATGGTGTGGGTAGTCTAATGCTGCAAAAATAGCATACGGACTTGGACCCAGACTCGGCATCTGTGCGTATGCGCCATTTCTGGGTTCTCATCCCTGGTCTCTCACTTGTTATTTGGAACCGGGGGGCTTTTGAAGCCATAGGTAACAGTCTGGGTCGTTTTCTGCATGTGGAGGAGGAACACTTGTTTGGTTTTTACCGTCAAATGGAGTGGCTTTTGGTTGAAGTGGATATTTTTATGGGGCTCATCGATGTCCTCCACATTTATTGGCGTGGGCGCAAACTGGACCTGATCATCGATTACTGGGGCATTCCTTTCCGTTGTTCAAACTACAAACAGGTGGGACATCTTTGGAGGTAGTGCAAAGGGGGGTCTTCTTCTGAGCGCCCAGTAGGGATGGATCCTTTCTGGTCTTCAGACGATGGCAGTGACAAAGAGCTGGATGCGAATAGAGGTCTTGATGGCTATTCTAACAGAGTTACGATTCCAAATGCTCCGGCCTCGGTTTTACTGGATAAGTTGGAATCAAATGACCCAACCCTTTATCATTCTTTGAATGAATTGGATATCAAATTTATAAATGCTTTGGAGCTAAATAATGGTAACAATGGGAACCATATGAGTCGGGTTTATCCAATGTTGTCTAATTCCTCTGATTCTGAGAAATATCCCCATGTTCCATTCGAGAATGTGTCTCATTCTTCTGATGATCCTCTACCTATGGTGGGGGCATCCCATGATATTTCATTGGACTCCTTCCCTATTACGGTGGCCACTATCAACATCCCTCTATCCCCTGTTGCATCGGCCTCCATCGACAGTCCTACCATTTTTCTATCCTCTAAAAGTGAGTTGCCTTTGACCGATACTATTCCTATTGGGGTTGGGACGAATGTAACACACTCATTGGAGCCTCCGTCAGATACTCTTCTCCCTTGAACATTGTCGAATGGTGGGTTGAATCGAATCCCCGGTATAGGGTTTTACACATCCCCTCTTACTCTGAAATGGTTAAAAAATCCCCAATTCCTGTTTTCTTCAAAAACTGAGTTGTGGACAAGAGTGTCCCGGGCACTTTACTGGTGGGCGATACTTCGAGAACCGTGGATCTAGTATTGGGCCTGGGGGATGCGATCAATCCATCTTTTGCTGACAAATTGGCTACTCTGGGTGAACAATGTATCGTGAAGGGGGCTCGTCTGGGTGGGTTGGCACTAGATTTCTATCCATTGAAGACGAGAAGTGCTAGAAAGAACAAGAAGGTCATTCCTCTGGGGGGAATGACATAAACATTAATATGGTCACCCCCGTCTCTCCTGATACTAGGGATCTTAGAGGAATCAAAGCCCTTTCCAGGGGTCGATAATGATATTTATCTCTTTAAACATCAGGGGTTTGGGGGGTCTGCCCAAACAATTGGCCTCGAGAGAGTTCTACATATTATTAATCCTGATTTAGTCTTCCTACAAGAAATGATGGTATGTGGGGAGAAGGCATGTACTTTCTTCAACAAAATTAAGCTGGGCTGGTTGATGTGCACGGTTGATGCTGTGGGTCTTTCTGGTGGACTCTTGGCGGCTTGGAACCCTGGGGTTCTAAGGTTAAATCCTTATAATTTTTCTGTGGGTATTCTTTTGTCTGGCAATATTAGAGGCTCGGAAAAAAGATATAAACATTGGGAATTGTTATGGCCCCTATTGTAATAGGGAGGCTTTCTGGAATCTTGCATGCTCGGGGCAATTATTGGAATTGGAAAATTTGATACTTGCAGGTGATTTGAATGTTTCATGGGGGGCTGAGGAAATTTGGGGCCAAGTGGCCAGAAGGGATCCCCTTGGGACATATTTCAGGAATCTCTTTTCTACATACTCTCTGATAGATGTGGAACCGCGGCCTTTGGATCCAACATGGTCTTATGGCAGAAAGGATGGAAATTTGATTTCCAAACGCATTGATCATTTTTTGATATCAGCGTCTCTTTTAAACTCCTTCCAGACTTATAGAACATGGATTCATCAGATACATATTAGTGATCATCTTCCCATTATTTTGCAATTTGACAACGATGTAACTCATCATCAGTACCCCTTTAAATTCAACTCCGTTTGGTTAACTGATTAGGAATATGATGTGGGTGTGAGATATCACTTGTTGAACATAGATGTTTCGAAGGAGAGATCTGCAATGGATAAGCTGGCCGTGAAATTAAAATCATTAAAAGACTTTGCTATTAAGTGGGAAAGATCCAAAAAAATGAGATGGTTGCATAACTCATTGAGGTGGAAAAGGAAATTGGTATTTTGATGGACCAATCTCTGAGGAATGGGATAACACTCATGGGTTGTGCCATACTTATAGTTTTGGAGGAAAGGAAATTGAAAATCCTTCTCATCCATGAAGAATCCTGGCGTTTAAAGAGTCGTTAAATTTGGCTCAAAGCTGGTGATTTAAATACAAAGTTCTTTCACCGCTATGTAGATTCCTGCAGAATTCAAAACAACATTTGGGATCTTAATGATCATGCTGGGAGGTGGATTAGAGGTGATAAGGAACTGATGTTTGGGGCAACCCTTCACTTTTAGGACTATTTTTGTGATTCAAAAAATACAACTTTGCCTGAACAATTTAATATCATCAAGGAATACCCTTGGATGTTCAATGACATGGAGGGTGACAATACTTTCGAGGCCATATCCTTATTGGAAGTCCAAAATACACTTCGTGGCTTTGCTAAGGATAAATCCTCTGGCCCCGATGGGTGGACGGTGGAACTTTTCTACCACTTTTTTGATATCATGGGGGGGGACCTCAGGGATGCTGTGGATGAATCTAGGACCATGCGATTGGTCTTTGTGGCGATAAATACTACCTATCTAGCACTAATTCCTAAATCATCACATCCTGAGAATTTTAATGATTTTCGACCCATAGCCTTGTGTAATTTAGTCTACAAGATCATATCCAAGATTATTGGTATGTGTATCAAGTCGATCCTTTCGAGGCACATTTCCATGGAATAATATGACTTTTTGGAGGGTCGGCAAATTCTTGATGTGGTTGGTGTGGCTCAAGAGGTCTTTCACAGCATTAAACAAAAGAAACTTGATGCACTCATCCTTCAACTAGACTTAGTGAAAGCCTATGACCGGGTTGACTGGACTCTTCTCAGATTGATCCTCATACAAATTGGCCTGCCATGGAAGGTGATGAAGTGGATTATGGCTTGTGTCACTTATGTAAACTTTTTTGTTCTTATAAATGGCCAGCCGATTGAATTCTTCAAGGCATCTAGGGGCCTCAGACAGGGCTTCCCTCTCTCGCCCCTTTTGTTCCTCTTGGTTATTGAAGGTTTGAGCCTCTCCATCCACAAAGCTAAATGTGAGGGCTCTATTGTGGGTATCAAGGTATCTACTAGTATATATGTTACACACACTCTCTTTGAGGATGATGTTATGCTCTTTGGTCTGGGAATACTGGTTGAATGGTCACAATATAAGAAAATTCTTGATTTTTTTTGCTCTGTAACCGGTATGCTCATTAGTTTGGTTAAATCCTTTTTCTTGAAGCACTCTATGGAGAAGAATATGGAACGGTCGATCCGTATGCTATTTCCTTTGGAATTCAAGGAGTTATCAAATGGTGTGAAGTACCTTGGTTGCTTTGTCAAACGTTCAAACCACAGGTTAAATGATTGGTCTTGGCTTATCAAGCGTTTTGATTCTCGTATTGGACATTCGAGTCTGCAGTATCTATCCTTTGGTGGCAGACTTATGGTGGCTAAAGTGGTTCTACAGAACCTGGGGGTTTACTGGTTCTCTCTCTGCAAAATACCAAAGTCCATTATGTGCCTTATCCAAAGGAAATTCTTCAGATTCTTATGGTCTGGTGGGGTGGAGAAGGACAAATTTCACCTTATTAAATGGACAACATTAGCACAACCCTATGCATTGTGGGGTTGGAATGTCAAAAATTTGGAACTTTTTGTGATGCCCCTTCATGCAAAGAGCTTATGGCGGGCCTTATTTGTCAACTCAGTTTGGGGCAAGATCATTCTGGCTAAGTATCTAAAACATGCTTCGGTTGCAAATTGGATTCATAAAGCCCAACGCTCTGTTATTGGTGCCTCAAATATATGGAATGGACTCGTGAGTTCTTTCACTATCATTGCACAGTGGCTATCATGCAAACCTGGCGATGGTCGGGAAGTCAGACTCGACATTGATCCTGTTCTGGGGGGCTCTCCTTCATACCTTCTGTCTCCTGAATTATTGGCTCATCTACGAGCCAGGGGGCTCTGCACACTTGCTCATGCGTCTTGTTTTAATGGTGGTGGGGGCAACGGGTGGATCACTACTGCTCAGCTAGGAATCGGTGGTGTTCTGGGGAATGAATGGACTGAGTATATTCGGCATCTATGTCAAGCCAATATTCATTTAATAGAGACCTCAGATTGATTGGTGTGGTCATGGGATGTGGCACACAGCGCGGTCACTTCTAAGCTTGCATATGCTTCATTGTTTGCTGATAATCGGCCTCAGAATATATGGTGGCACCACACCATTTGGAAACTTGCACTACCTCTGAAAATCAAATGTTTCATTTGGCTGGCCTTGAGTAATAAAATCCTAACTTGGGATAACCTCTGCCACCGTGGTTTCAGTCGCCCTGGTTGGTGTCCATTATGCTGTTTACAAATGGAATTGGTCGATCATCTATTCTCATCCTACTCGTTCATTCAAGACCTCTGGATTTTAGTTGCTTCTACCATTGGTATTCAAGTCAATTGGAGATCGTCCTCACTAATCAACTGTCTTGGATTTTGGTTTCGAGACTCACATTCATGCGAAGAACTTCCATGTTTTATGATGTGGGAATTATGGAAGGCTCATAATCAACGAATTTTTGAGGGTTCCATGCCACACCTGGATTGGATTTGCAGCCGAACTATTGCTACTTATAAGGAATACATTTCTCTATCTGATCCTCCTGGTGGTAGACATATAATGAACACTAAAAGTCCTGGATATTGGGTGGCTCCTCCAGTGTTGGTATATCCTTGTGGGTTCTTTGATGGGGCTGCGGTTGGTGGCCCAGGTGTTAGTGGGGCTGGTGCGGTTTTACACCTTACCAACACTGTCTTCTTTCGCATCCATCTAAATTTTGGGATTGGTACTAACACCCGCAGTGAACTATGTGCTTTCTGGCTCCTTTTACACTTTGCTCGATTCAAACAGGTATCATCCCTCTTGATTCTGGGTGACTCTTCACCCATCATTTCTTGGGATAAGGGCATCTCCCCAATCAATGTGATGCTTCTTACGCACTCGTTGGCTGGGGTCAGAAAGTATATCAACGACTTCGAGCATATTCATTTTTCTCATATTTTCCGGGAGGTAAATATGGAGGCTGATCTTCTCTCCAAGATGGCTTTGAACTCTATGGCAGGGATCATCATGTGGGAGAAATGGCATGTGGATCTTATTTTCTCTCGGGGCTCGATAGAATTGCATTGGACCTGATACCTGTGGATTGGTCATTTTGTTTGTGGTCTTATTTGATATTATTAGTGGATATATGTTTATATTATGCGGTATTATTTTTTGCAGGTTCATAGACACTTTCCACCAACTACTTGTTGGACTTTTGAACTTCTTTATATGCGGTATTATTTATCAGGTTTATGTATGTCACCTGTGATGTATGGTCCTTTGACTTTTGGGGGCCCGGTTCTTTTATTATGTTGTTTGGTAATTTGGGCAGACCTGCTACCATGTGATAGATGCTCTATTTTGGCATATGTTTGTGCCACATATGTATGTGGCCTAAGTTATGATCTGGTACTATTTATCTATGTGATTTGGATTGCCTTCTCGCTCGTGATATGTATTGCTCACAAAACATGTTGGGATCAATTTTCCCTATTGCTTTGATATAATTTGAACTATTTACTATTTCATGGTATTAATAGTAAGTTATATTTTTCGATGAAAAATATCCCACATTTATAATAATGAAAATTCTTTTTAATTTGTATTACCAAATGTTTTAATTCCATGCCGACGCTTTGTGCATAAGCTTGACACTCCGATGGTTGATGCAAAGGTTAGTTAAGGCTATGAGATAGAGTGACATGGAAAAGGGATAAAATAATCATTTAAATTTTTGCCCAAACTAATATAAAATGGCCACCTAAAGGCTTTTTGGTAAAGGTATATTAAAATGGCCACGCAAAGGCTTTTTCGTAAAGGTAAGGGATATAGGATGAAATGAAAAAAGATATTTTCTTTTCATATTATATATTTTTTAATAATTTTTATAAAAACTATTATTTAAATAAAAGGTAAAAGATTCTTTTATAAAAATAATAATAATTATAAAAATTCAAATATCAAGTTGTCAAAAAAAATAAACACATAGGAAAGCCGAAAAAATGAGGAATCTAAATTTTTTTATGGGCAGTTCTTGTACCAACAATGACCATGTAATTAAAGGTTCTATAGTTATAATAACGAAGTTAAATATTTTATGAAAATTGTATAATTAAAATTAATTTTTTTTGTAAATTTTGTATTTAGAATTCAAAATTTGTTAAAAAAAACAATGATGGTTCATTTATAAGATTAGAATTTTCTACAATGTTTAAGAATAAAATAATTAACATAAAAATAAGTAGAAATTTACATGAGTTTCATAGTGTGGTGCATTTAATGGTATATATATTGTATATATGTTGCACATTTGACTGACAAATTTATTATTGTTCTGATTGGTTTTATGGTGGAATTTGATAAAGGGTATTTAAATAGTTCGCAAAATATATATTCCTAAAATTGAACAATCTATGATTTTCTGGATTTATTCATAGATTTGATTGGTCAGATTGTAACTGCCAAGATTTGTTGAAAACCCATTAGAAATATGGGATTGTTTGAGTGCGCATTATCCTATGATTTTATGGCTAGCCTAGCCAATGGTGCATTCTCCTTTTTTTCTCAGAAATTTTCTCCTCTGCTTTTGAACAACATCTACTGCAGATTCTTCCAATATTCTCGACACCTCCATATTTATTTTATCTCAATTAGTCTATTAGATCATTGACACAAATTTATTTTAACTCAGGGATGAACAGAAAGCATAGTCGCTGAAGACCTTTTAAGTATCTCTTTTATCTGAATTAGTCTATTAGATCATTGACGCAAATTTCTTTTAACTCAGTGATGAACGGAAAATAACAGCTGAAGACCTTTGAAGGGTTATTTTACAGATCAATTTAACAATTTAAACATGTACCATTACTTTTAATTCCTTTTGGAGGTTCTATTGAAGATATATAAACTAGCTAAAGGGAGATCGGATTAGATATACCCATTAGTATATTAGATCATTGACACAAATTTCTTTTAACTCAGTGATGAACGGAAAGCATAGCAGCTGAAGACCTTTTAAGTATTTCTTTTATATGAATTAGTCTATTAGGTCATTGACACAAATTTCTTTTAACTCAGTGATGAACGGAAAATAGCAATTGAAGACCTTTGAAGGGTTATTTTACAGATCAATTTAACAAATTAAACATGTACCATTACTTTTAATTCCTTTTGGAGGTTCTATTGATGATATATAAACTACCTAAAGGGGATCAGATTAGATATACCCATTATGAGAAAGAAATGTAGTCATACAATTTAAGATATATTTTATGTCTAAATTTAATGTTGAATGTATAGATATTATAAATCACCAAGAACTGCAATACACATTTTTTGAAAAGAATATCAAATCCTATAGGAAAACCCATAACAAAAATTACTCATCATACAAATGCCTACACTTTGAAAAACCCAACAAGAATTCTTGTAGTGTATGATAAGGAAAACCCATAACAAAAATTACTCATCATACAAATGCCTACACTTTGAAAAACCCAACAAGAGTTCTTGTAGTGTATGATGTTAAACAAAACTATTTTCCTTTGTTTGTATTATGTTATTTCTTGAATGCAATTTCTGCATTGATATCGAGTTGGCCCTCTGCTAAATTTGAGCAATTGTCATATAGTTTATCTAAATTTTTAGCTGTGTCTATCTCTTTTATATTTCACTGTAGTGTTAAGTTTAGAATTGTATACAAAATTCGGAAAGGGAAATCCAAATAGCCTATTTTTTTTATCAGAGGATAATTTTTGGGAAGATAGATAAACTTTAGGACAATTTTTTTATTATAAATGTGTTTCTTTTGTTTTCCATGAAAAAAATAATATATTCCATATTTCGAAAGAGAAATCAGAATATACATTTAAAGATTCCTTTCCAATTGTAAGTCCAACATTTATGCTTCTTCAGTTCTTAACAGACTTGAAATATCCTATCAAATCAACAACAACAAGGTACAAAGCCTGGCCTTGCTATATTAAAATACACTACACAAAAGAAGACTCTTGTCCATTGATTGCCACTTCTCTTCAATTTCTGCTTCTTCTTCAGTTCTTACCATACCTGAAATATCCTATTAATTCATCAGCAACATGGTACAAAACTGGCCTTTCTATATACAAAAATATTACATAAAAAGAAACAAAAGAAAACGTCTTCCCATTGATTTCAACTTCTCTACACAGTATGAATCATATTTTTTTGCGTCATGTCTTTGTAACTTGGAGCCCAATCCCCCTGAAGTTGATGCTGACCCTTAATTAGCTGCATGTCCCGAAGCTGCTCTACATACTGAGAATTTTGTTTATTAAGAAACTCAATCTTGACTTTAGCTTGAATAAGCTTGATTGTCAATTGATTAACCTGGGCACTCATCATAGCAAATTGGTTCTGCGTAATGGAAGAGTTACCTGCAATAATGATTCCTACCAGATGTTTATCACCACCTTCCAACTTACAAATAGCCGGCAGTCCTAAGTCAACTTTGTCCACATTCAAATTTTCCATTTCTATGCCTATAACTCCATTGAATTCATCTGAGTTATCCCTCTAGTTCCTTTCCATATCCTCTCCTCTCAAGACGTATTAAGACATATTGAAGAACTATAAACTAAGAGACTGCTTGAAACCTTGAGATATTGTATAGCTCGCACAAATCTATGACCTTATAGGCTATAATTAAGAAATTGTTCAAATGCACCCATGCACAAGGAGCAACAACTCTAAACAGAGTGTGTTGTTTAAACATAAAATGAAGGTGTCTGAGTCTATGGAAATATATAATTCTTAAAACATCATATTAGAAGGATTCTGTGTATATAAATTTGTTGTATTAGAGTTGTCCTTGCTATCAGGAATTCTATGAAATATTAACTAAGTTACTGAAACAATTAAATAAGCGGTAATAAGCGATTTTCCATAACTTAGAAGGTTAAAATACTTATCTATTGCTTTAATCCATTTGCAACTAAACTGGACTACAAATCCATTTGACGTAGTCAGTTTTTGTATGCGAGGTTTGTCAAACATCATATTTTGTATACCTTATATCCGAGGTATATTTTGTATACCTTATATCATGTTTTGTTGGAGGTTTGGAACAATGATATCATTTTGTTTGAACTAGAGAGAAACTGTATGGGATTCTTTATTTACAGATATTAGTTAGATATTTGTATATCAGAAAGTTGCTAATTTGCATGTGCTCGAATTACCGACTTGATTTCTTTCAATAGAATTTACCTGCTAGGAATTGTGTTTATTTTCGTATGATGTGGTTCCTGAGGAATAATTTAAATTCAACCCATATGAAGTTGACCAAAAAGCAGATGAATTCATTGCCAAATTTCATCAACAAATAAGACTTGACAAGATGCATTCCTATCAAGAGAGGCTTGGAGATGCCATCTAATTCTGTATGTTTCCATGTATTTGAATTTAAAGGATTTTACGGATTTGTTTTTCTCATCTTGATTGATTGTTTGTGAGTTTTCTTGGGCAAGTTCAGTGTAGTTTACTAATACTTTGTTATTAAGGAGATCGGGTTCAAGAATTTATTTGCGTTAGGGGCAAGAATCTAGATCATTCACAATGCTAAATTGAAATAAAAATAAAGTAGACTACAAATTGTTGAGAAGCTTAGTTGTGAGCTAGATGTCCTTTTGAATTAGTTATGGTGTGAAGTTTGAATATAAGTGTGCTTATTTACCCGGTACATGTTTTGTTGGAGGTTTGGAACAATGATATCATTTTGGTTGAACTAGTGAGAAACTGTATGGGATTCTTTATTTATAGATATTAGTTAGATATTTGTATATCATAAAGTTTTTAATTTTCCTGTGCTTGAATTATCGACTGATTTCAGTCAATATAATTTAGCTACTGGGAATTGGGTTTCTTTTTGTATTGAAGGTGCCTGAGTCTATGGAAATATATAATTTTGAAAATATCAGATTATAAGGATTCTGTGTATATAAATTTGTTGTATTAGAGTCGTCCTTGCTATCATGCATTCTATGAAATATTAACTAATTTACTAAAAGAATTAAACAAGCAGTTTGCCATAACTTAGAAGGTTAAAATACTTATCTATTGCTTTAAGACATTTGCAACTAAATTGGACTACAAATCCATTTGAGGGAGTCATTTTTTGTCTGTGCGGTTTGTCAAACATCATATTTTGTATACCTTATATCCAACTTGCACGAGCTATTAGTTCAATGCTCTATTTGAATATTAGTTCTTTATGCTTCTTGATGCCTTCATTAATTTAAGTTCCACCAAGGTTTGTGGACAGGGGATGAGATATAGGGATGTCATTTAAAACCACATACATTTGTACATATATAGTGAAAATTACATTCATAAGTTTGTTAGTAAATAATGATTCAATAAACTTGAAATAGGTGAAACACTGCTTTTCTCATCAGAGGTTACTGGAATTCAATTACCCCAAAGAAGGTAGACATACCAGGAGGAACTACCCTTTGACGGTACTGCCATGAAGAGGGTTCGATTGTAGAAGTATCCAGTTTAAGGCTCTTTTGTTGAACATCAACAAGATGTATACATTGCTTGCCCCAACAATGATTATGCCTATTACGTACAAGAGAAATTGATCTGATTTGATAGTTTTAACGGGAAAAATCATAATTCAAAGGTACATATTTGAATTGAACTTACTATGCACCTGCATTCTTGATTTTTGAGATATTTTGGCAAAAGAAGGTTATTGTTAACATGACCATTTTTTATGACTATTGGGTAGTATTTGTTTCTTACCTAGGTATGTGACCCTCTTCTAGAATTTGGAAAGATGGTGTTAACTATTGGAAATTTTATTCTCATATCAATCCCTAAGGAATTATATTTAAGGGTGCTAGCTCAATGGTAGAGCACCTGCCTTATAGGTAGGAGGTTGGTGGTTTGATTCCTCTGTGCCCTATATATATTTTGAAACCACTAAAACGAAATAAATGACTAAAAAAATGACCAAAATTTGCATAAAAACAACCACCAGTACAACATGAGAGTTAAGTGACCAAAAAATTGACCAAAATATGCATATAAATGACCACTTTTGAGTTAGTGATCGCTGGTAGCAAATTAGCAGTCATTTATCACATGATAAAAAATGTGGTCATTAATTGTGACAATTAATGACCAAATATATGACCAATTTAATGACCAAATATACGACCAAATATATTACCACATGATAAGCTATAAATGACCAAGCTAAATATGACCACATTTTTGGTCGCATGATAAATGACCGCTAATTTGCTACCAGTGGTCACCAACTCAAAAGTGGTCATTTATATGCATATTTTGGTCTTTTTTTGTCCATTTATCTCTCATTTTGTACTAGTGTAAGTAGTTGACTATTAATGAACAATAAGAAAAAGTAGTGGCACTATCAGGTGATCTATCTTATAAGTTTCCAATCAAATAACTTATTGAAAAGATTGATAATGAAATAACACCTTGCAGAAGAAACTTAAAATGCCCACTATAGACCCATTCCAAATACAAGAGTTGAGAGAGGTTCGGGATTAAAAGGAGAAAATATATGCCAGTATGATGCAATACCAGAATATTGCAGAGGAAAGAAGAACTAATATTGATGACCTTCATTGGAAAATAGTCACTTTGAAGTTACATAAAACTACACTATCAGTTGAGAAGGTTGTTAAAGCAGAAGATTATGTACCCTTAAAAGAAAATTAGTCAAGGGAAGAAGAAGAAACAAAGAAAGAGATAGAGAAACCAACTAATGCTCTTGAGACAATAGATATTGATGTAATGGAAGAAGATAAAGAATCCCAACAATCCATCCCACAACCAATCTTGGAAGAAAATGAAAAAGATAAAAGGATCTAAGAAATGGAAGAAGAGCTAGATCAAAAGGATAAAAGAATCCTGGAATTAGAATGCCAAACAAGTAAACATGAAAATGGCATGGTTGAATTAGAGAATGAAATCAAAGAACTAAAAAGCCAAGAACTGACAAATTTGCAATTGGACATCCAAGGGGAACGACTTTTATGAAGGATCACAAAGACCTTATGGGATAAAATCAACAGTTGGTTTATAAAGAAGTGGGATTACTTTGAAGCAATCCAAGATGAGTTGGATATGGAAACACTGGGAAAAGAAGAAGGAAAAGATGTAAAGAAATAGTTGGGATAGATGCCTAAAGAAGCAAGTCAAATTATAGATTATTTAAATAGAATAACAAATAAACAATTGGCTGATATGGGGATTGACAATAGAACACAAATCATAAATACATCGAGACTGATGATTATGAAATAGACGTACTTGCTAAGGATGGAGGACAATATAAAACAATTAATATAATAAATTGGTACAGTCAAAGGGCTCTTTAAAGAAGTAATGAAGCTAGGTTTACCTTCCCCTTGGGATGGAAGTGGATATGTTTATTCTAAAGAATATTATTTGAAGCCAGTTGTACAAGAAGAAAGATGAGTTCCCTCATGAAGTGGTAGATGGGGAAATTAGTGGAGAACAAGTTGCGGGAAGGCTAAAAGATGGTTTTGAAATATTGTTGTTATTTAAAAGTGTTGCCACAAAGCTAGGACCCATTTCATATGAAAATAATACAAATTATGAAATATCCCTTCAAGGATTAAAGGCACACAAGATTCCTATGGGAAAAGTGTGGCAGTTAGTAGTACAATATCATAAATTAATTCTTCCACCTAGAATGTCAGTAGGAAAGACACCAGGGAAGTCTCAAGGACAATCAGCTAGTCAACATTCTAATCAAGCAACATGGAAACCATTTGCACAAATTCCAACACAATTTGCTAACCATCTAGCTCCACTTTCTTTTATGCCACCTATATTATAACTAGTTAATATACAAATGATGCATCAAATAAATCAAGCAGGTGTGCCACAAGTGATTCAAGTAGGAGGGAATCCAACTATCCAACCCAATGTGTACATGAGGGGTCAAACTTCAATAGCAAGAGGAAAGAATAAAAACCCAAAAAAAGAGGTTAAGATGACCAGACTTAATGAAGAATAAAAGTAAAAAGGTCCAAAGAATGTAAAAAGGTGAAATGTAAACATGACAAGCTAAAGTTTGTTACAAATCGGTTAGAAACAAACTAAATTCAGCTACTCAAGAGGTCTATATAATGTAACTCAAATTCACTTGTAAAGGGATGGAAAATTTGTAGAGGGACTCTATCCTTTTGTTGAGTTGGTGAACTATTTTTGTAATGTGATTGCATTGTTGGAGATTAAGCTTATAGAGTGCTACAGATAGTTTTTCCTCTTTGTTTTGTCCAGTTTCTGTGTAAATCATACTTCTTTTCAACTATGTATGTTTTCATGAGATACTAATAATTATTCTAAGTGACCTTTCAATACCATATTGTGTTAGAGATGCTCTATGTTGATGAATTATGGATGATCTTTTCAGATATTTAAAATTGTCTTGACCTCTAGTCTAGTTTCATAGTTTTTGTGTTGATCAACATTAAATTGATGTCTTATCTTATTATTGTTTATCATGAATCTCTTATTACCTTAAAATTCATAAAATAAAACTCATGATCTACATATATCTTGTTAGAAACTACATAATTCTTTGAATTAAAGCTTAGTACGTTTATACTTTCACATAGATTTAAGAGATTTGTCCTGTAGGGGCCTCTTTAATTTGTTCTCATCTCCATTTGTTCTAGTTCATGTGCATTTTATCCAAAGTATTGGAATACTCTATAAAATTCATCCATAGTTGTGTTACACTATCCAAATTATTCGTACATGTTAATGTTCTAAACATTCCAAGAGTTAAAGATCCATTGAATATTAAATTTCACATAGATTCAACTCGAAAATATTTAAAAATTTAGTTCTATCATGCCATGGCTAGTACTGTTTCAGTCCACTACTAATAAGGGAACAACACACACTTGGATACAATCCCAAATATTTCGTATATTTAACTTGAGATGCATAGGGGTACAATAGATTTTGATGAGTTGATTAGAAGTTTCAAAATAACCTCCAGTTTTGAAGATGAAGCTCCAGTAGTAGATGCAACCTTACAAACTATTAAATCCAAGATATTTTTACCAGGTGATACAGTGGGGTCAAGGCCCCTGTGCAATGCACATCTACATCATCCCACAGTGCATGAAATATTGGAATGCTACAATGTCAATAAAGAAGGATAAGAAGAAGAAAATTGAAGGAACGTACAAATACTAGAGGTTGAGGGAGAGAACTTAATTGAGGGACTTGATTTGGGATCTAGCAGCTACAAGAAGCCACTAAATATATGCAAAGTAAACATTGGAATGGATAAGAACCCCAAGTTTTCCAACATCGGGGACTACTGGAATGATAAGACAGTTGAGAAAATTATTGAGTTATTGCATCAGTACCAAGATTTATTTCCTACCAAGTTCTCGAAGATGAAGGCTATTGTAGGAGAGCTAAGAGAAATGAGGATATCCTTGAAACCGGATTCCAAACTAGTAAGATAGAGACTGGATACCAGTTGAATCTGATATACAAGCAAAAATTCAAGGATGAAATAGATAGAAAGTTGGAAGCAAGAATCATAGAACTAGTTGAGGAATTGGAATGGATCAACCTAATGGTGGTTTAAGATAAAAAAGAAAGGTGAGCTAAGAATTTTTGTGGATCTACGTAAGGTGAATGGAACATTCCTACATGATCCATTTCCAACACCATTTACATATGAAGTCCTTTAAAATGTTGGAGGACAAGAAGCTTATTCCTTTAATGATGGATTTTCTAGGTGCCATTAGATAAAGATCCCGAAAGACGATAAGAATAAGATGAATTTTTGGATTGATTGGGGGTGTTACTAGTATACACTAATGCCGTTTGGGTTGAAGAATGCACTTTCCATATTTTCCAGAGTATATGTCATAGCCTTTAAATAGTTTATCCACAAGTTTTTAGAAGTGTACATAGATGACTAGATAATATTATTGTTTTTGAAGGATCACATAGAAGTTCTACGGTTGATTTTGGATAGATGCAGATAGTATCATATCTCATTGAATCTTAATAAGTGTATCTTTTGTGCAACATTTGGCATTTTGTTGGGTCATGTAGTTTCCAAGAAAGGATTCATGGTGGACCCGACAAATATTTTAGTGATTGTTGACTTACCACAACCAATGTTAGTGTGACAATTATGTGCTACGTTGGGGCATACATGATACTTTGGGAATTTCATTAATGTATATGCGCAAATCAAAACCCCACTTGATAATCTATTAGAGAAAGAGGATAAGTTCCAATGGAATAAAGAGTGTCAATAGAGCTTGGATGTGTTGAAGCAGAAATTAGTGAGTGCACCAATATTGGTATTTCCAGATCGGAAGGAGTTCCATGTCCATGTCGATGCATAATCTATAGAATTGGTTGTATTTTTAGCACATCCCAGGGAAGGATACTTAGATCACCCTATTGCGTTTGCAAGAAAGAATTTGTCGACTGTAGAAAAGAAATATACAACCACATAGTGCGAGGGATTGGCAATGGTGTATATGATATAGAATTTTCCACATTACTTGTTGGGTTCACGATTTAAAATGTACACTAACCATCCTGCACTAATTTACCTATTTAACAAGCCAGTGTTGGGGGGGAACATATGTAGATGGCTACTACTATTCCAAGGATATGAATTTAAAGTTGTAGTAAAACAAGGGAAGCTAAACTCACGACCTCACCACCTATCAAGGATAGAAACAAGAGAAGATGTAGGAAATATAGATATTGTGAGCTGAGAATTCACAGTTCGTCATGTTTGTAGGATAATTTTTGGAGTTTTTACTGCAATTGAGAAAGTGATATTGTCAATGTTTCGAACCCTTCACTGAGGTTCATCCTTAGGAAAAAGAAAATTGTCAAGTCAGAATTCCAATAAAAGAACATGTATAAGTAGTTAATGAGAGAGAAGTAGAGACGCAAGCCAACCAATTTTGATGTTTTAGGTTTATTCAAATATGGGTAGAACTGATCAATTACTTATACATGTGTCTTCATTGGAATTATGATTTGAAATTTGTCTTTGTCCTGACTCCTGAGGATGAACCACAGTGAATGGTTCGAAACGTTGACAATTTCACTTTCTCAATTGCAGAAGAAACTCCAAAAACTCTACTACAAGCAGGAAATATATATGTCAGTCTACCAAATGAACACTTGTTTGTAGTTCAGATGGTTGATGATTATTTCTCATAAATTACACATTTTTTTACTACTAAAGTAGCTTCGGTCGGGTACACAATTACACAAAAGAAGCAGTTACTGGTGAAAGCAACAGATTATCAGTTGATAGCAGGGCACTTGTATAAGCTAAGTGTAGATGTGATTTTGCGATGATGTGTATTGGAAAATGAATGGCCTATGATTGTAAAGGAGGTGCATGAAGGAGTTCTGCAAGGCCATTACATGGTGAAAGCAACTGCGTAGAAGATTTTACGCGTAGGTATTTGGTGTCCTTCCTTACACAAAGATGCTAAGGAATACTGCCAGATGTGCGACATTTGCTAGCGAGTGGGGATGCCATCAAGGATGGATGAGATGCCCTTAATTCCATAAGTAGCATTATAGTCATTTGATAAATGGGTGGAGGACTTTGATGGGCCTATTAATCCACTTATGAAGTGGTCAAGAGCAAGGTACATGATTACCATGATAGATTACTTCATGAGGCGAGCTGAACCAGAACCAATGAAGGATTACAATGCATAAACAACTGCATAGTTTCTTTTTTAGAATGTGGTAATGAGGTTTGGATGTCCAAGGATTTCGATGAGTGATCAAGGGACCCATTTTTTTAATAATGCAGTTGCATCACTGGTAGAATAATTTCAGATCTACCACCAAAAAGGCACCGACTATCACCCTCAAGCAAATGGAACGGTGGAAACATTCAACAAAATATTGGAGAATGCGCTGACAAAGATTTGTGATGACAATTCAGATGACTAGGACTTGAGGATCCCTATACTAATATGGCATTATAGAATGACATCCAAGAAATTGATAGGACATACACCATTCAGGTTGGTATACAGGTAGGAAGCCATCATTCCTATGAAGTTTATTGTGTCGATTCTATGCATTGTCGTGCTAGATTAACTCATAGATATAGGTGCAATCGAAATAAGATTTTCATAGTTGTTGGAATTGGAAGAAGATCGGCTTTCGCAGGTTTCCATCAGTAGGTTAAGAAATCACGAGAGAAAGCATGGCACGATAGACACATTAAGCATAAGCAATTCAATATTGGAGACTTGGTTCTGATGTATGACAACAAGTTCATGAAACATCTAGGTAAACTAAAAATGCATTGGTTATGTCTTTACATTATAATATTTATCACATAGGCAGGGTTCGTTTATCTTGAGAAGCTAAATGGAGAGCCCTTAGAAGGATTTATCAATGGGAGTCGACTAAAATTGTATAGGGACAGTCGTTCTTCCACAAAGTAGTCAAAGAAAGAATGAAAAAAAAGAGAGAAATGTTGCAGAAAAGAAAGAGAAATGTTGTAGAAAAGAAAAGAAAGAGGAATGTTGCAGAAAAGAAAGAGGAATGTTGCAGAAAAGAAAGAGAAATGTTGAAGAAAAGAAAATAAAGAGAAATGTTGAAGAAAAGAAAAGAAAGAGGAATGTTGCAGACCAAGAAATAAGAATTAAAATCAAAGCATGCTAGAAAAGTGGATAGCGTAGGGAGGAAGCTAAGGAAAAGATCAGAATATTTGGCAAGTGTGAACATTAAAGGACAAGGTAATGGCCAAAGTACATGGATGTGGCATAATAAATGAAGAATATCACCTACGATATTTGGGAAAGAGAACAAATCCTGAGCATATCTAAACCAAATTTGAGCATGCGTGCATGAATCTAGGTTAGCATTAAATGCAAGAAAGGGAGTGAATGTCGACAAGATAGCTAGGAATCAGGGTTAAAAGAAGAGGTAGAATGAAGGGTTCCCGACATAAGTTGAAAGGTGTTAGAGTTGAATCAATTGGAGAAAATCCAAGTCAAGTGCAACTGTTGAGGTGTATAAATATGGCACCAAAAGTATTAGTACCAAGACTAGTGTAGAGAAGGGAATGAACAAATAACGCATTAGTGGTGATAAAGGAGGAGGTATCAGTAACAAGAGTGTTAGGGTTAGAAACTAGTGCATCAACATCAGGTTTGAGAGTGGGGAAGGCGGCGTCAGCCTCCACATCAACCAACTACCAAAGGAGTTACTTACCACCAAGGAAAATGGATGCAAAACTAGTAGATTTCCAAAAGAAACCGAAATATCTGGTGGACACACCATAAATTCCTAAAGGCATGCTAGGCCAGGGAACCTTTTTGGGAGAAATCAAGAAATTAAAGTATGCAAACCACGCCATCACCATCATATATACATTTTTTGAGTTGGAACAAGAGAACTACTTGAGATAGTTAAGTAGTCTAGATTCACAGATTATCACATTGGATTCGTAGCAATGGGGAAAAGGGCTGCAACGCACATGCATGTTCAATTTGCTAGAGATCCCAAATTTTGGAAGAAATCCAAAGGTAAATAACTATGTACAATTGTTGTCGATCTATGTACATGGATGATTCCTATGGTTGGATATGACAATATCAATTGACATCAAGATGATTACAGAGATAAGAGGGCTACCAACAACAGGAGAGGATCTGACGCACCCGATCAAGAATAAAAAGCAGGATAAATCACTCGTCGATAAGATGAAAAAATTTATGTTACACATAGAGCACAATGAGGGTTAGATGTGGAAAGTATTAAGGATTATGTAGTAAGATTCATGAGACAATTATTGGCTTTCAAGTTCGTCATAAAGAGTCTCAAGGACCAAGTTTCCATGGGAGTTATAGCAGTAACAGAGAAGTGCATAGAAGGCGTACAAATGAACCGATCGATGTTCCCAATGAATGAATTTTTAGATTATTGAAGGGAATCACAGGAAAAAGTGAAACCATTTCATTATGCCTAGTTGTTGATACTAGTTTCCTTAGTTGCATGAAGGGAGCCAGAGGATTCGCAGTTCTTGGAGATTAGGCATAAACCATGTTTACCTTCCAAATATGCTAACTTGTGGTTTATGAAGCTGAAGAGGAGGCATATTGAAAACAATGTGTTGTTCTTTGTTTACAACGACACTATTTGACACATCATCAAGAAAATACCATTCATGAAGCTAGTGCAAATTTTTAAAGGAATTACTCATTTTAGGGTTGGGATGCATCACATGTACATTCAAGAAAGGATAGAACTAGAAAGGAGATGGTTTCCAATGTTGTATAAGTTGATGGAGCAAGATTTCAACATAATTGTGGGCGACTAGGATGCTGAGTGGAGACTCCCACTCATAGAGGAAGAGCAATGGAAACAAGATGAGGATCATAGCGAGAAATTGGGCGAAGAATTGAGTGAAGAGCAAGAGAGATGAGAAGACGACCAACAAGACAATGAACATGAACAAAGAAATGGTGGTGGTGACACTGCACATGAAACCCCAATAGAATTAGGATAAAAGAGGAAGGAGTAGACTGAGGCATTCCCTTCCATAGAAAGGAAGAAGAGAAGGATGTAAAAGAATCAGTTGTCCACTCGCTCATAGAATATTAATTGGAAAAAATAAGAGAAAAAGTTAGAGAAGTGACAAAGAAGCATGGGAAGAAGTATAGAAGAAGCAGGAGGAAATGTCAACAAGTATATAGGAGCAGTTAACTGCACTATGACATGCATTTGAAGCAGCAAAAATTACGTCTAGGATTTTGGGGAGGAACACACAGGAAATGAAGAACGAAGGGATATGGTTCCTCGTCTATTAGTTGCATCAATAGTCCAAAGAATGATCAATATAATGATGAGAAATATTTAGTTCCCTACACTAGAACTGCAAGAAAGCGCAGTAATGGTAAGTTCAATTAATTTGATTTTGTTTGAAATTCTGGAAGAAGTGCTATATATGTTGCAGTCAGGAGTTGCAAGGGATATTCCGTTGCGCGCAGCCACGACCTTAGTGGAGAAGGATAAGGGAATGATAGAAAACATGACACTACAATAGGAAAATGAAAATATGTGCAAGGAGAAGCAAGAACCAAAGAAGGAAAAAGAAGAAGAAAAAAAGAGAAAAGAAGAGGTAGTTCGGGAAAACGAAAAGTTGTAGCAAGCACTATAAATATTATATAACATAATTTCTGAAGATGAGTTGGAGGTAGATATCCCAGTGGAAGAAAAGGTTGTGAATATAGGATAAGTAATTAAAGGTTACTAGGAAAATATCATGGACTTAGAAGCAAGGGTAACACCAAGTACACCACTAGAAAAATGTTAAGAAAGGGAGCAAAGATCTAGTGGAACTATCGTACTAGAAAACATCAAGACCTTGCAGGAGAAATGCACAAAATTGTATGAAGAAAGAATGTAGGTATGAACTCAATTTTTGGAGGATGCTGAGCTGCAAACAATAGAACATAAGATATGAGAGGCACAAGAAAAGGTGCAAAAGATGAAGGAGACAATGAACACTCTGTCAATAGCGACGAAAGTAGCTGCATTGGTTAAAAATATAAGACATCAACAAGAGATTATTTAGCTAAGGGATGAGCAGTAGAGAATCATGAAAAAGGTGGATATACTGTAGGACTAAGGATACAAAGTGATGCAGGAACTTGCTACAATCTAGGAAGTCATAAAGCAGACAATCATTGAAATGGAGTAGCAATTGCAAACACCATTCACTACACAGATAGTGGAAGGAATTGTGAAGCAAGAAACTCAAGCAAAGGAGAAAGTCACGAAGGAAAAGGAAAAAATTCAAAAAATTGATGGAGATAGTAGAAGTGGCACAACGGAATGTGTGAAGTGATGTGCACTAGAAAACATGTGTGGTCATCATGAAGAAAATCGACGACTAAAGTTTTTAAATGACAACAAATCAGTATCAAATCCTGAATTCTGAATTGGCGACATAAGGAAATAATGCCGAGATAAGGTGACGTACATTGGGATCGGCTATATAGAAGGAATCAAAAGGTAAACCAAAGTAGTTAAGTTTATTTTAGCTAGTTTTGAGGGCATATGATGCAATTTTGGGCATTGACTACAAATATGCAGAACCAATGGGGCAAATAAAAGGTTCCAAGTGGTGAAAATATGCCGAAGGTATAAAAATAGAGCTAGCATCGAGCAAGAGTTGGAGTAGCCATGTTGCAAAAATACATGGCCCCACTAGAAGAATAAGTGATAGCATATCTAGAGAATCTTAATGAGCAATAAAGGTTGCTTCAAGAAGGAGCAATTGGAGAAACCAAGCAGGTTAAAGAGATGGGATCCCTGAAGGTCACAAGCTTGGACACCATTAATAATGTGAATTCCAAGATACAGGATTTTGAGTTGTGTCCAATAGGTGCGATGTAATATTTTTTCAAGCCGAGTGATGGTTGGAACTCCGCGCATGCTAAGGTTCGAAACACAGTTCCCATAGAGTATCTTCTCTAGTTCGAGACTTGGTGTTATGCAATAGACTTTGAGATACTACACTAGATATTTTTATCCTAAAGAAGTTGCTTAGGACAAGCAACAAGTGAGTGTTAGTAGCCTGTTTGAGCAGTTTTTGGACTTGTCTCAGAAGTCATGCACTAGAGATGGACCATGGGACGACTCTAGATTTTGACCAAAACTATGAAAAGGATGAAGTTATTTGGGTGTTTTTTCCACTTTGTAACGTGCTCAACCCAGGTTTTGAAGAATAAATATGTAAGCGTTTTATGAGTCAAGAGAAATTTTTTGGTCTATCAATTATGTTACTTATGCCTAGAAAGTGTCGCTCATGACATTTATTCTATGATATGGCTATGAATTGCTATGATGAGTAATTGAAGTCTGAGAATGATTTCACACTGCATAGGTTATGCAATACTTTCCTATTGTTAATGAGGATAAGTAAATCTAGTTGCAGTAGCATACAATTATCTCGAACTTGTGACGAATGTGTCTGTTTAATGAGCACATGGATGTTATTTTATGTTTCTATCATGAAAGTATTATCTATTGTTGTACCTGTAAATAATGTTATATTGTGAAATAGTTGAATGTATGGTATATCTATTATATGAATGCTTTCATCCATTTAGCACTACATAAGCTTGGTTCCTGCAGTCCCCTAGATACCTCGGGTGAGACTTCACCTGCTTACGGGTGATATCGAAAGGGCGAGTGTCTTGAGTTTTGTTGGTATGATTTATGATGAACCTTGGTTATACCCATGCGCCAATAGTTTTAAAAGGAATTCTTGTTTTCATACAATAAGAAGTATATTGTAATTTGAGATTATGGTTTCTATAGAAAAGCTACTATGTTTGTCTAGGAAAATGGGTATTTTTTGTTGCATTTTAAATGGAAACAACTTATCCATATATCATTTGAAGTTGGGGTTTTGATAACTTAAAAACCATAAACAATTTCCTTTTCTCTATGTTCTTTGATTTTTTTATAAAGTAGTTTTTTAAATATTTTTAATCTTTCAATTTATTTTTTTCAAATTTTTAATATTTTAAATATATTGATAGTGCTGAGATAATTTTTTATGAATCTCTTCTCAGCTCAAGTCTAGGGTGAGTGTTCTTGTAAATATGAAACCCCTTTTTTCTAGACTAGAGAGAATGTTGAGAAGCTTAGAAATATTAGCTATCTTCCCCACTCACTGGAATGTTCATAGATTTACCCTTTCTTGTCCTCTGGGGCATTTGGATATCCAGAAACAAAGTTATTTTCATGATGTGCCTTCGATTCCAGAAGTTGTTGTTGCTACCTTCCTAGATATCCTCTCTTATTTTCCTCAACAAAAGAATGCCTCTACTCCTAGATGCCTTCAGGACGAACCTATAAACAAAAACACCCCTTGGGATTTTGTTGATGGGGCCTCACAAAACATTATATGTGGAGGGGGGAAATCCTCTACCTGAATGATTCTTCCTTCTTTAAAACCCACACGGGACTAGGAGAAGCCACCAATAATTTTGTTGAGTTATCATCATTCAAACTGCTACTATGCTTTGCACAGAAAAATGGATACAATTCCATACAATTTTTTGGAGATTCAAAAAATATTGTTAATTGGAAAAATAGAACTCAAACTTGTCAAAACACTTTACTTAATGCATTTGTAGAAAAGATTCTCATGCTGAGGGACATATTCGACTCTTTCTCTTGCAGGCACATTTATAGGGAAAGGAACTCAATTGCAAATTCATTATCAAAAGTCGGCCTTCAGCTCAACCTGGGACAAATGAAGTTCTCAATTCAACAAAATGATGACCATTTTGAATTTTACAACAAGCCATTTCTGGAAGGCCTACTTGAAGCAAGTACAATCGACGACAACATAACATAAGCTCTCGGAGCATCATTTTTGTATCCGGATATATATATATATATATATATATGAACATGCTTGATGACTAGGAATCAAACTCTTTTTTGTATACGACTCGTCTTACACACTATCATTTTTGGTATATGTGGCTCAAGGGCCAAAGACAGGAAATGCATGGCATACATGCATTATGCGGAATGTAATTTTGTTATACCTATTAAAGTTACACTTTTTTCCTTGGAAAAAAAAATTATAAATCTAATTTTAATAAAGAAACTTTCACATTAATTAATTTTATTTGAAAGCTATGCCAATTCCTTTTAGAAATTAGATATGTATGATTTGAAAGTTATGCCAGTTCTTTTTAGAAATCGGATTTTTCAAAATTATTTACTCTCTTCATTTCCCTAATGGGGCTTCATGTGCAAGTACCAATCCTCTCGAGAGATTTTGGACTTCTTCTCTATTCACTTTAGAGACTTGTTTCCTCAACCAATCTCGATAACCATTGGATGCCTTATCTAACTTTGTAGTCTGCTAAGTCTCTTTATTGTTGTTCATATGATTATAATTCTTCGTGTTTTGTTTTGTTTTTTTTTCTTTTAAGATAAGATTGTGCTTGAAAATATGTTTTTTTTGTTTGATATAATATCAAGTGATATCTTTGAAATTGATTTTTGATAATGTGAATTATAAACATAACTTATTAATACAACTTAAATATCCACTTTTATGGAGAAATTTAAATATCTCGCACAAGATTAAAAAGAAATAGAAAGAAAAATCTTACTCATGCAAGATAAAAGATTTCCCTAATTATGGGTAGTTTCAATTTTAAATATTGTACCTTTTCCAAATACTAATGTTTTTAATGTCAGTTTTTATTATTAATTTAAATATTGCACATTTTCTAAGTAGAAGTAGTAATGATTTTAATGTCATTTTTTTATTATTAAATTTATTTTTTATTCATGTTTATTTATTTATTATTATTAAGATTACTTTTAATTCATGTGCAATACTCTATTATGTTTTTTTTAAGTAAAAAAACATATTTTTTATATTCATTAGAATTAAAAAGTATTACACATTGTGCTAGATCAAATTGAAAGCTGATCATTGAGTACATAAACTAGGCCAAAACAACGCCATAAAAAAAGTAACATAGTCAATGGTGTCAGAAATATAACAATATATTAAGACTATTCAGCAAAGAGTGGATAGCTCCCCCATCTGAAATTTTATCCTCCCAAAATTCAGCCCACAGAAGTATCCCTTCAATATCTTTCAAAGCTTCCTTAGAGAGGAAATCAGCCAACCTGTTCTGTTCTCTATAAATATGTCTGATCTTCAAAAACTTAAAGTTTTTTAAATCCTCCATTATTCTGGTGCACCAAGGGATAAAGATTGAGGACATGAAGTTTATATGGGCTCTCTTCCCATTTAATGGTAACTCACTCACCAAAATTAGATAATGACACAATATAAAAAATGTTAGCCACTCTGCAAAGTATTCATAAGGTTAATAGCTCAACCTTCATATTAGTACCTAAACCACAACAAAACTTGAAACAAAATTTGTGATTTTCATTGATATGAAGTATTGCTCCTTGGCCCCAAAAAAAGCCAGAGCTCCATGATAAGAGATCAGAATTGGTTTCCTTATATTATAGATTCTTTATTTATCTTTAATAAAATCAGTCACGGAGTGGCAAATCTGTGTAGCATCCTCATGATCTAATGTATTTTAAAAAACGTAGGCATTTCTTGCTTTCCGGATTCGCCAAGATACGATAGGAAGGAAGTCGAGTTCTTTGCAAGAGTTTTGCCAATCTTTGCAGATTTTATCAAAATGATCTCCTTGCCAAACCTAAGATATTTTGAGAAGAGTAATGATCTTGTTTGAGATCACAGATGTATAACTGCATTTGATCAAAAGATGATTTTGATTTACAGATTCTTCATAGGCAAATGTTTAGACCTTGCTATCCTTTCTTTTGTAGATTGTCCCAAGTCTTAAGGTTATTTTATCCTTTCTTTTGTAGATTGTCCCAAGTCTTAAGGTTATTTTGTAGCACAAACCACATAAAGCATTTGAAGAATATTCCAATTCCAAAGTGCATTGAACCACCAATTCTCTACAATACAAAGATTTTCGTTGACAATGGCTATATATGCATATTTGGCAGTAATAGAACCAGTTTCAAGATTCGAGGTCCAGATAATGGAATCGGAGCTGTTGTTTAATCTACAACTAGTAGCGTTGAGACAAGAGATGAATTTATTCCAAATAGTAGACCACACACCACCCATACCAAGTTCAGTTGCATTGTACCAGTAATTCTTTTCCTCATTTATCCAGCTGGGCTTTTTTATATTATGTTGTACCAACCCGCTTTAACAATGTGAGATATTTTATTATGTGAGATACTATATTAATAAAATTATGATACATATTGTAACTGCTCTAAATTGTAACTGTCATCTTTACTGGAAAAGACTAAGATTCTTATTGTAAGGGGCGTAGTAACGCTATAATGACTCTGTATATTTTCTGTTTAAAAGCAATTAGTCGAGGCTTTTGTGGGTTTTTTTCAAGCAACAAGCGGTACAAATTGTTGATCATTACTTTCTTATTGCTCCGAAAGCAAAAGAAGAATTCAAACAAAAACAGAGCATCAGGTATTGCACGAGTGGGCGAGGAGAAGTAAAAATCCAAAAACACACAACAGGAGTGGACAGTAAGCAAGAAAAATCCAACAACAACAAACAGCAGTGATTGTACAGTGAACAATGTACGACATGATATCGGTGCGCTAGTTATTTCCCTGTAACGGAAAATGGGGTGGGTAACCGTGAGTGCCTTCTCTGTGTGCTGCTCTCTGTGTACTGTAACTCCCTCTCTTGGAGCAAACAACAGAACGCACTACATACGGAAACGGGATGGATTTCTTAGTAAATATGTACGCGGCGTTGGTCTTTTCATTCGTTGGAGACGCTGCGATCATGTGGGAAAGTGAAGGCAGGAGCAAAATGCTGAAAAGGAAGGCTCCCTGATCGTGCGGGCTAGGGTTACGAGTTTAGGGTTTGGAATAGCTCGTGAGGAGTGAGTGGTTTGGTACGATAACGGACTTTTTGTCGGTTGCAAAGTCCAGCTGATGGGTCAGTGATGATCTTGTGATCTGTGTGGGTGGAAAAGTAGTCCTGCCTTCTACCGTTTGCCTGGAGAATCCCAGAAGTTCGCCCGTGACTGCAAACAAATGCTCACGACTCGGATGGTGTAACGGAATCTTTCATTGGATTACAGTTCCAGCATTTATTTATGTGATATCATGGCATTTTTATAATTTATGGTTAGATCTGTGTTTAAGATTGGTCTATGTTTTTTATTTTTTTTATTTTATAATCTAACATGAAATTTTTTTAATAACCTTTTTATTTGATTTTAATTTTTATTTTAGGAACCTATTTTTTATTTGTTTTTTTTTTTTTCTTCATTTTATAAACTAATATGAATTTTTTTAATTATTTTTTATTTTTGGTAACATAACTTTAGGAATTTGACAACATCATCTCTATTACCTTTTATTTTTGGTAACATTATCCTCCACCTCATTAATTTTTATTTTTGGTAATGTTAAGTGAGGGATCCAATTTCTTGAAGTATAATTTTTTTCTAAAATTTACTCAATAAATCTGATCTCTCTCTTGGTTAATAGATGTGGGTTTAAGTTTCAAGTTTTTATTTTATACATGAACATATAATTTTAATTAATTTTCATAACTTTTTATTTTATGAATCTACATGGTTTTTTAAATAATCTTCATAATTCCCTATTTTATGAGCCTACCTGAATTTTTTGTGTGTTATGTTATGATACACTACCTTATCTCACAACATCTCTCCCTCATATTAAGATGTACAACACCTAGCTCCTCTAGATACAATTATCTCATAATTTTTATATGCTTATATTTTAAATTATTATAAAAAAACAATATTTATAATTTAAAGTAACATTCGTAATTGAACTATCTCAAAAAAAAATCGTAAACTATAAACCAAAAGCATTTTCAAAATGTTCATAGAATTTGGTAATACAAAATAATTATATGGTTAGTGACTAAACATGAAAGTAGTTTATAACATGTAACTAGGCATGTAGATAAATGGGAGCTAACAATTTTAATATATATATCACTATGACATGAACTATAGAGTTATCCATACATCCATATGAATTATTATTTGTAGCTCATATGGATGCATGATGCATGGATAATTTGATAGTTCATGTCAAATAACTGGAATAACTTGGATGATAACATGCAACTAAGAATAAATAACTAGTAGCTCATCCACTTTAACTCTAAGAATATCTAATAGATGTCAATTAGGTTTTTTCATTATCCATTAGGTTTTAAATCTATTTAAAGGAGACTATAAGGGAGAGAATTACAGTGGGCTTGACTGTGATTAGCTGATACGCTCCTTCAAATTTTCTATGCCAACTGTCGCCATTGTCGAATAGAGTGAAACATGATGGAGCAAATTGTATTTCATTGTCTTTTCCATTGTTATCGTTGAGGATAGTTTATGTTATTTGTTTTGTATTCGATGGCTTCTTCCCTAACTAGATCTAGATCATCGTTATTGTCGAGAAGGAAAGGATCGTTGGGGATTGTATGGAGCGAGGGTTGGATTCCGAGGGAATGAGAAAGATCGATCAACTCTATCCATTACTACTAATGTTGAAGTTGCGTCACATTTTGACAAATCAAGTTTTGCTTCATAGCAAAAACCTCAGATTGTATCCCATGCCCTCCTCTGGCACCATGAAGAAGAACATTGTAAATGGAGGGGATGATCATATTCATCTCTTTTATGTTTTCTCTTCTAGGTTCTCCTAATTTTCAATAAGTTTTCTTTTTGGCCTTTGATTAAATTCATACAGATGACCTACCTTCATCTGGATGAGATGATTAAATTCATGTGGATGTCCCATCTTGATCTGGATGATGATCTGAATGACAATATGTATACAGGGTTTGTATATATGTGAATTACATACGGATGATGCATGTGTTATCTTCAATTTAATGTAGTTGGGTGCAAATATTAAATAGATTAATTGCACTTATTCTTTTATTAAGCAGATGATGTATAGGCTTTCTGCAATTTATTAGAGACGATTACATGTATTCTATTGTGTCAAGTTTCATTTAACGCTTTTAATGAATGAGATATATAACATTTCTATTGCCCTCAAGCTCAGTTATTTATCTTTATAATTTTTAGAAATATAAATTCCATGAAACATTTTAAGGGTCGATGGGTTTTTCGATATTGAGAAAACATCAAGCTCCGGTTGCGTTTATTCTTCTATTTCCCTTTCACGGCAGATGTTGTACAGGTTTCTTGCAATTTATTGGAAGTAGGCAGATATTATTTGGTTTAATTCATAAATTTTTTTACAACTCTCTCTTATTAAAATACATTTCTAAATTCATTGTCAAACTCAATCAATAATTTAATTTCCGGAGCTTTATGTTCGTCTGAGATTGAAGTTGGATTATTTTCAATATAACCTACCATAGTTCACTTGAATGAAGCGGTTAATACTCACCGTAAGGGAGGTGAAAATAAGTAAGGGCGTGGGCTAAACTGGATGGATTTTGCGGGCAATTTTGGGAAAAGTCATGGTTTCATTTGGATGGTGGTTTCCTCTAATCGTTTTTCACCACTGGCCAAGGAAACAGATTTCTGGGTCTCATGTGTTTCCAAATCAATCTACATACGTACCAGAAGATCAATAAAAATGATATAATTTTGTTAATTCCTCATTCCAACAAAAGAGGTTGCCAAAAGGAAGGCCGTTGGAATATGATATAGTAAGAAATGTCCCCCAAAAAATTACATTTACAGTTTTTATATATTTTGTTTTGGTTGATAAATTAAAAAAGATATGTAATGACTACATTATTGTGTTTTATCTATATATATATATCATTAAGCGAAAATTTTATTTTCATTACATTTTTTTCTTTTATTGTTATATTGTTATGTATGTTATTTTTTTAAATGATAAAATCTAATATATTTTAATTTGTGTCTACACGGGTGTAGTTAGTTCAACTGATGATTAGCTTGATATAAAGGAAATGTTGTAAATGGAGGTCACAAGTTTAAATCACACGGGCTTACCCATGCCTCATGCTTGCAAACTGATTTTATCAATATCATTTCAAATTAGAAATAAATAATTATAAAAAATATAATATAAAAAATAACTCGTAGCTATACATGGATTAGATAACAGAAAGTAGTTACATACTTAACATATGACCTATTAATATTCACCAATAACAAATTAAGTAGTTACATACTAGTTTTATACATTCATCTAACAAAATTTTCTATTTAAAATTATTCAAAATACAAAATGAGCCCTCCACCATGAAACTTAATAACAAAAAACAAACCAAACCTTTACCATTACGACTTTTAATTATATTTGAAAATATACGTGATTTAACTCATTTAAAATATTGTAAAACTAACGAAAAATAGTATCTTATCCCTTTTCCCATGGCATTTGTTCATCAATATTTAAAAAAATAAAAAATTATTATTTGTGATTTGTTTACTATTACGGTGTGTAGAATATTTGAAATCCAAGGGACTTTCAAGATATAGGAAAGATAAATGGATCTTTTTGAGTGGGGTTAGCAATTCTATTATAGGAGAAATCTCGATTTTTCCTATGGATAGGTCAGACCTTCCTCATATATGACCTTCCTCATATATGTGGTTGACTCATATATGTGGTTGATTAAAGACAGATTGTGGGATAGAACACTACAATATTTCTATCAGATCTAAATCTTTAACTTGTCAATTTTGTAAATAGAAAGAGAATATTGCATTTGTAATATTGTGATTTTGACCTCATTGCATTAAAATGTAAATGATGTAATATTCATATAAAATCATGGTGAGGTGTTCAAGGCCAAGGCCGCGCTATCGATTTATTGATGCATATGGTTTACGTGTTAGTCAGGCACAATCGAATTTCAAATATCATATAAATATGCATTTTAATAAAATACCCACAACTAGCTATGCAATGCAACAAGAGATGGGGGCATGGTTTTGCAAGAAATTGGGAGGGAAAGCATTCAAATTCTTGAACGAATCAAGTCAAGCCAAGTGTCAATGAGAGAACCCATAAAACTTTCAACTACTCATGTTGACTTTTGTACCCAATCATTCATTTCTCCCAAGAGTTGGGTGAAGTAGTTAATGTCTTGGGGAATGGAGAGGTATGGATCTCCAAATTCGAGTATCGGCAAGCCATTGATAAAATGTGTATCCATGCCCTATGCATGTGCTTGTTGTGCATAGATAGAGTATGTTGGGGTATTGGTTATGGATATCCATTGTTTTAGATTGAGCTTGAGTGCAAGTATCCAGAATGGAAGAGGGTTCAGATTTAGCCTGATAAACCCAGATGTGGATTGGCTTGGCTTATCTATGCAATGATTATTTGGCTGTGTATGAGCTTGAATGTCTCATTTTCCTTGTATAAATCATGCCTAGCTCACGTTGGTCTCTAAGTGCTAAAATAATACAGGATGGGAAGAGACCTAGTGTTGGGTGGAACGTTGCAGCGACATAGCTAGTTGCTTTGGACCATTTCACAATAAAGATAAGTATTTTTCTATCTATGTGTTTTTCCTCTGCAATTTTTTAAATTGATAACTGTTTTTTATATGCTGAATGCATATGAAATGTGTGTGCATGAAGTTTATTCCGTTGTGCATGTTTTCTTGATTTGCATCTGCACAGATTTGTTTTATTGTTGTGAATCTAATGAATGGGATGAGTTTATGTAAAAGCCTCAGAATTTGGTATCATGTTCCCTTCCTCGAACTGGGTCTACGGGAGGGGACGTTAAATCATCATACACAGATCTAACGGTTTTCTTTGTGTTATCCTAATTGATGCAACTCTAGAGATGTAGCTCCAACTCCTTACAAATACTACCTATACACAAGAAGACAAAGAAATAACAATCTCAAACCCTTCAAAGCAATAAGAAGATAAAAAGACCTAGATTGAATATAATATACTCAAGGAAATACTATATATGTTATCATTAATCCATAAGAGAGCAGGTTAACAATACAATAGAGGTGAAAATCATGTAGAACTATATTAAAATAATAAAGAACATTATAACCATTTAGATATTCCTTGAGTCATGGTGCAAGATCCTTATGATCCCTTTCTCAAACTCCTTCTCCTTAACCCTCACCTAAGCAAGGATTTAACTCAAATATCAATAAGGATATGGAATAAGAGTCTCAATATGGAAATGGGCAACACATAAAACTTTTTTTTCCTCATTTCTCTCTCTTTGTCTTTCCTTTAAAATCCCATCCCCTATATAGGTTGATGGAGAATATGGTAGGATGGATCGAGACTCATAGAAATTAATGAAAGATGAATCATGTACAAGTTCCCAAACTCATAATGTGAAGGCTCCACCTCAGTTCAGGGTCATCTTGTAAAAAACTGCTCATTTCTATTCCGATATTTTGACACTTAAGAGTTAGTTCATATCAACTTATCATTAATATATTTGTTAGGTAAAGTGTGCTTCTTTAGTATGCATTAGTATGAATTTGTATATATGTAATCCGAGAGTCATGACATGATCTTGACATAGAGTGGTCTGACAGTTCAACTTCTCCTCAATCTTAATGACCATTAACATGTGGCTTAACACCTAGTTGGTCCAGGATCTCTATTTAAAGAGCATGGAGGGTCATTTGCTAGTTGATCGATTATGGGAAGCACATTTGTAACATTATTTCTTTTGCATAATAATATTTCCTCAAGTAACTATTTGGTTGGGGTTGTGGAGTGTTTTGCTTTCGAGGGTTTAAACCACGTGAAAACATTAGTGTGTTGATCTCTGAACTGTTTGTGTGAGCATTTTCTCAACATATTCTATATTTTGGAAGTATCCTATGATAGTCGAACATGGTATGAGAGCTCTTATAATGTACCACTTCTATTGGTGATCTAGATCTTGAACCGGTGTTGCCAAGGCTGTGAAATGATTTATGGTTCTAATATTTCTATGCGTTTATGGGATGTGAGAGGTGTTTCATTCCATCTGGAGCACCATTTCACGTTGGAAAACACTTTTTGCTTCATTAAAAAAGGTTTTCATTTTCCCAAGATATGGCCATTTTATGAAATATGAAGGTATATTGTTTACAATTACGCATTTTTAAATCTCTTTCTCTTATTATTTCATATTTCTGCCTATTTTTTGTTTTATTTTTGATCTGCTACCTTTTCACTATTTGTATGTTGTTTGTCGTGTGCTCTATGCAAACTTGGAAAATCGTAGACATAGTGGAAGGGTTTTCTTTACTACATATGCTCTTTGCCATGTGCTTTGTGCAAACTCAGTAAATCAGAAACCATTAGAATAATTGCATTTCTCGGAGGGCTAATGAAAGAATAACCCCAAATACAAACATTTTAGTTTCAAAACTTTGTCTTTTTATTTGTAGGTTGTTTTTTAATGTGTTTTGCAGGAAAAAATGCACATTTTTTTGGGTAGGCCCGCTCTACTAACAACAGAAACAACCCCATTCTCCTCCATAATATTACTAAATGTTTTACTTAGCTCAATTGGTTAAAAGTTACTTGAAAAGGAAATAGGTCATGGGTTCAAGTCCTTTTTGTTAATTTTTGTAAATTTTCATGAAACTTCAAGTTATAAAATAATCATATTGTAAAAGTGTTTCCCACTTATTTTATAAAAGTGGGTCACTTATTTTGAAGTAACTTACTTCTAAAAGTAGGCTTATAGGAAATGATAGTAAGGGTGGGGGAGGATTCATTATTGCATTTATTTTCTCTCTACCTCTTGGATCAACATTTTCTTGCCACATAGTCCCTTGGTTCCATTTTATGGTTTTTTAAGTGCATAACTTCCTCATCTGGAGTCCATTTTCAATGCCATTTTTTTGAGAATGACTATTTTTCTCGAGATATTTGAATCAAGGCCATTAGTTTCTATTTTTGAAGTCTGAATATTTCATCATGGCCGCCCCAAGTGATATTATTCTTACTAGTTCCAACTACTTCTCAGTGAAATCATATATGGAGGATGTCCTACAAAGCAAGGGACTTTACCGGATTACCTCGGAGAAAGAAACTGAACATGATGATGATAATAAGAAAATAAAATGGGAAAAAAAAAAAAGATGACTATCATGGATTAATAGGAATTTACATTTCTATTGACTTACGATTCCACCTTCGGGAATTAATGTTCCATACACAACTTAGGAAAATTTGGAAACTTTGTTTGGTAAACACAATGAAATTTGAGGTCATCATCTTGAAAATGAATTGATTACCTTAAATGAAGGTGATTTCTCTTGCATACAAGACTATTTGTCTAAGTACAAGACCCTTAGACTCTTACTTGATGAATGCGACATAAAAAGGAAAGTCGAGAAATGTATTTTTCATATCGTTTCCAATGTTGGAATTGTCTATTCTTTGTTTGTATAGATACCTTTTACTCCATGAAAGAATCTTTTGTGATTCATTAAAAAACCCCCACTTTTGAATCTTTTTTTGATTCTCTGATTAGAGGGAAATATAAGCTCATAAATCTTGAATTATTGGGCAATGTTGATACATCCAACAAAGTCTTAGTGGCACAACAAAAAGATAAGTCCAAGCATCCTGTAATATCCCTCTTTTTGCTCCTTGTAAATTGTAATTGATTATTGTATGAGTTTCTGGTGAGGAGATCAAGGCCAAGGCCCCACCAGTAAGCCTCGTAACTTATGCGGTGAATCTTCCTAAGTTAGAAAAAAAAAATGATAATTCCATCCAACGACAGGATAACCCATCCCCTAATGGGAAAGATGTCGAAGGAATTCCAGTTATAATCTCTAGGGGAGACCTTAATGACTAGGAAAATCAAGAGGATCTAGTTATTCTGGCACCTCATGCATGAGACACTTGGAACAAAAAGTATGGTAAGGTTCAAACCTATGTAGGACTAACATCTGCTTGCTATTTTTAATATCATCCTAGACAAGACCAACATGCATTCGACACGTGGAAAACAAACAGAAGTAAGGAAATATACCCTTATATATATTAAGGAGAGACTAAATCATATTCTAGGTAAGGAGGTGATATCTACTTAGTCCAGTTCGATTAAATGACTCCTTGGGGAATTAACGATTATTTCTATAAAATAATTTGGGTAATGAGAGGAATAATTGTTATGGATATTAATAGTAACCTAAAAATCTGGCATAGCTACACTTGATTTTGGAACAATGACACTTTAGTTGTGTAGAGATGAATAAATTTCCTTTGGAAATTTATTGAATATGGTAAAAGAATTATAAACTTATGTCCATACCCTAGGTGCTATTGTAAACACTTATGGAAAAGGAAGTTTATAATATCTCTATTGATATATATATGATGGTAGTGGAATCTTATAATCCATTATTGGCCTTGCGAATTAAAACTATTAATTTCTTAATATATGTATATTTTTGTATGGAACTCTATCTAAGGAATAAGTTTTAAACTTATTAGAAAAGGGGAAAATCCCTTTCTAGAACCCTTCCAAGAACAACAAGCTCGCTCTCTCTCAACAACTACTCCATTACACATTTTAATTTAAAAGAAATGCACCGATGGCAGAGGGAACACCATTGAGTTACGGAAGTTGATTGTTTCCTGGTGTTGTCCTTTCTGGATTTGGGATTGGACACATGTAGGATTTTGCTTCGACATTAACTAACAGCCATCACGATCTTCCTGAAGTAATGATGGTGATTTGTTTTGTGAACCGACCTTAAAATGGGGGATTCCCTCATAGCATGGGTGAACTCTCCAAAGAGAGTGTAGGTTAGTCGAGTATTAAATAGTGCAGTCGCAACCAGTGAAGGGGGGGGAAAATGGGATTTCTACGATGGGAAAATTCCTTCTTCTCTTTAGTAATGTAAGCATTTTTTTTTTATCTGCGAGGAGCAAACAATGAAGGGAAAGAATCCTACAGTACTTAGATCTTGGAGTTCTGGAAGGCGTGACGGCTTCAAGAAAAAAACTCTACACTGGAGATAGACAGTAAGCGCTATTAACCTCTGCTACATTTAAGGGACAGGTAAGTGTTATTTCACCATTCGCGCCTTGGAATTTTGTGTCCTCGACCGATCTGTTGAGTTAACAACTAGTCGTTTTTTTTTAAAAGAAGTCGATTCCACCCTGAGAGTGATATCTCCGTTAATATTTTATGCATAGTCTAATTTAGATCTCGGGAATCAATAGCGCACTGGCTGGGCAAACATATAGTTCTTAGGAATCACGGCATCCCTTACAGTTTCTGTAGAAGTTAAATTAAAAGCATTTGTAGAGCGTTAGCATTCAGTTTGGGAAAAGATCTATTTGTTGCCAGGGATCGTGGCATTTCCTCCATCTATTTTCTTTTGTTGTTTTCCTTTTTTTTGGTATTTATGTCTGCTCGCAAATTGAGGGGCGATTTTGATTCTATATATATGTATAGATATTACTGTTGCAATGAAGGGGTATCAGCGATATAAGGGAATGGGAGCCTCTGTAAAAAGAAGCCCGATCCCAAGTTAGTTAAGGAGTGCATGTATTTTGTTCAATCTGGGTATAAGAGACATCCGAGGTTTGTTACGGGAATCTTATCTTTCTGCATGATTCTTTTTTTGATCTCTGTGATTGTTATTTAAAAGCTTTGCATGATTCTTATTTCCGATCTCTGTGATTGTTATTTAAAACTCTGCATGATTCTTATCAAATTCGATCATTGTGAGGGTGAATAAAGCTTTGCATGATTTTATCGAATTCGATTTAAAAAGCTCTGTATTATATTCTTATGGGTAAAAGATTGTGGGAGGATACCGATCTGCTTGACAATTTTGAAATGATGCGTAATGTCTTAACTCCGATCTTATTTAAAAGCTTTGCATGATTCTTATTTCCGATCTCTGTGATTGTTATTTAAAACTCTGCATGATTCTTATCAAATTCGATCACTGTGAGGGTGAATAAAGCTCTGCATGATTTTATCGAATTCGATTTAAAAAGCTCTGTATTATATTCTTATGGGTAAAAGATTATGGGAGGATACCGATCTGCTTGACAATTTTGAAATGATGCGTAATGTCTTAACTCCGATCTCAGAGTAACATGAACTCGATCTGCTTGATGCATAGTAACTCTGTGTTATACACTAGTTTATTTCTGTGAATGAAACAATGTGAAGAAGACTTCGGTTTGAGACATTGCCAAGGTAAATTGATCGTCATGTTTAATGATAATACATGCAATCGTATTTTATCTCCATCCTTGTGTAACACTACTTCTGCGTTTTTGTTTTGATCTCTATAGGAGAGGACCTTATCTACATCTCTGTTTTTATAATAGATTCGATTGGCAATTATTCCGACCTCTGGGTTGATTTTTTTTGTTTAGACCTCTGTGGTGTAAGGGGGTGGTTAAGCTCGTGATGTTCATGTGCTTGAGATTGGTGTTTTTCTTTAATTAATACTGTCTGATCTTGCTGCACAGAGCAATATTAGGGTTAGGTTGTATTTGAATATTGCAGTTTGCTTCTTGATCTTGATGCCTGCTAGGGAAAAAGCGTTGGCATCCTGGATCGTGGTAAATCCTCTTGATGGGTATGACGGGTTATTTCTTTTGTTATTTGATATTATCAATTCTGGTGGAATGCGTTTCACTATTGAGCTTGTTGCAATGACCAATCTCTGAGAAAATGTACTGCTCTCTGCTATGCTTTGCGTCTATTGTTTCTGTGTTGAATAACATCTGCAGACTGGAAGTCCGAGAAGGACCTCAGTATTCATATAATGTCAGTTGAACTGTCATGATAAATACTTCCATGATAACGGCTGAAGAAAGCATAAAAGAAGTAGCAACAATGATGTTGTTGGTTGTAACCACTGAGATGTAAGAAGTGGATTCCCGGATTGTTTATTAATATATGAGATAACCTTCCTTTGTGGACGTAGCCCAATAGGGGTGAACCACCGGAAATTGTTCTCGTCTTATGTGCATGTGTGTTATGGTTGTTGATATGTATTTTGTTATGGGAATTTCTTGATATCATGAGATAAAATGTATGGTTGAAGGGAGACCCAAGGGGCTGAAATGGTAATACTTAATAACATAAGTAAATTGATTTTTTCTTTTATAAGATGTCAAGTGTATGTACAAGGATTAACTACATGTTGGTAATAACGTTTTTATTTCGAAGATCTTTGAGGTAAGAAAATTAATTTTCACCAATATACTAACATGCAAATCACGGAGATGTTACATATGGTATCAGAGCACAGGTTGCAAACACTTGGGCTTAGTTGGGCTCAGTTGAGGAAAAGAATATAAGTTGGTCAAGGGAACTCAATCGATAAGACGCAAACAAAGAAATTATGTTCCAAAGAACGAGCAAGAGGTAATCGACAAGATGTGTTTTAAATCACAAGTAAGTATGGTCCACTTGTCGAAACGTTATAAAGGAAAAGCATTGTCGATATGTGAGCATTTTATATGTTTCCTTATGAAGTTGAATGATCTTCCATTAATAGATACTAGAGGATGAATATCTGCTCATACTCTACATTTAGTTTCATTAAATGATAAGGAAGTATTCTTTAAAAATGATTAAAATAGTTGGACTATGTTCCTATCTTTATCTTGTTGATCTTGTTAATTATTTTCATATACATTGATCATAATGATAGTGATAAGAATCATAGGAGCATTGCATGTTCAAACGTTTATAAGGGTTGTATAAACATAATTAGGATTATTTACCTAATGAAAGATGCACGCTCATATCTGATCGAACGATGCCATTGGTATGGATTTAGTACATATATGAGTCAAGTCATAGACATTCATCATAAGTACTTGATTGCTTCAATTCTATTTTTTTTTAGGATTAGAAAAGTCTAGGCTTGGAAATGTGACTATACAAATGAAGGCCGGATAGCAAACATTGAATCATAAAGGTTGAATGGATGATGGTTAGGTCATATAAAGATATGTATATATAGGTTGAAGTTGAAGCACTCCGAAAGGTTATATAGTATGAGAATTATGAAAGGGTGTAAGGTACAATTAGGTCATTATAAGGAGGATTGAAAAATTGTTGTGAAATTACCTAGTTATTGATGTCACGCACCTATGTTGGGATGATTGTATTAAGTATGTACACAAGATTTGCAGGGTGGAGATGATCCTTATCATTTAGAAAAATACATAAATTGTACTAAGTGAGTAACCCCTGAAATTCTCTGTGTAGGCTATCTGTTATGTAGAAAGAAAATTTTCATTTTAGTTTTATTTTTTTATTTTTCTCTAACGATTTCAGAGTTGGAATAATAGACATCGTACAGTGGAGGATTGATCGAAAGATGAATAGAAGAATTGACTAAATGTTATTGAGGGAGTTATATTGATCTTATCCCTTGATAAATAGAAGGTCTGGAAGATGTTTGTACATTATATTGGATGTTATAGGTGATGGTTACAATATAGAATGTTAGTTAGGTGTTCTTACTTCTATGCTTTATTTTAGTACGAAACACATGATATGGCAGATAAGATGGTTAATATTGAATACACAATAGATCTTCAACGTTAATATAAGTGATGTTACATGTGTTATTCTATGATTTCACATCCAAGAGGAATACTATACAAACAATAGATGGTTAGAAGAGTTGTATGAATGATTAGCAAAGGGTCACCCTCAGGGTAAAAGGTTGAAAGGTATAGGAATTAACTTTATTTGGTTAGATAGACGTTCTACCGTGTGAAATTTTCTATGACTAGGAAATTGTTGTCCTTATTATCTCTTGTGGCATGGGATTGTATAGAATAAGGGAGTATAAATGTGTGACACATGAACACGCTTGTACCCTTGCTTGTAGTTTTAGAAGGGATGATGGTTATAATTAAAGTATACATGTGTATTCTAAGTAGTTAATAGGATGCATACGAGGAAACTGTAGGATTTTAATTTTATATATATATTCTATTTCGGCGATCCTTACTAAGAATGTCGGGATACTGGGAGTGGTTGACAGAAGGATTATACTTTTATGTGATTAAGATTTATGTTTAGATGCATGGATACCTTGGTAATATGTATCATTTTTTATATATATGTTCTTATGATGTTGAGGGGATTACTAATGTGTGTTAATGTAAGTAAAACATACCCCTTGGCATGTGAGGTCATACAATAAAGTGATATGCAGCCTCCTTCATAAAGGTATGTGACTATCTTTATGAAACTATACAAGTATATATGAAGACGATTTAGTGTTACTTACATGATGTTGGCATGTGCAAGAAAAGTAGTATAATTAAATGGGTGCTTGACACAGTTAAAGTTAAGGATTGATGTGAACTGAATGTAATGTCCATAGGAAGAATGTAGTTCAAGGCATTATGTAATCCTATTAATTAAGCTAGTGATGTTAATTTTAGATGATGATCTTCTTATTTTTGTGCATAAGGGAAAGATCTTCTTACAAATATTTTAACTTGCTACTAACAGGTGAATTTGGCTGATGGTCCAAATTTTGTGGAGCTTGTGGAAAGACAAGAGCATGAACATTATGCAAGGTGAATTTGGCTGATGGTCCAAATTTTGTGGAGCTTGTGGAAAGACAAGAGCATGAACATTATGCAAGGTAAAACAAGGGGGTGAGGATTTAAGATACACATCACAACTGCTATTTATTCTTTTAATATTTTTATAATTATTGTTGAATAAAGAACTATACCCAAATTGGTCGGAGTAACCTTATGGTTACAAAATGTAATATGACAAACTAATTGATAAAATTTGAAAGAGATTTTCCTGGACTCAAGCGAGGAGGCTTGAGGGGAAATAGATTCCATGAATCAAACAAGAAGGTTTGAGGGGAATTATGTGAAGAGTGCGTTAAGGGCACTGAAAAACTCCCGAGAAATCAGGGAGTTGACAGCCGCTAGGATTCTTGAAGGAATCAGCAAGCTGTAAAGACCTAGGCAAACTATAAGAGAATGCATATGCGGGAGACAGGACGCTGCTTAGTATGCATGAGAGAAAGTATTGCTGCGTGAGCACTGTGGTGTTAGGCAAGAAATCTCTGAAATAATTGCCGTGTGAGCACTGAGGTGTTAGGCAAGAAATTTGAAAGGATGGATGTGTGAGCACTGGAGTACCAGGCAATAATTTCCTGGATCAAGTAAATAATGTGTTTGATTAATTCAACAGTTAAATTCTTGGAACACCGGATTTATGTCTGTTAGTAAAGGTGCAACCAAGGCTAAAGGATATCCCATGAGTTATAACTATTTTTGTCGCAATAAAAGGCTCATTGTATATGTTTCAGAATTTGATTATGGAATTGATGATAAGTTTTTATGGATTCTTTGAATTATGGTTTTGTAGTCGAAAGTACAAGCATGACCAATAATGACTTGCGAGAAATTCATGAAAGTACGAAGAAGGTCAAAGTATAATTAATGAAGCAAGAAAAGGATGACTACCGAAATGGAGACGAACTGCCGAAAAGTATGAACACCGAGGACGGTGTTAATTTTTAAGGGGGAAGGGATGTAATATCCCTCTTTTTGCTCCTTGTAAATTGTAATTCATTATTGTATGAGTTTCTAGTGAGGAGATCAAGGCCAAGGCCCCACCAGTAAGCCTCGTAACTTATGCGGTGAATCTTCCTAAGTTAGAAAAAAAAATGATAATGCCACCCAACGACAGGATAACCCATCCCCTAATGGGAAATATGTCGAAGGAATTCCAGTTATAATCTCTAGGGGAGACCTTAATGACTAGGAAAATCAAGAGGATCTAGTTATTCTGGCACCTCATGCATGAGACACTTGGAACAAAAAGTATGGTAAGGTTCAAACCTATGTAGGACTAACATCTGCTTGCTATTTTTAATATCATCCTAGACAAGACCAACATGCGTTCGACACGTGGAAAACAAACAGAAGTAAGGAAATATACCCTTATATATATTAAGGAGAGACTAAATCATATTCTAGGTAAGGAGGTGATATCTACTTAGTCCAGTTCGATTAAATGACTCCTTGGGGAATTAACGATTATTTCTATAAAATAATTTGGGTAATGAGAGGAATAATTGTTAGGGATATTAATAGTAACCTAAAAATCTAGCATAGCTACACTTGATTTTGGAACAATGACACTTTAGTTGTGTAGAGATGAATAAATTTCCTTTGGAAATTTATTGAATATGGTAAAAGAATTATAAACTTATGTCCATACCCTAGGTGCTATTGTAAACACTTATGGAAAAGGAAGTTTATAATATCTCTATTGATATATATATGATGGTAGTGGAATCTTATAATCCATTATTGGCCTTGCGAATTAAAACTATTAATTTCTTAATATATGTATATTTTTGTATGGAACTCTATCTAAGGAATAAGTTTTAAACTTATTAGAAAAGGGGAAAATCCCTTTCTAGAACCCTTCCAAGAACAACAAGCTCGCTCTCTCTCAACAACTACTCCATTACACATTTTAATTTAAAAGAAATGCGCCGATGGCAGAGGGAACACCCTTGAGTTACGGAAGTTGATTGTTGCCTGGTGTTGTCCTTTCTGGATTTGGGATTGGACACATGTAGGATTTTGCTTCGACATTAACTAACAGCCATCACGATCTTCCTGAAGCAATGATGGTGATTTGTTTTGTGAACCGACCTTAAAATGGGGGATTCCCTCATAGCGTGGGTGAACTCTCCAAAGAGAGTGTAGGTTAGTCGAGTATTAAATAGTGCAGTCGCAACCAGTGAAGGGGGGGGAAAATGGGATTTTTACGATGGGAAAATTCCTTCTTCTCTTTAGTAATGTAAGCATTTTTTTTTTTATCTGCGAGGAGCAAACAATGAAGGGAAAGAATCCTACAGTACTTAGATCTTGGAGTTCTGGAAGGCGTGACGGCTTCAAGAAAAAAACTCTACACTGGAGATAGACAGTAAGCGCTATTAACCTCTGCTACATTTAAGGGACAGGTAAGTGTTATTTCACCATTCGCGCCTTGGAATTTTGTGTCCTCGATCGATCTCTTGAGTTAACAACTAGTCGTTTTTTTTTTAAAGAAGTCGATTCCACCCTGAGAGTGATATCTCCGTTAATATTTTATGCATAGTCTAATTTAGATCTCGGGAATCAATAGCGCATTGGCTGGGCAAACATATAGTTCTTAGGAATCACGGCATCCCTTACGGTTTCTGTAGAAGTTAAATTAAAAGCATTTGTAGAGCGTTAGCATTCAGTTTGGGAAAAGATCTATTTGTTGCCAGGGATCGTGGCATTTCCTCCATCTATTTTCTTTTGTTGTTTTCTTTTTTTTTGGTATTTATGTATGCTCGCAAATTGAGGGGCGATTTTGATTCTATATATATGTATAGATATTACTGTTGCAATGAAGGGGTATCGGCGATATAAGGGAATGGAAGCCTCTGTAAAAAAAAGCCCGATCCCAAGTTAGTTAAGGAGTGCATGTATTTTGTTCAATCTGGGTATAAGAGACATCCGAGGTTTGTTACGGGAATCTTATCTTTCTGCATGATTCTTTTTTTGATCTCTGTGATTGTTATTTAAAAGCTTTGCATGATTCTTATTTCCGATCTCTGTGATTGTTATTTAAAACTCTGCATGATTCTTATCAAATTCGATCACTGTGAGGGTGAATAAAGCTCTGCATGATTTTATCGAATTCGATTTAAAAAGCTCTGTATTATATTCTTATGGGTGAGGGGGAGATGGTGAGCGACGAGGGTTTGGAGGTTCGAGACGGGCGGTGGGTTGCACCCTGCAGACGAATGCAGGTCGTCAGCAGGTACGAACAGCCGCACGCCACCCCAGATGGAATTCTACCATGGTAAAACCGTTTGGGCTTTTACTCCACCGGATCGTTTTCCTCTTTCAGGCTCTCTCCCACAGCGAAGGTTACTATTCCGTTTAGGGTTCCATTGGGGGTTACTATGGATGATGTAGACTATAGCAGTGATAACCTACGGCACCACGATATCTGGGCTTCGCCACCTAGCGCTTTCCGGCATCAGGAGGAGCATGGCGGTTTAGGGTTTGGTGGTTTTTCTGGTAACCGTCCTCTTGATGGACCTCTGTCCCCTCCGGTGAACACCTGTCAACCCTTTCATTCCTGCTCGCCGTTCTGGGAGGGGTCTACTGCTCGTTTGTCACCTGAGACTCATGCCGTGAACATCTGGGGTGTCAGGGGTTTTTGCACCTCCCCATCACCGGAGCCGCTGAGTGCAGGCATTGGAGACCTGCCTGACTTCATTACTTCCACGGATAGCAAAAATCACCCCCCTTCTGCCCAGGATCTTCGAGCCGAGGTGGAGGGTCTTGAGGCGCGTCTGACAGAATCCCCGATACAACCCTGTGGGTTTGTCGCTGCTAATTTGGACTTCGTTGAACATAGAGGATTCTCTAGTCCTTCTGGGGACTCAGACCAGCGCGAATGTGGTCGTGAAGAGGGTACAGCTGGGGTTGCATCTACGGAACCCATTGTGAAAAGCCGGCGAAAATGGATAAAGAACTCCGGGAAGGCACCTAACTACGCGCTGGGGGAGGACATTGGCATGCATCAGATTGTAGGGATGGTTAAGTCGGTTCTGGTCGGTAGGGTTTATGGGAAATCTGTCAGCCTCAGGACTGTGATCTCGTGGGCCACGGGGGCATGGCTGGGACACTGTGGTTACGTGCCTCGTATCGTTGGGCTTTCAGGTGGGTGGTATGCTTTTCATTTTTCCTTGGATGCACATGCACATTGGGCATTAAGCCTCAATTGGTCTATTCTTAAAGTCCCTCTTCTGTTAAAGCCGTGGAACCCCCTCTTCGATGCCAGTCGTGAAAGATTGGATGTTATCCCTCTCTGGGTTCGTCTACCAGGACTCCCCCTTCACTACTGGACCGAGGAACACTTCCGAAGGATTGGGAACAACTTGGGATCCTATCTGGATGCTGACTTCTCCTTTGTGGCATCGGCGATGCAGAAAGTTGCACGCATCCTGGTGAGCATAAACGTCAGAGATGGACTATTTGAGACTATGGACCTGAAATGGGGGCCCTATACCTTTGTTCAGACACTAGACTATGAGAATGTGCCTTTCAGGTGTAGGCGGTGCCATGAATATGGCCACCCGGCCGTCGAGTGCCCTGTTCCTGTTCGGGTGCGGTTCGGTAATACCCACAAGCGCAGGGTGGTGGCCAAGGAGGTTGGACTGGACTCGGCTATGGATTCTGACGGTCAGCAGGGTTTTGCAACTCCTACTCTGGAGACACCGCTGGCGAGTCAGCCGGATGGTGAAGTTCCCATGGGTGGCGAGGTGGTTGCAGAAAACGATGATGAGGATGGCTCGGTCCCTGTTGCTGGTAACATGGTCGCTGCTGAAGAACCGCACATTACACTATCTCGAGACTCGGCACGGGAGGGTACATTGTTACCGATTCTTCGATCACCGGACTTGGCTGTAGGTGCTCCTTCTGTTACTCTTTTCAACCCTTCCTTCTGTCTTATTTTTAACAACTTTACATTTCCTGGTCAGGATTGGGTGGATGGCCTTAAAAATTTGCACATTTCCCCTCAGATGCTGTCTTCCATCACACCCCCACATAACACTGTAGCTCCAAGCCATGAAGTGGATCACCCACTTCTTGAATGCTCTCCGGATCTAAGCCATACTGCCATCTCTGAGCCGGATTTACCCTCTCCCGAACCCTCCTCTCCCACTGACCGCTCTAAATCTGGCTATTGGCTGAGATCCTTGACCTGTCCACCTGCGGGGGGGTTAGGGAAGGTGAATCCTAAGCCCCGCATTCCCCGAGGAAGGAAATCTTTCCTTTCCCATGCCAAGTCCCGAGCTTGCTCGGACCTTAAAAATGGTAAACAACTGTCTATTGAAAGGGCACTTAGAGCGGTGGATGCCCATTCGGAAGGGTTGCGATGAAGGTCATGTCCTACAACTGCCGAGGTCTTGCTGGTCCCTCCAAAAGACCAGTACTTCGTAGGATGCTGCAACTGGAACATCCTGATATTTTGTTACTACAAGAACTATGTGCACTGGGATTGATGTTGTTAACCGTCTGAAGGTTTGGTTTCCTGGTTGGGGATTTGAAGGCTTGGATGCCAGGGGACGCTCTGGTGGTCTGGAAATTGGCTGGAATGAAGCTAAGGTGTGTGTTTCCACCCTATGGGGAATGCACTCTGTGTTAGGAATGACTTGTAAGTCCTTGGAATTTGCTGAACACTTTACTATTGTTAACATTTATGGTCCTTACTGTGATCGTGAACCCTTTTGGAATGCTCTGTTGGATAAAGATCTGCTAAAAGGAACTACTACAATACTGGGAGGGGATCTAAATTTTTCTCTGGGGCATGCTGAGATTTGGGGACCACATGCTCAAATGGATCCTCTCACAAATTTTTTTATTCGTAAACTCTCTGATGGCAACTGGATTGATGTGGAGCCGGTTTTACTGAAACCCTCCTGGCGTAATATGAGAGCTGGTATGGAAAGAGTGGCCAAAAGGCTTGATCGTTTTCTTATCTCAGAACACATTGCGGAGACTTTTTTCTTTGTGAGGCAATGGATTGGGGCCGGGGGATGCTCTGATCATGATCCGATTTTTCTTGAACTGAAGGCTGGGCCTAACAAGCTGCCTGCTCCCATTAAATTCAACAAGGTGTGGCTGGAGGATCCAGCCTTTTTTGATTTGATCCAGCAGCACTGGCTACCTTACCACCAGGGATCCAATCTTACTGCAGCCTTTCATTTTGCGGAGAACATCAAACTTCTCAAGGAACCTATCAAATCTTGGGCAGCAGCCAAGAGAAAAAGGGAGGACAAGGAGCTTAAAGACATTGAAGAGGCCATCTCCATCTTTTCGGGGGGACCTGGAGGAGGGTTTGACTCACAGGCTACTAAGGAACAACTTGTATCTCTGATGGACAAAAGGAACAGGATACTTTTACACAATGAAGAGGCTTGGAGGCTTAAGAGCAGGGCCATTTGGCTGGAGAGCGGTGACGAAAACTCAAAGTTTTTCCATGCTTATGCTAAGGGTTGTAGATCTGTCAATACTATCTGGAGCCTTGAAGATTCGGATGGTAATTCCCAGGCCACCTTTGAAGGATTGGCTGGGATTGGGGTTAATCACTTTCAGGAACTTTTCAAAGCCAATAACAGGGTGAACATTGAAGAGGTCCTCAGAGTTGCCCAACTCTTTCCTCGCTTCGCTGAGGAGGAGGACAACAGGAGGCTTATGGACAACATAACTATGGACGAATTGAAGAAGGTACTTAGCAGCTTTCAGAAGGACAAAAGTCCGGGGCCAGATGGATGGACGATTGAATTCTTTATAGCTCTCCTTGATATTATTGGTGAAGATCTCTTGCAGCTGATTGAGGACTCCAGGAGGGAAGGCAGAATCTCGGCCAGTATAAACTCTACTTTCATTGCTCTTATTCCGAAAGGGGACACTCCTTCCACGCTCAATGATTTTCGACCCATCTCACTGTGCAACTGTGTGTATAAAATTGTTACAAAGGTGATCGCTAGCCGACTAAAACCTTTATTATCCACACACATCTCTGAGGAGCAGTTCGGGTTCCTTGAAGGACGTCAGATACATGAAGCCATTGGATTAGCACAGGAGGGTCTTCATAGTATCAAATCCAGTAAGCAGAAAGGTGCAGTTCTCAAAGTTGATCTTTCTAAAGCATTTGATAAGGTTAGTTGGTTATATATCCGTCTCATGCTTACTCACTTGGGTTTTGAGATTGGTTTCATTCGATGGATCATGAGCTGTATTACCACTGTCTCTTTTTCGATACTTATGAATGGAGCAGCGACACCTTTCTTCCACTCTGGGCGTGGTCTTCGCCAGGGTTGCCCTCTATCCCCTCTGTTATTTTTATTGGTGGCTGAAAGCTTGAGTAGGGCCATTAAGGAAGCTAAGTGATCCGGAGATATCGAAGGGATCCTTGTAGCTCCGGGTACCGCTCTCACACATCTACTCTTTGTGGACGACATTCTGATATTCTGCTCTGGCTCTAGAAGGGAGGCCGTTAAATACAAGGAAATTCTGGACCTCTTCTCCGTTGCAACTGGTATGGAGATCAACATTGATAAATCTACTATTACGGCTTCACTACTGGATGAGGAGGATCTGCACACCCTTACTGAACTGTTCCCCTTCCAGCTCCTTAACCTTTCAGTAGGGCTACGTTACCTGGGATTTCATTTAAAGCCTAATAACTACCTAAAACACGACTGGGTTTGGCTCTTGGAGAAACTGGAAAAAAGACTCAAGAGCTGGAGCTTCAGGTGGCTCTCACGTGCTGGCAGATTGATCTTGGTGAAGTCGGTTCTAGAAGCCATTCCAGTTTATTGGATGTCCCTGGCCTGGATACCTAAGGGGACGCTGGAAGCCACATGTAAAATATGCTTTCGCTTCTTGTGGAAGGGTAAGGAAGATGCTCATGTTACGCCTTGGGTGAAATGGGAACGTATTGCCACTCCCAAAGCATTGGGAGGATGGGGTCTCAAAAACATTTTCTACTTCTCTCAGGCTTTGGCTGCCAAATGTGGTTGGAGGCTAATCACATCTGGAGGGTTTTGGGCTCGTATTATGACTCTCAAATATATTGCACCGGACTCTGTGGAGGATTGGATTAGGTCCCCGAACAAGACACATAAAGGAGGGTCTGTCATTTGGAAAGCACTTGTCTCCTCCTTTCATGTAATCGAACAGAACCTTGTTTGGGATGTTGGTAACGGACGAAGGTTGAGGGTTGGCAGAGATCCTTGGGTCGGCTGTGAAGCACAGCATATCCTGTCTGATGGACTGATCCTGGAATTGCGGCATCGGCATATTACTGCTCTTCATCACTTGGCGGATGGGGAAAATCTCTGGATGGGAAGACCTGTTTGGAGGCGAGCTGAAACTTTTGGACTTGACTTGGTCCTGGAAGATGAACTTAGATCATATTTGCGAGCTCTCAGCAGGGATCAGATCTATCTTAATGATGAGGATCACACCATGGTCTGGGATGGGGATCCCTCTGGTTCTTATACTCCGAAATATGGTTATCAATGGATCTGTGCGAATTTTTGGGACAGGGAACAGGTGTGGTGGTGGAAAACTATCTGGAGATTGCAGAGCCCTCTTAAAGCGCTCCTTTTCTTGTGGTGCATCTTAGCTAATCACGTTCCCACCTGGGATTTCCTGCAAAAACGAAACCATCAGGGGCCCGGTAGGTGCAACCTGTGTTCACATGACGAGGAAACAGTTTTACATCTTTTTCTCCACTGTAGCTTCATTAAGGCGGTCTGGCAGGTTGTGTCTCGGATACTAAAAGTAAATTTCAGATGGGATGGGCACTCTCTGGTAGAAGCCTGGCGTAGTTGGAATGAGAACTCTGTGTATGCTCCTTACAAAGGTCTCCCCTCTATTGTCATTTGGGGCACTTGGTTATCCCGTAACAACTGCCTATTCTCGGACAAAGTTGGTTTACCAGCTTTAGTGGCCATCAACAGCTGTGGCATCCACCTTGCTCTTCATCGATGCAAAAAGGCCACCTCCATTAGGAACATTCAACCCTTGAATCTTGATACTACACTGCCTTGGGGTTTCTTCGACGGGGCCTGCCAGAACAATATCTGTGGGGGAGGGGCGCTACTGTTTTTATCCCCCACACACTATTTTGGGATGTCATTTGGATTTGGGAGAGGAACCAACAACTGGGCTGAGATTCTCAGCCTTAAGCTCTTACTCTCCTTTGCTTTGGAACAAGGGGTCAGAACTATTACTGTTTATGGGGATTCATTGAATGTGATTAACTGGGTCAATGGACTGTATCAGTGCAACAATCGAAAAATTGCTGGGGTTTTGGAACACATTCAGAATGTCACTCACACCTCTGATACTTTTACTTGCAGGCATGTATTTCGGGAAAACAACACAGAGGCAGACAAAGCCTCGAAGGAAGGCCTGACACTTGCTACCGGTCTCTGGAAAGTAACTGAATTTTTGAATGGGGTCAGCAGGGAACTTTACCACAGGCCTTTCATCGATTGATCTATTCTTTGGCCTCTATGTTATTACTGGGAGATCTCTTTTCTTACTGTTTACACTGTCTGTACATATTATCTAGCTCAATTTTGTAACTAAAAGATCCACACAGACTGCAACTTCTATGAAAATTTTATCGCCTGTTTATCGGCTTTTTACATACATGATGTAATGGATGTTATTGCTCACATGGTGAGAACATCACACTTTTGCTCAGACTTAGTGCCACTGGTTATCAAAGACCTATTCCACTCATAATGAGTGTTGACTTTCTATGTAATTTCGTACTCTTAAGGATGAAATGAAATTATGCTTTTTTTTCGAGGAAAAAAAAAATTATATTCTTATGGGTAAAAGATTATGGGAGGATACCGATCTGCTTAACAATTTTGAAATGATGCGTAATGTCTTCACTCCGATCTTATTTAAAAGCTTTGCATGATTCTTATTTCCGATCTCTGTGATTGTTATTTAAAACTCTGCATGATTCTTATCAAATTCGATCACTGTGAGGGTGAATAAAGCTCTGCATGATTTTATCGAATTCGATTTAAAAAGCTCTGTATTATATTCTTATGGGTAAAAGATTATGGGAGGATACCGATCTGCTTGACAATTTTGAAATGATGCGTAATGTCTTAACTCCGATCTCAGAGTAACATGAACTCGATCTGCTTGATGCATAGTAACTCTGTGTTATACACTAGTTTATTTCTGTGAATGAAACAATGTGAAGAAGACTTCGGTTTGAGACATTGCCAAGGTAAATTGATCGTCATGTTTAATGATAATACATGCAATCGTATTTTATCTCCATCCTTGTGTAACACTACTTCTGCGTTTTTGTTTTGATCTCTATAGGAGAGGACCTTATCTACATCTCTGTTTTTATAATAGATTCGATTGGCAATTATTCCGACCTCTGGGTTGATTTTTTTTGTTTAGACCTCTGTGGTGTAAGGGGGTGGTTAAGCTCGTGATGTTCATGTGCTTGACATTGGTGTTTTTCTTTAATTAATACTGTCTGATCTTGCTGCACAGAGCAATATTAGGGTTAGGTTGTATTTGAATATTGCAGTTTGCTTCTTGATCTTGATGCCTGCTAGGGAAAAAGCGTTGGCATCCTGGATCGTGGTAAATCCTCTTGATGGGTATGACGGATTATTTCTTTTGTTATTTGATATTATCAATTCTGGTGGAATGCGTTTCACTGTTGAGCTTGTTGCAATGACCAATCTCTGAGAAAATGTACTGCTCTCTGCTATGCTTTGCGTCTATTGTTTCTGTGTTGAATAACATCTGCAGACTGGAAGTCCGAGAAGGACCTCAGTATTCATATAATGTCAATTGAACTGTCATGATAAATACTTCCATGATAACGGCTGAAGAAAGCATAAAAGAAGTAGCAACAATGATGTTGCTGGTTGTAACCACTGAGATGTAAGAAGTGGATTCCCGGATTGTTTATTAATATATGAGATAACCTTCCTTTGTGGACGTAGCCCAATAGGGGTGAACCACCTGAAATTGTTCTCGTCTTATGTGCATGTGTGTTATGGTTGTTGATATGTATTTTGTTATGGGAATTTCTTGATATCATGAGATAAAATGTATGGTTGAAGGGAGACCCAAGGGGCTGAAATGGTAATACTTAATAACATAAGTAAATTGATTTTTTCTTTTATAAGATGTCAAGTGTATGTACAAGGATTAACTACATGTTGGTAATAACGTTTTTATTTCGAAGATCTTTGAGGTAAGAAAATTAATTTTCACCAATATACTAACATGCAAATCACGGAGATGTTACACATCCCAAGAAGCAACATCCTTGCAATAATAAGAAAAACAAGGGTCCCAAACCCTCTTAGCCAACTCATCCTTCCAAAAATGACAAAGGAACCAAATCAAAAGGTAGGAAGACTAAGCATCATTGCAACTTTTGCAGGAAAGATAATCATGATGCTAAATGTTTCAATAATATGGAATCCTTGGAAGCAACAATGAAGAAGCAAAACATCATCCTTTATTTGTCATCAAAATCTACATCTCACAGACATGCAGTATGTGCTTTTGTTTTTTCCTTTAATGCATCTTCTTCTTCTTCGAATGAGTGGTTCATTGATTATGGAGCATCTTATCATATGGCTAAGGACAAATCCATATTTTATACTATGAATGAATGCCATATTTTTTAGTTATGATAGCTCTCTTAGTGTTGTAGGATTTGGAACAGTTCAAGTAGAAAATGGTCAATTTAATGATATACTATGTGCTCCAAGAATTTCCTACAATTTGTTGTCGGTCTCTCAAATTACTCAATTTGGTGAAGGTATGACTGTAACACTTACACCTCACTAATTTATAATCAAGGATTTCGAATATCCTAAGCATGTCCTCGACACTAGAATTGTTGATGATTACCAGGTTTTACAAATTTAACAACTTTGGGTCATCACCTTTTCCCTTAGTTTTTGTTGCTCGCATCGATGACTTGAGCAAACTTTGGCATGAGTGATTTGATAACTTAAATTATCGCTCATTTAAAAAACTATGTAAAGAAAATATGGTGACAGGTCTTCTGATGGTATCTTATAGGGATGATATTTGTTCTAGTTGTGTACTTAGAAAACATCATCGAGATATTTTTGACAAACGTGTCTGTGCCATGCCTTGAACCCCTTTAAGATTGTGGATAGTGACTTGTATGGTCCTCTTCCATCTGTTGATGTATATATAACTTCGGAATGTATTTCATATATATTTATTGTACCCTTATAAGAGATGTGTTATTCCTCTATAAGGAAGTGTCGTCATGTGTATTGACAAGTGTCGCAAGTGTGTGTACTTGGCGATGGGTTATTAGACCACCATGTGTTGGGTCAGCCCTGAAATATATATTATATTGTGGATGTACCTAGCTAGACAAGTCAGCCCCATAGTGTAACTGGGAAAACAGACTGGTATAAATAGAGATCGGGAGATCTCTATTTGGATCACTCGGAAACCCACACTTCTCTCACTCAAAAAGTGGCACACTAGTGAGGAGGAGGATCATCTGCTACTAGGAGATTATCTCAGTGTATTTTCATTGTACTTTGGTTGAGCCATTGCTCTCTCTATCTCTGAGGAAGTTGTGGGGTTTTTCACCTTAGGGTTTTCCCCACGGAAACTCTGTGTCTCTTGTCTCTCATGCTTTTGATTCTTGTGATTCTTGTCATGCTTCTTGTGATTGTTATGCATTGATATACTGTATATGTTATTCTCTCAGTGAAGATCCTATAGTATTGTGAATTAATGCTCAAAATTTTACATGGTATCAGAGCTAACCTGAGAAGAAGACATTTTGTAGTGACGGAAACTTGAGTTTCTTGTTTATTGGGTTTCTCTCCACAGTTTTTGAAAAAGCTATATAGTAGATTGACTCTACTCATCAAGGAGAATCTATCTGTTCAATCAGAACTCAATTTTGAGCATTTTCAGATCTGGCCCTAAAAATTAAGGTTTCCACAAAAATAGGAATTTCTTAAATCTGAAGACATAGCTAGAAGCTCCTTGCAAAAATCTAAGTTTAGAGCTTTGGATTGATATTTTTGGCTAGTTAGATCTTCGGAAAACTCAAACCCTAATTTAGGGCTCTCCCTCGTGAACCCAGGAGGACAAAAAAGGAAAATCTGAAGGGTAAAGCTTTACTGATCTCAAATTCTGAATGCACTAGGCTGATCAGCTCATCAAGGCGCATCTTTCTATCCTTTCAGAAAGTTGAAATTCACATTTTGAATTTTTAGGGTTTTTTCGACAAACCCTAATTTGGGACCAAATCAAGTTTTCAACAATTCAAGTGGTAATACTTAAATCTTTTCTATTTCCATTTGAAGTACTCTTTAAGATGTCTCACCACTTCAAGCTTGAGGATAAGCTTGAAGAGGATGATATCCTCCAAGCTTGGAAGTATAGGATTGGGTTAATCGTGGAAGAGAATGAGTTGGACTCATATATAAAAGAAGACATCCCTATCCCAGAGGATGAAGAGGCTAACGTATTGCATAAGAAGAACTTGGTCAAGGAAAAGAGAATCATTGTTGATTCTATCAAAGACCATCTCATACCCCATGTGTCTCCTCTAAAGACACCCAAGGAGATGTTTGACTCTTTAACCAAGCTATTTGAAGGGAAGAACATAATTCGGAAAATGACCCTGCGGAACCAATTGAAAGGAGTAAAGTTTCAGAATGGAGAAACCATTCAATCTTATTTTTCTAGGGTCTCCTAGATTAAGGAACAACTGGAAGCAGTATATGAAATGGTGGAGAATGGTGAAGTTGTCATGACCACTCTAAATGGCCTACCAAGGTCATGGGATTCCTTTATTCAAGGAATTTGTGCAAGGAAGAAGTTGATCTCCTTCAACAGATTGCGGGAAGAATGTTCTCAAGAAGAAGCAAGGCTTGTGGACCGAGAAGAAAAGATGGGAAGTGAAGATCAAGCTCTCACAGTACACACCAAGAAAGGAAGGTCAAAGAGAGAGCACTCTCATACCAAGAAATCTTCACACTATCATCAACACAAAGATAAGAAAGATCTCAGATGCTTCTCATGTAATGAGAAAGGTCATTTTGGTTTAGAATGACCGAAGAACAAAAGGAACAACAACATCAAGAAGAAGAAGGGCAGTAGGAAGAGATATCATGTTCATGCTGTTGAAGATGATGAACCACCCAAGAAGAAGGCTATGGCAGAAAGTGATGATAGTGATGATGACTCATCAAGTGAAGAAGAATATGTTCTAATCTCTGGTCTCACAAGTACTATCTCCCATGGTTGTAATGATTGGTTAATTGACAGTGGGACTTCCAAACACATGACTGGGTTTAAGGAATCTTTTGTCAACCTATCTGAACATGAATCACCCCATAAGGTGAAACTTGGGGATGATTATCAATACCCAATCAAAGGAAGTGGTGAAGCCTCTTACAACCTAGATTCTAAAAAATCTTTGAAGATGCAAGAAGTCCTTTATGTACCTAGGCTCAATAAGAACTTACTCTCCATCTCTGCATTGGATGCAAAAGGTATGAGGGTTGCATTTGTTGATGGCCAAGTCCTAATGTGGCCAAAGGGAAAGACCATAGATGATGTAGTAGTGATTGGAGAGCAAGAGGGAGGTTTGTATAAATTGAAGGGACAACTTGAACATGCCATGGTGCATGAATCCATGGAGCCAAGTGAACTTTGGCATAGAAGACTTGCTCATATGCACTATAGGGCACTTCCAATTGTAAGCAAGGCTGTAGAGGGTCTTCCTCAAATCAAGACCAAACATGAAGGTGTTTGCAAAGGATGTGCAAAAGGTAAGAACATTAAGAAGGCTTTCTCAAGCAGTGAAAGCAAGGTGAAGGATATCCTGGAAATCATCCACTCAGATGTATGTGGTCCTATGTCATCCAGTTCTCTAAGTGGGTATGTTTACTATGTCTCCTTTATTTATGACTTATCCAGGAAGACATGGGTATACTTCTTGAAGAACAAAGATGAGGTGTTTGATAAGTTCAAGGAATTCAAAACCTTGATGGAGAATCAAATTGATAAGAAGATCAAAACATTCAGATCCAACAATGGTGGAGAATTCACCTCAGGTGACTTCAAGAAGCTTTGTAGTGATTCATGCATTAAGAGGGAGTTGATTGCTCCTTATAATCCTCAACAGAATGGAGTTGCAGAAAGGAAGAACAGAACAATCATGAAAGCAGCAAGGGCAATGCTGCATGACCAAGATCTACCTATGCATCTATGGGTAGAAGAAGCTAGAACAACTGTATATGTGCAGAACATAACACCCCACAAGATATTGGACAACAAGACACTAGAAGAGGTCTTTTCTGGTAAGAAACCTGAAGTCAACCATCTCAGGATATTTGGTTCTCCAGTATACACTCATGTCCCAAAGGAAAAGAGGACCAAACTAGATCCTTCAAGAAAGATAGGTATCTTTGTGGGTTACAGTGAAAGCTAGAAGGTTTACAGAATATACTTTCTAGGGTTCAAGAAGATTGATGTCAGCAGGGATGTAACATTTGATGAAAACTCGGCATTCATGAAATCAAGGAAGACACCTATCGAAGTTTATGAAGAACCTAAGGAAACTAGATTTCAAGACAATACCATGGCTGAAGCAATTCCAAAAGTTGTTCGTGAGTTTGAAGATCAGCAAGAACTTGTAGATCCACCCCGTGAGGATAACTCTCACAAGAACATGGGCTAGAGAGCTCATTCAAGATGTAGAAATATTTGGCATTTCAGAAGAAGAACACAAAGCAAAGAAGAGAACCAGATCACATACCAGCTATGTTGCTTTACTCTGTGACATTATGAACAAAGAACTTTCCAGTTATGAAGAAGCAGCGGAAAAGAAACAATGGAAGGATTCCATGGTTGAGGAATACCAATCAATAATGAAGAATGATGTTTGGAATGTTGTCCCAAGAACTAAAGAGAAGTTTGTTGTAACTTCAAAATGGATCTACAAAATCAAGCATGCTGCAGATGGCAGTGTAGAGAAATACAAGGAAAGATTCATAGCTCATGGCTTCTCTCAGAAAGAGGGAATAGATTATGAAGAAACTTTTGCACCTGTAGCCAGGTATACTTTCATCAAAACAATACTTGCCCTGGCTGCAGCAATGAAATGGAAAATACACCAAATGGATGGTGTAGTTGAAGAGGAAGTGTATGTGGAGCAGCCACTCGGTTTTGAAATACATGATAGGGAGTCTTATGTGTGTAGACTGAAGAAAGCCTTGTATGGCTTGAAGCCAGCCCCCATAACTTGGTATGGTAGGATGGACAGTTTCCTATCTGGTTTGGGCTTTACCAAGAGTAAAGCGGATTCCAACCTTTACTAGAAGGTTGAGGAAGGGAATCCTGTAATTCTACTTCTATATGTGGATGACTTATTTGTATCAGGAGATGACAGATTGATTGTAGTAACTAAGAGGAAGCTTGCTGCTGAGTTCGATATGAAAGATTTGGGAATGATGCATTATTTCCTAGGCATGGACGTGTGGTAGAATGCAGGTGGGATCTTCCTTGGTCAAGGGAAGTAAACAGTAGATATCCCAAAGAGATTCGGGATGATGGATTACAAGGGCATAGCCACACCCATGGCATCGAACATGAAGCTTCTATGTGATGCTTCATCTGAGCTGGTTGATGTCTCTATGTATCATCAGATGATTGGGTCCTTGATGTACCTGACGAACACGAGACGAGATATTTGCTTTGCGGTGAACACATTGAGCCAGTTCCTGACGGATCTGAGGAGTGTTCACCTGGTTGCTGTAAAGCATGTTCTGAGGTACCTAAAGGGTACAGTGGATTATGGGCTCAAGTATGAAGTGAATCAAAAGTTTAACCTGCAGGGTTATGTTGATTCAGATTGGGTAGGCAGTGCTACAAATAGGGAGAGCACATCTGGGTGTTGCTTCAGTATGGGATCAGGTGTGATCTCTTGGTTTAGCAGGAAGCAGTCCTGCGTAGCACTGAGTATAGTTGAGGCAAAGTAGGTTGCAACCTGTTCAGCTAGCAGTGAGGCAGTATGGCTTCAGAAGCTACTGTCTGAGTTATTTGATCTCCCATTGGATGCTACTGGTATCTTCTGTGATAACCAGAGTTGTGTGAAGCTGTCTGAGAACCCAGTGTTTCATGAAAGGTCGAAACACATAGAGATCAAATATCACTATATCAGGGATATGGTGCAGAGAGGAGCAGTGAAGCTCCTGTATGTTGCGACGGACGAGCAGATTGCAGATGTATTGACAAATCCATTAGCTAGAGTGAAGTTCGAGTACTTCAGAGAGAGGCTTGGTGCTCTTCAGATCAAGGACACTTCGAGGAAGAAGTGATGGACACATTTGCTGAAGCCATTCCAAGCATGTTGGAAGGAGGATCCTTCACATCGCTGTGGATGTAAGCGCTGGATGATGAGCATCAGGATGATGTTCTAGTTTTTGCTTTGTATGATCAATTGGATCATTTAAATATGGATGTGCACATCATGTTGGATGCTGGATATGATCAGTTGGATCATTTATATGTATATGTATGTACGCATCATGTTGGATGCTGGATATGATCAGTTGGATCAGTTGTATGTATTTTTGTATATGCATCATGTTGGATGCTTGGACCATGTATCTGTATATGTATACGGTGGATACATTGTATGATCAAGTGGATCATGTACGGTGATATGTATCATGTGTTGCTATTTGTATTAGGTGGATACATTGTATGATCAGGTGGATCATGTATGATGATATGTATAAGGTAGATACTTGGTATGCATAAGGGACATGCATTGTATGATCAGGATGATCATGATAACGAGCTTCAGGATGTTGGTCTATATGATATGTACAAGGACGATATAGTGATGATGATCAGGATGATCATATGTATCAAGTGGATACAGTACATAATCGGTTGGATTATGTGTGATGAGTTTCGAAGACGCAGATGCACAGACCCTTTCCGACATGGTGGTAGATGTGTTCTCCCATGTGCGTTGATGTAAGTGTAGGGCCTTTCCGACATGGTGGCAGATGTGTTCTCCCATGGTCGTTGATGTAAGTGTTGTGAGCCCTTCACGAATGGTGGTAGGTTGGTCCTCCCATGCCGTTGAGTGTAAGCGTTGTGTGTGTGCATATGGTTTGTACTTCGTGATACTTTATGGCCATGGACAGGTTGTGCAGTAACATGTAAAAGATCCCGGTAGATCCGATAGGTTGAGCTGTGTGCTCGTAATCAGTCCTGGGATGCTCTTTCAAGGTTTTTTTGACTCACGTAATTAGTCTTGAGGATTCCACAGTATGGCCAATGATGATGAAGACCCGTAGGTGGTTGGCCTACATCCAGTATGAAAAAGCACTGGCTCTGTAGAACATCCTATGACGAGTAGAGTCAGCGATTGGTTGAGATAGCAGCAACAGTGACGATGATGACGACCATGCATCGATGACGATGATCCCAAGAAGAAGACTTGTCTAGCATAACTGTGTCGAGAAATACCTTACTAGTTAAGAGGGAGTGTTGATGTATATGTAACTTCGGAACGTATTTCATCTATGTATTTCATATATATTTATTGTACCCTTATAAGAGATGTGTTATTCCTCTATAAGGAAGTGTTGTCATGTGTATTGATAAGTGTCACAAGTGTGTGTACTTGGCGATGGGTTATTAGACCACCATGTGTGGGGTCGGCCCTAAAATATATATTATATTGTGGATGTACCTAGCTAGACAAGTCGGCCCCATAGTGTAACTGGGCAAACAGGCTAGTATAAATAGAGATCGGGAGATCTCTATTTGGATCACTCAGAAACTCACACTTCTCTCACTCAGAAAGTGGTGCACTAGTGAGGAGGAGGATCATCTGCTACTAGGAGATTATCTCAGTGTATTTTGGTTGTACTTTGTTTGAGCCATTGCTCTCTCTATCCTTGAGGAAGTTGTGGGGTTTTTCACCTTAGGGTTTTCCCCACGGAAACTCTGTGTCTCTTGTCTCTCATGCTTTTTATTCTTGTAATGCTTGTGATGCTTATTGTGATTGTTATGCATTGATATACTGTATATGTTATTCTCTCAGTGAAGATCCTAGAGTATTGTGAATTAATGCTCAAAATTTAACACCATCTGCTTCCTTTTCTGGTTTTAGGTATTTATTAACTTTCATTGATTATTACTCCATATGCACTTGGTTTTATTTCCTAAAACTTAAGAGTGAAATATTTTCCATGTTCTTGGCCTACAAGACCCTTGTTGAAAAACAATATCGTCAACAAATTCTTAAGTTAAGATTTGATAATGAGGGAGAATATGTTAACAACAAGCTCACTATTTTCTTCTTTGAATAGAGCATCCAACAACAACATTTTTTTCCATATACACCACAACAAAATGGTGTATCTAAAAGGAAGAATTGCACCTTAAGAGAAATTCCTAATTGTATGCTCCAAGCTAAGGAACTAAGTCTGCAATATTGGGTTGAAGCAATAAATTGTGCAAATTACATAGTTAATTGCACCCCCACTAAATATTTACAGTATCACACCAAAAGAAGCATGAAGTAAAATTAAACCAAATGTAAGTAATTTTTGTGTGTTTGGAAGTCAAGCATGGGATCATATTCTAGATGAAAAATGAAAATCTTTCAAGCCTAAAAGTGAAAAGTGCATATTTGTTGAATATTCTAAAGATGCAAAATGATATAGATTTATTAAACCACATTCTCATGATATAATTATTAGAAGAGATGTTAAATTTGATGAAAATCTCTTGGCCTACAATATTAGTTCAACTTATGTGCCATATGTGGCTTGTAAGCCTAAATTAGTGCTTGTGCCATATTCTACTCCCAACTTTCTTGATAGAATTCCTACTCTAGTTTTTGATAATGATAGTGAGGATCAAAATCCACCTACGCCTACTCATTTTCCTCCAGTTGCACTAGAACAACCGCTTCCTTGATGTGCGACTTCAACATGCGGAGTGGCTGGTGATATTACTAATGATCACAGAGATCAGTGCTTAACTTGTTCTCAGTTCCAGCGAGGAACCTCTTTTTTGGCTCAAGTTTTAGAGAATCATGATCTAGATACATTTGGAGAAGCTTCATGGAATCTAGATTGGAATGCAACTATGGATGCAAAATATCATTCCTTAATGGTGAACAATACTTGGGATCTTGTACATCCTTTGAAAGGAAGAAAACATCCTCTACAATAGTAAGCATGCATTATATGGGAGTGTTGAAAGATTGAAGGAAATGTTAGTTTCCAAAGTATTTTCCCAAGTCAAAGGAATTGAATACAATTAAACCTTTGGCCCTGTCGCTAAAATGAACTCCATCCTTGTTCTTTCCCTTGGAGCCTTACATAAATGGGAGGTCCATCAAATGAATGTCAATTCTTCTTTTTTGCATGGGGATTTGAAAAAGAATTTTACATGGAGCAACTTCTTGTCTATGTTCAAAATGACTCTATCTTTGTCTTTCTCCTTAAGAATCCTTATATGACCTTAAGCAATATGCTCAATCTTGGTATCCAAAATGGATAACTTTCTCCTTGGCATTGTTTTTTCTATATTTCATTCTCACCCCAATGTCTATACCAATAAAGTAGGAAACCATATCAGCATCCGTGTTCTTTATGTTGATGATCTTATTCTTAATGGTAGTTGCCATAAAATTTTAAACCATGTGAAATCCAGTCTTAAGATGAAATTTGAAATGACTGACTTAGGACATTTCCATTATTTTCTTTGCCTGCAACTCTTGAAAATGAAAGAAGGCATCTTTCTTTCTCGGTCAAAGTTATCGTGTCACCTTATCCATCATTTTCATATGGAATATTGTAAACCAACCCCTTCTCCCTTCTAGTCCAAAGTCAAACTTTCTTCCACTTGCACTTCACCCAAAGTGGATGCCATCTTGTATCATCAACTTGTTGGTAGAATCTTATACTTGAATCATACTCTTCTTGATACTTCCTTTGTTGTTGGTCTTTTTTCCTGCTATATGCAAGCACCTCATGAAAGCCATTACAAAGGAGCAAAAAGATACTTTGATATATTCAAGGTACAATTCAGTTTGGGATTCATTACAGTTCATGGGGAACTCCTTTGGTGGTTGGTTTCATTGATTCATATTGGGTTGATTATCCTAATCATTGGAAGTCTAATGCAGGTTATGTTTTCAATATTGGTTCTAGACCTTCCAGTTCGGATTGTAAGAAACAACAAGCTCTTGCTCTTGTTTTAGTAGAAATAGAGCATCGAGCCACAATTAATGCTAGTCAGGAAGCTTTGTTGCTTCGACAAATCCTTTTAGAGTTTGGATTCAAGTAGCAACATCCGACTACCCTTTTGGTGCGACAATCAAAGTGCCATCAAGCTCGCAAAATATGTTGTAGTTCAACATCAACACGTCAAACACATTGAGCTACATATTCACTTCATTAGAAAGCTAGTTCATGATCACATTCTCAAAGTGCTCTTTTTCCCCACAGATGATCAAGTTGCAGACATATTCACGAAGTCTCTTACAGAAGCAAACTTTTCTAAACTTTGATATATATTAGGAGTTTAGGAATTTGTCATTAAAGGGGCATAGGCTCTAATGCCTCCTTCCTATGAGTGTCACTTTTGTAAAACCTTCAATCCTATCCAAATTTGTTCTTAAGGGGGGATGTCAAGATATTTAGGCACTTAGGAGTTAGTTAAGATCAACTTGTCTTAATATATCCATTAGGTAAAGTGTGTTTCTTTAGTATGAATTTGTAGATATTTTTAATCTAATGGTCATGATAGTATGATCTTGACATAGAGTGATCCGATGGTTTAACTTATCCACGGTCTTAACAACCATTAATCTATTCCTTAACAATCGATTGGTCTATGATATCTATTTAAAGAGTATGGAGGGTCGTTTTCCAGTTGATCAATTATGAGAAGCTCCTTTGTAATATTATTCCATTTGCATAGTAATATTTCCTCAAGTATCTATTTGGCTAGGGCCATGGAGTGTTTCCCTTTCGAGGGTTTAAACCAAGTGAAAACATGGGAGTGTTAATCCGTGATATGTTTGTGTGAGTGGATGCTCAAGGTGTTTGATATTTTGGAAATATATTGTGATAATTGAAAACATTCTAGAAGGTTCAAGGATTGGTTGCTCCCTCTTAGTTGTGCAAGGTGAGATCATGGAGGATGTGGTGACTCTCTACGAGTTATGCAAGGTGTAACCATGATCTTATGGTCACTCCATATTACAAATTTAAGGAGTGACGAGGCCCTCAAGGATGAGGAAACAAAAGATAATAGTTAGTGTTTCAATATGTTGACAATAGTAGGTCCTCAATGAATCTCAAGGGTTATAAATATAGCTATAATAGAGAAATAGAAGATAAATTTTAAAAATAAAAACTAATGAAGTTATTTTCCTTTAAATAAAATATGTACATTCTCTCTAAAGTAAAGGAAAAAACCTAACAAGAAAATAAAAATCTAAAGAACTGATGCAAAATAGGTAGCTAGCTAATGATGGACTTGTAAAGAATAAACTGAAGGCTCCCAACCAACAATGAAACTTTTTTTAATCAAATCTAATAAGTCGACCAATGGTTGATTCAGTAAAAAAAATATTGAAACATAAAATGATAGCTCAAAAGTAAATCCAAAATACACTCTAAAGGCTGTGACTACTTGTATTTTTCAATCCTTTCGCCACTTACATCATTTATAGGGAGACAAAAATCATCTAATAGAACAAGTAAACTTGGTACAATCAACCAACGTGAAACTAAAAGTGAACCTAAAAATGAGAAACCAAAACAAATAGGAAAAATGAGAAATAAGAACGAGTCAAATTAAAAAAAAATGGGTTTTTGAATTGAGTCGCACCTTTCAAAAGGAAATTTGTGACTTTGGTCATGGATATGGATAAGGGAGTCACTGCCAATTCCTAAAATGATGAAAAACGGAAGCAAAACATTTTCGACTTTGGAAAAAATTTGAGTGTTTTTACCGAGGGTGTTTACGAGCAACTAGGGGACAACAAACAATAAGGAAAAACAAGGAAAAAATTATCCAAAGCACCTAAGAAAGAAGTTGGAAATAATGGTATATAAACCCAACCAAGGATGGACAATGGATCCATCCCTAGTATGGTTTCCAAATCTATAGTTTGTGATTTCTCACGGAGAAGTACAAAAATCACCTATGAAGGTGTTGTCTATTCCTTGGTAGAATATCATAAATGCAAAAGGAAAAAGATTGAAACTAAACTAAACACAAACACTCTCAAACATGCATGGAAACAATGATAAAAAAAACTAGTCATTGAAAGAAAATGTAACATGTGAAGGAATGTGATTATTATTATTACACAAATAATTCAAATGACGCAAAACACACCTTGGTACCATCTATTGAGATTAGTGGACCTCTACATCTAAGCCAAGTGTAGATTATTTTGTATCCTTATAGTCCCAATCTCCATCCAAGTGTGAGGAGAGGATTCCCCTTGTGGTGAAAGTAAAAGAGGACTATAGTATCTTTCTATTTTCTAATGGAAATCCAACATAATGTTGACATTCTTGGATATATGAGATTGATGCATGAATGGTGACCATGAAGGCTACTTTTATACGCACAAGAGTGGTCAAAATGGGATCTAGAACCAATGTGTATACTATACATTCCCTTGATTGATAAGTGGAGAGTTTAGGGTTTTAGGAGTAAGACTTGTTATTAATTTAGACCATGTCAATGTTTGTTTCCACTTTTAGCCACCGCTTCTCTTGAGGAAGAAAAAAATAATAAATGATATTTGAAATATGCACTTTTGGACTAGGTCGTATGTTCTCAGCAATAGGCATGACTTGGGTTGTTCGTTTCAAATAATAAAAAGGCATGCCTCTTTAGTTATGGTAAAGTTTTAGGTTTGATATCTAATATTTTGCCCATTTGGTAATTTCCTTAGGTCATATGTATGAGATGGTATAGAAATGGTGATTATACTACTTAATATGATTCATGATGGTGATATATTTTATGACAAAGCATGTGATACAATTTTGGTTATCAACATCATCTAAATAAATGGGTGTGAGGGTCCCTAAGTGATCAAGATGGATGGATTATACATTAAATCTAAGAGATGAGGTAATATTTTGCATGGATGCATGCAGGGTTTCATTTCAAAAGAGCTACACATGCCAAAGAAAAATACATTTACAAATCATTTAAAGTTAAGTAAATATTTGTCAAAAGCAGCATTAAATACATAAACAATGAAATTATAAAAATTATGTCACACTAATCTCGTCCAAGAAAAATGTCATCCATAGGATCCTCTCTTAAGCCATGACAAGTATGTTGCAATGTGAGCATCAATGATGTTGGGGCCTAATTGCTCATTAACACATATTTCATTAAAATTGGAATTAAACAGTGGATCTAGAATTCCAAAATAACTAAAAGACTCAATTTTGGTATTTTCATTGGAATAAAATATTTCCATTTTTAATGAAAGTATTAGTCATTAGTTGTTATTGAATCATTTGTTATGGGTTTTGATAGTCTCTTAAATTAAATAAGCCGTTAAATGACTATTTTAATATAAAAGAGGATAAATGTAATCATTACCCCCTTCATGCACATAATATAAATAGGAGTCTTCTGAAGGTCATTTGAATCGTTCTATCATTGTAAAATCTTTTTATCTTTCTCACTATAAGTTTAGGGGTTGCATAAGAGAATGAAAGGAGTGGAGAAACCAAAGCTCCCTTCCCTTATGGGAAAGGGAGGCATTTGTTGTGATCATAGTTTTCAGTCATGAATAAAGGAGATTTGGTATTTATGTGTTTTTTTTATTCTTTTATGTTCTCATGTTGAAGAATGAATGTTGTTATGAAAATATTTCTAGTATTCAAGTTGTGAATGCTTAATATGTTTTAATAATAATGTTTTCCATTGGAGAAAATGGACAACAACTACACCATCCGGGAAGGTAATATGCTTTCCATATATCCATGGATAGGTGGAAGCAGCATCATGAGGAGAGGATCATTGCAAAAAACACTTGGGTCGAGCCCGATTCATGTACAGCTATTGGTATTAAATTAGTCTAGAGCATTTCACTAGATGGTTGGATGGGTTCTTGGATTCACCATGAATATCAAGTTGTTGGAGGTTGTATTCTGCTCAGATATGTTCTATAACCAAGAGTTCGAAAACACCATCGACATAGATAGAAGTGACTACTATCGGATTCATGGAAGCTAGGTCAAGGAGAGCCCAGAATTGCACGAGGATTAGCAAATGCACATGACCAGGGTTTGCATATTCCATATCTTATTGACGGGAAGTTGTAGGGCACTCTGTTACGCATTGAATTTGATGTGTAGGGTTACGAAAGGCCCTAGTCCGTCATTGTAATTGATATTTCGTGGGAAGATCTATAGTTTTCATGATAAAACTTACATAAAATGATCACAACCATAAGTTGGAAGCTAAAATCATGGATTCTAAAGGTCAATATCATGATCACTGAGAGGTGAGAGGTGGGGGTGAAAAAGAAGAAGAAGAAAAAATAAGAACAACTACTCAAATATTTGGAGGTCGAGCCATGCAAGAACCAGAAGAATGGTGAACCATGAGATACATTGTGTAAGTCTGAATTTTTTTATTGAAGTTGTTTTCGTATACCTATCATCGCGTGGATATGTGGCATGCTCTAATATTTTCAGTCTTTATAGGTCATGGAAGAAACTGAAGAGGAAATGATGTTCATGCCAACATTCGTTGACCGTGTGTTGAGCATTTACATTTGCTCGGGGTATAGATGACCATGGTGGGATAAGGACCACTGTTATCATTTATCTTTGTATATCAGATCAAATCCATTCCATTACACACATCGATTGGTAATTAAAGTGGAAAATGTGGAAAAACACGCTAAGAATTCATGGGAAGTATTAGCAAAGATGTGTTCGCAGAGATTACAAAATCGGTGCTTAAAAAGAATGGAGACACAGTGAGTGAAATCATGGATATTGGGAGTTCTTAATTGTAGGCCGCCTTGAAGTCTGTGTGGTGGCTTGGGATCTATGAAGGATTGATGGTAAAAAGTGAATCAAAGGTATTGAAATGACAGCCCAAACGATCATGGTCAGGTAGGGATCATGATCGATAACATGGCAGGTTTAAAATTATCTTATGATATATTAGAATGGTTGTTTATTGGCCATCCAGTTGCGGTGGCTGATTGTTTGAATGGAATTTTTGCGGGATTTGAGGAGTGGCTTTTTGAACCCAATCAGGAATGGTAGAGCTTGGACGATACGTCAAATTGTGTCAAGGAAGCTATTGGTTTCGATGTCATCACTTTTGATTTTGATGACTTTAAAATTAGTCGAAGGGATTCATTTCCTAGCTAGACAAGATTTTCATTCTCCACCATTGGTTTGAAATTATTTATGCCTAAATATTCTACATAGGGAAGGTTTACATGCTAAGGCGCAATTTCCGTGGTCATCCTTTGATTATTCACGGGATCCGTCACCTCTCACGGAAGAATTGCATACTAGGAAGGATTAACATATATAGTCATTATCAAGAATTCATTCATAAATGTAAGTAGATGGTTATACATCAAACTTATTTCTTAAAAATGGCTTACGCAGTCAACAATTGCCTAGAGAAGATATTCGTTTTCGAGCAGACGATTTACTACGTACTAGAGAGAAACTCTTTACTCTAGAGAATATTTACACTCCTCGTCTCTTCCTAAACACTTATGAAGCAGCAACCTTGCAATATAGTCGAAGATATTTTTAACATTTCTAACAGGCACGGTGTCCAATTATGCAAGAACAAAGGCATCCTCAAATTCGTGATTACTACATATTTTTTGAGTCGATAGGCATTTATTTCAATACAAATTCGATGGGAATGGTGTTCTTTTAATTGTAATTACTCAGTTTCTGATAATGATAGTGAGGATGAAAATCCACCTACGCTTACTCATTTTCCTCCAGTTGCACTAGAACAGCCGCTTCCTTGATGTGCCACTTAAACATGGGGAGTGGCTGGTGATATTACCAATGATCACAGGGATCAGTGCTTGACTCGTTCTTAGTTCCAGTGAGGAACCTCTTTTTTGGCTCAAGTTTTAGAGAATCATGGTCTAGATACATTTGCAGAAGCTTCATGGAATCTAGATTGGAATGCAACTATGGATGCAAAATATCATTACTTAATGGTGAACAATACTTGGGATCTTGTACATCCTTTGAAAGGAAGAAAACATCCTCTACAGCAGTAAGCATGCATTATATGGAAGTGCTGAAAGATTGAAGGAAAGAGTTTCCAAAGGATTTTCCCAAGTCGGAGGAATTGACTACAATTAAACCTTTGGCCCTGTCGCTAAAATGAACTCCATCCACCTTGTTCTTTTCCTTGGAGCCTTACATAAATGGGAGGTCCATCAAATGAATGTCAATTCTTCTTTTTTGCATAGGGATTTGAAAACGAATTTTACATGGAGCAACTTCCTCTCTATGTTTAGAATGACTCTATCCTTGTCTTTCTCCTTAAGAATCCTTATATGACCTGACGCAATATGCTCGATATTGGTATGCCAAAATGGATAGCTTTCTCCTTGGCATTGTTTTTTCTAGATTTCATTCTCATGCCAATGTCTATACCAATAAAGTAGGAAACCATATCAGCATCCGTGTTCTTTATGTTGATGATCTTATTCTTAATGGTAGTTACCATAAAATTTTAAACCATGTGAAATCCAGTCTTAAGATGAAATTTGAAATGACTGACTTAGGACATTTCCATTATTTTCTTTGCCTCCAACTCTTGAAAACGAAAGAAGGCATCCTTCTTTCTCAGTCAAAGTATTCAGGTTACCTTATCCATCATTTTCATATGGAATATTGTAAACCAACCCATTCTCCCTTCTAGTCCGGAGTCTAACTTTCTTCCACTTTCACTTCACCCAAAGTCGATGCCACCTTGTATCATCAACTTGCTGGTAGTCTCTTATACTTGACTCATACTCATCTTGATACTTCCTTTGTTGTTGGTCTTGTTTCCTACTATATGCAAGCACCTCACAAAAGCCATTACAAAGGAGAAAAAAGATACTTTGATATATTCAAGGTACAATTCAGTTTGGGATTCAATACAGTTCATGGGGAACTCCTTTGGTGGTTGGTTTCATTGATTCATATTGGGTTGATTATCCTAATCATTGGAAGTCTAATGCAGGTTATGTTTTCAATATTGGTTCTAGACCTTCCAGTTGGGATTGTAAGAAACAACAAGCTCTTGCTCTTTCTTTCGCAGAAATAGAGCATCGAGCCGCAATTAATGCTAGTCAGGAAGCTTTGTTGCTTCGACAAATCCTTTTAGAGTTTGGATTCAAGCAGCAACATCTGAATCCCCTTTCGGTGCGACAATCAAATTGCCATCAAGATCGCAAAATATATTGTAGTTCAACATCAACACATCAAACACATTGAGCTACATATTCACTTCATTAGAAAGCTAGTTCATGGTCACATTCTCAAAGTGCTCTTTTTCCCCACAGATGATCAAGTTGCAGACATATTCACGAAGTCTCTTACAGAAGCAAAGTTTTCTAAACTTTGATATATATTAGGAGTTTAGAAATTTTTCATTAAAGGGGGATAGGCTCTAATGCCTCCTTTCTATGAGTGTCACTTTTGGAAAACCTTCAATGCTATCCCAATTTTTTCTTAAGGGGGGATGTCAAGATATTTAGACACTTAGGAGTTAGTTAAGATCAACTTGTCATAATATATCCATTATGTAAAGTGTGTTTCTTTAGTATGAATTTGTAGATATTTTTAATCTAATGGTCATGATAGTATGATCTTGACATAGAGTGATCCGATGGTTTAACTTATCTACGATCTTAACAACCATTAATCTATTCCTTAACAATCAATTGGTCCATGATATCTATTTAAAGAGCATGGAGGGTCATTTTCCCGTTGATCAATTATGAGAAGCTCCTTTGTAATATTATTCCTTTTGCATAGTAATATTTCCTCAAGTATCTATTTGGCTAGGGCCATCGAGTGTTTCCTTCTCTAGGGTTTAAACCAAGTGAAAACATGGGTGTGTTAATCCGTGATATGTTTGTGTGAGTGGATGCTCAAGGTGTTTGATATTTTGGAAATATATTGTGATAATCGAAAACATTCTAGAAGGTTCAAGGATTGGTCGCTCCCTCTTAGTTGTGCAAGGTGGGATCATGGAGGATGTGGTGAGTCTCTACGAGTTATGCAAGGTGTAACCATGATGTTATGGTCACTCCATATTACAAATTTAAGGAGTGACGAGGCCCTCAAGGATGAGGAAACAAAATATAATAGTTAGTGTTTCAATATGTTGACAATAGTAGGTCCTCAATGAATCTCAAGGGTTATAAATATAGCTATAATAGAGAAATAGAAGATAAATTTCAAAAAAAACAAATAACCAAGTTATTTTCCTTTAAATAAAATATGTACTTTCTCTCTTAAGTAAAGGAAAAAACCTAACAAGAAAATAACAATCCCAAGAACTCATGCAAAATAGGTAGCTAGCTAATGATGGACTTGTAAAGAATAAACTGAAGGCTCCCAACCAACAATGAAACTTTTTTTAAGCAAATCCAATAAGCCGACCAAAGGTTGATTCAGTAAAAAAAATATTGAAACATAAAATGATAGCTCAAAAGTAAATCCAAAATACAGTCTAAAGCCTGTGAGTACTTGTGTTTTTCAATCCTTTCTCCATGTACATCATTTACAAGGAGAAAAAAATCATCTAATAGAACAAGTAAACTTGCCACAATCAACCAACGTGGAACTAAAAGTGAACCTAAAAATGAGAAAGCAAAACAAATAGGAAAAATGAGAAATAAGAACAAGTCAGATTAAAAAAATTAGGTTTTCTAATTGAGTCACACCTTTCAAAAGGAAAGTTGTGACTTTGGTCATGGATATGGATAAGGGAGTCACTACCAATTCCTAAAATGATGAAAAAAGGAAGCAAAACATTTTCGACTATGGAAAAAATTTGAGTGTTTTTACCGAGGGTGTTTACGAACAACTAGGGGACAACAAACAATAAGCAAAAACAAGGAAAAAATTATCCAAAGGACCTAAGAAAGAAGTTGGAAATGATGGTATATAAACCCAACCAAGGATGGACAATGGATCCATCCCTAGTATGGTTTCCAAATCTATAGTTTGTGATTTCTCACACAGAAGTGCAAAAATCACCTATGAAGGTGTTGTCTATTCCTTGGTAGCATATCATAAATGCAAAAGGAAAAAGATTGAAACTAAACTAAACACAAACACTCTCAAACATGCATGGAAACAAAGATAAAAAAACTAGTCATTAAAAGAAAATGCAACATGTGAAAGAATGTGATTATTATTATTACACAAATAATTCAAATGACCAAAACACACCTTTGTACCATCTATTGAGATTAGTGTACCTCTACATCTAATCCAAGTGTAGACTATTTTGTATCCTTATAGTCCCAATCTCCATCCGAGTGTGAGGAGAGGATTCCCCTTCTGGTGAAAGTAAAAGAAGACTATGGTATCTTTCTATTTTCTAATGGAAATCCGACATAATGTCGACATTCTTGGATATATGAGATTGATGCATGAATGGTGACCATGTAGGCTACTTTTGTAGGCACAAGAGTGGTCAAAATGAGATCTAGAACCAATGTGTATACTATCCATTCCCTTGATTGATAAGTGGAGAGGTTAGGGTTTTAGGAGTAATATTTGTTATTAATTTAGACCATGTCAATGTTTGTTTCCACTTTTAGCCACCACTTCTCTTGAGGAAGAAAAAAATAATAAATGATATTTGAAATATGCACTTTTGGACTAGGTCGTATGTTCTTGGAAATAGGCATGACTTGGGTTGTTCCTTTCAAAGGATTAAAAGGCGTGCCTCTTTAGTTATGGTAAATTTTTAAGTTTGGTTTCTAATATTTTGTCCATTTGGTAATTTCCTTAGGTCATATGTATGAGATGGTATAGAAATGGTGCTTATACTACTTAATATGATTCATAATGGTGATATATTTTATGACAAAGCATGTGATACAATTTTGGTTATTAACATCATCTAAATACATTGGTGTGAGGGTTCTTAAGTGATCAAGATGGATGGATTATACATTAAATCTGAGAGATGAGGTGTTATTTTGCATGGATGCATGCAGGGTTTCATTTCAAAAGAGCTGCACATGCCATAGAAAAATACATTTACAAATCATTTAAAGTTAAGTAAATATTTGTAAAAAGCAACATTAAATACATAAACAATGAAAATATAAAAATTATGTCATACTAATCTTGTCCAAGAAAAATGTCATGTATAGGATCCTCTCTTAAGCCATGACAAGTATGTTGCAATGCGAGCATCAATGATGTTGGGGCCTAATTGCTCATTAACACATATTTCATTAAAATTGGAATTAAACAGTAGATTTAGAATTCCAAAATAACTAAAAGACTCAATTTTGGTGTTTTCATTGGAATAAAATGTTTCCATTTTTAATGAAAGTATTAGTCATTATTTGTTATTAAATCTTTTGTTATGGGTTTTGATGGTCTCTTAAATTAAATAAGCGGTTAAATGACTATTTTAATGTAAAAGAGGATAAATGTAATAATTACCCCCTTCATGTACATAATATAAATAGGAGTCTTGGGAAGGTCATTTGAATCGTTCTATCATTGTAAAATCTTTTTATCTTTCTCACTATGAGTTTTATCTTTCTCACTATAAGTTTACGGGTTGCATAAGAGAATGAAAGGAGTAGAGAAACCAAAGCTCCCTTGCCCTTATGGGAAAGGGAGGCATTTGTTGTGATCATAGTTTTCTGTCATGAATAAAGGAGATTTGGTATTTATGTGTTTTTTTTATTCTTTTATGTTCTCATGTTGAAGAATGAATGTTGTTATGAAAATATTTCTAGTATTCAAGTTGTGAATGTTTAATATGGTTTAATAATAATGTTTTCCATTGGAGAAAATGGACAACAACTACACCATCCGGGAAGGTAATATGCTTTCCGTATCTCCATGGATAGGTGGAAGCAGCATCATGAGGAGAGGATCATTGCAAAAAAAACTTGGGTCGAGCCCGATTCATCTACAGCTATTGGTATTAAATTAGTGTAGAGCATTTCGCTAGATGGTTGGATGGGTTCTTGGATTCACCATCAATATCAAGTTGTTGGAGGTTGTATTCTGCTCAGATATGTTCTATAACCAAGAGTTCGAAAACACCATCGACATAGATAGAAGTGACTACTATCGGATTCATGGAAGCTAGGTCAAGGAGAGCCCAGAATTGCACGAGGATTAGCAAATGCACATGACCAGGGTTTGCATATTCGATATCTTATTGACTGGAAGTTGTAGGGCACTCTGTTACGCATTGAATTTGATGTGTAGGGTTACGAAAGGCCCTAGTCCGTCATTGTAATTGATATTTCGTGGGAAGATCTATAGTTTTCATGATAAAACTTACATAAAATGATCACAACCATAACTTGGAAGCTAAAATCATTGATTCTAAAGGTCAATATCATGATCGCTGATAGGTGAGAGGTGGGGGTGAAAAAGAAGAAGAAGAAAAAAGAAGAACAACTACTCAAATATTTGGAGGTCGAGCCATGCAAGAACCAGAAGAATGGTGAACCATGAGATACATTGGGTTAGTCTGAATTTTTTTATTGAAGTTGTGTTCGTATACCTATCATCGCGTGGATATGTGGCATGCTCTAATATTTTCAGTCTTTATAAGTCATGGCAGAATCTGAAGAGGAAATGATGTTCATGCCAACATTCGTAGACCGTGTGTTGAGCATTTACATTTGCTCGGGGTATAGATGACCATGGTGAGCTAAGGACCACTGTTATCAGTTATCTTTGTATATCAGATCAAATCCATTCCATTACACACATCGATTGGTAATTAAAGTGGAAAATGTGGAAAAACACGCTAAGAATTTCATGGGAAGTATTAGCAAAGATGTGTTCGCAGAGATTACAAAATCGGTGCTTAAAAAGAAGGGAGACACAGTGAGTGAAATCGTGGATATTGGTAGTTCTTAATTGGAGGCCGCCTTGAAGTCTGTGTGGTGGCCTGGGATCTTTGAAGGATTGATGGTAAAAAGTGAATCAAAGGTATTGAAACGAGAGCCCAAACGATCATGGTCAGGTAGGGATCATGATCGATAACGTGGCAGGCTTAAAATTATCTTATGATATATTAGAATGGTTGTTTATTGGCCATCCAGTTGCGGCGGTGGCTGATTGTTTGAATGGAATTTTTGCGGGATTTGATGAGTGGCTTTTTGGACCCAATCAGGAATGGTAGAGCTTGGACGATACGTCAAATTGTGTCAAGGAAGCTATTGGTTTGGATGTCATCACTTTTGATTTTGATGACTTTAAAATTAGTCGAAGGGATTCATTTCCTACCGGGACAAGATTTTCATTCTCCACCATTGGTTTGAAATTATTTACGCCTAAATATTCTACTTAGGGAAGGTTTACATGCTCAGGCACAATTTCCGTGGTCATCCTTTGATTATTCACGGGATCCGTCACCTCTCACGGAAGAATTGCATACTAGGAAGCATTAACATATATAGTCATGATCAAGAATTCATTCATAAATGCAAGTAGATGGTTATACATCAAACTTATTTCTTAAAAATGGCTTACGCGGTCAACAATTGCCTAGAGAAGATATTCGTTTTCGAGCAGACGATTTACTACGTACTAGAGAGAAACTCTTTACTCTAGAGAATATTTACACTCCTCGTCTCTTCCTAAACACTTATGAGCCAGCAACCTTGCAATATAGTCGAAGATATTTTTAACATTTCTAACAGGCACGGTGTCCAATTATGCAAGAACAAAGGTATCCTCAAATTCGTGATTACTACATATTTTTTGAGTCGATAGGCATTCTTATTTCAATACAAATTCGATGGGAATGGTGTTCTTTTAATTGTAATTACTCAATTTGTGGCCATTATTTGATGTAAGAGAATATTCATAGTCGTCTACCATAAAATAAATGACATAAACTGAATATCATAAATACCATGCAATAAATACCATGCAACTATTAATTACAAGTTATGAGTTACTATGAATTAATTAATCGAACATAATTAATCCAAATCTAAATTAACGACCATTATTCTAGAAATCCGCCACTTACAAGGACACTGCCATTGTACAGAAAGTGATAAGAATGAGAAATTGTAACGCTCACCCCCATAAGGTGATAAGAATGAGAAATTGTAACGTTCAGCCCCATAAGGTGATAAGAATGGGAAATTGTAACGCTCACTGATAGTGATAAGGAGGGAAATGAATTCGTTTACAAATTCCAACTAGTGGCAGTCGTTTCCAGTGCCCACTACACTGTTTACATAGATATGGTTTTAAGGAGCAAGGTGTGATCTTGACGAGAGAGTAATTCAATCTGGGATTGACGAGCCTGGCCTTTCCTGTTATCTTCGGGAGCGCATTGTTCAAAAGCTAATTCATTTCCATTGCCCACTACACTATTCACACCGATATGGTTTTCAGGAGCATGGCATGATCATCTTGACTAGCGAGTAATTGAATCTGGGATTGAGGATCGTGGCCTGGCTTGTCATTTTGGGAAGCGTATTGTTCAAGAAGCAGTTGTTGGTGTCTAGATCTGTACAAATCTATTTTCATGATACTCTGAAAGAGCTTTCAAATAGTTTGTCGGTCCCAAAGAAAGTGGTAAAATGGTATGGCAGCAATTTTCATTATTTTACTAGCTTTTGGTGAGTCAATTTGTGATTATAAAAAATGTTAGATTTTGTTGTTTACCGATTGTTTTTTGCACGGAGTCTGTTTGGCTTCAGGAAATTGAATGAGCTATTAGCTGAGGTGGGTTCTTTTTGTCATAGACGTGTAGATCTGGTTTTTTTCATTCTCTGCATAAGCAGACGGATTGATTTAAACTATGCCTTGTCAAGGGAAAAGCACACAGCTTAGTAAATAAAATTCAACTGCGTAGTATATAAATACCTTCTTTTTCTTGAATTCTCCCTGACCATATAATAGAGGACTCCAATTTTATCTTCGCGGAATAATTGCTTCACTAAGAATTAACTCCCTAGTTTTAACTAGGAGGATACCACCTTTTACTTTGCCTAGATTAATTGTGCAGTTTCAACTTTTACTTCACCCCAATACTTTACTCCGGGGTTCACTTAATCAAACTTTATCATGTTCACTTAACCAAACTTTATCATGAAATATATTTCTTTAAGACATAACAATTAAAACATCTTAAAGCAAAGTTACTCCATATTAATTTAGAACTTTCACTGTGGTGAATGAGTTTCACTGCGATATTTTACATTCAGAGAGCTGTTGACATCGCGAACATCGCGCTGACACAAATAGAGGCGTAGATCAGATACGCTATCCTCCGGTGAAGTAAATACAAACAAGACGGCTAACTAACTGACATACTGACATCATGGACATCGCACTTACACAAATAGAGTGACATGGTGACTGACAGAGCCGCGCAGATTAGATACGCTATTGTCTCATAAATTACGATATTTCCAACATTCTTGGTTTGAATTGATTGATGAAAGCAAGAATTCAAAATTCTGATTTATGGATGTAGTATGTATCCAATGCTCATGCACAATACTCAATTGAATATTTAATAAATTCAAAAATCAAATGAATTTACACTAACTAAAAAACCTAGGAATACATTATTTACCTTTTTTCCAAACTCTCCATCAACCTAAAATTGATGGTATTTTAAATCTACAATTTGATCCAGTAGCTTAATCTAAAGCTATGCTAAATAACAAACTAGATCTCTTTTGGAAAATGTGGTCATTTGGGAGATTGCGTACAATTTTGCCAATATCCCATGTCCATAGATTATTATTTTTTAAAACTTCTGAACTACGTTTGCTGTGTATATCACGTCTATAATTTTACCAATCCACTTATTCATTTCGCCACAGGACTTAAAACAATCCAGTTTTCATTGTTACAATAATTTCTTGGATTCAATAACTTGTATATTAATTTGACACAATCGGGCGAGTTCACTGCACAATGTTTGTTAACAGTGTTTACAACTTCAACGGAACATAAAATCTGGATCCCACACTGAACTCCTCGTGTCTATCCACCTTACAACGCATATCCCACAGAATGGTAGCGACAACACCATAACGTCACTTGATCCGAGTACTGTGGGCAGGTTCGACAACAACTACTTTATATATCTACAAAATCAAATGGGGTTTCTAGAGTCAGATCAAGAACTGCTTTCCACATGCGGGGCAACCACTATTTCAATTGTTAATTAATTCCCGTGTTATGTCATATTGATTGGTGGTGTCCATAAACTCAAAGCCTCGCTTCCAGTTTTATGAATGAAAACCTCGCTTCCAGTTTTTGAATGAATAGATTCCGAGGTGACCTTCATTCAGAGGATGGATGGCTTCCTTAGTTAAGACATTTTCTCTTTTGTGTGCATTTTTTTTACATTGAAATGTTGAAATACTTTGTTGAAATTACATCATTTAGGTGGTTGAATGGCATAATCTAGGAAATTTCTGCGCTCTTGGTCAATAACGTCATTGAGTAGATCTAATTCTTCTTCTTTTGCTTGTCGAGGTTCAAAAGTGGCAATCGAACCGAACTGATCTAAATGTGCAGTGAGCAAAGGTTGTTGTTGGAGGTGTTGTAGGTGTTGCTACTGTTTCTACGTTTTTTTTTCTTTCCTCTTATTTTATTTCCGTTGTTTCTTCTTTTTCCTTTCTACTTCTTTCTCTTTTTTATTTTCAAGTTTTGTCTGCTTCTCTGCTGCTTTTTCCTTGTCAGCAACTTCTTTATCTCGTATAGATTGTGTCTCTTGATTTTTCTACTCTTATGTTTCTACATAAGTGAGGTTGATAGTATGAGGAGATGGTATCTTTGTTGAAATTGGGGATGAAACTTCAGGTTGTTTAATCTGTGGTGGGGAAGCGGTCAGTGGTGAAGATGGTCGGTCGGTCGTGCCGAGTTCGGTCGAAGGACTATCAGTCGAGGTCGGATTTTCCTCTGTCAAAGGAATTTCTTGATTATTTGTCAATGTGGGTTTCGCAGTCAGTTTAGACACTTCAAAGACAGATTCTAGTGGCATGTTGGTGGTATCAGACTGGTCAGGGTCTTCCATAACTGAAGGGGTTGAGGATGGATGTGAAGTGGATTGGTCGACTCGTAAGGGTGTAAAGGTGGATGTTTGTTGGGACTCAACCTCATTGGTCGGATTTGGATTTTTTTTTATCATTGTTTCCATATATCCGACAGTGGTTGGGTTAGAAGTTGACGGTGGTGGCTTTTGTTCGGATATATGCACATTTGGTGGAGGTAATTCGGGTTGTGGGACGAGGTCGGTTATGACTGGTTTCTTTATAATGAGTTGTTTCCAGTCGAGGAGGATAGATGGTAGTTGGTTGATAAATTATTGGAGGTTGAAGTCAGTCTCTATTTTCTCTCTTAGAGGAGTGAGGAGATCCTGTGCAAAGTTGGGACTAAAGGTTGAGGTTGTACCAGAAGTGAGTGGGGGTGTAAGAACAATTAAGGGAGCTAGCATGATGCCATCTTCCATGACAGTAGCTGGGGAAGGAGTTGGTGGACTTTTCATGAGGTTGACATGCGGCTTGTATGCAAACTTAAATTTCTTACTTGGCGGTGCCTCTGCCTGTTGTTGATCTTCCTTTGTAATGAATTTTTCTATCTTCTCTGGAACAACTATCTTGTGTTTGGAGGCATCTTCCAATACCTTAGTTGCACAGTCGAATAGTTCAACATTGTCTTCTTCTATTTGTTCCTGAAGGATAAGATTTCGCTTTCCTTTCCCTTGTTTTTTGTTCTTTCTATCATGTCGGGATTTGAATATCTCGCCGACCACTCGACATATGTTCTCTTTTGTTAATGCATACTCTGGAAGCGGAGTATCCCACTGGTTACTATCATATGACTTGTTGGATGCATCCAAGGGTTCCTGATGAGGGGTCATCGTAATCCCTAAAGGATTGATGTCAAACTCCTGCTTAGGCTTCATTGTAAATGTGTTGAGATGAAGTCAAACTTCATAGTCTTATTCTTTCTCATTATCTGCCAGGGGTTCAAACATTGGTTGGTCAACCATGTTTGCTTGTGGTGGTGTTTGAATGACAGTATTGGAATGTCGGCTTAGTTCCTTGAATATCCTGTTGACTGTAGGGTAGATTTCAAACTCCTTTGTTGCTCTGGATGCTCCTTCTAGATACCAAACCAATGTGTGGTCAAGTGATAGGTGGATGTGCACAGTCGGTGGAAGAATTCGTCGAACATTTTGTGGGACTCTCCATCTATTTGTTTTTACTTTTAATGCTTGGAACCAATTTTCAGTGGTCCCTTGATTACGATGAACTCTTTGTCACTTGTTGGTCGAATATGAGCCATGCAAATCCAAATAATAAGTGAAGGGTATCAGATCTTAGCTCCCTCCTCCTAGCAGTTTTGGTAGATGTGTTAGACAATTTCGGCCAAGTGTTTGTCCCATCGGTAAAATTTTCCCTTCGAGGCCACATTCTGCATGGCTTCGAGCATGTCGAGTTTCATGTCGGACCCTCGACCAATACTCGTTAATGTGACCCACACGACCTGCAATGCTATTTTATGTGTGGCATATATTATTTGGTTGAGAACTAAACCTCGGTATTTTTTACCTGTAGGGGTACCTGTGAAATATTTAACCAAAGGAGGGTTTGACCGGATAGGCTACATCCCATTTGTTGGACAGTCCAGTGATCTGATTGATCAGGTTTCCAGTGATTTCAACCAGTTGGTTGAAATAAAATTTACCATTATTATACCAACTCACAATGAACTAGGAAACTACTCCTTTGAGGCCGAAAAAATTGTCGACCAATGGTGCGTTGATATAATTCAATATAGTGCTTGTTCATATTTTTTGTTCTTCCTCCTGCCATCAACCATAGGAATCCTTCCCCCAGTCAAGTATCTCATTCCAGATTGGTTTCCATTACTGTTCTATGACTTTCGTGTTGCAGATGTGTTGGAGACAAAATTTCAAAGGCATGTCTACTTCTTCCAACTATCGGACTTTTGAAGACGTGGATTTGGTGGTTGGTTGAATTCTCTTGGGATCCATCTTGCTTGTAGAATTTTCTGGTTCATATTTCTCATTTGTGTTTTTAGAAGTTTCAGTGCTCTTTTGTTCAAGCTCTTGACATAACATCCAAGTCTCTTCTAGTTTAGTATTTATAGCGGAATTGTGGGCCACAGGTGAATGCGTAGTAGTTGACTATATTAATTGAAAAATTGATGAGGGAAATAAATTCAAATGACAATTGGTTGGGGTTTCGTCTGTCGCATACCGAATTTGTGGTTCCTTATGTCAGGTTTGATGAATTGCCTTTAGATTTTTCCATTCTTCAGTGTTGTGTTGGTCGGATTCGTTTCGACTCGGTCAACCATCTTGCGCTTGTGTGAAAATCAGAATATTTTCTTATGCCGTGAGTTTTCTTCCTCCAAATATTTCAACAAAGTATATTGTCGCTATAGTCCATGTCTAAAGTCTCGACTAATGTGTATCCCACCATCTTGCATCTTGACCTATGAAGGTTTCGACCAAACTATTTAGTCAACCTTGTTCTCCTATATTTTTTGATACTTCATCGACATGTGATGAGGGGGATTCTCGCTCTTTGTATCTCAGCGTTGGAACACCCGATGATTGTTTTCTCACCGGTGCGAGTGTCAGATATTATATTATTTTTCTTTCGAAGACATTCAGAATGAAGGATACAAAGAAACAATGGTGGATTTTCTATCTGGAATAACTTCAATTGTCCAAAATTCTCATGCTTGTAATTCATAATTCTCTATTTTCCAGTCATAGAGTTTAGCATCAAAATTATATCCGACGAATGAAGGGTTCCCAAGGTGGATCTCCCCTTGTGCGTTAGGCTCAGTATAGTCCTCATTGTTTGTTACTTGATATAATTGTCGAATGTCAATGTTGTCATCGATAGGCTTTGTCCAGGGATGTCCTTGTGATAGGTGAATTGGCACTTTCAATTTCTTCCCATTTCCTTTGATTTTTATCCTATCTCTCTCAAGTGATATTGAAGCTTTCAACATTCTTCCCCATGGTCGGCCAACTAGGGTAGGAAAGGAACTGGGACCTTCTTTTGGGTCGATAATTTCAAAATCAACTTGCATTGTTATGCCCTTGATGGATGTGTCAACATTTTTCCATACCCCAATTGGTTCAATCAATCCTTGGTCAGCTAGTTTTAGATAGATGCCTGAATCGTGTAGTTGTGGTAGACCAAGATGTTCCCAAATATCTCTAGTCCTGATATTTTCTTGTGATCGGAGGTCGAGGACGACTTGTCGTATAGATTATCCTCCAATTTCTAAGTCGAGAAGTGGGTCTGCATAATTTTTATCTCTCTGACTTAGTCGACAGATATTTTTAGTTTGTTTTTCTTCGACAAATTTACTTTTAATGTTGTGCATTAGATCTATAAATTTACTTTTAATGCTTTGCATTAGATGGTTATTAAGTTGAGGAGTTCGTTAATATTTCTTTGTCGAGATTCATCATTGTCTTCTTGGGATGCTAATTCTTTAAAAGTGTTTGCAGCATTATTATATAAGTGCTTCTGTTCAATTGGACTAGGATAGTCATATTTATTTTTTATTTTTCTAATTTGCGGATTATTAGCACCAATTTTAGTTCCTTGACAAGCTATAGTCTGAAGATTCTTAGTTTTAACAATATTAGACTTAAGAACATTAGACAATATGTTAATATTATTTTTATTAGTAATATTTTCAAGTATGGTGGGGAAATCCTCCAAGAAGTGATCACCCACCCCACACTTCGTACAAAATTTGAGATCTATCTGATCTTTGAAGGGACAGTATGAAAAAATAGGCTCTTCACTTAGGCACGTAAAGCACTGCATTCGTCGATGTGGTTGGGAGTCTCGATTTCCATTGTTTCGTCCACGACCTTGGAATCCTCCTCATCGATTGAAGTTTTCATAATTTCTTCGATCATATCATCGATCGTCGTTCATGTCATTTCTCTCATTTCTCTGGTCGACAACATTGGTCTGATCAGCTACATGATGATTCTATTTATTCTTTAAATTTAATTTACACTCTGTCATGGAATGATATTTTACATCGCATATTGCGCACCATCGATCTTGATCATTCTTCATGTTGTAGGGACAATATTTTGTTGAATGTGAGTCATGTTCTTGGCAGATGTTATAGAAAAATTTTGTTTGTACAAAACGGACATGCTGTCGGCGGCCATCTTGTCGACAATAATTTTCGTATGGACGACCGTTGAGCATTTTGTACACCATAGATCAACTCCTCAAAGACTTATTTCACGAATGGATTTTTGCATATTCTCCAGTTGTTCTTCAATGTGGCGGTCGACAGGAGCTATAGGATATTCATCATCCCTTTCTATTTGTAACGATTTTGTCAATGCATCTTCATATGTAGTAAAATCAGTGAAATGGATGTGCACTCTAATTTTTTGTATTAATCCAGCCATGAACCATTGAACTAATAAGGATTATTCAATATCGTGCTCAATCTGGCTCAGCAAGTCTTTGAATATTTTTTCGTAGTCGCTCACAGTTTTTGTTGGCTTTTGAGTCGTGGCCTTAAGCTTCTTAGCAGCTAGATATTTTGCATCTGGGGTCTTGAATAAAGATAGAAATTTTTATTTTATCTGAGCCTTTCATGCAATAGGTGTCCTTTCTTTATAATTTATGTACCATGTAAGTGCTCGTTTTCGAAGGGAACCAACAAATTCTGCCATTTGTTGATCTTCACTGGAAATAGCATTGGCTTCCCATATTAACTCACAAACAAACCAATGTCTTCTTGGATCTTCATTTCCTTCGTAGAAAGGAAGATGTGCTATTATGTGTGCCATATCTGCTACAATTGCAACTTCCAAGATAAATGGTGGTGATGGTGGGTTACTTACGGTGGAATAAATTCTCTTACAATTGTTTTAGACAAGTACTATTTCTTGATGCGCACTGATAGGAGTTAATGCACGTTCTTTACTTTCAAAAAAAATATCACTGGCCTCGGTCGGTTCTTTGTCAGTTGTAGGGTATCGAATTTATTCTACAGCTTCTATTGATACCTAGGTAAAGTTCTGTTCTATCTAGGTTGTACTTCTTTTTAGGGTTCCTGATTAGCTCGATGGATGGAAGTAGCTAGGGGGTGCTTTCTCACGATCTGAATAAAGTAGCTGAAAAATATGGTTGGAAAATTCAGGTTGAAAAGTGACCCAATTCCCTTCTTGTAGTTGATGGATTAATAATCTATCAACCTCCTTACCGTCATCATTCCATTGGCTCTAGATGCCATATTGGGCAGCATGAAGTCCTAAATATTCTTCGACAATTTCTTGTACTTGGGCACTGTGAGTCAGATGTAGTGGGGAATGCAGGGTTATAACCTTAGGTATACTCACCTGAAGAACTCTACCATTCTTCATCAACAGGTCTTCATCCATAGGTGAAAATTATTCATCATCACCCTCTTTCTGTCAAGCTCGACTTAACTCTGGCAGATTTCCTGTTGCATTTGTCACTATACCTGACTTTCTTTTTTTCTGGAGCGCACTAGTCTGATCCCTTATTTATCATCACCTCTTCCTCCTCTTTTATCGTTCAATATTTTGAATATCCGGAGTGTTTTTTTGGATCATTATTATCTCATTGTCGAATTTTTTGGATTTCTTAGTACTAGCCATATCGTGTTTTCATCTATCGATCGTTATTCATCTACTCCATCCGAACATGGTCGGATACCCCCCATTTCTGACCCTGAATATATTTAGAGAACTAGGGTGGTGCAACAATTCATTTCCTTAGAAATTATTCCCACTCTCGCTCTTTCACGAATCTTTCCCACTTTCTTTGTTTTTCTTCCCAATTCGTGCTCGGGAGCGGTCGTAACAACAGTGGTCGAGGCTTGACAATATGCGTTGCTCGCTTGTTGATAAATAATTTAAACAAAAGCATTGGTAGAGAACAAAGGAATTTTTCAGTAAGGTGTTTATAGAACCTATGCTTCACATTATCGACAGATACTCGCTAACTCGTCATAACTCTTCACAGAACTCGTTAGCAATTCTTTCGAACCATTGAAATAAATTTTTGTGACCTCCTCTATTTAGTTTTGTTAGCAATTGTCGATTGTTTTCATCTGTCATTATTTTCATCCAGAAGCTTCTCCAATGTGAATGAAGTGGACTCAATTAGCTTTTCATGTGTTTCAGAAAAGAACTGCTCCCTTGCTTGAGTGATAGTCAACTTGTTTCTTCTGGGATAATTTGGCAAATAATTTTCTATATTTCTCTCCCACCATTCCTTTATCTCATGTTCTGATATCATTTGATCATGCTCATTATCATCCTATGCATGTATCACTGGAAATAGAACCAATTTTGTAGTTAAGTGGATTGCATAGGTACCAACGATACATGTTATAGAATAAGAAATAAAATATATAGATATGAACAAAATATAAGTAATGGAGGCAGTTCCAACAAGTCTTTATATTACTTAGAATAAGTACATAAGTGCTCTACAATGTATCAGTGCTTCTCATGTATACGGATCTCCAACCTATATATATGGTTGATAGACAACTACATAACGGCATGTCGGTCCACTAACCGAATCGACACAACGATTCGACATGTTCCACGAAGTGGTCGAATGGAGGACCTAGTCGGGCGACCGACTTTGGATCCTCCAACAATCCTAAATTAATATAATAGTTAAAACTAAACTATTTTTTATATTTTTTGAGGTCATACATCACAACAATAACTCCAGAAAACCTGTGTGTCATTCCAAAGAGCTTACTTGTTGCATTAGATACTTTCCACATTAATCACCCAGATAACTTAACATGATTTTAACGAGAATATGAGGCCTGGTCATTTTACTGAAGTATAGGCAAGAGTCGAAATGAGAAATTAAATAAATAAAATAATAATATAAAATGAAGTGGCTACAAAATCTATGATTCCGCATCTACTTCTTATTAAAAAAGAAAAAAAATTAAGAAAACAACACATGCTATCTAATGAAGTAAAAAGAGAAAAAACTTGCCCACTAATCCAAAATATGTCCATGACGGTAAAATATATACATCAATCAAAACTGAAAGATAACATCACGATATGAACTATTTCAGATTCACATGATCATTTGTGCCTCGATTGAAAACAATATTAACACCCGTGGTGTTAATCACATTTCCACCAGTAGAGTTCTTCAACTTACTTCTAAGCTCACTGACCTTGATTTGATGCTACTCATTTAACCTGCTCAGTCATAGAGTAAATATTCGCTAGATAATAACCAACTAGATTGACAGAGTTAGGATCATAAGTGTTAGCATGCAAAATTTTTGAGGAATATATGTGGTTTTGATGCCATTTGAAGTTGAAAAATAAGAAGCCAAATTACCAGATAAAATGATGATGAGTCATATAAATACATATTCTAACCTATGGAATAGATCCTGTTATTGGTCAAATTAGCACTTCTATGTCTGTGACGACATTTCCTTGTCAGTCACACAAAATGACATTATGGATGGAAGAGCTTACCTTGACCCTAGATGACCTAGAGATGAACCTTGCAATCCTTTCCTCAGAATCATATTTATATTTCTATTTTTATGCATAACTACAACCCTCATACTTTCCAACTAACGGATCAGCCGCAGGTATCTCTGCTGACAACCCGTGGGTGAATAAAAATTTGCACCCACTAGATGCAGTTTATGACACTCGCGAGTCACTCACTAGTTTTCCTATATCAATAAAGATTTGGACATTCTTCCCTTTCCAATAGATTTGCTTATGTCTATTGCAATTTAATTACAAGTTGATGTTACATTGTTTAAATGAATTCCAATCTCTTAGTTGTAGTTAAATGGATTTGAGGAAGGTTGTATGTTGGTTTTGTAGGATTGTTGCATAGGATAACAAAGGGAGAAAAGCTTGGATTGACCTTCATAAATAAGGTACATACTCTCTTAACCCTAACCCTATTTTCTTAATAACAATGTTTGCAAAGTCTTATATGTCTATTTGATAACCCCCAGTATGTTGGTAGTCTTCCCCTACTATAACAACAATTTACCCAACAACTGAACTGATGACTCCGCTGGGGACCACCATCTATTTTTTGCTTTGGGGACTCTTGTTGAATTTCTTTCAGTCTTTTATAACTTGTTTTATCTCTGTGGAAGTGCCTAGAGTATCCTTGACCCTTCTGCCTAAATCAATTTTGATCTGATCTACAAATATCTTTTTTTTAAAGATTTTTGATAGCCTTGTTGAAGCCTCAGATGTGTAGGTTGCTGGAATGGGTTCTAAGCCTAACAACAGAGGGTGAAAACCCAGACTGAAAGGATTCAAAAGGTCCTACGCAAGGACAGTTCTATCCCCAGCCTGTTTGGTGTAGTTAAATCCCACGGATACAAAGCCCTCAGCTGGAACTTATGGGGTTTGATCCTAGAAGGATCTGTCTTCCTAAGAAAAAAGATCAAAGTGTCCTGATTCTAGAGTGGATCTAGACCTAAGACAACTCTAACTTAAAGGAATTCTAAACTAAGTCAGGTCTAATCTAAAGGGAGTGTATTGACTGTGTGCATGGTAACTTGGTTTGAGTTCTAATAAGTCATTTCACAAATTTAATAGAAATATAAAACTAGATCATTAACTTACTACTTCAAAATACGATCAAGCAATGAAAATTACTAATAATAGTTTAAAGGTCAAGCATATCCAAGGTTATCCTGTAGCTGTTACGCTAATTGAAAAATTAACATGAATCATTGATTTAATAGTTTATATGAATCATTTGCAGAAATAGATAAAGATTTTAATTAAATAAATTTAATAAAAAACATAAATACACATAGATCATGAATTAAGACAAATCCAACTCAAAGATCAATGCATTAACGATTAGCTGGAAAATCAATAGTATTGATTGATAATTAAGGTGAATAAATAATACATCATCAAATAAATTTGATAACATAAACAGGGAAGATACCAAAAGAAACTAACTTTGATTCATTGGTCTGTAAAAAATTACATGATCACAAGTGAAACAACGTTTCTCCAGTCCTTCTCTTGCAATTATCTCCCCCCCTTCTCCATGAGACCTCTATCCCTTTAAATAATAATTACAAAAATGGTTACAAAGGATAGCTTTCCCATGAAAACAGGGATTTACAAAATAAGAATATTCTAATCATATCATCATAGAGAGTCGTTCATACCGAATGTTCACAAAATTTTCAAAAGATGCTCATCACATAATTTCGAGAAACATATCGTAACAAATTATGAAGGTTAACCACAGACTACTAGCTATCTGTGACGGATAGTAAGGGAGCTGGAAAATATTTCTTAGAAGATTTAGGATGATAAATAATGTTCTCGAAAACTAAAAAGTCGGCCACTTGTTCCTCCTTCAAAGGGATTAATGGAGTGACAGGTGCTTCATTGATTATAAAATCTTGGATAATGGTATTGTCTCGATCGGCTGGATTTTCAGTGATCTCCCTTCTCTTCTTCTTCGGGAGTTGTATACAGATGGATTCAATCTCAGGTTCTCCTTCACTACCACTGCTTTCATCAGGAACACTTGCATCAAAAGGTGGCGACACATGTTCTTGATATAGAAGAGGCTGAAGTCTTTTCTCTTCACAAAACCTGACCAAAGATTTATGATCTCTCTGCATATTGCTCACAATATAATTATCAAAAGGAAAAATTGTGAAAGTTAACTAACAAGACTTCTCTCATTATAGTATGATGAACGTTTGTAATTTAAAAGAAAACGATCAATAATATAGGAATGGCTGAGCATAATGAATTGGCATAATTAAAATCTTACGGTTTGGAACTTGCAATTATCACATCTATATTGAAATATTGCACAACATGCATCGACAGGGATTGGATTAAGACAGGATAAGTTGCAATAATTCACGTATGATTAATGTAAAATATTAACACTCGATCAATTACAAATTAGTTGAAACAACGATTATTAGTTCATAAGTGGCCACAGGTGAAAATTGCAGTTTAAAAATCTGATTGCAAATAAAAAATGTGGAAGAAAAATGGAGAACCGAAACGATTATTCAAAACAAAACAATCCAATATCAACTGCAAGATCGAGGCAAATCAACAGTCAAGATTAAACATGCAAGTTGTGGAAGAAAAATGCGGAAGGTTTATTTTTGAATTATACACATTCTTTCCGCAATCCGCAATCTGCAATTGCGGGTTGCAGGATCCGAAAATACAAACCACACAACATGATAAAATGACCGTTGCGCAATCCGAAATCTGCAATTGTGGGTTGCGGAAGTGAAAAACGCAAACTCATTATTCAAACCCTTTCTGCAATCCCCAATTGCAAGTTGCGGGTTGTAGAAATGCAAAGCACACAACCAAAATTAAAAGTCTTTCCTGCAATCCGCAATTGCAGAAAGCAAGTATTTCACAACCGAAAAAAGCAATTTTCCGCAATCCACATTGTGGGTTGCGGAATTGCGGAAACGTACTGACCTTTTTTGGAAAAACCTATTATTCCGCAATTCACAAAAAACACACAAAATTAATGAAATTTTTAAAGGGAAAATCACTTAACTTAATCAAATCAAAGCGAAGAGATGAAAGCATGATAAAAAACCCCAAAATGACCAAGGAACTTAATCATTTTCTTTGCGTATAAAAACTTGGGGCTCCCATGTTTTCTAGAAAACATGCGATCTGTTGTACCTACAACAAATGGCGACTAGATGGGAAGAAACAGTTATCTCTGAAAATGAAATCTGTAATTACAAGGAAGACATGTTAGAAAGCTTGATATTTTATCCTGTAATTTACAAAATGTTCTCATAAAACACAATCAAAATAGAAAAGTTAGTCATATGATTGATATATCCGCTTCCAAAAACAATTAATAATTATGTTCATATGACAAAGCAGTCTTAGAATTAAACATAAATCCTTTACTGTTATACAGTCATAGGAAGGTAGTTTATGTTGAGCCTTAGAACAAAGCTAGAACCATTTTGGGTTACCAAATATTGAATCATCTTGAATTTATTAATTATTTACTTATGTACAAACATATTGCTCACAATATATACATTTTCTTTTTTTCCCCTTCCTTTTTCTTTTCTTTTCTTCTCTCTTCTTTTTTTTCAAAACAGAATGAAAATATATAAACAAGATACTTATTGATACAAGGCCATTTCCTTGAATTGTTGATCAAATATTGGCAATGCCATTCATAGACCTGATATGGAAACTGAACAAGCTAGCTCGGTAAAGAGACCCCCTGTCTTTTAGCTTTGACACTAAAATCAATTGCCATGGCTTGGTGACCATAAGTGGTAATTTCAGTCCAAAATCATACCCATGATCATGGTAGGGATGGCTTGTAATAAGACCCCCCTTATCCTCATATACAACAAAGTGTCTTACAAATTAAAAAAAAATATTAGTGCATAGCTTAAAAGACACTACCATGGCTTGGTGACCATATGAAAGCAGTGTTACTCACCGATGTTTTGCAGATCATGAATGGACCGACCTGTGTTAGGATCTTCCACCCTCCAGCAATAGCTGACTGTCATCTCCCAAGTTTGGTGGCTTGATGTGGAGATGTCATTCTACTTAAACATCTATGAACATAATGGGATGGCTTGTAATAAGACCCCCCATATTGCAATCTATAATTATTAAGGTGAATTATATCCAAGGTGATCAAAATGGGATCCAGAATAGGTAAGGCTAAAAAGGTTATGAATTTATGCTACCGTTCACTAATGAAACATAAGGCATGATAAACTAATTGCTTCCTCAACTTCAATTAATCAAATAACACATCCACAAAGATATTCGATTAAGGTAGGAAGGTATCAATCAAGGCTTTGCAAATATTGACTGTTTTAATTTCATGGAAAACATTTTCAACTACAAGCTGAGAGGAATAAAAGCTAACTTTGTTTACTTTAGAACTTCATACTTAAATTATCCTGAGACATACTGATCAATAGACTTTGCAAAAATGTGTGGACATTATTCGAAAATAAAACCAATGTACAAAAGAGAAATCAAAATGAAAATAAAGCAGAAAAAGAAAAAAAACCACACTTTATGTACAATAAGTGAATCTGCTCAATAAAAAAAAAAACTTTTTAAGCAATTGCACATTCACTGGGTAGGTGTCTATGATACCCTCCAGTTTCTGCAACTGGACAGTACTAGGACCAATCTTTTATGTAATAATGAATGGCCCTAGCGAGAGACGTTGGAGCTTAGTGTAATCATTCTTGTCCTTGTGTTTCTTATCCCACTTCAACACTAAGACCCCCACAGTAAAATCCCTATCAGATGAGGGATTCTCATCAAACCACCTCTTAACCAACTGCTGATGTTGATAAAGGTTGTTTTTGGACTTCTCCCTGTCTTCTTTTAGCTTGAGTAACATATCAGTTCTATGCTGGAGTGGGGAAGAATCATCCTCTTGTATGGATTGTGTCAACTGCAGTGAAGGAATCATGAGGTAGGATGGAAAGATGGCCTCCTTACCATAAACTAAATAGTAAGGGGAATTTTCTATGGCTTCCTTTTGGGTGACCCAGACTGCCCAAAGAGAATTGTATAACTGGTATGCCAATCTTTATGGTGAGTAGCAACTGTCTTCTTTAATATATTAATCAAGTTCTCATTGGAAGACTCTGCTAGTCCATTCCCTTGTGGATAATAATTGGCAGAAAAATTCAGCTTTATCCCTTTTTCAAGGGCATACTGTGTAAGATCAATGGAAGAAAAATAAGACGCATTGTCAAATACTAAAAATTCAGGAGCACCAAACCTAGTGACTATTTGGATTTCAAGGAATGATATCACTTGGTTTGTATTACATTGTTTGAGGGGACTACCTCTACCTATTTGGTAAAGTAGTCTGTATTTGTCAATATATACTTGTGCTGCAAAGAGGAAGCAAGATTGATGGGTCCAACAAAATCCAGTCCCCATTGCTAAAATGGAAACTGAACAATCACTGGATGCAAAGAAAAGGCATGTTTTTTCACTTTCCCAGCACACTTCTAGCATGCTTCACATATTCTAACATATGAATATGCAACTTTGAACAAAGTAGGCCAGTAGTATCCTACCCTAAGGATCTTATGTGCAATGTTCTCTCTTGAGAAGTGCCCTCCCGTAGGTCCTGCATGAAATTGCAAAAGAACATTATCAGTTTCTTCCTTGTCTAAACATCTGAGAAAAACACCATCATAATTCTTCCTAACTAAAACACCATCTATGAATTGATATGGTGTAGCTTTCAACCTTAAACCTCTGTTTTTTTTAAAGTCAAGGGTTTCTGGAGAAAACCCCTGGGTAAGGAATAATTTAATGTCATCATACCCTTCGAATGTTTGAGTTGTGATAACATTAACATAACCTATTGTTGTACTCTCCTCTTGTTCCCACTCAATCTGTTGTTGTACAGGATCATTGGATTGAGTGGTTAGTAGACACAAGCCTTGGCCTTTCACAATATTTACTGGTCTGATCTCCAAATCGTATTCTTGCAAGGCTGTCATCTAGTGGCCTCTCTTTTCCCCTAATTCTTTTTGAACCAGTACATTTCTGATAGTTGCATAAGGAACTATGACTTTAGTCCGAGATTTCAATAAATATGGTCTAAAATGTTTCAAAAATTTATAGACCGCGAAAGCTTGTTTATCAATCTAGGATTAATTGAGTTCTGCTCCTTTGAAAGTGGAGCTCATGAATGAAATAGGTATATCAACATCATTATCATGTTTCTGTGTCAAGATAGCTACATAGGAAATGTTAGTAGCAAACGTGTACATAATAAAATATTTGTTGAAATCTGGAGACATCAGAGCGGGGGATTCCGCAATGGCTCTCCGGATTTCAACAAAGGCAATTTTTTGTTCGTTAGATCATTTAAACTGGGCATATTGTTTAACTAATTTTTGTAATGGATTAACAATTTGAGCAACATTCGGAACAAATATACGAACAAAATTAATCTTACCAAGAAAAGATTGCATGGCCTTATGTGAAAGAGGTAGGCTGATCTTCGAAATGGCTTATGTGCGCTCTGGATCGATAATCATGCCTTCTTTTGAAACAATAAAACCCAACAACTAACCTTTGGTGACCGCAAAGATCGATTTTTTCGGGTTCAATGATATTCCATATCTTTTGCAGCGTTCGAAAACCTGTGTCAAAGCAGACAAATGTTCATGCCGTTTTTTGGAATAAATAATAACATCATCTCAATATAATTGTGGAACAAGCCCCTGAAAGCTATATCCATAGCTCTCTGAAATGTGGCACCAGCATTTATCATCCCAAAAGGTATTCACATGTAGGAAATGGTTCCCCAAGTGGTCCTGAAAGATTTTTTTAGTTGATCATCGGGGGAAACTGTGACTTGGTTATACCTTGAGAATCCATCAAAGAGAGAAAATATCTCCGACCCTACTAACTTCTGTAGAAGCTCCATTGGTGGAATGGGGTATTTTTCCTTCTCGGAAGCTCTGTTTAAGTTTCTGAAATCAGCACAATGTATGATTTCCCCATTCTTCTTCTGAATAGGTACCAAGTTGGAAATCCACTATGTATGCCTGATAGGAAATATAATTCTTGCTTCCAATAGGTTCTCGATCTCTTTCTTGACAGAGGGTTCTAGGCTAGGGTGCATCTTCCTTAACTTCTGTTGATAAGCTTTTACTTCCAGTTTCATTGGTATGTTATGGTGCATGATACTTGTGTCAAAAGTCTTGAGTTCATCGTATGTCCATGCAAAGACATCTTTGAACACCTTGCAAAGTTTGATAAAATTCCTCTTCACCTCAACAGAGCAATCAACCCCTAGATTGATGAAACGAGGGTGTTGTTCAGTTCCTAGGTTGTCTGGCTAATAGTTGAGGGATGAACTCTGGGTCTTGCAGTTGGTATTTTGCTTGAACTTATCTTGCAGATCATAAAATTTCTTGAGGTTGATAACTGATTTTGGGAAAAGGTTGGAAGAATCAGACAAAGACTTCTCATGCTCACCTTCAGATATCTATTGCGACATCTTGAAAAATCTCCTGGGCTGTGAGAAAGTCTAATAATTGTTGATCATCATCAAATACCTTCCAGTTAATCACATTATCAGGAATAGAAGGCATGTACATAAGTTCAATTGAAAACGTTTTAGGGGAGAATCCTTCTTGTGGGATTAACCTGGATGTAGTATTAGCAAGCAAATCTACATCAAAATTTTGTGATCTTGGGACTAACTTGATACTAAATGCAGAAAAATAGTTAGTGAGATATCTTACCAATTTTTGATAGTTAATCAATCGAGGAGACAAACAATGTATTTTGGTTTTTACCTATTTTACTATGATCTAAAAATCTCCATAGCATTCGATTACCTGTGCACCCATGTCAATAGATTTCTTGAGTCCCTGGACTGGGTCCTCATATTCAACTATATTGTTGGTACATTCAAACTCGAGTCGGCAGGAAATCATATTTTTGGTCCCTTTTGGATCGATTAGGACACAACGTGTACCAGCTCCATTTTTAGATCCGGAGCCATAAAAAAATAGAGTCCATGCATTTAAATCTAACCTAAAATTTGTATTCACATTATATACATTATGGACAACAGTACCTGAGAATGGAACATAAGTTATATTGACAATTTGAGACTGCTTCTGTACATTCTCAACTAGTGAAAAATCCATAGGTAGATCTCCAAATAAAGTATCAAAAGTGTAATGTTCCACATGTGAGCTAAAGTATGCAGCAGGCTCACTCAGATCATTCAAATCTGTGACGATTTGATTCATATAAAGCTCCCTGCTGATTTTATTTATGTTTGGTCTTCCATTGTAGGGAATCCATAGGTGAGACTAGTTAGTAGAAAAGTATCCTTTAAGCTTCTCTGACCAATCTCTACTCAGCCACATGCCATACATTTCTGGAGTGTCATCCACAATAATATCCACAGTCTAGTGGATTCTAGGGTCAGTAGATAATGTTAACGAGAAATTTTTATGTTCTCCCACTACCCTTACTTTGGATCTGTCCAATTGGACAATTTGCATAGGGCATGGCTCCCAAGAGGCATTTAATTTTTTCCAGGCCGACAAAGGCATCACATTTGATGAAGCCCCTGAATCAATCACACAATTATGGAAATTTCTACTGAATATTTCAAAAGTAAGCAAGAAAGGAGGTGTTTTCTTGCTACCTGGTTTCTGATTTCCAGGTTTAGAATATATTTCCAAATTGTTGTTCTAAGTTTCCCTAGGCTTGTTGACAGTCATACTTTTGGGAAGAATATCTCTCATTGCAAGGATTTTTAGAAGTTCGAAAAGGGAAATATTAGCTTTTACTCTTTTTAAGTCATCAACTAGATTGTATTCTATTTCAGGAATTAAAGTGTCCTTATGTGCTGGTGATTTACCTTTGTTTGGTGTGGGTACTAAAGTGGAAGCTTATTGTGTGGGCTTCCCTTTAATCCTTGTATTGTAGGGGTGTTGTACATTGAAGACAACCTCAGGCTCATCTTCCTCCTCAGCCATAGGAAGTTTTCAAAAGAAACTAATTGTGTTTATCTGCTAATCTTCGACTTCGTCTGGGGGTTCAAGATCTTGATTCTCTTGTAGATTCCGATCTTGTTGATCAGGAGAATTCTATGATTCCAAAACCAAAGACTTAAATATAGAAATGATTTCCTCAACGTTCAATCCTTCATCAGGGTTAGGTGGAACCTGTTTTTGTGGGGGTTGGTGAGGTCTTCAGAAAGGTTGTTTGTTGAAACCCTTGTTATTATTCCGATTTTCTGTGTTGCCTTTCTTCAGGTATACCATTTCATTTGAGATATTTTGGAGGAACTTCTTCATATCAGTCATCTCAAATGGGTCCTTTTTTTGCACTGTGGGTTTTGGAGGAGTTTCTTGCTTTCTTTTAGAGGTTGAAGGTTGATCTAATGTATCATCACGATTATAATCTAGGCAGAATATGTTCTTTTCAACCTAGATAGCCTCTAGAATGGCTTCCTGCAAATTATCTTTTTGTGCTCTTTTAACCCACATAGCAACGGTAATAGGTAAACCCTTAACATAATAAGCAACCAAAATTTCTTCTACAGGAAGAAGAGTAAGAGGGATTCTATTTTTCAAATATGAAAACCTTTGATTATAATAATTTACCCTCTCCTTACCCGTAATTTTCATTGAGGAAAAGTCTAAAATCGAGTCTTCTGGAGTCTTATCATCTCCAAATTTTTGGACAAACAGTTTTTCAAAGTCATCCCATGAAGAAATGGATAGGCTTGTAGGGAAAAGTAGCATGTGGATGTTTTTCCCTCAATGGTGTATGGGGACAACCTGCAAACTACATCTTCGTGAATGACACTCCTAATCCTAATGGCCTGCATTAAATTTTTTATGTGATCAAGTGCAGGTAATTTATCATCAGGGTTAAACTTGGGGAGCCATTTCTCAGGGTTTTTGGGTAGTCTGTGTTGTTCACCAACAATTAACACAACATCCCGGTCCATCCAGGGTCTGTTTCCACCTTCTTCCATGGGTAAGTATTCTGAATCTGAACTGGAGGATGAATCACTGAACTGGATGATGAATCACTAGTAGATGATTTGTCAGATGAGGATGATGAAGATGAAGGAGGGGTTGGTGGTGGGCCATCTATGGAAATGTTTGGTTGGTCTTGCTATGTTTCACCAAACAATATATCAAGATCAAAATCGGGAAGCAGATTGTGGCGAGGTGAATTAGGTTTTTCAAGGTTTGGATGATATGAATTTTCATTATTCAAGTTATTAGCTTGCAGATCAGTGTTCTGGTGATGAATTGTTGCTGGTCCCTGATTATGCTCTTCAATTATCCTTCATTGCAACCTAGCAATACTATCAAAGAACCTTTGAGTAGTTATTCAAGTGTGAGGGGTCCCCTAGTGGGTGATATGAAAACAATGTTGCCCATGATGGTTTCCTGCTCTATTATACGGGTGGCAAGAATGCCGGTTGGATCTTGCACTGGTTGTTATGCAGAAGTTGATGCCTGCGTATGACTACGAGTGACAATTGGTATTCTTGTTTGAGGAGGTTTGTTTGTGTTTCGTTTAGGCATAATTTGCAGTCGACCCACCTTCTAGCTCCATTTGTTGACGCCTCGGATGTGTAGGTTGTTGGAATTGGTTCTAAAGCTAACAACAGAGGCTGAAGAATCAGATTGAAAGGCTTCAAAGGAACCTACGCAAGGACAATTGTATCCCCATCCTGTTTGGTGTAGTTAACTCCCACTAATACAAAAGCATCTGCTGGCACTTATGGGGTTTGATCCTAGAAGGATTTGTCTTCCTAAGAAGGAATATCAAAGTGTCATGATTCTAGAGTGGATCTAAACGTAAGACAACTCTACCTTAAAGGAAATCTAAACTAAGTCAGATATAATCTAAAGGGAGTGTATTGACTGTCTGCATGGTAACTTGATTTGAGTTCTAATAAGGCATTTCACCAATTTAACATAAATGTAAAACTAGATCATTAACTTACTACTTCAAAATACGATCAAGCAATGAAAATTACTGATAATAGTTTAAAGATCAAGCATATGCAAGGTTAACCTGTAGCTCTTATGCTAACTAAAAAATTAACATGAATCATTGATTTAATAGTTTATGTGAATCATTTGAAGAAATAGTTAAAGATTTTATATAAATAAATTCAATTAAAACATAAATACACATATACCATGAATTAAGACAAATCCAACTTAAATATCAATGCATTAATGAATAGTTGCAAAATCAACAGTATTAATTCATAATTAAGGTGAAGAAATAAGACATCATCAAAGAAATTTGATAACATAAACATAGAAGATACCAAAAGAAACTAACTTTGAGTCATTGGTCTGCAAAAAATTATATGATCACAAGTGAAACAACGTTTCTCCAATCCTTCTCTGGCGATTATCTCCCCCCCTTCTCCATGAGACTCGATCCCTTTAAATAATAATTACAAAAATGGTTACGAAGGATAACTTTCCCATGAAAACAAGTATTTACAAAATCATAGTATTCTAATCATGTCATCATAGAGAGTGGTTCATACCGAACGTTCACAAAATTTTCAAAAGATGCTTATCACATAATTTCGGGAAACATCCCGTAACAAACTATGAAGGTTTACCACTGACTACTAGATTTCTGTGACAGATAGTAAGGGAGCTGGAAAATATTTCTTAGAAGATTTAGGATGATCAACAATGTTCTCGAAAACTGAAAAGTCGGCCACTTGTTCCTCCTTCAAAGGGATTAATGGAGTGACAGGTACTTCATTGATTATAAAATCTTGGAGAATGGTATTTTCTTGATTGGCTGGATTTTCAGTGATCTCCCTTCTCTTCTTCTTAGGGAGTTGTATGCAGATGGATTCAATCTCAGGTTCTCCTTCACTACCATTGCTTTCATCAGGAACACTTGCATCAAAAGGTGGTGACACAGGTTCTTGATATAGAAAAGGGTTGAAGTCTTTTCTCTTCACAAAACCTGACCAAAGATTTATGATCTCTCTGCATATTGCTGACAATATAATTGTCAAAAGGAAAACTTGTGAAAGTTAACTAACAAGACTTCTCTCATTATAGTATGACGAAGGTTCGTAATTTAAAAGAAAACAATCAAGAATCCAGGAATGGATGAGCATAATGAATTGGCATAATTAAAATCTTACGGCCTCGAACTTGCAATTACCACATCTATATTGAAATAATGCACAACATGCATCGACAGGGATTGGATTAAGACAGGATAAGTTGCAATAATTCACGTATGATTAATGTCAAATATTAGCACTCGATCAATTACAAATTAGTTGAAACAATGATTATTAGTTCATAAGTGGATGCAGGTAAAAATTGCAGTTTAAAAATCTGATTGCAAATAAAAAATGTGGAAGAAAAATAAAGAACCAAAATGATTATTCAAAACAAAAAAATCCAATATCAACAGCAATATCGAGCCAAATCAACGGTCAAGATTAAACGTGCAAGCTGCTGAAGAAAAATGCGGAAGGTTTATTTTTGAATTATACACATTCTTTCCACAATCCGTAATATGCAATTGCAGGTTGTGGGTTCTGAAAATACAAACCACACAATATGATAAAATGACCATTGCACAATCTGCTATCCGAAATTGTGGGTTGCAGAAGTGAAACATGCAAACTCATTATTCAAACCCTTTCTGCAATCCCCAGATGTGGGTTGAAGAAATGCAAAGTACACAACTAAAATTAAAAGTCTTTCCTGCAATCCACAAATGCGGAAAGCAAGTATTTCACAACCGAAAAAGCAATTTTTCGCAATCCACATTGCGGGTTGCGGAATTGTGGAAACATACTGACCTTTTTTCGAAAAACTTATTATTCCTCAATTCACAAAAAACACACCAAATTAATAAAATTTTGAAAGGGAAAATCACTTAACTTAATAAAATCAAAGCAAAGCGATGAAAGCATGATGAAAAACCCCAAAATGACCAAGGAACTTAATCATTTTCTTTGCATATAAAATCTTCGGGCTCCCATGTTTTCTAGAAAACATGGGATCTGTTGTACCTACAAAAAATGGTGACTGGATGGGAAGAACTAGTTATCTTTTAAAATTGAAATTTGCAATTACAAGGAAGACATGCTACAAAGCTTGATATTTTATCCTGTAATTTACAAAATGTTCTCATAAAACACAATCAAAATAGAAAAGTTAGTCATATGATTGATATATCCCCTTCCAAAAACAATTAATGATAATGTTCATATAACAAAGCAATCTTAGAATTAAACATAAATCCTTTACTGTTATACAGTCATATGAAGGTAGTTTATGATGAGCCTTAGAACAAACCTAGAACCATTATGGGTTACCAAATATTGAATCATCTTGAATTTATTGATTATTTACTTATGTACAAACATATTACTCACAATATATACATTTCGTTTTTTTTCCCTTTCTTTTTCTTTTCTTTTCTTCTCTCTTTTTTTTTTTCAAAACAGAATGAAAATATATAAACCATATATTTATTGATACAAGGCCATTTCCTTGAATTGTTGATCAGATATTGGCAATGCCATTCACACACTTGATATGGAAACTGAACAAGCTAGCTCGGTAAAGAGACCCCCTGTCTTTTATCTTTGACACTAGAATCAATTACCATGGCTTGGTGACCATAAGTGGTAATTTCAGTCCAAAATCATACCCATGATCATGGTAGGGGTGGCTTGTAATAAGACCCCCCTTATCCTCATATACAACAAAGTGTCTTACAAATTAAAAAAAAATATTAGTGCATAGCTTAAAAGACACTACCATGGCTTGGTGACCATATGTCAGCAGTGTTACTCACCGATGTTTTGAGATCATGAATGGACCGACCTGTGATAGGATCTTCCACCCTCTAGCAATAGCCGAAATTCATCTCCCAAGTTTGGTGGCTTGATGTGGAGATGTCATTCCACTTAAACATCTATGAACATAATGGGATGGCTTGTAATAAGACCCCCCATCTTGCAATCTATAATTAATAAGGTGAATTATATCCAAGGTTATCAGAATGGGATCCAGAATAGGTAAGGCTAAGAAGGCTATGGATATATGCTACCATTCACTAATGAAACATAAGGCATGATAAACTAATTGTTTCCTCAACTTCAATTAAGCAAATAACACATCCACAAAGATATTCGATTAAGGTAGGAAGGTATCAATCAAGGATTTGCAAATATTGTCTGTTTTAATTTCATGGAAAACATTTTAACTACAAGCTGAGAGGAATAAAAGTTAACACTGTTTACCTTAGAACTTCATACTTAAATTATCCCGAGACATACTGATCAATAGCCTTTGAAAAAATGTGTGGACATTATTTGAAAATAAAACCAATGTACAAAAGAGAAATCAAAATGAAAATAAAGCAGAAAAAGAAAAAAAACCACACTTTATGTACAATAAGTGAATATGCTCAATCAATTTTTTTTTTTTAAAACAAATTGCACATTCACTGGGTAGGGGTCTATGATACCCTCCAGTGTGTGCAATCGGACAGTACTAGGACCAATCTTTTATGTAATAATGAATGGCCCTAGCCAGAGATGTTGGAACTTAGTGTAATCATTTTTGTCCTTGTGTTGCTTATCCCACTTCAACACTAAGTCCTCCACAGTAAACTCCCTATTAGATGAGGGATTCTCGTCAAACCACCTCTTAACCAACTGCTGATGTTGAGAAAGCTTGTTTTTGGACTTCTCCTTGTCTTCTTCTAGATTCAGTAACATATCAATTCTGTGCTGGAGAGGGGAAGAATCATCCTCTTGTATGGACTGTGTCAATTACATTGAAGAAATCATGAGGTAGGATGGAAAGATGGCCTCCTTACCATAAACTAAATAGTAAGGGGAATTATCTATGGCTTCCTTTGGGGTGACCCAGACTGCCCAAAGAGCATTGTATAACTGGGTATGCCAATCTTTATGGTGAGTAGAACCTATCTTCCTTAATATATTAATCAAGTTCTCATTGGAAGACTCTGCTAGTCCATTCCCTTGTGGATAATAATTGGTAGAAAAATTCAGCTTTATCCCTTTTTCAAGGGCATACTGTGTAAGATCAATGCAAGAAAAATAAGACGCATTGTCAAATACTAAAAATTCAGGAGAACCAAACCTAGTGACTATTTGGATTTCAAGGAATGATATCACTTGGTTTGTATTACATTGTTTGAGGGGACTACCTCTACCTATTTGGTAAAGTAGTCCGTAGCTGTCAAGATATACTTGTGCTGTGTTAGATTTTCAGAATTTACTTCAATCTGATCTAGAATCTTAACTAAGAGAACAACATGTACAACATATCTACAGCATATCAATCATGGAGACAATAATGCAAGCACACAAGAGACACAAAGATTTACTTGGGGAAAACCATAAAGGTGAAAAACCCCAATAACTTCCTCAGAGATAGACAGAGCAATGATACAACCAACCATGAGAGATAGACATAACCTAGCAGCAGATCCTCCTCCTCCATAAGTGCACCACTCCTCCTTGAGTGCATGAGTGAGAAGTGAGTGAGCAAATAGAGTGCCTCCCGCACTCTATTTATACTTGACTTGACTTGCCTTTTTACCTAACTCATGTAGGCTTGAACTTAACCACATAACATAATGCTGACTGGGCTGACCCCCAATAGGGTGGTCTAATAACCCTTTGACCCAAATGACTTATACAGGGCCGACCCCAAACAATGTGGTCTAATAACCCATCAAGTATAAGTTACGACACTTACAATATAAATGACGACACTTCCATATAGAGGAATAATAACATCTCTATAGGAATACAATATACATATATGTGAAATACATTCTGAAGTTACATATACATCAACACTCCCTCTTAACTAGGAAGGTATTTCTCAGCACAGTTCTTCTAGCACAAGACATCTTCTCTGGATCATCGTCACTGGATAATCGTCATCGAGTCATCATCATCGTCACTGCTACTGCTATCTCAATCAATCTCTGAATCTACTCGTCATAGGAAGTTCTACAGAGCCAGTCCTTTTTCATACTGGATGTAGGCCCACCACCTACAGGTCTTCATCATCACTGGCCATGCTGTGGAATCCTCAGGACTTATTACGTGCGTCACAAAACCTCGAAAGAGCATCCCAGGCTGTTATGAGCACACAGCTCTACCTATAGGATCTCCCAGGGCAACGAATTACATGTGACCTCACCACAAAACCTCGCAAGAGCATCCCAGGCTGTTACGAGCACACAGCTCTACCTATAGGATCTCCCAGGGCAACGAATTACATGTGGTCATGGAAAAACCTCGCAAGAGCATCCCAGGACTGATTACGGGCACACAGCCCAACCTATCGGATCTCACAGGGAAACGAATTACATGCCATAGGACAAAACCTCGAAAGAGCATCTACCAGATATCCCACGGCACCGAATTACATGCCATAGGAAAAACCTCGAAAGACTATCTGCAGATCTCCCAGGGCACCGAATTACATGTCCTTCCAGAGATAAACCTCGAAAGAGCATTTGCCAGATGTCCCAGGGCACCGAATTACATGCCATAGGTAAAACCTCGGAAGACCATCTGCAAATCTCCCAGGGCACCGGATTACATGCTCATTTGCACAACCTGATCCACGGCCATAGAGTATCAACCTGATACTCACCATACATCATCCTGATGTATCCATGATCATCCTGAGCATCATCACTGCAACGTCCTGTTGCATGTCCTCTGGAGCAACATCCTGAAGCTCGTCATCTATGATCATCCTGATCATCACTGTAACATCCTGCTGCATGTCATCGTACCTGATCCACCTGATCATCAATGCATCTACCTGATGCATACCAAGTATCTACCTGATACATATCATCATACATGATCCTCCTGATCATCAATGTATCCACCTGATACAAATACAAATACATGATACATATCACCATACATGATCCACCTGATCATACAATGTATCCACCTGATACATATACATATACATGGTCCAAGCATCCAACATGATGCATATACAAAATACATACACATGATCCAACTGATCATATCCAGCATCAACATGACGCATACATACATACATAAAAATGATCCAACTGATCATATCCAACATCCAACATGATGCGTACATACATACATAAAAATGATCCAACTGATCATATCCAGCATCCAACATGATGCGTACATACATACATAAAATGATCCAACTGCTCATATCCAAGCAGAAACTAGAACATCATCCTGATGCTCATCATCCAGCGCTTACATCCATAGCCATGTGAAGGATCCTCCTTCCAACGTGCTTGGAATGGCTTCAGCAAATGTGTCCATCACTTCTTCCTCGAAGTGTCCTCGATCTGAAGAACGCCAGCCTCTCTCTGAAGTACTCAAACTTCACCCTGGCTAGTGGCTTCGTCAACACATCTGCAATCTGCTCGTCCGTCGCAACATACAGGAGCTTCACAGCTCCTCTCTGCACCATATCCCTGATATAGTGATATTTGATCTCTATGTGTTTCGACCTATCATGAAACACTGGTTTCTCGGACAGCTTCACACAACTCTGGTTATCACAGAAGATACCAGTAGCCTCCAACGGGAGATCAAATAACTCAGACAGTATCTTCCGTAGCCATACTGCCTCACAATTAGCTGAACAGGCTGTAACATACTCTGCCTCAACTGTACTCAGTGCTACACAGGACTGCTTCCTGCTAAACCAAGAGATCACACTTGATCCCATACTGAAGCAACACCCAGATGTGCTCTTCCTATCTGGAGCACTGCCAGCCCAATTTGAATCAACATAACCCTGCAGGTTAAACTTTTGATTCGCTTCATGCTTGAGCCCATAATCCACTGTACCCTTCAGGTACCTCAGAACATGCTTTACAGCAATCAGGTGAACACTCCTCGGATCCGTCAGGAACTGGCTCAGTGTGTCCACAACAAAGCAAATGTCTGGTCTCGTGTTCGTCAAGTACATCAAGGACCCAATCATCTAATGATGCATAGAGACATCAACCGGCTCAGATGAAGCATCGCATAGAAGCTTCAGATTCGATGCCATAGGTGTGGCCATGGCCTTGCAATCCATCATCCCAAATCTCTTCAGGATCTCTACTGCAAACTTCCCTTGTCCAAGGAAGATTCCATTTGCACTCTGCCACACCTCCATGCCAAAAACAAATAGTGCATCTTCCGCTGCGTGTCGGCAATCAATCTATCTTCACCTTTAACAAACAGGTTATCCACATACAAAAGTAGTATCGCTGGATTGCCTTCCTCAACCTTGTAGTAAAGGTTGGAATCCACTTTACTCTTGGTAAAGCCCAAACTGGATAGAAAGCTGTCTATCCTACCATACCAAGTTCTGCATGCATATATGACTACACCATGCTGTCTTGGAATTCATCTGGTGCATCTTCTATTTCATCACTTTTATATTTCTCAATGCTACCATCTGCAACATGCTTGATCTGATAGATCCATTTGTAAGTCATAACAAACTTCCCTTCACGTCTTGGGACTACATCCCAAACATCATTCTTCATGATCGACAGATCATGGCATTCCATTTCTTCATCCCAGATCCTGGGAACTTCAATATCTTTGCTGAACAAATGTTGTAGTTCTTCTTTTGTAGGAGATGACATACGATCTTTCCTACACAACAAGTTAAATTGCATGATTAGAAAACATCTCATAGTTTTCAAAACAAATTCTTACACATAAAGAAATATGTCATACAGTCATGCAATTATCTTAGCCAATGCTTCAATACAACATTTATCCATATCCCGTAACTTTCTAGATGCCTTCCAATCTCTACCAGAACATTGTTAAGAGTGTGCACAACTCCCAACATGTCAGCAAAGAGGTTTCATTCTAGATAAGTAGCAATGGAATGTTGTACAGTGCCATAGGCTACTTACCCATGCATTTTAGGAGTATATTGTTCATCAATGCAACTATTCTAATATGCATAATACAAATTCTAGGAACATCAGTATATACATTATTGAACAGTATTATTTAAACAATAAAATATGCAAGTAATGACAATTCAAATACTTATCTTTGTTTGTTTCTTGGGTTGACTCCCTCTCAGTCTTTGCTTCTTTTCTGCAACTCCATTTCTATGTGGATTGTGAGAAGTGGTCAACTCCCTCTGAATATCTGCATCCTTGTAGAAACTACTGAAGTGTGCTCCTTTGCTTTCTTGAAGGATCAACTAGAGTGTGCTCCCTCTTGATCTTTGCTTTCTGAATTACCTATTCTTGAGCTCATATTCATCCTTGGTCCCTATGCATGCTTATTAGTATCATGAATGTGTTATCCTTGTGATCTCATATAAAATCATACATTCATTAGTATACTATTAAAACACAATAATCTTAAGCATGTATAGTCATGATCATTTCAAACAGAAAATAATAAGCATTAGCATTCAAGGTTTATGTAGGATTCTTATGGTTAGTCAAATCATAAGAAACATAACATGTCTAAACCTCTAATTACTCAAACCTATGACTCTTCAGGTTAGTTGAATCATCAATCAAGATAAGAGATATAATATGCATAAAACCATGACTATTCAAACCTATGATTTCATGATTCTTCTGGTTAGTCAAATCATTAAACAAAGTAAAAAGCATAATATGCCTAAACCCATGATTACTAACTTCAATGAATAATCATAATCAATCATGCCAAGTATACTTATATAAAGGATCTTATCACAAGATGAGATTGTAACTTGATATAGGAAAAGCATACCTGGATTAGCATGCTAGCTATTTATGTCTAACATACTCACATGATGTCTTCTTGTTCTTCTTCAATGACTTGTGCTAGTAATCTGTATATCTCATAGGTTAACTTTTACAAAACCAAGTTATACATACCTCGTAAATGGATCTTCTATGAGATCCATGACAATGGATGAATCTTTGTCCTCATGTTATCATGATCATATGTTCTTGGACCAGAACATGATTTGTCTTTCTTGGTGTACCTTTCATGTTAGTAGACAACATAAACCTCATACAACACCATAATGCATTAGTACAATCATAAGTGTCAACACCCTAACCAATGAATATCTTCCATCATGCATTCATAATTTTGTTAAGGTGATACGAAAAATCAAAAATCAAAATTGTACTAACCGTAATAACATGAAGACAAACATACCATAAACTTAATCATGGACAAATATCGAAACATACCTTGATGAGTCATACCTGTCGAGATCGCTTGTAATCTTCTTATGTAAGGCCTTAGCCTCATCTCCCTCTCAAACAGGAACTTCTTCACTTATGCAGGTGACTAATCCATCTTCTTCCAGGATTAACCCAATCCACTTGATTTGCAAGAACTGGACCTGGAGCTGGATATGGGTTTGTCAGAGAAACCCCAAAAATTCAAACTTTGAATTTCAAACTTCCGAAAGGATAGAAATATGCGCCTTGATAAGCTTATCAAACCGGTATATTCAGAATTTGAAAACTGCAGAGTTTCACTCCTCAATTTTTCCTTTGAAACTTCCGGATTTACTCGACGTGACCCTGAACTGGGGTTTGATGAATCCCACTCTTCTTCCTAATCAAAAGGTTTGATCCAAATCTCTAAGCTTCTATTTTTCTGAGGAGCTTCTAGCCGTGGTCATAGATTTCAAAAATTCCCATTTTTACAGAAGCCCTAATTTTCCACTTTTCTGATCAAAGTCCCGAACTAGGGTCTGATCAAGCCCGGCCTTCTTCCCAACAAAAAATTTTGATTTTGGTCTCTAAATTTTTATTTTGATGAGTAGCATTCATCCATGGTATCTGATTACAAAAATTCCAACTTTTTCCGAAGCCCTAAATTCCGGAAGCCATGAATGAAGGTACTCAAAAATAATTCTGTTTTGACAGAAATATGTACCTGATTGTTTCTGGTGTAACTCTGAACTTTTCGATCCACAGGGTCTGAAAACGTTTCCTAAGATAGCCTGACCTGTTAGATTTCCATCCTGATAGGTCTGACCTCAATTGGATTCTCTGAGAGAGAGTTATGACAAATGTCGCAACGTGACCTGTTTTGGGATAATACAGGAGTGCAAACTTGTATGGCATGCCACGTGTCACTATTTGAACTTAGGCCTCTGAAAACTTTTCCTGAGATAGCTCACCCTGTTACCTTTCTATCCTGATAGGTCTGACCTCAATTGGACTCTCTGAGAGAGAGTTATGCCAAGTGTCGCAACGTGACCGGCTTATGGGATAATACAGGAGAGCGAACTTGTACGGCATGCCACGTGTCACTGGTTCAAATTCGGCCTTTGAAACAGTTTCCTGAGATAGTACAGTCTGTGTACTACCTGTTTCTTTTTACTAAATTTCATTTGGAGCTTCCTAACCCAAGTTATGACCTTTTTCCCAAGGTCACCTGATTTTGACTCAAATCTGGAAGAGGCAGAAACCCTATATTGTACAGATCATAAATCACAAAGTAAAATGAAGTAGAGGTTGTCCTTTGGACACAAGGTACATGGAGATCTTAGCTTTGTCCTGTAACAATTTCAGATCCGACAATGTTGCCAAAACGGATTTATAGAGAAAGTGCTACGAGGACTGGTTTTTTCTATATCAAGCCCTAGCATCGTAAGTGCAACAAGTGTCATACATGCCATATCATGCCTTCTTTCAGGCTAGCTCTGATACCATGTTAGATTTTCAGAATTTACTTCAATCTGATCTAGGATCTTAACTGAGAGAACAACATTTACATCATATCTACAGCATATCAATCATGGAGACAATAATGCAAGCACACAAGAGACACAAAGATTTACTTGGGGAAAACCATAAAGGTGAAAAAACCCAATAACTTCCTCAGAGATAGACAGAGCAATGATACAACCAACCATGAGAGATAGACATAACCTAGCAGCGGATCCTCCTCCTCCATAAGTGCGCCACTCCTCCTTGAGTGCATGAGTGAGAAGTGAGTGAGCAAATAGAGTGCCTCCCGCACTCTATTTATACTTGACTTGACTTGCCTTTTTACCTAACTCATGTAGGCTCGAACTTAACCACATAACATAATGATGACTAGGCCGACCCCCAATAGGGTGGTCTAATAACCCTTTGACCCACATGGTCGACCCCCAATAGGGTGGTCTAATAACCCTTTGACCCACATGACTTATACAGGGCCGACCCCAAACAAGGTGGTCTAATAACCCATCAAGTATAAGTTACAACACTTACAATATAAATGACGACACTTCCATATAGAGGAATAATAACATCTCTATAGGAATACAATATACATATATGTGAAATACATTCTGAAGTTACATATACATCAACATGCTGTAGGGAGGAAGCAGGATTGATGGGTCCAATAAAATCTAGTCCCCATTGTTGAAATGGAAACTGAACAATCACTGGCTTCAAAGAAAAGGCATGTTTTTTCACTTTCCCAACACACTTCTGGCATGCTTCACATATTTTGACATATGAATATGCATCTTTAAACAAAGTAGGCCAGTAGTATCCTACCCTGAGGATCTTATGTGTAATGTTCTCTCTTGAGAAGTGCCCTCCCGCAGGTCCTGCATGAAATTGCAAAAGAACATTATCAGTTTCTTCCTTGTCTAAACATCTGAGAAAAACACCATCATAATTGTTCCTAAATAAAACACCATCTATGAATTGATATGGTGTAGCTTTAAACCTTAAACCTCTGTGTTTTTTAAAGTTAGGGGTTTCAGGAGAAAACCCATGGGTAAGGAACAATTTAATGTCATGATACCATTCGAATGCTTGAGTTGTGATAACATTAACAGAACCTGTTGTTGTACTCTCCTCTTGTTACCACTCAATCTATTTTGTACAAGATCATTGGATTGAGTGGTTAGTAGACACAAGCCTTGGCCTTTCACAATATTTGATGGTATGATCTCCAAATCGTGTTCTTGCAAGGTTGTCATCTAGTGTCCTCTCTTTTCCCCTAATTCTTTTTGAACCATTACATTTATGAATAGCTGCATAAGGAACTATGACTTTAGTCCGAGATTTCAATAAATATGGTCTAAAATGTTTCACAAATTTATAAACCGCGAAAGCTTGTTTATCAATCTAGGATTAATTGAGTTCTGCTCCTTTGAAAGTGGGGCTCATGAATGAAATAGGGGTATCAGCATCATTATCATGTTTCTGTGTCAAGATAGCTACATAGGAAAAGTTAGTAGCAAACGTGTACATAATAAAATATTTTTTGAAATCTGGAGACATCAGAGCTGGGCTTCCGCAATGGCTCTCCGGATTTAAACAATGGCATTTTTTTTCCTTAGACCATTTAAACTGGGCATATTGTTTAACCAATTTATGTAATGGATTAACAATTTGAGCAACATTCGGAACAAATCTGCGAACAAAATTAATCTTACCAAGAAAAGATTGCATGGCCTTATGTGAAAGAGGTAGGCTGATCTTTGAATGTGCTTATGTGCGCTCTGGATTGATAATCATGACTTCTTTCGAAACAATAAAACCCAACAACTTACCTTTGTTGACCACCAAGATCGATTTTTCTTGGTTCAATGATATTCCATATTTTCTGTAGCGTTCAAAAACCTGTGTCAAAGCAGAGAAATGTTCATGTCGTTTTTTGGAATAAATAGTAACATCATCTAAATATAATTGTGGAACAAACCCCTGAAAGCTATATCCATAGCTCTCTGAAATGTGGCACCAGCATTTATCATCCCAAAAGGTATTCACCTATAGGAAATGGTTCCCCAAGGGGTCCTGAAATATTTTTTTAGTTGATCATCAGGGGAAACTAGGACTTGGTTATACCTTGAGAATCCATCGAGGAGAGAAAATATCTCTGACCCTGCTACCTTCTGTAGAATCTGGTCCATTGCTGGAACGGGGTATTTTTCCTTCTCGAAAGCTCTATTTAAGTTTCTGAAATCAGCATAATGTATGATTTCCCCATTCTTCTTCCAAACAGGTACCGGGTTGGAAATCCACTATGTATGCCTGATAGGAAATATAATTCTTCCTGCTAGTAGCTTCTCGATCTCTTTCTTGACAAAGGGTTCTAGACTAGGGTGCATCTTCCTTAACTTCTGTTGATAAGGTTTTACTTCCAGTTTCATTGGTATGTTATGGTGCATTATACTAGTGTCAAAAGTCTTGAGTTCATCGTATGTCCATGCAAAGACATCTTTGAACACCTTGCAAAGTTTGATAAAATCCCTCTTCTCCTCAACAGAGCAATCAACCCCTAGATTGATGAAAGGAGGGTGTTGTTCAATTCCTAGGTTGTCTAGCTCATAGTTGAGGGATGAAATCTGGGTCTTGCAGTTGGTATTTTGCTTGAACTTATCTTGCAGATCATAAAATTTCTCGAGGTTGATAACTGATTTTGGGATAAGGTTGGAAGGATCAGACAAAGACTTCTCATGCTCAGCTTCAGATATCTATTGAGACATCTTGAAAAGTCTCCTGGGCTGTGAGAAAGTCTAATATTTGTTGATCATCATCAAATACCTTCTAGTTAGTCACATTATCAGGAATATAAGGCATGTACATAAGTTCAATTGAAAACGTTTTAGGGGACAATCCTTTTGGTGGGATTAACCTGGATGCAGTATTAGCAAGCAAATCTACATCAAAATTGTATGATCTTGGGACTGACTTGATACAAAATGCAGAAAAAGAGTTAGTGAGATCTCTTACCGATTTTTGATAGTTAATCAATTGAGGAGACAAACAATGTATTTTGTTTTTTACTTGTTTTACTATGATCTCAAAATATCCATAGCATTCGATTACCTATGCACCCATGTCAATGGTTTTCTTGAGTCCCTGGACCAGGTCCTCATATTCAGCTATATTGTTGGTACATTCAAACTCGAGTCTGCAGGCAATCATAGTTTTGGCCCTTTTTGGATCAATTAGGACACAACCTGCACCAACTCCATTTTTAGATCCCGAGCCATAAAAAAATAGAGTCCATGCATTTAAATCTAAACTAAAATTTGTATTCACATTATATACATTATGGAGAACAGTACCTGAGAATGGAACATAAGTGATATTAACAATTTGAGACAGGTTCTATACATTCTCAAATGGTGACAAATCCGTAGGCAGATATCCAAAGAAAGTATCAAAAGTGTAATGTTCCACATGTGAGCTAAAGTATGTATTAGGCTCACTCGGATCATTCAAATCTATGACAATTTGCTTCATATAAGGCTCCCTGCTGATTTTATATCTGTTTGTCCTTTCATTGTAGGGAAGCCATAGGTGAGACTAGTCAGTAGCAAAGTATCCTTTTAGAGTCTCTGACCAATCTTTACTCAGCCACATGCCATACATTTCTGGAGTGTCATCCACAATAATATCCACAGTCTGGTCGATTCTTGGGTCAACAGATAATGTTAACATGAAATATTTCTGTTCTCCCACTACCCTTACTTTGGATCTGTCCAATTAGACAATTTGCATAGGGCATCACTGCCAAGAGGTATTTAATTTTTTGCAGACCGACAAAGGCATCACATTTGATGAGGCCCCTGAATCTATCATACAATTATCGAAATTTCTACTAAATACTTCAAAAGTAAGCAAGAAAGGAGGTGTTTTCTTGCTACTTTGTTTCGGATTTCCATGTTTAGAGTATATTTCCAAATTGTTGTTCTAAGTTTCCCTAGGCTTGTTGACAATCATACTTTTGGGAAGACTATCTCTCATTGCAAGGATTTTTCAAAAGTTCGAAAAGGGAAATATTAGCTTTTGCTCTTTTTAAGTCATCAACTAGATTGCATTCTATTTCAGGAATTAAAGTGTCCTTATGTGCTGGTGATTTACCTCTGTTTGGTGTGGGTACTAAAGTGGAAGCTTATTGTGTGGGCTTCCCTTTACTCCTTGTAATGTAGGGGTGTTGGACATTGAAGATAGCCTTAGGCTCATCTTCCTCCTCAGCCATAGGAAGTTTTGAAAATAAGCTAATTGTGTTTATCTGCTGATCTTCGACTTCGTCTGGGGGTTCAGGATATTGATTCTCTTGTAGATTTTGATCTTGTTGATCAGGAGAATTCTATGATTCTAAAACCAAAGACTTAAATACAGAAAATATTTTCTCAGCGTTCAATCCTTCATCAGGGTTAGGTGGAACTTGGTTTTGTGGGGGTTGGTGAGGTCTTATGAAAGGTTGTTTATTGAACCCCCTGTTATGATTCTTATTTTCTGTGTTGCCTTTCTTCAGGTATACCATTTCATTTGAGATATTTTGGAGGAAATTCTTCATATCAGTCATCTCAAATGGGTCCTTGTTTTGCACTGTGGGTTTTGGAGGAGTTTCTTGCTTTCTTTTAGAGGTTGAAGGTTGATCTAATGGAGCATCATGATTATACTCTAGGTAGAATATGTCCTTTTCAACCTGGATAGCCTCTGGAAAGTCTTCCTACAAATTATCTTTTTTTGCTCTCTTAACACACATAGCAATGGTAACAGGTAAACCCTTAACATTATAAGCAACCAAAATTTCTTCTGCAGGAAGAAGAGTAATAGGGATTCTATTTTTCAAATATGAAAACCTTTGATTATAATAATTTACCCTCTCCATACCCATAATTTTCATTGAGGATAAGGCTAAAATTGAGTCTTCTGGAGTCTTATCATATCCAAATTTTTGGACAAATAGTTTTTCGAAGTCATCCCATGAAGAAATGGATAGGCTTGTAGGGAAAAGTAGCATGTGGATGCTTTTCCCTCAAAGGTGTATGGGAAAAACCTGCAAACTACATATTCGTGAACGACACTCCTAATCCTAATGGTCTGCATTAAATTTTTGATGTCATCAAGTGCAAGTAATTTATCATCAGGGATAAACTTGGGAAGCCATTTCTCAGGGTTTTTGGGTAGTCTTTGTTGTTCACCAACAATTAACACAACATCTTGGTCCATCCAGGGTCTGTTTCCACCTTCTTCCATGGGTAAGTATTCTGAATCTGAACTGGAAGATGAATCACTGAACTAGATGATGAATCACTAGTAGATGATTCGTCAGATGAGGATGATGAAGATGAAGGAGGGGTTGGTGGTGGCCCACCTATTGAAATGTTTGGTTGGTATTGCTATGTTTCACTAAACAATATATCAAGATCGAAATCGGGAAGCAGATTGTGGCGAGGTGAATTATGTTGTTCAAGGTTTTGACAATATGAATTTTCATTATTTAAGTTATTAGCTTGTAGATCAGTGTTTTGGTGATGAATTACTGCTAGTCCCTGATTATGCTCTTCAGTTATCCTTCATTGCAACCTAGCAACACTCTCAAAGAACCTTTGAGTAGTTGTTCAAGTGTGAGGGGTCCCCTAGTGGGTGATATGAAAACAATGTTTCCCATGATGGTTTCCTACTCTATTATACGGGTGGCAAGAAGGACGATTGGATCCTACACTGGTTGTTACGCAGAAGTTGATGCCTGCGTATGACTACAGGTGACAATCGGTATTCTTGTTTGAGGAGGTTTGTTGGTGTTTCGTTTAGGCATAATTTGCACTGGACCCACCTTCTAGCGCCATTTGTTGAAGCCTTGCTTGTGTAGGTTGCTGGAATTAGTTCTAAGGCTAACAACAGAGGGTGATAAACCAGACTGAAAGGCTTCAAAAGGACCTACGCAATGACAGTTCTATACCCATCCTGTTTGGTGTAGTCAACTCCCACTAATACAAAAGCATCTTCTGGCACTTATGGGGTTTGATCCTAGAAGGATCTATCTTCCTAAGAAGGAAGATCAAAGTGTCCTGATTCTAGAGTGGATCTAAACCTAAGACAACTCTACCTTAAAGGAAATCTAAACTAAGTCAAATCTAATCTAAAGGGAGTGTATTGACTGTGTGCATGGTGACTTGGTTTTATTTCTAATAAGTCAATTCACCAAGTTAACAGAAATGTAAAACTAGATCATTAACTTACTACTTCAAAATACGATCAAGCAATGAAAATTATTGATAATAGTTTAAAGATCAAGCATATCCAAGGTTACCCTGTAGCTCTTATGCTAATTGAAAAATTAACATGAATCATTGATTTAATAGTTTATGTGAATCATTTGCAGAAATAGATAAATATTTTATATAAATAAATTCAATTAAAGCATAAATACACATAGACCATGAATTGAGACAAATCCAACTCAAAGGTCAATGTATTAATGATTAGTTGCAAAATCAACAGTATTAATTTATAATTAAGGTGAAGAAATCAGACATCATCAAGGAAATTTGATAACATAAACAAAGAAGATACCAAAAGAAACTAACTTTGAGTCATTGGTCTGCAAAAAATTACATGATCACAAGTGAAACAACGTTTCTCCAGTCCTTCTTTGGCGATTATCTCCCCCCCTTCTCCATGAGACTTCGATCCCTTTAAATAATAATTACAAAAATGGTTACAAAGGATAAATTTCCCATGAAAATAGAGATTTACAAAATCATACTCTTCTAAGCATGTCATCATAATAGAGAGTGGTTCATACTGAATGTTCACAAAATTTTCAAAAGATGCTTATCACATAATTTCGGGAAACATCTCGTAACAAACTATGAAGGTTAACCACAGACTACTAGCTGTCTATGATGGATAGTAAGGGAGCTAGAAAATATTTCTTAGAAGATTTAGGATGATCAACAATGTTCTCGAAAAATGAAAAGTCGGCCACTTGTTCCTCCTTCAAAGGGATTAATGGAGTGACAGGTACTTCATTGATTATAAAATCCTAGATAATGGTATTGTCTCGATCAACTGGATTTTCAGTGAGCTTCCTTCTCTTCTTCTGAGGGAGCTGTATGTAGATGGATTGAATCTCAGGTTCTCCTTCACTACCGCAACTTTCATCAGGAACACCTGCATCAAAAGGTGGTGACATAGGTTCTTGATATAGAAGAGGCGAAAGTCCCTTCTCTTCACAAAACTTGACCAAAGATTTATGATCTTTCTGCATATTGCTCACAATATAATTGTCAGAAGGAAAACTTGTGAAAATTAACTAACAAGACTTCTCTCATTACAGTATGATGAACATTTGTAATTTAAAAGAAAACAATCAAGATTCCAGGAATGGCTGAGCATAATGAATTGGCATAATTAAAATCTTACGTTCTGGAACTTGCAATTATCACATCTATATTGAAATAACGCACAGCATGCGTCGACGGGGATTGGATTAAGACAGGATAAGATTGCAATAATTCACGTATCATTAATGTCAAATCTTAACACTCGATCAATTACAAATTAGTTGAATCAATGATTATTAGTTCATAAGTGGCCTTAGGTGAACATCACAGTTTAAAAATCTGATTGCAAATAAAAAATGGTGAAGAAAAATGGAGAACCGAAATGATTATTGAAAATAAAACAATCCAATATGAACCGCAAGATCGAAGCAAATCAATGGTCAATATTAAACATGCAAGTTGTAGAAGAAAAATGTGGAAGGTTTATTTTGCAATTATGCACATTCTTTCAGCAATCCACAATCCGCAATTGTGGGTTGCGGGTTGTGGAAATACAAACCACACAATATGATAAAATGACCATTCCACAATCCACAATCCGCAATTGCAGGTTGCGGGTTGTGGAAGTGCAAGATGAGAACTCTTTATTCAAACCCTTTCCACAATCCGCAATCCGCAATTGCCGGTTACAGGTTGCGGAAATGCAAAGCGCACAACTAAAATTAAAATTATTTCCCACAATCCGCAATTGAGGGTTGCAAATTGCGGAAAGAAAGTATTTCACAACCGAAAAAGCAATTTTCCGCAATCCGCATTATGGGTTGTGGAATTGCGGAATTGCAGAAACATACTAACCTTTTTTGGAAAAACCTGTTATTCCGCAATTCACAAAATTAATGAAATTTTGAAAGGGAAAATCACTTAACTTAATCAAATCAAAGCAAAGCGATGAAAGCATGATGAAAAACCCCAAAATGACCAAGGAACTTAATCATTTTCTTTGCATATAAAAATTTGGGGCTCCCATGGTTTCTAGAAAACATGGGATCTGTTGTACCTGCAACAAGCCCACCCACGAGTTTCATGTACTTACAGGCGGTGTTATTTAGTTGCACTCAAGAGTTGTCTATATCGATACTCACGGTTATCTAGTTTCACCCGTGTGCTTTTGCATGTGACAGTCGCGATATTTTCCTGATACTTTTGTTTTTTAATTTAGGTTTTGATCTTAGGGTTACTTTTTTTGGCTTTGGAAGTTTGTCTATTGATCTAACACCTCTTTAATGCCTCTGAGTTTTGATCTCAGTCTCTTTTACAGCCACTCTTAGAGATATCCTTTGGCCTTGGTGCTTGACTAAGTAGGTTTTTAGGTATTTTAATACTTTCAAGGCTCACTCGCAACCTGCATATAGATACAGTTGTGGCCTTTTTTCCCTTCTCGTAAGTTGTGGGTATATGTACCTGTGGGTCATCTGTGTGTTGCTGCATTTTACAATCGCGGGTTTTTCTTGAGACTTTTCTTTTTTAATTAAGTCTTGGTCTTAGGGTGGCTTATCTGTGGCTTTGGAAGTCTTTTGCTGATCTTATACCCTCTGGACATTTTTCAGTGTATTTTGAGTCTGTTTGTAACCTCTTCAATAGTTTCTCCTTGATTTTTTGTGCTTGTGAATTTACCCTTGCTTTCTAGCCCATTTTTGGTTTGGCAAGTGCTTGGATTTCATCAGGGATAATTTTAACGACCCATACTTATTTAAAAGTGTATAAACCTTGGCGAATCTTACCAATTCTTAAAATTTCAACTATAAAATATTTTCATTTTTAGAGTGAAAAAATTTCACCCCATCAAAATTGGGCGAAATGGGCTTCAAAAAATGCATATTAGCGAATCATTTTTTGGAAAAACTATCCTTAGATTTCATCCTTTTTTATCACTGGTATTCAGGAGCAGACTAATTTCTACATAAGATTCTATGTTTTTCCGTCTTACATATCGGTCATCTTCGTTTGCATTTTGTTTCCAAAACCTAGTTACTTTTAGGTCTCCTAAAGCAACTAGTTGGGTTGGTCTTTGTCAGTCTTGAATAAGGTTTGATTGCATTAGTTTTGGGTCATTTTATATTTGTTAGCACTGCCTTTACAATTCTTATTGGTTCATGATTATTTTGTATTTCTTTCATAGTTAAAGAAAAAATCAAATTTAAAACAAAAGAACTTTCTTTTTATAGCAAGAATTGTCATTTTCTTTTTGAAGTAGTTGTAGTCTTTAGTACTATCACCTTTGAAAATAGAAAAAAAAAATTATTATGCTTAGTTTTCTTTATGATTTCATGTTTTGAAAGACAAACAAAGTAGGTTAATTGTGAAGTTTTTACATTTCATATGTACACATTTATTTCAGTTGTAACCATCACCACACATTGCACTATCCTTTGAGTAAGTAACAACCTTTAAAAAGAACCATTAATAAAATTCATTAGTAACTTTTCTTTTTTAGGTTACACACAAACCAACTAGCTTAGGCTAGGGTTTTAGAATAGAACACCTTTAACTTTCTGAAATCATTCAAAATCTGAAATTGTAGTGAGACTATCGTTTAGGTAAATCCACTATTGTGGAGGTGTTCGAGAAGCTCTACACAAACCAGAGTTAAGCACGAGATTGTGTGAGATTGGACTGTGGGGATACCCCCCCACTTTTCTTTCGATCATATACCAGAGCCTTTTCACGTATGGGGATCCATTAGTTCCTTGTGTACTCTAGGATTTCGAACTTAGTTACCCTACCCATGCGTCTTGGATGGACCTGCCACTGTCCTTCCAAGCTCTTTCTGCAATTTTGGTAGCCTTTAGTATCTTTTGACCTTTAGGGATCTACATAGGTGATGGTGGAAGGATATTTCCACTGTACCTATGATGGACGTGGGAGGAAATCCTTTACAAGTCTTTGGGATGGAAGTTGGTGATTCAAACGCTTGCACGCAGAGATATTATATTGTGGATCCCGAGTAACTGTCCTTCGCAACTCTACTGGTTTGTTCAGGGACCTAATCATTCTAGATGTTCCTTTGAGATTTTCATCTTTGTTTTCCTAGTCTGGATTACTGTAGGACATTTTTAGTGGTCTGTTGCTTGTTCCCTACTATTATAGTGGCCCCTAGGTTTAATACTTAGTATATTTTTAATTTAGTTGTGGAGGACCAACCTCTTTGTAGGTCACGAAGGTTGCAGAACCTTCCTCCACTCACAGAACCTTCCACCACAATGACGGATAACAGAATCTTTTCATTCTTACAAAATTATGGGAATAAATGAACCCCCCAGAGAACCTCACCTGATCTCTTAAGGTCAACCGGTTCAAGAAACTGTTGAGGTTGAAGACTTGACTTCTGAAGAGTTTAATATGCCCTTCAACCCTCCATTAACTGGACCCAACGATCCCTTATTGGAAAGAGTAGTCTCTCTAGGGATTCCAAAACTAAGTGTATATCGTTTTACACTTGTTACTTTCATGGATAACATAAGGGATGTGTCAGGAGTTCCTGATACTCCTACACCAGCTATCATATTAGGAGGTTTTCCCCCTCCATATGCACACACATCGATACCAAGCTCGTTGCAAGCTAATTCTTCTCAGAGCACTTCATTTAGTTTCAATGATGGATCCTTAGGTTTTTTCGACTCTCATGTTATGACTGCATCTAGTCCTTTTCATTCTACCATTGGTCCATCCAGTGTCCTCTTTTTAGGGATACCTTTGGTATCTTTCACATCTTCCCCTTTTTTACATCAATTCCAGGTTAACCCTCAGTCTTCTCCTTTTAGTCACGAATTTCCTTGGTTTGGAGGACACAACGCTCCAATTTTAGCTCCTTTGGTAGGCTGAATGCATGCTTCTTCCACTGCATCCATGTGAGGGTTCAATCCCTTCACAGGATTCAATGCTCATTCATCTAATCTATAGATTTCTAACGTGCCTGTAGGGAGTACTCCCTTTTCATTGTTTGGTGGAGAGGGTAGTAATAGTTATGTCAACCCACATTTTGGGGGTGATGATACCCAACTGCAATGGACAAGTATACAAGGAATAAATCCCCTAGCTTAAGGTTGGAGCAACTTCCATAATGCATTTTCTTCACAACCGTTGGATGGGGGAAATCCCAACCAACACTATAGGAGCCTGGTTTTGGGTGGTTGCCCCTACCAAACTCCTCTTAATCAAATGCCATCGGCGAGACCCCATTTTCCTTTTCTGGAAACCTTAAACTTGACATATCTTTCGAAACTAACCAATGAATCGATGCGACACAACCCTGCATTTCCACTGGTCCCAACCAAGCTTCCCTCAGACATTCCAAAGTTGGAAGGTGAGACTGGGGAAGAACCTGGAGACCATGTTACGACCTTTCACCTATGGTGATCTTCCAACTCGCTAAATGATGATGCCATTCAGTTGAGGCTCTTCCAAAGGACGTTAACTAGTGTTGCAGCCAAGTGGTACATTGAACTACCTACTACAACATACGATAACTTTTGGGACCTAGCGACAGTCTTCCTGAATCACTTCCAGATTCCTGTCTGTTATGATTCTGGTATCGATCTTCTGTCTACTTTTAGGTAGAACAAATCCACTCACCTTTCTGATCACATTCAGGAGTGATGAAGACGGAAGCAACTCATCAAGTCTGAGATCCCCCCAGAGTTCCTTTTAGAGTGGTATTTGAAGTCACTCCTTCCTTATATTTCTAAGGATGTTGAAACTTCTAGGGTAACTTTTGAGGAAGAAGCAATCATAAGGACCCAACAGCTTGACTTAGTTTACGCCCAATCTAGGATCCTCTATGAGATCATTTTAGACACACTGAGGTCTAATATAGATCTTCACAAACCTAATCCTAGAGTGCATGCCGATGGAATTGTTGGTTCAACTGATTCAATAGTGCTTGAAGCTTTAACCAATCAGGTTCACACACTTCATGTGAAGCAGTCTGCTACTGAAGAAAATATGGTTGAAACCTCCCCTTCTAAAACAGAATCTATACAAAAATGTGCAGACAGACCAAAAGGGTCCTAAAAAATGCAACAACAAAAGAAGGGTAAGAAAGGGGAGGGGAAACATAAAAAACCCAAAAATACTGAGAATGACGAGGAGGGAAAGAAAGAGAAAAAGAAGGTAAAGTTTCCTTGCAATCTTTGCAAGAACGACCACCTTACTCATCAGTGACCTCTTATGGACGAAGCCCAGAAGCTTATAAGAGAAAATAAACCAGCTTCCTTGAAGGATCCATTTCCTCATGGAAAAGGCCCATCTTCTGGTAGCTCTAATGCTAGGGGCACTTGTGCCATGTAAGCTGATCAATCATTCATCAACATGGTTAACTCACACATTCTCTTGCAAACTAGATCCAAGAATTATAACCCGAACTCGCAGCAGAAAGACAAGGAAATTCCTGAATTGTCTACTCCTCTCCACATCGAGAGGTCCATAGACTCTTTTCTGAAGATACCTAAGGGTGTCTAAAATGGGCTATTGTTGATGCCCAATTTTCTCATCACTTTTGATCATTAAAAATGCTCCGTTGGCTTTATTTTCACTATTTTTGATATGATAATTCATACTTCTTGCCATTCAGACCACCATTTGAACTCAGGTATGAATACATTTGAATATTTCATAAATCTTAATTGATTATCATCATTTTGTGGTTTATTAACGTTAATTTAACATTTCTCGACCTGCTTGGTACATAGGCTTCATTCTGTAGGCTATGGTTTTCAAATGGACTCTCATCCAGATGCACGTTCACATCCAAGACACCCAACCACATTTGGACCATCGTTCAGCCCTTCATTCGCACTTGTGGATTCGTTGGTTGGAATATTCCAGGGCACTAAAGGAAAAAACCATGATGTGGGTTCTGTTGGCAACGTGTCCCTCATGGTTCATGAGCCCTCGTTCTAGAAGATCTGTGTTCCTGTTCACCCATCCTGACAACACATCAAATTCCCACGTCAAAGAGAATCAACGCCCACAGAAGAAGGAAAAAGGTCTGTGCCATTTAATGGACCGTTCCTGTAATGTCCCCAGCTTGACCCTATTGCATTAATATGGTAAATGATGTAAATATTGTCATTTAGTCATGGTGAGGAGCTCAAGGCCAAGGCCCCGCCACTGATTTATCGTTTTATGTATCGGCAATTAGAATAGATGCATATGGTTCTTGTGCTAGCGGTGCACAGTGTAACATCGGAAATCATGTAAATATGCAACTTTAATGAAAAACCCACAACCAGCTACGCAATGCAACAAAAGAGATGGGGGCATGATCTTTACAAGGAATAGGGGGGGGAGATTATTCAAACCCTTGGGACAATGGTGTTAATCCATGTGTGAATGGGGAAACCCATAAAAAACCACCAACTACCCATTTTGTCTCATACACCCAATCATTTAATTCTTCCAAAGATTGGTTGGGGCAGTTATTGCCTTGGAAATGAAGAAGTATGGCAGCCAATTTCGTGCATGGGCAAGCCATCAGCCTGGAAGTTCGTGTTTTTGCTTGTTGGGCAAGAAAACACCCACGAAATGGTGCCCAAAGCCATTCTGAACAGTTAGTCTTCTCTCATTCACGCAGGGGGAGCTAGCTGGGTCTTTCCCTACACGTTTTTCATCCAAATCCTGCATTTCTCCATGGCTGGGAGTTCGTTTTTGCATATGCAGTAGCCTGGGAGAGGAGAGCCACGTTTTGGGGACTGTATGGAGGTCGTTTTTGCCCCCGAATGTCCAAGGACGTTTTTATAAAAATGGATTGGCTTCCCAGGGTTGTTCCCCAACTTCCCATTTCATTTTTTATGGGTTCCCACGTTTTTCTGAGATAGTTGGAAACCCCATCTCATGCATCCCACTGTGGAAAGCGTTTTCCTCATGCCCAGTAATTGAGTTTTTTGTTGTTCAGTGCATCCCGTTTTGGATTTGAACATGTTATCAGAAGCTTCAAGAGTGGAAGAGGACAGATTTGGCTTGATGAGCCCAATGATGTATCCATAACTCCAAGGTTGAGCCACTAACCTAGTAATTCACCTCTGCCCACCTCTTAGCAGCCTGAGAAACCCAACTGCTAGTTGGCTCGGCTGATTCTGGCATATCTTTGGCTATGTGAGAGCCGGTTTCCCCTTTTTCCTTGTGGAGATCATGCTCAGCTCGGGGGTGGCAGTGGTGCTGAGAAATTAAGGAGCACACTGGCCTACGGTTGGGTGGAACGTTGCAGAAGCGTAGCTGGTTGCTCAGGGACTACTTGTTAAGATAAGTATTCTCTTGTGTTTGTATATTCTTGCCATTATTAAATTGATGAATATCTGAATGTATGGTGAAGGTGTAAATGATATTATTTCCGCTGTGCTATAAAATAGTTATGCATCTACATATGTCTCTGTTTTATTATGTGAATGCTTATGAAATAATTTCATGGGGCTAGATGCCCAGTTTAGGAGCACGACCGATATGCACTTTCATATGTATATGTACATATTCATGTTAATTTGAATATTTATTTTTAATATCGAATGGGGCTGGATGCCCAGGTTAACCTCACGATCCTCTCCATCTAGCTGGTAGAATGGGAGGGGACGTGACAGTTCCTGTAGTTGTTAAGACCTCCTATTTTTAGAGAGGTCGACCACTGAAAGGGTCGACCTGCTCTCCCATTGTAAGAACTATATAAAGACGTCTCCGGTTGAGAAATGCAGGCGCATAGCTATAGAAAAACGTTCTGTAACCTTTGATTCAGTTTAATTCGTGTTCTATTGGTGAATGATCTGAGTTAGACACAATCCCTGATTGCTGAAAAGGGCCCCTCAACAACTAGAGGTTTTTCAATGTGTATATCTCGTTATTTCATTCTGCAGATAAGTAGTTTTCATTTTTAGTATATGTATTTAACTTGGTATTTTTGTAGATGTTATTTTCTGTTTCCTGTAATATATTTATTGTTGTTAATACACTTTATGTTTCTAGAATTTAAAATGACCGGTCATGCATAGTTTCTTTCAGCTTGCCTTTTAGCTTTTCCATTGCAATTAGATAGAATTTAATTAGTTCAGTTTGTAATCAAATCTATCTCTGTGAGTGTTACTGTAGCTGTAGATTAGATTTGCTTACCTTTGAGCTCTCTTTTGTTACGCAATAGAAAACGGTTTCTTTCCTTAGATGCAAATGAGTGTAGTTGCTTCCTGTTATTTCAAATTTCAACAACTTATTTACTGCTTTGCTTGCACCGTAGACTAATATGCATAAACCAGCTAGCGATAAATTAATTTAGCTTGTTTATTTTCATAGTTTGTAACATTTTTGTCATCCGGACTGTCATTCGGCCAGCCATTTGCACCTTTCATTTAGACCGTCTTTCAGACCTCCTTTCAATCTTTCATTCGAACTTAGACAAAATTTTCCAGAATTTGCAGTCATTTTCATAATTGCTAATATTTCATTTTATGCAAAAATAGTTAGTTAGAGTCTAGGCTAATTTTCTAGTACTTCAACATGTTTTGTAACTAGTTTGAGATTCAAATGTATCTTTGACATTTTTAGCACTTTATATTCAGTTTTGTATTCACATAGAGATTAATTATTTCAAGTCTTATTAATGATGGAATCCATTTACATTCAACACCTCTTTTACTGTTTAAATGAGAAATAGTTTTGGTTTAAGAAGAAGCAATATAAATGTCTTTTGCTTATGGTTTAGATAGTTTATAAGTTACTTCCATGCCTAGGACCTAGATTAGCTTAAACTTGTTTGCAATGTTATCATAGACTTTGTTAAATCTTAGTTTGTTTTATTTTTGAATTAGTTTAGTATTTCATTCCCAGTTTGCATTCAAGTTCTTAATTAATCTTTCACGTTTATTTTACATAATGTTTTGATTTGGTTTAATTTCATTGTTTCAAGTTCTTTCATTTCTGTAGATAGAATAGAATATGAACTAGTTCCAATACAAGTTTAATAAGTTCGTATGCATTTCATATAGATGCATTAATTTTCAATAGTCATTAGAGATTAAATAACTTAGGATTTGTTCTTTTGTTAATCATCATTTCATTTCAAGTACTGCAGCTAGTTTTTAAGTATCATTTGCTTATGGACAAATAATAGGTCACAATTTTTTAAATCAATTGCAATTGGTCACTCTTTAGCTTGCATCTCTTTGCAGAGGTTAAATTAGATTTACTTCTGTTTTGTTTCCTTGTCACATTTGAAATTCATTTTGATACATTTTCTCTAGTTCCTATTACATTTGACAAATTTCCTCAAAATCCTCAAGGAGAATGGAATTAGGTAGCTTAGCTTAATTTTGAGTGTTTGTTAAATGCATGAGTAGTGTAACTGTTGAATTTCTTAGGTTTATTAAGTAGTTGTAACATTGCTTCAAATAATATAGTTTCTTGTCTTCATATAGTTAGTTGTAAACTTAATCATTTCATTGATATGTTCATGAATTCATAGTTATTACATGGTAGCTAGTCTTTCTAATTCTTGGATTAGAGTTTGGATCATTGATCAGTAGTTTCCATTTTCATAAGAGTAGTTTGCTTTTGATTAGGTCTTCTTTCTTAGAATAGTATTGTTATTGTCTTTTCAGTTATTGTTCATAAGGTAGAGTAGTATAGATTGATACTATTCTGGTCTATTGGTTTGGTTAGTTTTAATCAGTTTAGTAGTTGTATTTCTAAAGTTTGACTTAGTTTTTCACTTTGAAGTATCTTTCGATCTTTTATTATTAAACATTTCTAAGGTCAGTCGAGCCGATGTCTTAGGTACCCTTCTACTTCAGCATATACTTTGCCACAACTCTAAGATTACCAACCTTGGTCGATAATTAAATATTTGATGATTTATTAAGACAATAAAACATCCAACATTTTGCCGCCATTGACGGGAGTTGTAGATAAGTAGAATTTTCTTCTTAAACCTTAGTGATCGGTAGAATTTTCCTTTTCAAACTTAGATATAGGCTAGTGGCAGGTGAGCGGTAAGAAGAGAGGTAAGAACCTACTTATATGTTATAACAGGCATCCCCAAAACCCATCAATAGTAGTAATGCAATTAAAATTTGTTTTAGTTTTAGCTTTGTTTTCATGAATAGACCTAGAGATTTAAAAGGTAGATATATTAAAACTAGTCCCTAAAACCCTAAAATTCCTACTAACGTTTACGGGGGGCATGCCACACCAACTACTAACTCATAAGAAAGGTATCGGAAAACACCCAAAGGTGATAGTCCTACTTGGAAAGCTAAGGAAATTATTTCTGGAAACCATTTAGGGGGAACCATAGAGACATCAGAGAAGTCTGTTCATAAAGAAATACCACTAGGAGAACCTCAGTCATATTGAAACTGAACTTAGGAAGGAAGAATCTGAAAAACATAAACCATCAGAACCTCTCAATCGTCCATGAGTTTCAAAACCTAAAGACACAACCTTCTCACTAGTAGGGGGTCCGAATTTAGTAGACTTTGTTGTTCCCTCAAAGATAGATGCTCTTTTCAAAAACTCTACAAACATAATTGTTTCATAAATAGAAACATCAACTATAGGACCTACAATCCCTATAGAGTTGGACTCTCACGTAGCTAACAAATATTCTCATTGAATAAATACTATCCCTGGAACAGAATGTTGGGACATCCCATATTCACCAAGAAAGGAACCACCTAGGTACACTCTCTTTGGAAATCAAGTTTTCATGGAGAATGAAAATGAAGATCATGTCCGACAAGATGAAGAAGAGGGGGATATTAGAACTAAAGGTACTTTTGGATTCCCTATCTTAGACACTGCAGAAGATGTAACCATGAAAAACATACCTCCCTCCTCACTACCGACCTTTTATGGGAAGAGTAGTGAGGATCTGGATACATTTCTATTTGAATTTGACATTTGGTGTAGCATATATAACTAGTTACAAGATGGCCAAAAGTTAAAACTTTTCCATCCTACACTGAAAGATTCCGCTCTTAGGTGGTTTATGGCATTGGGAGAATCTAGTATTAAAACTTGGGAAGACTTGAAGACTGCATTTCTATGGAAATATCAGGATTACTGTAAACCTAAGGACTCTCGTAATGACATTTTCAAAATACAACAACTTGAATATGAGAGCCTAGAAGACTATCTCGAAAGATTTAACTATGTGTTACATAAATCAAAGTATACAGATCTTCATAAGATGCAGTAAGAACACTTTTACTTGAGGGAATTTCAAAAGAGTTTATAGAAAATCTTAACCTCATGGTAGCTGGAGATATTTCTCATAAGTATTTTCCACAAATTTGTGAGCTATTTAGGAATTACTCTAGGAGCAGAGGGAAAAGTGGGAGACACTTTTGGGAATCTTATACTAGAAACCTAAAAGGAAATACATCCAATCCAGGTGGAGTTACAAGGGTAGAATTGGGAAACCTATTAGAAAATTTCAAAATAGATATCTTAGGAGCCATGGGTTCTCAATTATATGAATTGCAAGCTAAAAAGAGATACGATGAATAGCATGTAGCAATGATTGTTTTCTTCCCTAGGTGTAGAACTAAACATCCCCAATGGGAATGCCCATTGAATAATGTTTCAGTATGTCACCTTTGTACAGAAGAACATCCAATTGATAATTAGCCATTGTTGCCTGGGTTGCAAGCCATATATAAGAGTGGAAATTTTGGTGACATCTAGGAGGCCTTGGAAACCTAGAGACCAACCATCATTACAATCTCCACCCTATTAAAACCCTTATCAACCACCTCAACAATGGAACACCTCAAATTGGAAAAATTGGCCACCTTAGAACTAGCCTCCTCAGTATCCTCCTCAAAATGCTCAGCATCAACAATGGCCACACAGGTGTATGGGACAAGCATATGCTCAATCTCCACCTACTCCTGTACCTAAATATACTTACCCACCTAATATCCAACAAATTTTTCCTGGATTTGTGCCTCCTTCACTACCCCCTATCACTCATCAACCTCACCATTTCCAGAATATGAATCCCCCAAGACCCACAATATTACCTGCACAACCGATACCAAATAATAAAAATAAAGCAACTCAAGCTCTTAACAGTATTGGGTTGCTGCCTCTTCCATCATATGCCATTTCTATCACACCATTTCATGAGATTCAACTGCATTCTGGAAGAGTTCTACAAGATCAGCCCAAATGATCAGTTGTTATTCGTGAAGAGAATGAAGAAGAAGACATACCAACTGAAACCTTGAATGATGCCATTTTTGAAAATGTAGTTATTCCAAAAGTTCCAACACATGACCCATCTCAGAAAGAAGAAACTCTAGGAGAAAAATTACCCCCATATGGAGAGCGTCTAGCAATAGAGAAACCCGCAACTTTTCCATAGTATGATATTATTAATGAATTGAAAAATACATGTATCAAGATCCCTTTGTTACAAGCCATTAAAGATATACCAATTTATAGTAAAGTGATAAAGGAGTTATGTATTAAAAGACCAGGGAAGAAGCAAAAAGACCCTTCGACAATTCATGTCATAGGTGAAATGTCATATTACATAGCAAACCAACCTAGAATTCCAAAGTATACAAATCCAGGAAATCTTGTGGTAATTGTTATCATCAATAACATTGCTATAGGAAACACACTTATTGATCTAGGGGCTGCTATTAACCTGATGAATACCACAGTTTTAGAAACTTTGCATGTAGGATAGTTTCTCCGCCCTACCCCAACAATGTTGGAATTAGCAGACCGCACTATGGTGCATCCTACTGGGATCCTAAATGATATCATTGTATTGGTGGCTTGATGGGAATATCGTGTGGACTTTATGGTCATAGAATCAATGAACCCTTCCAAAGGACACCCTATTATTCTGGGAACCTTGTCTAGCCACTGCTAATGCATTTATAGGATGTAGGGATGGAGAGATTATCATCTCTGATGGGTTATCTACAAGGAAACTCGCTTTATACCCACCAGCACAACCAATAACCAAAAACCTGTTTTGGTTAGATTGTCCTTTTGGGGATGAGAGCTTGGAAGAACTTTCCCTTGTTAGTGATTTCTCCTGGGCACTTCAAGAACAAAATACCGAAAATGTATTGAACCAATTTGTCTCTTCCACAACATGTATAGACTTTCCTTAGTCTTTTTCCCAACTTGATCAAATATTTGGAGATGAATTCCAAGAGAATATGAGCCCCTCCACATTTACAAACACACCTTGTGTCTTTGTAATCAAAGAACATATAGGATCCTATACAATACCTTGTGAGGTCAGTCCTGAAAAATTTCTACATATAAATGCAGGTTTAGATGAGAGCCAGCAAAAAGAATTACTAAAAGTTCTCAAAATTCAAACTGGAGCATTTTCATGGGAATACACCGATATGAAGAGTATACACCCATCTTGTATTCACCACATTTACACAGATTCAAACATACCTCCTGTTCGGCAGCCCCAGAGAAGAATGAATCCATCCCTAAAGGATATAGTTAAAGATGAATTACAAAAACTCCTCAATGTTGGTTTCATCTACCCAATTTCTAACAGTAAGTGGGTGTCTCCTTTGGTAGTAGTTCCAAAGAAATTTATAGGGAAATGTTGTATCTGTGTTGACTTTTCAGAATTAAAGAAGGCCACTCTTAAGGATTATTTCCCTTTACCATTCATTGACCAGGTGTTAGATACCTTATCTAGGAAACAATATTTTTCTTTCCTCGATGGTTATAGTGGATACAACCAAATATTAATAGCACCTGAGGATCAAGACAAGACCACATTTACTTGTTCTTGGGGGACATATGCCTATAGAATTTTTCCATTTGGCCTATGTAATGCACCTACCACTTTCCAGCGTGCTGTCTTAGGAATTTCCGCTGACCTTATACATGACTGTGTAGAAGTTTACATGGACGATTTTACAGTATATAGTAATACCTTCCAAGAATCCCTTGATAACCTTGAAATGGTTCTTATTCGGTGCTAAGAAACGAACTTAGCCCTTAGTCATGAAAAATGTAAGATGTTACTAACCGAGGGTATAGTTTTGGGACATCATGTATATATTCAAGGAATCAAGGTGGATCCTGCCAAGATAGAAATAATTGTTAATCTTCCTCCTCCAAAAACTCAGAAGGAGGTAAGGAGATTTCTTGGCAATGCAAGCTATTATAGACGTTTTATTGAAAACTTTACCAAGATAGTTGCACCTATGTTAAAATTACTCATGAAAGATATATATTTTCAATGGAATGAACTTTGTCAACATGCCTTTGAAACTTTAAAGGCAAAGCTATCAGTGGCACCAATACTTAGGGGCCCCATTTGGTCCCTTCCCTTCCATATATCCACTGATGCTTCTGACATGGCTATAGGAGGAGTCTTAGGTCAAAAGGAAGAACAAGCATCATATGCCATCTATTTTTCTAGCAAAAATTTGACTCCTACACAATCAAAATACATTGTTACTGAAAAAACGTTAATGGTAGTAGTCTATGCTATTAACAAGTTTCATCACTATATCACAAGATACAAATTTTTTGTACACACAGACCACTCTGCCATTAGATTTTTAATGAACAAACAAATCACCAATGGCAGGGTGACTCGGTGGCTTCGTTTATTATAAGAATTTAACATCACTGTTGTTGATTGTCCCGGTCGAGATAATGTGGTAGAATATTTTCTCTCTCACATTCAAATTGACAATGGTGCCAGTACCATCGATGATAGCTTTCCTGATGAACATTTTTTCATTGTGTCTGTTTGAACCCCTTGGTTTGCATACATAGCGAAATATTTAGCAACTGGAAATCTACCAAACCATCTCTCCCCACCCTAGAAACGTAGGATCACAGTCCAAAGTTCTAATTATTCTTGGGTGGACAATGATCGTTTTTGTACTGGTCCTGATCTTATTATTAGACAATCTATATGAGAAGATGAGATGGAAGAGATCCTCCATGCATGTCATGGTGGACCTTGTGGTGGGCACTTTTCTGATAAGAGAACAACATACAAAGTGTTGCACTCTAGATATTACTGGCCAAGCATTTTCAAATATGTTTCCAAGTATGTCAAGCGATGTGATAGTTTTCAAAGAATGGGTAGACCTACACCATCCGATGAGATGCCCTTACAACCCTAGGTTATGATTGAGCCTTTTGAAAAATGGGCTCTAGATTTTGTAGGGCCAATTTCCACTATGTCTCGCAAGAAGAAGTACATCCTAGTCTATACAAACTATGTCACGAAATGGGCGGAAGCTGAAGCTTTATTCCGAGCCACATAAAAATATGTCGTAGAGTTCATACATGAAGAGATATTTAGCCGATTTGGTGTACCTAGCAAAATTGTAACTGATCAAGGATCTCAGTTTACCTCCAAGTTAATGAAAGAGCTTACTGAAAAATATGGTATTAGACATTGTAAATATTCACCATATCACTCGCAATCCAATGGTCAGGTAGAGCCTACCAACAAGGTATTAGAAGCCATCCTGACCAAGACTATCCATCTACACCACAAAGGGTGGGCAGATAGGCTTCCAGAAGCCTTGTGGGCTTATAGAATAACATGGAGGAATACCACTGGCCTTACACCTTATGAACATGTTTATGGTAAACAAGTTCTTCTACCCATTGTATTTTAGGTAAGAACCTTTCATATGGATGGACAATTAGGGATGGATCTGGAAGAAGCATAGAAACAACAAATCTTGCAAATAAATGAATAAGACGAGATTAGACAAGATGCCATTCAACACACAATTTTAGTACAAAACCAATGCAAAATGTGGCATGATAAATACATCAAACAAAAACAATTCAAGACTGGAGATTGGTTACTACATTTTGATTCAAGGTACAAAAATTTTAAAGGTAAATTGACTACCCGTTGGATGGGTCCATATGAAATTGTTACATATTTTGATAATGGATCTGTTGAGATTAAGACAATTGATGGTTCACAAATTTATTTTGTTGTAAATGGACATAGACTGAAAATTTATCATCAACCAATATCTAAACAAGACTTTGTGCAAAATGCCTTACAACAGATGGAGATGCAGCTGGTTGAAGAGGAAGTCATTCCTCCTCCTGGTTCTTGAATTATTTTGGGTTATCTTCATTTGTATATATATGTAAATATATTTTTGTTTCTTTAAATAAATAAGAGTAATTTCTAACAGTTGATTGCATTTATACAGGAAATTCATTCTTATGATTAGCTTATGGAATTTTGGCAATTAAAACAGGAAGACTCTTTTCCTTTCACTAATTTGATAAATTTTCATATGACTTTTCTTTGTACATATGTTTTTGTTTTGAATAAATTTGGATCATTAGTTGACGAATGGTTTGCAGTATGGAATGTTACCTCTATAATAAGCTCATGAAGGTCATCATTCGCAAAGGGAAGTGCTCTAAAAACCTCATAATACATCTCAATTCTTTTTTAATTATTTTTAAGAATTGAAATTTATAATGAAAAAGTTAAATTGTTCCTTGTATCATTTCTAACCATTTTTCTTCTATGATTCTTTTTGTTATTTTCATCTTTATGCTTTTGTATGTTTTTTATTCATATATGCACATTTCTAATCTATCATTGAAATAGTTTCTCAAGACCTAATTTAGTCATTATGATTTTCAAAGATCTATTTCACGCATATGGACTGCTAGGTCATCCCAGACTCATTATCAAAACTTGTCTCTTAAGCATTTTTTTGAAAAAAGGGAGCACAAGAGTAAGTGATATTTCTACTTATGGGGAACATTACTAATATTTTTATGATGAATATTGACTGAGAGGTCAAGGGACAGCTTTAGGTTATTCTCTTTTGGCATGATCTATAATCTAGGCTATTATAAATAAAGTTACTCATAAGGTTTGCTCTAAAAATTTGATTTATGTGTTTAGAAAGCTTAACACACTCTAGTGCCAACTGGCTTCCTCATACTAAAATCATTATACGAAGAAAACCCACCGGGGTACTAAATAGGCTCGCTGGCAGTTGGTCCATGCCAAGTAAAATCTTAAACAAGGAAGCTCAGATAATCCAAGTAAACCCGTCGAGGTACTAAATAGGCTCACTCACAGCGGGGCTATGCTTGCATGGTACCAAGATAAACATGTCAAGGTACTGAACAAGCCTGCTGGAAGTGGGGAAATATCAGGTAAAAGAGATATGGTTGATGCATTACTATGCACATGGCTCATCTAAGAAACCCGAGTACACAAATACATGTTTAGGGTAATTATTCATATTGTCACTAGAGAATGGTTGTAAGTTGGACTTGGACCATGTCATCTAATTCAAACAATATCTAGGATGTTGTATCCTAGAAGTGGGACCCATAACCATAGGAATCAACGAACTCCAAAGTGGCCTTTATCTGTATTCTTTGGATGACAAGATATCTTTCAAAATGAGTCAAGGCTGACTGGTTTTCCAATAAGATTTTTGCATCAATTACATTATCATTATTCATCTGGTCTTCCTGAGCACTGTTATCTTTTGATGAATTTGAATGTATGAATCATCTCCATTATTAGTTAATTTTTTTTCTTAAAATATATATATAGATAGATAGATAGATAGATAACATATTTTAGAGTTATCTATTGACTGTTAATTATAAATATTTGAATATCAACTATTTTTTATTTGATGGCTTGAGGACAAGCCATGTTTTTGGTTTGGGGGAGGATCAAAATTGTCTTTCGTTTCTGATTATTTAAAAAAAAAATCATTTATCTCTAATAAAATGATATGTGTTTTAGGAATAATGCAAGTAGCAAAAGATTGTTCTAATCCATGATACAGAAAGAAGAGTGCGACTGAAGTTTCAAAAAAGTAGGTTTACATCGTCCTTTTGTGTGCTGGTAGCCTCAGAAAATCTCTGCATAATCATCAACAGTTAGATCCAACAAAGCACATTTTGTATGGAAGGTCTGTATGAAGAATCAAATGAAGGGTCGAATGACGATTTGAATAAAGTGAGGAATGAAGCGAATGAATGAGATGTCAAATGAAGTATCGAATGATGAGCCGAATGAAACCATAACTTTATAGCAACATGATTAAGTGTGCTATGGTATCTAATTTTTGAATTTTGACTATAAATCTAATTGATTAGCCATATCAGGAAATATCCAATGTCATCTCTACACACGATCTCATTCTTCAACTCATCTCGACTTCACCAAACGAATCAACTAATCTTGCATCAATGCGATTTTCACAATTTTTTACTATCATATGATTTTAACTCTTGATTAAGTTATATGTAAAAATCATCATGTGAACTGTCAGTTTATTAATTAAGGTCATCATTATTTTTCAATACACCATATGATTATGATTCCATGATGAGATTTTCATTCAACCTATCCAAAGTTTACTTTGGACATGGTTGAATATTTCACAACCATACAAATTCATTAACGCATGTATATTGATTGCAGCACATGATTCAAAGTTTTGAATGATGTCGTGATTGTTTAACCGTGCCAAATTTCCATCTCACGATCACTCAAACATTCAAATGGATCATGATTTAAACCAACACCTGCGTGATTTTTACCTTCATTCTGTCTGTTCTCGTCCTCTTTGAGTCCATCCAATCACATTCCTTGCATTCCTTTCATTCCCTGCAATCCCCTGTACTCCTCGCATCCATCTACCTCTTTTCAACAATTTCATTCCACCATGATCCTGGGAGTTACCAAGATTTGCTCTGTATCCATGAATTCAAAGCTTTTCATGAGATTTTTCTTCGATCAAGTTGGGGCCCATTCCTCCATCTTCTCCAGGGCCACGATCATGAAATATTACTTCTATTTTCCAAGGGATTCGAAGGCAAAAAGGCTAAGCCATCTTACCTTTCATGTGACTGAGGAGTCTATGTGTTGGCCACAAAGCTTCCAAGGGAGGGTACCCGCTGGCACACGCACCTCTTGCTCCCACGGACGGCTCATGAATTTTCTCTTAGGGCTGACTATCAACATGTTGCAGGCACAAAAGGGTTCCACTGGGAGTGGATTAAGCTAGAATATTTTGAGCCCTTAGCCATCATCATCCAGTTGATAACCTATGAATGTAATTTCACCATCTTAAAATCCTTCCAACTTGGATTATTAGCTCATTTTGTTAATGACCAAGCCCTAAATTTTCCATTTTATTTTCTGAAGAGCCTTGAGAAAATGTCGAGCAAGGTGAGGAAGAACGTAGTTAACCCCATTGGTAGTTTATATCACCACTGGCTCAATAAAATCCTGATCATTCACTAGTTGAGGGAAAAGGGGAAAACATGGGAAATTTTTGTGTCTAAAGTATTAAAGCCCCATTTGGTCAAGAAGCCCCTTGCTAAATCCTCTGCCTCTCAAAAGCGCCATCGATTTCAAATTCGTGCTGATGAGCCTGTTCAAACCTCTACCCAAGCCAAAAGAGACACTAAGTCTGTGTGGTTTAATGAGGGTACCTCGGGAGAAATGAACCTTGTCCATTCATCCTCCTCTCCTGAGCTTGTCCATGAGGACATGGCCATGAAACCCCCACTCTTTTCACCAATACCCACTAAATCTAGAAGGTCGAATCATGATCATTTTGTCGACCATACCGTCGCCCAATTTGTCATTCAACTCATCATTCAGCCTACTCACTCAGATATCCTTGACATCCAGACAAACGACGTTGTCCCTGAAACGTCCCTTCTTGCATTAGCCAATGTCTCTGCTCGCTTGCTTGAAGCTCCTTCCTTTGAACTTGCTCCTGTACACATTGAAGACAAGGCTCCTGAAGAGCGAACCACCTCTGTTGATCTTGAAACATGTCTAAATGGCTCAAGTCCTCACAAAGATCCTGAGTATTTTGCAGAACCATCCACTCCAATCCATCATAGCGTGGATAGATTGACCCAGGACGTAGCACTATTAACAAGCCAGGATGAGACATATGTTGAAATAATTTCTAAGCTTCATCAAGAGAATAAGGAACTGCGTCTACAAGTAAAGAGTGTCGAAGACTTGAATAGAGCCATAACATATTCTAATGACTCTCTCTTCAGATGAGGCACGATACCTTGAGGGCCCAAGCCAGGAAGTTTAAGCCCAAATCTACTTCCTCTTCTAAGTCTAAGGTAGTTGTTGTCGCAGCTCATCCTTCTTCCTGACTTCCTCTCTTCTTTGCTCAGTGGGACTTGGCATATCTCTGGTTTGGGGGAGTGTTGATGCCCAATTTTGTCAACACTTTTGATCATTAAACATGCTCTATTGGCATTATTTTCACTATTTTTGATATGATAAGTCATACTTCTTTCCATTTAGACCACTATTTGAACTCAAGTATGAATACATTTGAATATTTCAAAAATCTTAATTGATTATCATGATTTTGTGGTTTACTAATGTTAATTTAACATTTCTCGACCTACTTGGCACATAGAATTCATTCTGTAGGCTATGGTTTTCAAATGGACTCTCATTCAGATGTGCATTCACGGCCAAGATGCCCAACCACATTCGGACCATTGTTCAACCCTCCTTTCGCACCTGCAGATTCGTTGGTTGGAATATTCCTGGGTACTAAAGCCAAAAACCATGATGTGGGTTCTGTTGGCAAAGTGTTCCTTGTGGTTCATGATCTCTCGTTCTAGAAGATCCATGTTCATGTTCGCCTAGCCTGACAATGCATCAACTTCCCATGTCAAAGAGAATCAACGCCCACGGAAGAAGGAAAACAGTCTGTGTGATTTAATGAACCGTCCCTATAGCTGTTAAGACCTCCTATTTTTAGAGAGGTCGACCACTCAAAGGGTCGACCTTCTCTCCCATTGTAAAAACTATATAAAGACATCTCAGGTTGAGAAACGTAGGCGCAGAGCTATAGAAACACGTTGAGCAAGCTTTGATTCAGTTTAATAGAAAGTCTCTGATTTTAGCTATTGATGATTAGATTCATGTTCTGTTGGTGAATGATCTGATTTAGACACAACCCATGATTGCTGAGAAGGGACCCTCAACAACCAGAGGTTTTTCATTGTGTATATTTCGTTATTTCTTTTCTGTAGATAAGTAGTTTTCATTTTTAGTATATGTATTTAACTTGGTCTTTCTGTAGATGGTATTTTTTTGTTTCCTATAATATATTTCTTGTTGTTAATACACTTTATGTTTCCAGAATTTAAAATGATTGGTCATGCATAGTTTCTTTCAGCTTTCCTTTTAGCTTTTCCATTCCAATTAGATAGAATTTAATTAGTTCAGTATTTCAAGTTCAATTTGTAATGAGATCTAGCTTTGTGAATGTTACTGTAGCTGTAGATTAGATTTGTTTACCTTTCAGCTATGTTTTGTTATGCAATAGAAAATGGTTTCTTTCCTTAGATGCAAATGAGTGTAGATGCTTCCTGCTATTTCAACTTTAAACAACTTATTTACTTCTTTGCTTGCACCGTAGACTATTATGCATAAACCAGCTGGCGATAAATTCATTTAGCTTGTCTATTTTCATAGTTTGTAACATTTCTGTCATTTGGACTGTCATTCGGCCAACCATTTGCACCTTTCGTTTAGACCCTCTTTCAGACCTCCTTCCAGTCTTTCATTCAAACTTAGAAATTTTTTTCCAGAATTTGCAGTCATTTTTAGAATTGCTAATATTTCATTTTATGCAGAAATAGTTAGTTAGAGTCTAGGCCAATTTTCTAGTACTTTAACATGTTTTTTAACTAGTTTGAGATTCAAATATATCTTTAACATTTTTAGCACTTTATATTCAGTTTTGTATTCACATAGAGATTAATTACTTCAAGTCTTATCAATGATGGAATCCATTTACATTCAACATCTCATTTACTGTTTAAATGAGAAATAGATTTGGTTTAAGTAGAAGCAGTATAAATGTCTTTTGCTTATGGTTTAGATAGTTTATAAGTTACTTCCATGCCTAGGACCTAGATTAGCTTAAACTTGTTTACAATGTTATCATAGACTTTGTTAAATCTCAGTTTGTCTTATTTTTGAATTAGTTTAGTATTTCATTCCCAGTTTGCATTCAAGTTCTTAATTAGTCTTTCACTTTTATTTTAGATAATGTTTTGATTTGGTTTAATTTCATTGTTTCAAGCTCTTTTATTTCCATAGATAGAATAGAATATGAACTAGTTCCAATCCAAGTTTAATAAGTTCATATGCGTTTCATATATATGGATTAATTTTCAATAGTCATTAGAGATTAAATAACTTATGATTTGTACTTTTGTTAATCAGCATTTCATTTGAAGTACTGTAGCTAGTTTTTAAGTATCAGTTGCTTATGGATAAAGAATAGATTACAATGTTTAAAATCAATTGCAATTGGTCACTTTTTAGATTACATATATTTATAGAGGTTAAATTAGATTTACTTCCGTTTTGTTTCCTTGTCACATTTGAAAGTCATTTCGATACATTTTCTCCAGTTCCTATTACATTTGACACATTTCCTCAAAATCCTCAAGGATAATGGAATCAAGTAGCTTAGCTTAGTTTTGAGTGTTTTTTAAATGCATGAGTAGTTTAACTATTGAATTTCTTAGGTTTATTAAGTAGTTGTAACCTTGCTTCAGATAATATAGCTTCTTGTCTTCATATAGTTAGTTGTAAACTGAATCATTTCATTGATAGGTTCCTGAATTCATTGTTATTACAGGTAGCTAGTCTTTCTAGTTCCTAGATTAGAGTTTGAATCATTGATCAATAGTTTCCATTTTCATAAGAGTAGTTTTCTTTTGATCAGATCTTGTTTCTTAGAATCGTATTGTTTTTGTCTTTTCAGTTATTGTTCATAGAGTATAGTAGTATAGATTGATACTATTTTGGTCTATTGGTTTGGTTAGGTTTATTCAGTTTAGTAGTTGTATTTATGAAGTTTGACTCAATTTTTCATTTTGAAAGATCTTTCAATCTTTTCATTATTAAACATTTCTCAGGTTAGTCGAGCCGATGTCTTAGGTACCCTTCTACCTCAGCATATACTTTGCCACAACTCTACGACTACCAACCCCATTCGATAATTAAGTATTTGGTGATTCACTAAGACAATAAAACACCCAACAACTATGCACAAACCTAATGTGCGCGTCGCTCCAAACTACTCTGTGGTAGAGGATCTGGCCCAAACGAATTGTGCTATGTCCGAACTAGAAGTATTGCAAAGCTTCCCTTCGCAGTGGAATGCACTTCTAGTAGAAATCGGGAGCATGGATTCTTTAAGTATGCTTGCATAGTTTGATATGTCAAATATCAAACCCCGGTTACCGTATCGGGTGGCCTTCAAGATTTAAGTAGTCCATGGCCCCAAAAATATTGGACGAACCATTGTAGATGAAGGCGCATCTACATGTGTAATGTTAATATCTTGGTGGAAATCCTTTGGCTCTCCTGAGTTATCCCCTTCCAACACACTACTTACATATTTTGACGGAAGATCGTTCTGCCCACATGGAGTCTTTCCTACGTTCGAGATTGAAGTTTTCTGTAAGTTAGTGCCTGTGGAGGCTGAATTTTTGGATGCTCCCCTTGACTCAAATCTGTTGTTGGGGAGGATTTGGACATATGCTATGCAAGCTATCCCATTGTCTGTTTTTTGAGTACTAATGTTCCGATACAAAAATAATATCATCACGATTGATCAACTTTCCTTCACCTGAAAAGACAACACTACTTCATCGGATTCAACTATCCCTTTGATTGATCAGACTCATCCTCCCAGTGAGAGTCTGGGAGTAGGAATGTATTCATCATTGATGGGCACATTTGAATTACCTTCTCCTGTAAACTACATTGGTTCAACGAGCACCACTGACATTTTGTCTCGGGAATTTTTCCCGATTAAGGACCACGTTAATGGGATGGTTAAGGACCACATTGCAAACCTAAGGATGATGCTAGAAATGTGTCGACGACATCAGATTTCACTGAACTTAAAGAAGTGTATTTTCTATGCACCATTTGGAATCCTATTGGGAAATATCGTATGCAAGGAAGGTATGTTGGTCGACCCACCAAGTATTGCGATCTTTTTCGAATTACCACCACCGATGACAGTAAATCAGCTGAGGGAGATGTTGGGACATACAAGATATTATAGGAAGTTCATAAGATGATATGAAATGATTACCGCACCTATGGAGAAGCTGTTGAAGAAGGATGCAAAGTTTAAGTGGAACAACGAGTTCCAGAAGAGACTTGACATACTAAAGGAAAAGATGGTTGTAGCACTGATATTATTCTTCCCCAACTGGAAGAAATAATTCCATGTCCATGTAGATGCTTCGTCAGTAGCATTGGGGGTGATATTTTCCCATCTAGGAGAAGGGTCGATTGACCATCTGATCGCATTTGCAAGCAGGAAGTTGTCCACCACAGAGAAGATTTATACGATGACAGAAAGAGAAGGCCTAGCAATGGTATATGTGCTACAAAAATTCCGATACTATTTGCTTGGAGGACACTTCAAGATGTTTACTGACTACTCAACATTAAATTACTTAGTCAACAAGACTGTGTTTGGGGGAAATAGCTGTTGATGGTTGCTGTTATTTTAGGAATATGATTTTGAAATAATTGTGAATCCTGGACAACTGAATGCAAGACCCGATCATCTATGGAGGATTGAATCAGGTTAATAACCAAGGAGCATCGACGAAGGATTTCCCGATGTGTAGCTATTTAGGATAGGAATGGTCAATGACCATTATGAAGAAATTATTGAGTTCTTAGCTATGGGAAGAGAATCCAAGGAGTTCACTACCATTCAGAAGAAGTATTTAGTCGTCAGAGCCATTGATTTCCAGCTAATCAAAGGAAAACAATATAAGATGGGGCCAAAGGAAGTTCTTCGTCGATGTGTCCTTCCTCATGAAAATGAAAGTGTTGGTGGAAGCTCATGATGGGATCGTAGGAGGACATTATGGAGGGAGCGAAACCACTAGGATGATACTTAGAGTTGGTTTATGGTGGCCCACATTGCATGCTGATAGAGTATATTATTCCAAAAGCTGCAATGTATGTGAAAGAATAGGGAAACCATCGTGAAAAGATGAGATGCGACTAGTACCTCAATTGACATTACAAACCTTCGACAAATGGGAAGTTGAATTCGTGGGACCCATTAACCCACCAAGAAGAAGAACGGGTGCAAGATACATTATCACTGTGACCGACTACTTGACCATATGGGATGAAGCAACACCGACGAAGGATTGCACTGATGCGACAGCAGCAAGGTTTCCCTTCAACAATGTGGTTACCATATCTGGGAGTCCAAAGATATTGATGAGCGATCAAGGCACACATTTTTTCAACCAAACCATCAGATAAATGACTGAGGAATTTCAAATTCATCATCGAAGGAGCACTCCATATCACCCACGAGAGAATGGAATAGTTGAAGCACTGAACAAGATATTGGAGTATGTGCTCACTAAGGTGTGTAATACAAACCGTGACAACTAGGACTTGAAGATTTCATCGGTATTATGGGCCTACAGAACGACATGCAAAATTTTGACAGGCAAGACTCCTTTCAAGTTAGTAAACGGAAAAGAAGCATTGATGCCGATGGAATACATTGTCCCTATTTTGCGATTTGCAGCAGTGACAGGAATGAGAGATGATAGAGCCATTGAAGAAAGATTGGTGCAGCTGATACAACTTGAAGAAGATTGCTTCATCGCAAAATTTCATATGCAAGTAGAAGAATATCACTACAAGGTTTGGAATGATCACCACATAAATGAAAAGCACTTTCAGCACGAAGATAGTGTTCTTCTATATGACAGCAAGTTTGCAAAGCACCTAGGTAAGCTCCAGATGCATTGGCTTGGTAAATACATACTAAATTTCATTACTGATGGAGGTGCAATTCAATTACAAAATTTAGATGGAACACTGTTGAAAGATTTGGTGAATGGAATCCATCTAAATCCCTATCGGGATAGCTCGACGCACATCAACTGAGAAAGCGAACAAACTGATACAAAAACAAAACAAAAAAGATCGAGAGCCTGTTGACAGCACTGCAATAAGGATCAAATTCATATGTATGTCAATGGAATAGCAACGAAATTTGAAATAGAGATGAGGTTTGGGGCCTGTCGAAATTCAATAAGGTGTGAATGGGTCAAAGTCTAGTAATAAATGTAGCAGTTAAGGTACGACAAATGACGACGCAAGTGGATGAAGGCACATTCAATGGCCAATGAGTGCGCATGATTTGGTGAATCGACGGAGGATTTGCAAATCATTGTCCAATATCGACTCGATTGAAGGGAAGGGGGAAATCGAAGTTATAAATAGAGACACATAGATGGAAAGTTCGACTCACTATGCATTGCGAGAGTTAGTGAATAAATTTCAGAACAGAGCCGAGTAAAAAGTGACTTTAGAAAATTACAATGGCACAAGTAATCTGCAGCACTAGCACGCAAGAATGAACCAAGCCGACGACAATTATCCATGAGAAACCGAATATTTCATCGGTGCAGATGATCATAAATAAGAGAAGTTCTAGCCGGTTGGTGGATACAGACAGAAGGATGAAGCGAGATACTCGTAGCTCGGCACGGGATGTAGTTACAGCAGGAGAAGAAGGAACATCAGGCGCCACAGAGGAAGAAAGGACATCAAGATGAGAGCAACAAGGCCCCATAGTAGCAGACATTCTGGTGTATTCTCCCTCGCTGAAGGAAGGGGCTCTAGCAATAAGAATCGACAAGAATACCAAATACACTATCTACGAGGGAATGACACTGCGGGGTGTCTACACCATTGGGGACGTATTGCAATGACTTCAAAAACTCCAATACAATGACCATGATATCTTGGTGTATCCAAAGTGCATCCATAACACATTCGACAACAAAGTACATGAAGGTGGAGGCCCCATCACTAGAGAACCAGCGTAATGGGCGTTGGGGTTGAAGCGTTCAGGGCTGCTATCCATAATCCACATGCTGCACTTCGGACGATCAACGGAAGTAAACGCATGTATAAAGAAGTTGTTGGTATGCTTTCATGGCAACTATTTATGGCTGGACACAAATATCCCAATCACTGTTGACTTGATCACGCAGATCACTGGGTTACCCAAATAATGGGTAGACCCATTGCAGTACTTCCAGGGGAAGGACAATGAAAAGAAACTAGTTGCGAAGATGAAGGAAAAGTATGGGGTGCAGAAAAACACCCACGGATATCTGATCGACACAATAAATGATTGATCTATAAGGATCGCGGATAAATTGTAGGCAATAAAAATTGTAAGGAAGAATTGCCCAAATCAATGCACATCAGGGGTGATTGCATCGGCCGAACAATGCGCAGCTGGAGTTCAAATGAACTAGTTGCTATTCCTACTTAACAATATGATTAAGGATGCGGTGGTAGCGCAAGATAAGGGTAATTTCTTCACATACTCGTGGCTTTTACTATTGATTACACTATTCGCATGGATGGAGCCGCCTCAATACCAGGGTATGGACACTGAAATATCGAAAGTGTGTCGAGGGGCACGATACCAGAATATTTGGGCATTGAATGACAAATAAAGACAAAATGGTAACAACATTTAGTTTTTCATTACTTAGAATAACTGCAAATAGAAGCAGTAAAGATTCTACGACTAACAGAGATTGCAGCGAAGAAGTATTGGAGGATCGCGAAGCTCGTTGTGGGGCCGTAGGAGATATTTATCCAAGCATGCTCAAATCTAGATGGCCAATGGATCACAACACAATACAAGCTGAGCGAAGCATAAATGAAGGCCATAGTCAAGGAATGGAAGGATGAGTGGAAAGTTCCAGTCGGCAAAGACTAACTGTTGGACCCAGAGGATGGGTAGCTAACAGATGTGCCGAAGACACAAGATGAAGCAAAGGAATCAGATGAGGAGGATGAAGGTGCAAAAGATCACTTGCACACCAACAAGCCATGATGGGGCATCGATGGACACCCAGATAGATTTGGAGCTAGAGGCTCAATGACAATAATCCAGAATGAAACATAGGATGGAGAAGGGTGAAAGGAGTTGTTGATGTCCAATTTTTCCATCAAATTTGAATCATTGAACGTGTTACGCTGGTACTATTTTGCCATTTTTGGTGTATTAAGTGATATTTCTTACCATTCATACCACCATTCGTACTCAGGTATGAACATATTTAAATATCTCATGAATTTTAATTGATTATCATCTTTTTATGATTAATTGATGTTTACTTAACATTTCTAGACCTGCTGGTCACATAGTTTTTATTTTTCAGGCTGTGGTTTTCATACGGACGTCCATCCGGATGCTCATTCGCATCTAGACACCCATTCGCATTCGGACATCCATTTAGACCTTCGTTCACAGCACCGAAATCGTTTGTTAGCATATTCTAGAGAATTGAAGGAGGAAACCAGGACGTGGGTTTTGTTGGCCACCTGGCCCTTATGGATCATGACCTCCTGTTGGTGAAGATTTGAGTCCTTGTTAGCCCAAGCTGCCAATGCATCTGCTGCACACATCCAAGGAAACAGTATGCACAAAATGGGGAAAACGGCTTGTGCATTTGAATGAGTCATTTCTCCAGTATTTAAGACCTTCTATTTTTAGAGAGGTCGACCACTGGAAGGGTTGACCTGTTCTCCCTTTGTAAATGTTATATAAAGACACCCATGGTTGAGAAGAAAGAGAGAGAAAAAAGATTTGTAAACTTTGCCTTCAGTTTAATATAAAGCTCGGTTTCAGTTGTTGTTGAATATTTCATCTTCTGTTAATGGTTGGTGAGTGAGTGGCTTAGGAACACACCCATGTTTCTAAGGAAGGGCCCCTCAACAACCAGAGGTTCCATTTGTTCATATCCAGTGATTTCCTTTCATTTTTGCAGATAACTAATTTCATTTTTTTTTGTATGTATTTTGTTTTCCTGTAGATGATGTTTTGTTGTTCATAAAATGCAGTTTTCTTTTATTTACATGTAATTTGTATCTTTAGAATTCATTTGGCTAGCCATTCGCACCTTCATTCATATTGTTTTTCAACCTTCCATTCACACTTAGAGAGAATTTTAGTTCATTTTCAAGAATTTCCAGTATTTCGTTTATGCATAAATAGTTAGCTAGGGTATAGGTTAACTTTCCAACATTTCATGATGTTTTGTAACTAGTTGGGATTCGAATCCATCTTTACCATTTCATATTTAATTTCATATTCACATATAGATTAATTATTTCAGTTTTAATTATGATGAAATTCATTTACATTTAGCATCTATTTTACTGTGCAAATAAGAAATAGTTATGGTTTAGATAGAAGTAGTGTAGTTGGATTTTTTATTATGTTTTAGGTAGTTTATGATCTACTTTCATTTGTTTTCAAGCCTAGAACCTAGAATAGCCTAAGCTTGTTTAAGATGTTATCATAAGCTTTACCAACTATCAGTTTGTTTCATTTCTGAAATAGGTTCAGCATTTCATCTTCAGTTCTCATTTAAATTTATAATCAGTCTTTCATTTTCATTTACATAGCATGTATTGTTTTAGGCTTTGTTAATTCCATTGTTAATTCAATCATTTCATTTCAGTAGGTATAATAGAATAGAAATCAATTTCAAGTTCAAACTTAAATAGTCTCATGTTGATTTCAAAGAAGCATTAGTTTTCAGTGTTTTAAGGTTTGATTCTGATAGCTCACATAACTCAGTTTAATATAGGTTTATTTCTCAGTTATAGATCAGTTACATCATATTTTCATGATTGAGTGAAATGCCTTAGGTTATGGTTTGTTTTACTGATTGGATGGGAATAATAGTACTATGTTTATGCTATAGGTTTGCTTACAAACTAAGATTGTTTTCAGTCATTCGAATTCTTGTTTTGTACTTAGGTTTGCCTGAATTCAAAGTTTAGTTTGCTTCTCATGAAATAGTTTGAAGTCTTGATAGTTGATAGGCATTTGTGCAAGTTTGATACATAGGTGTTGAATAGTCATTAGAGATAAATTAACTTAGAATTTGTGTTTTGATAAGTAGTACTTCATTCTAAGTATTGTAACTAGGTCTTAAGTGTCATTTGCTTGTGGATAAAAAGTAGTTTACAATGTTCAAATTCGCTTGCAATTGGTCCATTCTTAACTTGCATCTTTTTCTAGAAGTTAAATTAGATTTACTTCCTTTTTGTTTCTCTGTAGCATTCGAAAGTAATTTTGATACAATCCCTCAAGGAGAGTGGAATTAGGTAGCTTAGCTAAGGCTTGAGTCTTTTATTGTTTGAAATATTAATTGTCAAATGCATGAGTAGCTTAATTGTTGGATTGGATTTCTTAGGTTCATTAAGTAGTTGTATCTTTTAAGGTAGTATAGTTTCTTGTTTTTATAGTTAGTTGCAATTTGAAATTGTTCCATAGCAAGGTTTTTGAATTTGTTCCATAGTTACAGTTTGAATAGTCTTTTCCATTCCTAGAATAGGATTTGAGTGATTGTTTAGTAGTTTCAACTTCCATAGAGTAGCTTGTTTTTTATCATTTCTTGCTTCCTAGACTAGTACTTTCTTTATATCTTGCAATTTCAATTCTTGTCCATAGAAGTAGAATAGTATAGATTGATACTATTCTGATCTGTTTGTTAGGTTAGGTCTAACCAGTTTGATAGTTTATATTTTCAAGTTTGACTCAGTTTTTCATTTTGAAATATCTTTAAATCTTTTCATTATTAAACATTTATAAGGTTTGTCGAGCCAATACCTTATTTTCCATTCTACCTTGGCATATATTTTGTGACAAATTGAAGTGTACAAACCCTAGTTTATAATTAATATTTGGAGAATTTAATAGACATAAATAATACAAAACATTTTGGCATCGTTTCCAGGGAGTTGTAGATAGGTATAATTTTCTTATAAGACTTAGTGATAGGTAGAATTTTCCTTATGAAACTTAGTGATAGGATGGTGGCGGGTGAGCAGTAAGATGAGAGGTAAGAGCCTGCCCATCTGTTATAACAGGGATCCCCAAAACCCAACAGTAGTAGTAATGCAATTAGATTTTGCCTTAGTTTTAGTTCTGCTTTCATGAATAGATCTAGAGACTCAAAAGGTAGATACATTAAAACTAGCCTTCAAAACACTAATAAAATTCTTACTAACCTTTAGGGAGGGCATTCCACCCGAATTACTAACTCATCAGAAAGGTCTCAGAAAACACCCAAAGGGGATATTCCTACTTGGAAAGCTAAGGAAACCCTTTCTGGAGATCATTCAGGGGGAACCATAGGGACATCAGAGAAGTCAGTCCAAAAAGAAACACTATTAGGAGGACCTCAATCTCACATTAAAACCGAACTTAGGAAAGAAGAAGCACAAAATGATAGACCATCAGAACCTCTCAACCCTCCATTAGTTTCAAAACCCCAAGACATAACCTATCATTAGTTGGGGGTCGGAATTTTGTATATTTTGTTGATCCTGCATAGGTAGATGTTCTTTTTTATTGAAGCATCAACATTGTTGTTTCATGGATCGCAACATCAACTGTAGGGCCTACAATACCTGTAAAACTGGACTCTCATGTAGCTGATAACTCTTCTCATCGAAGGAAGACTTTACCCAAAACATAACATCGGGACATCACATATTCACCAAGAAAGGAACCACCTAGATATTCTCTCTTTGGAAATCAAGTCTACACGGAGAATAAAAACGAAGATCATGTTCGACAAGATGAAGAAGAGGGAGAAATTTGAACTGAAGGTACTTTTGGGTTTCCTATTTAGATACTACACAAGATGTGACCATGAAAAACATCCCTCCCTCCTCAATACCTACCTTTTATTGGAAGAGTAGTGAGGATCCAGATACATTTCTATTCAAATTCGACATTTTGTGTAGAAGCTATAATTATCTACAAGATGGCCAAAAGTTAAAACTTTTCCCTACCACACTTAAATATTTTTCTCTAAGATGGTTCATGGGGTTAGGAGAATCCAGCATTAGAACTTAGGAAGACATGAAGACTGCATTTCTAGGGAAATATCAGGATTATTGTAAACCTAACGACTCTCAAAATGGCATTTTTAAAATACAACAACTTGAAGACGTGAGCTTAGAATATTATCTCGAAATATTCAACTATGTATTACATAAATCAAAATATAGTGACCTTCGAGAAGATGCAGTAAGGACTCTCTTCACTAAGGGAATTTCAGAAGAATTTTCAGAAAACCTTAACCTCATGGCATCTGGGGATGTCTCTCGGAAAAAATTTGCAGATATTTGTGAGATGTGTAGGAATTACTCTAGAAGTAAAGGAAAAAGTGGGAAGCACTTTCGGGAATCCTACAATATAAATATAAAAGGAAATACCTCTAGTCCTGGTGGAGTCACAAGGGTATATTTGGGGAACCTATTAGAAAAATTAAAAATAGATATCTTAGGAGCCATGGGTTCTCAATTAGATACATTACAAGCTAATAAGAGACAAGAGGAAGAGCGTGAAGCAATGAGAATTTTCTTTCCTAGATGCAGGAATAAACATCCCCAACGGGAATGCCCATTGAATAATGTTTCAGTATGCCACCTTTGCACAGAAGATTATCCAATTGAAAACTGTCCATCGTTTCCTGGGTTACAAGCCATATATAAGGGTGGGAATTTTGGTGAAACATCTAGGAGGCCTTGGAAACCTAGAGACCAACCATATTATCAGGATCCATCATTCAGTTCTCACCCTATTATCATCCTTACCAGCCACCTCAATAATGGAACACCTCAAATTGGAAAAACTGACCACCTCAAAACTGGCTACCTCAGTATCCTCCTCAAAATTATCAACATCAACAATGGTCACAAGGATGGAGGGGACAAGCATATGCTCAATATCCACCTACTCCTTTTCCTAACTATCCTTACCCACCTAATATCCAACCACTCTTGCCTGGATTTGTGCCTCCTTCACTACCCCTATCACACATCAACACCACCATTTCTAGAATATGAATCCACCAAGACCCACAATATTACCTGCACAACCAATATCAAACCCTACCAATAAACCAACTCAGGATCTTAACAACATTGGGTTGCAACCTCTTCCATCTTATGTCATTTCAACCGCACCAGTGCACGAAATTCAATTGCGGTCTGGAAGAGTTCTACAAGATCAACCGAAATCATCAGTTGTCATTCGTGAAGAGAATGAAGAAGAAGACATACCTAGTGAAATCTTGAATGATGCCATTTTCGAAAATGTAGTTATCCAAAAGTTTCAACACATGACCATCCTTAGAAAGAAGCAACTCCAGGAGAGAATTTACCCCCACATTCGGAGCGTCTATCAATAGAAAATCCTACAATTCATCTAGAGTATGATATTATTAACGAATTGAAAAATATTTGTATCAAGATCCCTTTATTACAAGCCATTAAAGACATACCAATTTATAGTAAAGTGATAAAGGAACTCTATATTAAAAGACCAGGTAAGAAACAGAAAGACCTTCCGACAATTCATGTCATAGGTGAAGTGTCTGATTACATAGCAGATCAACCTAGAATTCCAAAATATACAAATCCAGGAAACCCTGTGGTAACTATTTTTATCAATAACAGTCCTATAGGAATCACACTTATCGATCTAGAGGATGCTATTAACCTAATGACCACCACGGTTTTAGAAACCTTACAGTCAGGACAGTTTCTTCATCCTACCCCAACAATGTTGGACTTAGCAGACTGCACTATGGTACATCCTGCTAGAGTCCTAGATGATATCATTGTATCACTGGCTTCCTGGGAATATCTCGTGGACTTTATGGTCATACAATCAAAGGATCCTTATAAAGGACACCCTATTATTTTGGGAAGACCATGGCTAGCCACTTCTAATGCATTTATAGGATTTAGGGATGGAGAGATGATCATCTCTGATGGGTTATCTACACAAAAACTTGCCTTATACCCACCAGTACAACTAGTAATCGAAAACTTATTTTGGTTAGATTGTCCTTTCGAAGATGCAAATTTGGAAGAACTTTCACTTGTTAGTGACTACTTCTGGGCACTTCAAGAACAAACTACCGAAAATGTGTTCAATCAATTTGTCTCTTCCACAACATGTATAGACTTTCCCCAGTCCTTTGCCCAACATGATCAAATATTTGGAGATGAATTCCAAGGGAACATGAGCCTCTCCACATTCACAAATACACCTTGTGTCTTTGCAATCGAAGAACATATAGGATCCTACACCGGACCTTGTGAAGTCAGTCCTGAAACATGTCTACATATAAACACAGGTTTAGATGAGAATCGACAAGAGCAATTACTGAAAATTCTTAAAATTCAAACTGGAGCATTCCATGGGAATACACCGATATGAAGGGTATACACCCAGATACTTGTATTCACTATATTTACACAAATGCAAACATACCACCTGTAAGGCAGCCTTAGAGAAGGATGAATCCAACCTTAAAGGATATAGTTAAAGATGAATTACAAAAACTGCTCAATGTTGGTTTCATCTACCCAATTTCTAACAGCAAGTGGGTGTCTCCTCTAGTAGTAGTTCCAAAGAAAGTTACAGGGAAATGGCATATCTGTGTTGACTCTCAAGAGTTAGACAAGGCCACTCTTAAGGATTATTTCCCTTTACCATTCATTGACCATGTGTTAGATACCTTATCTGGGATACAATATTTTTCTTTCCTCGATGGGTATAGTGGATACAACCAAATCTTGATAGCAACTAAGGATTAAGACAAGACCATCTTTACTTGTTTTGGGGGGATGTATGCCTATAGAGTTTTTCCATTTGGCCTATGTAATGGACCTGCCACTTTCCAACATGCAGTCTTAGGAATTTTTGCTGACCTTATACATGACTATGTAGAAGTATACATGGATGATTTCACAGTATACGGTAATACCTTTCAAAAATCCCTTGATAACCTTGAAACAGTTCTTATCTAGTGCCAAGAAACAAGCCTAGCCCTTAGTCATGAGAAATGCAAGATGTTACTAACCGAGGGTATAGTTTTGGGACATCATGTCTCTTTTCAAGGAATCAAGGTGGATCATGCCAAGATAGAAATAATTGTCAATATCCCTTCTCCAAAAACTTAGAAGGAGGTGAAGAGCTTTCTTGGCCATGTAGGCTACTACAGACGTTTTATTGAAAACTTTCCCAAAATAGTTGCACCTATGTTAAAATTACTCATGAAAGATACAGATTTTCAATGGACTGAACCTTATCAACATGATTTTGAGACCTTAAAGGAAAAAGCTATCAGTGGCACCAATACTTAGGGGCCCCAATTGGTCCCTTCCTTTTCATATATCCACTGATGCTTCTGACATGGCCATAAGAGGAGTATTAGTTCAAAAGGAAGGCCAAGCATCATATGCCATTTACTTTGCTAGCAAGAATTTGACTCCTGCAAAATCAAAATACACTATTATTGAAAAAGAGTTTATGGCAGTAGTCTATTCTATCAATAAATTTTGCCACTATATCACAGGCTACGAAGTTTTTGTACACACAGAACACTCTGCCATTAGGTTTCTAATGAAAAAACCAATCACCAATGGCAGGGTGACTTGGTGGCTACTTTTACTCCAAGAATTCAACATCACTGTTGTCGATCGTCCTGGTAGAGAAAATGTGGTAGCAGATTTTCTCTCTCGTATTCAACTTGAAGATAGTGCTAGTCCCGTCGATGATAGCTTTCCTCATGAACATCTATTCATTATGTCTGTTCAAACCCCTTGGTTTGCAGACATAGCCAATTATTTAGCAACTGGAAAGTTACCAAACCATCTATCCCCACCTGAGAAACATCGGATCATAGTCTAGAGTTCTAATTACTATTGAGTGGACAATGACCTCTTTCGTACTAGACCTAATCTTATTATTAGACGATGTGTACGAGAGGATGAGATGGAAGAGATCCTCCATGCATGTCATGGTGGACCATGTGGTGGGAACTTTTCCGACAAAAGAATAGCATACAAAGCATTGCACTTCAGATATTACTGGCCAAGCATCTTCAAAGATGCTGCCAAGTATGTCAAGGGATGTGACAGTTGTCAAAGAATGGGTAGACCTATACCATCCGATGAGATGCCCTTACAGCCCCAGGTTATGATTGAGCCTTTTGAAAAATGGGCTCTAGATTTTGTAGGGCCAATTTCCCCTATGTCTTGTAAAAAGAAGTATATCCTAGTTTGTATGGATTACGTCACTAAATGGGTGGAAGCTAAAGCTTTATTCCGAGCTATAGAAATATCTGTGGTGGAGTTAATAAATGAAGAAATATTTACCTGATTTGGTGTACCTAAGGAAATTGTCATTGATCAAGGATCTCAATTTACCTCCAAGTTAATGAAGTAACTTACTGAAAAATATGGCATCTGACATTGTAAATCTTCACCATATCACCCGCAAGCCAATGGTCAGGTAGAATCTACAAATAAGGTATTAGAATCCATACTGACCAAGACTATCCAGCTACACCACAAATACTAGGAAGATAGGCTTCTAGAGGCCTTATGGGATTATTGAATAACATGGAAGTGCTCTAAAAACTCATAACACATCTCAATTCGTTCTCTTCTGATTATTTTTAAGAATTGAAAATTTATAGTGAAAAGTTAAAGTGTTCTTTATATCATTTCTAACCACTTCTCTTCTATGATTATTTTTTTGATTAGTTTCATTTTTATGCTTATGTATGTTGTATTGGATTCATACATGCACATTCCTGATCTATCATTAGAATAGTTGCTCAAGACCTACTTTAATCATCATGATTTTCAAAGATCTATCTAACACCTATGGACTACTAGTTCATCCCAAACTCATTATCAGAACTTGTCTCTTAAGCATTTTTTATTAAAAGGTAGCCCAAGAGTAAGTGGTATTTCTTCTTATGGGGAACATTACTGATATTTTTATGAAGGAGATAGACTAAGAGGTCAGGGGATAGCTTCAGGTTATTCTCTTTTGGCGTGAGCTATAATCTAGGCTATTATAAATAAAGTTACTCATAAGGTTAAATCTAAAAATTTGAGTTATGTGCTTACCAAGCTTAATACACTGTAGTACCAATCGACTTCCACATACTAAAATCATCATATGAAGCAAACCCGTCGGGGTACTGAATAGGCTCGCTGGCAGCGGGTCCATGCTAAGTAAAATTTTAAACAAGGAAGCTCGGTAAATGCAAATAAACCCATTGGGGTATTGAACAGGCTCGCTGGTAGCAGGGCTATGCTTGCATGGTACCAAGGTAAACCCGTCGAGGTACTGAACAGGCCTGTTGGAAGTGGGGCAATACCAGGTAAAAGAGAGATGGTTAATACATTACTATGCACATGACTCATCTAAAACAAAAAACCTAAGTACACAAATACATGTTTAGAAAAATTATTCATAATGTTACTAGAGAATGGATGTAAGTTGGACTTGGACCCTGTCATCTAAAATCAAACAATACTTAGGATGTTGTTATCCGAGAAGTGGGACCCATAACCATAGAAATCTAACGAACTCCAAAGTGAACTTTATCTGTATTCTTTGGATGACAATAGATCTTTCAAAATGAGTCAAGGATGACTAGTTTTCCTATGAAATTTTTGCATCGACTGCACTATCATTATTCATATGGTCTTCATGACCACTGTTATTTTTTTTTGATGAATTTGAATATATGAATCATCTCCATTATTAGTTAGTATTTATTTTTCTTACAAAAATAATAGCTTTTAGAGTTATTTGTTGATTGTGAATTGGAAATATTTGAATATCAATCAGATTTTATTTCGATGGCTTGAGGACATGCCATATTTTTGGTTTGGGGGAGGATTCATAATTGTTTCTATTTTCTGTTTACTTATAAAACAATTAAAAGTTCATTTATCTCTTATAAAATGATCTGTTGTTTAAGGAATAATGCAAATAATAGAAGAAAAGACTGTTCTGATCCATGTTGAACAAAGAAAGAGCGACTGAAGTAGTTCATTAGTTAGGATGTTTTCAGAAAAAAGAGTAGGTTTACATTGTCCTTTTGAAAGAAACAGTCATAACAGCAACAGTTTTATTCTTGGCAGCTTCAGAAAATTCTCTGCATAATCAGAAGTCAGTCAGATCCGCAAGCACATCTTGTATAGATAAAAGATCTGTATGAAGGGTCGAATGCCGCATGAAATGTCATGTCGCATGAAAGGTTGAATGAAGTGTCGAATGAAGCGAATGAAATAGGATGTCGAATGAAGTGTTGAATGATGATCTGAATGAAACCATAGTTTTATAACAGCATGGCTAAGTATGCTAAGGTATTCAATTCTTGAAATTTGATTATAAACGAGGAATTAAATTGATTAACCATGTCAAGAACTATCAAGCCTCATCTCTATGCATATGAAGACACTAAAATATCATTCTTTGACTCATTTCAACTCCACAAAACAAATTGATTAACCTTGCATCAATGCGATTTCCAGAATTTTTATCTGACTATCATATAGTTTCATCTCCTCATCAAATTGTATGCGAGGATCATCATGTAAGTCGTTATTTTATCAATTAAAGATCATCATGATTTTTAATGCACCTTATGTCATAATTCCATGATGAAAAATTTCTTTCAACCTGTCCAAAGTTTACTTTGGACATGGTTGAAAATTTCACAATCTTACGAGTTCATCAACGCATACAACTTTATCATGGCACACGATTCAAGTTCTTGAATAATGATATTATCATTCAAACGTGCCAAATATCTACCGCATGATCATTCAAATGTTCAAACAAACCGCGTTTTAAATTCGACGCCTACTTGATCTTCATCCCCACTCTGTTCGCTCTCATCTTTTATGAGTCCATCCAGTCGCATCCCCTATATCCCTTGCATCCACTAACCTTCGTTCAGCCATGCCTACCCACCATAAGTTGGGGAGATACCAATATTTGCGCTGGATCCCTGAGTTCCAAGCATGTCATGAGCTCTTTCTTTGATCAGGTTGGGGCCCATTCCTCCATCTCCTCCAGGGCCACGACAATGAAATTTCGTTGTTGTTTTCCAAGGGATTCGACAGCAAGATGGTTAGGGTTGGCCACCTTATCTTTCATGTGACTGAGGAATCCATCATGGTGGCTACAAATCTTCCAAAGGAGGGTTCTCATTGGAAAAGCACCTCTTCCTCCCTTGGACGTCCCATGATTTTGCTCTCAGAACCAATTATCAACACATTGCAGGCACAAAGGGGTTCCGTCAGGAGTGTATCAGGATGGAGTACCTTGAGCCCTTAGCCATCATCGTCCGCCTTACAACCTGTGAGGGTAATTTCACCATGTTTAAAGCTTTCCATCTCAAGTTATTAGCACATTTTGTCAACAACCAATCTCTCAATTTTCTATTTTATTTTCTGAAGAGTCTTGAGAAGATGTCAAACTAGGTGAGGAAAAATAAAGCTAACCCCATGGGTAGCTTGTACCACCACTGCCTCATTAAACTCCTAGTTATTCATCAATTGAGGGAAAAGGGGAAAACATGGGAAAGTTTTGTGTTTGAATGTTGAACCCCCATTTGGCCGAGAAGCCCATTTCCAAATCTTCTGCTTCTCAAAATCACGACCGATTTCAAACTCATGTTGGTGAACCTACCCATACCTTTGCCTGAGTAGAGAGAGACACTGATCATGTCCATGAGGATGTGACCAAGAAGCCCCCACTATTTTCACAGATACCCACTAAACCTAGAAGGATGAACTGCATTTAGTCCATCATCCAGTCTATCATTCAGCCCGTCATTCAGCCAGTTCATTTAGACAGCCCTGACGCCTAGCTGAATGATCCTAACCCTGATACATCTCTTCTTGCATTAGATGATGTCTCTGCTAGTTTGCTTGAAGTTTACATCCTTGAACTTACTCCTGCATGCACTCAAGGAAAGGCTGCTAAAAAACAAGCCACCTCTGCTGACCTCGAGACACTTCCAAGAGAGTTGAGTCCTCACAAGAATTCTTAGTACCCTGCAGAACCGTCCACTCCAATCCATCATACAGTGGATAAATTGACGTAGGACATAGCACGATTAATAAGTCAAAATTAGAAATATGTTAATATGATTTATGAGCTTCGTCAAGAGAATATGGAACTATCTCCAAGTGAAGAGTGTCGAAGATCTTAATAAAGCCATAACATCTTCACCTGACTCTCTTAAGGAGAGACACAATATCTTGAACGCCCAAACCAAGAATTTTAAGCCCAAATCCACTTCTTCTTCTTCTAAGTTGAAGGAAGCTACTGTCACAACTCAGCCTTCATCCTAATTTCCTTTCCTCTTTCCTCAGTGGGACCTAACATATCTCCGGTTTTGGGGAGTGTTGATGTCCAATTTTGCCATCAATGTTGAATCATTGAACGTGCTATGCTGGCACTATTTTGCCATTTTTTGTGTATTAAGTCATATTTCTTTCCATTCATACCACCATTCATACTCAGGTATGAATATATTTAAATATCTCATGAATTTTAATTGATTATCATCGTTTTATGATTAATTGATGTTTACTTAACACTTCTAGACCTGTTGTGCACATAGTTTTAATTTTTTCAGGCTATGGTTTTCATACAGTTGTCCATTCGCATGCTCATTCGCATCCAGACGCCCATTTGCATTCGGATGTCCACTCAGACCTTCATTCCCACCACTGAAATCGTTTGTTAGTATATTCTAGAGCATTGAAGGAAGAAACCACGATGTGGGTTTTGTTGGCCACCTGGCCCTTATGGATCGTGAACTCCTATTGGTGAAGATTCACATCCTCATTAGCCCAAGATACCAATGCATCTGCTACCCATGTCTAAGAAACCAATATGCAGGAAATGGGGAAAATGACCTGTGCATTTTAATGAGCCGTTTCTCCAGTCTTTAAGACATTCTATGTTTAGAGAAGTCAACCACTAAAAGGGTCGACCTTCTCTCCCTTTTTAAATGTTATATAAAGACGCCCAGGGTTGAGAAGAAAGAGAGAGAAAAACGATTTGTAAACTTTGGATTCAATCTAATATAAAGCTATGTTTCTGTTGTTGTTGATTATTTCGTCTTCTGTTAATGGTTGGTGACTGAGTAACTTAGGAACAAACCCTTGTTTCTTGGGAAGGGCCCCTCAACAACCACAGGTTCCATTTGTGCATATTCAATGATTTCCTTTCGCTTTTGTAGATAAGTAATTTCGTTTTTATATGTATGTATTTCGTTTTCCTGTAGATGATGTTTTGTTGTTAATAAAATGCAGTTTTATTTTATTTACATGTAATTTGTATCTTCAAAATTCATATGGCCGGCCATTTGCACCTTCGTTTAGACTGTCTTTCAGCCTTCCATTCGCACTTAGACACAATTTTAGTTCATTTTCCAGAATTTCTAGTGTTTCGTTTATGCAGAAATAGTTAGCTAGGGTATAGGTTAACTTTCCAACATTTCATGATGTTTTGTAGCTATTTGGGATTCAAATCCATCTTTGCCATTTCATATTTAATTTCATATTCACACATACATTAAATATTTTAGTTTTAATTATGATGAACTCCATTTACATTTAGCATCTATTTTACTGTGCAAATAAGAAATAGTTCTAGTTTAGATAGAAGTAGTGTAGTTGGTTTTTTTATTATGTTTTAGGTAGTTTATGATCTACTTTCATTTGTTTTCATGCCTAGAACCTAGGATAGCCTAAGCTTGTTTAATATGTTATCATAGCCTTTACCAAATATCAGTTTGTTTCATTTCTGAAATGGGTTCAGCATTTCATCTTCAATTCTCATTTAAGTTTATAATCAATCTTTCATTTTCATTTACATAGCATGTATTGTTTTAGGCTTTGTTAATTCAATCATTTCATTTCAGTAGGTATAATACAATAGAATTCAATTTCAAGTTCAAACTTAAATATTCTCATGTTTATTTCAAAGATGCATTAGTTTTCAGTGTTTTAAGGTTTGATTCCGATAGCTCACGTAACTCAGTTTAATATAGGTTTATTTCTCAGTTATAGATCAGTTGCATCATATTTTCATGATTGAGTGAAATGCCTTAGGTTATGGTTTTTTTTACTGATTGGATGAGAATAATAGTACTATGTTTCTGTTGTAGGTTTGCTTACAAACTGAGATTATTTTTAGTCATTCGAATTCATGTTTTGTACTTAGGTATGATTGAATTCCAAGTTCAGTTTGCTTCTCATGAAATAGTTTGAAGTCTTGATAGTTGATAGGAATTTGTGTAAGTTTGATAAATAGGTGTTGAATTGTCATTATAGATCAATTAATTTAGAATTTGTGCTTTGATTAGTAGTACTTCATTCTAAGTATTGTAACTAGGTCTTAAGTGTCATTTACTTATGGATAAAAAGTATTTACAATGTTCAAATTCGCTTGCAATTGGTCCATTCTTAACTTGCATCTTTTTCTAGAAGTTAAATTAGATTTAATTCTTTTTTGATTCTCTATAGCATTCGAAAGTCATTTTGATACAATCCCTCAAGGAGAGTGGAATTAGGTAGCTTAGCTAAGTCTTGAGTCATTTATTGTTTGAAATATTAATTGTCAAATGCATGATTAGTTTACCTGTTGGATTGGATTTCTTAGGTTCATTAAGTAGTTGTCTCTTTTAAGGTAGTATAGTTTCTTGTTTCTATAGTTAGTTGCAATGAGCTAGGTTTCTGAATTTGTTCCATAGTTAGAATTTGAATACTCTTTTCCATTCCTAGAATAGGATTTGAGTGATTGTTTAGTAGTTTCCACTTCTATAGAGTAGCTTGTTTTTTATCAGTTCTTGCTTCCTAGACTAGTACTTTATTTATATCTTGCAATTTCAATTCTTGTCCATAGAAGTAGAATAGTATAGATTGATACTATTCTGATCTGTTTGTTAGGTTAGGTCTAATAAGTTTGATAGTTTATATTTTCAAGTTTGACTCGGTTTTTCATTTTGAAATATCTTTAAATATTTTCATTATTAAACATTTCTAAGGTTTGTCGAGCCAATACCTTAGTTTCCCTTCTACCTCAGCATATATTTTATGACAACTCGAAGTGTACAAACCCTAGTTGATAATTAATATTTGGAGAATTTAATAGACATAAATAATACCAAAAATGAGTACTACTATCAGTCTCCACGACGAACAAATGAATCAGTTGCTCGAGAAAATAACGATTGTGGTGGAGGAGAAGCACGCAATAGTCACACAACATGCGACGGAATACTTTCAACAAGTGTCGCAGCTACTGCAGACATTGAGCACTGCAATCTCAGAAACAAGGCTACAGTAAAGGAAAGGAGATCCAAGTGCATGAGAAGGGCATTGGGTCGATGTGGATATTGGTACTCAATGACAGATCGTATAGGTGTTACCTACTTCGATCACAACAGGAAACGAATATGTGGATGTTGCGATATGAGGAATAGACACCATCTGCATCGACTTAAACATGATGCCCATGATTATTTTGCAATGCTCTAACACTAGGGTGAGTGAAGAGATCAATGACCATGAAGCATCATCCCATGATCAAATGGTCAATTATAAGAGGCAGGTACGAAGCATTGAAGAGGAGGTTGAATTCCTCCGCGAAGAAAAAGAGGTAGTCATGAATGAAAGGGAGAAGGCGATGGAGGATCGAAGAAGATTGGAACATGCCATCTTTATGGCATGTGAAGATGTGCCATAAATAGGCAAAGAAATGTTTTCAGATGAAATATCATTGAGTTTGGGAGCAATCATCGCATATCTTTGGAAAGAGAATGAATAATAATAGACAAGGGCGATGCCAAGCACACCACTAGAGTAGGTTGAGAAAAGGAAGAGCACAATTGAGGAGGCCATGACAGAGATTGCGAAATTAGAGAAAGCGGCATACATCATCGCTGAAGAAGTATCGCAATTTTGGGGAAGTCTTGTTCAGGACGAGCAATTGCACCAACTCAATGTGCAACTAGGAGAGGTAGAGGCGCATTTAGAGGCACTGAGGGGATCACTTAGGGTGATGCCCCTACTAGCGTAGATGTCGAAGGAAACATAATTGAAAGAATTGCAACACCGAATCAACAATAATTGAACGAGGAAGCAAAGAAGAATGACACAACTAGATGGGCTATAGACAAAATAAGAGAAACTGGCGGTCGAGACGATGCCAGTACTAACGGAGTTGAATGACAATCTAGATAAAGTCAAATAGACAAGAGGAGAGCACCTGACGGAGAAATAAGTTGAAGACTGTGCAACACTCAAAGTTGCGGCTAAGGAAGCTATCGACCAGATCAAGGCAGCTTACGATGAGTTCAAGATGTAGGTGAATGCACCAACAACATCCAGTTGAGGTGGCTCGAGGGAGAGCCACAAGTTTGTGTTGGGGGCATATTGGCACGGGGTCAAGGTGCATAAGTTTTGGTATATTTGACGACGAAGGGGACAACGACAAAGGTAAAGGATCAGTCGCGGAGTGGATAAAGAGGAAGTTAAGCAGATAGCGTAGAGTAGTTGGTTATTTAGTTAATTAATTAATGTGTCACTATGCGAAGTGGACCAAGTGTAACGACCAAGTGAGCCTATAAATAGGGGTAGAATTGTAAGCCTAAGGGAATCATCATATTTATCATCATCTTGATCATTATTTCTTGTTATATCATATTTTTGTATGGTATCTGATCTGATCTAACCTTCGACGTCTTTTCCCTTTTTCTCTATGTTGATATGTGGATATGATTTTGTATTGGTTTGTTGGATGTACATCCATGATGATGTGATGTAAGACAGACTGATGAATAATGAGAAGGAATGTTTTGTCTATGTCTGTGTCTCTTTTATCTGTCGCAATATAACTGATTATGTGTTATCACAGTTAAATGAATGTATGATTCTGCAACATGATTAAGTGTGGATTATGAATGAATCTGTAACGTCGCAAGTAGTGTTATGTATCTCAGATCACTTAGTTATGTTGCGATAATATGTTATTTCGTAGATCTGGTTAGTAGGCTTTGATGTGAATGATGATTCTGTCGATCTTCGGGTTACATGGTGATTGAGTGAGAATGGAGCATGTTCTATTATATCTGCAGAAATGTGGTTCCTGCATCCCCCCTTAGATATCTCCGGTGAGACTTCAATTGCTCTGCGGGTGTTGCTGGAAAGGATAAACCCTTTCTGGGCCGATGTCTATGGGAGATTGTGTTGAGTTTTGTTGACAGTTGTGCGAAGTGAACCCCTGTCGACAGGTCTGTGTCAACAGGTTCTCTGTAGTATGGTTTACATCTTTCAACATACATATAAATTATGAATTCCCCAAATAACCACGAGATGCATGTAGGTGCCACTACAACCACTTGTTTCTCAAGTACCAACATATATATATAGATATAGATATAGATATAGATATAACATTACCAATACATACACCTTAACATTGACATGCATTGATATATGTACACTACACATAATTATTTACTTTACACACCCTTTATATATCATATTTTACAACATATATACTAATCTATGCTAATATATTACATATACTAACAGATCCACAATCTCTTAACCCTTGAAATTAAAAGAGATAAAAATACATTCAAAACTGATCTCTCAAGTAAGGCACTAATTGAGGCTTCTAATTCTTCCATTAGCATAAAGAGGGGGGGGGGGGGGTAAATTTCTCTCACTATGCATACTTTATAATCTCCAAATTCATATAAGCAGAGTTATAAATCCATAATAATCTCAACAACCACAAAGTTGGAACCTAAGCTTTGATACCACTTGTAGTGTACTCGGCCCCAAAACCAAGGTCACAAGCACATGTAAACCCAAAGGAAGGATGAATAAATGTATTATACAGTGGAATAGGATCAATCAAAGTTCATTCTAACATACCATCAATCCAATTTAAAACAAAATTCAACCATTAAAATAAATTGCAACACCTTAAAAACAATTATAAAACTCCCCAAAAGCTCATGCAGATGCAAGACTGTGTAATCATGAAAATGCAGCTAGATTTACAAGCTTATTAAAATTGGACCTTATCATTATTAAAACATTAAGGGTTGCCATAAAAAAACCAATAATCATATATGATCATATTTACAGAATTCTTTGCAAACATTTTCAACTAGAACATTCCGTCATAAAATTATGCAATTACTACACATCCATAATTCCAATTTAAGACACCTTCATTAACAGTTGTGCATTTCTCATCAGATCATATCTGAATATAACACATACATCCATTCAATAATACAAAATTACATATATATAGCTACCATATATAACCATTAAGTCATACCAAATATTAGATCTATCAATTGCTATCAAAATCATTATCGGATCATCCGACAAGCATCCAAATCCCTGCAAAACCAACTAGGAGTTCCAAATAGAAAGAATACCATCTATATGGGGAACTCTATAGCCACCAGTGGCACACTATAACATTCATACAAATCCATACAACTTCATATAATCAACTCTATAGAAAAACCATCCATTCAATCTAGTTTTCAACCAGAAAAATTCATTTCCTAGCAGTTAAAACTCAGTATTTTCATTGGTAAAATAATATAATAGATATGAACAGCCATGGAGGGCGCACTTGAAAAGTAATATACAAAAAATAACATGTGTATAATCATATTTCAAGATTTCATCAAGATCATATCTCAAAATCAAGGAGAAAACACCAATTTCCAAGGAGGATTCCTCAACTAATGTCTTGAAAACCAAGCATTCTCATTTGTAATTTCAACCACAAATCTAATCATATATAGAGTGCACATTTGCAGAGTAAGATACAATAAATAAAACAAGAATAAACATATTTCAAGATTCCAACAATATCATATCTAAAAATCAAGGAGAATACACCAACTTCCAAGTGATTAAACCATCTAATTTGCATCCAACCATTGATATCTCTACCAATATTTTCAACAGTAAATAGTTCAACTATAAAAAAAATGGAAACATCATATAAACATATTAATTTACATAAAAATAAACCACTTATCTTATGAATGTGCAACTGACATCAACCGGACCACCTACCACCTAGCCAAAGGCACTTCCAAGCCATACCTCACTTTGATAGGCCAGCTCCAAGATGAGGCCATAGATCCACAATAGAGGTGCACTCAAGGATAGCTCAAGTATTAGTTTGAGAGTCCATAACTCAATTCCTCACAGCCTACTTTCTCCTCCACCCCACTACCATGTGCAATGGTAATCCCTTCACCCCCTAGGTTCCTTAGTACATCGCGATTCACCATTGGGATTTATGTGCAAGTACAATATAGAGACAAGTAGTGGATATAGCAGAACTATAAAATAGTTTTCCAGGATTGCCACAAACACCATAGAATATCACAGTGTTTCAATCATAAGGTTCATTCACATAGCAGATCATACATGGCTTCCCAAGCTCTCAACATCAATGGCATGAAAAACCAAGAATAGCCAACAACCTTAACCAAGGAGATCAACCATGGATTTATAGACATAAGAATGTAATTTCAACCCAAGGGGGTCAAATCAAACCAACGTAATCCAACTTGAGTCAACCCAAGGGGGGTTAAATCAACCATAAGAAGCTAACTCGAATCCAACCCAAGCAATTCGAATTTCAAGGAGAGTGGATCCAAGTCACTCCACCCAACTCAAATTCATGTGTGGACCTTCATTGATGTAGATGAATTCAAAATAGTGAGGAGAGGAGTTATACAAGCCAAAGCATCTGTCACCTCTCCATCTTTGGTAAAAGATTTTAATTATTTAATTTTGTTTATTTGCATGACGACACTAATTAGAGCCTAAACTATTTTTCCCGCAATGCAACCAAGAGTGAAAAAGTGCATGGTGAACCACAAGGGGGGGAGAGTAATTAAGTCATAAACGTTGTCGTGAACCTTGCCTTGGTTAACTCTTGTTTTCGAGTCAAGTTAATTTATGTTTGGTATTTTTCTTTGGTATGCTTATGCTCATATGTATTTAAGTGGAGAAGCTTAGATTTTAATTTATATGGTTATTAGCATTAAGCGTGAACCCAATGACAAACTTTAATAATGTGGGGTACATTGTTTTAATTAAAAAGTGATTAATTTAAATACTAATTCAATTAGTATTTAGTGCACATATCTATTTATGACGTTATGATTTTATAAAGTTGCATAAGAAATACATATATTTTATTACATATGTTTATGTCTCTTTTTATATGAATACATATAGTTTGTATGTCATATTATTTCTTTATATACACATGCGTACTTTTACATACAAATTTATATGGTAGTAATGTATTTTTCATGTGCAAAAATATATTTGAAACTTTATGTTTTTTTATAAAGGCATAGATGTCCTATATACTTTATGGGATATACTCTAATATATTTTATAAGGTAATAAATCTATTGTGTTGTGATATATTGAATTTATGGAATGGATTCTTAATATAATTGTTACCAACATATATATATATATATATATATATATATATGGTTTAATTTAAAATATATAGATTACTTTGGAAGAAATATGGAAGATTTTTTATGAGCAACTGTTTTATTTTAAGTTGTGTTTTTTTTTTTTATATGAGAAAATAATATATATATTAGTATGTTTTTGTTTGATATATATATATATATATACTTTGACCTAGTTTTGAGGGGACGGTTCCTTTTTGCATCCTTCACGTAGAGAAGCTTGGAAGCTTTGCATTCCCTCATTTGTTTTGCAAAAACGTTTTAGTTGGAATGTTACCTGGAAATCGAAGCTTTGAGGCTCTGTATGCATCTATGGATTTGCAAAAATGTTTTCTGAGATAGGCTGTGGGAGAACCACGTTTTTCATTCTCTGTTGGGTGGATTGTTATTGTTAAAAAAAATTTGGGCATTTTCCAGATTGGGCATTAAGTGAAAAACGTTTTATTGTGAATGATGGCTGGAAACGAGCTTTGGAAGCTCAGTATGCACCCATATTGTTTTGTAAAAATGTTTTTGGATAGCTTTCTAGCTAGAAAGAAATTTTATACTTCTGTGTGTTGCCTGGGAGCAAGAAAAACGTTTTGATGCTTCCATTAATTCATTTTATACTTCTGTGTATTTCCTGGGAGCAAGAAAAACGTTTCGATGCTTCCATTAATTCATTTTATACTTCTATGTGTTGCCTAGGAGGAAGAAAAACATTTTGATGCTTCCAACAATTTATTTTACACTTCTATGTGTTGCTAGGGAGGAAGAAAAACGTTTTGATGACTCTATATGATTCAATCATTTCATTTTATGCTATGTGTGTTGCCAGGAAGGAAAAAAAATGTTTTTATGTTTCTATTGTCCTTCAATTGAGGTAGAGAATTGATTTTAACTCTTTGCTGGAGCCAGAGAAATGCATTGGGCATCTCATAAATGCTTGCATGCACTAAAAACGTTTTTATGTTTCTGTTGTTCTTCATTTAAGATAGGAAAACGATCTTTATCCCTACATATTCTCATTGTGTTGGGAAAACCGTGGTTTGGCATCTCGGTAGGATGAAACCGTTTTGTTGATTATCTCTTCTTATCATGGGCTTGTTTTTAAATGTGCTCTGTATTCCATTTTGGGTTTATAAAACATTGATGTGGAATCGTGTTCCTGGGGTATAACATGAATGCTTCCTGCACATTCATTATAAATTATGACATGATGTTAGTGGTGTGAGCACATTCATTATAAATTTTGACACGTTGTTAGTGAGGTGAGAGTGCCCATTTGCTTTCTTTTGATACGTTGTTGTATATGGTGCTCCTCTTATACAACTACACCTGTTGTTAACATGCAATTGCTTTATTGCTTCCTTTTACTTCCTACGTGTAAATTGTGCTTTAATTATTATGTAATGGTGTTACTTATACCATGGTTACACCCTTATGCTTGTGACAGGAAACGGCCATGTCTTTACATATTTATATTATAAAGGGGTATGATTTATATATATATATATAGTATAGCATGATTACACTTCATATATACTGTAGAAATGATTACTTATATTTTACACAATGTAGAAATGGTTACATTTTGTATATATGGGATGTATAAAATAAATTTGTGCTATACATCATATAGAAGAGTTATGTGCAATATATAGATTGTCATACAATGAAGATTTGTCTACACATGCTGTAAAATGATTAAGCTTCATATAAATTATACATGATTTTATTTTACTAGAGTATGTAAAATGACCATGTTATATATATACCTTTCAATGTTTATACACATATATATATATTATGCATATGGGTGCATATTGTCAATGTATATATCTACTTCATATCATGGTTGAGTATGCTTTAATACATTGATTTTCATTTACATAGAGGCAATGACGATCGGTGTTACCATTTATCCATCAGTGGCATGTCGAATGCATTGGATAGGTGTTATTCACATGTTTATTCTGTTTGTACCACTTTATGTCTGCCAGTTACATGTCGAATGCATAGTTTGTCTGTTGAATAAATTGGAGAGGTTTTATATACATATTCATGCTATTTTTGTTATGTACACCTTTTGTGGGGTCACATGTCGAATGTGTGTCTTATGTTTCATCTACATTTGTTTGGATGCTTGTCTCGCATGATATGTTTGATTGCATGCTGAATGTTTGAGTGCATGTCTAATGCTTGGGTAGCTTGTCGAATGCATCGGTTTTATTACTTATGGTATTACCGCCGAGAACAACACCAAGCTATGCACAAGGTTAGGACACGAGAAGTGTTTAGGTAGGAGTACTACCCTTGGCTGCAGGAGTGTTGCATTAACCTCTACAGTCGTGGGTGGTTAGTTCTAAGGCGATGAGACTTGGAGACTCCCTATCTCGTTGTGGATCACCATGCTTAGCTCGGGGGTGGCCTTAAGACGGACTGAGTATATGTCATCAAAGAGCCTACGGTTGGGTGGAGCGTTGCATTGCCCACATTATTTTCCCCTTTTTAAAATGATTATGTTTTGTAATTTAATTTTATGTATCTTGATTTTTTTGAATGGATATCTAGAGTTTGGGTATTATGTTTTGTAGAACTAATGAAATGTTTTGAGTATGATGAGTACAGGAATAAGACGACAGAAAGAATAAGCATCCCTTAGTCTTACCAAGGTGGTAAGAGAAGTATGTTTGTAAATTTACCATGCGTAGGGATATATATATGTTGGCTCATCTGATTGTTTCCTTATTTGTATTTGAGATGAATGAAAGTAAAGATTATGTTTATATTTTCATGTACTCATATATAATTGATTGTTGGATGGCTACAAGAAAGATGCTACCTTTGATTGAAAATATATTTCAATATGATGCTAACCCTAGGAAAATTTAGTGTCATATACATGCTTAGAGATTTACCATTCTATGTCATTGATGTGAGAACATAGATTAGCCATTATAACATAGCCTAAGGTTATTATTACACCTTGTGACATAGTCCATGGTTGACTTAGTATTCGTTTGGTGTAAGAGTCTCAATAATTAACTATTTTCTGCATAAACAACTTAGTTAAATAAATGATGTCTTTATAAGCATTTATTATTTTCACGTGTACAATTATCAACCATTAATGTTGATAAAAAAGAAATTATATGAAATTATTGGGATGTTACAAGTGGTATCAGAGCTGTAGGTTACAACACTTGGACTTGATGGGCTCAACATGAAATAAATAAGTTAAATGATCAAGTCTTTTTGTTTCATTTTGGATACATGGACTGGAATGGACAAGGGGTGATGTCATCAGGAGTGCAACTTCAAGTTCTCCCAAAAGGAATAAAGATAAGTATTTTCAACATTTCGTTTTCTTCAAAAAATTAGGAGTAAGGTATGATATCCTTGTTGTAAGTTTTCCTTGCGAGATAAAAGGTATAGGTGCACACATGATTGAATAGCATTATCATAGAAATAATTTCAGTGCAAGGAAAATGAAAGGATTCTTGTATCATAAGTTATTAACTTGATTAAAAGAGTAGGAGTTTCAAAATCTTTTATATATGAATTATTGATTTATAATTTATGTTAGTTGGTAAGTGCTAGTCTAAGTAATATATGAGATATGGAAGACTTAGACAAAACATATATTGTAAACATACTGCTTTAAATTCAAAATTTTGTAGAACCATCATTTAAATTCCGCATTTTAGTTGTCGAAATTTTATTTCTAAAGCACACTATCTATGAGCTTAAATTGGTTAGAGTATAGTATTATTAGTACACTCCAAGGAAGTGAGCTTGAATTCACATGAACATCTTCAATTACAAATGATTGTATTCTAGTTAGTATTGCATAATTATTACGACAGTTTCATATAGAGTTACATTGGAAAATGTTACACTCATAAATATTGTAATACTATAAGAAATTATAGCTACAAATTGTTAGGTGCATTTCTGAACATTGTTTTTACTTAAATTTTGATAGTATGATTATTGCAAGAATATATGTTGACTATCTTTTTTTTTTTTCTTCCGAGGAACCAACAGCATAGAGTTGTCTACAGTATTTGTTAACCGAGAATATTGTTAACCAGAGTAAATTTGACATTCCTGTAGTTCATAGGTTACAAATTATAGTGAATATATGAGTAAATTTATATGGTAAAATGACTAATGTAATTGAGTACTATTTATGAAGAGTCAGTGTCATGTTAAAAGTTAAGATTATATTTCTTAACACAAATCATATTTTCTTACTGTATGTGAATTTTTAGATTAAAGCCTAAAGAAGTTGCATGCAATGTTCCTAAAGGTTCAAATGGTCTTATTTTAGAATGCATTATGACAAATTCTTCATAGATAAACTCTTGGTAGGGATTGTCTTATCTCTCCAATAAAAGATTGATGTACATCAAATTAAAAGATCTTGTTAATAGTAGGAGTTTGATTATTGGGAAAGAAGAATCCCAACCTTGTTGTGATTGGTTGAGCACGGGATCTTTTAACATTTTAAAGTTCATTAAAGAAATTTTTGGATAAATAAGTTTCACTTGGGAATGAGTTTGTATGTAACTAAATGTTTAAAAATCATAATGCTAACATCTTTGTTTATAACAGAGTGGACCTCAAAACGCACATTTAAAGATACTGAAGAGTTTACATCAAGATGAAGTGAAGAGGATGCATATGTGGTCAATCGTTGAGAAATTAAATCGAATAAATTTTTATTTATACTAGCATTTCAGGAAGTGATATTAAGTTCGACAGATGACGTGATCATGAAAGAACGTAAATTATAAAAGCACTTATACAGATAAATCGAGCTAATCGCTCAAAAGTAAGTAATGGTTTACTTTTTATTTTATTACAAGTAGTGATGAGGTTTATGATTGATGATGTGTAATCATCAAAATGAAAAGAATATAATGGGCAAATCAAATTTTGGTTGCTATTTTGTGGCATATAGGAATTAATAAATGGTTGTCATAAAGATGTGTTTCCTGGACTCAAACGAGATTGTTTGAGAGGAAGGGAAATTATCTCTGGGCTCAGGTAGAGCCGACAGCATCATGAAATCAGTAACTAGCTTGTTGGTATGGGACAACTTACCCTTATTGTGGTCATGTTCCCCATGGAAGTGGAACATAGCAAGTAGCTCGTTGAATGTTATACTGACCCAAAAGACCAAGGCAAACTTTATATCCATCGAATTGAGCAGGTAGCTCTTCTACAATATTTCTGTAGAAATATTTCCTCATGTGCATCAGGTGATGACGAAGAGATTCGATTAGGGGAAGCTATGTTATGAGTTGCAGAGTAAGACTGTCATATTTCTGCTGTATGTAGATGGTATTCTTGCCAAGTTTTGGCAAAGGACTCGTGTTTTTGTATGCAAGTCTACATGATTACTGGAATACAAAAGAGTGTTATGTACGCAAGTCTACATGATTGCTGAAGTACATGAGCAGGATATGTATGGAAAGTCCCCACAATTGTGGAAATACATAAAGGTTTTTGTATACAAGTCTTCATGATTGCTGAAGTACAAAAGAGTGTTTTGTATGCAAGTCTCCATCATTTTTGAAGTAAATGTAATGCTTTGATTTAACATCATACTTAGTATGCTGATAGCATTATGCATGCATATTGTTTGTTGACACATTGGATGTGATATGGTCACTTGGTGTGATAGTTGTTGTTTTTGCATGATAAAATGAAGGCACTTAGGGGTGCTAGTTATCTTTGTGTTTCGGCGAATACAGTTTCAGGCTAAATTTGAGCAACTTTAATATCACATTGCAAGAATTAATATGTGTATATTGTAAACTAACATGCAGGGATGTCTGCAAGACATTGCAAGTAAAATAAATATGCACTGTAAGACAGTAAATGACTGTGAATGAGAGCATGTGGCTCCAAAGTTTTATGTTTTATATCACGAAACTAACCTGTGAACCAGATGGGACCGTTACTCGTAACTTTGCAAAGTAAGTGCAATTTTCCAAGAAAGGGAGCATAGCGATGCGGGGAATAAGCATTGCAGGTATAAAAACAACGTTTTTATGATGATTTTATTACCAGAATATTATGTTGTAATATATATTGGCAGGACAATTGGTTGGCATGCGATAGAAATGCAAGAAAGAAAGATGCATGGGAGAAATAGTGCAAAAAGTGACAACACCAATGACAGTGCTATTTCAAGAGGGAGAGTTTGTCATGTCTCCATCTCTGGTAAAAGATTTTAATTATTTAATTTTGTCTATTTGCATGAGGACACTAATTAGAGCCTAAACTATTTTTCCCGCAATGCAACCAAGAGTGAAAAAGGGCATGGTGAACCACAAGGGGGGGAAAGCAATTAAGTCGTAAACGTTGTCATGGACCTTGGCTTGGTTAACTCTTGTTTTCGAGTCAAGGTAATTTATGTTTGGTATTTTCCTTTGGTATGCTTATGCTCATATGTATTTAAGTGGAGAAGCTTAGATTTTAATTTATATGGTTATTAGCATTAAGCATGAACCCAATGACAAACTTTAATAATGTGAGGTACATTGTTTTAATTAAAAAGTGATTAATTTTAATACTAATTCAATTAATATTTAGTGCACATATCTATTTATGACGTTATGATTTTATAAAGTTGCATAAGAAATACATATATTTTATTACATATGTTTATGTCTCTTTTAATATGAATACATATAGTTTGTATGTCTTATTATTTCTTTATATAGACATGCATACTTTTACATACAAATTAATATGGTTGTAATGTATTTTTCATGTGCAAAAATATATTTGAAACTTACTTTATGGGATATACTCTAATATATTTTATAAGGTAATAAATCTATTGTGTTGTTATATATTGAATTTATGGAATGGATTCTTAAAATAATTGTTACCAACATTTTTATATATATATATATATATATATATATATATGGTTTAATTTAAAATATATAGATTACCTTGGAAGAAATATGGAAGATTTTTTATGAGCAACTATTTTATTTTAAGTTGTGGCTTTTTTATTTATATGAGAAAATAATATATATTTTATTATGTTTTTGTTTGAGAGATATATATATTAGAGCTTGACCTAGTTTTGGGGGGGTAGTTCCTTTTTGCATCTTTCACGCAGAGAAGCTTGGACGCTCTGCATTCCCTCATTTGTTTTTCAAAAATGTTTTAGTTGGAATGTTGCCTAGAAATTGAAGCTTTGAGGCTCTGTATGCATCTATGGATTTGAAAAAAAAAAATTTGAGATAGGCTGTGGGAGAACCACGTTTTTCATTCTCTGTTGGGTGGATTGTTATTGTTAAAAATGTTTTGGGCATTTTCCAGATTGGGCATTAAGTGAAAAACATTTTATTGTGAATGATGGTTGGAAACGAGCTTTGAAAGCTCTGTATGCACCCATATTGTTTTGCAAAAATGTTTTTGGATAGCTTGCTGGCTGGAAAAAAGATTTTATACTTCTATGTGTTGTCTAGGAGGAAGAAAAACGTGTTGATGCTTCCATTAATTCATTTGATACTTCTATGTGTTGCCTGTGAGGAAGAAAAACGTTTTGATGCTTCCAGCAATTCATTTTACACTTCTGTGTGTTGCTTGGGAGGAAGAAAAACGTTTTGATGACTATATGATTCAATCATTTCATTTTAAGCTCTGTGTGTTGCCTGTGAGGAAGAAAAACATTTTGATGCTTCCAACAATTCATTTTACACTTCTGTGTGTTGCCTGAGAGGAAGAAAAACGTTTTGATGACTCTATACGATTCAATCATTTCATTTTATGCTCTGTGTGTTGCCAAGAAAGAATAAAAACGTTTTTATGTTTATGTTGTCCTTCATTTGAGGTAGAGAATTGATTTTAACTCTTTGCTGGAGCCAGAGAAATGCATTGGGCATCTCATAAATGCTTGCATGCACTAAAAACGTTTTTATGTTTCTGTTGTTCTTCATTAAAGATAGGAAAACGATCTTTATCCCTACATTTTCTCATTGTGTTGGGAAAACCGTGGTTTGGCATCTCGGTAGGATGAAACCGTTTTGTTGATTATCTCTTCTTATCATGGGCTTGTTTTTAAATGTGCTCTGTATTCCATTTTGGGTTTATAAAACATTGATGTGGAATCGTGTTCCTGGAGTATAACATGAATGCTTCCTGCACATTCATTATAAATTATGACATGATGTTAGTGGTGTGAGCACATTCATTATAAATTATGACACACTGTTAATGGGGTGAGATTGCTCATTTTCTTTCTTTCGATACGTTGTTGTATATGGTGCTCCTCTTATACAACTACACCTGTTGTTAACATGCAATTTCTTTATTCCTTTCTTTTACTTCCTATGTGTAAATTGTGCTTTAATTATTATGTAACCGTGTTACTTATACCATGGTTACACTCTTATGCTTGTGACAGGAAACGACCATGTATTTACATACCTATATTATAAAGGGGTATGCTTTATATATATATAGTATAGCATGATTACACTTCATATATAATGTAGAAATGACTACTTATATTTTACACAATGTAGAAATGGTTACATTTTATATATATGGGATGTATAAAATAAATTTGTGCTATACATCATATAGAAGAGTTATGTGGAATATATAGATTGTCATACAATGAAGATTTGTCTACACATGGTGTAAAATGATTAAGCTTCATATAAATTATACATGATTTTATTTTACTAGAGTATGTAAAATGACCATGTTATATATATACCTTTCAATGTTTATATATATATATATATATATTATGCATATGGGTGCATATTGTCAATGTATATATCTACTTCATATCATGGTTGAGTATGCTTTAATGCATTGATTTTCCTCACACATTGATTTTAGTTTACATAGAGGCAATAATGGTTGATGTTACCTTTTATCCATCAGTGGCATGTCGAATGCATAGATTGCATGTCAAATGCATTGGATAGGTGTTATGCACATGTGTATTCTGGTTGTACCACTTTATGTCCACCAGTTACACGTCGAATGCGTAGTTTGTCTATTGAATACATTGGAAAGGTTTTATATACATATTCATGCTATTTTTGTTATGTACATCTTTTGTGTGGTCACATGTCAAATGCGTGTCTTATGTTTCATCTACAATTGTTTGGATGCTTGTCTCACATGATATGTTTGATTGCATGCTGAATTTTTGAGTGCATGTCTAATGCTTGGGTGGCTTGTTGAATGCACCGGTTTTATTACTTATGGTATTACCACTGAGAACAACACCAAGCTATGCACGAGGTTAGGACATGAGAAGTGTCTAGGTAGGAGTACTACCCTTGGCTGCAAGAGTGTTGCATTAACCTCTAGAGTGGTGGGTGGTTAGTTATAGGGCGATGAGACTTAGAGACTCCCTATCCCGTTGTGGATCACCATGCTCAGCTCGGGGGTGGCCTTTGGATGGACTGAGTATATGCCGTGGAAGAGCCTACGGTTGGGTGGAGTGTTTCATTGCCCACATTATTTTCCCCTTATTAAAATGATTATGTTTTGTAATTTAATTTGATGTATCTTGATTTTTTTGAACGGATATCTAGAGTTTGGGTATTATGTTTTATCGTACTAATGAAATGTTCTAAGTATGATGAGTACAGGAATAAGATGACAGAAAGAATAAGCATCTCTTAGTCTTACCAAGGTGGTAAGAGAAGTATGTTTGTAAATTTACCATGTGCATGGATATATATATGTTGGATCGTCTAATTGTTTCCTTATTTGTATTTGACATGAATGAAAGTAAAGATTATGTTTATATTTTCATGTACTCATATATAATTGATTATTGGATGGCTACAAGAAAGAGGCTACCTTTGATTGAAAATATATTTCAATATGATGCTAACCCTAGGGAATTTTAGTGTCATGTACATGCTTAGAGATTTACCATTCTATGTCATTGATGTGAGAACATAGATTAGCCATTATAACATAGCCTAAGGTTATTATTACACCTTGCGACATAGTCCATGGTTGACTTAGTATTCATTTGGTGTAAGAGTCTCAATAATTAACTATTTTATGCATAAACAACTTTGTTAATTAATGATGTCTTTATAAGCATTTATTATTTCCGCGTGTACAATTACTAACCAGTAATGTTGAAATTTTTTAAAAAAAATATATATATATATATGAAATTATAGCCAGTGAGGGCGCACTAGGGAAAGTGGGGGTTACAAAACCAAGTGTAACCTCCAAAAAGGAGTTACAAAACCACCAAATGGGCTCAATCAACAAGTGGAATCCACCCAAGCACCAAGGAGGTTGCATTCACCAAGGGAGTCCAACTAAATTATGAATTAGGATCAATAGTACCAAGATAGGCTAAAATAATTAAAATTTGGGTCCATTGTACAATGTTTGGGTGATGATAAACTAATAAAGACATTAAGGCATAAATACAAACCAAGCTCAACTAAACAAGTTCTAAAGTGATAGGAATGTACCCATTCTCCATCACCTTGTGGATCCATGACATCCCATACTCTTTTAGTGGTCCTCGTTGTGCCAGTTATTTCTATTAATTAAATATTTACAAAATACTAATAATAATGTCTCTTGATCCTTAAAGACCCTTGTCTTGGCACCTAATTCCACAATAATAAACAATTACAAATTAGATATTTTTGGGGCTTAACACTCAGGGTATTACATCATTGTCTGAGAATTAGACTTAGAAACCATTTATTACCTTGGGAATTGCATGCCTCGATGGTAGGTTTCCTCGCTTTTTGATAGTAGGTTTACATCATTGACCTTTGATTGAATGATTCCATTAGTGTTCGACTTCAGTTCATTTATTCACATTCGTTGGAATGTGTTAGGATACCTTAGGATTCATTGTCATCATTGGTGATTTCCCTCGCACTTATTAATGGTATACATTAATGACCGGTGATCAAGTGGTTTCTACCATGTTCGACCTCAACACATCCATTCGCATGGTTAGAATTATATCACTTCAGGATCGGGTTGAAGACCCTAGGGTATTCTTTGAGTATCCACTTTTATTACACCCATGCTACGATGGAGATTATTTGAGGAGATTCGAGTATGGATATCATGCCGATGATGTTAATGATATGTATATTGTTACATAGATCCACTTTGTATTGGTCTGTGGCTATGATTTGGTTGTGTTGTAGATCCACTATGTATTCTTTCATGTCTGCAACTTGATATTTTAATGGAGATATGGATATCCATTGTATCCTTAGTGGCCATATTCTTGATGAGTACTTTCATGGATCTGCAATGTATTGGTCAATGGCCATTTCTTGGGTTAGTTTATTTTGAGCATGGGTATGCTTACCTTGGGATGATATGTATATTTTGTTTGATCTTTGTTTTTAGTTTTCATCTAGCTCTCCTCTTCTAGTACTCTTGTACATGCATTTTGGTAAAGTGTTTTGACCATGAATTTCATTTTGACCTCACACTTTCGGGGGCATCTATTGTACACCTAAATTTTATCATACTATTATCACCATTAAATTGTGATGGTCATGCTCCGTAGGCATGCTAAAAGGTAAACCTAATTTCTATTATGGTCCCTACCCATGTTGGGAAGAGAAATCAATCATTATGGGGTCGAAATATCATCATTTAGGCCTTTTTTTGTGCCTATTTATGAGGTTCATCACTCCCCTGCCTTGTATATGAAGAGATGACCTGAAATTCCTTATTCTAAGGGAGGAATGACATCCTACCTCATCTCTCTGTAGCTAGTGTTAAGGGAGCGACATATTTGGTTTCACTAGTTAGGCTTGGATTTAGGGTCTAGATTTAGGATCGTATTGAGTTGGTTAATTCCATGCTTCAAATACTCCTTTCCTTTCCATTCTAAGAAGTTTAATCTCCCTTGATCCAAGATATCCTGTATTGATCCAACCATCTCTCTATAGTTGTCGAGCATCTAAGTCCTATAAAATGAAGGCCATTCTTTGGAAACGGCCAATGTATAGAAAACTTGAAGACATCAAACCTATGGTTGTCTGACTCTCAAGGGGATGGAGGGAGAGCTTGGATGAGATATTGCAGGTCATAAATCATGGTTGTAAGTGCTTCTTGTAAATGTTCTCCATTTTCATGGATGCAAGATTGGCCTATTCTCCCTTATTTCATGTCTCTCGTGATGAATGTATGAATGTGTCTAGCAATTGATAGTTATATCTTTTTTAATACACTTCTTGCTTTGAAAAAGGTGCTCTTCTATGTTTGTGAGCAGGTCCATAGGCTTGGATCTCAAAGCTAGGAGTTGGATCAACTAGGAGTAGCGAGGACAACCATCGGAAGAGAAGTAGGTCATCTATACTCTTTTGTCTTTTCATAGCTTGATTTCTTGTGTATCAACCAAGTCTAGGGAGATGTTAAAACCCATTTGTTTCCTTTTTGTCTTGGATTGAAGGAGTCTCAATCTAAGAGAAGTTTAACTTGTCTATAGGATAAATATTCTACAACAGCTGGTTTCCATTTTCATTTGAGATTTTCAAATTTAGGGATTTGTAGTGCTCAAAAATTTGATCGAGGAACATATAGAATAATTAGGAAGGGTATCTAGATAATTCTATGGAAGGAAGCTCTTCTAACTAATCATGAATTGATTGGGATAAGAAATTGCAAGTATCATACTTTGGAGGCATAACTTTAAAGGCAGAGGATAAACTATGAAGGAAACCTAGGATGGTATCATCAACTATGTTATCATTTTCATATCCCAATATTGTGCATATCAATGATATGGCCTTCTTGGAGCTCTTGGAAAAAACAGTGTGTCATATGAGGAAGCGAGTTAGGGATTGCAATTCACTTTTTCAGGTGCTGGGATAAAAACTAATTCTTGTCTGAAAGCTTCAATGTTTGGGAAGAGGTGGCCATGCTTTTTTTCATTTAGGGCCTACATGGATAGGAAATTTGGAATACAAAGCATATTTTGAATGGTATCCACATTTATGGTGCATAGGGTTTTGGAGTAATCCAATGTAAGGATATCTCTTTTGTTAGGGGAATATGGAATGGAGCACAAGGTCATAAACTCAAGAAAATATATGGTGCACGGTAAAATAGCTCTGGTGAGATTAGACTCCTATAGGTGGCATGGGTCTTCACCTGCAATGGCCAGGAATCAGGCTTCTAGAATAATGGTATTTATATCAGAAGTTGTGACGATTGTGTCAAGAAAAATAGTGTGATGGTCATATATATGTTCATTGCTTGCAAATCTAGGCTTAGGGAGCTTATATTTAGGTTTTTGAGCCATTTTAACTTGGTTTGTCGACTAGTAGTGTTAAAACAACTTTATTGGGCCATTGGAGGGTAAAAATATCTTGTAATACTTTATCTAGAGGTAAAAAGGATAAGTTTCATTACAGTGATTTTACCCATAGGTTAAAAGATCGCGGGTGATGATTCTTTTTGTACCCCTATTGACTAGACTGCTATGTTGAGTGTGGGTTGCTCAAGCTTATTTTTCCAATGTATATAGAATAACATTGAAAAATTGAGCTTTTCCTGCTTGAACGATTTAAACAATTTGAATCTTGTACATCTGGAGAAATTTGATTAAGGCATGTTGTATGACGTGGGATGGTGTCGATGGACCCACTCGACACGTGTCAGTTCAAGATTGGCTGATCCAGATCCCAACATGTTTCTCTTCTAAGCATGGCTTCCTTGTCATTCTCCTTCTTCAAGCGTAAAACCACCCTGGTTTTGTATGGCAGTAACAGCTTGGGAGCATGGTGGTATTGGAAAAGGCCCTTTGGAGCCATTATCAATCATCTTCTGCCACCTGTCCTTGGTGGTTTCAGGGTAACGACTCCTTAGGCTAGAAGTAACTAGTGTGTAATTTCCTAGTACGGTATCACCATCAGCCGTTATCTTCGGGATGTTTTCTTGATTAGCTCAACCACTTTCTTTATCTTCGTCATACCTCGTGAAAGCACTGTTGATCTTGACCATTAATTATTTCAGATCTAATGGTGCTCCACTCGATGAATTTTAGTGCCATTATCCTTTAGTGCTCTCTCCAGCTTATAGCCATTCACCCTTCTCTTTCTTCATTCATTTAAGTGCCCGAGCAACATGGGCCACTTCAATCTTAGCCCTTGCGGACTTCAAACATAAATTTTCAACATTTTTTTAGAATTTTGGAAGCTTAAGAACCTTGAAATATTTTAAGTGCTAACAGGTTATTTTTTTGTTCTTTTATGTTCTCATGTTGCGAAATGAATTTTGTTGTCAAGATATTTATGTTATTCAGTTTATGAATTTTTATGGTTTAATAATAATCTTGGCCATCAGAAAAAATGGCTAACAAATGACAATGAAGTGGCTTGGAACTAGAAAATCCAACCTAACTAGATGAAAGCTTGACGTTATGTGGTGAAACATCATTGGCGGATGTCTCTTAAATATAAGCTACTACAAATTCATTAGGTTGTACTAGGCTATATGTTAAGGTTGATATTTTATTACTATTAGCTCGAATTCTACGTTTGAGATGAGGTGGTGGGGTGGTGCATTATGCATGTGACTAGGATCAAGAAACCCTCTCAATGGCTTATATTTGGTAGTTTCTTAATACTGAGAAAATCCAAAGCCAACCCGATGGAATTCACCAATGTCAAAATAATTGACACGGAGATCAAAAATGAACTCAACCCAATAATTTCTAAAGAAAATATGAGGGAACCTCCTCATTATTGTAGGGAGTTTTATCAAATACCATAAACCATTAATCCATCTAGTTTTCTTTCCATGGTTAAAATGTTCACCCATCCATGCAAAGGCACATCTTTCTTGAATCAAGTGTTTAGTTAGCTCTAGGGTTAATGGATAGCTAAACAATATATTATTTGGTTATATTCACTTTTTTAACCACTTCCTTACTAATTTAATTGAGTAAAACTTTCTCATATTATCCCTATAGTAATATATGTAAGAAAATTCACTCTGAGATGGTTAAAGGAAGAAACACTAGTGTCCAGAAACGTAGCTAGTGAGAGGAAGGAGGGTTTTATGAGGGTTTTATTCTGCTCCTAAGTTCCCGAGTTAAGTTTTTAATCTCATCTAAAATTTGATTTATTTCAACATGTGGATCTTATGGGGAGTTAGATTTTTGGTTTGCATTTTTGTTAGTGTTTTCCATTACTAGGGAATAAAATCTACAATTCAATAATAAAAACATTTTTTTTTAAATATGAAAATTTACACAATTTAAAAAAATATAAAATTGTAATAAAAATATAACTTACCTATAAATACTAGGTGGAAATGCATGTTTGTAGTTCAGTAGCACTATAGATCCTTCTAGAATGCACTTGAACCTTTGTTGGATGCTTAGAAGTCATTGTCGATCTTGGGAGGGTCAAATAAAAAATAAACAATTGGCCCTCTTTTTTTTTTTGTATATAGAGCAATTTGCACAAGTTCCTAGTTCATGCTTAGGAACATACATGTGTTGTTTAACTATTTTTAAAATTGATGTGGAATTCTAAATATACATGGCATAATTATTTAGAGGTTCACGTGCGATGGGGGAAAACCTATATAAAAAGTAATGGTTCTATGTCCTTGAAAGTGCATATGTGTTTCTAATTTAGCAATGAGTGAGTGTTCATGTCACGAAAGAAAAGGGGAAGCTACTTCTTGCGAGCCCCTTCTAACCATAGCCAATATGGCATTTACAATCAAACATTATCAATGATATTTAAACATGGCCATCCAAAGACAATCAAATTGAATGGTTGCATGGCCCATAATAAACGTCGTAGTGCAACATAACCATTGAAGAAAATAACAATTTGACATAACTTAGCCAAAACAGATCTGTCACAATGTTACATAACCATTGAAAAGTGTTACACTCCAACTTACAATATTTATGAACATATACATATCATAAGCTATCCATGCATAACGGATGTTATAGTCATCTTCATTATCATTTTAGCATTAAAATTATTATCATCCTAATCACACAAAATCACTTCAACTTATTATATGTCTATTATAACATAATATCAACATTAATACCTTATATAGTAAACAATATCATATATAATAAATAACCATAAATTAATTATTAATTGAAATTCTTTTTAATAATTATATATGAATTAATATGATGAAGTCATGTAATAACTAATGACAACTACATTAATATATTATATTAGTAAATAGATATTTAACACATTTTATAAAAAATATTATTATTATATTAAATATAAACATATCTTAAATTAAAAACATTAATATTAATATAGCATGAACTATTAATAATAATTTATAATTAAAAAAAATCATAAAAGTAAGTGTTAAGAGAACATTGTAGATATTTAACACATTTTATAAAAAATATTATTATTATATTAAATATAAACATATCTATAGAAACATTAAACATTAATATTAATAAAGCATGAACTACTACTAATTTATAATTTAAAAAAATCATAAAAGTAAGTGTTAAAGAGTAACAACGTATATTTCATAATTCTCATGACCTACTTTTACCTTTCTTTCATCATTTCTTTCTTTTAAAAAATAAATCGAAAATATGAACCCACAAATAATGAATTTATTATTTGTGTTCGTGAACATGAGCCCACAATTAATGAATTTGATTTTAATGGAGATGAGTTCACAAGTGGTCGCTTCTAAAGCAAACATGTAGATACATATGTTGACTTTGCAAGATCTAAGGGCATTTTTTATCCACTTTTTTAAGTATAGTATCTGTAATGTTTGAAAAGCTCTATAAATTTAGATTTATTAAGAATAATTTAATTTTAAGTTTTTAGCTTAGTTTTTAAAATTGTATATATATAAACTTTTTCATTTATTTAATTAAAAAAATAATAAGTAAGTAAAGTATAAACAATAACAAGTGATTACAATTAAATATAGAGAATAAGTAATATGTAATTTGTTTATGACTGTTAACTTGTGTGTCATCACAAGTTAAGTAGCTATATTAATTAATATTACAAACACATGTTTTAATGACTATTAGAAAAATTGAAATGGCAAAAATCTACAGCAAAATGGATGTCTCAACGATGCAATGGGAAAATTGGTAAATTGATATTACATGTAAATCGGCGCCTCCTTCATTGTTCCGAAGTACAATCTTGAAACTGGGTAAGCGCAGTCAGGCCAGTATCGAGAATGGGATATAAATTTCTCACATTAAACACTGCAGTTGAAAATTTCAGCGTGACCCTCCTGCATCCCACTTTTCACCAGTAACAATCGACAATGATTAACAGGGTGAACGCTGCGAAATAACAAGGACGCCCGTCAATAATTGAATGCAATAAACCATTGTCAAATCAGGCAAGATTCTTCCCATCAGTAACATATTAATTATAATAGAATCATTTTTTGCTTCTCTTAGGGACCCGGCCCCCCTGTGCTCAACTTTAGCTGACGTAATAGAGGGCGAAGCCTGTGTACAACCAAGTCCAGCCTGGAGCCGAAGTCCAGCCTGGAGCCGAAGTCTGTGTACAACCAATGCCGACCATCAAATAAAATTTAAAATTTTAACGGTGATATGCGAATCTAGATGTAATTAACGATGATTACAACTAGATCAAAGGGAGCAATCAAATCACAGTACAACCTGTCAGGGACCATGATGACACGATGGCTGCATCCAAGTCCATCGGAAAACTTTAATTTTTCATATTTATTTGGAAAGCTTATCCAGTGCTTTATCTAGTGTTTTAAGCTTCATATGTACAAGTGTTTTTGTTTTTTTTATTTGATTGTATTCAGAGTAGTCAGGTGTTTACAATTCATTATAGGAGAGATGGTGTCATATTTGTCACATTATAAAGATTCATAATATAAAAACTAAAACCACCATAAATCCCTCTTAAACTCATATATTAAGCACCTAGATAAATACAATTTCATGAGATTTAAATTTTTTATTATCTGTAAAAAAAATCAATAAAAAAAATACAATTCAAGAAATTAAATCCAATCCTTATTAAATCTAGGTTTAAAATAGACTTTTTTCAATAAAAACACTGTAATAATATATATTATTGTTATTATTAACCAGATTATGAATGATTGAATTGACCATTAATGAAGATCCAACCATTCATATTCAACAGAAAAAATAAATACTATACAAGCTCTTAATCGTCATGGAAATTCCCCAAAACACGGATCAGGGAATACCTATCAAGTTAATAATGTATAACGTAATATTGATGCACTATCTTATTCGTTTATAATGATTAACTAAATTTTTTTGACAGTATACATGGCGTTTTAATTCGTTGAAAATGCTACGATCATGTGGGAGAATGGGTGGGAGAACACGGTTGGAATTACTAAAACGTTCTTTTCAAGGATGATTTTCATGGTAAAATTCTCAACACTATAAAGCAGTGAATCACTCATAATTAAGAGATTTATGAAGAGCAGCAGGATGAAAAGAGGAAAACGAAACCACTGTCTCATACTGGAAGACTAGGGTTTGCCCAAACCCTAGATAAAAGGCTGGTATTGGAATATAATGGTCCTTTTGTCGGCAATAGAGTGATGGAGCGATGCAGGTCCCGTGATCTGGATGGATAGAGGAGGGTCACGTCCTGCTCTCTGCGCTTGTACTGGTGCCGAAAAAGGGTAAAACTAATTCTTTCTTCTCACACAAAGCTTGCAGCTCACCCGTGACTCCAGGGACTGTCAGTACTAACCTTGGTTCTGTCTAATCTTTAACTTTACTTTTATTTCTGTTGACGACATGGTATTCTTACTCCCAGGGTGATAGTTTTGATTTTAAATTACAATCTACGTGATAGTTATAATGGATGCAGTTTATATTCGATATATTTCAATATATTATACATGGAGTGAATTAAATCATTATACTAGTATTACATCAATTGATTCAAAATAATAAACCAAATCTTAAAAATAGTAAAAGAAAGATAATGAATTAACAAATACATAAGATATTACCATGATTGAGAATAGAAAATATTCTATTTATTTAGGAAATATGTTATGATAATCACATCCAAAATTAATGGTTGTCATTAATGTCAATTGGTGTATTAAGATTGTACTAGGATGAGACAAGTGTATTGTCTAAATTGATTGTATTATAACCAATTATTTATGAGAAATAACTAGAAGAATGTGACAGACGAAAAAATATAAAATTAATTGATAATTGATGCATGGATAACTCATTAGAGATAATTTGTAGTGAAACTTAACTTGTAATCTATCCACAAATTAAATAATTATACTAGTTTTACATCAATTTGATTCAAGATACTAAACCATATAAAAGTAAGATAATAAATTAACAAATACATAGGATATTATAAGATATTACCATGATTGAGAATAGAAAATATTATATTCATGTAGGAAGTATGTCAAGATAATCACATCCAAGATCATGGTTGACATTGGTGTTTGATACATGTACCTGGGAATTGGTTGTTATGTCAAAATCATGTTTTAATATAATAACAATGTATTAGACGAGGTATTTTTACCATGATTGAGAATAGAAAATATTCTATTCATCTAGGAAATATGTCATGATAATCACATCCAAGATCATGGTTGACATTGGTGTTTGATACATGTGGCTGGGAATTTGTTATTATGTCAAAATCATGTTTTAATATAATAACAATGTATTTATGATGCAAGATAAGGTATTTTTTCATGGGTTTATTAAAGTTTTGTTACAATTTTATTTAAAAAGCTATTATATATAAAAATAAAGAATTTTTTGTTTTAAATTAAATTTAATATATTATTATTTTTTATAAATAAATATTTTAAGAATTAACTTAAATAATTATGAGTTACATTATTTTAAAATAAATATTTTCAATGGTTGACATTAATGTCAATTGGTGTTTGATAAATGTCGCTAGGAATTGGTTGTTATGTCAAAATCATGTTGTAATATAATAACAATGTATTTATGATGCAAGATAAAGTATTTTTTTTATAGGAGGTTATTAAAGTTTTGTTATAATTTTATTTAAATAACTATTATATATATATAAATAAATATTTTAAAAATTAACTTAAATGATTATGAGTTATGAGTTACACTATCTTCAAAATTAGGAAGATTACGAGCTCGAGGTTATAAATTAGAAAACTTTATAAACATGTAGATGTACTTTCATCATATAGATAATTCTTTCATATATTCAAACAAGTAAAATTATGACACTAACCTATGTATTAAAAGCACTTTGTATGGAGTTTTTTTAAGATAATATATAAGTATTTAAATTGAAAAATCGACATAATGTAAAATGAAAGAACGTTTTATCATGGAACACTATCACTTGAAAAATCAAGATATTCTCATGAAACAAGAATTATGGTTAATCATTCTTTAACGAAAATGATGTAACAATAGCTGCGTACACTTAGTCCGTGCTTTCTGTAAAAAACACATAAAAAATAAAAATAAAAACATAAAAATAAAAATAAAAACAAATGATTGAATATTATTCATTTTTTAAACATAAATTCTTTAAAAAAAATTATTAACACATAATTGGTACATTATCGCATGATTGGCATATTAGAAGTATATCGGTCATTGTCATTCTATATATATGTCACAATCTGCTCATAATAAAATGTATTATGGAAAATAAGATAATTATATGGTAGAATGTACCATGGCTATGTGAAGTTTTATACATCATTACATGGTGGTGTGCCATGGATGCTATAAAATACAAAATGAAATACAAAATGATTTAAACAAGTAATGTTTTAAAGCTAAGATCCTACTTGGAATAATCCATAGTAGCATAATTCAAGTACGAATATGGATTCGAATACGATTCGATACGGAAAAAATACATAACGAAAAATTATAGTATGGAAAAAATACGGAAGTAGGTTGCTTATACATTAAAAAAACATATTTTGCAATTTTTAGAAAATTTAAATATATAGATAAATCATTCAATATTTTCATGTAACATTCTTTTTTCAATAAAAGTAATTTGAAATAGTTTCCAAATTTAAAACATAACATATAATACAATGCGACATATACTATGCCATCATCCTAATTTCATGATTTGATGATATCACCATGAAAATATAGTTCAAAAAATAAAACAAATGTAATAATGTTCAAATATATAAGTTTTAAATCCTAAGCTAAAATTTCATGCTTATAGACTTAATCTATGAATGTAATTGCATCTCCATCTTCATCACTATCATCATTAAAGTTTCTAGCCTCATCACTACTAGCACCTTCATATCTAAGCAGTTCGTCGTCGTCTTCATCATCCATGCCATGTTTAGATGTGCTTACATCATCAACACCTCTAGATGACGATCCCCCATCATATGATGTAGGATTTGTAGGTGGAACCTCTCTTACCGCCTTTGAAGTGGATGTCTTCCCCTCCAAATATCTCATCCACAAGTGTAAATTGCAATGAACGTTGGCCAAATCTACCAATTTCTTAGCTGACAATTTGTTTCTCTTCTTGCTATGGATGAACTCATGTGTGCTCCAACTCCTCTCACAAGTTGATGAACTACTAACCTATTTTTTATACAAGAAAGTAAATTACGTCAAATTTTCATATGATAACAAATCACATGTATGTTTAAGGGAAATTGCACATCAAAAATTAAATTTCACTACTCTATTATACTTACCTGGCTCAAAACCATGATTGCAAGTTGTTTCAACTCCGGTGTCTCATAACCATGCATCATCCACCACTCGGCAGGTGTGTTATCTGTGCAAGACATATCTCCAACCGCCCGTGTTGTATTAAAACAATGGCCAATACCATTCATACATGTTAGGGATTGTAATCGTATCTTCTTTTGCACCTCACGGTCAGGATACATCCTCTCCACACAAGTGAAAAATTCTTCCATGATGTCAGCATCTTTATGTACATGGAAATAGTTAGGTGCTAAGAAAACACCTGCAGCATGCAATGGCCTATGCAACATTGTCCATCTATAATCCACAATGTTCCATATTGGTTGATATTCTGATTGATCATTATTACAGGCCATTGCTATATGTTCCTTTGTTCTGTCCATGCATTCGTAAACAAATCCCATGCATGTAGCGTTTGAATCAACCATCCTTAAGACTTTTACAAGAGGCTCACAAATTGATACAATTTTCTCTGTCGTTAGCCAAAATGATTGATTGAAGACAATATTCTCTAACATTTTACCATGTATACTCTTTGCAATGTAGTTGTTCATCCACTCTTCATTGCAAACAAGTGATCTCAATGCATTTTTTTGCTCTACCAACCTCTTCAATGCAATGTAATGCGTTGCGAATCTAGTCTCACCTAGTCTAAGTAAATTTTGAGTGGCAAATTTTCTAAAAATACTTAAAGTCAATCGATGATTAAGAATGAATTTGACTGTATTTTTCGCCATAAATATATTTTCATGAACCCAAGGTATCTTACCAATGTCATGAACAGCTAAATCTATACAATGTGCTGCACAAGGTGTCCAAAAAAGATTTGGGAAATGTTGCATTAGTAATTCACCGGCATAGACACAATTGGATGCATTATCAGTAACAACTTGTACTACTTTGTCCTCCCCTATGGACAATATGGTGTCCTTTAATATCTAGAATAAATATTCAACACTCTTTGTTTTGTTCATACAATCAATGGTGGACAAATGAATCACCCCTCGAGGACAACAAGCAAGGGTATTCACAAGAGGTCTAGATTGTCGATCCGTCCAACCATCACTAACTAGAGTGCAACCAGTAACTTTCCATGAATCCCTAATAGGCTTAATCCTTTCATCCATTCTAGCTTTGCTCCCATGAGCTCCTTTGGTCGTAAGAGTATTATAGCTAGGAGTACTATATGTTGGACCAAAATGTGCTACCTTCGTTATCATATCTTGGAATAATTTACTTCTAATTGTATTGAAAGATATATTACAACCAATGAAAAAATCATAGATGGAATTATCTACCTCTTTTCGCTCCAATGGCTTCCAATCTTGTTTTAGTGTTTGTTGTCTTTCATTAGGATCAGGGAGATTAGGTTCTCTTTGCGATCCATATGGCATAGAGGATGTTGGTGGCATCATAGAAATTTTTGATGAGGTGCAAATTGCTTCTCGTCCCATGAGTGCATCTTGCACTTTCCTCTTTTAGTTGCATGTATTGCATTTATTTTTTTATAAGATTCAATTTCTTCTTTTAAACACTCTCTCACCTCTGGCTTAATCTTTTCACATCCTTTGACTCCTCCACCGAGTCCAACTACAATTCCAAGCAAATGATCCCTTGCTAGAGTCACTGATGTCCCACATTTTTTATCACATTCTTTGCAACAGATCCTCCCATCTAATTTTTTATCTAAGTATTTCCATTGAGGTGCTTTCTATTTATAAGGTTGAGAGGCCATTAAGCTTATCCTATAGGAAAAATAAAAAATATTTATTAAAAATTAAAACATAAAATACAAACAAATTTAACAATTACAATATGAAAATAAAAATAAATACCACAAAATATAAAAATATAGATTTAATTATAATAAAAATATAAATCTAAATACAGAATTAAATTAAATTAACTTTTAAACTTTAAACTTTAACTTTTATAAAATAAACATAATATGAAATTAAAAAACCTAAACGATAAAATTTAAAACTTAAAATATAAAATAAATGTAACTAATCTAAATCAAAATGAAACTCTAAAAAGAATGCATGTGTTTCATTAAACAAAACTAAACTAAAAATAAAGCATTAGTTGCATTAAATGGAAACAGAACGGAAACTAAAGAAATTAATAAAATTAAACAAAAAAGACCTGGCACATGAAATTGCAAAGTGTAAAACAAGTAATTTTACAAGTAAATCTTACCCAAAAAAATATCCCGCGCATTACGACAATTTCAAAACATGTAATTTTACAAGTAAATCTTACCCAGAAAAATATTCCGCACATAGCCGTAGCTGTTGAACTAACTTCGAACCCTGTAGATTTTGTAACCGTAGCCACTGAAGTTCGACTTCGAACCCTATAGATTTTGTAACCCTCGATATTTCAGAAAGATATTGCAATGCGATTTCCAACTTGATGATATGAAATTTGAATGGTGAGTATGCTTTTTATAACATATAAAATCTAAAATTTTGAATTTATTTTGCATCATTTTTGGGATTGTTGGCCCATAAATTCTATTTCCCATATTTTCCGTATTATATTTCGAGTTGAATGGTATATATACTATTATATTCCGATTTAAATGATATATATATGGATAAAATATGGTCAACCATATGTTGATCATACCGTATCCGTACAATGCCGAATTATAGGCGAATTTCGAACTATCCTCGAATTTCCATACAGGAAAGTCAACTACGACCTAATTATGCTACTATGGAATAATCATCATAAAATATTGCAAAATATTTCCGTATATGGAGAGAAATTACTCATAATGCTTTTATGCTAAGTTGCTCTCCAAAATGCAAAATGAGTACTCGCAACATATTTTAAATTCATTCAATAATGATGTTTAGGATTTTGCCCAAAAAATTTTAAAGTTTTAAGGTCTCCATGTTTTGAAACTTAGATATAAGTTTAAGTTTATTCTATGAAATTTATTTTCAAATTTAGAAATATTGTGGAAAGCTAAGTTGTCTTGTGTATCCAATCAACAATTTAAATATAAATTTAGAAAGAAAAAAAACAAATAAATAATATAACCACAATTCACATGAAATTCATATGGAATATCATATATAAAAACCAATATACTTTTTTTAATTGTATTTGAAAAAGACAACGCAATGTTTCACACAACATGTTACATATGATCCAATATTAATCATAGTTGCCTTTTTCAAGTATGTAGTATTCATATGTAAGAAAAACTAACACATTACTCATAATACCATCATCAATAAATTTGAGAACATTATTAAAATGTCTCATTCAATATTCATCAATGAATTTGAGAACATTGTTAAAATGTCTCATTCAATATTATTATAAGAATCGCTTAAGCTAACTACTCATCCATTCGCTCTCATTATTGTTGCATTGTAGTACTTTCTAACGTAGCTAGTCTTCATTATTCAAAGTAATGATTATTACTCGATGGAGCTAAAAGCTACCATAATTTCAAACATATAAGCACATGAAGTATATATATATATATATTCTTTTAGAATTTCAAATATATAAGTACATGGAGGGCGCACACATGTGTGTGTGGATCCTCAAAGATTACAGCGTTCCTGAAACCAAGCTTAGAAAAGAGGATATTAAGTACCATGAGCGTTATAAATCTCTTCGAGAGGAGATTCCTCTCACCCATGTCTTGGCTAACCTTGCAAAGAACCATGACCGGTTCCAAAGGATCCTAATTAATAAGTAGATGCTTTGGAAGGATGTGCTCCTGGCCATAAAAAGGACTGTTACATATTTTTGGGATAATGTTTATAATAGTTTTGTATTCAAGTAGTGTTGCCTTTTACTATAGAGGACTTTTAAAGGTTTGATTCAGAGTGGTGATTTTAATTCATTTTGACACTCATACTTGTGAGAAAGCATCATTTGTATACTTTATTTATGGGATCTCACATATAAGCACATGGAGCACACCTATATGCACATGTATTCCAATCTGATAAATTACAATGCTCCTTTCTCTCCGGCTTCACCTTACAGCATATAATGCATGTATAGTTATATATCATAGATTGCATCGAGCAGTTATATATCATAGACTGCATCGAGCAAAAGGGGCCCACACAGCTTAGAAATAGAAAATCAATATACATTGAAGCATTTACAATTTGTCACTTTCCCATGATTAATTCCTCCTTGGGCACACTCGTAAATTAAGAATACATTCAATATAAACTGTGTGCTGCCTCATAGGAAAAATGAGGCTTGATTGGTAAGTATCTACATGTATACACAACCATGCAATAAACTCTAATTGCTAACTACATAACCGTGCAATAGACTCTACCAAGCTATTGATGGTCATTTTATCACAAATATGCTCATGCTGCCGAAAAAAGAGAAAAGGATAGATTCCGTCCACAATCTAAAATGTGAAAATTAAAAGAATTCATATGATATTAGCATATATTATTTTCTAGTTAATTCTTAAAAGGAATTTAGAAGCATTTACTATTTACAGGCATACAACCTGACTCGAAAAAGATGTATACACTAAAAAAACACTTTGTCTGAAACTCTGAAAACAATTAAAAGTAAAAAAATATCATACCAGATTGAATAAGTACCTTGCATTGAATTCAGAAAATGGTGAACAAATTTTTGTCTACATGCAATCCAGAGTCACATACATAATTATTACTTCATTTATAATGAGTGACCTCATGCTATATTATGGACCAAGGTCGTTGTAGGGTCCAACAGTGTGAGAACTACTAGTGTCTCATTCCATTGGTAACAGTTTAAGAAATCATTAGTATCTTATTCCATGGATAAGAGGTGCTGATGAATTAGTCAAGAAGACACAGGATGTCCATTGTTCACTCTCTGTAAGAGACTGCTTGTAATTGTCTCTTGCAGTCCTTCAAAGAGCATACATCTAGTATATTATTCTTTTCAGTTCAAAATCCATTATGCAATGGTTGAAACTGAGAGCTAATGGAAATTATTTACCATTGTGGAATCAAGTATTTGGTCAGGTTAATAGAGAATTTTGATCTAAAAATAGTTATATGTTTGTCAAATTTTCTAAATAAAACTATAGAAGGGAACAATATCTTGGTTTAAGTAGCCTTGGTACCAAATTTTCTAAATAAAACTATAGAAGAGAACAATATATTGGTTTAAATAGCCTCCGTACCAAAAAATGCCTTTTCTGAATTTGTATTCAGTGTGGTATGATAATAATTTTTGTCTATGATTGTGTAGATTGACTTCTCATAAGGCCTTTTTCTGCTATTTGTGCATATAGGTCCTTTGTATTGAGGTTCCAATTCTCTCACAAGATCTAGTCCTGGCACAAGCAAAAAATGATAAAGCATTGTGAAATATTTCAACAGAAAACTGTCAATTATCCAACTTTTTGGTCATGTCAGTCGGCTTAAAGCCAAATGATCGTAAATCACTGACTGTAATCATTTGGCTTATCTTCAAGGGTTTCTTCGATATAAAACTGGTAACGGTGAAGAAATGCTTGTTTGGCCAAAGAATTCCGATTTCCCCTAAACCTGTAACTGAAATAGTAAGCATCGTTTTCAGTAGCGTTAAGGAGCCTCACGAAATCCATTCTCGAATCAAACCAACTTCTGAAGGTCACGTAGGTCTGAGAGACTCTCCCAGCACAAAATGGTTCTGTGTTGAGAGGCATGGGAAAAGATTAGGATGAATCCTTCGATTTGAATGACTAATTCAGTAATCCTCCATAACCAGAAGGTCCTGGTCAATTTGGAAAACATTTGACGACTCCAACAAGGAAAAGCGAGTCATATTTATCCCTAACTTGCCAAGATCTAAAACTTGTGGATATATCCATATTAAATCCATTAAGAATTACCTGGTTGTGGATATATCTGTATTATATCTTGACTGTGGATATAACTGTACTGAAGCCATCCGCATTAGCCGATTGAAGATTGATTTTGGCAGCGCCCATGATTTTTATTGCAAGGCATGTGGTATTAAAACATCTTTTTTGGAAGCTGGTGCAGGGATTAAAACAACTTATATATATATACTTCCGAAACAAATGTTTCTTATTTGAAAAAAGAAATCCAGAGTTCTTTTCGCAAATTATGACATGGAATGAGAACTTACTCAATTGTTGTGAAACAACGTCGAAATCTAGAGTTCTCATCGTAGATTATGACATGCCGAAGAGAGCTTACTCGAATTTGTGAAACAACGTCGTCGTCTTCTGTAAATTTCCCTTCAGTGAAGCATGCTTTTTCCTTTCCCGTAAAGAGCGACGCCAGATGTAGATAGCTCATCATCAGTCTGTATAATGAAATCACTCAACATGACTGCATATAAATATACTCCTCTGTGAATTTAAGCTGATTGCTTATTCTAAAAATTCCATTTCGCACTACAATCAGAACGAATTCCTTGTTTATTCCCATTCAATTAAAGGATTTTTTCACCTTCCTTTGTTCTGCCAAAACTTTGGGCATATGCTAATGCTTGGGCCCAATTTTGGTTCCACGAGCCATTCGCTTCATGTGCACCATTTGGAAATGGAGAATAAAGTGTGGCGTATCGTAGATAACACAAATTTTGGTTCCACGAGCCATTCGCTTCATGTGCACCATTTGGAAATGGAGAATAAAGTGTGGCGTATCGTAGATAACACAGTTCAAAGATAGAGGTTAGAGCCAACCAAGAAAATGCAAACGCCTAACCAAATAGCAACATATGCTATGCCTTCCATTCCTAACTTGCTGGTCAAACTTGGTGAGAGTGCCAAACCTTGTCATGCCTTCCATTCCTGACCTGCTGGCCAAACTTGGTGAGAGTGCCAAACCTCGTCATAATGGTGCCCCAAATATGCACTCTCAACTATAATACCTTCGAGGTAGTGAAGAGCCGAGCTGCCTCGATTGAAGTCAAAACCATCAACGAGAAATCTAGGGTTCTCTACATCTGATGGGAGAGTAAATGTGTGCCATGAATTATCATTATAAACTCCAACCTGCCACACTTATTTTCTTACTCACTTTGAGAGCCATCTGCCATGGTGGGAGGGCTAGTCCCGGCACAAGCAAAAAATGATGAAGCATTGTGTAATATTTCAAACAGAAAACTGTATTGCTTCTTGACTTCGGTATTGATGCCAAAATATGACGCGTTGATCTAAAACTTCTATGAGTTGGTGAAGAAACGACTTTGATCTGGCTAAGTTTAGAATTAGAATATTTTATAATTGAGAGCAGGATTGAAACAGGTGAGATGATATACAGAAGCATTCGAAAAGAAATACACTTCAATAAGATATGTTTATGACAGGTAAAGTAGAGAAAACTTATAGATATTTTATAATTCTGTTAACAAAAATGTCTTCAAATTTGTAAAAAACTATTATTCAATGAACAAGTTACTAGAAATTCTTCTTTTGAAGCATAGATATGAAAAGAATGCACACAGAGTCAGAAATCCAAACGATCGCTGTTATAAGAGCTTTGGTAACCATAGAGACTGTGCGAGCACATTGTATGCATGAGTAGGGCAATATACCCAGTTTTGGAAAAAGAAGTTAAAGATATTGACTATTTCTGACATGTTTCTATTACAAGTGATTTAGAGATTTAGCAGTGTACGAATGATGGCTTGGATTCCAGCACTATATGGAGATAACTCAAATAGTTGGAGACTATTTGGGTTGCGTTGTATGTACAACCATATTGATTGTTGTTTGTTAACAGTAGTAAAGGAAAAATGGAAACCAAGTTATCAAACTTTGTAAATGTTGAAAGTTTTCTGTGTAGCTTACCGATTGAAGTATGGGAATGGCACATATATATAGGAATGGCACATATAACAGAAGCTGCAGGAAGAGAAGCTAATTAAATTGAATTAAAAAACCAAAGATTCTTTACTGAATTGAGATAGCAAGAAACTTTGCAAACCCCAAATACATCACACAACAAAACAAAATTATAGAAACTTGAACTCACCTCTCATGAGCAGCGTTTTGACATTGCAAGTTCCTGGAAGGACCAAGGCTTGAGTACGATTGATAGGCAGCCCCATGTTGTCATTACCATACAAAACCTGGCACAAGCATAGCACCTTTGTAGAAAAAATTGCAAGGACCGGCTTGGTTTCATTGCTTCCTCGGAAAGACAAAGGGTCAAATAGGGATGGGCATGTATGCCACATGGGGTTCGAATGGATTCACATATCTATTACTTTCATGTCACTGTAGACAAATGCCATGAGCTACAACTTGTCAGACTATCTGTTAGAAATGGGTGACAACCGGCTATGACGGTAACTATGTAACTGACTAACTAAATATGCAGTTATTAGTAACCGTGTAAGAAATGTATATGTTTCTTGTATTCTCGTAAGAGAAGATATTGGAGAGTTGTGAGTTGTTGTAAATCTTCAGATTTTGAATAATAAGATACCGATACCATTGCTCCGTGGATGTTTCCCTAAGAGAGGGTTTTACCACGTAAATCTCTGCGTATATGTCATGTGTGTGTATTTATTATCTTTCTTGTTTTATTTGCTCCCGTTGCATACTGTATTTTGTGGGTTTTACCACGTAAATCTCTGCGTATATGTCATGTGTGTGTATTTATTATCACTGTATTTTGTGGCTATTAGATCCAACAAGTGGTATCATAGCTTGGTAGAAAGCCATAGAGAACGAAAAAGCCGAATGATCATTGTTTTTTGAGAAATTTAAATTCGTTTTACGGGTCAAAAGTTACTAGACTGAAGCCTAAGGAAAATGGGTGGTAATCTTCAACTACCGCGGGTCCATTGCTTACCCAGGCGCAGTAGTGTTAAGCGCTCTTACAAAATAGAATTTTCTGGAAATTACCGCGGCATAGTGATATCGGGGAGCGCGGTACTCTATTCTGGTTAAGGTAAAGCGTGAAAGTTAAAGTATTAGTTTGAGGTTTCTTCAAATTTGAACGAAGGGCAAATATGGTTTGACTTTTATATATTTAAAAAATGTGAATATATAATGCCATGACTATAAAAAGCCAAAGTTTTTTAAAAAGCAAAAGTTTTTTTTTGGTTTGAGTTTTATATATTTAGAAAGGTGAATATATATTGGAGTCATGATTTATTAAAAGGTGACATATTATATTGGTTTGAACGTGGATATGATAGGTGGTTGGTATAATAAGGAAGTTATAAGGTTGAATAATATATTATTTCTTGATTGTTTAAAAAAAAATAAAAGAAATAAAACCTTTATTTCTATTATTTTTAAAAAGGGGTTTTCCTTATAAAGTTTTTTTTGACCTCGTGTTTTCTTGAGAAAATGGAAAAAAACGCAGAGTGTTAAGTTTGAAATTGAGAAGTTCAATGGGAGCAATAATTTCGAGTTGTGGAAGGTCAAGATGCGGGATATGCTCGTGCAACAAGGAGTGGCGAAGGCATTGGCAGGAAAAATAAAGAAACCCGCAGATATTTCAGATGGAGACTGGAGCGAGATGGATGAAAGAGCTCTCAGTGCTATTCGTCTGTGCTTGGCCAATGATGTTTTATTTAACATCGTGTTTGAAACTACAGCAGCAGGTCTCTGGACAAAGTTGGAAAGTTTGTACATGACTAAATCCTTGACGAATAAAATCCTCCTGAAGCAGCAGTTGTTTACCTTGCGTATGAAAGAAGGTACAAAGATTTCTGAACACTTGAATGCGTTCAATACTCTTATTTGCCAGTTGACTAGTATGGAAGATATTATTAAATATGAAGACAAGGCGATTTTACTGTTGTGCTCTCTGCCTGAGTCGTGGGCACATTTTGTAACCTCTATCAGTTTTAGTTCTACTGAGTCTATTACCTTCGATGAAGTTGTTGGAGCCTTACTTTCTGAGGAAACTCGAAAGAAATCTAGTCTTGAAACCTCGACATCAGAAGTAATGGTGGCTAGAGGAAGAACCAGTGAAAGAGGACAACATTCAAAGGGTACATCAAGGTCAAAGTCGAAGGGCAAAAAGAGTAAATTGAAGTGCTGGTACTGCAATAAAGCAGGACATCTGAAGAAAGATTGCTGGAAACGCAAGCGAGCTTCTGAGGAGGAGGACTTTAGAAAGGAGGCGAACATAGCCGAGAATGATTCAGGTATGATCGATGAGGTATTGTCTACATCTACTATTTCACAATACCATTATGACTGGTTAATTGATTCTGGAGCATCTCACCACATGTGTCTTCATAGAAATTGGTATTCGTCATACCAATCTATAGATGACGGGGTAGTTTATATGGGAAATAATGTTACATGTAAAACTGTTGGGGTAGGGAGTATCAGAATTAAAATGTATGATGGGACTGTTAGGACTCTAACAGATGTGAGACATGTACCTGAATTAAGGAAGAACTTGATATCAATGGGAGTTCTTGATGATGTTGGTTACAAGTTTATAGTTCAAGGTGGAGTTATGAAGATATCAAAAGGTATCTTGGTTGTTATGAAAGCAAACAGAGTTGGGAACCTGTATAGACTTGAAGGAAGGATGGAAGTTGATCACGCAACAGTAGCATCGGTTGGTGCAGCAGCAGACATCACTCATCTATGGCATCAGCGGTTAGGTCATATCAGCGAAAGAGGTATGAAGGTACTTGCTGATCGAAAGTTGATTCCTAGTTTAAAATCTGTAGATTTGAAGTTTTGTGAGCACTGTATTTATGGTAAACAGGCTAGACAAAAATTTAAATCTAGAAAACACACGAGTAAAGGTATCCTAGACTACATACATTCTGATGTTTGGGGTCCATCTCCAAAAATTTCTTATGGGGGATCGTCATATTTCGTCAGTTTTATAGATGCTTACTCGAGGAAAGTTTGGATCTATTTATTGAAGAGAAAAGCTAATGTTTTTGATATATTTAAGCAGTTTAGAGCTTTGGTTGAAAAGAGCACTGGCAGGTTCATTAAATGTCTTAGAATAGATAATGGAACCGAATTTACTTCGAAGGAGTTTGATAATTATTGCAAGCAGGATGGGATTGAGAGACATAAGACCACTGTTTACACTCCACAGCAGAACGGCGTTACTGAATGCATGAACAGGACTCTTCTTGAAAGAGAAAGGAGTATTCTCAGTAATGCGAAGTTGCAGCAGGAATTGTGGGGAGAGGCACTGCTTATAGATTGTTACCTGGTCAATAGATCACCATCAACAACAATTGACTACAAAATTCCAGAAGAGGTATGGACTGGTCAATCATGTGATTATTCTAATCTTAGAGTATTTGGTTGTGAAGCCTATGCACTTATTCTGAAAAATCATCGTTCCAAACTAGATCCTAAGTCAAGAAAATTGATCTTTGTTGGATATGGTGATGGTGTTAAGGGATATAGGTTGTGGAATCCTACTGTCCACAAAATCATCATAAACAGAGATGTAAAATTTGATGAAATTTCTCTGACAAATTTAGATGTAAGTAATGATTTGAAACAGGCTAATGTACCACAGTTTCAGCAAATTCAGTTTGATACTCAGTCATCTGCGAGGGGGACTCATGAGGATTTCCAAGAAGAGGATATTCATGAGGACACTCCTCAGGAAGAGGATGAGCAGACAGAAATAGAGGAAATACCACAACAAACTCTACGGAGACACTCCTCAGGAAGAGGATGAGCAGACAGAAATAGAGGAAATACCACAGCAAACTCTACAGAGATCTACGCGGAACAGAACTTTTCCAAAGAGAAATGGATTCTTTGGCAAAGAAAAAAACGTGGGATATTGTGGAACTTCCAGAGAGTAGGAAAGTGGTTGGCTGCAAATGGGTGTACAAACTGAAGAAAGGTGCTGATGAAACTGTTCTGAAGTACAAAGCGAGACTGGTTGCAAAAGGATTTTCTCAGAAAGCAGGTATTGACTTTCATGAGATTTTTTCACCAGTTGTAAAACTTGTTTCTATCAGAATTTTGTTAGCACTAGTTGCTTTATATGATTTGGAGTTAGAGTAGCTAGATGTCAAAACAGCTTTCTTACATTGAGATTAGGATGAAGAAATTTTCATGGAACAACCAGAAGGGTTCGTTCAAAATCGCAACAAGAGGTTTGTTTGCAAGCTCAAAAAATCATTGTATGGCCTGAGGCAGTCTCCCAGGCAATGGTACAAGAAGTTTGATTCTTTCATGGTGAGTCAAAATTTTACCAGGAGTGAGTATGATCATTGTGTGTACTTTAAAAAGTTGGAAAATGACATGTTCATTATTTTGGTATTGTATGTTGATGATATGCTTGTCGCAAGAAAGAGCATGTTTGAAATCAACAGGTTAAAGGCTCAGTTGGCTAGGACGTTTGATATGAAGGATCTAGGAGTAGCAAATCAGATATTGGGCATGCAGATACATAGAGACAGGAAAAATGGCAAGCCGTGGTTATCACAAAAGATGTATGTGGAGAAAATACTTCAAAAATTTGGTATGGATAAAGTGAAACCTTCTAGTATCCCTTTAGCTTCTCATTTCAAGCTTTCTTCAGGTTTGAGTCCTAAAAATGATGAAGAAAAGCAGTATATGTCTCGTGTACCATATGCTAATGCAGTAGGAAGTTTTGATGTATGCGATGATAAGTACAAGACCAGATATTTCACATGCAGTTGGTGTTGTCAGTAGATACATGGCAAATCCAGGAAAAGAGCATTGGGCAGCAGTGAAATGGGTGCTTCGGTATCTTAGAGGCACAAGTGACTATTGTATCACTTTTGATGGTTGCAGTGATAAAGTCTGTGGTTATGTTGATTCTGATTTTGCAGGTGATTTGGACAAGAGGAGGTCCACTTCAGGTTATGTTTTTACTCTTGTAGGTGGAGTTATTAGTTGGATGTCAAAGCTTCAGAATATTGTTGCTTTATCTACTACAGAGGCAGAATATATAGCTGCTTCACATGCTTGCAAAGAGGCAGTCTGGTTAAAAGGTTTGCTGGGTGAGTTAGGAAAGGCTCAGAACTCTATAAAGATTTTCTATGATAGTCAAATTGCTATTCACTTGGCTAAAAATCTAGCTTATCACAGTAAGACAAAACATATTCGTGTAACATATCATTTTGTAAGACATGTTATTGATGAAGGTGGAGTGGTTCTTGAAAAGGTCCACACTCAAAAGAATAGTGCAGACATGTTCACGAAGCCAGTTACTTCAGAGAAGCTACGGTGGTGCTTAGCTTCTCTAGGCTTGCAGGAAAAGTGATCAATAGAGCAATGAGCAATGGTATCAGGTAAATTGTTGTCAAGGTGGAGATTGTTAGAAACGGGTGACAACCGGCTATGACGGTAACTATGTAACTGACTAACTAAATATGCAGTTATTAGTAACCGTGTAAGAAATGTATATGTTTCTTGTATTCTCATAAGAGAAGATATTGGAGAGTTGTGAGTTGTTGTAAATCTTCAGATTCTGAATAATAAGATACCGATACCATTGCTCCGTGGATGTTTCCCTAAGAGAGGGTTTTACCAAGTAAATCTCTGCGTATATGTCATGTGTGTGTATTTATTATCTTTCTTGTTTTATTTGCTTCCGCTGCATATTGTATTTTGTGGCTGTTAGATCCAACACTATCGAACATTTATTACATGCTTTAGCCTAAATATCACAGCTTACAAAGGTTTATCTATTTATAATTTATTTTTGAATTTTGATTAATGTGATCAATGATAAAAATTGTCAAATCGATGTTTCTAATCCAATAATGAGTGGACACTTCTTAATATTTTTTATTAAATAATTACCATTTAATTAAAACAATTATTACACACTACAAAACTTTAGCAAAAGGGTTTTAATTTTTAGGTAATATAACAAAGTGGAACATATAGTCTCCTGCCTACGGCAGGGACTAAAACAAATGAGGATAATGATAAGAAAAAGGAAGGGAGCAAGGTTCAATATCATCATAAACTTTTATAATATCATATTATGTAGTGTATTTAATGTTCAATTGAAATATGGAAATTCAATTTTCTGAAGTATGTATATAGTTAAGATGGATAGAAGGGAGTTTATTTAATTTGATTTTGATTTGTAATTGTAATAAATAATTATTTATATATAGAGAGGATCTTATTTTACACTTGATATTTAGAGCAATATAGAAGTATATATGAAAATGGACTTACAACAATATTGTTTTTATTTGCGGAGATCATTTTAGGGTGTAAGGCACAGAGCATACATAGTTTCCAATTACATACTCATTTTAAACATATAACTTGCCTTAGTCTATTTCTAATCTACAAATGTCACCTAAAGGTGTAGAGCAAAAGATCATATGTAGGTGAGATGATAGAGACTTTATATCAAAATGACTCGGAGCATAGACAAAAGGGTGCTCATAAGACTATGACTCTTCTAACTTGTATACCTTAAGACTCAACACCTCTTGACCTCTACCCAAATGAGAAGTGGGAGCCTCATTATATAGATCTTACATCTGGTATCGAGTGAGTATAAACCTACTAATGCGAGTCAGAAAGTAAATTTTCTAGACATCCACTTAGGCTGCGAACTAGATATCCTTTAAGATATTCGAGGAAAGTGGGGGAAAACACTTGTTATCTCATTACTTAAATTCATCTAAAATATGGGGATACGAGATTCTCATGGAAAACAGAGTCTCACATCACAAGATGGAGCTATTATTCTATAGCCCATGAAACCAACTCGCCAACTATGTGTCCTCATAGAGGCTAGAGTAGTGGATATTCTTGTTTACATTCCTAACCTTTGGAATCTCCATTTTCCCTATGTACAAAATCCTCCCATAGATCACTCAACATGACCTATCTATACTCCATTACCCCAAACATAAAAAAAATATTTACTTCAAATATGATAATGCTTATATATTCCAACTAGAAACTAATATCATTTAGTTGGAATCTCAAATATGTTCAGAAAACGAGGCATTGGTTAGGGAAGTGTTAGTTTCCCTCACAAATGACAAGAAATAATTGAGATAAAAGAGAGATGAACTTAATACTCACTTTGATAATGAACTTGGATATCAAATTTCATTTGGTGTCATAGAAGAATAGGATTTGGGATTAATTCCAAAGGAAGAAAATAGAGACTTAGACACATGCTAGAAACTTGCTTGGATGAAATGGAAAACTTGAACATGAAGGGACTTGAAGATAAGCTAGTTATAAATGTTCAAATCAAGCTAATTGGATATAATTCTTATCACTTGGATTCCCAAGTGTAAATAGGATCCATGTCCTTATAAAGAGAAGGCATTCCTACTTACAATTGGAAACCCATGAACTTACATATCAACTTACATTTCATAGCCACAATGGTTCAAGAGTTCCTATTAATCTTATAGCACTATATTTTCCCAGTATATTAGGAGTAAAGATTATGCCAATAAATCTATACTACCTAGATATGGGAGAAAACATGTTATTGGGAAAATATTTCATCAGTAGAAATATCCCCTTCATTATTGGAAAAGGCATTGTGCAAATTGGTAAGCAAGTGATAATGATACCTAGCAAAAATTTGTATATGCCAAAGGTGGCAATCCTTGTAGAGGAAGAAGAGTCAATAGATGCTTCTATTAAAAGGATAATGAGAATTAAAAAGATTGTGAAGAATGTAAAGTTACATTTCCAAGAAGAGATCAACTTATTAGAGCAAATTTGGATGAAAAATGGGTCATCCAACCCTAAATCAAATTCCATGTCACCATTTATTACCCAATAAAAATACTTTAAAACTCAAAAGAGTTGCATATAAAAAAGCTAGAAAAAAAAACTACTTTTTATCTCATATTTTCAACTTATCTCCTTGTAGGTTTACTCAAATTTCAAGTGGGGAATTAAATTATCTACCCAATGAATACCCATTGTGCACCAGGGAACTTTTTAGGGGCAAACTTTTGCCAATTGGCTATTTTTTGGGTTTTTTTTCAAAAAATAAATTCGTTATTTGGTCATTTTTAGACTCTAATATCGTCTATATTTACATAAAATATGTTTTTTTATCATAATATTCACCAAAATTTACAAGTTTTAGTAGTAAATTGTATGTTTCATATTTAATATTCGCCTACCAATATATATATATATATATATATATATATATATATATATATATATATATATATATATATATGTTTTTTTCAATCCAAAATAATCGCCTAGAACACTATACTTAAGGATACATTTATAATCCTTAAAAAATACCATTTTGTGCATACTTTTAACAACATCCACATCATGAAAAACTGAAAATGCATTAAAAAATGTTTTTTACTCACTAAAAGCACTTTTTTTTTGTATTTTTAGTTTTTCGTGATGTGGATGTTGCTAAACATATGTAGGGTGGGTACTCATTGGATGCATAATTTAATTATACATCCAACATGTGCTCCCACTTGAAATTTGAGTAAATCTACAAGGAGATAAGTTGAAAATACGAAAGAAAAAAATTGGTTGTTTACTTTCTCTCTCTCTCTCTTTCCCTATTATTATTTTATTATTTTCCTTACGAGGCCCATTTTTAACCCAAATTTCTTATAATCTAGATGTTTCATATAAGATAAACAAAAGGTCCTACATATGATTTTCTTAATGATTTCTAGTCTAGGGAGCAATATTTTGTTTGTCTCTTATATAAATAAGGATATGATATGGTGCTCTGTAGAAGGAAGCAACAAATACCATGTCCCCTTCAAAATATCAATACTACAAACAAGAGGTTATAGTGTTATTAGCAAGAAAGGTAATTAAGCCCAACAAATTCCCTCAGGCATTTCCAACTTTCTGTGTTAGTAAACACTTAGAGAAGAAGAGAGGAAATCCTTGCATTGTAATCAACTATACATCCATAAACCATGAACTCATGCCTTTCAAGTATCCTCTCCCATAAAAAGAATCCATACTACCTAAAGTAACCAAGAATAAAGTTTGTAGTAAGTTTGATCTTAAAAGTGCCATTTCGTAAGAAAAACAATTGGTTTTAATTATAGAAGAGGAGGGATGACATATTCTCTTATTTCGACTTTGTTATTTCCTATATTCAAGATTTATTGGTTTACTCTTTAGATATTAAGTAGAATACTAAACATTTAGGGTGACTCTAAATAAAGTGTATAACTATGGGTCAGAATGCCAATTTCATTAAACTTGGACTTATTCTAGTCCAAGTCACTTTGAAAATGGGTCAAAAACAACCTTTCTAAACTCTGAAATCAAACAAAATCTGGTTTCAAAAGTGCCAAATCCAAGTTCCAAAAGTGCCAAAAACGGTTCCAAAATTGCCAAAACCGGTTCCAAAAGAGCCAAAACCGGTTCCGAAAGTGCCAAATCAAGGTTCCAAAAGTGCTAAAACTGGTTCCAAAAGTACCAAAACTGGTTTTGAAAGTGCCAAAACCGATTGCAAAAGTGCCAAAACCGATTTTGAAAGTGCCAAATCAAGGTTCCAAAAGTGACAAAACCGGATCCTAAAGAGCCAAAACCGGTTCCAAAGGTGCCAAAATCAGGTTCCAAAAGTGACCAAATTGGTTCCAAAACTCCCAAATCTATTTCCAAAAGTGCCAAATCCAAGTTCCAAAACCATACTTTTTCTTTTGATATTGCCACTTTTGAAATTTGTTTTTGTGGTGTTCCGTTATGATAATTATGACGGTCATTTGGAGTTGTAAAAAATACAAATTATCAAATGAATCGGTGTCTGTTTAATATGACAGTCATTTCAAGTTGAATTTCATCAACGAACACTGCATTTTGAATGAGGCTCGAGTTAAATGAATGAAGGTTCAACCGATCCTTCTTTTTCTCACTATTATTTTCATAATAATTCTAGACTGCAAGAAGGGTGGTTCAATCCTTCTTGTGTTCACCATTCTGGATACAAGAGAATTGTCAGCTATTGGTGTTCTCAATTATCTACCAAAAGAAGGGTCGGCCAGTACTTCTTGTCGGTAGTCATAAGTCTGTAGAAATATTGTTTAAGTGTTATAACTTAGGCAATGTCCCAATCCCTACCATATACCGCGGAAGTTGGTAGTGGGGAATTGTCATTCCAACCTTCGTAGATTAAATATTTTTTCATTTCTCTTTTAAATGAAGGCTCGGTCGACCCTTCTTATGGTTAGTATTTTTGCAGTCTTCACCATTCAGGATATACATGAATTGACAGCCTATGCTTCATAGGTTGAATATTTGCACAATTCCCTCATAAATGAAGGAGCGGTCGACCCTTCTTCTGACCAATATTATTTTCGTACTAGTTCTGGACTGCAAGAAGGGTCGTCCGATCCTTCTTGTGTTCACCAGTCTAGATATAGGTGAATTGCTAGATATTTGCATCCACAATTATCTACTAAATGAAGGGTCAACCGACCCTTCCTGTGATTTGTAGTTTTCCAGTCTTAACCATTCTAGTTATACATGAATTGATCTCTATTTTGGAAGGCCAAAATCTCACACGTGTGAGCCTCAAAGAGAGAACTGACACCACAGGAAGTGATGACATGGCATGTATGATGACATGGAATGTGTGATGAGGTTGGAAAGACACATTATGGTGTTTTGGTGCTATCATTAAGTCAGTGTCTCAATCTGACACCATTCTGGAAAAGTATGACAAGTTTGTGAACTTTGGAAATTGACAAAGTATGGAAAAAGTAGAAAAAACTACTCTGAGAGAATGCTCTGCATAATTCATGGTTTGAGAAAAATGCACGCACCATCATATCATGCTATAGTTTGTTGAAGTGGCTATCTAGTGATGGTCTCAGTTTTCCTTAATCATTTCATAGGAGAAAGTTATAAGTCTGCCAAAATAGGGTTTCAGGATCAACCTTGGAGAAAATCTTGGAAATGACCAACTATTGGAAAACTGGTTCAGGTGGCCTTGGGAAAATGCCCACCATACCTCATGGGATAATGATAAAAGGGTGGTTAGATCAATGGCTCTTCGATAAAGGGAGGTTAGATCGATGGTACATAATATTTCCGCACCGCCAACATGTTGTATGCGTGTCATCTCTACATCATTCTGCAATCAAAGAAAGCGGTAAGGAAAACCACCATCCCGCGTTGTGAAACCACCTTCGGTGGTGTGTAAAAGAGAAGGGCACGTCAAAAATTAACTTTTGTGTTGCGAACGACGAAGGATTGGAACATGTTTGTGCTGCTCGAAAGTGACAGAGTATAGTTTATTCATCCTGTCTGTGCCAGGTAGGTCCTCTTAACTCGTGAAAATAACTAGAATTGTTTACATAATGGAAGGAAGTAGCGAAACCGTCCATTAGAACGTTGAAACTATGAGGATAGGGGAAACCCTAGTGGACAGAGATACTGAAATTCGTGACCCTGTAATGGTAAAATTCTCAGTTTCAGAAATCGAAAGCAATTTGGAGGGTTTATATAAACAAAATTTGGATGTGCACAATGTTTATAAGTATTGTTTTATCCATTTCTGTCCCGAACAAGCTTCAATGTTTCCGAAATTCATTTTGTGGTGTGCAGTAAATTATTCTCAAAGCCAAAGAGTCATTATGAATTCATCACAAAAGAAAATTCTTTGTCGTGCAAATGGGTCTACCATTAGGAAAGATCTAGCAGTACCCCTGTTTTCCTCCCACCACTATGAAGATTTTGCCGAAGAAGCCCAAGTTAGCTAGTACAGAGAGTCATCCCTTGAGGCCAAACAAACCTTCATGACCAATTGTCTGAAACCTGGCCTTGGCATTGATAACACCCCCTATCTACTTAACATTAATTTCTTTGATGAAAATTCACAGTTAGTTTTGTCACTCATTTCACAGTTTTTAAGGTTTGATGATGATTCCATGGTCACAGAGGTCCAGTTAAGTTTTCTTTTTAGATTAAGAGTTTCTAAACTAGAAATGAATTACAGTCAAGTACCCTACCTTAAATTTGATGAATTCTTGGCTCAGAACATCCACTCTCAGTTAGTGAATTTCCACACTTCGAGACATTTCAGATTCTAGACACACCTGATGAAAATGCTCCTGTTTAGCAGTCGAAAAGATTTACATTTCCCACAAACTATGTTTTTAGAAACAGTGGAAGACAATATATTTAATTTTATGAATTTTGTTTTATCAGAAGTATATAGATTGATGTTTGGAGAAAATTTGCCTAGAGTATTATCAGAGATGAAGACCCTGATGCAATTAAGCCCAAAAAAAGAAATTGGAGACTGGTTTTTAGGGAAGCAAGATACAGTAATCAAAATTTATGTATTTGTTAGGGAGCCCTATATTCTACCATCCTTTTCGACTCCGAGAGTTTTTTCTTTGGATTTTATCAGACAAAAATTGATAGTAGAAAATGACCATTTTCTACATTTCAAGAAAGCTACATATATAAAGTTCCCTTTACAAATTGGTCCTTTTATCATCAAGAACAAGAATGCTCTCCCTTTTGTACAAGAACATTTAGAAGTACTGAGCTTTAGGAAAGCGACGACTATTAATTATGATCCTTGTCATGTTATTTCTGACATAAGGCAAGAGAACAAAAAGCCTCTGATCACCAAGAAGTTGAAGGATTGGCGAAGATGGAAAATTTACTACAATATGAATCATACACAGAAGTTTTAGGAAGTTCACACGCTAATCCTTCTACCTTAGATAAAGTTTTACCCGAGTTGGTACTTGAGATGGTACCTACCCCATGAAAGGTTAAAGCAACAAGTAAAAGAAGTTTTTATGAAAGTACTGATATGCAGGTGGAGGAAGAAAGAGAAGGCAAAAGATTAAAATCAAGCTAGCAAGATGAAGAGTTGTATTTGACAAAGAAAAGGGAATGAAAAAAGAAAAATACCAAGGGATAGGAATTAAAGTACAGGAATATGAATTTGACGAGGCAAGAGCTGCAGGTGATTCTAGCAAATTTTATTCAAGAGATGAAATATGTGTAAAATATGGCAAAGACAAACAAACAACAACAAAAGCAATGCATAAGTTGTTTCCAGAATTCATGAATGTTGTTGATTCAGAAATTAGTCTGATGACTAGCAGAGATCCATACAAAAATACTTTGAATTTGGCCATATCATATGATTATAAGGTCACAGAAATGAAATTGAATTTGCATAAGATAACAGTTCTTGATAAAATTCACCTACATAGATAGATTGGAGAGGTGATTTATGCTGATATGATGAAAGCTACTTTAATAGTGGAAAAACTATAGAAAACAGTGAACATGCTGCAAATCTAGTTGAGGCAAGAGAAAATAGAGAACAAAGCTCATCAACTGCAAATAAAAATAATACAAGATGACTTGGTGAAGAGAAATGATGAACCAAATAGATGGGAGGCAATTAAAAAGCTTTTAGCCGAGAAAGAAAAGAATATCCAATTACTTTAGCAGAAGGTTAGAATTCCAGCAACTCGGATAATTCAAGCCTTTGAATTAATTCTGTTAGAACAAGAAAAATAAACTTTATCTCGAGAATTGGATGACTGTCTTGCTAAATTGCTCAAGTTTGAGGAAAAAGAGGAAAGTTGGGAGAAAGATAGATCGAGTCTTAAGACTAAAATTGAAGATCTAAAGGCCAAATTGGAAAATACAGCACACGAGAAGCAAGGAACAAATCAAGGCAACAAAGAAGCAAGCACAGATGATATAGTTCAAGTTATGTCCCAAGTTAGCTTGAAAGAGGAGGAGATCATAGAACTAAAAGAAGAAAAACAAAGACTAGAAGAGGAAAATCAGAAAAAGGAAAATGAAATAAAAGAGTTGACAAAAAACAATAAAGAATTGGTAGGCAGAATTCAGAGGATGATAGGACAAGTGACAGGACAACTAGCATTGCAAGGTGCAAAGCATTTGATTTGGGATTCAATCATTGAAGAGGCTACAAAATTAAGGCCTTATTTAGATTTTATGAAGACAAAGGAAGCCATAGCAAATTATAGGTTACAAAGCTGTAAAGCAATGAGAGAAATTTTAGATAAGATACCAAAAGATATAGCCCAGGGTACCATAAATTTCTTAAATACTTTGATAGAAGGTGATCTGAAAGCAATGGATATCGAAAACAGGGTAACAATCATAACTTGGGCTAGGAGATTCCTTGGCGAACATTCTCACATTGAGAATGTTCATGCTAGTGCAGAACAGATGAAGGAACAGGTTGAAGCATTCAAAATGGGATTTGAAAAGGTAATACAAAAGGGATTGCCTTCTTTTTGGGATGAAAATAATGAATTAATTTCCTAGGACAATTATAAGGATTTACTATATAACATCGGGAGGAACCATTAGAAATTTCAAGGTTTGACTCATGTTCTAACATGGAAAATTCTACTAAAGAAACTCTCCCTTGAATTTGAAATTCTAAACCAACTGGCCATGATAGTTGAAAAGATTCCTCGAACTTCCATTGCAGAGCAAATAGAGATGAAAGTTTCGGTCGAGGAGATAACTAGTTATGAAGTACCTTCTACAGAGCAATGGAAGACAGTGGAGAGATATGGGAAAATGAAGTACACCTTGCACACTTGAAGACTACTATTCGAGAAAGAAGCCCTATCACCAGCTACAACGAATAGAAAGACATGAAATGTTATATTCTGAGAAATTTTGGAAATTGTAAAAATTTTGACCGAAATGGAATGTAATAGTTAGTTTATAAATTTATATTTTTAGTTATGAAGCATTTAGCGTTTTACCACGAGAGGTTTTACAATGTATAAAAGATAATTTTTGGCAATGTAGTAAGTGTTGGAACCTGTGAAGAGATATTCGTTTTGTATTAAGCCCTTCAATTTTGAATAAAGATGGTAGAGCAGAGTTGATGCATATTTTCAAGACTAAAGATTCTGGTGTTATTTTATTCAAAGGATTAGATGTTTTTTCTGGCAATGTAGTAAGGGTTGGGAATCGTGAAGATATTATACTCATTTTGTATTGAGCCCTTCAATTCTGAAATAATATTCCCGAACATAGTTGATGCATATTTTCAAGAGTAAATATTCCTGTGTTATTTTATTCAAAGGATTAAAAAGAATGTGACTATCCTGTCAATGATGAGCTAATTAACAAATTAAATTATGACGATAATGACCGCGCTCTGATTGCATAATGTGAAACAATATGAATCAAGGGAAGAAATAGATTGGTGCATAACCTGCATATAAATCATATGAATAATGAATCAAGCACACAGATTTATATGTTTTATGATTTAACAATACAAAACAGATTTAGTAGATGTATGTATGAAAAACCAAAATGAATCAAGGAAATTTGATTCATATAACAAAAAAAAAGTAAAATAGAAACTAACTAAAATTCTTTAAAGATTGTAAAACATTACAAGTCTCCATTTACAGAGTGTCTCCACTTCTCTCCTTCGATGGTCCCCCCCATTCATGTGATTTTCCTAGTATTATTTCCATACTAGTTCTAGACTGCAGAAAGAGTTGTCCGATCCTTCTGGTGCTCACCATTTGGATATAGGTGAATTGTTGGATATTGGTGTTCTCAATTATCTACTAAACGAAGGGTCGGCCGAACCTTCTTATGCTTAGTATTTTCCCACTATTGAGCATTCTAGTTATACATGAAATGACGGCCTAGCCTTAGTATTTTTCCATGATTGATCATTCTTGTTTTTAGTTGTAAATGTTTTCCAATAATTGGGGATTTTTATTCCCACAACCCACAACATGCAATTGCGGATTGCGGGAAGAGTATTGTAAATGTTTGCGTTCTATTTGAATAATCATTGCGGGAACAGATTTCAGATTGCGGGAATGTTGTATATATTTCCAAAAATTAAACCCCCACAACTCGTCTTCCGCATTCCACACATTAGATCTCAGCCGTCGATTTGTCTTAATCTTATGGCCTAGATTTTAACCGATGGAATTAATACATATGTTGACTTTGTTTTAGTTTCCTTTTATTATTTTTCATCTTTGAAAATGACCTATTGTGTGGATTTTACTACGAGTTTTTACCAGGGGTTGTTTTCTCCATTTTTTCTAGCTTAAATGGAGGGTTGGCCCACCCTTCTTGTGCTTAGTATTTTTGCAGTGTTCTCCATTCAGGATATACATGAATTGACAGCCTATACTTCATAGGTTGAATATTTGCACAATTCCCTCGTAAATGAAGGGGCGGTCGACCCTTCTTCTTCCCATAATTATTTTCATACTAGTTCTAGACTGTCAGAAGCTTGATGAAGGTCGACGGTTACAGAAGCTTGACAGAGATCAACGGTTACATAAGCTTGACGGAGATCGATGGCCACAAGTGTTGTTTTCAAAAGTAAGATATGATGGTTTAAGGATGGGCGGAGTGTTGCTAGCCCGCGAGCAAGTTGGAAATTAGATCAATGGGTGGAAGGACAAATCTACGGACGATAGGTACTTCGGTGATTTGAGATCACGGGGAAATGGACTTTTTAGATTTAAGAAGGTTTGGTAGGGACCTCATGTTTCGACGGTGCAGATCTAGTGGGGAAAGGCATCAGCGGCGGAGGTTTAGTTCGTAGATTGAACATGCATGGAGTATCGGCACGATCCAAATTCGTGAACCTTGGTAAAGGCCACAACTTTTGACGGTAAGGATGCAGACAGGGTCCAGATCAACAATTGATAATAACTATGCAGATCTAAGATGCGAGGAAGGCGACGTTTGAGAGATTGAAGACTATGGAAGGTCGTGGGGCTAAGCATGGAAGAAGATCAACGGTACTAGATCAATCATGCAAGATGGATGGGTCAGAGAAATTCCTTTATCGCTAGAGGTGCAAGAATGATAGGAAAACATAGATAATATAAAAAATGGAATGCATGGGGATCTGAGTACTGTATGATTCGGTTTTTCACTTGCCCCCTTGGTCAAGGTCAAGGGGGGCAAGTTAATTTAGATAGAATCAAATAGACTCTAGCGCATTGTTGACTACACATTCTATCTAGGACCAAGTCCAACAAAGTTATAATCATTTTGAATCTTTGATATATAAGAAAATATAGGGGTTTAAGCTTGCTCTAATGTATGCAAGAAAAATTCCCACTTCCAAAGGTATATTCTTCCTCCCTGAGATCAAATGATCTAAGATTTAAAATTGGAGGAAATTATATGCAGGCCACCCGATAATTTGAAAAAAATTATGGTATTAAAAATAGAATTTACATGCATTGATTAGATGGCAACCATAATTTACCTGCTGTGTGGATTTTACTGTGAGTTTTTACCAGGGGCCATTTTCTCCATTTTTTCAGCTTAAATGAAGGGTTGGACGACCCTTCTTGTGATTAGTATTTTTTCAATCTTCACCATTCAGGATATACATGAATTGGAAGCCTATACTTCGTAGGTTGAATATTTTCACAATTCCATCATGAATGAAGGGGCGACTGACCCTTCTTCTGTCCATTATTATTTTTATACTAGTTCTAGACTGCCAGAAGGGTCGTCCAATCCTTCTTGTGTTCACCAATCTGGATATAGGTGAATTGCTAGATATTGTTGTTCACAATTATCTACTAAACGAAGAATCGACTGACCCTTCTTGTGATTTATATTTTTCCGGTCTTGACCATTCATACATGAATTGATCTCTATTTTGTAAGGCCAAAATCTCACACGTGTGAGCCTCAAAGAGAGAAATAACAACATAGAAAGTGATGACACTTTGTTTTGTTTTCATTTGGAGTTGTGGTCCCCGAAACCCACAATTATGGATTGCAGATTGAGGGAACATTGTGTATATTTCCAAAAAATTAAACCACCGCAACATGTCTTTTGCATTGCCCAGGTTAGATTTGAGCCGTCGAGTTGTCATAATCTTACATCCCAGATGTAACCCAACGGAATTAATAAATATGTCGATTTTGTTTCTATTTTGTTTTATCATTTTTCATTTTCGAAAATTTCCTGCTGTGTGGATTTTACTGCCAGTTTTTACTAGGGGTCATTTTCGCCATTTGTGCGGATTTTACTGCGAGTTTTTACCAAGGGTCATTTTCATGAGTTTTTACTTGGGGTCATTTCTGTGACTTTTTACCAGGGGTCGTTTTCACGACTTTTTACTAGGGGTCATTTCCGCTATTTTTTCCAGCTTGCACAGGTTGGCTTCATGTCACTTTCTTATTCAATTGTTCAAGGTTTTTTGCTATTTTGAGTTTTTTCTTATTATTGTTGTTTATTTATTCATCATACTTCTCCATTTTTTCGAACATGTCTTGCAACACTCGCTGCAAAACTCCTCAAAAAGATCTTTTCAGCAAATACCCAAACTTCAACATCCTTGTCGACACTAGAGATAAGGTTTCTGAGACATACCAAATGGATTGCTCCAAAATTTACTCCATCTTTGACAATGACAACCTAACTGATATTTTGAGTGAGCATCCCACCAATGAAAATATTAGGGACTCACAACTCCATGCTATACCTTGTAGACCTGCTATCCTTCCCTACACTGATACAGTTAAATGGATTATAGACCATGCTAACCCTAAAGACCGCTCTTTCAATGATAGCGCAGAGTCTTAATTGGCTACTTTTTGGCCTGAGGTTTTTACCAGATCTTATGCCCTAAAACCAGCTGTTCAACCCCTCAATGTTGCATTCCTTGAGTCATTAGGGACTAGCTACAATTTCAATGAAATGCTGAAGTCTTGGATGCACAGACCGACAAATTTCATGCCCAGGGCTGATAATTTATACCCAATTTCCTGGTTGAAAGAGCCTTATTCTCTTCTGGTGGCCATGCTCTATAGACTCTATGGTCTCCCTAATTGTTCAGTATTCAAATCTGAATGGGCTCCTATTTCCCATCATGTCCTAACAATGGGGCATTCATTCCATTGGGCTTCAATTTTATCAACAGATTTAAAGACAACCATTGATAAATATCAGAAAACAACAACTACAAGGAAGCCATACTTCTTTTTATTTGCATCTGTAATTGATTTTTTATGTACATAGTTCCAGTATCCCACCATGGGGTGGATTTGGACTAAGTCCTCACCCCCTATTCATATTTATTGTTCTTCCTTATGCGAAAGCAATTTTGTTCCCTTGCTCTATGACATCTGCAACCATTTCTTTGGTGCAATTTACCAGTAGATTTTCAAGGAAGATGTCCCTGTCTTTTATCTTGATGCCAGAACTCTCATCCTTACATTGGGTGACTAGTATGTGGGAGAATCCTTTCCTGAAATTAGATTCTAGGGAAGCAGTACTGTACATTTTATACCAAGAGTTGTCCCTGACAAACTGTTACTTGAGGAGATATCTTATCAGACTATTACAGATGGTGTCTACCTTAATTTCACTGGTCCCAAAAGGAAGGGATGGCCTAAGTTCCTTTTAAACCTCGGTCCTTTGGTTATCCCAACTTCAACTTGGGATACAACATTGGGAGACATGATTGTTTCATTGAAATTGTGATTTGCTCCCAAAAGAACTCATGAACCCAAAGGATTTCTGGAGGCTCATTTCAAACATGCGCATATGAAGATTGGTTATACATATCGACACATCCCTGATGACTCTATTTATTAGGGAGTTAATATTTTCTCGGAAGTCCTGCTAAGGGAAAAAAGCAAAGAAGAACATAGCCATATCTTTCAGTATCAGTGGGAGCTTAAAACCAAGGTTTTAAGCCATAGAAGCATGGAACTCAAGCTTGATGAGCAAACAAGAAAAGATACGGAAGAAAAGGAAGCTCACAAAACCAATGCTCCATTGATGCTGACCTACCCATATGGAGACAAAGGAAAAGACCTTATGGAGGATACTCTGAAGTTGAAGAATGCTACAAAATTAAAGATGTGGATGCATAAATCTCTACAATTGAAGCATAAATTAGCACAGATGAGTCCGATGCTCGAGACCCAAGTGGTTGCAGTACCCAAACCCACTACTGATATTCAAGTGGCTGCTACAGCCAACCTGATTAGTGATGTTCAAGTGATTGTTGTGAGTAAACAAGCTAAAAGACAGAAAATTCAAACTTCTTCCTCTGAGATTCCTACTCTTACTATTGAGGACAGTGATGTGGAATATGAAACACTTCCTTCTATGACTGTGGTGCAAGAAGAAACTGAAAGTTCTTAGGAAATCATAGATTTTTTGGATTCCATAGTCATGGATGATCTTATCCCAGATCAACAATCTCTTGAAACCACTACTGTTGTTGATACCACAACTTCAGCGCTCTTACTTTCATCCATTCAAGATCTTTCCACTTTATCTTCTAGGGTAACACCACCATCCACCATATCCCAGTTATTTCATGCAATATCGTCCATTATTGTTCCATATCCAACCCCATCAGTTCCACTTTCCATTCCACCATCAATTGTTGCAGAGATCCAATCTTCAACTGTCTCTATGCAACCGCCATCATCTATTTCATCATCACTAGCCAATGATGTCCAAATCCTGGTTGTTCCATCTTCACCATTAGTTGCGAGTGCATATTTTTCACTTCCTCAAGTTTTTAATTCAATCCCTACTCCAACCTATTTACCCTCAGTCCCTAAATTTATCCCTTCTCCATTAACCACCTCTCAGATTACTATGACAATACCTAATACCATTGTTACTCAGACAACCCCGATAATTGCAACAGGAGATGTGGCTACATCTTCCACTGAATTGGTAGCTACTTATGAGGAAGATATTGTCACCTCCCTTGGAGATTATTTCTATAGAAAAAAGGCTAAGGAAGTGGTGAAGAAGGGTAACAAAAGAGGTAGAGATCAGGATGTGTTGCAGGGCCCCTTTCCTAATCAAATCATTTGGGCCAAGCAATTAGATGACATACAAAAAGAAGCACTGGATATTGCTGCTGCCATGGCTCCTTTTGCAGGTGCCAATTTTGATTCAGTAATCACATTGAATAAAGAAATAGATGTCAAGAGGAGGAGCTCAAAAAAATTCAAGAGCATTTGGTTAAGGCCAATGAAGAACATGAAGCTAACATTCGTGAACTGAGAAAAGCATTTGAAAATAAGAATGAAGACCTTCAAGAATAGAATGTTGCTCTTCAAGTCCAATTGCAAGATGTTGAAGCTTTGGACACTGCCAATGCTGAAAAGATAGTTGTGCTTGAACAACAACTAAAGGATGCAACTACAAGTGCATCCTCATCTACGTTTTCTAGGTTTTCACAACAAGAGTTCAAGGACCTAGCCAATCAAGTAAACCTGGAGCATCATCAACTTCTAGCTAAGCTATTTACTACCTTGGGTGAAATCCATGAGACTTACATTATCTTTGGCACAATGGCTGGCACCTTCGGCCAGCAAGTAGAGGAAACAAAACAGGGTTCTAAAGTTGTATAAGACATCATGGATTGGAAGAAGTATATTGAAGATAAGCCAGTCGATATCCCTGAGTTGGACAACCTCAAATTCAGAAGGATCTAGACTGTTGTGCGAGCTTGGGAGAATGTCATTGACCTGGTACATGATACTATCCACTAGGCTCAAGCCCTTTGCAGAAGAAGATAGTATGCCTCAGAAAATCTCATGGAGATACTGGCATTCCCTGCAATGGGGTTCATCGAGGGGGCACATCCACCAAAATTGATGATAGAACAGGTCGAAGCCCATTGTGATCAAGTCAAGGATAAAATCCTGCAGATTGAGCATATCCAAATTGAAGATGTGGATTGGTTGATTAAGCAACCTGTTTCCTTGGAGGCCAAGATCTATATGTTTATCCACACGTGGCATAAAATATCAAAAAATGAGATTGAAGGATTCATTTGTGATTCCCAGCTGGGGCTCGAATCTCCTCGTTATCCAGATATAGATGAATTGATAGAATTTTGGGACAAGTGGGAAGATTTCCTCACTAATAGAATATTCTGATTTTGTAATCCCTATTTAAGGGGAATTTATCCTTTGTGTTATTTTTGTAATTTATTATTTAAGGGGTAGATCTCTCGTAGGAAAGGGATGATCATTTTTGGGGTAGAAATCGACAAAAGAAGACTGGAGATGCTCTGTTTGATGTTGAGATTGTAATTTCTTACAAACTTTCATTAATACAATAAAGCTATTCTCTTGCATCATCTTTTGTTCGTTGATCAAATTTCTTTCGTAAATATTGATTTCTACTTCAGGTTATTATCTATGTTGTTTAATCCTTTGGAAATATTATTTCATGTAGAGATTGTTAATCTGTATTTTTCCTTATGTTAGATCTATGTATGCATTATGTTTTAATTGAATTTCTTCAACTAAAATATTTATCGATTTCTGCAAATGATTTACACTAAATTATAATCTATGTTAATTTTTCAATTAACATATTGGTTACAGGTTAATCTTGAATGAGATTAAATAGTTAATATTGCATTCAGTTAATTTTAATTGGTTGATTGTAACTTAAGAAAATAAGGAATTGATCTTCTACACATTTCTGTTAAGTGGATTAATGTACTTATTTATTTTCACATCAAGTTAATCTGCATTTAAACAAGACACCTTTAGAGTAGGTCTAACTTAGCTTAGATTTTCCTTCCTAGGTAGATTTGTTTCAAACTGAACACACTTTGTTTTCCTTCATTAGAAGACAAATCATTTTAGGATCAAAACCACAAGTGCCAGCGGAGGCCTTTGTATCCATGGGAGATCACCTGACCAAACAACTTGAGGATAGGGTAATACTTGCGCGGGATTATCTGAAGCCTTTAGATAGGTTATCTCCCTTAGTTGAGAGCTTTGGAACCCATTCTAGCACATACACACTCGAGACCTCAATAAATGGCACTAGAAGGAGGGCTTGAAGTAAAATATGCCTAAACAGAATACTCATAAACCTCCTCTAGCAAGAACATCATTGGTTGTCACTCGTAGCCAGTCATAGGCATCTACCTATGAACATCAAATAGTCGCACAATTGACTGTAATTCCTGGTACACCTACACCTCAGTAGGAAAATAGAATGGATATCCTTATCATATTAACTACTAGAGGACCCCGTTCACTTGAACAAATATTGAAAAGTTCTAATGATAGTGTTGCTAGAGTACAACAAAGAATTATTAACCTACAAAGTAGAGGACTAGCAGCAATTCAACAGAACACCATTTCACAAACTGGTAACCAAGAACACCATGTCACAACCTCATTGATGGATGGATACCTCCTGTATGTTCTTAGAATGATAGGCATAAGCCTGTTCAGGAGCTGTTAATTAGATCCTTAATAACTTAACTTAGCAAATTAACTTAATATGATGATAATGACTGTTATGTAATTGTAGAATGTGAAACAATATGAATCAAGTAAATAAATTTACTGATGCATAAACTGCATATAAATCATATGAATGATAAATATAGCACACAGATTTATATGTTTTATGATTTAACAATACAATTTAAACATAGGTACTAGATGTATGTATGAAAAACCAAAATGAATCAAGGAAAATTTATACGCAACAAAATAAAGGAAAAGAGAAACTAACTAAAATTATTTTAACATTGTAAAACATTACAATTCTCCAAATACAGAGTTTCTCTAGTTCTCTCCTTCGATGGTTCCCCCATTCGTCTAATTTTCCAAGGGTAGATTGCCACTTTCCCTTCTAGAAGGCTACTTTTTACAAATCCAATACTTAATCTTGAAATTTTAAAACGGATTTTAGCAATTTCAAACTCTGATTTTGCATTTTCGGAAACCAAACTTGACACTTTACAAGAATTATAATCACAATGAATATGAACATACTAGTACAAGAAAACATTCAAGTGTATTATTTAACAAAATACTTTCATTTTCATTTTATTCATAGTTGGCCTCACAACGCTCATGCCATTTAGCTGCAGTAAGCAAGGCCATAATTGATCTATCAAAAATGTGTCATTGACATCGTCGCAAGCATAAGCTTTTGTTATAATATAGTTTCCTTCGTCGTTAGAAAAATGTTTTTCTGTGGAGTTATCGACAATCATAGTATATATCCGATCCCAACCATGGATCAAAGTGTCCTAAACTATACTCAAAGGCTTGCGAAATACATTAGGATTTCCATCACCCTGAAAACCCTCTCTGGCTATGGAAGAACAATCTTCCTGTATTAAAATTAATCTAAATAGTTCCCTTTCCAATCCTGTTCTTTCTAATAATCTAGGAAAAAACTCGTCAATGTTTTTTCGTTGAGCAGATGTCCATATGCCAACCTCAAAAATAGTAAAGCATTTTTCAAAAAATTCCCTTAAGCCTGGCCATATAAAATAATAATTTGTTGATGTTTTGATGTCCGGTGGTCATCGGAATCCAGGTTTCTGTTTTCTATGTAATGCATGTAACAAAACGGCATTGAAATAAAACATGATCAATGGTTTACTAGAAACAAATATTCTAGTACTATCTGCAAACAAAAAACACACACATAAACCCAGTCAATAAAATATTATCCTTCAATGTTTCTAAGTATATTGCTTTCATGTTCAACAATTTTTGAAACACATTGCCAGATACATGGTACGATGTCCATAAATAAATGAGAAGTGTGCAATAAAACTTACATCAATTAAATGAAGGAGTTGTAAAAAATATACAAATCACTAAATGAGTTTTTTTTTATATATAATATGATGGTCATTTTAATTTCAATGTGTTTAACCAACACGCCATTTTTGAATGAGGCCCGATATAATTCAACAGACATCACAACATTGTTTTTATAGCTATATCTGTCTCTTGTGAACCGTCAAATTTCCAACTAGTTGCCATTTTCAAGCAACTTTCCTTGCAATTGTCTGCTGATTGATATTTCCCTTCATTTATAAACAACATGTCTGTTTGTTTATATATATCTCCATATTGGATAAGTACATCCTTGAATGACTTTTTGTATATGTTATGTACTTCACCAACATTATAGTATGCAGACATTGAGTGATTATAAATAGTACTAAGTTTACATTGATCTTGACCCCAAATAAATACAAATTCTTCATTTTTCAACCATTCAAATATACCAAGGAAATTTTTAATTTCCATGTTGTCGAGTGAGGAAAACCACAGAGCAACGTCAAAATGCTCTCTGGAAACACTAATAATTTCAGGGCTGAACATGCGTGTATAATAACAATTGCAATTATGGACAAAATGAGGTTGCTTGGAAGAATATCCAATGTTGGATAACATACGAACTCCAAAGAGCAATCCCTCTACTCCTAGAACCAATAGTTTCTTTTGTGGTGATATCCTGACTGCATATAAGAACAATAACTATATATATAACAACAACAACAACAACACTTTGTTCATGAAGTTAATGATCACAACCATGCAACTGTACATGAAGATGCTGATTTCCAAATATTAATACAAAAATCACCCAATATTTCACAGATTCAATTGATTTAATAAAAGCATCACACAAAACTAATAATATATTACATTCAGATGAAAATAGAAACGTCTTGGGAAAAAATAGAAAACACATTGATTGATTTAAAATAGGCAATGATAGGTTACATTTAATGGTTTTCACTCAACCGTGATTCAACTGGGAGAAGGCATTGAAGGTTCTGATATCAGCTAATTCATGCATTTTACTAAAATGCTTCCAAATTCCATGTAGCAATTCAGTATCTGTCATAAGGGATGATTCAATAAAGGGCTTACTCAAAATGCAGTTTTGAAATGGAAGTGCTTTCTCACCATCACCCTCCAAAACAATAATTGATGTATTAATTTCCGATGTTTTCATTGGGAACTCCGTCGACACACTCTCCATATTTTTTTGTGTATTTCCTTCTTGATCGTAGGTACATCTCTCTCGAAACCAAATAAATAATTTTTTTTGCTCATATGATTTATCTTTACCGCATGCCATAAAAAATTTTGCAAGCAATGGCTTCCCCTCATTAACACTACATTTATATGAACAAATCCCAACATTGAATTTGGAAAGAAGTAAATCCAAAAATACAATTCCATTTGATCATGACTCATATGGAGTTCTTCTATGTTTAAATTCAAATTCACCATTAGTAATCTCTTCCCCCTTTTTTACTCTTTCCCCTCCGACAATATTTTTTTTATTTCCTTTTTTTTCTCTTTTGGAGTCATTTTCTATGGCTTTCTTGTGTTGTGGGGAAAATGCACCTATAGTTCAAGGGAGAAACTACTAACTTACGGTGATAAAGATAGACTTACAAGCATTCTGCAAGTACAACAAATAAATGAAGAGATTAGGGTTTAAAGATGTAGGCACCTTATTCAGAAGGTTGATCCTAGCTTTTCCTCCCTCGCTCTTCAATGCTTATCCAGTGTCGCAATGCCCAGACCTGCAAAACAACTTGATACCTTTCTCAAATACATTTGACTACATATATGATACTGATATCCATAATATAAAGAGACATCAAACTATAATCAAACAGTAATCAAATCTAAGACACATTAATAGGTCATATTTGGAAAGAGAAGAACGTCTGATCTTTATTAATGAATGAAAGCAATTACATAAATTTATACTTTCCTTCAAGATTGGCACTTCACGAAACCTAGATTCAAGGTCTCCTGCTTCCGTTCTCCAAGGATTCCAGCCTCTAATCAATTGTGCTAGGGTTTACCAAAATTGAAGCACAAGAGAGGGGGATGAGGGTCTCCATTCCTCCAGCATAACTTTGTAACTGGGCTTAGTCCTCTCACATGGCCCTTCTACCCTCCTTATATAGTCAGTGAGGAAGAGCAAAAGAAGTTATAACCGCTCAAGAGGTTTCCCAACCAACTTAACTTACTCAAATTTCAAGATTTTGACCAAAAAAGGGGTGTACGCTACTCTACAGTATACAAAGTTGTGTACACACGCTACTATTTAAACAGTGTAGTTGTGCTCAGCAGGGTATACACGCTACTATCATGCTTGTGTACCAGCGCTCATATTGAAAAATGGCAAAAAACAGGCTTTTCTGCTCATTTTCAAGAGATGGTTTGGTCTGGAAAAATGTTCCTAAGGCTCATATACATCAAATGGGTCAAGAATGAGGTAATTTCAACCATTTTTAGTGTCCCAAATGACTCCTCCATCCACAAATGTCCTGTTGTGTGACTGAAATTGATCTCAAGAAGTGTCGTCATGCGACCAAGGGAAGCAAGTGTCGTCACGGACGAAGAGGTGTCATTTCAAGCTATAACACTACCATATGCTATAACTGAAAGTTCTGGTTGAAAGGCCTATTGTATGCTCTGGGCCTGTTCTTACTTTTAAATTGGAAAAATTCAGTGAAGGTCATGGCTGGCTGGAATTCATCTCCTAATGCTCTGTATTCTCTCAAATATGCAGTCATGGATTCTTCTGGCTTTATCTATTCTAGAGGTACCGTGGATGGGATTTCTAAGAATTGAGGCATGGTAGGTCGGGAGGGCCTGTTGTATATATGGGGATGGCTTTGCATGTTGGTATGTAAACGTTCTCCACTACTAGTGGTGGATACCCTATCACTGTTGGGAAATGATGGACTATGTGGGGTGGGCCTGTTTTTCTCTGCCATTTGTCTGAAGGCACTTACCATTTCTTTTTGTCCATTAGTGATATCCTTTATAGCTGAAATGGGACTGTTGAAAGCTATTTTATCTTCATCTACAATTGTTCCTTTTCCTTTACTTTTTTCGAAGTGATACTCTCTATCCCCCAGTTCTATATCCTCTAATTCTTCTTCTCCTCTATCACTTTTTCTAAACCTCTATCTCCAGAAAGTAATGTTGTGTGGGTCCTCTGAATTCATTTATTGTTCACAATTTCATGCTACCACAGCTGGCAAGGAACATGCTTTGATACCACTGTAATATTCCAAACTGATATTTTTCTTTTTTTTTTGTGTTTTACTGTGATGGTCTAGTAGTCTTATGTATCAATGGAGTATGAAAGTATGCACTGATCTCTGCATGCATGCATTTGCATGCAGATCTATAACCCATATAAACTAAAATGCTATAAAATAGGAGGAATCAATGCATGTACATACCAGTAGATAGATCATCTGATGTAGATCAATATAATCCCAACATGCGGGAATTGTGACAGTGGAATAGGAAGCTAAGGCAGGACGTCCCATAGATAATAAATGTGCCCTCCTCAATTCTATGAATTCTCCTCAATAAATAATACTCTATAGATGAAGTTCCAGAGAAGGTGTTCTAGGGTTATAGTACCCTTCTGAAGAAGATAGAAGCAGCATGCAGAGTAACTGATGGATCCAAGCCCTAAAATGTGTGCCCCTCTAAGAAAGTCACCCACATGCAAGAGGGCGTCTTCTTAAAGATGGATGTGCTGAGGAATAGCTAGAGACTCAAGCTAAAGAGCCCTTCTTCCAGGGGAAGGGTAATACCACTGCTTTGAAGAGGATGAGAGAAGCATGCAGAAGAAATGAGCCTTGTAATCTGTAATGCGAATAGGGAGGTCCTTGGACAATGAGCCTATGTAGGAGGACAAATCCCTCAATAGCTCATAAACTGGAATACTGTAGAAACGAAATCATAATAATACCTGATGATGAACCAATGCTAAATCTGGCTGATCCAACCTAATGGCGACTAGGGAAGATAGATTTCGCTGTTGAAATACACTAGTTAGCTGAGTGCATGCAATCAACCCCAACTTATCTCACTGAGCTCTGCAATTCGAATCCACAAATCAATAATCATATAAGCATGTCTTCCTTACTAGCTTTACCTTTCTTTTTTAACATTCACCTGTCAGACCTAAATTTTGACCTAATTAGGTCACTTTACTTTCTAATTCTCAGTTTACTTGCATGCAGTGCTCTGGAGACTCAATTAGTGCATGCATCATGAAATAATGCTCGGATTCCATGCATGCAGGTGTCCTATAGTTCATGTGGCCCCTGTTTACCAACTGATGATTTAATACCCCTGCCAAGATCTTCTTAGGATGCATAAGGAATCAATCCTCAGTTGATTCCCTGAATGTCAGTGCCCACTCGAACCTATGGGAATCCTGTAGTTTATCGGTATGGTCCTCTGTGCTTAAGCAAAATAGGACATTACATCTTTTCCATACCCGAATTTGGATATCCATACCTCTCCATTTCCCCCCAAAATAACTATTTCAACCAATTCTTGGGAGAAATAAATGATTGGGTACAAAATTCAACATGGGTAGTTGAAGGTTCATGGGTTCTCTTGTTGACACTTGGATTAACTTGATTGGTTCAAGGGTTTGAATATTTCCCTCCCAATTCCTTGTAAACATCATGCCCCCATACTCTTGTTGCATTGCATTGCATAGCTAGTTGTGGGTATTTTATTAAAATGCATATTTACATGATGTTCTAATTTCTATTTTGCCTCGCTAGCACGCAAACCATATCCATCGATTTTTAATTGCCAATGCATAAAAAACTAAATAGATGGATGGGCCTTGGACTTGAGCTCCTCACCACGATTTTTATAATGATATAATTACATTATTTACATGTTTAATGCAACGGGGTCAACATCAGGATATTACAAATTTCAATTGTAGAAATTGTCAGAATTGCACATCATTTTCCCAATTTTTTAAATGAGGTGGAAAATCTTTAATTGATGGAAGAAGTGACAAAAGAGGAACTAACTAGAAGCCTTCACAACTTTCAGAAGGATAAGGGTCCTAGGCCAGATGGGTGGCAGTTGAATTCTAAATCTGGGTTTTTTTTAAACATTAGGATGGGATCTTTTAAGAGTGGTTGAAGAATCGCAGGTTACTAGAAGAATCAACGCCCCTTTAAACTCCACATTTATAGCCCTAATTCCCAAATCAGATAATCCCCAAAATTTTGATGATTTTAGGCCAATTTGTTTATACAATTGAACCTACAAAGTGGTTTCCAAAATCATCGCAAAAAAAAAAAAGAGATACTTTCTAAATCAATATCTAGTGAATAGTTTGGGTTTATGAAGGGTAGATAGTTTTATGAAGCAATCAATGTAGCTCAAGAGGGTTTCCATATTATAAATATTAGGGATCTCAAAGGGGAAGTGATTGAAATTTCCATTTCTAAATCCTATGATCGTGTCAACTTGATCTACTTGCAGCTACTTCTAACACACATAGGTTTTGAAGTGTATTTTATAAAATGGGTCATGAGTTACATCCAATCAGTCTCCTTGACAGTGCTTATTAATGGAGCATCTTATCCTTTCTTCCATGCTAAGGGAGGACTTCGACAAGGATTCCCATTGTCATCTCTTTTGTTTTTATTTATTGCATAAGTAATAAATAGATCCGTGCGAGATGCAAAGAGGAATGGTAACCTCAATGGAATCCATATCTCCCACATCCTTCATATCTCTCATCTATTAATTGTTGATGATATCTTTATTTTATGTGATGGTTCAAGGAGAGACATGGACAATTTGATAGGTATTATGGAACTCTTTTTTTGATCCATAGGTATGGTTATCAATGACAAAAAATCTACTTATTCTTGTTTAAATTTAGAATAGGCCAAAGAGAGATAAATTATTTCAAAAATCCCGTTTTTGAAGATAGACTTCGATGGTAGGCATAAATATTTGGGTTTTCATTTAAATCCAAACAACTACAAGAATGTAGATTGGTTGTGGTTGCTAGAAAAGATTGATAAAATACTATAGTCATGAGGCCATAAGTGGTTATCAAGAGTAGGAATATTTCCATTGGTGAAATTGGTATTAGAATCCATTCTAGTATATTGGATGTCTCTTTACTAGATCCTGAAAGGAGTATTGGAGAAAATTCACAAGTTGTGTTTCTCTTTCCTTTGGAGGGGGGATAAGGATCATCAATATTTCACATGGGTTAGATCATAGAGGATTTACTTTCTTAAGGTTGTTGGTGGTTGGGGCTTGAAGAATATCTTCCTCTTCTCAAAATCCCTTGTGGCCAAAGGTGTTTGGAGATTGTTATCATCCCAAAGTGTCTTAACCAAAGTTGTCACACAGAAATACATAGCCATGACTTCCTTGGAGGATTGGATTCAAAATACAAATAAAAGAAAACCAATCATTTCAATCATATGGAACTCTATATTGCACTCTTTCGACATGATTGGGAATAGTCTAGTCTCGAGAATTGGTAATGGTAAAAACATTTGACTAGGGTAGGACTCGTGGCCAAGTTGTGGGACAAATCATATTTTGACACAGAATGTTCTAAATGCTCTTCATGATTGAGGTCTCGTACATATTCATCAGGTATCAGACCCTCCCTCTATAACCCTCTAGCATCAAGGATGGAAATTGGCCACATATGTATAGATTGAAGGTGAGGATGCCAAGGCCTGGTATGATACTATAGCTCTTAGCCAATACCACATTAGGATAGCATATTGGGAATATCATTTAATATGGGACCAAGATCCTACGAGTAATTATACACCCAAAATTGGTTATATTCATCTCATTGTTTATTTCCTCATCAAATAGCTCATGTGGTTGTGGAAAGGATTTTTCAATTTAAATTCTCCTCCAAATCCAAGTTGTTTATGTGGTGTATGCTAGAAAATAACACGCCAACTTGGAACAACTTACAAAAGAGACAGAAAGAAAGGATTGGTTGGTGTCCTTTATTTAAGTACAACTTCAAAAGTGTTGAATCTATGTTCCTTTCTTGTCCTTTTACAAAGGCGCTCTAGTATGAAAGCTCAAATCTTTTAGCATAATTTTATTTTAGCAAGGAAATAGTGTGGAAGATGCACTGCATAGTTGGATCCAAAATGTTGTAAGATGACCTTATAAGGCCCTCCCCTTTATCATATGTTCGGGACCATGGATTTCTAGGAATAATTCAATTTTTTAGGACAAGTTGTTATCACCTGACCTTATAGCAGCTTAGGGAGTAGGAATTCTCTCCTTTTTTCCACAAGAAAAAGAGGCTCAAACCATTATAATTCTAAAAGAGGCGACCATAAATAAACATCAACCTCGAGTTTCTTTGGCATGGCTTCCCAGGGAGAACCTTATACTTGTGGGGGGGGAGGTGTTCTCTATATTTTTTATTCTCACTCTTTCAAGTTAAAATTTGGGTTGGGGGAAGGATTAAATAATTATGCTGAACTTGTGTCACTTAAAATTATTTTACTGTTTCTTTGTAGAAAGGATTCTGGAATAGACAAATATTTGAGGACTCTATGATTGTTATCAATTTGGTTAAGGAGGTTCAAATATTTCACAATATTTATTTTACCACATTTTTAGATAAAGTCCTTCTCATTAAAATAAGTTTTAACTCTTTCTCTTGTCAACATGTTTATAGGGAAGACAACCATCTTGTTGATTCCCTTTCTAAGCAAGGTCTGCAGTTGGCTATAGCACAGTGGAATATCTCACAACAATCCAATGTTGAACTTTTCTAACACTATCATAGGCCATTTCATAAGGGACCTTAGCCCCTTCAGAGGAAGCATAGTTGATTTTGATCATGCAAGTGTACTACCAACTTATATGAAACTTTGCTAGACAATATGTTTTATATACGTATTCAACACACATGTATGTATGTAGTTTTCAAAGCTCCTTGTTCCATACTTTTTTTTTGGCTGAACATGTTTTTGGCCTGTCTAAACAATGATATATGCTTCTTCTTGCATATATTGACACTATGTAATTTTATTTTCAGTAATAAAATTTCAATTCTTTCCTCGGAAAAAAAAAATATATATAAATTTAGGATCGCATTTATATTTGATATTTTAAAATGTAATATAAAAGTATATATGAAAATGGAATTGTAGAAATATTGATTTTTATTTTTGATGATCCCTTCATGGTGTGAGGTAGAGATACATGTTTGCATTTATAGACACTAAATTGTTTCAGTTTGTTTATGATATGTAGATATCACTTGAGGGTGCAAAGCATAGAGCATACACAAATGAGATGATACAAAATCTATATCAAATTTATTTAGAGAACAGACAAAAGGTTTCTCAAAAGACTATGACTCTTCGAACTTGTAGATATTAATATTCTCGACACCTCCTGAGCTCTACCCAAGTGAGAAGTGAAAGCTTCATTATGTAGATATTACATATGGTATTTATTTACTAGAAACCTATTATTGTGAGTCATCAAGTAAGTCTTCTGGACATCCACCTCGGGTACATAATTTTTCCTAAATAATATTTATGGAAAGCATGGACAATCACTCGTTCTATCATCCCTTAAATTCATTTGACATATGGAGGCCTAAGATTCTCATGGAAGAAATACTTTGACATGTATCACAAGGTGGATCTATTATTCCATATCCCATGAAACATGACTCATGACCAACTCTATGAAGTGGAGCTATTGTGAACAACCCATGATGCTTCCTTTTGTGTTAATCAACGTTGTTAGCATCATAAGGATATCCATCATATGGATCATGATAGTATCATCCTTCACAATTTAAACTAATGGAGGATCTTAATTTACATATTATGGGGCCATTGGTGGTAGAAATAAAAAGAATCTACAGAAAAGATTGTCATTCATATTGGTTGGCACACTTTGGTTTGACAAATGAAAAGATCCTCTAAATTTTGATCTGAGTTTCCATGTCTTTCCTACATTGTCACATTCTTCATAAACAAGATTCAAATCATAATTTTGGAATTCTTGTTTTATCTAAACTAGATTTGGTTGTATCTTGCAGAGATAATTTCTAAATGTAAAGTAGCAATGGATTGATAACGAATATATCAATCCAAGGAGATATCTCTTGGAGTGAATGCCTCCATGAACATGCTAAACTAGGAAGTCCAATCAAAATGTACTATAGTATAAAATTCCACGAAAATCCATATAGGATTCATATATTTAATTAAATCTAACATAACATAGTAATTTTGATCTCCACCAGTGATGGAGTGAAAAAAACTAACTAATCTTTTCCTACTCTAGGCTCTGGCGGATTTAATTATGGGACACTTGGAAATATATAGGCTCTAGCAGATTTAATTATGGGACACTTGGAAATATACACAGTTATTTACATGACACGCTATGTTGACCCAATAATGGATAATTCATTGGATCTCAACAATATAATTTATCCTATCTAATAGACAATCAAGATATGACTAGACAAAACAAGAATCACAATTTTGGATTTTTTTGATATTTCTAGCAGGGGATCTAGATAACATCTTCATGTTCATATTACATTGCTTATGTATCAACACATTTCCTTCTCTTGTCAGGATATTGAAAAGCCTAATTAGCCTTACCACGCTTGTATTAAGTGCTAAAGTTGAAACCATCCAGTGATAAAATCCATCTTAAAAGATTGTGGTTTCCTTTCTTAAGCAATGTGTTTGTTTGCAAGCATGGCCTTCATATGTTTGAGATCAATGTGAATAGTAAAATGCACTAGTTGAATAGGAACATTCTGAAATGATTAATACCTTGCTTGAGTACTAGTATTTCCTTGTGAAAAAAAGTATTTTAACTCTACTTCATTCAAATATATGGATGCATACATGTAGAGTTCTTTGTGCTTGGCATGTTTATGCAATAAGACTACTACCCAAATTTCATCAGATGCATTTGTTTTTAATATAAAGGTCATGTTTTTCTTTGGTAAGGTTAGGGTAGACAATTTTTTCACTTTCTATTTTATAATATGTACATTCTTGGTAATATTTTCATTCCAAGGACAAGCTTCTTCTTCAATTAGGCTTGCAAACAATGTACATTAGTGCCTTTATTTTCATAAAATTAACGGGTATAATTCAAAGAATTCAAGAAGTGGTTTTTGTCAAATATTTGGTTTGGAAATTATATGAGAACTCTCACACATGATCTTGTATATCTACTTTATCATAGGCCAATATGAAACCAAGATATTCAGTCCTTTTCTTGGCAAGTTCGATCTTTGTCTTTGACAAGTCTAAAACGCCTATTTCATTCAATTTGGACAAATTAGGAAAATTTTGGACTAAAAAAGTGTGAATTTAGATTTTGAAAGTTTCAATATCAACCTTTCTAAAACGCAAAAACGGGTTCTGAAAGTGGCAATATTGGATTTGAAAAGTGTGTTTTTCTATTCGAAGAGTGTGTTTTTTGACTACTTATGAACCTTAAAATTGTAGTTTTTGTTATAAAACTATGAATTTCAATTAAAAAAGTGAGTTTCAAATCAGAAAATGCGAATTTTGATTTGAAAAGTGTGAATTTTAAATAAAAAAATGCAAATTTTTATTTGAAATGTGTGTATTTTAAATAAAAAAATGCAAAATTTAATTTGAAAAGTGTGAATTTAAAATAAAAAAATGCAATTTCTGATTTGAAAAGTGTGAATTTCAAATAAAAAATGCAATTTTTTATTTGAAAATTGCAATTTTCATTTGTAAATGTTCATAGTTTTAGGGCGAAACATTCAATGTATAAAATATTCAGTCATTGTTTGAATAACAAGTCAATCCACTAAGTTATAACATAAAAAATGGTTTGTCCCGACTTCTATTTTCGTGGAAGAAGGATCGTCTGCCCCTTCTTTTCGTAGTTAATTGTGAAAACATATATATCCAACAATTCAGCTATATCCATAATGGAGAACAAAATAAGGATTGACCGACCCTTCTTGCAGTGTCGAACTATTATTAAAATAATATTGGGAATACGAAGGGTTGGTCGACCCTTCAATTTTGATGGAATTGTAAAAATAGAACACCTTGGAAGTTATAACATATAAAAATAGTTTGCTCCAACTTCCGTTTTTCGACAAGAAGGATCGGCCGCCCCTTCTTTCCATAGTTAATTGTGAAAACCTTTATCCAACAATTCAGCGATATCAATAATGGAGAACACAAGAAGGATCGACCAACCCTTCTTGCAGTGTCGAAATATTATGAAATGAATATTGGGAATAAGAAGGGTCGGTCGATCCTTCTTGCAGGGTCGAACTATTATGAAAATAATATTGGAAATAAGAAGGGTCGGCTGACCCTTTATTTAGGAGGAACTTTTAACAATAGAACACCTTGGAGAAGGAGAAGCCGCTCTTTCTCTGAGAATATTTCCACTTTCTAGCGAAGTCTTTAAAGAAAAAACGTCTATAAACTTTGTTGTTAAAATGTTGATATGTAGTATCCTAGGGTTACACGTGGAATGATCATATTCTGACATGTGGCATATTTGATTTAGCACATTGAGTATAGTGAGGTTATTAATTTTTATTTGATTTGGCACATTGAGTATAGTGAGGTTACTAATTTTTATTTGATTTGATACATTGAGTATAGAGAGGTTACTAATTTTTATTTGATTTGGCAAATTGAGTATAGCGAGGTTACTAATTTTTATTTGATTTGACACATTGAGTATAGCGAGGTTACTAATTTTTATTTGATTTGGCACATTGAGTATAACGAGGTTACTAATGCGGGTTTAACTACAACACAATCAGGAAATGAAAATTAACTGATAGTAGTTTTAAGGATTAGGCACATGCAAGATTACCCTGTAGCTGGAATGCTAATTGAAAAATTAACATGATTTTATTAATTTATGTTAATCATTTGCAGAAATAGTATGTATGAATTTATTAATTTATTAAGTTCTTTCTGCATCTTGTTCATAGTATGTAATTGTTTGGAGGAAATCTATGGAAATTGAATAACAAGACTTTTTCTATGGAATATGATGACTAACAAATTTTCCATATTGGTCTTTGTGTTTAATAAGAGCAATAAAGATCCCATAATGATAAACTGTAATGAATTTCCATGATTAAAACATTTCGGTCTGAGAAATGCAATTATCACATCTGTAATGATGATGGAGTACAATTTAATTATATCACGTATGATTTGATGTCAAATCTAAACAACTTATCATTATGGATTGGTTGGATCAATGACTATGAATTCAAATTTGGCAAATGTGAAAATCGCAGTTAGGAGCCTAATTGCAATTTTTAAAAATGGTAGAGGGGGAAATGGACAAGCTAAACTTCATTTAAATCACCCAGTGTAATCTCATCCATAGGATCAAGACAAATCGATGGTTTAAATAAACATGCAGGAAGGAAAATAAGGGTTGCGGGTTGTGGGTTGCAGAAATCCAAAGTGCAAAACTATTTTTAAGGCTCTTCCCGCAATCCGCAATTGTGGGTTGCGGATGTAAAAGACCACAATTATTGAAGAATATTTCTGCATCCACAATCTGCATTGAGGATTGTCGGTTGTGGAAAGAAAATGTTTCAAAACCAAAAACCAATATTTTGCAATCCACATTGCAGATTGCAGATTGTGGGTTGTGGAAAGAACCTGACTTTTGGAAAAACTCAGTGCTTTCTGCAACTCACAAAAACACTCAAAAATGCAAGAAAATTTCAAAGGAAAGTGTGAATTTCAAATCCACCTTAAAGTATGAATTTCAAAGTAAAGTGTGAATTTCAACTCACAATGAGTGCAATTTTCATTTTTAAATGTTCAAAATTTTAAGGTGAAAAGTCCAATGTCTTAAATATTCAATCATTGTTTGAATAGCTAGTCAATCGACTAAGTTATAAGATATAAAAATAGTTTGTCCCGACTTTTGTTTTTCGACCAGAAGGATCGGCTACCCCTTCTTTTCATAGTTAATTATGAAAACATTTATTCAACAATTCAGATATATCCATAATGGAGAACACAAGAAGGGTCGACCGACCCTTCTTGCAGTGTCGAATTATTATGAAAATAACATTGGGAATACGAAGGGTTGGTCGACTCTTTTGGTAGTGTCAACTATTATAAAAATAATATTGGGAATAAGATGGGTCATCCAACCCTACAATTGGGAGGGAATTGTAAAAATAGAACACCTTGTAAGTTATAACATATAAAAATGGTTTATGCCGTCTTTTGTCTTCAATCCTTGTTGTTTGTTGTGGAGCCTGATCTCCAGACTCAGAGATATTACTATTCAGCCGTGTTTGTACCCCAGCTTTATATGATATGTAAGAAGGACTGTACACTCACCCCAATCGGGGGGGTGTGGGGGGTGAGAAGCCTTGAAGGAAATCTTTTGGGTTGTTTTACGGGCCCATGGTTTTGGGTAACTCGTGGTATTTTTCCATTGTATCTACCTTATAAAAGAAAGAAATTGTAACACGGCTAGGGTTTATATATTAGGTTTTATGCATTGTAAAGATCTATGAGATTAGGAGAGAGACTATGAGACAGTGAAGAGGAAGTGCAACGGTTGTACTGCAGGTTGTCTCCCTTCACTTTGCTGGATGAAATAATAATAAGGACTGGTATCTTCAGTGTGGACGTAGCCCAAGTTGGCTGAACCACGATATATCTGTGTCTCTCTGGTAATGTGTATGAGTGATTATATTTTCATTTTTGTTTATTGTTATTGCTTTGTGATCCTATTTTTCTAACACTTGTTTTTCGAAAAGAAGGATCGGCCGCCCTTTCTTTTCGTAGTTAACTATGGAAACCTCTATCCATAAGTTCATCTATATCCATGATGAGAACACAAGAAGGATCGACTGACCCTTCTTGCAGTGTCAAACTATTATGAAAAGAATATTGGGAATAAGAAGGGTCGGCCGAACTTTCATCTACGAGAGAATTGTAAAAATAGAACACCTTAGAGAACGAGCGACCGCTTTTTCTCTGAGAATATATCTACTTGCTAGCAAAGTATTTGAAGCAAAACTTATATAATATTTGCGACACATGGAATGCATATATTGTGACATGTGGCATATTTGATTTTTAAAATTAGTTTAAATTTTGTTTAAACGAATATTAAGGATATTAATGGTACCATTTAACGTTTGGGGACTGTGAGAAGTATATCTTGCAGTTTATAGAGAAATGAGAAGTAGTTGGAGATGAAGATGGTGTAAGGAATTTTGTATAACTCATAAGTTGTTCCATAATACTCTTGCTAGCTCTAGTTTTTTCTCTTACTATAAGACATTCATGTATTGATTATGAAATCTAACATGGAAACTTTGATTTGAGCTCTCCTCCCGGCTCGGTAGATATGAGAAGTATAGCTTGCAGTTTGTGGAGAAATGAGAAGCAGTTGGAGATGAAGATAGTGTAAGGAATTTATGGTGGAGTTTCTGAGTAGAAGTTCCTTAATGAAGTTTAAAACTGATACACTCCAAATTAGGTAAATATAAACTTCTACACAGAACCTCAACCATAAATTCACAATTTAATATAATATGGTATACTTGATTCACATAGGATGAAACTTATGGAGAATATTATTAAGCTTGCTATAGGCCATTTAATGTGTTGGCAATAGGCATGTTGGCTGTTGGATTTTTAAGGAACCGATTGGAGTGATACATGTACGATTACTCCAGCAAAATCTGTAGTCTCTACAGATGATATCTATGACCGCCATACTGTGATAATTACCATTCCCCATCCAAGACTTTGTTGGTGACAAGACATAAACCTAATGTGGACTGAAGCATGATGAGATTATTCACACGAGTGATGCAATCTATCATTTACGGTGAATATTATTCAGCCTGCTGTAGGCCATTTAATGCACTGGCAGAAGACATGTTGGCCATTGGAGTGATACATGTACAATTACTCGAGCAAAATATGTACTGGGTACAGAAGATATCTATGACCACCATGATTCCGGCATACTGTGATAGTTACCATTCCCCATCCGTCCTAGACTCCCATCCCATTCAATCCATCAACACAGTGGCCACTCACTATATATAGGCTAACCATGCCCCATATCACAACAAACTGATATGGGAACAAAAGGATATTAGCACTGTCGAAGTCCCAATACATGGATTTGTCATTATGTTCCTGGGTATGCAACGAGCAGGGGACATAGGGAGATTTGTCGAATGTTGTTTTAGTACCAGACCATGTTGTCAGCTTCTTCTTACTCTTATTTCAATTCATGAATAGTTTCTCTAATTTTATTTTGCATGATGATATGTGTGCTCACACACTACCCCCGACTGCAATAAAATGATTATTTTTGCATTTGTTTGAAATGGTTTCTTTTTACAGCAGCGTGATAAATAGTTATTTGTTTGCTATGTAGGTATTCGAGAGAGATGCAATACCATCATGTCCAGGCTATCTTTGAATGTCTGTGCAGCAATTGTTGAATGTTGATTTAGTACCAGACCATGCTGTCAGCTTCTTCCTACTCTTGTTTCAATTCATGAAAATGGTCTAAGACTCATGGGGTGTTGTTTTACAAGCTTTGACAGATGACTCTTTAGCTTGATTTATTTCTCATCACCCGCTTCTGCAAAAACAGATTACTCTTTAGCTTGCTTTGACTCTTTGACAGATGACTACATATCCGCAAAAGGTTTTTCTTGGTAAGAAAGAATTTTTGTAGTCATTATTATACAGACATCTAATTTAAGTATTTGCTTATTTTTGCATTTTGTTGGAAATGGTTTATTTTTACAGCAGCATGATAAATAGTTATTTCTTTTCTATGCAGGTATTCGAGAGAGATGCAAAACCACCGTGTCTAGGCTATCTACTTGCTAATCTTCGGGTGTTAAAAGTAGACATGACGGGATATGATGGGAGTGAAATCCCATCAGCTTTACTAGACCATGCTATTAGCTTCTTCTAACTACGCCAAGTAGAAGGCTTCAAGCACTCTCGAAGTCCCAATACACCATGATATATGGGCATTTAGATCACTCTCAAACTCCCAATACATGGATTTCTCATTATGTTCCTTGGTAACAGTCAATTTTTCATCCATCTTCTTTCCATCACTCTTATTTCAATAACTGATTGGTATGCAACGAGGAGGGGACATAGGGAGATTAGTAGTCTTGGAATCTTTCTTCTCTAAGACAACATGGGCTATTGCGGTCGTCAACATTAGGCTTGCAGTAGTCGTTGAAAGCTTCGGTCGTCGAGAAGGTGAGAAACTGTGCGAGTGGTTGAATCAACATCTTAAATTACAGAGCATTCTATATCAAAGTTTGTTGAGCGACTCTTGGATGATGTAGTATCAGACTTAATGGCCAGTAAACTTCACCATCGCACATTTTTTGCACTATTCATCAACAAATAACTACAAATGGCATGAAGAGCTTACCAGTCTTTGCAAGAATATTCCCTTTGTAGCTGAAGGTGGGAAAATCATCAGGGTATTTTCTGATTTTTTCAGGGCGAAGAAACGTATTGTTCCCGGGGGAGATGTTGGAGGATTTTAGGTTAGTCGCCCGACTAGGTCCTCCATTCGACAACTTTAGAGAACATGTCAAGCCATTATGTCGATCAATGTTAAATTTTAATTAGCATTATAGTGTGTCTGGGAAGGCATGCATGAGTCGCTTGTTTTTTAAATTATACATGGATTGTGTTGAATATAATTGTACAACTGATAACAAAACTACTCATTAATGATAGTTTGTAAATTTCCTTCCTTTCTCTATTAATTGTTATTTCCAGTATTGACAGACTGCCAATTTCCTTCCTTTCTCTGTTAATTGTTATTTCTAGTAAATTATGTTAGTCTGTAAATTTCCTTCCTTTCTCTGTGAAAAAATCCATGTCTAAAACATTAAGTCATTGTTTGAATAACAAGTCAATCAGCTAAGTTATAGCATAAAAGGGATCGACCAACCCTTCTTGTTTAGATATATCCATAGTGGCGAACACAAGAAGGATTGACTAATCCTTCTTGCAGTGTAAAACTATTATGAAATAATATTGGGAATAAGAAGGGTCGGTTGACCCTTCAATTTTGAGGGAATTATGAAAATAGAATACCTTGGTAGGTAATAACATATAAAAGTAGTTTTTCCCGACCTATGTTTTCTGACAAGAAGGATCTGTCGCCCATTCTTTTCGTAGTTAACTGTGAAAACCTTTATCCAACAATCCAGCTATATCTATAATGGAGAACACAAGAACAAGCGACCAATCCTTCTTGCAGTTTCGAAATATTATGAAAATAATATTGGTAATAAGAAGGGTCGACCGACCCTTCTTGGAATTTCGACCTGTTATAAAAATAATATGGGAATAAGAAGAGTTGGTCGACCCTTCAGTTATGAGGGAATTGTAAAAATAGAACACCTTGAAAGTTATATCATATAAAAATGGTTTGTCCCTACTTCTGTTTTACGACAAGAAGGATCTGCCGCCCGTTCTTTTCCTAGTTAATTGTCAAAACCTTTATCCATCAATTCAGATATAGCCATAATTGATAATACGAGAAGGAGCGACCGACACTTCTTGCAATGTCGAACTATTATGAAAAGAATATTGGGAATAAGAAGGGTCTTTCGACCCTTCATTTAGGAGGTAATTGTAACAATAGAACACCTTGGAGAAAGAGTGGAGAAAGAGCGGTCGCTCTTTATCTAAGAATATTTCCACTTGCCAGCAAAGTCTTTAAAGCAAAAGCTCTATAAATTTTTTTGTTAACTGTTAAAACCTTTAACCAATACTTCAGCAATATTCATAATAGAGAACACAAGAAGGATCGACTAACCCTTCTTGCAGTGTCAAACTATTATGAAAAGAATATTGAGAATAAGAAGGGTTGGTGGACCCTTCATTTACGAGGTAATTGTAACAATAGAACACCTTGGAGAAAGAGCAGTCGCTCTTTCTCTGAGAATATTTCCACTTGCCAACAAAGTCTTTGAAGAAAAACATCTATGAATTTTGTTGTTTAAATGTTGATATCTAATATCCCAGGGTGACACGTGAAATTATCATATTGTGACACGTGCAATATTTGATTTGGCACATTGAGTATTAGAAATATAGTTTAATTATAATATTGACTCATATATAATATTTTCTCCTCTAAGCACCAATGAATCCATGCTACGTTTTATTCTCTATTAAACATTATGTTTTAAATATGCTTAGGTGAACTACAAGAGGAAGTGAATAATTATAGTATCATTTGTGCTCTCGCACTATCACTGCCTCTCTAGCTGTCAGTACACCCTATTATCTTCATCATTCACGTTGATCTAGATACTTGCAATCGTTGAGACCTATGGATTGGAAATATTGACACCTAAATCCTCCAAAAAACAAAGGTATTGAAGGAAAAGACCATGTTTTGATGTTCTGTGCTTATGTTTCATGTCCTAATCGGCCATCAAACCCAAATGGTTTCATGCACCCAGCTTATGAGATATTGAAAAATATAAATACTTGGAAATTGAAAAACAAGATTTATGACTACAAATTTATGGTTTGAATAATATAAGTACCTGGCAATTGAAATGTTCTGTTACAGATTTATGGTTTGAATAATATAAATACTTGTTAATTGAAATGTTATGTTACAGATTTAGATAAAAATATAAATACCTGGCAATTGAAATGTTCTTGCTAGTACAAATTTATTATTAAGACATAAAAATCAGTAGAAGCTATAATTCCTGGAAACTAAATTTACTTCGATCTTTCAACTTTTACAGAGCTTGGGCTCTTAATACATTTCATGACTATGAGCTTGAGCTCACAAACATAGACTCTTCTACTACAGGATTTATTTTGGATTTATGAGTTTTTACATCCAAAATTGATGTAGAAACTCATCCAAGTTTGAGGAATAATGACTCATTATTTTTGCAGTTGCAGGGGATGAGTCTACTGCTTCTATGTCTACAAGTCGAAGTTCGAATAAAATTTTAGTCTTTTATTACTCCTGCAAAGGATATGATCTGATTCAAGGATAAGAAGAATCTAGATGCCAGTGATACATGATATATAATAAACAACAGTATACATGATATATAGATACCAACAATATTACATGATACATGAGATATAGAATTATAGTCAAGAAAATTATCAAGAAGTATTCTATTACTCAGGACCAAGTACAATACAATACAATCTCTCAGTGCCGACCAAGTACATTACAATTCAATGTCTCAGTGCCTCCTGGAGCTGGATCAATATGGGTGTTCTTGCTGTCTGTTAAATTTTCTGAATTTACTTCAATATGATCTAGGATCTTAACTGAGAGAACAACATGTACAGCATATCTACAGCATATCAATCATGGAGACAATAATGAAAGCACACAAGAGACACAAAGATTTACTTGGGGAAAACCATAAAGGTGAAAAACCCCAATAACTTCCTCAGAGATAGATAGAGCAATGATACAACCAACCAAGAGAGATAGCCATAACCTAGCAGCAATCCTCCTCCTCCATAAGTGCGCCTCTCCTCCTTGAGAGCATGTGTGAGAAGTGAGTGAGTAAATAGAGTGCCTCCCGCACTCTATTTATACTTGACTTGACTTGCCTTTTTACCTAACTCATGTAGGCTCGAACTTTACCACATAACATAATGCTGAGTGGGCCGACCCCCAATAGGGTGGTCTAATAACCCTTTGACCCACATGGCCGACCCCCAATAGGGTGGTCTAATAACCCTTTGACCCACATGACTTATACAGGGCCGACCCCAAATAAGGTGGTCTAATAACCCATCAAGTATAAGTTACGACACTTACAATATAAATGACGACACTTCCTTATAGAGGAATAATACCATCTCTATAGGAATACAATATACATATATGTGAAATACATTCCGAAGTTACATATACATCAACACTCCCTCTTAACTAGGAAGGTATTTCTCAGCACAGTTCTTCTAGCACAAGTCATCTTCTCCGTATCATCGTCATCGATGCATCGTCATCATCATCACTACTGCTGCTATCTCAATCAATCTCTGAATCTACTCGTCATAGGAAGTTCTACAGAGCCAGTCCTTTTTCATACTGGATGTAGGCCCACCACCTGCAGGTCTTCGTCATCACTGGCCATACTGTGGAATCCTCAGGACTTTTACGTGCGTCACAAAACCTGGCTGCAGCATCCCAGGCTATTACGAGCACACAGCTCTACCTGTAGGATCTCCCAGGAGCACATTACATGTGACCCATCACAAAACCTGGCTGAAGCATCCCAGGCTGTTACGAGCACGCGGCTCTACCTGTCGGATCTCCCAGGAGCACATTACATGTGATCTCACCACAAAACCTGGCTGAAGCATCTGAGGCCTTTTTCATCCTGTCCAGATCTCCCAGGAGCACATTACATGTGATCTCACCACAAAACCTGGCTGAAGCATCTGAGGCCTTTTTCATCCTGTCCAGATCTCCCAGGAGCAAATTACATGTGGTCATGGCAAAACCTGGCTGAAGCATCTGAGGCCTTTTTCATCCTGTCCAGATCTCCCAGGAGCAAATTACATGCCATAGGACAAAACCTCGCAAGAGCATCTGCCAGATATCCCAGGGCACCGAATTACATGCCATAGGCAAAACCTCGAAAGACTATCTGCAGATCTCCCAGGGCACAAATTACATGTCCTCCCAAGCAAAACCTCGCAAGAGCATTTGCCAGATGTCCCAGGGCACCGAATTACATGCCATAGGCAAAACCTCGAAAGACCATCTGCAAATCTCCCAGGGCACAAATTACATGCTTTCCTGCACAACCTGATCCACAGCCATAAAGTATCATCTGATACTCATCAAACATCATCCTGATGTACACATGATCATCCTGATCATCATCACTGCAACATCCTGCTGCATGTCATCTGGAGAAGCTCGTCATCCACGATCATCCAAGTATACATAGATACATGATCCACACAATGTATCCATCGGCATACATGATCTACCTGATCATACAAAGATACATGATCCACACAATGTATCCATCAACATACATGATCTGCCTGATCATCATCACTGCAACATCCTGCTGCATGTCATCTGGAGAAGCTCGTCATCCACGATCATCCAAGTATCTACCTGATACGTACATAGATACATGATCCACACAATGTATCCGTCAGCATACATGATCTACCTGATCATACAAAGATACATGATCCACACAATGTATCCATCAGCATCCAACATGATGCGCTCATACAAAATACATACACATGATCCATCCGATCATATCCAGCATCCAACATGATGCATATACAAAATACATAAAATGATCCAATTGATCATATCCAGCATCCAACATGATGCGTACATTCATACATAAAATGATCCAACTGATCATATCCAGCAGAAACTAGAACATCATCCTGATGTTCATCATCCAGCGCTTACATCCACAGCCATGTGAAGGATCCTCCTTCCAACATGCTTGGAATGGCTTCAGCAAATGTGTCCATCACTTCTTCCTCGAAGTGTCCTTGATCTGAATAACGCCAAGCCTCTCTCTGAAGTACTCGAACTTCACCCTGGCTAGTGGCTTCGTCAGCACATCTGCAATCTGCTCGTCCGTCACAACATATAGGAGCTTCACAGCTCCTCTCTGCACCATATCCCTGATATAGTGGTATTTGATCTCTATGTGTTTCGACCTGTCATGAAACACTGGGTTCTCAGACAGCTTCACACAACTCTGGTTATCACAGAAGATACCAGTAGCTTCCAACGGGAGATCAAATAACTCCGACAGTAGCTTCTGTAGCCATACTGCCTCACAACTAGCTGAACAGGCTGCAACATACTCTGCCTCAGCTGTACTCAGTGCTACGCAGGATTGCTTCCTGCTAAACCAAGAGATCACACCTGATCCCATACTGAAGCAACACCCAGATGTGCTCTTCCTATCTGCAGCACTGCCAGCCCAATCTGAATCAACATAACCCTGCAGGTTAAACTTTTGATTCGCCTCATATCTGAGCCCATAATCCACTGTACCCTTCAGGTACCTCAGAACATGCTTTACAGCAACCAAGTGAACACTCCTCGGATCCGTCAGGAATTGGCTCAATGTGTTCACAGCAAAGCAAATATCTGGTCTCGTGTTCGTCAGGTACATCAAGGACCCAATAATCTGACGATACATAGAAACATCAACTGGCTCAGATGAAGCATCACAAAGAAGCTTCAGATTCGATGCCATAGGTGTGGTCATGGCCTTGCAATCCATCATCCTGAACCTCTTCAGGATCTCTACTGCATACTTCCCTTGTCCAAGGAAGATTCCTTCTGCACTCTGCCACACCTCCATGCCAAAACCAAATAGTGCATCATCCCCAAGTTCTTCATCTCGAACTCGACAGTAAGCTTCCGCTGCGTGTCGGCAATCAATCTATCTTCACCATACCAAGTTCTGTACATATATGATTTCCTATCATGTGTCTCAGAACCAAGTGGCTGCTCCACATACACTTCTTCTTCAACTACACTATTCAAGAAAGCTGTCTTGAATCCATCTGGTGTATCTTCTATTTCATCACTTTTATATTTCTCAATGCTGCCATCTGCAACATGCTTGATCTGATAGTTCCATTTGGAAGTCATAGCAAACTTCCCTTCATGTCTTGGGATTACATCCCAAACATCATTCTTCATGATCGACGGATCATGGCATTCCATTTCTTCATCCCAGATCCTGGGAACTTCAATATCTTCAATATCTTCAATAGATATCTTTGTTGCTAGAACAAATGTTGTAATTCTTCTTTTGTAGGAGATGGCATACGATCTTTCCTACACAACAAGTTAAATTGCATGATTAGAAAACATCTCATAGTTTTCAGAACAAATTCTTACACATAAAGAAATATGCCATACAGTCATGCAATTATCTTAGCCAATGCTTCAATACAACATTTATCCATATTCCGTAACTTTCTAGATGCCTTCCAATCTCTACCAGAACATTGTTAAGAGTGTGCACAGCTCCCAACATGTCAGCAAAGAGGTTTCATACTAGATAAGTAGCAATGGAATGTTGTACAGTGCCATAGGCCACTTACCCATGCATATTAGGAGTATACTATTCATTAATGCAATTATTCTAATATGCATAATACACAACCTAATTCTAGGAACATCAGTATATACATTATTGAACATTATTATTTAAGAAATGACAATTCAAATACTTATCTTTGTTTGTTCGTTGGGTGGACTCCCTCTGAGTCTTCGCTTCCTTGCAGGAGCTATTGGAGTCCTAATCTGAAGTAGCTTCTTCTACATCTTTTGATGTGGAATGTAGAGAGATGGTCAACTCCCTCTGAATATTTGCATCCTTGAATAAACCACTGGAGTGTACTCCCTCTTGATCTTTGCTTCCTGGATTACCTGTTCTTGAACTCATATTCATCCTTGGTCCCTATGCATGCTTATTAGTATCATGATTAAATCATACATATAATATTAAAGCACAATAATCTCAAGCATGTATAGTCATAATCATTTCAAACAGAAATAATAAGCATTAGCATTCAAGGTTTATGTAGGATTCTTATGGTTAGTTAAAGCATAAGAAACATAACGTGTCTAAACCTATAATTACTCAAAGCTATGACTCTTCGGGTTAGTCATATCATCAATCAAGAGAAGAGATATAATATGCATAAGACCATGACTATTCAAACCTATGGTTTCATGATTCTTCTGGTTAGTCAAATCAATCAATATAAGAGACATATTATTTTACTTATATTCCTATTTGACCATAGGACTTTTCTGGTTAGTCATATCATTAAACAAAGTAAAAAGCATAATATGCCTAAACCCATGATTACTAACTTTAATTAATAATCATAATCAATCATGCCAAGTATACTTATATAAAGGATCTTATCACAAGATGAGATTGTAACTTGATATAGGAAAAACATACCTGGATTAGCATGCTAGCTAGTTATGTCTTAACATACTCATATGATGTCTTCTTGTTCTTCTTCAATGACCTGTGCTAGTAACCTGTATATCTCATAGGTTAGCCATTATAAAACCAAGTTATACATACCTCGTAAATGGATCTTCTATGAGATCCATGATAATGGATGAATCTTTGTCCTCATGTTATCATGATCATATGTGCTTGGACCAAAACATGATTTGTCTTTCTTGGTGTACCTTCAATGTTAGTAGACAACATAAATCTCATACAACACCATAATGCATTAGTACAATCATAAGTGTCAACACCCTAACCAATGAATATCTTCTATCATGCATTCATAATTTTGTTAAGGTGATACGACAAATCTAAAAACAAAATTGTACTAACCATAATAACATGAAGACAAACATACCATAAAATTAATCATGGACAAATATCGAAACATACCTCGATGAGTCATACCTGTTAAGGTCGCTTGTAATCTTCTTATGTAAGGCCTTGGCCTCATCTCCCTCTCAAACAGGAACTTCTTTACTCATGCAGATGATCAATCCATCTTCTTCTAGGATTAACCCAATCCACTTGATTTGCAAGAACTGGACCTGGAGCTGGATATGGGTTTGTCAGAGAAACCCCAAAAATTCAAGCTTTGAATTTCAAACTTTTGAAAGGATAGAAATATGCGCCTTGATGAGCTGATCAAACTGGTATATTCAGAATTTGAAAACTGCAAAGTTTCACTCCTCAATTTTGCCTTTGAAACTCCCGGATTCACTGGACGTGATCCTGAACTAGGGTTTGATGAAGCCCACTCTTTTTCCCCATCAAAATGTTTGATCCAAAGCTCTAAGCTTCTATTTTTCTGAGGAGCTTCCAGCCGTGGTCACAGATTTCAAAAATTCCCATTTTTACACAAGCCCTAATTTTCCACTTTTCTGATCAAAGTCCCGAACTAGGGTCTAATCAAGCCCGGCCTTCTGCCCAACCAAAAATTCTGATCTTGGTCTCTAAATTTCTATTTTGATGAGTAGCATCCAACCGTGGTCTCCGATTACAAAAATTCCAACTTTCTCCAAAGCCCTAAATTCCAGAAGCCATGAATGAAGGTACCAAAAAATAATTCTGTTTTGACAGAAATATGTACCTGATTGTTTCTGGTGTAACTCCGAAATTTTTGATCCACAGGGTCTGAAAAGTTTTTCGAAGATAGCCTGACCTGTTAGCTTTCCATCCTGACAGGTCTGACCTCAATTGGATGTTCTGAGAGAGAGTTATGCCAAATGTCGCAACGTGACCTGTTTTGGGAAAATACAGGAGAGCGAACTTGTACGGCGTGCCACGTGTAACTGTTTGACCTTCGGCTTCTGAAAAAGTTTTCTGAGATAGCTCGGCCCGTTATATTTCCATCCTGACATGTCTGACCTCAATTGGATTCTCTGAGAGAGAGATATGCCAAGTGTCACAACGTGACCTGTTTATGGGATAATACAGGAGAGCGAACTTGTACGGCGTGCCACGTGTCACTGTTTGACCTTCGGCCTCTGAAAACGTTTTCTGAGATAGCTCGGCCTGTGTACTACCTGTAACTTTTCATGAAATTTCATTTGGAGCTTCCTAGCCCAAGTTATGACCTTTTTCCCAAGGTCACCTGATTTTGACTCAGATCTGGAAGAGGCAGAAACCCTATATTGGACAGATCATAAATCACAAGGTACAACGAATTAGAGGTTGTCCTTCGGACACAAGATACCTAGAGATCTTAGCTTCGGCCTGTAACAATTTCAAATCCGAAAACTTCGCCAAAACGGATTTATAGCGAAAGTTCTACGATGACTGGTTTTTGCTATATCAAGCCCTAGCATCGTAAGTGCAACAAGTGTCATACATGCCATATCATGACTTCTTTCAGGCTAGCTCTGATACCATGTTAAATTTTCTGAATTTACTTCAATATGATCTAGGATCTTAACTGAGAGAACAACATGTACAGCATATCTACAGCATATCAATCATGGAGACAATAATGAAAGCACACAAGAGACACAAAGATTTACTTGGGGAAAACCATAAAGGTGAAAAACCCCAATAACTTCCTCAGAGATAGATAGAGCAATGATACAACCAACCAAGAGAGATAGCCATAACCTAGCAGCAATCCTCCTCCTCCATAAGTGCGCCTCTCCTCCTTGAGAGCATGTGTGAGAAGTGAGTGAGTAAATAGAGTGCCTCCCGCACTCTATTTATACTTGACTTGACTTGCCTTTTTACCTAACTCATGTAGGCTCGAACTTTACCACATAACATAATGCTAAGTGGGCCGACCCCCAATAGGGTGGTCTAATAACCCTTTGACCCACATGGCCGACCCCCAATAGGGTGGTCTAATAACCCTTTGACCCACATGACTTATACAGGGCCGACCCCAAATAAGGTGGTCTAATAACCCATCAAGTATAAGTTACGACACTTACAATATAAATGACGACACTTCCTTATAGAGGAATAATACCATCTCTATAGGAATACAATATACATATATGTGAAATACATTCCGAAGTTACATATACATCAACACTGTCAACATGGGTGTTCTTGCTGTCAACATGGGTGTCATTGCTATCAACATGGGTATTTTTTCTATCAACATGGCTATTCATGCTATCAGCATGGCCATCCTTGCTGTCAACAAGGCCATAATTCATTGCTTTCAACATGGCTCTTCTTCTTGCTCTCAATATGGATCTTCTTGTTGTCAACATAAAGATTTTCATTTTCAATTAGGATATTCCCAGAGGACTGCTAGAAGCCTAATGTTGACGACAATGGTTGTTCATGTTTTTTCAAAGAAGTGTCCTGTGAAACAATTACCGCAACCACCAATCAATATTGGTGGCAAGCAAAAGAATGCCAAATCGTGGTATTGGGGATTCGAGAATGCTCGAAATGCCCATATATCATGGTGTGGTGAGGATTTGTCAGGGAAGATGAATCGAAATGCTCATATATCACGAATAGAACTGGGGAGCGACCACAAGAATCAAATATTTTTGACAAAACAACAAAAGAAACAAAACAGAGGCCGTAAATAAGAGTGCCATGACTTATGGAAGATTTCGTTTTGCAGCGATATGGGGTATGGTTTAGCCTATATATAGTGAATGGCTAGTGAATTGGTTAATTGAATGGGATGGGAGGGATGGGGAATGGTAATTAGCACAGTATTGTGGGATGGTTATTTTCTATTTTTTCATTTCAAGGATAAGGAAATTTACTATATTATATAATACTGTTAATTCTTTTTATGAAATTTCTTTCTTTTTTATAATTTGTTTATCCATGCCGTTGCAATAAAAAGTAACATGTTTCTATTTTAAAAAAAAGAAAAAGAAAAAGTAAAATGTTTCTATTTAAAAAAAAAACAATAAAGAATGTTTCTCTTTAAAAAGTAGAATGTTTCTATTTAAAAATTAAAAAAAAATGTTTCAGTTGTAGTTGAAAAATTGGGTGTTGGTGCATCCAGCAAGTTGGAGCTTGCAAAGTAATTGTAAATATAATTTTGTAATATTAGAAATAGTTGGTGGTTTTCCCAATTGGTCTTCCACGATAAAATTGTGTCTTCCATTTTCTTTGTTTATTAAGTTTTTAATTGTGATAAAATTTAAAAATAGTGAAAATACTGATTCACCCCCCCTCTCCCTATTGCTTGATATCCCAACAAAAATATGGAACAGTCCGATGCAAAGATTACATGTTGGAGGAATAATGACTAATTATTTTTTTGGTTGTAGGAGATGAGTCTACTGCTTCTATGTCTACAAGTCGAAGCTCTAATAAAAGTGTAGTCTTTCATTACTCCTGCAAAGGAGATGATTTGATTCAAGGATAAGGAGAATCTAAAATGTTCAAAGACTTTGTTGGTGACAAGACATAAACATAATGTGGACTGAAGCACGATGAGATTATTCACATGAGTGATACAATCCATCATTTACAACGAATATTGTTCAGAAGCCTACTGTTCGCCATTTAATGAGCTGGCAGCAGGCATGTTGGCCGTTGGATTTTCAAGGTATCGATTGGAGTGATACGTGTATGATTACTCAAACAAAATCTATAGTCGGATTGGAGTGATACGTGTATGATTAATCGAGAAAAATATGTATTGGTTACATATGATATCTATGACTGTTGGCTGGTTTTCTGGATAGACCCGGGTTTTCAGGAAGCGCAGCAACAAATACCCATTACCGCACTGGCCCTTTCAGCAACGAGCTGCGCAGCAACCCGAGGTCTCACCCGAAGTGGCTATGGGGGGGCTAAGAAATCAGGTTTCCTTAACCAGGGCGGTGTGGAATCCACAGTCTTCTCTCTTCCATCCTTCCGCAATAACTTCTGAATGGAGCGTCTGATTCTTCCACAGGTCATACAGCGCAACAACGCTGGGGCTTACTCGCCTTAGCCTAGCTGCGCGGCACCTCCGTGTCTGCGCACGAGGCGTTTACCCGCTACATCCGCTACACGCTATGTATCGTCTCTGCTTCCACGCCACAACGCAGTAACACATTCCTTAAGCACTGCAGCGATAGTGCTCTTACGGACTCCTTCGATAGTGCACGAATATAACTTCTAAGGGAACTTCCAGGACTTGCTTTATATACTCATTCATAAAGATAACAAAACATTCATGTAAACACAGATAGTAAAACATAAATATGCATTCACACAACACAGCATCATAACAACGAGAATTATGTGGTTCACCTCCAAGGGGAAATCACGTCCACGGGAGCTTCTATCTTATATTATCTCAAAATGGGAATTACACAGTCCTGCTGCGCACACAGCTGCAGCCTTAGATCTTTCCGGGAAACTCCACGCACATATCTGGGAGCCCTTCTCTTAGATCTACTCTCTTCTTCTAGAGAGATTACAATGAATCAGACATCAACGTAGACTGTCTGCAACTCAGTGACTAGCTCTACAGCTATCCAACTCTTCTAACTCATCTAACATCTAACCTCTAATCTCTCTAACGTCTAACGTCTAACCTTTTCCCTTTACAATTACACATATATATAGGTGGCCCTGAGGGTCGCACCTTTACAAAACTGTGGGCCTTTCCCAGCAGTAATCCCCAAAAACCCTAACCGCGGAGATGGCTAGGTGTACTGTAGGTGCCGCTTGCAGTCATGTCGTCGCTTCCTACAGGTTCCGTGATTTCCGGCGTAGATTGCGGGTATGGCCGCCACTTCATCGTTCTCTGCTCCTTATCCTTCACCTTCAATGCTTTGGTCCGTTGCTCTTCCTTGGTCAGAGAAACCATAACTTCTGTACTTAGCCTTAATGAGGGTAGCTGAGCCCTCTATTCCGTCGCTTCCTTTATTGTTGTAGCTGAGCTTTCTACTTGGCCACATTCACTCTCCTTTGACGTGTGCGCATGAGCTTCATGATTTCCAGCCCATAATCTACGCTGATCTCATCCATCTGGCACTGTACTGCGCACTGTTCACTTCTGCCCAAAATTGGTGCTTTTACTCAAAACTAGCACTTCTTTCCCTTCAATACTTGTGCTTTTTCCCCAAAATTCACAGCTTTACTATAGCTGCGGCCTATGCTCCAACTGGCCCCTAACAATTACTTGTGGCTCATCCCTAAGCCACTTGCACTAGCATGTGGTCGCTTTAGTTCCGCATTTTCCTTTGCTTGGGTTGCAGCAAATGCTTGCTTCCACTGCGCAATAGTGGAGTCCATTTCATCCACGCACTCCGCAGCTGTCTGCACCATGTCTGAACTGGCTTCTTCTTCAGTTATGCCATCAACCAACTGTTGAGATTCGGCAAATTCTTTGATCTTTTCCTCGGCTTGGGTAGCAAGTTTAGCATACTCATCCATAAATGGCTGAATGTTGTTGGTGAGATTAGCATCTTCATTTCTGAGCTTGTGCAGTTGTTGTTGTACTTTGCGCACTTCGATCATTTTCCTCATTTTGGCTAAGCCTTCTAAGGCCTTAGCTTCTTCACTTAGAACAGTTAGGGACTGTTCTGCTGCTTGTTCCTATTCCAAAAAGCCGACTTTGAAAGGGAGCTTCTCAAGCTCATCCCAAGCCTCCATAGCTTGGGTCATTATGTTCTGGGCTTCATTTGCTCTGCACTTCATTTGTGTGGAAGCTATGCGCAGTGCTTCAAATTGTTCCTACCTATCATCTATAGGAGGTGCTGCGACACGAGATTCCAACTCGGCGATCTTCGCTCTATGGTCCTCAGCCATAGAAACTATTTCCTGCTCTAGGGATTTCACCCTTCCGCCAATAATTTGCACTTTCTCAACCAGAGGAAGGTCTGATTGAATCTGGCAGGCCGGCATCTCCTAGGCGATTTCATCAACTGCGTTTCTTATCCCAGTGTCTTGTGCCTCATAAAGTGCAAGCTGGTTAGAGATGTTCTTATAGCCTGCCTTCAGCTCTATTTCCTACGATTGCAGTCTTTGGTTTGCATGGAATGTGGAGAGCTCTCTAGCTCTCAGCTCAATAGAGACTTTCTCTTGTACTAACTGCAAAGTTTCTATCGGAATCAATGACAAATTTATCTCAATAGGGCCAACCGTATTTACCTGGGTTGCAGCCAAAGGATCTGGGAATGTCATACTTGTAGGCGGGATGTGAACGATAGTATGCCTCTCTGCAAGTACTTCGACCCGGTCGGTGCTTGTAGATGCATGCGGCACCTGTGAACCGGATGCTGGTGCATGGGTCTGTGCAACTCTTCCTGCGAGACCATTCAACTCCACGAGCTGCAGGTCCAGAGCACTTCTGATGTGATCCTGCGAGGTCCGCAGCTCACAAAATTGCTCCTTCAGGTACTGGTCGAACCCCGCGAAAAGTGTCTCAGAAGGATCTCTTGTCGCTTCTGCGGGGTGCGACAGCTTCTTCTTCTTTGGAGGTGGTCCTGATGGACCTTCATCAGTTTTCTCCGCGGCCTTTTCCTTTCCTTTATCTTTTTCTTGCGCATCAGGGGGTAGCGTTGCAACAGCAATTTCAGCGGCCCGCCTCCATTCGTCTGGCTAGGACTTCACAATTTCTTTGACATCCTGAGTAGTCATCCTGTAGAGGCCAACGGCCCATTCTTCATGAATTCCGCAAGGGCGGAAGTAAATTTCATGTAAGTTGGCAGAAAAGACCAACTTCGTTCCATAGATTTGTGTTGTCTCCTCAGTCAGCCTCGGCATCTCTTGGATGGTGTCCTTGAGGAGATGGTAATATTCATAGAACACGACGAGGTTCATCTTGCGCTTCGCGGGATTACTAGAATCCCAGAGGTTGACATAGCGCATCCCTGCAACCTCTCGTGCGCGGCGCGGAAGGAACTGAGTGTTGGGGGGCTCCTTCCACCCGACAAAGGTGCATAAAATCAAAAGCCAAGAAAAATGGAACAACTGACCAGGGGTGTCATGAACATTTCGGCAGTCTTCCAAGAAAGAATTCAGGAGGAAGAGAGACCAGTTATACTGCTCTCCCTCTGCAACTGTGATTGCGAGCTCTACAACAGCTCTAGTGACTTCTTTAGGTCTGCACTTTGTGAGAAGTCTGCCTACAAGCAGACTGCCTGTGAATCTAAGTGCTTCATCTTCAAGTGTAGTGAGGTCATAAGCCCGACCTCCTCTCAGCAATTTGTATTTCTTCACCAGCTGTGCAGCCAACTTTCTGTCCTTATCTTTACCAACAAAATGAACATTGGGGTCCTTAACAACCTTAGATAGGCCGGTAATACAATGAATCAAGTCCACATTCAAATCGATTGGCCTCCCCTACCAAATATAACCACCATGAACACAGGATAGTAGGGCCTTAACAACTGCATTTACTTCATTGATACGCCAGAAGTGCGGTAGATTCAACAGGTTCAATAGTCCAGGCCGCTCGAGATTTGCTGCAAATTCCTTCGGGATGAATTCATCAACCTTTCTAGCGAGATTATGGACTACTGTCAGATAGCGATCCGGTACGAACTGAGGATACGCTCTATAGTCTCCCAAGTTGAAATCAGAGAACCTAACTAGTGGAAGGTGTCCAAGCAGGGACCCTTCTTCTCGCACGACTTCCGCCATTGGAGGCAGCGGAATTGGATACTTGGCATTCTTCGGAATATGCACTTCGGGTGCATCATCTGGACACGGAGAAATATAGTGAACCAGAGTGGCCAAGGGCTCTGAAACGGGTTCGTCCGGCTACTACTGTTGAGACGCCATCGTGCCTAGGGATTGTTTGGGATCAGACCAACTAGGATGCGTGTAAGCCGAGGTCATCACCGGGGTAGCCATGTCAAAATATAAGCCTCTGCGCTTGAATTGATGAACAAATTATTTAGTTGATAGGTTCTCCATCATGAACCGGTATACACAACAAGCACTTGAATAGACAAATGGCAGAACAACGTAGGATATGAACGCTGAAAATAAAGGGAGCAGTCTGTAGAATACGGCTCTGAAAACAATGACTTAGATTCTCAAACAAGTTATGATACAATTCGAGGAAAGTAACGCGAACATATACGAGTACGGGGCATTTATAGCTAAAGGCGGTAGTAGATGCGGACAAGTGGGGCTAATAGCCGTAGGCACCTATGCATGAGTTGACAACCCCCCTACCCCCGCGCCTCTGCGGTGCATTAATTGCGATGGACGGGCTCTGACAGCCTTTCAGGAGATGAGCTAAGGCCTTCATCTCATTACTTAAATGCGAATCTTAGGGAGATCACGCCGAATCTGTCAGAGCAAATACAATTAATTGGCGATCTTATCCTTCATTAATATTCAGACGCGGCTATAGGACTACCGTAATTCAAATTTTCGGTGGGTCACTTCAGCATAGGTAACTGTGCACATGGAGGGCTCCACGATGAGGAGAAATCCTCGAGCGACAAATTGACAATCAGGAACTCCGCAAGAGCGACGGTTTGACAACCCAGTGAAAAACTTCGCAAGAGCACAAAATAGGTTCCCTCCAAACAGGCTTTATTGATATGCATGGATGTTTCAAGGAACTGCGCGGGAAGCTGGAGACTGAAAGTGTCTCATGATTTTCATGTAGACTGTGATAAGTGTGATGCATCTTTCAACTACACTGGGCATCTGCACTTCTTTAGGAATTAATTAAGTCGACAGGGCGGAGTGGCTGTTGCAATAAAGCTTGAGCCGACTCCAGTTAATCATTGTGGTTAGCAATTCTCCATTAAGCTTTGCAAGCTAAACTGCTCTTCCTTCTGTTATCTTCATCGCTTGAAAAGGGCCTAACCAATGTACATGAAACTTGCCTGAAAACTTGATGAATTTGCTATCATAGAGGAGTACGAAGTCTCCTTCTTGAAAAACTTTATTCTTAATATGCCTGTCATGCCAAGCTTTCTGTCTTGCCTTCTGCACTTGTTGATGGAATCCAGCTAAAAGTCTGTCTTCTTCTAAGGCAAGAAGTTGTGAGAGTCTTTCACTCATAGTATCAGTATCTGCCATTTCTGTAATTTGCACAATTCTGAGATTGGGAACAATGTATTCCATGGGCATAACTGCTTCTTGTCCATACACCAAACTGAAAGGTGTGTGACCTGTTAATTTCTTGCATGTGGTTCTGTAAGCCCATAACACAGCTGTGACTCTAAGGTCCCAATCATCTCTTTGTTGATTACAGATCTTTGTCAGGGCATTCTCGAGAATCTTATTGAATGCCTCCACCATACCATTAGCTTGTGGGTGGTAGGGTGTACTCTTATGGTGACTAATGTGGAATTATTTAGTAAGGGATTCTATACTCTCATTCAGGAAATGGGTGCCCTGATCACTCATTAGAATCAGTGGACATCCAAACCTAGTGACAATATTATCAAAAATAAATTGTGCGGCAGTGACAACATCGCAATTCTTAACTGGCTTGGCCTCAGCCCATTTGGTGAGGTATTTCATAGTTGTGATGATGTATCTTGCACCGGTTCTCTTTCCTGGTGGGTTGATAGGTCCCACAAAATCAATGGCCCACTTATCAAAAGCATGCAGTGTTATCTGGGGTCTTAGCGGCATTTCATCTCTTCTTGAAGGTTTTCCTGTTCGCTAGCACACATCGCAACATTTACAGAATTCCTTAGCATCCTTGTGCAATGTTGGCCACCAAAGACCTGCGGCTAAGATCTTCTGCGTAGTTGGCTTTCCTGGGAAATGGCCTTCTACACTCCCTAAGTGCGCTTCTATGATTATGGAGTTCTTCTCATGTGGTAAGATACATCTGCGCAAGACTTCATCGGGGCCCAACTTATAGAGCTAGCCTGCTATCAAAGTGAAGTCTGCGGCTTTGACAACAAATTGTTTCTTCTGCTAGATTGTATACTCAACTGGTGCTTGCCTGGTAGTGAGAAACTCAAGAATATCGGAATAATACTCATTGGCTGCTTGAACAGAAAATAGCTGCGCATCAGGAAGATTGTCCTCCAGATATGTAGGTTCCTCCCCTGACTCTATCCTAGATAAATGGTTGGGTCCTGCATTCAATCTACCTGGCTTCACAATAACCTCAAAATCATACTCCTGGAAGAGCAGTAGCCATCTGCAAATTCTTCCCCCTAACACTGGCTTATTGACCAAGTATTTCAAAGCAGAATGGTCAGTATACATTTTAAAATGAGCACCCAATAGATAGCGTCTGAACTTCTGTAAGGCATACACCATAGCTAGTCTTTCTCTTTCTGTAGTGGTGTAGTTCTTCTCAGCTGTGGACAACTTTCTGCTAGAATAAGCAATGGCGTGGTCAATATCTCCTTCTCCCGGTTGTGTCAGCACAACCCCCAAAGCTATGGAAGAAGCATCTACATGAACATGAAAGGGTTTTCTCCAGTCTGGGAAGACTAGAATAGGCACTGTAATCATATTTTCTTTAAGTGTGTCCAAGATCTGTCGGCATTCTTCTGTCCATTGGAATTTCGAATCCTTCTTCAGCAATCTTTCCATAGGCGCAGTAAACTTTGCATAACCCTTGATAAATTTTCTGTAGTATCCTATATGTCCCAATGTAGTGCGCAATTGTTTGACTGAGTTGGGCGCAGGTTAGTTAGCAATGATGGCAACCTTTGCAGGATCCATCATGAGTCCTTTTTTGCATACAATATGACCCAACAGAATACCGAAAGGAGCACATAAAATACATTTTTTCAAGTTAAGGGAAATCTGATACTATCTACATTTTTCTAACGTCATCCGCAAATTCCCTATATGGTTCTTTAGTAAACCAAACAGAGTCTAGTCATCAAAATAGACTTCTAGAAACTTATGGATGAATTCTTTAAAAACAACAACAACGACTCTCGAGAAGATAGCAGGTGCGTTTTTAAGACCAAAGGGCATTACCGTATACTGGAATGAGCCCCATTCAGTCGCAAAAGTGGTCTTATGGCGGTCTTATGGCGGTCTTCTAGATGGATTCTGATATGATGGTATCCCAAAAATCCAACAGTGAAGGAGTAAGCCTCTTGTCCTCCAACATTGTCAAGCACTTCATCTGTAAAGGGCGTAGGAAATGGATCATGCGCGGATGCGTCATTCAACTTGCGTAGGTCCATGCAGAGTCTTATTTCACCTTTTGCCTTTTTCTCTTGTACCACCATAGGACTAATCCAATCACTTTCTTCTACTGGCTCAATGATACCTGCTGCGAGCATTTTATCAATTTCTTCTCTAACCTTTTCTTTATATCGCGGGTTCAACCTGTACGGGCGCTATTTTACTGGCTTGGCATCCGCTTTCAAAGGTATGTGCATAACTCCTAAATCTCCTAGGATGCATTTCATTTCTGTAAACTTGGTAGGAAAGATATCCTGGTAGTCACGTAATAAATCTGCAATCTGGCCAATAGTGTCATCATCCTAATAATCTCCTATAGAACCAAACTTGGGTTCAGCTTTTGTACCAATGTTAATCTTCTTGAGTTTGATGTGTTCTGTAATGGCAGGGATATCAAACTGAGGGCCTTCAACTTTGCGCGTCCCTTCTGATTCTGGAATATTGATGTTGCGAGGATCATCATCCTCTTCTTCAGTGGTGAAATTATAGCATTCCAGGGCATGTTCCATCTGGACAGCCCAATCTGATTGAGAATATTCTGGTAAAGGACATTGTTCAAATACCTTCTTTTTAATACACTTTAAAGCGTGATCGATGCTTGGTGTTCTGACTCAAAGTTGAAAGTAAGTTGAAAACTTTCCATCATAAGAGGCCAAGTGATAGTGCCTTTGCACAATTCTGTTTCAGTGTACCAGTTCCTTGGAACTGTATCCAACGTGTGGATGAATAGGTGAACCCACTCATCCTCTGGAATATCTGACCATTGCTGAATACATGCTTCGACGTGTGACTGGGGGTCGCTCTGTCCATCATATTTGCACAACACTTCTGCTGTAGTTTCCTGAAATCTACGCAGTATCAATCTGCGATAGTCTTGCCATGTGTCAATATTTTTTTTATGCGCACCCCACCATCTTGCGGGTGTAGCGCGCAGTGCTACATCCAATGCTTGTATGCACTGTTCGTCTGGAATTTCTTGTTCATATGCATGTATGAATTCACTTACTCCAGTTAAACCATCAAAGGTTGGGGTGTTATTCAATTCTGTGCCAATCCATCGAATGGATTTAGTCATCATGGCACAACTCCTTGCAGAAACCTCATGTAAGCGATTCTGCCAGTTTTCCAGTCCTGCTTCTGAATCTGATGTGCACGAGCTATCGCATCGCCAGCTGATATGGTCGTCCGCTATGGGATTGACATAATCATTATGACTAGCAGTCATCTGGTACAAAATTTCCATGTGGCATGCTTCTTCTTCTGCTCGAATGGGTTCAATATACCGTGGTTCCTGAAGGGGATCAAGCGGTGCAATGACCCTGATCTGCTCATCCTCAAAGGTCATCTGTCTTTTCTTCAAATTAATGACAGCCAAATTATCAAATGCCTAGTCTATACCTAAAAGTGCTGGGTATGGTCTACTATCATCGAGAATTTTGATTACTTCGAAGTATGCAAAACTTCTTACTCCCTCAATATAAATAGGTACATTGGGTAATCTGCCCAATGGAGAAACTCGTTGCTGATTCGCAAGTCTTAGCTGGATAGGAGATCTGGTAAGCTGAGGACTACCCATCTGTTCCCATGTCTGCATGGTGAGAACATTAACTTCTGAGCCTAAATCCAAAATGACATCATCCATTTCAAATGCTCCAATTTGCACTGTGAGTCTCATCTCTCTTCGAGTTCTAGTATGACTCCCAATCTGATGAACAGCACGCTGCGGTCTATTCATCAAAGCAGATTGTTGACACTGATCCAACAGGTGTTGGAGTTCCATAGTTGCTTTTTTATTGCACAACAACTTTAAGCAGTTTCTCAGGAAAGCATGAACACTACCTAGTGCATCCTCCTCATCAGGCCTTCCCGATGTAGTAGCCTATTCTTGTACCAGGTTCTCTTGTCTTAGCATTTGCGGTCTAATATCTTTGTGCGATACTGCGACAGAACTTGAAGTTCGGGGATCTGAGAAATACTCTTGAGCTTGCTTGAATGCTTCTTTTTGCTTCTGCAGGTCGAGCAGAGATGGTTTGATATTAGCGCGGCGCACCCATTGCATCGCTGGTTTTCCAGTTCCTGACTCTGGTGTACCAGTGGTTGCTCCACTGCACGTCACTATATTAACTGTAGGATCTGGTTCTCTTTTTTCTTCTGCAATCAATTGAATATTTTGGTTAACTTGTGGCTTCTTTTCTTGCATCTTGGCCATCAACTGAGGGCATTCTTCAATAATATGATCATAAGCTTTACAGTATCTGAAGATGGTTGTAGGATTTTGGCAATCCCTTGCATAATGGCCTTGAGCTCCGTAGTTATAGCAAGTGATCTATCCTCTTCCTCGACCAAAACCTGTTGCGCGTCCGTGGCCCCTATAATTTCCTCCTCGGCCTTCGCGAGCTTGGTCATACTGTGGACCTGCTGTGGGTCCTTGTGCCTCTGATTGTACTCTATAAACATCATGTTTCCTTTCTATCATGAGCTCATATGCTCTACAATTGTTCTTATCATGGCTTACTGATTTATAGAAATTGCAATAGAGATTCTTTGGAGTTTGTACATATTTCTGTAACAAGAGACACTCTTGTGGTCTGTTACCTCTAGTTCTGCAGATTTCACACCAAGGCCCCTGTGCCTGTGGTAAAGGGTTAGGTGTTCCAGTCGCAATATACTCTTGAAAACAGGACAATGGTCCTTTGAATGACCTTGTGCTCTACATTTTGTACACCAAGTTTCTTCTTTGACATCCTTTCCTTTCTTAATATCATGCACTTGCAAGGTTAGGTTTGCTAACTGGTTCTGCAACTGCGCAACATCGTTGCTTGTTCCAGCAATTGGTGAAGCTTCTAGTTTCATAGCCATCTCTAGAGCTTGTTCCTGTGTAGTGAGATTCTGTTGCATAAGAGGAAGTCTAATGTGAGGAAGCAGCGCAACAATGAACCATTCCTTGTGCTGCTGCAGTGCAAACTCAAAGCTTACTTGATCTATCAGGGCTTTGAACTTCTGGTCAAAGTCCCATACTGACTCTGTAGGTAATTGTTTTATGTCTTTGAGCTCGGTTATGCACTGTGATTCTGATTTAGGTTTCTTGAATTCTCTAATCATAGCGTTTCTGACATCAGCAAGCGTCCTATTCTGTGTTGTTGAGTATTTCATGAACCAGGTTAAGGCTCTTTCTTTTAGTGTGGTTGCTAACTGAACCAGCTTAACAACATCATCATTAATTTGCTTAATCGTCCAAATGGCTTCACATAGGAACCAGTGCTGCTCAGGGTCTTCTAGCCCTGTTCCCCTAAAGGTCAGTAGCTTCATGTCATCACCCATCCTTCTTGCGCTAGGTTGATGTGGAGGTGCTGTAGCACTGCCTTCGGGATGGTGTTGGCTTGGTTTTGCAACCAAGATTAGTGCTATGGGCACCTGCTAACTAGTAGCAGCAATTTCAAAATAGAAATAAACAACTAACTAATCTAAACAAAACTAATCATGGATCTATGCAAGATTATAAGCAAATAATGGAAATATTTTAAAAACAAGAACAATAAAAGATGAAAGAATAAATTTGTATTTAAAAATGGGGCAAGCTAATGCTTGCAATAGTAATACCTCCAATGGTGAAGGTTGATGTAGAGCAACTCCCAAGATAAGTAGCTCCAAGAGGTCTCCTTCTCCAAGGTTGCTTACAATGGCCAAAATGCTCAAGGGAGATTTCGGCAGCATGAGGATGAGATAATGGATTGACGTGAAATGAGGAGCCCCTACCACCTTTTTATAGGTTTTGGTGGTGGGGAATACCATTTGTGGTTTTGTGGAAACCAATGGTATTGACCAACATGGTTTAGGTACTTTTCCCTCCTTTTTCCTTTTTTGAATAAAATTAATATTTTTATTCCCTTTTTTAATATTTTGGGAATTTGGACCCTTTTTTAGGGTTTTTTATGCTTTTTTAGGAAAAATAATCTTTTTGAGTGGGAAAAAGAGGTGTAGTAAGGTCTTTTGGTGACCTTTTGTTGGTTTCAGAGGCTCAGATGGTGGAAAAGTGGACAAATGGGTCATGTGAATAAGGGAATTAGCTAGTGAGCACTTTTTAGGTGTTAACATATTGTCCCCTGATGTGTGAGGGCAGGAGCTCATCGTATGGCCGATAGACATCATAGTTCTTTTGTCTTTTTTATGGGGTTTAGGGAGAGAAGAGACCTGTTGGAGACTGGAGCCACGACCCTTGGAAGCTGCAAAAAAAAAAATTATACATGGCCTCAATATGAATGAGGTATAATCTCTGATAATGGACGAGGCGGGCATTCCCATGCTCGTATCAAGACATATACATAACAATTAGTCCCAAGAAGGGGGACCTAATACATAAAGAATCTACTGGTACATCATAATGGTCCAGGGGGGACATTATTTTGGGATATACTCCTGATCATAACTGATGAACTGCTGAAACTGAAGGTATCCAACATCTGTAGGGACTCAAAGACTATGAGTCATCTCTGAGAATTAATATAACTATATACTCAAGGGAGTATGAAACTGGGGTACGTCTGAATACTGTCACCATGCGCAACCCGGATATCTATAGAAAAAGTGTAACTGGTATCCATAGGAAGATTCTCAAATGTGGAGGAGTCAGGAGGTATCCGGGGTCTTCGACTAATAACTGAAAGGATCAATGTCATATGCGAATCTCAATGATGCAATCAAGGTGTTGAAGTCGAGCTTGTGAGAAACAACCATTTGGAAAGGCATTGAGGATTCCTCTCGAAATGACTCATAGAAACTCATCATAAATGGTAATGATTCCAAGACACAGGGACCTCTAGGTCTATCCTCTGGAATAAATTTGGTTGTCGTCGACAGAGGGAGACCAACAACTAACAAGGTAATGATGTTTCCTTGATAGGAGCGCAAGGTGTATAACTAAAGTATTGTAGTACTGATGGTAGGACTGACACACTTGTGGGGACGGGAAGTATCTGGGGTCATATAGTGTGTAGACTCAAACTTCCTTTGTTCAGAGCATGATGACATGGTTGACCTGGCAGCGTATGGAACCAACTTATAGGTGTGGGTATCATTGCTTTTAAGGACTGAAGGGTATGTATTGACTCTGGGGGGGGAATCAAGCTGATGGGTGATGTCGAGGGGTTCTCAGGGTGACATACTGCAGAATACTCTGAACAAAGGCGACCAAAATGGGGAAGCTGCCATATGAGTATACGTGATCTGTTGTGGCACCGAGAAACACCATTGGATCCTTCTTCGTAGTTTTAATGAGCTCCAAGAAGGGATAAAAGTGTGCTCTGAAATGGTACTGTCCTGTGGATTTTGTGAGCCCAAGACTGTTCGTGCTCATTGGTGCTTTCATTTTTAAGGAGTCTGAAAGCGATAAGAAGACTCTGCAGTGGTTATGACTACTGTCCTGTTGGTTTTACGAGCCTAGGATGGTGATTGCTCGTGTTCGCTTTCATGTTTAGAGAGTCTGAAAGCGGGAAGGGGACTCTATTGGTGCTTCTTTTTCGTAAGTTTAGTCTCCAAGGCCCGAAAAAGCATAAAATGATGCGGATGGAGAACTCTTCTAGCCGATGTGACTAGAGTATACCTTTTTCGTAATTAGTCTACGAGGTCCGGAAAAGGGGTAAACTTATACCATATAGATGCCCTTTCAGATATGTTTAGCGAGCATGAAAGGAAGCAAGATTGCTCGGCAATCTTTTCATTGTTTTAGGAGTCAGAAAAGAGCTTAATAGAAACTCCCTAAGTGCCTTTTTCGTAAAAGGGATTGCTTGGCCCAAAAAAGGGATAAAATTATATCGAACAAAAATGGATAGATGGGAGCGAGAAAAGGTCTCAAGCGTCATCATGTGTGTGGGATACTGGATCCGGTGACATAAAGATTGTCACAAAGGGGGCTGCGGCCGTTTGTGGCATGCAAACCGAGGTAATGAGAGGGCATTTTGAAAAAATGGCCGAAAAGTATGGGCATGAGAGCGAGAAATGATCTCAAGCATCATCACAAGCATGGGAAAATGAATCCAGCGATATAAGACTTGTCAAAAATGGAGAACGGAAGATGTGGCACGCAAACCGAGGTGACGAGGGGGGCATGGAAAAAATGCCCAAAAAATCTAGGCGTGAGAGCGAGAAATGATCTCAAGCATCATCACGAGCATGGAAAACTGAATCCGGCGATATAAGACTCGTCTGGAGAACGACGGATGTGGCACGCAAACCGAGGTGACGAGGGGGGCATGGATGAAGGGGGGCGGGGGGGGGTTTTTGCTTTGGGAGTAAAGAGTTGGAAGTTCTGGCAATGCTTGACTGCGGTGATACAATCAGTAAACAATGATGGCCAAAAGTAACCTGCCCGAATGATCTTCTGGGAGGTGGCCATGCCGGAGAAATGGCCTTTGCAGGCACCGCTATGAAAATCATTGAGGACCTGTTTTGCCTCACTATGGGATAGGCAGCGGCGTAGGATGGTATCAATGCCGCATCGGTAAAGTACATCCCCTAACAAGAGGTATCAGGGGGCATGGTGTCGTATGCGATGGCGTCCGTCATGATCGATGTTTGGTCAAAATTTTTGCGTGCGGAGGTAAATCAAAATGTCTCCGTACCATGGGTCGTCAGATGAAATGATGAAGATTTGTTCGTCAATCAGATCCATTTGGATAGCGGGTGATGATGAAGAGGACGGGAGGTCAGTGATGAGGTAGTAGACCTTGGGGACATTGGGGACATTGGGTAGTAGACCTTGGGGTTGAGCTGACCGGCCGTCGTAGGCCCGCAATGTAGTGGTGGATTGCTGGAGAGTAGGTGATCCCAACTTCTACCAAACGAATGCGGACATGACGCATGTAGAGGCACCCTCATCGATGATACATCGATGGATGACAAGATTTCGAATGGAAACAGAAACTTGGACTGCTATGGTGGAAGGCAGACGTGGTTCAGACTGGTCCAAATCAAAGGTCATCAATTTCGAATCATTTGGGTCAATCGCCCCAATGACGGAAAGTAAAGTCTTGCGTTGTGTAGGATAGTTTTTCAAGACTTCTAACGCAGACATGACTGCGGGAAACTGAGCTAAGTCACCAACGATGTTGTAATTTGACGCAGCTCGTGCATTGGGGTTGTTGTTGATACGGCGAAGTGGGAAGCGAGGTGCTTTAGAGGCGCCATCGAGTGGAAGTGGGGGTATACATAATGTCTGATCTGTGGGATGAGCGTTAGTATCTTTATTGGTGGGGGGGGCTTCAGAGGTAGAGCCATACTGGTTCCGATGGGTTTGGATGTTGACATCAGCAGTTGACATCATCAACAAGTGGTGTGTACCTGAATCAAACATTGGTTGATCTGGAGCAGCGTAAGTGATTTGTTGTGGTGGCACGTTGCCCTGTGGGGGAGATAATGGCTGAGTGTTCACCACTCCTTGTGTTGGAAAAGGGTTTTGTAGCACCAAAGGTTGATGTTGTGGTGGTGGAGGGTTGGGTGGTGGCTGAGGAGCCGCTTGTCCTTGACGATGGGCATCGTCAGTCCAGAGTTGTCAAGCTCGCTCCAAATGTGGGCAAGCGTGTGTATAGTGGCCATAGACCCCACAAATAGAACAAGGATTGTTTGTTCGCAAACTAGGATTTTTGGCTTGCTTGGGCGGCCGATCAGGGGTCTGATGAGCAGGTGCCGCGTTATTATTTTGTGGAGGATGGGGAGGTTGTGGACCTTGGTTATTGTGTTGGTTATTGTCGCGGTTACGTCCTCTTCCACGGTTTTGTTTCCCACCCTGGTTGTGTTGGTTATTTTGGTATTGGGGTTGATTTTGTTGTGCATATACCTGCCCTTGAGCATTAGGGGGATTTTGGGGAGCCGCAGGTGCAGGAGCAGGTTGTGGTGGATAATATGCTGCTGGAGCTGGAGGTGGTCCAGTTGCCTGTTGGGGTTGTTGGTACCCCTGAGCTATTGGAGGTGTGAGATTAGCTGGTGCAGCTGGTTGTGGGTAATGCATCTGTTGTTGTGGGAACTGAATGGGGTTCTGTGTAGCAGGTTGGTTATAGTATGTAGGAGGTACATATGTTGATGGCGTTTTCCCGTAGCAATGTTGTGGACAAGAGGGTCCATGAATGTGATGGGTCTGGTTTGTTGGAGCGTAATAAGTTGTTGCTCCGGAACTGGATGTAGCCCTAGAGAGGTCTGTGGCGGGCATGGTGCTCACCATGCTGAAAGGTTTAGCTTCTGGTGTGATTTGGCCAATAATGCCATCAGCGGCATGTGATGCCCCCGGCACGTCCCTGCGTGAAGAGTCACCCCGTGGGGCATCCAGTATGATTGTGTATAGATAACCCGACTGGGCGTAAATGAGATCAAACTGTTGGGATTTGAGGATGGCCTCTTCTTCAGACTGGGGTCTTTCAGATGCCACATCCTTTGCAATGAGAGGGAGGAGGGATTTTAGAAACCAATCTAAGAAGATACGGTCATCTAACTTGATTTTGTAGAGGCTTCGGCGTCGACGCCACTCATGAATGTGGTTAGTGATGTGAGTGGCCGTGGTTTGTCTACAAGACAGTAGGATATCGACTCCCGCATCATAGCGAATAGGTAACTGGAAGAACTGCAGGAAGGTCGAGGCAAGAGAGGTAAAGGAGGCATGCGTCCCATGGGGCTGCTCGATATACAACTCAGATGCAGAGCCAGTGAAGGTGCGTTGTAAAAGGCGGAGGCGAACAGAGTCATCCACTATAGAGTTGGAGGAACACCATAGATGGAAGGACATAATATGGTTATGGGGGTCCTCTCATGCCTTACCATCAAACTTAGGGATATCGGAGGGGAGTTTGGTGGGCATGGGAGGCCATGTGGGGTTGTGCCTGATGGGGTCATTGGTGAGCCTGGCTAAATCTGGCAAGTTTAGAATTTCCATGTAAGGCAAACTAGCAGACGGGTGTGTTATAGGAACTGGGACATAACCAGTAATGTTGGCATGGTGTGGTGGTCCAGTCATCCCTAAAGGTATGCTAGGTATTGAAGGTATCTGACCTCCAATTGTGGTGGATTGGTGCGGGACGGCATTTCCAAGTGCAACGTGGGTTACACTAGGGTTGGGAACATTACCAAAAACTACTGGGATCTGGTTTGTAGTAATCACATGTGGTGTGATTCCTATGTTGGGCATACCTATTACAGGTGGTGGTCCTGTGTTGGGCATTCCTAAAGGTGTGGTGCCCCCTGTATTAGGCATTCCTAAGGGGGTGGTGGTTTCCATGGATGGCACCGCAGTAGAAGGGTTGATGGACGTCTCTCCTATGGTGCTGGTGAAAAGTGGGTCAAAGGGTGTTCCAGCCATAATGGTGGTTGGTGGTAATATAACGTAGTTTTTGGATTCTGCCTCAGAATATGATGTGAAGTGAGGCATGTCAGAATCGGATGACGCTATGTTCGACCGACGATGTGTCGAATCAAGGGATAAGGATCTACGTCGGTGACGTGGAGAGCCAAGTAGACTAAACTCTGGGAGTTCGCCCTGAAGACGACGAGAGCGTCTAAAATTCTCAATGGTGAGAAATAAGTTTTGTGTAAAAAAATTGTTTAAGTATTAGGTGGTGATATATATAAAAAACTCAAAACCCTAATGCAACCAAGGGTGCAAGAAGGGGAGTGAAAATGAAGGCACTCAGGCCAAAAAATCAACCTCAAAAAATGCACTTATTGTAGCAGCTATGCTAGAATAAGTGGATGGATGTAAAAAATGGTCAGAATACCAACATGCAAATAGCTTCTAGAAAAAATAGGTGTAACTAGACCAAAGGTAGGTTGAATCATGCAAACACCTAACTAAAAGTATTGTGAATAAACAAACGATATTCTCTGCAAGGTGATGAAATCCAAGTCAGACAATATGAGTGTTGAGACAACGGCTAGATATCCCCCTACCAGGAGGGACACCGGGTAGTCAATCCTAAAGAATGGCAACTAGGATACTCCGTTCATGACGCGTCGAGAAAAGGTAAATCTGCTGTTTGGTCCTTTACCGCAATACCCCCATACAGGGATATCCCGAGAACTGCGAATGGTATCCCTTCGGTTACTGAATGGATTTTGGTATTCCACTCAGACTTCCGGAACCATCCTCGTGACTTCAACCCTCCTAGGGGAGAGGCCTTCCCACAAACCGGTTGTGACCGCGCCAATAAATACTAAGAGATTTTAGCTCCCTAAATGGACAACTTCTATGTCTCAGATGTAATAACTGAGGGGTGTTATTGGAACACCTATCCCCTCAATACTACCTAGCTACAAAGTTCTTTTAGTGTTCCCCAAGTGGGGTTAAAAGTGTGTTGAAATTAGGGTAAGTTTTAAAGCTCAGTTCAATTAAGTGTTTGAGTGGGTGCACGTGTGGTATTGTAAACTGAACTTGAAAGAAGTAAATGCTTTACAGAAAATTTTCAAAAAACAAAGGATCTTTTGAAAATAAAAAAGCAAATATTTATGACTTTTTTCAAAAAATGGAAATTAAATGCTTTGCAAAATCAACTCAAAAAATAAAGGATCTTTTGAATCATGAAAGCAAATAATAGACTTCTTAAAGAAATAAATGGGTTTTTTTTTTTCAAGGAAATTGCTAAGGGCAAGATTTTAAAGAAGTAAACAGGAAATTTTTTTAACCTAGATAAACTGCAAAATAAGTCTTTCTTTCACTTTCTTGAAAATTTTAAAAAAGACTTCTAGATGTGCATTCTAAATAGTAAATTTTTTTCTATGGCTGTAAAATATGTAGAATTCAATACTGTAAAAATGTGCTATGTGGGCAAAAAATACAGTAAAAAATAAAAAAAATTTAAACGAATCGGCCGAATGAAAAAATTAGCATTGCGGCTTTTGACAGAAAAGCCGCGATGGACCGCGCGGGTTTCTATCGCACAGTCGTGATGGACCGCGCGAGATTTCGGTGCACTGTTGCGATGTGCAGCACGGAAAATGTCCGTGAAGCCGCGATGTGCAGCGCGTAAATAGGCCGCGAAGCCGCGGGGAACCGCGCGGAAAAGGGTCGTGCAGTCGCAATGTGCAGCGCGGAAAATGTCCGCGAAGCCGCGATGTGCAGCGCGCAAACAGGCCGCGAAGCCACGGGGAACCGCGCGGAAAAAAGCCGAAAAGTCGCGATGAGCCGCGTGACTGTCAAGCTGAAAACCGCGAGGCGAAAGCCGTGCACGGAATTCAAAAAATGAACCCGAAAATTGAGAATTTCGGGCTGTTAATGGCAATCAATGGGGCCAAAAACTAGAGCAGCAATGGATCTGCTATCTAGGATGGCAGATCTATGGATTTAAAGGCTAAAAACTAATAAAAAACTAAGATTGAAAGCAAAACTTGAGATCTATTGTTCAAATCCAGCGGAGTCGCCAAAAACTGTTGGCTTGGTTTTGCAACCAAGCTTAGTGCTATGGGCACCTGCTAACTAGTAGCAGCAGTTTGAAAATAGAAATAAACAACTAACTAATCTAAACAAAACTAATCATGGATCTATGCAAGAATATAAGCAAATAATGGAAATATTTTAAAAACAAGAACAATAAAAGATGAAAGAATAAATTTGTATTTAAAAATGGGGCAAGCTAATGCTTGCAATAGTAATACCTCCAATGGTGAAGGTTGATGTAGAGCAACTCCCAAGATAAGTATCTCCAAGCTCCAAGAGGTCTCCTTCTCCAAGGTTGCTTACAATGGCCAAAATGCTCAAGGGAGATTTCGGCAGCATGAAGATGAGATAATGGATGGACGTGAAATGATGAGCCCCTACCACCTTTTTATAGGTTTTGGTGGTGGGGAATACCATTTGTGGTTTTGTGGAAACCAATGGTATTGACCAACATGGTTTAGGTACTTTTCCCTCCTTTTTCCTTTTTTGAATAAAATTAATATTTTTATTCTCTTTTTTAATATTTTGGGAATTTGGACCCTTTTTTAGGGTTTTTTATGCTTTTTTAGGAAAAATAATATTTTTGAGTGGGAAAAAGGGGTGTACTAAGGTCTTTTGGTGACCTTTAGTTGGTTTCAAAGGCTCAGATGGTGGAAAAGTGGACAAATGGGTCATGTGGATAAGGGAATGAGCTAGTGAGCACTTTTTAGGTGTTAACAGATGGTTAAACAAAGGTAGAGCTGAGGTACTAGAAGTACTGTGTGGGCTACTAGAGGGAGTTACTGCAGGGTTATACTGAGCCCCTTCTAGCTTTTGCAGTGTAAAAGGGTGGTAAGGGATATGAGCACTCCCTTATCTCTCTATATGATTCATGCTAGGAGCTCGACTATCTTCTGGGCTAGACTCAAAAGAATGTTGGTCAAGGCCTACTTTATACCGTTTTCCACTACGAGTGCAACCAATAACTTCAAGATCACTATCAGAATCTACGGACATTACTTGTCTATGCTATTCATCAGAAGCTATGCATAGTTTTCTTTTTTCATATAAGAGCATTTTAATCCATAAGTTCAAAGAATTTAAGAACTTACCCCTGTATGCTTTGAAGAAGCTCCTTCTCGTATCTACTGGGAACTCAGTGATGAACCCTTCCAACGGACTGTTCAACCAAAAGTCTACTGCGCAGGACATAGAATTATCTGCCCGCTTCAAAATGCTAACTAGCTCAGGCGTCCAAATGACAGGTTGATCAACATGCACAGTGGGTCCAGTTTCTTCTAACTTGGCTATCCACGCATGCAACTCAAGTGCAAATGTTACAAAGAAGATTTCATGAAGGTCAGTATAAATATGCTTCTGCAACCAGTCTTCTGTCTGAAGCCTAGACCTTCTATTTTCACGTTTAGCGAACTCTCTAGCCTTTGAATAAAACCACTCTTGAATTTCTTTAGCTGTAGGATTCCAGCACCACATTGCCTTCAAAATAATAGGGTTAAAGCCGACGATGGAACCATTTGTTGGCTGAGCAAGTCTCAAGGCAACAAGTCGCAAGGAAATGAAACCATTTGTGGGTTCCATTTTTCTCTAGGTTTCGCATCAATCTCGCACATAGCCGGAATAACAAGTCTCAAGGCAACAGAACCATTTGTTGGCTCCGCAAGTCGCAAGGCAATGGAACCATTTGTTGGCTACTTTTCGGGACAGACCCAGGTTTTTAGGAAGCGCAGCAACAAATACCCATTGGCGCACTCGCCCTTTTGGTAACGAGCTACGTTGCAACCTGAGTTCTCACCCGAAGTGGCTATGGGGGGGCTAAGGAATCAGGTTTCCTTAACCAGGGCGGTGTGGAATCCACAGTATTCTCTCTTCCCTCCTTCCACAATAACTTCTGAACGGAGCGTCTGATTCTTCCACAGGTCATACAGCGCAACAGCTCTCGGGCTTACTCGCCTTAGCCTAGCTGCGCGGCACCTCCATGTCTGCGCACAAGGTGTTTACCCCGCTACGTCTGCTACACGCTATGTATCGTCTCTACTTCCATGCCACAGCGCAGTAACACATTTTTTAAGCGCTGCGGCGATAGTGATCTTACCGACTCCTTCGATAATGCACGAATATAACTTCTGAGGGAATTTCCAGGACTTGCTTTATATACTCATTCATAAAGATAACGAAACATTCATGTAAACACAGATAGTAAAACATAAACATGCATTAACACAACATAACATCATAACAACGAGAATTATGTGGTTCACCTCCATGGGGAAATCATGTCCATGGGAGCTTGTATCTTATATTATCTCAAAGTGGGAATTACATAGTCCTGCTGCGCACACAGCTACAGCCTTAGATCTTTCCGGGAAACTCCACGCACACAGCTGGGAGCCCTTCTCTTAGATCTACTCTCTTCTTCTACAGAGATTACAATGACTCAGACATCAACCTAGACTGTCTGCAACTTAGTGACTAGCTCTACAGCTATCCAACTCTTCTAACTCATCTAACATCTAACCTCTAATCTCTCTAACATCTAACGTCTAACGTCTAACCTTTTCCCTTTACAATTACACATATATATAGGTGGCCCTGAGGATTGAACCTTTCCAAAACTGTGGGCCTTTCCCAGCAGTAATCCCCCAAAACCCTAACCGCAGACATGGCTAGGTGTACTGTAGGCGGTGCTTGCAGTCATGTCACCGATTCCTGCAGGTTCCATGATTTCCGGTGCAGATTGCGGGTATGGGATCCACTTCATCATTCTCTGCTCCTTGTCCTTCGCCTTCAATGCTTTGGTTCGTTGCTCTTCCTTGGTCAGAGCAACCATAAATTCTGTACTTAGCCTTAATGAGGGTAGCTGAGCCCTCTATTCCGTCGCTTTCTTTATTGTGGTAGCTGAGCTTTCTACTTGGCCACATTCACTCTCCTTTGACATGTGCACATGAGCTCCGTGATTTCCGGCCCATAATATGCACTGAGCTCGTCCATTGGTGCCGTACTACGCAATGTTCACTTCTGCCCAAAATTGGTGCTTTTACTCAAAACTAGCACTTCTTTCCCTTTAATACTTGTGCTTTTTCCCCAAAATTCGCAGCTTTACTATAGCTGCGGCCTATGCTCCAACAATGGCCACTATGATTCTACCATACTGTGATAATTACCATTCTCCATCCATTCCAGACTCCCATCCCATTCAATCCATCAACACAGTGGCCACTTAGTATATATAGGCTAACCATGCCCCATATCACAACAAACTAATATGGGGACAAAGGGAGATTAGCATTGTTGAAGTCCCAATACATGGATTTGTCATTATGTTCATGGGTATGCAACAAAGAGGTGACATAGGGAGATTAGCAGTCTTGGAAGCTTTCTTCTCTAAGAAAACATGCGATGTTGCGGCCATCAACACTTGCAACAGTCGTCGAATGTTGTTTTAGTACCAGACCATGCTGTCAGCTTCTTCTTAATACTCTTCTTTTAGTTCATGAATACTTTCTCTTTTTTTGTTGCGCATGATGATTTGTGTGCTCATGCACTACCCTGGTTGCAATAAAATGATTATTTTTGCATTTGTTGGAAATGGTTTCTTTTTACGGTAGCGTGATAAACAGTTATTTGTTTGCTATGCAGGTATTCGAGAGAGATGAAATACTGTCGTGTCTAGGCAATCTTTGAATGTCTATTCCTCCATATCATGCTGTCAGCTTCTTCTAACTGTGCCAAGTAGAAGATGAGAAATTTTCCTAGTGGAGGGGACACAACTCACCAAAGTTCCGCTAATAAACTGAATTCCATGCATCATTGCTCACCTTTGTTCATTGGAAATAGAAACATATCACTTCACTTCAATGAAACGGTCCTCGGGAAGGTGAGAAAATGTGCAAGTGGTTGAACTAGCATCTTAAATTACAGAGCATTCAATATCAAAGTTTGTTGAGCGACTCTCAGATGATGTAGTATCAGACTTAAAAGATAGTAAATTTGTTATCACCATTGCACATTTTTTGCACTATTCATCAACAAATAACTATATCTGGCCCGGAGAGCTTATCAGTCTTTGCAAGGTGGGAAAATCATTAGGGCAGGAGGATTTCTAAAGTTTCTCCAGCCTACATCCACAAGTAACTAGGCCAAGTTAATGGCATGGAAATTGGAATCCTTGGATTACTATGGGATTTTAAACACTTTTAAAAGGTTACCTTATACTACCACCTTGTGTAGGAGGTATGACGTATTCACTGAATGATTTGGTTTCATTCTTTCAAAGACAATTGCAGCAGTTGTTGGATGTTGTTTTAGTACAGTCCTTCATGTCTGGAAAGCAGAGTCCTTCTACATCCGACTTGCCGTAGTAAGAGGAAGCATCGACAAGTAGAAGGCAGGATTGTACTTTACAGATATAATGACCCATTTCCAGCCAAGGGAGTATCCGTTACCAGCTTTTGGGACAAAGAAAGGTATTGTTCGTGGGGGAGTGTTATAGCTTAAAATGACACCTCTCCATCCGTGACGACACTTGCATCCCTTGGTCACATGATGACACTTCTTGAGATCAAGTTTAGTCACACAACAGGACATTTGTGGATTGAGGGGTCATTTGGGACACTAAAAATGGTTGAAATTACCTCACTCTTGGTCCATTTGATGGTTATAACCCTTAGGAACATTTTTCCAAACCAAATCATCTCCTGAAAATCATCAGAAAACCCTGTTTTTGGCCATTTTTCTCCAAAAACGCTGGTTTCCTATGTATAGAGTAGGGCATACTAGGATGTGTGCGCGACTCTACTTCAATACAGTAGCACATTTGCTCAACTCTACTTCAATAAAGTAGTGCACACCTTGAAAAATGCGCTAGTTTGTCTACTGCAGAGTAGGGCATTTTCCTGTACTAGTCAAAATCTCGAATTTTGGGTAAGTTAAGTTGGTTGGGGAACCTCCTACTCAGTTATAACTACTTTTCCTCTCCTTCATTCACTATATAAGGAAGGTAGAAGGCCCATGTGAAGGGACCAATCCTATAACAAAGTTATGCTGGAGGAATGGAGATCCTCATCCCCGTCTCTTGTGCCTTAGTTTTTGCTAAACCCTAGCACAACTGATTAGAGGTTGGGATCCTTGGAGAACAGAAGTAGGAGACCTTGAATCTAGGTTTCATGAAGTGCCAAGATTGAAGGAAGGTATAACTTTATGTACTTGCTTCATTCATTAATAAATATCAGACATTCTTTCCTTTCCAAATATGACCTATTTATGTGTGTCTCAGATTTGATTACAGCTTTCTTATAATCTGATGTCTTCTTCTATTATGAATATCAGTCTTATGTAAGTAGTCAAATTTATTTGAAAAAGGTATCAAGTCATTTTGCAGGTCTGGGCATTGTGAAACTGGATAAGCATTGAAGAGCTGTTACCAGACAATCCACTCAATTGGAGGCGAGCCAGATCTCCCCAGCTCAATGCGAGTCTAGAACAAATAGAACAGACTACAAACACATTTCCTAGATCTACTTAAGGATCAAGTACTAGATGTCTTACCTCTTTGATTTCGCTATCCTTCCTCCCGAATGTTGCTCCACGTCCCAAGGTCGTCCGATCCAAGCTGCAAGACCTGTTAAGACACAGAAAAGAAAAAAAGTAAAGAGCATCTATATAATAAGAGATCTATGTAAACAGTTAAGCAGGTAAACAACACAACATCATTACACATCAAGAACGATATTGGTGGAAAGCATTTATATGACTGCAAATAGAGGAGTACATGATAGAGATATAGAACCACAACCACTGACTTAACGTAGTAGCCCTTCTCCACACAAGCCAATTGCCAAGCCCTTCCAAGGAATCATGAATTCTCCAAGAGGTGAGTGAAGGTGTCCTAAGAGATTGCACCAGCGTGTAGATACCATAGTTTCCCCCCTTTGGTATGGGAGTGAGACTCACATATATATGACTAAGTGGATGAGGTTATGGATAGGAAAGGATGAAATATGGTAGGAGAGAGATAGGGGATCTTCCCAACAGGCTAGGGGTCGAGTACTAGCTCTCCAAGAGATCGGGGATAAGCCCCCAAATGGACAAGCTTTGAGAAAGATCTCGAAATGGCTATTTTTGCCCATTAACAGACCTCGTCGCACTCTACTATGGAGCAAACTGCGACGTCGCATGTTGCTAGTGTGCAACCTACGATGACATCTCAAAAGAGTGTACACACTGAGTACAAATCTTCCAAATGAGCACTTGGTCCTGATGGATTCAAGGATGTATACACTAAATCATAATGATGGGTAGATTTTAGGTGTAAGAGAATGCCCTCCAAAGCATGAAGCTGTTAAGGATGTACAGGTGAATTGCTTTGATAGAAATAATGGCAAAAGACTTGTGAGATGAAGGACACTGCTACAATACAACTGACTCTGAACTGACAATCTCCTATGTAGTACAACATGGCTGCTGACCAATACATTGCAGATCCATGGGAGTAATGACCAACTAAACACAATCATGGCTACTAGACACAAGCGTAGATCCATGATGAGATGATAACACAGCCATGACCAATACAAAAGTGGATCCATGTAATATGGCTCAATATAAACTCCATTGCAACCTAGGTGAAAACATGACTCCCCAGGATCTTCAAGCTGAACCCGCAATGATATGAATCTATCCATGTGATTACAAATGTCTTGATGTCGAACATGGTAGAAACCACTTGATTACCAGTCATTGATGTAAACTGTTAACAAGTGCGAGGGAGATCACCATTAATGTCAATGATTCCCAAGGTATCATAGTACATATCATCAAGAATGAATAAATTATTTGACACCGAACGCAAGATGAAATATTTCAATCACGAGTCAATGATGTAAACTCACGACGAAAGTGAGGTGACCTACCATTGAGGCATGCAGGACCAGGGTACTTGACTGATTTCTAGATTCAATCATTGGATGATGAGTTGAAGTCGACAAGGATGAATCCATCAAAGGAGGGTCATGATCAATCCCCCATCAATTGGCACGAAACAAAACAAAAGATGTGTAGAGTAGATCGGATGGTATAATAACATGTGAGACTGACTCAAAGTGAGAACGTCATGACAACGTGTGTACTGACTGAAAATAATGAGTGACGAATGTGTTCTTGAACATGGGCATGGCATGACTTGGCAATATTGACATGAGAATGATGCAAACTCCTAATGCAACTGCGAGTGGAAGCTTTCTTCGAATGAATTAGAGGAGTAACAGGACTCAGAAATTAAGGGGGGACTCATAGACAAATAGATGACCCACGTATCGGTATGCAAATGCAAATGAGTGCCATGTTCAAGAACAACTATATACTCTCACTAAAGTATGTAACACAAACACTTTCCTTTTTCCCCATCATGAATGATGAGTGCCTCATGTGTTTTTTAATGAGCTTGATGAGGGTAACTAGATGCTCGATATAGCTCATCTCATAGACGAGCCCAATCCTAAATGTTTCATGAACCTAGGAAAGGAGGGGTTCATCCCATATTGGTCCCTTCAATGTTTAAAATTTAACGAGTCCAAAGAAGGAAAACTCGGTGTCATTTCATGTTTAGAGAGTCTGAAAAGAACTAAAGGAGACTCCAACGGTCCTTTTTTGTAAAGTTAGCCTCATCGCCCGAAAAAGGGTAAAACAACGCGGGAGAGGACTCTTCCAGCCATAGTTGGTTGGAGTATTCCTTTTTTGTAAATAGTGCTTCCTGGTCTGAAAAAGGGGTAAACTATCACTAGAAAGACGATCATTCAAATGCTTTTACAAGCGTGAAAGCATCAAGTTCACTTGGAAATATTTTCCTATTTAGGGAGTCTGAAAAGAGCTTAAAAAGGACTCCATGAACAACTTTGTCATGGTCGATGACCGAGTACGACAAAGGAAAAAGTAAACTCGGCACAGTTCCTTTTCCGTAAATAGTCTAGTGAGGCTGGATAAAGTGATAAACCTATACTCGTTAGACACACCTTTTTAACTCAAATTTTTAACGAGCACGAGAATGGTATCAAAAGCACTCGAAATCTTTTTCATGTTTGAACCAGAGCACGAAAAACTAAAAAACTAAGCTCAAACCACTTTTCATGTTTCAACCAGATCATGAAAAAAGTGAAAAGTAAGCTCAAACCACTCTTCATGTTTCAACCAGTGTAGTGTCCCCTCCTACCATATCAGCATGATAGAGAGGATGTGGTGCTCAATCTGGGCAATTAGCCCCTTATTCATTGAATTAAACTCATTGATATAAAGAACTGTATATGTGCATGCTATAGAAACTGAGATTAAATAAATCCTGTTGAATATCTAACATACATTCAGAATTCTGTGACAGTCATTAAATAAAGATCTTTGCGGAATTATACAAGATCATATGGAAATGCATAATCATTTGAATACACAGTGGAAGCAAATTTATTAGCAGATCCATGATACATTCAAAATATTCATCAAATGGTAAATTGCCAATTTACACAAGAGAATACTTATCTCAATAAGGTAGTCCCAAGCAACTGGCTATGCAACTGCAACGTTCCACCCAACCGTAGGCCAGTGTGCTCCTCAATCTCTCAGCACCACTGCCACCCCTGATCTGGGCATGATCTCTACAAGGAACCAGGGAACAATAGACTCACACGTAGCCAGGCATACACCAAAATGAGCCAAGCCAATCTACAATTGGGTTTATCAGGCTGCTAGGAGATGGAAAGGAAGAGTTGCTAAGCTAGTGAGCTCCAGCATAGAGCTAGGGATAACCTTGCAAGATCTATCTAGCTTGGCACCCACAATACCTACACACCCAGCACAAGGAAGTATTCCTTTCTCTGCTATACAGTCCCTCAAGCCATACCTTCCCTATCTAGTGCTCTCAGGGTATGCATAGAAGAGTAACCAAATCCCTCTTGATCTTCTTGAGAGGTTGTCTCCCCCACTAGGCTTATCAAGCTACTTCTGTCCACTACCACTCCAAAACTTCAATTCACAGGTTCAAACCAAAATGGGGATGCACCCAACAGCAGAACACAATTATGGGCATAATGAAAATCGTTTGTACAGTGACAGGCATGAAAATGATCCCCTAGGCTTCAGAAAAACGTGGGAAGGCTAAAAAAAGAGCAATGGAGGTTTGGAGAAAACCCCAGGTAGCAGAAAACGTTTTTAGGAAAAACGCCCATGGCAAATCGGGGACAAAATGAACTCCCTACAGTCCCAAATCGCAGCCCCTCCTTCCCAGCTACTATCCAAAACCAAAAATGGGTTTTTGGGCAGGGAGAACCCTGCGTTTTTGCTCCAAAAACGTGACTGTAACTCCCAGCCTTCTCTGTCTGCGTGAATGGGTGAAGACTACCCATTCAGAATGGCTTTGGGCACCATTTCGTGGGTGATTTCTTTCCCAACAAGCAAAAACACGAATTTCTAGGTTGATGGCCTGCCCATGCACGAAATTGGCTGCCATACTTCTTCATTTCCAAGGCATTAACTACCTTAACCAATTTCTTGGAAGAATTAAATGATTGGGTGCATGAGACAAAATGGGTAGTTGGTGGTTTATGGGTTTCCCCATTGACACATGGATTAATACCATTGGCTCAAGGGTTTGAGTAATTTCCCTCCCTTTTCCTTGTAGAATCATGCCCCATCTCTTTTGTTGCATTGCATAGCCGGTTGTGAGTTTTCCATTAAAAATTCGTAATTACATGATGTCTTATATACATTGTGCCCATCTCGCACAAGAACCATAGGCATCTATTTTTAATTGCCGATACAAAATGCTAAATCAACGGTGGGGCCTTGACCTTGAGCTCCTCACCATGATTAAATTACAATATTCACATCATTTACGATTTAATACAAAGGGGGTCAAAATGGGGACATTACAACCAGAGCACAAAAAAACTGAAAAGTAAGCTCAACAACATCTTTCTGCTTTTAACGAGCTTGAAGATAGGTTGGAAGAATGCTCATGATGTGTGCTTCATTTTTAACGAGCTTGTAACAGGAAAAATCAACTATGCTCGAGATAATTTTCATGGTTTAATGATCTTGAAACATAAAAAGGAAAGTATGCTCGTAAATCTTCGCAATGGTGAACGTTTCTCCAACATGGCATCTAGAGGTTTGTGTGTGCCCCCAGCATGATTGCTAGAAGTAAGTGACTTAGCTCCAACATGGTGCGGAGAGGTGATCTAGTTGACTTCAACGTAACTTCCAGAGGTTGAAGACATGCCCCCAAGCTTCATTTCATTCGCCTAAGGCATAAGCGGGTGAAAATAAGGTTAAGGTACTAAGTCTATGAGGAGACTCGACTCAAAGGGAAAGGATATGTTTCATTTTTTATCAAGCTTGACACAGGAAAAATCAACTATGCTCGAACAACTTGTTTCATTTTTTAAAGAGCTTGACACAGAAAGGGAACTATGCTCATAAGTTAAGGCCCATTGACAGATTCCTTCCCAACATGATGCCCAGAGGTTGGAAAATGCCCCCAGCATGATTGCTAGCAGCTTAACATGGTAGTGTTCCTTCAACATGATTGTTGATGGTACGACATGTGACATGCCCCCCAAGCTTCATTTCGTCTGAAAATGATGCTTGCTAACCCAACTACCAACTTGGATACTAATATGAAAATGTTCACCAAGGGGGGGGGAACGAGAATTAGATGAAATGAAGGTTCAAGTTCTAACTCTAGTGAAAGACTAGAACTAAAGGGAGGGAGATCTATTTCATTTTTACACAAGCTTGAAATAGACAATAACTATGCTTGAGGGGGCCCATCTTATTTTTTAATGAGCTTGAAATGGAATAAAACTATGCTCGAGTGGCTGGTTTCATTTTTGTGCAAGCTTGAAACAAAAGGTAAACTATGCTAGGGTGGTTGGTTTCATTTTTTAATGAGCTTGAAGCATAACATAAACCATGCTTGCAGGAACCTATTTCATTTTTTAATGAGCTTGACATAGAACGGGAACTATGCTCATGTGAAATGGTTTCACTTTTATGCAAGCTTGAAATCAAAGAGAAACTTTGCTTGAAGGTTGGTTTCATTTTTTAACGAGCTTGAAATAGAACATAAACTATGCTCGTACCCCCCATCCTCAGGGAGAAGAAACCACTAAAACATGTGGAACATTCAGGGAAGTCTGATGACTAGGAGTCATATAATGAGTGGGTGTCATGAAGGAAAGCTAATCAATGGTCACAATATTCCCATGATGAGGAAAATACATCACTCGAAAGAGTGTGGACACTATAGTTTTCATATCATAGACATAATCATGTCCAAGGAGTATATTGAAATCTAAAGGACCTTGGACAACTATGACATCAACATAAACAGTTTTACCTCTCAACGTGACAGGTAACTGCGGGAGAATCCCTAACGGTCCGGTAGCCCTTCTATTAGAAGCCAAAATCTGGTCAGTTACTGGCACAAGCCGAGGGGAACCTATAGCTTGCCAGGAAGTTGAGGATAAAATACTAATAGAAGCTCCCTCATCAACTATCGTACGAAATATTTCTTTATCAGAAACTCCTACAGATATTTGAAAAGGAATACTCGAAGGAAGACAAGATTCTGTTAGACCATTCCAATCAAAGGAAATGACTTCAGTACTTGGAGGGGGTCCTATAGAAATGGACAGGGTTTCCCCTTGCCTAGGACATTCTGAACTGACTAGGAAAACATCAGCAGTTTCCAATTCACTCTCACTTGGAAGATAAGAATGAGACAAAGATTGTTTCATGGTGACTGCTTCAGTCTGGACTTTCTCCAATGAAAGAGCGGGATCGGGTGGAGATGCGATTGACTCAATCACTTCACTCTCCGAAGGCAGAGTGGGATCAATTACTGCTGAAACTGAATTGACCACTTGGTTAACCAACCGGGGGTTGAGGGACGACTTACTATTGCTTTTTGGAAGCACCTACTGAGAGCTAGTAATATCTTCCAACCACCGTGAAGCTTCATCCATGCTTGGACAAAGGTAAGTACAATGCATGCCCTTGCATATCCAACAAGGGTCTGTGGCTCTACCCTTTTGACCCTTCACCAATGGGTCACTGGTCGAGGGAGTGTCATCAACATGATGGCCAGAGGTTGACGATATAAGTGGTTTTGGTTTTTTAGACCACACTTCTGACACACGGGAAAGACCCAGACAATTCTTGAGAAGGTGATCACCCTTGCAAAGTTTGCAAGGGAACTTTGGCTAATGACGTGTTCTCATAGAATGAGTGCCATTAGAGGCAGATGGTTGAAGCTTGGTCTCTTTCTTATCTTTCTTGTTCTTAATCTTCCCTTTCTTCTTCTTCACACTAGCCTTCTTACTAATGTTAGAGTTTTCAGTAGGAGAAGAGGAAGAGATGGAAGCCGATTCAAATTTCGATGGAGAAGGAGAAGGGTCATCATGAGATTGATGCTCATGTGGTGAAGGACCTAGGTCCAACATGATGGGTTCACTTGGCGTAAGCGGATTGGAGAATAACCATACTGGTAATCCTATCATCCATCCAGGAAGACTCAACGTAGCCATAAATAGAGGACCAACAGTTCGACAAGGGGGAATAAAAAATGGCATACCTTGGAAAGGGGTGCCTTGGTTGGTAGTCTCGAAAGAATCTTCCACATCTAAACTTCCTAAGAGTCTCTAAAGTACCACACAAGTCAAGCACTACTCAACTCTAAAAGAAACACGAAAACTGTGTGAATAGGAGTGGATTCAAAGTCTGGAACCTCATGGGATTATCAAGGCATCGCAAACTGCTATATACTGTAGGGTCCAACAATATGATGCGATAATTAGGATTGGGACTGTACCCTTGCCTGGATACCCGATTACCTGGATAGTATGTGCGTGCTAATCTCCCCGAGTGCTATTCTCGGTGTATTGCTTTGCCAAGACGGACAAATGGTTAACTCGGTTGGTTTCAAGAATCCTAATGGTGTCTCCCGATATACACAAGGTATGTGGGAGCTCAAATCCATAGTGGTGCCGTCTAATGCATATCCGTTGGCACAAGACCTCTCGATATACTTGTCGAGTACATGATACACCCTTCGATATACACAAAGTATGGATTATGGTACTTGGTGGGTACATGAAGGAGCTCGATATACCAATGTATGTGGAAGACTACAATACCCCCAGACTACAGTGCTGGCAAGTAATGACAGCTACCACACTTAAAGATGTCGGAACACGTCTCTAACTTACACACAAGTTGCTAAATGATTTTAAGCTAAGCTAGCGTTAATTTTATCTTGTACGGTTAGGTGGATGCATGAGGTGAGTACATAAACGTAAACATAATACAATCCTCATCTACATGATAATGCACATTTTCCTTTCCTTTTCAATGAAAACTACTTAAGGTACAGAGAGATTTTTCTTTCTTTCAAACCAAAAATACTTAAGTAGTAGCAAAAAGAAGAATTCCTTCCTAGACTGCTATAATTCTAACTTTCTGCAAAGATCAGCTAAAAAACGCAAAGAAAATGAAAGATGCAACTAATCTTAACAATGTATAAGACAATGATGAAGCACTTTTCAATTTTCAAATGCATGTACCAAAAATGAAATTTGATAACTCAATGCTTTTCATATCTATATACAGAAAGTGAGAAGATATCTACAACACTCTAATCTTTCAGAAATTCTCAAAGAAAAATGACAAGCACCCAAACAACTCAAAGGCACTCAAGAGAGGCTCAAAATCTACCAAATGCAATAATTATAACTCATTTCCTATCTTTTTACACTTGAAAAAGACACATCTAAGCTATGGAAAGAAGGATTCCACAAACGTTTCCAATCAAATGTAAGACAAAGGAAAGCATTTAACAATCTTATCTAACTCAAATGCATACAAATATGAAATGAATCTTTCTTCCTCTTATGAGTGTGAGACCAAGAATTTCAAATGATCAAATTAAAGCAAGAAGAATATTTATGTTTTCCAAATTCATGAATATAGCAAAAGAGTGACAAAATCAAGCTTTTCTTTGAACTAAAGTGGAGACAAAGAATCAATATTTCCCAAAAATGATTTAATAGCTCAGCATGTAAGGGAAACAAGATGCATAACCCAAGAAAGAGAGGCTAAAAAAGACAAGGATATCCCAAACTCTTCAAGTCTTTAAAACAAGTCAATCAAACCAAACCAAAAATGATCTCAAAACCTGAGATGGGTCAAAACGACTAGGTTCTATTTTTTTTCAAAAATAGAACCCATTTCGCTTAAAAATGCAAGCAAAACACTAGTTTTTACTCAAGGGGCCAAACATGAATCCAAATCTCAAAAGACCCAAAAACCAATACAAACAAGCCAAATAACATGTGCAAAAAGAGGTTTGGGATTAGATCTAGTGCAAAGATTAGATCAGGTGAGGAGAGGAGGGATAACAAGGTCAAGTGGATGAAGATGGGGGAACCAAAGTATCCACCACTACCAAGCTGAACTTGTTAGAATGAGACCCAATACAAATCCACACAAAATACCAAACACTTTCAACACACAAAATCAAACAATGGGGTCTCTAACTGAATGATGCAGCACAGGAAGAGTTCATACACCAAACCGAGGCTTAGACTGTCAAATGAAGGAATGAACTCCCATATGTCTAGTCTCGAATGATCGACGCACTCTATCTTTGCAAACAGTGCGACGTTATAGGTTACCTATACAAGAGGTGCGACGGTGTTGCAGTTCACTAATACACAGACCGCGACGAGAAAGCAACATACAAAGGACATAGGCTCAGGAAAACACAGTGTCACTCTGTTTTCATTGCCCAGGTGCGATAGGCGAGTTCTAGACTAAACAATGAATCAGATCTCCCAAAAATGAACCACCAACAAGTTTGAAACTGAGTTTTATAAACTCAAAGGAAGAAGATCAGGATCTTCAACGTGAATATCTGACAATGGAATCAATCCTAAGAAGAAAAATGGAAAAAAATGACAACAAGGCTTGTGACAAGTAATCAACTGAAAATGACTTAGATTAATGATCACTAAACAAGAATACTCCCCAGTATGGTTGCCAGATTTATTACCGGACAATCCACTCGACCGGAGGCGAGCTAGATATCCCTAGCTCAATGCGAGTCTAGAACAAATAGAACAGACTACAAACATGTTTGCTAGATCTACTTAAGGATCAAGTACTAGATGTCTTACATCTTTTCTTTTGCTATCCTTCCTCCTGAGTGTTGCTCCACATCCCAAGGTCGTCATATCCAAGATGTAAGACCTGTTAAGACACAGAAAAGAGAAACGAGTAAAGAGCATCTATACAACAAGATATTTATGTAAACAGTTAAGTAGGTAAACAACACAACATCATTACACATAAAGAACGATATTGGTGGAAAGCATTTATATTACTGCAAATAGAGGAGTACATGATAGAGATATAGAACCACAACCAATGACTTAACGTAGAATCCCTTCTCGACACAAGCCAATTTCCAAGCTCTTCCAAGGAAGCATGCATTCTCCAAGAGGTGAGTGAAGGTGTCCTAAGAGATTTCACCAACGTGTAGATACCATAGTCTTCCCCCCTTTGGTATGGGAGCGAGCCTCACATATATAGGACTAAGTGGATGAGTTTATGGATAGGAAAGGATGAGAGATGGTAGGAGAGAGATAGGGGATCTTACCAATAGGCTAGGGGTCGAGTACCAGTTCTCCAAGAGATCAGGGATAAGCCCCCAAATGGGAAAGCTTCGAGAAAGATCTCGAAATGGCTATTTTTGCCCATTAACAGACCTCATCACACTCTGCTATGGAGCAAACTGCGAAGTAGCATGTTTCTAGTGTGCAACCTGTGACGACATATCAAAAGGTTGTACACACTGATTACAAATCCTCCAAATGAGCACTTGGTCCAGATGGCTTCAGGGATGTATACACTAAATCATAATGATGGGTAGATTTTAGGTGTAACAAGAGCGAGGGAGGCAAAGCTAGGGTCAACCTTCTGAATAAGGTGCATACATCTCTAAACTCTAATCTCTTCACTTATTTGTTGTACTTGCAGAATGCTTGTAAGTCTATCTTTATCACTCTAAGTTGGTAGTTTCTCCCCTAAACTATAGGATCATTTTCCTCACAACGGAATGGAGACTCCATTGGGGAAAGCCTAACTGCTTAGGGGTATCCAAGGTCATTTCTTTAGTTTTGTTTGAAGGTCTTTGTTCAATTTATTGATTAGAATCAGTTCTTAGGCTTTGCTTGACCCTCCTTGGCTCTTACAGACCCTTCCAATCCCTTTCAAGCTCTAGTGGACCCAAGTTGGGGGGTTTTAACCCCAATTTTTCAACTTTTCCCACCTGTGCACTACTATTGTGAAGCACAGTAGCACATTCCCCTATTATGGGCACTGGCATGCCTCATAGATAGTAGCGCATGGGCGCTGGTATGCCTGATACACAGTAGCGCACACATTCTCGGTTTGAGTTTATGGGTTGTGGACCCAAATTTAGGGGTTATGGCTGTATTTTTGGGTCCCCTGATGACCCTAGGTCTGAGTTAAACCATTGTAAGTAGTCTCCTATCCTTGTACTGATCCTATGTTCATGATTTGGACCTTTTTTGATCAATTTGGGCTTGTTTCAAAAGTTTTGGGGCTTGTTGACCCAAGTTGGGGGGTTGTGGACTAGTTTGGTGTTTTGTACCCTAATTTGAGTCTGACTCAACCTACTTGCTCCATTTGTACTGGATTTGAAACTTATTGAGTCTACTTGACCCTTTCTGTATCTATTTGAGTGAAATTTCTCTTTATATTGGTTTCTTATCCTCCCTTATGCCTTTAGTTTTCTTCTTGTAGTGAAAGCTCAAGTGTCTTCGTTGTTGTTCAAGACCTTGTTTGCACTGTTTATGTGCAGAACTAACTTTACCAAACCATACTTCTTTACAGTTCATTTGCTTTGTTTGGTTCTACAAGTAGTTTTCGTATGCTTTTCCCAATGGTTGGCATGCTTAAATCAATAAGAATCTGAAATTCGTATTGGTAGCTTTTACTCTTTCAATAAGGAAATATGAAAGTTCTTTGCTTTTACTTTGATAATAGGTTAGTTTCAATTTCAGTTTTGTTTCTTACCTTTGAAAAGCATAAACATTTTGATTTATTTTCTGAGTAGAGTACCTTGCAAGCGGCTTAAAGGATTTAAGAGTGCTTTGCATAAAAAAGAAGCAAGTTTTCTTCTGCATAGTTAGTTGTTTTAGTAGCTGCATTCTTAGGTTTTGAGTTTAATTTTGTATGTTTAGACTTTAGTTTTATCTTTTTGCATTCGAAAAGACTAAAAATTGCATTTGCATATGCATTATAGATCGTATATTTAAGACTTGCATTGAAAAGAAAATATTTGTTTAGTGGTAAGCATTTCATTTCAGTATTCTATCTTTGTTATAACCACTCTCACACACCCACTACCTTTCTGAGTGAGCAAGTAACCTTTAAAATGTACTAGTAACATTTTCTTTTCTAGGTTACACTTTTCACCAACTAGTCTTGGTTAGGATCTTGGGTTTAAAATACCTTAAACCACCCAAGATCACACATTACGTAAAAATCGTAGTTCGACTATCACAGGTAAACCCACCTCATTCAAAGCTTTCCTTGGATCTATGTTGTAGGTCTTGTGAGATCAGATTGTTAGGAATACACCTCCTACTTTTTGTTTCGAGCATATACCAGGATTGGATCGTGTTTGGGAACTCTTTTGAGTTTGAGCTCAGTTACCGTGCTCACGCCTTCTGATTCGACCAGAGGTTGTTCCCCCAAGAGTTTTCGGTGTGGTTGTATCCTTAGTATCTGACCATAGGATCATACACAAGTGACGGTGGAGGGTTATATCTGCTATACCTAGAACAGACGTGGGAGGAAATCCCTTGCAGGTCTTTGGGAGGGTGGTTGGGTGATTCCAGTGCTTGCACCCTTAGTCATTGTATTGTTGACCCCGGGTAACTATTGTTCATCCTTCGTTGATCTGTTCTGGGCCCTCATCATCCCAGACTCTTCTACGAAAGGCATCTGTTTTCCTGTTTTGATTTACCTAGGACCTTTTTTAGTGGTGTGCTCTTTGTGCTATTTGTCTTAGTTTTCCTTAGAGAACTTCTTGCTCATTTGAGCAGGAAACTATGTCTAGCATTCCAACAAGCACCAATCAAGGTACCCTTGTTCTGGGGGATCATTGCGTTGTTCCATTCATTGGAAACATTGGTACTCCCTTAATGGCTACTCTAAATCTTCCTGGATTCACTATAGGGCTGTCGGTTTGGTTGTTCTCCACTTTGAATGCATTGCATGCTCCTGACGCTTCTTTTGTGAGCACCTCAAATCAAGAGCATCAGAACCCCGAGCCTTCCTTTCCAGTAACATCTTCTCCTCCTCCTTCCACCTCATGTGACAAAAGTAGCAATACTAGTAACCAGCACTCTAAAAGGAATAGACAGAGGAAGAATAGGAAGAAGATGCCAAAATAAGGGGGAAGCTACCTAGCCTCTAGAAATCATGTTGGGGGCAAGCACCCTGCCTCTACAAATCATGTAGGGGGCACCTACCCAGCCTCTGGAGGTCATGCTGGGAGAAAAATTTTAGTCATTGAAAATCACACTGAAAGTTTGTCTTCAACCACTATCAGTCATGTTGAGGACACATCATTGATCACTGCTAGTCATATTAATGACAAATCACCAGTTCCTGTGAGTCATACTGGAGACACCAGATCAGCCACTGCAAGTGATGTTGAGGGAGTTGACATTGTCGACAAACCCAACAAACAGAAGTGTAAGTTCCCTTGCAATTTTTGTGAGGGAGACCACCTTACTTACTTGTGCCTTGTACTTCCAGAAGTGCAAAAAGTGTGGTCCTTAGTTCAAAAGTCTTCTGCTTCTAAGCAACCAGCCACTGTAAGTCATGCTGGGGGAAAGCTGTCAGCCAATGCTAGTCATGCTAAGAGTATTGACGTTGTAAAGGAGTCTCAACCTATAGGACAGAAACCAAAGTTCCCTTGTAAACTTTGTAAGGGAGATCACCTTACTCACCAATGCCCTGCCATTCCAGAGGCACGAAGAGTGTGGTCCATGTCTGAAGGAACCTCTAATCCTGAGTTGTCTATAGATTCCCTATAGTTAGATCAACCGTTGGTTGATAAAGTGGTTGAACCAATGAAATCTTTGGTCAACCCCACTCTTCCTTTGGAGAGTGAAGTGATCGAATCGATGCAATCTTTGACTGATCCCATCAGTCCTTTGGAGACTGATGCACCTATCCCGGAAGTCTTCTGCATTACCCGTTTGGATGTTTCTAAAAAAGGGGATACTTCATCAGTGCCATGTGAACCCCTACCAAGCCCTAGGATTGTTTCCTTTTATTGGAATAGTCTAGTCGAACCTCGTCTTCCTTCTTCGACACCTTTCCAGATAAAGGTTGGTATCGGGAACCACATGGTTGATCGATGCATTGTAGATGAAGGAGATTCTATTAGTATCTTGTCCATTTATGCTTGGAGAGATTTGGGTTTCCCTAATGTTATTCTAGCTGTAATTGGCCGTTGACCTTTGATAGAAGACCTAGTGAACCGTTCGAATTCCTTCGTCAGGCACCTGTTACTTTGGGTGGAAAAATAGTCTTAGTTGATCTTATGGTTTTAAAGGACCCTATGGACTTTGATATGATCCTTGGGTGTGATTATGTTTATGCTATGCATGCTGTGGTGTCTAAACTCTTTCATGTGATGCATTTTCCTCATAATAAAAGCATAGTCACTATCGACCAGCTTGCATTCGTTGATCCTCCGTATTACCCAATCGTAGACCAGTAAGATCCCTCATCATTAGGCACTACTATGTAACATGGGACTTATGTGGCATATTGTTCCTTGAGTTCTACTACTACTGAGAAGAAGTCTTTGAGTTCATGCTTACCTTCTCCGGACTTAGTCCTAGCTTTTGACCAAGTGACACCTCCATCTGAATGTTTACATATGTGTTCTATCTGGGACGATATACTTCCTTCTGATGAATTTTTCCTAGAGTCCATATACAGTCTGCCATTCATTTCAATGTTGATCCAGTCGCAATTATGTCCAGCCCCAGTTTGACCTTAAAGTCTGATCTTCCTATTGTTGAGTCTCTGGACTGTCCTATAGATCCGCAAATCAGTGTTCCTGCTGAGTTTGATTCTGCTTCTAGAATTTTCAACTCCCGTGATGATGAATTTGTTTCTGTAGATTCCATCATGTCCTTCAACTTTGATCTTCATCCTAAAGTTGATCTTGTTGATTGCAAGTCCTCCAGCTTGGGTACCATAGAGTCTTCATTTGAAAACTCTGCCTTGTTTATGCCTGCTGTTGATGATAGTGAAGTTGAAAGTATTTCTACCACAGTGACTTGTATCGGATCTTTCTTCAACTATGTTTTAGATGTGATCTTGGTACTAATGTTTCTTGGAGATAGGATTCTTGGCTGGATTTATACTTGCTTATTGGTCCTTTTCGACACCTTGTGCGACCATGTCAGGTATATTCAAAATCTTGCATATAGGTTTAGGCTTCCCCGCTGTTATGTTGCATTTGAACCTTTTTCCATCCGAATTTGCCATAGGGTCGAACCTATTGGATATTGGTCTGTTAGCCATCTCTTTATGCATTGTGCACCAGTCTGACAGTAGAGCCTACCTAACATGGGTCACCCTAGTCAACACCCTTATGCCATTTTGGTACCCATGCTGATTTTTTCTCATAGGCTCGGGAGCCTTTTTAGATTTACCATGACTTTGAGAAGAAGCCTCATATCTTTCTTCCTCATATATTTCCGGCCATCCTTGATAAGGCTCCTATCTTCATGTTGAAGTTGCATATGCATCTGTTATGATCCCGCTTGCGCTAATGAGCTTGATGTCGGCTTCCACGCTCTTAGCTCGTTATATAAGCCTCCATCTCTGATCTCATTTCCGCTAAGCCATGTATCATTTTTCCTTCGCAATTTGACACCTTTTACCTGGAGGAGACACACCCTGAGTACCCTTATCTTGATCATGTTCCTTGCATTAGGCATAGCTTTGTTCCATGTGCTTGAAGCTAGTTTCACATGTCCCTGACACCCGTCTCCTCCCGTTACGAGCATTATTCTACCTTTACTTCGAGCTCGTTAAAAACAATAAGTAGGTTACGAGCATTCTTCTACCTTCACTTCAAGCTCATTAAAAATAGTAAGTAGGCTATGAGCATTTGTTTCATCTTCACTTCGAGCTCATTAAAAATAGTAAGGAAGTTAGCATTTTTCTGTATCTCCTTTGAGCTCGTTAAAAACAGTAAGGAGGTCATGATTTTACTTTTTTGGGCTCATTAAACCTTTACAGAAAAGATCCCTATAGAGCTCTTTTAATCCCTTTTCAGACTCCTTAAATAGAAAAAGTTTGCCGAGCATAGTTGTCTTTTCAGGCTCGTTAAAATAACTGAACTGACATCCACTTAGGTATAGAATTACCCCTTTTTTGGGCATTGGTGGATAATTTATGGAAAAGGTATACTCTAGGTATACTCTTTTATGCGCTAGAAGAGTTCTTCTTCCATTATTTTACACTTTTTCGAGGACGGAGACTAACTTTACGAAAAATGACCTTTGGTGTTGTCTTTAGGGTTTTCAGACTCTCGAAATGTGAAAACACCAAGAGAGCATTCACCTATTCGGGCTCGATGTGAAATCCATGAGATGGTTGATAGAGGATTGTTTAAGTTTTTCAACTCTATAAACAAGAAAACACTGCCGAGCACAGACCAATCCAGGCTCGATATAAAATACATGGATAGGTGTATGGAGTTTTCTTCTAGGTTTTTTAGACTCCTTAAATATGAAAATAACATCAAGAATGCTTTAGTTCTTTGTCATGCTCGGTAAAAAATGAAAAAGGCAAAGGAAGGGAAGAATGTTAAAATATCTTTCAATATGATGGCAGCAAGTCTACTATTTCCTTGAACAAAGCACTTGTTTTGAGTCTATCAAACAAGTTGGGTTCTAGTGTTGGCCTTAGGATAAACATGATCTTAGAGTTCTTACTCCTCCATTTGGTTAGTCTTCCAATCATATGGAGAATTTGTTAATGTCTCCTACATTGTAGATTTGCATCGTGGTCTCTTTGTGTTAAAAGTTTCCTAAGTCACTCTTGTGTCGTACTCAATGTTCAAGGATACAACCTGTGTCGACCATTCTGCAGTTGCCTTCACCTCATGTGTCAGCCATTCCTTGGTGTTAGTATGTTTCATCATGTGTTCAGTCCTACTCCAAATCAGCCCATACCTATTGAGTGTCCCTTGTGTTGGATGATGGAGGATGCCTTAAGGCCTCCCTTCCAACGAACTTTTTCCCATCGTTTTCAACTCATTGTGCTCTGGGAATGAAGTTTAGAGTTTTGGTTAGTACCTTGGGGATTGTAGTCATTAGTGGCAGTTTACCTCGCTATTGGATAGATGGGAATACATTAATGTCTCCTATCCGATGGATTCTTCAAGTGTTCGACGGAAAGACCATTTATTCGCACTTGCTTGAATGTACCAAGTACCTCGGGTTCCATTTTCATTATTGGTGGACACCCTCGCATTTTTTAATGGTATACATCGATGACCAGTAATCAAACGATACCTCACATGTTCGACATCAACTCATTTATTCGCATGGATAGGTTTGTACCTTGGGTTGTTTTTGGATGAATACCTTGGGATCCTCGATAGCATCACTGTATTTATGTTATCGCCCAAGTTGCGCAAGACTGGGCCACATTATTTTTTGGCTCTTGATGAGACATAGATCTAGCTTGTTCTCTATGGCTATGTTCTCCATTTTTGACATAGATCCACCTTGTATTTATGTGGCTATGTTTACACTTATGTTCCTCATGGATCCACACTTGTATTCTAGTGGCCATGATATATGCATCAGTATTTGGATCATTATTGTATCCTCGAGGTTATGTGCCACTATTTGAACATGGACAGTTACCCAAAGGATGAGTTTGTCTGACATTGCCTTTTCTTTCAGGTACTTCATTTGAGCCTATGATTCTTGGTTTCTTCAGTTCCTCCGCTTCCATGATTCAACTCTCTATTATTTATAATGTATTTCGGCCATAGTTTTCTTCACTCCCTCTGACCTCATACATTAGGGGGCATTTTTTATATCTCAAAATGACACCTCTCCGTCCGTGACGACACTTGCGTCCGTTGGTCGCATGACGACACTTCTTCAGATCAAGTTTAGTGACAAAACAGGACATTTGTGGATTGACAGGTCATTTGGGACACTAAAAATGGTTTAAATTACCTCACTCTTGGCCCATTTGATGGTTATAACCCTTAGGAACATTTTTCCAAACCAAACCACCTCGTGAAAATCATAAAAAAACCCTGTTTTTGGCCATTTTTCTCCAAAAACGCTGGTTTCCTATGTATAGAGTAGGGCATACTAGGATGTGTGCATAACTCTACTTCAATAAAATAGCGCATGTGCATGACTCTACTTCAATAAAGTAGCTCACACCTTGAAAAATGCGCTAGTTTGTCTACTGCATAATAGGGCATTTTCCTGTACTAGTCAAAATCTCGAATTATGGGTAAGTTAAGTTGGTTGGGGAACCTCCTACTCGGTTATAACTACTTTTCCTCTCCTTCATTGACTATATAAGGAAGGTAGAAGGGCCATGTGAAGGGACCAATCCTATAACAAAGTTATGCTGGAGGAATTGAGACCCTCATCCCCCTCTCTTGTGCCTCAGTTTCTAATAAACCCTAGCACAGCTGATTAGAGGTTGGGATCCTTGGAGAATAGAAGCAAGATACCTTGAATCTAGGTTTCATGAAGTGCCAAGCTTGAAGGAAGGTATAAATTTATGTACTTGCTTCATTCATTAATAAAGATCAGACGTTCTTTCCTTTCCAAATATGACCTATTTATGTGTGTCTCAGATTTGATTACAGCTTGCTTATAATCTGATGTCTTCTTCTATTATGAATATTAGTCTTATGTAAGTAGTCAAATTTATTTGAAAAAGGTATCAATTCGTTTTGCAGGTTTGGGCATTGCGACAGTGGATAAGCATTGAATAATCAACCTTCAATGCTTAAGGTGCATACATCTCTAAACCCTAATCTATTCACTTATTTGTTGTACTTGCAGAATGCTTGTAAGTCTTTCTTTATCACGGTAAGTTGGTACTTTATCCCCTGAACTATAGGTGCATTTTCCTCACAATAGGGAGATGTTGGAGGATCTTAGGTCGGCCGCTTGACTATGTCCTCCATTCGACCACTTCAGGGAACATGTCAAACCGTCGTGTCGAACACTATTAAATTTTAATTAGCATTATGGTGTGTCTGGGAATGCATGCGTGTGTTGCTTGTTTTCGAAATTATACATGGAATGTGTTGAATATAATTGTACCGCTAATGACAAAACTATTCATTAATGAGATTCTATAAATTTCCTTTCTTTCTCTGTTAATTGTTATTTCCAGTAAATCTTTTCCATTGTGTTATTCTTCATGCTTGGATGAAAGTAATATTAAATCAGAATTCATATGTTTATGCTCTGTTTTACCGCATCTACGTATTCACCAATTTTTTGCTAAAATTGATATTGGATTCACTTATGACCAATGCCCAACATTAATGGACTATTTTATTTTCTTCATTATCAAATTGCAAATTAAGACCTTGACTATAAGAAGATAACTACCCTGAATATAAACATAGTTTGTCCCGACTTCCGTTTTCCGACAAGAAGGATCGGCCACCCATTCTTTTCATAGATAACTGTGACAACCTTTATCCAACAATTTAGCTATATCCATAATGGAGAATACAAGAAGGATCGACTGACCCTTCTTGGAGTGTCGAAATATTATGAAAATAATATTGGTAATAAGAAGGGTCGATCGACCCTTCTTGGAGTGTCGAACTATTATAAAAATAATATGGGGGATAAAAAGGGTCAGAGAACCCTTCAATTACGAGGGAATTGTAAAAATAGAACACCTTGGTGGTTATATCATATAAAAATGGTTTTTCCCTACTTCCGTTTTACGACAAGAAGGATCGGCCACCCCTTCTTTTCCTAGTTAATTGTCAAATCCTTTATCCATGAATTTAGATATAGCCATAATGGATAATACAAGAAGGACCGACCGACCCTTCTTGCAATGTCAAACTATTATGAAAAGAATATTGGGAATAAGAAGGGTCTGCTGACCCTTCATTTAGGAGGGAATTGTAACAATAGAACACCTTGGAGAAAGAGCGGAGAAAGAGTGGCCGCTCGTTCTCTGAGAATATTTCCACTTGCCAGCAAAGTCTTTAAAGCAAAACGTCTATAAATTTTGTTGTTAAAATGTTGATATCTAGTATCCTAGGGTGACACGTGGAAGTAAATAATTGTGACACGTGGCATATTTGATTTGGCACATTGAGTATAGGGAGGTTACGATTTTTTATCTGATTTGGCACATTGAGTATAGCGAGGTTACTAATGTGGGTTAATAAATAATTTGAAGTGAAAATCAACATTCATCAAAGAAATTTGATCAATTAACAAAAGAGTAATGAAGAGAAAGACTAACTGTATTACTTCAAAGTTGCAAAAAATTACAATCTCTGCATCTGTGAGGAACCTGCAACAAATAATTGATAAACTGCACAATATATTGGATCACAGAATATTTTATTGATCATGGGCCACTTTGAGGGGCCAACCTCCATTGAGAAATATCAATACAAATAACTTCACAATGCCTTCATTGGCCTCAACACACGCTTATCCACTAAATCTAGGTGCCAATACTATGGGTCAAAACCATGGGCCAATACAAACTATGGATCAACAAATACTACTGGCGGCTTACAAAGCATATGCACCCAGCAACAATAACACAAGCTATGGATCAACAATTACTACGGGGCGACTTACAAAGCATATGCATCCAACAACAATATACTAACAAAGTAAAGAGAAGGGTTGACATGGGTTCCTAACATCCCCTCCCGATTAGAAAAAGCTTTGTCCTCAAAGCTTTAGATGTGGAAATTGTCGCTGAATCTAACGAAGTGGTTCCCATGTAGCATCCTCTGGTTGCATGCCATGCCACTGAATTAAGACCTCTATGATAGAGCGAGAGCGAAGCTGACAAGTGCGCTTATTGAAGACGGCCTCCAGCTCCAAAAGGATGGATCCTTAATTATCCAGTTATGGTAAAATAGTTTGTCTTCTGTGTTGATGTATATGTAACTTCAGAATGTATTTCACCTATGTAATTCATCTATGAATATTGTACTCCTATAGAGATGTTATTATTCCTCTATACAGAAGTGTCGTCATTTGTACTAACAAGTGTCGCAAGTGTTGTAGCTTGCCGATGGGTTATTAGACCACCTAGATGGGGTCAGCCCTGTATGAGTCATGTGGGTAAATGGGTTATTAGACCATCAAGTGTGGGGTCGAAATAGATTAATGTATCCATGGGTTATTAGGCTAAGTTAGACAAGTCGGCCCCACTGGTTTATTTGGCAAGACAGGACAAGTATAAATAGAGATCTGGAGATCTCTATTTGATCATCTCATTACTCACTCTTCCATCACTTGCAAAGTGGTGCACATGTGAGGAGGAGGATTAGCTAATAAGAGAAGACTATCTCTTGTACTTTGGTTGTATCATTGCTCTTTCTTTCTCTAAGGAAGTTGTGCGGTTTTTCACCTTCTTGGTTTTCCCCAGTGAAACTCTATGTCTCTTGTGTGCTTGCATTATTGTGTCCATGATTGATATGTTGTACATGTTATTCTCTTAGTTAAGATCTTAGATCATATTGAAAATTATGAAAAATTAACACTCTGATGTTGGTGCCAAGAACTTTCTTCAGACAAGAGACATGAAATACTAGATGAATGTGGGAAGAAGGAGGAAGTTCCAATTTATAAGCAACGGACCCAATCTTCTGAAGAATCCTATATGGCCCATAGAACTTTGGAGTGAGCTTATGATTCCCTTTGAGTTTCAGGGAGGATTTCTTGTAAGGCTGGATATGAAGAAAAATCATATCACCTGCTTCAAAAGTGCGCTCAGAACGGTGCTGATCGACTTGTTGCTTCATGCGATTTATTTCCATGTGAAGATTTTTCCACAAAATGTGAAGAATCTGATCGTAGTTTCGAAGGACCGTGTCAAATGCCTGAACTAGAGAACTACTAGGGGTGTATGGAAGAAGAACTGGCAGTGCCTGACCATAATTTGCTTCATATTGAGTCATTTTAGAGTCAATGTGGTTAGAGGTATTGTACCACCATTCAGCGAGAGGGAGCCACTTTTCCCACTGATGTTGTTATTCAAAGGTCAAGTAATGAAGATAAGTTTCCAAGCATTTATTGATAATTTCAGTCTGACCATCTGTTTGTGGGTGATACCCTGAACTCATCTTTAGTTTGGGGCCAGTGTGGAGAAATAGTTCTGTCCAAAAATGACCGGTGAAAGTCGCATCACGATCTGAGACAATGGAAGAAGGGATTCCATGAAGACAAAAGATTGGTCCAGGAAAATTTGAGCGACTGAGGAGGCTGTATATGGATGGCTGAGAGCACAAAAATGACATATTTGGAGAGGAAATCAACCACAACCAAAATCATTGTCATCCCTCCAAATTTAGGGAGCCCTTCAATGAAATCCATAAAAATATCTGTCCAAATCTGGGTAGGTATGGGTAAGGGTTCGAGCAATCCCAGAAGGAGTTTCGTTTCATCGTTATTGCGCTGGCAGGTATCACATTCAGCCACCATCGATTGAATTGTCCTTTTCATGCACAACCAAAAGAATTTACGTTGTGCCCATTCATAATTTTTGAGGAACCTAGAGTGTTGTGCCGATGGAGAAGCATGGAGTTCATAGAAGACAGCTTGTTGAAGATTTGTGCTCTGGGGAAGCACCAGATGACCCTTGTATCTCAGGGAAGCACCATCCCAAGAGTAATGTGGTACAACAGAAGGGTTGTTGGAAAAACGTTGGATGATTTGAGATAATGAAGAGTCACTGACATAGCCTTGTTGAACAGATTGCAACCAATTTGGAACATTCATAGAAATAGATGAAAGAGAACCTTGGTCATCAAATGTGCGAGAAAGAGTATCCGCAACAATATTGTCCTTACCCTTCTTGTAAGTGATCTCATAGTCATAACCCATGAGTTTGCTAACCCATTTATGTTGTGCTGGGGAGGATACACGCTGTTCCAGAAAATATTTCAAACTCTGGTGATCAGTCTTGATGCATAAATGATTCCCTAATAGGTAGGGTCGCCACTTCTGTACTTCATGCAAAATAGCCATCATTTCCTTCTCATATGTTGAGGCAACTAAATTCTTACCTGAAAGGGCTTTGTTGGTGAATGCAATGGGGTGTTCATCTTGAAGGAGAATAGCACCAAGTACATTGTCACAAGCATCACTCTCAATAGTGAAGGGCTTGGAAAAATCGGGAATAGCTAGAACAGGTGTAGTACACATAGCTTGTTTTAGTTTTTCAAATGCACACTTAGTAGCATGTGTCCATCTAAAAGCATCCTTTTTCAGTAGAGCAGTTAATGGAGCTGCAATATTCCCATAATCCTTGAAAAACTTTTGGTAGTAGCCATTCAACCCCAAAAAACCATGAAGGCTCTTGAGTGTCTTAGGAGGCGGCCAATTGTTCATGGAAGCGATTTTCGAAGGATCCACATGATCCCCTTATGCAGAGATAATGTGGCCAAGATACTCAACTTCCTTCTATCCAAAAACACATTTAGATTGTTTGGCATGGAGATGATGGTCAGAGAAAAGTTGCGTTACAAGATCCATATGCTGGAGATGTTCAACCATGTTTTACTATAGATGAGGATATCATCAAAGAATACCATAATGAATTTCTGCAAGTAGGGCCGGAATATTTTATTCATAAAGGACTGGAATGTGGAAGGAGCATTAGTGAGGCCAAAGGGCATGACAAGAAACTCATAGTGGCAATCATGTGTGTGGAAAGTTGTTTTAGGGATATCAACCCCATGAACCCGAATTTGATGATACCCAGAACAAAGATCCAACTTGGTGAAAAATTGAGCACCATGAAGCTCATCAAGAAGCTCATCAACAACAGGAATTGAAAACTTATCCTTGATGGTGAGGTGATTAAGTGCTTGAAAGTCAATGCAGAGGCACCATGACCCATCATTTTTGCGCACAAGAAGAACTGGTGAAGAAAAGGAACTAGTGCTTGGGCGAATAATACCTTGCTTCAATAAGTCCTGAATGAGCAGTTCAATCTCTATTTTTTGGTGAAATGGGTAGTGATAGGGCCTGATGTTGGGAGGAATGCTTCTAGGAAGGAGCTGAATATGATGGTCCTCTGGCCGTGAAGGTGGATATCCCACTGGTTCAGCAAAGACACCTGTATATCGATTCAGAATTTGTTGTAGATCTAAGGAAGTAGTGGAGACCGCTGATGGTTGCATCTGAATGGAATGGATCTGAGCGATGACACCATGTGAACTATTCTTAAGGAGTTTTTTTATGTGATATGAACTAATGATGTTGAGAGACCCTAGTTGTAAACCTGCTAATGTGTGTTTTTGTCCATTAGGAAAGAACTGCATCCAAAGTTCAGCAAAATCCCATAAGATGGGGCCAAGTGTGCATAGACATTAAGCGCCCAAAACCACATCACATTCACCTAAGGTCAAGGCAAACATGTTAGAGCACAGGTTATAATATCCCATAGAGATACACACATTCTCCCCATTGACAACCATGACTTCAAAGTTGGAGCAAGGATGAACAAAACAATCAGCCCGTTTGGTGATCCGAGGGTCAATGAAATTATGAGAGCTACCGGAATGAATGACTATTGTAAGAGGAAGCTTCTTGAAGTAACCCTGGACCCACATTGTTTGGGGGGTGGTAATTTCAGCTAAAGCATGGAGAGATATCTCTGGCTGGTCGTCCTGAGACAGAGGGTCAATAGGAGGCTCCTGAATGTCAACCGGAGAATCCATTGTATCTAGAGATTCTTCACCAATTTTATAGGTAGGAGGAGAATCCACATCCAAGAGATAGAGCTTTTGTTAAACACATCTATGTCCCTAAGTGAATTTCTCATCACAATCATAACAAAGCCCTTTTTCTTTGCATTCCTGCATCTCTGTTTCAGACAAATGCTTGACAGGAGTTGATCGAGGAGCTGACGGGATGGGAGGTTGTTGAGAATCCATATTTTGGAAGGGCGCAAAAATGGATTTGGAGGGTTGTTGGGATGCAATCTTGTCTTCTGCCAACTTAGACAACCCCATGGCTTCCATCATTGTGTTGGGATAGAACATTTTGACCTCAGAGTGGATTGCATCCTTTAAACACTGATAAAACAACTCCGATAGAAGTCATCAGGCAATCCTTCGATGTGGTTGGTGAGTTTCTCAAATTTGGTTTGATACTCTCTCATAGTGCCAATTTGGCGAAGTTTAGTGAGGGCTCCTGTGAAGTCATCAAAAGAACTAGGACCAAATTGTTGCAAAAGGAGCTGGAAAAAATCTGGCCATTTTGGCTCTTCATGAGCCTTGATGTACCAATAGTACCATTGAAGAGCTTCCTATTCCAAATGAAAGGATGCAAGTGGAAATTTGTTGACATCAAAAGTATTATGCATACTGAAATAATGTTCTGCATGATAGATCCATCAAGTCGGATCAGTACCATTGAAGCGGGGAAAATCAAGCTTCGGATCACGGAAATTGATGGACGAAGAGAACCCATTGTCTGATGAAGACTCGAACTAGTGTTTGTTGTTCATGGCTGAATGCTGCAGATGGAGTGCGAGAAATTTTTCATCCAGATCTTCGAGTTTGGCTTGGATGGCTGCAAGTGCTTCCTCCATGGATTTTGCTCCGGCGCGGGTGACAACCATAACAAGGTTTTTTTTTTTTTTTTGAGTGGGTATAAAAACAAAAACAAAAACTGTTTCAGTAAATGAAAATCTGGATTTGGGAAAAAATTTGAAGGGTAATTTGGGTTTTACTAGGTTTTGGACACTATCGAATAGAAAGGGAGGCAAAAAAGGAGGATTTCAGAAGCGGGGTGAAAATATGAGAAAATTTGGCAGAGAGGGACAAAGAAGCAGAATTAGGAAAAGACCTCTGTGGTAAAATTTGAAGGTGATTGGGTGAAAATCGAAGAAGTTATAGCAAACCCTAAAAATAGACAAATGTGAGATTTTTGGCTTTGGCAAGTGGAATTTGGGATAGCGTCCTCAGGAATGAATTATGCAGAACGGGATTACAGGGGTGTCTGAAAATTTTCAAGGGAAACAAAGTGGAAACAAGGGAGATATGGCGAAAAAACAGAATAGATATGCAATGGCGCGGATGAGATCAGAAACGGATAGATCTGCAATGGCGTGGAAGTGATTGGAAACATAGGGATCTCCAACGGCGCAGAACTAATCAGCAACAGATGGATCTGCAACGATGCGAAACTGAACGACAACAGTTCTGGACAGAGGAAATCTGTGATTTTGTAGCTAAAAATAGATATGGACCCCAGGTATGCACGGCTTCCTAATAGTTCAAGGGATTCGCTTGGCTACCAATGTTGTCTGACAGCTTGTGTATTGGGGCAGTACCCCTCACTCCATGGCTCAGGTAAAACTGATAACCGCTTTGCCACAAACGACACCTCTTGGTTAATCTCACGGGTGGGAACTAGTCAATCAAGTAGGGGTCATTGTCCGTTCCACTGGCAGGTCCTCTCAATGGGCCAGCTACTTCGGGGTTCCTGTGGTACTCCTCATAATGATTTTTATGGCTTATGCCCAAGTATTTTTCACAATTAAGCGGATAGGTATAATTCCCAGATCCAAACTTGCAACAGATGTGAAAAAAACATTTTGGCAGAAATTTCACCCAACAAGCCTAAGAAAGTACTTTGATACCGGATGTGAGGAACCTACAACAAATAATTGATAAAATGCACAATCTATTGGATCACAAAATATTTTATTGATCGTGGGCCACTTCGAGGGGGCAACCTCCTTTGAGCAAGCTCAATACAAATAACTTCACGGTGCCTTCATTGGCCTCAACACACACTTATATACTAAATCTAGGTGCCAATACTATGGGTCAAAACCATGGGCCAATACAAACTATGGATCAACAAATACTACAGGCGGCTTACAAAGCATATGCACCGAACAACATTAACACAAACCATGGATCAACATATACTAGAGGACGACTTACAAAGCATATTCGTCCAACAACAATATACTAAAAAAGTAAAGAGAACGGTTGACATGGGTTCCTAACAACATCAATCAGAGTGTCTCTAGTCTTTTTTTGTTGATTTTCTCCTCCCTACCCCATGAGACCTCTACCCTTTAAATAATAATTACAAAAATAGTTACACAAGATACACTTCCCATAAAATGGGGATTACAAATCGAAACTAAAAGGCATCCTCAGGAGTGACTAATACCAACCCTTTTCACAAAATTCCCAAAATATTTTCATCACATGGTTTCTTGGAAGTATCCTGTAACAAACTGTGGAAGATACCAACTATTAGCACCTGAATTGTACCTTAAGGTTGCAGAAAGGCCAAGTTAGGGTAACCACAAACCCACTTCAGGAAATGTAAGATGGCTTCTTCCTCTCCAGAGAGGAATCTCTCACGGAATTTGAAACAAGGCCAGATACATATGAATGAATATTGTAATTGAAATGTTGTTTTGTTGAAAGCAATGTTGACAAACTCATTGTGCAGTGGATTCAAAACATACAAATATGATTAAACATGACAGTGCTTTGCAAACAAAACTAATCAGAGGCAGGCTAGCCACCTACTCACAGTCAAAGAGATTTTGTTTGGGTGATTAAAGAAGAAGATACGAACAAGCCATCAATATAGAGCATATGATAATGAATTCTATACTGACTTTAGCATAAAATGGTAGTGGATTTTTGAAATGAAAGCAACAGAGCATCCTATTTATGAATCCTGTCCCAATACAACACTTATCCAAGCATGAAAAAGCATAACCGTATGAATTAAACAGTGAGAGAAACATTCACATAAGAGAAGAAGTAAACAAAATGTAAGACGAATAACAAAGGAATCTCTGATAGAAAACCTTGCTCGGCCTAGCCATATTTTATTAAAATATATCTTAGAGTGCTTAACACAGGGAATTCACGAGTCCAACAAAAGTTTCCAACCCTTTCTCCTTCTATTACATTGCTTATATAGATGCCCAGAGCCTTCAAGCTTGAGCTACCTCAACAGGATGTTGTTATAATGTAGGTGACACCCTCAGGAATTAGTTACAACAAAATGACAATGTTGGCAAAACTGGCTCAATTTCCTTTTACAAAATTATTAAGCATTTTTACCGAAAGACAACAGACCCTAACAAAATAAACTAAATGCTTCAGCGGTTCAATATTAGCTTTCTCTTCCCATATTTCTCAATGAGCTTCCATAGTTCGACAGCTAGCAGCTCTGAGGTGGCCAACTCCTTCATTAAGACTCGGATCTCAATGTGGTCCCTATAAGAGTAGCTTCGCAAATGTGCACTAGCCTCCTTGACCGTCATGCTTAACTCAAAATCCTTTTCCATTTTCTCCACCATTGTCTTCCGTGATAGCAATTGATCCACACCTGCAAAATCTATGAAATTCACTTTACATCCTACCAATTTCTTCTGATATTCTTCTTCTGTGAGCATTGTTCCATCCTCCTCCCAAAAAGGAGGTAACCCTTTCTTGAACAAAGGGTCAAACATGTCTGTGAAATACTTGATCTGCTGTTCCATGACATCTATTTTAGCTTGAATAGCCTTTACAGGCTGGTGCTTATGCATCACTTTTTTTGTTCCAATGATGATGGAAACCCTATCTATTACACCAATTGTCTTAACCTTCTCCTCAGATAATCCATTTAGGAATTCGATGGAATTCTCAGTATACTGTATAGGGTTTTTGTTCAATTTCTCATTTGCTGCTGTCACACTATTATTGGCTAATTTTATCACTGCTTCCTTGTCCAAGACAAAATCAAGGAAGGGCCTCAAATTTTCTTGCTTCTTCAATCATGCCATCCCACATGACCTGCCTAGCCTCTAGCAAGGAAGTCTACCCTGTAGCTTCTGTTTCCAACTCATCATATTTACCCTGCAACTCCTGGTGCTTGGCTTCCCAAACCTCCTTTTCAATTTCTGCATTATCCTTCAGGGTTTTCAGATTCACATTCTGTTTTTTTAATCTTGTTATTCCCACATATTCCAGACTACCTTTGGCTATAGCCCCTACCTGGGATAAATCACCAGCCTTTATGGATGGTGTGGCCATGCTTTCTACTTCTTGCTCTTTCTCTTGCAGTTTCTTCTCAAGCTCTTCCACTTTGGCCTTTGATATTTTGTCACTTGCTACCACAATGGCTATATCTATCTACCATTGTTTTTCCTTCTCTTCAAGCTTCAATAGCTTGGCTCTACAGTCTGTCAATTCAGTCTATAAATTCTCTTTCTTTTCCTCCAGTTTTGTTAGCTCAGACTGAGACTGATACTAACTGGGTAGAGGGGATTTCCAACCCCTTTTTTAGAGATTGGATGATGTTGTCATTTTCATTGAGTAGGTTTTGAATGCTATCTCTTTTATCATCTTGGCCCTTGATGGCCACTATCTCACCTTGCAATTTCTTCATATGTTCCTTATGAGCTTTGTTATCCATCTTTTCCTACTTGAGCTAGCTGGCAACCTTACTCTTACTGTCTTGTACCTTTGATAGCTCCAAAGTTGTCCTAAACAATTGAGTATAAATAACATTCCCGGATTCTTTGTGCAAGTTATTATATCTAGGACAAGGATGCCCTCTAAATTCATCCTTAGTTCAGTGTACTTTCTCTTGGTGGCCAAGGCCAAACTCAAGGTGTTATGAGCGAGGCTCCTGCTAGTCACTAGAGACACTTCTTTGCTTGAAATTTTACTTACTTTAATATATAACTTGGACTCCATCTGAGGCTTCCCCTAAGTCCACATTGTATTCTTCTATCAACTCATCTCTAGTATTGCTTAAGGCAACATGTTCAATGGTTGTTGGGCTAAACACATACTCTTTGATCTCAAATGCTGGTAGCTTATCCACTTGTTTCTTTTTTCCTTTACGAGTCTCCACAGGTGCTTGTTGGGATAGCACTTGTTTCTTTTTTCCTTTACTAGTTTCCACAGGTACTAGCTACTACTCAGATTCCTCATTTTTTTTCCTCTTTGGGGCTCTCTCAGCTTCCCCTTCTATGTCCATAGGGATACTGTCATATTCCTTGCTGTACTTTATTAAGTTGGTGGGCATAGGTATGGCTTCTAGAACTAATAGGAATAGGCTAGAAGAGCCAAGCACTGGGCATGTGTATATTTCCATCTGGCTCCTGCCAGGACATTCCAATAAATTTGCAGCTTCTGCCATGCCTAGAATTTTGAAATGCACAAAATGCTTCCTGTTGCTTTCCTTCCTCCTGTTGGAAATTATGTGGTGGGGATCATGGTTTAAGGGTGCTTTTGTTTTGAAACCCATCTCCTTTATCTTACATTCGATGGATGTAAGAGCTCCTTTGTTTTTTATTAAGAATGGACCTATAGTCCATGGAAACACAATATTAGAGCCCTTTCTATGATCTAGAAAGTGCTCAGCTTCTGCCTCCAATTTTTGTCTGATGAATTCTAATGCAAATATTCTGGGAGTCAGGAAAACTGGTAGCACATAGGGTGCATAAGAAAACCCATAAACCCTGATGATTTTTCCATGCTAAGAAAGGAACGAATCTCTGACCCTCTTCTCGGGAGAAAGATGTAGTAACTCCTACATTTCTTGTAAGACTCTAGGTAGCTTCTTTTGAAAAATGACCTGATAAACCTCAGACATGAGCTCATCATGGAACTTGGTGTACTCAGTGTGCATCTCTTGAGTAAGTAGTACCTCAGGCATTTGCAATTTTTCCTCATTGAATGCCAGGAACATTTTTAGTAAGTAGGACTGAAATCTGAAAATCCTTGTTTCCTGGAAATCCTTTAGCTGGGAGTGTATACTTTCAGCCAAAACTTCATAAACCTGAGGCATGCAAATTGGGTAGATTGGCTTGGGTTATTTGATTCCAGGGGGTGGGTGCCTAGGACAAAAAGAAAAATTATTAGAGGTTCTATGACATACATATCAGAGTCTAAACCTAGGAATTGGCTCATCATGGCGATAACACCTCTGGATTCTTCCGTGAATAGCCTAGATTCAGTCGGGAAATCCTGCTCTTGTATTTGGAAAATAGGATTCACATAGGACCTGTAGAAATTGTGTTTTACTTCAACAAGGGATTGTCTAAAAAATAGGATTAGGGATTCCTCGGTATACCCTATAACTTTCTAGGAAAACTCTTATGGGACGGACAAGGTTTTTCTAAGGGTTTGGGGATCGATTTTGCAAAGGATTTTGGACTTGGTAGCATCCATGATTGCCCTCTCGGTAGAAGAGTAGTTAGAGGTGCACCATTCAACAATTTCCAGAAAAACAGGGGTTTGGTCGACTGTAAACCGATGGAAATAGGACTGGTGTACTTGCTACACGTCTATACCTTGCTCCCTAACAAGTTTCAAAAGGTTTTTTTACAATTTCCATGGGGTCATCGGTCATCATAATGACGTATACCTCTGCGTCTTAGTCTATCAACATTGTTTCTATGCTTTGAAGCTCAAAACAAGGGTGTTCTCTATCATTCAATTCAGCCATTAAATAGTTTAATGTAGAGCAGAGAATGTACCTGGTTCGTTGAAGATTGTCTTGGGACCCTGGTTGACCTATCTGTTTTTGCACAACTTGCTCTTGTCCCTTTCTGATGCAAAATAGGACAAACGGAATCCAACTCTCTGTGCAAGCCAGTTTTTTATTATTTATCCTTTGATGTCACCCCTGCATCTCCTACTACGTGGAAGCTTCTCTAGCCGTCTATTTTCCTGATCTATTCTGGGCTGTGGATCGATACTGCTTTCTAACTCTATGATCCCTGGTGGTCTCGAATTCCACCACATGTCACCTTTTTTGCTAGTTAAAACCACAGGAAGTCTCCCACCGTTGATCTGGATTTTGCATGAATCCTATGTTAGTTTTTCAGAATTTACTTCAATCTGATCTAGGATCTTAACTGAGAGAACAATATGTACAACATATCTACAGCATATCAATCATGGACATAATAATGCAAGCACACTAAAGACACAGAGTTTACTTGGGGAAAACCATAAAGGTGAAAAACACCAATAACTTCCTCAGAGATAGATAGATAAATGATACACCCAAGCATAAGAGATAGACATCTCCTAGCAGTAGCTTCTCCTCTTCCACAGGTGCGCCACTCTCCAAAGAGTGTTTGTGAAAATAGAATGATCAAATAGAGTGCCTCTCGCACTCTATTTATACTTGACTTGACTTTCCTAGAAACCTTTACTAGGTCAGCCTTAACTTAACCACATAACATAATGCTGACTGGGCCGACCCCCAATAGTGTGGTCTAATAACCCTTTGACCCACATGGCCTACCCCAAATAGGGTGGTCTAATAACCCTTTGACCCACATGACATATGCAGGGCCGACCCCAACACCGTGGTCTAATAACCCATCAAATATAAGTTATGACACTTACAATATAAATGACAACACTTTCGCATAGAGGAATAATAACATCTCTATAAGAATACAATATATATATATGAAATACATTTTGAAGTTACATATACATTAACACTCCTTCTTAACTAGGAAGGTATTTCTCGACACAAATATGCTAGCACAAGTCTTCTTCTCTGGATCATCATCAACGAATCATCGTCATCGTCACTAATGCTAATATCTCAATCAATCTCTGAATCTACTCATCATAGGAAGTTCTACAGAGCCAGTCCTTTTTCAAACTGGATGTAGACCCACCACCTGTAGGTCTTCATCATCACTGGCCATACTATGGAATCCTCAGGACTTATAAGGTGCATCACAAAACCTCGAAAGAGCATCCCAGGATGTTACGGATACACAACTCCAACCTGTCGGATCTCCCAGGGCACAAATTACATGTGACTGTCACAAAACCTTAAAAGAGTCTCTTGACTAGCAAGAACCCTAAAGAGCATCTGAGGCCTTTTTCATCCTGTCTAGATCTCCAGGACTTATTACATGTGACCCCCACCACAAAACCTCACAAGAGCATCCCAGGATGTTACGGGTACACAAATCCGAGCTGAAGGATCTCCCAGGGCACAAATTACATGTGGTCATGGCAAAACCTCGAAAGAGCATCCCAAGATGTTACGGGTACACAACTCCCACCTGAAGGATCTCCCAGGGCACTATTATATGCCATAGGAAAAAACCTCGAAAGAGCATCCTAGGATGTTACGGGTACACAACTCTGACCTAAAGGATCTTCCAGGGCGCTATTATATGTCCTCCTAGAGAAATGTCTCAAAAGAGCATCCCAGGATGTTATGGGTACACAACTTCGACCTATAGGATCTCCTAGACATGCTCATCTGCACAACTTATTCCATGGCCACAGAGTATCATTCTGATACTCACCATACATCGTCCTGATGTACACATGATCATCCTGATCATCATCACTGCATCACCCTAATGCATGCCATCTGGAGCAATATCCTGAAACTTGTCATCCATGATCATCCTGATCACACAATGCATCTACCTGATGCATACCAAGTATCTACCTGATACATACCATCATACATGATCCACTTGATCATACAATGTATCCACTTGATACATACACAGATACATGATCCATTTGATCACACAATGTATCTATTTGATACATATCAACATACGTGATCTACCTGATCATACAACGTATCCACCTGATACATATACAGATACATGGTCCAAGCATCTGACATGATGCATATACAAAATACATACAAATGATCAAATGGTCATATCCAGCATCCAACATGATGCATACATACATAAATGATCCTATTGATCATATCCAACATCCAACATGATGCATACATACATAAATGATCCAACTGATCATATCCAGCATCCAACATGATGCATACATACATAAATGATCCAACTGATCATATCCAACATCCAACATGATGCATATAGAGTAGAAACTAGAACATCATGCTGATGCTCATCATCCAGCACTTACATCCACAACCATGTGAAGGATCCTCCTTCCAACATGCTTGGAATGGCTTCAACAAATGTCTCCATCAATTCTTCCTTGAAGTGTCATCGATCTGAAGAACACCAAGCCTCTCTCGGAAGTACTCGAACTTGACTCTGACTAGTGGCTTTGTCAGCACATCTGCAACTTGATCACTCGTCGCAACATATAGGAGCTTCACTACTCCTCTCTGCACCATATCCGTGATATAGTGGTATTTTATCTCTATGTGTTTCGACCTATCGTGGAACACTGGGTTCTCAGACAACTTCACACAACTCTAGTTGTCACAAAAGATACCAGTATCCTCCAGTGGTAGATCAAATAACTCCGACAATAGCTTCTGTAGCCATATTGCCTCACAACTAGCCGAACAGGATGCAACATACTCTGCCTCGGCTATACTCAGTGCTACGCAGGACTGCTTTCTGCTAAACTAAGAGATCACACCTGATCCCATACTGAAGCAACACCTAGAAGTGCTCTTCCTATCTGGAGCACTACTTTCCCAATCTGAATCAACATAACCTTGTAGGTTAAACTTTTGATTCGTATCATACTTGAGCCCATAGTCAACCGTACCCATCAGGTACCTCAGAATATGCTTTACAACAACCAGGTGAACACCTCTGGGATCTGTCAGGAACTAGCTCAATGTGTTAACTGCAAAGCAGATATTTGGTCTCATGTTCGTCAGGTACATCAAAGAAACCCAATCATCTGACGATACACAGTGACATCAACCGGATCAAATGAAGCATCACACAGAAGCTTCAGGTTCGATGCCATAGGTGTGGCCATGGCCTTGCATTCCATCATCCCGAACCTCTTAAGGATCTCTACTGCATACTTCCCTTGTCTAGGGAAGATCCCATCATCACTCTGCCACACCTCCATGCCTAGAAAATAGTGCATCATCCCCAAGTCTTTCATCTCGAACTCAATAGCAAGCTTCTTCTTGGTATCAACAATGAAACTATCATTACCTGTAACAAACAGGTCATCCTCATATAAGAGTAGTATCACAGGATTGCCTTCCTCAACCTTGCAGTAAAGGTTGGAATCTACTTTTCTCTTGGTAAAGCCCAAACTAGATAGAAAGTTGTCTATCCTATCATACCAAGTCCTAGGAGCTTGCTTCAAGCCATACAAGGCTTTCTTCAATCTGCACACATATGACTTCCCGTCATGTGTCTCAAAACCAAGTGGCTGCTCCATATACACTTCCTCTTCGACTACACCATTCAAGAAAGTTGTCTTGACATCCATCTGGTGTATCTTCCATTTCATCACTACGGCCAGAGCAAGTACTGATCTGATGGAAGTGTGCCTGGCTATAGGTGTAGAAGTCTCTTCATACTCAGTCCCTCCTTCTGGGAGAATCCCAGAGCTACAAACCTCGCTTTGTGTTTCTCCATGCTACCATTTGTAGTATGCTTGATCTTATAGATCCATTTGGAAGTCACAGCAGGCTTCCCTTCAGGTTTTGGGACTACATCCCAAACATCATTCTTCATGATCGACTGATCATGGCATTCTTCCATTACTTCATCCCAGATCCTGGGAACTTCAATATCTTCAATATCTTCAATAGATATCTTTGTTGCTATAACAAATGTTGTAGTCCTTCTTTTGTAGGTGAAGGTATACGATCTTTCCTACAAAACAAGTTAAATTGCATGATTAGAAACATCTCATAGTTTTCAGAACAAATTCTTACACATAAAGAAATATGTCATATAGTCATGCAATTATTTTAGCCAATGCTTCAATACAACATTCATCTATATCATGTAACTTTCTAGATGCCTTCCAATCTCTACCAGAACATTGTTAAGAGTTTGCACTACTGCCAACATGTCAGCAAAGAGGTTTCATTCTAGATAAGTAGTAATGGAATGTTGTACAATGACATAGGCCACTTACCCATTACATGTATATTAGTAGTATGTTGTTCATTAATGCAATTATTCTAATATGCCCAAAATACACAAACTAATTCTAGGAACATCAGTTTATACATCATTGAACAGTATTATTTAAACAATGAAATATGCAAGAAATGATAATTCAAATACTTATCTTTGTTTGGTTTTTGGGTGGACTCCCTCTGAATCTTTGCAACTCCATCCTGATGTGGATTGTGAGAAGTGGTCGACTCCCTCTGAATATCTTCATCCTTGTAGAAACTACTGGAGTGTGCTCCCTCTTGATCTTTGCTTCCTGGATTACCTGTCCTTGAACTTATATCCATCCTCGATCACTATGCATGCTTACAAGTATCATTATTGTGATATCCTCGAGATCTCATACATAATCATACATTTATTAGTATATTCTCAATACTATCAAAACACAATAATCTTAAGCATGTATAGTCATGATCATTTCAAACAGAAATAATAAGCATTAGTATTCAAGGACTCTTATGGTTAGTCATATCATAAATTAAAGTAAGAAACATAATATGCCTAAACCTGTGATTACTCAAACCTATAATTTTGTGACTCTTCTCGTTAGTCATATCATCAATTAAGGTAAGAAACATAATATGCATACACCCATGATTATTCAAACCTATGAATAATCATTATCAATCATGCCATGTATACTTATATAAGAGATCCTATCACAAGGTAGGATTCTAACTTGATATAGGAAAAACATACCTGGATTAGTATGTTAGCTAGTTATGTCTAACATACCCACATGATTTCTCTTTGTTCTCTTCAATGACTTGTGCTAGTAACCTGCTTATCTCATAATTTAACCATTATAGAACCAAGCTATACATACCTCGTAAATAGATCTTCTAATTGGTCCATGACAATGGATGAATCTTTGTATTCATGTCACCATGATCATATGTTCTTGAACTAGAACATGATTTGTCTTTCTTGGTGCACCTTTCATGTTAGCGGACAACATAAACCTCATACAACATCACAATGCATTAGTACAATCATAAGTTTCAACACCCTAATCAATGAATATCTTCTATCATGCATTCATAATTTTATTAAGGTGATACGACAAGTCTAAATTTAATCAAGATTGTACTAACTGTAATAATATGGAGACAAACATACCATAAACTTAATCATGAACAAATCTCGAAACATACCTGGATAAGTCATACCTGTCGATATTGCTTGTAATCTTCTTATGTAAGGCCTTAGCCTCATCTCCCTCTGAAACATGAACTTATTTACTTATGCAGGTGACCAATCCATTCTCTTCTAGGATTAACCCAATCCACTTGATTTGTAGGAATTGGATCTCGAGCTGGATTAGGGTTTGTCATAGAAACCATGAGAATTCAAACTTCTAAAAGGATAGAAAGATGTGCCTTGATGAGCTGATCAAGCTGGTATACTCAGAATTTTAAAACTGCAAAGTTTCACCCCTCAAAATTTCCTTTGAAACTTCCGGATCTTCTGTACAGGATCCTGAACTAGGGTTTGATAAATCCCACCCTTCTTCCCAATCAAAAGGTTTGATCCAAATCTCTAAGATTCTATTTTTGTGAGGATCTTCCAGCCGTGGTCACAGATTTCAAAAATTCCCATTTTTGCAAAAGCCCTAACTTTCCACTTTTCCGATCAAAGTCTCGAACTAGGGTCTAATCAAGACCGACCTTCTGCCCAACCAAAAAATCTGATCTTGGTCTCTAAATTTCTATTTTGATGAGTAGCATTCATCTGTGGTCTCTGATTACAAAAATTTCAACTTTCTCCGAAACCCTAATTCCTGGAGCCATGAATGAAGGTGCTCAAAATCCAATTCTGTTTTCACAGAAATACGCACCTGATTGTTTTTGGTGTAACTCTGAAATTACAAATCCACAAGGTCTGAAAATTCTACCTGTGGTATCCCGACCTGTCATATTTCCAACCCCATATTTCTGGCCTCAATTGGATTCTCTGAGAGAGAGTTATTGCAAGTGTTGCAACGTGAGCTGTTTATGGGATAAAATAGGAGAGCGAACGTGTATAGTGTACCACATGTCCCTTGTTCTGTTTCAGACTCTTATAAAGTTACCTAAGAAATACCATCCGTGCACTACTTTTCACTTTTTACAAAATTTCATTTGGAGCTTCCTAGCCCAAGTTATGAACTTTTTTCCTAGGTCACCTGTTTGTGACTCGGATCTGGAAGAGGCAGAAACCCTAGATTGTACAGATCATAAAACACAAATTACAATGAATTAGAAGTTTTCCTTTGGACATAAGGTACATTGGGATCTAATCTTCGATTTGTAAAATTTTCAGATCCGAAAACTTTGCCAAAATGGATTTATAGAGAAATTTCTACGATGACTAGTTTTTGCTATATCAAGCCCTAGCATCGTAAGTTCAATAAGTGTCATACATGCCATACCATGCCTTTTTTCAGGCTAGCTCTGATACCATGTTATTTTTTCATAATTTACTTCAATCTAATCTAGGATCTTAACTGAGAGAACAACATGTACAACATATCTACAGCATATCAATCATGTCACAATAATGCAAGCACACAAGAGACACAGAGTTTACTTGGGGAAAACCATAAAGGTGAAAAAACCCAATTACTTCCTCAGAGATAGATAGAGAAATGATACAACCCAAGCATAAGAGATAGACATATCCTAGCAGCAGCTTCTGCTCCTCCACAAGTGCGCCACTCTCCAAAGAGTGTGTGTGAGAATAGAATGATCAAATAGAGTGCCTCCCACACTCTATTTATACTTGACTTGCCTTGCCTAATAACCTTTACTAGGTCGGCCTTAACTTAACCACATAACATAATGCTGACTGGGCCGACCCCCAACAGGGTGGTCTAATAACCCTTTGATCCACATGACTTATATAGGGCCGACCCCAACAAGGTGGTCTAATAACCCATCAAGTATAAGTTACGACACTTACAATATAAATGAAAACACTTCCGTATAGAGGAATAATAACATCTCTATTGGAATACAATATACATATATGAAATACATTCTAAAGTTACATATACATCAACATCATGGCCATGAAACAATGTGATTTTAACCAACTTCGCAGATTTGGATTGCGTTGATGTTTCATGCAAGTTAGATCTGCAATCAAAACGTTGGCCATAGATCTCGGCCTTATCAGATCTGTGCCGTCCAAACCCATGGGCCTCTACCAAAATTTTGTGGAGAATTAATTCCCAACCGTGCATGTCGTATCAAAGAATTAATTCCCAACTGTCATTCTAGTCCTTTGGCCATTGAGATGCTCCTTAAGCTGCTTGTGGGCTAAACCTCCCGCCTCCATCTAAGACACCTCACCCTTTTTTCTCGACTGTAGATCTTCACCACCGACAATCTAGACCATTTATTTGCGCAGATATATAATGGGAGGATGACCTCTTCAATTTAATTCTCCTTGCAAATTTTTGGGCTTGGGATTTGATCCTTTCACCCTTGAGGCAATGAATACCTACCCAGATGATTCTATTTTTCTTAGACCACCGAGGGTTTCTCCATTCTTTTTAGAAATTGAACCTCCCACTTTCATCTAGGACAAAGCTAGTGCTAACACTGACAAGCTAAATGGGCAAGCTAAACTTCATTTAAATCACCCAATGTAATCTCATCCACGTGATCAAGAAAAATCGACGGTTAAAATGTAAACATGCAGGAAGGAAAAGGAGGGTTGCGGGGTTTTATTTCATAAATATATACATTCTTTCCGTAATCTGCAATCTGTAAGTGCGGGTTCTAGGTTGCGGAAACACAAAGTGCAAAACAATTTTAAGACTCTTTCCGCAATCTGCAATTGTGGGTTGCGGATGCAGAAGACCATAATTATTGAAGAATATTTTTGCATTTGGAATCCGCAATGCGGATTGCAGGTTGCCAAAAGAAAATGTTTCAAAACAGAAAACCAAGTTTCTTCAATTCGCATTGTGGATTGCACATTGTTGGTTGCGGAAAGAACCTGAATTTTGGAAAAACTCAAAAAATGCAATTGTGATTTGAAAAGTGTTAATTTCAAATCAAAAATGAAAATTTTGATTTGAAAATTGTGAATTTCAAATAAAAAATGCAATTTTTTATTTGAAAAGTGCAATTTTAATTTTTAAATGTTCAAAATTTTAAAGTGAAAAGTCCAATGTCTAAATATTCACTCATTGTGTGAATAGCCAGCCAGTCAGCTAAGTTATAACATATAAAAATCGTTTGTCCAGATTTATGTTTTCTGACAAGAAGGATCCACTGCCCCTTCTTTTTGTAGTTAATTGTGAAAACTATTATGAAAAAAATATTGGGAATACGAAGGGTCGGCTGACCCTTCATTTACGAGGGAATCGTAACAATAGAACACCTTTGAGAAAGAGCGGCCACTCTTTCTCTGAGAATATTTTCACTTGCCAACAAAGTCTTTGAAGCAAAACGTCTATAAATTTTGTTGTTTAAATGTTGATATCTAATATCCCAGGGTGACATGTGGAATGATCATATTGTGACATGTGGAATATTTGATTTGGCACATTAACTAATAGAAATATAGTTTAATTATAATATTGGATCGTATAGAATAGTTTCTCCTATGAACACCACTGAATTTGGCACTTTGAGTATAGCGGATCATATTTTAGTATTTAGGTAGTTACTTTGAGGATAATTACTTGATTTTAATTGCAGTGGATAAACCAATTCTAAAGGACAATTATTCTTAACCACAATTAACTAGTAATTAAGGTGTTAATTACAACACTTAACGACAGTAAGTGCGCAAACGACGACAATGATCACAAATCCAAATTTTTAACAGATAACCATCCATTATCAATCCCAATGGCCTTTCCTTTTATAAAACTTCAATGAAAATGAAAAAATACAAAATTAACTTTAAAGAACATTGATGTATCAAATTAACTTTCTGTCCCACAAACCTGACATTATGATTTTCTCTTAATACTTTCAAAATAGATTCAGATTGATTATTGTCGAAATTGCTTGCAACAGAAAGCAATGTTTCTGTATTAAAATTGATTATTCTTATAATTGGAAATACAACAAAACTTCCACTTCTCAACCCTGGACAACATTCCATACAAGAAACCACCACTTCATCCACAAGAACACCAAAGGAGAACTCACCCAAAAATGTTCCCCCAACAAAATCAGTCCCACTCACATTTGTTACTAAACCTATGGAAATGCAATCCTTGCTTTATGAACACTTATGTAACAACTTAACTTTTCTCATAATAAAAGAAGATCTATTATCAGTTGTTATGATATGTGCTACACTCATAAAAGTAGAAGCTGGTATATCATTCACCTCATTCTCATTTGTTATGATATGTGCTACACTCGTCGAAGTAGAAGCTGGTATATCGTTAACCTCATTCTCGCGAAGAGCAGACCCAATATGGTTAGCGATCTCAGATATAGACCATTGAATATAACCACCGACAACCTTTGATAGTGTATATGCACCTTCCGATGGATAGGGCAATGGAAGACTTGCATTTAAAGTCTTGGTAACATTTACAATGATACATCTGACATTAACGCTGATATTATGCAAAAATTTTCTTTTTGGAAAAGAGATTCCCTTAGCAACTTTCAATCCATTCAAAATAAGGTCCACACATTGTTGAGTACCAAAATCCATTTCATAAACGATATTTGAAATATAAAATAATAGGACACATTGTTCAAAACCAAAATCCAGTTCATAAGTGTTTTATGAAATATAAAATTTTAGGGCAACATTAAAAATCATATTTATTTTAAACAAAGATATAACATAAGTTATAATATATAAAAATATATTTGTCCGGACTTCCAATTTTTGGAATGGAAGGATCGACCACCCCTTCTTGTAGTAGAAGCGAACACAAGAAGGCTCGAATGACCCTTTGTGCAGTTTAGAAAGATTACGAAAAGAATATTGGGTAGAAGAAGCATCTCCCACCCGTTCATTTATGATACAATATTAAAAATGTTCAACCTACGAATGCTAGGCCATCAATACATGTATTTCCAAAATTGTGAACAAGGGAAGAATACGAGCACAACAAGGGTCAGCCGACCCTTCATTTATGATATAAATTTAAATATATTTTATCTACAAAGGCTATGTCAAAAATTCCTGACTTCCAACTTCCGCTGTAAATAGTAGGGACTCGGACATCATCTATGTCCTAACATATAAAAATGTTTGTTCCGAATTCCATTTTCCAAAGAGAAGGATTGACCGCCCCTTCGTTTAGGAGATAATTGTGGACGACTATATCGAGCAATTCACCTATATCCATAATGGTGAATGAAATAAATATCTACCAACACTTATTGCATTCTAGAACTATTATGAATAGAATACTGGGAAGAAGAAGGGTCGGCCGCCCCTTCATTGATGAGGGAATTGTAAAATTATTCAACCTATGAAGGCTAGTACATCAATTAATCTATATCTCAAATGGTGAACACCAGAAAAAGGGTCGGCCGCCCCTTCGTCTAATAGATAATTGTGAAAACCTTTATCTAGAAATTGAACGATATAAAGAATGGTGAAGATGAAGAAGGATCGACTGACCCTTCTTGCAGTCTCAAGCTATAACGAAGAGAATATTAGGGAGAAGAAGGATCGTTTGCACCTTCTTTTATGAGGGAATTGTAAAAATAGAACTTGGAGAAAGAGCGGTCGATCTTTCTTTGTGCATATTTCCACTTTCCAGCAAAATTTGCGAAGCAATGTTCCTATGAAATATGTGTTTAAAGTGCCGATATCTACTTTAGCCACTCTAAAAAACTCAGCCCTGGGGGAAGGAGCAGATGCTCTCTCTCCTCAGCATCTACTTCCAACACCTCGAAATGGAACAACCTGATGAAAGAGCGACCTCACTTTCTCTGACAAAATTTTGACTTGACAACAAACTCTTTGTAGCAAAATGTCTATAAATTTTGTCGTTCAAATGTTGAAATCTAGTCTCCAGGGTGACACGAGGAATGCTCAAATTGTGCCACATGGATTTGATTATTCTAGAATTGATGTGTTCTACACTCGATGAAATAGAAGTTGCTATATCATTCACCACGTTCTCAGGAAGAGAAGACCCAAAAGTATAATGTTTGAATAATATAAATACCTGCCAATTGAAAAACTAGCAGTCAATTCTTCAAACCAATCTTACTGCTCTACCTGCCCAACACTCTTCCCGGTTCCACCTTTACAAAAGAAAACCTTGGTCCTGAGAGAAAACAAAGCTCCAAACTAGAAAACACAGAGAGTTTGAACTTTATGTTTCAATGTAGGAAGTGGGAGGGATATCATCATAGTATAAATTCATAAAAGTTCATGACATTAGTTATCACAGTGTGTTGGGATATCATATGTATGTTGTTACACATAAACAAAATCCATCATAAACGTGATGAGATTATTCACATGAGTGATACAATCCATCATTTACCATTGGCGTCGTTAGGGTCAGGATCACTGCCAACGTACAAATCATTTCAAATCGCAGAAATGATCAATGGTCCCATGTCCATTCTGCATACCCAACATGTGCGCTAGGATGGAGGGATGGGTGGTTGTGGAATCTGAAACCGCTCTCTGTATGATAGCACCACATGATTTCACAAGTTGGAAGCGCAGTAAGGAAAACCTCCTTCCTCCATTTGCGAAAACACCTTCGCCCATCCTTCACGGTTGCTGGCACGTGTGGATATGATGTGGTCAGTCCACATCACTCCTTCTTCCCATGCAACTCCTCCATGTCGGGGCTCCTTCCCACGTGCCTCTTCCACATATCAATGTATTAATTGTGAGGCCAGCCATGTGACGTCAAGTCACTAGGTTCTTTAATTCCCCTACCTCCGACGTGGCCTCATCCTTCTTGGAAACCGTTCACATGGATATCTGGTGTGCGATGATCAGGCTGCCAAGTTCACACTACTATGTTCTGTCATGGCCCTCTATGCTGCGCATTTGCACTCACCTAGTTCTGCTCCAGGCTCCTCGTGCTCCAATTCTCCTCATGCTCTTGCTTACCTGCACCTGTAACATCTTCTCATTGGCTCCCATGGGTAGGCCAAAGGGTACCAAGACCAAGAGCAAGATAAAAGATGCAGCTCTGGAGATGAGTCACACAAGGTAGGGCTACAGTGCTGAAGTCTCCATTCCAGTCCATTTACTGATTGATAACTAAGAGGCTAGGATAATTGCAAAAATTTTGGATAACAAGAATCTGGAGCAGACCTGGGACCCCTATTGGCTTGTGAATAACATGTTAGGACAACTTATGGAGGACATGTAGACTAATTGGACCCCTGCTCGCCACGCCACCCAAACTCTACGGGCTACTTTACAAAATTTGGTTTCCAACCTCGATACACTTGAACACATGCTCAGTTGGGACAATCATCCTAGGAACAATACACCTAGCACCACCATGTCTGTTGTCAGACCTGAAGCCACCGTTGGAACTTTGGCCACTCCTCTTGGCATGGATAAGTCCAACCCAGGGGGTATCATGTCGGCTTTGACACACAGCAGGAACCTTATGAAGGTAAAGGAGCAACTATACACCTCCTTCCCCATCCAATCCACCTTGGGACCGATCTCGGCCAAGCATACACTTAATGAGCCAACTAGTTTCCTTCCTTTCATGCCCTAGAAGATGACACCCTTATCGGTCAATCTCCGTGCTCAGGCCAGTCATCCTTCTGTGAAGAATACTTTGCCTCCCATGAGAGCTACGTCGACACATGGGATTGTTGCTTCAACACCTAGGAATGCTTCTCCAACACTTGCAAGCGATTGGAAGGACACAGATTACTACAGCTGCCCAATTCTGGAGGAGACACCTTCTGATGCAGAAGGTCCCTCTGCAACTGGTTGAGGAGGTTCTTCTGATGTCTCTCCTACTTTTTTTCTATTTTGGTTATGCCTATGACTACCAATTTTTTGTATCCCTCTATCGCCATGACTACTCTTGGTATTCACCCTGGTTTCCCTACAATGTATAGGGTTTTTTTGTATAGTTTGATTTTGAATCGCCACAACTCTGCTGATATCTATGGATGGCCCCTATGAATAAGACCACCATTGACGCTAATCTCTACCGTATTTCTATTAGCTTAAGAAAAATTAACATATTTACAAAAAAAATTCTCTCTCCCATTACAGTTAATCAATTTTGATTATTACAATGTTTCCTACCTCAAGGCTTTTGATATTGAAGGGAAGTTTGTTCATAGGATAGGTGTTTTTAATTTCCGATTAAAATGCATGTGATTTCTTTTGGAAGCTGTCAACACGCAACTCATGAAGAATTAAGGTATATGTATTAGGATGTGCGAGACAATTGTTTTATAAATATATTATGTGGGGGTAAATATAATAATGTTGTTTTTTAAATGTGTATGTGTATTCATAAAATAAGTAATAATATATTTCTACTTTTTTGTAGCTGCTTTATATAAGAAATTTTTTTTATTGGTCGATCTCTGAGTCATGATGATCGGATAGTTTTGGATGAACAATTTGTTTTAGTTTTTTGTGTGGAAGCTGAAGGACATGATCCATAAAAGATCAGGTATGTTTTTGCACTTTTTGGTTTCCTCGAAATAACACAAGTACGTTTTTTTTCTCGGAAAAAAAAGGTAATATACCATTATATATATATATATATAAAATAAATAAGTATATTGAAATTTCATTTCAATCATTTCTAAAAAAAAATTGCTTCTCATTCAAGCATACAATTTAAGTCAAAAATATTCAATTTGTTGTCTAAATAATTTTTTTTTACATAGATTTAATTTGCTATCTAATTAATTTTTTTTTACATATGTAAATTTTAATAATAACCTTGATATAAATTAAATTATTTATTGAACTTGTCATTGTTGAAATTTGGCATTTACCTTTTCTTGTCAAAAATAAAATTTATAATACATAATTATTTTGATCACCCCTGATTCTACTTTCACACAAATTAATATTGTGTGAATTATAAATTGACGACATCAAAATTGTGTAACATTATAATTATAATGATAACATGATTGTTAATGTTCAATCAGTATTTATATATTAATTCTAGGATCATATAACATTGTAGTTATAATGGTAACATTATTGATATTACTGAATCAATTGTTGTATATAACCTTTTGCGTTGCAACAATTCTCACTGATTATTTTTATTTCATGTAATTAATGGTTTTTTATTCCCTATAATTGGATTGAAAGCTTGTTAATTTTCTACCCTTTATCCATATGCAAAATGCAAGGCACTATGGGTGATTATAATTTTTTCATATTGCTTGAAAAGGAATTTTATAATTATGGTTTCTATATATTACAAGTTTTTCCTTACTCATGGACTCAATATTAGCTAATGTTGATGCATTATTAGTATATGCCAACCACAATGTAGTCTTGATAATTGGAAAATTTTCATGGAAAACCATGTGAGTTAGAATTTTCATGGAAAACCATGGCTAATATTGGTGTAGGCTTGAATTGTGGTCATGTTATGATAAACGACCTCCTCCTAGTGGATAATTGGGTCCCTTAGCTATGTCCTTAAACCTAGGTCTCACCCTTTTGATGAATTCCTTTAATGGCCAAATATTTTCGGGATTCTCTCGCTCCTTTCAAACATCTCCTCGTCAGAATTGGTGGCCACCCTTGACAAGCTTCATCTGTCTCGCATGCAGGAGATTGATGCGGACTAGTCCCAAGTTTTTCAGTGTCTATTTCATGCACGAAGGTGGCGTACTCTGTATCTCGCATGTCTCTCTCTGCGAAGGTTCTCCCAACGATTTTATTTGAAGTCTATTTTTTGGTCTAAATATGGACGATACCAATTTGTGTCTATCTGTTCTACAATGTCGCAAATGTAGGAAGTCTGCCCATGGGCACTCTAGGGGGGGTTGGCTCAAAGCGGTACCTCTCTGATATTTTTCATGGACACAGCACTGGCAGTAATGAACTCTCTCGTAGTGGCCAGACAAAGAAGGCTTTCCAGGACCATTCCAAAGATGAGGACCATGGTAGGAGAAAAAGATGGGTTCCTCTCGACTTTGGTCAGGGTCAGGGAATCAAGGGCCCTTTCCAACATTTTGGTTGCGGTTTTGATTCTGGAAGCAAGAATTGAAAGGTCCTCTCGACTCCTGACTCTGGGTTTATTTCGACTCCTACGCAGCATTTTCGTGGTATCCTAGGAGAACTTGGAGGCAACAAAACTTGGCAACATGCGTTGGGCGATAATGGCGGTCTGGTTAACATTGACTCTCCTCGTGTGCAGGATATCCCTTCCCCTAAAGTTCTCATGCAAGTTCTAGAGCTAGAAGCCCAGGTCCGTTGGCTTCGGGGTGACTTCTCTGACACGAAGAAATCAATTTCTCACCTCGCTACCGTCGTTCGAATTTCTAAGTCAAAAGCTCGAAATAACAATGGCAAGATGAAAGACTAATTCGAGAAGCTGGGGGAAAATATTGATTCATTCCATACTAGCCTCGAGATACTGGAAGCTAAACTTGATTGTATCAGAGACAGCGGCAGAAATATCCCATCCGTCATCCTGAACAGTGACGATGAAATTGCAGGTGCAACAACAAGAGGCAAGGAAAATAAATCTCATCCCCATCATGGCACTTGACTCCTTCTTTGTGTTCCTGTCTTGGCATTTTAGCAGCTCTATTTGGGCTGGGATTTTGTAATCCTTCTCATATGTATTACTCTTGCAAGTTTCTCTTAGGTCAGTTTGTTAAAATTTCCAGTAGAGATTGTTTCGACAACTCTTGTTTTTTGGGACCAGTCTCCCCTATGCTATGTAATACATGTTCCATCCTTTTAATATAAAATCTCTTTAACCATTTGTGTAAAACAAAAAATCATTTTTTGGTTTAAAAACATAGTTATGATCCTTAAATTTTAAGATTAAAACACAAACAATATATCAAAATTGCTTGACACTTTATTCAATATCAATTAGCTTATGATCTTTGATTATTTTATTTGTGCACTGCAAATTCATATCCAGAGATCCCATTAGACATCCCTTGGGTCTTCTGATTCGACAACTGAGGCCTTAACCCTCCTTTCATGGACCTGAACCCATAAAATCATCTAGGGAAAATCTAGTTCCAACAGTATGATTGTAACTTAAGGATTGAAGCACATACAAAATTATCCTGTTATAAAATGCTAATTTAAAAATTGGCATGAATTTAATGTTTCCGCCATCCATAGTTGGGATAAATGACAACTTGGAGAAAGAAGACAAAGTCGCTCTTTCTCTGAGAATATTTCCACTTTCAAGGCCCTATGAAGGCTAGACTGTCAAATCACTTATATCCAAAATTGTGAGAACTGGCAGAATACTTACCACAACAAGGGTCACCGAACCCTTAATTTACGAGTAAAGTGTAAACATATTTAATCTACGAAGGTCAGGCTATGAATTTTGGACTTCCAGCTACCGCTGTAAATATTTGTGATCCACCCATTTGTTTAGTGGATAAATTTTAACAGCCTTATTCAACAATTCACCTATATCAAGATTGGCCAACACAAGAAGGATCAACCCACCCTTCTTGCATCCTAGAACTATTATGAATAGAGTTATGGGAAAAAAAGGGTTGGTTTCCCCTTCCATTATGAGGGATTTGTAAAAATAGACAACTTGGAGAAAGAGCGGTTGATATTTCTATGAGAATATTTTCACTTGCAAGAAAATTGTGCAAAGCAATGTAAACTTATTCAACTTGTGAAGGCTAGACCGTCAATTCATTTATATCCAAAATGGTGAGCATTGGTAGAATGCTTACCACAACAAGGGTCGATGGACCCTTAATTTACGAGTGAAGTGTAAACATATTTAAGCTACGAAGGCCAGGCTGAGAATTCTAGACTTCCAACTTCCACTGTAAATAGTAGGGATCCACCCCTTTGATTAGTAGATAATTGTGAGCCCCTTCCTTTATGAGGTATTTGAAGAAATAGACAACTTGGAGAAAGAGAGACCGCTCTTTCTTTGAGAATATTTCCACTTGCAAGCAAATTGTGGGAAGCAATGTAAAATTCATCTAAATGCATAACAGTGAACCCTGGAAGAAAACTTTCAACAATAAGGGGCAGCTGCCCCTTCCTTTATGAGGGATTTGTAAAATATACAACTTGGAGAAAGAGCGGTCACTCCTTCTCTGAGAATAATTCCACTTGCACGCAAATTGTGAGAAGCAATGTAAAATTATTCAACCTACGAAGGCTGTACCATAAATTCATTTATATCCATAACGGTGAACACTGGCAGAATGCTTACCAAAAAAAGGGTTCAGCCGACCCTTCATTTACGAGATTAGTGTAAAAAAATTTAATCTCCGAAGGCCAATCTGAGAATTCTAGACTTTGAACTTCTATTGTAAATAGTAGGTATCCGCCCCTTTGATTACTGGATAATTGTGATCACCCATATCCATCAATTCACCTATATCCAGAATGGAGAACACAAGAAGGGTGGATCGACCCTTCTTGCATTCTTAAAACTATTATGAATAAAGTTATGGGAAGAAGAAGGGGTGATTGCCCCTTCCTTTATGAGGGATTTGTAAAACTAGACAACTTGGAGAAAGAGCGGCCGCTCTTTCTTTGAGAATATTTCCAATTGCAATCGCATTGTGCGAAGTAATGTTCCTATGAAATTTCTGTTTAAAGTGCTGATATCTACTTTCACCGGTGCTACAAAACATCTCTGGAGGAAGGAGCCAACCCTCTTTCTCCTCAACATCTAATTCCAACACCCTTTCACTAAATAGAAGTTTCAACTTGCCATCAAACTCTTTCGAGGAATCTTTCTATAAATTTTGTTGTTAAAATGTTGAGATCTTGCTTCCAAGGTGACATGTGGAATGCTCAGATTGTGACACGTGGCTTATTTGATTTTTTCATTGGTTTTTCTATTGTTTAAAACAATATTACGGATATTAAAGGTACCATTTCAATATAAACCTATGGATTTAAGTTATAGTAATTCTAATGCAAGAGTAGAATCATTTTATGTTACAATGATTCCAATGCAAGAGAAAAAACATAGAGGGAAAAACCAAGAAATACATGACCTTCGATAATACTCTTTTTATAATAATCCTATTGAAAATGTTTTATTAAAAATTATTGTTTTAAAACTAGAAATTTAATCCATATTTAGATAACCATATTTATTATGCAAAGTAAATAAGGAAATTTACAAACATTAGTACTTCGAAATCAACACAACTTCATTTTCAAATATTATACAAAATAGCTAAAATGCACTTCCAAGAAAAATATGGTTCCTTGTTGGGCCCAGGTTGGGAAAAAGTTTTGGTAAAATTTTTGATAAGCAGGAGTAATTTTGTCTAAGTGTTGAGGTTGCTGCAAAGTTGTGCGTAGCATCCAAGTTTTGACCATGCTACGAAGTTGTGCACAACGTCTAAATTTTGGAAGTACTGCGAAGACCAGCGCTGCGAGGAAGCAGTGCTACGAAGTAGTCAGGCCACGTGGAGCCAACAAAGCGGAGTGCTGGACAAGGATCAAGTATAGGTACTGGACGGACCAGTAGTGGTCTAACTTTGGAAAGATGCCCCAGGAGTGCTGAGTGGCAGACACGAGCAAATCCGGCAGACGGCCAATGCACGAGTTTGTTAAGGAAAGGATAGCTCAGGGAAAGCGATGGCTTGGCATGCCTAGTGGGAGAGACCGTTAGAGATGAACGGTTCAATGAAAGTGACGTGTTGGCATGCATGCGATAGGAAGGATGATAGTGACAGAATGAAGACATGGAGAACCGCGACGATGAAGCAGACGCTACCAGATGCCAGCAATCCAATTTAGGGAAACCGACACAGTTTTGTAAACCCTAAGGGTTTTGGGTTTAGGTCTTCGGCATTGTAAAGACATGACCTTCAGGCATGGGATATTTAAGAAGACAATTTTGTATGGGATGGGGTTAATCTTTACTTTTCTTGTTACATTTTTGGGTTTCATATATTGTATTGTAAAATCTCTTTCGAGTTGAGATGATTGTAAATGATCTGTAGTTGTGTGCAGAGAGACCTATCTGAGAGGAAGGAGAGTTTGCAGCTGAGTGTGCAGACTAAAAATGGTTGTCCCCATCCCTTTTAAAAATATATATTACCAACCATTCTTGTGGACGTAGTTTCCCATCCGGAGGAGTGAACCACGTTAAATATCGTGTGGTGCATTTGTGTTTTATGGATGAATGTTTATTTGTGTTTTCTTTAAATGAATATCTAGATGTTTCCTTGCATGTTATTATGAGAGAACTGTTGTACGCATTTGCTATCAGGAGAAGTATGGAGATGATATGTTAAGTTCTGCATGAATAGATGAATTGTGAAAATTTAGCTTATGTTTGAGAACAGTGAGTCAGTTAATTGGTTAAGTGTTAAGAGATCACTAAGTACTTCCCTATGTGCAATAGAACAAATGCATAACAATTAGATGGATAATCGATTGAGTAGTTGAATGAGTGGATGAGTGATTCTCAATTCGGAGCCTTAAGCATTTTCAAGGTAGTCGAGTATAAAGTTGAACTGCATAGTTCACAGTTTTAGTAGAAGTCCCGCGGTAGAAGAACATAGTGGGGCGGACCGCAGCGTTGTCCATCGCTACGCAGTTACCCCTTCGCAATGCATACCCCCTGTTGTGCAATGCGGTATGTCTATCCAAGTAACTCGTCACTTACTGTGGAAACCTGATTCCACAGTACCCCATAGATACACCTCGGGTGAGACCTCAATCTACTCGCAGGTTGTTGCCGAAAGGGCTAGTGCGAAGGGGTTTTGTTGGTCAAAGGGAAACCATGGAGAACCTAGGTCTTATAAGAAAACTTATGGGTCAGTTATAGCCAACAAATGGTTCTGTTGCCATGCTAGAATCTGTGATAAGTTGCAACCATAATGAGTGATGAAGAATACCAGTTCCTGGAAGGCTCTGACAATTGGCATCCTGAAAAGACAGAAATCCAAGCTTGGTGGGACAAGACCATAAGAGACTTTGCAAGGAAAGAGAATAGACATCCGCGTCAATGTGACACACAGTGGTCAGATAGATATCTGTGGAAAGATATTCATGAGATTTTTTGGGAATCATTTCCAAACGAGCTGCACGCATGGATCTCGCGGCTCGCAGAAAAGAAAACCTATTTTCAAGGAGTTTTTATAGAGTGGACTCCTGAGTTCATAGTGCAGCTCAAAGCAATAGACAGCCAGTTGACACGCGCAGTTGATTTTTGGGTCGATCATATGCTAGAAGGCTTCATAACAGAATTCGCTGTAGACACACTCAAATCCTATAACCAAGCAGAAGCATACTTTTTCGGAGGATTCCAAGGTAAGTTGCTAAATAATATTAGTCTATAAATTAAGATGTTGTTAGCTGAGAAAGGTGTTTTAAGAATGCAATAATTGTCTTAAGTTTGTCATGGTAAACAGTATATATAGTGATGCTAATGAAGATACCCATAATCTTAGAAGTGATAAGACTTATAAATTTAATAAGAATCTTGGAGGCCCTAACTCCACATAAATACCGAGATTCCTTGCGACCTTGACAACGAAGCCGCACCACCATTTACCCTTGAGAACCCACCGACTGCAGAGACTGCACCACCTTTATCTCAAAACCCACCCGCTACGCAGCCCCCCCCGCAGAATAGTCAACCCAATACATCTATCCCGATAAGGTCATTTTTTTCATTGCACAGAGCCCTTTACAATAGCCGCGCGCTAATCCAAGTGCCCAACCACCTAATAGGAAAATGGAAAACGTGAATATGAAGCTCCCGATATTCAAAGGAACTGGCCTAGAAGACCCTAACCAGCATTGGTTCCTTTGTGAAGCCGTATGGAGTGTAAGACAAATCTAGGATGATGTAGTGAAGAGAGCACATCTCATCACCACTTTCAGGGATAGAGCTTTACATTGGTTCATGAAATACTCTAACACACAGCCAAGAACCCTTGCAGAAATTAAAGTTGCGCTTCTGGCTGAGTTTAAGAAACCAAAATTTGAATCTCAGTGTATAACCAAGTTGAAAGAAATAAAGCAGAAACTGACTGAAATGGTTTGGGAGTTTGATCAGAAGTTCAAGACCCTATTGGACCAAGTAAGCTTTGTTCTAGCCTCGGAACAACACAAAAAATGGTTCATTGCTGCTCTATTGCCCCATAGTCGATTACCATTGATGCAGCATAAGGTTACGTCATAGGAAGAGGCCTTGGAGATCGCAATGAAGCGAGAAGCTTCACCGATTGATGAGACTAGTTATGGGATGTCTTAAATCCAAAACCAGCCGACCACCCTGACACTAGAGCTGCAAAGCATGAAGAATGGAAAAGAACAAAGGTATGAACCTAGACATGAGGTCTAGTGTACAAGTTGTAAAGGAGAAGGCCATGACCGGGAGCATTTCCCTTTATTCCATGACTATCTTAATAGTGGTTCTCCCAACAAAATAAATCAGAATCAAGCACCATGGTGTGAAATTTATAGAACCATAGGACACAGACCTGAAGACTGCTATGTTATATAGAAGTATGTGAAAACACCTAAAAATGTATACTGCACTTTCTGTAAATCACTTGGACATGATGAATCCAACTGCCATGCATATGAACTAATGAACGAAAGAAAATGAGATATGGAATCAATGAGAGGTGCTGGCTTGTACCGTGTACAAGAAGATAACTAGCCGAAAGAAGAGAATATTCACTATGACCAAGGAGGATACAGAGGTCGTGGTGCTGGATACCGCGGCAGAGGAAGAAATGCTGGCCCGGCACAAGGAAAAGGCCACAGCTAGGTCATTTGTTATAATTGTGGCCAGCCATGTCATGTATGTACAGATTGTGTTAACCCATGCACTAGATGCAATTATTGTAAATCAGTTGAGCATATTATTGAAGATTGCCCAGTACTAGAGGTGGAAATGCGGAAAAGAAGATGGACAGATGCACCAAACACGAACGTCCAGTGGATTGCAGTAGAGAGAAGACCAGTAGACCCGAGCATCAATGTGGTCATGCGTAGTGTCGCTTAGTCAGGCCGCGATAGGGGATCAAAAGCTTCCATGTCAGGGGAGCCTCACACAAAACAGACCCCTCTTGAGACAGTATGGATAAGGAAATCCCCGGGAAAAATACCCGCTCTCGACCTACGAAAAAACAAGGAAGTATTTATCAACATGCGGGATACCTTTAGAGAACCAGCAACAGAATCACAGAGGATCCCATTGCGTAGTGAAGCACCGCATGTTGAAGACATGACAGCATCTTACAATAAAACAAGCACTGCGAAGCTGCATGAAGCTACTCAAAAGTGAAAATGCCATAGTAGAGCTGCAGAAGCTCATAAACCAATATGAACTACAGATCAGAACAAAGACTTCTGATACCGCAGTACATCACACAAGGAAGCATAAAATAACAAGCTGAGAAATGAGGCTTACCGCGCAGATAGGAGATTTCAAAATGGATGAAGTCATCCTTGATCTGGGATCCGAAGTAAATGTCTTAACTAAGCAGACATGGCAGTAGATGGGTTGACCAAAGTTGCCATGGTCACCTATCCAGTTGAGAATGGATAACCAAGAGAAAGTCATACCTTTTGGCCGATTAGCTGACGTGATAGTCGACATCGATGGAGTCCAAAGTCATGCAGACTTTGAAGTTATCGAGATTGTGGATGATAGTTATCCTTTTCCTGCACTACTAGGAATTCACTAGGCTATTGATAACTTGGCTATCATAAATCTAAAAACAAAGAAGATGATATTTGAAGGGAAGCATCTTAGGGTAATTGTACCATTGGATCCTGCAGATGGTGACAGATATAGCGCGCTGATTCAGGAGGAATCCAAGGCTCAAGACTTAGATAGATTATACTAGCTCACAGTGAACCAGGAAGATTACATTAATCCTACTACAGATGGTACACTCAGCTAAAGATGTGACAGCTCCCGTGTCTCTGACTTGGAGGAAGGATTGGAAAATTGGCAAAGCCAGATGCATGAAGTGTCAGAAAGAAGGTCCGCGCAGGTTACGAAATCACTCCACTGGATCGAGAAGGAGGTAAGTCCTATTCCCACATATGATGGTTCTGCTAATGTTTACAATTTCATCCAGAAATATACTGCAGCTGTTGTAGATGAGCACAGATTACCAGCATTGGATATGGCACTGCACAACACACCCGCCAGATGGTGGAATGCACACAAGCAGACATTGACCACTTGGGATCAATGCAGAATAAAGATGCAGATCCGATTTGCTGGAAGGGTTAGCTTACCTTTTGAAAATTTTAATGGACAGACAGATCCTAGTCAACATATTGAAGTCTGTTCACAGGCATGGCTGGAAAGGCCACATGAAGAATGGGTGCACCTGTTCGTGCATACCCTAGAGGATGACATTCCAAAGAAATGGTACCTATACCTGGAGTTGTCCAGGAAAACAACTGATTGGGAAATGTTGACTGTGAACTTCCAGAGGGACTTCAAGTTCAAGGAAAAGAACCCGTTGATCCATGACGCATTGCAAATAATTAAGGAACACCTATTTAGGGAAGACTGTCCTCACAGAAATATGACATTGGAGAAATTCTTCGTGGCAGATAGCATTCCTGGGCACCTACAGTCAGAATGGAAGGAACATAAAGAACACCTCATTGAGTGTTACAACCTAGCTGAAGACATCAATGATAGACGTGAAGATGATGACGATGATCTATGCAACATAAACATACAAGAATCTAAGGATGTGCGCAATGTAGAAGGACCCGCATTAGAAATCCCAGATGCGAGTGGGACTTTAAAGACGAAGAAGGTGAATATTGGCACAAGTGAAGAAGCGAATTTTGCAGCAATAGGAGACTATTGGGATGATCAGACTATTGCAGAGATCGCAAAAACCTTGCATGAATATCAGGAGCTATTTCCGACAAAATTTGTGGAAATGAAAGGAATTCTGGGAGACCTATGAGTCATGAAAATACCTTTGAAGCCCGGCGCAAAGCCCGTGAAGGAGGGACCGTACAGACTAAATCCGTGCTACCAAGAAAGAGTATGCGCAGAGATGGATAATATGCTTGAAGTAGGAATCATTGAACCTGTCGAGGAGTCCGAGTGGATTAGCCCCATGTTCATTCAAGACAAGAAAACAAAAGGTGAGATCAAGATTTGTGTGGATCTTAGAAAATTGAATGATGCTTCCATGCACGACCCATTCTCTACTCCTTTCATGGACGAAGTGCTTGATAATGCTGGAGGGAATGAGGCTTATTCTTTTACTGATGCTTTTTCGGGATATCATTAGATAAGGATTGATCTCGCAGATAGGCATAAGACGACTTTTGTTATAGAATGGGGGTCGTTCCAGTACACAGTAATGCCTTTTGGCCTAAAGAACGCACCTCGCATATTTTCCAGAGTCGTCGTCACAGCATTCAAAGAGTTTATGCATAAGTTTCTTGAAGCCTATTTTGATGATTGGACTGTGTTTGGTCTATTGAAGAACCGTTGTGCGAACCTCATAATGATGCTTGAGAAGTGTTGACAGCATCAGATCTCTTTAAATCTAAAGAAGTGTATTTTTTGTGTTCCTTATGGGATTCTACTTGGACACATTGTTTGTAAGCAGGGATTGATGGTGGACCCTACAAATATTACCATTATTGTGAATTTGCCAACACCAAATTCAGTCGCATGCGCTCTACCTTAGGACATACTAGATACTACAGGAAATTTATAAAGGGTTACGCACATATAACCACGGCAATGGAGAAGCTGCTAAAGAAAGACGCACCGTTCATTTGGAATGCCAAATCCGAATAGGAATTTGATACACTAAAAGAAAAGATGGTGACTGTGCCGATTCTAGTCTTTCCATACTAGATGAAGCCATTCCATGTCCACGTTGATGCATCATGCATTGCCTTGGGAATTGTACTAGCTCAGCTAGGAGAAGGAGGTATTGACCACTCTATTGCATTCTCGAGCAGGAATCTCTCAATGACAGAAAAGATCTATACTACTACAGAGATGGAAGGCCTTGTGATGGTATATGCCCTACAGAAATTCAGACAGTACTTGCTTGGTGCGCACCTACTTATGTTCACTGACCATTCTGCGTTGAAATACTTTTTCAATATGCCAGTGTTAGGGGGGCGCCAATGCAGATGGTTGTTTCTATTCCAAGAGTATGATTTTTAGATTGTTGTTAAGCCCGACAGGTTGAACTTGGGACCTGACCACCTCTCTAGAATTGAGTCAGGAGAAGAGTCGACAAACATTGAAGACGGTTTCCTAATGTGCGGTTATTTGCTATACAGATTGCCTATAATTATTACAAGGATATCATTAATTTTCTGACAATAGGGCTGGCACCGTAGGAATTATCTGTCTAGCAAAAGAAGTAGCTAGTGGTGCGTGCTGTAGACTTCACTATAATTACAGGTCAGCTATACAAATTCAGACCAGATGAAGTCCTACGTAGATGCGTACTAGATCATGAGAAACCATTTATTCTAGCAGACGCACATTCAGGGATGACGGTAGGTCACTATGAAGGAAGGGCTATTGCGCAGAAGATATTGCGCACACGACTATGGTGTTCCACGATCGATAAAGATTCCAAAGAACACTGCAGGAATAATGATGTGTGTTAGAGGACAGGGAAACCTTCGTGAAGGGATGAGATGCCAATGAATCCGCAGTTGACCTTGCAGGCATTTGAAAAATGGGCCATTGATTTTGTGGGTCCTATAAACCCACTAGGAAAAAGAACTGGTGCGAGGCATATTATTATTGCTACTGATTACCTCACCAGATGGGAGGAAGCAAAGCTAGTAAAGGACAACAGTGCCAGTACTGCTGCGCACTTCATTTTCGAAGACATATTGTGAATATTGTCTGAAGATTTTGATGAGTGACCAAGGTACTCACTTTTTGCACAAGACCATTGAGTCACTTACTGAGGAATTCCACATTTGTCATCAGCGCAGAACTCCATATCATCCACACGCGAATGGAACTGTTGAGGCTTTCAATAAAATACTGGAGAACACACTCACTAAGGTGTGCAACGTAAATAGAGATGATTGGGATCTGCTCGTCTCCTCTGTGTTATGGGTATACAAGACTACATGCAATAAATTGAAAGGACATACACCTTTTCAGTTGGCTTATGGGAAGGAAGCTATAATGCCAATGAAATATATTTTCCCCAGTTTGAGGGTCGTTGCGTTCACAGGGATGGAAGACCACGCAGCATTAGAAGAAATGTTTCTACACCTCATTGGGTTGGAGGAACATCGCTTCATTACCGGCTTCCACCAGCAAGTTTAGAAAGACCGTGAGAAAGCTTGGCATGATCGCCATATAAAGAACAAGTGCTTTTAGGTAGGTGACCTAGTCCTCCTGTATGATAGCAAATTCATGAAGTTTCCTGGTAAATTTAAGATGCATTGGCTTGGCCCATATACTGTGATACATGTTACTAACACTAGTGCAGTCTAGATAGCCAATTTAGCTAGCAATACCCTACCAACCTTGATAAATGGAAGCACACTAAAGCTGTATCACGATAGTCCTGCTTCGCAGAATCCTAAGTAACAATTGTAGGAAGAAATTTCTAAGTGTCAAGTACAGTTGAAATTGGACACTGGAAATGTAAAGGAGCCTGTACATGTACGATATGTAGAACAATGTGTGTACCACGCAACACTGCTGAAGGTGCATGGGGAAAAAAATAAAAAAATAAAAAAATTTGAAACCGCGCAGTTGAAACATTTTGGCACTGTGAAGTGACTGCGCAAGATTGCAGATGGCTTGTCACGCAGCTCAGCGCAAGACTCAAAAAAATAGCCGTTACACTGCTTTTGAGAAAAATAGCCATTATATGACCATTGCAATGAACCGCTTGAGCATTTAACTAAAAGATAGCCATTCTGAACACGCTGACGATGGAAGGGATTGAGGGATTCACTCAAATTCACCAACGGACACTACATTAAATGCCCATCTAGTCGTTGGAAGGAACGGGGAGGACCCAGCTGCACCTATAAATAACACTGCATAAGGACTCGCAGGCATTACCAGACACTTAGAATTTTCATGCATTCGCTCCTGTGTTAGCAATCCTTAGTCATATCTCAGAAATAGTTGCCTACTATCACTAGTGAATGTCCAAATCACTAGATAGAGAAGAAGAGCTTACACTTCAAGAAGCAATCCGAATCTTTTAGCACAGAGGGATTGCAGAGTTAATGAAAACCCCTGTCAAGAAGACTATACTCGAACCCGGTCAAGCATCCAGAAGGTCACCTCGACATAATCCAGCCATGCAAGACAAAGGGAAAGCCATAGCTAGACCATGAAGCAAGACTCCAAAGATGGTCCCGGGGTCGCCGATATCGCTGGTCTTTCAGAAGGAACCCTTGAAGTTGACACCGAAGTATATATCACCACGACCATTGGATGCCCCAGTCTTTAAATTGGCTAAGAATGCTAGATATGAAATGCCATTGTCGTCGATTTCAAAACATGTAGAAATCGCCAAGAACCTACTCGAAAAGATCCCAGACTGTAAGTGGGAAGACTTTGACCTCCTAGGAGTGCAGAAGGAAGAACCCCACGAGCAAAAGTACCCACAGTTCCAGCCTGACCAGTATATGTGCTGGAAGAAGGATGCTAAGGGCATATTTATCTTGGTTGCCGAAAGCTGGCTGACACCGGTAGTGGAGTCTAGATTACTGAACCTGCTCCGACTACCTCATTTTGATCGTTCACCAGAACTTAATGTAGCGGTTCGCACGCTGATGGCGCGAATCCACCAGGGATATCTATGGCTCGACAGAAATACCAATGTCAACATTGATTTAATCCATCGCATCGCAGGGTTAAGCAAGCACAGTAAGGATCCCAAGCAGTTCTTCGAAGGGAAGAGTAAGGAAAAGAATCTATCAAGAAGATGAAGAAAATCCATGCATTGGTGAAAAGGAAAAGAGGTTTTCCCAGAGAAGAAATTATGGACATAACGAGAAGACTTGTCACCCAGCTGCTCGCAAAAAAAATCCTCATAACAGTTAGGCCTCTAGAGGTGCCTGCAGGCGCAGTACTACTCTGTGCCGCAGCGGCTGAAGGCACCCAGTTCAATTGGTGTCAGTATCTTCTTAATGAGTTCTTGGACGAACTCAATGACACCTAGGAGAATGGAGGTCAATTCCACTTCACGTGGTTGATTATCCTCATTGCATTCATAGGGTGGAAGGAACAGGAAAAGTATGTCTGTGTAATTACAAAAACGAACGATCCCAGAGCATTCCGCTATGCCAACCTTTCGGCAAATCTGAACGCAGAGCGACATCACGCGACAGCTAAGGTATTCTATCATTATTACACCCAGCTATGCTAGGTTATCACCCGTATGTCATGCATTACAAAGCAGGTAACGTCGAAGTATATTCGCATTATTGATTTTATGGTGGATATGCAATGTATCTTTATTTCACCAAAAGTGAGAATGAAGAAGCCAGAATGGTACCCAGGTAACTACCATATGTATGAGGAGGAAATTGAAATCCTCATGAAGGATTGGCTGGCCAGCTTCTATGTTGAAGTCATGGATGTGGAAATTGACTCTAAAGAAGACGAGCCAATCCTGCTGTCATGCACGATTGTTGAAGAAATAAGAAAGTGGAAAGAGCCTGAGACCTTGCAGAAGCTGAAGGCGCGGAAGAATATGAAGGCCACAAAGACTCAATCTGAGATAGTGTTGAACGAAGATGACTTCGACATGATTGCAGAAAGGGTCTCAGAGCAGATAGGGGAGCTAATGAAAGAAAAAAGATAAGAAGGACAAGTCATCCAGGATGACCTGCAAAAGACTAGGCTCACACTACAAGGTCTTATGAAGAAAATGGATGATGTCCAGAAGAGCCTAACCTTGCCGTGCGAAGCATCAGCTGAAGGGAGGTCGGTAGGAACCTTGCAGCAAGTACCACCGCAGCTAACCATAATGCTTCCTTCTAAGACCAGGGTTGTTCATCTAGACCCATTGACCATAGCATTTCCAACACTAGAATAGATCGTCCTAGACACAAAGTGTGTCGAGTGGGTAGAGCTCGACTTCGCCAAAATCCCTTTGCCAAGATTACACTTTTTGCACATGCAGATAGTAGAGGAGATGCATGAATGAACAGTAGTGTTGATGAAGTCACAAGTGGAGCTGGACGCAGCAAACAGGCAGCTCGATTTGAGCACATAAATGCAGCTATGTGATGAACAGGACCGCTGCAAACAATTGGAAACTACCATATCTACTGTTGCACAAGATATTGAAGGTCTAGAACTCTAGGATGATTCTGCGGACATAGTTCTCAGGATCAGAGACAAAGTGAGATCTTTGAAGATGGAGATGTAGGATAAGGACATTCTCTATGAGGTCAAGCCTGAAGCCTTGAAGGAAAAACTGAATAAGTAGATGCCATTAACTGAGCAGCAGTTAAGAGAGCAAGCAATCAGTGCCGTCGTGCAGAGCATAACGAGTGAGATGGCCAAGTGCCAATATCTCCTGGAGAAGGTTTCAAAGGAATTCACTTCCCTTGAAGAGGATCAAGGGCTACTGCAGGTCAAGACTACGGTAAGAGAAAAGCAGACCACGACAGGAAAAATTGGATGCAGAGGTCAAATCTCTGCCACCCAAGGAGAGGCTGCCGAGGTATAAGGAAGTATCAGGATTGAAGAAGGAAGTCCAGGCACTAAGAGAAAAATATACTGAGATGGATAATCAGTCGCAGCAACTCCTAGAGGATGCCACAGCGGTGTCGCAACAGATAGAAGACAAGCTGAAGAAACTGTAGGACAACCAGGAGCAGGTACAAGGACAGATTGGAGAAGAGATAACTGCAGCATTACTTCAGACAACAAAACAAATTGAAAAAGATACTAGAGAAGCAGTGGAACAGTTGTTCGGCACATATAACATGTTCGCGGCCAAATTAGCTCCACCAATCGTGGAGCAGAGCGAGACGGCCGAAGCAACAAGTAGCTCGGGGACAAGCCACATGTAAGTGTTAGGCGCATGTTGGGCCCAGGTTGGGACAAAGTTTTGGTAACACTTTTGATGAGCAGGAGTAATTTTGTCTAAGTGTTGAGGGTGCTACGAAGTTGTGCCCAGCATCCAATTTTTGACCATGCTGCGAAGTTGTGTGCAGCGTCCAAATTTTGGAAGTACCATGAAGACCAGCGCTGCGAGGAAGCAGTGCTACGATGCAGTCAGGCCACGTGGAGCCTGCAAAGTGGAGTGCTGGACAAGGATTAGGTACAGGTACTGGATGGACCAGTAGTGGTCTAATTTTGGAAAGATGCCCTAGGAGTGTCGATCGGCAGGCACTAGCAAATCGGGAAGGCGGCCAACGCACGAGTTTGTTAAGGAAAGGATAGCTCAGGGAAAGCGATGGCTTGGCATGCCTAGTGGGCGAGACTATTAGAGATGAACGGTTTAGTGAAAGTGACCTGTTGGCATGCGTGCGATAGGAAGGCCGATAGCGACAGAATGAAGATATGGAGAACCGCCACGATGAAGCAAACGCTACCAGATGCCAGCAAGCTAGTTTAGGGAAATCGACACAGTTTTGTAAACCCTAAGGGTTTTGGGTTGAGGTTTTTAGCATTGCAAAGACATGACCTTTGGGCATGGGCTATTTAAGATTACAATTTTTTATGGGATGGGATTACTCTTTACTTTTCTTGTTACAATTTTGGGTTCCGGATATTGTATTGTAAAATCTATTTCGAGTTGAGAAGATTGTAAAGATTCTGTAGTTGTGTGCACAAAGACCTATCTGAGAGGAAGGAGAGTCTGCAGATGAGTGCACAGACTAAGAACAATTGTCCCCATCCCTTTTAAAGATATATATTACCAACCGTTCTTGTGGATGTAGCTTCCCATTTGGGGGAGTTAACGACATTAAATATCGTGTGGTGCGTTTGTGTTTTATGGATGAATGTTTATCTGTGTTTTATGTAAATGAATGTCTAGATGTTTCCTTGCATGCTGTTATGAGAGAACTGTTGTATGCGTTTTCCATCAAGAGAAGTATGGAGATGATATGTTAAGTTCTGCATGAATAGATGAATGGTGAACATTTAGCTTATGTTTGAGAACAGTGAGTCAGTTAATTGGTTAAGTGTTAAGATATCACTTAAGTACTTCCCTATGCGCAATAGAACAAATGCATAACAGTTAGATGGATAATTGGTTGAGTAGTTGAATGAGTGGATGAGTGATACTCAATTTAGAGCCGTAAGCATTTTCAAGGTAGTCGAGTATAAAGTTGAACTGCATAGTTCGCAATTTCAATAGAAGTCCCGCGGTAGAAGAACATAGTGGTGCAGACCGCAGCATTATCCATCGCTGCATAGTTCCCGCTTCGCAGTGCATACCCCCTATTGCGATGCATGGTACATATGTCCAAGCAACTCATCACTTACTATGGAAACTTGATTCTGCAGTATCCCATAGATACACCTCGGGTGAGACCTCAACCTATTCGCAGGTTGTTGCCGAAAGGGTCGGTGCGAAGGGGTTTTGTTGGTCAAAGGGAAACCGTGAAGAACCTAGGCCTTATAAGCAAATCTCTGGGTCATTTATAGCCAACATTCCTCACTCAATCTGAAAAATGAAATAAAATAAGGTTCGTTAATGTGTTTCATGGATTTTTTCTAAATTCAAAGAGTTTTTCTCCAGTAAATAATCACTATGTCAAATTGATGGCCTCGATTTTTTGTTTTCCGTTATTTAAACTATCATGCAAAAGAAATTCAAATCTTTATCTGAATTAAGATAGAATCCAAAAATCCAAACATAATCGATAAATAAGAGAGGTTAGGAATTTAGAGAAGAACAAAGGATTGAGAAATCTAATTAAAATTAATATTCAAAAACCTGGATATATATTCTTCAAATAGTAGGGACATCATCACAGAGTTTAAATAATTTTTCAAAATTTAGGGCATTGAACAAAATCCCTCCCCTAAACTTACAGAAAAGTAAACCTAATATAGTTGTTGATACAAACTTAACATAAGGGCCGAGGACAAAAGCCCTGGCCTAAACTAACATAAAACTAAACCTAAAATAAGAAGTGATCGTTTTGGGTGGGCCGTGTCATTCCCTTAGGGGTTGTTGATATCCATTGGTTTGATCCCTCCTGATGATCTTGATGATATTTCATCTAAGGGATTCTCTGAGGGAGTCTCTGAGGGAGACTCTAAGGGAGTTGAGGGAGTTCCGACAGCTGGACGGGATGGATGGGACTGTCCAAAACCTACCGAAGTGCCTGGGCTCCCCTCGGGTTGATTTTGAATGGATTCATCGCGTTCATGAGGGAGGGATCACATTATCCTCATCATTTCATGTTTGTTATCTTGGTCTTGCAGATATATCTCCATCCTTTCGTCTTTGTCATTTACCATGGTTTGCTGCAAGGAGTCTAACTTTTGCGAACCTCTTCCATTTCCTTGGCCAACTTCTCGACTTGTTTGCGGGTGTGTGCATCAGTGATGCTAGTCCTTCTACGACTGCTACCTTCCTCCATTAAACAAGGAGACAAGCCTGAAGAACTCCTGCAAAAAATCTTCTCATACAGAATCTCGTGGCCGCTGAGCAGAGCAGTGGTCAGAATTCTCAGATTTTCCTATTCTCTGACTCTAACAACTTGACGTTGATGAAGGCCAGTGGATGGAGAAAGAGTCAAACACAAAGCTAATTTAGAAAACATTTTGGAAACCTCACACGAATAGGTGAAGATCCTATTTAATTCCACAACACAGATCCAAAATGATAAAAACAAAATAGAACAAAGATCGCAGTAAATCTACATAGCCGTCGGTATTGAAGATCAAAGCAATTGAAAGACTGTTATAGCGCGTTATAGGACATTAAGGGTCAAAGACATTACCCTTTGATTTCACTGATCGGACAAATTGTGGCAAGGGTTCATAATTGAGCTCATAAAAATTTGAAGTCCACCGTCGATCTTGGATGGGGTGTTCCAATGCTACAGGATAGTTACGCTGGCTTAAGTTGCGTAGTATTTAAATCACAGTATACAGTGTAGATTCTTTATGAAATCTAGCTAAGTGCATGTTGAAGTCCACTGTCGATTTGGATTGACGAAGATCCAATGGATTTGAATCATTCATCTATTGAGAAGGCTTTGTTGGATTTGTTGGCTTTACCTTTGAGGTTTCCATGATAAATCGGTGTGTTCTCATTTTTAATTGTCCTATTCACATTGGGAATGATTATTTAATTTGTGCTTAATACTAATTTTATATAAAAAGGTTTAAAAAGGCAATACTGATTCCCCCCCCACCTTTTAATATTGTTGGATGAACCAACTCTGGCCGCATAGCGCCCTCATCGTCACCTAACGCCTTGTGTAGTTGATTCTCTAGCACGCTTGGGCCTATTAGCATAAGTTTGTAGGCCCCCTAGGTAAGCTTACTTCCCCTACACTTTTTAAGCCTTCTTTGGATTCCAAAGCTCATGAATGGGGTACTTGGGACAAAAATGCTAAGAATGGGGTCCCTTTGTGCAGATATTTTGTACCTTGTCCCACTTGATGAACAACTTCCAAATTTATCTTTCACATGATCATGTATTCCATGCAACACGGTATCCATTTCCATTGCATTATTATTTGTTAGCTCTTTCATGGATGCAGTTTTTTGAAGTCTTTTTAGAGCGATGTAAGCATTTAGAACAGATTTCCAGATATCAAAACCTTGTGCATTTAAATACAGTCTCTGTTGGAGAGAACTTCCGCAGCATTTAGGAAGCTGCTAATTTTGGGAAAGATAACCATTTTTGGGGAGAAAGTACCAATTTGGGCGACAAGACAAAGATATCGCCGTAGCGCAAATTCCGACGGGAATTGCGGCGATATGTACAGAAAAGTCAAAGCGTATGGTACAAGGAAGAGGCCGAAGGGAGAGCTCAACCACCATAATAAAGGCGCCGAAGATGAAGAGAGGGTTCATCTACCCTCATTAAGAAGAAGGAACACAGTCAGCGTTGCTTGAACCGAGAAGAAGCAACGGGCCGATGCATTAAAGACTAAGGACTGCAGGAAGCGGCGAAGAGACAGGAGGCGGCTATGGAAGTACAGCTAGTTGACTGTAAGTGGTTAGGGTTGAGTCACTGTTGGGATAAGGCCCACAGTTTTGTAACTGCGATGAGACCTTCGGGCCATATATATATAGGAGTCTTTTTATACGAAAAGGGGTTTTTTTTGGCCACATAGGGACAGAAGTTATTAAGTAGAGGGTAGTCGAGTCTTTGTGATACAGAGTCTGAACATTCCCCAGAGACAGGGGCCGACCCATTAAGAGATTGTGCAATCCACTGGGATTGAAAAAGAAAGAGAATACATTGTAAGAGGCAGAAGAAGAAGAGAGGTCTATAGAGAAGGGCTCCCAATGAGGTGGAGTTTCCCAGAAGACCTCTGTTGCAAAGAGTTGTGACAGAACTGCGTTTTACTCTCCGAGTTGTTAACGGGAAACACAGTACCCGTGGATGTAGCTCCTCTCCTGGGAGTGACAACGTGCTTATCTAAGTAGCACGATTGTAGTTGTGTAGCTGTTGCTCTTATTTACTTATTTCTATTATACATGAATGATTCCTTCAGTTTATGAGTACTGTGTATGGTCGTCAGTTTAGTTCTGGTTGATGTTTAACCGTTGTGAGAATCATATCTAACTCATAGTGAACTAGATCTTTGTTTAATAAAGGATAATGCTCGAGTATGGAGTGAATGTAATGCATGAAGAGTGTAATTAGAACAGTGCTCAAAGTAATATTCTATACAGTCACATCGTCACAGAACATCAAGGGTCAAGTGCATTAGCAAGGGTTATGCCTAGAGATTAAATGATATCACTATCTTCAGTAATAGGATAAGGGAGGGAGAGACCGCGTATTAATCTAGGAATCGGTAAGAATCACGTACCGCAGGGACAAAGAGGAGGAAGATATCGCACCCGCGATACCTTAGGTGTCGCTAGATGGGCTCATATAAGGGGAAGACTTATCGCACTTCCTGCGTGATGCGATAAGGCAGGGGTATAGCCGGAGTAATAGAATGAGATAAGTTAGCCCTTGAGGAGAGAGTAAGAGTGGGTTTAAACACCCTGGATGCCTCGGAACCTGGCTGAGGACACTTGAGTCTTCTGCCACCCATTAGAATCACTTCGGGTGAGACTTCAGGTTGCTTCTGCGACCTGTTGCCGCAAGGGCCAGTGAGCTAAGGGTTCTGTTGGTCTAGAAGGTACAGCCAACCCGGGTCTACAAAAGTAAAAGATCAACAAATGGTTCCGTTGCCGGTTTGAACACATTAAGCTGATGTTCTGTTGGCATCCTACCAAGAAAGAACTTAACCAGTGGGTTGAGTCAAAAGAAAGAGAGTTTGCTGTAAAAGAAAACTAGAATCCTAGACTGAGCACTGAGGCTTGGCTACAGAAGCACATTTTTACAGATCTCCATGAGATATTCTTCGTAACCTATGCTATTGAGTTATATGATTGGTTATCAAAGCTTGCTGACAACAGCGGTTTCAAGAAGAATCGAGAAGTTGTCTGGACAGCAGGGCTGATTCAGACCTTGAAAGGTGTCGATAATCCCATCTCACGCACAGTAGACTTCTGGCTTGCGAGTTTGTTGGAAGGCTTCATCACAGAGTTCGCGGTTTATCAGAGAAAGAGTTTCAGTGCAGCAGAGCAGTACTTCTTCAAGGGTTATCGCGGTAAGTACCTAAATTCTCTAAATCTGTCCATTAAGCAATTACTATATGAAAAAGGAGTACTGGATATGATCTCAGATGAATAGTAGTATGATATTGTAATGTCAGTAGACTCTGAGAGTGATTACGAGCATCTTGGACATACACGTAGTGGTAAAAGATATAGAGTCAACGATTCATCCTCTTCTGAAGAAAACAGCTCAGATAACCCTAGACAGCAGATTCAGAACCCTAGGACTCCTCAAAAACCAGTCGGGACTCAGAGTAATCCCGCAGGAACCCCGTCCAGCAGCTCTCATACAGCGCATACTACCGCTACACCCTCCACATCTACACCGCCGAGTGGTAGTAATACAGCAAACCAGAACCCACCACCTAGAAACAGAATGGGAGATGATATGAAGTTACCAACCTTCAAAGGTACAGGGTCGGAGAACCCTGAGCAGCACTGGTTCTTATGCGAAGCCATATGGACCATTAAGCAAATACAAGATGATAATGTCAAGCTTGTCCAGTTGGCCACCACATTCAGAGAAAGAGCATTAACTTGGTATATGAAGTATACCACTGGACATAACAGAACGCTTGCATAGGTTAGAACTGCTATGATCAAAGAGTTTAAAAAACCTAAATCCGAGTCACAGTGCATAGCAGAACTTAAAGATATTAAGCAATCGCCTACGGAGACTGTTTGGGATTTTGACCAGAGATTCAAAACCCTCATTGATCAGGTAAGCTTTGAGCTTGCACCTCAACAGCATAAAGAGTGGTTTATCGTAGCAATGTTACCACACATCAGACTTCCACTAATGCAACAGAAATTAAATACACAAGATGAAGCATTAGAAATGGCAATGAAACTAGAGGCTTCACCTCTAACCGAGACTAGCACAGGTATCACTAATCTGCAAAATCAGCTAGCTAACCTCACCTTACAGCTGCATGAAATTAAGAAAGGAAAGGAGGTTGCACATGAAATTTGGTGTACTAAGTGTAAAACGCAGGGACACAGTAAGGATAACTGCCCTGTCTTTGTTGACTATATCGCCAGTGGAGCTCCTAACCCGTTGATGCAGAATCAGGGGCCATGGTGTGAGATTTGTAGAACTAGAGGACACAATCCTCAGGAATGTCCTCTCCTTCAGAAATATGTGCAGACACCAAAGAACCTATATTGTAATTTTTGTAAATCTGTTGGACATGACGAAAACAACTGTAGAGCTTATGAGTTAATGATAGAAAGAAAGCATGACCTTTACAGAGTTCAGTCAGAAGCATCTGGACCAGCAGTACGTCCACAAATTGATCCGGCTCAGGGAGGCCGTGGAGGAAATTTCAGAGGTCGAGGATGTGGAGGAGGCTATGAATCTGGCCGTGGCCGTGGACCTATTACCTGTTATAATTGTGGAGGCACAGGACATTACGCTAGGGACTGCCAGAACCCTACTACAACATGCAAGTATTGTAAATCTTATGATCATACAATAGAGGAGTGTCCCATATTGATAGCTAAGATCAAGGACGTCAAGCCAGCAACCAATCAGACTATCCAGTTTATCGCTGCTGAGCAGAAAGAAACAGAACCACGAGTTAATATTGTAACTCGCAGTGGTCTTTCTACAAGTAACATATCCCAGGATGAAGAAAAAACGACAGGAACGCAGTGGGTGCGCAAAGCTCCAGAAAAACCTATCCCACTTGATCTACAGAAGAATAAGGAGGCATTTCAGCAAACTAAGACCTCCTTTGCTGAACAGACACATTCCAGATCACCATTATTACCATCTCAGGGTATACCGCGGAAGCCACCACATGATGTTAGTACTGTGCAGATACCGCAGGCTAGCACATCTGGAAGATGCGACGAAGAGGTATTGACAGGAAATGTACAATCCTTCCTGCAGAGTTGTTTGAAACTTCTGAGAAATGGGAAAGCTGTAGAGGAACTTCAGAAAGTTATCGATCAATGTCAACAGAGCCCTTCCTTGAGCAATACACAGCGAACTATTCACCATATAATGGGCCATACAAGGACAGGAAGAGAGATGAGGCTCATAGCGCAGATCGGACTATTTGAAATGGATGAGGTTATCCTAGATTTAGGATCAGAAGTAAATGTCTTGACTAAGCAGACATGGGAACAGATGGGTAGTCCAAAACTAAGCAGATCCCCTATCCACCTGAGACTAGCCAACCAGTAGAGAATATCACCGATGGGTCGCCTATCGCATGTCCCAGTGGACATCGATGGAGTTCACACGTATGCAGATTTTGAGATCATAGAAATTATTGGTGATACCAAACCCTATCCAGCTCTATTAGGTATTGATTGGGCTTTTGATAACAAGGCTGTTATCAACTTGAAGAAAAGGCAGATGACATTTGAAGATGCTCAAGTCCGGGTTATCGCACCACTAGACCCTTTACAGGGTCCTCGCTACATTGAGCCGATCAAAGCGGAAGAGGAGGTGCATAACATGGAAAATTTGTACCAGATGACTTCTAATCAGACAGATTACATTGATCCTACAGCCGATGGACATATTAGCTGGAGATGCGATAGCTCATGCACATCAGATTCAGATGTCGGCTTAGAGAATTGGCAAAATAGACTCCACGAAGTTTCTACTCGCAGATGCGCATTCATGACTAAATCACTGCGATGGATTGGGGCAGAAAACAGGTATATTCCAACTTATGATGGATTAGCGGACGTCAATGATTTTTTGCAGCAGTTTGAACAAGAGATTCCTCAAGAGCAGAGGATGGAGGGTTTTGACCTCGCAGTTAGAGCCACACCTGTAAGATGGTGGTACACACATAAGGAACATATCGCATCGTGGTATGATTGTAAGAGACTGATGCGTAGCAGATTCTCTAAAGAAAGAGACTGTACACAGCAGAAATACACAGGAGAAAGTGATCCCAGAACACACATTATGATCTGTGAACAGAGTTGGCTAAAAATTCCAGCAGATGAGTGGGTTCATTTGTTTATCCACACACTGGATACAGTTCCAAGGAACTGGTATACAAAAATAGAGCTAAGAAAAGGAACTATCTCATGGCCTATTATGATTGAAAACTTTTTGCTTACTTTCAGTTTTGAATCTGAGTATCCAAGCATTGATCGGGCCTTGAAGATCATAAAGACTAAAATATTTGAGGATTGCACATTACCAGCGGATTCGCAACCCGAGTGGGCTATTCAGATGGAACATGCTTTGGAATGTTACAACTTCGCACAAGATTCAGGCGATGAGGATGAAGATCCTCGCAGTATCAATATCGCAGAAACAGAAGGCACGCGTGAAGTTGAAGGTCCACACTTAGAAGTCCCAGCTGTAACAGAACCAATTAAGATTAAAATGAGCAATATTGGCACAGAAACAGAACCTAAGTTTGCCTCTATTGGAGATTATTGGGATGATGAGACAATTGGCCAAATCACAGATCTATTACATGAGTATCAGGACCTATTTCCTACCAACTTTACAGAAATGAAGGGAATAGTGGCTGACTTAGGAGTCATGAGAATACCGCTTAAGGAGGATGCTAAGCCGGTTAAGCAACGTCCATACAGGTTGAACCCGCGGTATAAAGCAAAAGTAAAAGATGAAATAGATAAGATGCTAGCAGCAGGCATCATTGAGCCTGTTGAAGAAAGTGAGTGGGTTAGTCCCATGGTAGTACAAGAAAAGAAAACAAAAGGAGACATCAGGATCTGTGTCGACTTGCGCAAACTGAATGATGCATCGCTGCATGACCCATTTCCGACACCCTTCACTGATGAAGTCTTAGACAATGCTGGAGGACAAGAAATATATTCATTCACTGATGGCTTTTCAGGCTATCACCAGATAAGAATCCATCCAGACGACAGGCACAAGACCACGTTTGCGACAGAATGGGGCTCCTTTCAGTATACGGTAATGCCCTTTGGTCTTAAGAATGCCCCAGCAATTTTTTCTAGAGTAGTTGTTGCTGTCTTTAAGGAATACATCCATCGATTTCTAGAAGTTTATTTTGATGATTGGACTGTATTTGGACTACTCAAGAAGCACATAGGAAATCTGAGATTAATGTTTGAAAAATGTAGACAGCACCAGATTTCCCTTAACTTAAAAAAATGTATATTTTGTGCGCCTTTTGGTACGTTGTTGGGTCACATTGTGTGCAGACAAGGCTTGATGGTAGACCCTGCGAAAATCGCCATCATTGTCAATTTACCAGCACCTAACTCAGTAAAGCAACTGAGAACTACACTTGGTCATACTGGGTACTACAGAAAGTTTATTAAAGGATATGCCAAGATTACCGCACCAATGGATAAATTATTGAAGAAGGATATCAGATTTCAGTGGAATGAGGAATGTCAGAAGAGTCTCGACACTCTTAAGGAAAAAATGGTTACAGCACCTATATTGGTATTTCCAGATTGGAACAAGCCTTTTCATGTTCATGTGGATGCATCTGGCATCGCACTAGGCATTATTCTCACGCAACCAGGAGAAGGGGGTATTGATCACCCTATCGCATACTCGAGCAGGAGATTATCGACAGCTGAGAAGAATTACACCACCACAGAGAGAGAAGGGTTAGCAATGGTGTTTGCTTTACAGAAATTTCGGCACTATCTGTTGGGTGCCCCGTTCAAGATGTTCACTGACCATTCTGCATTAAAGTACTTGGTCAATAAGCCAGTGTTAGGGGGAAGAATATGCAGATGGCTGTTGTTGTTTCAGGAATATGATTTCGAAATCATTGTCAAGCCAGGAAGACTAAATGCAGGACCTGATCACCTGTCAAGGATAGACTCAGGCGAAGAACCAAGTAACTTAGAGGATAACTTGCCTGATGCGCAATTGTTTTCTATTCAGGTCGCAGATGAATATTATGAAGACATAATTCAATTTCTCACTACTGGGTGGGCACCGTCTGAGTTTACTAAGCAACAAAAGAAACAATTAGTGGTGAAAGCAGCAGAATTCACCTTGATTGCGGGACATCTCTATAAGTTGGGCCTAGATGAAATTTTGCGCAGATGCGTCATGCCCCATGAGAAACAGACCATTCTTAAGGAAGCACATTCGGGCATCGCAGGAGGTCATTTCGCAGGGAAGCCTACTGCTCAGAAAATCCTATCAGCCGGATTATGGTGGCCTACATTACATAAAGACAGTAAAGAGTTTTGCAGATCATGCGACATCTGCCAGAGGACAGGAAAGCCCTCCAGAAGAGATGAAATGCCGTTGCGACCACAGATAACGCTACGCACATTCGATAAGTGGGCCATAGACTTTGTGGGTCCTATTAACCCCCCAGGAAAATGAACTGGTGCGAGATATATTATTACAGCAACAGAATACCTCACTAGGTGGGCTGAGGCAAAATCAGTCAGGAATTGTGATGCTGCTACAGCAGCACAATTTATTTTTGAAAACATCATCACTAGATTTGGATGCCCAGTGACTTTGATGAGTGATCAAGCCACACATTTTTTGAATTGCACCATATAAGCCTTGACAGAGGAATTTGAAATCCAGCACCATAAGAGTACACCTTACCACCCTCAAGCTAACGGTACGGTGGAGGCTTTCAATAAGATACTAGAACATGCTCTTACAAAGATCTGTAACAGTCAAAGGGATGATTGGGACCTTAGAGTTAATGCTGTATTATGGGCTTACAGGACCACGTGCAAGAAATTAACAGGACACACACCTTTCAGCCTGGTATATGGACAAGAGGCTGTTATGCCTATGGAATACATCTTACCCAGCCTAAGGATTGCTCAACTTACAGAGATGGCTGATTCTGATACTTTAGAGGAGAGATTGGCATAGCTGCTCAATCTGGAGGAAGACAGATTTATCGCAGGATTCCATCAGAAAGTGCAGAAAGCACGAGAAAAAGCTTGGCATGATAGGCATATCAAGAACAAAACCTTTCAGCTTGGAGACTTGGTACTCCTTTATGACAGTAAGTTTATAAAGTTCCCTGGAAAATTCAAGACTCATTGGTTAGGGCCATATCAAATTCGGCACATAACAGATGGAGGTGCTATCCAGCTTCGTACTATGAGTGGGGAGTCTCTTCCTACCTTGATCAATGGCAGTAGGCTTAAGCTGTATTGTGAGGGCCATGCTACCTCCTCACCCTAGCCCAGAAAGGAAGCAAATGGTGCAGATGTCCAGTGTAGTTGAAATGAGGCATCGCACCCTAAGGAGTCTACACCGGGAAATACTTTAGGTAAGAATTCGCAGCAAACTTTTCTGGTTGTTGCGATAATTTTGATACGATGCGAGTTTTTTGCACTTTGCACTTTCAAGCGACGCGATATCGTATCACAGAGGACAGAAAACAGATCGATGCGATACCAATTTTTGAATTGATCAGAGGGCTAGTCACTTCGCCTTCTGACAAGCATTAACTGTACGACTGACAAGTATCTGTTGTACTAAGATTTGGCAGCAGTACGGCGATTCTTCTAGATTTGGAAAATCCGATGCGACACCACTCCGGCGCACAGTTTCCCAGCGAAATTTCAAATGGCGTTTTCAATAAATGGGCGCGGGGTGCTGTCTTGTCTATGCATTAAATGCCGCCAACGGGCCCAGTTTACTGGTCCGTTGCCATTTGAAGTTCCCTCCTTATGATAAATACATGTCTTATTCAAAGAACGGGGCTACTTGGTCATTTTTACAGAAAGAGTTGAGCGCATTTGAGACGAGCCAAGCGTATTTTCAGCAGAGTTCTTAGCAGGGAAGCCGAAAGCAGTTGCAGACTTTGATTTGTATCAGATTAGCAATCATAGGAAGTCCAGAGTACCACAGGGGAAGGTTCCTCGCGCCAGACGAGCCTCTCGAAGACGTGTTGCAGAGATTCCAAAGGGGTGGAATTGAGTGTGCTATGACTTCAGCTGTGGCTAAGAAAGGAAAGAAAGTTACTGCTGGTTCTCCATCCACATGCCAGTCACCAAGAACCTTAGCTAATATGGAGTATAGCGAGACCCCGAGTAGCACATAGTCAGAAGAACCGGAGCAGGAACTTTCGGAAGAAGTCACAGTCGCTACCATATACTTTCCGCCAAGGATAGAAAATGCACCAGCAATTGTCCTTCCAAAAGACTTTAGATATGAACTCATACTCCCACCACTGGATAAGCGAGTGAAGGAAGAAGGTAACCTGTGGGGGAATATGCATGCTGTTAAGTTTGCTGATTATAACCTGAGAGATTATAAGCTTTACCCACACTTCCGTCGCGATCGTTATATGACGATTCAGAGGAACCCAAAGACAGAGCGCGATGAGTTCGTCCCCATGGACCATGCAAGCCATTTAGCACCGTCGGGACTGCTCAATCTCCTGGACATTCCACACTTTGGACGAGGCTCAGAGGTAAATGCTGTAGTGCGGATGCTACTCTCATGTGTGCATGGTGGTTACTTATGGTTGGGTAACCGGATAGATGTTAATGTTGACCTTATTCACCGCATTACCGGTCTGTCGAAGACTGGCTTCGACCCCCAGATAAATATTGATGGCACCACAAAGGATACCAGGCTCTCAACCAAGAAGGTTGCGGAGTATAAGCTGCAAAGAGGAGGTCGCGCCTACGATGTCAACTCAATACAGGATGACGCCTTGCGATTTACTATTAGTCTGTTGGCAGGAAAGCTCCTCCTCAAGGTGAGGCCAAAGGAAGTCACAGGCTCAGTCATCCGCCTGGCGATTGAAGTCATAAAAGGTAAACCTTACAACTGGAGTTTATTTTTGCTGAATAGTTTCTTTCAAGACTGTGCGCAGGCGCAGCAGGATCCACTTCACAGCTTCCACTTCTCGTGGCTGCTGATCCTTATGGCTTTTATTGGATGGAAAGAGCCGCCCAATTCGCAGTTTCCACAACTGGCACCAGGGGCGTGCAGAGGCACGAGGTATTCAAATATTTGGGCGAGTAATCACCCAGAGAAGCACAAGAATAACGCAATGGTATTCCACGACTACTATATGCTATTGCTTGAGTCCGTAGCAACGATTCCGCGTGTCGACTCGCCAGTCGTTGATCTCTATCAGTCCAAGCTGGAATTTAAAGTCGACAGGGATAAAACATACATCAGACCCAAGGGATTCAGGAAACATAAGGAATGGGCCCCTGGCCCATACCGCATGGAAATCCAGCAGGTTGAAGACACCATTAAGAACTGTTTTGATGAGGAAATGAAACAGATGTATGATGATCTATCCTCTGGCCTAGTTCCAGTCGATACTCCAGTTGAGGATCCAGAAGATGTTCCAGAGATAGATCCTAAAGATAAGGTGAAAGAACCAATAGGTTCTAAGAGAAAGGGTACTGAAGGCCCTTCTCCGCTGCGAGCAAAGAAGAAGAAAACAAAGGCGGTTACTTTCGAAGAACCGCAGGCACCGATCATGACAGAGGATGAGTATGATCTCATCGCCAGCCGAATACATGAGAAGATGCGGGATAAATTCGCTGTGATTCAGTCATCGCAGGATATGATGCGCATCAGCCTTGACAAGAAATTGCGAGAGCTGAAGGCAATAACTGAGAAGACTGCTTCCAAGCAGATTCAGCCAGCTCCAACCGCAGTAGCAGAAAGTTCGCAGCCCCCTTTACAGACCAGAGAAGAAAGTATTGCAAGGGACCGCACGAACATTGTTCGTATACCGCCGGGAAGCATTAAGTTCCCTGTTCCTATGGAAGTACAGATGGTTCATCCTCTTGAGGTGAACCTACCAGAAGTACCTGTGGACCAGTTGTACGAAATTTTCCAGCAGATAGGCACGGAGCTGAGGCACAGAGAACAAGTCACATATGAGCATAATGTTTTCCTTTCTAACGAAAACGTGCAGCTCATTGCACAGCATGAGGCAGAGAGTGCCCAGTTGACGCAATATGTTCAGCGAGAGCAGGATGTCTCTCTTGTTTTAAAGGATATCGCAGCAGAACTTCTGCAGTGCGATATCAGGCCTGAGTTAGAAATAACTCAAAAGATCAGAAAAATAGCGCAAAGAGCAAAGGCTCTAGATGAAGAGAAGAAAAAGATGGAGGAAGAATATGAAGCAAGGATTGCTGCGCTGGAAGCGAATAGGCTGCTTACTCCAGAAGAAATCCAGGAAGCAAGAGTGCAAGCTATCAGAATTGTACAGACACAGATGCAGTGTCGAGTGGAAGCAACAGAGGCTATCCTAGAGGACGCATCAAAAACATGGCTGGAGCTAGAGGAGCTCCCACAGAAAGCCGAGCTCAATCAGCATATTAAGCACTTTGAAGATGCGATATCAAGAGCTGAAGAAGAGTACAAGGGCTTGAGTGCTCTTGCGAAGATAAGGAAGAAAGGAGAAATCATGCAATTTCAACAGCAAGTGCAGAAGTACAGAGAACAACAGATCAACCTGGCTAACGAAGTTAGCCCGCATGAAAGCAAAGTCGCACATCTGGTTGATGAACTGGAGAAAAAGGTGAAAAGCTTCACCTCAAGTAAAGGAGTCATTGAGAGCACAGAAGACTCCTTGGTAACAGCTGAGCTGCTAAGCGCAGCACAGGAAGAAGTAACAAGCATGGACGAAAGTATTGAAGCGCTTAAGGCACAATTCGCAACAATCTCACGGGCAGCAAAGGATAAGCTTAAGCAGATGAAGCAGGCTGATGTTGCGAGTGGCTCGGGGACGAGCCACAAGTAAGTGTTAGGGGAGTTGTTGGAGAGAACTTCCGCAGCATTTAGGAAGCTGCTAATTTTGGGAAAGATAACCATTTTTGGGGAGAAAGTACCAATTTGGAAGACAAGACAAAGAGATCTCCGTAGCGCAAATTCCGACGGGAATTGCGGCGATATGTACAGAAAAGTCAAAGCGTATGGTACAAGGAAGAGGCCGAAGGGAGAGCTCAACCACCATAATAAAGGCGCCGAAGATGAAGAGAGGGTTCAGCTACCCTCATTAAGAAGAAGGACCACAGTCAGCGTTGCTTGAACCGAGAAGAAGCAACGGGCCGATGCATTAAAGACTAAGGACTGCAGGAAGCGGCGACGAGACAGGAGGCGGCTATGGAAGTACAGCTAGTTGACTGTAAGTGGTTAGGGTTGAGTCACTGTTGGGATAAGGCCCACAGTTTTGTAACTGCGATGAGACCTTCGGGCCATATATATATAGGAGTCTTTTTATACGAAAAGGGGTTTTTTTTGGCCACATAGGGACAGAAGTTATTAAGTAGAGGGTAGTCGAGTCTTTGTGATACAGAGTCTGAACATTCCCCAGAGACAGGGGCCGACCCATTAAGAGATTGTGCAATCCACTGGGATTGAAAAAGAAAGAGAATGCATTGTAAGAGGCAGAAGAAGAAGAGAGGTCTATAGAGAAGGGCTCCCAATGAGGTGGAGTTTCCCAGAAGACCTCTGTTGCAAAGAGTTGTGACAGAACTGCGTTTTACTCTCCGAGTTGTTAACGGGAAACACAGTACCCGTGGATGTAGCTCCTCTCCTGGGAGTGACAACGTGCTTATCTAAGTAGCGCGATTGTAGTTGTGTAGCTGTTGCTCTTATTTACTTATTTCTATTATACATGAATGATTCCTTCAGTTTATGAGTACTGTGTATGGTCGCCAGTTTAGTTCTGGTTGTTGTTTAACCGTTGTGAGAATCATATCTAACTCATAGCGAACTAGATCTTTGTTTAATAAAGGATAATGCTCGAGTATGGAGTGAATGTAATGCATGAAGAGTGTAATTAGAATAGTGCTCAAAGTAATATTCTATACAGTCACATCGTCACAGAACATCAAGGGTCAAGCGCATTAGCAAGGGTTATGCCTAGAGATTAAATGATATCACTATCTTCAGTAATAGGATAAGGGAGGGAGAGACCGCGTATTAATCTAGGAAGCGGTAAGAATCACGTACCGCCGGGACAAAGAGGAGGAAGATATCGCACCCGCGATACCTTAGGTGTCGCTAGACGGGCTCATATAAGGGGAAGACTTATCGCACTTCCTGCGTGATGCGATAGGGCAGGGGTATAGCCGGAGTAATAGAATGAGATAAGTTAGCCCTTGAGGAGAGAGTAAGAGTGGGTTTAAGCACCCTGGATGCCTCGGAACCTGGCTGAGGACACTTGAGTCTTCTGCCACCCATTAGAATCACTTCGGGTGAGACTTCAGGTTGCTTCTGCGACCTGTTGCCGCAAGGGCCAGTGAGCTAAGGGTTCTGTTGGTCTAGAAGGTACAGCCAACCCGGGTCTACAAAAGTAAAAGATCAACAGTCTCATTCTTATAATCTAATCATATCAGAATTTGAGAACAGTCGAACCCCATTTGCAGAGTAGAGACTTTCATTTTCGTCCATGTGCTCTAGAGATCTTCGGTCTAGCTATCAGACTCTCTTGAAGGAATCGACTCCTTGATTTAACTGCACCAACTAGGAGGCTCGAAACATAAGGAAGATCCAACTCCTCAGTTTACTAGATCCATCTAGAATGAGGCTACAACCCCTTGGTTGTCATAATTTCCAACCTCTAGATAGGACTCCGAACCTTAGTAAAGTCCAACTCAATAGTCTTACTTGTACCTATATCAGTGTCCATGTATCATTGTATTGATTTCACTATAACAATCCATGTTTGTCAGAAGGACACAAGCATTGTCTCTCTCACAAGGCCACAAAAAATATTGATGTCACAATGTCAGCTTGTACATGCCCCAAATCTATCGTCTAAGAATGGCAGCAAATTCTTCGAATATATACTTCAGATGTATAGAAAGACCATAAAGATGCCTCCAAAGAGTGTAATCAAATCCCAGAAATAATCACCAATAGACTTCATCTATTTTCACCTTCAAACCCTTAGTTACATCATAGACCTCATATTAAATTCCAAAAGCTTAGAGGGATCTGATGCCAATATCATTACCATGGAATATTCCAATACAATCACCAATAATATCTATGGAAGCCATTAGAGAGTGGCTTTTGATCATTTCTCATTTTGCGTATTGGAGAGCATAGCTTGTCCATGCTTGAGGAGGGTTTACTCTACTTGCCTTAGTACCAATTTCGAGGACCATGAAAGATTCCCATCCTAATTGGGAATTGGAGAGGCCATTATGCATTGGACCATGAGGACACATATTAGGAGGTTGTGGCACCCATTTGTGGCAAGATTCCCCACTACACTTGGCATGATTCTCTCGCCAATTCGAGTTCAATATGAAGGGTAACATACTTGGGGTAGTTTAAGTTGTATTAGTCATGGCATGAGTCATGTAAGGTCGAATTGGAGTGGAAGAATAAGTCCCATGGAAGAGGAAGAGGCATCTTAGAAGAATTGTGACAGTTGGGCTCGATTCGATAGCCTCTAGTGTGACAACAATGATGAAGAGGCTATGACACCTATGACACCAGCTTGCTTGCCTCATTCAATTGCATCTCCCTGTCCAGTCAAAATTTTTATATTCCAAGTTTGGATTTTCAGGGTTTCTCAATCTTTTATTTCCATTTGAGTTTCTCATTAAGATGTCTCACCACACCAAGCTTGAGGATATTAGCTTGAAGGGGATGATAACTTTCGAACATGGAAGTATAGGATTGGGTTAATCCTAGAAGAGAATGAGTTGGATACCTACACAAGTGAAGAGGTTCCAGTCCCAGAGGGAGATGAGGCTAAGGCCTTACATAAGAAGAACTTGGTCAAGTCTAAGAGGATCATTGCAGATTCTATCAAGGACCATCTCGTAGCACATGTGTCATCCCTAAAGACAACCAAAGAGATGTTTGACTCCTTGACCAAGCTATTTGAAGGAAAGAACATAAATCGGAAGATGACTTTAAGGAATCAATTAAAGAATGTCAAGATACAAATTGTAGAGACCATGCAGTCACACTTTACAAGGGTCTCTTAAATGAAAAAACAACTTGAATCCATTGAAGACGATATAGAGAATGGAGAAATAGTGATGACCACCTTGAATGGTCCTCCTAGGTCATGGGATTCCTTCAGTAAGCTGTGGGAGGAATGCTCATAGAAGAAGCTCGAATTGTATCTCGAAAAGAAAACATGGGTAGTGAAGACCAGGCTCTCACAGCACACACCAAGGGGAATTACAACAAGAGGGAGCATCCTCATCACAAGAAGGATATTATCCCAGGAACAAAAGCAACTCCCACAAGAAGAAGAACACTCTGTTAGAGACTCCAGTAGTTCCTGCAAGGAAGCAAAGATTGAGAGGGATTCCACCCAACAACCAAAAAAGGATAAGTATTTGAATTATACGAGACCAAATATTTGCTTTGTTGTAAACACATTGAGTCAGTATATGGTGGAACCCATGAAAGTTCACCTGATTGTGGAAAAACATGCTATGAGATATCTGAAGGGTACATTGGATTAAGGACTCAGATTTTCCTTAGATAGTGAGTTCAGACTGTATGGGCACACAAACTCAGATTGGGATGGAAGTGCTGAATACAGAAAGAGTACCTCAAGATCATGTTACTTTAGTTTTGAAATAGGTGTGATCTCATGGATCAGTAGAAAGAAACCCTGTGTTGCACTCAGTTCAACATAAGTTGAATATGTAGCAGCTTGTTCAGCTTGTGGTGAAGTAGTGTGGCTTTGCAAGATGTTGATAGGATTGTTCAATGCAAAGACTGATGCTACGAAGATACTCCGTGAAAACTAGAGTTGGATCAAGTTGATAGAAAATCCTGTGTTTCATGATAGATCGAAGCACATCGAGATTATGTTCCACTATATCCAGGATACGGTGCAGAAGGGAGTTGTGAAGCTCGATTATGTTCCTACAGAGGAACGAGTTGCTGATGTGTTGACTAAGCCTCTAGCTCGTGTGAAGTTTGAAGCTTCGTGTGGTTCAGAGGGATCTTTCTAGAAAGAAAGACTGATAGAGATCCTATCTGAAAGGATAGATGCCTATCCAGGAGGGACAAAAGACTAGTATTGGCTGACTGATAGTTCCAACTCTCACAAGTTGATGCTTGTCTGTAGGGATGGATTCCTCTCCAAGGGGGAGGGTATATCAGTACTAGATGACTGATAGTACCAGTATTTAGTTACTAATGTTTGTTGCAGGTGTTCCAACGGATGGCACTGCTAATGAGGATGTTCCAGCAGATGGTGTTCCAGCTGATGAGGTTGCTGATAGCAAAATATATTCTAGCCGATGGTGCTACTAATGAGGATGTTCTAGTAGATGGTGTTCCAGCTGATGAGGTTGCTGATAGTAGAAGATGTTCCAGTTGATGGTGCTGCTAATGAGGATGTTCCAGTATATGGTGTTCCTACTGACAAGGTTGCTGATAGCAGAAGATGTTTCACCTGATGGTGTTGCTGATGAGGATGTTCCAGCAGACGATGTTCCAGCTGACGAGGTTGCTAACAGTAGAAAATATTCTAGCAGATGGTTCTCCATTGACGATGAGATGATCTAAAGACGATGAGATGATCTGAAGATGATGGGGTGACAGTAGTGTTGTTGAGGTGTGTGAGCTTCCTTAAAGAAAACACCTAATATTTAATTATCGACCCGGGTTGGTAATCCATGGGGGCTTCACTCAAGAAACCGCTATCATAGCACATTCGTTCGTGGCATATGAAACAATACCCCTAATTTCACTCAATATTGGAAAATACCTTCCAAAATGGTTTTTTTAACCCCCTCCCAATATGCCTTCCCAATTTAAAAAAACCTTTATTTTTACTAGATATTGTATGTATCAATTTTTCCATTAATATTTTTATACCCCTTTATATTTCTACCTAGTATATTGATATGATACCCCTCTTATGACCCCACATGCATTCTATAATGCACCTTGCTTCTTTCGATGTATATTTTGGATGCACATTACTTCACCCACAATGCAATTACTCAACCACATATCATTATGATTTGCAACATCTAATGGTCTAATGAAGAGATAGGAGACCACTTCTTGTATGTCACTAGAGCCAATGCACATAGTACAACATTTAGATTACATGTTGTAGTTCCCCAATCGCTGACTAAGCCTATTGTGGGCTAGGTATCCAAGCACCCAGGGCCTGTAACAAGCTCTAGGAGGATGACTAAACCTCCAAAGGCCTGTAATCGAAAAGAGTGGTTGGGTATTTAGGCCCCCAAGGCTTATCGAGGACCTATATCAGTCCATGGAGGCTTAGAGCCTCCCAAGGATATTGGTAACAACTGGCTGAGTGATATTGGTAACAATTGACTGTCAATGACCACTATCTCTCGACTATGATCGACTAGAAACCTACTTCACCACGAAACCCCTGGCATCGAGCATGTCTCAAGACATGATTTCCCTATGTACTGGTAAGTCTGAGCCTTGCCTCAACCCGATTTCTCATCCGGTCGTGATCCTACCATCTCCATGTTGATGTATATGTAACTTCGGAATGTATTTCATATATGTATATTGTACTCCTATAGAGATGGTATTATTCCTCTATATGGAAGTGTTTGTATTCCTATAGAGATGTTATTATTCCTCTATACAGAAGTGTTGTTATTTATATTGTAAGTGTCGTAACTTATACTTGATGGGTTATTAGACCACCTTGTTGGGGTCGACATTGTATAAGTCATGTGGGTCGAAGGGTTATTAGACCACCCTAGTGGGGGTCGGCCATGTGGGTCAAAGGGTTATTAGACCACCCTATTGGGTGTCGTCCCAGTCAACATTATGTTATGTGGTTAAGTTAAGGTCGACCTAGTAAAGGTTATTAGGCAAGTCAAGTCAAGTATAAATAGGGTGCGGGAGGCACTCTATTTGATCATTCTATTCTCTCTCACACTCTCGGGAGAGTGGCACACTTGTAAGGGAGGAGAACCTGCTGGTAGGAGATGTCTATCTCTTATGCTTGGGTTGTATCATTGCTCTATCTATCTCTGAGGAAGTTATTGGGGTTTTTCACCTTTATGGTTTTCCCCAAGTAAACTATGTGTCTCTTGTGTGCTTGCATTATTTTCTCCATGATTGATATGCTGTAGATATGTTGTACATGTTGTTCTCTCAGTTAAGATCCTAGATCAGATTGAAGTAAATTCTGAAAAATTAACATGGTATCAGAGCTAGCTTGAAAGAAGGCATGGTATGGCATGTATGACACTTGTTGCACTTGCGATGCTTGGGATTGATATAGCAAAAACCAGTCATCATATAACTTTCACTATATATCCATTTTGGAAAATTTTGTGGATCTGAAACTTCTACAGGTCGAATATCAGATCCCCATGTACCTTATGTCCAAAGGAAAACTTCTAATTTGTTGTACTTTGTGTTTTATGATCTGTACAATATAGGGTTTTGACCTCTTCCAGATCTCAGTCAAAAACATGTGACCTTGGAAAAAAGGTCATAACTTGGGCTAGGAAGATCCAAATGAAATTTAGTAAAAATTGACAGGTAGTGCACGGATGGAAATGTCTCAGGTAACATTTTGAAGGGTTGAAAATTTACTAGTGACACGTGGCACGCTGTACAAGTTCTCTCTCTTGTTTTATCCCATAAATAGGTCACGTTGCAACACTTGGCATAAATCTCTCTTAGAGAATCCATTTGAGGTCAAACCTATGGGGTTCGAAAGATGATAGGTCAGGCTACCACAATAAAAGTGTTCAAACCCTATGGATGGAAAAGTTCAGATTTACACCATAAAAAATAGGTACATATTTCTGTCAAAATATAATTCTTTTTTAGCACCTTCATTCATGGCTTCCTGAATTTAGGGTTTCGAAGAAAGTTGGAATTTTTGCAATTGGAGACCACGGCTGAATGCTACTCATCAAAATCAAAATTTAGAGACCAATATCAGAATTTTTGGTTGGGAAAAAGGCCGGGCTTGATCAGACCCTAGTTCAGGACTTTGATCAGAAAGGTGGAAAATTAGGGCTTCTGCAAAAATCAGAATTTTTGAAATCTGTGACCGCGGCTGGAAGCTCCTCAGAAAAATAGAAGCTTAGAGATTTGGGTCAAACCTTTTGGATTGGAAGAAGGGTGGGCTTTATCAAACTCTAGTTCGGGGTCATGTCCAATGAATCCATAAGTTTCAAAGGAAAATTTGTGGGGTGAAACTTTGCAGTTTTCAAATTACGAGTATAACAGCTTGATCAGCTCATAAAGGAACATTGTTCTATCCCTTCGGAAGTTTGAAATTCAAATTTTGAATTTTTAGTGTTTCTCTAGTAAACCCTAATCCAACTCCAGATCTAGTTCCTGCAAATCAAGTCGATTGGGTAAATCCTAGAAGAAAATGGATTGCTCACCTGAATAGTTTCAGAGGGAGATGAGGCTAAGGCCTTACATAAGAAGATTACAAGCAATCTCGACAGGTATGACTCATCTAGGTATGTTTTGAGATTTGTTCATGATTAAGTTTATGGTATGTTTGTCTTCATGTTATTACGGTTAGTACAATTTTGATTAAATTTAGACTTGTCATATAACCTTAATAAAATTATGAATGCATGATTGAAGATATTCATTGATTAGGGTGTTGACACTTATGATTGTACTCATGCATTATGGTGTTGTATGAGGTTTATGTTGTGCACTAACATGAAAGGTACACCAAGAAAGACAAATCATGTTCTAGTTCAAGAACATATGATCATGATGACATGAAGACAAATATCCATCCATTGTCATGGATCACTTAGAAGATCTATTTACGAGGTATGTATAACTTGGTTCTATAATGGTTAACATATGAGATATGCAGGTTACTAGCACAAGTCATTGAAGAGAACATGAAGACATCATGTGGGTATGTTAGACATAACTAGCTAACATACCAACCGAGTGATGGATATAAGTTCTAGGACAAGTAATCGAGGAAGCAAATATCAAGAGGGAGCACACTCCAGTTGTTCTTGCAAGGAAGAAACGATCAAGAGGGACCACACTCTATTTGTTATTGCAAGGAAGAAAAGATCAAGAGGGAGCACACTCCAGTTGTTCCTACAAAGAAGCAAAGATCAAGAAGGAGCACACTTCGGTAGTTTTTGCAAGGATGCAGATATTCAAAGGGAGTTGACCACTTCTCACAATCCACATCAGAATGGAGTTGCAGAAAAGAAGCAAAGACTGAGAGGGAGTCAACCCAACAAACAAACAAAGATAAGTATTTGAATTATCATTCCTTGCATATTTTATTGTTTAAATAATATTGTTCAATAATGTATATACTCATGTTCCTAGAATTAGATTGTGTATTATGCTTATTAGAATATTTTCATTGATGAACAACATACTACTAATATCCATGGGTAAGTGGCCTATGGCACTGTACAACATTCCATTTCTACTTATCTAGAATGAAACCTCTTTGCTGACATGTTGGGAGTTGTGCACACTCTTAACAATGTTCTGGTAGAGATTGGAAGGCATCTAGAAAGTTACGGGATATGGATAAATGTTGTATTGAAGCATTGGCTAAGATAATTGCATGACTATATGACATATTTATTTATGTGTAAGAATTTGTTCTGAAAACTATGAGATGTTTTCTAATCATGCAATTTAACTTATTGTGTAGGAAAGATCATATACCATCACCTACAAAAGAAGGACTACAACATTTGTTCAACAACAAAGTTATCTATTGAAAACATTCAAGTTCCCAGGATCTGGGAAGAATGCCATGATTGAGGAGTACTAGTCGATCATGAAGATGTTTGGGATGCAGTCCCAAGACTTGAAGGGGAGCCTGTTGTTAATTCTAAATGGATCTACAAGATGAAGCATGCTGCAGGTGGTAGCATAGAGACTTTTGCTCCTATAGCCAGATACACTTCCATTAGATCCGTACATGCTCTGGCTAGAGTGATGAAATGGAAGTTACACCAGATGGATTTCAAGACATCTTTCTTGAATGGTGTAGTTGAAGAAGAAGTGTATGTGGAGAAGCCACTTGGTTCTGAGACACATGAAAGGGAGTCATATATGTGCAGAACTTGGTATGGTAGGATAGATAGCTTTCTATCTAGTTTGGGCTTTACCAAGAGTAAAGAGGATTCCAACCTTTACTACAAGGTTGAGGAAGGCAATACAGTGATACTACTTTTGTATACGGATGACCTAATTATTACAGGTGAATATAGATTGATTGCTGACACACAGCCGAAGCATGCTGCCGAGTTTGAGATGAAGGACTTGGGGATGATGCACTATTTTCTAGGCATGGAGGTGTGGAAGAGTGCAGATGGGATCTTCCTTGGACAAGGGAAGTATACAATAGAGATCCTGAAGAGGTTCGGGATGATGGACTGCAAGGCCATGGCCACACCTATGGCATCAAACCTGAAGCTTTTGTGTGATGCTTCATCTGAGCCGGTTGATGTCACTATGTATCATCAGATGATTGGGTCGTTGATGTACCTGACAAAAAAAAGACCAAATATTTGGTTTGCGGTGAACACATTGAGCCAGTTCCTGATGGATCTGAGGAGTATTCACCTGGTTGTTGTAAAGCATATTCTGAGATACCTGAAGGGTATAGTTGATTATGGGCTCAAGTATGATGTGAATCAAAAGTTTAACCTACAGGGTTATGTTGATTCAGATTGGATAGGCAGTGTTGTAGATAGGAAGAGCACTTTTGGATGCTGCTTCAGTATGGGATCACGTGTGATCTCTTGGTTTAGAAGGAAGCAGTCTTGCGTAGCACTGAGTACAACCGAATCAGACTATGTTGCAACGGATGAGCAATTTGTAGTTCTATGAACCAAGCCATTGGCCCGAGTGCATTTTGAGTACTTCAGAGAGAGGCTTGGTGCACTTCAGATCGAGGTTCCTTCCAAAGGGAAGTGATGAGTCTGGAAGATGTAGATGCACATGAGATTTTCTGACATGGTTTATATGTTCTCCCATGGTTGCGATGTAATTGTTGAGCCATTTTTCACATGGTGGTAGATGTGTTCTCCCATGGTGAAAAAGTAAGGGCCGGAGCCTTCCCTGAATGGTGGTAGATGTGCTCTCCCATGTCGATGGTGTAAGTGCTGGATGATGTGCATCTAGGCTGTGCTTCGTGGATGATGAGTTGATATGAAGAGGACGATGCTATGATGATCAGAAGGATCATGGATGATGAGCATCAGCACGATGCTCTAGTTACTGCTCTGTATATGTATATGCATCCTGTTGGATGCTTGTTATGATTAGTTGGATCATTTTTGTATATATGCATTACGTTGGATGTTGGATATGATCCATTGGATCATTTATGTATGTATGTATCATGTTGGATGTTGGATATGATCAGTTGGATCATTTGTATGTATTTGTATATGCATCATGTTAGATGCTTGGACCATGTATCTGTGTATGTATCAGTTGGATACGTTGTATGATCAGGTAGACCATGTATGTTGATATGTATCAGGTAGATACATTGTGTGCATCATGTATCTATGTATGTATTAGGTGGATACACTGTGTATGATGATATGTATCAGGTAGATACTTGGTATGCATCAGGTAGATGCATTGTATGATCAGGATGACTGTGGATGACGAGCTTCTCCAGATGACATGCATAAGGCCGATGCAGTGATGATGATCAGGATGATCATGTGTACATCAAGATGATGTATGGAGAGTATCAGTTTGATACTCTGTGGCCATGGACAGGTTGTATAGATGAGCATGTAAGTAGACCCAGGGGATCTGGATAGGATGAAAAATGCCTCAGATGCTCTTTCAAGGCATTTCTCTGGGAGGACATGTAAGTAGACCTAGGAGATCTGGACAGGATGAAAAAGGCCTCAGATGCTCTTTCGAGGCATTGTCCTATGGCATTTAAGTGGACCTAGGAGATCTACATAGGATGAAAAAGGCCTCAAATGCTCTTTCGAGGCATTGCCATGATCACATGTAATATTCTCCTGGGAGATCTGGACAGGATGAAAAAGGCCCCAGATGCTTCAGCCAGGTTTTATGGTGGACCACATGTAATGTGCTCCTGGGAGATCTGACAGGTAGAGTTGTGTGCTCATAATAGACTAGGATGATTCAACCAGGTTTTGTGGTGAGATCACATGTAATGTGCTCCTAGGAGATCCGATAGGTAGAGCTATGTGCTCATAACAACCTGGGATGCTTCATCCAGGTTTTGTGATGGGTCACATGTAATGTGCTCCTGGGAGATCCGACAGGTAGAGTTGTGTGCTTGTAGTAGCCTGGGATGCTACTGCCAAGTTTTGTGATGCACGTAATAAGTCCTGAGGATTCCACAGTATGGCTAGTGATGATGAAGACCTGCAGGTGGTGGGCCTACATCCAGTATGAAAAAGGACTGGCTCTCTAGAATTTCCTATGACGAGTAGATTCAGAGATTGATTTAGATAGCAGCAGCAGTGATGATGATGATGACTCGATGATGATTATCCAGTGATGATGATCCAAAGAAGAAGACTTGTGGTAGAAGACCTGTGTCGAGAAATACCTTCCTAGTTAAGAGGGAGTGTTTATGTATATGTAACTTCGGAATGTATTTCATATATGTATATTGTACTCCTATAGAGATGGTATTATTCCTCTATACGAAAGTGTTTGTATTCCTATAGAGATGTTATTATTCCTCTATATGGAAGTGTCGTTATTTATATTGTAACTGTCGTAAATTATACTTGATGGGTTATTAGACCACCGTGTTGAGGTCATCCCTATATAAGTCATGTGGGTCGAAGGGTTATTAGACCACCCTAGTGGGGGTCAGCCATGTGGGTCAAAGGGTTATTAGACCACCCTATTGGGTGTCAGCCCAGTTAGCATTATGTTATGTGGTTAAGTTAAGGCCAACCTAGTAAAGGTTATTAGGCAAGTCAAGTCAAGTATAAATAGAGTGTGGGAGGCACTCTATTTGATCATTCTATTCTCTCTCACACTCTCGAGAGAGTGGCGCACTTGTGTAGGAGGAGAAGCTACTGCTAGGAGATGTCTATCTCTTATACTTGGGTTGTATCATTGCTCTATCTATCTCTGAGGAAGTTATTGGGGTTTTTCACCTTTATGGTTTTCCCCAAGTAAACTTTGTCTCTTGTGTGCTTGCATTATTGTGTCCATGATTGATATGTTGTATATATGTTGTACATGTTGTTCTCTCAGTTAAGATCCTAGATCAGATTGAAGTAAATTATAAAAACTTAACACTCCATTTGGCAAATATTTGTTAGCCCACCGATATCAAAAGGACCCCAAAGTATTTTTGTATTGTTACATTCAACAAAAAAAACCCTTTTCCCCTTAATATATAAGCAACATAATTTTTTAGGTTTTCATGAATATTTAATACCGCAATATGAATGGACGTGATATTATATTTCCTTCTAGTGAAGCCACCGTGTGTTAATATTAGAGTTGAGGAAAATTATATGCTAAAGTAGAATGGCACCTAAGATTTCGGCTTGTTAGACCTTAAAAATATTTAATAAAGAAAAGATCGAAAGATATTTCAAAATGAAAAACCGAGACAAACTTCAGAAAAAAAAACAATAAAAATAACTAATTAAACCTAATTAAACTAGATGAGAATAGTATCAAATCATACTACTCTACTTTATAATTGAATAATGGAAACTGATTAAAAAGAAAACTACTGATTATGAAAATGAAAACTACTTAATCAATTCAGATTCTAATCTAGGAATTAGAAGCAACTGTAAATAAATTAGAGACCTATCTATGAAATGAATTAATTTGATGATGAATTACATAAGCAAAAAACTATGCTAATCAAAGCAAATTACAAACTATTTAATAATTTCAACAACTAATTCAAGAAAAGCATCTAATCCCATGTAGTAGGAACTGGAGTGAATGTATTATAATGGATTTCAAATGTAATAGAAAAACAAAATGGAAGTAAATCTAATCTAATTTCGGCAAAGAGATGTCAACTACAAAGAGACCAATTACAGTTAACTTTAAACATTCTGATCTATCTACTATCCATGAGCAGAATAATATGAAACTAATAAAAACTAGAAGCAAGTAGAAAACTTGATAAAGATATTTATATAGAAGCAAGTAGAAAACTTGATAAAGATATAAATTTACGAATCCAAGTTCTATTCCATGTACATCTTCATTATCTATCTAAATAAGAAACTGATCCTAATCTTAATAAAGGAAACTATCAAAACTATAATACTTGAAGCATAAAATTATTAATCCTAATCTATACTAGATCTTAAGAACTTGTGATAAACTAGACTAGGAATAAAACTGATAAGTTCTGAAACAACAACATATTAGCAAATCAAATATGAAAGACATAATTTAAAACAGAGTTAAAGCAAACTAAGAATGAATGAAGACTTTAATTAAAACTTTATGGAATGTAGAACAGGAGCCTAATTATGGTTAAGAATACTAATTAAGATCAAGAAAGATTACAATTAAGAAAAACTATGAAACTGAATTCAAATGAGCATAAAAATAGTGCAGAAAGAATGAAAGTCCAAATGACGATCCAGATGACTATCCGAATGACAGTATCGATGAGGAAAGATGAATTAAACTAAGGAAAGGAGGTAGTTTTGATGATCTTAACGTCAGCTAGCAAATGCAGATGAACCTACAATGCAAAGAAATCAATGAGAAGACTTGTTGAGAAGCTATGATAATAGAAAGCAACCTATTCTAATCATTGTTGGAGAGATAAACTATTCCTATTCTATGCTAAAGCAAGAGTGAGATGAGAGATAGAATTAATCTACTACTACAGAGAAGAAGCTAATGAAACTAATTCTATTCATAACTAAGCTGGAAATAACAACTAACTAAGTGCTATCTAATTGCAAGAAATTAGAAAACAAGCTATCTAATTACAAAAGACTTGAATTAAACTATCAAAGCTATACTTGGTCGACCATTTACTAATTTTGGAAGAACATATTAAATCAGCAACACAATATAAATTACAGAGGAAAGAAATAACATATACACGAAAAATGAAATTGATGACATATACAGGAAAAGAAACTATCTATTTGCAGAAACAAAAATGTAGAAAACCATAAACAAAACCTCCAGTTGATGAGGGGCCCTTCCCAGCAATCAGAGATGGAAAACTAAATTGATTTAGTTACTCAGAGCATCAACAAACTAAAACTTCCATTAACTGAGAAAATTAGAAAACGTCTGCTGTCTGCTGTAAATTCTACAAACTATCTGCTAAGCTGATGATCTTTTCCAACTAAAGAAGTCTAACTCGGTTTCTCTATACAAAGAATCTATTTATACATTTACAGTGGGAAAGAAGGTCGACAGAGTCGACCTCTCTAAAAATAGAGACTTTTATGACTACAAATGGCTGCTTTGAGTGATGTGTGACAGCGCAAGGAGCATCCACCAAGCTTCATGGGGTCAGTTCCTTCATGAGGCTACTACAATATTGTTCTTCCTTTGACGTGGGCAGAGTGGTGGCATGTTGCCGGACTGAGCGTGGGTGAACAAACTCCTCTAGAACATTGGCATGAATAGGCAGCATGATACCAAGCTGAACGAACGAGAGAATCAGTGTATGGAGTGTTGATGTGGAGGTATGATGTGCTATCGAGATTGGAAGGAGGAAGGTGAATCTTCCAGAACAAGATCTTATCAACCGTAACCATCACGTGGATAATAGAACCCACGTAGCCGTTTTTGTCTTTAATAGCCAGAAATATGCCAACCGTGGATTTTGCAAACTTAATGACGGGCTGGACCCGGTTGAACATTAGCAACATAAACATGCAGTCTGAATGGATGACCGTTTGAGAAACTGCATCCTGTAGATCAAAACTAAATGCCATGCATGTGTGGAAATGTCACTTCAATCATTAATAAATCATAATATAGCAAGATTTGACCAAAATTCATATGATAAATGAATACATGCATACCTGGTCTATTTGATTGGCTGAATGACAGAAAGAATAACTTATTATATAAAAAATAGTGAAATTAACACCATTCAGAGTAGATTTGATGATAAAAAATAGTGACAAAATGGACACCAACATTCCCCCAAACCAAAGATATGCCAGGTCCCACTGAGAAAAATAGAGAGAAATTAGGAAGAAGGTTGAGCTGCGGTAGCAGCGGCCTTTGACTTGGATGATGAAGATATAGATTTGGCTTGGAGCTTCTTGAATTAGTTCTTTAAGGAATTATACCTCATCCATAGGGCAGTATGGGATGCTATTTTGGCGTTAACCAAACATTCAATGCTTTTTACTTGTGTACGCATTGCCTTGTTTTCTTCATGAAGCTCATAAATTGTTTCCACATAGCTTTGATTCTGGTGTGTCAACCACGCTATCATTGGATCAACTTATCCATCTCTTGCTGAGTCAGAATGAGATGTTCTTTATGATGTTCAGGGCTCTTTGGGGGACTCAACTCTTTTGAAAATGTTTCACAGTCAACAGTATGATCTTCAATAATTTTGTCTTTGTTGTGTGCAGGAGGAATTTTAGCAGCAGAGGCTTCACTGATTCAAGCAGATACATTGGCTAATGTGAGGATGGGTGTTTCAAAGGTATGGTCGTCTGACTGGACATTTGAACGTGATGGTTGAATGATAGTCTAAATGACAAACTGGTCGACAAACTAGTCATAATTTGTTCTCATGGATTTAGTGGGATCTGAAAAGAGTGGAGGTTCCAAAGTAGGGTCACCAAAGGTAAGTTCAGGAGAAGGTGATGATTGGACAAGGTGCTCATCACCTTAGGGATTGGGTAGAGGATTGGGTAGGCTCACCAATACTGGGTTGGAAATAATGTTTTCGATAGGGAGAGGGTTTGATAGTAGACTTCTCAATCAAATGAGGGTTCAGTATTTCAAAAACAAAATGATCACAGGTTTTCCCTCTCTCTTCCAACTGGTGGACGATCAGGATTTTAATGAGACAATGGTGATACAAGCTATGAGAGGGATTAACAGTATTCTTCCTAACTTGGCTAGACATCTTCTCCAAAATTTTCATGAAATAAAATGGGAAGTTGAGGGTCTGAATGTTAACAAAATGTTCTAGAAATCTAAAATGGCAGACTTTAAAAATAGTAAACTTACCCTCACAAGTGATTAAGTGAATGATAATAGTCAAAGGATCTAAGTATTCCAGCTTGACCCATTCTCTATGGAATCCTTTGGTACTAGAAGAATGTTGAAAATCGACCATTAGGGAAAATTCGTGATCCTTTCGTGGAAGGAAGAGATGCTTATGCCACCGGGCACCCTCTCTAGGGAGATTTGTAGCCAATGCGGTGGATTCTTTTGTCACGGAGAAAGTGAGATGGCAAACTTTGGCTATCTTTCCATCAAAACCTTTAGTGAATAGTAATGAAATTTCATGGTCATGGCCTTGGAGAAGGCAGATAAATGGATCCCAACCCGCTCTCAAAAACACTTCACGGCAGGCTTTAAACTTAGAAATGCGGAGGAGGTCTTGGTAGCTGCCAGGCTCATAACAAATTGGCATTGTTGACAGAGGACGGGGGGATGCAAATGGATACAAGAGGTGCAAGAAATTGTAGAGGGCATGGCTCAAAAAAAATATGGAGAGTGAACAGACTGAGGCACAATTCCCGCAATCATAAATTTAAACTAAGGTCCGTTTGAATGTTTGAATGACAATGGATGAGCACTTGGCATGCTTCAAAGATTGCACCTGTCATTCTAATATCTTTAGTCAAGTGCCAGTGTAGAAGTGCATGAATCCAGTGAATACGTGTGGTTTATAATATATTCAACCATGTCCAAAGACAAGCTTTGGATAGGCTGAATGTAATTCACGTAATGAAAATAGATTACACATGAGAGATCATGATTCGATAAATATGGTGGCAGGTCGTACAACATGATAAGTAAGACCAAATGGCGGTCATACAATGATTCAAAATGATGCATAATCCATTCGTTTAATGGAGGCGAGATGGATAAGAGAATGAAGCCATTTATGAAATTGACATTTGATTGATCCCTGCCATAATTAGACAATTAACTTATCAATAATATTCAAATTTGAACATCTTGTCATATTAAATAAAGATGTTATAGGCTATGGTTTCATTGAGCACTCCATTCTGAACATTGTTTATTTTCCTCATTCGGATCGGCATTCGATGCATCATTCAATCCTTCATACAAACTTTTGTCTATACAAGATCATTGTTGTTGATGTTGATCAAAGCTGATTTTGTAGAGAATTTCTAAAGCTGTTAGTGCACAAAAGATGTTGTAAACTTTGCTTTTTTGGATCTTTTAGTTCCGTTCCTCCTTTGTTCTTGATTAGACCAATCTTTCTTCTTCTTTTAAATTAACTTGAAAACACCTATAATTTTATTAGAGATAAATAAAATTTTCATAAGTATTCAACAAGTAAGAACAGTTCTAATCTTCCCCCAAACCAAAAATATGGTGTTTCCTCAAGCCATCAAAGAGAAAATGATTAATATTAAAAAAATTCAATTGAAATTCTTATAGATAGCTTCTAAAATACTATGATAATTTTCAAAATGAAATATTAACTAAATAAATGTAGATTATTCAGATATGTACATTCATCAAAAAGAATACAATGGCGCTTAAAAGACCATATGAAGAATAATAGTGTAAGAGATGTGAAAAATGCCATAGGAAAACTAGTCGTCCATGACTCATTGTAAAGATCTCTTGTCATCCAAAGAATATAGATAAGGTTGATGGTAAAGTTTGTGAGATCTACTGTAATTATGGGTCCCATTTCTAAAATAGTCATATCATAGGTATTTGTTTGAATTAGATGATAGGGTTCGAGTCCAACTTATAGCCATTATCTAATGATAGTATAAATAATCGGCCTAAACATGTGTTTGTATACTCAGGATTTTTATGAGTATGTGAATAGAAATGCATTAACCAAACCTCTTTTACCCGATATTGACCCGCTTCCAGCAGGCCTGTTCAGTACCCCGGTGGGTTTATCTTGGTACCATGCAAGCATAGACCCGCTTCCAGTGAGCCTATTCAGTACCCCGACGAGTTTACTTGCATTTACCAAGCTTCCTTGTTTAAGATTTTACGTAGCATGGACCCGATGGCAGCGATCCTATTCAGTACTGTCATTTACACAAATTTTGAGAATATTATTTTATTTGCAAAATACTTTATGTTAAATTATAATAACAATTTTTTGTAATTATGGCCAAGTTTGGTCATGGATGATTGTAATTATCGATTATTATTATTTAATAGATTAAAATAGGAGACAAACACCCAAGGGAACTGTTAAGTGAGTGTTCAGTGACCCACTATGAGGAATGGAAGTTGTTGGAAGGTATGGGACAGATGGCAACATTTGCACTCCACCACTAGTTGTTGGTTATGGGACAACTACCCCTAAAATTGTGGCATTATCCCCCAGTTGGGTGGAAGAGAGCAGGTAGCTTATTAAGGACCAGTTAAACACTAAAAGGCCTATGTAGCCTAGAAAAGGAAATTCGAATTGAGAAGGCAGCTCCTACAATATGTTCTGTAGAAATATTCCTCAAGTGCATTAGGTGACCATTGATATATTCGAATAGGGAGGCTATGTGAGAGTGCAATTGTGAGTATGTTAGTTATATTGAGAAGGAAATCCATAGGTACTGGTGTAGTTCTCTTTGACTACTGAGTCTTGATGTCTAAAAAATCTATATTCTACTGCAAGTTGATGTACTAAGGCTTCTACAGAATCTTCCTCCTCGTGGTTCAGTGAACAGGCTCTGGGGTCCTAAGGAAAGTAAGTTGGCTATCTTCAAGAGTAGTTTGGGTGGAACAGACTCCTTGGGTGGTTTGTTCTCGTACAAATTATCAGGTTCTATTTTTCTATTGTTATTTTCAGTCAAATAAATTATGCATTTATCAATAAGAAATTGTTTTATTTTCTGACCTAAATATGATTTCTGGATGAAAATGATTTATGAAATGATAGATTTGATAACCATCTCTATATTTTTCCCCATGCTATTTTTGAATCGTACTCCAATACAGAGAAGTGAATTAAGAAAGATGAATGATAGGCAGATTTCCAATTGATTGGATAGAATAAACTTTGTAATGATTTCTCTTAATGTTGACTTATAAATTCTTCCTGTTTTAAAAAGAAATAAACAGAATAGCTACCATAGAAATCAGACTCGTAATAGATTTTTGTACTTAGAAATAAAAATAAAATAATCCATCTTTGCATCAATCTAAGTCTTCAAACTTTTACTAAATATTCTTTTTGTTTGCAATATGATGTTCAAATATAAAAATGTCAAGTTTTCATTCACTTCCTGCATTATTGTTTTTAGAAATTTAACAGCTGCAAAAATATTCTTATCCAACTCAAAACAAGCATTCTATTTTTCATTTCATTTCTTTCATCAAATTTTTCCATGGTTAAACTTAGTATTATTTTTAGTACTGTAATAGTCTGCTATATTTCGAATTTACGCAAAATAAATAAATTCTAGCTTGTATTTCTTCAATAAACTTTCATCTTCATGAAGTCCAAAATATGTATCTGATTCTTTCAAAAACCATAAGATTATTCTATAGACAGTTTAAAAATACATATTTAAAAACATAAACATCAATCTCTTGTTTTTAGTTTTCCATTAACAAAAATACCTTTTGGCTGGCCAAACTACTATACATATATATTAACTATATTATAGGGCATTTGCTGAGTAAGAGTTTGTTCCTCTCTTAAACTATTTTTGTTTTATGCCTCAAAAAACAGAAAATGATTATCATCATCAAACAAACTCTTTAAAAATTCAAGGTTTCGTTTCAAGAAAACCATCTAGCTTTCGGCACTCAGGCTTTCGTTAAAATGACAGTATTCTTGCTTGTCAAACCATTCTACTATCAAAACCTAGTTTTTATTTTTTCTAAAAACCCTAAGCTCAAAAAACTGTAGCCATTTAAAAACGTACAGCTTCTAGTTTCTATCTTAATCACATTACAATACTTTTTCTTCATTCAAAACCTACATGGAACGAAATATCTATCTTTCACAGTTAAGTCAACAACAACATAAAAAATTGTTATCAAAACCATGATTATTTATTCTACATCGACGATTGGGATTCCAAAACATTGCATAGTAAACATTGCAGTTTTAAAAACTGTATGATCCATTCAAAAGAACAAGGGTTTATCCCTTATCATTACATTTTTTTTAGGTTTGTCCAACAAAACATTTACAGTAGATGTTGTAGTAACAAGCTAGCTAAGAATCATAGCAGCTGGGTTTTCCACTATGGATCCAAAAAAAGGTTTACAAACAATGAAAAAAATCCATTCCAGAAACCATTCATCAACACCTTGCCAAACATCTACCATCGACCACAATTAAACCAGGAGATACCACGAGGTAAGGAACCACCGATGCTTACTAGTGGACGCGTAGTGCTTTTCCATTAGAACTCATGTAAAAGGTCCCTTCGACAAGGGAAAACCTGTAATGGTTAAATGAGAACTTATAAATGATTTTCAAATGCGTGAAATGACAGTGGTTTGTAAAGAAAGGACATTACCTGTGTTTTTGCGAGGCACTTCTACAAATGTAATTGACGAAGCTATCCACCCAACATATGAAGGATATGCTTCCAGATTCTAAGGTCGAAATTTTACCACTGCAAGAAAATCGAAATCTGGTTCGAATATTTCAAAAACTCTTGATAGACACCATTATAACTCATGCAGTAAAACTAGCTACAGATTCAATCTTTCAACATTTTAACTACAACAACTCTCACTATAGACTCGGCTCTTATAATGACAAACATTCACAGTCTAAACAAAGACAGGTCACGGGTTCGAGCTTGGGAAATCTCTCAACCACTAAACCCTAGAACCTCTCGGCCTGTCGACCTCACCCAAAGTTTCTACTAGAATGAAATGAAGACAAAAGACCCTTCCTCGACGATAGAGTAGTTAGGGTTCCATTACAATCTCAATAATCACAGATCAATGTTGAAGATTACTCCAGGCACGTTGGAAAGTGGACAACCACTACATTAAATACCTCTTTAAATGTTACAACCATGACAATGCCAACACAGTATGCCAATGGACAACAATATAACCAAATCAGACAAGGATTGTTATATCAACTATGCACAGCTTGGATTCTTAGTTGTATCATTCACCAGGTTTCACGTGAAGTGGGTGATGTGGATTAACAACAGTACATTCCACCATAGCATTTAGATCAAAGCATTAATATCTGAATGGGACACTGCCAGCCTGTCATTTCATAACAATAGCGAATTTTTTACCTGTCAATTCATCACCCTATCAACGAACTCATTTGTAAAGTGCAATAACATACAATATCAATACTTAGAACAAAATCTAGCGTTGCATAGCATAGTTCATTTTATTGCCAAAGTCTTAGCCTTTCAAATGTCTGGTTACGTAGATAATAGGATAAGAGTCACACTTCATATAAGGGTTACACACTTAGGACTTGGTTAGGGTGCATCCCTTGGTCCTGCGTATTATTGTTATATGTAAACACAATATTTTGTAGAATCACACTTTATTACACGGTGCAAATATTATATTCAAAGGGTTAAATTTTATATTGTAACTTTTTAAAATACAAATACGAAGGTGACATTATAATAGATGTGCTAGGTTTATATAATTTCTATGTGCATTTATAGACGAAAATTTTTGGAACCTTTATAGTTAATTTATGACATTCAAGTATTGAAATCGGATCATGATACTATAGTTTGGAAATATTGTATAAGTCAAAATATTCACAAGTCAATACTTATGGTTGTATTGAAACGACAAAATAGAAATAGTATCATATTAATACTTGACTTTCGTAACTTGGTATTTATACTTTAGAAATTCCTAAGCACAAGTAATTTCTATTTTAGGATTCTACTAATGAATGTATTCTGAATATCAATCATTCTAATTTCATTCTAATGGATTCTATTTTAGGATTCTACTAATTATTCAAGTGATAGTAGCGAAGGAGACTACAAACCCAAAAGAGGTCACAAACAGTATGAACAGATTTCTGGGGAGTTCAAGAAAATCAAACCCCCAATCTTCAATGGTGAAACTGAAAAGGGAGAGACAGCCAAAGCATGGTTGTCCAGCATGAAAAAGTATTTCCAGATTTATGATTATTCAGAATCATTGAAGGAAAAGATGGCTATATACAACCTGATCAGGAAGGAAAACATTTGGTGGCAGGACATCAAAAGAGTGAAGGGCATCAAGGAGAAGGATGTGAATTGGAGTACTTTCAAATGTTACTTCAGAAAGAAGTTCGTATCTAAACAGTAAATTTTTGAATTTCCTAAGGTATGTGCCATACCTCGTGGATGAAAAACCGAAGATTCAAAGATACCTTAGTTGTCTACCTTTCAACATCAAGGATGGGATAGAGTACGACAATCCAAAGACCTTAGAAGAGGCCATGAAGAAGGAAAATTTCTATTATAACACTAATCGGAAAAGAGAAGGGATATCTAACTGGAAAAATCATAAACCCAACAACTTTGAGCTGAAAAAGAAAAATTTCTGGTTTAGTGGAAATTCTGGTTTCCAATAGAAAAAATTTCAGAATCAAAATTTTGAAGGAAACAATCCTAGAAATAATCAACAGGAGAATTTTACAACTCCTAGAAATACTCCCAATACCACCAGAACAAATGACCAAAAGGCACCTATCAAATGTTTTGAGTGTCAAGGTCCTCATTATGCATCAGAATGCCCCAAGAGGAAGCAGACAACTAACAATATTCATTCCATACAGACTGGACCTACTGTTGGATACCTGGCAAGGGAGATGCCCATAATTAATGCAGCTCTAGACAATAGACAAGCAGAACATTAAGTCTCTATGCTAGAGATTGAAGGTATGCTACAAAACCACCCTGTTACTATTTTGATTGATCCAGGTGCTAGCCTGAGTTATATATCACTAGATGTTGTAAAAGGTTTTAATTTGAAAACAGAAAAATTCAATGAACCCTAGTTAGTTAGACTAGCAACATGAACAAAAAGGAAAGTATCTTTTTTACTGAAATTTGTGCTTTATCCATGAATCAATTAAAGACAAAAACCAAGTTGAATGTTTTACCTTTAGGATCCTATGATATCATAATTGGAATGGACTGGTTAAAAGCCCATCATGTCATTCTGAATCATTATGAGAAAATTTTTACATGTTTAAATGATGAAGGAGAAACAATAGAAATAAAAGGTATTCTAAGAAAGACATCCCTTAGACAGATTTCAGCTATGTAAGTAAAAAGAGCAGTTAGAAAAGGATGTCAAATGTTTGCAGTGAATGTTGTGAATGATGAGTTGATTACTAAAGAGGAAAAACTAAAACTTGAAGATATACTTGTCCTAAAAGATTTTAAAGATGTTCTTCCTGAAGAGATTCCAGGATCACCCTCTAAGAGAGAACTATATTTTACCATTGAATTAATACCAGGGCGGTACCGAATTCTAAAGCTCCATATAGGATGAATAAACTGGAATTAACTGAGTTGAAATCACAGTTGAAGGAACTAATTGATAAAAACTATATAAGACCTAGCATGTCTCCTTGGGGAACACCTATTATATTTGTTAAAAATAAAGATGAAAATTTAAGACTGTGCATAGATTATCACTAGCTGAATAAGATGACAATCAAGAACCGATATCCATTGCCCTGCATAGACGATCTATTTGATCAGCTGCATGGAGCAACGATATTTTCAAAGATTGATTTAAGGTCAGGATATCATCAAGTTCATGTGAAAGATGAGGATATTTTTTAAACATCCTTTAGAACTCGATATGGACATTATGAGTTCGTAGTTATGCCATTTGGATTGACTAATGCTCTGGCTATATTTATGTTTTTAATGAACAATATCCTGCACAAATACTTGGTGTAACATCCCCTTCTCCTTAGTAAATGCAGGGAAGGAAACATTAACAACATACTGGGCTTTTGTAAACTTAGCCCCAATATTTTCACTCATAAATCTGTAATAATTAAAACTTCTCTATACAGATGTATACTTCAATAAAACACAGCAGATTTAAACATGACATATGCACACAGATTCATCATGCGTTCAATCATATAAACAGCAGTCATTTATTAAAATATTTGCAGAGCATAGAATTAACATAATTCAATTGCAAGAATACTTATCTCGAATTGTAATGGCCCAAACGACTGGCTACGTGAGAGCAACGTTCCACCCAACCATAGATCTTTGTCCAGCCTGTATTCTTTCAGCTGAGAGATCACCCCCGAGCTGGGCTGTGTATCCACTAAGGAGGAACTAGATGGCTCACTCACAGTCAGGGTTTCACTCAGACAACCATGCTAAGCCAACACACAGTTGGGTTTTTCAAGTATGCAATGGGAAATGGAGAGGAATGCTAGTCCACTGAGCTCAACCCCAGAGCTAGGTACACATCAAGCTAGACTCAAACGATCCCAGCCTCCATTCGAACATCCACACTTGGATTTCTCACAGCTTTGTTTAGCAAATAACCCAAATCGTCACTGATTTTTTGGGCAATTTAATCTGGGCTTTCCCATGGATTTTGGGGTAACTATTGCTCCCAAAATCGCCCCAAGGTTCCTACCAATGGATCCCCCATTGGATTTCACTGTCCAATACCAAATCGGGACGTTTTTGGCTTCCCAAAACGTGGGTTCTCTCAGAGTCGCGATTTCTGGTTTTCTCACTGTTGGGAGCTCGTTTTTTTGGATGGAGAATGATGTCCCATACTTCCATAGTGTAATGGGGATAAGGATGGAGCAACCCCCAAGATGTAGAGTGACTTGTGGGACAAGTCAAAAGAGCCCATACCTACCCATACGAATTTCAGGGCTGCCCATACTCCATCAAAGTCATTGACTTAATTCTTCAACCATTTTCTTACAACATGAATAAATGTCCTCTAGGGAAGTCAAAGGGTTCTCATAATGACATATGGCAACCTATGGTTCACTCCCATAGCCCCCTCACCACTCCCTAGTGGATACACGTGGCCCCTTCTCATTCGTTGCCTCCATAGCCAGTCTTGAAATTTTATATTGCATGATGTTTATTTACATCCTATTACAATTTACATGGCTTAAGAGCACATGGTATCAAAATATGAATACTTGCCCTTTAAATAAAATTCAGGCTTTCACTAGCGGGGCCTTGGCCTTGAGCCCCACGCTAGGGAAACATACGTCACATGTACACATTATTTACATCAAGGCTAATATATCCTAAGGGTCGAATTGGGGGTATTACACTTGGATAAGTTTGCTATTGTGTTCATAGACGACATTCTAGTGTATTCTAAAAGCAAAGGAGAGCATGACGAACATCTGTGTATTGTCTTACAAGTTCTGAGAGATCATCAACTATACTCTAAGTTTAGTAAGTGTGACTTTCACAAGGATAAGATTCAGTATTTATGACACATAATTTATAAGGAAGGAATCTCGGTTGACCCCGATAAGATAAAATCCATTAACGATTGGCCGGTTTCTAAGGATGTGTCAAATGTACGATCATTTATAGGTATTACTGGATATTATAGAAAATTTATAGAGTGTTTTTCAAAAATTGCAAACCCCATAACCTCTTGACAGAAGAAATGGAAGAAATTTGTGTGGGATCAGAAATGTTCAGACAATTTTAAGAACCTGAAGGAATTACTAACTACAGTGCCTATTCTGAGGATAGCATATCCTAATAAGGATTTTATAGTATGCACCGATGCATGTAATGACGGACACGGTGGAGTCCTAACCCAAGAGGGACATGTTGTTGCATACGAGTCTAGAAAGCTGAAAATACATGAGAGGAACTACGCTACTTATTATTTAGAGTTATTAGCAGTAATTCACGCTTTAAAATGTGGCGTCACAATCTTATTGGAAGAAAATTTACCTTGTTGACAAATAACATCGGTCTGAAGTATTTTTTTAGATTAGACAAATTTGAACACTAAACAAGCTAGAAGGTTAACTTTTCTAAGTGAATATGATTTTGAAATTCAACATATTAAAGGGAAAGAGAACAAGGTTGCTAATGCATTAAGTCATAAAGAAAAGTTGAATTTTATTTCAGCCATCAGTACATACTCAACAGATTTAGAAAATCAGATCCTTGAAGGGAGTGAAACGGATGAAGAATACAAAAAATTACAAGAAATGACAACAAATAGCAATTCTGAAAATTCTATGGCAGATTATAGTTTAAAGGAAAATGGACTGTTATTATACAAAAATAGATTGTATGTACCCAACATACCAAAAGTAAAAATTCTGATCTTAGATGAGATACACAAAAGCCATTACTCTGGTCATCTAGGTTATCAGAAAACCATCACTATGTTATAGAAAGAGTATTATTGGCCCAGAATGAAGGATGAAGTAGCATAATACATAGCTAAGTGTTTGGACTGTCAAAAACTGAAGGTTGAACATCAACATCCAATTGGACTATTGCAGCCATTGCCTATACCTACCTGGAAATGGAAGATTATAAGCATAGATTTTATTACCGGACTACCCAAAAATCAGAAACAAAATGACTCTATCATGGTGGTAGTGGATAAACTCAGCAAGGCAGCACACTTTATACCTGTAAAAATACTCATAAATCTCCAGACATTGTAGAAATCTTCATGAAACAGATTTTTCGATTACATGGGATACCAAAAGTGATAATTTCATTTCATTATTCTAAGTTTAATGGAAACTTCTGGAGTTCTATGTTTAAAGGGTTGGATACAACCTTAAACTTCAATACAACATTTCATCCACAAATGGATGGATAGACAGAAAGAGTGAATCAGGTATTGGAAGACTTGCTTAGGATGTATGTTAAGGATCATCCTGGTAAGTGGGAAGACTACTTGCATTTAGCAGAATTTGCATATAATAACCATTATCATGCATCATCCAGGCTTATCCCTTTTGAAATTCTTTATGGTAGGAAATGTGATACACCTGTTTCTTGGAATGACACAGTAAATAGAGTTATTTTAGGACATGAATTATTTCAGGAATTAGAACTAATTGTGAAATGGTTACAAAGAAATATTAAAGCTGCCCAAGATAAGCAAAAGAGTCAAGAATATCTTAGAATGACTCATAAATATTTCTAGGTTGGTGAACATTTTTTTCTTAAGGTAAGACCGAAAAAGAATTCATTGAAATTGGGAAGGTGTGCCAAGCTGGCACCCAGGTATTGTGGTCCTTTCGAAATTTTGTCAAGGGTTGGACCCGTGGCATACCAACTGGCCTTGCCACCAAATTTAAAGATACCTAATGTTTTTCAAATATCATTTTTAAATAAGTATGCACATGATGTTACTCATGTTGTAAATTGGAATGATGTACAGGTGGGAAAAGACGATGGTTTTCAGGTGGAACTGGATTGTATCGTCGAAAGGAGGGAAACTCTACTCCGGAACCGCACCATTGGGCAAGTAAAGGTGTAATGGAAGTACCTTAGCCTAGAAGAGGAAAACTGGGAGTTGGAGAGTAGCATGCAGGAAGCATACCCAACTATGTTTTAGGAACACTCAGAGAGTGATTAAACAACATCGAGGATGATGTTGAGACTTAAGGGGGGGTGCATGTCACCTACCCAAATTTTGAGAATATTATTTTATTTGCAAAATACTTTATGTTAAATTATAATTACAAAGTTTTGTAATTATGGCCAAGTTTGGTCAAGGATGATTGTAATTACTTATTATTATTATTTAATAAATTAAAATAGGAGACAAACACCCAAGGGAACTGTTAAATGAGTGTTCACTGACCAACTAGGAGGAATGGAAGTTGTTGGAAGGTATGGGACAGATGGTAGCATTTTCACTCCACCACTATTTGTTGGTTATGGGACAACTACCCCTAAAATTGTGGCATTATCCCCCTGGTGGGTGGAAAAGAGCAAGTAGCTCATTAATGACCAGTTAAACTCTAAAAGTTCTAGGCAGCCTAGAGAAGACAATTCAAATTGAGCAGGTAGCTCCTACAATATTTTCTGCATAAATTTTCCTCAAGTGCATCAGGTGATCATTGAGAGATTCAAATAGGGAGGCTATGTGAGAGTGCAATTGTAAGTCTCCTAGTTATACTGAGAAGGAAATCTAGAGGTGCTGGTGCAGGTCTCTTTGACTGCTGAGTCTTGATGACTAGAAAATCTATATTCTACTACAAGTTGATGTACTAAGGCTTCTACAGAATCTTCCTCCTGGTGGTTCAGTGAACAGGCTCGGGGGTCCTAAGGAAAGTAAGTTGGCCATCTTCAGGAGTAGGATGGGTGGATAATGCTCCTTGGGTGGTTTTTTCTCCTACAAATTATGAGGTTCTATTTTTCTGTTGTTATTTTCAGTCAAATAAATTCTGCATTTATCAGTAAGAAATTGTTTTATTTTCTGACCTAAATATGATTTCTGGATGAAAATGATTTATGAAATGATAGATTCGATAACCATCTCTATATTTTTCCCCATGTTTTTTTTGCATCGTACTCCAGTACAAAGAAGTGAATTAAGAAAGATGAATATTAGGAAGATTGTCAATTGATTGGATAGAATAAACTCTGTAATGATTTCTCTTAATGGTGATTTATAAATTCTTCCTGTTTTAAAAACAAATAAATAGAATAGCTACCACAGAAATCACACTCATAATAGATTTCTATACTTAGAAATAAAAATAAAACAATCCATCTCCACATCAATCTAAGTCTGCAAACTTTTACTAAATGTTCTTTTTGTTTGCAATATGATGTTCAATTAGAAATTTAACAACTGCAAAAATATTCTTATCCAACTCAAAACAAGCATTCTATTTTTCATTTCAATTCTTTCATCAAATTTTTCCATGGTTAAACTTAGTATTATTTCCAGTACTGTAATAGTCTGCTGTATTTCAAATTTATTCAAAATAAATAAATTCTAGCTTGTATTTCTAATATCTTATAGTACTGTTACTGCTAAAACTTTCATCTTCACGAAGTCAAAAATATGTATATGATTCTTTCAAAAACCCTAAGATTATTCTAGAGACAGTTTAAAACTACACATTTAAAAACCATAGACATCAATCTCTTGTATCTACTTTTCCATTAACAAAAATACCTTCAGGTTGTCCAAACTACTATACATATATATTAACTATATTATAGGGCGTCTGTTGAGTAAGACTTTGTTACTCTCTTAAACCATTTTTGTTTTATGCCTCAAAAACCAAAAAATGATTATCATCATGAAACAAAATCTAACTTAAAAATTCAAGGTTTCATTTCAAGAAAACCATCTAACTTTTGGCACTCGGCCTTTCATTAAAGTGATTGTATTCTTGCTTGTCAAACCATTCTACTGTCAAAACCTAGTTTTCTTTTTGTTTAAACCCTAAGATCAAAAAACTGTAGCCATTTAAAAATGTACAACTTCTAATTTCTATCTTAATCACATTACACTACTTCGTCTTCATTCAAAACCTACATGGAACGAAATATCTATCTTTCACAGTTAAGTCAACCAACAACATAAAATTTTGTTATCAACACCATCACTATTTATTCTACATCGACGATTGGGATTCCAAAACATTACACAGTAAACATTGCAGTTTTAAAAATTGTATGATCCATTCAAAAGAACGAGGGTTTATCTCTTATCATTACATTTTTTTTTTGTCCAACCAAAAATTTACAGTGACGCTGTAGTAACAAGCTAGCTAAGAATCATAGCAGCTGGGTTTTCCATTATGGATCCCAAAATGTTTTATAAACAATGAACAAAAGTCATGCCATAAACCATTCTTTAATACCTTTCCAAACATCTAGCATCGACCACAACTGAACCAGGAGATAAGACGAGGTAAGGAACCACCAAGGCTTACCAGTGGATGTGTAGTGCTCTTCCATTAGAACTCATGTAAAACGTCCCTTTGACCAGGGAAAACCTGACAAGTAAACCTGTAATGGTTAAATGAGAACTTATAAATGATTTTTAAATACGTGAAATGACAGTGGTTTCTAAAGAAATGCCATTAATTGTGTTTTCGCAAGGCACTTCTGCAAATGTAACTGACGAAGCTATCCACCCAACGTATGAAGGAGAAGCTTCCAGATTCTAAGGTCGAAATTTTACCACTGCAAGAAAATTGAAAGCTGGTTCGAATATTTCAAAAACTCTTGATAAACACCCTTACAACTCATGCAGTAAAACCAGCTATAGATTCAATCTTTCAATGTTTTAACTACTGCAACTCTCACTACAGACTCGCCTCTTTTTATGAAAAACATTCACAATGTAAATGCACACAGGTCATGGTTTCGAGCTTGGGAAAGCTCTCAACCACTAAACCCTAGAACCTCCTGGCCTGTCAGCCTCACCCAAAGTTTCTACTAGAATCAAATGAATACAAAATACCCTTCCTCGACGATAGTGTAGTTAGGGTTCCATTACAATCCCAAGAATCACAGATCAAAAGTGAAGATTGTTGCCAACGAAGCACATTGGAAAGTGGACAACCACTACATTAAATACCTCTTTAAATGTTACAAGCACGACAATGCCAACACAGTATGCCAACGAACAACAATATAACCAGCTCAGATAAGGATTTTTATATCAACTATGCACAGCTCGGATTCTTAGTTGTATCATTCACCAAGTTTCACGTGAAGTGGGTGATGTGGATTAACAACAGTATATTCCACCATAGCATTTAGATCGAAGCATTAATATCTGAATGGGACACTGTCAACCTTCCATTTCATAACAATAGCGAATTTATTACCTGTCAATTAATCACCCTATCAACGAACTCATTTGTAAAGTGCAATAACATACAGTATCAATACTTAGAACAAAAGCTAGGGTTGCATAGCATAGTTCATTTTATTGCCAAAGTCTTAGCCTTTCAAATGTCTAGTTACGTAGATAATAGGATAAGAGTCACACTTCATATAAGGGTTACACACTTAGGACTTGGTTAGGGTGCATCCCTTGGTCCTGTGTATTACTGTTATATATAAACACAATATTTTGTAGAATCACACTTTATTACACGATGCAAATATTATATTCAAAGGTTTAAATTTTATATTGTAACTTTTTAAAATACAAATACGAAGGTGACATTATAATAGATGTGCTAGGTTTACACAATTTCTATATGCATTTATAGACGAAAAATTTAGGAAGCTTTATAGTTAATTTATGACATTCAAGTATTGAAATCGGATCATGATACTATAGTTTGGAAATATTGTATAAGTCAAAATATTCACAAGTCAATACTTATGGTGGTATTGAAACAACAAAATAGAAATAGTATCATATTAATACTCGACTTTCGTAACTTGGTATTTATACTTTAGAAATTCCTAAGCACAAGTAATTTCTATTTTAGGATTCTACTAATGAATGTATTCTGAATATCAATCATTCTAATTTCATCATTATGCATTTCTTTAGTCAAATAGTACATTTATATTAGACAAGGTCCATACCTGAAACAAGGGAATAAATAGCATTTTTACCAAACACTGACAAATTAACGAAAAGCATAATTGCTCCTAACACTTGGTTGTCGCATTCTCTTACCTGAATTTTGCGCAAGAGGGACAGGAGAAAATTCTCTAGCTAAACATAGCTATGTAAGCCTCAGGGACCTCGTAGGACCCCTTTCATCATGATCCAAAAAAAAAACTATTAGCACACTGTCAAGAAAACATAAGCGCATGATAATCGAATTACAGTTAACAGAAGCAGAACTAATGTCGTAAGCATGTTAAAAGAAGTTTGTCGCGTCGTTGTCTTTAAAATATTTTTTAGTTATGAGATTTAGTAATTAACTTTTTTTCTTTTTTTTTTTTCTTTTTCTGTATTAATGACTTATTTATTCAAGTCTATCTTGTCAAGAATTTATTATTTACGCATTCGCAATTTATGTTACATTTAATGTTGTTAAAAAATTTTAAATTTTTATGAAAATATCGGGTGTGACAAGTACCCTGGTAGGTTTGCTTCGTATAATGATACTTTTAGTAAGGAAGACGGTTGGCACTAGAGTGTGCTAAGCCTGTTAAAAACATAATTCAAATTTTTAGCACAAACCTTATGAGTAACTTTATTTATAATGGCCTAAATTATAGATCATGCCAAACGATAATAACCTAAAGCTATTCTTTGACTTCACAATCTATTTTCTTCATAAAAGGTCAGTAATGTTCCCCACAAAAGAGAAAATATTACCCACTTTTAGGCTTCCTTTTAAAGGTGGTTTAGAGACAAGTTTTGATAATGAGTCAAGGATGAACTAGCAGTCCATAGGTGTAAGATAGAGTTTTGTGGAGATCATAATAATTAAAATAGGTCTTTTAAACAACTGTTCTAATGATAAATCAGAAGTGTGCATGTCTGAACCAAATACCATATCCAGAGTCATAAAAGAAAGCGGTTACAAATGATATCAAGAATGCTTTATCCTTTCACGACAAATTTTCAATTCTTTATAATAACCGAAAGAGAAGGGGAACTATAAGTATTTCTTTTTAGAGCACTTCCCTTTTCACATAATATAGCATGAGCTGATTAAAAAGATAGGGTTCTTGTGATTAAGCTGCAAAACCACTTGTCAGACGATTCAAATTTATTCAAAACAAAAGAATATGTACAAAACAAGTTATGTAAAATTTTCAAATTAACGAAAGGAAAAAGAGTCTTCCTGTTTTATTGACAACATTTTACAAACTGATCATAATAGATTTCCTGTAAAAAAAAAGAATGCAATCAGTTGTTAGAAATGACCCTTTATTATTGAAAATAAAAAAACATATTTGCATATATACAAAAGAAGATAACCCAAAATAATTCAAGGACTAGGAGGAGGAGGAATGACTTCCTCTTCTACCAGTTCCATTTGCTCTTGCTGTAAGGAATTATGCACAAAATCTTGTTTAGATATTGGTTGATGATAAAGTCTAAGTCTATGTCCATTCACAACAAAAGAAATTTGTGAATCATCAATTGTATTAATTTTAACGGATCCATTATCAAAGGTTGTAATAATTTCATACGGACCTATCCAACGAGTAGTTAGTTTACCTTTAAATTTTTTGTACCTTGAATCAAAAAGTAGTGCCCAGTCTCTAGTTTTGAATTGTTTTTGTTTAATGTATCTATCATGCGATTTTTTGCGTTGGTTTTGTATTGAGATTGCGCGTTGAATAGCATCTTGCCTAATCTCGTCTAATTCATTTATTTGTAGGATTCGTTGTCTCTATGCTTCTTCCAGGTTCATCCCTAATTGTGTAGCAATACAAAATGTTTTGACTTGAAATTCAATGGGTAGAAGAACTTGTTTACCATAAACGAGTTTGTAAGGTGTGTGACCAGTAGTGTTCTTCCAAGTTATTCTATAAGCCCACAAGGCTTCTGGAAGCCTATATTCCCAGTCATTGTGGTGTAACTGGATAGTCTTAGTGAGGATGGCTTCTAATACTTTGTTGGTGGATTCTACCTGACCATTGGTTTGCATATAGTGTGGTGAATATTTACAATGTTTAATACCATATTTTTCAGTAAGCTCTTTCATTAATTTGGTGGTAAGTTGAGATCCTTGATCGGTTACAATTTCCCTAGGTAGACCGAACCAGGTAAATATTTCTTCATAAATGAGTTCCACCACAGATTTTTCTGTGGCTTAGAATAAATCTTTAGCTTCTACCCATTTGGTGACATAATACGTATAGACTAGGATGTAATTCTTCTTGCAAGACATAGAAGATATTGGACCAACGAAATCTAGATCCCATTTTTCAAAAGGATCAATCATAACTTGGGGTTGTAAAGGCATCTCATCGGATGGTGTAGGCATACCCATTCTTTGGGAACTATCACATCCCTTGACATATTTGGCAGCATCTTCAAAGATGCTTGGCCATTAATACCCAGAGTGCAACACTTTGTATGTTGTTCTCTTATCAGAAAAATGCCCACCACAAGGTCCACCATGACATGCATGTAGGATCTCTGCCATCTCATCCTCCCATATGCATCGTCTAATAATAAGTTCAGGACCAGTATGGAAGAGATCATTATCCACCCAAGTTTATTTGGAACTTTGAACTATGATCCTACGTTTCTTAGGTGGGGAGAGATGGTTAGGTAACTTTCCAGTTGCTAAATAATTGGTTATGTCTGCAAACCATGGGGTTCGAACATAAACAGTTAACAAATGTTCATCTAGGAAGCTATCATCGACAGGGCTGGCATTATCATGAATTTGAATCCAAGAGAGGAAATCAGGTACTAAATTCTCTCGACTGAGACGATCAACAATGGTGATGTTAAATTCTTGCAACAACAGAAGCCACTGAGTCACTCTTCCATTGGTGATAGGTTTATTCATCAAAAACTTGATGGCAGAGTGGTCAGTGTGTATGAAAATTTCATATCCTGTGATATAATGACGAAACTTGTTGATGGCGTAGACTATTGATAGAAATTATTTTTCAGTAACAGTATATTTCGGTTCTACAGGAGTCAAATTTTTACTAGAAAATTAAATGGCATGTGATGTTTGTCCCTCTTTTTTACCTAAAACTGCCCCTATGGCTATGTCGAAAGCATCAGTGGATAAATGGAAAGGAAGGGACCAATTGGGGGCCCTAATTATTGGTGCCACTGATAGCTTGGCCTTCAGAGTTTCGAGGGCTTGTTGACATGGTTCAGTCCATTGGAATTATGTGTCTTTCATGAGTAATTTGAACATAGGTGCAGCTATCTTTGTGAAATTTTCAATGAAACATCTATAATAGCCTACATGGCCAAGAAAACTTCTTACTTCCTTCGTAGTTTTCGAAGGAGGAAGATTAACAATTATTTCTATCTTGGTGGGATCCACCTTGATACCTTGAAGAGAGACATGATGTCCCAAAACTATGCCCTCGGTCAATAGAATTTTACATTTTTCATAACTAAGAGCTAAGTTCATTTCTTGGCACTAAATAAGAACTATTTTGAGGTTATCAAGGGCTTCCTGGAAGGTAGTACCATAAACTGTAAAATCATCCTTATAAACTTCTACACAGTCGTGTATGAGGTCACCAAACATTCCTAAAACTGCCCACGGGAAAGTAGTATGTGCATTACATAGGCCAAACGGTAACACTTGAAAGGCATTTGTCCCCCAAGAACAAGTAAAAGTTGTCCTGTCTTGATCCTCAGGTGCTATTAGTATTTGATTGTATCCACTACACCCATCAAGGAATGAAAAATATTGTTTCCCTGATAAGGTGTCTAGCACCCGATCGATGAAAGGCAATGTAAAGTAGTCCTTAAGAGTGGCCTTATTCAGTTCTCGGAAGTCGACACAGATATGCCATTTCCCTGTGACTTTCTTTGGAACTACCACTAGAGGAGAAATACATTTAGTGTTAGAAATTGGGTAAATGAATCCGGCATTAAGGAGCTTTTGTAATTCATCCTTTACTATATCCTTTAGGGTTGGATTCATTCTTCTCCGGGGCTGCCTAACAGGATGTATGTTCAAGTCTGTGTAAATGTGGTGGATACATGTATCTGGGTGTATACTTTTCATATAGGTATATTCCCATGCAAATGCTCCATTTTGACTGTTGAGAACTTTTAGTAATTGTTTTTGTTGATTCTCATCTAAACCTGCATTTATATGTAGAAATTTGTTGGTACTAACTTCACACAGTATGGTATAGGATCCTAGGTGTTCTTCGATTGCGAAGACACAAGGTTTACTCGTAAATGTTGAGAGGCTCATGTTTTCTTGGAATTCATCTCCAAAGATTTGGTCAAGTTGGGAGAAAGACTGAGGAAAATCTAAACACATGTTGTGGAAGAGATAAATTGGTTCAACACGTTCTCAGTATTTTTCTCTGGAAGTGCCTGAGAGAAATCACTAATAAGGGGAAGTTCTTCCAAGTTCTCATCTCCAAATGGACAATCTAACCAAAACAGGTTTTCAATTATTGGTTGAGCTGGTGGGTATAAAGCTAGTTTTCTTGTAGATAACCCATCATAGATAATCATCTCTCCATCCCTACATCCTATAAATGCATTAGCAGTAGCCAACCAAGGTCTTCCTAAAATAATGGGGTGACCTTTGGAAGGGTCTTTTGACTCTATAACCATGAATTCCACGGTATATTCCCATGAGGCTATTGATAAAGTGATGTCATCTAAGGTCCCGGTAGGTTGAACCATAGTACGATATGCTAACTCTAGCATCGTTGGGGTAGGGCAGAGGAAGTGTCCTAAATTGAGAGTTTCTAAAGCTGTGGTAGTCATCAGGTTGATAGAAGCTCCTAGATCAATAATTTTGTTTCCTATGGCAGTGTTATTGATGATAATAGTCACCATAGGGTTCCCTGGGTTTCAATACTTTGAGATTCTAGGTTGGTTTGCTATGAAATCTGAAATTTCTCCTATTACATGAATCGTCAGAGAGTCTTTTTTCTTTCTCCATGGTCTTTTAAGTTCCTTTATTAATTTACTATATATTGGGATATCCTTAAAGGCTTGTAACAAAGGGATATTAATACAAATATTTTTCAATCCATTAATGATATCATACTCTAGATAAGTTACAGTTTTTTCTATTACTAGACACTCCGGATATGCAGGTGATTTTTACCCTGGAATTACTTCTTTGTGTGGATGGTTGTGTGTTGAAGATTTAGAAATAACCACATCTTCAAGAATGGCATCATTCAAAACTTCGGTAGGTATGTTTTCTTCTTCATTTTCTTCTTGGATAACAACTGATAACTTGGGCTGGTCTTGCCGAACTCTTCCAGACCACAGTGAAATCTCATGTATTGGTACGGTTGAAATGGCATATGATGGAAGAGGTAACAACCCAATGTTATTAAGAGCTTGGGTTGGTTTGTTATTAGGATTCTGTATTGGTTGTGCAGGTAATATTGTGGGTCTTGGAGGATTCATGTTCCGGAAATGGTGAGGTTGATTCGAGATAGGGGGTAGTGAAGGAGGTGTAAATCCAGGAAAAAGTTGTTGAATATTAGGTGGGTAAGGATAGTTAGTCATTGGAGGAGGTGTTTGAGTGTAAGCTTGTCCTCTCCATCCATGTGGCCATTACTGTTGTTGAGCATTTTGAGGAGGGTACTGTGGTGGCCAATTCTGCCAACCTGAAGTGTTCCATTGTTGAGGGGGTTGATAGGGATACTAATAGGGTGGAATTTGTGATGAATCTTGATACGATGGTTGATCTCTAGCTTGCCAAGGCCTCCTATGTATTTGACCAAAATTTCCACTCTTGTATACAACATACAATCCAGGCAAGGATGGAAAATAATTAGTTGGATGTTCTTCTATACATAGGTGATAAAATGAAACATTATTTAATGGACATTCTCGTTGAGTATGTTTAGTTCTACACCTAGGATAGAAAACACTCATTGTTGCATGCTCTTCATCTTGTCTCTTTTTAGCTTGTAGTGCTTCTAATTGAGAACCCATGGTTCCTAATATATTTGTTTTGAAATTTTCCAATAGGTTTCCCAACACTACCATTATAACTCGACCAGGACTGGATGTGTTTCCTTTTTTTATTCCTACCATAAGATTTTCAAAAATGTCTTCCACCTTTCCCTCTGCTCCTAGAGTAATTCCTACATAGTTCACAAATCTCTGTAAAAGATGTTGGCAGGCGGTTTGGTAAGGAAGAATCGCAGCATCGCAGATGCTGCGACACGTCAGAAGAGGTCACGGAAAATAGAAGGATAGACTATTTTATGTATTTTTGAGTCAATTGTACCGCAGAATGCGGGTTTTTGGGTCTCTGGACCATATGAGATGTAATTTTGAGCTAATTATACCGCAGTAGGCGGGTTTTTGGGTCATTTGGATTGCGTCAGTTAGATTTTGGGTCATTTGTCGAAGAGTTGGTTAGGAAGTTGTTAGTAAGTGGACAAGCATTATAAAGGCAGAAGCCTATTTATAGTCAAAGATTCATATGTGTTGGATAACTTTTGAGCTAATCAGAGCACGATCTTTGGATGTTTTTTATACACATATTTGACTCTGTATGTGAGAATCAAGTGATATTGCTAAGATTTGGTTTTGCGGAGATGTTGTATCAGGGTTTTTTTGAAGTAATATGACATGACGGAAGTGTTTGGTGAAATTCCCTGTGTACCTTTTATGTTAATGCATGTTGCGATCATTTCTTACTGCAGTTAATAATTTAATGTTATACTTGTCGCGATGAATTGTTTTGTTGAATAATGCTATGAATGCGAATGATGTTAATCTTGAATGCATAGATCGGTTTTGAATGCTACGACAATTAAGTTAAGTAAGTAGTGTCACAATCATCCTCCTTCATTTGGCAGAAACATGGTTTTGTCCACTCTCCCTTGATCGCCTCGGGTGAGACCTCATCTTCTCTGCAGGTGTTGCTGGACAGGGTAAAACCTGTCTGGGCCAGTGCTTAGGTAGATCGCGATCGGTTGGTGTCGAGAGTGATGAGAACCCCTGTCGACTGTGTTTGAGAGCACATAGGGCAACAGGCGGAAGTATGAGATCTATGCACACATCAAAAATATGGATAATACTCACACGTAGCAGTAGAATGTTATGAGTAACCTCGAGCGTGAGAAGGTGGTGTAAATGATTGCAGAAGCAGACGACCAGCTGACTGCGATGTATAAATATAGGAATCAGAGGATAGCAAGAGCATAAAGGTTGTTCTAATTGAGAGGGGTTATGTTACGAGAGGGCCAGGCATCTACCTAAGTTAGGAATTCCATGGAGGTTGTGGAAATGATCCATTTCATTTCATGTGGTAGCACACCAGGTGCGTTGAGGGCATGAACAATGAGTGTACATGACCGTCTAGAGCAAGCCACGCCTCGGACACTGAGGGGTTACAAGCATGAAGTCTCATCCGAGATGTCTAGGTAGTTGGTGATGGTTCGAAGTCTCGTGGTCCCTGCGATCACACAAAGGATGGGGGTGGCAACCCCTAGGTCCCTGTAACATGTGCTTATTGATGTGAAACAGATGTGCCAGAACCACTGGCCTATTTTACACCCCAACGTTGCTCGTAAAATTCCTCTCTGTCTGTAATCGGTCTTTTGAGACTGGAGGATGAGTTTGCAAGGTCCATGATACCAAGGCAGGAAATGAACACTTTTGGGCGAGAGTACATGACCGCGAGCAGATGATCAGTGTAGCAGAAGGAGCAGGACAACATCGCGCGAACCAGACAACAAGAATAGTTTCCGAAATATAGTTCACCTATAGTAGAGTCACGACCACAGAATACATCACATCAGAAGAATCGCAGCATTGCCGATGCTGCGACACATCAGAAGAGGTCGCAGAAGGCATAAGGATAGACTATTTTGGGTATTTTTGAGTCGATTGTACCGTAGAATGTCAGTTTTTGAGTCACTAGACCATATGAGATGTAATTTTGAGTTAATTATACCGCAGTAGACAATTTTTTGGGTCATTTGGACTGTACCAGTTAGATTTTGGGTCATTTGTCCAAGAGTCGGTTAGAAAGTTGTTAGTAAGTGGAAAAGCATTGTAAAGGTGGAAGCCTATTTATAGTCAAAGAGTCATATGTGTTGGATAACTTTTGAGCTAATCAGAACATGATATTTGGATGTTTTTTATGCACATCTTTGAGTCTGTATGTGAGAATCAAGTGATATTGTTGAGATTTGGTTTTGCGAAGATGTTGTATCAGGGTTTTTCTGAAGTAATATGACATGGCGGAACCGTTTGGTGAAATTCCCTGTGTACCTTTTATGTTAATGCATGTTGTGATGATTTCTAACTGCAGTTAATACTTTAATGTTAAACTGGTCATGATGAATGTTTATGTTGAATAATGATATGAATACGAATGATGTTAATCTTGATTGCATATATTTGTTTTGAATGTTGCAACAATTAGGTTAAGTAAGTAGTGCCACAATCATCCTCCTTGATTCAGCGGAAACATGGTTCCGTCCACTCTCCCTTGATCGCCTCAGGTGAGACCTCATCTACTCTGTGGGTGTTGTTGGACAGGATAAAACCTGTCTGGGTCGGTGCTGAGGGAGATCATGGTGGGTTGGTGTCGACAGTGATGGGAACCCCTATCGACTGGGTTTGAGTCAACAAAATACTAATGAGAAATGTCTCTTGCTACCATGAGATTAAGGTTATCTAAAAATTATTCTAAGATTTCCTTGAGGAAGAGTGTTCTTACTGCGTCTTCTCAAAGATCACTATACTTGGATTTGTGTAACACATAGTTAAATATCTCAAGATAGTCTTCTACGCTCTCATCTTCAAGTTGTTGAATATTAAAAATATCATTGTGAGAGTTTTTAGGTCTACAGTAATCCTGATATTTCTGTAGAAATGTATTCTTCATGTCTTCCCAAGTTCTAATACTAGATTCCCCTAATCCCATCAACCATCGAAGAGAAGAATCTTTCAATGTGGCAGGAAAGAGTTTTAGTTTTTTGCCATTTTGTAGGTAATATAACTCCAACACAAAATGTCAAACTCGAATGAGAATGTGTTCGGATCCTCACTACTCTTCCCATAAAAGGTTGGTAGTGAGGAGGGAGGGATGTTTTTCATAGTAACATATTGTGCAGTGTCTAAGATAGGGAACCCAAAAGTACCTTTGGTCCTAACCTCTCCTTCTCCTTCATATTGTCGGACATGATCTTCATTTTCATGCTCCATGAAGATTCGATTGTGAAAGAAAGAATACCTAGGTAGATCCTTTCTTGGTGAATATGGAATGTCCCAACGTTCTGTTTCCGGAAGAGTATTCTTCTTTTTTGGAAGGGAATTACCAACTACATGGGTATCAAGTTTTGAAGGTCCTATTGTTTTTGTATCAATTTGCGAGATAACTATGTTCACGGAACTTTCAAAAAGAGCATCTACTTGTGAAGGATCGACAAAATCTACTAAATATGGACCAACTACTATTGAAAAAGTAGTGTCTTTGGGACTTTGGACTAATGGAAAGTTGAGAGGTCCTGAAGTTTTATCCTTTTCAGTTTCCTCTTGTCTAAGTTCAGTCTCAATATGAGCTTGAGGTTATTCTAGTGAAATTTCTTTATGAATAGACTGTTTTGATGTCCCTATGTTTTCCCCTAATGGATTTCCAGAAAGGATTTCCTTTGCTTTCCAGGTAGGACTATCCCCTTTAGGTATCTTCCGATACCTTTCTATTGAGTTAGGAGTTGGGGTGGCATGCCCCACGTATAGGTTAGTGTTGAATATTGTAACTTCTAAGAATATTATATTTGTACATTATTTATTCCAGAGATGTTCCATCCCTCCGATGTGATTTTATTATGTATCCAAAGATGTTTATTCCTCCGAGGAATTGTGTTAACTAGGGTTGTTAGACCGACCATGTGGGGGTCGGCCCTGAAGTTAGGTTTTAGGGGTTATTAGACTTCTCCAGGAGAAGTCGGCCCCATTAGGTATTTTTGGTGGTGAGGAGTGTGTATAAATAGAGGAGGTGAACTCCTCATTAGATCACTCACTCACTTGTGAAAAGAGGCACACTTGTCTGGGTTATCTGCTAAGGAGGAATAGAAGGAGGGAGCACATCTTGTATTTTGGTTAATCATCTTATTGAGGAAAGCTTTGCTGGGTTTTCTACCCCATGAGGGTTTCCCAGGGTAAATATTGTGTCTATCTTGTGATTATGCTTCTTTTAGTGATCCTGCTAGTCTATTTGGTTTAAATTTAACATGGTATCAGAGCCATACTGAATAGGACATCTTTCACAAGGTAAGAATACCTCTCTCTCTCTCTCCCGTGAAGTTAGGGTTTCAGCCCAAAGTTGGTATTATTGAATTTTGGTTGCATGGCTGGATAGCCCTTTTCAATACCTTTCTTTTAAGCCCTAGATCGAACTTTTTGGTTGGGTAGAACTCCAGGGAATCCAAACCCTAATTCTACCAAAAGTGCGATACGTCAGATTTTGGTTTCAAAAAAAGGTTGAAATTTTTTAATTCTGATTACATGGATGGATAGCCCTTCTCAAGAGCATTCTTTTGAGCTATAGATCGAACTTTTTGGTTGAGTAGAACTCCGGGAAAGTCAAACCCTAATTCTACCAAAAGTGCGATAAAATTCTGTTCCAGATTCCAGAAAAGTGAAAAGTAACTTTTCAGGTAAGTATGCTCTGTCTCTTGGACTCCCCCAAGAGAAGATGGCTCCAAACACTAAGCTTGAAGACAAGCTAGAAGGTATAGAAAATTTTCGGGCATGGAAATACAGAATTGGTCTCATTCTTGAGGAGAATGATCTTGCTCAGTGTATCAAGGAAGAAGTTGCAGAACCAGAAGGAGATGAAGCCAAAGAAAAGCATAGGAAGGATTTGATTAGGGAAAAGAGAATCATATCTGATTCCATTAAAGACCACTTGATTCCCCAAGTGGCCTCCAAGAAGACTCCAAAGGAAATGTATGATGCCCTAGGAAGAATGTATGAAGGAAAGAACATCAATAGGAAGATGAAGCTGAGGACTCAATTGAAGAGCACCAAGATGCACAAAGGAGAATCCATTCAAGACTACTTCTCAAGGGTTTCACAAATCAAGGAACAACTAGATGCAATTGGTGATACCCTTGATGAGGATGAACTTGTGATGACTGCTCTCAATGGTCTCACTAGATCTTGGGAGTCATTTATACAAACCATGTGTGCTAGGAAAGAGAGCATGAAGTTTGATACAGTATGGAAGGATTGTGTTCAAGAAGAAGCTAGGGTTGCAAACAGAGAAGCTCTTCTCAAAGAGGATGACCAAGCTTTGGCCACTCATACCAAAAGAAGAAGAATGAGTCATCTCAAGAGAGTTGACCACAAAGGATCTCAACACTTCTCTAGATCTAACAAGAGAAGAGGACCAAAATCAGCAAGAGATCTTTCCACAGTAGAATGCTACAATTTTCATAAATTAGGACACATCTCCAGATTTTGTCCTTCTCAAAAGAAGAAGTTCTTCCACAAAAGACATCATGCACATATGGCGGAAAATGATAGTGAAGAAGAAGAAGAGGAAGAAGATGAAGAAGAAGAAGAGGTAGAGGTAAAACCTAAAAGGAAAAGATGTAAGGTGAAGAAAGAAGATCCAGAAGAATATGTTCTATTCTCTGCACTCTCTGGATCTGTATCTCCTGGAGAAGATACATGGCTCATTGACAGTGGTGCTTCCAAGCACATGACAGGTCAAAGGAAGACCTTCTCAAATCTTGAAGAAAAGTCTTCTTCACAGAAAGTATCTCTAGGAGATGACTACCAATATCCCATCAAAGGAATTGGTGAAGCTAGCTATAAGCTAGATTCTGGAACACCCTTGAAGATGAAAGACATCTTATATGTACCAGGTTTAAAGAAGAACCTTCTCTCTATTTCAGCACTAGATAAGAAAGGTTTTAGAGTAGCCTTCATAGATGGACAAGTACTCATGTGGTCCAAAGGAAAAACAATTAAAGATGCAGTTGTTATTGGTGAAGAAGAAGGAGGTCTCTAAAAGCTCAAGTGCCATCCAGAAGCTACCCTTGCACATGAGATCTCTAGCCCCAGTGAGCTATGGCATAGAAGATTAGCTCACATCAACTTTAAAGCCTTACCCTATGTAAGCAAGGTAGTCATAGGATTACCAGATTTGAAAGCTGATCATGATGGCTCATGTAAAGGGTGTAAGAAAGGGAAAAATATCAAGAACCCCTTTCCAAAGAGTGAAACAAAGACTAAGAACATTTTAGAACTAATACACTCGGATGTATGTGGACCAATTCCCACCACTTCTCTAAGTGGGTTTGAATACTATCTTTCATTCATTGATGACCATTCAAGGAAAACTTGGATATACTTCCTGAAAGGTAAGAATGAAGTCTTTGGAAAATTTAAAGAGTTCAAGGCTCTAATAGAAAATCTATCAGAGAAGAGAATCAAGATTCTTAGAACAAATAATGGCGGAGAATTTACCTCAAAGGAATTTGAGGACTTTTGTAAAGAAGCTGGAATTAAAAGGGAACTAACTACTCCTTATAATCCCCAACAAAATGGGGTGGCTGAAAGGAAAAATAGAACAATCATGGAAGCTGTGAAGACCATGATACATGATCAAGATCTTCCCATGTATCTATGGGATGAAGCAGCCAAGACAGCAGTATATGTGCAAAATAGATTATATCATAGTGCTCTTGAGTTCAAAACTCTAGAAGAAGTGTTTACAGGTAAGAAGCCTGAGGTAAGTCATCTTAAAATATTTGGGTGTCCTGTGTACATCCACATTCCAAAAGAAAAGAGAACCAAGTTGGACCCTTCTGGTAAGAAGGGAATATTTGTTGGTTATTGTGAATCATCCAAAGCCTTCAGAATTTACATTCCAGGCTTTCATCACATAGAAATAAGTAGAGATGTAACATTTGATGAAGAAGCAGCTCTCAAGAAATCCAAGAAGTGCCAACTTGATGAAATCTATGAAGAAGATACTTCTCCCAGAATCACAGAGGCTGTACCCATGCCTGAATATGATTCTCCAGAGGATCATGACATGTTGGAACCACAAGAGCCTCCTATTACAGACTTATCCAAGAAAAGAAGGCCAGCATGGGCTAGAGATATTATTCAAGGGGCTGAAAGATATGGAGCTCCTGAAGGATCCACTAGAGAAAGAAAGAAACCAAAACTAGTGTCCAACTATATGGCCTTGATGTGTGATCTTATGGATCAACTACCTACTAGCTATGAAGAGGCAGCTCAGAAGAAAGAATGGGTAGAAGCAATGACAGAAGAATATCAGTCAATAATGAAAAATGATGTTTGGGATATAGTTCCCAAACCAAAAGATAAAAGTGTGGTTTCTTCCAAATGGATTTTCAAAATAAAACATGCCGTGGATGGAAGCATTGAAAAATACAAAGCAAAATTTGTAGCTAGAGGATTCTCTCAGAAGGAGGGAATTGACTATGAAGAAACATTTGCACTAGTTGCTAGGTATACTTCAATTAGAACTATCATGGCACTTGCATCCATGATGAAGTGGAAATTACACCAAATGGATGTTAAGACAGCTTTTCTGAATGGTGTAATTGAAGAAGAAGTATACATAGAGCAACCTCAAGGGTTTGAGGCTAATGATGGAAGAACTCATGTATGCAAATTAAAGAAGGCATTATATGGGTTGAAACAAGCTCCCAGGGCTTGGTACGGAAGAATTGACAATTTCTTAACTAGCATGGGCTTTACCAAAAGTAAAGCTGACCCAAATCTTTATCTCAAAGTGATGGATGATGAACCAGTTATATTGTTGTTATACGTAGATGATCTATTCCTAACTGGACATGAGAAACAAATTATTGAAAGCAAGAAGAAGCTTTCTTCAAAATTCGAGATGAAAGATCTCGGATTAATGCATTACTTCTTAGGCTTAGAAGTATGGCAAGAACCAAAAGGAATCTTTCTAAATCAAGGTAAGTATACTGTGGAGATTCTCAAAATATTTGATATGTTGGAGTGTAAAGCCATGGCCACTTCCATGGACTCCAACTTAAATTTATTAGTTAATGATTCATCAGAATTAGTGGACATAACTCTATATAGACAAATCATTGGATCATTAATGTACTTAACCAATACTAGGCCTGATATATGCTTTGTTGTAAATACCCTAAGTCAGTATCTAGTAGAACCTAGAAAGGTTCACTTAATAGCTGCAAATCATATAATGAGGTACCTAAAAGGTACATTAGATTTTGGCCTATTTTATCTTGGAGGTCATGAACTCAGACTACACGGTTACTCAGATTCTGATTGGGCAGGTAGTGTCTCAGATAGAAAAAGTACTTCAGGTGGATGTTATGGTCTTGGATCTGCCATGATCTCATGGTTCAGCAAGAAACAATCGAGTGTGGCCCTCAGTACTGCTGAAGCTGAATATATAGCTGCCTGCTCTGCTAGCTGTGAAGCAGTATGGCTTCGGAAACTTTTATCTGGAGTGTTTGACTTAGAAATGGACCCCACTGTGATTATGTGTGATAATCAAAGCTGCATCAAGATGACTGAAAATCCTGTATTTCACGATAATTCAAAGCAAATAGAGATCCGATACTTTTATATACGAGATATGGTGCAGAAAGGAGCTATCAAGCTAGAATATATAAGCACTGAGGATCAAATTGCTGATATCTTGACCAAACCTCTGTCTCGAGTGAAGTTTGAACATTTCCGAGACAAGCTTGGTGTAGTTCAGAAGGACCCTCCTCGAAAGGGGGAGTAGCACAATATCTGACAAACAAGTCTATCTCATCAATGATGAGGTTACCTATTTACTGCACTTATTTACCTAGAATTATTTAGATGTAGGACTCTTATATTCTTTCTTTTGATGATAGATGTATACATGCTTTTGATGATTAGATATACATGCTTTTGATGATAGATGTATACATGCTTTTGATGATTAGATATACATGCTTTTGATGATAGATGTATACATGATGATACATGTTGTGGTTATACATGTTTTGATGATGATGATACATGTTGTGGTTATACATGTTTTGATGATGATGATACATGTTGTCGTTATACATGTCTTGATGATGATGATACATGTTGTGGTTATACATGTCTTGATGATGATGATACATGTTGTGGTTATACATGTCTTGATGATGATGATACATGTTGTGGTTATAAATGTTTTGATGATGAGGATACATGTTTTGTTATACATGTTGTGAAGGGATTGAATCATTCCTGGACTTCAGTCCTAAAGAAGAGTCGTAGACGTATGTCTTCGAAAATAAAGTTCTTGGTGAACATGTGAAGGGATTGGATCATTCCTGGACTTCAGTCCTAAAGAAGAGCTGTAGACGTATGTCTTCGAAAATGAAGTTCTTGGTGAACATGTGAAGGGATTGGATCATTCCTGGACTTCAGTCCTAAAGAAGAGCCGTAGACGTAAGTCTTCGAGAATGAAGTCCTTGGTGGACGGTGAGGGATTAAGTCATCCTTGGACGTAGGTCCTAAATGCATGGTTGAGGATTAAGTCATCCTTGGATGTAGGTCCTAAATGCACGGTTGAGGATTAAGTCATCCTTGGACGTAAGTCCTAAATGCACGGTTGAGGATTAAGTCATCCTTGGATGTAGGTCCTAAATGCACGGTTGAGGATTAAGTCATCCTTGGACGTAGATCCTAAATGCACGGTTGAGGATTAAGTCATCCTTGGACGTAGGTCCTAAATGCACGGTTGAGGATTAAGTCATCCTTGGACGTAGGTCCTAAATGCACGGTTGAGGATTAAGTCATCCTTGGACGTAGGTCCTAAATGTACGGTGGAGGATTAAGTCATCCTTGGACGTGGTCCTAAATGTACGGTGGAGGATTAAGTCATCCTTGGACGTGGTCCTAAATGTACGGTGGAGGATTAAGTCATCCTTGGATGAGGTCCTAAATGTACGGTGGAGGATTAAGTCATCCTTGGACGTGGTCCTAAATGTATGGTGGAGGATTAAGTCATCCTTGGACGTGGTCCTAAATGTACGGTGGAGGATTAAGTCATCCTTGGACGCTGTCCTAAATGTACGGTAAGGATTGGATCATCCTTGGACTTTGGTCTTATAAACTGAGCCGTAGACATGTGGTCTCCGAGAACATGATAGGACTGGATCGTCCCTAGACTTCGGTTCAAAAAGTACATGATAGGACTGGATCGTCCCTAGACTTCGGTTCAAAAGGTACATGACTGGTTTGCATCATCCATGGACATAGAGAACTGGATTGATCGTATGATGATGATGCTGATGATCGTGTGATGACGATACTGATGATCGTGTGATGACGATGCTGATGACGATGCTGATGATCGTGTGATGACGATGCTGATGATCGTGTGATGACTATGCTAATGATCGTGTGATGACGATGTTAATCGCGATGCTGATGATCATGTGATGACGATGTTAATCGTGATGCTGATGATCGTGTGTTGACGATGCTGTTATGACGATGCTGATGATTGAGTACTATCAACTCTGATGATGTTGATGTTCCAGTAACTAGTCAAGTTACTGATGATGATGAATTGAAGAAAGCTTCCGATGATATATAGATGATGTAGTAAATGACTCCTTGCTCCTGCAGATGTTGTTATAATATCCTTCTTGTTAAGGGGGAGTGTTGAATATTGTAACTTCTAAGAATATTATATTTGTACATTATTTATTCCGGAGATGTTCCATCCCTCCGATGTGATTTTATTATGTATCCGGAGATGTTTATTCCTCCGAGGAATTGTGTTAACTAGGGTTGTTAGACCCACCATGTGGGGGTCGGCCCTGAAGTTAGGTTTTAGGGGTTATTAGACTTCTCCATGAGAGTTCGGCCCCATTAGGTATTTTTGGTGGTGAGGAGTGTGTATAAATAGAGGAGGTGAACTCCTCATTAGATCACTCACTCACTTGTGAAAAGAGGCACACTTGTCTGGGTTATCTGCTAAGGAGGAATAGAAGGAGGGAGCACATCTTGTATTTTGGTTAATCATCTTATTGAGGAAAGATTTGCTGGGTTTTCTACCCCATGAGGGTTTCCCAGGGTAAATATTGTGTCTATCTTGTGATTATGCTTCTTTTAGTGATCCTGCTAGTCTATTTGGTTTAAATTTAATAGTTAGTAGGAATTTTAGTGGGGATTTTAGTAATAGAACTAGTTTTAATAAATCTACCTTATGAGTCTCTAGACCTATTCATCAAAACAAATTATAACTTAAATAATCTCTAATTGCATAACTACTATTGTTTTGTTTTGGGGATGCCTGTTATAATAGATGCACAGGTTCTTACCTCTCGTCTTACCGCTCACCCACCACCAACCTATTTTCAAACGAAAGAATATAACTAAATTTCAAAAGGGAGTTCTACTTATTTACAACTGAATTCTACCTATCTTCTACAACTCCCCAACAATGGCGCCAAAATGTTGAGGTGTGTGAGTTGTTTTAAAGAAAAAACCTAATATTTAATTATCAACCGGGATTGGTAATCTTAGAGTTGAGACAAAGTATATGCTAAGGTAGAATGGAACCTAAGATTTCGGCTTGTCAGACCTTACAAATATTTAATAAATAAAAGATCGAAAGATCTTTCAAAATGAAAAACTGAGTCAAACTTCAGAAAAAAAAAACAATAAAAAGAACTAATTAAACCTAATTAAACAAGTAGATGAGAATAGTATGAGATCATGCTACTCTACTTTATAATTGAATAATGGAAACTGATTAAAAAGCAAACTACTGATTATGAAAATGAAAACTACTTAATCAATTCAGATTCTAATCTAGGAATTAGAAGCAACTGTAAATAAATTAGAGACCTATCTATGAAATGAATTAATTTGATGATGAATTACATAAGAAGAAAACTATGCTAATCAAAGCAAATTACAAACTATTTAATAATTTCAACAACTAATTCAAGAAAAGCATCTAATCCCATGTAACAGGAACTAGAGTGAATGTATTATAATGGCTTTCAAATGTAATAGCAAAAAAAAATGGAAGTAAATCTAATCTAATTTCGGCAAAGAGATGTAAACTACAAAGAGACCAATTATAGTTAACTTTAAACATTCTGATCTATCTAGTATCCATGAGAAGAATAATATGAAACTAATGAAAACTAGAAGCAAGTAGAAAACTTGATAAAGATATTTACTTATGAACTTGATTTGGAAGCAAGTAGAAAACTTGATAAAGATATTTATATAGAAGCAAGTAGAAAACTTGATAAATATATTAATTTCCGAATCCAAACTCTATTCCATGGACATCTTCATTATTTATCTAAATAATAAATTGATCCTAATCTTAATAAAGGAAACTATCAAAACTAGAATACTTGAAGAATAAAATTATTAATCCTAATCTAAACTAGATCTTAAGAACATGTGATAAACTAGACTAGGAATAAAACTGATAAGTTTTGGAACAACAACATATTAGCAAATCAAATATGAAAGACATAATTTAAAAGAAAGTTAAAGCGAACTAAGAATGAATCAAGACTTTAATTAAAACTTTATGGGATGTAAAACCAGGGCATAATTATGGTTAAGAATACTAATTAATAGCAAGAAAGATTACACTTAATAAAAACTAAGAAACTGAATTCAAATTAGCATAAAAACAGTGCAGAAAGAATGAAAGTCCGAATGATGATCTGGATGACTGTCCAAATGATAGTCTGGATGAGGAAAGACAAATTAAACTAAGGAAAGGAGGTAGTTTTGATGATCCTAACGTCATCTAGCGAATGCATATGAACCTACAATGCAAAGAAATCAGTGAGAAGACTTCTTGAGAAGCTATGATAATAGAAAGTAACCTATTCTAATCATTGTTGGCGAGATAAACTATTCATATTCTATGCTAAGGAAAGAGTGAGATGAGAGATAGAATTAACCTACAGCTACAGAGAAGAAGCTAATGAAATTAATTCTAATCAAAACTAAGTTGGAAATAACAACTAACTAAGTCCTATCTAATTGCAAGAAATTATAAAACAAGCTATATAATTACAATAGATTGGAATTAAAATATCAAAACTATACTTGGTCGACCATTTACTAATTCTGGAAATACAGATTAAATTAGCAACACAATATAATTTATAGTGAGGAAAGAAATAACATATACAGGAAAAATGAAATTGATGACATATACAGGAAAATAAACTAGCTATTTGTAGGAAAGAAAATGCAGAAAACCATAAACAAAACCTCTAGTTGATGAGGATCCCTTCCCAGCAATCAGAGATGGAACACTAAATTGATTTAGTTACTTAGAGCATCAACAAACTGAAACTTCCATTAACTGAGAAAATTGCAAAACGTCTGATATCTGCTGTAAATTCTACAAACTATCTGCTAATCTGATGATCTTTTCAAACTAAAGACTAACTTTGTTTATCTATACAAAGCCTCTATTTGTACATTTACAGTGGGAGAGAAGGTCAATAGAGTTGACCTCTCTAAAAATAAAGGCTTTTAGGACTACAAACAGCTACTTTGAGTGATCCGTGACACTGCAGGGAGCATCTACTAGGCTTCACGGGGGCAGTTCCTTAACGAGGCTGCTGCAACGTTGATCTTCCTTTGACGTGTTGATGTATTTGTAACTTCAGAAGATATTCACTTGTATATTGTATGTATTACATTTGTATGTTATTGTATCCCCAACGGAGATGTATTATTCCTTCGATTGGAAGTGTCATCATGTGCACTTGCAAGTGTCGCAAGTTATATTGTAAGTGTCGTAACTTATACTTGATGGGTTATTAGACCACCTTGTTGGGGTCATCCCTATTAGAACACCTTGTTAGGGTTACTAGACCACCCTATTGGGGGTCAGACCAGTCAGAATTATGTTATGTGGTTAAGTTAGGGTCGACCTAGTTGAGTAAAGGTTAAGTGATGTAGTGTATAAATAGAGAGTGTGTCTCTCTCATTTTACACATTCTATTGTTCACTCACTTCACATTAGTGAGAGAAGAAGAGGATGCGCACAATTGGAGGAGGACCATGATGCTATAGATATCTATATCTTGGGTTTGATCATGGTGATCATTGTATTGATGTTTATTCTATCTCTGAGGAAGTTGCGGGGTTTTTCACCTTCTCGGTTTTCCCCGGTGAAATGTTTTGTGTCTTTTGTCTCTTTGACTTGATATGTTGTACATGTTTCGCTTTCAGTTAAGATCCTAGATCAGAATGTATTAAATTATGAAAACTAACATGCTATCAGAGCTAGCCTGAAAGAAGGCATGGTATGGCATTTATGACACTTGTGAAGCTAGGGCTTGATATAGCAAAAACCACTCATCGTAGCACTTTCCCTATAAATTCATTTTGGCGAAGTTTCAGGATATGAAAATATTACAGGTTGAAGACAACATTCCCATGTCCTTGTGTCCGAAGGAGAGCCTCTAGTTCATTGTACTTTTAGATTTATGATCTGTACAATATAGGGTTTTCGCCTCTTCCAGATCTCAGTCATAAATAGGTGACCTGGGAAAAAATATCACAACTTGTGCTCGAAAGCTCCAAATGAAATTTCGTAAGAATTGGCAGGTAGGGCATGGATTTTACTTTCACAGGTCCAATTTGCGGAGGCCAAAATTGAATGAGTGACACGTGGCACTCCGTACAACTTCGCTCTCCTTTTTTATCCCATAAACAGGTCACCTTGCGACACTTGGCATAACTCTCTCTCAGAGAATCCATTTGAGGTCATACCTATGGGGTTGGAAAGATAACAGTTCAGGTTACCACAAGCAGAATTTTCAGACTTGTAGATCTGAAAATTCGGAGTCATACCAAAAACAATCAGGTACATATTTCTGTCAAAACAGAATTGGATTTTGAGCACCTTCATTCATGGCTCCGGGAATTTAGGGTTTCGGAGAATGTTGGAATTTTTTGTATTATAGACCACGGCTGGATGCTCCTCATCAAAATCGAAATTTGGAGACCAGGATCAATTTTTTTGGTTGGGCAGAAGGCCGGGCTTGATCAAACCCTAGTTCAAGACTTTGATCGAAAAAGTGGAAAATTAGGGCTTCTACAAAAATGGGAATTTTTGAAATATATGACCATAGCTGGAAGCTCCTTCAAAAAATTGAAGTTTCAAGCTTTAGATCAAACTATTTGGTTGCGTGAAGCTCCGAGAAACTCAAACCCTAATTCAGGGTCCTCCTTAGTGAATCTGGAAGATTGAAAAGCAAATTTGAGGGGTGAAACTTTATAGTTTTCAAATTCTGAGTATACCAGGTTGATCAACTCATCAAGGCGCATCTTTCTATCCTTTTATAAGTTTGAATTTTTAGGGTTTCCTTCACAAACCCTAATCTAGCTCCAGATCCAGTTTCTGCAAATCAAGTGGATTGGGTTAATCCTATAAGAGAATGGATTGGTCACCTGCATAAGTGAAGAAGTTCCAGTTTCAGAGGGAGATGAGGCTAAGGCCTTACATAAGAAGATTACAAGCAAACTTGATAGGTATGACTTATGGGTATGTTTCGAAATCTGTTCATGATTAAGGTTATGTTTGTCTTCATTAAGATTAGTACAATCTTGATTAATATTAGACTTGTCGTATCACCTTAATAAAAATATGAATGCATGATAGAAAATATTCATTGATTAGGGTTTTGACACTTATGATTGTACTAATGCATTGTGGTGTTGTATTAGGTTGATGTTGTCTGATAACATGAAAGGTACATCAAGAAAGACAAATCATGTTCTAGTTCAAGAACATATGACCATGGTGACATGAAGACAAAGATTCATCCATTGTCATGGATCACATAAAAGATCTACTTACGAGGTATGTATAACTTGGTTCTATAATGGTTAACCTATGAGATATGCAGGTTACTAGCACAAGTCATTGAAGAGAACAAGAAGACATTATGCGGATATGGTAGACATAACTGGCTACCATATTAATCCAGATATGTTTTTCCTATATCAAGTTAGAATGCTACCTTGTGATAGGATATCTTATATAAGTATACTTGGTATGATTGATAATGATTATTCATGAAGTTATAGGTTTGAGTAATCATGGGTTTAGGCATATCATGCTTCTTACTTTGGTTGATGTTATGACTAACCAGAAAATTCCTATGGTCAAATAGGAATATGCATGAGTAAAATAATTGTGATAAATTATCTGTGTATGAAATGATCTTAATCATACATATTTAAGAATCATAATTTTTTTATAGTATTGAGATTATACTAATGAATTTATGTATTAGACCTCGAGGATAACACAGTGATGATACTAGTAAGTATGCATAAGTGATCGAGGAAGGATATAAGTTCAAGAAGCAAATATCAAGAGGGAGCACACTACAGTAGTTCCTGCAAGGAAGCAAATATTAAGAGGAAGTCCACCCTACAACCAAACAAAGAAAAGTATTTGAATTTTCATTTCTTTCATACTTTTTTGTTTAAATAATATTGTTCAATGATGTATATGCTTATGTTCCTAGACTTAGGGTGTGTATTATGCATATTATAATAATTGCATTAATGAACAATATACTAATAATATGCATGTGATGGGTAAGTGGCCTATGGAACTGTACAACATTCCATTTGCTATTTATCTAGAATGAAACCTCTTTGTTGACATGTTGGGAGTTGTGCACACTCTTAGCAATGTTCTGGTAGAGATTGGAAGGCATCTAGAAAGTTACGAGATATGGATAAATGTTGTATTGAAGCATTGGCTAAAATAATTGCATGACTGTATCACATATTTATTTATGTGTAAGAATTTGTTCTGAAAACTATGATAGGTTTTGGATCATGCAATTTAACTTGCTTTATAGGAGATATCATATACCATCACCTACAAAAGAAGGACTACAACATTTGTTCCAGCAACAAAGCTATCTATTGAAGATATTGAAGTTCCCAGGATCCGGGATGAAGCAATGGAAGAATACCATGATCCGTCAATCATGAAGAAAAATGTTTGGGATGTGGTCCCAAGACTAGATGGGAAGTCTATTGTGACTTTCAAAGATCAAGCATGTTGTAGATGGAAGCATAGAGAAATACAAAGCGAGATTTGCAGCTCGTGGCTTCTCCGAGAAAAAGGGAATAGACTATGAAGAGGCTTTTGCTCCTGTAGCCAGATACACTTCCATCGGATCAGTACTTGCTCTGGATGCAGTGATGAAATGGAAGATACACCAGATGGATGTGAAGACAACTTTCTTGAATTGTGTAGTCAAGGAGGAAGTGTATGTGGAGCAGTCACTTGGTTTTGAGACACATGATAGATAGCCATATGTGTGCAGGTTGAAGAAATCCTTGTATGTCTTGAAGCAAGCTCCTAGGACTTGGTATGGTGTAGGATAGACAACTTTCTATCTAGTTTGGGCTTTACCAAGAGTAAAGCAACTTCCAACCTTTACTACATGGTTGAGGAAGGCAATCCAGTGATACTACCTTTGTATGTGGATGACCTGTTTGTAACAGGTGAGGATGGATTGATTGCCAATACCAAAAGGAATCTTGCCGTCGAGTTTGAGATGAAGGACATGGGGATGATGCACTATTTCCTAGGCATGGAGGTGTGGCAGAGTGCAGATGGAATCTTCTTTGGAAAAGGGAAGTATGCAATAGAGATCCTTAAGAGGTTCGGGATGATGGACTACAAGGCCATGGCCACACCTATGGCATCGAACCTGAAGCTTCTGTGTGATGCTTCATTTGATTCGGTTGATGTCACTGTGTATCATTAGATGATTGGGTCCTTGATGTACCTGACGAACACTAGACCAGATATTTGCTTCGCGGTGAACACTTTGAGCCAGTTTCTGAAGGATCCCAGAGGTGTTCACCTAGTTAATGTAAAGCATATTTTGAGGTACCTAAAGGGTACAGTTGATTATGGGCTCAAAGTATTATGCGAATCAAAAACTTAACCTACAAGGTTATGTTGATTCATATTGAGAAGGCAGTGCTCCATATAGGAAGAGCACATATGAGTGCTACTTCAGTATGGGATCGGGTGTGATCTCTTGTTTTAGTAGGAAGTAGTCCTGTGTAGCACTGAGTACAACCAAGGCAGAGTATGTTTCAGCTTGCTCGGCTAGTTGTGAGGCAGTATGACTAAGGAAGCTTATGTCTGAGTTATTTGATCTCCCGTTGGATGCTACTGGTATCTTTTGTGACAACCAAAGTTGTGTGAAGTTGTATGAGAACCTGATGTTCCACGACAGGTTGAAGCACATTGAGATCAAATATCACTATATCAGGGATATGGTGCAGAGAGGAGCAGTGAAGCTCATCTATGTTGTGATGGATGAGCAGGTTGCAGATGTGTTGACGAAACCACTAGCTAGAGTGAAGTTTGAGTACTTCAGAGGGAGGCTTGGTGTTCTCTAGATTGATGACACTTCGAGGAAGAAGTGATGGACACATTTGCAGGAGCCATTGCAAGTATGGTAAGAGGAGGATCCTTCCCATGGCTGTGGATGTAAGTGCTGGATGATGAGCATCAGGAGGATGCTCTAGTTACTGCTCTGTATATGCATCATGTTGTATGCTTGTGTTGATTAGTTGGATCATGTATATGTATATGCATCATGTTGGATGCTTGATATGATCATTTGGATCATGTATTTATGTATGCATCATATTGGATTCTTGATATGATCAATTGGATCATGGATTTGTATATGTATCAGTTGGATACATTATATGATCAAGTAGATCATGTAGTATGATATGTATCAAGTGGATACATTATATGATCAAGTAGATCATGTACGATGATATGTATCAGGTGGATACATTGTATGATCAGCGACATCATGTATGATGATATGTATAAGGTGGGTACATTGTATGATTAGGTAGATCATGTATGATGATATGTATCAGGTAGATACTTGGTATGCATCAGGTGGATGCATTGTATGATCAGGATTATCATGGATGAGGAGCTTTAGGTTGTTGCTCTAGATGATATGCATCAGGATGATGCCATGATGATGATCAGGTTGATCATGTGATGATGTACATCATGATGATGTATGGTGAGTATTAGGTTGATACTCCATGTCCGTGGACAGGTTGTGCAAGGGTAGCATGTAATAAGTCCTGTAGATCTTTATAGGTTGTGTTAGTCACGTAAAGGCCTCAGATTCTCTTTAGAGATCTTACTTGGCAAGACACTCTTTTAAGGTTTTGCTAGACCACATGTAATATGTCCTGGAGATATGGACAGGTTATGCTAGTCATGTCAAAGGCCTCGGATGCTCTTTAGAGATCTTGCTTGGCAAGACACTCTTTTAAGGTTTTGTGGGGACCACATGTAATAAGTCCTGGAGATCTGCACAGGTTGTGCTAGTCACGTAAAAGGCCTTAGATTCTGTTTAGAGATCTTGCTTGGCAAGACATTCTTTTAAGGTTTTGTGGTAGGGGTCACATGTAACAAGTCCTGGAGATCCAGACATGTTGTGCTAGTCACGTAAAAGGCCTCGAATGCTCTTTAGAGATCTTGCTAGGCAAGACACTCTTTTAAGGTTTTATGACAGTCACATGTAAGTGGACCTCGGAGATCTTGCTAGTCATGCTTGACCACATAAATGCTCCTGGGATACTCTTTCGAGGCATTGTGATGCACGTAATAAGTCCTGAGGATTCCACAGTATGGACAGTGATGATGAAGACCTATAGGTGGTGGGCTTACATCCAACATTAAAAAGGGTTGGCTCTGTAGAATTTCCTATGCCGAGAAGAATTATGAGATAGCACTAGTGATCGATATGACGAGTACAACAGTAGTGACGATGATGCTCTATGATCCAGTGATGATGATCCAGCTCCAGTATTGAAAACTTGTGCCTATATGTATTGATGACTTGTGTCAAGAGAATACCTTCCTAGTTAAGAGGGAGTGTTGATGTATTTGTAACTTCAGAATATATTCACTTGTATATTGTATGTATTACATTTGTAATTTATTGTATCCCCAACAGAGATGTATTATTCCTTCGATTGGAAGTGTCATCATGTGTACTTGCAAGTGTCGCAAGTTATATTGTAAGTGTCGTAACTTATACTTGATGGGTTATTAGACCACCTTGTTGGGGTCGGCCCCATAAGAGTCATGTGGTTCAAAGTGTTATTAGACCACCCTATTGGGGGTCGACCCAATCAGCATTATGTTATGTGGTTAAGTTAGGGATGGCCTAGTTGAGTAAAGATCAAGTGATGTAGTGTATAAATAGAGAGTGTCTCTCTCATTTTACACATTCTATTGTCCACTCACTTCACATTAGTGAGAGAAGAGGAGGATGCGCACAAGTGGAAGGGGAGCATGCTGCTATAGATATCTATATCTTGGGTTTCTATCTCTGAGGAAGTTGCGGGGTTTTTCACCTTCTTGGTTTTCCTCGGTGAAATGTTTTGTGTCTCTTGTCTCTTGTCTCTTATGCTTGATATGTTGTACATGTTGTTCTTTCAGTTAATATCCTAGATCAGAATGTATTAAATTCTAAAAACTAACATGATGTGGGCAGAGAGGTGGCTTATTTGTGGACTGAGCGTGGGCGAATGGACTCCTCTAGAACATTGGTGTGAACAAGAAGTGTGATATCAGGCTGAACGAACGAGAGAATTGGTGCATGGAGTGTTGACGTGGAGGTATGATGTGCTATCGAGCTTGGAAGGCAGGAAGGTGAATCTTCTAGAACAAGAGCTTATCAACCGTAACCATCATGTGGATAACAGAACCCACGTACTCGTTTTTGTCTTTAATAGCTAGAAATATGCCAACCGTGGATGTTGCGAGCTAAATGCAAGGCTAAATGAAGGGCTGGACGCGGCTGAACATTAGCAACATAAACATGCAATCTGAATGGATGACCATTTGAGAAACCGCAGCCTATAGATTAAAACTAAATGACATGCATGTGTGGAAATGTCACGTCAATCATTAATATAGTGTGATTTGACTAAAATTAATATGATAAACGAATACATGCATACCTAGTCTATTTAATGGGATGAATGTCGGAAATAATAACTTATTATATCAAAACATAGTGATATTAACGCCATTTAGAGTAGATTTGATGATAAAAAATAATGACAAAATGGACGCCAGCAAGCGTACATAGGTTTTTTCAAGTTTTTTCAGAGACAGTGTAATCAGTCCTGAGATGTACCCATGGAGGACTTGAGAAGTTTATAAAAGTCACAAGAACAAAGAAGGAGAGTAGATTTTGTGATGGTCCAAGAATATCCATTTATTTGTATTCTAATATATATACTCTGTATTTAATGCTCAGAAAAATCTCATGTCAAAATACCAAGTGAAACTATGTAAAAATACCAAACAATGCATAAATGGTGCCATTTTCCCTATATCTTGTTGTCGGAGATTGAAGAGACATTATTTCGAACTGTATAAGTCAATCTTTGTGATTTTGTTGATGTGCGGAGTGTCATTAATGTTAATATGAATAATTTTCATTAAATTTGCACAAGTCCTTGAAACCTAAATCTCGAATTCCATAACCAGTGGTGAAGTTTACTAGCATTTCACCCTAGACTTATGTGAAGATATGATATACAAATATTTGATTTATGGTAGTTGCAGTGTCTCTTTTATTAAATTTGGAAATTTCTTACAACATTTGGGAAGCCATCTCTGTCCCCTACCCTTGGGGGTTTTGAACCTCGATTTGACTAGTAAAAATTCCCAACTGCTACTGAGGTTAAATGGATGTTGCAAAAGTATTATGATATCAGTCTACAATCATTGATGAGGTTCCTTTTTATGTCTAAATACCCTTCATATACCTTCAGACCCGATTCGAAATCCTTTAAAGACTCTTTTGGAGCCATCTACCCTTGGGGGCTTCAACATAGATTTTCCTAGTAATTCTTCCTTTCGTTCTCTAATTGTAAATGCAAGTGGCTGAAGCATTTTGGAAGTTCCCAAGACTACAATAGCTGCATAAATTTTTCATATTACACCTCAACAGTTATGAATATTTTTCAAATGTTTTTTTCAAATTGTTAGGTATTTTTTATGTTTCTAAAATTTCCTCTATATGGGTTCTTGGTTTATCTCGGTTAGACATTGATTATTAAAAGATGTAGAAAGTAACGATGCAAATTTTGTCTCTTGTTATGTCCCAATACCTTTCAAACACCTTCAGACCCAAATCAGAAGCATTTGAAGCCATTTGGAAGCATTCGAGTGATTAATAGTCTAAGGGACGAATTGGCCAAAAATTGCAATTTTCCAATTTTAACAAATTTATTAAAAAGGGACACTACATGAAAAATAGAATTATGTAGCTAATATGAAATGGGTTGTGTAAGAAAACAACACAAACCGTAGATGTTATTGCTACGACATGTGATCTCTCCTTATTTTCCTAATTTAATGTTTCATCTCAATGCCATCTTGCAAGATTGATCTTGTTGTTTAGACTTCTCTTATCTCTTATGGTCATCTCTCCCTCTTCTTCATCGACTTCTTCCCATGTTACACTAGATCTTCTACGAACCCATCTACAAACAATGTCTAGAATTGGTATAATTGATTAAACAAGTGATTTCTTCATATTGTTAGCATTTTTGTTTTTATGTTTTTGAAATTTATTCTATATGGATTCTTGGGTTATTTAACATTAATATAACATTGCTTATTAATGTTTATAGAGAGAAACAATGCAAATATTGTCACTATTATAAGGTCTCTACATAAGGTCTCTCACTCCAAGGGAGGACGTGGAAAAGGCACTAAAAAATTGGGCGACTCACACCAAAACAGACAAACGTGTAGTAACGTGGTGAAATTATGATGTAGACCTACCCAGAAGCAAATCGACAGTGGAAATGGGTTCCCGCGCTAGAATGTGTATGATGGTTAAGCTTGGGAAAGGTGGAGCGAAAATTAAACCGCTAACCACATGGAAAGCGTTGGTGGAGTCTGCTCTGAAAAGTGGTTAAATTGAAACCATTCGTCGCAAGTTTTGAAACCACCTATGCATATGTTCTATAAAATATTTGTTCGAACTTTTAAAATTGCCTAGAGGAAAAGAACCCAAGGGAAATTCATTGTCTTCGTTAACTAGAACAACACCCAAGAAGCTCACTTCACAGGTAGCTCGAAACCCTTAGTGTTTTGATTTTGTGTCCCAAATGAAGAAAACCCAAGACTTTCTTCCCTTCAATGAAAGTTCAGATGAAAATGACAAGCTTGTATTTGACAGGGAAAGGGATATTTTTTACCTTGTTTTGTCTTTGTGTAGTATTTCCTAGTCTAAGGAGAAATTAATGGAGTTTAAGTTGCAAGGAAATGATGTATTTAATGTTTTTGGCTCTTTTCTGTACTATTTTTGTGTCAAACAAACCCTACATTTCCCGAATTTGTTTGTTGGTGTGCGATGAATTATTCCCAAGTAAATGCACAGACTATTCGTGAGGTTCTAAATTTACCTGAAACATTTCCCAAAACCCTGAGTCGTTTAACGAAGAAAATTTGGCAAATTTTTATAGAAACTGCAATCCTGCAGAAAAAGACAAGTTTTTATTACAAGTCTTGAAAGATGGTCAATCGCATGAAAACCTATTGTTCCCTTTGAGTATTGATGTCTTTCAACAAGATACCTATTTAGTTTTGTCCCTATTGAGTCAAATTTTAGGTCTAGATAATGATAAGTCAATCACGGAAGTTATGTTAGGTTTCCTTGTCCAAGTAATTTCACCAGAGTCACAGTCGAGTCCGCTGTGTTGTTTTAATTTTGATGAATTCCTAGCTGAAGTGATTCATGGCCAGTTGGTGAATTTCAATTAGTTGAAGCATTTCATATATCATTCATATCTCTTGAAGTTGTTCATGTGTTCAAAAATTTTAGAATCCAAGTTTCTTGGTATCATCTTTTCTCATGGCCTTCCTAAACAGGTCAATATGTTTGAGTTCACCCATAAAATCATGGCAGAAGTTTACATAATTATTTTTAGTGTTGAAATGCCTCGAGTGTTAGAATAAATGAAAGAAACTTTGTAGCCTACACCAGAAGGCCAAACAGGTGATTGGTTCTTTTATAGAGAACATACTGTAATTAGGGTGTATGGTTTTACTAGAGCAGCATATCTATTTCCAGCCTTTTTAACAGCAAGGGTTTTTTCCTTGGAATTTATTAGAAAAAAGGTTGCATTCAGAAGAAGAACATTTCTGTGCTTTCAAAAAAGCATCGGATGTGAAATTCCATCTTAAAGTTGGTCCATTCATTATTAAGAATAAGGTAGCCCTCTCTGTAGTAGAAAAATTAATGAATATTATGGATTTCCAAGAGGCTGAAAGGATTAATTATGATCCTCATCAAATTATATTGCAAAGGAGACATCAAAATGGAAACAAGGATTTTGATCACCGAATAGTAGAAGGATTGAAAGAAATGGAAAATTTATTCAAATTTGAACAAGATAATAAAGAGGCGAATATGGAACAAACAGGCAATTTGGAAATGTTGGTTCAGACACTAGCTAAATCTGATATCACTAGTAAGAGAAGTATTCCAGAATTCGATAGTATGGAATTCGATCAAGAAGTTTCAAGGAAGGAATCAAAAGTGGAACAACCGAAGGAAATTATTAGTATGGAGGAACGAGATTCAATTGTTCCAGAAAAAACAAGTTTGATTTCGCCGCCACCTACAAAAATAAAGGAATGTTGTTTTTTAGAAATAAAGAAATCTGGAAGTAACTCTTAGTATAAGTCTAGATCTGATGTTGTTTCACAATATACATCAAAGAGGAAGTAATATTCCGAAGAAACTCAAAAATTGTACCCTCAAGTAAGAACACTGGCAGAACAAAAAGTTTCCTTTCTTACAGCTACGGAGCCAGGAAGAAACTATGTAAGGTTTGCAGTGGTGAACAATGAGAAAGTTTATGAAATGGAAGTTAAGCTTGATGCGATTAATATACCAGATAAGATTCAGTTGCATAAACAAACAAGAGATGTCCTGTATTCTGATTTATTGCAATTCACTTTAAAATTTTCTAAATTGTAGTCTATGATAGAAAAGCTGGAGAGTCAACTGAGGCAAGAGAAGGAAGAAAACAAAGCAAATTCGATCCAGAACAAAAGACTACAAGTGGACCTTGTGACCGTGGGAGTCGATCCAGGGAACAGCTAGTGTACCAAAAAGCTTATTGATGAAAAAGAAAATACCTTTCGAATTCTCAAGAAAAAATTAAAGGTGCCAAATAATCAACATGTGCAATCTCCAGAGTTGACAACATTACAACAAGAAAAGGAATCCATATATCATGAAATGATGGATAACAAAGGTAAAATGTTAAAGTTGCAAGATGTAAAGCATGCTTGAGAAACACAAAGGATTGAATTGTTGTCACAAATTTCATTGAGGAATACCAATCAGATTGAAACTGTGCAAGCGCTAGAGAAGCGAGGGGATCAATCTGTATGTACGGATGAAGGGAAAATGGAAAAGTCCTCGACTGAGGAACTGGCGAGTGCTATGTCACAAATTAGTCTAAAAGAAGTAGAGATAGAAGAGTTGACAGCAGAAAACCAGAAGTTGAAAGAGGAAGTAAGTCGAAATTCTGGAGCAAAGATAAAGGCTTTGAGTGATATAAATCAACTGCAAAAGAAAGTTGATGAATTAAAAGATAAATTGACAGGTTGTCTTGCATTACATGGATCTAAACACCTTATATGTGATGCGATATTAGTGGAAGTCACCAAATTCTGGTCTTATTTGAATTTTATAGTAGTTAAAGATGCTATAGAAAACATAGCTCTCCAGAGGTGTAAACTGGAAAACGAGACATAACACAAAAGGCCTTCATAAACATCTCAAAATACAATCAGTTTCTTAAAAACTCTAACCCAATTAGATATGCAGAGTTTTGGAATCAAAGACAGACCATCAATCATCATTTCGGCACAAAGAGTTATTAGAAAGCATGATCAAACTAAAGAAGTGGAAGACATAGCACAACAGATGGTCCCTGAAGTTCAAAAGTTTAAGGAATTATTTCTGGGGCCTTTTGAATGTGGTCTACCTTCTTTTTGGATTGCCGATGGAAAATTAATGACTCAAGAAAATTATCACAATTTTATAGTACAAGCTCGTATGGATCACTCAAAATTTGAAGGTTTGGTGAAAGGATTAACTGGAAAGACAATAATTGATAAATTGACTAATGATTTTGAAATAATTGAACAATTTGTAATGATTAAGAAGGGTCTTCCAGATGTATGTTACACATAATGCATAGAATTGGAGGTGATGGTGAAAGAAATGATGGATTATGAAATCCCAACTCAAGATCAATGGAAAAATGTTGAAAGATTTGGGAAACCAAAACACAGGTTATGTCAAGAATAAATATTCAGGTGTCTTAATTTTAAATGACATTGTGGTTCCTTTGTTAACTGCTCAAGTGTTACATCAGACATATTTCTTTGAAATTTCTTTTTTTAGATAAGAATTCAAAGAACGTTTTGTATATATTTTTATTTTACAAAGTAATAGGGGTTGGATCCGAAATGAAGATTCATATGTTGTTACTTTCTTCAGTCTTTTAATTTCTCTTTTGTGAATGTATTTCGTGTTACACCATCTTATCACTTTGCCTCATAGTTCATTGTAATATCTGAGTTAGAATTCATTTTATATGCTCTGATCCACACATTTAAATATTGTCAATGTTCTTTCTTCCAAATTAATGTAGAATTCATCCTAGAATGGAGATTAGCTAAGTTATAACACATAAACAATATGTATGTTGAATTTTGACCTCCACCAAGAAGGATCAGCTGCCCCTTCGTTTATTATAAAATTGTGAACAACTATATCCAACTATTCACCTGTATCCAGAATGGTGAACACAAAAAGGATCGAATGACCCTTCTTGCAGTCTAGAACTATTTTGAACAAATATTGGGCAGAAGAAAGGTCGGCTGACCCTTCATTTATCAGTGAATTGTAAAAATATTCAACCCGCCTAGGCTAGGACAACAATTCAAGACTTCCGACTTCTACAATGAATAGTTGGGATCGGTATATTGGCTATGTTATAACATATTAATAATATTTATCCCGACTTGTGACAAGAAGAATCAGTTGCCCCTTCGTTTAGTAGAAAACTGTAGACACCTATATGTTACAATTGACCTGTATCCAGAGTGGTGAACACAAGAAGGATCGACTGACCCTTCTTGCAGCCTAGAACTATTTTGAACAAAATACTCGGCACAAGAAAGGTCAGCTGACCCTTCTTGCAGCTCCCATGAGGATTTCATCGCCTTTTCTGAAGATGCAAATATATTGTGGATTGCACATACCTAGATTTCTTAAAATGTTCCCTCAATTTTGCTATCCCACAACCCGCAATGCAGATTGTGCGATGGGACAACAATTCCCGACTCCTGACTTCTGCAGTAAATAGTGGGGAATGGAGATTGGCTAAGTGATAACATATAAACAATATTTATCCTGACTTCTAACCTTTGACAAGAAGGATCAGCCGCCACTTTTATTATAAAATTGTGAACACCTATATCCAGGAGTTCACCTGTATCCAGAATGATGAACACAAGAAAGATTGGCCAACCCTTCTTGCAGTCTAGAACTATTATGAAGATAATACTTGGTAGAAAAAGGTTTGGTTGCCCCTTCATTACATTGTAATTTTTAACAAAGGCAATGTAGCCATTTGGTTACAGTCAAAATGTTTTGGTCTAGTGGAAAATAAGTGATAAGAAACAATCCAATCAATACTCTTGAATTAAGTTTTATTTTTTATCTATGTATGATTTGTAGAGCTTGTTGTCCATATACTTTTGTCCAAATATTCAACCTCCGAAGGAGAGAGTGTCAATTCATGTATATGAAGAATGGTGAACACTAAAAGAATATTGAGGACAATAAGGGTCGGCCGACCCTTCATTCACGAGATAAATGTATACACAACAAAACCCCTTTCATTGGCCCCTTCGCCATCACCTTGTAAACAGGTTGAATTCTAACCCGAAGCGAATATGGGGGTTTCATAATCAAGATTCTCTTAACCATGGCGATGCAGAGATGTCATTACGATCTTCGCATAACGTTAAATTTAACATCAACTAACTAAAGCGATAGAACACAATATGACTTCGCACTTGGCAGCTATTGCAGTATACATAACTGTTGATGTATATGTAACTTTAGAATGTATTTCATCTATGTATTTATTGTACTCCTATAGAGATGTATTATTCCTCTATACGAAAGTGTCGTCATTTGTATTGACAAGTGTCGCAAGTGTTGTAACTTGATGATGGGTTATTAGACCACCTAGTAAGGGGTCGTCCTGGATCAATGTAACCATGGGTTATTAGACTGAGTTAGACAAGTTGGCCCCAGTGGTTTATTAGGCAGCTCAGGCTAAGTATAAATAGATAGCGGGATCTCTCTATTTGATCATCTCACTATTGACATCTACACTACTCGAAAAGTGGCGCACTAGTTGAGGAGGAGGAGCACCTGCTAGTAGAAGACTATCTCTTGTATTTTGGTTGTACTTTGCTTGTATCATTGCTCTTTCTATCTCTGAGGAAGTTGTGGATTTTTTCACCTTTATGGTTTTCACCAATGAAACTTTGTGTGTCCATTGTCTTATGTGATTGCTTGATATGCTTGATACATGCTTGATATGATTGATATGTTGTACATGTTATTCTCTCAGTAAAGATCCTAGAGTATGTTGAATTAATGCTCAAAATCTAACATGGTATTAGAGCTTCCGTGAGAAGAAGACATTGTGCACTGGCAAAAACTAGGGTTTCTTGTTTATTGGGTTTCTCTCCACATATTTTGGAAAATAAGTAAGGTATATTGACTCCACTCATCAAGGAGAATCTTTTTGTTCAATCAAAATTCAATTCGGAGCACTTTCAGTTTTGGCCCTAAACATTAGGGTTTCCACAAAAGTAGGGATTTCTGAAATCAGAAGACATAGTTGGAAGCTCATTGGAAAAATCAAAGTTTAGAGCTTTGGATCGATATTTTTGGTTGGGTAAATCTCCAGGAAACTAAAACCCTAATTCATTGTCCTCCCTAGTGAATCTGGGAGATTTAAAAGCATTTCTAAAGGGTGAAACTTTGCAATTTTCAATTTCTACATATACCAGGCTAATCATCTCATCAAGGTACATCTTTCTATCCTTTCAAAAATTTGAAATTCATCTTTTGAATTTTTAGGGTTTCTCTCACAAACCCTAATCCACGACCAAATCCAGTTTTAAGCAATTCAAGTGGTAAGACCTAAAAATTTTATATTTCCATTTGAAGTACTCTTTAAAGATGTCTCACCACACCAAGCTTGAGGATAAGCTTGAAGGGGCTGATAAATTCCAAGCATGGAAGTATAGGATTGGGTTAATCCGGGAAGAAAATTAGTTGGACATTTATATAAAGGAAGTGGTCCATGTCCCAGAAGAAGAAGAGGCTAAGGCTCTTCACAAGAAAAACTTAGTCAAGGCAAAGAGGATCATTGTTGATTCTATCAAAGATCATCTCATACCCCATGTGTCTTCCCTAAAGACACCAAAAGAGATGTTTGATTCCCTCACCAAGCTATTTGAAGGGAAGAACATAAATCAGAAGATGACCGTGAGAAATCAATTGAAGAATGTCAAGATCCAGAATGCGGAAACTATGCAGTCTTATTTCTCAAGGGTCTCCCAGATAAAAGAACAACTTGAAGCTATGGGAGAAGACATAGAAAATGGAGAAGTGGTAATGACCACTCTTAATGGCCTTCCTAGGTCTTGGGATTCCTTCATTCAAGGGATTTGTGCTAAGAAGAAACTTATCACTTTCAGTAGGCTATGGGAAGAATGCTCACAGGAAGAAGCTCGAATTATAGCTGAAGAATAAAAGATGGGGAATGAAGATCAAGTTCTCATAGCACACTCCAAAATTCATGGTGACAAAAAGACTCACCATCATGGCAAGAAAGAAGGACATCACCATCAGAATCATAAGGGTAGAAGAAACATGTCCCATGCCCGTTGCTATACATGTGATGAAAAGGGACACTATTCCAGAGACTATCTCAGAAATAAGAAAGATGGTTCTCACAAAAGGAAGAACACCAAAAGAAGACATCATGCTCATGCTGCAGAGGATGATGAACCTTCCAAGAAAAGGGCTAGAGAAGATAGTGAAGATTCTTCTAGTGATGAAGAATATGTTTTGATTTCTTCTCTCACTGGAACCATTACTCATGGAACTAATGATTGGATTATAGATAGTGGGTATTCTAAACACATGACAGGATTCAAGGAATCCTTTAGGAACCTATCTGAACATGATTCACCCCACAAGGTGAAACTTGGTGATGACTACCAGTATCCAATAAAAGGGAGTGGTGAAGCTTCCTATAAACTAGACTCTAGATAGTCTATGAAGATGAAAGATGTACTTTATGTTCCAAGTCTCAAGAAGAATCTACTCTCCATATCTGCATTGGATGCAAAAGGCATGAGGGTTTCATTTGTAGATGGTCAGGTCCTAATGTGGCCAAAAGGTAAGACAATAGATGATGCAGTTGTTGTTAATTTTTTAGCATTAATTCAACATACTCTAGGATCTTTACTAAGAGAATAACATGTACAGCATATCAATCATATCAAGCATGTAAACAATCACATAAGACAATGGACACACAAAGTTTCAATGGGGAAAACCATAAAAGTGAAAAACCCCACAACTTCCTCAGAGATAGAAAGAGCAATGATACAACGAAAGTAAGAGATAGTCTTCTCCTAGTAGCTGATCCTCCTCCTCACATGTGCACCAATTTTCGAGTGATAGAAGAGTGAGTAATGAGATAATCAAATAGAGATCTCCCGATCTCTATTTATACTTGTCTAGTTTTTCCCAATGAACCAGTGGGGCTGACTTGTCTAATTTAGCCTAATAACCCATGGTTACATTAATCTGGGCCGACCCCTTACTAGGTGGTCTAATAACCCATCAGTAAGTTACAACACTTGCGACACTTGTCAATACAAATGATGACACTTCCATATAGAGGAATAATACATCTCTATAGGAGAATAATAAAATACATAGATGGAATACATTCTGAAGTTATATATACATCAACACTCCCTCTTAACTAGGAAGGTATTTATCGACACAGATCTGCTAGCACAAGTCTTCTTCTCTAGATCATCATCACTGGATCATCGTCATCGAATCATCATTATCAAATCATCATCATTGTCATTGCTGCTGTTATCTCAATCAATCTCCGATCTACTCGTCATAGGAAGTTCTACAGAGCCAGTCCTTTTTCATACTGGATGTAGGCCCACCAAATGCAAGTCTTCATCACTGTCCATACTGTGGAATCCTCAAGACTTATTACGTGTGTCACAAAACCTCACAAGAGCATCCCAGGCTGTTACGAGTACACAACTCTACCTATAGGATCTCCCATGGACATATTATATGTGACCTCACCACAAAACCTCGCAAGATCATCCCAAGCTGTTAGGAGCACACAACTCTAACTATAGGATCTCCCAAGGCCAAATTACATGTGGTCATGGAAAAACCTCGCAAGAGCATCCCAGGACTTATTACGGGCACACATCCCAACCTATCAGATCTCCCAGTGACATATTACATGCCATAGGACAAAACCTCAAAAGAGCATTTGCCAGATATCCCAGGGCCATATTACATGCCAAAGGAAAAACTTTGAAAGACTATCTACAAACCTCCCAGGGCCAAATTATGTGTCTTCCCAAGCAAAACCTCGAAAGAGCATTTTCCAGATATCCCAGGGCCATATTATATGCCATAGGAAAAACCTCGAAAGACTATCTGCAAAACTCCTAGGGCCATATTATATGCTTGTCTGCACAACCTATCCACGGCCATAGTGCATCATCCTGATACTCTCCATACATCATCTTGATGTACATCAACACATGATCAACCTGATCATCATCATAGCATCATCCTGATACATATCATCTGGAGCAACATCCTGAAGCTCGTCATCCATGATCATCCTGATCATACAGTGCATCCACCTAATGCATACCTGATCATACAGTGCATCTACCTAATCATACAATGTATCCACCTGATACATACACAAATAAATGATCCATCTGATCATAACAAGCATCCAACATGATGCATATACATATACATGATCCAACTGATCATAACAAGCATCCAACATGATGCATATACATATACATGATCCAACTAATCATAACAAGCATCCAACATTATGCCTATACATATACATGATCCAACTGATCATAACAAGAATCCAACATGATTCCTATACATATACATGATCCAACTAATCATAACAAGCATCCAACATGATGCATATACATAGTAGTAACTGGAGAATCGTCCTGATGCTCATTATCCAGTGCTTACATCCACAGCCATGTCAAGGATCCTCCTCTCACCATGCTTGGAATGTCTCCAGCAAATGTGTCCATCACTTCTTCCTCAAAGTGTCATCTATCTGAAGAACACCAAGCCTCTCTCTGAAGTACTCGAACGTCACTCTGGCTAGTGGTTTCGTTAGGACATATGCAATCTGCTCATCCATCGCAACATATAGGAGCTTCACTACTCCTCTCTGCACCATATCCCTGATATAGTGATATTTGATCTTGATGTGCTTCGACCTATCATGGAACACCGGGTTCTCAGACATCTTCACACAACTCTGGTTGTCACAAAAGATACCAGTAGCCTCCAACGGTAGATCAAATAACTCAGATAGTAGCTTCTGAAGCCATACTGCCTCACAACTAGCCGAACAAGTTGCAACATACTCTGCTTCGACTGTACTCAGTGCTACGCAGAACTGCTTCCTGCTAAACCAAGAGATTACACCTGATCCCATACTAAAGCAGCATCCAGATGTGCTCTTCCTATCTGCAACACTTCCTAGCCAATCTGAATCAACATAACCTTGCAGGTTAAACTTTTGATTCACATCATACTTGAGCCCATAATCAACTGTACCCTTCAGGTACCTTAGAATATGCTTTACAGCAACCAAGTGAGCACTCCTTGGATCTATCAGGAACTGGCTCAATGTGTTCACCGCAAAATAAATATCTAGTCTCATGTTCATCAAGTACATCAAGGACCCAATCATCTAATGATACATCATGACATCAACCAGATCAGATGAAACATCACACAGACGCTTCAGGTTTGATTCCACAGTTGCGGCCATGGCCTTGCAGTCCATCATCCCGAACCTCTTCAGGATCTCTACTACATACTTCCCTTGTCCAAGGAAGATCCCATCTACACTCTACCACACCTCCATGCATAGAAAATAGTGAATCATCCCCAAGTCCCTCATCTCGAACTCGACAGCAAGCTTCCTCTTGGTATCAGCAATCAAACTATCTTCTCCTGTAACAACCAGGTCATCCACATATAGAAGTAGTATCACTGGATTGCTTTCCTCAACCTTGTAGTAAAGGTTGGAATTTGCTTTAATCTTGGTAAAGACCAAACTAGATAGAAAGTTGTCCATCCTACCATACCCAGTCCTGCGAACTTGCTTCAAGCCATACAAGGCTTTCTTCTGTTGATGAATATGTAACTTTGGAATGTATTTCATCTATGTATTTTATTGTACTCCTATAGAGATGTATTATTCCTCTATATGGAAGTGTTGTCATTTGTATTGACAAGTGTTGCAAGTGTTGTAACTTGTTGATGAGTTATTACACCACCTAGTAAGGGGTCGGCTCGGATTAATGTAACCATGGGTTATTAAGCTAAGTTAGACAAGTCGGCCCCATTGGTTTATTGGGCAAGACAGGACAAATATAAATAGAGATGGGGAGATCTCTATTTTATCATTTCATTACTCACTCTTCTATCACTCGAAAAGTGGTGCACATGTGAGGAGGAGGATAAGCTGCTAGGAGAACACTATCTCTTGTACTTTGGCTGTATCATTGCTCTTTCTATCTCTGAGGAAGTTGTGGAGTTTTTCACCTTTATGGTTTTCCCCAACTGTGAAAATCTATGTGTCCATTGTCTTCTGTGATTGCTTGATATGCTTGATACATGCTTGATATGATTGATATGATGTACATGTTATTCTCTCAGTAAAGATCCTAGAGTAGGTTGAATTAATGCTCAAAAATTAACATGGTATCAGAGCTTCCCTGAGAAGAAGACATAGTGCAGTGGCAGAAATTAGGGTTTCTTGTTTATTGGGTTTCTCTTCACATATTTTGGAAAAGTAGTAAGGTAGATTGACTCTAGTAATCAAGGAGAATCTATCTATCCAATCAGAATTCAATTCTGAGCACTTTCACTTTTGCCCCTAAAAATTAGGGTTTCCTCAAAAATAGGAATTTCTGAAATTTGAAGACATAGCTGGAAGTTCCTTGGAAAAATCGAAGTTTAGAGATTTGGATAGAGATTTTTGGTTGGGTGAAGCTCCGAGAAACTCAAACCCTAATTCAGGGTCCTCCCTAGTGAATCCGAGAAGACTAAAAGGCATTTCTGAAGGGTGAAACTTTGCAGATCTCAAATTTTGAATATACCAGGATGATCATCTCATCAAGGCACATCCTTCTATCCTTTAAGAAGTTTGAATTTTTAGGGTTTCTCTCACAAACCCTAATCTGGGACTAGATCTAGTTTTCAACAAATCAAGTTGTAAGACCTATATATTTTCTATTTCCATTTGAAGTACTCTTTAAGATGTATCACCTCACCAAGCTTGAGGATAATCTTGAAGGGGCTGATAAATTCTGAGCATGGAAGTATAGGATTGGGTTAATCTTGGAAGAAAATGAGTTGGACACTTATATAAGTGAAGAGGTCCCTATCCGAGAGGGAGAAGAGGCTAAGGCTCTTCACAAAAGGAACTTGGTCAAGGAAAAGAGGATTATTGTTGATTCTATGAAGGATCGTCTCATCCCACATGTGTCATCTCTGAAGACACCCAAGGAGATGTTTGATTCCCTTACCAAGCTATTTGAGGGGAAGAACATAAATCGGAAGATGACTCTGCGGAACCAATTGAAAGGGGTAATAATTCAGAATGGAGAGACCATTCAATCCTATTTCTCTAAGGTGTCTCAGATCAAGGAACAACTCAAAGCTGTGGATGAGGTAGTAGATAATGGTGAAGTTGTTATGAGCACATTGAATGGCTTACCTAGGTCATGGGATTCTTTTATCCAAGGAATCTGTGCAAGAAAGAAACTAATCTCCTTCAGTAGACTATGGGAGGAATGCTCTCAAGAAGAAGCAAGGCTTGTGGAATGGGAAGAAAAGCTGGGGAATGAAGATCAAGCTCTCATAGCTCACACCAAGAAAGGGAAGCCCAAGAGAGAGCCATCTCACTTCAAGAAAACTCTACACCGCCACAGAGAAAGGAGAATATGTTTCACTTGCAATGAGAAGGGACACATTGCTATAAATTGTCCCAAGAAAAAAAAGGACAACAACAACTTCAACAAGAAGAAGAAGAACAACAAAAGGAGATATCATGCTCATGCTGCTAAGGATGATGAACCTCCCAAGAAGAAGGCCAGATTAGAAAGTGATGACTCATCTAGTGAAGATGAATATGTTCTAATCTCAGCTCTCACAAGTACTATCTATCATGGATGTAATGATTGGCTTATTGATAGTGGGGCTTCCAAACACATGACTAGGTTTAAAGAATCTTTTGTAAATCTATCTAAACATGAGTCACCCCATAAAGTGAAACTTGGGAATGACTATCAATACCCTATCAAAGGAAGTGGTGAAGCCTCCTACAATCTAGACTTTGGGAAGTCTTTCAAGATGAAATATGTTCTATATGTACCTAGGCTCAAGAAGAACATACTCTCCATATCTGCATTAGATGCAAAAGACATGAGGGTTGCATTTGTAGATGGCCAAGTCCTAATGTCGCCAAAGGGTAAATCTATAGATGATACAGTGGTGATTGGAGAGCAAGAGGGACGATTGTACAAATTGAAGGGATAACCTGAACATGCCATGGTACATGAATCCATGAAGCCAAGTGAACTTTGGCATAGAAGGCTTGCACATGTGCACTATACAACACTACCAATTGCAAGCAAAGCTATAGAGGGTCTTCCTGAAATCAAATCAAAAGATGAAGGTGTTTGCAAAGGATGTGCAAAAGGAAAGAACATTAAGAAGGAATTTCCAAGCAGTGAAAGCAAAGCAAAAGGAATCTTGGAAATTATCCACTCCAATGTATTCGGTCCGATGTCATCCAGCTCTCTGAGTGGGTATGTATACTATGTCTCTTTCATTGATGATTTCTTTAGGAAGACTTGGGTTTATTTCTTGAAGAACAAAGATGAAGTGTTTGATAAATTCAAGGAATTCAAAACCTTGATGGAAAATCAAACTGATAAGAAGATCAAGACCTTTAGATCTAAAAATGGCGGCGAATTCGCTTCAGGTGATTTCAAGAAACTATGCAATGATTCGGGGATTAAGAGGGAGTTGAATGCTCCCTACAATCCACAACAAAATGGAGTTGTAGAAGGGAAGAATAGAACAATCATGGAAGTAGCATGGGAAATGTTGCATGACCAAGATCTACCTATGCATCTATGGGCAGAAGCAACTAGGATAGTTGTTTATGTGTAGAACATAACACCTCACAAGATATTGGACAACAAGACACCAGAAGAAGTCTTCACTGGTAAGAAACCCGAGGGCAACCATCTCAGGATATTTGGTTGTCTAGTATATACACATGTTCCAAAGGAAAAGAGGACAAAGCTAGATCCTTCAGAAAAAAGGGTATCTTTGTGGGGTATAGTGAAATCTCAAAGGCTTACAGAATATACTTTCCAGGGTTCAAAAGAATTGATGTCAGCAGGGATGTAACATTTGATGAAAACTCATCTTTCATCAAGTCAAGAAAGGCACCTGTTGAAGATCATGAAGAACCAAAGGAAAACATATTTCAAAACACCACCATGAATGAAGCAATTCCAAAAGCAGATTGTGAAGTTTAAGATCCACAAAGACCTATAGATCCACCTCATGAGAATAAATCTCACAAGAGGAACCCTGTATGGGCTAGAGAGCTCATTCAAGATGTAGAAAGGTAGGGCATTCCAGAAGAAGAACATGGAATAAGGAAGAGAACTAGATCACACACCAGTTATGTTTCCTTACTCTGTGACATTATGAACAAAGAACCTTCCGGTTATGAGAAAATAGTGGAAAAGAAAGAATAGAAGGATGCCATGGTCGAGGAATATCAGTCAATCATGAAGAATGATGTTTGAGATGTGGTCCCAAGACCTGAAGGGAAGTCTGTTGTGACTTCCAAGTGGATCTACAAGATCAAGCATGCTGCAGATGGCAGCATAGATAAATACAAAGTGAGATTTGTAGCTCGTGGCTTCTCCTAGAAAGAAGGAATTGATTATGAAGATACTTTTGCTCCTGTGGCCAGATACACTTCCATTAGAACAGTACTTGCTCTGGCTACAGTGATGAAATGGAAGATACACCAGATGGATGTCAAGACAGCTTTCTTGAATGGTGTAGTCGAAGAGGAAGTGTATGTGGAGCAGCCACTCAGTTTTGAGACACATGATATATAGTCATATGTGTGCAGGTTGAAGAAAACCTTGTATGGCTTGAAGCAAGCTACTAGAACCTGGTATGGTAGGATGGATAGCTTTCTATCCAGTTTGGGCTTTACCAAGAGTAAAGCAGACTCTAACCTTTACTACAAGGTTGAGGAAGGAAATCCTGTGATACTAGTTCTATATGTGGATGACCTATTTGTTACAAGAGAAGATAGTTTGATTTTTGATACCATGAGGAAGCTTGCTGCCGAGTTTGAGATGAAGGACTTGGGGATGATGCACTATTTTCTAGGCATGGAGGTGGCAGAGTGCAGATGAGATCTTCCTTGGACGAGGAAAGTATATAGTATAGATCTTGAAGAGGTTCGGGATGATGGACTACAAAGCCATGGCCACACCTATGGCATCGAACCTGAAGCTTCTGTGTGATGCTTCATCCAATCCGGTTGATGTCACTGTGTATTGTCAAATGATTGGGTCCTTGATGTACCTGATGAACACTAGACCAGATATTTTCTTTGCAGTGAACACATTGAGCCAGTTCCTGACAGATCCCAGAGGTGTTCACCTAATTTTTGTAAAGCATATTCTGAGATACTTGAAGGGTACAATTGACTATGTGCTCAAGTATGATGTGAATCAAAAGTTTAACTTGCAGGGTAATGTTGATTCAGACTGGTCAAGCAGTGCTGCAGACAAGAAGAGCACATATGGGTGCTACTTCAGTATGGGATCAAGTGTGATATGTTGGTTTAGTAGGAAGCAATCTTGCGTAGCACTGAGTATAGCTGAGGCAGAGTATGTTGCAGCTTGTTTGGCCAGTTGTGAGGCAGTATGGCTTTGGAAGCTACTGTCTAAGTTATTTGATCTCCCGTTGGAGGCTACTAGTATCTTTTGTGACAACCATAGTTGTGTGAAGATGTCTGAGAACCCGGTGTTCCACGATAGGCCGAAGCACATTGAGATCAAATATCACTATATCAGGGATATGGTGCAGAGAGGAGCAGTAAAGCTCCTGTATGTTGCGATGGATGAGCATGTTGCAGATGTGCTGATGAAGCCACTAGCCAGAGTGAAGTTCGAGTACTTCAGAGAGAGCGGCTTGGTGTTCTTTAGATTGATGACACTTCAAGGAGGAAGTGATGGACACATTTGCTGAAGCCATTCCAAGCATGGTAAGAGGAGGATCCTTCACATGGCTATGGATGTAAGTGTTGGATAGTGAGGAGCACCAGGACAATGCTCCAGTTACTACTCGGTATATGCATCACGCTGGATGCTTCGTATGATCAGTTGGATCATATATATGTATATGCATCATGTTGGATGCTTGGTATGATTAGTTGGATCATGTATATGTATATGCATCATGTTGGATGCTTGTTATGATCAGATGTATCATTTATTTGTGTATGTATTAGGTGGATACATTATATGATCAGGTTGATGCACTATATGATCAGGATGATCATGGATGATGAGCTTCAGGATGTTGCTCCAGATGGTATGTATCAGGATGATGCTATGATGATGATCAGGATTATCATGCGTACATCATGATGATGTATGGTGAGTATCAGGTTGATACTCTGTGGCTGTGGAACAGGTTGTGCAGATAAGCATATAATCCAGCCCTGGGATGTTTGCAGATAGTCTTTTGAGGTTTTGCCTATGGCATGTAATGTGGCCCTAGGATATCTGGAAAACACTCTTTCAAGTATTTGCTTTGGGAGGACATATAATCCAGCCCTGGGAGATTTGCAGATATTCTTTCGAGGTCTTGCCTATGGCATGTAATCTGGTGCTCGGATATCTGGCAAATGCTCTTTCGAGGTTTTGTACTATAGCATGTAATGTGCTTCTAGGAAGATCCAATAGGTAGAGATGAGTGGTGGTAATAGCCTTGGATGCTACGGCCAGGTTTTACCATGACCACATGTAATATGCTCCTCGAAGATCCCACAAGTAGAGCTGTGTGCTCGTAACATCCTGGGATGCTGTAGCTAGGTTTTGTGGTGAGATCACATGTAATGTGGTCCTGGGAGATCCGATAGCTAGAGCTGTGTGCTTGTAACAACCTGGGATGCTACAACTAGGTTTTGTGATGGGGTCACATGTAATGTGCTCCTGGGAGATCTGACAGGTAGAGCTATGTGCTCATAATAGCCTGGGATGCTACAACCAAGCTTTGTTACGCACGTAATAAGTCCTGAGGATTCCATAGTATGGCCAGTGATGATGAAGACCTACAGATAGTGGGCCTACATCCAATATTAAAAAGGATTGGCTCTATAGAACTTCCTATGATGAGTAGATCGAAGATTGATATAGATAGCAGCAGTAGTGACGATGACGATGATCCAGTGATGATGATCCAGAGAAGAAGACTTGTGCTAGCAGATCTGTATCGAGAAACACCTTCCTAGTTAATAGGGAGTGTTGATGTATATGTAACTTTGGAATGTATTTTATCTATGTATTTTATTGTACTCCTATAGAGATGTATTATTCCTCTATACGAAAGTGTCATCATTTGTATTAACAAGTGTCGCAAGTGTTGTAACTTGCTGATGGGTTATTAGACCACCTAGTAAGGGGTCAGCCCGGATTAATGTAACCATGGGTTATTATGGTAAGTTAGACAAGTCGTCCCACTAGTTTATTGGGCAAGACAGGACAAGTATAAATAGAGATCGAGAGATCTCTATTTGATCATCTCATTACTCACTCTTCTATCACTTGGAAAGTGGCGCACATGTGAGGAGGAGGATCAACTACTAGGAGAAGACTATCTCTTGTACTTTGGTTGTATCATTGCTCTTTCTATCTATGAGGAAGTTGTGGGGTTTTTCACCTTTATGGTTTTCCCCAGTGAAACTCTATGTGTCCATTGTCTTATGTGATTGCTTGATATGCTTGATACATGCTTGATATGCTTGATATGATGTACATGTTATTCTCTTAGTAAATATCCTAGAGTATGTTGAATTAATGCTCAAAAATTAACATCTTCAACCTATACACATATGACTCCCTGTCATGCGTCTCAAAACCAATTGGTTGTTCCACATACACTTCCTCTTCAACTGCACCATTCAAGAAAGCTATCTTGACATCCATGTGGTGTATCTTCCATTTCATCACTGTAGCCAGGGCAAGTACTAATCTGATGGAAGTGTACCTGGCTACAAGGGAAAAAGTTTCTTCATAGTCAATCCCTTCTTTCTAGGAGAAGCCATGAGCTACAAATATCGCTTTTGTATTTCTCTATGCTATCATTTGCAGTATGCTTGATCTTTGGAAGTCACAACAAACTTCCCATCTAGTCTTGGGACCACATCCCAAAAGTCTTTCTTCATGATCGACGGATCATGGTATTCTTCCATTATTTCATCCTGGATCCTGGGAACTTCAATATCTTCAATAGATAGCTTTGTTGCTGGAACAAATGTTGTAGTCCTTCTTTTGTAGGTGATGGTGTACGATCTTTCCTACAAGGCAAGTTAAATTGCATGATTAGAAACATCTCATAGTTTTCAGAACAAATTCTTACACATAAATAAATATGTCATACAGTCATGCAATTATATTAGCCAATGCTTCAATACAACATTTATCCATATCCCGTAACTTTCTAGATGCCTTCTAATCTCTACCAGAACATTGTTAAGAGTGTGCACAACTCCCAATATGTCAACAAAGAGGTTCATTCTAGATAAGTAGCAATGGAATGTTATACAGTGCCATATGACACTTACCCAATACATGCGAATTAGTAATATATTGTTCATTAATGCAATTATTCTAAAATGCATAGTACACAACCTAAGTGTAGGAACATAAGTATATACATCATTGAACAATGTTATTTAAACAGTCAAATATACAAGAAATGAAAATTCAAATACTTATCTTTGTTTGTTTGTTGAGTGGACTCCCTCTCAACCTTTGCTTCCTTGCAGGAACTACTGGAGTGTATACTGGGAAACCAAATATTCTGAGATGGCTGACTTCAGGTTTCTTACCAGAGAATACCTCTAATGGTGTCTTGTTGTCCAATATCTTTTGAGGTGTTCTGTTCTGCACATATATAGTTGTCCTAGCTGCTTCTTCCCATAGATGCATAGGCAGATCTTGGTCATGTAGCATTTCCCGTGCTGCTTCCATGATTGTTCTATTTTCCCTTTATGAAACTCCATTCTGTTGTGGATTGTAGGGATTAGTCAACTCCCTCTTAATCCCTGAATCACGGCATAGTTTCTTGAAATCACCTGAAGTGAATTCTCCGGCATTGTCGTATCCATTCAGAGAACTGGATGACATTGGTCTGCATACATCAGAGTGGATAATCTCCAAAATTCCTTTCGCTTTGCTTTCACTTCTTGGAAATTCCTTCTTAATGTTCTTTCCTTTTGCACATCCTTTGCAAACACCTTCATTCTTTGACTTGATTTCAAGAAGACCTTCTACAGCTTTACACACAATTGGTAGTGCTCTATAATGCACATGTGCAATCCTTCTATGCCAAAGTTCACTTGGGTCCATGGATTCATGTACCATGGCATGTTCAGGTTGTCCCTTCAATTTGTACAATCCTCCCTCTTGCTCTCCAATCACCACTGCATCATCAATAGTTTTACCCTTTGTCCACATTAGGACTTGGCCATATACAAATGCAACCCTTATGCCTTTTGCACCCAATGTGGAGATGGAGAGTAGGTTCTTCTTGAGCCCAGGTACAAATAACACATCTTTCATCTTCAAAGACTTTCCAGAGTCTAGGTTGTAGGAGGCTTCCCCACTTCCTTTGATAGGATATTTATAATCATCCCCAAGTTTCACCTTATGGGGTAATTCATGTTCAGATAGATTTACAAAAGATTCTTTAAACCCGGTCATGTGTTTAGAAGCCCCACTGTCAATCAGCCAATCATTACAACCATGAGAAATAGTCCCTGTGAGGGATGAGATTATAACATATTCATGTTCACTAGATGAATCATCACTTTCTGCTCTATCCTTCTTCCTGGGAGGTTCATCATCCTCAGCAGCATGAGCATGATATCTTCTTTTGTTATTCTTCTTCTTCTTGAAGGAGTTGTTGTTGTTGTTATCCCTTTTGTTCTTGGGACAATCCGCAGCAAAGTGTCCCTTCTCATTACATGTGAAGCATCCCAGATCCTTGTTATTATTTTGATGGTTGTGATTGGATCTCTTGTAATGAGAGTGTTCCTTCTTGGGCTTGCTTCTTTTAGTGTGGGCTACAAGAGCTTGATCTTCATTCCCCATCTTTTCTTCTCAGGACACAAGCCTTGCTTCTTCTTGTGAACATTCCTCTTACAGTCTACTGAGGGAGACCAACTTATTTCTTGCATAGATTCCTTGGATAAATGAATCCCATGATCTAGGTAGGCCATTTAGTGTGGTCATGACAACTTCACCATTGTCCACAATTTCATCCATAGCTTTAAGCTGTTCCTTGATCTGAGAGACCTTAGAAGAATAAGATTGAATGGTCTCTCCATTCTGAAGCTTTACTCCTTTCAATTGGTTATGCAGGGTCATCTTCTGATTTATGTTCTTCCCTTCAAATAGGTTGGTGAAGGAATCAAACATCCCCTTAAGTGTCTTCAGAGATGACACATGTGGGATGAGATGGTCCTTGATAGAATCAACAATGATTCTCTTTGCCTTGACCATGTTCCTTTTGTGAAGAGCCTTACCCTCTTCTCCCTCTGGGACAGGGACCTCTTCACTTATATAAGTGTCCAACTCATTTTCTTCCAGGATTAACCCAATCCTAGCAGCTAATCCTCTTCCTCACATGTAAGCCACTTTCCGAGTGATAGAAGAGTGAGTAATGAGATGATCAAATAGAGATCTCCCGATCTTTATTTATACTTGTGCTGTCCTTCCCAATAAACCAGTGGGGCCGACTTGTATAACTTAGCCTAATAACCCATGGTTACATTAATTCGGGCTGACCCCTTACTAGTTGGTCTAATAACCCATCAGCAAGTTACAATACTTGCGACACTTGTCAATACAAAAGACGACACTTCCATATAGAGGAATAATACATCTCTATAGGAGTATAATAAAATACATAGATGAAATACATTTCGAAGTTGCATATACATCAACAGCTGTGATTGGAGAGCAAGAGGGAGGATTATACAAATTGAAGGGCCAACCAGAACAAGCCATGTTCCATGACTCAGTAGAGCCAAGTGAACTTTGGCATAGAATGCTTGCACACATGCACTATAGGGAATTACCAATTGCAAGTAAAGTTGTAGAAGGTCTTCCTGAAACCCAGAGAAAGCATGAAGGAATTTTCAAAGGTTGTGCAAAGGGAAAGAACACCAAGAAGACATTTCCAAGCAGGAAAAGAAAGGCAAAAAGAATCTTGGAAATCATCCACTCTGATGTATGCGGTCCGATGTCATCTAGTTCTTTGAGTGGGTATGTATACTATGTTTCCTTCATTGATGATTTATCTAGGAAGACTTGGGTTTACTTCTTGAAGAACATAGATGAAGTATTTGACAAATTCAAGGAATTCAAAGGCTTGATAGAAAACCAAACTGACATGAAGATCAAGATATTCATATCTAACAATGGCGGAGAATTTACTTCAGGAAACTTCAAGAAGCTATGCGGTGATTCAGGGATTAAGAGGGAGTTGACCACTTCTTACAATCCACAACAGAATGGGGTTGCCGAAAGAAATAATAGGACAATCATGGAAGCAGCTAGGGAAATGCTTCATGACCAAGATCTATCCATGCACTTATGGGCAGAAGCAGCAAGAACAATAGTATATGTGCAGAAAAAAACACCTCATAAGATACTTGACAACAAAACACCAGAAGAAGTGTTCACTGGTAAGAAACTAGAAGTTAGCCATCTCATAATATTTGGTTGTCCAGTATACACTCACATCCCAAAAGAAAATAGGACAAAACTAGATCCTTCAGGAAAGAAGGGCATATTCATGGGTTATAGTGAAATCTCGAAGGCTTACAAAATCTACTTCCTAGTATTCAAGAAGATTGATATCAGCAGGGATGTAACATTTGATGAAAGCTCAACATACATCAAATCGAGGAAAACACCAGTTGAAGATAATTAAGAACCCAGAATATCCAAAACTCAAGACACCACCAAGAATGAAGCAGTTCCTAAAGAAGATCATGAAATGGAAGATCCACAACAACCTGTAGATCCACCCTGTGAGAAGGAATCTCATAAGAGGAAACCGGCATGGGCTAGAGAGCTCATCCAAGATGTAGAAAGGTTTGGCATTCCAGAAGAGGAACACAGAGAAAGGAAAAGTACAAGATCACATACTGGCTATGTTGCTTTACTCTATGACATAATGAACAAAGAACATTCCAGTTATGAAGAAGCAACATAAAAGAAAGAATGGAAGGATGCCATGGTCAAGGAATATCAGTCGATCATGAAGAATTATGTTTAGGATGTGGTCCCAAGACCAGATGGGAAGTCTATGGTGACTTCCAAGTGGATCTATAAGATCAAGCATGCTGCAGATGGCAGCATAGAGAAATATAAAGCAAGGTTTGTAGCTCATGGATTCTCCTAGAAGGAAGGGATTGATTATGAAGAGACTTTTGCTCCTATGGCCAGATACACTTCCATTAGATCAGTACTTTCTTTGGCTACAGTGATGAAATGGAAGGTACACCAGATGGATGTCAAGACTGTTTTCTTGAATGGTGTAGTTGAAGAGGAAGTGTATGTGGAGTAGCCACTCAGGTTTGAGACACATGAAAGAGGGACTCATGTGTGCAAACTGAACAAAGCCCTGTTTGGTTTGAAACAGGCACCCAAGACTTGGTATGGTAGGATAGATGGCTTCCTATCTAGTTTGGGCTTTACTAAGAGTAAAGCAGATTCCAACCTTTATTACAAGTTTGAGGAAGGAAATCTAGTAATACTATTTCTATATGTGGATGACCTGTTCCTGACAGGTAAGGATGGATTGATTGTCGATACGAAGAGGAAGCTGGCTACCGAGTTCGAGATGAAGGACTTGGGTATGATGCACTACTTTCTTGGTATGGAGGTGTGGCAGACTGCAGATGGAATCTTCCTTGGACAAGGGAAGTATGAAGTAGAGATCCTGAAGAGGTTCAGGATGATGGACTGCAAGGCCATGGCCACACCTATGGAATCAAACCTGAAGCTTATGTGCAATGCTTCATCTGAACTAGTTGATGCTACGATGTATCGTCAGATGATTGGGTCCTTGATGTACTTGACGAATACAAGAACAGATATCTGCTTTGCGGTGAACACCTTGATCCAGTACTTGACAGATCCGAGACATGTTCACCTGATAGATACAAAGCATATTATGAGGTAACTAAAGGGTACATTTGACTATGGGCTCAAGTATGAGGAGAATCAAAATTTTAACCTAGAGGGGTATGTTGATTCAAATTGGGTAGGCAAAACCATTGATCAAAAAAGCACTTTGGGGTGCTACTTCAGTATGGGATCCGGTTTGATCTCTTGGTTTAGTAGGAAGCAGTCCTGTGTGGCACTAAGTACAACTGAAGTAGAGTATGTTGCAGCTTTTTCGACTAGTTGTGAGGTAGTATGGCTTAGGAAGCTAGTATCTAATTTGTTTGATCTCCAGTTGAGTGCTACTTGTATATATTGTGACAACCAGAGTTGTGTGAAGTTGTCGGAGAGCCCAGTGTTCCATGACAAGTCAAAGCACATTGGGATCAAGTATCACTATATTAGGGATACCGTGCAGAGAGGAGAAGTGAAGCTCTTGTATGTTATGATGGACGAGCAGATAGCCGATGTGTTGACCAAGCCACTTTCAAGAGTGAAGACATACAAGTGGCGGGCCTACATCCAGTATGAAAAAGGACTGGATCTGTAGAACTTCCTATGATGAGTATATTGGAGATTGATTGAGATAGCAGTAGTGATGATGATTCGATGATGATGGTTCGATGATGATGATCCAGTGTTGATGATCTAGAGAAGAAGACTTGTGCTAGAAGATCTGTGTCGAGCAATACCTTTCTAGTTAAGAGGGAGTGTTGATGTATATGTAACTTTGGAATGTATTTCATCTATGTATTTTTGTACTCCTATAGAGATGTATTATTCCTCTATACAGAAGTGTTGTCATTTGTATTGACAAGTGTCGCAAGTGTTGTAACTTGCTGATGGGTTATTAGACCACCTAGTAAGGGGTCATCCTGGATTAATGTAACCATGGGTTATTAGACTGAGTTAGACAAGTCGACCCCACTGGATTATTAGGAAGCTCATGACAAGTATAAATACAGAGCAGGATCTCTCTATTTGATCATCTCATTATTGACATCTACACTACTCGGAAAGTGGCGCACTAGTTGAGGAGGAGGAGCACCTGCTAGTAGAAGACTATCTCTTGTACTTTGGTTGTATCATTGCTCTTTCTATCTTTGAGGAAGTTGTGGGGTTTTTCACCTTTATGGTTTTCCCCAGTGAAACTCTATGTGTCCATTGTCTGATGTGATTTCTTGATATGCTTGATACATGCTTGATATGATTGATATGATATACATGTTATTCTCTCAGTAAAGATCCTAGAGTATGTTTAATTAATGCTCAAAATCTAACAATAACTACGCTGAATCTCTACTGTATTCACCAGTTAGCTACGAATTCGTCAAACTATGTGTTTCTTCTTCACAACCGCGCACTTGTATTCCAATTAATCAATGTGCAATTAACATTCACATACATATAAATTAAGTACAAATACTCACATAAACTTGAATACAAAACATGTGATAAACTCATACACATAAACAAGAAGGATCGACAACCCCTTCTATGATGATTGCTCATTCTATGATCGATCCTTATATCAAACAACTCTATAAAATATGCATTTGATCTCTCATGGATAATGCTAGCAGATTTGTTCTTAATCAATCAATTGATTTTGAAAATGAGGGTCGTTCCTTAACCATCTATCATTAGCATGAACATTTGCAAGTATACATATAATATTAAAACACTAATTTATAATTATAGACATTGTATACATTCTTATATTGACTACTTAATATTGATTGTTTTGCAGATAAAGCATGGATGCCTTGTTGAGCTTCAATAACTACCAGGAAATCCCTTTCTTTGAATTGACAAAAGATCACGACCTTCACCTATTCACAAATGGATGGTATGTTGAGATGGAAGAACCTGATAATTTTTACCCGGATTTATATCTTTTCTACTTGGATTACGAGAGAGCTTGGACTAGAGCTGGAATAATGACATATGCGGATCTCAATGAATCTGATGAAAAATTGCAAGTTCAAGTTGAAGCGGTCAATGGTGAAAAGTGTTTCCTTCTTGTTGTTGCATCAACATCCCCCCCCAATTTTTTGTACATATTGGGGCCCCTCCTTTCATTTTTTGCAGAAAGTTTGCCTTAAGAAGCCATCCCAGCTGTTATCTTTGTTTTTCAACAGAAAATCTTGCCATGAACCACTCCAAGTTTGCCAGAAAATCTTGTTTCTCAACAGAAATCTTTTCTATGAAATCTTCCTGAAAAGTCGCATAACGATTTGATAAAGCCCTGCAGTGGCGGAAGCCTTTGTAAAAACTCTCGAAAGAAGACTTAGAAAATTTCGTTGGAAAGTTGCAGAAGCCATTCGACAATCCTTCCATAAACGGCGAAGCTCTTCGTTCAAACCTTCCGCAAACGCGAAGGGTTTCAATTTTTCCTCCCGAAAGGCGGAAGCCTTTGTTTAAGCCTTCCGAAACGGAACATAGAAAATTTTCCCAAAAAATTATGGAACCTTTCAAACTATCTTCCCGTAGTTGTGTTTCTTTTGAGTTTTCAGCAGAGGGGCGGAAGCCTGTGTTTAAACCTTTCGAAAAAGAAGGACTTAGAAAATTTTTGAGAAGTCGCGGAGCGTAAGAAGGAAGCTCCGCGGAACCGTTCAGCGTTTGCTCTCGAAACGGCGGGAACTGTTCGCATAAACACTCTGGAGAAGCTTATATTTCCCTCTCGTCGTTGCAGAAATTTTTTGGGAAAGTCTCCCGACACTTCGGAGCCTTTCGGGCTATCTTCCCTTAGTTTCGGAAGCCCAATTGCACAAACCGCTCGAAAGGTCTTAAGAAATTGTTATGGAAACATCACGGAAGTGTTTGAGTTATCTCTGCCGAAGCGATGGGCGCTTTTCGTAAAATCCTCCCGAAACTCGGAAGAGAACTTAGGAACTTTCTTTGAAAATTTGCGGAAACCTTTGATTTTTTCTCCCGCAGTTGCGGAAACCTTCACAAAAGCTTTCCGAAATGCCGAACAACGGAAGTCTATTGCGGAAAATTTCACCATATCTTTCCGAAATCCCTCGAAAAGGACTTAGAAAATTGGTCGAAAGTTGCGAAACTCACCGAGAGAATGTTGCGGAAGCCTTCAACTTACCATTCTAAAAAGGCGTCGCCATTCGTTAGCTCGTTCCGAAAGGGAGGAAGCCATTGGCGAAAGCTCTCCACAATTTTGGAGGCCTTCGCGCTAGCATCCCGAAAAGGGCTGCCGAAAGAATTAAAACATTCACGTCCTTTTGCGGGGAGCCTCACCAATCTCTCCCGAAACACCGGAGAAGTTCAGCGGAAGCTTCCGCGTTGTACTTCCAAACGAGTTGAGCTTTGCGGAACGTTTAGTTTTATCTTCCACGTCATGGAGGCCTTTTGCGGGGGCCATTCACCTTTTTTTCCTTCCACATCGGTGGGTGAAGTTCACAAGTTTGTCCCGCAGGAGGCGGTCGTGCGCAAATCGAGAATATTTGATTTGATGCCAAAGTACCCGTATTAAACCGGTTTTAAATGCGCCACCCACCCTGCACGTGCCAGCTTATTTAAATAGACGGTGGGGGGCTCCAGCCAAACACGTTGTTATTTCTCGATTGGAAGATTTGTTGGGCGCCACGCAACCGCTCCAGCTCAGCCTACTTGTCCACGTTCACGGCCACCTCATTCAGCTGTCTTCACGGTGCTAGGTAGGAATTTTAACCATTCAATTTTCCTCTCCTACGCGTTAGATTACTATTGGATTGTCCTTGTTTTGTTCCAAGTTGGATTTTCACGGGCAAAGTGCTCGTCATGGGCCACTTCGCCCGTCAAATTACCGTCGAAATTTCATTTCTTGTTTCTGTCATACAAAACATAGAAATATTAAAATGTTTTGAGCGTCAACTCTGATGCGTAGACTTGTTCCAAATTCCTCCCCGGGCCGCGTACTTCATTTTTCAAAAAAAAGAGAAACTACCGAAACCCCATGGATTGTTCGTATCCACAGCCGAAAACAAGCTATAGCCACCCGGGCCTTTTATAAATCTAAGTCTCGGCCAGCCGCTACCCCATTTAGATCCTAAGCATGGCCATAAGACCTCACGTCAAATGCGATAACTAGACCCTGGCGGCCGGCGGAACCCTCGCTTGTTCATGAATACGAAAGCGACCCCATCCTTGCCTATTCATAAATATGAAAACGGCTCCCTATTTCGTCATAGAGTTATTTCACCCCTGACTTCCCGGCCATTTGTCATTTGAACCGCAACCATGGCGATAGAAACCACCCCCCTAGAGCTGGGGCAAAAGCAGGTTGCTTCCGCAATGCGCTTATACTCGCAGGGACATTCCAAACCCGCCACTTTAAAAGAATTAGAATGTTTAAAATTAGATTGGAGTGGTGTGTTTGCTTCCTAAAATGCAGCTTCACATTTTGGTTTGATCTCATTCACATATTAAAACAATGATGTTCTCTGTTAAAATCTCACAGTATGTTGCTCAATTTCATGATGACTTGTATATGGGTGCTATCAGGGATAAGTCAAAAAGCCGAAAGTTGGTAAGAAGAAGGCTAAAATGACCGAAAAGAAGCCTGCGCCACTTAAAACTGAGACCTCACTCCAGGATACTAGGGGCACCACTGGTGTTCCTCCATAAATCAGATGGGGTGACATTTACAGGATGATCCAAGACCACGATGCCCCAGACATGTTGTTAGAAGAGGGGCCAATTTATCTAAATATCAAAGCCTCAGGCATAACCAGAGCTGCTACCCGCCCTGAACTATTCCCCTATGCTGAAGTGATCGGATGGATACTCCAACATGCCGATGCTGAAGGAAGAGTGATAAATGACAGCGGGAAAGTGGCCATTGCCTCATTTCACCCCGCCTACCTCGCCGCAGCCTACAAATTTCCCCGCTCCCAACAATCTCTAACTGATGAATGGTTGGGCAAAATGAACAATGTTGAGATGGCCAAAAAGCTATTGGTCGCAGGCAAGCATTTGAGAAAGAAAGGAAATGATGAATACGATGTACAGAATCTGAGACCTCCTTTCAGGTTGATCGCCTTGATGCTATGCAGAATCTTCGGCATGCCCGATGGCACCGTGTATAAGATTCAGTGGGTCCCTATTATCCACTTCATGGCGTTTCAAGGAACTGTTTTTGACTGGGCCACTCTCCTGTTAGATAGTTTGGCCTCAATGATAGTTGCTGCAAGAGAAGGACTAGCTTTGAAGAAGGCATAATTTTTTATGTCCTCATATCTGATTGATTGTATTTTGGCCAAGGTGGACTTCCCCAAATTGGGCTGCACATGGGATAAGGCCACCACCCCGGTTTATACCGCTTTCAAGATGATGTGGGCCCATAATTACAAACCAAGCTACAAACTCATCTGTGAGGGGTTCATCATGCCCCTATATGAGAATATATTCAAGGAGGATCCCAACTGCTTGTCAGAGAACGCTGTGGAAGTCCTTGAGAATTACGGTGATTTTTACTTTTCAGAGCAAGGCACCTACCTCAGAATGTTTGGAGGGACTAGAGCTCCATACATTTTGCCGCAGTATGCCACAGATTATGTGGTCCTTAAGGAAGCAGTAAGACAAATCTTCCTGGATGGAATTGGAGCAGTGCTCCCCAAATAGCATCAGGCTTCCTTTCCCCCTCTACCTTTCTGCATTGGTGCTTACAAGTTCTCGGGGGTTGCCCCAGCCGAAGAGTTTGTGCAGGAGCTGAAAGCTATCCACTTCGGTGAGGTGATCTTCCACAGGAATGACAGGAAGGGAAGAGTGGCCGAGCATTGTAGGGAAATCTACGCTCATTTTGAGTACTCTCACTATCCTGATGCCGAGGAAGAGGTGTTCAGGGGGATCAGCAACATGGCTGAGATGCGAACCTTTCGCCAAGGCAGTGGAGCAAGTTCTAGCTCCACCAAGATCCAGAAGACCAGCCAGCAGAAGGAGAAAGAAGCTGATGATGCCCGAGCTCAGGAAGAGCTCAGACTAAGAGAGGAGGCCAGGTTACTCCAGGAGGCTGAAGAAGCCAGGTTGCAACAGGAAGCTGAAGTGGCAAGAATGCAGCAGGAGGCCGAAAGTGAAAGGCTACAGAAAGAAGCCGAGGAAGCCCACCAATAGAAGGAGGTTGAAGATGAAAAGCAACAAAAAGCAGATGAAGGTCAGCCACAAGTCAAAGGTGGGGAAGTAGGACAGGAAGCTGAACGGAAAACGTAAGAGGAGCTGAAATCAGGGGAAGATGCCAAAGCAAGTGGGTCCGGTGTCAGAGACATGGAAATAGACGCATCTCAAGCAGGTGGCTCTGGTACCCAAAATGAGGGAGTAGATCCAGTTCAGGAAGTCCGGACCCCACCTGCTGAAGAAGAAATGGACATTATGGACCATCCAATTGTCCCGTACACTCCATCGGGAAAACATGCGGTGTCGAGGTGGAATGAGTTTGTCTATGATAAGAAAAGGAAAGCAATGGTCCTTAAATCAGAAGAGAGGATCAAAATCCCCTTCAATGAGGACATCAATACCCACCGAGAGGTCACTATAATGCAGAATACAGATCAAGATCCCTTTGTTATGGCATCCGTAGCTGTAGAAACAGCAAAAGCATCACTGGACAATGTAGGGGTTATAGTTAGAGAAAATATATTAACCAAGAAGAGAGCTCGTGCGCTAGAACATACTATGGCTAATGAACAGGCCCACAAGGATCTGGTGGTGAACAAGTTTAATTTCCTGTACGCCGAGCATAAAGAGTTATCATATAAATATAACCGGTTAGAGGAAGAGAAGGAGCAGCTATCAGTCCTGATGATGATAGAAGAAGCAGAAAAGAATGATGCAGTAGCAAGAATGTCCCAGCTTGAAACAGACAAGCGGGCATTAGCTGAGTGGTTAGAGCAAGCTGAAAGCATAACGATGGACATGTCTCCCTTCCATGAGCTGTCCTGCAGCATCCTGAAGCAAATGCATGAAACTCAGGAGCTAATCACTAATGAGGTTTGCAAGCTCAAGGCCATGGTGGTCAGGTTAAAAGAAATTAATGCGGAGGCCCATAGGCTCAAAGCTAAGAATACCTATGTCAAGGAAAATATCATGAGTCAGATGGCATGGAGAGAAGGAAAAGGGGGTTTCCCCACGCATCTGCCATTTAAATCTGTGGATGGTTTTAATGAGGACATAGCCCTTTTGGTGTTCGGCAGGAACTGTGCCAGTAAGCTGATAGCCAGTGTGCAAAGAACTACGGATAAGATCGATGGTCTGTAGCAAAGAATCAAGGGAGTGCATGATAAGTGAAAGGTGAGTTTCCCACAATCCCTCGATGACTTCCCGGATTCAGAACAACGCTTGGCTGAGCTAAAGGAAGAGCTGGGCATCCAAACCGAATACATGAAGAAAATTGATGTCCTAGCAATTGATGACTTACAACATTATGTTGGAATGTCATCAGTCCACGATCATTTGCTCAAAGAAGTGCATCAAGCTGCAGTAGCAGAAGTTCAAACCATTGGAGTTGAGCTCGGGAAGAATGTGACTTCTTAGAAAATCTTGTTCCCTGCTGCAGCAAACGTAGTCATAAGGGACACATGTATGTGGTATAGCTACATAGAGGAGGAGGAGAAGAAAGCTGCAGCAGTAGCAGGAGCAACAGCAGTTCCAGAATCTTCTCTCCCAGCAGCCATTCCAGCAACAACAGTGGGCTCAATTCCCTCTTCCCCAGCAGTGGCAGAAATTCTAGCCAGCTCAATCCCTTCTTCCCAAGTAGAAGCAACAGCAACAATTGGTTCGAGTGTCTCTTCCCAAGAAGCATCAGCAGCATCAATTGACTTGGGCGATCCTCTCCCAGCTGAAGCTCACGCACAAGAATGACAGCACGGATATTAGAACATTATTTTTGCTATATTGTATTTTTTAAAACTCTCAAATATATAAAGCGTGAACTATGGGACAGTTGTCCATTCCCTTTTGTTAAATATTTTGTAAAAGAAGTAGTCATTTTTTGGTCTGTTATAGGAGAAATTCCTGTAAGTGAGAGGTGGAAGAGGCTAGGTGGCAGCCCAAAGGGCGATTTTGTATTTATAAATAGGAGCTAGGAAGAATATGAAAGGACTTTGGCAGGGAATGAATTTTGGAGGCCTGTACGAGCTACCTTGTATTGGTTCTGTAAAATCGAATTTTCTAATAAAAGCCTGGGAGATGGACATTTTTAATGGGAACAAAATATGGATGTGTATTGGATTATTCTGATTGCTTCCATATTGTAATGTGAGAAATTTCTTGTTATTTGAACTATTTCTTTGCAACGAATGATTTTGCTTCTTCCTGTGTAATTGATTTCTCTATTTCATGAGCAGTGAATGTGTTTATATTAAATCAGAAGCTATCTTCTGATATCTTTATCATGGCTGTAGCTTTCTCTTTCTGATGTAATGGCTATCCATTCTTTCTTTAAGATAACTCCTATAGCTCATTGTTCATCCTTTAAATGTGCTCCTTGCAGGGATAATTAGTTTTATTTCATGTGTTTCTTTATTAGATCTAGATCTGTTCTTTCAGTTTGCACCTAGATTAAATAATTTTGCTTCTCTGTTTCATGAGCAATAGATGCGTTTTATATTAAATTAGAAGCTATCTTCTAAAGATCTTTTATCTTGCTGTAGCTTTTCCTGTAAGAATCGATGGCTATATGTTCCTTTCTTTATGATATCTGTTACAGCTCATTGCTCATCCTGTGAATGTGTCCCCTATAAGGATAGGTAGATTTACTTTAGTTTTAGACTTAGATCTGTTTCAGTTTTCATTTAGATCAGATATAAATTAGGCACTTGCATCTCATTAAAAGACATAAAATACAAAAGAAAGGTGGATCGGGCCATAACCGGTATAATTGGAATTGAACTCCAAACCCACGGTTGCCGGAACAGCTAAATGGACGGATTCCCTATACCAAACGGGAGATAATCTAATTGGGATCATCTCTCGGGGAGAATCCCTTTCTGATTGATGCTACGATATCCGAGGCATTAACAGTTTTTTGGCGCTAGAAGGAGGGCCTGAACCTCTGTGGCATACGGAGCAAAATCTCCAACTGCCATAGAAGACACTGAAAACCCGCTTAAAGAAAGCATTTCAAACATCCCATATCTTGAATTATCAAATCAAGAACACCTCATTTCTGACCCTGAGCCTCAAGAAGCTTTATACGCTGTCCCTTTCACAGAAATAGAGGATTTGAGAAGACATACCAGATCCTACATTAGGAAGCTAGGTGGTTTAAACGCTATCAATTTCCTCCCTAAGAAAACTACCCCTAGAAAAGAGCCACAGTATACCTGAGATTCGATTCTCGTTCAAAGTTTTGAAGAACTTGTGAATCTGACTTTGGAAGAAATTTCAGACACTCTTAACAAGGCAGATCTTGAAAACTCAGAAAAAATTTTAGACCAAGAAAACCTTGAAGAACTTATTACTCCAAAGATTACCCCCCAGAATTCACCATACAATTCTCCGCCAGGGTCTCCACGTCCAAACATGGTTGTACCTGCTTGGAGAGCAAGGGGAGTGCTGAACCTAGCTGGGCCATTCCATAATCTCCCTAAAAACCCAGAGAAGGTCTTGCCTAAGTTCGATCAAGGGAAAGCCATTTCGGTGGAAGACCATCTCAAGAGTTTTTACTTAGCTCTGAACCTTTTGAATGTACAACATGAAGACGTAGTCTACAGGTTGTTTCCATATACATTCGAGCCAAAAGTATCATCCTGGTACTTTAGCCTACAACCCAGCTCAATCTCTAGTTGGGATGAATTCGAAAAATGTTTTTTAAAGAAATACGGAAACCAAAAGACTGTGGCCACACTTATGGAAGAACTCTTATCCATGAGGATGGAAAAGAAAGAAAAGGTTCAAGATTTTAATCAAATATTCACAACGATGTTAAATAACTTCAGTGAAGCTACAAAACCAGTAGAGGAATCTCTGATTGAATACTATACAACCGCTCTTGATGGACCCATTGCAATGTTCGTAAAACGATCTAAGAAAACTACCTTGATAGAGAACTTTGAGGAAGCTAGAAAGGTAGAAGAAGAAGCTGATAGCATTGCTAAACATGCCTTAGATGTAGAACCAAAACCAACAGCTAGCAAAAAACCTTTGCTGCTCACTAGAGCTAAAGAAGAGCCATCTACAGACATGGAAAATGTAGTCAAGATGATGCAGAAATTATCGAATAAAATTGTAGATCTCGAGAAAGACAAGGCTGCTAGCACATCTAGGAAGCCTTTCAAGCCATTTTATAAAAGAAGGGAAGATGGTGACCAAACTCATCCACCAATGAATACTGCCCCTATTTTAAACTTGAATGAGACTGGGATGGAAAATTTCTGCACTTTTCACCAAGAACCACATTCGGAAAAGAGCTGCCCGCAATGGATTAACTCCATGGCTTAGTCATGAAACAAATGCTAGATTCACAAATCCCAGACCAAGATGATCCTCTAGAAGAGTCGAGCCCTGAGTTACAAGAACCAACCCCGGACACAACTATGGTGTTTTGGGATTGGGTGCCTATGACTGAATTAGCTGAAGAGGATCCCATAGATAGCTCTCCCTCCCCGGTAAACGTTGCTACTCGCAGCAAAGGCCCTATTGCGGATCCTGTGCCAAGCACGGCCCCCCTTAAGCCTAAAGTTTCAAAAGAACCGCCTAGGAGGCATATAACAATCATTCCACCACAGCCCAAAGTTAACCAAACAGCGACCAAGCAGCCAAATGCTGACTCCATGGTTTAGCCACACAAGGTCTCAACAAGCAAAACAGATCAGCCAACTCGAATTGGGAACGAATCCGGCATAGGATACGATATTATTGAAGATATCAAGAAGTTCAAGGAAAATGTGTCAATATTTGACATGTGTAGCCTGCCCCATCAACGAGACAAACTGCTGCATGTTTTACAACCTCAGACCAGCACTCCATTAACAGTTTCTCAAGACAATCCCGAAATTAATGAGGCTAGCATCGGTGGAAAGTCTAAATCTCAAACTTTGCCATTCCTATTGACTTTTGAAATTTTCAACCATAATGTTCACAATTGTTTGGTAGATTCTGGAGCATCCTCAAACGTTATGCCACTGTCAATTTCTAAGAAAATTAACGGGAAGCCTGTGCCGTCTCCAACCCAAATTATCCAATTAGATAGGACTGCTGTCAAGGTTATAGGGGAGATGAAAGATGTTCTAATTAGACTATCAGCTGACCCTAGAGTCTGTCAATTCATTGACATAATGGTGGTCGATATTCCTGAAGCTTATGGGCTGATTTTAAGTAGGGATTGGTCTACCAAGCTGAGTGGCTACTTTGCTACTGATTGGTCCCACCTATGGCTGCCTTATGAGAATAGGCAGAATCAGATTAAAGTTCTTAGGGAACGTCATATGAAGCAGAATGTAACTCAGTTAGAAGAAAAGAATGAGGCTATAGCTTTCTCATCCTTGGTTCTGGGGAATTATTTCTTAGAAATGGATCCGGGTAATTATCAATCTGAAGCCATTAGACATGAATCAGATAAACAATCCGATCTCCTTCATTTCTCTCGGACTGATGATGTTGATTGTAACATAGTCAATTTAGTTACTGATGTATATCACAAAGAAACTAACTTCGTTGAATCTAAAGATATTTTTTGGACATTATATTTTGATGGTTCTAAGACTCTGAAAGGATCTGGAGCCGGATGTGTTTTAATGGATCCAAAAAGAAACAAGTATTTTTTGTCTTGTAGATTAGAATTCGATTGTACTAACAACACCGCTGAATATGAAGCTTTGATACATGGACTAAAGAATGCCATTGGATTAAATGTTAAGTACTTGAAGGTCTTTGGTGACTCCGAGATAGTTGTAAGACAGGTAAGGGACACCATTCATTGTCTCTCACCTCACTTGAAGGGTTATCAGGCTGAGGTATGGAATTTAATTATGCATTTTGACGCATTCAATATAAAATCAATTCCTAGATTGCAAAATTCTGCAGCTGATTTGTTAGCAACATCTGCTTCTAGATTGGTGCCATCAAATAATAAATGCTCAATTGAATTGATTTTCAGGCCTTCCGTTCCCGATAACATCACAAACTTCAGAGTCTTTGACGATGATGAACATATTATCAGCTTTCTAACAAACGAAGATAGCTTTCAAGGAGTTGCAATAGATGAAGAAGAGCATGATGCTGATTTGAAGAAGAAGGATGAAGAGAAAGGAAATTTCATTCCAAAGGGAGTAAAATCCCTTGAAATGCTGTTCGATCTTCAAAATAAGTTCAAAAGGCCAGCTAATACCAAAACTAACAGCTCATCAATGCAACATGAGTTGGTTAATTTGGGTACCAAGGCAGAACCAAAATTTGTCAACCTTGGCAAATGTTGTTCACCAGGAGAAAGAGACAGGTTCATCAAATTGTTTAAACAATACAAGGATGTCTTCGCATGGACTTATGAAGATCTAAAAACGTATGACGTCCGCATTATTTAGCATGTTATACCAATGAAAGCGAGTGTCAAGCCATTTCAGCAGCAGTTAAGAAGGATGCATCCTACTCTAGAACCGCTGATCCAAAAGGAATTAGAGAAGCTCCTGGACGCTAAGATAATATTCAAAGTTCGGCATTCTGAGTGGGTTGCAAACTTGGTTCCCGTAAGAAAGAAGTTGGGACAGATAAGGCTATGCGTGGATTTCAGAAATTTAAACAAAGCTTCGGATAAATACAACTACCCCGTCCCTTCAATGGAACAAATCCTGCAAATGGTATCAGGATCCGAATTTTTTTCTCTCCTCGATGGTTTCTCTGGCTACAATCAAGTGTTGGTAGCCGAAGAAGATCGTCTCAAGACTACTTTCCGAACTAAATGGGGAACTTTCGCGTACAGAAGAATGCCATTTGGTCTGATAAACGCAGGAGCCACATTCCAAAGGGCGATGGATATTGCCTTCCGAGGATTGGGTGGGCAATGTGTTATTGTTTACTTAGATGATGTAACAGTCTTTTCAAAGAAAAGGGAAGATCATGTTGTTCATTTGAGGCATATCTTTGATCGTTGTTGAAAATACGGTATTTCCTTGAATCCCAAGAAGAGCGTATTTGTCATTCTCGAAGGTAAGCTCTTGGGTCATGTCATCTCCAAAGGGGGAGTGTCAATTGATCAAGAAAGAGTCCAAGCCATTAATAAGATTCCAATGCCTTACAACAAAAAATCTATGCAGTCTTTTATGGGCACCATCAATTTTGTCCGCAGGTTTGTTCCAGATTTCGCACAAATTGTTAAGTCGTTGCAACAGATGGTTAAACAAAGCATACAATTCAAGTGGACAGATTTGGAGAAGGACGCATTTAGAGATATCAAGGCGGCTGTAGCTAAGGCTCCTTCCTTAAGAAGCCCAGATTTTGATAAGGATTTCATCTTGTATACCTTTGCTTCGGATGACTCCCTCGCAGCTGTACTCACGCAAAAGGTGGAGCAGGGAGATGAGTACCCAATTTCATTTACTAGCACTGGTCTGCAAGGGGTTGAGCTGAATTATCCTGTGGTTGACAAGCATGCATATGTGGTCTTCAAAGCAATCAAACAATTCAGGCCATACATCCTGAAGAACAGAACTAAAGTCATAGTTCCCCACCCAGCTGTTAGATCTCTTTTCGTTCAAAAGGAATTGGGAGAAAGGAGAGGGAATTGGGTCACACCTCTTCAGGAATATGACTTGGAATTTAAACCATCCACGATCATCAAAGGACAAGGCCTGTGCATGTTACTTGCAGGAAACTCGACTGATGAAGAACAACATTGGAAGAACGAAGCTGAGTTAAATTCGGTTGAAGTGTGTCATATCTTCACAACTCCCCAGTCATGGTATAGGGATCTGGTGCACTATTTACAGCAGGGATATCTACCTGAGCACTGGAAATCTAAACAAAGAAGGGCGCTCCATTTGAAATCAGCACCCTATCAAATCATTGATGGGATACTGTTCAGAAATAATTATGATGGAGTTCTTCTTAGATGCCTAGAAAAGGAAGATTCGAGTAAAGTTGTGAAGGAATTGCATGATGGCCCTGGAGGTGGACATTATTCGGGAGAGACAACGGCACACAAGATACTAAGAGCTGGTTATTATTGGCCCGCACTGTTTCGATATTCCCACACATACGCACGGAACTGTGATGTATGTTAAAGAAGTGCTGGGAAGTTACCTAAGGCAGCAGGACCATTGCAGCCGGTTATCATCTCTGAGCCTTTTGAGCAGTGGGGTATAGATGTTATCGGAGAGATAAATCCAAATTCTTCATTGCAACATCGATACATCCTGACGGCTACCGACTACTTCACTAGGTGGACGGAGGCTATCCCTTTGTGCAAGGTCAATGAAGACGCGGTCATCAGCTTCTTGAAAGAGAACATCATAACCAAGTTTGGGGTTCCAATTTCCCTTGTTTTTGATAATGCTACTTATTTTTCATCTTGCAAGATAAATGAATTTGTTTATGAATGGGGAATCAAGTTGCATTATTCAGCCAATTATTATCCTCAGGGGAATGCATTAGCTGAATCCTCAAACAAGAATCTGATTCGAATTCTTAAGAAGACTGTGATAGAAAACCAGAGAAGTTGGCATGTAGCTCTCCCAAACGCCTTATGGGAAAATAGGGTGACCCCAAAGAATTCTTTAGGTGTTTCCCCTTTCACTCTTGTCTATGGCAAGGAATCCATCCTTACCCCAAACATCTTACTCCCATCCTTACAGTTATCCCAGGCCTCTCGCGGTTCTGGTAGCCAAGCCTTACAATCCAGGATCAATACCCTGCTTCAACTTGAAGAAGCCCGACAGAAAGCTAAAGATTGATTCCATCAACACCAAGACATATTTAAGAGATGGTTCGACAAGAGGAAGTCCGGTAAAAGAAGTTTTGAAGTTGGGGACTTAGTCCTGAAATGGGACCATAACCATGAGGGCAAAGGAATGCATACGAAGTTTCAACATCTATGCGTAGGCCCGTACCAAATTTCGGCAAAATTAGGCCCATCCACTTACAAATTAACAAATCTCGAGGGAGAAGAAGTAACCCTTCCTCTCAATGGCCTCGCTCTGAAACAATACTTTGAATAGTCTTGTTGAGACTTCCTGTACATAAATAAAGTTTTCTTTTATTATTGTCTTAGCTTTTAGTTGCTTTATTTTTCGGCCATTTTGTTTATTTCATTGTCGTTTGAACCTTTGCTACATTTTTTTGTTTTCTGAAAGCCCTTTTGGTTGAGTTCCCCTTCGAGGATAGCTCTTTCAAAGAAATATCGCAACCCATGAGTCTGGAACTATGCTCGAATGAATTCTGTTTGTTGTGCTCTCGCTGAAATGTTCAGAAGGAAGGAAGCCTACCCTGCTAGTCCTACTAATCATGTTTAATAGCAGAGACCTATGACCACCTTCACTACTATCGTTGGGCTCCACCCACTCTCACACTTTAAAGGCATCTCAATAAGGTTACCAAAGTTGGACCCATGGAAAGTAGCACACCTCAAGGACATAGGGTATTGAAATGAATCCATGTTGCAAATTTAACAGCCAAAATGGCTAATTTTCAAAAGGTCTGTTTCCCAGAGATTCTCGCCTCAATTAAAGCATGGCTGATACAAAAGCAAAAGACATGTAAAATCAAGAAGGTTGTCCAAAAGGCTCGGCCCAAAATGGGATCCTCTCCATCCGTGAGGATTGATCAAATCAATAAAATTTCCAACTCACACAAAAGGACATTATGGATTGAGGAGCCTAAACCAAAGATCATGTCCAAAGAAAATATCTCTGGAAGGCTCAAACAGCTAAGCTGTCCAAAGTACAAACATCCAAAAGGATGCAAGCAGCATGGGAATGAGGAACAAGAGCAATAATGTCCATGAGAGAGTGTTGCAAATTCTGTGGAGTCCGACAGTAGCAACCATCTGAAGGATGACCCTCCTAAAATGAATCTCATATGTTGGCCCTTTGAGAGTGGTGAAGATGTCTCTGTCAAATCTCCCCTTCCCCAATGGCTAGCAAGTAAAGTGCCTTCTTCCCCTCGCATGAATTTAAACACTCAGCTGAATACTGCACCTAAGATGGATGTCTTTGATGAGGTTTTGGACCATGAAGAGGAATTTTCCAGAGATCTGTGTTCGCCAGCGACTCGCCATTGTTGTTTCAGCAACATCCCCCCCAATTTTTTGTACATATTGGGGCCCCTCCTTTCATTTTTTGCAGAAAGTTTTCCTTAAGAAGCCATCCCAGCTGTTATCTTTGTTTTTCAACAGAAAATCTTGCCATGAACCACTCCAAGTCTGCCAGAAAATCTTGTTTCTCAACAGAAATCTTTTCTATGAAATATTCTTGAAAAGTCGCATAACGATTTGATAAAGCCCCGCAGTGGCGGAAGCCTTTGTAAAAACTCCCGAAAGAAGACTTAGAAAATTTCATTGGAATGTTACGGAAGCCATTGGACAATCCTTTCTCGAAATGGCGGAGTTCTTCATTCAAACCTTCCGCAAACGTGAAGGGTTTTAGGTTTTCCTCCTGAAAGGCGGAAGCCTTTGTTTAAGCCTTCCAAAACGGAACTTAGAAAATTTTCCCAAAAAATTGCGGAACCTTTCAAACTATCTTCCCACAGTTGTGTTTCTTTTGAGTTTTCAGCAGAGGGGCGGAAGCCTATGTTTAAACCTTTCAAAAATGAAGGACTTAGAAACTTTTTGAGAAGTCGCGGAGTGTAAGAAGGAAGCTCCGCAAAACCATTCAGTGTTTGCTCCCGAAACGGCAGGAACCGTTCGCATAAACACTCCGGAGAAGCTTAGATTTCCCTCTCGTCGTTGCGGAAATTTTTTGGGAAAGTCTCCCGACACTTTGGAGCCTTTCGGGATATCTTCCCGCAGTTGCGGAAGCCCAATCGCACAAACCACTCAAAAGGTCTTAAGAAATTGTTATGGAAACATCGCAGAAGAGTTTGAGTTATCTCTCCCGAAACGACGGGCGCTTTTCGTAAAATCCTCCCGAAACTCGGAAGAGAACTTAGGAACTTTCTTTGAAAATTTGCGGAAACCTTTGATTTTTTCTCCCGCAGTTGCGGAAACCTTCACAAAAGCTTTCCGAAACGCCGAACAATGGAAGTCTGTTGCAGAAACTTTCACCATATCTTTCTGAAATCCCACGAAAAGGACTTAGAAAATTGGCCGAAAGTTGTGAAACTCACCGAGAGAATGTTGTGGAAGCCTTCAACTTACCATTCCGAAAAGGCGTCACGATTCGCCAGCTCGTTCCGAAAGGGCGGAAGCCATTGGCGAAAGCTCTCCGCAATTTTGGAGGCCTTCGTGCTAGCATCCCGAAAAGGGCCTCCGAAAGAATTAAAACATTCACGTCCTTTTGCGGGGAACCTCACCAATCTCTCCTGAAACACCGGAGAAGTTCAGCGGAAGCTTCCGCATTGTACTTCCGAACGAGTTGAGCTTTGCGGAATGTTTAGTTTTCTCTTCCGCGTCCCGGAGGCCTTTTGCAGGGGCCATTCACCTTTGTTCCCCGAAACGGCGACAGCATTCTCCGTATCCTTCCGCATCGGCGAGTGAAGTTCATAAGTTTGTCCTGCAGGAGGCGGTCGCGCGCAAATCGAGAATATTTGATTTGACGCCAAAGTACCCATATTCAACCTGTTTTAAATGCGCCACCCACCCTGCACGTGCCAGCTTATTTAAATAGACGGTGGGGGGCTCGATCCAAACACGTTGTTATTTCTCGATTGGAAGATTTGTTGGGCGTCGCGCAACCGCTCCAGCTCAGCCTACTTGTCCACGTTCACGGCCACCTCATTCAGCTGTCTTCACGTTCCCAGGTATGAATTTTAACCATTCAATTTGCCTCTCCTACGCGTTAGATTACTAGTGGATTGTCCTTGCTTTGTTCCAGGTTGGATTTTGACGGGCAAAGTGCTCGTCATGGGCCACTTCGCCCGTCAAATTACCGTCGAAATTTCATTTCTTGTTTTTGTCATACAAAACATAGAAATATTAAAATGTTTTGAGCGTCAACTCTGACGGGTAGACTTGTTCCAAATTCCTCCCCGGGCCATGTACTTCGTTTTTCAAAAAAAAGAGAAACTGCAGAAACACCATGGACTGTTCGTATCCCCAGCCGAAAACAATCTATAGCCACCCGGGCCTTTTATAAATCTAAGTCTCGGCCAGCCGCTATCCTGTTTAGATCCTAAGCATGGCCATCAGACCTCACGTCAAATGCGATAACTAGACCCTGGCGGCCGTCGGAACCCTCGCTTGTTCATGAATACGAAAGCGACCCCGTCCTCGCCTGTTCATAAATATGAAAAAGGCTCCCTATTTCATCATAGAGTTATTTCACCCCTAACTTCCCCACCATTTGTTATTTGAACCGCAACCATGGCGATAGAAACCACCCCCCTAGAGCTGGGCCAAAAGCAGGTTGCTTCCACAACGCGCTTATCCTCACAAGAACATTCCAAACCCGCCACTTTAAAAGAATTAGAATGTTTAAATTTAGATTGGAGTGGTGTGTTTGCTTCCTAAAATGTAGCTTCACATTTTGGTTTTATCTCATTCACATATTAAAACAATGATGTTCTCTGTTCAAATCTCACAGTATGTTGCTCAATTTCATGATGACTTGTATATGGGTGCTATCAGGGATAAGTCAAAATGTCGAAAGTTGGTAAGAAGAAGGCTAAAATGACCGAAAAGAAGCCTGCGCCACTTAAAACTGAGACCTCACTCCAGGATACTAGGTGCACCACTGGTGTTCCTCCAGAAATCAGATGGGGTGACATTTACAGGATGATCCGAGACCAGGATGTCCCAGACATGTTGTTAGAAGAGGGGCCAATTTATCTAAATATCAAAGCCTTAGGCATAACCAGAGTTGCTACCCGCCCTGAACTATTCCCTTGTGCTGAAGTGATCGGATGGATACTCCAACATGTCGATGCTAAAGGAAGAGTGATAAATGACAGCGGGAAAGTGGCCATTTCCTCATTTCACCCAGCATACCTGGTCGCATCCTACAAATTTCCCTGCTCCCAACAATCTCTGACTGATGAATGGTTGGGCAAAATGAACAACGTTGAGATGGCCAAAAAGCTATTGGTCGTAGGAAAGCATTTGAGAAAGAAAGGAAATGACGAATATGACGTATAGAATCTGAGACCTCCTTTCAGGTTGATCGCCTTGATGCTATGCAGAATCTTCGGCATGCCCGATGGCACCATGTATAAGATTCAGTGGGTCCCTATTATCCACTTCGTGGCGTTTCAAGGAACTGTGTTTGACTGGGAAACTCTCCTGTCAGATAGTTTGGCCTCAATGATAGTTGCTGCAAGAGAAGGACTAGCCTTGAAGAAGGAAGAATTTTTTATGTCCTCATATCTGATTGATTGTATTTTGGCCAAGGTGCATTTCCCCAAATTGGGCTGCACATGGGATAAGTCCACCACCCCGGTTTATACCGCTTTCAAGATGATGTGGTCCCAGAATTACAAACCAAGCTACAAACTCATCTGTGAGGGGTTCATCGTGTCCCTATATGAGAAGATATTCAAGGAGGATCCCAACTGCCTGTCAGAGAACGCTGTGGAAGTCCTTGAGAATTACGGGGATTTTTACTTTTCAGAGCAAGGCACCTACCTCAGAATGTTTGGAGGGACTAGAGCTCCATACATTTTGCCGCAGTATGCCACAGATTATGTGGTCCTTAAGGAAGTAGTAAGACAAATCTTCCTGGATGGAATTGGAGCAGTGCTCCACAAACAGCATAAGGCTTCCTTCCCCCTCTACCTTTGTGCATTGGTGCTTACCAGTTCTCGGGGGTTGCCTCAGCCGAAGAGTTTGTGCAGGAGCTGAAAGCTTTCCACTTCGGTGAGGTGATCTTCCATAGGAATGACAGGAAGGGAAGAGTGGTCGAGCATTGTAGGGAAATCTACGCTCATTTTGAGTACTCTCACTATCCTGATGCCGAGGAAGAGGTGTTTAGGGGCATCAGCAACATGGCTGAGCTGCGAACCTTTCGCCAAGGTAGTGGAGCAAGTTCTAGCTCCACCAAGATCCAGAAGACCAGCCAGCAGAAGGAGAAAGAAGTTGATGATGCCCGAGCTCAGGAAGAGCTCAGACTAAGAGAGGAGGCCAGGTTACTCTAGGAGGCTGAAGAAGCCAGGTTGCAATAGGAAGCTGAAGTGGCAAGAATGCAGCAGGAGGCCGAAAGTGAAAGGCTGTAGAAAGAAGCCGAGGAATCCCGCCAATAGAAGGAGGTTGAAGATGAAAAGCAGCAGAAAGCAGATGAAGGTCAGCCACAAGTCGAAGGTGGGGAAGTAGGACAGGAAGCTGAATGGAAAGAGGAAGAGGAGCTGAAAGAAGGGGAAGATGCCCAACAAGTGGGTCCGGTCTCTAAGACATGGAAATAGATGCATCTCAAGCAGGTGGCTCTGGTACCCAAAATGAGGGAGTAGATCCAGCTCAGGAAGTCCGGACCCCACCTGCTGAAGAATAAATGGACATTATGGACCGTCCAATTGTCCCGTACACTCCATCGGGAAACAATATGGTGTCCATGTGGAATGATTTTGTCTATGACAAGAAAAGGAAAGCAATGGTCCTCAAATCAGAAGAGAGGATCAAAAGCCCCTTCCATGAGGACATCATTACCCACCGAGAGGTCACTATAATGCAGAATACAGATCAAGATCCCTTTGCTATGGCATCCGCAGCTATAGAAACAACAAAAGCGTCACTGGACAATGTACGGGTTATAGTTAGAGAAAATATATTGACCAAGAAGAGCGCTCATATGCTACAACAGACTATGGCTAATGAACAGGCCCACAGGGATCTGGTGGTGAACAAGTATAATTGCCTGTATGCCGAGCATAAAGAGTTGTCAGATAAATATAACCGGTTAGAGGAAGAGAAGGAGCAGCTATCAGTCCTGATGATGATAGAAGAAGCAGAAAAGAATGATGCTCTAGCCAGAGTGTCCCAGCTTGAAATAGACAAGCGGGCATTAGCTGAGCGGTTAGAGCAAGATGAAAGCATAACGATGGACATGTCTCCCTTCCATGAGCTGTCCTGCAACATCCTGAAGCAAATGCATGAAACTCAGGAGCTAATCACTAATGAGGTTTGCAAGCTCAAGGCCATGGTGGTCAGGTTAAAAGAAATTAATGCGGACGCCCATAGGCTCAAAGCTAAGAATACCTGTGTCAAGGAAAATATCATGAGTCAGATGGCATGGAGAGAAGGAAAAGGGGGTTTCCCCACGCATCTCCCATTTAAATCTGTGGACGGTTTTAATGAGGACATATCCCTTTTGGAGTTCGGTAGGAACTGTGCCAGTAAGCTGATAGCCAGTGTGCAAAGAACTAGGGATAAGATCGACGGTCTGTATCAAAGAATCAAGGGAGTGCATGACAGGTGCAAGCTGATTTTCCCACAATCCCTCGATGACTTCTCGGATTCAGAACAACGCTTGGCTGAGCTAAAGGAAGAGCTAGGCATCCAAACTGAATACGTGAACAAAATTGATGTCCTAGCAATTGATGACTTACAACATTATGTTGGAATGTCATCAATCCACGATCATTTGCTCAAAGAAGTGCATCAAGCTGCAGTAGCATAAGTTCAAAGCATTGGAGCTGAGCTCGGGAAGAATGTGACTTCTCAGAAAATCTTGTTCCCTGCTGCAGCAAACGTAGTCTTAAGGGACACAGGTATGTGGTATAGCTACATAGCGGAGGAGGAGAAGAAAGCTACAGCAGTAGCAGGAGCAACAACAGATCCAGAATCTTCTCTCCCAGTAGCCATTCCAGCAACAACAGTGGGCTCGATTCCCTCTTCCCCAACAGTGGCAGAAAGTCTAGCCAGCTCAATCCCTTCTTCCCAAGTAGAAGCAACAGCAACAATTGGTTTGAGTGTCTCTTCCCAGGCAGCATCAGCAACATCAATTGACTTGGGCGATCCTCTCCCAGCTGAAGCTCATGCACAAGAATGACATCACGGATATTAGAACATTATTTTTGTATATTGTATTTTTTAAAACTCTCAAATGTATAAAGCGTGAACTATGGGACAGTTGTCCATTCCCTTTTGTTAAATATTTTGTAAAAGAAGTAGTCATTTTTTGGTCTGTTATAGGAGAAATTCCTGTAAGTGACAGGTGGAAGAGGCTAGGTGGCATCCCAAAGGGCAATTTTGTAATTATAAATAGGATCTAGGAAGAATATGAAAGGAATTTTGGCAGGGAATGAATTTTTGAGGCTTGTACGAGCTACCTTGTATTGGTTCTGTAAAATCGAATTTTCTAATAAAAGCCTGGGAGATGGACGTTTTGCATGGGAACGAAAGATGGATGTGTATTGGATTATTCTGATTGCTTCCATACTGTAATGTGAGATCTTTCTTGTTATTTGAACTATTTCTTTGCAACGAATGATTTTGCTTCTTCCTGTGTAAACGATTTCTCTATTTCATGAGCAGTGAATGTGTTTATATTAAATCAGAAGCTATCTTCTGATATCTTTATCATGGCTGTAGCTTTCTCTTTCTGATGTAATGGCTATCCATTCTTTCTTTAAGATAACTCCTATAGCTCATTGTTCATCCTTTAAATGTGCTCCTTGCAGGGATAATTAGTTTTATTTCATGTGTTTCTTTATTAGATCTAGATCTGTTCTTTCAGTTTGCACCTAGATTAAATAATTTTGCCTCTCTGTTTCATGAGCAATAGATGCATTTTATATTAAATTAGAAGCTATCTTCTAAATATCTTTTATCTTGCTGTATCTTTGCCTGTAAAAATCGATGGCTATCTGTTCCTTTCTTTATGATATCTGTTACAGCACATTGCTCATCCTGTGAATGTGTCCTTGCAAGGATAGGTAGATTTACTTTAGTTTTAGACTTAGATCTGTTTCAGTTTGCATTTAGATCAGATATAAATTAGGCACTTGCATCTCATTAAAAGACATAAAATCCAAAAGAAAGGTGGATCGGGCCATAACCGGTATAATTGGAATTGAACTCCAAACCCACGGTTGCCGGAACCGCTAACCGGACGGATTCCCTATACCAAACGGGAGATAATCTAATTGGGATCATCTCTCGGGGAGAATCCCTTTCTGATTGATGCTACGATATCCGAGGCATCAACACTTCCATAGCTTGATCTTATGGTTTGTAATTATCAACCCGATCTAATGAAAAGTGGTCTCCATCCAGATTTGATTTCCTATTTGAAGCAAGGGTGGGTTTTTCCCTTGTATGATGTTTCTAATCGTTCGGGAATTGATACCGAGTCATCCTTGAAGAAAGGAATTTCGTCGATATGGAGGAAAAGAATGTTGGCTAGGAAAAATTCCTCCGTATTGCATTACATGAATATTAATAAGAAGCCGATAAAGGTATGCCATGAAAAGATTCTTACATACAACAGAAGAGTATTTCTCCAATATATTGTAAAAGATATGGACAAAACTTCCTTCAAACAACTCAAAGGAAGTCCTTCTAAAGTGATCCTGCAGAAAGTGACTAAGAGCTTCAAAAGTTCAAAAGAAGTTCAACACCAGCAAATCAAATACTTTTTGTTCAATGAGAAAGTTTTTTCCATTGACGTAACAAAATGTGTTGTTGCGCCTCCGCATTTACAATATCGAAAGGTTGATGACGAGGTCGTGCAAAAAATGGTTGTATCTCTTCTCCATACATTTACAATAACATTGAGAGATGCTATTCTATTGCCTTTCGATAAGGAGACCACATTGGCCTTTCTTCCTGGAAATGAAGAAGAAATTAATTTGCCATCAGTAATTTTTTATATATTGGATGGCCAACATACTATTTCTGTGCAGAAAATAATCATTGCAGATGATCGATATAAACAACTCCATTCAAGGTATCGACAACAAACAGCTCGTCTTCTACATAGAGACGTTCCTCAGCACACCATCAACAAATTATGCAAACAACAAAATTTGTCAAACAAGGAATTTGCAAACACTTCATTCATTTCTCAAGTTGCAAAATCAAGGGAGAAATGGATATCCTAAGGTACTCCATCCTGCCCGGGAAAAGGAAACGTTTCCAATGATGCGTGGTAGGTATAGAATTTTTCTTCTTATCAATCAAAGTCTTTACATTATTGCCTATGTTATGAAATTAGAAAATTAACTGGAATATTAAATTTTATATGTTCGCAGTCTTTCCAAGATGAATGTATGGATATCTTTCTTGTTCAAAATAAGGAGAGCCTTAAAGACAAGCTAACTCTTGTTTTGACATCGGATCAACTGTGGAGCAAATGACAGTCTGTATTCGATCTTTACAAAAGTGGCTCCTTGCTATGCTCGCCCAAGAGAATCACTGAGGATGATTTTGTTCAAAATAAAATAAAGAATTATGGCTCTAATTTTTTTAGACCATTGTGTGATCTTGATGAAGATGAATTGACCGCTGTGGTGGACAATATAATCAATGGATTGGTTTGGATGAGCACATCAGTTGCTAAAAATGTTTGCACACAAAATTTAAGTCAATATTGCAAATGAATCGAGGATGAGAGGTCAACTAGGAATTCGATCGTTGAATATTTCAAAGTTAACGATGTTCAAATTGATTAATCACAGACTGTCACTGATGATAACGTCATTGAAATATATAAAATTGCACCAAACCATGTCCAGCAACTGTGCAGTATTTTATGCTCTAGAAAGCAAGCAAAATATCCGAGTAAAAAGAGAAATAACGAATCTGAAGTGGATAATGGTACCAAAATACCAATTGATGCTCATAAAATATTGAATCTATATATCAATAAAGAGAGGATGGGTATGTGCATTGACGACATCGAAAATTGTTCATAGGTTGACTGTTAATGTTGTTATCCCGAATCTTTGGTCAACACACTCAAATTAATTCCATTCTTTGCTACGGCAGTCAGCTATTAACTTGTTGCTGTGGATATGTGTAATTATGATAGTCCATGGACAGAACAAGACATGCTTACGTTTTTGTACTACTTAGAAACAAATGAAGAGGCATGTGCTTGTATTTTTTTAGTTTATATGGAAAACTCTTGTATGATTTCTAAAGCTTTCACAAATTTCAGCAAGAAATCAAAAAAACATGTTACACCAAATCCTACAAAGGGAGTTTATAGAGAATTCTCCAGGGACTTGTTTATAGGATTCTTTATTATACAGTGTTGGAGCATTGGAAGGGATAAGGATATTTTATCTAATTCTGAAATTGATATGGATTGGAAAGATGAGGGCCTACCGATGATGCATTTACCTCGGCCCAAGGTTGACAATGCTAGTGTGAGAAGCCATGTGTTTTCAAAAGAAAGGACACAGGAATTCTGGGATCACATAGTTTCCAGACAGGTCACTTATCAAGGAACAGTTCTTTCGTTGTACGCAGGAGGTAGGCTTCTTCGTTCGTTGATGAGGGCTCCAGAAATAATAGCTATTTCTATTGTGGAGACAGTACAACAAGATCTATTTATGAACATTTTCTATCATGAATTGGGTGTAACATAAGTTATTTCTATTAACTTTTTCAGATGTCTTTGATTTTATTTTACTTTTCTAAAACCAGGTATTTCTGTTAACATTTTCAGATGTCTTGAATTTTAGTTTACTTTTCTCGGTTGGTTATCTTCAATCAATTCTTCAAATTCCTAGTCTACTACAGCTTCAAATAAAGAGCACACCCAGGTATCATCCAATGAAATTGTACTATCCGATGACGAAAGTGAATGTGATAGAGAATCCACTAAGAACTACCAAACAGGAGCACAAACTGGACAAGAAGGTAAAAATGTATTTTTCAAAGATCGTGGTTAAATTAACTAAATTATGAAAGGGGATAGTGACCTTGACTACTTGCAAAAAATTATATAAAATGTATACCTGCAAATTTCCAGGTCAACATGTGGATCATCCACAACTAGAGCTGGCATCGACGATGCCCCTGGATATTGGCTAGCAAATCATATTAGATAATAATGGACCAGGCGAGAGCTTGGACAATAATGAACAAGGCGAGAGCTTGGAAAATATTGAAACTGGAGAGGACTTCGTGTCAAAATGCAGTGTCTCCAGCGATGTTACTCACCAGTCAAATGTTGGCCTGCCATTGACGGGTAAAAGACAAAGAATATTTTCTACTTAAATTGATAAAACAAATTTATTCCAAAGTATATAATGGAAAGCAATATTTCTGTGCAGCTCCCCATACAAAAATGTTGTTGATATTAGAAATGAAAGGTTTTCTATTTCGCAAGATGTTATAGCTTGAAATGACACCTCTCCGTCTGTGATGACACTTGCTTCCCTTGGTCGCATGACGACACTTCTTGAGATCAAGTTCAGTCACACAACAGGACATTTGTGGATGGAGGAGTCATTTAGGACACTAATAATGGTTGAAATTACCTCATTCTTGACCCATTTGATGTATATGACCCTTAGGAACATTTTTCCAGACCAAACCATCTCCTAAAAATGAGCAGAAAATCTAGTTTTTGGCCATTTTTCAATATGAGCGCTGGTACATAGGCATGATAGTAGCGTGTATACCCTACTGAGCATGACTCCACTGTTTAAATAGTAGCATGTGTACGTGACTTTGTATATTGTAGAGTAGCGTACAGCCCTGTTTTGGTCAAAATCTTGAAATTCGAGTAAGTTAAGTTGGTTGGGAAACCTCATGAGTGGTTATAACTTCTTTTCCTCTTCCTCACTGACTATATAAGGAGGGTAGAAGGGCCATGTGAGAGGACTAAGCCCAATTACAAAGTTATGCTGGAGGAATGGAGACCCTCATCCCCCTCTCTTGTGCTTCAGTTTTGGTAAACCCTAGCACAGTTGATTAGAGGCTGGAATCCTTGGAGAATGGAAGTAGGAGACCTTGAATCTAGGTTTCGTGAAGTGCCAAGCTTGAAGGAAAGTATAACTTTATGTACTTGCTTTCATTCATTAATAAAGATCGAACGTTCTTCTCTTTCCAAATATGACCTATTAATGTGTCTTAGATTTGATTACTGTTTGATTATAGTTTGATGTCTCTTTATATTATGGATATCAGTATTATATATGTAGTCAAATGTATTTGAGAAAGGTATCAAGTTGTTTTGCAGGTCTGGGCATTGCGACACTGGATAATCATTGAAGAGCGAGGGAGGAAAATCTAGGATCAACCTTCTGAATAAGGTGACTACATCTCTAAACCCTAATCTCTTCATTTATTTGTTGTACTTGTAGAATGCTTGTAAGTCTATCTTTATCACCGTAAGTTGGTAGTTTCTCCCCCTGAACTATAGGTGCATTTTCCCCACAACAGAATACTATAGGTGCATTTTCCCCACAACAGGTAGGGAAACTGACTATCCCTACCTTTGAGGGGACCCGAGGTGGCCCAGCACGAAATTGGGTATAGACGTTGGATACATACTTCTAACTCAACCCCATGATTGAGACAGATGCCATTAAATTAGCTACCTTGCATTTGGATGGGGAGGCCCATGAGTGGTGGTACCATGGGTTGGTGAAATTGGATCACAATACCATCACCTCATACACAGATTTTACATAGAGTCTCATTGAGCAATTTGACAGGAAGGACCCAGAGGTGCATTTTAGAGAGCTGGCACAACTCAAGCAGGAAGGTAGTGCAGATACATTCATTTCAGAGTTTCAGAGGGTAGCAGTCATGGTGACAGATATTTCAGAAAGCAGGTTGATTATGTTGTTTACAGAGGCCCTCACTGAACCGTTATGTGGATGGGTCAATTCTTATAGACCCACCACCCTAGCCGATGCCATCAGTCAGACTAGAGATTTGCAGGATGTAGTACCCAAAAATAAATTCCCCCCCAGAACTAATTTCCCTATTAAAGAAAGAGAGAGGAAACCCTTCCAGAAAGAGTGGCCCAAGAAAGAATGGATGGATAATGATACCCACTAGGACCTTAGAAGAAAAAAGTTATGTTTCACTTGTCAACAACCATGGGTACCAGGTCACAAATGTTCAGTGAAGGGAAAGGCCCACTTCATAGAGGTCTATTCCAATAGTGGGGAGGATGATTATTTTCAGGATCAGGAGCAGGGAGAGACATATGAGATAGATGATGAGGGATGGTCACCAATAGGTTCTTATTGTGCCCACAACAAATCCCATGCTTAGTTGAAGCATGGGAGCCCCATCTTCCAATAAACACAAAGGTATTTGGGTGAATTTCATTGTAAATTTGAATATTCGGTTTTGATGTGCTTAGATCTTGCACCCATACTTTGTCTTGTGTGTTTCCTCTGGTTTGGATGATCCCTAACTGTCTGGTTTGCTAAAATCCTAAAATTTTGAGTGTTTTTTCTTTCCTCCCATCAACTCGAAACCCGACGTTTAGGCAACCCGATAGTTGCGGGTTGTGAGATTTCACTTTTTCAGCTTTTGGTTTTCATCATCCTGAAACCCACAACCCGACAGTTGCGGTTTGCGAGTTTTTCTTTGTAAATAATTTTGGGAAGTTTTGTCCCGAAAACCGAAACCCGCAATTGTGGCTTTCGGCTTTCAGGAATTTGTTTTCAAATTTCATATTGTTGTCTGTTCCCAAAACCCGCAATCTGACATTTTCGGGTTGCGGCTTTCAGGAAAAATTTTTCGATTACGATTTTCTTTTTACATTCCCGAAACCTGCAACCCGACACTTTCAGGTTTCGACTTTCGGGAATTCCTTTTGCGCTTTTGTTTTCTTACAATCCTGAAACCCGCAACCCAACACTTTTAGGTTTCAGCTTTCGGGATTCTTAAATAAACTTACGAAATAAGATATGAGCCCGATCCCGCACCCCACTTGCATTAATCTCAGCCATTCATTTGTTCTAATCACACGGTTATCTTTGATCTAGTGAATTCAATAAATACTATTTTTCCTATTTTATTTTTACCATTTTACTTTTGAATAATTACTCTGTCGCACTATTGTTTTTACCGTGGATTGCATATCAGATGCCATTTTTTCCCTTTGTTTTCTATTTCGGGTAAGCTTACTGTCATCCTTACACTACCAGTCTGTAATTTTTCTATTTTTGGATTGATTTTGATTCTAATATTCTTATTGATCAGAAATTGCAAGTTATTTCGCCATGTCGAGAGGTACATGTTCTAAAATGCCACTCAGAGATCTCGTGACCAAAGACCCTAATTTTGGTTTGCTCTCTGACACCAGTGAGCGAATCACTGAAACATACCAGATGGATTGGTCGAAAATATATGCCATTTTTTATAATGATGACCTTTCTCATATTGAGAATGATAGACCAATGTACGAGAGAATTAGGGCTTCCCAAATTCATGCTATTGTTGCATGCCCTACTATCCTGCCTTACAAGGATGCTATAAAATGGATAATTGAGAATTCCAGTGTTAAAGACTGTTGTTTTAACGATAGCACAGGGTGCCAATTAACACATTTTCGCCCGGAGGTTTTTGTCTGAGCTTTTTCTCTAAAACCACATGTACATACCATCTCCCCAAAGTTTATACAATCGTCCAAAACCCGGTTCAATTTTAACGAGATGATTAGGTCATGGATGCTTAGGACTAATGCCTTTGTGCCTAAGGTTGATAACCTTTATCCCATCGTTTGGTTTAAAGAACCCTACTCTTTAGTTGCAGCCATGCTCTACAGGCTTTTTGGTCTACCGAATTGTTCTCTTTTCAAAGCAGAATGCGCACCTATAGCACATCATGTGCTAGTCATAGGTGAGTCTTTCCCATGGGCCTATATCCTGTTCGTTGAATTAAAGAATTCCATTCATGAATATCAAAAGGCTCCAACTCATAAGAAACCACCCTTTTTCCTATCTGCATATGTCCTTGATTTTTTTTGCTCATAGTTCCAATACCCTAACTTGGGTTGGAATAGGACCCCTTCAGACCCTCCTTCTAGCACCATTTGTTGATGCCTCAATTGTGCAGGTTAGATGCAAAGGTGCTGGAATGTTCCAAGACACTAAACAGAGGATGAAAACCCAAGTTGAAAGGCTTCAAAAGACCCTGCGCAAGGGAAATTCTATCCCCAACCTGTTTGATATGGTGATCCCCCACGGATATTAGGCCTCCACTGGCACTCTAAGAGTTGGTAAGTTGATTTATTAGATTAGTTTTCCAGTCAAGGAAAACCAAAGTGTGGATATGGTGATGCTAAGATAACCTAACCTATTCCAGAAAAGGGAAACTAATCTAAGTTAGTCCTATTGTAAAATGAAAGCTTGTTTATGTGCAGATTGGTCTTGAGATATGATTAAACAAGTAATTGATCAGCTTAAACAAAAATGTCTTTAGTTGTATTACTCTTTAACTTAAATTATTATCAATTAATGAAAATTAAATGACAATCTTTCAAGTATTCAGGCTCATTCAAGATCCAGTCTGTAATCCCTTCGCTAATTTAAAAATTAGCAATGACTATATAAATTTATATGCACCGAATCATTTGCAGAAATAAAACATGAAAGTACTTGTATTGAAAAAACTCAATGAAGTACTTTGAAACATAAACTAGTCATATAGAGAAATCAATACAACAGATTCATACATTAACAAATGTTTAGCAAAAGATTGGATACATAACATATGACAATTTTAAGCATAAGTCATAAATTCTCAAATAAATTTGAGGAATAATAGAAGATAGATTAAATGATAACTTTACTGTATGAAGAGGTCTTGTACAGAAATTACAAAAAGCTATGCTTAACAGAGTATCTCCATTCCAGTCTTATGCTGACTTACAACTCCAAAATTACCAACCCCTAACTACGAGAGGTCCTCCTTCTTAAATAAGAAATTAAAGCAGAACAGAAAGATAGAGATTTCCCAAAAATAGGGATTACAAAATCATATCAAACTATAGATCCAAGAAATATTGCCATTTCTCATATATGCCTAACAACTCATCTATATTTAGGAAATTGACAGATTCTAAAGATCTGCTACTTGGAGTCAACATTCAGCTACCAATTGCATCAAATGTTCAAATCTCTACTGAAGAAACTCAAGAAGATGATGATCTAGTCATAACTCAGGCTAGCCTTGTTAAGAGCCAGAAAGTCTTGCCTTCTTCATCACAGGTTCCTACAATTGACATAATATACTTTGATGAAGAAGTGGTCCCACCTCCTCCGATACCAGTAATAGAAGATGTCACTGAATATCCTAAGACTGTCACTGAATTGTTGAATAGTATTGATATGGATCAGTCCTTCCCTGATCAATCAGTGTTGGAATTTAATGCTGCTCCTGACATTGCATCATCAACATTTACGCTGCCATCTATCCAACCAGCCTCTATTGTGCCTTTAGGGGGAACACTTCCATTTTCCTTATCACACTTGTTCAACACCCTCAATTACACTACTGTCCCATCGCCTGAACACTCAGTCCCTTTATCAATTCCATTGTCTATTGTTGTAGAAGTCTAGCGTTTAGCTGCCCCTCTGCAGTCACCCATAGTTAATTTATCAACAACCACTATTGATGTATCTTCTAAGATTTCCTCACCATCTTCACCCACCAAATTTCATAGTCAACTTCCACTTCCAAAAGCTAATGATGACACTTAGGTTCCATTCTCTTAAGCCTTTGTTTCAATTCCTTCCCCATATAGAGTTTTGTCAGTTCCTCAAGCCATCACTACACCTTCAGTCACTACACAAGTCACCACACCTATTCCTACCCCTATTGTCACCCAAACACCCTCACTAATCTCAATAGTTAGTGTCACTTCTACTTCCACACAGTCAATGGTTGAATACACCGATGAAGATGTAGTTCCCCTTGGGAATTACTTCTATAGAAAGGGTGACCAGGCAGTGATGAAAAGGACCAAGAAAAGGGGTCAAGGTCAAGGTGGTTTGGAAGCACCTGAACTGGATCAAGTAATATGGGCTCCCAGGACCAATAATCCAAGAATTGAGGCAATTGAAACAACATTAGCCTTTGGAGCCTTTGGAACTGCTAATTGGGATTCGGTCCAGGTTTTGGAAAAGGAATCTGAACTCAGGGATGAAGAGATCAAAGAACTGAAAGAGGAATTGGCTTAAGCTAAAAAACAACATTCTAATGATGTGGCCGACCTCAGGAAAACTTGGGCAAGTAAGTTGCAAGACCTAGAGCAAAAGAATGCCACTCTTCTCACTGAACTCAGTCTCTCAAAATCTCATCATTCCATTGATGTTGAAAAAATAGCTTCCTTGGAAAAGCAGGTTGAGGATGCAACTGGAAGTGCAACCTCCTCAATTTTTCTCAAGTTTACACCCTGTGATTTTAAGAATCTGGCCCTCAAGGTGAATCAGGATCATCATAAACTATTGGAGAAGGTTTACATTGCTTTGGATGAAACTAGGGAAAATTTCATTGATTTTTCCAAGATGTCCTCCACACTTGAAAAAAAAAGGAGAAGAGAATTCAAGCTTTTAAGGCTCAGGAGAAAATCAATGAATGGCAGGTGTATATTAAGAATGCGCCAAAATATATCCCAATCCTCAGCAATTTCTAGATTAAGAAGATCAAAGGTTCTCTAAATACTTGGCTCGATTATAACGAAAGAGCAGAAGAGACCATTAATAAATCTAAATATATATGCACCAGGCGATGGTATGTAGTTGACAACATTATGCATGCTCTAGGCTTACCATTAATGACCCCTATCCTAGAAGCTTTGTTTCCAAAATGCAGAGTTGAAGAGCTCGAGAGTAGGTGTGAGGAGTTTGCACAGAGAATTCGAGTTCTTGAACAAGTCAACATCGAAGATGTGGATCGCTTGGTAAGAGAACCGGTCATCATGGAAGGCAAGATTCATATGTATCTTCGCACTTGGCACAAGATGGCGAAGCATGATATGGAGAATAATGTGTGCAATGTTCAGTTAGATTTAGAATCTATCAATTTCCCAAATATAGATGAGTTGTTAGGCATATATGAGAAATGGCAAGATTTCTTGGATATATAGTTTGATATGCTTTTGTAATCCCTATTTTCGGGAAATCTCTATCTTTCTATTCTGCTGTAATTTCTTATTTAAGAAGGAGGACCTCTCGTAGTTAGGGGTTGGTAATTTTGGAGTTGTAAGTTAGCAAAAGACTGGACTGGAGATACTCTATTAAACAGAGCTTTTTGTAATTTATGTACAAGACCTCTTCATATAGTAAAGTTATCTTTTAATCTATCTTCTGTTATTCCTTAAATTTCTTTGAGAATTTATGATTTACGCTTAAAATTGTCATCTGTTATGTATCTGATATTTTGCTAAACATTTGTTAATGTATGAATCTGTTGTATTGATTTATCTATATGACTAGTTTATGTTTCAAAGTACTTCATTGAGTTTTTTCAATACAAGTACTTTCATGTTTTATTTCTGCAAATGATTCGGTGCATATAAATTTATATAATCATTGTTAATTTTTAAATTAACATAGTGATTACAAGCTGGATCTTGAATGAGCCTGAATACTTGAAAGATTGTTATTTAATTTTCACTAACTGATAATAATTTAAGTTAAAAAGTAATACAACTAAAGACATTTCTGTTTAAGTTGATCAATTACTTGTTTAATCATATCTCAAGACCAATCTGCACATAAACAAGCTTTCATTTTAGAATAAGACTAAATTACATTAGTTTCCCTTTTCTGGAATAAGTTTGCTTAGCTTAGCATCACCATATCCACACCTTGGTTTTCCTTGGCTGGAAAACTGATCTAATAAATCAACTCACCAACTCTTAGAGTGCTAGCGAAGGCCTAATATCCGTCGGGGATCACCATATCAAACAGGTTGGGGATAGAACTGCCCTTGTGCAGGGTCTTTCGAAGCCTTTCAACTTGGGTTTTCTTCCTCTGTTGAGTGTCTTGGAACATTCCAGCACCTTTGCATCTAACCTGCACAACCGAGGCATCAACAGTTCCATTGCTACATTGTCAGGGGTCCCTAGATTCCACACTCTCCATATCATAAGTGCCATACAGGGCCATGGAGTGGGAGTGTTGATAGATGGTGGGGAACCCCACAACTTTATTGATGTTGCATGGGTCAAAATGAAAGGAATCCATAATGAGAGTTTTGATGGATTTTCAGTAGTTGCAGCAGATCACACCATGGAGTGTAGTCAGAGGATTCCAAAATTGAAAATAATACTTGGGAATTATACAATGTTAGAAGCATTCTATGTGGTAGATGTACTTGACATGAATGTGGTATTGGGAGTTAAATGGCTTTATTCCATAGGGAAGTATTCCATGAACTACCAGACCATGGAGATGGAGTTCATGGGAATGGAGGGCCAGAAGGTAGTATTGAGAGGGATGAATACGTACCCTCCCACAGCAGTGACTTCAGACAGGATGGAGACAGTACTCCAACATGGATATATAGAGTGGGAAGTAGAGTGCTTGGTTACCTTCAGGAAACCACCAGATAAGGCCACACAACATCCACCAGATATAGAGGCCTTACTGCAGTAGCACAAAGTAGTATTCAGAGATCGTCCAATAGGTCGACATCGAGATAGAGTATTTGAGCACATTATTGAGTTAAAGGAGGGGACTCAAGCAGTTATCACCATTCCTTACAAACACCCCAAGAGATACAAAGATGAGATAGAGAGTACAATCAAGGAACTACTCAAATTGGGGCACATTAAACCTAGCTCCAGTCCATTTGCATCCTCATTTGTGTTAGTGAAGAAAAAGAATGGAACCTTACGCATGTGCATCGATTATAGGGAACTCAACAAGAATACTATAAAAAATAGGTATCCAATCCCTAGGATTGATGAGTTGATGGATGAACTACAGGGGGCATAGTACTTTTCTAAGATTGAAATCTGCTCAGGTTACCATCAGATTCGGGTTAGGGAACAAGATGTTCCAAAAACCGCTTTTCGTTGCCACTACGGACATTATGAGTTTCTAGTGACGCCATTTGGGCTCACTAATGCACCAGCCACTTTCCATTCATGAATGAACAATATCTTCAAGGATTAGCTACGCAAGCATCTTCTGGTATTATTCGATGACATATTGATATACAGTAGAACTTGGGAATAAAATTTGAGACATCTAGACAAAGTACTTGGAATTTTACAGGAGCAGTCACTATATGACAAAATGTCCAAGTGTGAGTTCGACATGCAGGAGATGTTATATTTGGGGCATGTGATAGGGGCCAACGGGGTCCAGGTGCACTTAGAGAAGATTCGGTCCATATTGGATTGGCCTACACCCAAAAATGTGATAGAACTAAAGGTTTTTTTTGGGCCTTTGCACCTACTACAGGAGGTATGTCAGTGGATTCTCACAGATGACTGCACCCCTCACCGATCTTATCGATAATGGGGCATTCAGTTGTCTGGAGACAAAATGGAAGACATTCGAGAAAATGAAAAAGGTAATGATTTCATGCCCAGTATTAGCTCTACCAGACTTTTCTTAGCCCTTCGTGTTAAAGTGTGATTCCTCGGGAGAGGGAATAGGGGCAGTATTGATACAAAATAATCACCCCATTCAATTCAAGATCAGGAAGCTCAAAGACTATGAGCGCCACTATTCGATATATGACAAGGAAATATTAGCCATTCTCCATGCGCTAACCAAGTTCAGGCAATACTTAGTGGGTGGAAGATTCAAGATTAAGACAAATCACAACAACTTGAAATACTTCCTAGAGAAGAAAGAGCTAAACGAGAGGCAACAGAAATTGGTGAGCAAAATTCAGGCCTATGACTTCAATATTGAATACATAAAGGGAAAGAATAATGTGGTGGCCAATGCACTTTCTAGATGACCAACTACTTTGTCCCTTATGAGCATTTCATCAGATTGGAGATCTCATCTTTTGGTTGAGTATTCCAAAGATAAATTTTCCTGCAAACTATTGGATGGATAGATTTAGGGTGATAGGTACCAGGTAAATGATGACATTATATACTGCAAGAACAAAATCCACTTAGTTGCAGAGTCTTCCCTCAAGAAAAATATTCTACAAGCTTTGCATGATTCACCATTGGCAGGGCATCATGGGTTTCTCAAGACCTACAGACAAATTATAGAGAGGTTCTCATGGAAGGGCCTCAAGAATGATGTGATGCAACATGTGAGAGAGTGCAGCTTGTGCCAACATAACAAAATAGAGCACACCCACCTGGCCGTTTTACTACGACCGTTACCTATTCCCGAGCAGAAGTGTGAGAGAATCTCCATGGACTTCATTATAGGGATGCCCAAGGTTTAGGGAAAAGACTGCTTGTACGTAATGGTGGATAGATTGACCAAGTTCGCTCACTTCTTTTCCATTCCTTCATATTATTCAGTGGCACAGGTGGAAGAACTATCTTTCAAAGAGGTATTCAGACTCCACAGGTTACCCAAGACCATTATCAATGATAGGGATAGCAAATTCACTAGATCCTTTTGGCAAGAGATTTTTAGGTTGGTGGGAATAGATTTAGCTATGAGAACAAGTTATCATCCACAGAGCAACGGACATACTGATATAGTTAACAAGTGTATTGAGGGGTACTTGAGGAATTACATATAGGCCAGCAGAGGACATGGATCAGATGGCTACACTTACGTGAGCATTGCTACAATACCACCCACCATATGACCATTGGAATGACTCCCTTTAGAGCTTTGTACGAATATGACTCCCTAAATTTTGTAGATCTGATATTTGGTGATAACAAGGCCCCTAAGGCCAAAGAGTGGACTCAAGAGAGTCAAGACATCCTTAGCATACTCAGAAAAAACATACAGGCTGCTCAAAATCAATAGAAGATATATACAGAAAGGAACAGGATTGAGCACAATTTTGAGGTGGGAGACTTAGTTTATTTACGCTTGCAACCTTATCGACATTCCTCCTTTAAGAAGAATGGAGCTGAGAATCTCAAGCCTCACTTCTATGGTCCCTACAAGATAATCCGAAAGGCCTGAGAGGTAGCATATGAGATATAACTACCCCCAGAGAGCAAGATTCACAATGTATTTCACATATACAAACTCAAGAAGGAAGTAGGTCAGCATATTGTTACATCATCCAAGCTACCCCCCTTGATGACGAGGAGCAATTGATTCTGATTCTCGATAGCATCCTAGAGGTGCAAGAGCGGAAACTGGGGAACATGATCATCAGAGACTACTTGGTTCAGTGGAGAGATCTGCCTATAGCGGAGGCCACTTGGGAAGGAGAAAAAGTATTACATCACCCATCCTTACAGTTGCTTGAGGACAAGCAAATTCGAGCGGGGGGGACTATAATGTCCTCTTCTACTTAAGCACAGAGGACCATCCCGTTAACCTATATGATTCCCATAGGTTCGAGAGGGAATTGAAATTCAGGGAATCAACTACGGATGGATGCCTTATGCACCCTAAGAAGATCTTGGCATGGGTATTAGATCATCAGTAGGTAAACAGGGGCCACATGAACTATAGGACACCTACATGGATGGAATCCAAGCATTATTTCATGATGCATGCATTGATTGAATCTCCAGAGCACTGCATGCAAGTCAACTGCGAATTAGAAAGTAAAGTGACCTAATTAGGTCAAAATTTAGGTCTGACATGTGAATGTTATAAGAGAAAGGTAAAGCTAGTAAGGAAGACCTGCTTCTATGATTATTGATTTGTGGATTCGAATTGGAGAGATTAGCGAGCTAAGTTGGGGTTGAGTGCATGCACTCAACTAACTAGTGTATTTCGGCTGCGAAATCTATATGCCCTAGTTGCCATCAGGTTGGATCATCCAGATTCAGCATTGCTTCATCATCGGGTATTATTATCATTCTGTTTCTACAGTATTCCAGTTTATGAGCTATTGAGGTATTCATCCTCCTGCATGGGCGCATGGTCCAAGGACCACCCTATTCGCATTACAGTCTACAAGGCTCATTTCTTCTGCATGCTGCTCTCATCCTATTCAGAGTGGTGGTATTATCCTTCCCCTGGAAGAAGGGATCTTTAGCTTGAGTCTCTAGCTATTCCTCAACACATCCATCTTCAAGAAGACATCCTCTTGCATGTGGGAGACTTTCTGAGAGAGGGGCACACGTTTTAGGGATTGTAGCCATCAGTTACCTTGCATGTTGCTTCTATCTTCTTCAGAAGGGTACTATAAACCTAGAACACCTTGTCTGGAGATTCATCTACGGAGTATTATTTATTGAGGAGCATTCATAGCATTGAGGAGGGTGCATTTATTATCTAGGGGATGTCCTACCTTAGCTTCCTTTTCCACCAGCACAATTCCCGCATGCTGGGATTTTATTGATCTACATCAGCCGGTCTATCGATTGGTATGTACATGCATTGAATCCTCCTTTTTTATAACATTTCAATTTACATGGGTTATAGATATGAATGCATGGAGAGATCAGTGCATTCTTTCATACTCCATTGAGACATAGGACTACTAGACCAGCACAGTACAACACAAAAAAAAGAAAAATATCGGTTTGGAATATTACAAAAGACACCATTTTTTGAAAATGTGTTTGGATTCTTTGGCAAGAAAGGAGCCATGAATTTTCTCCCCAAGCCATTATCCATCGACCAGTTTGGATCTCTCCTGAGTTTGAAGCTACCTGGGCATTTTTCCCTAGCGCTTTTCTGATTTTTCTTCCGTTTTTATCTAGCTGAGAGGTCATTTTTTTGTTGCATGATGTCTGGGAGGAAGGGAGTCATGATTTGGGGGCCCATAGAGGTTGTTTTTTCCTCTAAATTTCCATATACCTACTGGGAACTTGATTTTTTTCTCCCTGTGGTCAATTTCCCTTCCCATTGTTCGTTTTTAGTGTGCCACGAATTGGGAGAGCCAATGGGAACGCTATTTTGCAAATCCTGTAGTTAAAAATGTTTTCCCTCTTCCCAACATATGTGTTTTGTTGTGTGTGGGAGAGAATGTTTTGAGTTATGGGTATCCATTGTTTTCATTTTAGCTTGAGTGCAAGCATCCAGAAAAGAAGAGGGTTCATTTTTTACTTGATAAACCCCAACTATGGACTGGCTTGACTCAAGTGTGGTGTTCATTTTTTTGTGCATAGGTTTGAGTGTTCTGATTCCTTGTGGAAATCATGCCCAGCTCGGGGGTGGAAACTATGCTAAGATATTGATGAGCATAGTTGGCCTATGGGTGGGTGGAACATTGCAGCGACATAGCTAGTTTCTTGGGAAAACTTCACCATCAAGATAAGTATTCTCTATGTGTTTTACTTTTGCATTGTTTTTTTATTTGAAGGTTGTTATGATTATATGTTGAATGCATGATATATATGTGTGTGGATAATGTTTCATTTCGCTGTGTTTATTTGAGTATGAATATGCACACATGTGCTTTTATTTATATGAATATGATGAATGGGGATGAGATAATGGAAAATCCCATAATGTTTGTTCGTCATGTTCCCTTCCTTGCGTTGAATCAACAGGAGGGGACATGACAAAATTCCCTCATGGGATTTGAACAAGTTCCCAAAATTTTCTTTAACCATATTATCTAGTCCCTTAAAGGCCGAGACCATCTCTCTATCTTAGTTTTGGAGGCCCTAGATTGTGTCACAATTATTCCTTCCCTGAGTGTAATCCTGGAAGAATTTTTTTTTTTCATCACCACATTTCAGCTAGAGGTCTCTACGCTTAAGCCTCCATTCTTCCTCTTTCTCATCTAGTAGAGACTTGTGTCTTCCTTCTAACTGTGGCATATGTAATTCCTTGGTTTCATCTGATCGAAATCCCCCACCTTCTGAATCATACACTTCATGTAAATCATATTCAATTTCCTTTAGTTCTCTTTTATCATTATCCCTTCTTTACAGACCCATCCAAAGATCGATTTTATACTTTTTCTAGGTTTTCTAAAAATTGAGTCGTAGAAGACATGCGGACTCCCTAATCATGGGAAGCCCACATATTTTTCACTAGTTCTAGGAAATATTAATATTTTAACCAACCTACATTAAAATTAAACGCACTCCCTAGTTTGATGCCCCTTCCTTTTAATTCTAGCGTGATGGGAAAATGATCTGACTCCCCACCAAATCTAACCCATTGTCTCATCATCATGATTTTATCCATCAATCCTTTTGAAACAAAAAATTGGTCCAATCTCTTAACGATTCGATTTTCACCTCTCCTCTTATTGCTCCATGTTGGTTTCAATTTTATGGGTTCAATATCTATAAGACCTTTCATATCCATGGTGTGAATAAAAAAATATGCAAGAGAGTCCAATTGTGCCTTCTACCCACATACCTTGATTTATCCTAATGAAAAATTAAGATCACCCCCAATAATGAGAGCATTCAAATTCATAAAAAATTTTATCATGAAATCATTCCAGAAGGTCTCCCAATCCACATAGGGTAAATATATGTTGAGAATGAGTAGCACCATACCTAGATATTCTAAGAAAACTTTCGAGCCTATTCCTAAATAAATACTTTGAAAATTGGTTTCTTTGATTATCTACGTATTCCAACCAATTTCTAACCCACTAGAGCATTGCTTTACATCTATAGAAACTAAGGACCATTCTTTGAAAATAACTTCTAACAAATATTTCATAGAATCTCCATCCCCCAATGTTTTTTGGAGGAGGAGAATGTCTTGTATAGTGTAATCCACCAATCGCTTTAAAGACGTTTTTTTGGGCTGGATCACCAAACCCCTACAATTGAAGGAGACCAATTTTGTTTGGAAACCCTTGAGAGGGATTTGATGCTCTAAGTGCCCTTTCAATTGAGTTTTATTTTCCTACTTCCATGTCTTCCCGTGGCTCATCTTGTTCTTTTGAGAGAAAATATTTCCTTTCCCTACCTTTTCCAATTAAACTACTACCATGAATTTGACCCAAAACCCCTTCCTTCTTATGAGTCTATCTTAGTGAGGGTATCTTCCTATTTCTCAAGGTGTGACAGAATTCTTGAGCCTTCTGAGTCTTTGGAAGAGTCTAATTCATGGGATACAATGGAATGAGGGAGGAGAACTCCTTCCCATTGGCTTGTACAAACATCTACACTCAATTGGGGCAAGGGAGTCAACCCAGTACTTTCTAGGGGGTGAAGGAGGGGTTGAACCAATAATGATTGACTCAAGAAAATGATGTGAGGTGTGAGGAACCTGCAACAATAAATTGATAAAATGCACAATATATGAGATCACATAATATTTTTATTGATCGTAGGCCACTTCGACGGGGGAACCTCCTTTGAGCAAGCTCAATACAAATAACTTCACGGTGCTTTCATTGGCTTCAACACACACTTATATACTAAGTCCAGGCCCAATACAATGGGTCAATACCATGGAACATATAATGCTATGGGACGACTTACAAAGCATATGCGTCCAATACTATGGGTCAATACCATGGGCTAATACAAACTATGGATCAACAAATACTACGGGATGACTTACAAAGCATATTCGTCCAACAACAATATACTAACAAAGTAAAGAGAAGGGTTGACACGCATTCCTAACATCCCCTCTCCCTTAGAAAAATCTTTGTCCTCAAAGCTTTAGATGTGGAAATTGATGCGGAATCTGAAGGAGTGGTTCCCTTGTAGCATCCTCGAGTTGCATTCTGTGCCACTGAATTAATACCTCTGTGATAGATTGAGAGATAAGCTTATGCCTTTTGAGTTTCACGGATGATTGCTTGGAATGATGTAGATGAAGAAGAACCATATCAACTGCTTGAAAAATGCGCTCAGAACGGTGTTGATAGGCTTGTTGTTTCATTTGAATTCTTGCCATGTGAAGATTGTCCTGCAAAATGAGAAGAATTTGATCATGGTTTTGAAGAACTGAGTCAATTTCCTGAACTGGGGAACTATTGAGGGTGTATGAACAAAGAACTGGCAGTGCCTATCCATAGATTGCTTCATATGGTGTCATTTTAGATGTGGTATTGTAACACCATAGCGCTTCAAGGAAATCCATAGAAATAGCCATCCAAATCTGTGTAGGGATGGGCAAGGGTTCGAGCAGTCCCAAAAGGAGTGTCGTTTCACCCTTGTTGACTTGGAAAGTATCACATACAACCACCATCTTTTGAATTGTCATTTTCAGTTCCTGCCAAAAGAAGTTACATTGTTACCAGTCATATGTTTTGAGGAACCTAGAGTGCCCCATCGATGGAGAAGCAGGGAGTTCATAGAAGACATAGCCATGTTGAATATATTGCAATCAATTTAGAAGAGGCATAGAAATAGCTAAAAGAGAAACTGGGTCATCAAATGTGCGAGAAGAAGCATCCGCCACCAGATTGTCCTTAGCCTTCTTGTAAGTGGTCGCATATGTTGATGTATGTGTAACTTCGGAATGTATTTCATATATATATTTATTGTACCCTTATAAGAGATGTGTTATTCCTCTATAAGGAAGTGTCGTCATTTGTATTGACAAGTGTTGTAGGTAGATTAACTTGTTGATGGGTTATTAGACTACCTGATGTGGGTGTCAGCCTGATATATATGTAATTGAGGTTATTAGGCTGAGTTAGACAAGTCGACCCCGCAAGTAATTAGGCAGTATAGGACATGTATAAATAGAGAGTCGAGATTCTCTATTTTGATCATATCAGAACTCACTCTTCTCTAACTAATAAATTGGCGCACAATGGAGGAGGAGGATCATATGCATAGTAGGAGACTATCTATTTTACTTTGGTTGAGCCATTGCTCTATCTATCTCTGAGGAAGCTGTGGGGTTTTTCACCTTAGGTTTTTCCCCACAGAAAAATCTATGTGTCCATTGTCTCATGCTTTTTATTCTTGTGATGCTTGACATGCTTGATATGATTATTATGCATTGATATACTTTACATGTTATTCCCTCAGTGAAAATCCTATAGCATATTGAATTAATGCTTAAAATCTAACATGGTATCAGAGCTGACCTGAGAAGAAGACATTGTGCAGTTGCCGAAGCTAAGGCTTCTTGTTTTTGGGTTTCTATCCACAGATTTTGGAAAAACAATATGATGGATTGACTCTCCTCAGCAAGGTGAATCTATCTATCCAATCATAATTCAATCCTGAGCACTTTCATTTTTGGCCCTAAAATTAGGGTTTCCTCAAAAATAGGAATTTCTGAAATCGAAAGACACAGCTGGAAGCTCCTTGGAAACATCAATGTTTAGAGCTTTGGATCGAGATTTTTGGCTGGGTAGATCTCCGGGAAACTCAAACCCTAATTCAGGGTTCTCCTTAGTGAATGCGGGAAGACTAAAAGACATTTCTGAAGGGTGAAACTTTGCAAATATTAATTTATGAATATACCAGGCTCATCAGTTCATCAAGGCGCATCTTTCTATCCTTTCAGAAAGTTGAAATTCAAAGTTTGAAATTTTAGGGTTTCTCTGACAAACCCTAATCCGGCACGAGATCCAGTTTTCAGCAAACAAGTGGTAAGACCTAAATCTTTTCTATTTCCATTTGAAGTACTCTTTAAAGTTATCTCACCACACCAAGCTTGAGGATAAGCTTCAAGGAGTTTATAACTTATGAGCATGGAAGTATAGGATTGGGTTAATCCTTGAAGAAAATGAGTTGGATACTTATATAAGTGAAGAGGTCCCTGTCCCAAAGGGAGAAGAGGCTAAGGCTCTTCACAAGAGGAATTTGGTTAAGGAAAAGAGCATCATTGTTGATTCTATTAAAGATCATCTCATCCCCCATGTGTCATCCCTAAAGACACCAAAAGAGATGTTTGATTCCTTGACCAAATTATTTGAAGGCAAGAACATAAATCGTAAGATGACCCTGAGGAATCAATTGAAGAATATCAAGATCTAGAATGCAGAGACTATGCAATCATATTTCTCAAGGGTCTCCTAGATAAAAGAACAACTTGAAGCTGTGGGTGAAGATGTAGAAAGTGGATAAGTGGTGATGAGCACTCTTAATGGCCTCCCTAGGTCATGGGATTCCTTCATCCAAGGAATTTGTGCTAGAAAGAAATTTATCTCTTTTAGTAGACTATGGAAAGAATGCTCACAGGAAGAAGCTTGAATTGCAGCTAGAGAAGAGAAGATGGGGAGTGAATACCAAGCACTCACAACTCACTCCAAAAGGCATGGTGACAAGAAAGCTCACCATCATGGAAAGAAAGTAAAATATCAGAATCAAAGAAGTAGTCTGAGACATCGAAGGGACATGACCCATGTCCGTTGCTAGACATGTGATGATAAGGGACACTATGCCAGAGATTGTCCTAAGAATAAGAAAGAGGGTCCTCACAAGATGAAGAACTTCAAAAGAAGACATCATGCTCATGCTGCAGAGGATGATGAACCTCCCAAGAAGAGGGCTAGAGAAGATAGTGAATATTCTTCAAGTGATGAAGAATATGTTTTGATTTCTGCTCTCACTAGAACCATTACTCATGGAAGTAATGATTGGCTCATAGATAGTGGGGCTTCCAAACATATGAAAAGATTCAAAGAATCCTTTGTGAATCTATTTGAACATGATTCACCCCACAAGGTGAAACTTGGGGATTACTACCAGTATCCCATAAAAGGGAGTGGTGAATCCTCCTATAAACTAGACTCTGGAAAGTCTATGAAGATGAAAGATGTACTCTTTGTTCCAGGTCTCAAGAAGAATCTACTCTCAATATCTGCATTGGATGAAAAAGATTTGAGGGTTGCATTTGCGGATGGTTAAGTCCTAATGTGGCCAAAAGGTAAAACTATTGATGATGCAGTAGTGATTGGAGAGCAAGAGGGAGGATTGTACAAATTAAAGGGACAACCTGAACATGCTATGAAGACAAAGATTCATTCATAGTCATGAATCACATAGAGGTATGTATAATTTTTTTTTGCAAAGGTTAACTAATGAGTTATGTAGGTCATTGAAGAGAACAAGAACACATTGCTAGACATAACTAGCAAATATGATGACTAGGTATGTTTTTGTTATATATATCGTATATTTTTGTATGATTGATAATGATTACTCTTGAAGTTACAAGTTTGAGTAATCTAGGGCTTACGCATATTATGTTTCTTACCTTAATTGATGATATTACTAACCAGAAGAGTCATAGGCTTGAGTAATCACGGGTTTAGGTATATTATGTTTATGACTAACCATAAGAATGCTTATTATTTCTGTTTGAAATGATCCTAACTATACATGCTTGAGATTATTGTGTTTTGATAATATTAAGATTATACTAATGAATGTTTTATTATGTATGAGACCTTGAGGATAACAGAATGATGATACTAATAAGCATGCATAGGGATCGAGAATGAATACAAGTTCAAGAACAGGTAATCCAGGAAGCAAAGATCAAGAGAGAGCACACTCCAGTGGTTTCTACGAGGATGCAGATATTCAGAGGGAGTCCACCCAACAAACAAACAAAGATAAGTATTTTAATTGTCATTTTTTGCATATTTGTTTGTTTAAATAATATTGTTCAATGATGTATATGCTTATCTTCCTAGATTTAGGATGTGTATTATGCATATTAAAATGATTGCATTAATGAACAGATTACTACTAATATGCATTTGATGGGTAAGTAAGCCTATGGCACTGTACAACATTCCATTGCTACTTATCTAGAATGAAACCTCTTTGTTGACATGTTGGGAGCTATGCAAACTCTTAACAATGTTCTAGTAGAGACTGGAAGGCATCTAGAAAGTTATGGAACATGGATAAATGTTGTATTGAAACATTGGATAAGAAAATTGCATGACTGTATGACATATTTATTTATGTGTAAGAATTGGTTCTAAAAATTATGATATGTTTCTAATCATGCAATTTAATTTGTCTTGTAGGAAAGATCATATACCATCACCTACAAAAGAAGGACTACAACATTTTTTCCAGCAACAAAGCTATCTATTGAAGATATTGAAGAACATGAAGTTCCTATGATCCAGGCTGTAGTACTGGAAGAATGCCATGATCCATCGATCATGAAGAATGATGTGGTCCCAAGACCAGATGGGATGTCTATATGGTTTGAAATAGGCACCCAGGACCTAGTATGGCAGGATAGATGGCTTCCTATCCAGTTTGGGCTTTACCAAGAGTAAAGAGGATTCCAACCTTTACTATAAGGTTGAGGAGGGCAATCCGGTGATACTACTATTGTATGTGGATGACCTATTTTTGATAGGTGAGGATAGACTGATTGCCGACACAAAGAGGAAGCTACCTGCCGAGTTCGAGATGAAGGACTTGGGAATAATGCACTAATTTCTTGGTATGGAGGTGTGGAAGAGTGCTGATGGAATCTTCCTTGGACAAGGGAAGTATGTAGTAAAGATCCTAAAGAGTTTTGGGATGATGGACTGCAAGGCCATGGCCACACCTATGGCATCGAACCTGAAATCTTCTGTGTGATGCTTCTTCTAATCCGGTTGATGCTACGATGTATCATCAGATGATTGGATCCTTGATGTACCTGACAAACACAAGGCCAGACATTTTTTTTGCGGTGAACACCTTGAGCCAGTACTTGAAAAATCTGAGACATGTTCACCTGATAGCTACAAAGCATGTTCTGAGGTACCTGAAGGGTACAGTGGATTATGGGTTCAAGTATGAGGTGAATCAAAAGTTTAACCTGGAGGGTTATGTTGCTTCAGATTGGGCAGGTAGTGCCATTGATCGGAAGAGCACTTCAGGGTGTTGCTTTAGTATGGGATCAGGTGTGATCTCTTGGTTTAGTAGGAAGCAGTCTTGTGTGGCACTGAGTACAACTGAATCAGAGTATGTCGTAGCTTGTTCAGCTAGTTGTGAGGCAGTATGGATTAGGAAGATACTGTCTGATTTGTTTGATCTCCAGTTGAGTGCTACCTGTTTATATTGCGACAACCAGAGTTGTGTGAAGTTGTCAAAGAACTCAATGTTCCATGATAGGTCGAAGCACATTGAGATCAAGTTCCACTATATCAGGGATATGGTGCAGAGGGGAGCTGTGAACCTCCTCTATGTTGCGATAAATGAGCAAATAGCCAATGTGTTGACCAAGCCGCTTGTCAAAGTGAAGTTTGAATACTTCAGATGGAGACTTGGTGTACTTCAGATCGAGATGCCTTCCAGAGGGAAGTGATGAGGCCTGGAGACATAGATGCACACTGGGCCATTCTTGCATGGTGGTAGGTTAGTCCTCCCATGGCAGGATGTAAGGGCCGAGCCATTCTTGCATGGTGGTAGGTTAGTCCTCCCATGGAAGGATGTAAGGGCTGATCCATTCTTACATGGTGGTAGGTTGGTCCTCCCATGGTAAGATGTAAGGGCTGGGCCATTCTCACATGGTGGCAGGTTAGTCCTCCCATGGTGAGATGTAAGTGTTGGGCCATTCTCACATAATGGCAGGTTAGTCCTCCTATGGTGAGATATAAGTGCTGAATCCTTTCCAACATGATAGTAGGTTGGTCCTCTCATGGTTGTTGATGTAAGTGCTGAGCCTTTCCTACATGATAGTAGGTTGGTCCTCTCGTGGTCATTGATGTAAGTGTTGTACCTTTCTGGCATGGTGGTAGGTTGGTCATCCCATGGTCATTAATGTAAGTGTTGTTAGCATTTCCCAGATGGTAGTAGGTTGGTCCTCCCATGCTGGTGAGTGTAAGTGCCGTGAGCCTTTCACATGGTGGCAGGTCAGTCCTCCCATGGTGAGTGTAAGTGCTGTGTGTGTGCATCTGGGTTGTGCTCCGTGGACTTTGTGGTGATCTAAAGACATTGATGTGACAGTTTGGTACACAGGTTTTGCAGAGGCATATAATCAGTCCTAAGTTGCTCTTGCAGGTTTTGTCAAGGCAGTGTAATTAGTCCTAAGAGATCTTGCAGGTTTTGCAGAGGCAGTGTAATCAGTCGCGAGGTGTACCTACTTGATGGGTTGCTCGCAGATGATGAGGATGATCAGGTTGATCATGTGATGATATACATCAGTTGGATGTATGGTGAAGTATCAATTTGATACTCTGTGGTCATGGACAGGTTGTGCAGTGGCATGTAAAAGATCCTGAGAGATTCGAGAGGTTGAGCTGTGTGCTTGTAAAAGGCCTGGGATGCTCTTGTGAGGTTTTGCAGACACACGTGATGAGTCCTGAGGATTCCACAGTATGACCAGTGATGATGAATACCTATAGGTGGTGGTCCTACATCCAGTATGAAAAAGTACTAGCTCTATAGAAATTCCTATGACGAGTAGATTCTGAGATTGGACGAGATAGCAACAACTGTGACGATGATGATGATATAGAGAAGAAGACTTGTTCCTGATGATATGTGTCAAGAAATACCTTCCTAGTTAAGAGGGAGTGTTGATGTATATGTAACTTCGGAATGTATTTCATATATATATTTATTGTACCCCTATAAGAGATGTGTTATTCCTCTATAAGGAAGTGTCATCATTTGTATTGACAAGTGCCGCAAGTAGATTAACTTGTTGATGGGTTATTAGACTACCTGATGTGGGTGTCAGCCCGATATATATGTAACTAGGGTTATTAGGATGAGTTAGACAAGTCGGCCCCATAAGTAATTAGGCAGGTCAGGACAAGTATAAATAGAGAGTCGGGATTCTCTATTTTGATCATCTCATAACTCACTCTTCTCTCACTCAAAAAGTGGCACACATTGGAGGAGGAGGATCAGCTACATAGTAGGAGACTATCTATTGTACTTTGGTTGTACTTTGGTTGAGCCATTGCTCTATCTATCTCTGAGGAAGTTGTGGGGTTTTTCACCTTAGGGTTTTTCCCACGGAAAAATATGTGTGTCCATTGTCTCATGCTTTTGATTCTTGTGATGCTTGACATGCTTGATACGATTGTTATGCATTGATATACTATACATGTTATTCTCTCAGTGAAGATCCTATAGCATATTGAATTAATGCTTAAAATCTAATAGCATAGGTATGACCCATGAGTTGGCTAACCCATTTCAGGTGTGCTGGGGAGGAGACCCGTTGTTCCAAGAAATGTCTTAGACTCTAGTGATCAGTCTTGATGCATAAATAATTCCCTAATAGGTAGGGCTTCCACTTCTGTGCTGCATGTAAAATAGCAATCATTTTCGTCTCAGATGTAGATGCAGCTAAATTCTTATCGGAAAAGTCTCTTGAATGCGGAAATCCCACTGGTTTAGCAAAGACACCTGCATATCTATCCAAGGAAGTAGTGGAGACCTTTAATGGGTGCATCTAAATGGAATGGAGCTGAGCGATGACACCATTTGAATTCTTCTTAAGGATCTTTTCCAGGCGATGTGAACTGATGATGCAGAGAGACCCTTGTTGTAAGCCCGTAAATGTGTGTTGTTTCCCATTGACTGAAAACTGCATACAAAGTTCAGCAAAATCCCATAATATGGGGCCAAGTGTGCATAACCATTGAACACCCAAAACCACATCACATCCGCCTAAGGACAAGGAAAACATGTCAAAACGCAAGTTATAATCTTCGATAGCAATACGCACATTGCGACACTTCCCCTTGCAAGGTAAGGTGCCCCCATTGGAAACCATGACTTCAAAGTCGGAGTAAGGATGGACAAAACAATAATCATGTTTGGAGATCTGAGAGTCAATGAAGTTATGACTGCTACCAGAATCAATGAGTATTGTAAGAAGGATCTTCTTGAAGTAACCCCTAACTCGCATTGTTTGTGGGGTGGTGACTCTTGCTAAAGCATGGAGAGAAATATCTAGGTGCTTGTCCAGGGATGGAGGGTCAACAGGAGTGTTGGCTATGCATTGTTAACCAGAGGTTTTATGAAGACCCAGGCTATGCACGGTTACCTTAAACCAACAAAACCCCTTCGCACCGGCCCTTTTGGCAACAGCTTGCGAGTAGGTTGAGGTCTCACCTGAGGTGATTCTAATGGGGCACTGCAGACTCAGATGTCCACAGTGAGTGATGAGTTGATGACTGTGACAAAGTTCATGGCAGCGCACCAGTTGTGCGCTGCGAAGGTTGGACTGCGCGGCGATGGTCAACACCGCGGTCCACACCACTACCTTCTTTCTTACTGCAAGACTTGATACTACACTACGAATCACTGCCACTTGACTTCCTATACTTGGACTAAGTGCAAAATGCTTAAGGTAGTGAGCTGAATACCATTTATCCACTCAGTCATACACGTAACTAACTTACTACTTAATGCTCTTAACACACACTTAGAATGTTACTATTTTAAGCATAACCCTCAGGTGCGAAATAACTATTATACATTCATCGACTGCATCCATTCAAACACGTAAACAACTTTCTCCATGCTCAAGTAGACGATATATTCACTATTCCTAGAAGCAAAGCTAATATTAACCATACATCCATTCATACAGACCTAACATATCATTCCATACTCTCTTGATGGCGAATGCATATGAAAGCCTTCTCATAATAGACCACAAGCCAATATTTAGACATCCAACTACAGAAACAGATAAATATAAACACACATATAAACATTCAGTCACTCAACACACTATTTAACGTGGTTCACTCCCCCGAATGGGAAGCTACATCCACAAGAACTGTGTTTGATATTTCTTTTAAAGAAGGGTTCACAATTCTTAGCTGCGCACTCAGTTGCATCTCTCTTCTTGCTCAGATAGATCTTTGCACACTCATCTGCAGAGCCTTTTCAATGTTTTCTTGACTCTAAATATATTACAATACAATGTGGTCACAATGACCAACCTCTCTCCTCTGGAGCAACTAACCAACTCTTCCTATACAAAATTGTCTTCTTTTCCTCTAGATCACGCCCGAAGGTCTTGTCTTTACAACATTGAAGACCGAAACCCTTAGGGTTTTTCCAACCACTATGGTCCCTTTGAACCGTCATGCAGGCTTCTACTAGCGATTCTACTATCATGGCATTCCTCCACGCCTTAGATCAGTCACTTTCAGCCTTCCTATTGTGCGCACACCAACAGGTCATCCACTTTGAGTTGCCCTTCCACTAACGGACTCGTGCGACTGGCTCAGCTCCCAGTCGCTTTCCCTGTAGGCCGTCCATCCTCTAACAACCACGTACAACTGGCTCAGCTCCAGTCATTGTTTGTCCATCATTTTCCTCTTAACCGTCACGCACTCTACTACATGCCGAACTGTCACTTTCCTGACACGTCCTCTGCTTAACGGACTCGTACAGTTGGTCTCCTTCCTGATCTGCTTATGCCCTCAACTCGACATCTTTCCAACAGTCTTACCAAAAGTAGACCACTGTTGGTTTATCCACCATATCTGGCCATCCTCCATCCAGTACACAACTTTATTGGCTCCACGTGGCCTGCTACCTTCGCAGTACTAAACCTTCGCAGCATCCTTCAAAACTTGATACTGCGCACAGCTTTGCAGTACTCCCAATACCTAGCCAAAATTTACTTCTTTTCTGAGCTGCACTCAGCTCAGCTCCATCTAGCCTCAAAAATGTTATAAAAAATGGCCTTGTTGGGCTAGGCCCAACATGCCCCTAACACTTACATGTGACTCATCCCTGAGCCACTTGTTTCTTTAGTTGTCTAACTCTGCTCCGCAACTGGTGGAACTAGTCTGGCTGCGAACTCATTATATAAACCAAGCAACTGCTCCACTGCTTCTCTGGTATCCTTTTCAACTTGTTGTACTATTTCAAGCAGTACTGGAGTTATCTCTGCTCCAATATGTCCCTGAACCTACTCCTGGTTGTCGCGCATTTCCTTCAGCTTGTCCTCTATGTACTGCAACACTACTGTAGCATCCTCCAAGAGTTGCTGTGACTGATTGTCCATCTCGGTCTCCTTCTCTCTTAATGCATGGACTTGCTTCTTCAAGCCTAATACTTCCTTATACCTGGCCAGCCTCTCCCTGGGTGGCAGAGCCTTAAGCTCTGCATCCAACTTCTCTAGCGCGGTCTATTTTTCTTTTACCCCGGTCTATACCTGTAGCATCCCCTGATCCTCCTCAAGGGTAGTGAATTCCTTGGAAACTTGTTCCAACAGATCTTGGCACTGAGCCATGCCACTCGTTATGTTTTGCACAACGGTATTGATGGCTTGCTCTCTCAACTGCTGCTCAGTTAATGGTGCCTGTATGTTCATTTTTTCCTTCAACGATGCAATATCGGCCTCATAGAAAATTTCTTTATCTTGCAACTCCGACTGCAAAGATTTCACCTTATCTCCATTCCTCAGAACTGTGTCTGTAGGATCATCCTGGATTTCTATGCCTTCAATATCCTTCGCAACACTAGATATGGTGGTCTCCAAGTTTTTTCGGCGGTCCTGCTCATTTCGTAGCTGCATTTCTGCACGCAACTCGAGCTGCCTGTTTGTCGCGGTGAGCTCAGCTTGTGACTTCACCGTCCGTTCATGCATCTCCTCAATGATATGCATGTGGATGAAGTGCAATCCTGGTAAGGGGATTTTTTCCAAGTCGAGCTCTACCCATTCGACTCCCTTTATGTACAAGACCAACTGCTCTATCATTGGAAGTGCAATAGCCAATCGGTCCACGTGGAAAATTCTAGTCTTCGACGACAACGTTATTGCTAGATGCGGTGGCTTTTGCTGCAAGGTCCCTACCGACCTCCCTTCAACTCCTGTGTCGCGCGGCAAGGTAAGGATTTTATGGACGTCGTCCATTTTCTTCATCAGGCCTTGCATTGCGAGCCGTGTTTTCTGCAGGTCATCCTGGATGACCATATCCTTCTTATATCACTACTACATTTTGACCCAAAATCCGACGGCGCGTGGATTTATCTTTATAAACTTACCAAAAAACACAGGTGTACAATTTTTTTTTTTAAATGTGGCAACAAGCGTCGGATATGCGATGGCGCGTTTAGTAAACGTCGGTTACGAGAAGTATCTTTTAGTACATGTCAGTTAAGTGACGGTTAAGAGAGCATGTTTAATAGGTCAAATATATGACATATGTATAGCCGTCGCATAGCGGATGTGTACTAAAAGAGACGTCGTTTAAATCCACGCGTCCTAAATGAGCCATCGCATATTCGACGCTTGTGGCCATTATTTGCAAACACTCATATAAATAGAGATGTAGGCCTAGGTTCATAATCTCACACACTCACTCTCGCACAAATCTCTTGGACAAGAAATGCGAAATTCCTAAGGAGTATTAGGGTTTGGTTTTTGGCCTTGTGCTTTTGTGGGGATCTTCCCACTTGGTCTTGGAATTTGGTCTTGCTCTTTGGTGACTTCTATCTTGAAGTATCTCTTGGTTAATTTCTTGGTTTAGGGTTTGGTTTTTGTCCTTGTGCCTTTGTGGGGATCTTCCCACTTGGTCTTGGAATTTGGTCTTGCTCTTTTTGTGACTTCTCTCTTGAAGTATCTCTTGGTTAATTTCTTGGTTTAGGGTTTGTTTTTTGGCCTTGTGCCTTTGTGGGGATCTTCCCACTTGGTCTCGAATTTTGGTCTTGCTCTTTGGTGACTTCTCTCTTGAAGTATCTCTTGGTTAATTTCTAATTGGTTTATCATTGGTAAATCTTTCTTGGAGAAAGTTTGTTCTCTTGTGTTAGGGTTTACCCTCACTAGTTAGGGTTTTCTCTTGTGGATTTGGCTTTGACTCTTGTGGAAAAGAAGATTCATCATATACTTGGTTTTGTTTTGAGTTAGGGTTTACCCTCACTTGGTGTTTGATCTTGTGGATTTGGCTTTGACTCTTGTGGAAAAGAAGATTCATCATATACTTGGTCTTGTCTTGAGTACTTTATAGGGTTTACTCATGTGGATTTGGTTTTAACCATTGTGGAAAAGAGGACTCATCATATACTTGGTCTTGTCTTGAGTTAGGGTTTACTCATGTGGATTTGGTTTTAACCATTGTGGAAAAGAAGACTCATTATATACTTGGTCTTGTCTTGAGTTAGGGTTGACTCATATATTGTGGAATTGGTTCTAACCCTTGTGGAAAGGAAGACTCATCATATACTTGGGTTTGCTCGTACTTTGTTCTTAGGGTTTGAGTAATAAAATGCCACGTAACAATAATGTTACAGGTCATCAAGATCATCTAGAACAAAATCAAGAATTGCTTGCTAGGTTGTGGGATGGAGTGGAAAGAAGGGGTGATGGAAAATGTTATTGTCCTTGCAATCGATGTAGGGGCTTTAATAAGAGAAGGTTACTGATCTCAACAGCTAAAAAACATTGTAGGGAACATGGACATGTTGAGGGGGGGCATGAATATCATCCATTGGTAAGTCATAATTCATTATATATCATGCGGTCTGTTTGTGCGAGAAATTGTTTCCAGGCCACAAAGAAACAAACCAACACAATCTCAAAAATACAATAAAGTAAAATTAGGTTTTAGGCTAAGTTGCCAGGGTACTTGGGTACTGGGACAAGTACGGGTATGGGTATGCCACTTTTTGAAATAGGGTACTTGGGTACGTTGGGGTACTGTAGACATATATATATATATAGATATAATTTTATAAATTTATAATTAATAATTATATTAATAAATTTATAATTAAATATAAATATAATTAATAAAACTGAAAATTAAGCTAAATTAAAATTATTAATTATTAATACGAAAAAATTTAAAATTGAAAAACTTTAAAATTATTGCAGGAACATTTTCTTTTATGATAATCTGTCTGTAGCCATATCAAGGAACTCCGCCACTAGTTGTTGTTTACCTTTTGATTTATACCCATCCATGTTTGATTCCATTCAAATGCTTTTTTCCTTTTTGTTAGTGCGCTCCATTTTATGAAAGTTGTAAAAGCCTACTTGTCCTTTTGAAATGTCTCATGCAGATGTGTTTTAACTATTAGTATGAGGTTGCAAAAGGTCATCATGCTAAAAACCTTGGGTTGATTTTCCTAAACATTAAACTCGCCTTGATTTGTAGTTGGCAATGTGGCATCCTTGATAATTGGATTTTTAAGGACCCTAATTCATTTTACCATTTTGTCAAAAAGCCAAGTTAATCCTATTTTCTATTGCTAGGTTGGACAACCTGGAAAGCAAGTTCTATCTTATTATAATTAGCATTTATGCTAATCCTACCAAAGCTACAAACAGGCCTTGAATAAAAGCTGCAGTTTATCTTGCTTGGTTGGTTAACTGTGGTTGGAAAGCATGATGATTTGACCAAGCTAAAGTCATAAAAAAACATGCTATTCTGAAACCTTAAGTGAAATTGGCCATTCCAACCTAGAACTCGATCTCCTTTTCATGTGGGGTAGGATTCCTAAAATTGTCAATGTTACTCCATGAGTGGATTTCATAACTGACAAGCTGTGTTGACCTTGGAACTTTATTCTCGGGGGAAATTGTTCAAGTGATTAGATTACAGCAGGACTGAATATATGACAGTGAGATGGCAGTTTGTCAAATATTGCTATCCTGGAAACAATACTAAGTCTGGTGTACTGATTAGACATAGCATAACCTTGGAAAACGTGTGATGTGATGATACTTGTAAACATATTAGTTATTATACTAAAAGACAGCTAAATGAATGAGGTAAAAGCACTCTAATAGGCAGTTCTCATGCATGTTCTCTAATTACAACCATGCAAACAGCAGAAATTATGAGACAGAGTTGTTGTAGTAGTTGTTTTTCTGAGTCATGTCCATTCATTAACACCATGTATATTGGGCCAACCTTTGACATGAGCAACCTAAATCTTTAGTTTGGCAAGCATGCTAATGGGTGTATAACTTTTAAGTTGTATAATCTAAAGTTTCAAATTTACAGTATTACATTACTGTATAGTGTATTAGTAATTAGTAATTAGCAATAAAATAAGTTAATAAGTAATACATTCATGAGCCAAACAGGAACTGAATCACAAGCAAAAGAGAACAAAGATGCATAATATAATTACCAGTATCCAACAGAATATGATTTTGAAGTTCATTCATAAAAGACAAGCACTACCAGCATACAAACCATAAACCAGCAATGAATTTATCAATTATGTAACTAAACAAGTTAAAAATGAAGCCAAAACACAGACTGAAGGGTAAAAAGGATCATATATATTTCATAATTCTGTTCAACAAATACACATGAGAGTTACATTACTTAGCTCATAAACAAGTCATAGACCTCCTTAAGCCAGCCAAAAATCGAACTCTGTTTCTGTCTTTCTTCTCACTCTAAATACTGTTTTTTACAAAATTTGTTAGGGTCTAAACCCTAACTGCTTTCAACCAAATCCTCGATGGGTTAAATTGAAATAAAGTCTTTCGTCTAGAACATAACTAAAAAACTAACTAATTAAAGCATCTATTAAAAGCTCCATAAGTAACTGACTAACTGCCAACTCAAAGGTCTTTGGAAGCTTCAACTAGTAAGGCTATTCCATCCGAGATTTGAGCCTTTTTTCTATCTCTCTTCTGCTCAGCTTTTGTCTTTGCTAACTTCCTTGTAAGCTTTTCATTCTTCTGCTGCAAGTCTTTGACATTTTGCTTAAATGCATAATGCAAATCTGTGCTTCTATTTCTCTTTAAGGCTTCTTTAGACACTGTTATTAGCTCTTGATAATTTTCATTCACTTCCTGTAAGTCTTCTCTTAGCCTTCTATTTGCTAAGACTAGGGCATCATTAGTCTCTTGCATGCATTCCATTTGATGCCTATATTGTTTGATGTTTCTTTGCAGGTTCTCCATGTCTGAGTCAAAAACCTTCCCTGTTATGGTATTTTGCATCTCATTGGGAAGACAAGGGACATTCTGTGTTCTGAAAATATCCTCATCTTCCTGTAACAGCTCTAAAGATACACCATGAAAAATAGGGTTCTCCTGACTTGTTGTTTCAATGGGTGTAGTTTCATCTATCAAGTTCTGATTTTCAGAATAAGAAACCTCAATTTCCTTCTTTTGTTGTTCCTTTATTATTTCATCTTTTAATTCCTGAAACACAGCAGATAATTTTGTTTGAGTGAGACTGCAATCTCCTGCTGACTTCAATGACCTTTTTTCTTTTGTATGCTCAGAAAATGGACTGTTTATAACTGCTTCCTTCTTGATCTTGAGTTCTTCATCTGAAGATTCATCATCAAGTACATTTATCTCTTCTGTCTTCATTCTAGAGTTTAGCAACTTTTTCATATTCAGCCTTAACTTGTTTTTAGATCTGGTTTTTTGTCTCCATTATGAAACAAGTTCTTTTACCATCTTCAAAGTTTTTCCTTGATGCTTAATTGTGGCTAGCTCTATACCTTCGATTTTGGTTTTTTTTTCTTTGGCTTCTTTGTTTTATCTTCTTGACTGTACTTTTTTGTGTATTCCATCCCAGCTTTAGTTTTGATAGTGAATTCATCCTCTTCTAGTAAATATCCCTCATCCTCAGATAGGACAGTGACGGGGTTTCTTTGTTGAACCTGAATGTCCTCTTTTTCTAGAGCACCCTTTTCTATGACAACAATTTTCTCTTCAATGAGAGTTTCTGCTGGCGCCATGTGTTTCTTAGGATGATCTTCTTATTGTGGAAACAATGAATATTTACCTTTACTGTCAGCTACAACCCTTTGAGGTTCATTGTTACCCTTCAAAGGTTCTGGTTCTTCTTCAAATTTAATCTCTTTTTTGTCTTCAGACTTGCTTCCTGACCTAGTTTTCTGACTAGAGATTGACCTTTGTCTACACACTTTTTAGCTTGCTGCTCTTTTTGCTTGGTCTGAAAACTAGACCAAAACAAGAAATGCTCCCATGTATTCCCTTCTCATTGTACAACTGTGCTGATAATAAGCTTAATCAGACCATGATGGAAGATGGATTGTGTAGTATGATCATGATGCCCCTTAATCCTGCTTGACATCTTTTGCAGACTTCTGAATAAGAAGAAAGGAAGGTTCATTTTGGATTCACCAATCAGATGCTGTAGAAATCTAAAATTGTATTTGAAAACATAAGCATATCTGCCTTCACAAGTGATATAGCTTTGTAGAATTTTAATGGGCTGCACCCATTCATCCCTGACCTCCTGGATTAACACCCCTTTGCGCCAGTATGGAGTAATACCAGGTAAAAGGTACCTTTGATCATCAAAATTGAAAGGAAATTTTATGAACCACATTTCACCTTCATTCTTGACTCCTGTAGCTTCAGCAACTAAATCCACAGTCAGTTTAAACTTTAAAGTATCAAATACTATCATGTCCTCCTTATATCTTTGGGAAAATTTATAAGAAACCTCAGTGTTATAGCCATTGATTTTCCTGAAGAAATCCAACCAACCAACATTTTGAAAAAGCTTTGCACAATCTGGAAATTTGTCAATCCAATTTAGCTCAGTGAGTTCGATTCTATTTGTTTTGCCACTTTTACCCATCTGCTTTCAACAACTGAAAACTAGGTACTTTTGGAGTTCTATTGATGAGCTAACAGGCTGCTTTCAGATTTTGAAGAAGTAGTGGCTTAATGTATCGCTAAATTTCAAATTTCCACTTGTCACAGCGTCTCAAAGAACTCTTAAACTAATCTATTTTTGACAGGAGCTTTGTTTAGAACCTATATTCATGTTTTCCCTAATGAATTTTAAGAAAACAAGCTTTTCTGAGAAAAAACCCCAATTTAGCAGCCACTATCGGTTTAATGCGGAATACCCTATTCTCGCTTTGCTGTGGATGTTTAAATCAATTTTTTAGTTACCTGGTTGTTCAATTCCTGTGTGCAAGTGTCTTCAGGTCTTTAATTCGCTACCAGCTGGCAGAACGAGCAAGCCCTAATTTCTTTGTAACTGCAACTTCTGGCTTTCAGGCACCTGTCCTCTCTCCACCTATTTTCCAGCTTCGTAATGTATCTGTGAAATAACTCCATTCACGTCAAATTCGTCTAACACCTCCTCCTATCATGATATGTACTGTTCGAGCTAATAATCTCCACGATCCAGCAGCACCTGTTTTCATATTTACTACTGGAGCAACACGTATGAACAGCCTTCATTCATGTGATTAGTCACTTAGCAATGAAACCATGCGAAAATTTAGATTAAAAAATAATGATTTCGGCTGGCGCAATATTCTTGTAGCGCCACTGTATTAACTTTTCATGATTGCGCTACAAGAATAATCTGCATTCAAATTTTGGCCCAATTTCAACTATTTTTCCAGTTTAAATGATAAACCACACTCTTTGAGTATGTTTGTGACATCCTTACTTAATATAAATCCTATTTATCCCTTCAAATCCTAAAAGAAAATAATAAGAAATCTAAAAGCAAGCAAAAAATTAAAATTTTCATTTGAAAATAAAAAATTTCCTAAAGGAAGCAAAATCAGAAAAATTTAGCAAACGAGCAAAATTAAAATCAAAATCACAATCAAAATATAAAATCGAAGGAAACAAGTTCATGACTTAACACGGTCTTTATATTGAGAGTTTTTGTAATTGTATATTGTATCATTTTTATTTTTTTTACTTATTAATCGACATGACTAACGTTCTTTGTTTGATGTTTTAATTGTAATTATAAAGCAAGGGCCTCCTAGGGCTGTTTTGAACATGGAGAATATAGTAATTGCGGAACAACTAGCGCAGGAAGAACAATATGTAGGTCCTTCGAATACTGATCATGATCAAGTTAATGATGATCATATGGAATTAAATGATGATCATGATGATAACATAATTGAGGATGATGGTGCAAATACATTAATCAATGATGCATTTAATGTTAGAATGGACGATGATAAACATCATGCACTACCAATTGATGACTTTGAATATATTAATGATTTACCTACACTTGAGAAGGCGACCGAACCGCTTTTTGAAGCCTCCCGCATAATTGTTCTCTCTGCTGTGTTGCTGATAATGAACTTGAAGGTTATGAATGGTTTTTCAAACACATCCATCATGCTATTGTTAAGGTACGCATGTGATTATATGTGATCCGTTGGATCTCAACTTTAGTGCATATACTCCAAAACTATGTCACACCTTTCAATCAAAACCACTTTGATCTTATAATATACTCCAAAAAATAAGGATGTATTTGTTGTCGTTAATATTATGCTCTTCAAATATTTATACTAACCATTTCTTTTAAATTTGTTGTAACAGATTGATAGGTGAATATTTGTTACCGGCATCAAATAAATTACCTCGCACATATCAAGATTTAACTTCCATCATGAAATATGTTGGAATGGAGTATCAAGCAATTGAAGCATGTCCTAATGATCATATTTTATATTATAATCAGTATGAGCTTGCAACAGAATGCCCTATATGTCATAGCAGTAGATACCGAACAGATCAACTAACCAAAAAGGTGTCTCGTAAGGTTCTTCGTTATATTCCCATTATTCCATGCTTGCAACGACTGTTTAGGTGCAAAAACATAGCACAATTTATGGATTACCACGCATGGAATAGAAGTGTAGATGATATTCTTCGAATGCCTACAGATGGTTCTGCATTTATAGACATGGAGGAAAAATGGCCACACTTTAAAGAAGAACCTCGTAATGCTAGACTTTCTTTGGCAGCGGATGGTGTCAATCCATTTGCAGAGATTAGATCTACTAACCCGGTCTGGACTGTTTTTGTTATCAACAATAACATTCCTCCATGGATGTCAATAAAGAGGGAGCATATAATGTTGGAAATGATTGTTCCAGGTATAATTTGTACTTTAGAACAGTTTTTTTTTAATGCATTAGTATTTAATTTGTCATGAAGATCAATATTGTTGCATATTCATGTCATATATATTTTTCATTTACTTATATGTATTGTATTTGTTGTTTTCTTTTAGGTAAGTTCCAAGTTAAATATATGAATGTATATATCGAGCCTCTTGTTGATGAACTACTTAAGCTATGGAATGGTGTCACTATGTATGATGTCTCTAGACCAGTAGGACAAAGGGAATTTCAATTCCATGCAATGCTTGCCTGGACAATTCACGATGCTCCAGGGCTAACACATTTTTGTGGTCTTCAAACAAAGGGAAAATTTGCATGTCCAGTTTGTGGTCCCAAGATGAAATCTCGTCATTCAAAGAGTTTGTCAAAGGTAGTGTTTGATGAGTATAGGTACTTCCTCTCTAAGAATCATAGGTATCGAACTACCGAAAAACATCTTTTTAATAGGAAAGAGGAGACCGCATTAAAACCACAGAGAACGACACCTCACATATGGAAGTTTCAATATAATAGAAATCGTCAAGGTATGATTCAATTTGTCTATCTTATATATTCGTATTGATCATCTCTGATATGTTTTTAATGTTTTATTTTGGATTGTAATAATTTTTTTTACTGTAATATACTACATTTTAATCTCTTTAACTTATATATTGATTACTAATGGTCTGCATGAACATCATGAAGGTGTAAATGGGCTTCCACGAGGAATGAAAAGTTATCCAAAACAATTTAGTAGGCTGCCTTACTATGAGCACTTACTAGTTGTTCATTTGTTTGATACAATGCATATCGGAAAGAATGTAACTGAAACACTATGGCGAATATTAGACGGAAGAAGTGACAAAGAAAAAATTGTCAAAATTTGTAGTGACATTCATGAATCCAATCATGCAATGAAAGATATCATTGAACATTTAAACAATGATGGAGACCAAATTAATATAACGTCACTTCCATGGTTATTGACTGAGCAACAAAGCAATGCAGTAAAAGAAGTGATACAAAAAATGAAATTTCCCACAGGATTTTGTTCGAACATAAAGAATATCTTAACAAGAAAAGGTGATTTCGGTGGGGTAAAAACGCATGATTGGCATATCTTCATTAAGGTAATTATATTTTTGGTATATATATTGGTATATTACAATACTGCATGTTTTTTGTTTACTTCTTTTCTTAATTTTGAAAAATATATTGATGAGACGTGTTCGTTGTTACAGTATGTTCTACCTGTATCTCTCCCAGACAACTTTGACAATAATGTCAAACAGGTCATATATGATCTTGGAAAATAAATGAGATAATTAGAAACAATATTTTTCCCACATCATCATGTAATTTGTTTAATTCATTGTATAACTTATATGAATTGACATTTGTTTTAGTCAATCATGTAGATTTGTACTACAATCTTAAATTTTCATCGTTAAATGATATCATTATTTTCTTGCTTTACATGTAGATGGTTGTCATCGAAAGAAATCCACAAAGAAGATATAAAGTATTGGAAGAGAGAAATTCCTCATTTGATGTTTCAAATGCAAAGATTTCTACCTTCGGCATTTTTCAATGCATAAGAACACTACCTCATACACCAAGTTGAGGAGATTGAATTGTGTGGACCTGTACAGGCAAGGTCCATGTGGATGGTTGAGAGGCACTTGAAATTTATGAAGGCTTTAGTTAGACAAAGAGCACGTCCAGAGGGTTCTATGTTGGAGGGATATATGGTATTTCAGGCCATGGTGTATATTGTTGAATATATTCCAGGGTTGGGGTCTATTAAGACCAAATTAGATGGATGCATTGGTGATCCAAAGTCCACTAAGAAATTAGAAGGAGAGTACCTGATGGGGAAAGGTAAATCGAGGAAGGTCAAAGGTAATTATTAAATGGTGTTATATATTAATAATGTTAATACATTTTAATAGTATCGTACATAATTATTTCATTTTTAATATTCATTAATGATATGCATCATTAATATTTATAATGTTACACTGCGTTAAGTAATTATAAATTTTTGAGTTGATTTATGTAATTTTATTTTCATGCAGTTGGTCGCAAGTGGGATGCACTACATTTTTACATCGCAAACAATCTTGATTGGATGAAGGTATGGATTGAATGATGTAATCAATCTGGTCGAGGACTATCATGGGAAGGTGTGGCTTCATTGGTTAAAGAAGCACATCGCAATGGAGATGTCAATTTAATAGAAAGGGAAATCAATTTAGCATATGGTTTAAAATATAAACAGGTAAGCATGATATTATAAATATATAAGCCATAATATTTTCAATTACGTCGATATTAATGTTCATCTTGATTAATTTCATTTTATTTGCATACTTTAAGAACATAAAATACTTACTAGTTCATTATCAATTGCAGGTAAAACACCACAAGGCTATGTGGTGCAACGGTCATAAATATCGCATTAAAAAGTTGGATGACACAAGGAAAACATGTGATTCGTGGATAAGTGCAGTCTTTGAGGTCACTAATGTTTCATCTAGAAGTGACAGACGTCTAGAATTGTCAGAAAATTGATATTATGGATATTTGGAAAATATCATTGACTGTGACTTTAAATCATTCAAAATAATTCTTTTTGTTGTGAAATGGTACAGGCTACGATTGAATTGATTTGATCCTGATAGAACTGTTATTGAACATGCTAATGGATTTACCATGGTCAATACAAGGTTGCTTGAGTCATGAACGTCAGAGCCCTATGTTCTTCCAAGTCAATGTGAACATGTATTTTACTCAGAAGTTCCTGGTAGACAGGATTGGTCGTTTGTTATTAGACATGATCCAAGAGGAAGGACGGTAAAGTATAATATTGTAGAGGAAGCTGAAGAGGGTGTTGAAGAAGAAGGTGATCATGTAGAGGATCAACATGAGTTGGATGTTGATGATCATAATGTTACGCAGGAAGATGTTGAATAGTTAGTTGAAAAAGATGATGTTAGAGACAATGATCATGATGAAGATGATATTGACGATCATGATCAATTTATTGAAACTAATTACAACGACGATGATGATGATATAGATGCCTCTAATCCTTATAATGTTGAATCTGGATCAGATGATACAGATGCATACTTGGATGGAGAAGATGATCATGAAGTGCATTGAACATCATTCCAAGTGATGTGAGGGGGGGGGGCAAATGAGCTTCCACCTTCACGTGGTTGTCCCTGTTGAGTAGAGAATATTAAGATATTCTTGAAACAAAGAGAAGCTCGTTAAGGTATTTTACTTAGAAGTTCTTGGTAGATAGAGTTGGTCATTTGTTATTAGACATGATCTAAGAGTTGGAAGGCAGGTAAAGTATAATATTGTAGAGTAATGCTTTTACTAGTTTTCTTAAATATAAGACTTAGTGGGAGGATAGGTCACGGGTTCGACTCATCTACCTTATTTATTTTGGCATAACAAATGTTGTTTTTAAATTATGGTTACAACCATATGCTACCCACCAAAATTATACTCTTTTACATATTTTAAAACATAAAAGTTTTTAAACCCACGCCAACAGTAGCAGAGCTATAGGGTTTAAACAGTCCCGTGCGAACAGTAGCAGAGCTATAGGTTTTAAACCCACGCAGCATTCGTTCCTTTTCCTCCCTTGTTTACGCATAAGCAATACCAGATGCGATGCAATATGTTGAGCTTTAATAGGTAGAATAGAGGTGGCTAGAGCTTGGGTAGGGGTTTAAGAAGCAAAGTAGGTAGCAGGAGCTGTCCGCCGTTTCAATTTGGAGCAGTCCGCCATTTCGTCGATTTGGAGCAGTCCACCATTTTGATTTGGAGAAGATTCAGTCCGCCATTTCGATTTGAAGCTCAGTCCATTCATCCCCGCCATTTCGATTTGAAGCTCAGTCCGCCATTTCAGTTTGAAGCTCAGTTGATTCAGCCATTTCGATTTGAAGCTCAGTCCATTCAGCCATTTGGATTTGGAGCTACCATTCCATTCCAAATGTCTTCAGTAAGTGACATTCTCATCCATAGCTTCATTTGCCTGATATGCACACTGTGTGGGACATTACATCTATAAATGTTCATTCTGTAGTCGGTCCAAGTCCTCCAACTAGAAACTTGGCTTATTGATGCAGGCACCACCTGCAATACCTAAGCAGACCCTTGATTCCCAAATTTTCTGTACTGGAATCTTCACTTAATGCAGTCCTTTACCATTCTTCTCTTAGTTTTTCTTAGTTTCCAATTAACTCTGTGACAGAACTAAAAATAGATAACTGTCACTATACTTGGCAATTCTATCAAAATTGAGCAAGACTTCTCTATTAGCAAATTAAACACTTTACCTTTTGCTTAGCCCTAAACGGAATTTACTTTACACTCAAAGGTTAAACGCCACATGACCATTCATCATGACCTAAGCCCCAACGAAAAATCACTTATCGTACCAATTGTACCTTCTTTTCATTTTCCGCTTCCACCCAATGCACGACACGTATCTCTCAGTGGAATACTCCACTTTTCCTCAAGCTTTGAACCGTCACTTTCCGCTGTGATCGTGATCGTTGATTTCTGACTTCACAACTCCACTCTCATCCTGATCGTTAATCTCCTATGTGATCAGAACCATCCATTACTTAGCTCATCAATCTCCGCGCTGTTCTCGATCATTGATCCCCAAATGTTATACATATGAGCGCCACTTATAGACTGTACTTGTGAGCTAGGGCTTCTGCACTGTGACAATTATGATGACTCACAAACCATTACAATATTCCATGGAATCGTTGTTTCCCTTAACGAATCAGATGTATACTCGAAATAGAAGGCTAATCAAATCCCACATGGCTGAACAAAATGCTAACATATATATAGACTGTATTTTACCCTAGGATATACACTGTAACGTTTCCAATAATTCACACTTCATTTCACTATTCCTTAAACTCGATGCTTTCAGATGAAATTGATGAATCATATGTATCCAACCAATGATAACAGAAATATCACAACATATACAGATGAGATGAATCATATATACTGAGATTTTACACAGTAGAGAGGACATTTAATGATTCTCCATCATTTTATTACATTTCACTGTATTTAATCAATCCCACTCTACACCCTTCTCTCTCTTCTCAAGCTCTGTGAGCTAACCTTCATCTAGGCTAAGCTACCTATTCAAAATACTAAAGACTGCATTTATTTACAATGGATTTATGTTTCCAGATCCTATGATTAAGGAACAAAGTCCTTAATAACCTCAACTGACCCCTACGAGTCATCATTGACTCACTAACAATTAACAAACCCTATCTTTTCTTTTATAAGTGGAAAGGATCTAGAATCCTTGACCATTATTCAAATTTTTCACAAAAATAACAATTTACACAAATGTCAGACCCTAGGTCTCTTTGAATTCTCTTGACCTTGATGAAGTCATGGGTGACTTCTTTTTCATGAGCCTATGCTCCTGCATCACTTATGTCACCCTATACCAATGCCATCACATCCTTCCAAAATGATCTCTAAGGACTTTGTGACTAGTGCAGCAAAGTTGTGTTAGAAATCATGAGATAGAGGATCTGTGATTAATTCAATAAATACCCTATCCCAATAAGATAAACACAAGATAGATGTATCGCATACCATAAACACATATAAAGACTTCAAGAGAGTGTGCAATAGATAGGATGCCCTTGGGCTGATGAATAATTCAATTGAATGAGATGATTACAATCCACAACCACCCACAGGTCCACCCATTAAGGGCCTCAATTACCCATCTAGTGGTTTGGCACATGGCCACAAGTGAATATCATCCAAGATATCTCAAAACCCCCCGCCCCGGATTTTCCCCGTGTATTGGTTTCAATTCGAAATTAATGTTTTTAATTACTTTTTTGCAGTCAGCTGATCGGGGCAAGTCCCTAATGGATCCTGAGAGGTCTACCCCCCCTACAGGCGCTAGGTATATATACCACATTTTTACTTACCTACTTCTTTAGAAAGTACATTTGTTTAATTATGATATCAACGTGGTCAATATTTAAATATGTTTTTAAATAAGATTTTCCCCGTGTATTGGTTTCAGTGCGAAATTAATGTTTTTAATTACTTTGTTGTAGTCAGCTGATCGAGGCAAGTCCCCAATGGAGCCTGGGAGGCCGACACCCCCCTACAGGCAACATGTATATATACCACATTTTTACTTACCTACTTCTTTAGAAAGTACATTTGTTTAATTATGATATCAACGTGGCCAATATTTTGTTTGTAGGCTGAGGGTCGAGGTAGGATCCCCATGACAGATGATATGTCGACAGATGTTAGCACACCACGCTCATCGGGTCATGAGCAGGTATATAGCACGTTGTGAATTTTAGAAACTGTATTTATACATATTTATGTTATCTAATTATATTAATGATTTCAAATTGACATTAATGTTTTCTATTTTTATGTCGGATGATACTTATCTATAGATGGATCCAAAGGATATGGATTTGGGGCACATTCTTCATGATGTTGACCTCAAGAATTCAAAGAATATCCAGGATGCAGTTCAAAAAGCAAAAACAAAATTAAATCAGGAGGTCGTCAATCTGCTTATATCGAATACGCAAATGACACAGGATGAGACTCAAGCAAAGATAGATCGTGTGTTGCTTAAAGTAAAGCGCTTGGATGTAAGCTGCAAACTCTTTCATTATAAGTCTATTCCAAATGCAATTTTTTTTCCTATTCGTATATGAGTAACTAAAATATTATTGGTTTCTACAGGAATATTTTGTCCCCGATGAGAGGGATATTATAAGTCTATTCCAAATGCAATTTTTTTTCCTATTCGTATATTGAGCATGAAACCCCCTTCGCCGTTGATCATGTATTGTTGTCGTCTGGCCAGTCGGAAACACAAAATGAGACACCCCAGACGGAACATGAGAGTGCCGATGAGGATCAGGGGCCAGTACATGGAGAAGAGCATGACTTTGATGCTGCCATCCCAACATTTCCTGGATCTTTCCGTGTCACTAGCACGGGAACATTTCATACTACTTTTTTGGTGCACAAAGATCTCATTCCCTACAATATGGAGAAGTTTCCAGGTACTATTTACAAAATGTTTTAACTATATATTATAATTTTATTGGAATGTAATTATGCATCATTCTTTTTACACTTCTTAACACATACTCGTTTTTGTAGGAAATGATGTCTTTTATAAACATCTTAATGATTGGTCTTTAGATCTGTTTGGGCCCACTATCTGCACATGGTGGAACTGGCAGAGTAAAGTTTTGAAAGATGAGCTTATTGCTCGCTTGGTTGGGTTTTTTGGTGTCGAAACCTTCAACCAAAAAAAGGTTCTCGAAAAAGCTGGCCAACATTTACATTATGTACAGGAGCAATATCGGAACAACTTAGCAGATAATCCAAAGTATGAGCGCCCTCCGAGGATTCCAACAACGGAGTGGAAAGGCTTGCTGGATGATGCAAGGGAGAAAGCTGTGAAAATAGTGGGCAAGCCAGTACCCGAGTCAGCTAGAAGGTATGCAATACTTTCAGCAATGCAATTATATGTTTATTACACTTTATTTTCCATCTTTTTGCAATGTCTAGTGTATTTAAAAATACTTTTATAGGCTACCAAATATGTCGAAGGCCACCCAGGCAAGAATAGAAAAACATGGGCAACACAAGCTTGGCCCTGGTGGATATTCCAACCTGCAAGCACGAATCGTAAGTATGATCAATAATTATTTTATTGTATAGAAATTATAGATTGCATTTAAAATTGTTTTCATGATGATATAACAACAACAATGATGATCTAATTGAAAATTACAGGCTCAAAGATTCCACGATTTGCCAACAGAGGAAGACATGAGGATCGGCTACCAACGCGGGTTTTCAGGTGTTGTTGAACATCGAACAAGCAGTCGTGGTAGCCAAGCAAATTCTTCCAATGATCCATCCTACGAACAGGTAACTACAATAAACAAATTCTATTTAAGATTGATTCATTGTGTTCTATATTCATAAATAAACTAGTACATAAAATATTGAGTCTCTTTGTGTTAAGCCGCACAATGAAAGTAGAGAAAATGCAGAGGATGGAGGAGAAAGAGATACTGAAGTTAATGTTGATCGAAATCCAGGTAATAAATATTATTGTGTTAAAAAAAACTAACATGGATTAAAGTCTCAAATATTAAATTGCAAATACTATATTGTTGTAAGTGTTGATGTTTTAATGCAAAGGGTCTTCATGTGCAACTTGAGGCAGCAGTAGAAGATCAAACGCAGAAAATTCATGTCACCCATGAGTTGCCAGGTACAAAGCACCGCTCTAATTTTTTTTTCTTAATGAAGAACTTACAATGATTATAATAGTAAAAAAACGTCAAGTAATTAATATTTCTTCATTTTTCCAGTACATCCTGGCACCTTAGAGCAGCCGTATACACGTCATGAGCACACGACCCATCGACAAACACGATCACAGACAACTACAGAGGGCATAGGAAACAAAAAACAATTGGTAGAAGAGGATGTCACACTTAGAGAATTTGTGGAGAGAAAAAAGCGTCAAAAAAAGTAGTGATTGTAATAAGTACACTATTAAATTATTTTTTTATGCATTGTCCTCGGATATTATTTTTGATAATATGGAGTAATGTCTTCAACTATTTATTTTTTTCTATGTACGAATGAATGAATGAGTGAATTAATGAATGCTATAAACTAATTAATGATCGAATGCACGTAATTCCTTTAAGAAAAGAAACTCACGATGTTCACACAAAAGATCATTTATTTCCAAGCACGTGCATTGGGTATGGGGAATTGAGAGTGATGTGAGGGGGGGGGAGGGGCCATATGAGCTTCCACCTTCACATGGTTGGCCCTGTTTAGTAGAGAATATTAAACTATTCTCGAAACAGAGAGGAGCTCAATAAGGTAAAATGCATGCATTATTACAATGTTTCTTTCTTATGACCAGATACGTTGTTTCTTTCTTCTAGCTAACTATAGACATGCATTTTCTTTATACTGCACAGTGAGAATCTTGATGGGCTGGAGCTTTCTGGTTTGGAAGATCTTCAAAGTCTCAGGATGAGGATCGTTGGAATCCATTATGTGCATCAATACCTCAACATCTTTTGCAAACTCTACATCCGGCTCCAAATCCACAAATATGAAGAGGTACCCATCCTTCAATTTAATTTAGGTTTTCTATTGATTTTTCAATGTGAAAAGGAAAAGAAGGGTTCAGTAAATCATTCCCAAGAAATAGATGAAATCCAGTGGATGAACAGCAGGCCTGTGGCAGAGGTATTGAGGTTTTATATATTCTTAGTGTGTTGCAACTAACGAAGTTCCTAAGGTAAATTTCATGGTATTTCTCACATTGATAATCTGGAATTGGTTTGCTAATATGATTAGTGGGTTGTCATTAGACGTTCATAAGGTGGAGCTTGCAAATTTCAATAATGGTGATTTGTCATTCTTTAAACCATTTCATCTGTCCCAGGGTATAGAAGACCCTAGAATATCCTGTTAACCAGCACAAGGTCATGTTGTCAACAAACCCAGTGAGGACTTGTGATGATCGAGAAATACAATATGATAAGTCTTGTATTTTTGTCATCTTTTTAAATTAATAATTTAATATATGAGGTGGCTTTGATTGAAATTGCCCATAACACTGACTTATGCATAGCTGAGACCTGCTTTTGAATATTTTGTCATATGTAGTTATGTATGTAAGGGCTTGGTATGAATGGATGACATGTGTACTATATGTGTAGTATGCTTCCTCTTGCAATTGCTATGTGTGTAGAACTCTGTTGTTCCTGACCTCTGCTGTTGATATTCTCCTAGTTATAACTGTAACAAAAGTGTATTTTCAAGGTATTTGAGGGAAGTTCCAACAGCTTCTCATGTTTGCAATTGGGATTATACCATCTAGACATCCAATTGGAATGGGATCAAAGTAAGAATTTCTTATTCTTCATGTTTGTTTGAACATCATTCTTCATTTGTCCCACAAAGTTTAAAGGGATTGAAATGAGATGCCCCCCCCTTCCTCTTCTCAAATTCATGGGTGTTGTTATCACTCCGTAATTTCTTGAGGCTGTGTTCAAGAAACCCAAAGGTAACCTACAACCAATCTTTAGGATGAATGTCTGACTCAGCCAACCAGAGAGGGCTCTCTCTTTGTCACTGTATGATAAATGTATCAAGGAATAGGAGAAACAAGGCCAGATTCTCAAGGTAACAAGTGTTTTCAATGGTAAACAAGGTGTTGGGAAAGTTCAAGAGTAAAGAACATTGGGAAATGGAGTCAAGGATTGAGGCTTAAATCAAATGAAAGAGTAAATCAGGTCACAGAGGTTTAAGGCCTTTTGCATGCATTTGGCACAGATCATTAAACTTTAAAGGTAATAGCAGAAGGTAGAGAAGTGATTGTTTATTTTCAAGAGCATGTGACTATGAATTCCTTAAATAAACAGGAAAGACTTATGAAAGACAGGGAAAAGTAAATTATAATAGAGCACCAGAACACCAACGATGAATTCTATTACAGTTTATCTTTCAATGGTATTTACTGTAAATACTGTGGAGCATGGAAACATGAATTCCAAAGATTTAAATTAACAGTAAAGAAGAGGAAATAACATAGATGAATTAATTTCACATATAAGACATTCTGCAACAAAACATGGAAGGAATCTTAAACATGAGAAAACCTGTATGTCTGTTCTTTCATTGAAGTTCACAAAATCCCAGATACACGAGTCTTTTCTTCTTTACAATATGAATTTATTCGAACAAAGACCAACCCTCTCCCTATCGAAGTAGGGTCTATTTGTAGTTAATCTATTCAAAGGAGAGATGCAAAAAACTAGGAAATAGTTACATACGTGGGGATCATGTCCCAACAAAATAGCTTAAATCCTATCTTCTAAAACAGATGGCATAGTGACCATCTATTACATAACCAACTCTAAAAATAGAAATGACAGCTGTGTGAATATTTATGAGGTCGATAATCCTTTTAGGATCAATAATATCCTATTCATTTCCAAGATGGAAAGAGATATCATTGATGTTTTCTTATAATTTTAGCCTTCAAAGGCGCATACTGTCTGAACAGGCTTGCTTGATTTCAGGCTCGCTTGATTAACTTGTCATCTTCCTCTGAATATTTCCAGAACAACTGTAAATAAAGTATCTATGTGACTATTGCTTACTGTAGTAACTGCATACAGCAAGCTAGCATCATGGACTCCCTAAAACTTCTTCTGCAGGATCTAAACTTTATAGTTCTTAGCAACAATATCAAATATCTGACAACCTTGACTTACTTAGGCTTCACGGACATCTAACTGGAACTTCTTGGACCTGAACTTGGTATAAGAACTCGTGCTCCCACTCTGAATACTTCATTCCAAGCATCATCCTTTGGAACAGAAGCATCAGATAATTCTTCCATCAGCACATCAAGCTCTATTAAAAGACCTTCTGTAAAGACAGGCAATTTAGATTTAACCTCCCTGAAAAGTAATGGAAGTTCGAAGTCCTACCTCATTTTTCTTACTACCACCATGCCTTTAAGTCATTTTACCATATCATTAAATTTGCTATGGTCTGATCTGGATTTAATGAACATTTATTTATATTCAGGCCATGCTATTAGCATTTTCTCATCATCCCAAAAGGATGGTAAACCATAACCAATCAATGGTAAAAAGGCTTGCTTGAACTCCTGCACTTGCTTTTTAATCTGGGACATCTTTCCTTTGACTGAATTCAACAGAGTATATTTCTGCAACACCCTCCTGGCATCTACTAACAGAACAATTCTGTTACTCACCTTTAAAACCTGTAACTCAGAAGCAGGAGCTTTACTGAGGAAAATAATTGTGTTTTGAGCTACCTCTTGAGTTCTGTTAATTAACTTTTCCTTATCTAATTTACATTTGTTGGATGCCACTCCCAATGCCTTCTCATGCTCCTCCACAATCATCAATTGAGGCCTGAAAGCATTGATATCTGCTATCAATTCATCCCAAAGCAAATGCTTTGCACCTTCCAGTGGCAGAACTCCCTTGGTTTTCTCTTTCAACTTATAAATCTTATCTTTCAGTTTATCATTTTCTTCTTTGAGCTTGATGATTTCCTGCTCTCTAGGATCCTGAGCTTTAATCTCTTCAATCTGCAGTTTAAGTTCATAAATTGTGTCCTCTAAGTCTGAAACCTTCTCCTTGAAATTCTCAATTCCAACTTCATGTACAGACATATCTGCAATGTCATGTATGATCTGGTCCATTGGTGACAAAGGACTAGTTCCCCTGTTTGATTTCAATTGTTCAATTTCTTGAAGCAATTTACCTTTCTCTTTCTCCAATGCCTCTTTCTGCTCCTAAAGGACTAGAATTTTGGCATTATCTTCCACAACCTTTGCATTCAAAGCAGCTATCTCTTCATGCAACTTAACCAAATTAGGTGAAGGTGTAGTATCAACATTAACATTTACAGCTTTACCCTTCCTTCTAACTATCTTAACAGTTTTGACTTTGACTGTTGGCTGGGTTTCTGCCCCTTATGCAGGTGGCAACTCTTTATACGAAGCCAGCTCAGTTTGTAAATAAGCCACCTGTGTAGACCATGCTTTGTTTGCAGCTTTCTCCTACTTCAGGTGAGCTTCCAATTTTTCTATTTTCTGCGCTGCATTCTTATGTGCCAAGGTCTCCCTAGTAGTCAGCATAAAGGACTTCACTGGCTTGTTTGTGGAACCAAATCTTATCAGGAGCTGGTAATTGATCCATTTATATATGAATCTCAGAAGCCTTTTCATCATCAGTGATGGCCAAACTTAAAGATCCAGTTGTTGAATCCCTCACTGTCATCAATGTTGTCTTCATATCATATTTTTCTTTGAGTTCATTCAATTGTTTTTTCTCTTGCATCACAGACTTATTTCTCTGATCAATGTAATGTTTGAGGAGACTCTGCTTGTTTTGAAATTGACCTTCAACAGCTGCGGCATAGCTATATTTCTTGTATTGTAGGACTAGTATAGGGGGTAGTTTACTGCTTTCTTCAGGGTTTGCAGTAGTATTTTCAACTCTGGTCTATGATACTTCTTCTTGAATAATAGTAGGGGTGATAACTAGCTCCCTTATCATATCAACATCAATGATCTTTATATCCATGGCAGTTTTCTTCTTTTTAGATGTCTCAGGTTCCTTTGTATCCATCTCTGTGGCCTCTGGTTCTGACCTTTTCTTGGTAGAGGTATGCTCCACTTTTCCCTGTGCAGTATTTGACTGTGAAAAATCTATATGATCTCTAGCCTCTACAATCTCCTTTAAAGGCTCACTAATCCAGATCTGATCATATATAAGAGAATTGGCCTCTCCCATCCAAGTTTCAGCCTGACTCTGCTGAAATATACCTCTGCCATACTCCTGTCTCCTTTGTGAAATAACATGTTTAGGGTCATATTCTACAGGTGGTACTTGAGGGAAATCAAGCTGCTTCAGAACTTCTTCAATAATGGGCAATGCTGCTTCCTTCTTTAAAATGAAATTTCCCACAGTCATAGGATATTTTATCCATGAACTCCTTTTCAATGATGGGGCAGTGAAATGTTCTTTATCTGCAGAGATCCTTTGCCTCATTACCTTTAAAGCAAATACACTGGTAGTTAAAAATATAGGCAACACATATGGTGATCCAGTGAATCCAAAGACTCTGACAAGGGAGAAGTTTTTTGCCAGGAACCAATCTCCAATCAAATCACGGTTTAGGATTTCTTTCAAGTCATTTGAAATTCTGCTGATCTCTGTATTAAACACTCTGAATAGATTAAGTACGATCAAATCCATGAATTTGGCATAAGACCAGGCATGCTAAAATGGTGAAGAAGGAGGCCATTTCTTGAAGGTTTCTGTGTCTATAATGGCTAGTGCTCCTAACTCAACATGAATTATCAAAGCATATAAGTATGCCTGATACCTGAAATGATAGATTTTCGACAAATTGGACAACTGAAAACACATTTCTTCGGCAAAATATTCATCAAACCTAAGGGGTGTTGTTCTAGGTCTATCTAGGTATAGGAAAATTCCCAACATTGCTTCAGTTACCTCTGAACTAGTGTCTGACCTTAAAATTTGACTTAATAGGGTTACAGCAGTAGCAATAACTGGTAAACAAAGTTTAGATGAAAAAGGAACAGACAGGTTCTCTACTGGTTTCAACAAAACCTTCTGATACATTCATTCTTTATCCTCACTAGAAACTTTCTTGTAAATCTGGGATATTTCAGCTTCATTAAAAGAGATAGAAGTTGAAACGAAATCAGTAGAATATTTCAGGGTTTCCCTAAGGGTTTGAGGGTCTACTTTGCAGATAATTCGGTCACCCTGGTAATTCATAATTACTCCCTCTGAGGTTGAAAAATGTTCAGCACATAAGGATACAAATTCCGGACAACTAGGTAAAGGATACAATGTAGAAGGGATCAAAGTACTATACAATTTGGTATGGAACTCGAAATTGTCAAGGGAAGCAGTACTGAGGTCATTGTGACTGGTAATGATATCAAAGGGTTTTGAAATTGGGTCATATACATCCTAGAAATGGTCAGAAATTAGGTCTTCGGAGGAATCTAAGGTTTTTACAGTGGTAAACATGGTGAAAGTAGGCAATTCAACAGAGGAATACTTAGAAATTGTGTACCTGAGGGTAAGGGTTGACTATAGTTACTCAGAGTTGAAATGTTGATAGTATATTTGGTATCTGTAGTAGCCGAACCAATCGAACCTTGATCTCCGAGCAGAAATGGCGGAAACAGTCTTTCAGCGGTCTTTGATGGTAACATAACCATAAAATGGCTAGACCGCAGCGGAAAATAGGATATCGTACATTTCTGTACGGGTATGCATTTTCCGCTTCCACTCAACGACAGCCATGTAGCACCCGTCACATCTCAGTGGAAAACGGACTTTCTCTAACCTTCATGATAGATGTATTATCCATTGAGATCTGAGCCATTAGATCTTGGCGAAAATTAGCGTTGCATCTACAGCCCTTGATCTATTCTGGCGCTTAGCCTCCGTCGCTGTGCATATATTTATTAATTTAAAAAAAAAAACGTTTACAGCCTGTCGGTTAACCGACACCTGGAACACTGTTGGTTAACCGACACCTAGAACATCTACATACTGTCGGTTAATAGACACCTAGAACATCTACATATTGTCGGTTAACCGACACCTAGAACATCTACAGACTGTCGGTTAACCAACACCTAGAACATCTACAGACTGTCGGTAAGAAGCCGTCGGTTTTTTTTAAATTGTTCTAGGCGTTGCTCGATTTCCGTCGGTTAACCGACACCTCTCCATGGCGTCGGTTAATCGACGGTATGATTAACCATCGCTTAACCGACAGCTTGGAGAGGTTTTAGTTAACCGACGCCAATCCAGCGACGCCTAAAAAAATCATAGTGTCATACATGCGACAGGGAAATGTCGAAAATCTGATAATACAGCCGTCGGATTTTGGGTCAAAATGTTGTAGTGTATTTAACCGCCATGAGCTCCTTCCTTTGTTCTGAGACTGTTTCGGCTATCATCTCATAATCATCTTCATCAGGACTGCCTTAGATTGAGTCTTTATAGCCTTCATCTTCTTCCTTGCCTCCGGCTTCTGCGGATTCTTTGGCTATTTTCGCTTCCCAGTTTCTTCAACAATCTAGCATGCCAGAGGGATTGGATCATCCTCTTCAGAGTGTGTCTCAACATCCATGAATTCCACATAGAAGTTGGCGGGCCAATCCTTCATGAGGGATTTAATGTCCTCTTTGTACATGTGGTAGTTACCTGGGAACCACTCTGGTTTCTTCATTCTTGCCTTTGGTGAGATGAAGATACATCACATGTCTGCGCTAAAGTCCAGAACACGAATGTACTTTGACGTTATCTACTTTGTGATGCGGGGTGTATAGACAATCACATCATGCAGTTGAGTGTAATATTCTAGAACACCTCAGCTGTCGCATGCTGTCACTCTGCGATGACATTTACCCAGAGGTTGGCATACCAAAATCCTCTAGGATCATTGGTTTCTATGTTGATGCCCACATAGTCCCTTGGCTCCTTCCATCCGCAAAAGGCGATGAGGATGATGAGCCATGTGAAGTGGAACTATCCACCATTTTCCTGGATATCATTGAGTTCATCGAAGAACTCATTCAGAAGAAATTGACACCAATTAAACTCAATTCCCTCAGCCGCTGCGGCACCAAGTAATACTGCGCCCGCAGGCACCTCCGGAAGTATAGTCGTTCTGAGGATTTTTCTTGTGAGTAATTGGGTGATAAATTTTTTCGTTCTGTCCTCAATGTCTTATGTGGGAAAATCCCTTTTCCCCTTCATCAATGACTGGCTTTTCTTCATTTTCTCGACAGCTTATTTTTCCTTGCTCTTCCCTTGGAAGAACTGCTTGGGATCCTTACCGCACTTGCTAAGACCTGTTATATGGTGGATCAAGGCAATATCGACATCAATGTTTTTATATAGCCATAGGTATCCCTGGTGGGTTCACACCATCAGCATGCGAACCACATCATTAACTTCCACTGAATGATCAAAATGTGGCAGTCTGAGGAGGTTTAACAAGCTTGATGAGACTAGCGGTGTCAGCCAGCTTTCAGCAACCAAGTAAGGTGTACCCTTTGCATCTTTCTTCCAGCACATGTACTAGTCAGGCTGGAATTGTGGGTACTTAGGCACGTGGGGCTCTTCTTTTTGTACGCCTAGGAGGTCAAAATCTTCCCACTTGCAATCTAGAATCTTTCCAATTACGTTCTTGGAAACCTCTACATGCTTTGAGATTGGTGACAATGGGATCTCAAACTTAGCGCTCTTGACGAATTTGAAGATTGGGGCATCCAACGCCCATGGTGATATATACTCTTGTGTGAGTTTCAGTGGTTCTTTCTGAAGAACTCGTGATTTTTGTGCCGATGAGCCCATATTTATGATCTTGCTTCTTAGTGCAGTTACGTCTTTCCCTTTATCTTTCCCTTTGTCCTACATGACTGGAGTATGGCGAGGTGTTCTTCTGGATGCTTGACCTGGCTCAGTTATGACCTTCTCGGCAGGGGCTTTCATTAACTCTATAATTCCCCCGTACGGAAAGACTTCAAGTGCTTCTTCAATGGTCAGTTCTTCTTCTCTATAGGAGGGTTCGAACATTCACTGGTTAGCTAAAGGCTGTGATAATCAGATGATAGAAGAATACTAGCTCAGGGAGTGATCGCAAGAAAATTCTAAGTGCTAAGTAACGCCCGTGAGTCCTGTAGTGGTGTTATTTATAGGTGTAGTTGGGTCATCCCCGCACCTCCCAATGGCCATATCCGCATTTAATGAGTTGTCTGTTGGCCAATTTGACTAGATCCTTCCATCTCTTCCATCGTCAGCGTGTCCAGAACGATTATCTTTCCTTTAAATGCTCGAGCAGTTCACTGCAATGGTAACATAACAACTATATTTTTCCAACGGCAGTGTAACGGCTATTTTTTGAGTGTTGTGCCGAGCTGTGCGGCAAGCCGTTTGAGATCCTGCGCAGTGCCAAAAATTTTCAACTGTGCGGCTTTCCTTTTTCTTTTCTTACTTCTCTTTTGTTTTTTTTTTGTTTTTTTTTCCTTTCCGCGCAGCTTCAGCAGTGCTACGTGGTACACACATTGCTCTATTTAACATACCTGTATAGGCTCCTTGACATTTCCAGTGTCCAATTTCAACTGTACCTAACACTTGGAAATTTCTCCCCGCGTTTATCTTTCCATATGCTGTGAAGCAAGGCTATCGCGATACAATTTAAGTTTTCTTCCATTTATCATAGTGCGTAGAGTATCACTGGCTAAAGTGGCTAACTGGACTGCACCACTGCTAGTGACATACATAACAATGCATGGGCCAAGCCAATGCATTTTAAACTTGCCAGGAAATTTCATGAACTTGCTATCATAGAGGAGGACTAAGTCACCTACCTGAAAGCATTTGTTCCTGATATGGCAATCATGCCATGCCTTTTCACGATCCTTCTGGACTTGCTGTTCAAAGCCTGCAATGAAACGATCCTCCTCCAAGCTGACTAAATGTAGCAGTCTTTCATCTAATGCTTCGCTATCTGCCATTCTGGTGAACACAACAATCCTTAGATTAGGTAGAATGTACTCCATTGGCATTATGGCCTCCTGCCCATAAGCCAACTAGAAGTGTGTCTGTCCCGTCAACTTCTTAAAAGTTGTTCTATATGCCCATAGTACAGACGAGATGTGCAGGTCCCAATCATCCCCGTTTACGTTTCACACCTTCGTCAGCACATTTTCTAGTATATTATTGAAAGCTTCAATAGTTCCATTCACCTACGGATGATATGGCGTACTGCGGTGATGCCGAATGGGGAACTCCTCTGTGAGGGCTTCAATGGTCTTATTCAGAAAGTGAGTGCCCTGATCACTCATCAAAATTTTTGGACAGCCAAATCTTGACAAAATTTCCTCAAAACTGAACTGCGCGGCAGTACCTGCACTGCATTCCTTCACTAGTTTAGCTTCTACCCATCTGGTGAGGTAATCCATGGAAGTAATGATATACCTTGCACCAGTTCTCTTCCCTAGTGGGTTTATAGGTCCCAAAAAATCAATTGCCCACTTCTCAAAAGCCTGTAAGGTCAACTACGGGTTCAATGGCATTTCATATCTCCGCAATGGTTTCCCTATCCTCTGACAGACATCGTAGTTCCTGCAGTATTCCTTAGAATCTTTGTGGATGGTAGGCCACCATAGCCCTACGCGCAATATCTTCTGTGCAGTAGCCCTTCCTGTGTAATGACCTCCCGCGATCCCTGAATGCACATATGCTAGTATATATGGTTTCTCATGGTCGAGTACACATCTGTGCATGACTTCATCTGGTCTGAGTTTGTATAGTTGACCTGCAATGATAGTGAAATCCGCGGCGTAGACTACTAGTTGCTTGTTCTGCTGAACAGAAAATTCTTGCGGTGTCAGCCCTGTTGTCAGAAAATCAATGATATCCTTATAGTAATCATCTGCAACCTATATATCAAACATCTGCATTTCAGGAAGACTGTCTTCAATGTTTGTCGGCTCCTTTCTCGACTCAATTCGAGATAGGTTGTCAGGTCCCAAATTCAACCTGTCGGGGTTAACAACGATCTCGAATTCGTACTCCTGGAATAGCAACATCCATCTACATATATGCCCCCCTAACATTGGCTTACTGACCAAGTATTTTAATGCAGAATGATCAGTGAACACAAGGAAGTGCGCACTAAGTAGATAATGTCTAAACTTCTGAAGGGCATATACCATTGCAAGTCCTTCCCACTCAGTAGTGGTATAGTTCTTCTCTGTTGTCAATAGCTTCCTACTAGAAAATGCGATGGGGTGGCCAATACCCCCTTCTCTTGGCTGAGCTAACACAATGCCTAGGGCAATGCATGATGCATCCACATAAACATGAAACAACTTTGCCCAGTCTGGAAATACTAGGATCAGCGCGGTAACCATCTTTTCTTTAAGGGTGTCAAAACCCTGTTCGCATTCCTCATTCCAAACGAATGGTACATCCTTCTTCAGTAGCTTCTCCATTACTACGGTGATCTGCGCATAACCTTTAATGAACTTCTTGTAATAGCCTGTATGGCCCAAGGTAGAGCACAACATTTTAATTGAAGTTGGTGTAGGAAAATTTATGATAATGGCAATCTTCGTAGGGTCCACCATCAATCCCTGTTTGCAAACAATATGTCCCAGTAAAATTCCATAGGGCACACAGAAGATGCACTTCTTTAAATTCAATGATATTTGATGCTAGTGGCACTTGTCAAGCACCATCCTCAGGTTCGCGCAATGGTTCTTCAGCAAACCAAAAACAGTCCAGTCATCAAAATATGCTTCCAGAAACTTATGCATGAAATCTTTGAATGCCGTGACGACAACTCTAGAGAAGATGGCAGGTGCATTCTTCAGACCAAACAGCATGACTGTATACTGGAATGACCCCCATTCTATAGCAAATGTCATCTTATGCCTATCTACGGGATCAATTATGATCTAATGATAATCAGAGAAACCATCACTAAAGGAATAGGCCTCATTCCCTCCAACATTTTCAAGTACCTCATTTGTAAACGGAGTAGGGAATGGGTCATGCATAGAGGCATGATTAAGTTTTTTGAGATTGACACAAATCCTGATCTCGCCCTTCGTCTTCTTGTCTTGGACAACCATAGGACTGATCCATTCAGATTCCTCGACAAGTTCAATGATTCCTCCCTATAACATTTTGTCCAACTCTGCGCGGACTCTCTCTTTATACCATGGATTCAGTCTATACGGTCGCTTCTTCACAGGCTTAGCGCTTGGCTTCAAAGGGATTTTCATGACTCCTAAGTCACCCAATATTCCTTTCAACTTTGTAAACTTGGTCGGAAATAGCTCCTAATATTCATGCAAAGTGTCTGCAATCTCCGCGATAGTCTAATCATCCGAGTCATCTCCGATAGATGCAAACTTCGGCTCTTCACTCGTGCCGATGTTCACCTTCTGTGTCTTTACTGGTCCACTCATGTCTGGGATTTCCAATGGAGGTCTTTCTATATCACATGCATCTTCTGATTCTGGTATATTGATATTGCACGAATCATCTTCATCTTCTTCTCTTCCATGCTCATAATCTTCAGCTAGATCATAACACTCTATCCAATGTTCTTCATGTTCTTTCCATTCTGAGTGTATGTTCGCAGGACTATCATCTGTGCCAAAGAATTCTTCCCATGACATATCTTCGTGAGGACAATCTCCTCTGAATAGACGTTCCTTGATTATCTGCAATGCCTCATGTATCAAAGGGTTCTCATCCTCGAAGATGAAATCTCTTTGGAAGTTCTAAGTTAATGTATCCCAATTTGTGGTCTTCCTACATAACTCTAGGTCTAGATACCATTTCTTCGGAATATCCTCTTCCAAAGTATGCACGAACAAGTGCACCCACTCTTCAGGTGGCCTTTCTTCCCATGCCTGCGAACATGCTTCCAAGTGTTGGTTAGGATCTGTCTGCCCGTTGAACTTCTCAAAGGGTATGGTAATCCTTTCTGTGAATTGGATCTACATCTTTGTTCTGTATTGATCCCAAGTGATCAATATTTGTATGTGCGAATCCCACCATCTGGCAGGTATGCCACGCATTGCCATATCTAATGCTAGCAACCTGTGCTCTTCTGGAACTGCTGCAGTATAGTCTTGAATAAAAGTATAAACGTTAGCAGAACCATCAAATGTACGGATCGAGCTTACCTCCTTTCCAATCCAGCGCAGTGATTTCTTGACCTGCAGGCACCTTCTAGCTGACACTCCGTGCATGCGATTCTGCCAGTTTTCTAGTCCAACGTCCGAGTCAGAAACGTAGGAGCTATCGCATCTCCAACTAAGTGCACCATCCGTAGTAGGATTGATGTAATCCTCTTGGTTTGCAGTCATCTGGTATAGCCAGTCCAAGTCCTGGGCCTTAGATTCCTCCTGAATCGACTTGCTATATCTGTCCCCATCTGTAGGATCCAATGGTGCGATAAACCGCAGATGCTTTCCTTCGAATATCATCTTCTTTGTTTTCAAATTTATAATGTCCAAATTTTCAATAGCCCAGTCAATTCCTAATAGCACGGGAAAGGGATGGCTATCGTCAACAATCTCGATGACTTCAAAGTCCGCATGGCTTTGTACTCCGTCAATATCAACCACAACATTGGCTAAGCGACCAAATGGTATAACTTTCTCTTGGTTGGCCATTCTCAGCTGGATAGGTGACCACAACAGCTTTGGTTGACCCATCTGCTGCCATGTCTGCTTGGTCAAGACATTTACTTATGATCCCAGATCAGGGATAAATTCGTTTATCTCAAAGTCTCTTATCTACATAGTGAGCCTCATCTCTCAGCCCGACTTCTTCTATTTCTTTAAATGATGTAGTGTGCCATCAGAAGTTTTTGCTTCTATCTGTGGTTTGTATAGATTTATGAGCTTCTCTAGCTCTGCTATCGCATTTTCATTTTTCAGCAGCTTCATGCAGCTTCTTAGGAACTGCGCAACAGAGGTGCTAACATCCATTGTGTGTCTTGTCTTGTCATATGCAGCAGGTGTGTCTTCAACACATGGTACTTCACTGCGCAGTGGGATCCTTCGTGATTTAGGTGCTGGTTCTCTGAAGGTATCTCATGCATCAACAAAAGCTTCTTTGTTCTTCTTCAGATCCAGAGCAGGTGTCTTTCCTGGAGCTTTTCTTACCCATATTGTTTCAAGAGGGCTTTACTTCACATGAGCCTCTCCTGAAGTGGAAGCCTCTGCTCCCCTATCACGGCCTGTCTCGATGCCACTGCGTGTGACTAATTTAATGCTAGGATCCGTAGGTCTATTCTCTGTTGTGATACACTGGATGTTCAGGGCTGGTGTGTCTGTCCTTCTTCTTTTCTGCATCTCTACCTCTAGTATCGGGAAATATTCTATAACATGCTCAAATGATTTACAATAATTACAGGTGGTGCATGGGTTTACACAGTCTCTGGATACGTGACCTGGCTGGCCACAGTTATAGTAGATGACCCCACTGCGGCCTCTTCCTTTTGTCGGGCTGGTATTTCTTCCTATACCGCGGTATCCACCACCACAGCCTCTGTAGACAGATTGATCATAATGCGTGTTTTCTTGCTTTGGCTGGTTATCTTCTTACACTCTGTACAAGCCAACGCCTCTCATTGAATCCATGTCACGCTTTCTTTCATTCATTAGTTCATAGGCGCAGTAGTTGGATTCATCATGTCCCACTGATTTACAGAAATTACAATATAGATTCTTAGGCATCTTCACATATTTATGTATTAGGTAACAATATTCAGGTCTATGATCGGTAGTTCTACATATCTCACACTAGGGTGCCTGGTTCTGATTGATGGGGTTAGGCACACCACTGCCGAGATAGTTGTGGTATAGGGGACAATGTTCGCGGTCATGCCCTTCTCCTTTGCAACTCATGCACCAGATCTTGTGACGAGGTTCATATCGCTGCTCTTTTCCATTCTTCATGCTCTGCAGCTCTAGTGCCAGGGTGGTAAGCTGGTTCTAAATATGCATCATCCAAGAACTAGACTCATCAATCGACGAAGCCTCCAACTTCATCGCGATCTCTAAGTCCTCTTCCTGTGATGTAACCTTCTACTGCATCAACGGTAATCTAATGTGGGGTAACAACGCAGCAATGAACCATTCCTTGTGCTAATCCGGAGCTATAACAAAGCTTACTTGGTCTAATAAGGTCTTGAACTTCTGATCAAACTCCTAGACCGATTAAGTCGGTCTCTACTTGATTTCCTTCAACTTAGTTATACATTGAGATTCAGACTTTGGTGTCTTGAACTCTGTTATCAGCGCAGCTTTAATCTATGCCAGGGTTTTGGGTTGCATGGTAGAATACTTCATGAATTGGTGCAGCGCTCTATCTTTGAATGTGGTAATAACCTGGGCTTTCTTCTCATCATCATCCCAGATCTGTCTAACACTCTAGACAGCTTCACAAAGGAACCAGTGCTGATCAGGATCTTCTAGACCTGTCCCTTTGAATATAGGCAGCTTCATATCCATATGGGCCATGGCTCTAGGGAGAGGTATAGCCCTTGAAGGGGCACCTTGAGGTGTGCCCTGAGGGGTGCTAGGGTGTTGTAAAGGACTCTGCGTAGTGAAGACAAATGGGCGTATAAGGGTAGACGTACTAGGATGTGTATTTGGCGGGGTTGGCTCTGCAAGTGGAGGATTCTGAGAGTAAATGGGGGTGTGGCTTCGTTTTCAATATCAGGACGAATCTCAGTATCTATGTGGAGTCTAGAGCCTCTAGGATTCTTATTAAACTTGTATCTTTTCCCACTTCTTAAGTTGTGAGTATATTCGTCGGAATCACTATAAATGTTATTTACCATGACAACTTGAAAAGATTACTGCATTCTTAAAACACTTGTTTCATCTAACAACATCTTAATGTATAGACTGAGATTGTTCAGAAATTTACCTTGGAAACCACCAAAAAAGTGTGCCTCTGCTTGTCTGTAGGAATTGAGCGTATCCACAGCAAACTCTATGACAAAGCCTTCTAGCATATGATTGTCCCAAAAGTCCACTACGCGCATCAATGCACTATCTATTGCTTTGAGTTGTGATATGAGCTCAGGATTCCACTATATAGGAACGCCTCCTTGAAAACAGGTTTTCTTTTCTTTTAAAGTCTCTTATGGTCTTATCCCACCAAGCCTGGATTTCTATCTTCTCAGGATGCCAGTTCAATGCACTTTCCGGGAACTTAGACTCTTCGTCACTCATCATGACTGGAACTCATCATGGATTCTAATGCGGTAACGAAACCATTTGTTGGCTATACAATGCTGACCAGAGGTTTTATGAAGACCCAGGTTCTACGCGGTTACCTTAAACCAACAAAACCCCTTCGCAACGGCCCTTTCGGCAACATCCTGCGAGCAGGATGAGGTCTCCCCCGAGGTGTTTCTAATGGGGCACTACGGACTCAGATGTCCACAGTGAGTGATGAGTTGATGACTATGACGAAGTTCACGGCATCACACCGGTTGTGCTCTGCGAAGGTTGGACTGCACGACGATGGTCAACACCATGGTTCACACCACTACCTTCTTTCTTAGTACAAGACTTGATACTACACTGCGAATCACTACCACTTGACTTCCTATACTTGGACTAAGTGCAAAATTCTTAAGGAAGTGAGCTGAATACCATTTATCCACTCAGTCAAACATGTAACTAACATACTACTTAATGCTCATAACACACACTTAGAATGTTACTATTTTAAGCATAACCCTCAGGTGCAAAATAACTATTATACATTCATCGACTGCATCCATTCAAACACATAAACAACTTTCTCCATGCTCAAGCAGACGATATATTCACTATTCCTAGAAGCAAAGCTAATATTAACCATACATCCATTCATGCAGACCTAACATATCATTCCATACTCTCTTGATGGCGAATGCATATAAAAGCCTTCTCATAACAGACTACAAGCCAATATTCAGACATCTAACTACAGAAATAGATAAATATAAACACACATATAAACATTCAGTCACTCAACACACTATTTAACGTGGTTCACTCCCCCGGATGGGAAGCTATGTCCACAAGAACTATGTTTGATATTTCTTTTAAGGAAGGGTTCATAGTTCTTAGCCGCGCACTCAGCTGCGGCTCTCTTCTTGCTCAAATAGGTCTCTGCGCACTCAGCTGCAGAGCCTTTTCAATGTTTTCTTGGCTCTAAAGATATTACAATACAATGTCGTCACAATGACCATCCTCTCTCCTCTGGAGCAACTAACCAACCCTTCCTATACAAAATTGTCCTCTTTTTCTCTAGATTATGCCCGAAGGTCGTGTCTTTACAACATTGAAGACCGAAACCCTTAGGGTTTTCCCAACCACTACGGTCCCTCTGAACCATCATGCAGGCTTCTGGTAGCGATTCCGTTGTGATGGAAGTCCTCCACACCTTAGATCTGTCACTTTCAACCTTCCTATTGTGCGCACACCAACAGGTCATCCACTTCAAGCCGCCCTTCTACTAATGGACTCATGCGAATGGCTCAGCTCCCAGTCGCTTTCCCTACAGGCCATCCATCCTCTAATGACCGCGTACAACTCGCTTTGCTCCAGTCATTGTCCATCCGCCATTTTCCTCTTAACGGTCACATACTTTGCTGCACACCGAACTATCACTTTCCTGATCCATCCCTTGCTTAACGGACTCATATAGTTGGCCGTCTTCCTGATCTTCTTATGCCCTCAACTCGGCATCTTTCCACCAGTGTTACCAAAAGTAAACCACCGTTGGTCTATCCACCATATCTAGCCATCCTCTATCCAGTGCACAACTTTACTGACTCCACGTGGCCTACTACCTTCACAGTATTGAACCTTCACAGTGCTTATCTTTGTAGCATCCTTCAAAACTCGGTACTACGCACAGCTTCATAGTACTCCCAATACTTAGCCAAAATTTACTTACTTTCTAAGCTGCGCTCAGCTCAGCTCCATCTAGCCTAAAAAATGTTATAAAAAATTGCCCTGTTGGGCCAGGCCCAATAAGGAGGCTATTGAATGTCAACCTGATCATCTAGTGTATCTGGAGCTTCTAGACCAAGTTCAGAGGTAGGTAGAGAATCCACATCTAAGAGATATAGGTGTTGCTCAACACATCTATGTCCCTGAGTGAATGTCTCATCACAATTATAACAAAGCCATTTTTCTCTATGTGTCTGCATCTTTGCTTCAGACAAATTCTTGATAAGAGTTGTATGAGGAGCTGGTGTGATGGGAGGTCGTTGGGAAACCATATTTCTGAATGGAACAAAAGTGGATTTGGAGCATTGTTGGGTTGTGATCTTGTCCTCTGTGAACTTAGCCAACCCTAGGACTTCCATAATTGTGTTGGGATAGAACATTTTAACCTCTGAGCGGATTTCATCATTAAGACCACTAATAAAACAACTCTTGTAGAATTGATCAGACAATCCTTTTGTGTGATTGGCTAGTTTCTCAAATTCTATCTGATACTCTCTCACAGTGCCAATTTGGTGAAGTTTAGTGAGTGCTCTTGTGAAGTCATCAAAAGCACTAGGACCAAATCTTTGCAAAAGGAGTTGGCAAAAATCTGTCCATTTTGGCTCGTCATGAGCCTTGATGTACCAACGGTACCATTGAAGGGATTCCTGTTCCAAATGAAAGGATAGAAGTGGAACTTTTTGGACATCAAAAGTATAATGCAGACTGAAATATTGATCTACCCGGTATATCCATTCAGTTGGATCATTACCATTGAAGCGAGGAAAATCAAGCTTCGCCCCACGAAAATTGCTCGAAGAAGAGAACCCAGTGTTCATGGCTGAATGCTGAAGATGGAGGATGAGAAATTTTTCATCCAAATCTTGGAGTTTGGTTTTGAGGGCTGCAAGTTCGTTCTCCATGATTTGTGCTCCTGCGCGGGTGACAACCATAACCAAGAGTTTTGTTTTTGTGAATGGGTATAAAAACACAAACATAAGCTTATTTAGTAAAGGGAAATTTGGATTTGGGAAAAACTCTGATTGGTAATTGGGGTTTGACTAGGTTTTGTACACTTTCGAATGGACAGGGAAATAGAAAATGAGGATTTTAGAAGCGGCGTGAAAGAATGGGAAAATTTTCCAGAGAGGGACAAAGAAGCAGAAATAGGGAATGAACACGGTAGCAAAATTTGAAGACGATTGGGTGAAAATCGAAGAAGTTATGGCAAACCCTAAAAATAGACAAATGTGGGATTTCTAGCTTTGGGAAGTAAAATTTGGGATAGGGTCCTCAAGAATGAAATGTGTAGAATGCAATTGTAGGGGCGTCAGTGAAATTTCAATACCATGGAACGTATAATACTACGGTATGACTTACAAAGCATATGCGTCCAATACTATGGGTCAATACCATGGGCTAATACAAACTATGGATGAACCAATACTACGGGGAAAATAACAAAGCATATGCGTCCAACAACAATATACTAACAAAGTAAAGAGAGGGGTTGACACGGGTTCCTAACACTCAACGAGCCCAAAAAAGTGCTATGATACAATATGTGAGGAACCTCCAACAATTAATTAATAAAATGCATGATATATTAGATCACAGAATACTTTTATTGATCATGGGCCACTTCGCGGGGGAAACCTCCTTTGAGCAAGCTCAATACAAATAACTTCACAAACCCGTGTCAACCCTTCTCTTTACTTTGTTAGTATATTGTTGTTGGACGCATATGCTTTGTAAGTCATCCTGTAGTATTTGTTGATCCATAGTTTGTATTAGCCCATGGTATTGACCCCTAGTATTGGATGCATATGCTTTGTATGTCGTCCCGTAGTATTATATGTTCCATGGTATTGACCCATAGTATTGGGCATAGACCGTTTCAACCCTTCTCTTTGCTTTGTTAGTATATTGTTGTTGGACGCATATGCTTTGTAAGTCATCCTGTAGTATTTGTTGATCCATAGTTTGTATTAGCCCATGGTATTGACCCATAGTGTTGGACGCATATGCTTTGTAATTCGTCCCGTAGAATTATATGTTCCATGGTATTGACCCATAGTATTGGGCATAGACTTAGTATATAAGTGTGTGTTGAGGCCAATGAAGGCACCATAAAGTTATTTGTATTGAGCTTGCTCAAAGGAGGTTGCCCCCTTGAAGTGGCCCATGATCAATAAAAGTATTATGTGATCTAATAAATCATGCATTTTGTCAGTTAAATGTTGCAGGTTCTTCACATCTGGTATCATAGCACTTTCTTGGGCTCGTTGGGTGGAATTTCTACCAAAAACAATTTTTGCATCTGTTGCAGGTTCAGATCTGGGAATAATCCCTATCCACTTAACTGTGGGAAGTACTTGGGCATAAGCCCTAAAACTCATTGTGAGGAGTACCATAGGAACCCCAAAGTAGTTGTCCCATTGAGAGGACCTACCAGCGAAAAGGGAAACGACCCCTACCTAACTCACTAGTTCCCACCCGTGTGGGAAAGCAATAGCTATCGTTTGTGGAAAAGCGTTTATTAGTTTTACCTGAGCCATGGAGTGAGGGTTACTGCCCCAATATGCAAGCCGACAGACAACATTGGTGGCTGAGTGAAACCCCTAAACTATTAGGAAGCTGAGCATACCTGGGGTCCATTTCTATTTTCAACTGAACAGTTGCCAATCACTTTCATGCAGTTACAAATCCATCTGTTGCCAATCACTTCCACGCTATTGCAGATCCATCTCTTGTCGATCCATTTCGTGCCATTTTAGATCGTGCCGTTTTAGATCCATTCTAAAATTCGTTTCAGATCCATCCATTTTCAATCCCTTTCGAGTCATTTCAAATCCATTCTGAAATCCATTTCAGATCCATTCTAAAATCTGTTTAAGATCCCACCATTTTCAATCCATTCCAAGCCGTTTAAGATCCCGCCGTTTCAAATCCATTCCAAAAGCCGTTTCAAATCCATTCTTAAAAAAAAAAAAAAAAATCCCTTTTTTTCACCATATCTCCTTTGTTTTAACTCCGTTTCCCTTGAAACTTCACTGACACCCCTGCAATCCCATTCTTCATATTTCATTCCTGAGGACCCTATCCCAAATTCCATTTCCCAAAGCCAGAAATCTCACATTTGTCTATTTTTAGGGTTTGCCATCACTTCTTGAATTTTCACCCAATCGCCTTCAAATTTTGACACTATGTTCATTTCTTATTTCTACTTCTTTGTCCTTCTCTGACAATTTTTCTCATTATTTCACCCTGCTTCTGAAATCCTCATTTTCTGCTTCCCTACCCATTCGAAAGTGTCCAAAACCTAGTCAAACCCCAATTGCCCATGATAGTTTTTCCCAAATCCAAATTTCCCTTTACTAAATAAGCTTTTGTTTGTGTTTTTCAACCCATTCACAAAAAAAAAAACTCCTGGTTATGGTTGTCACCCATGCAGGTGCACAAATCATGGACGAAGAACTTGCAGCCCTCAAAACCAAACTCCAAGATTTGGATGAAATATTTCTCAGCCTCCATCTTTAGCGTTCATCCTTGAACACTGGGTTCTCTTCTTCCAACAATATTTGTGGGTCGAAGTTTGAATTTCCTCACTTCAATGGTAATGATCTGAATGGTTGGATATACCGAGTAGAACAATATTTCAGTCTGCATAATACTTTTGATGTCCAAAAAGTTCCATTTGCATCCTTTCATTTAGAACGGGAAGCCCTTCAATGGTATCATTGGTACATCAAGGCTCATGGGTGATTCCACGAAGGTGGTTCACCATTTTTGGCGGATGGAAGCAAAAAAAATTGTTTTTCGAATCCTCGATTGAGGTATTTTCAAGCCCTCGATAGAGGTTTTAAAAGCTCGATCGAGGGTTTTAAAATACCTCGATCGAGGGTTTTAAAACCCTCGATCGAGATTTTGAAAATACCATAATCGAGGATTTTAAAACCCTCGATTGAGCTTTTGAAAAGCTCGCAAAAGCTTGATCTAGCTTTTGAAAAACATAAAAAGGTTCATTTTAGGCCCTCGATCGAGGTTTTTAAAATACCTCGATTGAGGTATTGTTAAGCCCTCGATCGAGGTGTTGTTAAACCCTCGATCGAGGTATTCAGCTCGATTGAGGTATTTAGCTTGATCGAGGGATTAAAAAACAGGCCGAGAGCCCTTTTCACTACAGAATGAAATTTTTGTTTGCCTTCCATAGAGTTAAACCATGTCATTAAATGCTCATTAATGAGCGAACTTGATAGCATTGGATTCATCAGCGAATCCTCTATCCAGATATATAAAATTTACAAATTTTTATCTTCATATGTTTGTTGTTTTTAAATTTCTACTAAAACTTGCCCTAAAAAACCATGCCGACAACTTCGATTGAGCTCAAAGATAAATCCACAACATTCAAAATACACATCCAAAAAATTTGAAAAAATACACAGGCCCCAGATAAACACGTCCTCTTTAAAAGGGTATTTTTAGTTTTGCGAATTATGTAAAAAATAAAAAGATTTTGTGCACGCACACACATGTGTGCAAAAATGTGACTTAAATATTCATTGGTAAGTTTCAAAAAATAATAATAAAAATAATTTTTCGAGAAAAATTAAAAGAAAAATATGTAAGCCCCAGTGCACTCTGTCTAGATCATGTTCACATATTTCATTTTTTTAAATTATTACTTTAACATTAATTTATTGTGCACGCACACAAACTACTTGTTAATTGCTCTTCAAATTTTTAAGTACACACGTTCCATTAAATGAAAATTCGACACGATATATGGCAGTGGTATATTTCGAAAAAAATATCATTCGAAAGCCAACATAACTATCTACATTTCGTTTTTCAACCACATGTCAAAATTCATGTGGCAAGTATGAGTTTCGAGGGCTTCAATTTAATACATGGGTAAACTTTATGTTTTTCACCGTCATATTTGGCCAAAAAGAGTTACCCATCTTCATGGAATCACCCTCATGACGAGCCAAAGTGGACATATTTTTTCCGACTCCTTTTGCAATGATTTGGTCCTAGTGCTTTTGATGACTTCACAGGAGCACTCACTAAACTTCGCCAAATTGGCACTGTGAGAGAGTATCAAACAAAATTTGAGAAACTAAGCAATCACACATAAGGATTGTCTCATGAATTCTACTGAAGTTGTTTTATCAGTGGTCTTAAGGATGAAATTCGCTCAGAGGTATTAATTCAGTGGCACGGAATGCAACCCGACGATGCTACAGGGGAACCCCTCGTTCAGATCTCGCATCAATTTCCACATCCAAAGCTTTGAGGAAAAATAATTTTCTAAGGGAGAAGGGATGTTAGGAACCCAAGCCAACCCTTCTCTTTACTTTGTTAGTATATTATTGTTGTTGTACGCATATTCTTTGTAAGTCATCCCGTAGTATTTGTTGATCCATAGTTTGTATTAGCCCATGGTATTGACCCATAATATTGGATGCATATGCTGTGTAAGTCGTCTGGTAATATTATATGCTCCATGGTATTGACCCATAGTATTGAGCATAGAATTAGTATATAAGTGTGTGTTGAGGACAATGAAAGCACCATGAAGTTATTTGTATTGAGCTTGCTCAAAGGAGGCTCCCCCTCGAAGTGGCCCGCGATCAATAAAAGTATCCTGTGATTTAATATATCGTGAATTTTATCAATTAATTGTTGCAGGTTCTTCATAGAGAGTATCTTCCTATTTCTCAAGGTGTGACAGAATTGTCAATCCTTCTAAGTCTTTGGAAGAGTTTAATTCAAAGGAGACAATGGAAGGAGGGAGAACAAATCCTTCCCATTGGCTTGTACAAACATCTAAACTCAACTGGGGCAAGGGAGTCAACCTGGTTCTTCCTAGGGGGGGAAGGAGGGGTTGAACCAATAATGATTGACTCAGGAAAATAAATATTTTGAAGGGAAACCAAGAGAAGATGTTTTTTCAACATACCCTTATATGAAGTCACATATTTTTCCAAACCTTGGTCCTAGGGACTTCTTTCCATTACTAGATCTTCCTCTTCCATCTACAAGTCTAGGAATATCTCCTGAAGAGTGGTCATGAGAGAATTTCTTTCCAACCTCAAGACCCCTACAAACTTCTATTGTTGCACTTTTGAAAACCTACTTGAATTTCTTCCAAAACCACTTTCTCCTTTCCTTCAAAAGTTGAAGAGTGTTTCTTGTGCGGATAGGATCCCACAGGTTCCTTAAAGGGTAGGTGACAGTTCTCTGCAATGTGTCCATATGCGTGGCACCTACGACACTTGAAGGGAACACCTGCCTAGTCCATGCACTGAACTTAGGCCTTTTTCCCTACTACCAACTTTATTTTTTCTGATAGACATTCCCTGGTGTCGAAATTTACCAAAATTCAGGTAGGTGTCACCTCTCTAGAGGATTCAAAGGATATGTCGGCCTCCAAAAATTCCTTAAGAGCATTTTGAGTATGTTTAAAGGCCTCAATCAACCAAAATTATAGTGAAAGCTTAGGGAATCGAACCCAAATCAATGTACCGTTTACCCTTTTCTCACTTTGGTTCAAAGAGGGTAGTCCATCTCTTCAAAACCATTGAGATCGAGTTAATGCTCCAATTGCATTGTAGAACCCACTGAGCATCCATGGAGGATTTTAACAAGAACGAAAACCAGCCTCTAGCCATAATCTTAACTATTGGAAAGTAATCGGTCTTCCATCCCCACATCTCGTTTGCCTAGTTTTTGAGGGTGTTACCACCAAACCTCCGCCCTCGAGGCATTTGTACCACGACGTTGTTTGCATAATATATCATAGAGTGAATCTTCAGGTCGAAACACATTCAAAAGGTTGGTATCTGATACCCTCCTACTAGTTTCCAGCTGAAACAGACCTAACCTAGCCATATTGTTGTTCTCAACAAGTTCCAACTCCATTGTCCGATCATGGTAGCCTTCTCCTTCAGAAAGTCCTAAACCATCATATGCTAGTTGTTTGCCAAGTGGAACTGACCAGATGTCTTATCCTTCATAAGGATCTTCAGAATAATCTATTAATTCTTCATCATCTTCCATGTTGACATCATCACCAAAACCACTCCAAAATAAACCATATGAGGGAGTAGGTACCGAGAGCTCAACGTCATACCACCACAAAACCCCACAAACTATACAAAACACCTAACCCCTAAATCCCCCAACAATCAAAATATATATATATATATATATATATATATATATATATTCACTTGCATCCATATTAACATAACTATACACATATTTCAAATAATTGAATTATCATATTTCAAGTGGCCATTAAGCAAACTACATAATATGATATTGTAAAAGTTAATAATGTTATTGAACCTTGCTCTCATCCTTTTTCCTACCATGAATCTCCTCGTGTTTACATCATTTTCGTTAAAGAATGATAGCCACAATTCTTGTTTTGGAAAATATCTTGATTTTATCGTGATCTATCCGTAAAACGTTTTTTCATATCACACTATCCGTTCTTTAATTCAAATACTTAAATCACCTTTAAAAAAAGTCCATACAAAGCCATTCTAATATCAATCAATGTAATATTATTGATATTAATGTGTTTAAATTTTTATGTAAATATTTTATTTTTATTAAAGTTAAAATTTGATATTATTAGCATAAGTACATCTTAAACTTAGATCTATCAAGTATTAAGAGGGATTCAATTTATTGAGGTGTAGATTTTTTAATTTTTAATTTTTTACACATTAAAAAAATTACACCTCATAATATTTAATATTTTTTGTTTAAACCATATCACTTGTATTTTTATTTATTTATTGAAATACAACATCTCCCTTAGAATCGGTTATAGAGCACATCACTCCTCTCAATGCAATAAAAAAATTTCTTCTTTTTTAGAAAGAAAAAAAAAACCTTGTTCCTTGTAATTCATTTAAATCAAAGAAACAAATTCCAATCATTGTTTAAAACCACCTTTCTAGCCATATTATTTGGAGAGTCTCTCTATGAATAGTCAACAAAAAACTACAATATCTAACAAAGACTCACAGATCTTGAGTACATTCAAAATTGATATTTGAAGCTACATTCATCGAGAACTATCACTAACTAAGACAGAATATAATGTGAGCCTTCAGATATAAGGTCATGGTTCTCTAGGTAGTTTCCACATACAAAAGGCCCTTAGTGCTTTCAATGGCCTTCTTGGATGGTACATCAACACCACTATTGAATTCTCTATATTTATGACTAAAAGAAATGTCAAAAAAAAGATGAAATGGGCATGAGGATGCATTGACACCACTCTTCTAGAGATAAGACTTGCAATTTTGATACACAATTAACCCAATTTATAACTGTTTGAGAGTCACCAAAGACTTGCATAGTATCAATACCAATGATAGAAGGAAATTGCAATAATCCCCAAAGAACATATAATTTAACTGTGATTGATACCCTATCCACAACACAACCAAAGAATGAAATAATGATCATCATTAATTTTAAATAAATTCCACCACCACAATTCCCCATCTCCATAAAAAAATGAATGTAATGGATGGATCATATAACAATCTAGCTTTCTCATTTCTTTGTCCTTGTATTATTATTTATATTATTATTCATTGTACATACTATATTTAGCTTTTTCAGTTAGTCCTACACAAACAACTTCTACTAAAGGTAAGTAACTTTCTATATTTAGTCTATTTCCCTTACTATTTATAATATTATGCTATATAATTGTTGTACCATGCTTAACAGCACACGGGGTCACTCGTTAAGCAATACCCTAATACATCCATATTTCTTTCTTTAGTTTATTTTAATAATAATATTTATAGTATATGGTAGTTGGTTGTATCATACCCTAATGCATCCATCATATTGAGGATTTAAAAAATATAGCAATATATATAACTTGATAATATGAAAGTGGAAAGGATATTTTAATATGTTTATGGGTATACTAATTGGGAGGTGTATATCATACATTTTATATTTTATTATTAAAATAAAATAGTTTTAATTTTTTATTAATAAATCATGCATGCTATAGTTAAATTATATAGTGTTATGAGAAAGGCGTGAATGATATTAATTAAATTTAAATAAATAATAAATTTTATTATTTTTAATAAATTTTTATACATTTAATTTAATAATTATTAAAAAGATTAAATAAAATGATAACATATACAAACAAAAGTAAAATTGTATTTATAATGTCAAGTCACGTTTTAATAATAAAAAAAATTAACACAAGAAAACATATAATATGTGAAATCTGCGCTTTAAGATCACGAGATAGAATAATTGAAAGGAAATATCCTAATTGGCAAGTGTAATTTAATTTAAATGTTTATGATTAAAATGAATATAATTGTATACTTTGTATCTATAAACTATGTCGTGATGTTTAGATGCTATATTTAAATTATATTCGATTAGATTTACAATATGTAGTGAATGGAGGAATACATTGATGACAGTACTTAAACGCAGGTGATAATAATTATTGTTAATCGTAGTAAATTTTTATAAAAAAAATATTTTAATATTTATTAAAATATTTAAATAAAAATATAGTATATATAAGAAAATGAAGGTTGGTCTAGTCCTAGTCTCTATGCAGAAAGGACAATCAATTTGTAAATAATATATTTGTGCATTGTAATTTCTGCAAAATATTTATGGAAAGAAATAATTGAATTGGGATTTTGTTACTCTTGAAAGTAATTTTGGTTATTTGGTGGAGACTGCCAGAAATCACAAGTTTTTTTTATCTTTTGTATGTTGGGGGATTTAGAGAACTAGGAATGAGGCTATTTTTTAAGACAAAACTCCAATATTAACTTTGTAAATAACCAATGGCTTAAGATAGAAAATGACAAGGAATATTTTTTTTCATTTAGATAATTCACTTGGACACAATAAAAAACATGGTGCCTTATAATTTAAGAAAAACAACAATTACTACCAACAAATGGCCAATATAGGTTGAATTAGTGCATATGCATATAGAACCATCTATTGATATTCACTCAAACATACAATATACTATCTCCATCTAAGTATTCACCAATCTCAACCATTCAATTATTAGAAATATCATTGCTTAAGTATTCACCAATCTCATCCATTCCATTATTAGAAAGATCATTGCTTGGGTATCTTTCATAGAAAAAACTACATTTTATAGCATAAAAAATTCTATCTAGTTTATAATCCAAGTAATAATCATTGGGTTTGTGCATGAAGTTTAGGGACCATTTAGGTGCAATTCTGCACCTAAATATGCATGTTTTTCACTGCTCTCTACAACATGACATACATGACAATTATTGACGAAATTTTAGGCATAGATAGAATTTTTTATGCAGATTCCAAATATGTATTTTAAAAAATAAATATTCAGATTTTCTATTTATTTCCTAATTTTCTTGTTTCATCACTTCGTTGGTCAAAAAGCAAACTGTTAGTGTTTATTCCGTAACTTTTTCATTTCACAACCATTTTAAAAAAACATTGTATGTTGCATTAGAAGACATCGACCTCTACATGATATACAAAATCCAAGTTGAAATAACTGCATTAAGACCTTCAAAGGCTGCACCCACATTTGACGTATCGCTCTCGAGGTTTGATCACTTACATAATTAAAAAATAAATAAAAATTAAACATTTAATTTTGGAAAAATAACGCCGCACTAGTGCTACAGGTTCTATACATGTATATCTCACGAGGAACCTTTACAATTTATTTCCACATGTGCATAATGTCGATTTATACATGCAATCCACATGGATTGACATACAAACCAACAAAATCAATATATGGAACCACATTGCATATCTAAACATACAAATATATTTATGTAGTATTTCCCCTCCCTATTTAAGCAGCATTTCGAGATAAAAAAAAAATATGAATACCCTTTCATGATAATATCCTTTAGAAACAAGATGTTTCAACTACACCTTTACTTCATACTTAAGGTTTGGAGACTGGTTTTTGTATGAGAGTATACATTGATAAGAGTGTATGGATTTGAAAAAGAGTTGTATAAGCTTCCAATATTTCTTACCCATAAAATTTTTGTTAGAAAAATAGGGTCACATAGCAATAAAATAAATAGAATGTAGAAATAGAACATATAAGATCAAAATACAAGAGATACACCAATATACGTGGTTCACCAAATATGGGAAATGTCCACGGATAAATTTATAGTCCTTTTACTAATCTATCCAACAAATGAGGGGATACAACCTACACCACATCCGCTGCAACTTCCTCTTCACTTTCTTATAGTCTCTCTCACACAATCACAAAGATCTTTTTTCACAATATTAGAATACAACACTACACAACCGCAATACAAATCCTTCCTTTTAAAGAGGGATTACCATGGGAAAATACGATGAGCAACCTAATACCATGGTCCCATAAACCATTGTCCAAAAAAACCCTGGACCAAAAAAAACCCCAAAAAATTCCTTTGGGGACATCTCCCACGAACTCCATTTCTCGGGGGTGTTTCCTTTCCCCTGAACCCCTACTAGCCCATAGATCCCCTAGTCGACGCAAATGGTCGTCCCCGAACACCCCCCCCCACACAGGGAGGAGTGTACAACCCAAATGGGGTACAAAGCACGACTAAACAACAAGATCTCTGAATCAGGAAGATAATCAAGCTCCACAATAAAAAAAAATGCTATGGAGTATGTTAGATATAGGTTTATCTTAGATGAAATGCACTTCAGGAATTTCAAACTGCATGAAACTTTCCTCTTTCCTAAAGAAGTAGGACCCTTTCAAATAAGTGGTTTGAAGGCATTGGAATATATGGAAAGATTCGTAATCCAATTAAACCTCGAAAAGGAAGAAAAAGGGGCCTATGACCCTTATAAATTTATATCCAATCAAATTTTATCAAACAAGAATTATACTTACATGTGCGAACCTATACTAGATTGGGAAAGGATTGGTAATAAAGAAAGTTGGGAAGAAATCCAGGAGATTCAAAAGAGCTTAGAAGAGAAAGTTGCTACAGAATAGTTGGTAGGTCAAAAAAGAGGCGTAGAGAAACTCCAAACTAATATGGAAATATATGGTCCTGAGTAAATCCCCCATTCCAAGAAATCCATAATAGAAGTTGAGGGGGAAAACCAAGCTATGGTAGAGGGAGATGAATCTGAGGATCTCCCAAGAGAGCTTCCAGAGCTAATAACACAACCATCAATCAACTCAAAGGGGACCCCAATTAGGTACACTCACTACACATCTCTAGAGTTCACAATACCATAAGGGTTGGAAGCTTCAACTTCAAGTATCCCAGTACCAACCAAATTAGGTCTACAAACAAGGTATAGGGGAATTAGATAGAGAAGTATGAAATTGATAAATGAGACCATACGACACATACCAACAGTTAATAAAAGACATTTTATAGTGGTCGATCACCAGGAAGATACTTTCAGATTCTCAATTGTAAAACCAAAGGTTCCAAATCCATCGAACCTAAGTGAGTGGAGTGATGATGAACAAACAATGGACTTTAATAAATTTGGGAAGCTTGATAAGATATATTTTTACAAGCAGGAAAGTGACATGATTTTGTCTAAAGTTGTAAAATCAGTCAAGGAAGATAGAAATTTAAGAAAAACTTTAGAGAGATTTGAATAACTTTGGAAGGTTGATAAGTGGACCACTATATCTAAACAAGTCACAATTAATGAGCTTCGGGAAAAATTCATAGCCCTAGAAGCTAACCCTTCAGATGAGACTCAAGTTAAATAATTTATACAAAATAAATACAATGAGATATCCCACCTGAGGAACTAGCTAAAAATTTCTACCACATAACAAGTCTAGAATCCTGATCTAAAGCAAGTCTAAGTAGAAAAGAAAAAAATGTATACCAATATGATACAGTATAAAAAGATAGTAGAAGAAAGGGAGAACAAAATAAATGAGCTTTAGTGGAAGATAGCTGACCTGTAAAGTTGCAAATCACCAATTTGTCTGTTGAATAGACCTCTCAAATAGAAGCCTCTAAAGCAAAAGAAAAAAATAAGCTAGTAGCATAGGTAGCATTAGTTGAGCAGGAGCCTAAAAAGCAAGTTGTAGACAAGGTATTGATTGATATGATGGATGAGGATTCCCTAATGCAGAAGACATTCTAACCATCACCTCAAGTGCTAGATGATAGAGACAACAACATCAAAGAGCTAGAGGCTGAGGTAATTAAAAACGATGAAAGAATTTTAGAGTTGGAAGGCCAAGTTAGTAAACAAGAAGATGTTATAAATGACTTAGAATCTTAGATAAATGAGCTAAATATTCAGATTACAAAGTTTCAATTAGATGTCTAGGGAGAGAAACTTCTAAGAAGGTAAAATCAAACACTCTGGGATAAGATAACTCAGTTAATTTTGATAAGGAAATGGGACTATTTTGAAGCTATCTAAGATGAATTAGAAATGGCCACATCAGCTCAAGAAGAGGCAAAGTCAATTGAAAATCAATTAGGAGAAATTCCAAAGTAGGATAATAAGGTTATTAACTATTTCAATAGTAGAACCAAGAAGCAGCTAGCAGACCTTTAGATTGATAACAGGACTTAGCTAATAAAAATAGCTAGGATGATTGTGATGAAACAAACCTATTTGAGAAAGATGCAAATAATATAAGCATGTAACTGATGAAATTAGTGCTTTTAAGGGTCTATTCAAAGAAGTGATAAATCTTGGATTACCCTCTCCATTGGATGGAAATGGGGAGGTGTATCCCAAAGAATACTATGAAAAGAAATTGAAGGAGAAGAGAGATTAGATAGTTCAGGCTGATATTTTGGAAGGGGAAGTCAGTGGGGAGAAAGCTATGGAAAAGATGATAAATGAATTTGAGATTTGACTAGCCTTGAAAAATATTGTGAAGAGATGGGGGCCAATTTCATATGAAAATAATACTAATTTAGAGATATTGTTGGAGGCCTTAAAATCCCATATATACCCTGTAGGGAAGGAATGGAAATTAGTAGTCCATTACAAGAAATTGGTCTTTCCACCTCAAGCACAATAAAAAAGTGAGTCATAAGAACAAGCTTCAAGATATCCTTCTAGTCATCCTACTCCTTTAGCATTCATGCCACAAGGAGGGTAGGTAAATTCCCAAATGATACACCAAATAATGGGACAGACAACTGTCAGGCGATTAAGTCAAATGGGAACTTAGCTATGAGACCAAGTGTTTATATGAGAGGAAAGACACATCATCAACATGAACAAGGAAAAAAGAAAAGCTCGAGTAAAAGGAGTTAAAAGTAGAAAAGTTGTTAGACAGAGGTGAAATTTAAAGTCAAAGGGACAAATTTAGAAGATAGTTAGAAAATAGTTGGAGCAAACTATAATTTTGTTATAAGTTAGAAAACTATAAAAGGCTCATCGCACTCCTGAATAAAGGTTGGAAATTTTGTTAGAGGTTTTCTGGGGAATTGTTGAGTCGATGAACTCCATGTCCATGTAATATAATTTTTGAGATTAAGATTGCAGAGCAATTACATATATATGTTTCTTCCTTTGTAGATTGTCTTCCTTTATGTTTTTCCATATTTTTTCAGTATGTGTAACTGTCTTATAATATAATATAAATATTTGAGCAACAAGTTTAACCATATGTGTGTTGTGAATGCATATATTGTTGAATGTTGAAGATGTTAACACGGATTTCATGATTTTATGATCCCTAGTCCATCTCTAGAATGTGTATGTAGGCTAGTTTTATTTGAAGTATTCATATATTGTAGATTCTATACATGTTATGCTGCCAATAAATTCATACAACCTTGTGATATATTTACATTTTATTATAGCTCTTGAATTCTCTAGTTAAAGCTCAGTATAGTGTTCTACCATTTAATGTCATAGAATTTTCCTGTAGGCACCTCTTATATTTTCAATTTTTTCCATTCGGTAAATCCACATTCACTCATATTCAAAGCACTGTAATTCTTTATAAATTCCTTCATGATGAGGTTATTTGTACATAACCAATTCAAAGTTTTTCATTCATAGATATATTCAAGAAAATTCAAATTCACAGCATAACCTCTCTGAGATCTAGATCTAGGGTCTATAAAATTTGAGCCAGGCTATCATGCTCTGACATATATTATTTTCAACCTAGTATGCCCTAGGGAACTAACAATACATGAGGAAGCAAATCCTTGATAAATCTAAGGGATCTTCATCCACTAATTATTATCTTCAACCAAATATTCTCATTGTTCCTATCCCTATGGACATAATCCCATCCTTACTCGTATTAACCAAAGAACATTGTGCACCACCTTTCGAATTCCTTTTTAATTACAACTATCAAATCAAATATCATCTTGCAACTATAATTCTCAATAAAGGAATCCAAAAGAATCTAGTTTCCCATAATTTTGTCAATCATTTGTAGCCTCCCCTACCTCACACCCTTCTCCCTATTTGTTGAGACATTGGAAAACAAGATAGAACTCATGTACTCATTAATAGATGTTGTCCATTCACCTTTTCGATAGGTCCATTTTGCAATGCAATGGAATTTTATTTCTCCCTACTTGACTTTAATTACTCTTGGGCATACCTATGAACTCACATATGTTTTCATCCTTATACCCTGTCCTACCACAACCCAAGAAATAAGATTGCATTAATGTCTATATGTGTTAGTTTTACCTTGCATCCACACACAACAATTTTCCACTCTCTTCCAACCCCCCCAACTAGTCCAACCTCATCATTTTCCTTCCACCCAATCATAAGTCATGGATTTCATATTATCCATGTTCCTTGGATCTCATATTCCTCTATCTCCATCATTGTACTACATGCCTCCTTTTCCCTCATGCTATCAATAACTACCATCGTGAAAAATTCAGCATCTAGACTAGATCCTTTAGTGGAAATCATGTGGATCATAAGTACCAATTCCAAACAAATACATATTGGTAGACAACAGTTACTCCAACCACTGTGTCTCATCATATATAGGTTTGATCTCTAAATACAAACTAGCCCTCCCTGTCCTTCAACACTATAGGAATATAGGAAACAACATTACTCTTCTTTCTACAACAAAAAAATTCCTCTTAATTATCTTACTACTTAGGTAATTCTCATCCCTCATATATAACCTACAATACATCTAATATATTATATTCAAGGCTATGTCTTAATTCCTTATCACAACACAATTAGGATACTCTTCTTATTATTCCAATATAGAACACTAGCACTCTAATTGACACTCTTCATATCCCTATCCAACATCAATTTTTATCTTTGGGCACTCTACGTTGTCTAACATGAGCTAAACACTACATATTGCACATGGTTTCTACCCAAGGCTATAGTACAACTATTGTTATAGGTATCCACGATGTTGTATGGGAGGCATGACCTATGCTTTCAAACAACCACTATGTTTTATGCCTCTATATTACTTGTCCCAATGAAGAGGCTTCATTCTTTCTCACAATGCACACTTCACCTTTTCACTTCATTTTTGGGTTGAAAGTTTAAACATGAAGGAATCTATCTATATACATATACATCAGTCATGGGCCAACACATCCTCTTTTTTCTAGGATTCAACATTATTCCAACATTGATGACCACAAGAAATCAACAATGGGAAAATCATCACTCAACATAAAGGGATGCCTCTTCAAGGACATTTCCTTCCTAGCAAATTTCATAAACCACGAGGAAAGGGGTACACTAAATATTTTCATTGTCCTCTTCAACATTGTAGTTTATATTAACACCACATATCCACTTAGAAACTCTTGTTCACGGGGGGTTCACTCAGTGAACTTGTTACATAGCACGACCATTCGCAGGATATTAAAGAATATCTTTAATTTCACTAAATATGGGAAAATGCCTCCTAAAATTGTATTGTTGAAACCCCCTCCCAATATACCTTTCCAATAAATAAAAAAACCTAGTTTCACTAGATATTGTAGGTATCCATTTTTATCAACCCATTTTTAATACCCCCTTTATATTATATTATCAAGTTGTAACAAACATGAATATAGAAAGACAAATTACTATCTATGCATGTCAAATGATCATATAGAAGGACCCTTGGAAGCTAAAGACATTGATGGAACTTGAAATCCTAGAGTGAGAATTCCTTTTATAAATTAATTAAGGACTTAATAAAGTATAAATAAAATTTTATTGCTACTTATTTGAAAGTTTACAAAATCTACTTAATTATGATCTTTCTTTAAAAGGAAATAAACATTACATTTGAATTTCTACATTCACGTTATACATTTAACTTTACTTAACATTACATAAAATTCTATTTAACATAAATATTAAATATTTAAAAAAAAATATCATAAAAAAAACATTATATTTAGCATGTGCAACGCAACTATGTATGTATGTATGTATGTTACTTTATGTACTTTTTTATTCAAAAGAATATCAAAAGTATGGTTTTTTTGCTTCTTGAAAAGTGTGTATGTATGTATGTATGTATAAAACAAGATAATATTTAAATAAAATCAAACTATTTTTAAATAAATCATAATAAAAAAACTCAAACAAAGAAACGTGCTAGTAAAAAAATCTCGTAGTGCATGGACATGTTTGCATTCAACCATGGAGGCTATTATGATGATATTAATTGTATATTTTTTAAAATTAATAATCATGGTAATTAAGTATATACTAATTACAATGGGAATAAAGAAAACCGAGTTCCATGGACACAAAGGGAACTCGAGGTACCTTTTCCAGAAGGACTTCGCCACCTCCAATCGGTTGGGTGCACAAGGTGACAAGGAATCTTGAAAAAACAACCTTGCAAATCATGAAATGAGACCATTGGATAACAAGTTATAAACTATAACAACAATTTTCTAAATGGCAAATAGTTGGTTGTTAAATTAAGGGGGTTACACAAATTTAGTGGGCTATTTTGTTATATGGAAAGGGTTTTTTCAACCAAAATATATTCACCCAATATTTATTAGAAGCAAAATAAATCCAAAATGAATAGCCTCCTATATATTAGTGAGGAAAATGAAAAAACTATTTTTCGCCCTAGCAAAATCTCCCTCCAATCTATCTTTCGCCCTTGATTTCTAGAGAAATTCCATTGAAATCATTGATTCTCCCCCGATTTTCAGTAATGGAGGCTCCCAGGGGTTATTTCACCCTCCATTTTTTTGTAATTTAGGCATATTGTTGCATTCACCTATATTTTTAGTCAATTTCATGTTGATACCTTCTTTGATCCCTCGATTTCCAGTAGCGGCAGTAAAATTAGGGGCGATTTTGTTCCATATAAAGGTTGCAATGATTCATGGTTCACACACATCGGATTGAATTTGTAAGGTGAAAGTTTTGGTTTATGCGATTAACTTTTTATTCTTAGTTCTCTCTACATTTTATTATTCGCACAACCTCTCCATTATTGAAAGCTCGGTTCTTGAAGGGGCACACCGAATATGCTATTTATCAGAGAATACATACTCGCATCATACTTTTATCCAATAATTAACACAGTATGATTTTTATCATGCTTTTTATCCATAGCTGCAATAGATTATTACACTATAAATTTTCTTGTTATCATGATTTTTATCATGAATGTTTTTAAGGCCTGTTGAATTCTAGGGAACTCTTGATTCTTAGGGCTCATTTGTTGTTTTAGGGTTTTAATCTATCCTAGGAGTATTGGTTTCATGAAAGCGATATAGAGCTCATAAGATATGATTTATTTTATGCATTGTCATGTTTAAACCATCGATTGAAATTTATAAATTGTTATTGGCTCCTACTCTTGATGGAGAGACACCACATGGTTTTTTTATATTCAAACTAGATTTGACGCGGTTATTTAAAATGTGCTTTTATTAGAATCTTTCTATACAATTCTTATTGGATTTGAGGCATTCATGAGAGTATGTATGTTCATATTTTTTTCTATTATTGTTGATGTTTGGGACCTTTGTAATATAAATGGATGCACATTGATTATAATGATGGGGATCCAATATAATGATCATTATTTTGGCACTTTCTTCTTGTAGATTTGTCCAAAGTGTTTTAGTAGATTAATTTATTTGTATTGAGATGTTTGTAAATGGTAGATTTTTTTATTCAAATTTTCAAATTCATCAATTTTATCTATAACCTAAATTTGTTGGGTTTGGTAATAGTTTTACGATATTTTGATTTTGTAAGGGTCATTCAGAAGTAAAATGTTTTTGGTTATTTCTTTTCATATGTAATTGCTATCGTCATCTAGAAATGGATCTAGTTATGTATGATGAATATATGATTTAGTTGGAACATAATACTTCATTTCCATCATGATTATATATAATATGTATAGGGCATGTTTGACCTAAGATGTAGAAATTCTACTATTTGATATCTTGTCTTTTGCATTCAATAAGGGTGCCAAAATAGTTTTACCACATTTTGCATGCTTTCAAAAAATTCAAAGACATGAATACAAACACCACCTTAGTTTATCTGAGAAAAAATAGTTTTTAACAAAGTAGTTATAAAGATATGTATGATGATCAATTAATGTGCTTTATATTCATGTTAGTGTATTTTCTTATTTCTAATAACCATTGCAAGTTTCTAACTAACTCTAAAAATTCTAAATCAAATAACATAATTCAGATTGTGATCATCAACAAAAGAAAGGAAAAAGTGGCATTTGTATCTTAAACATCTATGCATGTTATTTTTTTCCTTAGAGGGTTGATTAAAAATGAGAGATTTGGAAAAGAAGCTAATTGGGAATTCATACACTATATTAAGGTTGCGGGTCTTAATAAGCCTCCACGTTGTAATAATAGTTTATGGGTTCCATAACCACTCCACAGTGTAAAGTGTTTGATTCTATCAGTTTGTAGGTATGTCAAGATTTGGGTCCCCACATATTCGTTGGACCATTAAGGGATGTACTAACAAGTGGAGTCCCCACTTTCCTTGAATCTAGTTAGTGAAGTTGTGTTTCATCGACACTTTCAGTTGTGAGTGACCGAATATTGTTTGTGAAATGTATAAATAAATCCCTCCTCTCCTCATTCACACATTTTCTCATTCAAAAGTCTAGGATTTGAGAGAGTCTAGAGTTGAGCTCTAGTATATGATCTTCTATTGCACTACCTTAGTAATATGTAGAATCAAAAGTTGAGTCCTCCTCGCAAAAGATTCACCTTGAGGCGTTACAAGGTTTTATAATTCGATGAAAGATTCTCCATGTTTTTACAATATTTTATAATTTAGTGAAAGTTTCATCAATATTTTACAAGATTCTATAATAGAATGAAATATTAGCCTATATATATATATATATATTATTAATAAAATAGCCTTCAAAATTTCCTATATATCGGGAATATTCACCCATTTATTATACATATAAATTTTGGGGGGGTTCTTAAAATTATCCCTCTCCAGGAATTTAATGTGCCCATAATATTTCCATGCTAATATCATACACGTTCTAAGATTCAAAGAGATTTTCAACATCTTAACCTAGAGGGAAAATTGAATCATACATATGTATTCTATGTGCACGATTTCTATGTACACATGTTGGGCGTAAAAGTTTGAAGACATGAGAAAATTCCCTTCCTCAACTACACATTAGGATTACCTAACGAAAGGGCCCAGTTAGACCTTTCTTCATTTGGAATGGAAAGGCCTCTAAATTTTGGTCTCGGTATAGTTGTATTTTATGAATTAAATTCTAAAATGGACCTACAACTATTATAAGTATGAATGCTAACCTAGTTAAGAATGATCTAAAATAGATTAATATATGATTTGTCATCTACCTGGCACTTTATGGATGGAAAATTTGGATGAATTATCTCGTAGAGCCCATTTTAGGGGCATGTCTTACTTTGCATATTTGGGGTGGAGAACATATCCATGTGCGTTTTAGAGCTTAAATCATGTTTATGGGGTCAAAATTTTATGAACATACTTCATACCCCTTGATGTTATTCTCCACTCTGAAATATTTCCAATGACGTAAATATCACCTTAATAATATTTATGAAGTAACTGTTCCACACATTGACCTATCATGTTGACCACCATGCTACGAATGGATTCCATGTCCTTTCAAGAACATTCTATAGGGTCCAAGACCCTAACCCTAATAGAGATTTGAGGCATGCAAAAACCCTAAAAAACTAACTATGGATAGCTATGAAGACATTGCTAACTACTAAGCCACTAGACGAGAAAAATGAGCTACTTTCTTATATTGTTATTATTTTATTATTCTATAATTGTACTACTTTCTTTGTATTTGCATTGCATATTGGAGAATAAAGAGAAAGGCGTAGTCCTCACTTCGAATTTGGTTTTTCCCATGGTGGGTTGTCTACAATATACCTTCTGTTGTTTATGTGGATGTTTATTTTTCTCTAACTATTTTCTTTTTAGTTTTAGTTTATTTTAGCATTCTATTTTGTTTTGTTTACTAGAATCTCCCTCACTTGTTGGAGTGGCCTTTAGTCTAAGAAACCATGACCCAAGGGCATCTAAGCTGTCAAAATCGTCGAGGGATTGCACTCGGCCTCGACCACACCAACCTTCAACTGGTTGGATTTTGGGTGTCTCTGTTAGTTTTGTACCTAGGGATGTGTTCCCCTAGTGATTTTTAGCACTAAGAAGGGGGAAAAGTGACCCTCACATTAAAAACACATTAATGAGACTTTATATTTTGAAAGTCACTTTTTGCTAAAGTTAAAGTGGGTGAGCAAATATTTATTTAAGTGAATTAAGTAAAGTGATATTTTTGCTCTCATCTTATCCTAGCCATTGGATTGATTCATTGTCCACCGTTGGATTAGATTCCCACCTAGGGATTAGACAAAAAGCATGAGGGAGGAAAAACCCTATTCACTTTTTTGGTGATTGAAGTGGAGAGAGTTGAGAGAGACAACAACTAGCACGATTTCCAAGGAGCAGCAAGGCACAGAAATTGAGAATATCTTCAGCATTAAATTTATGGGCACATTTCCCAAGACTACCCTACAATACAGTCAAGGGCACAGTTTTCGAGGGACACTTCTGTCAGCACACATCCTGAGTTGCAGCACGGTCTTCAAGGTGAGATGACTGGGCACAAATCCCAAGATTTCACAACACAGATTTCAAGGGTATGACTGGGCACAAAACCCGAGTTTGAATGCATAGATTTCGAGGTGTATTACAGAGCACGGTTCCCAAAGTTGACAACATATTTTTCTGGAGAGACATCATGGATTTCGAGGAGTTAACCTGCACAAAAATCGAGGTATGGGTTTTTGAGTTAGTTCTGCACAGTTTTCGAGGTGTATCATTGCACAGAAATCGAGAACCGTACAGGTGGTATGGACTGTGTTTTTCACAGCATAAATTTTGAGGTTTGCTAGAACGCATTTCAAGACTGTAAGCACAGAAATTGAGGTTCAGTTTGGTGCACGTTTTTTGAGAAAGATTTTGTTGAGTGGTGAAGATAAGTTAAATTCTTCATTGTAATGCTGTGATGAATATTTTGCTGATGAAATAATATCTCTCTCTCTCAAACTGGTTTTCCCTGTGGGGGTTTTTCTAGGGCTCGATTTGGCCAAAAATCTCTGAGTCTACTTTTTATGTGTGAATGTCTTAAATGTGTTTTCAGCCTGTTGTTAGCATTCTATTATGTGTTTGACTGTTACAAAATAATTTTATAAGTAGTTTCCAGTCTATGCATAACCGACTGGGAATGAAAACCACAAATTGTTAACATAAACCAACAGACAATTTAGTGCAGAAAATTCTACATGGTATCAGAGCAAAGGGGGCAGAAAATAGTGATAGTTTGCAGACACACATAATTTCCAGATCTCAGAAACTTCAGTATTTTTACTTTCTGTTAGTGGGCATCGTTCTATTGGGTTGATTTTCAGATGGCTACAGGTTTGAGGATTGAAGATAGGTTGAATGGGACAAAAAATTGTGTGCCTTGGAAGGCCAGAATTTTGTTGCTTTTGGAAGAGAATGAGCTATGGGTGGAGGTGGTAAGGAATACCACTACCAACCCCATTACCATTCCAGATGGCTCAAATGCTACAGCTCTTTCAACCTTCAACAGAAAGACTGTAAGGCTCGGAGGATCATCCTAGATGCAGTAAAAGACCACATAATCCCTCATATCTACGGGAAGACCAAGACACATGAGATGTGGAGTGCCTTGATCAGCTTGTATGAGAGCTCCAATGAGAATAGGAAGATGTTTCTCAAGGAGAAGCTCAAGAGTATCAAGATGAATGGAGGAGAGGGAGTCACAGCTTACCTCACTAGGATTTCTGCAGTTCGGGATGAACTGGCAGCGGTTGGTGAAGTAGTATCTCCTACTGAGCTAGTACGCACAGTAGTGAACGGGGCTTCAAAGTCCTGGAGTGCATTTGTGCAGGCCATAGTGGGGAGAGAGAACCTACGATCTTGGGAGAGGCTGTGGGATGACTTTGTGCAGGAGGAGACGAGGAGGGGTCTCATACAAGGCAGTTCATCAGGTGGTAGGGCAGATGAGGAGAACGTGCCACTGACAGCCAAAGGTATGAAGAAGAAGGGTCCCAAGAAGAATCGGGCCAAGGGGCAGCAGCAGCAGCAGCATCCACAGGGTGGACAAAAGAAGGACTTGAGTAAAATCAAGTGCTACTGTTGTCAGGTGTTTGGGCACTATGCATCTCAGTGTCCAAGTAAGAAGAAGAAGAAGGGACAGGGACAGCACACAGCAGCCTCAATAGAGATTGATGAGTTTGGTGATAGGTTTCAGAGGGAGTTTTCCCTATATGCTGGACAGAGTGAGACAGAGAGAGTCTCCTTAGCCACCAGCACAGACATGGACATGGAGAGTGAGCACTCATTGTTGACAGGGCATCAGATAGGTCCATCCACCACTGGTACATGGTACATTGACAGCGGAGCCTCGAGACACATGACAAGTACTCGGGAGTTCTTCTCCGAGCTATCATGGACAGTTAGAGAGGTGGAGGTGGTACTTGGTGACAACACCATTGTTAGAGTAGTGGGTCAGGGGACTGTTATATTTGAGAGGGATTCCATGAGTCCCATGACTTTGAGGGATGTGTTATACATCCCTGGGCTGAAAAAGAACCTTGTTTCAGTTTCCACGATTGAGGACAGGGGTCTTGGGGTGTGCTTCTCAGATGGGAGAGTGCAGGTGTTTCCCAAGACCAAAGGTGTATCTACCCCCATGGATATTGGAGTTATATGTGGACGACTGTACAACTTATTGTTTCATCCACAGCATGCTCTAGCACACAGTAGCAGTATCAGCAGCAGCAGTGAGCTATGTGAGTTATGGCATAGGAGGATGGCCCATTTACATCACCCCGCTCTAAGATTGTTGAGGAGCATGGTCACAGGTTTACCTGAGTTAGACACTGAGCAGAGTGATGTGTGCAAAGGGTGTGCTTTGGGAAAGTACACCAAGACTGGTTTTCCTAGCAGTGACATGAGAGCAGCAGGAGTGCTACACTTGATTCATTTTGATATTTGTGGTCCTATGTCCTCTGTATCTTTGACTGGCCATGAGTACTATATCAGCTTCATTGATGACTACTCCAGGAAGACTTGGATCTACTTCTTGAGGAGCAAGAAGTCCCCATTTGTATTGAGTGTCTTCCAAGGGTTCAAAGCCCTTGTGGAGAAGCATACGGGGAGGAAGATCAGGATGTTGGAGAAGCATAGGTGGGAGGTGAAGTTTGATGAGCAGAGGGCCTTCAGGAAGTCGAGAGAGATGGAGCAGGGGGAGCCACCAGCTCCCACACCTCAGTTGAGTCAGGCTTCTTCCATACAGGTTTCAGGTCCGCAGGTTTCTGGGGTGACTAGATCATAGGGTACAGGCATGGCTTCTACAGGATCAGTGGTTCAGATTACAGGCTCAAGGACAGGTGCAGGGACAGGTTCAGGGATTAGCACAGGTTCAGGATCACAGGTTTCAGGCTCACAGATTGTAGGGTCCTCAAGGACTAGTTCATCAGCTACAGGTCCTCGGGGTGTTAGACCTCATGCTTCTGGCACTTCCTCAGATGAGGATACACCAGTTTGGGAGGATCCTTCGAGGAAGAGGAAGCCTAAGTGGCTTCAGGACACCTTGAAGGAAGCAGAAGCATTTGGTAGACCTCAGGAGCCGATCAGGATGATTGTTGAGCAAGACAGATATGGGATGGCCCTTTTTGCGAGTCTTCATGACTCTGTGCCTTCTACTTTTGAGGAGGATTCTCAGCATCAGGTATGGAGAGATGCCATGATGGAAGAGTACCATTCCATCATGAAGAATGATGCTTGGGAGATTGTGCCGAGACCTGAGGGGAAGTCAGTTGTGACTTCCAAGTGGCTATACAAGATCAAGCATGCTACAGATGGCAGTGTGGAAAAATTCAAGGCTCGGTTTGTGGCTAGGGGGATCTCACAGGTTGAGGGAGTTGACTATGATGAGACATTTGCTCCAGTTGCTCGATATTCCTCTATCAGGGCAGTGATATCTATAGCAGCAGAGATGGGTTGGAAGATCCACCAGATGGATGTGAAGACCGCGTTTCTCAATGGTCTTCTGCAGGAGGAGGTGTATTTGGAGCAGCCATAGAGATTTGAGAGACATGGGAGAGATTCTCATGTGTACATGCTTAGGAAATCCTTATACGGTCTGAAGCAAGCTCCTCAAGCTTGGTACTCCAGGATAGATGCATATTTGACTTCGATGGGATTCCAGAAGAGTGAGGCTGATCCCAACCTATACTACATTGTGGTTGGTGGAGATCCACTCATTCTTCTGCTATATGTTGATGACTTATTTATCACTGGAGATGAGCATCTTATTGCACAGTGCAAGAGATATCTTGCAGCTAAGAATGATATGACGGATATTGGGCTGATGCATTACTATTTGGGGATGGAGGTATGGCAGGAGCCAGGACATATTTTCCTAGGACAGGGGAAGTATGCAGCAGAGATTCTGAAGACTTTTCGGATGGACGACTGCAGGCCTATGTCTACACCTATGATCACCAACTTGAAGCAACTTCATGCTTTAGAGGGTAAGTTGGTGGATCCCACACTATATCGTCAGCTCATTGGATCGTTGATGTATCTGGTCAACACCAGGCCAGACTTGTGCTTTGCGGTCAACACTCTTAGCCAGTTCATGGTGCAGCCTAGGAGTGTGCATTGGACTGCTGCAAAGCACATCTTGAGATACCTAGCAGGGACAGTGGATTATGGTCTGGACTATAGGGGTTCGGATGGAGTCAGCTTGGTTGGATTCATAGATTCAGACTGGGAAGGTTGTGTGAGGGACCGGAAGAGCACTTCTAGTTACTGTTTCAGCTTGGGCTCGGTAGCAGTGTCGTGGTTCAACAGGAAACAAAAGTCTGTTGCATTGAGTTCTGCTGAGGTTGAGTATATGGCAGCGAGTCAGGCGACTTACGAAGCACTGTGGCTTCGTAAGTTATTCATAGATTTATTTGATCAGCAGCTGAGACCTATGGTGATTTACTGCAACAATCAGAGTTGCATTTAGCTCTCTGAGAATCCGATTTTCCATGACAGGTCAAAGCACATTGAGATTAGGTATAACTTCATTCAAGACTACGTTCAGAGAGGGGCAGTTGAGCTACAGTATATATCCACTGATCAGCAGGTTGCAGATGTCCTAACGAAGTCTTTGGGGAGGGGGAAGTTTGTCTTCTTCAGAGATAAGTTGGGAGTGGTGTGGAACACCTTCCTCGGTAAGAGGGAGTGTTAGTTTTGTACCTAGGGATGTGTTCCCCTAGTGATTTTTAGCCTAAGTCACTAAGAAGGGGGAAAAGTTACCCTCACATTAAAAACACATTAATGAGACTTTATATTTTGAAAGTCACTTTTTGCAAAAGTTAAAGTGGGTGAGCAAATATTTATTTAAGTGAATTAAGTAAAGTGATATTTTTGCTCTCATCTTATCCTATCCATTGGATTGATTCATTGTCCACCGTTGGATTAGATTCCCACCTAGGGATTAGACAAAAAGCATGAGGGAGGCAAAACCCTATTCACATTTTTGGTGATTGAAGTGGAGAGAGTTGAGAGAGACAGCAGCTAGCACGATTTCCAAGGAGCACCAATGCACAGAAATCGAGAATATCTTCAGCATTAAATTTCTGGGCACATTTCCCAAGACTGCCGTACAGTACAGTCAAGGGCACAGTTTTTGAGGGACACTTCTGTTGGCACACATCTCGAGTTGCAACATGGTCTTCAAGGTGAGATGACTGGGCACAAATCCCAAGATTTCACAGCACAAATTTTGAGGGTATGATTGGGCACAAAACCCGAGTTTGAATGCACAGATTTCGAGGTGCATTACAGAGCATGGTTCCCAAAGCTGAAAGCATATTTTTTTGGAGAGACAACATGGATTTCGAGGAGTTAACCTGCACAGAAATTGAGGTACGGGTTTTCGAGTTAGTTTTGCACAGTTTTCGAGGTGTATCATTGCACAGAAATCGAGAACCGTACAGGTGGTACGGACTATGTTTTTCACAACACAGATTTTGAGGTTTCCTAGCACGCATTTCAAGACTGTAAGCACAAAAATCGAGGTTCAGTTTGGTGCACCTTTTTCGAGAAAGATTTTGCTGAGTGGTGAAGATAAGTTAAATTCTTCATTGTAATCATGTGATGAATATTTTGCTGATGAAATAATATCTCTCTCTCTCAAACTGGTTTTCCCCGTGGGGGTTTTTCCAGGGCTCGATTTGGCCAAAAATCTCTAAGTCTACTTTTTATGTGTGAATGTCTTAAATGTGTTTTCAGCCTGTTATTAACATTCTATTGTGTGTTTGACTGTTACAGAATAATTTTATAAGTAGTTTCCAGTCTATGCATAACCGACTGGGAATGAAAACCACAAATTGTTAACACAAACCAGCAGACAATTTAGTGCAGAAAATTCTACAGTCTCCTCCCAACTAGTTGACCTCCGAGCTAGTTCACCCCTAAGTGGAATTGAAGCCGAGTTGACTTGGTAACGAGACCCACAGCTTAACCGAATGAGCTAGCGAGATTTGACTCATTTTAGGATTCTATGATATTAAGCTAACAACAATGAATATTGAATCTTCATTAAAAAAATTTCATAACTAAGAGTTTTCATGAAGTTAAATCTTCATTAAACACTACATAACTAAGAGTTTGCATAAAGTTATAAGATGTGATGTGACAAATTGTTCAAATTAAATATCCACTACAATTACAAAAGATGTGATTTCACATATTTCTTAGCAACATTGATAAGAAAAGGCAATATAAAATGAAAACAACATGAGAAACATCTATAATAATAATATTAAATTATACATTGATTCCAAAAATTAAGAAAGAAAGAAAATTTTCTCAATAAATGAATATACCATAACTGATATCAATAGGATCCTTAATTAATAGTGAAAATAGCTTACATTTCCATTAAATTTTATTAATACAATTATCTTCAACTTATTTATACAAAAATGAGATAATCATTTTTCTCATAATGACTAAATTTTGGAGGTTTGTCCCTTTTCTTTTACGTAACTCTTAAATATTTCCTACTTGAAAAATATGTTGTTATATTGCATTGTTAAATAATTCAATTGTTCACTCCACCTTTTCTACACTTTTTTCTAATTTTGATATAAATGATCACGTATTAAACTTATCTCTATAGGATAGAATCTATACATACTTTTTCATGTTTTCTTTATTAACACAAGCGACAAATAAATTGTCCTCACCCACCACATTACCCCAGATTCTAATTCAATACATTTCCTTCTAGTCATAATCCTTATAGCATGGAAGTCCAATGTCAAGGAACTCCCTATCATTTAGATGAAGAATGTAAGGAGTGTTACCAATAATAGAGTAAAATTGAATCACTTTCTTTTGTTGTGTGTTTATACCTTGTATTGTAAAGAGTGAATACAATACATAGTTCTTAGTGTTCAGATTATTTGTAGAAATACCTCTTATATTGAGTTTAGTTCATCTTGAATCTAAAATTCATATTCAACAAGTTACGTGATATTGTCTTAGTTTTCTTTATAATAGTTTACTTGATTCGACAAAACTTTCATTTGTGTAGCCTTTTACATTTTTTATTATATTTTTAAATGTAGATTCATTAGCTTGAGTAAAATTTACCAATAGTTTGGCATTAGAATAAGTTTTCTCTTTTATGTAATTTTGTCATTATTTTCTTTTTTTCTTATTGAAAAATATTCATTGTAAATTTGCAACATCTTTAGTGGGTATAGAATTGACATGCCTCCTTATGTAATATTTTCTCTTATTTACATCCTAGAAAATATTTTAGGAAAATGCATTTCTTTCGAAGATCATCCTCCTATTATGCCAATATCCCATTTGCCTTATTCTTCTTCTTTTATTTTTTCTTCCATAATAGCTTTTATAACCTCATTATGCTTTCTTTTTTATTTCTCCTTCTATAATCTCCTTCCTTCTTCTTGCTCATATAATTTTCTTTTTGTTCTGCCTTAGCTTCAGCTTTGGCTTTAGCTAGTAAATGTGCTAATTCTCCTTTTGCTTTAGCTTAGATGTAGATTTTACCTATTTTTCTAACATAGTCTTCTCTTCTAGTCTTTTGTTTTCTTCTACCTCTTTGTTTACCTTTGCCTCTATTTCAACTTGATTTATTGGCTAGCTCCTCATTAACCATTTATTCAACTCATTTTTTCTATATCTTATTCTATTATATACAGATAATGGCATTTTCTACACCGCTTGCTCCTCCCATTCCTCATGAGTATACGCCCAAGTAATAGCCACATGAATTGCTTGTTAGGCTACTACCTTTTCTCGATCATGTCTTATAACTCTACAAACTTATGATCTTCAATCTTATGATCTTTAGTTGCTTCAGCTTCCATTCTTACAAAGGTAAAATTATTTAACACTTACACTCATGTATAAGTAGGAAAATCTCGACACAGTTTCTTTTTATCCTTTCTTAATGAAGGAATTAAGCCATGGAGAATGGTTGATGGGCCATATCTCTAAGCACTATCCTGTTTCCCTACAAGTATAGGCAATGGATGAGGATCTATGGTCACTCCATAGATCTCGAGGTAAGTGCTATCTTAATTAACAAACCCATCCCAGATCATGCTTATAACGTGGATGGCTTCCTACAATCTTGATGCTGGTTTGCATAAATCAGTTCACATGTTGGACCAAAGAAATGGTCAGAGATTCTGGCATTTATATTCCAGTATATCAAATATGGTTACTTAATCTTTCGATATTCCCAACTTTAAAGAAGACATAAATGTAGTTTGGTATCTCCTCCAATGTTCCCAATCACAATCTTGAATATCGGTAGGCGCAGGCAGGCCAGTATCGAGAATCGGTTATTAATTTCTCATAGCGTTGAAAATTTCACCGTGACCCTGCTGCCTCCGTGTCTCCCACTTTGCACCAGTAACAATCGATAATGATTAACAGGTCGTACGCTTCCAAAGAGCAAGGACACCAGTCAATAATTGATTACTAAAAATCATTGTCAAAACAAGGAAGATTCGTCTTCTCAGTCGCATAGTAATACAACAACAATAATCGCTCTTTGCTTCGTCAAGAATCGACTCCAGATCTATCAGTGTCTTTTATTTATTTTTTAACTTGTAATGAACAGTAAAGCCATTAATCATTGCTTATTTATTGCTGTCCAGTCAACAACATTGAATCAAACAAAAGTAATGCATCACGTGGTGCAGGAACGGGCAGGAAAATTCCCCAAAACACAGAGAGTACCTATCAAGTTAACAGTGTATAACGTAATATCGATGCGTTAGCTTATTGGTTTATAGTGGGATATGGTGTGGGGAAAGATGAAATCTTGTCCATTCGCTATTGTCCTTTAATTCTATCTCGTTGGACTAAACAGAAAAACCAAGTCTGTACTGCGGACAGAAACACGACGGACTTCTGACAGGAGGTTTTGTTTTTAAATACCATATAACTAGTATAGCCACATTGAATATTCACATATTATCAATAAAAAATAAATTGTTTTTTGTTTTTTTATGAATAGTTGTAATCACCAATCATTACTTGTCTATGTTTTAATTTTTTTTATCACTTACATATTATTAATTCGGATAGTATACTTGTCTCATCCTTATTTGAAATTTAAAAAAAACATAAATACTAATCCACCCTAAATTCTAACAACAAAATGATAAATATCCAAATTCTAACAACTAATAAGTATCCATGATAGATATTTTCCCTATAAATTTGGCTGGATGGCTGAGGCAGTCAACTATGACTGTCCCCACCTTAAATCTAACCCCAGACCATGGTTGCTGTCCCCACCCTAAATCGAACACCAAACCATGATCGCTGTCCCCACCCTAAATGGAACCCCAGACCATCGTCACTGTGCCTTCACCTTGCATGGGCGCGCCAGCTATTCTACTACTATGAAAAAAAATGGAAAAAAAAAACACTAGACTGCTGCCTCGTACTGGAAACTAGGGTTTGTCCTACATAAAGAGCTCGTACTGGAAACTAGGGTTTGCCCTCCATAAAGAGCTCGTCAGTGGTATGGGAATAGAAACGACTTTTTGTTGACAGTAGAGTTGGAAGGATGGAACGATGCAGGTCTCGTGATCTGGATGGATGGTGGAGGGTCATGTTCTGCTCTCTGCTCTTGTACTGCTGCCGGAAAAAGGGCAAAAATAATTCTTTCTTCTCAGACAGTCCCTGCACCTAACCCGTGACGCTGTCAGTATAAGGTTGGTGCAGTCGAATCTTTTCTAACTTTACTTTTATGGGATTCGTGTATGTGACGACATGGCATTCATATTTCAAAGGCGATAGCTGTTTTGATATTGAGTTTCAATATACCGTACTGTTACAGTTGTAGCTTATCAACGATCCAAAATATTGCATCGTGTGTCACAGCAAGGAACTGGATTGAACTCTAGATCGTTTGCATTTTTATTGGCTATTTTCACTGGAATCTGGTGAAGGGGAAATTGCTGAAACTGTGATTTGAGTTGCTTGAATTGTAATTTTGGTTGCAGGATTGGATTCAGCGACCTGGATTACCTTTCACGCACCCAGGTTATGCAATTCTAGCAACCCAAAACTGTCATTTACACAATTTCAATTGGATTTTTGCCGGAAAAATCACCAAAATCTTGGTGCAAACGATCTAGAATTTAACTTACTCTCACAACAAATATCCAAGTTCATGTGTGATAGATGTGATGTTCACATCGCACATCAATATTGATTGAGTGGTTCATACATAGACATTGTGGATTGGTTATGATGCCAAAATCATTTTTAAGCTCTTATACATATATAAAAAAGAATAAGGGAATGGAACATATGTTCCAAAAAGAGAATAATGTATTAATAAATAAATATAATATCAGAAATGTGTTAGAATATAAAATATCCTATTCGTATAGGAGAGATGTCATATTCACATCCAATGGTGTTAATTAGATGCGTGATATATAGTCATTAAAAATTGGTTGGGTTGTTACAATCATGTGTTGATAGAGAACTGCGTTTATCCATGGTAACTTCATATATATATATATGTATGAAAATTAGTAGAGTATTACGGGCCCTTTTATTTCAATGTGTTAGTAGAGTTTGATTATAATTTTAGAATTTTGTTTATGTAATATGTAATTTAAAATTTACAAATTTAAATAAATAAATTTTTATTTTTTTATTTTTATTAAATGAACAAATTTTGAATTAATATATATATTCTTTAAGTCTTATATCACGATCCCTTAAATGGGAAGTGGGTGGGCGTAAAATGATGCTCTCAAATCCGTTGCAATGAGAGCGCGTGAGTTGAAAAAAAAATGTGCGCACGTAGGTCATAAGAACTTGCAGGCACTATTAGCATGCACTCAATTAACATGCACACACTATTAGTAAGTATATGTTAATAGTGCACACGCATTTCTTTGTATATTAAAAATTGGGCCGAGGCCCATTTCTTACCCACCTTTCCCGATTTCGTTGGTTCTACGCTGTCCAAGAATGCCTCACGCCCGTGCGCACACACTGATTCCTCCACCAATGTTCCCCAATCATCATCCACGTGAATTTTTATCCTCTAATTACAATTTTTGTTTGTATTTTCAATGATTTAAAAAAAAGTACATTATAAAAAATCTAAAAAAGTCAAACAATATTGTAACAAATTCGATTTTTTAAATTGCAGTTAATCTCTACCTCATCGTAATGGAAAACAACCAAGATCCAAACCCCCAAACAAACAACCCTTCCACAGAAAACCCCGAAGTAAACATTCACCCTGAGGAGAACCCAAGCACGGAAGCCCAAGTAAACCAAAATTTACACCAAATAAGAAATTTCGTTCAAGAACTTAGAAGGATTAGGGAACCATCGAGACTCTCCCTAGCCTGACATCCCTTGACATCATCATTTCCTTAGTTGATAATGGTCATGGTCAATTGATAAGCATAACCGAGTATAGGGATAGGAGGAGAGCATATTATTCCGCTGCTCTCAGTAGAGACCAAATCAAAGACTTGAACATCTGAAAACAAGCTCTAGTTAGTTTTCTCATTCACCCCAAGATCAATCTACCCACTGATCCACGCAAAATGTGCCTTTGCATGGATTGGTGCACATATGAGCCATGTTGAAAAAATTTGATGAGTCGATAGTTCATGGTTTTTGACAAACCTCCTTGCAACAATAGGGAGGTCCCACTTTATTTTCTTCAAAAACTATATGTGGAGTTTGTGTTGGGCCTACATGGAAACTACTTCGACATTAGTGAGTTTCATGGGGTTGGTCTTGGATCTGCCCAGGATAGACCCGCCGCTAGGAACAACCCAATGAGAGGGCCACCTGCACTCCACAAACACCTCAATTATTGGATTTCCTAGATGATACTGCCATTGCCATGTATCACAACTTACCCATATTGTATTACAACACAATACATTTATGGCATTATCTCGGCATGACACATCAGAGCAGCATGGAGAATCATCACGTGCAGGTCCTTCAAGCCCCATTGGTCATGGACCATCCAACACAACTAGTGGGCCAAAGGATCCTTTTGACACCTGAGGATTACTCCATCGTTCACTCATTGTGGCCATACCTTCCATGGCCCTACGGTGGATCTTGCATGAGATACCTTTATGTCTGAGGTTAGTACATGATTTGTAAATAGTTGATTGTATTTTTAAATGTACATTTTACAATTGTTAGATTAACATTGATTAGTGTATTGAATGTGGAATTGATTTTTTGGCATGTGTAGTTGTTTCAAGATGAAACAACTAAATCAAGGTGGGAGGACATTACTGCTCCAACCTTGATTCCACCATGGAAAAAGTGGAAAGTATTGCAACACCTCACATACAAGTATATAAAATAGTGTATGGTTGTAGGATTTAAAAATTGAGTTAGTTGGAATTTTCATATTTTATACGAGAAGTCAGTATTAATGTTTTTGTGTTTCCACAGGTGCATGTGGAGAAGATTGAGTACATATCTCCACGTGTGCTGAGCAGATCACCTTCCATGCATGTAACTTTTTTTAAATTAATTATATATTCGATGTATCATGTGGAATTCATTGTGTTTGTATGGTTAATTTACATGTTTTTATTCTAATGAAATGTATTTCATATATTTATTTAGGTTCCATCACCGACCATGTGATCACCATGTGCACACATTCTTGCGTAGATTCCACATAGTTCTGTGTTTCCACATTTCTTGTCGAGTAAGGTGATTGGGTAGTTTGCTCCTGTGATCAATGTTATCACTCAAATTTTCCTCTGGCTGTGGGAGGAAATCTTGAGGTAACCATTTCAAACATACTTTAGATTGAAAGATGGCCCTTTCAGTCAGAGAGGGCTGTCTCTACAAGTATGCTACCCACTGTCACTTTAGCAGTATCTTGGGATGAAACTCAATGAACCAATTTGTAAACTGATAGGGTTGTTTTTTGAAAGGTTGGTTGAAGAGGGAAGCAAGGACCATTGGGCATGGAGTCAATTTTAAATATATCCATCACATAACCTCCAAGATTGGTGAATATGAACATACACACTCAAAGGAAAGATATATGGAATCAGGCTAGACATTTGAAATGTTGTAATATGGTGGCGGAATAAGAAAAACAATCTGATTTTTAAAAGTAGAGCATTTAACCAAAAATGAATTATGCAAATAACTTTCAGACTGAGAATGAAAGTCTAATGACTATAAAGATATAGAGAACCAGTTGATGAATTCCACATCCATTCAGAATAGAAGAAAAACATAGCATCAATTCTTGAATGTCAACGAAACAAAGTATTACTGAAAATGAATTCTGGTTCATATTTTCTCCATTCAAACATAAAGAAAAACATTTAAACAAATGAGATTGAGTAAGAAAATAAAACACAGAGAAGAACAACATGCAAAACACCATAACATGAATCTTTGAGGATAATGCTCCAACACTTCTGCTCGAATTTTTTCTATTGATATCCAAAAATTACATGTAGAACAATTCTCTTTCCTATAGAACTTGAACCCCATTTTACAATGAAAATTTTAGAATATATATCAAATTATGCCTACCCGTTGTTGCTAGGTTTTAGGAACATAAAGCTAAAATTTAGGAATTGAAACTAACTAATATTCTAAAAATAGAGAAAATATGGAATGGTTACAAAATGTATTGAGTTGTTGGTCTAAATCTGGAGTCAAATCTCTTGCCATTTGTCAACTGTTTCCTGATATATTAGGATTGTTTCCTATACCCGGGTCTACTCTACCACCTCATCCTTTTCCCTTGATTGCTTTTCCACCCGGAGATATGCTCAAATCCCCCTAAGTAGGTCGAAATCCTTCTTTAGAAAGAAGTTACAACTTGTTAGGAAAGAAGTAGTTACAAAAATTAGGATTTATTTATTAATTACATCTCGCAAAAATCTGGAAACATAGGGCTCAAATATCCCTTTGAATCCCCCGAAATATGACACATGTGCAAAAATTGAGAGAGGTTTTTATATATGAACCTGTGATTGAAAAAAACCTCTTTCAGTTTGTTGAGATAAATCACCATATGCTTGGAATATGTGTTGAAAGTTTATGACTAAAACAAAAAATTATTTAATGTTGAAATTCTGGAAAAGGGGCTTTAAAGATCCATTTGAATCTCCCAATGCAAAAACTGAGAGATTTTTTTGTGATTTAAAAAATACTCCTTTGGTTTTCAAAAATTTGTTTCCATCTGCTCATAATATATTTTTGAAGTTGACTGCAAAAACAGTCAGCTACAGAACTTTTGTAGCACATTTCTTTTTTTAACTGTTGTTGCTACAAAAGTTCTGAAAACTACATTTTTGTTTGATAGCCTCGTCCAATCATTTTTAAAATTTAACCAAGAGTCCAAAACTGTATTTTAGGGTTTTTTAGGTCTAACATTATTAAGCTTATAAAGTGCTTCAGGAAGAAGCCTCAATTTTTCTTTAATTTCGTTATTGACAACACAAGTGCCAACGAAAAGCGAGCAAGTGCTATAGAATGAGATGAATAGGGATCATGATTTGGCATGAAATTAGAGGGTTCCATAATTTGAGGGATACTGATCAATATAGAAACTGTTGCAGCGAAACCACTCTGTTTTGTATTGTCAGCACTGCAAAAGTTGTTGGCATCAAATTTATGGACTGCTAACATTGGCTCCATCTAGGGATGATGTCCTCCCTGCGAGGAAGCAAAGAAACCATAGACCATGTTCCTTATCCATTGGACTACTCCCAATCTCAACTTGAAAACTGGAACCTATAACCTTCTCTTTTGCTAACCTGAAACTTATCTCACTAAAATCCAAACCTGATTTGAAAATACTATTGCAACTAAAATATGAGATATGCACAAACTAAAAACCATGCTGCAAACTGCTGAAATTCAACGCTAAAAACTAATTGAAATCCAAAACTGATAGGATGCTTGATATTCAAGCTAATTTTTGTACAAACCATCCTATTCTAACCTTATGAAAGAACTGCATCAAGTAATACCAAAATGCCAATACAACCAGTCAAGTAGCTGCTCAAATATTAAGGTTTCCTGATTGCGCTTCAACAAGATCAAAACTGGAACCTGAAAAAATAATAGCAATTGATGATTAGTCCAATTTTCATAGTGCAAACATAAATGAACATTAAAGCTAAAAAATATCTCCATATAATCAACAACATGATCAAAAAAGTCTTGGATGCCATAGTTTGTTTGCTGATCCTAAAATTTTTGGTTGTCTTGTTTGGAAAGTTCATATGTGATGTCTAAATCAAGCCATGATTTTAATAGTGAACTATCGAACTCATGATCAAAATCAAAAAATTCCTCATTCTTCACAATTGAGGGAAGCACTGCCTCTTCTTTTTTTTATGTTGGAAAATATTTTGAAAAGAATGACTCTTATCTTGAACATCTTGGAACTCTATTTGGACGTCTAAGGCTTCAATATATTTCTCAAGTTTCCCAACAAATGTTCCTAAGAAATGAATCTTATCCTCGGAGTTACATTTGCATAAATCTAAATAAATAGATAAAAATTTAGAGAAAGATTCATTAATTTGATAATTGTCAAACATGTCTCAATATTCTTTAAAACCTTTAATAGAAACAACAGTTGCGACATAACTTGTCATCATGATTTGATGAGACAACTTGATCAACACTTTAAGCTTTGAATTCTTTGAACGGTGGAGTCGCCATGAATGTTTTGGAATCTAGATTCTTGAAAATGGAGTCTCATGGTGAATGATGCACAATCTTTTGACTTCCGACTATTTTTCACCATCAACAATTAATTTTGATCTTTGTCATTCTCCCAGGGAAGGTCTCTCCTTCACTCCCCAGCAATGGCACCAAGATGTTATCACTCAAATTTTCCTCTAGCTTTGGAAGGAAATATTGAGGTAACCATTTCAAACCTACTTTAAACTGAAAGTTGGCCCTTTCAATCAGAGAGGGCTCCCTCTACAAGTCTGCTACCCACTGCCACTTTAGTAGTAGCTTGGGATGAATCTCAATGACCAGATTTGTAAACTGATAGGGTTGGTTTTTTAAAAGGTTGGTTGAATATGGAAGCAAGGACCATTGGGCATGGAGTTAGTTTTAACTATGTCGATCACATAACCTCCAATACTAGTGAATATGAACACACACACTCAAAGGAAAGTTATATGGCATCGAGCTAAACTTTTGAAATGTTGTAAGATGGTGGTGGAATAATTGAAACAATCTAATTTTAAAAAGCAGAGCATTTAACGAAAAATGAATTCTACAAATAACTTTCAGATTGAGAATGAAATTACAATGAATGTAAAGATATAGAGCACCATTTGATGAATTCCATATCCATTCGAAATAGAAGAAAAACATAGTATCAATGCTTGAATGTCAACGAAACAAAGCATTACTGAAAATGAATTATGGTTCATATATTCTCCATTCAAACATAAAGAAAAATGTTTAAACGAATGAGATTGAGTAAGAAAATAAAACACATAGAAAAACAGATTGCAAAACACCATAACATGAATCTTTGAGGATAAATCTCCAGTTCTTCTGCTTGAAGTTTTTCTATTGATATCCACAAATTACATGCAGAATAGTTCTCTTTCTTGTAGAACTCGAACCTCGTTTTACAATGAAAATTTTAAAATATATATCAAATTATGCCTACCATCTGTTGCTAGATTTTAGGAAAATAAAGCTAAACTTTAGGAACTGAAACTAACTAATATTCTAAAACTAGAGAAAATATGGAATTGTTACAAAATGTCTCGAGTTGTTGGTCTAAAGCTCGAGTAAAATATTTTTCCATTTGTCGACTACTGGCTGATATATTGAGACTGTTTCCTATAAACTAGGTCTGCTCTACCACCTCATCCTTATCCCTTCATTTCTTTTCCACCTAGATGTATGCTCAAATCCCCTTAAGGAGTTCAAAATCCTTCTTTAGAAAAAAGTTACAACCGCTTAGGAAAGAAGTAATTATAAAAACTAGGGTTTATTTATTAATTACATCTCGAGAAAATATGGAAAAATAGGGCTCAATATCCCTTTGAATCCCCCAAAATCTGACACATGTGCAAAAACTAAGAGATTTTTTTATAGATGAACCTATGCTTGAGAGAAACCTCTTTCATTTTGTTAAGATCGATCAGCATATGCTTGGAATCTGTGCCAAAATTTGATGACTAAAACAAGAAATTATTTAATTCTAAAATTTTGGAAAAACGTGCTTTAAAGATCCATTCGAATCTCCCAAATAGAGGTGACACCTGTTTAAACAACGAGGGAGGTTTTTTATATTTGGCTCGTAGTTGACAAAAACCACCTTCGGTATTCCAAAAATTCATTTCCATCCGCTAAAAATATATTTTTGAACTTGACTGCAAAAACAGTCAGCTACAGAACTTTTATAGCACATTTCCTGCTTTTGTATTGTTTGTCGCTGCAAAAGTTTTAAAAACTGCATTTTTGTTTGATAGTCTCATCCGATGATTTTTAAAATTTAACCAAGCATCCAAAATTGTATATTAGGCATGTTTAGGTCTAACATCATCAAGCTTATCAGTTGATTTAGCAAGAAGCCTCAAATGTTCTTTAATTTCGTTATTGACAACACCAGTTCCAACAACAAGTAAGAAACTGCTATAGAATGAGATCAATTAGCCTCTTGATTTGGAATGAAATTAGAGGGTGCCATCATTTAAGGGATAATGATCGCACTAGAAACTTTTGCAGTGAAACCGCTCTTTTTTTCACTGTCATAGTAGCCTGCAAAATTTGTTGGCATTAAATTTATGGAGTGCTAACAATTGACATTCTCGTATCCCCCTGTAGGCCACTCCCACCCATTATACAGCCACCGGGGGTATATCGCCACACACACCCATCTACTCATGTGTTTACCCCTCATGTCTATCATTTGGCTCCACCTATCCCATCCACATAGCCTCCATCCACATCAGCTCCATCCATTTAGCATACATCTACTCCCGTCCATTTTCCTACATCAGCTCCCGTCTCGCTACCTACATCATCCCCCTCCCCCCTACCTATATCAACCCCCTCCCCCTACCTACACCATCATCCACCCCCTACCTACATCAACCCGCTCCCCCTACCTATATCATCCTCAACCCCCTACCTACATCAACCCCCTCCACCACCATTTCCTGAGAGCAAGTTGTGCAGCCTAGTGATTGGCTTCGTAGCCCAGAAGGGAAATCGCCTGCATCTCCTCCGATATTCACGGTGAGATGTATAAGTTATTTAAAATCTTATCAAGCCTGAATGAATTTCATAAAACAATTCATTTTTTTATTTGTATTAATTATTTTTCTAATTGTTGCAGGGAGGCATTACCAAGAGATTGAGATTGAGGAGACAGACACCCCCATCACGACATGTTGTCTCGCTTTAGGTGAGTACTCAATATTTGAATTCTACTTGTAATTTTTTAAGTGTAGTAATTTATAGAATTGTGGGAATATTGACATGTTGTTGTTTCCCTTTCAAACCACATCTAGATGTAGGGGGGACTAATGTTCCTCTAGCTCAAAGAGGAGGAAGATCGATTTTGGAGAGGAGCATCAGAGTGTCGATGGTGGCCAGGGTGATTGAGATACCTACTATGTACATTATCCCCGGTGTGGAATTTTTGGCAGGAGATGGTTACTTGTGTATAGGCCATGAGCCTCCCTTATTCCATTTTTGGGCATGAGCATCTACTATTGGGAACAATGCTCCATTTTGTATAAAAACATAATTTTGAACAAATTTCCAATACAAATTTACATCTTTCATTTGGTGTATATGAAAAACTGTTTATGGATTCTTAATTACATGGGTGCATTTGATGTTATATACCATGAATTTTACTTGGTTAATGGTGAATGTGATTGGTTCATGGTGAATGCAATTTTATGTGTATTATTGAAAAAATGTAATTTTTAGATCTTAATGGGTGATTATGTTTGCCAAAAATGGAGATAAGAAACATATTGATGATGTGTACTTAGTTCTAGGTCTGAAATGCACCAAGAACATAATGTTCCAATTTAGGATGATGAGTGAAATTCAAAACTCAATGAATGCATATAAACCTACAGTTGTTAATCAAATATGGCTTTGGCATTTGAGGTTTGGAAACTTGCACTTTGGAGGTTTAAGCCTAAGAAAGAAAATGCTTATGAGATAAAAGGACATGAAAAGAAGGTCTATAAGATAAAGAATGTCTTATATGGGGTGAAACAAAGTCCTAGAGCTTGATATATCAAGATAGACAACTATTCGAATAACAATGGGTTTAATAGAAGCAAAAGTGATTTTGATTTGTACACTAAAACATATAAGCAAGGTAAATTTTTTATGTTAATGACATAATTTTTACAAGTAATTTGATGTTGGACAAATTTAGAATAGCCATGAAAAATGAATTTGAAATGACAGAGTGTGATGAAGTACTTCCTTCATATTGAAGTTGATCAATCAAAAAATCGAATATTTGTATCAGAACCAACGTATGATAAAGATGTGTTAAGGAGATTTAGAATGTTGAATTGCAATCCAATATCAATACCTGTAGCAGTAGGTACTAAACTAAGCAAAGAGGATGATGTATCTTTTGTAGTTCCAACACAATTCAAGAAATTAGTTGGAAGTTTGATGTACCTAATAAAAATTAGGCCATATATGCTTCTTATGATTTTAATATGAAGGTTTATGGAGTCTCTGAGAAGTACTCATTGGCAAGTTGGTAAAATAATTTTAAGATACATTGCAAGTACATCATATCATTGATATTTGTATTCCATAATTGAATGGTTTCACAGATAGTGCTTTTACATGTAGTGTTGATGATAGGAAAAGAACATGAGGTAATATGGTTTTAATTTTGGTACAGGTACTTTTTCATGGGCACCAAAGAAGAATACCATAGTTAAAATTTGGTCACTTGAAGCAGAATATGTGGGTGCAACATTAACAACTTTTCAAGTAGATTGGATGGAAGGAGTTTTGTTCAACTTATTACATGGGAAAGAAAATCCTACATTGATATTTTGTGATAATAATTCAGTATTTCTCTTTCAAATAACCATGTATTTCACATGAAGAGAAAACATATCCAAAACTCAATATCATTTCCTGATAAAATTAGTATTAATACTGGTGAAATCTATTTAAAATGATGTAAATTGTAAATAAAAAAATCAATTAATTGACATATTCATAATTCGTAGGAAGAGATGTTACTGAACTCCATAGACAAAATTTAAGAGTGAAATTTCGAAGTGAGAGATAGTGCAATTCTTGCACAAGGGGGTCAACTTTGGAAATGAATCGATCAACGGAACTCAATTTTGCTTCTCGGATCAAATCTTATGCCCCCCAAACCAATTCAACATGTGTCCCTCAAAGCCTCTAGGAGGCGAGTTGCAAGTGGTCATAGAAATGTGACGTGGATCAGATCAACAAACCATTGAAACCATTGGAATCAGGATGCTTGAATAATTCTAGGGGTGCCTCTCTCCCCTGGTTTCACAGCCCATAGCCCCTCCATTTCAATGATTTTGTAATCTAGGGTTTCTCTTAGTGAGAGACAATGCAATTCTTTCACAAAGGGTAAACTTTGGAAATGAATCGATCATGAACCCGTGGCCACTGTTCAAATGTCAAAACTACCCAAACACACTTGCATCATCTCACATAAATCAATTCTAATGCCCAGATAAAATTCTATTCCATCGAGACCAATTCAACATGTGTCCCTGAAAGCCTCTAGGAGGCGATTTTCAAGTGGCCATAGAATGGTGACCATGTCTCGGATCGATGAACCATTGACACCATTGGAATCAAGATTCCAGAATAATGCTATGGGTGCCTCTCTACCTTGGTCCATATCCCAGATCCACTCCATTTCAGTGATTTTGTAATATAAGGTTTCTCTCAGTGAGAGACAATGAAATTCTTGCACAAGGGGGTCCAATTTGAAAATGAATCGACCGTGAACTCATGGAAAACATTCACACGTAAAACCTTCCCAAACATACTTGCAACATCTCACAAAATTCAATTATGTTTCCTGGATAAAATAATATGCCCTCGGGACCATATCAACATGTGTCCCTGAAATCCTGTAGTAGGCGAGTTTCAAGTGGCCATAGCATGGTGACTGCGGATTAGATCGACGAAACGTTGACACGGTTGGAATCAAGATGCTGTAATAATTCTAAGGGTGCATCTCTCCCCTGGGTTCACAACCCATAGCCCCTCCATTTCGACGATTTTGTAATCTAGGGTTTCTCCTAGTGAGAGACAATGCAATTCTTGCAAAAGGGGGTGAAATTTGGAAATGAATTGATAGTGAAACCGTGGCCAACCTTCACATATCAAACCTACCCAAACACACTTGCATCATCTCACTGAACTCAATTTTGATTCCTGTAACAAATCCTATGTCCTCAGGACCAATTCAACATGTGTCCCTGAAATCCTCAAGGAGGTGAGTTTCAAGTGGCCATAGAATGGTGACCATGGCTCGGATCACTGAACCGTCGACACCATTGGAATTAGGATGAAAAAATATTTCTAGGGGTTCCTCTCTCCCCTGGGTTCATATTCTAGATCCCCTCCATTTCGGTGATTTTGTAATCTAGGATTTCTCTTAGTGAGAGACAATGTAATTCTTGCAGAAGGGGGGCAACTTTGGAGATGAATTGATCGTGATTACGTGGCCAATGTTCACATGTAAAACCTTCCCAAACACACTTGAAACATATCACATAACTCAATTCTGCTGCCCAAATCAAATCCTATGCCCTTGGGACCAATTCAACATGTGTCCCTAAAAGCCTCGAGGAGGCGAGTTTCAAGTGGCCATAGAACGGTAACCCTAGCTCGAATTGATGAACCGTCGACACCGTTGGAATTAGGACACTAGAATAATTCTATGGGTTCCTCTCTCCCCTAGGTTAAAATTCCATATCCCCTCCATTTCGGTGATTTAGTAATCTAGGGTTTCTCTCCATGAGAGACAATGCAATTCTTGCACAAGGGGGTCAAATTTGGAAATGACTAGATCATGAACTTGTGGCCAACCTTCACATGTCAAACCTACCCAAAGACACTTGCAGCATCTCATAGAACTCAATTACGCTACCTAGGTCAAATCCTATGCCCTCGGTACCAATTCAACATGTGTCCCTAAAAGCCTCTACAAGGTGAGTTTCAGGTCGCCATAGAATGGTGAACATGGCTCAGATCGACGAACCGGAGACACTGTTGGAATGAGGACGCGAGAACAATTATAGGGGTGCCTCTCACCCTTACTTTCATAGTCCAGAGCCTCTCAATTTCGTTGATTTAGTAATCTATGGTTTCTCTTAGTGAGATACAATGCAACTCATCCAGAAGGGGTCAAATTTGGAAATGTCTCGATCGTGAACCCATGGCCAAAGTTCACATGTCAAACTTTCCCAAACACACTTTTAGCATCTCACAGAACTCAATTTTGCTTCTTGGATAAAATCCTATGCCCTCGAGACTAATTCAACATGTGTCCTTAAAAGCCTCTAGGACGCGACTTGCAAGTGGCCATAGAACAGTGACCATGGCTCGGATTGACAAACCATTGAAACCGTTGGAAAAAGGATGCTGGAATAATTCTAGGGGTGCCTCTCTCCCCTGGTTCCATGTCCCAAAGCCCCTCTATTTAGGTGATTTTGTAATCTAGTTTTTTTGCTCAGTGAGAGCCAATGCAATTATTGCACAAGGGGGTCAACTTTGGAAATGAATCAATCGTGAAACTGTGGCCAAAATTTACACATCAAACCTTCCCAAACACACTTGTAGCATCTCACTGAACTCAATTTTGCTTCTTGGATCAAATTCTATGTCCTCGGGACCAATTCAACACGTTTCCCTAAAAGCCTCCAAGAGGCGAGTTTCAAGTGGCCATAGAACAGTGACCATGGCTCAGATCGATGAATCATTGACACTATTGGAATCAGGCTTCCAGAATAATGTTATGGTTTCCTCTCTCCCCTCAGTTTAAGGCCTAGATCCACTCCATTTCAACAATTTAGTAATCTAGGGTTTCTCTCAGTGAGAGACAATGCAATTCTTGCACAAGGGGGTCAACTTTGGAAATGAATCGATCGTGAACCCGTGGCCAATGTTCAAACACCAAAACTTCCCAAAAACATTTTCACCATCTCATGGAACTCAATTTTGCTTCCGAGATCAAATCCTATTCCCTCGAGACCAATTCAACATGTGTCTCTGAAAGTCTCCAGGAGGCGAGTTTCAGCTAGACATATAATGATGATCGTGGATCCAAGCAATGAACCATCGAATCCATTGGAATAAATACATTGAAATAATGCTAGGTGTTAGATCCATGGACTAGATCCCCTCCATTTCAGTGACTTTGGAATATAGGGTTTCTCTCAGTGAGACAAAATGCAATTCTTGGACAAGGGGGTCATATTTGGAAATGACCTAATCGTGAACCCATGGCCAACATTCTCACGTCAAACCTTCCCAAACACAGTTGCATCATCTTGTGAAACTCAATTCTATTTCCCGTATAAAATCCTATGCCCTCGATACCAATTTAACATGTGTCCCTGAAATACTCGAGGAGATGAGTTTCATCTAGCCATAGAACGGTGACCATGGATCCGATCGACGAACCATCGACTCTATTGGAATCAGGACGTTGGAATAATTCTAGGTTTCCCTCTATCCCCTAGTTCCATGGCCTAGATCCCATCCATTTCAACAATTTTGGAATCTAGAGTTTCTCCTAGTGAGAGAAATTAAAAGAAATAATGAGGGAAGTTTATTGAATATAAGATTTTGTTATATCAAGTAGGGAATGTTTTTTTCAATTTGTTCATAAAAAAGAAAACAAAAGTGGTGGCAAAAAACATGGAATCATATGTATGTAATGGACGAGAGATAAATTCCTACCCATTGAGTGTAAGGTTATGTTAGAGTTAAAATCCTACCTTCTATTTTTTCTGTAAGGTTATGTTGGATTTTTTCATAGTTATGGCATATTAATCCTAGACATTATGACACATTCATAATGAGAAGTACACATGCTATTAAATAAAGGACATAATATTTTATTAGGGTTTGAAAACCATACTCATGTAACATCACCCAAGTACACCACTAGAGAACTTAACTTCTAGAATCCAATTCTACGTGTCCATCCTGGTATTTCAATCCTCAAACCCTAGGTTTTATACTCTAGCATCACACAAGAGAAATCTCTCTAAGATCATCTAACATGTCTCTCTTACCTTTATCTTCTCCACTGGTTATATCTTTGTGGTCCCTAACATATAAGTCCTAGGGTTTCCTAAGGCACCCTATAATCGTAAGGATAGGTATGAAGTCCTAATTGGATTCAACAAGAATCTTATGTCATTCGAGCTCTTGCCACTAGCATGATTGTCTTTCTCAATATTTGCAAATCCTAGGAATGTTACATCACACAAGTACATTTAGAAAGACAACTCTATGGATAGCATCCAAAATCATGTTAGGTGTTATCTCCACTCTCCATGTATCCTACTAGACTAGTCACCAATTAGTGTTAGAACAAGATGCCCTACTTTGAACCTATTTTTTTAATTTATCAAAATTACTTGGAATTTCCCTTTGCGAGGAATTTTAATTAGGGTTCCCAAATATCTCACATACTATTATGCTTTGGAAAGTTTAGCAACAATTCAAAATAGGGTATTTTTGCTGTAAGTTTTTCGAATATAACAAGGGTGGATAGAATGCAACTAGTGGTGATATTATTGACATAATCATCTACCACTCTAGGTATATAGAGTCCAATCATTGGATATTATTCTTGATGAATACACTAGATAACTAGAAGAGATAGATGTCGCGAGGGACTCGTTAGGATAGAAGGGAAATTTTGAATATTGTGTTGCATATGGTTGAGATAAATTCCTGGATGATTAATTGTTGGATGGGTGAGATACCCATTGAAATTAACTATGGTGGGTGTCTTGTTCTATTTGAAGTTTTGTGGCTTGGTTTGGGTTGCATGAAACTAGAGCCACATAGGTGTTTGAATTGCATGTGATCAGAGCCAAATAGCATACATGAACGTTGGATTTGAAAGTATATTTTTTATTCATCTTTGAAGCACTTGGAGGAGAACACCTAATTTTTTTAACTATGTCTTTTAGTTAAATATTCAACTTTGATTTAGTTAATAACTTTTTACTTTGCATAAAATTTCAATTTTGTGAAAAAATGCTTCCTTTGACTGATAATATGCAAAATACACACTAATAGGGAGAGTTTACAAAAGAAAGTGGGCCATGTGGGTGACCAACACATGATAAAAATAGTTCGAAGGCATACTTAGGGCTTAATTCAAACAAGAACATGAACATGAACATGAAAGTGTCTCGATCTCTTTAAGCATGAGCCTTCAAGGGTGTTTGATGGTGGCGATGGGGATGATGAGGATGGCGATGGTGAAAATGTGGGAATGAGGAGGATGATGGTGAAATTGATGGTTGCAATGGGAATGGGGATGGAATTCTATGGCCATCAATCATGACAATGGGGATGACGAGGATGAAGACAATTAGAACATGGGAATGGGGAGGATGGTGTCGATGTTGATGGTGGCAATGGTCATTTTTTCGATGAATAACGATGGTGATTGGACAATGAATATGGTTTAAAACATGCAATGTTTTAAATCATATAATAGTGTCAAGAATACATCAAAGTATGGTAATACAAACTCAAACATAACATAAACATGAAATAAAGAATCTAAGGTAAAAATATCTATATAACATGAAATGAACTATCTAACATAACATGAATAACGTTAGACATGAATGGATAAATAATTACATGACTAATATATGTACATAGCATGAAATAGTTACCTCAATCAATTAAGCCATATGGATCCTCTCTGTTTCTGATTGTCTCCAACAATCTCTTGTGCTTTGGATGAGGTAGGCAGTAGCGTAACCTATTCGAGCTCTTTGTTGACATTGTTTGTAGTTGGATGTTTGTACCAACGATCAAGTGCATATGGTGATACACTTGTGAACCTATTTTGTAATCCATGTATACATACCCATTGGTCGTTGGTGACTTTCCATCTACTGTAAGATATTCACCTTGAACAACCATTGAGTCAGTCGGAAATTCAACGCCCTCACTATTAATAGATGATGTGAAGAGGGTTTGCTTCCCTTGGATGCATCGTTCCAAGAAATAATTCATGCACCATTCATTGTATTTCGGGGTGACAACTATGTAGATGTGTCCTGCAAAAATGCATTTCATGGTCAAATTCAAACATATAAGGGTTTGATAACATGGTTAAATAAAAAAAACAAGAAGGAGACCGAGATATGGTTGTAGAAATATATATCTGGTTGTACAAGGTCAAATATATGATCATAGTCATTCGAAATAGAGGACTGGACTTCCTCTAAATGGATTATTTCAAGAACTGCACATGGGTCTACTGCAAGTGATACATGATCCCACTCATTAACCCAGTCCATTGATTCACACTCATCCCACTCACCACTGCTACAAGGCCCACAAAAGCAAGCAAGTTTCAACGTCCATATTTAAAAAAGGGGGTTGCTTGGGCTTGGAACCGAATTAAATCCATGGGTCCCTTATATAGTATTGCAACTATAAGAATGTGATCGATCTATATCAATCACTCTCCAGAAATTCTCACCACGTGTCCTCTACCTTTCGATGTCTATTGCTCAGAGGATTGACCTAACATTTTTGCAGAGTGCCATTGAACGATGGATTCTGCATCTCAGATATGAGGGCTTGTCAAACACCTCATATACTCCCTTTGTAGTGTGGTTTTTATACATGCTCCAGCCCCATCATAATCACCTTTCCCGTTCTTGGTCTCAAAATAGTTCCATATATGTGACACACCATAAGTCTTGTGCAAAACACTCAACCATTGGAATGCACATGCATTTTTGAACTGGTCTCCACAACCATCTGACCATATCCAATGTTGATCCATTTGTATATCTCTCCCATGCAGGTGATCATAGAAAATAGGAAAGCAATGTTGTACATAATGTAGGTCATGGAACCTGTCATCACTGATGTAGAAGTTTGTTTCCTTAAATATTTTCCTCTAGTCATTGTTGCTCTCTGGAGCGTGCCTCTATGTGATATGAACCATTACACTAAGTTGGTCCGAATGGTAGTATTGAATTTGAATATCATTTTGTAGTTGAACAGTGTAGTTCTCATCAAAATTCACAACTAATAATGTGGTTCCAAGAGGGAATCTATCCCTTCATATTCTTGTTATGGAGAAAACTTCCTATGGCTTCGGGGTAGACCACAATAGACAGCTGACTACCAGAAAATGACTCAATTCCCAATACAATGCTATATAAATGACAATGCTAAGATAATGAAGAAAAGACCAACCTTCAACTGGATGTTCGAAGTAGATCCCCGTTGAGCTTTCAACCTCTACACTTGAACTTGCAGATTAGTCTCAACAACAAGTACACGCAAGTGCATATAACATGTGAAAGACATTATGATAATCAATAGCATTGCTAGGACTCAGAAATATCCTATTTTCATCCACTTTACCTTTCGCTATTCTTCACATTTCATCGTCCCATTAACCTCTCATCATACCATTTCCATACATATACTTGAGTTTCATCTTATTATTTTCCACTTTATTCATTTTAGTATTTTAAGTGAATTTATGATTAAATATTGGAAAATAGCATGTTTTCACTAATATCTCAAGTATGGATGAGCTTTGTAATGTGTAGGAATATGGAAGGATCAATTCAAAGAAAGAATCCTCGAATATCTCCTCCACCATTTCATGGAGATATTTATTCAAAGAATATTCCAAGGAGAAGATCATGGAGATTTGGTGGCATATCTTATTTAGGATGTATGAGAAACATGTGGAGAATTTGTGAGAGACATGTGGAGGATTTGAATGGATCATACTTTGTAATAATAGGAAATTAGTTGAGAGTGGTTGAGAGAATAGTGGATCTGTCATTATGAGATCGTTATCTTCTTCTCAAAGAAATTCATGTATAAAAGAGAGTGCTCTCTCTTCATTTGGTAGTAGATAGAGAGGAGATTAGATAGTAGATTACGAGGATATTAGTCTCATATTGTAGAAGATAGTTTTGACTTTGTAATATGGAGAAGGGGATTCTTAGCTTTTGTTCATAATCTTAGTTTTGATGCTTTCATGATTCGTAATTGATTCTTGTGATGTAAATTAAGATTTCTTTATTGTTAATGTGAGCTCACATGTGTTGTCTCGTTGCTCTTCATATGTTGTCTTTCTTTTATGCAATTTACTTTCAGCCATGTGTTTTTTGCTTCTAGCATTAGATTAGCAGTTGTGTGTTTCAGCTTAAGGGCAGATTAGATTAACAATTAGCAATTAGGAAGGGGGGTTAGATTAGATTAATTTCACTTCAATCCTACATATACTTTGCATGTGCTTCGTAAGCCTACGAACCTCGGATTGACAAATTAAATGGTTGGGAAAATACTACAACAGAATTAAAGGACAATATTTTCGCCTAACATTTTGGCACCGTTGCCGGGGAAGCACAACAGATTGAAGTTTAGTTTGATTTTCTGCAAGCGTACACTAGAATTTCAATTTTTGCAATGATTGTTTCAATTATGCAAGAGTGAATTTCAATTTCAGCAAGTGTGTTTTTTTTTTTGCAACTGTGAAGAGTAATGATTTTCTGTACAGAGTGTGCTTTTTTTGGAGTGTTTTTTTATTTTATTTTCTTTTTTTCATTTAGATTTGGGTGTTGTAAGAATCCCTTTTTCAAAATGATTTAACAATGAGTTTAAGTTTGGAATAGCTCACTCAGATACTTGCAAAAGTAGGGATCTCCTCTTCTCACAAAGACAAGATCCTGACAGCAGCCGAAAGCTTAATTTCTCCTCCAGAAACAAATGAAGAATTAACATACGGTGTCTCCTGCACATTTGATGATGAAAAATTATGCGGGCAAGAGGTCGAGGAGGATAACAAGGAGTTGCAACAAGATCTGAGTGAGGACAACTATGCCTATGAAATCCCTATCGAATGATGGTTTCAAGCAAGTACGAGGTTAGAACAATTTAGTTTTTCTTTTTTTCTAGTTGATTCATAGTCACAACAACTAATTTCACACATTTCTCTTTATCCTCATTTTTAATTTACATAATTAACATTGAACATATTTTTATTACTGTTATGTGAATGGATACACTGGATATTTAACTACACGTAATTGTTTTCTAAATTTTAATCAGCATAGAGTAGGTAGGATTTTATTTTCAGTTTTTAGTTTTCAATAAGTATGCTCTCCTTTGCGCTTCGTGCGATCTGAGGATCGGAAAGTAGGATGTTTTCTAACATTTTTCAGGAAAGAATAAATTAATGTTTGCAAATATGCCTAATCGATTTATCCTTAATTTGCAAATCTTTTATCTCCATTTTCTAAAACTTTTTCAATTTGTAAAATAAAACTTGCATGCAAATTCATGTGGCAAATTCATTCTAAGCCAAAACAGTTGCTGAATTTATAATCGCTGCAAATCCAAGCTGAAACAACAGTTTCAACAGCTGTAGCTGAAACAATGCTCAAAAGTGTCACGCCTACAATTTCTCATTGATTGGAGTCACAACGGGGCTTTCTCTTTGTCTTCATCCTTCATCATGTAGCTTCCTACAAATTAACTCTGCAATAATGCCTCGTCCAACCCATTTTTGAAATTTTATGTATTTGCGCACTCCATTCACCTGCAATTCCGTAAAAAGATCCTTCGATATAAAGAATAGCCTGCAACAACAATGAAACAACATGATAATAACAATTCAAATCTGCATGTTTAAAGGCGCATTGTCTAGATCAAGCCAAGAAAAAATAATAATAAAAGTTGAAACTGTGATTGGGATTGATTGAATTACATTGTTGAAATTGTGCAAAATCTTTCCCATTTGCATTACAAAACAGATGTTCAAGGCTATTCATGATTTCCATTTGGCTACCATAGATTGTCGATTTTCCCATACTTAGAAATGGAAACTCTTCAACTGCCCCCAACTGGTAATGAAATAGTTCCAACCAAAAACGCATGCCAGATAAGAACACATTGATTTGCGTCACGATTTGTAGGCAGATGGAGAAGAATCATGAAAATCGGGGACATGGGTTTCGTGTGCAACGACCTCATTTACTTGACAACATGGAAATTGCCCAAACAAAGCCACGGTTTGAGCTATATAGTTGGTTCTCTAAATGTGTAATTTTCAGATTACTGTTGCAGCTGGTTTCACAAATTAGCAATTGGTTGAAACATATTCCCAGCTAGGAATTCGGTTTCTCATCCTCATGAAGGATTGTCTTAGTTGTCAGTCATTGAACTTCATGGATGCTTCTAAGAAAAGGTAACTAAATCATGGTTGCATGTTATTAATATTTGTTGACATGTTTCATTGTAGGATTTCCTATTCAACTCCTTGCAGGTAGATTTATCAATCGAAAACATTTTTGACCGATGGCTCTATTGGAATAACTAGTGATCGCCATTGTTCATAATAATTTCTAGCCTATATTGAATGATGGTGAGAAGGATAGCACAACAAAATATATGGCTAATATGCAACTTCACTGTGGAGATAAGTCGATCAATCTAATTTGTGGGAATAACCTAGTGATAGGTTTGTGATCCAATAAACTTAATTGATCCAAATTTCTAACTCTTTGGAACCTTGCGAGATTGTACAATACAACTGAGCATCATGTGAAAGTGTATATTTTGATGAAGCTCAGTATCCTTATGTGATTGATGAATATGATGGAAGTATAAGATTCCAAGGGTGAATCCTCGTATGTATGCATCTTGAATTTATATCATAATGGCAGCGTATTCTTGTATCATCCCAATCATCCTTGCTAGTTTAATATCTTTTTTCCAAATCTTAATGCCATTGGATTCCGTACATGTTGATGATTATGTTGCGAAAGAGATTATGATCGCATAAGCAGGTGGACCGATCTTAACACCACAGAAAGGAGGAAGGCGAGGTAAGTTGTACGTTCAAGATTGAATGGATTGGATAAAATATACTTGATCTAGTAGTTGCATTGAGTTCCTATATCATAGCTGAATGAACGATACCAAAACTTGGGCTACGATTTCAACTGTGTGAGCATTATTACAGAGTGCATACAAGAAAATGACCCGTTTTTGCACCAGCATGACTTTGTGGGAATCAAGCATTTGATAGAAGGGGCCAATGCAGAGCTATGTTCCAAGATATTTGATTTTATTCCATAAAAGTGCACAATGAACCAATTTTCTCATAGCACAAAGAGTTTCTTGTGTGTCATAGCTATAGGTGGTGTAGTTGTTTGCCATTTTTATTTTTTTGTTTTTTGTTTTGGGTGTGTAAAACAAAAACAATAAAAGTTATAAAATCATGAAAAGAAAGAAAAACATTATAAAAATCAAAATTCAAAATTGCAAATAGACTTTCTTACATTCCTAAAAACAATACAAATGCATGCTTTTTAGGCTTCACGATAATTTGTCTTCTTCAAGTCACTTTGACAGCAATCAACAGGAAAAATAGCATACAAAAGGAAGAGAGACTTTTTGCATCATGATGTTTGCTATTACACAACAACACATTTGCAAAAACACCATTATTGGGTCGTGACTTCTTTACTCGCATATTGATCATCCCTGTGTAGAAGTCTGTTACAGCTATAGTAACTGATGACGAAACAAGTGCACAATGGAAACAGGTATAAAAACAGATTTTATTTCTTTCATTTGCCGCATTGGTGTTTCTGCATATTATGTTTTTTGAACTTCCCACAATTTTCATGCAGGATTAGTACTAAGTTTTTTTCAGGTTCGAAGACGATCACATTTTTTGATAAAGTGATTTTTGAAGAATCACAAATTTTTTTGAGAAACATGCTTTGATAGACAGCTTGAAGGAGCTGTTACTCATCATAAACATCATGACGTTTGTTGTTACACAGAAACCATTCATAAACTCATTTGCATCATGAATGTTTACCCACATTTCTCCTTCAAAGCACATTAGTCATCCATGTTGAAGTCCACTTTCCATTGCCTTATCCATCGTGACTTCACACTATTTTGTCTTTCTGAGTTGCATACATAATTTCCTTCTTTTTCAGTCCCTTTCTGCCTTTTGAATAAGAACATGCAGTTCCCTTTCCATAATTACATTTTGCCATAAATATTGTTGCTATTGAGATGTTTCCTATAGTCCTACCAATATTTTTCTAAAAACTGGCATTAACTGATGTGGGATTCCTTAAGGCCCACCTTTCAACAAGTCTTGCCCCATCGACCTCAGCACCTTATCTGGGATATAGACTAGAGTTCCTTTTTGAGTAATTGGAGGCTTGCATGCCTTAATGGTAGGTTTTCTCGTTGACAATCATGGGAATACATCAATGTCCCTTGATCGTCATATCTTGCAAGTGTCTTGACATCAACACATCTATTTGCACTTTGCAAGATGTACTCAGGTACCTTGGCACTCATTGACATCAATGGTAAGTGTTCCTTGCATTGGTTAACGGAATTCATCAATGGTCGGTATTCCAATGACTTCTTTTCATGCTTGACATCGACAAACTTATTCGCATGACTAGATTTGTACCATTAGGTTTTGTAGCGGGTGAAGACTATAGACTTTTTCATGACTCCCTTAGCAGTTACAGTAGCATGACTTCAACTATATGAGAGTACCACGGTTCCACTCTCTGTCTTCGACATTTTCCAATGATTCAGTTACAGCTACAACAGCATTTACAGTTACATTCTCATGATCATGTAGTAGTGACATCTTCCACGATCCAGTCACAGCAGTCACATTCTCCATAATTTATCAACAACGATTTCAGTTACATTTTTATGATCCTGCAGTAGTGACATCTTCTCTGATCGAGAAATTACAATAGTTGCACCAGCAAACATCAACAACCAAGTTCCTATTGCATAATTCATCGTCATTCTTGGGTAAGTGGAGGTATGTTGCTTTCTGAACTTTAATCATGCAATTCCTTACATGCTAGCAATGAATAGTTTGGAAAATTCCCTCACCATGCTCCATTTCCTTTTTCACTTTTATAACCCATGCCAAGTTGCATGAGGACATGCAATAAGTTCAGTTGGGGAGGATTAGATAAAGGTTGCTGAACACTCTATAGGATCTCAAATGCAATCATATTTTCAGAGGACAGGAAATCTTTTTCAACTGTTTATTCATTTTCTCATGCATATTGTTCCTCATATAAAATGCAGAATTTGAATTGAGTGTATCTCACAAAGCATACATTGGATCCTCATGATTTTTGGACATCGAATGGATAATATTATGATGAACAAAATTGGCAAGTTTTAGCTCAATCCAATGCAGGTATTTTGAAAAAACAACCATCATCACGTACAACCAATTTGCATTTTTATCGAAATACGTGATGTGGTTTTTTTTTTTTTTTTTTGATTTGGAGATGCAATGGACATATAGAAACTTGCTTGCAAAATTTCAGCCAAACCCATATCGTAGTTTGTGAGATATTATCTCAGGAAGTTTGCTGCAACACCAGCTGTTTCTCCACTAGATTTGCCCACTTTCGCAGCTGTTACTCCACAACTGCTACTCCAGCAGCTGTTAACCCGCCAAACCTTCCATTTCACAACTACAACTCTCCATTTTACAGCTGCAACCCTCCATTTCACAGCCACAACTCCGAACTATATTCACTATCATCATTTCACTACCATCATTCCATTTTCCCCCTACCATCACCCCATTTTTCATCTCATTTATCATTCACCAACATTTCTTTTTCGACAAATCCTCTATTGCACTTTGCTTCATACACATTACACATATTGGCATGATTCATAAAGGCAAAGAAAAGGATTTCTCATAAACATTGATGCTTTCTTATGCACATTGATAGCTTATCATTTCCAATGAGTGTATGGCTAAATTACTCTTGCAGCAAGAAAACAGATAATGAGATAAATGTTGTGTTAAGTTTAAACCAAATAACCAAGCAAGATCACTGAAAGAAGCATAATCACAAGATAGACACACAATATATCTTGGGAAACCCTCATGGGGTAGAAAACCCAGTAAAGCTTTCCTTAATAAGATGAACAACCAAAATACAAGATGTGCTCCTCCTTCCTTTGTCTCCTTAGCTGATCTCCCAAACAAGTGCGCACTCTTCCACAAGTGAGTGAATGATCTAATGAGGAGTTCACCTCCTCTATTTATACTTGACTCTCAACTGACTAAAAGACCTGTTGGGGCCGACCTCACCTGGAGAAGTCTAATAACCCCTAAAATATAACTACAGGGCCGACCCACACATGGTGGGTCTAATAACCCTAGTTAATATCAAACCCTGGAGGAATAAACATCTCCAGATACATAGTAGGATTACCTCGGAGGAATGAAACATCTCCGGAATAAATAATGTACAATTATAATATTCTTAGAAGTTACAATATTCAACACTCCCCCTTAACGAGAAGGATATTATAACAACATCTGTAGGAGCAAGGAGTCATTTACTACATCATCTATATATCATCGGAAGCTTTCTTCATTTCATCATCATCAGTAACTTGACTAGTTACTGGAACATCAACATCGTCATCAGCATCGTCATACGATCATTAGCATCGTCATCACACGATCATCATCATCATCGCCACACGATCACCATCATCGTCATCATACGATCATCAGCATCGTCATCACACGATCATCAACATCATCATCACACGATCATCAGTATCGTCATCACACGATCATCGGCATCGTCATCACACGATCATCAGCATCATCATCACACGATCATCAGCATCATCATCATACGATCATCAGCATCGTCATCACACGATCATCAGCATCGTCATCACACGATCATCAGCATCGTCATCACACGATCATCGGCATCGTCATCACACGATCATCAGCATCATCATCATACGATCATCAGCATCGTCATCATACGATCATCAGTATCGTCATCACACGAGCATCACGATCATCAACATCATCAAGGAATGATGTAAACCAGTTATGTACCTTTTGAACCGAAGTCCAGGGACGATCCAGTCCTATCATTATCGAAGACATACGTCTACGACTCTTCTTTCGGACTGAGGTCCAGGAATGATCCAATCCCTTCTTTCTCGAAGACATATGTCTACGACTCTTCTTTCGGACTGAAGTCCAGGAATGATCCAATCCCTTCATTATCGAAGACATACGTCTACGGCTCTTCTTTCGGACTGAAGTCCAGGAATGATCCCAATTCCTTCATTATCGGAGACATACGTCTACGGCTCTTCTTTCGGACTGAAGTCCAGGAATGATCCCAATCCCTTCATTATCGGAGACATACGTCTACAGCTCTTATTTCGGACTGAAGTCCAGGAATGATCCCAATCCCTTCATTATCGAAGACATACATCTACGGCTCTTCTTTCGGACTGAAGTCCAGGAATGATCCCAATTCCTTCATTATCAGAGACATACGTCTACGGCTCTTCTTTCGGACTGAAGTCCAGGAATGATCCCAATCCCTTCATTATCAGAGACATACGTCTACGGATCTCTTTAGGACTGAAAGTCCAAGGATGATCCAATCCCCTCAACTGTCCACTAAGGACTTCATTCTCGGAGACCTCACGTCTACGGCTCTCTTTAGGACTGAAAGTCCAGGGATGATCTCAATCCCCTCAACTGTCCACTAAGGACTTCATTCTCGGAGACCTCATGTCTACGGCTCTCTTTAGGACTGAAAGTCCAGGGATGATCTCAATCCCCTCAACTGTCCACTAAGGACTTCATTCTCGGAGACCTCACGTCTACGGCTCTCTTTAGGACTGAAAGTCCAGGGATGATCCAATCCCCTCAACTGTCCACTGAGGACTTCATTCTCGGAGACCTCATGTCTACGGTTCTCTTTAGGACTGAAAGTCCAGGGATGATCCAATCCCCTCACATGTTCATCAAGAACATGTATCCTCATCATCATAACATGTATCATCACAACATGTATCATCAATATTAAAAACATGTATAACCACAACATGTATCATCAACATCAAAACATGTATAACCACAACATGTATCATCATCATCAAAACATGTATAACCACAACATGTATCATCAACATCAAAACATGTATAACCACAACATGTATCATCAACATCAAAACATGTATAACCACAACATGTATCATCATCATCAAAACATGTATCATCAACATCAAAACATGTATAACCACAACATTTATAATCATCATCAAAGCATGTATGAATCTATCATCAAAAAATATCTAGCATGTATACATCTATCATCAAGAGCATGTATACATCTAACCATCAAAATAAAGAATATAAGAGTCCTAAATCTAAGTAATTCTAGGTGAGTAAGTGCAAAGAAAAATAAGTAACCTCATCATTGATGAGATAGGCTTGTCTGTCTCATACTGTGCTACTCCCCCTTTCGAGGAGGGTTCTTCTAAACTACACCAAGCTTGTCTCGGAAGTGTTCAAACTTTACTCGAGACAGAGACTTGGTCAGGATATCAGCAATTTGATCCTCATTGCTTATATACTCTAGCTTGATAGCTCCTTTCTGCACCATATCTCGAATATAAAAGTAACGGATCTCTATGTGTTTTGACTTATCATGAAACACAGGATTTTCAGTCATCTTGATGCAGCTTTGATTATCACACATAATCACAGTGGGTTCCATTTCTAAGTCAAACACTCCAGACAAAAGTTTTCGAAGCCATACTGCTTCACAGCTAGCAGAACAGGCAGCTATGTATTCAGCTTCAGCAGTACTGAGGGCCACACTTGATTGTTTCTTGCTGAACCATGAGATCATGGCAGATCCAAGACCATAACATCCACCAGAGGTACTTTTTCTGTCTGAGATACTTCCTGCCCAATCAGAATCTGAGTAACCATGTAATCTGAGTTCATGATTTTCAACATAAAATAAGCCAAAATCTAATGTACCTTTTAGGTACCTCATTACATGCTTTGCAGCTATTAAGTGAACCTTTCTAGGTTCTACTAGATACTGACTTAGGATATTTACAGCAAAGCATATGTCAGGCCTAGTATTAGTTAAGTACATCAATGATCCAATGATTTGTCTATATAAAGTTATGTCCACTAGTTCTGATGAATCATTAACTAATAACTTTAAGTTGGAGTCCATGGGAGTGGCCATGGCTTTACACTCCAACATATCAAACCTTTTGAGAATCTCCACAGTGTACTTACCTTGATTTAGAAAGATTCCTTTTGGTTATTGCCATACTTCTAAGCCTAAGAAGTAGTGCATCAGTCCGAGATCTTTCATCTCGAATTCTGAAGAAAGCTTCTTCTTGCTTTCAATAATCTGATTCTCATCTCCAGTTAAGAAAAGATCATCTACATATAACAGCAATATAACTGGTTCATCATCCATCACCTTGAGATAAAGATTTGGGCCAGCTTTACTTTTGGTGAAGCCCATGCTAGTTAAGAAATTGTCAATCCTTCCATACCAAGCCCTTGGAGCTTGTTTCAACCCATATAATGCCTTCTTCAATTTGCATACATGAGTTCTTCCATCATTAACCTCAAACCCTTGAGGTTGCTCTATGTATACTTCTTCTTCAATTACTCCATTCAGAAAAGCTGTCTTAACATCCATTTGGTGTAATTTCCACTTCATCATGGATGCAAGAGCCATAATAGTTCTAATTGAAGTATACCTGGCAACTGGTGCAAATGTTTCTTCGTAGTCAATTCCCTCCTTCTGAGAGAATCCTCTGGCTACAAATCTTGCTTTGTATTTTTCAATGCTTCCATCTGCGGCATGTTTTATTTTGAAGATCCATTTGGAAGAAACCACACTTTTATCTTTTGGCTTGGGAACTATATCCCAAACATCATTTTTCATTATTGACTGATATTCTTCTGTCATTGCTTCTACCCATTCTTTCTTCTGAGCTGCCTCTTCATAGCTAGTAGGTAGTTGATCCACAAGGTCACACATTAAGGCCATATAGTTGGATACTAGCTTTGGTTTCTTTCTTTCTCTAGTGGAGCCTTCAGGAGCTCCATATCTTTCAGCTCCTTGGATAATATCTCTAGCCCATGTTGGTCTTCTTTTCCTGGAAAGTTCTGCAACAGGTGGTTCTTGAGGTTCCAGCATGTCATGATCCTCTGGTGTAGCTTCTTCAGGGATGTGAACAGTCTCTGAATCTCTGGGTGATGAATCTTCTTCATAAACTTCTTCAAGTTGACACTTTCTGGATTTCTTGAGAGCTGCTTCCTCATCAAAGGTTACATCTCTACTTATTTCTATATGATGGAAACCTGGTATGTAGATTCTGAAGGCTTTGGAAGTTTCACAATAACCAACAAACATTCCCTTCTTACCTGAGGGATCCAACTTGGTTCTCTTTTCTTTTGGAATGTGGATGTACATGAGACACCCAAATATTTTAAGATGACTTACCTTAGGCTTCTTACCTGTAAATACTTCTTCTGGAGTTTTGAATTCAAGAGCACTGTGAGATAATCTATTTTGCACATAAACTGCTGTCTTGGCTGCTTCAGCCCATAAGTACATGGGAAGATCTTGGTCATGTATCATGGTCTTCACAGCTTCCATGATTGTTCTATTTTTCCTTTCAGCCACCCCATTCTGTTGGGGATTGTAGGGAGTAGTTAGTTCCCTTTTAATTCCAGCTTCTTTGCAAAAGTCCTCAAATTCCTTTGAGGTGAATTCTCCGCCATTATCTGTTCTGAGAGTTTTGATTTTCTTGTCTGATAGATTTTCTATTAGAGCCTTGAACTCCTTGAATTTTTCAAAGACTTCATTCTTCCCTTTTAGGAAGTATATCCATGTTTTCCTTGAATAGTCATCTATGAATGAAAGATAGTATTCAAACCCACTTAAGGAAGTGGTGGGCATTGGACCACATACATCTGAGTGTATAAGCTCTAAAATGTTCTTAGTCTTTGTTTCACTCTTTGGAAAGGGGTTTTTGATATTTTTCCCTTTCTTACATCCTTTACATGAGCCATCATGATCAGCTTTTAAATCTGGTAGTCCTATGACTACCTTGCTTACATAGGGTAAGGCTTTAAAGTTGATGTGGGCTAATCTTCTATGCCATAGCTCACTGGGGCTAGAGATCTCATGTGCAAGGGCAGCTTCTGGATGACCCTTGAGTTTATAGAGACCTCCTTCTTCTTCACCAATAACAACTGCATCTTTAATTGTCTTCCCTTTGGACCACATGAGTACTTGTCCATCTATGAAGGCTACTCTGAAGCCTTTCTTATCTAGAGCTGAGATGGAGAGAAGGTTCTTCTTTAAACCTGGAACATATAAGATGTCTTTCATCTTCAAGGGTGTTCCAGAATCTAGCTTATAGCTAGCTTCACCAATTCCTTTGATGGGATATTGGTAGTCATCTCCTAGAGATACTTTCTGTGAAGAAGACTTTTCTTCAAGAATTGAGAAGGTCTTCCTTTGACCTGTCATGTGCTTGGAAGCACCACTATAAATGAGCCATGTATCTTCTCCAGGAGATACAGATCCAGAGAGTGCAGAGAATAGAACATATTCTTCTGGATCTTCTTTCTTCACCTTACATCTTTTCCTTTTGGGTTTTACCTCTACCTCTTCTTCTTCTTCATCTTCTTCCTCTTCATCTTCTTCACTTTCATTTTCTGCCATATGTGCATGATGTCTTTTGTGGAAGACTTTCTTCTTTTGAAAAGGACAATATCTGGAGATGTGTCCCAATTTATGACAACTGTAGCATTCTACCGTAGAATAATCTCTTGCTGAATCTGGTCCTCTTCTCTTGTTAGATCTAGAGAAGTGTTGAGATCCTTTGTGATCAACTCTCTTGAAATGACTCATTCTTCTTCTTTTGGTATGAGTGGCTAGGGCTTGGTCATCCTCTTTAAGAAGGGCTTCTCTATTTGCAACCCTAGCTTCTTCTTGAACACAATCCTCCCATACTACATCAAACTTCATGCTCTCTTTCCTGGCACACATGGTTTGTATAAATGACTCCCAAGATCTAGTGAGACCATTGAGGGCAGTCATCACAAGTTCATCCTCATCAAGGGTATCACCAATTGCATCTAGTTCTTCCTTGATTTGTGAAACCCTTGAGAAGTAGTCTTGAATGGATTCTCCTTTGTGCATCTTGGTGCTCTTCAATTTAGACCTCAGATTCATCTTCCTATTGATGTTCTTTCCTTCATACATTCTTCCTAGGGCATCATACATTTCCTTTGGAGTCTTCTTGGAAGACACTTGGGGAATCAAGTGGTCTTTAATGGAATCAGCTATGATTCTCTTTGCCCTAATCAGATCTTTCCTGTGCTTTTCTTTGGCTTCATCTTCTTCTGGTTCTGCAACTTCCTCCTTGATATAATGAGCAAGGTCATTCTCTTCAAGAATGAGACCAATTCTGTATTTCCATGCCCGGAAATTCTCTATGCCTTCTAGCTTGTCTTCAAGCTTAGTATTTGGAGCCATCTTCTCTTGGGGGAGTCCAAGAGACAGAGTAGACTTACTTGAAAGTTACTTTTTACTTTTCCGGAAACTGAAACAGAATTTTATCGCACTTTTGGTAGAATTAGGGTTTGCAATTCCCGGAGTTCTACCCAACCAAAAAGTTCGATCTAGGGCTTAAAAGAATGCTCTTGATAAGGGCTATCCAACCATGTAATCAGAAACCAAAAATTCCAACTTTGTTCTGAAACCAAAATCTGACGTATCGCACTTTTGGTAGAATTAGGGTTTGTAATTCCCGGAGTTCTACCCAACCAAAAAGTTCGATCTAGGGCTTAAAAGAAAGGTATTGAGGAGGGCTTTCCAGCCATGCAACCAAAAATCAATAATACCAACTTTGGGATGAAAACCCTAACTTCACCAAAAAGAGAGAGAGAGATAATCTTACCTTGTGAAAGATGTCCTATTCAGTCTAGCTCTGATACCATGTTAAGTTTAAACCAAATAACCAAGCAAGATCACTGAAAGAAGCATAATCACAAGATAGACACACAATATATCCTGGGAAACCCTCATGGGGTAGAAAACCCAGTAAAGCTTTCCTCAATAAGATGAACAACCAAAATACAAGATGTGCTCCTCCTTCCTTTGTCTCCTTAGCTGATCTCCCAAACAAGTGCGCACTCTTCCACAAGTGAGTGAATGATCTAATGAGGAGTTCACCTCCTCTATTTATACTTGACTCTCAACTGACTAAAAGACCTGTTGGGGCCGACCTCACCTGGAGAAGTCTAATAACCCCTAAAATATAACTACAGGGCCGACCCACACATGGTGGGTCTAATAACCCTAGTTAATATCAAACCCTGGAGGAATAAACATCTCCAGATACATAGTAGGATTACCTCGGAGGAATGAAACATCTCCGGAATAAATAATGTACAATTATAATATTCTTAGAAGTTACAATATTCAACATGTTGTTAACACAAGAACCAACATTCTTTTCATGGTTGTTACATAAGAACCAACCATAAGAAAATGTCAGCTGATACTCACACCCTGGAAACATTCATTATTGGAAAGATATCATCAATCAAAGCCAAAGTTCAGATGCCAAAAGTTCTTAAGAAAATCCATGCACGGTTGCATCAGGACATGCAACAAGTTCAGTTGGGGAGTATGTTGGGACTCAAAAATGTCCTATTTTCATCCACTTTACCTTTCGCTATTCTTCACATTTCATCATCCCATTAACCTTTCATCATACCATTTCCATACATATACTTGATTTTCATCTTATTATTTTCCACTTTATTCATTTTAGTATTATAAGTGAATTTATGATTAAATATTGGAAAATAACATGTTTTTCTCTAATATCTCAAGCATGGATGAGCTTTGTAATATGTAGGAATACAGAAGGATCAATTCAAAGAAAGACTCCTCGAATATCTCCTCCACCATTTCATGGAGATATTTATTCAAAGAATATTCCAAGGAGAAGATCATGGAGATTTGGTTGGCATATCTTTTTTAGGATGTATGAGAAACATGTGGAGAATTTGTAAGAGACATGTGGAGGATTTGAATGGATCATACTTTGTAATAATAAGAAATTAGTTGAGAGTGGTTGAGAGAATAGTGGATCTGTCATTATGAGATGGTTATCTTCTTCTCAAAGAAATTCATGTATAAAAGAGAGTGCTCTCTATCCATTTGGTAGTAGATAGAGAGGTGATTAGATAGTAGATTAGGAGGAGAATAGTCTCAGATTGTAGAAGTTAGTTTTGACTTTGTAATATGGAGAAGGGGATTCTTAGCTTTTGTTCATAATCTTAGTTTTGATGCTTTCATGATTTGTCATTGATTCTTGTGATGTAAATTAAGATTTCTTTATTTTTAATGTAAGTTCGCATGTGTTGTCTCGTTGCTCTTCATATGTTGTATTTCTTTTATGCAATTTACTTTCAACCGTGTGTTTCAGCTTCCAGCATTAGATTAATAGTTGTGTGTTTCAGCTTAAGGGGGGATTAGATTAACAATTAGCAATTAGCAAGGGGGGGTTAGACTAGATTAATTTCACTTCAATCCTGCATATACTTTGCATGTGCTTCGTAAGCCTATGAACTTCGGATTGACAAATTAAATTGTTGGGAAAATACTACAACGGAATTAAATGACAATATTTCTACCTAACATTTTGGCGCCGTTGCTGAGGAAATACAATGGATTGAAGTTTAGTTTGATTTTCTGCAAGTGTACACTAGAATTTCAATTTCTGCAATGAGTGTTTCAATTCTACAAGAGTGAATTTCAATTTCAGCAAGTGTGTTTTTTGTTGCAATTGTGAAGAGTAATGATTTTTTGTACAAAGTGTGTTATTTCTGGAGTGTATTTTTATTTTATTTTATTTTTTTCATTTAGATTTGGGTGCTGTAAGAATCCCTTTTTCATAATGATTTAACAATGAGTTTAAGCTTGGAATAGCTCACTCAGATCCTTACAAAAGTAGGGATCTCCTCTTCTCACAAACAAGAGATCCTGACATCAACCGAAAGCTTAATTACTCCTCCAGAAACAGATGAAGAATTGACATACGAAGTCTCCTGCACATTTGATGACGAACAATTATGCGGCAGGAGGTCGAGGAGGATAAGGACTAGCAACAAGATCTAAGTGCGGACAACTATGCCTACGAAAGCCCTATCAAACGATGGTTTCAAGCAAGTACGAGGTTAGAACAATTTAGTTTTTCTTTTTTTCTAAGTAATTCATAGTCACAATAACTAATTTCACACATTTCTGTTTATCCTCATTTTTTATTTGCAGAATTAACATTGAACATATTTTTATTACTGTTACGTGAATGACTACACTGGATATTTAACTACACGTAACTGTTTTCTAAATTTTAATTAGCATAGAGTAGGTAGGATTTTATTTTCAGTTCTTAGTTTTGAATAATAAAAGTTGAAACTGTGATGGATTGATTGAATTACATTGTTGAAATTGTGCAAAATATTTCCCATTTGCATTCCAAAATAGACGTTCAAGGCTATTCACGATTTCCATTTGGCTACCATAGATTGTCGTTGTTCCCATACTTAGAAACGGACACTCTTCAATTTCCCCCAACTGGTAATGAAACAGTTCCATCAAAAAACACAAGCCAGATAAGAACACATTGATTTGCGTCGCAATTTGCGGGAAGATGGAGAAGAATCGTGAAAATCAAAGACATGGGTTTCGTGCGCAACAGCCTCATTTAATTTAAGATGTGGAAATCGCCCAAACAAAGCAACAGTTTGAGCTATACAACTGGTTCTCTGAATGTGTAATTCTCATATTGCTGTTGTGATCAGTTTCATAAATTAGCAATTGTTTGAAACAGATTCCCAATTGGGAATTCGGTTTCTCATCCTCATGAAGGATTGTCTCTGCTGCCAAGTCATTGAACTTCACGGATGCTTCTAAGAAAAGGTAACTAAATCATGGTTGCAGGTTATTAATATTTGTTGACGTGTTTCACTGTAGGATTTCCTATTCAACTCCTTGCAGAGAGATTTATCAATCGAAAACATTTTTGACCTGTGGCTCTGCTATTGGAATAACTAGTGATCGCCATTGTTCGTAATAATTTCTAGCCTGTATTGAGTGATGTTGAGAAGGATAGCACAACAAAATAGATGGCCAATATGCAACTTCGCTGTGGAGATAATCCAATCAACCTAATTTGTGGGAATAACCTGGTGATACGTTTGTGAGCAAACAAACTTAATCGATCCAAATTTCTAACTCTTTCGAACATTGCGAGATTGCACAGTACAACTGAGCATCAAATGAAAGTGTATATTTTGATGAGGCTCAGTCTCCTTATGCGATTAATGAATATGATGGAAGTATAAGATTCCAGGGGTGAGTCCTTGTATGTATGCATCTTGAATTTATATCATAATGACAATGTACTCTTGTATCATCCCAATTATCCTTGCTGGTTTAATATCTATTTTCCAGATCTTAACGCAATTGGTTTCTGTACATGTTGATGATTATGTTGCGAAAGAGATTATGATCGCAGAAGCAAGTGGACTGATCTTAACACCACAGAAAGGAGGAAGGTGAGGTAAGTTGTACGTTCAAGATCGAATGGATTGGATAAACTATACTTAATCTAGCAATTGTTTTGAGTTCCTATATCATAGCTGAATGACCAATACCAAAACTTGGGCTACGATTTCAACTGTGTGAGCATTATTACATAGTGCATACAGGCACATGACCCATTTTTCCACCAGCATGACTTTGTGGGAATCAAGCATTTGATAGAAGCGGCCAATGCAGAGTTATGTTCCAGGATATTTGATTTTAATCCATAAAAGTGCACAACGAACCAATTTTCTCACAGCACGAAGAGTTTCTTGTGTGTCATAGCTATAGGTGGTGTAGTTGTTTGCCATTTTTATTTTTTTTGATTTTTTGCTTTGGGTGTGTAAAACAAAAACAATAAAAATTATAAAATCATGAAAAGAAAGAAAAACATTATAAAAATCAAAATTCAAAATTGCAAATGGACTTTCTTACATTCCTGAAAACAATACAAACACATGTTTTTTAGGCTTCACGATAATTTGTCTTCTTCAACTCACTTTGATAGCAATTGACAGGAAAAATAGCATACAAAAGCCAGAGATACTTTTTGCATCATGTGTTGTTCACGCATCATGATGTTTGTTGTTACACAACAACACATTCGCAAAAACATCATTATTGGGTCGTGAGTTCTTTACTCGCATATTGATCATCGCTGTGTAGAAGTCCATTACAGCTACAGTAATTGACGACGAAACAAGTGCACAACGACAACAACTATAAAAATGCATTTTATTTCTTTCATGTGCTGCATTGGTCTTTCTGGATATTATGTTTTTCGAACTTCTCACGATTTTCATGCAGGATTAGTACTATGTTTTTTTCAAGTTTGAAGATGATCGCATTTTGCTGCTAAAGTGATTTTTCAAGAATCACAGTTTTTTTTTAGAAACATGCTTTGATAGACAGCTTGAAGGAGCTGTTACTCATCATAAACATCATGACGTTTGTTGTTACACATAAAGCATTCATAAACTCATTTGAGTCATGGATGTTTACCCACGTTTCTCCTTCAAAGCACATTAGTCATCCATCTTGAAGTCCACTTTCCATTGCCTTATCTGTCGTGACTTCACACACACCTATCTTTCTGAGTTGCATACATAACTTCATTCTTTTTTAGTCCCTTTCTAACTTTTGAATAAGAACATGCAGTTCCCTTTCCATAATTACATTTTCCCATAAACACTGTTGCTACTGAGATCTCTCCTATAGTCCTACCAATCTTTTTGTAAAAACTCACGTTGACTGATCTGGGATTCCTTAAGGCCCACCTTTCAACAAGTCTTGCCCCATCGACCTCAGCACCTTATCTGGGATATAGACTAGAGTTATTTTTTGAGTACCTGGAGGCTTGCATGCCATAATGGCAAGTTTTCTCACTGACAATCATGGGAATACATCAATGTCCCTTGATCGTCATATCTTGCAAGTGGCTTGACATCAACACATCTATTCGCACTTTGCAAGATGTACTCAGGTACCTTTGTACTCATTGACATCAATGGTGAGTTTGCCTCGCATTGGTTAATGACATTCATCAATGGACGATAATCCAATGACTTATTTTCATGCTCAACATCAACACATTTATTCCCATGACTAGAATTGTACCATCAATTTTTGTAGCGGGTGAAGACTATACACTTTTTCATGACTCCCTCAACAGTTACAACAGCATGAATTCAACTATATGATGGTACCACGGTTCCACTCTTTTCCTTCGACATTTTCCAATGATCCAGTTATAGCTCCAACAACATTTACAGTTACATTCTCATGATCCTGCAACATTGACATCTTCCACGATCCAGTCACAGCAGTCACATTCTCCATAATTCAGCAGCAACGATTTCAGTTACATTTTTATGATCCTGCAGCAGTGACATCTTCTCTTATCCAACAGTTACAGCAGTTGCACCAGCAAACATCACCAACCACATTCCTATTGCATAGTTCATCGTAATTCTTGGGTAAGTGGAGGTATGTTGTTTTCTGAACTTTAATCATGCAATTCCTTACATGCTAGCAATGAATAATTTGGAAAATTCCCTCACCTTGCTCCATTTCCTTTTTCACTTTCATAACCCATGCCAAGTTGCATGAGGACATGCAACAAGTTTAGTTGGGGAGGATGAGATAGAGGTTTCTAAACACTATATAGGATCTCAAATGCAATCATATTTTCAGAGGACAGGAAATCTTTTGTAACAGTTTATTCATTTTTGCATGCATACTGTTCCGTATATAAAATGTAGAATTTGAATTGAGTGTATCTCACAAACCATACATTGGATCCTCATGATGTTTGGACAGGGAGTTGATAATATTATGATGAACAAAATTGGCAAGTTTCGGCTCAATCGAATGAACAGATTTTGAAAAAACAGCCATCATCACCTACAGACAATTTGCATTTTTCTCGAAATACGTGATGTGGGTGTTTCTGATTTTCGATATGGAGATGCATTGGAGTTACAGAAACTTGCTTGCGAAATTTCAGCCAAACCCAGATCGTAGTTTGTGAGATATTATCTCAGGAAGTTTGCTACAACACCAGCTGTTACTCTACCAGATTTGCCCACTTTCGCAGTTGTTACTCCAACAGCTGTTACTCCACAACTGTGATTCCAGCAACTGTTACTCCAGCAGCTGTTACTCCGTATCTGTGACTCCAGCAACTGTTCTCCGCCAAACCTTCCATTTCACAACTGCAACTCTCGATTTTATAGCTGCAACCCTCCATTTCACAGCCGCAACTCCAAACTATATTCACTATCATCATTTAACTAACTTCATTCCATTTTTCCACTACCATTACTCCATTTTTCATCTCATTTATCATTCACCAACATTTCTTTTCCGACAAATCTTCTGTTGCACTTTGCTTCATACACATTACACATATTGGCATGATTCATAAAGGTAAAGAAAAGGATTTCTCATACACATTGATGCTTTCTTATGCACATTGATAGTTTATCATTTCCAATGAGTGTATGGCTAAATTACTATTGCAGCAAGAAAATAGATAATGAGATAAATGTTGTTAACACAAGAACGAACATTCTTTTCATGGTTTTTACACAAGAACCAACCATAAGAAAATGTCAGCTGCTACTCACACCCTGGAAACATTCATTATTGGAAAGACATCTTCAATCAAAGCCAAAGTTCAGATGCCAAAATTTCTTAAGAAAATCCATGCACATTTGCATGAGGACATGCAACAAGTTAAGTTGGGGAGTATGTTGGGACTCAGAAATGTCGTATTTTCATCCACTTTACCTTTCGCTATTCTTCACATTTCATCGTCCCATTAACCTTTCATCATACCATTTCCATACATATACTTGAGTTTCATCTTATTATTTTCCACTTTATTCATTTTAGTATTATAAGTGAATTTATGATTAAATATTGGAAAATAACATGTTTTTCACTAATATCTCAAGTATGGATGAGCTTTGTAATGTGTAGGAATATGGGAGGATCAATTCAAAGAAAGACTCCTCGAATATCTCCTCCACCATTTCATGGAGATATTTATTCAAAGAATATTTCAAGGAGAAGATCATGGAGATTTGGTTGGCATATCTTATTTAGGATGTATAAGAAACATGTGGAGAATTTGTGAGAGACATGTGGAGGATTTGAATGGATCATAATTTGGAATAAGAGGAAATTAGTTGAGAGTAGTTGAGAGAATAGTGGATCTGTCATTATGATATGGTTATCTTCTTCTCAAAGAAATTCATGTATAAAAGAGAGTGTTCTCTCTTCACTTGGTAGTAGATAGAAAGGAGATTAGATAGTAGATTAGGAGGAGATTAGTCTTAGACTGTAGAAGTTAGTTTTGACTTGTAATATGGAGAAGGGGATTCTTAGCTTTTGTTCATAATCTTAGTTTTGATACTTTCATGATTTGTCATTGATTCTTGTGATGTAAATTAAGATTTCTTTATTGTTAATGTGAGCTCACATGTGTTGTCTCGTTGCTCTTCATATGTTGTCTTTCTTTTATGCAATTTACTTTCAGCCATGTGTTTCAGCTTCTAGCATTAGATTAGCAGTTGTGCATTTCAGCTTAAGGGGGGATTAGATTAACACATAGCAATTAGCAAGGGGGGTTACACTAGATTTATTTCACCTCAGTCCTGCATATACTTTGCATGTGCTTCGTAAGCCTACGAACCTTGGATTGACAAATAAAATGGTTGGGAAAATACTACAACGGAATTAAATGACAATATTTCCACCTAACATTTTGGCGCCGCTACCGGGAAAGCACGATGGATTGAATTTTAGTTTGATTTTCTTCAAGCATACACTAGAATTTCAATTTCTGTAATGAGTGTTTCAATTCTACAAGAGTGAATTTCAATTTCAACAAATGGTTTTTTTTTTTTGCAACCGTGAAGAGTAATGATTTTCTGTACAGAGTGTGTTTTTTCTGGAGTGTTTTTTAATTTTATGTTCATTTTTTAATTTAGATTTGGGTGTTGTAAGAATCCCTTTTTCAAAATGATTTAACAATGAGTTTAAGCTTGGAACAACTCACTCAGATCCTTGCAAAAGTAGTGATCTCGTCTTCTCACAAAAAGGAGATCGTGACAGCAGCTGAAAGCTTAATTACTCCTCCAGAAATAGATGAAGAATTTACATATGAAGTCTCCTGCACATTTGATGATGAACAATTATGCGGGCATGTAATATCCTTGGAACAATTTAACCAGAATATTAACTCAACTCCAATTTTTCTTTAAACTTTACTAGTCAAATTTCTGCCAATTTATTCGAACCATGCAAGGAGTGAGTGAGGTGTACTGGGCTAAAGATTGAGGATGGTGGGATGAAAATTCAATTCTGGAAAATATATGGAATTAGGTGCAACATCAGGTCAATGTGCAGATTGGATATGTCCTATGCACCATGTACTAGTACCTTTCACTTTTCAGCAATAGAGCTAGTCCATTGCCTACTTCGAGGCTTCCTGGGTAGCTGGCATATGCATACTAGATAGGTAGGGGTTCTGGGAGTTGGTGACAGTGTATATATCAGTCCAATGGTGGCTGGATATGTTCATGGAGATACTTGAGCAGGTTGGGAAGAGTTTGGGAAGAATTGTGTGACAGGTGCTTAACGGGGATTGTCGAGCTAGGAATTTTGATGGCTTCCCAAACATAAGGAAGAGACTTCCAAATTCTGGTTTTAAGGGCTGATATGGTCAATATGTTAATTTATTAGCCTACTGCAACAGATGGGAATTCAAATGGATGCACATATTGCATTTTACAAAGAAATCAGTGAAACTAGTATAGAAAAACCTTGCAATGAGCTAGTCTTGGATTTTGATTGAATAAATGGATTTCCTTAATTAAAATATCTGTTCATAAATATTTTGCAGCTCTGATATACTCATATGAACAGTAATATAAAAAAATTATCATAACAGAACCCTCATTTTTATTCCAATGTCTTTCTCTTCAAACAAATTGCCTTACAGGCTAGAAATTGCAGTACATTTGATAGAGAATATGAAAAGAGAAGAGATTTGTTATAGGGGATTTGTTCTGAAGTACTGATCATGCTCTCTACATATCAGTGGCCTGATTTCGTTGTAGCCACTGCTACAAAACTCTATTGATGCACCCTCTTTCAACTGGTTAACTCCACCAGTGAAAACACCTCTAGATTTGGCTATACGAGCTAGAGAAGTGAGAGATGAATATGAGATTAGATCTCAACTCGACCTATGGACATGGTTTCCACTAATATCTACTGATAACAACTCCTGCATCTCACTGAAGGTCTTGGGCATACTCCTCCATGAATAACTTCTTCTGCTAAAGAACCTCCACTAAAACTAGCCCCAATTCTTCTCCAAAGGTAGCCTCCTCCTCAATATGATATTAAGATTTCATGGCTGAATTGTACTGAAGATCACTGGCTATAATATAACTTGATGGACCTGCATAACACTCTTAGATAACTCACAGAGTCTTGGGGCACATCAGCCAAGAGAAATGGTTGAGGCACATCTCTCAACAACTGAGAGGCTTAGAGCTCTCATTCACAAATTCTAAAATGATCCAAAAGTGAGAAAGGGAGTTAGAAACTTAGTTAAATAGAAGAGATAACTTCCTCCTCAAACCAGCCACACGTGTGGATGAAGAAAGGCGCCTTCCTTGCTAGTATTAGAAACTCCTGACTAGAAAAACTTGCCATTTTTTTTGTCTTTCCTCACTCAAATTAGCAAGTGCGCCCTTAGGAATATTTCTGGATGTTGCTAAATATTTTTTTACAGCTTTTCTTGTTTCCTTTCTCCTTTATTGCTTTCCTCTTTTCTGCTTTTGTCTGATTTGTCATCTTTTTGTAAGTTTTAATCTTGGATCAACTTGCCAACTTGTCTCCATTAGATTCCTTAGCTTTTTTGAGACTCCATTACTTAGGCAAGTTTAGCTCACTTACCAATTCAGATTTCCTGGCCAAGTCATCAACCACTTGGCATATTTATTAGCAATAATTATTTAAATAAAAATAATACAACTTAGAAATAATTTAACTTAGCAATTAATTAAATATACATTATTTAATTAATTAATAAGGTGTAATTGCCTCAAAACTTCCCCAATTAATTAATTTATCAATTAATTATGAACTTAGACCCCTAGGGATAAGAGGATCCGAGTGGTGACCAAGGTCATTAGTGGGGGGGCATGACAGTCCTCCCTTCCCAAGACTGCTTGTCCTCAAGTAGTTTCAAACCAGGATGCTGTAGAATCTATTCATCTTCCCAAGTGGCATCCTCCCTAGGAAGACCTTTCCATTGTACCTAGTATTCTTTAATAATTCTACTTCTCAGCTTCCTTTCTCTAATCTGCAAGATGTCTTTAGGTTCTAAGACTAGATGTCCTTCATCATCAAGGGGGGGGGGGGGGATTTATGAAACCTTAACTTGGTGGCCCAAGGCTTTCTTCAAACATGACACATGGAAGACATTGTGTATTTTACTCTCTGCTGGCAGATCCAACTCATAGGCTACTTCACCCACTTTCCTTGTTATTCTGTAGGGCCCATAAAATCTTGGCAATAATTTTCCATCCCCCTTTGTCTTAAGTGTGGTTTGCCTGTATGGCTGCAATCTCAAATAAACCAAGTCTCCTACCTGGAAAGTTTGATCTGTTCTGTTCTTATCTGCATTAATTTTCTGCTGATTTTGTGCAACCTGCAAATTTTCTTTCAATGCTTTGAGGATGTCCTAGCCTTCTTGTAGCCAATCTTTTGCCTTTTGTGCCTTACAGTTTCCAAAAACTAGATCTGCAAAAGTGGCAGACTCATACCCATACAAAGCTTTGAATGGGGTCATTCCAATGGACATGTGGAATGTGGTGTTATAACAGAAATCCCTAGATGTAACCAATTGACCCATGCCTTCTGATGCCCTGCAACATAGTTCCTGAGATACCCTTCCAGCCATTGGTTAACTCTTTCAGTTTTCCCATCTGTCTAGGGATGATAGCTGGTACTGAGGTTTAAATTAGTATTTACCAATTCGAACAAAGATTGTTAAAAGGCACTGGTAAACTTACTATCCCTGTCACTGATTATGATTTTTGGTAGCCCATGCAATCTAAATACTTCCATAAAAAAGAGTGTAGTAACTTGACTAGCAGAAATAGTAGACGTGACAGAAAAAAAAATGAGCAAATTTGGTTAATCTGTCAACTACTAAAAAAATACTGTCTTTACCCTAGGATTTGGGCAAAACTGTGATGAAGTCCATTGATATGCTTTCACATTTATGTCCAAGAATTGGCAAAGGTTGTAGGAGACCAATAGGATGAGTGTGCCCAACCTTGTTCTGCTAACATGTATTACACTCAATCACATGCCTTAGAACATCCTCCTTGAGGCCCTTCCAGGTGAACCTTTCTCTTAACTTCTGGTAAGTTTTGAAAATACCGGGATGGCCTGCTACTAGTGCATTGTGGGAAGCCATCAAAATCTGCTCCTTCAGATTTGATTCAGGAGTTAAAAAAATTATGTTCTTATAATAGATGACATCATTGATGAGCTGGTAATGATCTTCCTGATTTACTCTATCTAGCAATTCACTAGCAAACTGTTTTTCTGCATATTCCTTAATTAGTTGTGCCTTCCAGTCAGTAGGCACTTGCAACAAAGAAAAAACAAGCTTCCTAGAGAGGGCATCAACAACTACATTGAGCTGACCCTTCTTATATTCAATATCAAAATCAGTTTTTGCTTCCTTTTTTCCCTCGTTTTCCTCTTTTTGTATTTTTTATTCCCTTTTTAGAGGGTTTTTGCTATTTTTGGAGGAATTTACATTATTTTGGGGGGGAAAAGGGGGGGGTTTTGGCCTTTTGGAGGCTTTTTAATGGGGTTTTTGGACTTTTGGCGGCTTTTTAATGGGGTTTTTGGCCTTTTGGCGGCTTTTTAATGGGTTTTTAAGGTTTTGGAGGCAAATATAGTAGGAAATCTGGACAAATGAGTCATGTAATGAGGGAGATGAGGTAGTGACCACTTTTTGGGTGCTAACAGATTGCCCCTTGATGTGTGAGGGAAGGAGCTCATCGTATGGCCGATAGACATCATAAGCCTTTTATGGTTTTCCTGGGACGTGGAGAGGAGAAGAAATGAACTAGAGCCCAGAACAACGGTCCCAAACAAACTGCAAAAACTGAAAGTACATGACCTTAATAATGATTGAGGAATAATCTGAACATATGGACGAGGCGGGCATTCCCATGCTCGTATCAAGATATAGAACAATAACAAGGGGGTCCAAAAAATGGGGACCTGAAATATACATGGTCTCAAATGAGGAAGAATATCAATATATGGACAAGGGGGCATACCCATGCTCGTATCTAGATATATATAAAAAATAACAATGAGGCCCAAGAATGGGGGCCTGAAGGATACATGGAGAACCACTGTGTACATCATAAGGGTCTAGAAGGGACACAAATTTGGGACATACTACTGGGCTGACCATGTCTGAGATGAAGAACTAATACACTGGAATAACAACAGTGCTACTGAGTGTGGTACCAAAGGAACGGATGAGCTACTGGATCATAGTGACGGGGAGTCATACCCTCAATGGTACACTGAACTGGAATTGAATTGGGTACTCAAGGAAGCATATAATTGCATGGATTCCGAATACAATCGCCTATGCAACCCGGACATCCATGGGAACATATAACTGGGCATTCCGAGGGGACTCACAAATGTGCTAGAGTCGGGGGAGATCCGGGGTCTTAGACCAATAACTGAAGGGATATATACCCTACGCGATTCTTAACGATGTGATCAAGGTGTTGAAGTTGAGCATGTGAGAAACAACCACTCGTAGAGGCACTGATGACTCCTCTCAAAATGGTCCATAGGCATTTACCACAAATGGTGATGAGTCCAAGGCGTAGGGACCTCTGGGTCTATCCTCTGGAATAGATGGGCTGTCATTGACAGAGGGAGACCTACAACTAGCAAGGCAATGATGTTTTCTTGATAGGAGCACGAGGTGGAGAACCGGAGTGTGAGAGTACTGATGGTAGGACTGACATACTATGGGGGTAGGGAATAACTGGGCAAGTATAGTGGGGGGACTCAAACTTCCTTTGTTCAGAGTATGATGGCGGGGATGATCGGGCAGAATATGAAATTGACTGGTGGGAGAGGGATCATAGCTATAATGGACCAAGGATGGTGACTGGGATGAGTGATACTCAAGTTGTTGTAAGATGGCAGGAGACTGCAAAATACTCTGAACAAAGGCGACCTTATTGGGGGTGCTTCCAAGATGATCGATCACAGTGCCAAGAGGCACGGGGGGAACTTCTTCATCGGTTAAGGAACTAGAATAAGTGTGTTAAAAATGGTACTGTCATGTGGATTTATACGAGCCCAGGACAGTTCATGCTCGTGATTGCTTTCAATTTTAAGGAGTTTTAAAGTGATAAGAAGACTCTGAAACAATGGAATGGTACTGTCGTGTGGATTTGTACGAGCCCAGGACAGTTCATGCTCGTGGTTGATTTCAATTTTAGAGAGTCTGAAAGTGATAAGAAGACTCCATGGGGTTGCTTTTTCCTGTGTTAGTCTCCAAGGCCCGAAGAAGCATAAAATGATGCAATGAAGAACTCTTCTAGCCGGTGTGACTAGAGTATTCCTTTTTCGTAATTAGTCTACCAGGTCTGTAAAAGGGTTAAAATTATACTAGATAGACTCCCTTTCAGGTACTTTAATGAGCATGAAAGGAAGCAAGATTGCTCGGCGATCTTTTCATTGTTTTAGGAGTCAGAAAAGAGCTTAACAGAAAATCCCTAAGTGCCTTTTTCGTAAAGGACTTGTCCGTCTCGAAAAAGGGATAAAATTATGCCAAACAAAAGGAATGGTCAGGAAAGGAGGAAGTGCTCAATGAAGGAACATTAATGATGACCAAGAACGAGGGTAGGGGGGGAACACTGGTGGGCCTCCTTGCGGGATAATGAATGGTGGCAAAATAACGAAATAATTGCAGTATGAATGGAGTAAATGGCTCATATAAGAATGTGGAACAATCCGATGGCAGCCGATGTGGCATGCAAACCGAGGCAACAATGTGTCGGGACACAATGTGGAAATTGTACCTTGTGAGAGCGAGAAATGATCTCAAGCATCATCACGAGCTTGGAAAATTGGATCCAGCGATATAAAAAGTATCATAGATGGAGAACGGCCAAGGTGGCATGCAAACCGAAGTGACAGGGGGTGTTTTGGAAAAAATACTCAAACAAAACTGGTGGTGAGAGCGAGAAATGATCTCAAGCATCATCATAGGCTTGAAAAAATGAATTTGATGATATAAAGTATATAAAAAATGGAGAGCAGCCGAAGTGGCACATAAACCGAGGCAACTAGTGGTGTCTAGAAAAATGCTCAAAAAATGATGCAGAAAAAAAATAAAAAAATAAGTCAACCATCATGATGGTCTCATCGTGCTAATTCCAATGGTTGAAACGATTCGAAAAATGGACTCCATATGGGTTCAAAATGGCCAAAACAAGAAAAAGTCAACGGACTATAAATAGTAAGTGGGTCCAACATGACAAGTGTCATTTGGACTTGTTGACTTTGACTAGAGATCAAAGTGGACCAGAGCTGAGTTGGTGTTTCTGGATGATCCGACCAGCCGTTTGCATATCCGGGAGTTGCAGGTATGCCGAGAAACTCATACCTGCATTTTTTATTGTGTTTGGGGGGGGTAGTGGGTCCCTAGGGGGTTTTCTGTATGGTCCACGTGGGGTGGACCGTAGTTTTGCGAGGTGGAACCGTGGTCGGGGACCGCAGGTTCTGGGTTTGAGCATGCGGCTAAGGACCGCAAGTTCCTGGTCGGAATACACGGTCCTGGACCGCGAGTTCTGAGGTTGGACTCGCGGTTCGAGACCACGATTTTGGCTCCTACAGGCACGGTCCCGGACCGCGACTTTAGCCCTAATAGCCTCGGTCTAAGATCACAGTAAGAGACCCTAAAGCCGTGATTGGGATCGAGCTTTAGGGTTTCTCACGGGGGGGGGGGGGGGGGGACGGTTCTTTCCTTGACATGGGTCTGATGCCTGTGCATTGTGTGATTGACAGGTTGCCGTCAATGGTGTGGAGAGAGTGGGAGGTCCCAGACGACATAGTGGATGTCATCCAGAGGGATCGACATGTGCGGTCTACTTTGGGGTTGTGCGGGCTGCTGAAGTTCGCACAGGTGCCCATGATGCATTCAACAGGGCTACTGTTGAATAGTTTAGTGAGCTTTTGGGAGCCTAACATACATGCATTCAAGGTGCAGGGCGAGAGGGTGGATCTCACCCTCGCAGATGTATATTTCTTGACGGGGTTTACCTGTCTGGGTAGGGTGGTTGATACACAGCCATGAGTGTATGCAGACATGGATATGGAGGGTATGTTGGAGCAGTACTGCGGGCCTAAGGCTATAGTGCATAGGAATGCACTCCGGATTGTGGATCTACAGGAGCCATCAGTACAAGCGATCGCGGCGTGCATGGTTCAGGTTTTAGCATCCCAGTCGCCTAAACGGGTGTCAGGGGGCCAGATGTAGCTAGTGGAGTGGGTGCCGGGTGGCATATACTATGCCTGGGGTCAGATGTTCCTCACCAGTGTTCAGCGACAACTAACCTTGGTGAAGGAATCTGGCAAAGGATTCTGCTATGGATCTTTTATGTGGGCCTTCTTCATGGAGCGGGTACCTGCACTGCGGCCACGGGTGCCAGTCAGGGAGGGAGGACTGAGGGAGTTGTGCATGGTGCAGTGGGGAGAGATGATGCACCGACGGAGTGGTGGTGAGGTTGGGAGATACTTTACCCAAGAGCTCTATCGATAGTGGTTGTAAATGCCTCTCATGCTGGATGATTATCCATACAGAAAGATGGACTATACAGGAGATCCAGAGGCACCACGACCTCCAGGGCAGGCATGGGGACCAGATGGTATGCATTGATTTTCTTGATTATTGTTGATGTCAGATTTTGTGTATGACAGGTTTGAGATATTGCTATGCTGTTACTGACTGATGTATGATCTGCAGATGTGGGACAGAGACCACCACCGAGACACATAGACCGTCGGGGTCATGTAGGGATACCAGCCCTGCCAGACCAAGGGGAGGTGCATCGACGGGATGCTAAGGGGACTCTGGAGTCCGTATGAGTGCTGCTCGATCGTTTGCTAGTTGGAGTGACTAATGATGGGTTGGTAGACTTGGATCAGGAGGTGATTCAGGACTGTATTGGGGCTCCATGATATTTTTCGATCGAGCGCGATCCGGGTGGCCATTTTGGTGGAGAGGGGTCAGGAACATGATCTAGCAGGGGAGGAGGAGCTGCCGGAGGAGGAGCGGGGTGAGGACTAGGAAGCTGTCGATGCAGGCAGTGATGGAGGGTATGACTCTCAGTAGGGAGGACAGGGGACTCCCCCCTGATGTGTATGGACACTCGGGGTTTTTTGTAGCTTATGATTTGTATTCTATGAGGCTTGTCGATGTATATACATTTTTTGTATAGCTGAGTGCTGAGGTACTTAGGACATGTGTAGAACATTCACGTTTATTTTTTGATATATATATGCACATGGATGCATCTTTTGCGATTGTGATGGAATGTATGCACGTGGATGCGCTTGTGGTTTGTTATGTGTTTGTACTACACATGGATGCAAGTAGTGTAGGATGATGGGAACGTGGATGCCCCTGTATAGTAATGTGTTTATGTTATTGCACATGGATGCAAATATTTATGTGATGATAGGCACATGGATGCCCCTTGTTGGAAATGCAATCTTTTTGGATTTTTATATATTTTTTATGAGATGATATGGGATGATGATGCATGATGGATGTTTTACATGGTGTGATTGATATGTCAATCTAGGATGTTGTTAGCCATTTGATCTGCAACACTATTCTGAGCTCTTGGGACATGGGTGAATGTTATGGATTCAAATTGTTGGCTGAGTTGTTTTATGCACAGGAATTTTTTAAAGAGGAAGGGATCACACACCTAGTAGCAGTTGTTGAGCTGGGAGACAAGTAGATGGGAGTCAAGGAACACATGAAGGTGACATATGCCCATCTGAAGGGAAGCGGTTAGGAGACCAGTCACAGGATCATACTTCACCTGGTTATTGGTAGCAACAACTATGCACATTCCGTCGAGGTGGATCAACTCATGTGAAGGGGAATATAAGATCCATGCTGCAGAGGCCAGGTTTGGAGACCAGTGGCTCAGTCCATTGGCGAAGCTAATGTAATGAGGTGGAAGATGGTCCATATGCAATCATGCAAAAATGATGAATGTACGGTTGCGGTTAAAAAGGTGAAAAACAAAAGAAATCAAACTATACAATACGGACTAATGGGGCCGCGGTTTTGTTTAAGGATAAAAGCGTTTAAGATACAACCCATTATGGGGGTTGCACAAAGGGTGACCTTCTGAGTCAGTTAAAATGTATGCCCCATTTCTGAGGCAGGTCTGCACAATGTAAGGGCCTTGCCACATGGATTCAAACTTTCCTTTACCGGTCTTGTTGTGGGCTTGGTCATAGGCGAGAACAAGGTCTCCTTCGCAGAAAGTTCGTGGGTGGACATGTTTGTCATAACAAGCTTTGGAGTGGTTCTTGGTGGCTTCAATGGTTTGGAGGGTGGCACGATGGTCTTCGTCAGCTTGCTCTAGTGATAGCAGACATTGCTCAAGTGGGAAGGTGTCTAGGAGAAGCTCGACGACGATGTGTAAGGTAGGTATTTGACACTCGATGGGGAGGACAGACTCTACATTATGAACTAAATGAAACAGGGGTAAAATCGGTGGCAGTCTTAGTTGATGTACAGTAAGCCCATAATGCAGGGAATAGCATGTGATTCCAATTGGACTTATGCCGGTCAATAGTGCATTGGAGGATGGTTTTTAAAATTTTGTTAATGGCCTCTACTTGGCCGTTCCCTTGGGGGTAGTAAGCAGATAAATACTGATGTTCAAACTTCGGTAGGGTGGATAACTCACACCAAATGCAATCTTCAATATGTGAACCATGGTCTGAGACCAGCTATTTGGGGACCCCGAATCATGTGATAACATGGTTAAAAAATAAACAAGCAGCAGTGTCAGCTTTACAATTGAAGGTGGGCATGGCTTCAACCCATTTGGTGAAGTAGTTGACGGTGATGATGATCTACTTATGGCCATTTGCGGATGAGGGCTTACACTCCATGAAGTCGATGGCCCATTTACAAAAGGGACCAATGGTGATGACTAGGTGTAATGGAGTGGGTGGTGTCCGAGCCTTAAGGGAAAAAAGTTGGAAATTATGGAAATGTTTAACCACTGTGATGTAGTCAGTAAAGAGTGTGGGCTAGAAGTATCTAGCACGGATGACATTTTGGGCAGTGGCCATTCCAGAGAAATGCCCGCCACAGGCACCACTATGACAGTCATTGAGGACTTGTTCAGCTTCCTCATGTGTAAGAAAATGACAGAGAATCGTGTCAACCCCTCGTCGGTAAAGGACATCGCCTAAGAGGAGATATCGAGAGGCCTATTGATGGATACAACGACGTCCATCAAGATTTATGTTGGGTCAAAACTTCTGCGTGCGAAGGTATAACAAAATATCACCGTACCATGGGTCATCAGACGAGATGATGAACAAGTGATTGTCGGGTAACTCATCGGAGATTTGTGTTGATGTATATGTAACTTCGGAATGTATTTCATATGTGTATTATATATATATTTATTGTACCCTTATAAGAGATGTGTTATTCTTCTATAAGGAAGTGTCGTCATGCGGATTGACAAGTGTCGCAAGTGTGTGTACTTGCCGATGGGTTATTAGACCACCTTATGGGGTCGGCCCTAATTAATATATAATATAATGTGGATGTATCTAAGTAGACAAGTCGGCCCCAGTAGGTCACTGGGCAAAAAGGTGAGTATAAATAGAGATAGGAGATCTCTATTTTACTCATTCGGAAAAGTAACTATCTCTCTCTCTGAAAAGTGGCGCACTAGTGAGGAGGAGGAGGATCATCTGCTAGGAGACTATCTCAGTATTATTTGGTTGTATTTTGGTTGAGCCATTTCTCTCTCTATCTCTGAGGAAGTTGTGGGTTTTTCACCTTAGGGTTTTCCCCACGAAAACTCTGTGTCTCTTGTCTCTATGCTTTTGATTCTTGTGATGCTTGTGATGCTTGTCATATTATGATTGTCATGCATTGATATACTGTAGATGTTATTCTCTCAGCAAAGATCCTATAGTATTGTGATTTAATACTCAAAATTTAACATGGTATCAGAGCTTAACTGAGAAGAAGACATTTTGCAGTGACGAAAGCTTGTATTCCTTGTTTATTGGGTTTCTCTCCACAGATTTTTGAATTCAGTATAGTAGATTGGATCTACTCATCAAGGCGCATCTATCTATCCAATCAGAATTCAGTTCTGAGGATTTTCAGATTTGGCCCTAAAAATTAGGGTTTCCACAAAAATAGGAATTTCTGGAAACTGAAGGCACAGCTGGAAGCTCCTTGCAAAAATCAAAGGTTAGAGCTTTGGATCGAGATTTTTGCTGAGTAGATCTCCGGGAAACTCAAACCCTAATTCAGGGCTCTCCCGAGTGAACCCGGGAGGACAAAAAGGCAATTTTGAAGGGCAATACTTTGCTGATCTCAAATTCTGAATGTACTAGGCTGATCAGCTCTCCAAGGCGCATCTTTCTATCCTTCCGGAATTTTGAAATTCACATTTTGAATTTTTAGGGTTTCTTTGACAAACCCTAATCCGGGACCAGATCCAGTTTTCAGCACTTCAAGTGGTAAGTCCTAAATCTTTTCTATTTCCATTTGAAGTACTCTTAAAGATGTCTCTCCACACCAAGCTTGAGGATAAGCTTGAAGGGGCTGATAACTTCCAAGCCTGGAAGTATAGGATTGGGCTAACCCTGGAAGAGAATGAGTTGGACTCATATGTGAAAGAAGACATCCCTATCCCCAGAGGATGAAGAGGCCAAGGCATTTCACAAGAAGAACTTGGTCAAGGAAAAGAGAATCATTGCTGATTCTATCAAAGACCATCTCATACCCCATGTGTCTTCTCTCAAGACACCCAAGGAGATGTTTGAATCCTTGACCAAGCTATTTGAAGGAAAGAACATAAATCGGAAGATGACCCTGCGAAACCAATTGAAAGCAGTAAAGTTTCAGAATGGAGAAACCATTCAATCTTATTTTTCAAGGCTCTCTCAGATCAAGGAACAACTACAAGCAGTGGATGAAATGGTGGAGAATGGTGAAGTGGTGATGACCACTCTAAATGGCCTACCCAGGTCATGGGATTCTTTTATTCAAGGAATTTGTGTAAGGAAGAAGTTGATCTCCTTCAACAGACTGAGGGAAGAATGCTCTCAAGAAGAAGCTAGGCTTATAGCTCGTGAGGAAAAGATGGGAGGAGAAGATCAAGCTCTTGCAGCTCACACCAAAAGAAGCAAAACCAAGAAGGATCACTCTCACCACAAAAGATCTCATCAAAGGAGTAAGAAGGACCTAAGATGCTTTACATGCAATGAGAAGGGTCACTATGCTTCAGATTGTCCCAAGAACAAAAGGGATAATAACAACAACTTCAGTAAGAAGAAGAAGGGCAGCAAAAGAAGATTTCATGCTCATGCTGCCGAAGATGATGAACCCCCAAAGAAGAAGGCTAGGGCAGAAAGTGATAGTGATGATGTCTCATCAAGTGAAGAAGAATATGTTCTGATCTCTGCTCTCACAGGTACAATCTCCCATGGTTGTAATGATTGGTTAATTGATAGTGGGGCATCCAAACACATGACTGGATTCAAAGAATCTTTTGTGAACCTATCTGAACATGAATCACCCCATAAGGTGAAACTTGGGGATGATTATCAATACCCAATCAAAGGAAGTGGTGAAGCCTCCTACAACCTAGATTCTGGAAAATCTCTAAAGATGAAGGAAGTCCTCTATGTACCTGGGCTCAAGAAGAACTTACTCTCCATCTCTGCATTGGATGCAAAAGGTATGAGGGTTGCATTTGTAGATGGCCAAGTCCTGATGTGGCCAAAGGGAAAGACAATAGATGATGCAGTAGTGATTGGAGAGCAAGAGGGAGGACTGTATAAATTGAAGGGACAACCTGAACATGCCATGGTGCATGAATCCATGGAGCCAAGTGAACTTTGGCATAGAAGACTTGCTCATATGAACTATAGGGCACTTCCAATTGCAAGCAAGGCAGTAGAGGGTCTTCCTGAAATCAAGACCAAACATGAAGGCGTTTGCAAAGGATGTGCAAAAGGTAAGAACACTAAGAAGGCTTTCCCAAGCAGTGAAAGCAAGGCAAAAGACATTCTGGAAATCATCCACTCAGATGTATGTGGCCCTATGTCTTCCAGTTCCCTGAGTGGGTATGTTTACTATGTATCATTTATTGATGACTTCTCCAGGAAGACTTGGGTATACTTCTTGAAGGGCAAAGATGAAGTGCTTGATAAATTCAAGGAATTCAAAACCTTGATGGAAAATCAAACTGACAAGAAGATCAAAACATTCAGATCCGACAATGGTGGAGAATTCACCTCAAATGACTTCAAGAATCTTTGCAGTGATTCAGGGATTAAGAGGGAGTTGACTGCTCCTTATAATCCTCAACAGAATGGGGTTGCAGAAAGGAAGAATAGAACTATCATGGAAGCAGCAAGGGCAATGTTGCATGACCAAGATCTTCCTATGCATCTATGGGCAGAAGCAGCTAGAACAGCTGTATATGTGCAGAACAAAACACCCCACAAGATATTGGACAACAAGACACCAGAAGAGGTCTTTTCTGGTAAGAAACCTGAAGTCAGCCATCTTAGAATATTTGGTTGTCCAGTATATACTCATGTCCCAAAAGAGAAGAGGACTAAACTAGATCCTTCAGGAAAGAAGGGCATCTTTGTGGGTTATAGTGAAAGCTCGAAGGCTTACAGAATATACTTTCCAGGGTTCAAGAAGATTGATGTCAGCAGGGATGTAACATTTGATGAAAACTCAGCATTCATCAAATCAAGGAAGGCACCTATCGAAGTTTATGAAGAACCTAAGGAAATAAGATTTCAGGATACTACCATGACTGAAGCAGTTCCAGAAACTGTTCGTGAGTTTGAAGATCCACAAGAACCTATGGATCCACCCCGCGAGAATAACTCTCACAAGAGGAAACCTGTATGGGCTAGAGAGCTCATTCATGATGCAGAAAGATTTGGCATTCCAGAAGAAGAACACAGAGCAAAGAAGAGATCCAGATCACACACCAGTTATGTTGCTTTACTCTGTGACATTATGAGCAAAGAACCTTCCAGTTATGAAGAGGCAGCAAAAAAGAAAGAATGGAAGGATGCTATGGTTGAGGAATACCAATCAATAATGAAGAATGATGTTTGGGATGTTGTCCCAAGACCTAAAGAGAAGTCTGTTGTGACTTCCAAGTGGATCTACAAAATCAAGCATGCTGCAGATGGCAGTGTGGAAAAATACAAAGCAAGATTCGTAGCTCGTGGTTTCTCTCAAAAAGAAGGAATAGATTATGAAGAAACCTCTGCACCTGTAGCCAGGTATACTTCCATCAGAACAGTGCTTGCCCTGGCTGCAGCAATGAAATGGAAAATACACTAGATGGATGTCAAGACTGCTTTCCTGAATGGTGTAGTAGAAGAGGAAGTATATGTGGAACAGCCACTCGGTTTTGAAATACATGACAGGGAATCATATGTATGCAGATTGAAGAAAGCCTTATATGGATTGAAGCAAGCTCCCAGAACCTTGTATGGTAGGATGGACAGTTTCCTATCTAGTTTGGGCTTTACCAAGAGCAAAGCGGATTCCAACCTTTACTACAAGGTTGAGGAAGGGAATCCTGTGATTCTACTACTGTATGTGGATGACCTATTTGTGACAGGAGATGACAGACTGATTGCAGATACTAAAAGGAAGCTTGCAGCTGAATTCGACATGAAATATTTGGGAATGATGCACTATTTCCTAGGTATGGAGGTGTGGCAGAATGCAGGTGGGATCTTCCTTGGTCAAGGGAAGTACACAGTAGATATCTTGAAGAGATTCGGGATGATGGATTGCAAGGCCATGGCCACACCTATGGCATCGAATCTGAAGCTTCTATGTGATGCTTCATCTGAGCCGGTTGATATCACTATGTATCGTCAGATGATTGGGTCCTTGATGTACCTGACAAACACGAGACCAGACATTTGCTTTGCTGTGAACACATTGAGCCAGTTCCTGATAGATCCGAGTGTTCACCTGGTTGCTGTAAAGCATGTTCTGAGGTACCTGAATGGTACAATGGATTATGGGCTCAAGTATGAAGCGAATCAAAAGTTTAACCTGCAGGGTTATGTTGATTCAGATTGGGTTGGTAGTGCTGCAGATAGGAAGAGCACATCTGGGTGTTGCTTCAGTATGGGATCAGGTGTGATCTCTTGGTTTAGCAGGAAGCAGTCCTGTGTAGCACTGAGTACAGCTGAGGCAGAGTATGTTGCAGCCTCTTCAGCTAGTTGTGAGGCAGTATGGCTACAGAAGCTACTGTCTGAGTTATTTGATCTCCCGTTGGAGGCTACTGGTATCTTCTGTGATAACCAGAGTTGTGTGAAGCTATCCGAGAACCCAGTGTTTCATGACAGGTCGAAACACATAGAGATCAAATATCACTATATCAGGGATATGGTGCAGAGAGGGGCTGTGAAGCTCCTGTATGTTGCGACGGACAAGCAGATTGCAGATGTGCTGACGAAGCCACTAGCCAGAGTGAAGTTCGAATACTTCAGAGAGAGGCTTGGCGTTCTTCAGATCGAGGACACTTCGAGGAAGAAGTGATGGACACATTTGCTGAAGCCATTCTAAGCATGTTGGAAGGAGGATCCTTCACATGGCTGTGGATGTAAGCGTTGGATGATGAGCATCAGGATGATGTTCTGGTTTCTGCTTGATATGATCAGTTGGATCATTTTTATGTATGTATGTATGCATCATGTTGGATGTTGGATATGATCAGTTGGATCATTTCTGTATGTATGCATCATGTTAGATGCTGGATATGATCAGTTGGATCATGTGTATGTATTTTGTATATGCATCCTGTTGGATGCTTGGACCATGTATCTGTATATGTATTAGGTGGATACATTGTATGATCAGGTGGATCATGTATGGTGATATGTATCATGTATTTGTATTTGTATCAGGTGGATACATTGATGATCAGGAGGATCATGTATGATGATATGTATCAGGTAGATACTTGGTATGCATCAGGTAGATGCATTGATGATCAAGATGATCATAGATGACGAGCTTCAGTATGTTGCTCCAGATGACATGCAACAGGACGTTGCAGTGATGATGATCAGGATGTTCATGGATACATCAGGATGATGTATAGTGAGTATCAGGGTGATACTCTGTGGCCGTGGATCAGGTTGTGCAAATGAGCATGTAATCCAGTGCCCTGGGAGATTTGCAGATGGTCTTTCGAGGTTTTTCCTATGGCATGTAATATCGCTGCCCTGGGACATCTGGCAAATGCTCTTTCGAGGTTTTGCTCTGGGAGGACATGTAATTTGGTGCCCTGGGAGATCTACAGATAGTCTTTCGAGGTTTTGCCTATGGCATGTAATAGCGCCCTCTTGCAAGGTTTTGTCCTATGGCATGTAATAGCGCCCTGGGAGATCCGATAGGTTGGGCTGTGTGCCCGTAATCAGTCCTAGGATGCTCTTGCGAGGTTTTGCCATGAACACATATAATAGCGCCCTGGGAGATCCTACAGGTTAGAGTTGTGTACCTGTAACATCCCGGGATGCTCTTTCGAGGTTTTGTGGTGGGGTCACATGTAATAGCACCCTGGGAGATCCTATAGGTAGAGCTGTGTGCTCGTAACAGCCTGGGATGCTCTTTCGAGGTTTTGTGACGCACATAATAAGTCCTGAGGATTCCACAGTATGGCCAGTGATGACGAAGACCTGCAGGTGGTGGGCCTACATCTAGTATGAAAAAGGACTGGCTCTGTAGAACTTCCTATGACGAGTAGAGTCAGAGATTGGTTGAGATAGTAGCAGCAGTGACGATGATGATGACGATGCATCGATGACGATGATCCAGAGAAGAAGACTTGTCTAGCAGATCTGTGTCGAGAAATACCTTCCTAGTTAAGAGGGAGTGTTGATGTATATGTAACTTCGGAATGTATTTCATCTATGTATTATATATATATTTATTGTACCCTTGTAAGAGATGTGTTATTCCTCTATAAGGAAGTGTCGTCATGTGGATTGACAAGTGTCGCAAGTGTGTGTACTTGCCTATGGGTTATTAGACCACCTTATGGGGTCGGCCCTAATTAATATATAATATAATGTGGATGTATCTAAGTAGACAAGTCGGCCCCAGTAGGTCACTGGGCAAAAATGTGAGTATAAATAGAGATAGGAGATCTCTATTTTACTCATTCGGAAAAGTAACTATCTCTCTCTCTGAAAAGTGGCGCACTAGTGAGGAGGAGGAGGATCATCTGCTAGGAGACTATCTCAGTATTATTTGGTTGTATTTTGGTTGAGCCATTGCTCTCTCTATCTCTGAGGAAGTTGTGGGGTTTTTCACCTTAGGGTTTTCCCCACGGAAACTCTGTGTCTCTTGTCTCTATGCTTTTGATTCTTGTGATGCTTGTGATGCTTGTCATATTATGATTGTCATGCATTGATATACTGTAGATGTTATTCTCTCAGCAAAGATCCTATAGTATTGTGATTTAATACTCAAAATTTAACAATTTGTGGCGATGGCAAAAGGGATGGGAGATCGGTGATGAGCTGGGCAAGCGTGAGGGCTTTAGTGCTCTTAGGGGTGTGAAAGTGAGGTCATATTCTTGAAGGATAATTACCCATTTAGTAACGCGACCTTGTAGGAGGCACCAGTTCAAGAGATAGACCATGGGGTTGGAGTCGGCAACAACTATGGTATGACTGAGTAAAATGTAATGTTGCAATTTTTGGACGGAAAAGACCACAACAAGGGCTAGTCGTTCGTCATACGGGTAACGTACGGGTGGTCCAGACAAGGTTTGGCTGACGTAATAAATGACATGCTCCTGGAGAGCAATGTCTTCTTGAGAAAGGATTCCGGACACGGCATGATCGGATCCCGATACGTAAAGGATGAAGTCTTGCGATAAATTCAGATGGGAGATCAGAGGGGCTAGCGTGAGAGATTTCTTAAGGGCTTCGAATGCAGGTTGCACCTGGTCATCCCAAAAAAAGAGTATGTGGGTATGAAGAAAGCATATGAAACCATGAATGGTGGTGGTGTAATCAGGGACGAAGCGTCAAAGAGAATTAGATTTTCCCTGCAGACTCTGGAGCTGCTGGAGCATGTGAGGAGCGGGAAGGTCTATGATGGCTTGGACTTTCAGGGGATCAACAATGATTCCTTTATGGGAAACAATGACACCCAACAACTGGCCTACCAGAATGCAAAAGACACACTTGAGTGGGTTCAAGCAGATTTGATATTTGCGACAACGCAAAAAGACTTGCTGGAGGTCATTAAGGTGGTCTGAGCATTTCCGGGAACGAGCTATAAGATCATCAAGATAGACTAGGAGAATATGGACCAAGTCGTGAAAACAATAGGTCATGGCCTGCTAGAAGGTGGAACCAACATTTTTAAGGCTGAAAGGCATGACGCAATAGGAAAAGGTGCCCCATGGGGTAGTAAAGGCAATCTTGTACTGATCTTCCTTGTAGATCTGAATCTGGTTGTATCCGAAAAAATCATCCATGAAAGATAGGACTTCATGCCCCACACACGCATCAATGAGTTGGTCAATAAATGGCGTGGGGAAGTTGTCTTTGGGATAGGCTCGATTTAAATCATGGAATTCAATACATATTTTGATGGTGCCTTGTTTCTTGTTAACGGGGATGGGGTTCAAAACCCAAGTCGTATATGCAATAGGATAAATGAATCCTGCTTTGCGAAGTTTCTCAATCTCTACTTTAATAGCGGGGAGCTTTGAGGGATGAATGGGGCGCTATTTCTAGCGAATGGGGGGTACATCTGGCCATGTGTCAATGTGGTGTTCTATAATAGCGGGGTCGAGACTAGGCATTTCGGTATAGGACCAGGAAAAGACATCACAGAACTCTTGGAAAAGTTTTTTGTACTCTTTGATCTCATACTCACTACAGGAGGCTCCTAATGTAATGATTTCAAGAGCACCAGGTGGGTCAGAAATATCGATGTGGATGATGGGTGAGATGTTGGCCATGTTACCTTCTTCAAAGGCATCAAGAGTGGGAATGGGATCCTTAAACCAGTCGACTTTTGTGGGGAGGAAATCTTTGGACTCAATAGCAAATTGGGTGGTTGTGGTGGAGGAGGACTCTTATGGGAGGAAGTAGGAACGATGGTGCATGTCTTCCCAAGGGTAATCTGGGGTAGTGAGAGCCTCTAAAATCTCCTCATCACTGCGGAAACTTTGAGTTGTCAAATCAGTTGATGAGGGAGTGGTAGTAGAAGAGATCATATAGATGGTATTAATCTCACTGGATGAGGGGGATACTGGGGGGTGTGGGGGGCACCTTCTCAAGGTCCAAATTATTCATCTCGTAGAGAGCTGCTCTGTAATTTGGAAGATCAGGACAGTGATGTGAGTAATGGCCGTAAATACCACATATTGCACAAGGGTGGTTGGTACCCAGTGATTTATCACGAGGCTTAGGGGCTGGATTGAGTTGGAAAACTGGGATGTTGGGGTCGTCGTCAAGCATTTGCATGTGCTCTTGTAATGCAGGTAATTGTGGACATTGATGGGTAGAATTGCCTAACTCATCACACAACGAGCATTTAGGGGGAGCACAAAACACGGGGGGGGGTTCAAGTGTTTTGGGTGGGGGTACAACAGTGTATGGTTGTGGGCCTCTGCCCCCAGTGTTCTTGACAATAGGGGGTGGATTGGTGTATGAGGAAGGAGTAGAAACATTGGGGGGTATTTGACTAGTAGTGGCGATGGATTGTACCAGTTGTAGGATGACATTTGGTGTCGATGGGGGAACGGGAGGTGAAATATACCACACAGGTAGTCCTAAGGTTAACCCAGGGAGGTTGAGAGTAGCCATAACCGGGGCGCTGACTACTCCCGAGGGAGGGAATAGGAAGGGGATTGTGTGGATGGGTGTAACACCAATATGACTAGGTACCAATGGTGGTTTGGGTAACAAGAGCGGTTGATTGTTGGGTGTTTGTGCATTGTGGAAAAGGGTACATACGTCAGATATTTTGGTCACTGGTGACGGGGGTGGAATGGATTGGAATGTTGAGGTCATCGGCGTATCTGAGTAAATTCTGGGTCCCACAGAGGAAACCAATGAGGTAGATGCACCACCAACAGGTTGTTCAACCATGGGGAGAACATTTTCGGGTGTAGTGGGGTCATTGGGATCATAATAGGTGAGTTGATCGACCTTGACCATGCGTCCATTATGGGGGAACATCATGGTACAAAAAACGGATGAGGCAACCGCCCGCATGGCATACATGTAGCTGCAGCCGAGTAAGAGGTTATAATCAAGTTGGGTGTTGATGACCTCTATGTCAATGAGCACTGTTTTACCAGCCAACTGGATGGGGACATTAGCTAAGAGACCTTGGGGTTGAGCTGAATGGTCTTCGTAGGCTTGCAGAGCTGTGGTGGACTACTAGAGTGTAGGGGATCCCAACTTCTGTCAAATGAATGTGGACATAACGCATGTAGAGGCACCTTTATCGATAATGCACCTATGGATGACAAGATTTCGAACGGATACAGAAACTTGGAACGCTAAAGTGGAAGGCAGGTGTGGTTCGGATTGGTCCAAATTGAAGGCCATCAGTTGTGAATCATTTGGTTCAATAGCACCAATGGCGGAGAGAAAAGTATTCCGCTGTGAAGGACAGTTTTTTAAGACCTCTAATGCAGACATGGCTATGGGGGACTGGGCTAAGTCATCTACAATGTTGTAATTAGACGTAGCGCGAGCATTGGGATTATTGTTGATGCGGCGAAGTGGGAAGCGAGGTGCTTTGGAGGCGCCATCTAGTGGAGCCGGAGGTATACATAACGACTGATCAGTGGGATGAGCGTTAGTGTCTTGGTCGGCGAGACGGGCTTCAGGGGTGGAGCCATATTGGTTCCGACGGGTTTGAAGGTTGACATCGATGGATGACATCATTAACAAGTGATGGGTACCTAAGTCTAACATGGGTTGATCAGGAGTGGCATAAGTTGCTGTTGTGGTGGCATGTTTCCTTGAGGGGGAGCCAATGGCTGAGTGTTCACTATGCCTTGGGCCGGTAAAGGGTTTTGTAGCACCAAGGGTTGATTCTGAGGTGGTGGGGGGTTGGGCGGCGCCTGAGAAGCCGCGTGCCCTTGGCGGTGGGCATCATTGGGCGAGAATTGCCGAGCTCACTCCAAATGTGGGAAATCATGTGTGTAGTGGCCATAGACCCCACAAATAGAACAAGGATGGTTTGTTCGCAAATTAGGATTTTTGGCTTGTTTGGGCGGTCGATCAGGGTTCTAGTTGGTAAGTGCTACGTTATTATTGTTTGGGGGATTCAAAGGTTGACCCCCTTGGTCTAGAGGGGGGTTGTTCCCACAGTTATGGCCTTTGCCGCGGTTTTGCTGGCCCTATTGGCGCTGGTTATTTTGGTTCTGCTACGGATTCTATTGGGCATACACTTGCCCTTGGGAAGCAAGTGGGTTCTGGGGTTGTGCAGGTGCAGGAGCAGGCTGTGGTGGATAATAAGTAGGTGGAGGTGGCATAGGAGCTGAACCTTGTGGGGGTTGTTGATATGTCTGAGGAACGGGTTGTGGGTTTGTCGCAGGGGTTTCCTGTGGTGGGTAATAAGTAGGTTGGGCTTGAGAGGATATGGGAGCTGGTGCAGCTTGTGGGTGGTAATATGGCTGAGGTGCGACCGGGGGGGTGTAAGAGGATGATGCATGACCAAAGCACTGAGGTAGACATGAGGGTCCGTGGGAATGGTGGTGATGTGCCATGGGAGCATATGAATTGGTTTCTCTAGAATGGGATGTAGACCGTGAAAGGTCGGGGCCATGGCTAGGACATGCTATGGAAAAGAGTTGGTTATGTGAGCCTATATGGCCAATGATGCCATCTGCAGCATGGGATGCCCCCGACGCATCGTGTCGGGAGGAATCACCGTGGGGGGTGTCAGGGATGATGGAATATAGGTAACCAGACTAGGCATAAATAAGGTCAAATTGTTGGGCTTTGAGGATGGCCTCTTCTTCGGACTAGGGTCATTTGAATGCCACATTCTTGGCAATGACATGAAGGAGAGATTTTAGAAACCAATCTAAGAAGATACGATCGTCTAACTTGATTTTGTAGAGGCTGCGTCGTTGACGCCACTCATGAATGTGGTCAATGATGTGGGTAGCCGTGTTTTGTCTGCAAGACAGTAGGATCTCAACTCCTGCATCATAACGGACATGTAACTGAAAGAACTGCAGGAAAGTCGAGGCAAGGGAAGTAAAGGTGGCATGGGTCCCATGGGACTGCTCGATGTACCACTTAGCTGCAGAGCTAGTGAGGGTGCACAGTAATAGACGGAGGTGGACAGATTCATCCACTATGGAGTTGGAGGAACACCATAGATGGAAGGACATAATATGGTTCTGGGGGTCTTCACCTGCCTTACCCTCAAACTTAGGGATGTCAGAGGGGAGCTTGGTGGGCATGTGAGGCCATGCAGGGTCGTGTCTGATGGGATCATTAGTCAATCTAGCCAGGTCAGGAAGGTTGAGACTAGCCATGAATGGAAAACTAGTAGAAGGATGTGACATACTAGTGGTTGTGACCATGTTGGGCCCAATGCCCCCGAGTGGAGGGGCTGGGTTTGGGATGTTTCCCCCAGGTGGAGGAACAAAAGTGGTATGGGATGGTCCTGCACTGCCAAGGGTAGTGTGAGTCACTGATGAAGTTGGGATGGGTATGCTAGCTACTGGAATGGGTATAGTGATCGGAATGGTAGATGTGGGCCCCATCGAGGGCATACCCAAAGCGGATGTGGTAGCTAGTGTGGTGGTGGATGCTCCACCAATGGTCCCTACAAAGAAAGGGTTGGAAGTCATGCTAGCCATGGGGCTGGTTGGTGCAGTACAAGTGGGGTTCTCAGACTCTGCCTCAGAATCAGTGGTAAAATAAGAGGCATCTAAATCGGGTGACGAAGTTCTATGCCGTGGACGAGTGGAGTCAAGTGACAAAGCTCGAGATCTATGATGAGTGGTATCAAGTGATGAAGATATACATCTATGACAGGTGATGTCAAGTGAACCGTGTTGCGGGGGATCACCCCGGAGGCACCGAGAATGTCTCGGGGACTCAATGGTGACAGATGGTGTCAAGTATCTGGGGGTTTTGTTGAGTGAAAAATAGCTCAAAAACCCTAATGCAACTGAGTGTGCAGAAGGAGAGCGCAAAAAATATGGAACTGAAGCAAACAACCAATTCAAAACACTTACTGTAATAGTTGTGCTACAATAAGTGGAGTATCAACAGAAATGGTCAGAATACCAACAAGCAGTACGTTTCATAGAAAATAAAAATAGTGGACTCGCTAGACCAAAAGGAGGTAAGGGAGCATGCAAACACCTAGCTAAATAGTATTTTGACTCAACCAGACATATCTTCTACAAGGTGATGAAATCCAAGTCAGACAATATGGATAGTAGAGCTAAGTGTCTAAATAGATCCCCCTACCGAGACGGACACCGGGTAGTCAATCCTAGAAGAAAGGCAACTAAGATACCCCGTTCATGACACGTCCAGAAAAGGTGAATCTGCAGTTTGGTTCTATCACCAATGTATCCCCATACGGGTGATACACCGAGAACTACAAAAGGTATCCTTTGGTTACTGAATGGAGTGCGATATTCCACTCAGGCCTCCGGAACTAGTCTGGCTACTTTAGCCCTCCTAAGGGAGATGCCCTCTGATAAACGGGTTGTGACCGTGCCAAAAAGTACTCGGGGATTTTGGTTTCCTAATGTACAACAACTATGTCTCAAGTGTAAGCAACCGAGGGGTGTTATTTGGATGCCTATCCCCCCGATCCTACCTAGCTACAAGATTCTTATGTGTTCCCCAAGTGGGGTTAGAATGTTGGTTGTGTTAAGCATTATTTTAGGGCTCACTTGAATTAGGTGACAGAGTGTGTGCGTGTGAGATGATGAACCCAAGTAAAAGTGCCACGGTGTAGGCAACTTTCTAACTAAAAATAACAATGCAGAAATTAAACTTTGAAATGCAACATTTTCCCTTTTCAATTAAAATGATGAAATTTAAAAAATTATGTCAATGGAACAGAAATAATACTGCAGAAAAAGGCTATAGGGAGGTAAGGCTAGAGATAGGATAGATGGTTGTGTAGGTGCATAAAATATTGTAGCAAAGTACTGCATTCAAACAGGGAAAAAGCGAAGAAAACAAAGACCCCAGGTCTGTGGCAACTCCACGCGGTTGGACCACGGGAAACAGGTCGACAGTCGCAGGCAGATTGTGGGAATATGGCTGAAAGATGCAGGCGGACCTTGGGAAAAAGGCCAAAAGTCGTAGGCGGATAGCAGGAAAATGGCTGAAAGCTGCAGGTGGACCGCGAGAAAAAAGGTCGAAAGTCGCAGGCGGATAGCAGGAAAATGGTTGAAAGCCGTAGGCGGATCACGGGAAAAAAGGCCGAAAGTCGCAGGCGGATAGCAGGAAAATGGCCGAAAGCCACAGGCGGACCGCGGGAAAAAGGCCGAAATTCGTAGGCAGATAGCAGGAAAATGGATGAAAGCCACAATCGAACTGCGGGAAAAAGGTCGAAAGTCATAGGTAGATAGCAGGAAAATGGCTGAAAGTCGCAGGCAGACTGCGAGAAAAAGGGTGAGCAGTCGTGGTTGGATCGCACAAAACAAGCTGAGAGCCGCAGTCAGATCGCAGGTAACAGAATGAAAACTATTGGTAGATCATGGGAAACAGTCTGAGAGCTGTGGTCGGATCGCAGGTAACAATCTAAAAGACGCGGTCAGATCACAACTGCAAGGACAAAAGATGCGATTTATGGCAGCCGAAAGGGACAGCCGAAAGGAAAAAGTAGAAAAATATTGCAGAAAATTAAAAACGTTAAAACTATAACCAGAAATTCAAAGGAACGCTAGGGTTTTCACCCTATCTTTTGCAAATGAGCACCTACTATGGAGAAGGGCCTCCTTAGTAGCAGTTCAATAAACAGTAAATAAAAGCATTAAAACAGTATGAAATTTAACCTAGCATGTGCATTAACATAAATAGCAAAACATGAAAAGATGGTGACGATTTATCTTTTTGTATTAAAAATTACCTCAGATGTAGAGGTTGGTGGAGCCTTTGCAGCAGTCCAATAGGGTTGCTTCCAAGCTCCATTGTTGTTCCTTCTCCTTCTTCCAAAGATGTTTTGGAAATGGGGCGAAAAAGGTTCTCAAGAATTAGCTCCAAGTGGAGAGCTACGGTTTCAAGGGAATTTTCAGTAGCGTAAGGATAGGGATGATTGTGGATGAAAAATGGGGAGCCTCCATCACCTAGTGGTGGAGTGCTGACCCATGGTTTTCGGCACCATATGGTTTAGGTCAGCTGTATAGGGTTTTTGCTTCCTTTTTTCCCTCTTTTTCCTCTTCTTTTTATTATTTTTTATTCCCTTTTTAGAGGGTTTTTGCTATTTTTGGAGGAATTTACATTATTTGGGGGAAAAAGGGGGCTTTTGGCCTTTTGGAGGCTTTTTAATGGGTTTTGTGGCTTTTTGGAGTTTTTTTAATGGGTTTTTTGGCCTTTTGGAGGCTTTTTAATGGCTTTTTAAGGTTTTGGAGGTAAATATGGTAGGAAATATGGACAAATGAGTCATGTAATGAGGGATATGAGGCAGTGAGCACTTTTTGGGTGTTAACAGATTGCCCCTTGGTGTGTGAGGGCATGAGCTCTTTCTATCTCTGAGGAAGTTGTGGGGTTTTTCACCTTTATGGTTTTCCCCAGTGAAACTCTGTGTGTCTATTGTCTCATGTGATTGCTTGGTGTGATTGATATGCATTGTTATACTTCATATGTTGTACATGTTATTCTCTCAGTAAAGATCCTAGAGTATATGTTAATTAATGCTAAAAAATTAACATGGTATCAGAGCTAACCTGAGAAGAAGACATTGTGCAGTGGCAGAAACTAGGGTTTCTTGTTTATTGGGTTTCTCTCCACAGATTTTGGAAAATCAGCAAGGTAGATTGACTCTACTCATTAAGGAGAATCTTTCTGTCCAATCAGAATTCAATTCTGAGCACTTTCAGGTTTGGCCCTAAACATCAGGGTTTCCACAAAAATAGGAATTTCTGAAATCGAAAGACATAGCTAGAAGATCCTTGGAAAAATCGAAGTTTAGAGCTTTGGATCAAGATTTTTGGTTGGGTGAAGCTCTAGGAAACTCAAACCCTAATTCAGGGTCCTCCCTAGTGAATTTAGGGTATTGAAAAGCATTTCTGAAGGGTGAAACTTTGTAGAGCTTAAATTCTGAGCATACCAGGCTGATCAAATCATCAAGGTGCCTCTTTCTATCCTTTCAGAAAATTGAAATTCACATTTTGAATTTTTAGGGTTTCTCTGACAAACCCTAATCCGAGACGAGATCCAGTTTTCAACAAATCAAGTGGTAATACCTAAATATTTTCTATTTTCATTTGAAGTACTCTTTAAGATGTCTCACCACACCAATCTTGACGATAAGCTTGAAGGGGTTGATAACTTCTGAGCATGGAAGTATAGGATTGGGTTAATCCGGGAAGAAAATGAGTTGGACTCTTATATAAGCTCTGAGGTCCCTGTACCAGAAGGAGAAGAGGCTAAATCTCTTCATAAGAAGAACTTGGTCAAGGAAAAGAGGATCATCTCATCCCACATGTGTCATCTCTGAAGACACCCAAGGAGATGTTTGATTCCGTAACCAAGCTATTTGAAGGGAAGAACATAAATCAAAAGATGACCCTGCGGAACCAATTGAAATGGGTAAAGCTTCAGAATGGAGAGACCATTCAATCCTATTTCTCTAAGCTCTCTCAGATCAAGGAACAAATCAAAGCTATGGATGAAATTGTGGATAATGGTGAAGTTGTTATGACCACACTAAATGGCCTACCTAGATCATGGGATTCCTTTATCCAAGGAATCTGTGCAAGAAAGAAATTTGTCTCCTTCAGTAGACTGTGGGAGGAATGTTCACAAGAAGAGGCTAGGCTTGTATCCCAAGAAGAGAAGATGGGAAATGAAGATCAAGCTCTTACAGCACACACCAAGAAAGAAAATTCTAAGAGGGAGCATTCTCATGCCAAGAAATCTTCACACTACCATCAACATAAAGATAAGAAAGATCTTAGATGCTTCACATGAAATGAGAAGGGACACTTTGCTACAGATTGTCCCAAGAAGAAGAAAGAAAACAACTTCAACAAAAAGAAGAACAACAACAAAAGGATATATCATGCTCATGCTACTAAGGATGATGAACCTCCCAGGAAGAAGGCTAAAGCAGAAAGTGATGACTCATCTAGTGAAGATGAATATGTTGTAATATCAGCCCTCATAGGTACTATCTCTCATGGATGTAATGATTGCCTTATTGATAGTGGGGCTTCCAAACACATGACTGGGTTTAAAGAGTATTTTGTGAATCTATCTGAACATGAGTCAACCGATAAGGTGAAACTTGGAGATGATTATCAATATCCTATCAAAGAAAGTGGTGAAGCCTCATACAACCTAGACTCTGGAAAATCCTTGAAGATGAAAGATGTGTTATTTGTACTTGGGCTCAAGAAGAACCTACTCTCCATCTCTGCATTGGATGCAAAAGGCATGATAGTTTCATTTGTAGATGGCCAAGTCATAATGTGGCCAAAGGGTAAAACTATTGATGATGCAATGGTGATTGGAGAGCAAGAGGGAGGATTGTACAAATTGAAGGGACAACCTGAACATGCCATGGTACATGAATCCATGGATCCAAGTGAACTTTGGCATCGAAGGCTTGCAGATGTGCACTATAGAGCACTACCAATTTCAAGTAAAGTTGTAGAAGGTCTTCCTGAAATCATCTCAAAGCATGAAGGTGTTTGCAAAGGATGTGCAAAAGGAAAGAACATCAAGAAGGAATTTCCAAGCAGTGAAAGCAAAGAAAAAGGGATCTTGGAAATTATCCACTCTGATGTATGCAGTCCGATGTCATCCAATTCTCTGAGTGTGTATGTATACTATGTCTCTTTCATTGATGATTTCTCTAGGAACACTTGGGAGTCTACTTCTTGAAAAACAAAGATGAAGTATTTGACAAGTTCAAGGAATTCAAAACCTTGATGGAAAATCAAACTGATAAAAAGATCAAGACATTCAAATCCGAGAATGGTGGAGAATTCACTTCAGGTGTTTTCAAGAAACTATGCAGTGATTAAGGGATTAAGAGGGAGTTGACTACTCCCTAAAATCCACAACAGAATGGAGTTGTAGAAAGAAAGAATAGAACAATCATGGAAGCAGCACAGGTAATGTTGCATGAACAAGATCTGCCTATGTATCTATGGGCAGAAGCAGCTAGGACAATTGTATATGTGCAAAACAGAACACCTCACAAGATATTGGACAACAAGACACCAAAAGAAGTCTTCACTAGTAAGAAACCCGAGGTGAGCCATCTCAGGATATTTGGTTGTCCAGTATACACACATGTTCCAAAGGAAAAGAGGAAAAAGCTAGATCCTTCAGGAAAGAAGGGTATCTTTGTGGGGTACAGTGAAAGCTTGAAGGCTTACAGAATATACTTTCCAGGGTTCAAGAAGATTGATGTCAGCATGGATGTAACATTTGATGAAGACTCAGCTTTCATCAAATCAAGAAAGGCACCTGTTGAAGATCATGAAGAACCAAAGGAAAATAGATTTCAAGATACTACCATGACTGAAGCAATTCCATAAGTAGATCGAGAAATTGAAGATCCACAAGAACCTGTAGATCCACCCCATGAGAAGGACTCTCACAAGAGGAAACCTGCATGGGATAAATATCTCATTCAAGATGCATAAAGGTATGGCATTCTAGAAGAAGAACACAGAGCAAGGAAGAAAACTAGATCACACACCAGTTATGTTCCCTTACTCTGTGACATTATGAACAAAGAACCTTCTAGTTATGAAGAAGCAGTGGAAAAGAAAGAATGGAAGGATACCATGGTCGAAGAGTATCAGTCGATCATGAAGAATGATGTTTGGGATGTAGTCCCAAGACATGAAAGGAAGTCAGTTGTGAATTCCAAATGGATCTACAAGATCAAGCATGCTGCAGATGGCAGCATAGAGAAATACAAAGCAATATTTGTAGCTCGTGGATTCTCCCAAAAAGAGGGGATAGACTATGAAGAAAATTTTTCTCCTGTAGCTAGGTACACTTCCATCAAATCAGTACTTGATCTAGCTGCAGTGATTAAATGGAAGATACACCAGATGTATGTAAAGATAGTTTTCTTGAATGGTGTAGTCGAAGAGGAAGTGTATGTGGAGAAGCCACTTGGTTTTGAGACATATAAAAGGGAGTCATACGTGTGTCGGTTGAAGAAAGCCTTGTATGGCTTGAAGCAAGCTCCTAGGACTTGGTATGGTAGGATGGACAGCTTTATATCAAGTTTAGGCTTTACCAAAAGTAAAGTAGATTCCAACCTTTGCTACAAGGTTGAGGAAAGCAATCCAGTGATACTACTTCTGTATGTGGATGACCTGTTTGTTACAGGAGAAGATAGTTTGATTGCTGATACCAAGAGGAAGCTTGCTTCCGAGTTTGAGATGAAGGACTTGGGGATGATGCACTATTTTCTAGGCATGGAGGTGTGGCAAAGTGCATATGGGATATTACTTGGACAAGGGAAGTATGCAGTAGATATCCTGAAGAGGTTTGGGATGATGTGCTGTAAGGCCATGGCCACACCTATGGCATCGAACCTGAAGCTTATGTGCGATGCTTCATCTGATCTGGTTGATGTCACTATGTATCATTAGATGATTGGGTCCTTGATGTACCTGATGAACACGAGACTAGATATTTTCTTTGCGGTGAACACATTGAGCTAGTTCCTGACAGATCCGAGGAGTGTTCACCTGGTTGCTATAAAGCATATTCTGAGGTACCTGAAGGGTACAGTTGATTATGGTCTCAAGTATGATGTGAATAAGAAGTTTAACCTGCAGAGTTATGTTGATTCAGACTGGGCAGGTAGTGATGCAGATAGGATTGCTTTAGCATGAAGCAATCCTATGTAGCACTGAGTACAGCCAAAGCAGAGTATGTTGCAGCTTGTTTGGCTAGTTATGAGGCAGTATGGCTCAGGAAGCTACTGTCTGAGTTATTTGATGTCCCGTTGGAGGCTACTAGTATATTTTTTGACAACAAGAGTTGTGTGAAGCTATCTGAGAACCCGATGTTCCACGACAGGTCGAAGCACATTGAGATCAAATATCACTATATCAGGGATATGGTGTAGAGAGGAGCAGTGAAGCTCCTGTATGTTGCGACGGATGAGTAGATTACAGATGTGTTGACGAAACCACTAGCTAGAGTGAAGTTTGAATACTTAAGAGAGAGGCTTGGTGTTCTTTAGATTGATGACACTTCGAGGAAGAAGTGATGGACACATTTGTTGGATCCATTCCAAGCATGATGAGAGGAGGATCCTTCACATGGCTATGGATATAAGCGCTGGATGATGAGCATCAGGACGATGCTCTAGTTACTGCTCTGTATATGTATCATGTTGGATGCTTGGTATGATCAGTTGGATCATGTATATGTATATGCATCTTGTATATGTATATGCATCATGTTGGATTCTTGTTATGATCAGTTGGATCATGTATTTGTGTATGTATCCGTTGGATACATTATTATGATAAGGTAGATCATGTATGATGATATGTATCAGGTAGATACATGACATGCATCAGGAGGATGCCTTGACATGATCAGGTGGATCATGAATGATGAGTTCGAAGACACAGATGCACAGTTCATTTTCGACATGGTGGTAGATGTGTTCTCCCATGTGCATTGATGTAAGTGCATAGCCTTTGCAACATGGTTGTAGATGTGTTCTCCCATGTGCGTTGATGTAAGTGCAGAGCCTTTCCGACATGGTGGTAGGTGTGTTCTCCCATGTGCATTGATGTAAATGCAGAGCCTTTCCGACATGGCAGTAGATGTGTTCTCCCATGTGCGTTGATGTAAGTGCAGAGCCTTTCCAACATGGTGGTAGATGTGTTCTCCCATGTGCGTTGATGTAAGTGCATAGCCTTTCCAACATGGTGGTAGATGTGTTCTCCCATGTGTGTTGATGTAAGTGTAGAGCCTTTCTGACATGGAGGTAGATGTGTTCTCCCATGTGCGTTGATGTAAGTGTAGAGCCTTTCCCACATGGTGGTAGATATGTTCTCCCATGTGCATTGATGTAAGTGCAGAGCCTTTCCGACATGGTGGTAGATGTGTTCTCCCATGTGCGTTGATGTAAGTGTAGATCCTTTCCAACATGGTGGACATGTGTTCTCCCATGTGCATTGATGTAAGCGCAGATCCTTTTCAACATGGTGGTAGATGTGTTCTCCCATGTGTGTTGATGTAAGTGCAGAGCCTTTCCGACATGGTGGTAGATGTGTTCTCCCATGTGCATTGATGTAAGTGTAGATCCTTTCCGACATGGTGGCAGATGTGTTCTCCCATGTGCATTGATGTAAGTGCAGAGCCTTTCCGACATGGTGGCAGATGTGTTCTCCCATGTGCATTGATGTGAATGCTGAGCCTTTCTCGGGTGGTCGGAGGAAATTCATTCCATGCCGGTGAGTGTAAGTGTTGTGTTTTGTGCATCTAGACTATGCTTCGCGAACAATGACCAGTATGATTATGAGTATCAGGATGATACACCATGGTCATGGACAAGTTGTGTAGTTACATGCAAAAGATCCTGGGAGATCTGATAGGTTGAGCAGTATGCTCTTAATCAGTCGTGGGATGCTATTTCAAGGTTTTGTTGATGCATGTAATCAGTCCTGAGGATTCCACAATATGTCCAGTGATGATGAACACCTGCAAATGGTGGGCCTACATCCTATATGAAAAAGGACTCGCTCTATAGAACTTCCTATGATGAGTAGATCGGAGATTGATTGAGATAGCAGCAGCAGTGATGATGACGATGATTCGATGACAATGATCCAGTGACGATGATCCAGAGAAGAAGATTTGTGCTAGCAGATCTGTGTCGAGAAATACCTTCCTAGTTAAGAGGTAGTGTTGATGTATATGTAACTTCAGAATGTATTTCACTTATGTATATTGTACTCCTATAGAGATGTTATTATTCCTCTATACGGAAATGTTGTCATTTGTATTGACAAGTGTCGCAAGTGTCGTAACTTGCTGTGATGGGTTATTAGACCACCAAGTGTGCGGCAGGCCCCGATTAATGTAACCATGGGCTATTAGACTGAGTTAGACAAGTTGGCCATGTTAGTTTATTCGGCAGGACAGGACAAGTATAAATAGAGATCGGGAGATCTCTATTTGATTATCTCATTACTCACTCTTACATCACTTGGAAAGTGGCGCACTAGTTGAGGAGGAGGAGTAGCTACTAGTAGAAGACTATCTCTTGTATTTGGTTGTATCATTGCTCTTTCTATCTCTGAGGAAGTTGTGGGGTTTTTCACCTTTATGGTTTTCCCTAGTGAAACTCTGTGTGTCTATTGTCTCATGTGATTTATATGCATTGTTATACTTGATATGCTGTACATGTTATTTTCTCAGTAAAGATCCTAGAGTATATGTTAATTAATGCTAAAAAATTAACACAAACAATGTGCAGTTTTCTCTACATGCTATATGGTCAGGCATTACCATGTGGCTTGAGGTTGAATAAGGAGGATGAGGCCCTAGATGTTTCAAAATAGTCCCTTAATTGATGCACAAACAACAAATGAAATATCCAATACATGGATCAACGCTCTCAAAAAATGATAGCTAAAAGAGATGTCTAAAATGGATTTCAAAAGACAGTATAAACCCTCTTCCTCGGTTAGAACCCTTTTCTTAACACAATTCAGCCCCTATGCTGAAGTTTGACATGTGATGCTATAGGAAAACCCTCTTTATCTTTTAAATTTTGACTGATGTACCATTTTCCTTGATGGAAAGCTACTAAAGATCTATGTCAGATATGCCCAAAATAGTGCATGTGACCAGAATGCCCCTTTAGGTCTTTATTAAAAGGAAATTATACTAAGAAAACGATTCTATAGTACTACCCATAAATCAAAATTGAGGTTTATTGCTGCTCTCCATTGCTCCAAACAACGCAGAAGATAAACATTAATGGTTGTTTCAACCATAGGTCTTTCCTAGACTCTATAAGGTTTATTTTTTAGGGTGACCTTCATATTTGTCATTGTTTCTTGGGATATGTCATAAAATACTTATGAGAAAAGGGATACAAAACTCAAACCCTAAGCTGATAAAGAGATCAGAAAGTGAGCTTCTGCTCTAAGCCACTTACTGAAATCAAACCAACAAGAAGACACCCCAATAAGTGTAGAAATATTCATTTATGAACGGAATTAGCATCAGTTGAATCTAATCTCTTGTACATATTTATGTCATCCCTGGACTTTGGTTCAGAATAGAATATCCCTACGATGTAAGTGCAACAGGTCAAATCCATTTATTCTATTACAAAAAATCGGTCCCAAGTACCAATGATATCATCTCCACTCATTCAAATGTGTACCTATATATTTAGGTATTTCTCTCTATACTCTTGTTACAAGATCAATTCCAGCTGGTTGTTTAAAAGTTTATGCTACACCTAGACTATGGTAATCTTTCCTCTTTCTAGATCATTGACATTTTTTTCAAATATAAAACCAGAGTTTGGCTTGTTCATCAAATTTGAGTGCATGTGGATAATGAATTCACATGTTGATGATGTGATATGCTATAGGATCCCTCACAAACCCTAAATAGAGAGTATATGAGAACCACCCCTTCCCCCCACCCTATTTCCCTTACACCTCCCATTGAGCATTTAAAAGAATTTGGAGATCATGGAGCTGCAGTGAGGAGACTTGGATTGAGAGTGAGCTTAGAGTTGATTTGGCATTGTTTTTGGCCTACTTTCTGTGATTTGCTAGTTACATAAGTGATATACTTATCATCTATAAAAAAACTACAACAAATAGGAATATGATTAACGATTCTTTTCCACCCACCTCCAGCCCTAGCATTGGAACTCAAACTCAATTCATCATTGATAGCCATTGGAAGAAGCAATACAAATATTCAACTTTTGAATACATGGCTGGATATGTTCGATTTAAATATTTTGAAAAAGAGATTGTAAGTTTTCAAGTCCCTTGTTAAAGTTTTTGGATGATGGATGGGGATAAATTGTCCATGGGTTTCATTTATAAGGCCATGGATCGAGCCAAAGAATAAACATGAGTAGCATACAAGGATAAAAGAAAAAAGTATGTACCTATCTAGAAGATCACTAATAATTGTTGGAACAATCAACTATGGCCTATACCTACAATTGGATATTTCCCAAACCCAACATACCATTACAAAGCCATATTGAACTCTAGAGAAAAACATCTAGTGTAGGTCAAAAATGGATTGTACACTTACCTAGAAAACATTGTCTGTGATTAAAAAATTCTAAGATATCATACAACAATGGATCCTTTTGGAGGGGAATAGTCATTATATGAGCCTTTCCAGAAATCATCCTACTCCTATTTCCCAAAACATTCACTCTAGAATCGGCTTTAGTTTAGCAGATATATTTTTATGAAACTGGTTTAAATCCAGTAGCTCAGTTGTAGTGTGCTTTTGCTGTGAGTCAGTCACTAATTCAATTCTTATGGTACTACTACCATATATACCCAAAGTCTCATATTAGAACTAAACTATTGTTCTTTTAAAACTGATCCAGAGTGTAATCCAGGATGGATCTTTAGGATGTTTCTATTCTAATTACATTATTTACTCGCTTTACATTGGATCCATTCGCCGTGAACTCGATTGAAGGTTTGAAAGTGACAATCTGTTACTGTATGCTTTAGGTTATGTGAGGGTGGTGAGCTGCTAGAACGGATCCTTTCAAGGTATGTGAATTTAGAGTTGCATTTTAATTTTCAAGGCATGTGCTATTGCATTTTTTTCTTTGGGTTTGGGTTCCGTTTCTTTATTCCTCTTCTTTAAACATGTTCATTTTTTGGCTTCTAAGGTTTAGATTTTTTGGTGTTGAACTATACTGAAAGTTATGCAGATTTTTTAATTCTGTTTTGTGGTCATTTGTTGGACATTAATAAAATTATTTTATTCTATCTTATCTTACTGCTCAAATTAATAGGTAAAACATGGATGATTCATTTTTATTTTTTTAATTAACTGAATGAATAATGTTTCTTTCTGCTTTGATTTTGCACAGAGGAAGAAAGTATTTAGAAGATGATGCAAAAGCTGTTGTCGTTCAAATTTTAAATGTTGTATCCTTTTGTCATCTTCAGGGTGTGGTTCATCGAAATCTCAAGCTAGAGGTATCCTCTTACTAATATTTTCTTTTACTGTCCTTTTTTCAGAAACTATAATATGAGACCTCAAGCCAAAGTAATTCTACACCTAATTTTAATAACCATATTTCTTTAAATTACTGGTGATGATATTTTTCTTAATTGCCAATTCTTGTTATAGGACTTGGATGAATATGAATTGCATCATGCTTCTGTAATTACACTTATTTACCTCCATCTCTATTTTATTTATATTTGCAATGAAGCAACAGATTGATTATGTGATTATTCCCACTAACGCATTATGAAAAATAGGATTTATGCTATGTAAACTAATGTTGCTAGTGAAGAATATTAATTTTTTCTAGAATGTTTCAATATTTCCAAGTTAGATAACTGTGAGACCTCAAGATGATGTTATCCCACACCCAATCTTTATCACCATATCTATTTGCATTACTGGTAAGGAGGCTTTTCTTATCTACCAATTCTTGTTATTAGAGGCCTTAGAAGAAGATGAATTACATCAAGTATCTATAATTGTTATTGTGTACCTCCACCTCTACTTGATTTTTTATTTGCTACAAAGCAAGAGATTGATTCTGTGATGATGCCCATTTACACACTATGAAAAATAGGATTTATGATATGTGAAATACAAAGTGTTGATATTCCGTAAATAATATTATAGTTTTGTAGTTAGCTTTAACATTTCCAAGAAACTATAAGTGGGGAGTAATACCTCAAGCCTAAAGTATATCCAAAACCTAATCTTTATCACCATATCTACATAAATTACCAGTAATGAGACTTTTAAGTTTTTCCTAATTGCCAATTCTTGTTATAAGAGGCCTTAGATGGACATGGATTGCAGTCATGAATCTGTAAGCCTGTATCTACTTCCACCTCTATTTGTCTTGTATTTGATTTAAGACAACGAATTGATTCCTTGATAATGGCTACTGACTATGGAAAATGGGATTCATGATATGTGAAATAGTGTTGATAATTTTTTATGAATATTAATATTTTAGTCAGTTCTAACATTTTCTAGTGGAAAGGTTGTGGCCTTAGCTCATCTTCAACTTCTTGATAGTTTTCATTCTAAAAATTATTTTCATGTGTACCCATACTGACTTTAGAAAACAAACATGTATTGCTGCAACAGAATTTCCTGTTCACTACCAAGGATGAACATGTGGAGTTGAAGGTTATAGATTTTGGCTTGTCAGACTTTGTTAAGCCAGTTATATTTCATCACATGGAATATTGGTAGTTGATATGAAAACTTTCTTCACTTACCAACAATACGGAATTATCTGTTAGTGAAGCTAATAGTACTTGCATTTGACTTTTGGCAATATGTGCATATGAAAGATTAAATGATATTGTAGGTAGTGCATACTATGTTGCACCATAATTTCTTCACAGGTCTTATAGAAGTAGATGTGTGGAGCATCGATGTTATTGTATACATCCTTATTTGTGGTAGCCGACCTTTCTGGGCTCGAACCGAGATTGGTATTTTTCGAGCTGTTTTGAAGGCTGATCCAAGTTTTGAGGAAGCTCCTTGGCCTACTGTGTCTTTTGAAGCAAAGGACTTTGCCAAACGTTTGCTTAACAAGGATATGCATAAAACAATGATTGCCTCGCAGGCTCTCAATGAGTAGTGTACTTTTCAATAAGCTCCTATTGTGTTGAGTTTTGTCTTTCTAAATATATTGTAATTTAGTACTGACTCTGTTTGACATTCTACAACCCACCCCTGGATAATTAATTCTCACAATGTCAAGATTCCTTTGGACATTCTAATCTATCGGCTTGTGAGGGAATATCTACATGCATCAAGTCTTCGAAGAGCAGCACTGAAGGTACTTCTCTTTCATGTTTGAAGAGTGCAATAGTAATGTTCTCTCTATAAGTTACTAAGTAGTTCTATTCTGAAATTTTATGAGGTCTAGAGTTTCCATGTCCATTGCCTTTATCTATACCATATATCCCTCCATTTGGTTGATGGCTGATTAAGTGAGGTGTTAATGCATGCATTTTAGAATTAGAATATTAGATAGAAGCTTTGTTTTTGAACTTATGACTATAATGGATCTATAATCAATTCCACCACAAGCACAACCACAAGAACGAAAATAATTAGAAGAGTCCCTTTTAGTGTCACTTAAGAGTTCTGATGGCACTTTGTACTAGGGGCAAGCATTGTTAAGTCTTCGTGATACCATATAGCCCTCCATTTGTTTGGTGGTTGGTTATAAGTGGGTGTGAATGAATGTTTTTTAAAATTGTGATAGAATCATTATTTTTTAATTTATGACTATAATCACTGTATACTCAATTTCAACACAAGCACAACCACAAGAAAGGAAAAAACTGTAAGTGCCTTTTCAAGGGTCTGAGTTTTGATGGCACTTTGAACTGATACCACTCTCTTTTGTTTCCTAGTGGTAGGATACTTTTTTTCCATACGCAAGTTATTTTTAGTATTTTACATACCCTAATTGAAACCTAGCATTAATTTAGGATTTTTAATGTCTCTAACCTTAACTGTATATGTTTTATTGGTTGTAGTAGAGAATTTAGTGATTTCCTCAATGATGCATTTTAAAATTTTAAACATTGCTTCACCTGAATCATGACATACTTTCAAAAGATTTTGAAATTTTGTATTTATTGGACTAAAGTTATTGGGAGCGAAGGTAGACACAAATGAATGTAAGGTTTATTAAGCTTGACCATCGTTACCAGACTGGGCCGACTTTACTAGGAATTGATGATTTGACTAGACTACACCCCTAAACTTGGTCGGTTTGGTTCAGATCCAACCAGACTGGGACAAGATCAGTAAAACTGTTTAGGCCTCGGCTAATCCAATCAGTTCTAGAAAAAACTTGGCTAGGCTTGACAGGTCAAACTCAGGTTGTAACTTGTTTCATACATCAGGTGGCACTAATCTTACTGTCATTCACATGGATTATGCTGAAATCCTGAAACAACCTCTGAGCGGATTGCTAAGCAAACCTAGTAGGCCCAAGAGCCATAAATTTTGGAGGATGAATTCATTTGGTTGTAGCAAACCACTAAGGCAGGGAAAGGGTGTGGTGGAGGGCCTCTAGTCTGCACTCATGCCTAGGTTTTTATATTTATTATGTTTTATCATATTTTGTCATATGATTTCAAACTTGACTATTGACAATGTATAGATCAAACATTGTCCATTTTGGTTTATAACCAATGTTCCACCAAGTTTCCAGGACATGTGGGCATGGGAGCAGGAGCAGCGAAATGCACATGGGGCACGTGTGAAGACCACCCCCAAATTTTAGGAAAATTCATGGGGGGTGGGGGGGACATTGGGGTCCCCATCTCCAAAATTATTAAAAATATATAAATCCCGACATATTAACATAACAATGCCTTATCCCATCACCATTTAAATACTAAATACTAAATTCATCATTTTCCAATGTAAACATGATCGTTGATATGATTTATCATATTTCAGTATTTGAATTTCACATATTGGGATCTTATTCTTCCTATGCCCCTCTCCTCTAGGCTCTAGCCCTTGCTTCTACCTTAAATCTTGAATTTGATCTTCCAAGGACATTAGTCAACACCCTACAATTTTGATGAAACATCCTAATCCAAGCTTTAAGATAAGGTAGAAAATTTCAAAAAGCTTCCCATGCTTAAAAAATGATTTTGCTTGAGGGAAGGGTACATTTTTATTAAGGTAGTGATAGAGGAGTTCAACAATCAACACAACCAACATCATGGTACATAGAGGGGTTGATGTGCTTGATTAAATGCCAATCCCATACCCTCATACATGGTAAAATTCAGTGGAAACCTTACAATCCTGAAATTCTGAATACTGTTAAGCTTGTTGAATTCTAAATGGTTGTAGTCCTTTCCATTAAACATGCCATTCCAAATGTTGGTTCCTTTTTGTAGGTGCTACACATTTCATAGATATTTTGGTTGGACCCTTGGAACATATTTGGCCTTATTCTTTCCCACAGTCAATTTCATGTTAGCAATTACCTGAGCATATTGGATCCTAATCTTGTATAATAGGTCTAATTTACTCAAGTCTTCCCTACATATTTCTCTTGTCACACTTTCATACATGTCATCAGGAGCAATTTCCTGTTCTCCATTACATCTTTCAATAAGAAATTTTCTGTCTTTTCTTATTCTTCCCAACTATTCCTCAGGCACTACCATCATAAAGCATAGGTAAATACTAAATAGGTACTTCTTGCATAAGGATACAATTTGTCTTTGAGTGTTAACTATCTATATGTCAATGTTTCTAGTCTTCAATGAATATTCAAAAATATTTATTTCCTAACTACTGCTTTATTTTCTTAGTCCAGTATTGGAGCTCCGAATTATATTGTAGGAGATATGAACTCAAAAACATAGTAATTACTATATTCTCATTCGTTTTCTAAGATATAGTATTAAAAGACAACTTCAAGTTTTTTTAAATGCTACATATATTACTTTGGAGGTCAAATTAGTACATAAGGAAATATAAAATTTACATCACACAAACAATAGGGGGACAGGAAAATCCTGCCTCATAAAATAAAAAAAGGAAAGGATATGCACACGCACCAAGAGAAATATACTCAACATTATGGTGAGAGACACTGAGTTTGACTCTTACAAGCATATCCAATTTCTACTTAAATATCCTCACTTTGACAAGGCTAAAAGAAGAGGGGTCCTGAAATGTAACTTTACAATTTAGTACACTGACTTCATACATAAAAGCAATAGCAATCAGCTATGTAGAATGCCACAATTATTTGCAGCTATCCCACACCATCCAAGTATCACCAAAAGGGAGGGTCTTTCCATGAAAGTAGGGTAATAAAAAAGAAGTGGTATTCATGTTGAGAGTCGATACCATGTCCAAATCACCTACACAACTTTACATCTCTAAACAATATGCACCATTGTTTCACCATTGCTAGATTCTTTCACGCTTGCTCTATGAAGTCGACCCTTGTTGGATAAGAAACCACCCCCAAAATTTGTGCTTAGAAGCAAAATGTGATTTCTACATGGACTGGCATCTCCTTAACCAATATACTTTGGGATCTTAATTCACACCCCATCTATGTTAAAGTAAGGGACAATGTCAGTGATTTTCCATACATATAATAAAGATCCTTGGTCACATTGATGTAGAAATGATTTCCTTTTCTACATCTGCAATCTCTCCATTGTGGACCAGACCCATGTAAGTGCATTTTAAAACAGTACCCACTGAGAACCATGCAACAAAGGTCCTCTAACACAAATTTATTCAAACCAGTGAGCTTATGGACCTAATTATGAGCTCACCCTATATGGCATTTCCATTTCTCATGGTACCATAGATCCTTAAAAAAGAAGGACTTTCCTAGCCAATAATTTTCTAGCAATCCTAAACAAGAGACCAAGCTCTGATTCATAGTGGCAATTTTGCTCTATCCACACTTACATGTTATATACATCAACGGATTTTGCATATTTGGTTCCCAATGGTTTAGATTGACATTATATATATAACATTCTTAGCACTAATTCCAAGAAAGGTATACACAACCTATCTAGCACTAGGCTACTTCTGGATGCCCCTAGTACTTGGGGATGCCACCTTTGAGTACCTAAGGTGTCCAATTTCAATAGAAAACATACCCAATTGCATACCCTGCTGATCATTGTTATCAAAACTGGAAGCACAACCAGCCAAAGGTCAAATCAGGACCAAACTAGGAATGGTTAGAAAACAAGGTTGAAGAACCAATCTACTAAAAAAAATACATTAAAATAATGCAAATTATAATTATATATATCGTATTTGTTTAGTAGAATGGTCCTTTGATATGTATTTAAATGAAAGAATGTGGGGTTCCTATTCCTTCTTGATGCCATCTCACCATAGACTTTGGTTTGTAGTGGAGTTCATTCTTTCTACAAGTTCTAGTTGGTTAAACAAATCATTTTCTTCTAAAAGTCTATATGTAGTTAAAAATTCATGTTGAATTCCTCCCTAAAACAATTTTAGTGTTTTGATCATATTTTTAAAGTCTTTTAAAAAACCTTATCATTTCCACCTTCAACTGGACTTGATCATATTTTAGTCATTTTCTCTAAGACATTCATCTTATTTCCATCCTTGGACTATCCCTCCCATTATCATTTTTAATGCTTCTCCATATCAGAGTTAACCACATTTTTTTCAAACTTGATTGGGGCATTTATAAATGTCAACAACATATAATCTTGTTGGTCTATAGTAAGATTCTTCACTTTTTGAGGACAAAATATTCCACCCTCATAGTTTATATATACCAATACTTGCTAATCAAAAAACCTATTGATTCTTTACATTATTGCAACATCACATCACATCAAATAGTCTAATACCAAGCTTTTATATTCTCAAGTATATACTAGGTAAATAACTGGAATACTATGAAAACTATTAATTACTTTATACTAGGAGACATGATTTAATGGTTCTTGGGTGGAATGGCATTTGTTGCATATCATAGAAACAAAATAGTTTGCTGCAATTCTCAAAATATTGGCTGCATGGCAGAATCCATTATCAATGTTAAAAGTACAGTTTGCCTAGGAAATTTGAAGTGATTGGTGTATCTTTCTCTATCTTTCCTTTTGAGGGAATTTTGCGGTTGTCTTTGTTTCATATTTTAGGAATGAGGTTGAAGGGAATTTGGTTACGTGTGAAGTAGAATAAAAATGATGTATTTCTTTAAAGAAAGGACCACTATGCCTTGTGTAGAAGATGCACTCTGAACTATGTTGCATAGACCCTTTCATGAGTTTTAACCAAAGTGTAGCGAAGGATGCGGACATTAAAATGATAATCGAAAAGGTAGTTGACATTAAAATGATAATGTAACTTAGATTTTTGGGGAGTCATGCTGCATAGAGATCACAAAACCACAACATATGTGCCTATCATGTGTTGGTCAGTGTAATGGCACATTGAGATGAGCTGGAGTCTCCAGCAGCAGGAAGCAGTGGTGCTGAGGTGATCCAACTTTGTTGTACAAGGCTGATCCAACTCTGTTGTACACCTCTATAAACTGCCACCAATGCTTGCTTGCTGTTGGAAACTGTGCAGTATGAATGTGCTATGGCTCTATGTTCTTGATGTCCGTTGTGCAGCTCAGTTACACTATCTTCTTATTGTCAGTAACCTTTGCTAGCCCTTGGTGCAAATCGCAAGAGGAAATTTATTCATAATAATATTTGTACTTGACAATCTATACAACACAGTTTATTTTTCCAGTATATCATCAATAAAATGATTGTTCCTTTCTTCTAGGTATACATCATTTGTACTCTACCTACAACATACTCAAAATTCAATTCAGTTGACGTTCCTAGTATGAAACAGTCAGCCAGGAAATTCACTCAAAAGGAATACAGAAAATGCTCCAAGGGTTATGGCATGTAGCCAATACTTTAAGAATAGTATATACCTCATTGGTTCTTTGAGAGTGCGGGCTTGAACACACTTGGGTATGTTGTAGGTAAGAGTACAAAATATTATATCCCTTAGCAAAAAGATCTCATGCCTTAACTCTCAAGTAGCAGAGATTTGAAAATGACTGAATGGAATGACACTAATGTTACAATTAGAAATTTGTTTGAAACAAGCATGGATGATGAAAAAATTGAGAAGAGTCGTCTTGAATATCTAAAACAAGAGTATGAGGAACTACAGAATAAATACTGTAGTGTAGTTGAAAATTCAAGTACACTATAGAAATCTTAGTTGGAAAGGAACCATCTTATTCAAAGATGGAACAAATCCTTGATAATCTTGATATGCCAACATCAATGCGATCAACTGATCCATAATGTCAGATTGAATGGCTCAACAGAGCACTAACTCAGGCCCAACAAGATGCAACTTGTTTTAAGCATGAAATTGATAAAGCTCAAAGAATTGTTGATTTATCTGCATTGAACTACAGGACTCAAAGAGGAGAATAGAAAGCCTAGAGGAGAATCTTTTAAAGTAAACCATGCAAAACAAGAATATGTGAAATTCCTCAAGGACCTTAATTCTAAATTTGAATCTCTAACCAAGCAAGTAGTTCAAGATGCATCCTAGGAAGAGTGTTTATGTGATGATCAAAGTATGAGTGGGTCTCCTTTATAATTTACATATTATGATTTAGGACAACAATTCCCTCATCAAATTGTAAATATCTTAGGAATTTAGGAGGTGCTATAATCCCCTGACATTCTCCTCGAACAAGGATTTCTTCTTGGCAATTGGGGACAACTTTATTCTTTTGCAAGGCTGCTATTCTTCCCTCTGTTTTATGCCTGTCTTCATGGACCACATTTCTTCCATACAAAGATTCTAGTTGTGTTCTTCCATAATTGAATTTGTTTTTTACTTGCTTACTTGGAAACTCCTACAACAACATGAATTTCTTCTCAAACAAAGGAAAATTCCCCCAATATTCCATCCTCTTTAGAGAACATGTGCATGAAGCTTTCTTTCCCTCTACAATAACAAGCAGTCTTCCAAAATGACTCCCATATATCAAAGCTCAAGAAAGGACTCCCTTGCTAAGTGTGTGTACATAATCTTTGTGAGTGTTGCACATGGTCTTTGTGAGTACTACAAACATAACCATGAGCCGTTAGCCTCTTAATAAACCTAGTTGAAACAACTTCCCACCCATTGTAGAGTTGCACAAACCCAAACATTCCCCCCTGTAATAAATCTAGGCACAGGTCTTCGAATGATATTACCAACACCATATCTTCATATAACACCAATCCTTCCTCTTGCGTGTCAAGATGGAGTCAATCACAAAATCAAAATCTCAAAAATGTGTCATTTTTCATCACATTTTTGGATGAATTTTCTATTTTCCCTACAACAAATGATCAATTTGGACATGGTTTGGATGTCTAAGCTTATTTATGGATAAAACTAAGTTAACTAGGGAAGGAAAAACAACATGATTAAAATTTCAAAAAACATTTGAGGGACTTTTAGGTAGGTGATGCTTGCCCAGTCTGATTTTGTATCTATATGAATTATTGTCCCATTCCAAAACAATCTGGCAGGAAACATAACATGCTCCAAATGAGGGAAGCACCCAAGACAACATGTTATCCTTGGTTTACTCCATTATTTATTTAAATTTATGGTTTTATAATGATTTTTTTCTTATGTTGGCAGGTTGTTTATGATGTTACTGATCAGGAGAGTTTCAATAATGTGAAGCAATGGTTGAATGAGATTGATCGCTATGCGAGTGAGAATGTCAACAAGTTTCTTGTTGGAAACAAATGTGATTTGACTGCTAATAAAGCTATTGATTATGATACAACCAAGGTAATGTTAAATGTTGAGTAGTTTTGGCATCATGTGCACTGCTATGTGTTTCACTATATGCATCATCGTCATTGACTTGACGAGGATTTAAATATGAGTGTGTCTTGAAGTTGTTGGTGCTCTGTGTTTTGTTAATTGCAACACTATGGCAATTTGCGGTCTTAAGTTCATTGACTTGGCTTGTAGATTTTTTTTTATTAATCTCAACGGTTAGTTTTTTTTGTCACTTTTCAGTCTAAATTTTTCTTGACATGCTTTGTCAATCTTGTTCTTCAAGGCATTTGCTGATGAGATTGGCATTCCATTTTTGGAGACAAGTGCGAAGAATGCAACACATGTGGAACAGGATTTCATGACCATGGCTGCTGAGATAAAGAACAGGCGCACTTTTTTGTCATGATGTTTTCCAACCTTTAACAAGCACCGATATTATACAATTGTGATGGTAGATGTTTGTTTGAAAACCTAATTTTAATTGTGTGTAATGGTGTAAACCTGTGTCGGCAAATCCTAATGAATCTGATTGAGATTCTATTTTTTCTATGATCCTATTGTTTTATGATAAAGTTAAGTGGCGATACATAATTCAAATTACATGTCGCGACTATTAGTAATCTTTTTGGTTTAAGACACGTTCCTATTGTCTGTTTTATTGAGCATAGCTGATATAACATTGTGAAAATATTGGTTTTTCAGGTCGTGATAGAGTGTTGTAACTATATACCTTGTCCATTCATTGCTTTGAAATCAACACTATAGATGAACTCGCAATTTTTTATGGCCAAGTGAATTGTATATAGAAGTTTGTATTTTGCAAGCATATAAATACTCATGCCTATCATGTATTTATTTGAAATTTTTGTTGCATATGTATCAAACCTTCATCTATATTCTATTATTGTTTGCTTGTTTACTTGTGTGGGAATTAATGTATGACTTGTCTCTGTTCTAGTGACTCAGATGTTTAACATCAAATTTGATAAGCCTCATTGATTACATTTGAAAAGGGGCATTAAAGAACTACATCCCACACTCTACTTGTTATTCCTAAACAATTTATTTGTACAGCCATGGATTATTGTACTCATGCATAGTTTGTAAGATCATTCTTCTTTGAATTTTCCTCATTGTCATAGCTGAAATGCTATATATTAGAATTATTTTAGTACTTTAAGCATTATTCTTAAATATGTTTGACATTCATTTTTTTCCCATGCAAAATTTGTTTGAATATCATCATTGTCAAGCAATAACAACTTCTTAAAGGGTGCTAGCTCAATGGTAGAGCACCTTCCTAATTATAGGCAAGAGATTGGTGGTTTGATTCCTCCACACCCTATCATAAATTAGCGACTAAGAAAACGACTAAATTTGCATATATACGACTATTAGTAGCTAATTTCCAGTATCTTATAGCGTGAATAACGTTTAGTTGTATTTAGCTTAGTCATTAATATGTTACCATCTAGTAGTTTATTTAGTCATATATTTGGTCATTGATTGTGACAATCAATGACTAAATCAGTGAGTATAAATGACTTAATCAGTGACTCTCAATGAATAAATCAATGACTAATAAGTCAAGCAATTAATGACTAGTGAAGTACAACTAGAGATAAGATAGTGGAAATCAGATACTATTAGTCACATACTCAAAAATAGTCGTTTATAGTCAAATTTTAGTCATTAATTTCTCATTTTGTACTAGTGACATCCATATTTTTTTTTTGTACTTTAATTTTTTTTTTATAATTATATTTTCCATATCTTTACCTTCACCTATGTCTTCTCCGTAACTCAGTACAATTGATTGGGCTAAATTCCTAGTAGTGTTTATTAACTAGTTGCATTGATTTAGCTTGAAAGAATCATCGTTTATGAGAAATTTTATTACGTGAAAATGAAAATTTATTTGATTGTATGTGCATGATTAAATGTATGTATAATCACTTTAGGTTCACTTTTTGGTTCATTGGCAAGGTTATGTATTGAATTCCTGCAAGACTAGTTTTTTTATGTTAAATACTAGTTAATTAGTCTTGTGGAGTCAATAATTTTCGTAATTGTTTTATTTAATTAATTCGAAAATGATAATTAGGTATCATTTACATGATATTAGGTGTTAATTATCCATTTGTATTGATAAATTATTATTAGGTGATAAAAAAATGAAGTTATGTTAAGAGTCGTCAATTATGCGTTGTGTCGATAAGTGTCAAAATTAGTAGACTAATTACTAGTTAATCATGATTAAGTGAAAACGACATTTTTAGGTGAAAGTAACCTATGTTATGGCTCGGTATGGATGAATAATGATGTTATATAGTGTTGGATAATATTTTCCAAAATTGGTTCAATTTTCTTGATCAGTTATGAATTTTATTTTAATTTATTTGGACTTATTGATATTTTGTCATAATTAAATTGTAGAAAATGAACTTAAATATTTATAAACTTATTCCATTGTGATAAAATATTATAATTAACCCTATATATATAATGATATGTCCCTAATACCCCTTGATATCCTCGGGGGACATTACATCTTTCACATCTTGAACTTTAGATTTTCCTTTTAAGGGGGATGTGATAGATGGAGGCTGGTACCCATAAATGGTGACATTTTTTATGATGTATAGAAGGAACTATTGTACCACCATTATGCCAAGGAAAAATATTTCACCCATTGTGTTTGTTTATCAAATTCAAATCAATTAAGACAACCATTGAAACATTTGTTTACTATTTCAGTTTTCCCATCAGATTGAGGATGATAAGATAAACTGTGATCCAACTGGGTACCCAAGCAAGAAATTAATTCTGTCAAAAATGTACTAGTGAAAATTGGATATCTATCACTTAAAATAATATTTGTATTTCCATGTAACTTCTGTACTATATCTATGAAGGAGGCAACAACCACACTTGCATTAAAAGGGTGATAAAGTGCACAAAATTGTGCATACTTCATGAGTCTATCAACAAACACGATACTAACATTCTTCCCTTCTAACTTGGGTACTCATGTGATAAAATCCATTGATACTTCCTCCCGGTGCTCTAAAGGTATGTCCAAATTTTTTAAAAGACTTGAGGTCTTAACTGATTCAACCTTATTTTGTTGGAAAACCAAACATGGTTCGATGAAATTCTGAACATCAGATTTAAGACCTTCCCAAATAAATTCCTTCTTAATCCTATGGTAGGTTTTCAAGAATCTTGATTTCCCACCTATAGGATAGGTGTGTAATTCAAAAAGGACCTTTTGTTTGAGTTGGGATTTCTTGCATATATATAAGTGGTCCTTTTCCCATAATGAATCATTTCTATGCAAAAGTATTTGATACGCTATGATCCTTCCGTACCTTTTGTTTGAGCATCCACATAGCTATGTCATTTTTCCATTCTTCCCTTGGTTTTACCACCCTATTAGGTTTATAATGGAAATCAAACAAATTACTGACCCAACATCCTCATCTTTTCTGGAGAGTGCATATGCTACCACATTATTTTTCCTTTTTTTATAGATGATTTCAAATTCATATCCCAAAATCTTTGTTACCCATTTTTGTTTCTCTTCTAAAGATAGTATATGTTCCAAGAAGTATTTAAGACTATCACTATCTGTTTTGACCTTGAAGTGCCTCCCTATTAGGTATGGATTCCATTTCTTAAGTGCATGTAGTGTTTCCATCATTTCTTTCTCATAAATGGGTTTTGTAAGTTCTTTCTCTTGATTAGTTGACTTTTGAAAGCAAAGGGGTGTCCTTCTTGCATTAGAACAACACCAATGCCATTTCCTGAGGCATCACATTACACAATAATTTTTTTTGTGAAGTATAGTGTGGAAAAAACATGAGGTTTACACATTTCCTCTTTAATTTTTTCAAAATCTTGAGTTTCCTCTGGAGTCCAAGAAAATGCTTCTTTCTTCAATAATTTTATAAGAGGTGTTATTATTCTTCCAGAGTCACAAACAAATTTTTGGTAGTACCTTGTCAACCCTAGGAATCCTCGAATATTCTGTCATGTTACCTCATTGATTATTAGTGGAAGGAGTTCCTATCCCAACCAATCGCTTGGGTTGAGGAGGAAATTTCATGCACTTGGGATTAGTCATGAAGTTAAGGAATTCATTAGTTAGGAATTTTAATTTTGTTTTTAACGTAAGATTGAAATGCACTTGGTAGTAGTGATTTTAATTAATTAGATATTTTTATTTTCGAATAAAGTGGATAAATCTCCACAAGTGAGCCTTAGAGGATAAGTTTGACTAAAAGGTAACTTGGAAAGGAAGGTTGGAAAATAGAAGAAAATTTGGCAAAAAATATGAAAGCAACAAAGATCAGGAAAAGTGGAATAAAGAAGAAAAGAAGGACAAAAGTAGGACAAAGCATAACAATGGCAGAAAAGCAGGATAAAGCAAAAAAGTAAGAAAAAGAAGGACAAATCAAAAAAGAAGGATAAGGCAGAAAAGTAGGACAAAGAATAAAAGCAGGATAAGGTAGAAAGCAATAAAAAGCAGGATAGAAAAGAAAAATCAGGATAAAGAAAAAGCAAAAGCAAAAGCAAAAGCAAAAGCAAATGCAAAAGAAAAATAAAAAAGAAAATCAAAGGATAAAGCAAGGAAAAATCTAAAGCAGAAATCAAAGCAAGAAAAAAGATAAAGTAGAAAGAAAAGCAACCTTATCCACTCCATGAGGGAACCTTATCCTATCTTACTTGCTCAACATGTCACCTCAATCTATAAAATAAGGATTACAACTCCATTTCACATCTTTTGATCCTTTGTGATTTGAATTGAGTACAATTTTTCCTCATTGAATTGGGAGATACGCACATAGTCCTAGATGGGATATTTTCCCCATGCTTCTAGTGAAAGGATGATTAAATATAGTATTCATCACTAATTCTATTTCATGTGAAGATCAATCCTTCAAAAGTGGATGCAGAGATCCAAGCCGATTTAATGTAGTTTTAATGAGTTTCACTATGAGAGAGAGAGAGAGAGAGAGAGAGAGAGAGAGAGAGAGAGATCAATTGGAGAGTTTGAAAGAAGATAAATAAGATAAATGCACCTCCCAAGAGTATCCATCAGATAATTATAATCATAGATATCATATTTAGTGTCAACATCTTCGCTTCGTACTTTTTTGTAACATTCTTCTTCCATTCATTGTAATGACTCACAATTAATGACTTTTTGTGAAGATAGAACCATGAGACTTATGTTGATTGATTAATCACCTTGGTGAGTATTTTTTAATTCTATTAATTTCATGTATGAGTTACATTAAGTATCATAATAATATTTGGAGAGCCTTAGAGGTTGTTTGAGTCCATAATTCTCAAGACTGGCTCTTTGTGCAATTTTACTTGACTAGTTTTTAGGAAATGGAAATATACAGAGCTATGTGAAGCTATTTATATTTATGTAAGTTTATGAAAGTTTTTAATGGTATGGGTAATCCATCCCAAGTTCGAAATCAGAGAGTCGCGAACTTATCTTGCTGTTGACCTTCAGTTTTATCAACCCTAGCTCATTGGGCACCTTAATTTGACTAGTTCTGTACTATGTTTAATTAAAAGTAATATTAATTCCTATTTTTTGTTATATCAGTCATATGATGTTCCTAATACACCAATGAATCTCATACAATTACCTTGCTGAGAATTTGTATCCCTCTCAACTTGTTTGGAAGATCCTAGAAATAAACTAGTTGAGCAGTTCATCCTATCTGTCTTTCTCCCCTTGACTCCAAACACTGCCAGAACCTCCCAAAACCTATATGAAAATTGTCCATCAATATATTATTGGTTTATTATATATTATAAACCTATGTTTTATGTCAAGTGTAAGTGAAAGAGTTTAGTAGGAATATGTTGGTGTGCCCAGGAAGCCTTGGAGTAGACATCATCCTGGCTGATGTTCGAAACATAAATGGCCCAATTACATTGTTCTTAGAAATAAAAATATGGAATTGATGTTGTTTTAATTGCTGATGCACACTCCCCAATACATTTGGCAGATACAAAAGTGTCTAACGGTCAAGCTTTGGGTGGGTGAATTACTGACCAAGACTAGTTTCATCTTTAATAGTTTTGTTAACTAGTTACAGTCCTAAAATTTTCTGATCTCAAGAATTGAATTTGAGTTTATATCCTATGAGATCATATCAGGGATATTAATGATTCTTCAAGGTTTTGGAAATTGTCCATTCCATCATGGATTTAATTTTATTAGGGTCTACCTTGACACCTTCATGAGATACAATATGACGCAAATATTCTACCTCCTTTACCCCAAATGAACATATGGAAGGTTTTGCATAGAGTTGTTTCTCCTTTAGTAGTTGTATCACTCTATAAACATGTTGAACATGTTCTTCCAAATTATTTCTATATATTAGTATATCATCAAAAAATACTAGCACAAATTTTCTAAGGAAGGGCTTGAAAATGGAATTCATCAAACCTTGAAATGTGGAAGGGGAATTCGTCAGACCAAATTGCATGACCATAAATTCATAATGAAATTCATGAGTACTGAATGTTGTTTTTGGGATGTCCTCATCCTTCATTCTAATATGATGATACCCAGATCAAATAGCCAACTTGTTGACACTATATTTGAAAATGCCCAAATCCTAAAACGTTTTTGCCAAAATATCCAAAAGCAGGGAAATTACCACAAATAAGTTGAAGAAAAGGTTTGAAATACAAAAAACAAGAAGTAAAAACCCGCATATGCAAAGTCCGAAAGCAATTCTTTGAAAAGATTAAATCTAGATCAAGTTTCGATGGCGGAGATGATAATGATCAAGATCAATGGCTGATATAGTTTCCCGCACCACCAAAGTGATTGGTTGTGAATAGTTGTGAGTGGTTGCAGACTCAATACCGCCAGGCACGTGTCCTAATTTCATTTGTCCTCACATGTGATATAGTGGTATCATAAACCACCACAGCGTCGTGCGGAACCACCAAATAAAAAGGCGCGGCAGGCCATAGCACGTGGCATGGTGGGACATGGTACGTGGAAGATGGAGAAAGCGTAAGGAATCATGCCATACATCGATAGCAATTGAAAGGGTGATATATATATGAAACAAAATCAATGGCCAATGTTCGTCCGCATCTGGGAAGGTGCGCACTTGATAGAAGGAAGAGATGTCACGGAAAGTAAAACCACTCAAACAGGTGTCATCAAATGACTGATCTGCACAAGGAACAAACCGGAGAAGAAAACCATTTTATGATCGTGGATACCACTATAGGAGATAAAAAGATGCGAGATATGACGGCTCAAATCAAAAGCTCTAGATCAATGGTTGGATATAAACCACATTCAGAAAGTTGTTGGGAAGTTAATCAAAAATACTTATATAAAACAAAAAGGGCTTCACATAACCACATTTTGTATATGTGTCGCTATCCCTGGGAGCTCTGAAGACTGGTGGAGATCAGCGATTGCGACAGAAGGCTAAAGGCACGTATATACAGGTAGGGTCTGGTGACCTGGCCCACTTTTTTAAACAGAATTTTGTTTGAAGAAACATTTAAATGGAAACTGTACATGATATAGACGTTCTTAAAGCAAAAGAAGCCATAGAGGATAGAGACGAAGACGTTCATGATACCCTAATTAGGTTACCAGTCTCTGAGATTAAACTTAGGTTGTTTGAATTATTAAAAGAAGGGATAGACCTGCATAGAGTCCACCAGTCGTCTTTGTTAGCCTTTTGCCCGGACCAAATCCCTTTTTTCCTAGAATTTGTGTCATGGTGTGCCGAGAATTACTCTCGAGAAGAAAGAATTTTCCTAGACAGTCAAAAAACCAGAGTCACTTGTGAAATAAAGCCGACCGATATAATTAAAGCCCTAGGAATAGATGTTTCCCAAACCCTCGAGTCTGAGATTTTTTCTGAAACCTCCATTATTGAAAATTATCATCAAACCTCTCAAAATGATAGAGAAAGGTTTTTGTCTTCGTGTCTCAAACCAGAAACCAACATTTCAGAGGTCCCGTACCCTATAGATATTAATTTGTTTGATGAAAATACCTAATTAGTTTTGACATTATTGGCTTTAGTTCTAGGGTTTGTTACGGACATGTATGTAACCGAGTTCCAGTTGAGTCTGTTGTACAAAATGAGTACAATTCAGTCAGGGATCGATGAAAATCAAATCCCTCGACTTAATTTTGAAGTATTTTTGACAGAGAAGATCCATGACCAGATGGTCAACTTTCCCACTCTGAGGCATTTCAGGTTTCAGTCTTTTTTGATGAAAATGATTATGACAACCAGTCAAGAAGAGTTGCAGTTCCCAGAAATCATTTTCACGACTTTGTTAGAAAATAACATGTTCAATTACATGAATTATATGCTCTCTGAGATTTACAGAATGATCTTTGGTAAAAAATTTCCTAGAGTATTACCAAAAATGCAGGCATGCATGCAATTGAGTGTAGAGTACGCGGCGGGAGATTGGTTCTTGTCAAAGGACAGTACAGTGATCAGATTATACGGGTTCAAACATAAACCTTATGTTTTACCAGCTTTTCTTACCTTAAGGGTTTTTGCTTTGGAATTTCTGAGACAAAAGTTAATTGTTGAAGATAATAATTTTTTGATTTACAAACAATCAACAAACATTAAATATCCGTTCACACTTGGCCCATTCACAATAAAGAATAAAAATGCTGCTGTGTATATAGAGAAATTATTGAAGGATATGGTTTTTGAGACAGATATGGCTATCGAGTATGATCCGCTAAACATAATATCAAAACGGAGAACGGATCATCGCATCAAAGCACTGAACCATCAGATGATTGAAGGAATGTCTGACAGAGCCAATTGGCTGGAATATAAAGAAGAAATCATTCCGGATGCACACGATAAAGAAATGGTATTGACAGATACAACAACAGAGACAGAATACACAATGAGTACTGCATTGGTGGGGTTTAAAAGACCCATACAGGACGTAATGAACATTGAGGATGAAGGAACAGAAAGAGGAAAAAAGTTGAAAATAAATGAACAACAAGAGTTGATAGCAGTTCGATAAGAGGCAAAAAGAACTGAAGAAAGAATACCAGAGGTCACGGTAAAAGAATACAGTATTGAAGAAACCCCAGTAGAAGGTGATGTAAATAGACCCTACAATATGATGGATGTATTTAATGAACACAGTCAGAATAAAAAGGAATCCTCTAAGCAAACCAGTCAGTTGTTTCCAAAAGTTAGAAATATATCCAATACTGAAGTAAGTTTATTTACTAGCAGAAATACCAAAGAGAATTCTTTGAAATTTTTAGTTGTCACAAAAGATAAGATTTCAGAGATGAAAGTAGATTTGTCTAAAATAAATTCCCTAGATAAAATTTTATTGCACAGACAAACAAGAGAAGTTATATATTCAAATTATTTGGGGGCAATATTAAAGGCGGACAAATTGAAAAATTCGCTGGATAGATTGGATAATCAATTGAGACAAGAGAAAGAAGAAAATAAGTCTCGACAACAACAGATTAAAAAATTGCAAGTAGATTTGATAAATAAAGAGGGAGATGCAACAACAAAATTGCTCAAAGAAAAAGATGATACGATTCTGATGTTAAGACGAAAGCTAAAAATTCCAGACACTGTGCTTATCCAAGGAGCAGAACTAACAGTACTGGAAAAAGAAAAAGAAGAATTATCTAATGAGGTAAATGATGTTACTGCAAAAATGTTAAAGCTCTCTGATGAAAAAGATCATTGGAAAAAAGAGAAAATCATTTTAGAAGAGCAGTTGGAGGAAACAAAGAAAAGATTAGCAGAAAGTGGTCAGCAACAGGTACAAACAGACATAGATGAAGATAAAACTGGAGTAGATGGTATTTTACAAGCCATGTCCCAAGTAAGTTTGAAAGAAGGTGAAATCAAAGAATTGAAGATGGAAATACAAAAGCTGAAAGAAGAAAATGAAATTAAAAATAAGGAAATAAAAACTCTGCAGACAAGGAATCAGGAATTAAGTGATAATAATAAAGGCTTGGAAGCTCATGTGACAGGGCAAGCTGCTATGCAAGGTTGCAAATGGTATGGGACTAAATCATAAAGGAAGTTGAAAAATTAAGACCATATCTGGATTACATAAGAGTCAAAGAAAAGGTAGCCAAAGATCCCTTCGAAAGTTGTAGAGCAGTCAGGGAGAATTTAAATAAAAAGCCAAAAGAAGTAGCCCAGAAAGCTATAACATTCTTAAACAGTCTAACTGAAGCAAACTTGTCAGCCATGAATATAATGAACAGAATTTCAGTCATTACATGGGCCAGAAGGATCTTGGGAAAGCACTCGCATGTTGAAAATATTGAAGCTAAAGCTGGAGATATACGGGAAGAAATAGTAAAGTTTAAGAAGCAATTTGAAAAATTAATAAACAAAGGATTCCCTGCTTTTTGGAATGAAAAGAATGAATTGATTCCTCCTAATGAATATAAGAGATTGTTGTTCGACATAAGAATGGATCACAGAAAGTTTCAGCAATTAGATCATATGCTTACAGGAAAAATTTTAATGTAGAAAATAGCGGAAGACTTTGAAATTTTAAATATGTTGATCTCAACCTGTGAGAATCTTCTTCCTGTTTCTTATGCATGTCATGTTGAAATGCGAGTCTTGGTAAAAGAAATGACCAACTATGATTTACCCACGGCCGACCAATGGAATTATGTGGACAAATATGGAAGGACAAGATATTCTGTCCATTCATAGATGCATTCAAAACTCTTGCCAAGTGGCGAAAAGATGATATTCAAAATTTTTTCCAAGTGGCAAAAAGATACTTTTATTTTAAATTTGTAATATTATTTGGAGACAGTTATCTATTGCTCACAGACAGTTATCTTTCGAGTTAAAATATTTTCAGTTATTAGTTAGAAGAAGCAGTTATGTCAAGCTTCTTCCGAATTTTGTATAAAAACAATGCGAGTCATTTTTGAAAGGGTTGGAAATTCTTTGAGAGACAAGTATGTTTTGAAGTCTATTTTTTGATAAATAAAGGTAGTACAGTGAAAATACCTATCTTTTGAGAGCAGAGATTCATGTGTTGATCAGCTTTACAGTCTGTTTTTCCTTTATCTTTATATGTGCATGTTCATTCTCTTCGTTATATCTTCCATTATGTTTTTCTTCTATATTTAGATGAACGTTTGAAATAACTCGAGATTCATACTGGTTATGCCTCGTTTTATCGCATTTAAATATTCACTATTTTCTCCAAAGTTGACAATAGATTCATCCTAATTAGATGCCTGTTGTTGATGGAATGTCATTACTTCTTTCTACACCACCCGAAAAATCAAATTGACTGTGATATGATTGCTATCTTGCCTCTGTGGAAATCTGTTTGGTATAAATCTCTTACTGGCATATTATATATATGAAACTTTGACTCCATGCCCAACGTTTCCTATTTTCCTTTTCAACCAAAAAATCCTTTTGAGAAATTTTGAGAGAACTTTTATATATTTTAGCCTTTACATATATATCGTGAGAGAGCCCTCTCTGGTGGAAAAATGGCTGAGTTTTCTACCTAAATTTTGGTTTGAAATAGGTTACCTTAGGTGTTATTCTTTTACAACCTGAATAAACTCTAAGTGCTAACACAACTTTTTGAAGAAAACTACTCCATGTAGTTCATCTAACAATTCATCAACGATAGGAATGAGAAACTTATCTTCAATGGCGATATTGTTGAGCTCTCTATAATCTTGACACATATACCATGAACCCTACTTCTTGTGTACCATTACCAATGGTGTAGAGTAATAAATTTCGCTAGGCCTAATTATTGCAGCTTCTAACATTTCTTCAACCATACGCTCAATTCCATTCTTATAGCCATAGGGGTATTTGTAAGGTCTCATGTTAGGAAGAACACTTCCTAGAATTAAGTGTATAGCATGATCAAAATATTGAACACGTGGAAGACCTTTCAGAATTTCTTCAACTACCTTGGAATTATTATTAATGACCCTTTGGAGATCTAGGTTAATAGGATCCTTATATTTTTTCACATCTAATGAGCATAATTGTGCAATTACACCTTGATGTCCCTTTTTCAATAATTTTTTCATACCATTAGAGCTTATCACCTTGCTTGGTTTCCTTGTGATACCATTTAACTCATATTATTTTCATTCCCATTTTTAGAACATTATTACACCTTAGGACCATATTCTAAAATTAATTTTGCGATTATGTGGTCCAAAACATGGTTAATGATGTTAATCCAAGGTTGTTAGAAGTTGGTTGGGGAATTTATGACACATTCCATCACCCAAGAGCCCAATTTTGGTCAAATTAGATGTTATTCACCGTCATTTATGGCCACCTTCCTCATTTATTTCCACTACCTAAGTGAAGGCACCCTTATCCCCTGATTTAAGGACTTGGATTTTACCTAAGGTGACCATGCATTGAATGTGGTCAGTTTCACCCCTCTTTGGTAGTTTTTTCCTATCCCAAACCACCTACATTACAAAAAATACTTAGCCACTCATGTGACACCATAATTAATTCCTCACATGCCATCCCAATGTTCATATTGGCAATTCGTGACAGTTTGAGGTGATTTGGGAGACTACTGGTCAACCTAGGGGGGATTGAGGTCCAATGTAAGCTAGCCACTTGTAGCTGCCTCCAAGGCTCACAATTTTTCCAAAAGGTTATATAATGATGATCATAACTCATTTTTTGGTTGGAAAATTAATAATAAACCTACTATTTGATCATTTTTGTCTGGTTTTTTATCATTTGTGTCTAGTTTTTTATCATTTGTGTGTCCATAATTATTCTTTTACATTATTTTTGCATACTTATCCAAATTTATTAATTGTGTGGATATCTTTAGCTATTATAACCTACTTTGAATTAAATTTCACAAGGTATCAAATCTATTGGAGCTTCTAGTCGAACCAAGACTGCTTCAGAAGTGTATCAGAAGAAGTCGAGCAACCATAGAAGTCACCGGCGCCATTAGATTGAGGCCGTTGCAACAATCCTTTGGAGTCCACTTAGGGTGTGATGCACTTTCAAATGTTCCATCTATCAATGCAGGGTTCAAATTAGCTAGTTATGATTCCCTCCTGATTGATTGAGTGTTTGCAATGTAGGTTTACATTGTTCTTTGTCACCTAGTGCGCAAGCTACAAAATGGAGGAGTCTCATGTCATATTGCTCACTCCATTCAACTATTTTGAATGGAAGTCTGAAATGATATTCCAGCTGAGATATAAGGGTCTCTTCAGAGTTACCATGGGGACTGCAACTGAGCCAAACTCTGCAGTAGAGAAGTCGAAGTTCTTCAACATAATGGATGAAGCTTTTTCCATGCTTTGTCTCAACAATTTCAAGAGACCTATTGTTCCATATTGATAGTATCACTACTCCAAATTAAGTATGGCTCAATCTTGAGTCATTGTTTGGGAATACTGATGAGATGAGGGGCCACCAACTTGAGAATGAGTTGGTCTCACTAAGCCCAAGTAGTTTCAAAACTATCCAAGACTTCTTCACCAAGTTCAAATCCTTGGTCTTGTAGCTCAAGCAATGTGGCATTGAGAAAAAGGACGAACAACTGGTGTTGTCCATTCTTTCGAAGTTGGGTCCTGAGTACTCTGTGTTTGTTTCTACATTTCATTCCACCAAGCTCATTGTTTACAATTCAAATATTCCATCTTTGGCAGATTTCATGGATATGCTTACACAAGAACAAGATAAGTTGGTCCTAATGGGTGCCATCAAGCAAAAGGATCAAGTTATTCCAGCTGGGGATTCGAAGCAAGCAAGAGGAAAGAAAAATATCAAGATTTCAAAGAAGAAAAAGAAGAAGAAAGACGAGGAGAATACCAAATCTTCTAATGAGGGTTCGAATCTTGTCATGGAGAAAGGAAATAGGAAAGAGAAGACCAAATGCAATTATTGTCAAAATGGTTGGCGCACTAAAAGTGCATGCATGAAGGAGAGAGTTGACATGTTGACCTATCTCCTTCAGAAAAATAGCATTCCTCTTCCAGAAAGTTCAAAGAAGAAGGAGGGTGTTTCTGAATACAACGATAGGTGCCATGCATTGATGGCTAGTACCTCAGAATCTTCTTCTTTCATCATAGATTCAAGTGCCTCAAGGCACATGGCTTCTGCAAGAGATGTTTTCTCCACTCTTTCATCTTACATTGGTACTCCCATTCTCATGGGTGATGATTCAGAGGTCCCAACGAGAGGCATTGGGAAAATCAGTCTAGACAATGGGTACTTCAACAATGTGTTGTATGTGCCTGATCTTGCAGAAAATATTCTTTTTTTGTACCAAATGACCCACACTAGTTCGTCCAAGGGAGGTATTTTCAATAAATAATATGTGGAAATTTCTAAATTTTCTACAAGAAAAGTACTAGAAGTTGGTGTTGCAGATCATGAGTCAAGAATGTACAAGTTTTGTCACTTTCTTGAGTACTCCTCTCCTAATGTACTTTTATCACCTACTAATGAAGTCATTAGACTTCAAAATGAGAGGTTTGGACACCCCAAATACATATATCTTCAGGCATTTAGCAAATAAAACATGGTTGAAGGACTTCCAAACATCATATTTTCCAAAGGCACTTGCAAAGGGTGCATTTTTGGGAAACATGCATAGCGCAAGTATGAGAAGGGGAAGGAAAAAGGAGTTGCTCATCGTCTTGGTTTATTCCCTTCAGATGTGATAGGACCTATTCATACACCCTCCTATGGAAACTCAAAGTATGTCCTAACATTCATTGATAATTTTTCAAGGTATTGTTGGGTCTTCTTTCTCAAGCAAAAATATGAAGTGTTTCACTCTTTCAAAGTTTTCAAAGATTTTATGGAGAACTTCAGTGGAAGAAATATAAAGGTATCAAGGAATGATAATGGAAGGGAATATGTAAATAAGTACCTGAACCATGTATGTGAAGAATATGACATTCAAATGCAACATTCTATTCCTTACACACCCCAGCAGAATAGTGTTGCGGAGCACAAGAATAGAGCATTGAAGGAGATGGGTACACGCATGACGGAGGCTAAGTCCTTGCCTCTCAAACTATGGGATGAAGACATTAAATATGCTGCATAAGTTTATAATATATTAACACACAAATCCATGGAAGGTAATACTCCATTCGAGGCTTGGATAAGATGCAAGCCTGATGTGTCTCACCTTAGGGTGTTTGGGTCAAGAGCATGGAATAAAATACCTCTAGAGAAGAGAAAGGTCTTGCAGCCCCAAAGAAAGGAGTCTATCATTGTTTTATATGAAAAATATGCAAATGGATACAAGATATTTGACCCATCATCTCAAAATACTTTCATTTAGAGGAATGTTCAGTTCGAAGAAGAGCCCATGCATGCAACTGAACAAGGAGAAGTGGAATGCTGAAACACCCTACCTCAAGAGGATGTAAGTGATGATCCATATTCTGATATTTATGATTCTGATGTTGAGGATCAATATGATGACATTCATGCAGATCATGACCCACCTACAAGGCCCAATTGGGCTGAGAAAACCATACAAGAAACTGGTGAACTTGCAGGTCATCCACAAGAACCAAGGAAGAATAGATCATAGTTTAACAATGCATTGTCTATCTGTGATTTGAATATTCATGGGAGCTATTTTCTCATGGTTGGATATGATCCATATTCATATGAAGAATAATCACATGATCCAAGATGGAAAAAAACCATGCAAGAAGAGATGAAGGCTCTCCATCACAATGAAACTTGGGATTTGGTCCCTCTTCCTACCAATAGGAAACTGGTGCAAATTTGCATGTGGGTGTATAAGACCAAAATGGAATCTGATGGTTTTGATCTGAAATATAAGGCCATATTTTTATATAAATACTTCTGTCGATTCCATGGAGTGTAATACACAGAGACATTCACACATGTGGAAAAGATGGACTCAATCAGGCTAGTTTTTTCCATTGCAGCTTCCAAGCGATGGCAGGTTCATCACATGGATGTGAAGAGTGATTTTATTCATGGGGATATTCATGAGGAGATCTATATTCAGTTCCCTGAAGGTTTCATTCATGATCCCTCACTTGTGTACTAGTTGAAGAAGTCTTTCTATGGTCTCAAGCAAGCTCCTAGAGCTTGGTATTCCAAGATGGACAATTTTCTGCTATCACAAGGTTTTGGGAGATGCAAATCTGATCCAAATGTTTACATGCATCATGTTAGTTACTCTATTTTTATTATTGTACTGTATGCTGATTATATTTTGATCATTGGTATTTGTATTAAAGAACTAGGTTGAGTTAAAGCTACATTATAGAGTGCATTTTCCATGTCTGATCTAGGATTGTTGAAACAATTTCTTGGATTGGAGATTGATCAATTTTTTGATGAGATAATTGTTTGACAATCAAAGTATGATGTTGATGTATAAGTAACTTCGGAATGTATTTCATATATGTATGTTGTATGTACTCCTATAGAGATGGTATTATTCCTCTATACGGAAGTGTCGTCATTTATACTGTAAATGTCGTAACTTATACTTGATGGGTTATTAGACCACCTTGTTGGGGTTGGCCCTGTATAAGTCATGTGGGTCAAAGGGTTATTAGACCACCCTATTGGGGGTCGGCCATGTGGGTCGAAGGGTTATTAGACCACCCTATTGGGGTTCGGTCCAGTCAGCATTATGTTATGTGGTTAAGTTCGAGCCTACATGATTTATGTAAAAGGCAAGTCAAGTCAAGTATAAATAGAGTTCGGGAGGCACTCTATTTGATCACTCACTTCTCACTCATGCATTCAAGGAGGAGTGGTGCACTTATGGAGGAGGAGGATCTGCTGCTAGGATATGTCTATCTCTTATGGTTGGGTTGTATCATTTCTCTATCTATCTCTGAGGAATTTATTGGGGTTTTTCATCTTTATGGTTTTCCCCAAGTAAATCTTTGTGTCTCTTGTGTGCTTGCATTATTGTCTTCATGATTGATATGCTGATATGATGTACATGTTGTTCTCTCAGTTAAGATCTTAGATCTGATTGAAGTAAATTCTGAAAATTTAACATGGTATCAGAGCTAGCCTGAAAGAAGGCATGATATGGCATGTATGACACTTGTTGCACTTACGATGCTAGGGCTTGATATAGCAAAAACCATTCATCGTAGAAATTTCGCTATGAATCCATTTTGGAAAAATTTTCGGATCTGAAATATTTATCAGTCGAATATTAAATCCCCATGTACCTTGTGTCCAAAGGAAAACCTCTAATTCGTTGTACTTTGTGATTTATGATCTGTACAATATAGGGTTTCTGCCTCTTCCAGATCTGAGTCAATATCAGGTGACCTTGGGAAAAAGGTCATAACTTGGGATAGGAAGATCCAAATGACATTTTGTAAAAAGTGACAGGTAGTACACATACTGTACTATCTGAGAAAAAAATTTCAGAGGCCGAAGTTCAACCAGTGACATGTGGCATGCCGTACAAGTTCGCTCTCCTGTATTATCCCATAAACATGTCACGTTGCGACACTTGGCATAACTATGTCTCAGAGAATACAATTGAGATCATACTTGTTGGGATGGAAAGATAACAGGTCGAGCTATCTCAGGAAAAAATTTTAGAGGCCGAAGTTGAAACAGTGACACATGGCATGCCATACAAGTTCGCTCTCATGTATTATCCCATAAACAGGTCACGTTGCGACACTTGGCATAACTCTCTCTCAGAGAATCCAATTGAGGTCAGACCTGTTAGGATGGAAAGATAACAGGTCGGTCTATCTCAAGAAACATTTTCAAACCCTGTGGATCAAAACGTTTGGAGTTACACCAGAAAAAAAATCAGGTACATATTTCTGTCAAAACATAATTATTTTTTAGTACCTTCATTCATGGCTTCCGGAATTTAGGGCTTCGAGGAAAGTTGAAATTTTTGTAATTGGAGACCATGGCTAGATGATACTCATCAAAATCGAAATTTAGAGACCAAGATCAGATTTTTTGGTTGGGCAGAAGGTCGGGCTTGATCAAACCCTAGTTCAGGACTTTGATCGGAAAGATGGAAAATTAGGGTTTTTGCAAAAATTTGAATTTTGGAAATCTATGACCACGGCTGGAAGCTCCTCAGAAAAATAGAAGATTAGAGATTTGGATCAAACCTTTTGATTGAGAAGAAGAGTGGGCTTCATCAAACCCCACTTCAGTATCACATCCAGTGAATCTGGAAGTTTCAAAGGAAAAATTGAGGAGTGAAACTTTGCAGTTTTCAAATTCTGAATATACCAGCTTGATCAGATCATCAAGGTGCATATTTCTATCCTTTCGGAAGTTTGAAATTCAAAGTTTGAATTTTTGGGGTTTCTTTCACAAACGCATATCCAGCTCCAGGTCCAGTTCTTGCAAATCAAGTGGATTGGGTTAATCCTAGAAGAAGATGGATTGGTCACATGCATAAGTGAAGAAGTTCCTATTTCAGAGGGAAATGAGGCTAAGGCCTTACATAATAATATTACAAGCGATCTCGACAGGTATGACTCATCGAGGTATGTTTCGATATTTGTTCATGATTAATTTTATGGTATGTTTGTCTTCATGTTATTACGATTAGTACAATCTTGATTTTAGATTTGTCGTATCACCTTAAAAAAACTATGAATGCATGATAGAAGATATTCATTGGTTAGGGTGTTGACACTTAAGATTATACTAATGCATTATGGTGTTGTATGAAGTTTATGTTGTCTGCTAACATAAAAGGTACACCAAGAAAGACAAATCATGTTCTACTTCAAGAATGTATGATCATGGTGACATGAAGGCAAGGATTCATCCATTGTCATGGATCACATAGAAGATCTACTTTCGAGGTATGTATAACTTGTTTTACAATGGTTAACTTATGAGACATGCAGGTTACTAGCACAAGTCACTGAAGAGAACCATAAGACATTATGCGGGTATGTTAGACATAATTAGCTAGCATGATAATCCAGGTATGTTTTTCCTATATCAAGCTAGAATCCTACCTTGTGTTACGATCTTATATTGTTGTGTTGTTAATAATGATTATTCATGAATTCATATGTTTGAATAATCATGGTTGTATGCATATTATGTTTCTTACCATAATTGATGATATGACTAACCAGAAGAATCATGAAGGTATAGGTTTGAGTACTGATGGATTTTATGCATATTATATCTCTTATCTTGATTGATGATTTAACTAACGAAAAGAGTCCTATGATCAAATAAGAATATGCATGAGTAAAAGAAGACTTCCCTAAAACCTTGAACACTAATGTTTATTATCTGTGTTTGAAATGATCCTGACTATACATGCTTGAGATTATTGTGTTTTGATAATATTAAGATTATATTAATGAATGTTTGATTACGTATGAGACCTAGAGGATAACACAATGATGATACTAACAAGAATGCATAGGGATCGAGAATGAATATAAGTTCAAGGACAAGTAATCCAGGAAGCAAAGATCAAGAGGGAGTACACTCCAGTGGTTTTTGCAAGGATGCATATATTCAGAGGGAGTTGACCATATCTCTACATTCCGCAATAGAAAGGTGTAAAAGAAGCTACTTCAGATTAGGACTCCAGTAGCTCCTATAAGGAAGCAAAGACTCAGAGGGAGTCCACCCAACGAACAAACAAAGATAAGTATTTGAATTGTCATTTCTTAAATAATACTATTCAATAATGTATATACTGATGTTCCTAGAATTAGGTTGTGTATTATGCATATTAGAATAATTTCATTGATGAACAGTATACTACTAATATGAATGGGTAAGTGGCCTATGGCACTGTACAACATTCCATTGCTACTTATCTAGAATGAAACCTCTTTGCTGACATGTTGGCAGTTGTGCACACTCTTACAATGTTATGGTAGAGATTGGAAGGCATCTAGAAAGTTACGGGATATGGATAAATGTTGTATTGAAGCATTGGCTAAGATAATTGCATGACTGTATGACATATTTCTTTATGTGTAAGAATTTGTTCTGAAAATTATGAGATGTTTCTAATCATGCAATTTAACCTGTTTTGTAGGAAAGGCCGTATATCTTCACCTACAAAAGGACTACAATATTTTTTCTAGCAACAAATATATCTATTGAAGATATTGAAGTTCCCAGGATCTGGGATGAAGAAATGGAATGCCATGATCCGTCGATCATGAAGAATGATGTTTGGGATGTAGTCCCAAGACCTGAAGGGAAGTTTGTTATGACTTCCATATGGATCTATCAAGATCAAGCATGCTGCAGATGGCAACATAGAGAAATATAAAAGTGATGAAATAGAAGATACACTAGATGGATTCAAGACAACTTTCTTGAATGGTGTAGTTGAAGAAGAAGTGTATGTGGAGCAGCCACTTGGTTTTGAGACACATGACAGGGAGTCATATATGTGCAAAACTTGGGTATGATGCACCACTTTTTAGGTATGGAGGTGTGGTAGAGTGCAGATGCAATCTTCCTTGGACAAGGGAAGTATGCAGTAGAGATTTTAAAGAGGTTCGGGATGACGGACTGCGAGGCTATGGCATCGAACCTGAAGCTTCTATGTGATGCTTCATCTGAACCAGTTGATGTCGTTATGTATTGTCAGATGATTGGGTCCTTGATGTACCTGATGAACATGAGACCAGATATTTGCTTTGCGGTGAACACATTGAGCCAGTTCCTGACAGATCCAAGGAGTGTTCACCTGGTTGCTGTAAAGCATATTATGAGGTACCTGAAAGTTACAGTGGATTATGGGCTCAAGTATGAAGCGAATCAAAAGCTTAACCTACAGGGTTATGTTGATTCAGATCGGGCTAGCAGTGTTGCAGATAGGAAGAGCACATATGGATGCTGCTTCAGTATGGGATCAGGTGTGATCTCTTGGTTTAGCAGGAAGAAGTCCTACGTAGCACTGAGTACAGCTGAGGCAGAGTATGTTGCATCCTGTTCAACTAGTTGTGAGGTAGTATGGCTACGGAAGCTACTGTCTGAGTTATTTGAGCTCCCATTGGATGCTACTGGTATCTTCTATGATAACCAGAGTTGTGTGAAGCTGTCTGAGAACCCAATGTTTCATGATAGGTCGAAACACATAGAGATCAAATATCACTATATCAGGGATATGGTGCAGAGAGGAGCTGTGAAGCTCCTGTATGTTGCGACAGACGAGCAGATTGCAGATGTGCAGACGAAGCCACTAGCCAGAGTGAAGTTTGAGTACTTCAGAGAGAGGCTTGGCGTTCTTCAGATCGAGGACACTTCGAGGAAGAAGTGATGGACACATTCGCTGAAGCCATTCCAAGCATGTTGGAAGGAGGATCCTTCACATGGCTGTGGATGTAAGCGCTGGATGATGAACATCAGAATGATGTTCTGGTTTCTGCTGGATATGATCAGTTGGATCATTTTTATGTATGTATGTATGCATCATGTTGGATGCTGGATATGATCAGTTGGATCATTTATATGTATATACGCATCATGTTGGATGCTGGATATGATTAGTTGGATCATTTATATGTATGTACGCATCATGTTGGATGTTGGATATGATCGGTTGGATCATGTGTATGTATTTTGTATATGCATCATGTTGGATGCTTGGACCATGTATCTGTATATGTATCAGGTGGATACATTGTATGATCAGATAGATCATGTATATTGATATGTATCAGATATGATCAGGTAGATCATGTATGTTGATGGATACATTGTGTGGATCATGTATCTATGTATCAGGTGTATACACTATGTATGATGATATGTATCAGGTAGATACGTGGTGTGCATCAGATGGATGCATTATATGATTAGGATGATCGTGGATGTCGAGCTTCTCCAGATGACATGCAGCAGGATGTTGCAGTGATGATGGTTAGGGTGATCATGTATACATCAGGATGATGTATGATGAGTATCAGATGATACTCTGTGGCCGTGGAACAGGTTGTGCAGATGAGCATATAATTTGGCCCTGGGATATTTGCAGATAGTCTTTCGAGGTTTTTCCTATGGCATGTAATTCGTTGCCCTGGGATATCTGGAAAATGCTCTTTCGAGGTTTTTCTCTGGGAGGACATATAATTTGGCCCTGGGAGATCTGCAGATAGTCTTTCGAGGTTTTTCCTATGGCATGTAATTCGTTGCCCTGGGATATTTGGCAGATGCTCTTTTGAGGTTTTGTCCTATGGCATGTAATTTGCTCCTGGGAGATCTGGACAGGATAAAAAAGGCCTCAGATGCTTCAGCCAGGTTTTTCCATGACCACATGTAATTTTCTCCTGGGAGATCTGGACAGGATGAAAAAGGCCTCAGATGCTTTAGTCAGGTTTTGTGGTGGACCACATGTAATGTGCTCCTAGGAGATCTGACAGGTAGAGTTGTGTGCTCATAACAACCTGGGATGCTTCAGCCAGGTTTTGTGGTGAGATCACATGTAGTGTGCTCCTGGGAGATCTGATAGGTAGAGCCGTGTGCTCGTAACAGCCTGGGATGCTTCATCTAGGTTTTGTGATGGGTCACATGTAATGTGTTCCTAGGAGATCCTACAGGTAGAGCTGTGTGCTCGTAATAGCCTGTGATGCTGCAGCCAGGTTTTGTGACGCACGTAATAAGTCCTGAGGTTTCCACAGTATGGCTAGTGATGATGAAGACCTGTAGGTGGTGGGCCTACATCCAGTATGAAAAAGGACTGGCTCTGTAGAACTTCCTATGACGAGTAGATTCAGAGATTGATTGAGATAGCAGCAGTAATGACGATGATGATGTCTCGATGACGATTATCCAGTGACGATGATCTAAAGAAGAAGACTTGTGCTAGAAGACCCTTGCTGAGAAATACCTTCCTATTTAAGAGGGAGTGTTGATGTATATGTAACTTCGGAATGTATTTCATATATGTATGTTGTATGTACTCCTATAGAGATGGTATTATTCCTCTATACAGAAGTGTCGTCATTTATATTGTAAATGTCATAACTTATACTTGATGGGTTATTAGACCACCTTTTTGGGGTTGGCCCTGTATAAGTCATGTGGGTCAAATGGTTATTAGACCACCCTATTGGGGGTCGGCCATGTGGGTTGAAGGGTTATTAGACCACCCTATTGGGGGTCGGCCCAGTCAGCATTATGTTATGTGGTTAAGTTCGAGCCCACATGATTTATGTAAAAAACAAGTCAAGTCAAGTATAAATAGAGTGCGGGAGGCACTCTATTTGATCACTCACTTCTCACTCATGCACTCAAGGAGGAGTGGCACACTTATGGAGGAGGAGGATCTGCTGCTCGGATATGTCTATCTTTTATGGTTGGGTTGTATCATTGCTCTATCTATCTCTGAGGAAGTTATTGGGGTTTTTCACCTTTATGGTTTTCCCCAAGTAAATTTTTGTGTCTCTTGTGTGCTTGCATTATTGTCTCCATGATTGATATGCTGTAGATATGCTGTACATGTTGTTCTCTCAGTTAAGATCCTAGATTAGATTGAAGTAAATTCTGAAAATTTAACATATGCTTCAGATACGCTATAAAATTTCAATATGGCTGAATGTAAGGCTGCCAAGTTTCCATTCCTTTCAGGAGTTAAGCTTGATGATTGGGGTTCTTTACCATTGGTTGACAGTTCGTTGTATAGATGGCTAGTTGGGAGCTTGTTGTATCTCACTCACTCTCGACCATATTTGGCTTATGCAGTAGGTGTTTTTGAAAGGTACACGAAAGAGCCTTATGTGATCCATTGTAAGTATGTCAAAAGGATATTGCATTATGTTCAAGGTAACAAGTAGTTTAGGATACATTATGCATTTGGTTCATCACTTGAACTAGTTGGTTTTAATGATTCAGATTGGGATGGAGATAGCAATGGCCGGAAGTCCACTTTTGGTTATGTCTTTATGCTTGCACATGGTCCAATTTTCTATTCTAGCAAGAAGTAGCACACTATTATCTTATCTTCAGCTGAGGCGGAATACAAGGGAGTAGTGAATACAACTACAGAATGTGTGTGGTTGCAAGGTATTCTTGGAGAGTTTGGATTTGCATTTGATTCACCCATAGTCATTTGGTATGATAATCAAAGTGAAATGAATATCTCCATTGATCTAGTACAGAGACAGAGGACCAAGGACATAGATATTCACATGAATTACATTCAAGGCTTGGTGCATGACCAGATTATTGCCTTGCAGTATTTCCCATCGGCTGAGCAAACTACTGATATCTTCACCAAGAGTTTCACTGAGAAGACCTTCACTTACCTTAGATCACTCCTTGGGGTGAGCAATGCATGGAAAATACTAGTATATTTTCCGTATTTTGTTTCATCTCCATTTTAGAGGGGATTTTTTATTTCCCATGTGGTTTTCCTCCTTACATGGACTAATAAAATTTGTTGTTGTAAGAGGTGACTTAATCCTTACTTTCCTAGGCCTCATTTTACTTTAGATACATAAGTCTAGCTTAAGGGAGTGCGTTAGAACATTATTACACATTAGTGCCATAGTATAAAATTAATTTGGTGATTATTTGGTCCAAAACATGGTTAATGATGTTAATCCAAGGTTGTTAGAAGTTGGTTGGGGCATATGACACATTCCATCACCCAAGGGCCCAATTCTGGTCAAATTAGTTGTTATGCACCCTAATTTATGGCCACCTTCCTCATTTATTTCCACTACATGAGTGAAAGCGCCCTTATCCCCTGATTTAAGAATTTGGTTTTGACCCGAGGCGCCCATGTATTGAATGTGGTCATGTTGCCCCCTCTTTGGAATTTTTGGCCTATCCCGAGCCACCTACACTCCACCAAATCCTCACCCACTCATGTGCCATTATCATTAATGAATTCCCATGTCATCCCAATGTTCAGATTGACAATTCGTGACAGTTTGAGGTGATTTGGGAGACTATTGGTTAACCTAAGGGGGATTGAGGTCCAATGTAATCTAGCCACTTGTAGATTCCTCCAAGGCTCACAATTTTTCCCAAATGTTATATAATGATGATCACAACTCATTTATGGGTTGGACAGTTAATAAAAAACCTGCTATTCGATCATCTGTGTCTGGTTTTTTATCATTTGTGTGTCCAAAATTCTTCTTTTACATTATTTTATGCATACCTAGCAAAATTTAATAATTGTGAGGATATCCTTAGATAGTAGATCATATTTTGAATTAAATTTCACACCCATGAAAATTTCATGAAAATATTTTGAAAATTAAAAGTCATTGTTCCTGATGATTGTAACCATTGAAACCTTAATACACCATCAACACCACCCATTTAGATAGCAATCATTGGAATCTTCAATAGAAATTTTCCCATCATAATATTGATATTATGGAATTTCCCTAAGGAATTGATAGTTCTTCCATCTACAATAATTACTTGAAACTCTAGTGCTGGATATACAAAGCAATTGATAACGTTGGCTAATTTACAGTGAATAAAATTATGAGTACTACCAGAATCAATCAAAACTGTTACCTTTTTTTATATATATCCTTTAGTATTGAGAGTTTGAGGAGTGCTAATTTCTGAAAAATCATGACAATATATGGTAGGAGTAATCTCTTTGAAAGTAGTCTCTTCTATTTCTTCATATTGAGATGGTTCATGTTCTTTTGGTTATTCAGGGATAATTTTAAGGACCCATACTTATTTAAAAGTGTATAAACCTTGGCGAATCTTACCAATTCTTAAAATGTCAACTATACAATTTTTGGCGATATTTTTCTAAAATTATTTCAATTTATAAGGATTTTATATAATTTATATAATAACTTGGCATTTTTTAGAGTGAAAAAAGTTCACCCCATCAAAATTGAGCAAAATGGGGCTTCAAAAAATTTAAATTGGGGAATCGTTTTTTCGAAAAAAACATGCAAAAATAGCCCATGGGCTAAATTTAGCCCCTAAAATAATCCTTGGTTATTGCTCTTCATAATCTATGTAGGATAATTTCTTTTCACCACATTTATGTCCCTTATTATGCTTGATGTCAGAATTAAAGCATAGATCTTTTTCTTTTCTTCCATCTAGTTGCCGCAGGTTTCAACCTTTGAGGTAAGTTAGAATAAGGAACATTATTTTCTTTGTATGTGTTGTAGGTGGTATTTGTAGTATCCATCGCATATTTTTACTTTCAAACTTCCTTTCCATCATGAAATTCTTCTCCAAGGATGGTGGTTCAAGAGACGCACCTAATGTTGAATTTTATCCTTCAAGGTTCCAATAAAGATATCCAACCGTTTATCATCTTGTATTCCCTCCACTCTGAAACTCAAATTTTTAAATTGTTTAATGTGCTCACTTACTAGTCCCTTTTGCCTTAGATTTATCAATTGGGTAAAGAAGTAATTGCTCTTAACATCTTCATGGTATGAAATCAATTTTTCTATAAAAATGGACCAAGTGATAGTGGAGTTATTTTTGCATTCACAAATGCATTGGTACCACACAAACTACTCACGTTCTAAATATAAAGATACAATAGTTACCTTTTGAAGATTGGGCACTTGGTGTATATCAAAGAATTGCTCCATCTAGGATATCCATGTTATGGGGTCATTTTCCTCAAACTTCCTATAATGTCCACAAATTTGGCCATGGACCTCAATTGCAAGTCACCTAGATTGGTTCATGTTTATTCAACTAGGTTGTGATTTGGGTTTATTATTTTCAAAGCCTAATGTACGAAGTTAGGAATAATGAAACATGGGAACAAGTTGGAGAAGTAATATGCATAAAGGATATAGTGGACCTAGTTTGATTCTTTGTGCAAGACAAAATATCCATGTGGTTGAATTCCTGAAGAATATGATATGGTCTGGAATTCCTAAGGTTGGGAATAATCATTTTTGAACAATTATAAGGAAGTGCAACGCCTATCAGTGTGGACTAGGATATTATTTATGCAATTTCATTAGTGGGACAAGAAAGGGGAGATGAGGTGTTGTACTGGTTTTGCAACCAGGCTTAGTGCTATGGGCACCTGCTAACTAGTAGCAGTAGTTTCAATGTGAAGCAAATAACAAAAAACTAATCTGAACAAAACTAATCATGGATCTATGCAAGAATATAAGCAAATAATGGAAATATTTTCAAAACAAGAACAAGAAAATATGAGAGAATAAATTTGTATTTAAAAATGGGGCAAGCTAATGCTTGCAATAGTAATACCTTCAATGGTGAAGGTTGATGTAGAGCAACGCCCAAGATAAGTAGCTCCAAGCTCCAAGAGGTCTCCTTCTCCAAGGTTGCTTGTAATGGCCAAAATGCTCAATGGCGATTTCGGCAGCATGAGGATGAGATAATGGGTGGATGTGAAATGAGGAGCCCCTACCACCTTTTTATAGGTTTTGGTGGTGGGGAATACCATTTGTGGTTTTTTGGAAACCAAATGGTATTGACCAACATGGTTTAGGTACTTTTCCCTCCTTTTTCCCTTTTTTTTTGAATAAAATTAATATTTTTATTCCCTTTTTAATATTTTTGGGAATTTGGACCCTTTTTGAGGTTTTTTTATGCTTTTTTAGGAAAAATAATCCTTTTTAATGGAAAAAGGGGTGTACTCAGGTCTTTTGGTGACTTTTTGTTGGTTTCAGAGGCTCAGATGGTGAAAAAGTGGACAAATGGGTCATGTGAATAGGGAAATGAGCTAGTGAGCACTTTTTGGGTGTTAACAGATTGCCCCCTGATGTGTGAGGGCAGGAGCTCATTGTATGGCCGATAGACATCATAGTTCATTTCTCTTTTTCTGGGGTTTTAGGGGAGAGAAGAGACCGGTTGGAGACTGGAGCCACGACCCTTGGAAGCTGCAAAAACAAAACATATTACATGGCCTCAATATGAATGAGGTATAATCTGTGATAATGGACGAGGCGGGCATTCCCATGCTCGTATCAAGACATATACATAACAATTAGTCCCAAGAAGGGGGATCTAATACATAAAGAATCTACTGGTACATCATAATGGTCCAGGGGGGACATTATTTTGGGATATACTCTTGATCATAACTGATCTCAATAACTGATACACTGGAATAACCGGTGAACTGCTGAAACTGAAGGTGTCCAACATCTGTAGGGACTCAAAGATTATGAGTCATCTCTGAGAATTAATGTAACTGTGTACTCGAGGGAGCATGAAACTGGGGTACATCTGAATACTGTCGCCATGCGCAACCTGGATATCTATAGAAAAAGTTTAACTGGTTGTATCCATAGGAAGATTCTCAAATGTGGAGGAGTCAAGAGGTATCCGGGGTCTTCGACTAATAACTGAAAGGATCAATGTCCTGTGCGAGTCTCAACGATGCGATCAAGGTGTTGAAGTCGAGCATGTGAGAAACAACCATTTGGAGAGGCAATGAGGATTCCTCTCGAAATGATTCGTAGGCACTCATCATAAATGGTAATGAGTCCAAGACACAGGGATTTCTAGGTCTATCCTCTGGAATAAATGTGGTTGTCATCGACAGAGGGAGACCAGCAACTTACAAGGCAATGATTTTTCCTTGATAGGAGCATGAGGTGTAGAACTGAAGTGTTGTAGTACTGCTGGTAGGACTGACATACTTGTGGGGATGGGAAATAACTGGGTCAAAAAGTGGGTAGACTCAAACTTCCTTTGTTCAGAGCATGATGACATGGTTGACCTGGCAGCGTAGGGACCTGACTTGTAGGGACTGAATGTTATATATTGGCTCTGGTGGGGAGGACGAGCTGATAGGTGCTGTCGAGGTGATCCGAAAACAAGATCTTTGCTATTCTATGACGTTAACATGAATTGCATAAAGAGCATAAATGAAGCTCACAAATCCATAAGAAGAGAACCAAAAAGCATAGACAATACACACATAAAGACAACAAGTTGATAACGGAGTTCGTCCAGGATGGACTACGTCTCCGGGCCTGCTTCTCAATAGGAGGGTCGATCTATAATCTCAGCATAAAGGCAAAATACATGGCAATGATACAATGATACCTTGGTGACAATGGCCAGGAAGAGAACCGCTGCCCAAAACACAACAAGACTGCTTCCAGCAACTCCGAAGCCTGAAGACGGTGTAAAACGAGTATAAACACTCCTACCTTCCTCCTGTAGAGCTACACAATCTCCCTTCTCTCCTTTAGCTACAAAGTCTCTACTCCAAAGCATGAGTGGCAAATGGAGAATAAGAGGGTTTATATAGCTTGAGTAGACCCCCTTCACATGTTCCTCATGTTCTCTTTGGTTACAACAAATTTTACCTAAATAGGCATGTGGTTACAACTCCATGTTTGGTTTATCATGTAGTTGGGCTCTTTATTAACTAATAAACAAACATATTTTAAAAAATACCCTTTTAAGATAGCATATGGTTAAAACCATATACCAACCCACCTTTAAAAATTAACCACAAAGTTTGTTATGCATTGGTGGCGCTCCAACCCATATTGGGGGCATGTAATTCGTTTGAGAGGTTGTTATAACACCCACTTTAAGTCATAACCAAAGTTTTTTTTAAAACGCACATGTGATAAAGCGTGGTCGGAATGGCGGGCTCCACGCCCAAAGCTCGATTGGGTGGAGCTCCTGGTCATCTTGTTGAAGGGGAAAACCAGGGGTCGGGGCGAGCCCCAACCCCTTCTGGTGCCAATACAACTTTAAAACAAAAGTCTTCCCATTACTTGCACATCAAGCGCCTTGTGGCCCAATGGTAAAGCGGAGCGCTTATGCAGGAGAGGTCACGGGGTCGAACCCCGTGGAAGCCATAACTTTTGTATTAAACATATTGGCTAATCCGTGCTGCCATGTGGCGGCCTGGGATTGGTCCACCTCATGCCCAGTCGACGTCTAGTCAACCGCCACGTCATTATCTATACTGCCACGTCACCATCCATACACCCAGTCAGCTGTATGCCAGTTCGGATCCGTACTGCCACGTGTCACCTTGTGATTGGTCTGTACACCTTCCATGTCACCTTGTCTGTACTGTACGGATGCCACGTGTCACCCTGTCAGTGGTGCCACGTGGCACCTCTTTTTTCCAATTTTGCCTGTTGACCTTGTAGAACAGAACGCGATAACTTTCTCATACGGAGTCCGTTTGAGGTGAAACGAATGCCGTTGGAATCATCTCGACGAGCCCTTCGATCTAGTGTTGGTTTTGCTGAGATTGGAGGACTTCAAAAATTTTTCCTTCTTGGATCCTCCTGGATCATTGATTATCAAGGTGACATACTGCAGAATACTCTGAACAAAGGCGACCAAAATGGGGAAGCTGCCATATGAGTAGATGTGATCTGTCGTGGCGCCAAGAGGCACCATTGATTCCTTCTTCGTAGTTTTAATGAGCTCCAAGAAGGGATAAAAGTGTGCTATGAAATGGTAAGGTCCTGTGGATTTTGCCTGTTGACCTTGTAGAACAGAACGCGATAACTTTCTCATACGTAGCCCGTTTGAGGTGAAACGAACGCCGTTGGAATCATCTCAACGAGCCCTTCGATCTAGTGTTGGTTTTGCTGAGATTGGAGGACTTCAAAAATTTTTCCTTCTTGGATCCTCCTCGATCATTCCTCCCCACTGAGAAGCTTTTGGCCTCCAAAAGCCTTTACTAATCAACATATAGGTGACGGAATTGCTCCCTCACTTTCTCCTTCTTGATCCACTTGGCTTTGCTTGGATGAGTGCCTTTGATGCCCACTCGAAGATAATCAACATCACCTCTGTGAGAAGTCCTTGTCCTTCTGTCCAAGATGACATCTTCCTTTAGCTCATCCATGTACTCAGGAGCAAATTCATCAACTGATGGCAATGAGACACTCTCCCTTTCATCCATGATCATGGGAGGCTCATAGAGTTTCAAGTTCTCCACATTCACCACTGAGTAGATCTGCATGTATGGCGGCAGCTCTAAGTGAAAGGCATTCATCCCAATCTTCTCCAAGATGGTGAAGGGACCATATCTAATGGGCTTGAGCTTCTTGCCTTCTCCTTTCATCCTCTCCTTGCTGATGTGAAGCCACACTTGATCTCCTACCCGAAAATGATGATCAACTCTATGCTTGTCATGGCGAGCCTTGTACTAGGCTTGACTCTTCTCCAACTGCTCTTGCACTGCTTGATGTACCTGTTGAACTCTCTGAATGAACCTGCGGGCTTTGTCTTCATCCTTGGGAGTGCTTGAGTCAACCTCTCTCCCATAAGTCAATTCCAATGGAGTCTTTGGAAAGTACCCAAAGCATGTCTCAAATGGCGAGCTCTGAGTGGAAGAATACATAGCCCTGTTGTAGGCATGCTGCACATACTGGATCTGTTCATCCCTTAACTTAGGATGCTTCTTGCAATAGCCTCGAAACAAATGGACAACTGTCCTGTTGACTACCTCTGTCTTTCCGTCGGTGTGTGGATGGAAAGCGGTGCTCCTCTTTAGCTTGGTGTGCATCATACACCATAATTTTGTCCAAAACTCTCCAAGGAATCGAGAGTCCCGATCCGAGATAATGGACGTAGGGAGTCCAAAGTGAACCCATACATGCTGAAAGAAAAGGGAAGCAGTCTGCTCTGCAGTGACCTGCTTTTTACATGGCATAAGAATACACATCTTGCTAAACCTATCGAAAACCACATACAAGTAGTCATGACCCCTCCTAGACATAGGCAAACCCCCCACAAAATCCATGGAAATGCTTTCCCAAGGATGGGAAGGAATAGGAAGTGGTGAGTACAACCCCAATTTTCTATTAGTGGGCTTACAAGTAGAGCACATCACACACCCCTTTACATATTTTGTTACAATGTCTTTCATGCGAGGCCAATACACGAGTCTTTGCAAATGAGCCAAAGTCTTACCTACCCCAAAATGCCCTGATATAAGAGAAGTATGACCTTCTCGTATTACATGGACTCTTTCACTGATAGGAACACATAGCTTGCCCAAATGATAGAGCAACTTTCCCTGCAAATAGTAGTCTTCCACCTGTGTGCCATTGGTTAGCTTCTCATAAATTTCCTTGAAATCATCATCAGTAGCATACTGCTCAATATAACTTTCATGGGACAAAGAAGCATTTTTCAAAACAATAGATGCAACAATAGGAGGTCTAGAGAGCATATCTGCCACTTTGTTACTAGTACCCTTCTTGTACTTGATCACTAAATGGAATTGTTGAAGGAATCCCATCCACCTGAAATGACGAGCTTACTGGAGCTTAGTCTGGGACTAGAGATACTGCAAGGGCTGATGATCGGTATGGATGATCGTCTCCTTACCCATCAAGTAGTGCTTCCACTTCTTGACACTCTGAACCAAAGCATACAACTCTTTGTCATAGGTGGGGTAGTTGATCACTGCTTGAGTGAAAGTCTCTGAATGGTAGAAAATAGGCTTGCGGTGTTGCATCAATACTGCCCCCATGGCATATCCACTAGCATCTGTCTCTATCTCAAATGGCTGCTACAAATAAGGCAAGGCTAGGACTGGGGCGGTGCTGATCTTTCCCTTCAATGTGTCGAAGGCTTTCTGCTGCTTTCCTCCCCACTGGAAGGCTTTCTTCACACTTGTTAAGGCATGCAAAGGAGATGCTATGTATGAGAAGTTCTGAATGTACCTCCTCCAATATTGAACAGCTCCTAAAAAGCTTCTCACTTCAGTAGCATTAGTAGGCTTAGGCCAATTGACAATTACATCAACTTTTGAAGGATCAATTTTTAAATTTCCACCTCCTACAATATGACCCAAGTAAACTAATGAAGTTTTGCCAAATTCACACTTTGACAATTTTACATACAATTTCTCCTTTTTCAAAGTATCTAATACTTGCTTTACATGCCCCACATGTGCTTCCCAAGTTTTGCTAAAGACCAAGATATCATCTAAGTATACAATGACAAAATCATCTAAGAATGGTCGGAAAACATCATTCATTACCTGCATAAAGGTTGCAGGTGCATTGCAAATCCCAAAGGGCATCACCAACCACTCAAATAGACCTTGCTTGGTCTTGAAGGTCGTCTTCCACACATCACTTTCTGCAATTCTGATCTGGTGTTAGCCACTGCGCAAATCCAACTTGGTAAAGAACACAGCATCTTTCAACTGGTCGAGCAAGTCATCTATGCGAGGAAGCGGGTATCGATTCTTGATCGTGATCTTGTTGAGAGCCCGATAGTCAATGCACATCCTCCATGTGCCATCTTTCTTCATCACCAACACAATCGGTGAACCACATGGAGAGGAGTTGGGTCTGATCACTCCTTGGTCCAACAAGTCTTGAACCTGCTTCTTAATCTCTGCCATTTCAACTGCGGACAACCTGTACATGCCCACATTAGGAAGAGGGGCATCCTGCTGGAGATGGATCTCATGCTGAACCTCCCTTTTGGGAGGCAAACCTGTAGGTTCCTAAAATATTTCATCATAGTTAGCCACAATATCAATCATAGCCTTTTTATGAGAAGGATCACAACCTTTGAAAGCATCGGATGCCTCAGCATCTTTTTCTCTCACAACCATGAGCATGTATCTCTTATTAGTGTTGATGAGCCGCTTCATCTGTCCTGCACTAACCGGAGTGGTGTTAGCCTTCATACTGTGAGCTCTCACAATGTACTCCACCCCGTTTTTGGTGAGATGGTACTTGTTCTCATGACGGAAGAACACTGCTTTTCGATCATACAAGTATGGGCTTCCCAATACGATACCACAGATGTCGAGAGGAACAACATCTAAGTCCACCTCATCAATCAACTTTGAAGCAATAGCAAACCTTAACCTGCATTGCTTAGTCACCTGCAACTTAGCATTATCACATACCCATCCAAGAGGATAAGGCTTGGGGTGAGGTTTAGTCTGTATGCCCAACTTCTTAACAACTGATTCTGAGATCAAATTTACTTGAGAACCCGGATCAAATAATTTTTCAATCTTTGTATGCTTAGACACAACTCTGATGTGAAACAACTCACTTCTTATTTTATCATTTTCTTTAGAAACATGAGTAGAACTTGAACCAGTATGAGGAGTTTTGTTACCTTGCATTCCCACGGCTGTAATCATGGTTTCGTCACCTGAGTCGGAACCCAAATCTCATTGCGTTGTTGCAATGGTCTTTTTCTTCTTTTTGCCTCCATAATGCTTTGGCCTTTGTTCAGGATGCAACTTCCAACAACTTTCTTCATCATGCCCATCAGTATCGCAATGGTTGCAATGGGGCTTTCCTCCTTCCTTCTTGGCAGTAGCTGTCTTCTTGCTCTTGTCTTTTTTCTTGAACTTGTGGTGGTTGTTGGGCTTGAAAGGCTTCTTCTGATGGTCTTCTTGCAAATGCTTCCCCCTGTTCTCAAGATGAGTAGCTTGAACACTTGCTTCATCCACACTAGTAGGATTCAACAACAACAAAGTATGGCGTAGATAATGATGAAGAGCACCAATGTACTTCAAAAGAGTGTCAAGAGAATCTAAAGCAATATTCAATTCTAAAGCTTTCTTTCTAAATTCTTCAGTAAAACTCTGAACACTCTGACCCTTGCCTTGTCTAAAACTTTGCCAATCCATCATTGCCTTCTGAACATAACCCAACGGATAAAATTGCTTACGTAAAGCAGAAATAAAAGCAGACCACGATGAGAGAAGATTACCCATTTGTTTGCTACCTTGCTGAAGCTTGCTTTCCCACCATACAAGTGCGGTGCCTATCATCCGAAGTGAAGTCAACTGAATCTTCACATCTTCTTCTTCGATCTGCTGGACTCGGCAATAGACCTCAATTTGCCTTATCCAATTGTTTAACTTCTCTGCATTCGCTTCCCCATTGAACATGGGCAAATCAAACTTCACATCGAGCTTCAATAAGGGCTTCTTTTGAGGCTCTTTGTGAGGAACCTTGGAATGCTGAGAATGAGATGAGGAAGAAGCACTTGAACTTGTGCTTGAAGCTGAAGGTGAAGAGGGAGGCTCAGGAGGCTCTTGCCACCTTCCCCTTGGTTAATTGAAGTGTTGCCTTCGTCCTTCACTTCTTTGTCTTCCTTCTTTACTTCACTGCCTTTTCTTTCTTTTGCCATGCGTTCTTCATAGTCTGCAAACAACTTGTCTACCTTGTCGGCCATCATATAGAAGACCTTGTGAAAGTTTGCCTCCATCTCGATGCGGGCATCATTAGCATCCATCTTCCTCCTTCGGTGTGCACGTCCGATCTCGGAATTGTAAGGCTCTAATGTACCCTCACCAGCTTGCAGTTTAGCCCTCGTGAGCATCCACACTCACAATCCAACGTCAAATAGACCTGCTCTGATACCACATGATCCGAAAACAAGATCTTTGCTATTCTATGATGTTAACATGAATTGCATAAAGAGCATGAATGAAGCTCACAAATCCATAAGAAGAGAACCAAACATCATAGACAATACACACATAAAGACAACAAGTTGATAACAGAGTTCGTCCAGGATGGACTACGTCTCTGGGCCTGCTTCTCAATAGGAGGGCCGATCTATAATCTCAGCATAAAGGCAAAATACATGGCAATGATACAATGATACCTTGGCGACAACGGCCAAGAAGAGAACCGCTGCCCAAAACACAACAAGACTGCTTCCAGCAACTCCGAAGCCTGAAGACGGTGTAAAACGAGTATAAACACTCGTACCTTCCTCCTGTAGAGCTACACAATCTCCCTTCTCTCCTTTAGCTACAAAGTCTCTACTCCAAAGCATGAGTGGAAAATGGAGAATAAGAGGGTTTATATAGCTTGAGTAGACCCCCTTCACATGTTCCTCATGTTCTCTTTGGTTACAACAAATTTTGCCTAAATAGGCATGTGGTTACAACTCCATATTTGGTTTATCATGTAGTTGGGCTCTTTATTAACTAATAAACAAACATATTTTAAAAAATACCCTTTTAAGATGGCATATGGTTAAAACCATATACCAACCCACCTTTAAAACTTAACCACAAAGTTTGTTATGCATTGGTGGCGCTCCAACCCATATTGGGGGCATGTAATTTGTTTGAGAGGTTGTTATAACACTCACTTTAAGTCATAAGCAAAGTTTTTTTTAAAACACACATGTGATAAAGCGTGGTCGGAATGGCGGGCTCCACGCCCAGAGCTCCATTGGGAGGAGCTCCTGGTCATCTTGTTTAAGGGGAGAACCAGGGGTCGGGGCTAGCCCCAGCCCCTTCTGGCGCCAATACAACTTTAAAACAAAAGTTTTCCCATTACTTGCACATCAAGCACCTTGTGGCCCAATGGTAAAGCGGAGCGCTTATGCAGGAGAGGTCACGGGGTCGAACCTTGTGGAAGCCATAACTTTTGTATTAAACATATTGGCTAATACCGTGCTGCCACGTGGCGGCCTGGGATTGGTCCACCTCATGCCCAGTCGACGTTTAGTCAACCGCCACGTCACTGTCTGTACTGCCACGTCACCATCCGTACACCCAGTCAGCTGTATGCCAGTTCGGATCCGTACTGCCACGTGTCACCTTGTGATTGGTCCGTACACCTACCATGTCACCTTGTCTGTACTGTACGGATGCCACGTGTCACCCTGTCAGTGGTGCCACGTGGCACCTCTTTTTGCCAATTTTTCCTGTTGACCTTGTAGAACAGAACGCGATAACTTTCTCATACGGAGTCTGTTTGAGGTGAAACGAACGCCGTTGGAATCATCTCGACGAGCCCTTCGATCTAGTGTTGGTTTTGCTGAGATTGGAGGACTTAAAATTTTTTTCCTTCTTGGATCCTCCTGGATCATTGATTATCAAGGTGACATACTGCAGAATACTCTGAACAAAGGCGACCAAAATGGGGAAGCTGCCATATGAGTAGATGTGATCTGTCGTGGCACCAAGAGGCACCATTGATTCCTTCTTCGTAGTTTTAATGAGCTCCAAGAATGGATAAAAGTGTGCTCTGAAATGGTACGGTCCTGTGGATTTTGTGAGCCCAGGATGGCTCATGCTCATGGTTGCTTTCATATTTAGAGAGTCTGAAAATGGTAAGTGGACTCTATCGGTGTTTCTTTTTCGTAAGTTTAGTCTCCAAGGCCCGAAAAAGCATAAAATGATGCGGATGGAGAACTCTTCTAGCCAATGTCACTAGAGTATACCTTTTTCGTAATTAGTCTACGAGATCCGGAAAAGGGGTAAACTTATACCAGGTAGACGCCCTTTCAGATACATTTAGCGAGCATGAAAGGAAGCAAGATTGCTCGGTGATCTTTTCATTGTTTTAGGAGTTAGAAAAGAGCTTAACAGAAACTCCCTAAGTGCCTTTTTCGTAAAAGGGATTGCTCGGCCCGAAAAAGGGATAAAATTATACCGATAAAAAATGGATAGATGGGAGCGAGAAAAGGTCTCAAGCGTCATCATGTGTGTGGGATACTGGATCCGGTGACATAAAGATTGTCACAAAGGGGGCTGCGGCCGTTGTGGCATGCAAACCGAGGCTATGAGAGGGTATTTTGAAAAAATGGCTGAAAAAGATGGGCGTGAGAGCGAGAAATGATCTCAAGCATCATCACGAGCGTGGAAAACTGAATCCGGCAATATAAGACTTGTCCAAAACGGAGAACGGCCGATGTGGCACGCAAACCGAGGTGACGTGGGGGGCATGAAAAAAAAAATGCCCTGAAAATTGGGACATGACGGGGAGAAATGATCTCAAGCATCATCACGAGCGTAGAAAATGGAATCCGGTGATATATGACATGTCAAAAACGGAGAACGACCGATGTGGCACGCAAACCGAGGCGACGTGGGGGCATAAAAAAATGCCCAGAAAACCGGGACGTGACAGTGAGAAATGATCTCAAGCATCATCACGAGCATGGAAAACTGAATCCGGTGATATATGACACGTCCAAAATGGAGAACGGCCGATGTGGCACGCAAAACGAGGCCACGAGAGAGGCCAAAAAATGGTCAAAAAGTAGGCCCTGTGAAAATGGGAAAAGGAAGGAACCTGCATGAAGTTCTTGCTGTGCTGATTCCAACGGTACCAACGGTTTGAAAAATGGACTTCGTATGATACCGCAATGGTTGTTTGAAAAATGGTGGAATTTCTATAAATAGGGCGTGGGGCCCAAATGACGTAACATTGTTACGTGCGAGTTTGGCAGAGCAGTCAGAGCTATTTCTCGATTTCCAGGAGATTTCACCATTTGTTTTTGATTCTGCGAGTTTCAGGTAACTCTATTTGCTTTAGCCTTTTCAATTATGTCTTTTTTGTTTGGCGGCGGGCCCCCGAAGGCCGTGAAATTCCATGTTGACCCTCCAACGTGGAATATCACGGGTTTCGGGTCTTTTCCCGCGACGAACCGCGCGGGTTTCAGGCTGTCAGTCGCGATGTTCATCGCGACTGTGAGTGTGGAACCCGCGATGTTCATCGCGAGTTCATGAGGGATAGTCGCGATGTTCATTGCGTCTGTCTGGCCAAAACCCGCGATGTTCATCGCGGTTTTTAGGATGGAGGCCGCGATGATCATTGCGGATTTTGGGATGGAGGCCGCGATGGTCATCGCGGCTTTTGGTGGAAAGGCCGTGATGGTCATCGCGGCTTTTGGTGGAAAAGCTGCGATGGGATTTTTTCAAAAGATTTTGTGTTGGGGCTAAAAATTTCTTCTATTTTCTGGTAGGATGTTGAGGAGACCATTGTCCTCATGGCGAGAACGGGAGATCAATGATGATCTGATGGAGAAGATTCAGACTGATCCGGGGGTGCGACAGACTCTAGCTGTGAGTGGACTTTTGAAGTTCGCTCAGATCCCACCTATTCGTTCAGTGAGACGGTTCCTGAACAAGCTCGTGAGTTGGTGGGTGCCGGCGGAGGGTGCATTTATTATCAGGGGTGAGAGGTTGGAGATCACCCTCACGGATGTCTATTTTTTGACTGGGTTTCCTCGTTTGGGTGAGGTGGGCGATCTCTTGCCGAGGATCCCGCCGGGTGTAGATATGGAGGACTTGTTACAGACTTTCTGTGTTGGTGATGCCGTTTTGCAGAACAGCTCTATTAGTCTGCGATCCCTACGTGAGTGGGATATGCGAGCTGTTGGGGCATGTGTTCTACGGATATTGGGTGCTGCTGCACCACATCGTTTGTCTGGGGGACAAACGATGTTGGTGGATTCTGTTCTTCGGGGGACTTACTATGCCTGGGGGCAGATGTTTCTAGCTAGTGTCCGGAGAGATCTGGACAAGGCCAGTCGAGAAGGAGGAGAGTTTTGTTATGCCTCCTTTCTATGTTGTTTTTTCTTTGAGCGGGTGCCGACCTTGCGGCCACGGGTACCCATTCGTGCTGGTCTGGTGAGTGAGCCTCGCATGATGCGGTGGGGGCAGATGATGCCTCGTGGCGGCGGTGGTGTCCGTGGTTTCTTCACTGAGGATTTTTATGAGCAGTGGGAGCAGATGCCCCTGCTGATTGAGGACTACCCTTATGCCGGCATGGACTATCGAGGCGACCCAGAGATGCCTCGTGCCTCGGGATAGGCCTGGAGTTTAGACGGTATGTTTTGTGTTTTATTTTATACTATATCATGTGTTGTTTGATTTATCAGTCTATGATTATAGTTGCATATGATGGTTTATTTGCATTGTGCAGATGTTGGGCCTGTACCACTGGCCGACTACGTGGCACGTCGGGGGCGGGTGATGGTGGTCGCTCATCCACCTGCAGTGGTACCACCTCCACGTGGTGGAGGATTTGCGCCTCGTGGGAGAGGGGTTGGCCCTCGAGATGACGCCATAGAGGGTGTCAGACAGACCTTCGACCGGATCCTAGTTGGACTCCCCGAGGATGGTTGGAGAGACCTGGATCGGGATATTTTGGAGGGTTGCTTCGGTGCCCCGCCTGAGTGGCGGTCGCTCTTGTTGAGGACAGGGGTGTTTGTGGCAGAGCACAGGGGTGGTGCTTGGGATGTCCCGGCAGAGCCGGCTCAGATGAGGATCCATCTACGGGGTGACCCAGCGGGGCCAGCGGAGGAGACGCCAGAGGAGCGCAGAGTTCGGGCTCGCCATGACCCGACGGGGCCAGCGGAGGAGAAGCCAGAGGAGCCTAGGGATCCTGATGAGTAGATGATATTGTATCTGCCCCCAAATGTTGATGAGCATATGGGGAAGCATTTTTTGTACGATTGATGTATTTTTTGTATATTGGGTGCTGAGGGCACCTATGACATGTTGACTATCATGGTTTATATATATATGTGTATATATATTTGGATATATTATCGTGGATGCACGTGGATGCACATTTTGTCTCTTGTATATGCCCGTGGAGGCACATGTTATGCATGTGGATGCATTATTTTGTTATTTGTATATGCCCGTGGAGGCACATGTTATGCACGTGGATGCATTATTTTGTTATTTGTATATGCCCGTGGAGGCACATGTTATGCACGTGGATGCATTTTGTTTATGGATATGCCCGTGGAGGCACATGTTATGCACGTGGATGCACATTTTGGTTATGACATGATGTGATTGGTGTGCCAATCGAGGACATTGTTGGCCATATGGTCTGCTACACTATTGAGGTGTCTTGGGACATGTGTGAACGAAATGGATTCAAACTGTCTAACCATTTGTTTAGTGCGCAGGAATTTTATGAAAAGACAGGGATCGTGTACCTGGTAATCATTGTTGAGCTGGTAAACTAGGAGCTGTGAGTCCAAGAAAACGTTGAGGTGACGGATGCTCATATGGAGAGCTACGGCTAGGAGACCGGTCACGGCATCGTATTCAGCTTGGTTATTGGTGGCGGCACCTAAACATACTCTGTCAATGTGAACTAACTCATGTGAAGGGGAGTATATTAGCCAAGCTACGGAGGCAAGATTGGGAGACCAACGGCTTGCACCATCAGCGAAACCGACATAGCAGAGTGGAAGAGGATCCATCTGTGGTCATGCAGAGAAAAACAAATATTTAGGTTTTTGAATTTTTTGTGAGAAAAGAAAGTAAGCCTATACTAGAATGGACGGTGGTGTCCATCAGATTTTCTATGGGTAAAATCATTTAAGGTGCAACCCATTGCGTGGGTTGCGTAGGGGATTGCCTTCTGAATCGGTCAGAATGTATGCCCCCTGCCCGAGGCAAGTGTGTACGATGTAAGGGCCTTGCCACATAGATACAAACTTTCCCTTTCCAGTTTTATCATGAGCTTGATCGTAAGTGAGGACAAGGTCTCCCTTAGAAAAGGTTCTTGGGTGGACGTGTTTGTCGTAACTTAGTTTTGATCGTTGTTTGGCTGCTTCCATGTTTTGAATGGCTGTGCGCCGATCTTCATCGGCCTGCTCTAAGAGTAGTAATCGTTGCTCAATCGGGGAAGTGTCCGGTAGGAGTTCAACGGCGATATGTAAGGCTGGAATCTGGCTCTCAATAGGGAGGACGGATTCGACACCGTGAACTAAATGGAAAGGGGTAAAACCGGTGGCGGTTTTGGTTGAGGTGCGGTAAGCCCATAGTGCCGGGAAAAGCATGTGGTGCCAATTGGATTTGTGTTTGTCTACCGTATGTTGGAGGATGGTCTTCAAAATTTTATTGATCGCTTCGACTTGGTCGTTTCCTTGGGGATAGTAGGCAGAAGAGAAATGGTGTTCAAATTTCAACATGGTTGATAATTCTTTCCAGACGGCATCTTCGAAGTGAGAGCCGTGGTCAGAGACTAGTTGCTTCGGCACTCCGAAATGAGTAATAACATGGTTGAAGAAAAACCGTGCTGCAGTGTCAGCCTTGCAATTGTAAGTCGGCATGGTTTCTTCCCACTTGGTGAAATAATCTACGGCCACAACGATGTGTTTGTGACCGCCGGCTGACGTGGGGTTACAGTCGAGGAAGTCGATGGCCCATTTGCAGAATGGTCCAACAGTGATGACCGGATGAGGGGGGGTGGGAGGGGTTCTTGCTTTGGGGGCAAAGAGTTGGCAGTTCTGGCAATGCTTGACTGCGGTGATGCAATCAGTAAACAATGATGGCCAAAAGTAACCTGCCTGAATGATTTTCTGGGCAGTGGCCATGCCGGAGAAATGGCCTCCGCAAGCACCGCTATGACAATCATTGAGGACTTGTTCTGCCTCACTATGGGATAGGCATCAGCGTAGGATGGTATCAATGCCGCATTGATAAAGTACATCCCCTATCAAGAGGTATCGGGGGGCATGGTGTCGTATCCGATGGCGTCCGTCACGATCGATGTGTGGTCGAAATTTTTGCGTGCGGAGGTAAATCAAAATGTCTCCATACCATGGGTCATCAGACGAAATGATGAAGATTTGTTCGTCAATCATATCTGTTTGGATAGCAGGTGATGACAAAGAGGATGGGAGGTCGGTGATGAGGTGAGCAAGCGCGAGGGTTTTGGTGCTTTTAGGAGTTCTGAAAGTAAGGTCATATTCCTGGAGGATAATGACCCATTTAGCAACACGACCTTGTAGGAGCCGCCGGGTTAGGAGATAGACCATAGGGTTGGAGTCGGCCACAACCATGGTATGACTGAGTAGAATGTAGTGTCACAATTTTTGTACGGAAAAGACTACAGCTAGGGCTAATCTTTCCTCGTATGGGTAACATAGGGGTGGGCCAGACAAGGTCTGGCTGACGTAATAAATTACATGCTCTTGGTGAGAGGCATCTTCTTGGACCAAAACATCGGACACAGCATATTCAGATGCCGAGACATAAAGGGTGAAGTCTTGAGAGAAATCCGGTGGGGATATCAAGGGGGCTTGTGTGAGAGCTTTCTTGAGGGCTTCGAATGCTGTGTCTGCTTGCTTATCCCAAACAAAGGGTATGTGGGTACGAAGTAAGCGTAAGAATCCATGGACTTTGGTGGCGTAATCAGGAATGAAGCACCTAAGGAAATTGGACCGCCCTTGTAGACTCTGGAGCTGCCGAAGCGTGCGAGGAGGGGGGAGTTCTAAGATGGCTTTGACTTTCAAGGGATCAACAGTAATTCCGTCTTGGGAAACAATTAAACCCAACAACCGGCCTGCCGGAATGCAAAACACACACTTGTGTGGGTTCAAGCGGATTTTATATTTGCGACAACGCAGGAAAACTTGCCAGAGGTCGTTAATGTGGTCTGATCATTTTCGGGAATGGGCTGTAAGGTCGTCAAGATAGACTCGCAGGATATGGACCAAGTCGTGAAAGCAATAGATCATGGCTCGCTGGAAAGTGGCACCAGCATTTTTAAGGCCGAATGGCATGACGCGATAGGCAAAGGTGCCCCATGGGGTGGTGAAGGCAGTCTTGTACTGATCCTCCTTATGGATGTGAATCTGGTTGTATCCGGAAAACCCATCCATGAAAGATAGGACTTCATGGCCCGCACACTCATCAATGAGTTGGTCAATGAATGGTGTGGGGAAATTGTCTCTTGGACAAGCGTGGTTTAAATCATGGAAGTCAGTGCATACTCTAAGGGTGCCTTGCTTTTTGTTGACGGGAACGGGGTTCGACACCCAGGTGGTGTACGAAATAGGATAAATGAATCCTGCCATGCGAAGTTTCTCGACCTCAGCTTTAACAGCAGGGAGTTTGGAAGGATGAATGGGTCGATGTTTCTGATGAACAGGAGGTACCTCAGGCCATGTATCAATGTGGTGCTCTATAATGGCAGGGTCAAGACCAGGCATTTCGGTATAGGACCAGGCGAAAACATCCCGGAATTCTTGAAAAATCTTTTTATATGCCTGAGTTTCTGCTTGAGTGCAAGATGTGCCCAACGAGATGAGCTCAGGTTTCCCTGGTGTTGTGGAAATATCGATTTGTATAATGGGGGAAATGTTGGACATGTTCCCTTCTTCAAAGGCATCCGGTGCTGGGATGGGGTCTTTTAACCAATCGACCTTAGTGGGTATGAAATCTTTCGATTCGACCGATAGCTGGTTGGATACAGTGGATGTAGATGTTTCCGGGAGGAAATATGAGCGATGATGCATATCATCCCAAGGGTAGTCGGGTGCAGTGAGTGTCTCCAAAATTTGCTCATCAGTATTGAAGTAGTCAGACCATAAATCAAGGCGTTCTGGTTTGAAAGTTGTGGAAATCATATAGATTGCATTGACTTCTTCCGACGAGGATGATGGCGGGGGGTAGATCTCCTCGATGAGGGGAGGAGATATCTCTAAATCGACGTTGTTTAACTCATATAATGCTGCTCTATAGTCAGGGAGATCAGGACAATGGTGAGAGTAGTGACCGTAAACACTGCATATGGAACAAGGATGGTTGGTGCGCAGTGATCTGTCGCGAGGCTGAGGAGGTGGCTCTAGTCTAACTACTGGGATGCTGGTGTCATCGTCCAACATATTCATATGTTCCTGGAGTGTCGGTAACTGTGGGCATTGATGAGTGGGATGACCTATCTCATCGCACAACGAGCATTTAGGAGGAGCTCGAAATACGGGTGGGGGTTTAACTGCCTTAGGAGGTGGTATAGCAGTGTATGGTTGTGAACCTCTGCCCCCAATGGGCTTGACAAAAGGAGGAGGATTCGTTGACGATGAAGGGATATTGAGACTAGGAGGAGGTTTCGTTGACGACGAAGGGATTGTGACACCAGGAGGAGGTTGAGTAGTGGTAACAATAGGTTGTACCGGTTGGAGGATGACATTTGGTGTCGACGGTGGAACGGGAGGCGAAATATACCACACGGGTAATCCCAATGTTAACCCGGGTAGACTAAGGGTAGCCATAACCGGGGCGCTTACTACACCCGAAGGAGGAAATAGAAAGGGGATGGTGTGGATTGGTGAAACACCGATGTGACTAGGGACCAATGGTGGTTGACTACCGGGTGCTTGTGTATTTTGTGAAAGAGTATAGAGGTTTGCGACGTGGGTCTCCGGTGACAGTGGTGGAATGGCCTGGAATGTAGAAGTCATTGGTGTATCTGAGTAAAGTCCGGGTCCCACAGAAGAAACAAAGGAGGTAGTTGCACTAGAAGCGGGTTGTTCAACCATGGGGAGAACATTTTCGGGTGCTGCAGGGGCATTGGGATCATAGTAGGTGAGTTGGTCGATTTTGACCACGCGTCCCTCGTGGGGGAACATCATGGTATGAAAAACGGATGAGGCAACCGCTTTCATGGCATACATGTAACTGCGGCCAAGTAAAAGGTTATAATCGAGTTGGGCATTAATGACCTCTATGTCGATGAGCACAGTTTTCCCACCCAATTGGACGGGGACATTGGGTAGTAGACCTTGAGGTTGAGTTGATCGGTCGTCGTAGGCTCGCAATGCAGTGGTGGATTGCTGGAGAGTAGGGGATCCCAACTTCTGCCAAACGAATGTGGACATGACGCATGTACAGGCACCCTCATTGATGATACATCGATGGATGACAAGATTCCGAATAGAAACAGAAACTTGGACTGCTATGGTGGAAGGCAGACGTGGTTCGGACTGGTCCAAATCAAAGTTCATCAATTTTGAATCATTTGGGTCAATCGCCCCAATGGCGGAAAGTAAAGTCTTGCGCTACGTAAGACAGTTTTTCAAGACTTCTAACGTAGACATGGCTGCGGGAGATTGAGCTAAGTCATCTGCAATGTTGTAATTTGACGCAGCCCGTGCATTGGGGTTGTTGTTGATACGGCGGAGTGGGAAACGAGGTGCTTTAGAGGCCCCATCGAGTGGAAGTGGTGGTATACGTAACGTCTGATCAGTGGGATGAGCGTTAGTATCCTTATCGGCGGGGGGGGCTTCGGAGGTAGGGCCATACTGGTTCCGACGTGTCTAGATGTTGACATCAATAGTGGACATCATCAATAAGTGGTGAGTGCCTGAATCAAACATTGGTTGATCAGGAGCGACGTAAGTGATTTGTTGTGGTGGCACGTTTCCCTATGGGGGAGCTAACGTCTGAGTGTTCACCACTCCTTGTGTTGGAAAAGGGTTTTGTAGCACCAAAGGTTGTTGTTGAGGTGGTGGAGGGTTGGGTGGCGGCTGAGGAGCCGCCTGCCCTTGATGATGGGCGTCATCTATCCATAGTTGCCGAGCTCGCTCCAGATGTGGGCAAGCATGGGTATAGTGGCCATAGACCCCGCAAATAGAACAAGGATGGTTTGTTCGTAAATTAGCATTTTTGGCTTGCTTAGGTGGCCGATCGGGATTTTGATGAGCAGGCACCGCGTTATTATTTTGCGGAGGATGGGGAGGTTGTGGTCCTTGGTTATTGTGTTGGTTGTTACCGCAGTTATGTCCTCTTCCACGGTTTGATTGCCCACCATGGTTACGTTGGTTATTTTGGTATTGGGGCTAATGTTGTTGTGCGTACACATGCCCTTTAGCATTGGGGGGATTCTGGGGAGCCGCAGGTGCGGGAGCAAGTTGCGGTGGGTAATATGCAGGTGGAGCTGGCGGTGGTCCAGTTGCCTGTTGGGGTTGTTGGTACCCCTGAGCTATTGGATGTGTTGGATTAGCTGGTGCAGCTTGCGGTGGGTACTGCATCTGTTGTGGCGAGAACTGAATGGGGTTCTGTGTAGCAGCTTGGTTATAGTATGTAGGAGGTACATATGCTGATGGCGCTTGTCCATAGCAATGTTGTGGACAAGAGGGTCCATGAATGTGATGTGTCTGGTTTATTGGAGCATAAGAAGTTGTCGCTCCGGAACTGGATGTATCCCTAGAGAGGTCTGGGGCAGGCATGGTGCTCACCATGCTGAAAGGATTAGCTTGCGGTGTGATTTGGCCAATAATGCCATCAGCAGCATGTGATGCCCCCGGTGTGTCACCGCGTGAAGAGTCGCCACGTGGGCCGTCTGGTATGATTGTGTATAGATAACTCGACTGGGCGTAAATGAGATCAAACTATTGGGCTTTGAGGATGGCCTCTTCCTCAGATTGGGGTCTTTCGGATGCCACATCCTTCGCAATGAGAGGGAGAAGGGATTTTAGAAACCAATCTAGGAAGATACAGTCGTCTAATTTTATTTTGCAGAGGCTTCGGCGTCGACGCCACTCATGAATGTGGTCAGTGATGTGGGTGGCCGTGTTCTGTCTGCAAGACAGTAGGATCTCGACGCCCGCATCATAGCGGACAGGTAACTGAAAGAACTGCAGGAAGGTCGAGGCAAGGGAGGTAAAGGTGGCATGCGTCCCATGGGGCTGCTCGATATACCACTTGGCTGCAGAGCCAGTGAAGGTGCGCTGTAACAGACGGAGGTGGACAGAGTCGTCCACTATGGAGTTGGAGGAACACCATAGATGGAAGGACATGATATGGTTCTGGGGGTCCTCACCTGCCTTACCCTCAAACTTAGGGATGTCGGAGGGGAGTTTGGTGGGCATGTGAGGCCACGCAGGATCGTGTTTGATAGGGTCATTGGTGAGCCTGGCTAGATCTGTCAAGTTCAGACTTGCCATATACGGTAAGCTAGCAAATGTAGCGACTGGGACTGGGACATGCCTAGTCATGGTGGTATGGGGTCCAGTAGCACCTAAAGGTATGCTAGGTATTGAAGGTATATGTCCTCCAATAGGTGTGGTCTGGTAAGGGCCAGCGCTTCCTAGTGCAACATGGGTTACACCAGGGTTAGGAATAGTAGTGGTGATTCCTGGGATAGGGTTTGTGGAAACCAGATGGGGTGTGACCCCTATGTTGGGCATACCCATAACAGGTGGTGGCCCTGTGTTGGGAATTCCTATAACCAGAGATGGCCCTGTGTTAAGCCTTCCTAAATGTGGAGTGTTGCCCATATTGGGCATACCCAGGGGGGTGGTTGTTGCCATGGACGACACTGCAGTAGAAGGGTCTGTAGACGTCTCTCCTATGGTGCTGGTAAAGAGTGGATCAAATGGTGTTCCAGACATAATGTTGGTTGGGAATAACGCAGTGGGATTTTCAGATTCTGCCTCAGAGTCAGAAGTGAAGTGAGGCGTGTCAGAATCGGATGACTGTCTAGTTGACCGACGATGTGTCGAGTCAAGGGATAAGGCTTGGTGTCGGTGACGTGGCGAGCCAAGTAGACTGAACTCTAGGAGTTCGCCCTGTAGATGACGAGAGCGTCTAAAATTCTCAATGGTGAGAAAATAAGTTTTTGTGGAAAAATCTGTATGTGTAAAATGGTAATGTATAAAAAACTCAAAACCCTAATGCAACCAAGCGTGCAAGAAGGGGAGTGAAAAATGAAGGCTCTCAGGCCAAAAAATCAACCTCAAAAAGGGCACTTATTCTAGCAGCTGTGCTACAATAAGTGGAGGGATACAACAAATGGTCAGAGTACCAACATGCAAACAGCTTCTAGAAAAAATAGGTGTAACTAGACCAAAGGTGGGTTGAATCATGCAAACACCTAACTAAAAGTATTGTGAATCAACAAACGATATCCTCTGCAATGTGATGAAATCCAAGTCAGACAATATGAGTGTTGAGACAACGGCTAGATATCCCCCTACCGGGAGGGACACCGGGTAATCAATCCTAAAGAAAGGATACTAGGATACTCCGTTCATGACGCGTCGAGAAAAGGTAAATCTGTCGTTTGGTCCTTGATCGCAATATCCCAATACAGGGATATCCCGAGAACTGCGAATGGTAGCCCTTCGATTACTAAATGGATTTCGGTATTCCACTCAGGCTTCCGGAACCATCCTCGTGACTTCAACCCTCCTAGGGGAGAGGCCTTCCCACAAACCGGTTGTGACCGCGCCAATAAATACTAAGAGATTTTAGCTCCCTAAATGGACAACTTCTATGTCTCAGATGTAATAATTGAGGGGTGTTATTGGAACACCTATCCCCCCAATACTACCTAGCTACAAAGTTCTTTTAGTGTTCCTCAAGTGAGGTTAAAAGTGTGTTGAAATTAGGGTAAGTTTTAAAGCTCAGTTCAATTAAGTGTTTGAGTGGGTGCACGTGTAGTATTGTAAACTGAACTTGAAAGAAGTAAATGCTTTATAGGAAATTTTCAAAAAATAAAGGATCTTTCAAAAATAAAAAAGCAAATATTTATGACTTCTTTCAATAAATGGAAACTAAATGCTTTGCAAAATTAACTCAAAAAACAAAGGATCTTTGAAATCATGAAAGCAAATAATAGACTTCTTTAAAGAAATAAATGGTTTTCTTTTCAAGGAAATTGCTAAGGGCAAGATTTTTAAAGAAGTAAACAGGAAATTTTTTTAACCTAGATAAACTGCAAAATAAGTCTTTCTTTCACTTTCTTGAAATTTTTTTAAAAAGACTTCTAGATGTGCATTCAAATAGTAAAATTTTTTCTATGGCTGTAAAATATGGAGAATTTAATACTGTAAAAATGTGCTATGTGGGCAGAAAATACAGTAAAAAAAATAATTTTTTGAATCGGAATGGCCGAATGAAAAAATTAGCAGCGCGGGTTTTGACTGAAAAGCCGCGATGGACCGCGCGGGTTTCTGCCGCACAGCCGCGATGGACCGCGCGGGATTTCAGCGCACTGTCACGATGTGCAGCGCGGAAAATGTCCGTGAATCCGCGATGTGCAGCGCACAAATAGGTCGCGAAGCCGCGGGGAACCGCGCGAAAAAGGGGGGTGGAGTCGCGATCTGCAGCGCGGTAAATGACCGCGAAGCTGCGATGTGCAGCGCGGAAACAGGTCGCGAGGCCGCGGTGAACCGCGTGGAAAAAAGCCGAAAAGTCGCGATGGACCACGCGACTGTCAGGCTAAAAACCGCGAGGCGAAAGCTGTGCACGGAAACCGAAAAATGAACCCAAAAATTGAGAATTCTGGGCTGTTAATGGCAATAGATGGGGCCAAAAACTAGAGCAGCAATGGATCTGCTGTCTAGGATGGCAGATCTATGGATCTAAAGGCTAAAAACTAATAAAAAACTAAAATTTAAAAGCAAAATTTGAGATCTATTGTTCAAAGCCAGCGGAGTCGCCAAAAATTGTTGGCCCGGTTTTGCAACCAGGCTTAGTGCTATGGGCACCTGCTAACTAGTAGCTGCAGTTTCAATGTGAAGCAAATAACAAGAAACTAATCTGAACAAAACTAATCATGGATCTATGCAAGAATATAAGCAAATAATGGAAATATTTTAAAAACAAGAACAAGAAAATATGAAAGAATAAATTTGTATTTAAAAATGGGGCAAGCTAATGCTTGCAATAGTAATACCTTCAATGGTGAAGGTTGATGTAGAGCAACTCCCAAGATAAGTAGCTCCAAGCTCCAAGAGGTCTCCTTCTCCAAGGTTGCTTATAATGGCCAAAATGCTCAATGGAGATTTCGGCAGCATGAGGATGAGATAATGGGTGGATGTGAAATGAGGAGCCCCTACCACCTTTTTATAGGTTTTTGTGGTGGGGAATACCATTTGTGGTTTTGTGGAAACCAAATGGTATTGACCAACATGGTTTAGGTACTTTTCCCTCCTTTTTCCCTTTTTTTTGAATAAAATTAATATTTTTATTCTCTTTTTAATATTTTTGGGAATTTGGACCCTTTTTGAGGGTTTTTTATGCTTTTTTAGGAAAAATAATCTTTTTTAATGGAAAAAGGGGTGTACTCAGGTCTTTTGGTGACTTTTTGTTGGTTTCAGAGGCTCAGATGGTGAAAAAGTGGACAAATGGGTCATGTGAATAGGGAAATGAGCTAGTGAGCACTTTTTGGGTGTTAACATGAGGGACATAAATTATTATTTTCCGCAAAATAATATTCATGCACATTCAAATCGAATTGTTGCAATTCCATGTAATAATTGGGTCAAAACCAGTAAGGGAAATAAATAAATGACCCACTCTCTCATAAATAATGATTAATTTTTATTTTATTTAACAATATGGGAGACGTTTGACCAATTTGTGGCACCAAGGAAGTTGGTGGGACATTTTAAATGTGGACAAACTCAATCCCCCAATTTAAGGGGGTGGAGTAAAAATGTGGTCATTTAATCAAGTGGTAAAACCTCATATTTGACTTTGTGGGGTTCCTTAAAATAAGGAAAAGAAGTTGGAAGGGAACATTGGTGGAACAATAAGACTTCTTTAAAACCATTTATTATCTAGCACATGGGTTTTGGTGTTCTATGGTATTTGTCGATAGTATTGACTAAGTGGACAAACCAATCCTGCCTATGGTTTTCATAGTTCCATGGTATTAGATCCTAGTACTAAAGGCAAGTGAAAGTTTAAAAGGGAAGGAAAGGTGCAACAAATAGGGTTAGCTTATGGATGATTTGATATTGTATTGAGTTGCTTAGGCATATCTATGCTTGGATGATTCTCCCCTTGCAAACCAAGAGGGTGATGGACACCTCATTTCCATTTCTTGTGTATTCAGCTAGATATTGAGGAGGAAGGCACTCATCCCTTCTCGCTATGTATATTTCATATTTATAATGTTATTAGCAGGTCCTTCAATTTCTAGTGCTTATGCCTATGTCTTGATGTACTAGTTTCCTAGCAATATTGTCGAGAAGTGCAATAATAAAGTTGTTGGTTTGATGATTGGAATTCCATGACCCATGCTACTATTGTAAAATATTTTACATGTTTATTCATAAATTCATGCTAGATAATAACATTTTTGTTTATTACATTCTAAAATTCTATGTTTATCTTCTAGATTATTTAATGCCTATGCTCAATGTGTTGAATTTTTTACTAGCTTTCACTATATGGGTTATATATTGAGTTACATAGAACCAAATTAATTTATGTAAGTTATTGCAGGTAGGTGGGAAAATAAAAAACCCATCCCCAACATCATATTAGAAATTTTTTTTGCTTAGGAAGTGTTTGGGTTGAGTTGGAAATCACCTAGTTGAGATGTCTCGGTTTCCTAGTTTTTATCCTAGTGATCCTAAAGTGAAAAATCACCCCCCAATATATGATCCAAGTGTTTCCTACTATATATATTGAATGTCACCATGTCTATATACATCTAGTGTTGCACCAAGATCCGTTGGGATTCCACATAATTTCCAGGCACTGAAACCACGTGTTCTTAGGACCATCCTAGGCGTGACGTACTCAAAGAATGTTCCCACCGCAGTATGTATGGACTCTAAACCCCTTTGATATGAGTTTTTAAAACCTATATATTCCCATTGCAGCCCATATTATTTTGTTGGGTTGGGTAAGAACTTGAAAAAACTCTAAGTATTTGAGAACCCTTGGGGAAAAGCTAGTTTTCCTTGCTTGTCACCTAGCCAGTGTGCCTACTCTCTACCTTGGGTACACTACAATGGTACCAAAGAATAGTCATATGTACCTATGAGAGGAAACACTAAATTTAGAATTTTCAAAGAAGAGAAAAATTACATCCATGAGACTTGTTCTCTCTTTTGAAGAGATAGCAAGAGTATCTGCAGCAAGAAAAAATGTGCAAAAGATGCTTCACTGTCGCCGGGGATATCTAGCATGGGATAAGGAGTTTTGTGCAGCCATTTCTTTCAAAGAATATTTTTATTTCATGCATGGATTATGCCCCCAAGGTGTAGATAATAATTTTTTTGAGACTTACTGATCATTACTGGATGTCAATTCTTCTGAGTACTTCAAAAATTATCAATGATTAACCTGAGGAATCTTATCTTTCCGAGAAGGAAGTTCAAGAAAAAAAAATGGAAAAGATCCAAAGAACATGAGCATGATGAGAACAACAAACCATCAAGAGAAGAACCAAGTTGTAACACCCCCATTTTGTCCCTTAGAATGTATCAACTCGATATGTAAATATTGTATACATGCGATGTATGATTTCTAGCATGGATATCAAGGCCAAGGCCCCGCTAGTGAATGCTCAGCCTGGTATTTTATGTTGTGCTAGCCATGTGCCATTAAGCCATGGAAATTGTAAAAATGATGTAAATAAATAATTGTAATGCAAATAAAAATACCAAGGGGCTGCCTATGGATGTAACTAAATGAGGGTGCTATGTGTATCTATTAGGGAGAGGTGAGGGGTTTGTGGGATTGAACCCTAGGTTTCCATAAGTCACCTTCAGAGCCCATTTGACTTTCCTTGCTGGCACTTAATTATGTTGTAAGGAATTGGTTGAAGAAATCAACTCATGAGAGTGATGGAGTATGGACAGCCCTGAAATTCATAATCCATGGTATGGGCTCGGTTTGCTTGACCCATAAGTCACCCTACCTCATGGGGGGACATTTTCCCTAACCCCCATTCCATGATGGACGATGGAAGCTTTAGTTTGGATAGAGGACTTATGCCCAACAGTGAAGGAAACCAGAAATCGCAACTTGGAATGAAGCCGCTTTTCATAGAGCCAAAATCGCCCAGAAATCGGCGTGGGAAGACAAATCCGATGGGTAATCCATAGACCCAAAACTTGGGGAGAAACTGAGAGGGTTGGATTCTCATAAATTCATATGGAAACCCAGTTTTGAAGCTCGAAAGAGAAGCAACAGGAAAGAGACACTCGGCTGCAACCCTGAGAAGATCCAAGAATGGATTGCATTGGGAAAGAGACTAGTGGGGGTCAGACTTCATTGTAGATCCAGTGAGGGCTCATTCATCCTTGGTTTAGGAGTCAGTACCAACCATAAATTCCTAGTTGATTGTTGAGGGAAGGGGTGCCCGAAGGACTGTGTAGCATAGAAGGGGAGCTTACTTATGCTAAGAGTGGAGGTGATGGGGGTTCCTGGACTATCTCAAGCCAATTGGATATTCCTATAACTCTGTGTTTAACACATTGTCTTAGGAAACCTCTTCCCTATCTCTACACTAGCTTGACAGAGCCAGTTGTGTGCTGGATGACCCTAAATGACTGTTCCTAAGGCTATGAGTGATCCTGTTAGTTTCTCCTTAGTGGATGCATATCCCCATATCGGGGGTTGTCTCTGAGTGATGAAATAATACATGTTGGGAAGATACTTGTGGTTGGGTTTAAACGTTGCATTCCATAGCCAGTTGCTTGGAGGTTTCATTGAAAAGATAAGTGTGCTATGTGGCTCAAATTATGCCATTTTACATATATGCATGTTTGTTGTTTATGTCAGAATGCATAGATTGATCCAGCTAAATAATATAATTGAATGTGTGTGCATTATGTTGCATATGCCTATGATGAAATGCTAGTAGATGCATTTTGGGTGTGTGTTAAAATGGTTTAACTCTGTTGGGTATGTTATCTTACAATGCTTCTGCACATCTGCATTCTTATTTTGTAATGACATGAATTGTTCATTGATGAATAGGGATAAGTGTTGTAAAGGCCCATAATGCTTAGAATGTTCACTTAGGGATTTGGGGGAGAAGTAGACACCACTGTTGTGTTCATGTTCCCTCTATGTGTCATGATTGATGGGAGAAGACATCGAAGAGTGGATCATATCTCTTTACAAAGTGGTAAAGAAGTATGGATGAGGTTTGGGGCAACATTTTGGTTGGATGAAGGACAAATAAGAGTCCTCATAGGTGACATAGGATCACACTGTTGCAAAGAGATCATTGAGATATTTCCAATGATACCAAATTTGTCAAAAATGGACTTAGGATGAGGAAGTTATCAACCTAAGAAGTTGGAAGTAATAGGGGTATATGGTCGACTTCCGACTTTCTGAATTCGCAGTGCGGATTGTGGATTATGGAAGTCGGAGGCATGATTTATCGACATCGTGTGTTGGATTTCCGACTTTCCAACTTCCGCGTGGCTGATTACGAATTGCAGAAGTCAGAGGAGTAATTTTTCTGAAATTGAAATTTGGAGTTTTGACTTTTGACTTCCACACCACGGATTGCGGATTGTAGAATTCATAGGTGTGATTCGACGAAGCAGATAACTTGGAGTTCTGACTTACGACTCCCGCATCATGAATTGTGGATTGTGGAAGTCGGAAGCATGATTTGGAGAAGCAAAGAAATTATGTGTTTTGACTTTCTGACTCCCTAATCACAGATTGCAGAAGTCGGAGGCGTAATTCAGAGAAGCAGAAAAATTGGGTGTTCTGATTTTCTGACTCCCTCATTGAAGATTGCAGATTGTAGAAGTTAGAGGTGTAAATATTCGAAGTTGTGAATTTGGTGTTTCGACATTTCGACTCTCGCATTGTGGATTCTGGATTGCAGAAGTTAGATGTTTATTTGTTCAATGCTGTATATTTGGTGTTCCCACTTCCGACTTGTGGCTTGCGTATCACGGAAGTTAGAGAGCCCAAGGTTGCATCATTGGGATGGCTTGGGCCAAAGTATGAGTTTACAACAAGATAACCAGAATTTGAATGAGGTGCAAGGGCATACAATGTGCCTTGATGGAATCCATATGGAGTTGGAATTAAACAGATTGCAGTGCTTGTAAGTGCAGGGAAGTCCGAGAAAGGCCAAGTTGGACTTGACCATAATTTCTTAAAACAATGTGAGCAACAAAGCATGTGAATGTTGTGCAATGAGCGGTATTTTTGTGATCAAGGAAAGTTACATAGGGTTGACAAGATGGTTGCAGCTTAAAATTGGAGAATAATATCTAAAGGGAAATGTTTATAAAGAGAGATATTTCTCACCTTAAACTATTTTTATTTATAGCATAAGAATTGTATGCTTGGAAAGTAGCAAGTAGGAATGTTATACATGACTATATGTATTGAATTGTTGCTTGGTGAGAAAATCATAGCTAATGATCCCCTATGTGCTTTCTAGAGAGGACATGAAATTGGAATGACTAAGATGTGGAAGAGGAATTCCATGCTATGATGAGGGATTGGAAAGGGAGAATTGCTTAACTCTTCTCTTGCTGATATGATTATATTTTCAATTTTCATGTATAGAAAATTATGGCATAGGTGTTAAATTTTCAGAATTTACTTCAATCTGATCTAGGATCTTAACTAAGAGAACAACATGTACAGCAAATCTACAACATATCAATAATGGACACAATAATGCAAGCACACAAGAGACACAGAGTTTACTTGGGGAAAACCATAAAGGTGAAAAACCCCAATAAATTCCTCAGAGATAGATAGAGCAATGATACAACCAAAATACAAGAGATAGTCTTCTCCTAGCAGCAGAGCCTCCTCCTCAACAAGTGCGCCACTCTCCAAAGTGTGAGTGAGGGAATACAATGTGTAAAATGAGATAGACACATTCTCTATTTATACACTAACTTGAAATGACCTTTACTCAACTAGGTCGGCCTCAACTTAACCACTTAACACAATGCTGACTGGGCCGACCCCCACTAGGGTGGTCTAATAACCCTTTGACCCACATGACTTATACAGGGCCAACCCCAACAAGGTGGTCTAATAACCTATCAATTATAAGTTACGACACTTACAATATAAATGACGACACTTTCGTATAGAGGAATAATAACATCTCTATAGGAATACAACCACTTCTGTATAGAGGAATAATAACATCTCTATAGGAATACAATATACATATATGTGAAATACATTCCGAAGTTACATATACATCAACACTCCCTCTTAACTAGGAAGGTATTTCTCGACACGGGTCTTCTAGCACAAGTCATCTTCTCTAGATCATCGTCACTGAATAATCGTCATTGAGTCATCATCATCGTCACTACTACTGCTATCTCAATCAATCTCTAAATCTACTCGTCATAGGAAGTTCTACAGAGCCAGTCCTTTTTCATATTTGATGTAGGCTCACCACCTGCAGGTCTTCATCATCACTGGCCATATTGTGGAATCCTTAGGACTTATTACATGCGTCACAAAACCTGGCTGCAACATCCCAGGCTATTACGAGCATACAGCTCTACATGTTGGATCTCCCAGGAGCACATTACATGTTACCCATCACAAAACTTGGCTGAAGCATCCCAGGCTGTTACGAGCACACAGCTCTACCTGTCAGATCTCCCAGGAGCACATTACATGTGATCTCACCACAAAACCTGGCTGAAGCATCCTAGGCTGTTACGAGCACATAGCTCTACCTGTTGGATCTCCCAGGAGCACATTACATGTGGTCCACCACAAAACCTGGTTGAAGCATCTAAGGGATTTTTCATCCTGTCCAGATCTCCCAGGAGAAAATTACATGTGGTCATGGAGAAGCCTGGCTAAAGTATCTGAGGCCTTTTTCATCCTGTCCAGGTCTCCCAGGAGAAAATTACATACCATAAGACAAAACTTCGCAAGAGCATCTCAGGATGTTACGGGTACACAACTCTGACCTGAAATATCCCAGGGAACAAATTACATGTCCTTCTAGAGCAATGTCTCGAAAGAGCATCCCAGGCTGTTACAAGTACACAACTCCGACCAATAGGATCTCCAAGACATGCTCATCTGCATAACTTGATCCATGACCACAAAGTATCATCTTGATACTCATCATACATCATCCTGATGTACACATGATCATCCTACCTGATATATATCATCATACATGATCTACCTAATCATACAATGTATCCACTTGATACATACACAAATACATGATCCACACAATGTATCCACCTGATACATATCAACATACATGATCTCAGTATCCACCTGATACATATACAGATACATGGTCCAAGCATCCAACATGATGCATATACAAAATACATACAAATGATCCAACTGATCATATCCAGCATCCAACATGATGCATACATACATAAATGATCCAACTGATCATAACAAACATCCAACATGATGCAATGATCCAACTGATCATAACAAGCATCCAACATGTTGCATATACATACACAGAGTAGTGACTAGAGCATCGTCCTGATGCTCATCATCCATGATCACCCTGATCATCATAGCATCGTCCTCTTCAGATCATCTCATCACCCTGAAGCATAGCCCAGATGCACATCATCCATCACTTACACCATCGACATGGGAGAACACATCTACCACCATTCAGGGAAGGCTCTAGCCCATAGTTTTTCACCATGGGAGAACACATCTACCACCATGTGAAAAATGGCTCAGCAATTACATCATGACCAAGGGAGAACACATCAACCATGTCAGAAAAGCTTATGTGCATCTGCATCTTCCGAAATCATCACTTCCCTTTGGAAGGAACCTCGATCTGAAGTGCACCAAGCCTCTCTCTGAAGTACTCAAATTGTACTCTAGCCAACGGCTTGGTCAATACATCTGCAAAATGCTCATCCGTCGCAATATACTCTGCTTTGGCTGTACTCAGTTCTACACAGGACTGCTTCCTGCACACCTAATCCCATACTGAAGCAGCACCCAGGAGTGCTCTTCCTATCTGCAGCACTGCCTACCCAATCTAAATCAACATAACCCCGCAGGTTGAACTTTTGATTCGCATAATACTTGAGCCCATAATCAACCATACCCTTCAGGTACCTTAAAACATCTCTCAGATCCGTCAGGAACTGGCTCAATGTGTTCACCACAAAACAAATATCTGGTATCGTGTTCATCAGGTACATAGAGGACCCAATCATCTGACAATACATTGTGACATCGACCAGATCGGATGAAGCATCACACAGAGGCTTTAGGTTCAATGACATGGATGTGGCCATAGCCTTGCAGTCCATCATCCCGAACCTCTTCAGGATCTATACTACATACTTCCCTTGTTCAAGGAATATTCCATTCTGCACTTTGCCACACCTCCATGCCAAAAAAAATAGTGCATCATCCACAAGTTCTTCATCTCGAACTTAGCAGCAAGCTTCCGCTGCATGTCAACAATCAATCTGTCATCTCCTGTTACAAACATGTCATCCACATACAGGAGTAGAATCACAGGATTCCCTTCCTCAACCTTGTAGTAAAGGTTGGAATCTGCTTTACTCTTGGTAAAGCCCAAACTGGATAGAAGGCTATCTATCCTACCATACCAAGTTCTGCACATATATGACTCCCTGTCATGTGTCTCAAAACCAAGTGGCTGCTCCACATACACTTCTTCTTCAACTACACCATTCAAGAGAGTTGTCTTGAAATCCATCTGGTGTATCTTCCACTTCATCACTATAGCTAGAGCGAGTACTGATCTATAGGAAGTGTATATGGCTATAGGAGCAAAAGTCTCTATGCTAGCACCTGTAGCATGCTTGATCTTGTAGACCTCTTGGAAGTCACTACAGACTCCCCTTCAGGTCTTGGGACTGCATCCCAAACATATTCATGATCGACTGGTACTCCTCGATCATGGCATTCTTCCTAGATCCTGGGAATTTCAATATCTTCAATATTGTCAATAGATAACTTTGTTGCTGAACAAATGTTGTAGTCTGTCTTTTGTAGGTGATGGTATACGATCTTTCCTACACAACAAGTTAAATTGCATGATCAGAAAACATCTCATAGTTTTCATAATAAATTCTTACACATAAAGAAATATGTCATACAATCATGCAATTATCTTATCCAATGCTTCAATACAACATTTATCCATATCCCATAACTTTCTAGATGCCTTCCAATATCTACCAGAACATTGTTAAGAGTGTGCACAACTCCCAACATGTCAGCAAAGAGGTTTCATTCTAGATAAGTAGCAATGGAATGTTGCACAGTGCCATAGGTCACTTACCCATGTATATTAGTAGTATATTGTTCATCAATGCAACTATTCTAATATGCATAATACACAACCTAATTCTAGGAACATCAGTATATACATTATTGAGCAGTATTATTTAAACAAAAATATGCAAGTAATGACAATTCAAATACTTATCTTTGTTTGTTTGGTTGGTTAACTCCCTCTTAGTCTTTGCTTCTTTTCTGCAACTCCATTCTGATGTGGATTGTGAGCAGTGGTCAACTCCCTCTGAATATCTGCATCCTTGCAGAAACTACTGAAGTGTGATCCTTCTTGATCTTTGCTTCCTTGTAGGAACAACTAGAGTGTCCTACCTCTTGATCTTTGCTTCCTGGATTTCTTGTCCTTGAACTTATATCCATCCTTAATCACTATGCATTCTTATTAGTATCATAATTGTGTTATCATTGAGGTCTCATGCATAATCATACATTCATTAGTATATTCTTAATACTATCAAAACACAATAATCTTAAGCATGTATAGTCATGATCATTTCAAACAGAAATAATAAGCATTTCAATTTTTATATAGCACTCTTATGGTTAGTCATATCATAAATTAAAGTAAGAAACATAATATACCTAAACCCATGATTACTCAAACCTATACCTTCATGATTAATCATTATCAACAACACAATAGTATAAGATCCTAACACAACGTAGGATTCTAGCTTGATATAGGAAAAACATACCTAGATTAGCATGCTAGCTAGTTATGTCTAATATACCCGCATAATGTCTTCTGGTTCTCTTCAATGACTTGTGCTAGTAACCTACATGTCTCATAAGTTATCCATTGTAGAACCAAGTTATACATACCTCGTAAGTAGATCTTCTAAGCGATCCATGACAATGCATGAATCTTTGTCCTCACGTCATCATGATCATATGTTCTTGAACCAGAACATGATTTGTCTTTCTTGGTGTGCCTTTCATGTTAGCAGACAACATAAAGCTCATACAACACCATAATGCATTAGTACAATCATAAGTGTCAACACCCTAATCAATGAATATCTTCTATCGTGCATTCATAATTTTATTAAGGTGATACGACAAGTCTAGATTTAATCAAGATTGTACTAACCGTAATAATATGAAGACAAATATACCATAAACTTAATCATGAACAAATCTTGAAACATACCTGGATAAGTCATACCTGTAGATGTTGCTTGTAATATTCTTATGTAAGGCCTTAGCCTCATCTCCCTCTGAAACAGGAACTTCTTCACTTATGCAGGTGACCAATCCATCTACTTCTAGGATTAACCCAATCCACTTGATTTGCAAGAGCTGGATCTGGAACTGGAATAGGGTTTGTCAGAGAAACCCCAAAAATTCAAACTTTGAATTTCAAACTTCCGAAAGGATAGAAATATGTGCCTTGATGAGTTGATCAAGTTGGTATATTCAGAATTTGAAAACTGCAAAGTTTCACGCCTCGAAATTGCCTTTTAGATTTCCGAATTCACTAGGGAGGACCCTGAATTAGGGTTTGAGTTTCCCTGAGCTTCACCCAACCAAAGGATTTGATTGAAAGCTCTAAGATTCAATTTTTCTGAGAAGCTTCCAACCGTGGTCACAGATTTCCAAAATTCCAATTTTTGTAGAAGCCCTAATTTTCCATTTTTTTGATCAAAGTTCCAAACTGGGGTTTCATCAAGCCTGGCCTTATGCCCAACGAAAAAATCTGATCTTGGTCTCTAAATTTATATTTTGATGAGTAGCATTCAGCCATGGTCTCCGATTACAAAAATTCCAACTTTCTCCGAAGCCCTAAATTCCGGAAGCCATGGATGAAGGTGCTAAAAAATAATTATGATTTGACATAAATATGTACCTGATTGTTTCTGGTGTAACTCCAAACTTTTTGATCCATAGAGTCTGAAACATTTTTTTGAGATAGCACAACCTGTCATATTTCCAGCCCGATAGGTCTGATCTCAATTGGATTCTCTGAGAGAGGGTTATTCCAAGTGTCGCAACGTGACCTGTTTATGGGATAAAACAGGAGAGCGAACTTGTACGGCATACCATGTGTCACCATTTCAACTTCGGCCTTTGAAATTTTTTTTTGGGATAGTACAGTCTATGTACTACCTATCACTTTTTATGAAATTTCATTTGGAGCTTCCTAGCCCATGTTATGACCTTTTTCCCCAGGTCACCTGATTTTGACTCAGATCTAGAAGAGGCAGCAACCCTATATTGTACAGATCATAAATCACAAATTACAATGAATTAGAGGTTTTCCTTTGGACGCAAGGTACATGGGGATCTGATCTTAGACCTGTAAAAGTTTCAGACCAGAAAACATTGCCAAAACATATTTATAGGGAAATTTCTACAATGAATGGTTTTTGCTATATCAATCCCTGGCATCGTAAGTGCAACAAGTGTCATACATGCCATATCATGCCTTCTTTCAGGCTAGATCTGAAACCATGTTAAATTTTTAGAATTTACTTCAATCTGATCTAGGATCTTAACTGAGAGAACAAGATGTACAACAAATCTACAGCATATCAATCATGGACACAATAATGTAAGCACACAAGAGACACAGAGTTTACTTGGGGAAAACCATACAGGTGAAAAACCCCAATAACTTCCTCAGAGATAGATAGAGCAATGATACAACCATAATACAAGAGATAGTATTCTCCTAGCAGCAGAGCCTCCTCCTCCACAAGTGCGCCACTCTCCAAAGTGTGAGTGAGAGAATAGAATGAGTAAAATGAGAAAGACACACTCTCTATTTATATACTAACTTGGCTTGACCTTTACTCAACTAGGTCGGCCTCAACTTAACCACTTAACATAGTGCTGACTGGGCTGACCCCCACTAGGGTGGTCTAATAACCCTTTGAGCCACATGGCCAACCCCTAATAGCGTGGTCTAATAACCCTTTGACCCACATGACTTATACAGGGCGGACCCCAACAAGGTGGTCTCATAACCCATCCAGTATAAGTTACGACACTTACAATATAAATGACGACACTTCCGTATAGAGGAATAATAACATCTTTATAGGAATACAACCACTTCTGTATAGAGGAATAATAACATCTCTATAGGAATACAATATACATATATGTGAAATACATTCTGAAGTTACATATACATCAACAATAGGAATGTTGAAAATGAAAGAGACTAGATAGATGAAATGTATATGCAGAATATGCATATCAAGCGATAATGCATAGTACATGTGAATTTGTGTGTGCTTGCATATGATATTGCATATTGGTAAAAGTAGTGATATTTTACATATGCAATGAGATGATAATGATATCTTTTGTGGTTGGTAATAATTATTGTCATGGCAATGGTTGTAGGACCAGGAGAATAGAAGCATGGCTAAAGATGTCAATGATGTTATTGAATGTGACCAACAACCTTATGAGAAGGGTTGGTGCAACAAATATGTGATCAATAGGTTTCTGGAAGTACTATGTAGTCCTTGGTAAGAGGCCAAATTGATCAGGTAACATCATATAATATGTTAATGGAATCCATGCAGGTAAAATTTATTTATGCTAATTGAATAAGTGTTGAAAGATGATGGGTAAGAATCCCTTGAACCATGTTTTACATAAAATGGTATGCATGTAAGGTTGAATGCATTTATGTTAATGTCATACTTCCATGATAGGGTGAGGTATGGGGTAGTAAGGGAAATGAGCCTCATACCCTGTGACTGTTTAAATTTTAGACTGCATTCATGAGAAATAAGAGCATGCCATGTGTGAGACCATGAATATGTTGGGTTGCAAAGCCTGAAATGCTCAACAGGTATACCATGAACTCCCTATTGGTGGTAGTATGGAATGAAACCTATTTTCCAACGCAGAGGGAGTGAGTGAACTCCTAATGTTGTGTTCGGGTGAAGAAGGAAGGAACCCAAATAATTAACCAAGTGATTGGGGAGATGGCAGGGTATGGTGTTGAAGCATTGGATAGGATGTCCAGCTTACCATGGTAAGAAACCTATGTAGGCACAAAAATGTTTTAGAGAATTGGGTGCATTAAGTAAATGTACATTAAAATATTTTGTAAATATTGCAGTGATGCATTGTGCGAATGCATGGTTGTGATATATATGTTTCATGGCGATTAGATAATAGATGAAATGGTAGATATTTTGTAAATATTGCAGTGATGCATTGTGCGAATGCATGGTTGTGATATATATGTTTCATGGCGATTAGATAATAGATGAAATGGTAGAATTATTGGCCATTATAAGATCCTTTCATGAGATGCTATGGATGTAGGAAATACTTGCATGAAAATGGTAGTCATGCTTGGTGGGCTACCAGGATGCTCTGTTGTAAGGATAGAGTTGCATGAAATGATATGGATGTGTAATAATGAGTATTTAAAGTTTATTTGATTGTATAGATAATGTTCCTGTATTGTGCAATTTTATTATGATAATGATGCATGTAAAGAAAATGTATTTCATTGCATTTGAAATATTTACAACTGATAGCATGTGAATTGTTGAGTGTTAGAGTTCCAAGACCACTTCAATGATTGTTGCATATGCCACAACAAAAATATTATATGCCTGGGTACTCACAACCTATTTGGATGATTGAAAATTTCAGATTGCGGGTAGAATTGTCTTGGAAATGGAAATTATGTAAGTCCATAATAAATTATGGAATTTGCCATGTGCAAGAGCCAAATATTGTGAAGATGATCTCATTGTTGTGAAATCTGATTTTTTGTATGAAATAGATTTGTTAAATTTCTGATTTAAGTTTATAAGAAGGATCTCATGGTTGCAAAATATCTAATTTATGTAGGAAAACATATTTGTAAATTTCAGATTTGAAAATTTTCTAATAATTGTTAATGGTTGTTTGGCTTCTCTAGAATTGTGTCAAGAGAACCTGATGTGGGTGTATGTCTAGGTTATGGAAGCAAGTGTAAAATGATGAGGGACATAATGTTACCACTTATAAGAGCCGAACAATATGAGCATGGAATCGTGTTTAAATAAATATAAATTATGTAGGAGACAAAATTGTAAATTCAGATTTGAATTTGATTATTAATGTTATTGACCGATTAGTTGATTGTTTGTGAATTGTGTCACGAGGACAGAATGCATGAAGACCTTGTGTTATGGCCTGCAAGAGCTAAACATCATGAGAAGGAACTCATCTTTTGGAAATCTAGTTTCTGTATAAAACATATTTGAGAAATACTAATTGAAATTATTATGATGACATCTCATGCGAACTGCATACTTGTGTGTAATGCAGGTGAGATTGTGGAAATATGCCATTGGGGAAGATGTTGGCTACTAAAGCTGAAAATGAAAAGGAAATTCCAAGAGTGGCTTGGGTTTGATAAAAATTCTGTATGTGTGCTTGTCTCTCCGTAGTGTTGTTGAACCGAGTAAGAGCATGGGTACTTAGAAAGATTGTATGGGCATTGGTAACCTTTCTACGCTCACACAAAAGAGCATTGGAAGGGATGGATATTCCTGAGGGACTGTGTAGCTGTAACATCCCGTAAAATACCAAAAATTTAAAAAATTTTAAAATAGCAATAATTATCGAAGTTGTTAATGCGGAACATATAAAATAGTTAAATCTCTTAACTAGGATAGTTAATAACGATGACACGTTGAATTTCTCAAAATAAAATATGATGTTAGTTGTAATTGCTATTGCAGACTAAATGGATGCTAATCTCTTTAACGAAAGGCATTTTATGATCATAACACAAGAATACGATCTTCAGATCTGCTTAAATTCTAAATGTAACTTTATGCTATACACAGATTTGTATTATTAGAATTTTCTTGGTAATGTGCTGACAGTTTGTTTTGTATGATGACGAAGGGGTCCTACGAGGTACCCTGAGGTTTACTTAGCTACGTTTAGCTAAGGAATTTGAATCTTATTTCCATGTGCAGAATGCAGGTAAGAAATTATACAACAAACATGAGTTAAGAGTACACGTGTCTTTCAATTCATCATCAATGTAATATGAAAATACTAAGTACTTCCTTGCAAAACAAGTTACTGGAGGTATGGATATTTTGGTTCCAATTCTAGTTTATGTGCTGGCTTACAAATTCTTCAGTGTTATTAAAATCACATCATCATTTTGTTTTTACATTTCTATAATTATTATCTATGAAAAATCATCTTAATATGACTATTGTCATTAATATCAAAATGATGATACCAACGTCCAATTGTAGCTCTATTTAAAATCTTGTGGAAATAGTGTTTATACTATTTCAAAATGAACTATCATTATATTTTTGCATCAACAGAACTTTAGACTATCCTAAAGTCTCACATTTATCATTTGATTAACATTACATAGCTAATATATGAAATATATAGTGATTATAGTACTTATGCTATGAACTTAGCATTGTAGTGAGTATCAACACCACTTAAACTATACCTATAGTCTCACATTTATCATTTGACTTGGCAATACATGGCTAAAATATGAAATATATAAGCTTTACCCTATATGACTATACATAAGCTATAGAAATGATTTATATAAAATCTAAAGCGATTATGCATTTACGCAAATACATTAGCATATATTATTATATCATCATGCCTAAAATAAACCTTCGGGACTATATTAGCTCAGTACTTGGCATGCATTCAAACTAGCGATTGTTAGAACAGTAATCCACACTTATTACCATAGTCCATAACCATAGTCAAATTTTTATTGCTCATGTGCTTAATTACACCATAGTTTGGACTAGGTGACTTTAATTGGTCAAATACCCACATTTGAGAGTGTTCACACCCACTTCCAAGCAAACCAGTTCACCCAACCTCCTGTTTTGTCCACAAGTACTCCCTCATTAAATGCTGGAGCACCCTCTCTCCTTGATTTGGGGAATTTCAGTTGACTAGGGGCGCTAGGGTGGATTTTGCCCAATTTTTGATAGATTTGGAGCATTTATTGCTCCCTTGGTCCTCCCAAACTCCTCTACTTGCTCACCCACGCCTGCCTTGGACTCATTAATGACCCAACATGCTTCAACCACCTTCACACCTGAATTCATGACTGTTTGGGATGATTGGGATTGAGTTGGACCCACCTAGGGGGGATTGAGGACAATTTGGCAATTTTGACTTGTACACTCATCTTGAGCTAACTAATGCTCTCAAATTTCTCATGGATGTAATAAAAACCTGTTCTTAACATTTTCACATGTTAGACAGTCAGTTAATGAAAATATTAAGCTCACATTGTGTGTAAAATTATCTCCTTTTTCAACTTTTTTCACTGGTTTTTGCAAATTAATTCGATTTTGTGAGGTTCTCCATAGCTCCTAGATATTCTATGATCAAAATACTCACATGGTATCAGAGCCATGGTGGATTTAGTGAGTTGCAGGTCAATATTGAGCATTGAACTGCATTCTAGAGAGGATTTCCAGATAAAAATTGAGTGTTTTTTGCAGGTGTTTCAATAGTTTTCTCACCATTAACGTAGCAGTCATGGAAGAAAACAAAATGTTGCTCACACCCTTCAATTTTTTTGATTGGAAGGTTGAGATGGTTATCAAGTTGAGATCTAAGGGTCTCTATAGAGTAACCATGGGCACAGAAGTGGAGCCAAATTCTATTGCGGAGAAAGCAAAGTACTACAATCGACTTGATGAAGCTTATCGATTTCTATGCCTGAGCATTTCGAGGGAACTCTTGTTTCATACAGACAGTTTGACAACCCCCAACGAAGTATGGGTGAAGCTAGAATCACTCTTTGGGAAAACTGATGAACTGAGAGGCCACCAACTTGAAAACGAGCTGATTAGCTTGAGCCCAGCACATTTTGAAACCATCCAGGAATTCTTCACAAAGTTCAAGTCACTAGTGCTTCAACTGCAACAATGTGGAATTGTTAAGAAGGAGGAACAACTGATTCTGTCCATCCTTTCGAAGCTAGGCCCAGAATTTTCTATATTTGTTAGCACATTTCACCTAGCCAAGATGACCCTTTGAAATTGGCAAATGCCATCACTAGCTACCTTCATGGAGTGTCTCACTTAGGAGCAGGACAAACTAGTTCAAACGGGCACCATAAAATCTAAGGACCAAGCACTGGCAATGGGTGTTTCAAATGCCAACAAAGGCAAGCAGAAAGCTAAGAATTCGAAGCAGCCAGAGAAGAGGAAGTTTGACAAGACCAAGTCTGCAGATGGAGGTTCGAATCTGTCAAAGGAGAAGGACAAGAAGAGAAAGGAAAAGACCAAATGCACCTATTGTCATAAGGGATGGCATCCAGAGAGCTCATGCATGAAGAAAACCATTGACTCAATGGCGCAACTGCTGGAGAAGAACAACATCCCAGTTCTTGAGGGCGCAAGGAAGAAAGAGAGCATCTCAAATCCTGACAATAAGGAGAAATGTCATGCTTTGGTAGCACGTATTTCGAATCCTTCATCCTTTATCATTGATTCAGGAGCTTCCAGACATATGATTTCATCCAAAGAGCTCTTCTCTTCTATGCATTCGAATGGTGGCCCAACAGTTCGAATGGGAGATTATTCAGAAATCCAGACCAAGGGGATTGGTAGGATTGACATGGAGCATGGCTATTTCAGTGATGTGCTCTATGTACCTTCACTGGCTGCAAATTTTCTATCAGTTTATCAAATGACCCATACAGGAGAAGCCAAGAGAGTAACATTTACTCCAGATTTGGTAGAAATCTCAGAAATTTCTTCAAATCAAGTTGTGGCAGTGGGGTATGCTGATCATGAAGAGAGAATGTACAAATTCTCCAATTTCATTCCAAACTCTAGTGACCATGCTCTTGTCTCTCATGCCAATGAGACCTCCAAGTTGTGGCATGAAATATTTGGCCACATGAACTACAAATATCTCCAGACACTGCACAAGGACAAGATGGTGGAAGGGATTCCAGAAATCAGATCTTCAAATGGTGCATGCATTGGGTGTGTAGTTGGAAAGCATCCTGACCGCAGCTATGAGAAGGGAATGGCAAGGAGAGCCACTCAACCACTTGGATTGGTACATTCAGATCTCATTGGTCCTCTTCCCACTCCATCATATGGTGGATCAAGGTATGTACTCACATTCATAGATGACTACTCTCTATTCTGCTGGGTTTACTTCCTTAAATTGAAATTAGAAGTGTTTGAGAAATTGAAGATTTGGAAGGCCTTAGTGGAGAATCATAGTCGTCATAAGATAAAGATCCTTAGGACTGATAATGGAAAGGAATATGTGAATAATAACATTCAACATATTTGTGAGGAATGTGGCATCCAAATGCAACATTAAACCCCCTACACACCTCAGCAAAATGGTGTGGCAGAGAGGAAAAATAGATCTCTCAAAGAGATGGCCACTTGCATGATTGAAGCTAGGGGTCTAAGCCCTAAGCTATGGGCTGAAGCCATCAATTGTGCTGCTCATATTCAGAACAGATCCTTTCACAAATCAGTCAAAGGAAAAACCCCCTATGATGCATGGTTTGGCCAAAAACCAAATGTGTCAAATTTCATAATTTTTGGGTCTCGAGCATGGGCTCGAATTCCACAGAAAAGAGGAAGGCTTTGGAGCCACATAGCAGAGAATGTATCATGGTTGGATATGGTGAAGACACAAAGGGCTACAAGCTATTTGACACATCCACACTTGAAACTTTCATTGAGAGAAGTGTGCAATTCGAAGAAGAACCAATTCATGATTTTGAGCTTGCACCAGGGGAAAGCTCTTCTCCTCCACACCTTAATGAAATTAGTGATGATTCCACCTCTGATTTTTCTGATATTGCTGAAGATGAAATGGCTGAAGATGACATTGCTGTACATGAGTCACCATCAAGGCCCAAGTGGGTTGAAAAAATCATACAAGCTGCAGGTGAATTGGCAGGCAATCCCCAAGAGCCTAGGAAGACTAGATCTCAAACAATCAATGTTTCCTTTGCAAATGAAAGTGAACTTGCTGATCACTGTTATATGATGATTGGATCTAATCCAACATCATATCAGGAATCTCATCATGATCCAATGTGGAGAACAGCAATGCAATAAGAATTCCAATCTCTCCAAGAGAACAAAACATGGGATTTGGTGCCTCTTCCCCCCAAGAGGAAACTTGTGCAATGTAAGTGGATTTTTCAAACCAAACCTGTTGTTGATGGTTCTGATATGAAGTAAAAGGCTAGGTTAGTGGCTAAGGGCAACTCACAAATCCATGGTGTGGATTATACGGATACCTTTGCACCAGTTGCAAAGATGGACTCAATTAGACTAGCTCTAGCCATGGCAGCTAGTAAGGGTTGGGAAGATCCTTGGAGATGGAGAGACAAAGAAGACCGTAAGCTTCATCAAGCTTATTGTAGTGTTTGGTTCTTTCTGCCACATTGTTTGGCTCCAATTCAAGACCAAGAGTGACTCGGTAGTATCCTTTTGAACGTAATATGATCTCCATATCATCTTTCCAATCAAAATAATTGAATGGGGTGAGGATAGGCTTTGAAGAAGAGTATTCCATTGCTAGGAGCGAGTCAAATGATGAAGAAGAAGCTTGCATGCAGACTATAGCGAATGGAGATGCTGTAGGGAAGCTTGCATGCAGAATGTAGCGAGTGCACTTGGAGGAGATAATTAACCTGCAAATCACATAAGAACAATCACAATAAGGTCGAACAATCCACCCTTTGAGAGTTGCATCACACCTGGGATTGGATTTCAAGCAATGTTGAATAGGTCCAATGTATCAGATCCAGGAATTATGTGGTAACTCAAGCTTCTGGAGTGGTATTGGAGTATTTTTCAAGCTTTGCATGCACAGGAGCGAATGCCCTTGAGATATCTCATGCCAAACTTTTTGCAATTTTTTTTTTTTAGCAATTCAGTCAAATCTTCTTGTATAAACACCTGTAGAAAAGAGATCTTGTCCCTGCAATGGCTTTGATACCATGTAAAGTTAGTCACAGCAGATCTAATGAACAAATAAATCAGTCACAACAGATGAACATAGAAGAAATGGTGCAAAACTGTGCAAAACATGCAGCAGTGCTCTCTATCCCAGAAAGGGTGAATGAATTACAATACAAACTGTTACAATGAACAGAGCAATTCGAATTGCCTAAGGAGGTCATTCGAATCACTGAATGGAGTAGCTTGACTCAATCTAGGAGTCCTCATCAATCATCAGTGTTGCTCATCAATCACAACAACCAGTCATCCAGGTGTCAAGCTGAGTCTAACTGATCATAATAAATGTAACTGAAGTGTGTAGCACTGATATAGGATCTGGAGGCTCAGTGGGGGCGCATGGGAGGCTAACTGGAGTCAGAGCAAGTCACCTAATCGAACTGGAGGTCAATCGGAGGTGAAACAGTCAGTCAGGAGTGAAATCGGAGTGAAATCAATCAGAATCGGAGCTAACTGAATGTAACTGGAGTGAATCTGCAGTGGTAGGTGAACAAGTGCGCCCTTCTTTGTCAGTAGGTGAGAAGAGGGCGCCTTTCAGCTTAGGAGGGCTAAAACTCTGTGGAAAGTGGCTCCCGGGTGCTAGAAGAAGGTGGATAAGGTGCTGGAGGCATCAAACTGGTGACTGGACTGCATATCCTGAAATAGATCATGCAAGATCCTGAAGTAGATATGTATCCCGAAATAGATGATCCTGAAATAGATATGTATCCCGAAATAGATGATGGATATCCGAACACTTAACATTTTCACATGTTAGACAGTCAGTTAATGAAAAGATTAAGCTCACATTGTGTGTAAAATTATCTCCTTTTTCAAGTTTTTTCACTGGTTTTTGCAAATTAATTCGATTTTGTGAGGTTGTCCATACCTCCTAGATCTTCTATGATCAAAATACTCATAGCGATGATAGGTCCTAGCATTAACGTCACTCAACTATTAAGTGAGAATGAGGCTTAGTTGGATGGTCTCCACGTGATAGCGTTCACAATGAGCACCAAACTATGCTGAGCTGTGCCATGCACTAGCCCTCAGTCTACTAATTTGACAACATGGTAGATGCAACAGTCAATGTAATATTGATTGCAATGATCTCTCGAATCTAAGCATTCTCGACTGGAAGCTAGTCCACCGTTGATCTTTGCAAGATCTAGGGCTTGGAAGAAACCCTAGTCTTTCATTGGTAAGTAACAAAGAATTGCTTATTGGCATTCATTTTCGTGTTTAGTGGTAAGGTTTGAAGAGCTGACAGTTTTGCTGTGATGTGGGGTTTAGAGTTTTGTTGTGAGGAGGACTCTTTCCTCAGTTTCAAACCTTAGACATGTGAGATAGAGTTTAAATTTTACAGGCTTATGATCATGGTGAACTAGAGCCATGACTCAACAATTGAAATTGTGAAGAGGTTCTTCTGTTAGTTTGTTTAATGTAATTCAAACTGGGGTTCAATTCTCCTATTAAAAATGGTCTTCTGAGTTTGAACACGTGTTTGCTACAAATTCCATCAGGCTTCGTCATTTTGTGGGTGTGGGGTGTCTAAGTCCAGGAGCTTCAATGCTAAAGGTAAGTTTTCAATGATAGTAACAATAATATTGTGATAGTTACTTATACCTGCATTTTTTCTTGTTTTTAATCCTTTCAAACTATGACTGGAAAGTACTACTTCATCGGAGGGTTTCTATGAGCAGAACTTGGAATGGGGATGCTGCAACTACTTCCTGGTAAGCCTCGATCGTTCTTAAAACCTCTGGATGCCTTTGGCATGATTTAGCTAGTGAATGCAGTTGTGATGAGAGTTGGAAATACAACCCTGTTCAGAGCAATGGCCGAGTTTAAGTTTTGTTTTGAACTAAACAGTAAGAGGATAAACCCTCAGTAATTAGTTGCTATTCGGCTCTGTAATGATTAGCTGCGTCATTTAAAAATGACCTTGAATGCGTTTTTGTGTTTCTGGTTATTAAGGGATAGACCCTGTGTAAATTTGGAACCTTGAAAGGTCCGCAATGTAAACTCTTTCGAATTTTTGGTTATACTGTTGAATACGAAACTTACATAGCCAAGGGTTCACTCGCTTCTATAGAACAATGGCGCGTTTGTACTGAAATGTTTTTGTTTAAATAATGGTTGAAAATTGTTTGTATAATTGTTGATTTGGTTTCGGACAACGAATGTTGTCTCAGGTTGAGATTAGTTAGTTCCTTGTCTATTGGTAAATAGACATGTACTTCGTATCGTTTTTGGAATTCAAGTTTAAAATAATGATGTTGTAAAATTTGGTCTTTCGTATGTTTTGAAATGGCTAATCACCACACGGTTCGATTTTGTTTCAAAGAATGAAACCCTACCCTGTAGGTTTTGTTGGCAACCTTGGTTGTATTGAGAATTTGAACCCGAGAACTGGGCCTTAACTTGTGCATGTAATTGTTTCGACACTATGTATGTTTCTTGTTAGGGTTGTAAGCGATTTGTTAGACATCGATACTAAAATCCTTATTTCTGCTAGGTGATATTAAGTGTCTTGTTAGTAATCTCGACATGAATAAAAGATAGTAAGTTTATATAAAATATGGTTTAGGGTTTGGAAAAATATGTTTGCTATAACTTCAGAAATAATTATATGTTGTTGCCATGAATGGCTTGATAAAAAATTTATTGAACTGTGTACTAAATAAATGTTTAAAATCTAGGGTATGTAAAATCCTAGGGTTTGATTGTATAGTGAAAGTATTTATATTTAATGATTGAAATCAAATATAATAATTAGTGATGAAGTAAAAGTGTTTACTTATCATTTATAATTAACAACTCTATATAGAGAATAGTTGCAGCTGCTATACTTCTAGATATAAATGCTTGAAAACATTGAATTTATAATATTGGAATGCATATTATTACTATCCGAAAATAAATGAAATTGAATTGGAAAATATAGATTTGTGCAGAAATAAAATATTTTTCTTTTATTATGAAATAGATGTATGCTATACATCTGTTTATACTATGCTATACTATTTCCTACGTTTTAAACTTATGACTAAAATGGAAGAATTTAAAAGAAATATTACTGTGTTTATCTAATCATTCAAATGGCATTATGCCTATCACTTATCTCTATTAATTTTACTTTTTTGTACTAGAGTACTATACATATAACAGTATTGAAAAATACAGAAAAGAATTTAATCATTCATTTAAATTACTTAATCATTCTTACAACATATCATATTTAAGTTAGAAAATGAAATAGTTTCTTTTGTATAACTGTAAATAATAATTCTACCATGCAAAAAAACATTTAACTATAAACAAAAAGTCAGAAGACTAGAACCTGGTTGACTGTAGGAGAAACAAACAACCCAAGGAGCCTGTTCCACCCAACCTATTCCTGAAGACAGCCAAATTAATTGCCTTAGGACCCCCGAGCCTGTTCACTGAACCACTAGGAAGAAGAGTCTGTAGAAGCCTTAGTTCATCAACTTGCAGTAGAATATAGATTATCTAGTCATAAAGACTCAGTAGTCATAGAGACCTACAATAGCACCTCTGGTTTTCCTTCTCTGAATAACTAGCAGACTCACAATGCACTCTCACATAGCCTCCCTATTCGAATCTCTTAGTGATCACCTGATACACGTGAGGAATATTTCTACACAAAATATTGTGGGAGTTGCCTTCTCAATTCGAATTTCTTTATCTAGGATACCTAGGCCTTTTAGTGGTTAACTTGTCATTAATGAGCTAACTGCTCTCTTCCACCCACCTAGGGGATAATGCCACAAATTTAGGGGTAATTGTCCAATAACCAACAGCTAGTGGTGGAGTGCAAATGGTACCATCTGTCCCATGCCTTCTAACAACTTCCATTCCTCCTAGTGGGCCAGTGAACACTCATTTAACAGTTCCCTTGGGTGTTTGTCTCCTATTTTAATTTATTAAATAATAATAATCAGTAATTACAATCATTCTTGACCAAACTTGGTCATAATTATAAAAATTTGTAATTATAATTTAGCATAAATTATTTTGCAAATAAAATAAATATTCTCAAAATTTGGGTAGGTGACATGCACCCCCCCTTAAGTCTCTAAATCATTCTCAATGTTGTTTAATCATTCTCTGAGTGTTCCTGAAAGAGAGTTGGGTATGCTACCCACATACTACTCTCCAACTCCCAGGTCGCCTCTTCTGGGCTAGGGTGATTCCATTGCACCTTTACCTACCCAATGGTGTGATTCCGGAGTAGAGTTTCCCTCCTTTCTAGGATACAGTCTGGTTCCACCTGAAAATCGTCGTCTTGTCCCACCTGTACATCATTCCAATTTACAACATGAGTAGCATCGTGTACATACTTCTTTAAAAATGATATATGAAAAACATTATGTATCTTTAGAATTGGTGGAAAAGCCACTTGGTATGCCACGGGTCCAACCCTTAACAAAATTTCAAAAGGACCATAATACCTGGGTGCTAACTTGGCACATCTTCCCAATTTCAATGAACTCTTTTTCGGTCTTACCTTAAGAAAAACATGTTCACCAACCTGGAACTCTTTATGAGTCCTTCTAAGACCTGCTTGACTCTTTTTCCTATCTTGGGCAGCTTTAATATTTCTTTGTAACTATTTCACAATTAGTTCTAATTCCTGCAACAATTCGGGTCCTAAAATAGCTCTATTTACTAGGTCATTCCAAGAAACAGGTGTATCACATTTCCTACCATAAATAATTTCAAAAGGGCTAAGACTGGCTGATGCATGATAATGGTTATTATATGCAAATTTTGCTAAATGCAAGTAGTCCTCCCACTTACTAGGCTGATCCTTAACATACATCCTAAGCATGTCTTCCAATACCTGATTCACTCTTTCTATCTATCCATCTATTTGTGGATGAAATGTCGTGCTGAAGTTTAAGGTTGTATTCAACCCTTTAAACAAAGATCTCCAAAAGTTTCCAGTAAACTTAGAATCACAGTCTGAAACTATCACTTTCGGTATCCCATGTAATCGAAAAATCTGTTTCATGAAGATTTCTGCAATATCTGGAGCCTTATGAGTAGTCTTTACAGGTATAAAATGTGCTACCTTGCTGATTTTATCCACTACCACCATGATAGTGTAATTTTGTTTCTGATTTCTGGGTAGTCCGGTAATAAAATCTATGCTTATAATCTCCCATTTCCATCTAGGTATAAGCAATGGCTGTAACATTCTAGCTGGATGCTGATGTTCAACCTTCACTTTTTGACAGTCTAAACACTTAGCTATATATTCTGCTACTTCATCCTTCATTCTAGGCCAATAGTACTATTTCCGTAACATAGTGATGGTTTTCTGATAACCTGGATGACCAGAATAATGACTTTTGTGCATCTCATCTAAAATAAGAATTTTTACTTTTGATATGTTGGGTACATACAACCTATTTTTGTACAATAACAACCCATTTTCTTTTAAACTGTAATTTGCCATGGAATTTTTAGAATTACTATCTGTTGTCTTTTCTTGTAATTTTTTGTATTCTTCATCCATTTCAATCCCTTCAAGGATTTGATTTTCTAAATCTGTTGAGTATGTATTGATGGCTGAAATAAAAATCAACTTTGCTTTACAACTTAATGCATCAGCAACCTTGTTCTCTTTCCCTTTTATGTGATCAATTTCGAAATCATATTCACTTAGAAAAGTTAACCATCTAGCTTGTTTAGCGTTCAAATTTGTCTAATCTAATAAATACTTCAGCCCCATGTTATCTGTCAAGAAGGTAAATTTTCTGCCAATAAGATGGCAACACCACATTTTTAAAGCATGAATTACCGCTAATAACTCCAAATCATAAGTAGAGTAATTCTTCTCATGTATTTTCAGCTTTCTAGACTCGTATGAAACAACATGTCCCTCTTGTGTTAGGACTCCATCGAGTCCATCATTACATGCAACGGTGCATACTATAAAATCCTTATTAGGATTTGCAATCCTCAAAATAGGCGCTGTAGTTAGTAATTCCTTTACTTTCTTAAAACTATCTGAATAGTTCTGATCCCATATAAACTTCTTCCCCTTTTTCTGTAAGGAGTTTATGGGGTTTGCAATTTTTGAAAAACCTTCTATAAATTTTCTATAATATCCAGTAATACCCATAAATGATCATACATCCGACACATCTTTAGGAACCGACCATTCATTAATGGATTTTATCTTATCGTGGTCAACCGAGATTCCTTCTTTAGAAATTATGTGTCCTAAATATTGAATCTTATCCTTGTGAAAGTCACACTTGATAAACTTAGCATATAATTGATGATCTCTCAAAACTTGTAAGATAATACACAGATGTTCGTCATGTTCTTCTTTACTTTTAGAATATACTAGAATGTCATCTATGAACACAATAGCGAACTTATCCAAATACTTATGCAAAATATTGTTTATTAAGCACATAAATACTGTCGGGGCATTAGTCAATCCAAATGGCATGATTACAAACTCATAATGTCCATATCGAGTTCTAAAGGTTGTTTTAAAAATATCCTCATCCTTCACACGAACTTGATGATATATTGACCTTAAATCAATATTTGAAAATATCATTGCTCCATGCAGCTGATCAAATAGATCGTCTATGTGGGGAAACGAATATCGATTCTTGATTGTCATCTTATTCAATTGGCGATAATCTATACAAAGCCTTAGAGTGCCATCTTTCTTCTTAACAAATATAACAGGTGCTCCCCCAAGGAGACACACTTGGTCTTATATAGTTATTATCAATCAGTTTCTTCAACTGTGATTTCAACTCATTTAATTCCAATATATTCATCCTATATGGAGCTTTAGAATTCGGTACCACTCCTGGTATTAACTTGATGGTAAAATCTAGGTCTCTCTTTGGGGGTAATTCTGGAATCTCTTCAGGAAAAAAATCTTGAAAATATTTTAGGATAGGTATATCTTCTAGTTTCAGTTTGTCCTCTTTAATAATCAACTCATCATTTACTACATTCACTACAAACATTTGACATCCTTTTCTAACTGCTCTCTTTACTTGCATAGCTGAAATCTGTCTAACTGATGTCTTTCTAGGAATACCTTTTACTTCTATTGTTTCTCCTTCATCATTTAAGCAAGTAAAACTTTTCTCATAACAATTCAAAATGACATGATGGGATTCTAACCAGTCCATTCCTATTAAGATGTCATAGGATCGTAAAGGTAAAACATTCAACTTTATTTGTGTCTTTAACTGATTCATAGATAAAACAAAACTTTCAATAAAATTAGATACTTTTGTTTTTGTTCCTGTTGCTAGTCTAACTAACCGGGATTTATTGAAATCTTATGTTTTCAAATTAAAACGTTCTACAATATCTGGTGATATATAACTCACACTAGCACTTGGATCAATCAAAATAGTAACAGGGTGGTTTTGTAGCATACCTTCAATCTCTACCATAGAAACTTGATGATTCGCTTGCCTGTTGTCTAGGGCTGCATTAGTTCTGGGCATCTCCCTTGCCAAATCTCCCACAGTAGGTTCCATGTGTATGGAATGAATATTATTAGCTATTTGCTTCCTTTTGTGGCATTTCGAAAGCATAATGAGGACCTTGACACTCGAAACATTTTATAGGTGCCTTTTGGTCATTAGTCATGGTAACATTGGGAGTATTTCTAGTAGCTGTAAAATTCTATTGTTGATTATTTATGGGAATATTTCCTTGAAAATTCCGATTCATAATTTTTTTCTTTTGGAAGCCAGAATTTCCACTGAACCTGAAATTTTTCTTTTTCAGCTCAAAGTTGTTGGGTTTATGATTTTTCTGTAAAATTAGTCACAACAGATCTAATGAACAAGTAAATCAATCACAATAGATGAAACTCAGAAAAATGGTGTAAAACTGTGCAAAGCATGCATCAGTGCTCAATATCCCAGTAAGGGTGAATGATTACAATAGAATACAGTAACAATGACTGAGCAATTTGAATTGCCTAAGGAGGTCATTCGAATCACTGAATGGAGTAGCTTGACTCCAACTAGGAGTCCTCATCATCAATCAGTGGTGGTCATCAATGCACAATAAATAGTCATCCAGGTGTCAATCTGAGTCTAACTGAGTGTAACATGTGTAATTGAAGTGTGTAGCACTGATATAGGGAAGTGAGATCAGTGGGGGGCGCATGGGAGGCTAACTGAAGTTAGAACAAGTCATCTAGTCAATCTGGAGGTCCAAGGGAAGTGAAATAGTCAGTCGGGAGTGAAACTAGCCTCAAATCAGGGGGAATCGGAGCTAACTAAGGTAGAACTGCAGTGGTAGGTGAATAAGTGTGCCCTTCTCTGGAAGTAGGTGAGAAGTGGGTGCCTTCGTGACTAGGAGGGATAAAAATCTGAAGTAAGTGGCTCTTGGGTGCTAGAATAAGGTGGCTAAGGTGCTGGAGGCATCAATCTAGTGACTGGGATGCATGCAAAGTGCATGCAAACCCTATAATTTGCATGCAAACCCTAATTGCATGCAAGATCCTGAAAAAGATGATGTGGATATCCGAACACCCCCCCTCAAGCTAAACTATGATGTGCAAAAAATAATGTGGGGCCCTGGTAACTAAGATCAAAGGTCACCCCAATACAATAATCCAAAAAATGTTAAAAATAAACTAAGTGAGGAAAGAGGGAAAACCCAGTGGGAAGAAAGCCCCCCCTCAAGCTAAAGCATAATAATGGATCAATCTGTCTCCACCATGATGGAAATCACCCCCAACAGTTAACGGAGCTAAGAGAACTTCTTCTTAGTGAAGTTCTTGGTGAAGATGTCTGCAATTTGCTCATCAGTAGGGAAATATTGCAGAATGATGGTGCGATCATGCACCAACTGTCGAATGTAATGCATATGAATCTCAATGTGTTTGGTCCTCTGCCGCTGAAATGGATCTATGGAGATGTTGATAGCACTTTGATTATCACAAAATAGGACAGTCGAAGTAGTGCCACCAAAACCAAACTCGGAAAGAATACCCTGCAACCAAACTGCCTGAATGCAGGCATTGATTGCCCCTCGATACTCTGCCTCTGTTGAAGAAAGTGCAATGGCTGCTTGATTTTTGTTGGACCAGCAAATAGCACCATGACCAATCATGAAAACATAACCGTAAGTGGACTTCCGATCAATGCTATCACCTTCCCAATCTGAATCAGTAAAACCAATGAAATCAAGCTCAGAATCTGCAGCATAATGTATGCCAAACTGTCTCGTACCTTGCACATACTGACAAATCCGCTTGGCTGCTCTCCAATGAAGCTCATGTGGCTGCTGCATATACCTTGACATGGCACTCATGACATATGAAATATCATGCCTTGAGTGTGTCAAATAAAGTAGTGAACCAATCAACTGTCGATACATACTGCAATGTGCAAGCGGTGTAGAATCTCCCTCCTCAAGACTGATTCCTGAGAGGAATGGGAATGGGGCTGCCTTACATTCAGCCATATTAAACTTCAATAACAGGTCAGAAGCATATTTTTTTTGAGATATAGTGATCCCATCAAAATTTTGAGCTATCTCCAAGCCCAAAAAGTGACTCAGCAAGCCCAAATCGCTCATGTCAAAAGCTAGATTTAAGGCAATTTTAAGCTTGTTTATTGAAGTAAGAGTGCTACCAGTAATGAGAAGATCATCAACATAAAGTACAATAACCAACAAATTACCTTTAACTCACTGAATATACACATTCGAATTAGATTTGCATCTTTGGAAATTCTGAGAAAGAAGGAAGGAGTCCATCTTTGCGTACCAAGCTCTTGGGGCTTGTTTTAACCCATACAAAGATTTCTTCAATCTGCAAACTCATGATGGATCTGATGTGTAGTCCTCTGTATGCTGCATATATACCTCTTCAGCAAGGTCTCCATGTAGAAAATCACTCTTCACATCCATGTGGTGCACTTCCCAGTGCTTGGATGCGAAAATAGCCAAAACAAGGCGGATGGAATCCATCTTTGCAACCGGTGCAAAGGTCTCAGTGTAGTCCACTCCTTGGACTTGGGAGAAACCTTTTTCCACCAACCTTGATTTGTATTTGCTGATAGAGCCATCAACATCAACTTTTGTGCGGTAGACCCATTTACACTTCACTAATTTTCTTCCAGGTGGAAGAGAAACTAGCTCCCATGTGTTGTTCTTTTGAAGAGAACTGTACTCTTCATCCATGGCACTTTGCCATCTCGGATCTCGGTGGGCAGAATAGTATGATGTGGGATCTGAACCAGCCATCAAATAACAAATCTCAGGAAGTAATGGATCAGCAATAGAAAGAGCCATACCTGCTCTTTGAAAGTCTTCTCTTGTTCGTCTCGGATCAGCAGGATTTCGAAGGTTCGCACCTGCAGATTGAAGAGTGTTTTGGGCCCACTTTGGTAACTGAGCAGGATCATAATGGTCGAATTATGAACCTGATATGTCAATATCATCATGCGATACTAAAATATTAGAAATATCAAAACTCATACCTTCATTATCGCTGCACGGATCTTCTTCTGGTGAAGGCGGTGAATCGGCAGTCTCTTCCTCGACTAGTTGAAATTCTTGAAGCGATTATTCAAATTGCACATTGTTCTCTATGAATATCTCTTTAGATATGATATCCATGATTTGATATGCTTTTTATTCTTACCCATATCCTATCGGTATGCACTCAATACTTTGTGGATCCAAAGCTCGTCTCTTCTTGGAAGAAATTCTAGCCCATGCAGTAGAGCCAAAAAATCTCAAATTTGACACATCCGGTTTGTGACCAAAGAATGCTTCGAAAGGAGTCATACCTTTCATGGATGAATTTGGAACACGGTTTTGTATGTATGTAGAAACATTGATTGCTTCAGCCCAAAGATTTGCAGCCAAACCTTTTGATTCAATCATGCATGTAGCCATCTCTTTCAGTGACTGATTTTTCCTTTCTGCTACACCGTTCTACTGGGGTGTGTAGGGAACTGTATGTTGGATCTGAATTCCGCTTTGGGCACAAAGTTGCAGTAACTTGGAATTCATATATTCTCCACCATTATAAGATCTAATAGCTTTGATCTTGCTCACAGTGGCGGTCTCAACAGAAGCCTTAAAATCCTTGAATTTTCCAAGCACTTCTGACTTGTTTTTGAGAAAGAAAACCCATGTAAAGCGGGAAAAATCATCAATAAATGTCAAAACATACCTTGAACCATTTAGTGACGTATGGGGCAGCAGACCACTGATATCAAAATGTATCAACCCCAAAACTGTAGAAGCTCTACAAACTTTGTCGTGGTCGAATCTGTGCTCGAGGTGCTTCCCAATAATGCAACCAGTGCATATTCCCTTCGAGGAACGGAGTTGTGGAAGACCATCTACCATGGATTTGTTTGATAGCAGAAACAAATAATTATAATTAAGATGTCCAAATATTTTATGGCATAGCCTACTAACCTCATTACCATGTGTGCAAAGAGCAGTGGGATTTGCAAGTGGAATAAAGTGTGAAAACTCATAGCATTTTACAGTGTCGTTTGCCTTTCCGACTGCAACAAGTCTTCCACTTTTGATATTAGAAATTTCAACTGTATTAGGGCTGAATGTAACTTGCTTCGGTTCACTAGTGTGTGTCATTTGATACACAGAAAGAAGATTTGAAGCCAAGGAAGGCACATAGAGAACATTCTGAAAACTTCCATGATCTACATGAATCGTACCTTTGCCCTTTGAAGAAATTTTTGAGTCATCTCCCAAATGGGTGGGGATGGAGCTGTTTGGACCAAATGAAGAAAAAGAATCAATATTTGCAGCCATATGATTCGATGCAACCGAATCTATCAAGAGAGTAGTGGGCTTCGAAACAATTTCCATGAGTGCTTGTCCTCTTTCATGATCATCATTCCTATCCTTCTTCGTTGCACCGTGAGGAAGAGTTATGTTGTTCTTTTCCAAAAGGAGGGCCATTTGATCTATAGTATTCTTCATACATGAACTTTCGGTATGAAAGCCATTGTTGCCATAAGTACATTTATATTTTTGGTTACCTTCTTTGCCCTTTTGCTTGAACTTTGAACTGGATGGTGCATCCATCTGTTTGCCTTTCTCTCTTTGCTTGTGAGGCTCGAATTTGGGCTTCTCCTTCTTTTTCTTTTCTTTACCATTCGAGATCTTGGGTCCTTGAACATATAGGGCTGAATCTTTGGAGCTTATGGACCCCATTTGAATCAACTTGTCATGCTCTTTTGTGACGGACTCAATGAAGGCATTCAAGGTAGGCATCTTCCAATTCGGGGTAGTTAACCGACCGGAATTGAAAGTAGAGACAAATACCGAATAATCTTTACCAAGCTTGCTGAGAATGGAGAGGATCAATTGTTTATCCTCTTTGATAACTCCACTGTTCTTCAACTACAAGTTCAAGTTCTTGAATTTTGTGAAGAATTCATTAATGGTCTCGAAATTCTCAGGACTAAGGGCAATCAATTCATTCTCTAATTGAAAGGCCCTAAGCTCATCCTGCTTGCCAAATAGTGCTTCAAGTTGCTCCCATATAGCTTTTGGAGTCTTCAATCCGCTGAGATGGAAGTGAATATCTTTGGAGATGGAGAGACAAAGAAGACCATAAGCTTCATCAAGCTTGTTGTAGTGTTTGGTTCTATCTGACAAGTTGTTTGGCTCCAATTCAAGACCAAGAGTGACCTGGTAGTAACCTTTTGAACGTAATATGATCTCCATATCATTTTTCCAATCAAAATAATTGAATGGGGTGAGGATAGGCTTTGAAGAAGAGTATTTAATTGCTAGGAGCGAATGCACACTGATGTAGAGAAGCTTGCAAGGGCAGAGTAGTGAATGCAAATGATGGAGACAATAACCTGCAAATCACAATAAACCAAGAACAATGAGGTCGAACAATCCACCCTTTTAGAGTTGCATCACACCTGGGATTGGAGATCAAACAATGTTGAATGGGTCCAATGTATCAGATCTAGGAATTATGTGGAAACTCAAGCTTCTGGAGTGGTATTGGATGTATTTTCAAGCTTTGCATGCACAGGAGCGAATGCCCTTGAGATCTTTCATGCCAAAACTTTTTGCAATTTTTGAGCAATTCATTCAAATATTCTTGTAGAAACACCTGTAGAAAAGAGATCTTGTCCCTGCAATGGCTCTGATGCCATGTAAAATTAGTCACAGCAGATCTAATGAACAATTAAATAAATCACAATAGATGAAACTCAGAAAAATTGTGTAAAACTGTGCAAAGCATGCATCAGTGCTCAATATCCCAGTAAGGGTGAATGATTACAATAGAATACAGTAACAATGACTGAGCAATTTGAATTGCCTAAGGAGGTCATTCAAATCATTGAATGGAGTAGCTTGACTCCAACTAGGAGTCCTCATCATCCATCAGTGGTGGTAATAAATGCACAAGAAACAGTCATCCAGGTGTCAATATGAGTCTAACTAAGTGTAACATGTGTAACTGAACTGTGTAGCACTAATATAGGGAAGTGGGCTCAGTGGGGGGCGCATGGGAGGCTAACTGAAGTCAGAACAAGTCATCTAGTCAATCTGGAGGTCCAACGAAAGTGAAACAGTCAGTCGGGAGTGAAACTAGCCTCAAATCAGGGAGAATCGGAGCTAACTGAGGTGGAACTGCAGTGGTAGATGAAGAAGTGCACCTTTCTCTAGCAGTAGGTGAGAAGTGGGTGCCTTCCTGATTAGGAGGGCTAAAAATCTGAAGTAAGTGGCTCCCGGGTGCTAGAATAAGGTGGCTAAGGTGCTGGAGGCATCAACCTAGTGACTGGGATGCATGCAAAGTGCATGCAAACCCTAGAATTTGCATGCAAACCCTAATTGCATGCAAGATCCTGAAAAAGATGATGTGGATATCCGAAAATTTTCCAGCTAAATATCTCTTCTCTTTTCCGGTTAGTGTCATAACAGAAAGTTGCTTTTCTCATGGCCTCTTCTAAGGTCTTTGGATTGTCATACTCTATTCTATCCTTGATGTTGAAAGGTAGGCAACTCAAGTATCTTTTAATCTTTGATTTCTCTTCCATGATCTATGGTACATACCGTATCAAATTTAAAAACTTGTTGTTTAGTTCTTTCATGTTCATAGTTCCCAGCTTTAAATCATAAAATTCCTTGTATTTTTCTTCATAATATTGTTCAGATAAGAACTTCTTCTTGAAATACCATTTAAAGGTTCTCCAATTCACATCTTTGTCTGTGATTCCCTTCACTCTTTTGATGTCCTTCCACCAAATATATGCCTTCCCAATCAAGTTGTATATTGCCATCTTTGCCTTCAATGATTCAAAATAATCATAAATTTGGACGTACTTCTTCATGCCGAACAACCATGCTTCTACTGTCTCTCCTTTATCAGTTTCACCATTGAATTTTGGGGGTTTGATTTTCTTGAAATCCCCATAAATATGTTCATACTGTTTGTGACTTTTTCTTTTGGATTTGTAATCTCCTTCGCTGCTATCACTTGAATAATTACATTTTTTTTTGCATTTTCCATTGGCAGCTTTTGATGATGTTGAAATGTTGTTCACATCATCAGTTTTCATTTTCTTAGCCCTGTCTCGATGAGGTAAGTATTTGATCTTGGAGGTATTTTCAATCCCTTTATCTTGTTCATCAGTTGGGAAATGATCGAACAGTACTTGGTTAAGTTCCTCTTGTGCTTTCAAAATTTTCTCATTGTCTTGTTTTACAGATCTGATTTCTGCTTTTAACTCTTAAAATGCACGTAACAATTCTGATGAATTGTCATTTAATTCGCCATGGATTTCTTCTTCATAATGTTGTCCCGTACTATGACTGTTGGGTTGAAATTTGTCCTCCATATGTTCAGCCAATCCTTTCATACCTGTAGCTTAAAAACAATTTATGTATAACACAAATAGTTTAAATTTGTATTAGTGAGTTTTCTACTGTAATAAAATTTTATGTTGCGTGTTTTTTTTTGGACCTTTTCAGCCCTAGAGTTTGAACGTGAGCTGTGATACCACATCTAACATCCCATAAAATACCAAAAATTTAAAAAAATTTAAAATAGCAATAATTATCGAAGTTGTTAATGCGGAACATATAAAATTGTTAAATCCCTTAACTAGGATAATTAATAACGATGGCACGTCGAATTTCTCGAAATAATATATGATGTTAGTTGTAATTACTATTGTGGTCTAAATGGATGCTAATCTCTTTAATGAAAGGCATTTTACGATTATAACACAAGAATACGATCTTCAGATCTGCTTAAATTCTAAATGTAACTTTATGTTGTATGTAGATTTGTATTATTATAATTGTCTTGGTAATGTGCTGACAGTTTATTTTGTATGATGACGAAGGGGTCCTATGAGGTACCCTGAGGTTTACTTAGCTATGTTTAGCTAACACATTTGAATCATGTTTCCATGTGTAGAACGCAGGTAGGAAATTCTATGACAAACATGAGTTAAGAGTACATGTGTCTTTCAATTCATCGTCAATGTAATATGAAAATACTAAGTACTTCCTTGCAAAAAAAGTTACTGGAGGTATGGATATTTTGGTTCCAATTCTAGTTTACGTGCTGGCTTACAAACTCTTCAGTGTTATTAAAATCACGTCGTCATTTTGTTTTTACATTGCTATAATTATTATCTATGAAAAATCATCTTAATATGACTATTGTCATTAATATCAAAATGCTGATACCAACGTCCAATTGTATCTCTATTTAAAATCTTGTGGAAATAGTGTTTATACTATTTCAAAATGAACTATTATTATATTTTTGCATCAACGGAACTTTAGACTATCCTAAAGTCTCACATTTATCATTTTATTAACATTACATAGCTAATATATGAAATATATAGTGATTATAGTACTTCTGCTATGAACTTAGCATTATAGTGTGTATCAACACCACTTAAACTATACCTATAGTCTCACATTTATCATTTGACTTGGCAATACATGGCTAGCATGTGAAATATATAAGCTTTACCCTATATGACTATACATAATCTATAGAAATGAATTATATAAAATATAAAGTGACTATACATTTACGTACATACATTGGCATATATTATTATATCATGATGCCTAAAATAAACCTTCAGGACTATATAAAATGTGAACTATGAATCTAACAATACAATGATTATGATGTTGAAAGGGTTTTAAAGCTTGGTACTTGCCATGCTTTCAAACTAGCGATGACAGGTCCTAGCATTAACTTCGCTCAACTGTTAAGTGAGATAGAGGCTTAGTTGGATGGTCTCCACATGATAGAGTTCACAATGAGCACCATACGATGTTGAGCTATTCCATGCACTAGCCCTCGGTCTGCTGATATGGCAACATGGTAGATGCAACAATCAATGTAGTATTAATTGCAATGATCTCTCGAATCTAAGTGTGCCCGAATGACAGCTATTCCACTGTTGATCTTTGCAATATCTAGGGATCGGAAGAAACCCTAGTCTCTTGTTGGTAAGTAACAAAGAATTAATTTCCTGGAGTTCATTTTCATGTTTAGTGGTAAGGTTTGAAGAGCCGACAGTGTTGCTGCGATGTAGGGTTTAGAGTTTTGTTGTGAGGAGGACTCCTTCCTTAGTTTCAAACCTTAGACCTGTGAGATAGAGTTTAAATGTTACAGGCTTATGATCATGGTGAACTAGAGCCATGACTCAGCAATTGAAATTGTGAAGAGGTTCTTCTATCAGTTTGTTTAATGTAATTTGAAGTGGGGTTCGATTCTCCTATTCAAAATGGTCTTCTGAGTTTGAATTTGTGTTTGCTGCAAATGCCATCAAGCTTCGTCGTTTTCTGGGTGTCGGGTGTCTAAGTCCAGGAGCTTCAACGCTAAAGGTAAGTTTTCAATGTTAGTAACAGTAATACTGTGATACTTACTTATACCTACATTTTTCTTATTTTTAATCCTTTTGAACTTTGACTGGAAGGTACTACTTCGTCAAAGGGTTTCTATGAGCAAAACTTGGAATGGGGATGGTGCAACTACTTCCTGGTAAGCCTTGGTGGTTCTTGAAACCTCGTAGATTCCTTTGGCATGATTTAGCTGGTGAATGAAGTTGTGATGAGAGTTGCAAATAAAACCCTATTCAGAGTAATGGCCAAGTTTAAGTTTTGTTTTGAACTAAACTATAATAGGATAAACCCTTAGTATTTAGTTGCTATTTGGCTCTGTAATGATTAGCTGCGTCGTTTAAAAATGACCTTGAATGTGTTTTTGTGTTTATGGTTGTTAAGGGAAAGACCCTGTGTAAATTCGAAACCTTGAAAGGTCCACAATGTAAACTCTGTCGAAGTTTTTGTTATACTGTTGAATACGAAACTTATAGAGCCTAGGGTTCACTCGCTTCTGTAGAACAATGGCTCATTTGTACTGAAATGTTTTTTTTTAAATAATGGTTGAGAAATCGTTTGTATAATTGTTGATTTGGTTTCGGACAACAAATGTTGTCTCACGTCAAGAGTAGTTAGTTGCTTGTCTGTTTGTAAATAGACCTGTACTTCGTATCGTTTTTGGAATTCAAGTTTAAAATAACGATGTTGTAAAATATGGTCTTTCGTATGTTTTGAAATGGCTAATCGCCACAGGGTTCGATTTTGTTTCAAAGAATGAAACCCTACCCTATAGGTTTTGCTGGCAACCGTGCTTGTACTGAGAATTTGAACCCAAGAACTGGGACTTAACTTGTACATGTAATGGTTTTGACACTGTGTATGTTTCTTGTTAGGGTTGTAAGCTATTTGTTAGACATCGATACTAAAATCTTGATTTCTACTAAGTGATATTAAGTGTCTTGTTAGTAATCTCGACATGAATAAAATATAGTAAGGTTATATAAAATATGGTTTAGGGTTTGGAAAAATATGTCTACTATAACTTCATAAATAATTATCTGTTGTTTCCATGAATGGCTTGATAAGAAGTTTATTGAATTGTGTACTAAATAAATGTTTAAAATCTAGGGTATGTAAAATCCTAGGGTTTGATTCTATAGTGAAAGTATTTATATTTAATGATTGAAATCAAATGTAATAATTAGTAATGAAGTAATAAGTGTTTACTTATCATTTATAAGTAACAACTCTATATAGAGAATAGTTACAGCTGCTATACTTCTAGATATAAATGCTTCAAAACATTGAAGTTATAATTTTGGAATGCATATCATTACTATCTGAAAATAAATGAAATTGAATTAGAAAATATAGATTTGTGCAGAACTAAAAATATTTTTCTTTTATTATGAAATAGATGAATACTATACATCTATTTATACTATGCTATACTATTTCCTGCATTTTAAACTTATGATTGAAATGGCAGAATTTAAAAGAAATATTACTATGTTTATCTAATCATTCAAATGGCATTCTACCTATCACTCATCTCTATTAAATTTACTTTTATGTACTAGAGTACTATCCAGATAACGGTATGGGAAAAATATAGAAAAGAATTTAATCATTCATTTAAATTACTTAATCATTCTTACAACATATCATCTTTAAGTCAAAAAATGAAATAGTTTCTTCTGTATAACTTTAAATAATAATTCTACCATGCAGAAAAATATTTAACTGTAAAAAAAAGTCAAGACAGTAGAACCTGGTTTACTATAGGAGAAACAAATAGCCCAAGGAACCTATTCCACCCAACCTATTCCTGAAGACAACCAAATTACTTGCCTTAAGACCCCCGAGCCTGTTCACTGAACCACTAGGAAGAAGAGTTTGTAGAAGCCTTAGTTCATCAACTTGCAGTAGAATATAGATTATCCAGTCATAAAGACTCAGTAGTCATAGAGACCTGCACCAGCACCTCTGGTTTTCCTTCTATGAATAACTAGCAGACTCACAATGCACTCTCACATTGCATCCCTATTCAAATCTATCAGTGATTACCTGATACACTTGAGGAATATTTTTGCAAAAAATATTGTGGGAGCTGCCTACTCAATTCGAATTGCCTTATCTAGGATGCCTAGGCCTTTTAGTGGTTAAGTAGACATTAATGAGCTTACCGCTGTCTTCCACCCACCTGGGGGATAATGCCACAAATTTAGGGGTATTTGTCACATAACTAAGAGCTAGTGGTGGAGTGCAAATGTTGGCATCTGTCCCATGCCTTCTAATAGCTTCCATTCCTCCTAGTGGGTCAGTAAACACTCATTTAATAGTTCCGTTGGGTGTTTGTCTCCTATTTTAATTTATTAAATAATAATAATCAGTAATTACAATCATCCTTGACCAAACTTGGTCATAATTACAAAACTTTGTAATTATAATTTAACATAAAGTATTTTTCAAATAAAATAAATATTCTCAAAATTTGGGTAGGTGACAGTAGCAGAGAAGGGGTACCATCCTTGTGTTGTGTGAGTGGGTATTCTGGGGCAATGCTAGCCTACAGTCAAGTGAGTCACCTATGGATTTCCTGGATGGAGCCACTGGTTTGCATAGGATAAGGATCCATGTGATTGTAATATTTTGTCTTATTTCCTAATAAACCAAGTAGAGACTATGGCTTGGAAATGGTTTTTGTGTGCTTGATAAGCCCAGTGGGAGAACTGACTTAACATATTGGTTTATAGTGGAATTCGTGATAAACCCTATCGGTGTACTGGCTTGGCATTGGTTATTTGAATGTTGTGGAGCATCCTGCATGCTGGCTAAACATCCATTATTGTATCCATAGGTGATACAAGGCTTGTAAAGAAAAGAAGGATCCTATGGAATAAAGTGAAGACATCCAATACAGATAATTATTTAATTATCATCTATTTCTTATTCTGAATAATGAGAAATTTCATGTACATGTCTTATAACAACCAAGTTGATACACTGTTGTTTCTTTGTTGAAACCCGGGTAATTGTGGGAAGCAAGAACCATGAAGGAATCTCAAGGATGCATTTGGAGAGGTGATTGTCCTAGAAAGATCAGTATGAGTAGCAATGGAAATGGTGCTAGTGGACTTGTGTGGGTCCTATAAGCCAAATTTTCTATAGGAAAACTATGGGGAGGGGTTCCCTAGTTGAGAAGACTTGAACAAACCTTAGACACCAAGTTTCATCACCCAAACAAGAAAAAGGAGAGTCAAGAATTCACATTTGAAGTGAAAGAGGCCAAGGAGCATGGAACCACAGTTGTGGTGGGGCTCTGAATTGGAAAAATGTTAAGAGGGGGAAACTCTTACTATTCTCTTTCCTTTTGATTGGTGCATTTTAGAGACATAAAATTGTTGAGTGCATGTTATGGCTGAAAGTTGATTGTGTTTATCTTGGTTGAAATAAATTGTGAATGTTGAATTAGTTAATTCCCTATGAAAGGATGAACATGAATGAGTTCATGTGTATGCTAGATAAGCATGAAATGGGTGAAAATATCACGGATAAAGCATGAAATTTCAATGTCCATTGGGCAATTAATTGACTGATATTAATGCTTATGTTATGCTTTGCCTAAAAAGATTTGCAATGATAAATTTCACAGGTGAAAATTAAATCAATTGATTGCAGCTGTTACAAGGCAAGTGTTGCTAGTAAGAAAAGCATGGGAAGTTGTGCACATTGACCAGGGAAGAAGAACAAAATCTATTTGATTTGGATGAAAGTATTCTTCAAACAATTTCCAAGATGCAAGAAAATATTGAGGAAATGCTCAAGCTACAAAAGCAACATAATGAGATGAACCAAAAGGTTTTGCGGGACTCTATTTGTCTGCAAAATGAGGTAAAAGGCATTCTGGAAGCTATCAGCAGTGGAAAGGATAGTAAGAAGAATTGTAGCCATAAATTTTATAGACTTGTAGATCAAATGGAAGGTAAAGAAAAGGAAGGTAATATTGTTGATCAATTCCCACATGTGGAGCTGGAAGGTCAAAGACACCAAGAGCAGCTTGTAGAAACCAAGGGACTTGGTACTGAAAACCCAGAGTAAAAGATGAAATGAAGGATAGACCTGCTACATTTTTGTGAATTTTAGACATGTGTAAACTATGTAAGTATTCATAAGTATTGGAACACCGAGGACGGTGTTATTCTAAGGGGGAGGGGATTGTAATACCCCCATTTTGGCCCTTAGAATGTATCAACTTGATATGTAAATATTGTATCCATGCGATATATGATTACTAGAGTGGATCTCAAGGCCAAGATCCTGCTAATGAATGCCCAACCTCCTATTTTATGTTGTGTTAGCCATGTGACATTAAGCCATTGAAATTGTAAAAATGATGTAAATAAATAATTGTAATGCATATAAAAATACAAAGGAGATGGCTATGGACGCAACTAAATGAGGGGGGATATGTGTATCCACTAGGGAGAGGTGAGAGGGTTGTGGGATTGAACCCTAGGCTTCCATATGTCACCTTGAGAACCCATTTGAATTTCCTTGCTGACATTTAAATTTTTTGTATGTAAGTGGTTGAAGAAATTATCTCATGGGAGTGATGGAGTATGTGAAGCCTCAAAATTCATAAGGAAAGGTATGGGATCAGTTCTCTTGACCCATAAGTAACCCTACCTCGTGGGGGGGACATTTTCCCTGACCCACATTCCATGCTAGAGGATGGAATCCTTAGTTTGGATAGAGCACACATTCCCAAGAGTGAAGGAAATCGACAGCATGACTTGGAATGAAGCCGTGATTCGCAGAGCCAAAATCATCCAAAAATCAGCGTGGGAAGAGAAATATGATGGGGGATCCATAGACGTGAAACTTGGGGAGAAAATGATATGGTTGGATGCTGAGAAATTCATAGGGAAACCCGGTTTTGGAATCCTGAAAGGGCAGCAGCGGGACAGATCCGTTCGTCCGCAACCCTAAGAAGATCTAAGAATGGATCGTAGTGGGAAAGAGATAGGGGGGTCGCACTTCCTGGTAGAGACAGTGAGGGCTCATTCATCATTGTTTTAGAATTCATGACCAAACATACCTGCCCAGGTCAGCGCTGAGGGAAGGGGCCCTTGGAGGACTGTGTAGCAGAGAAGGGGACCTTACTTAGGCTGAGAGTGGAGGTGATGCGGGTGGCTAGACTGTTTGAAGCCAATTAGATATGCATGTAGCTTTGCGTTTAGCACATTGGATTACGAAACATCTTCCTTGTCTCGCCACTTGCTTTACAGAGCCAACTTTGTCTTGGATGACACTAAATGAGTGTTCTTAAAGCTATGATTAATCCTATTAGTTCCTCATCAGTGGATACATAGCCCCATCTCAAGGGTGGTCTCTTTGTGCTAATATAATATAGGCTGGGAAGAGACCTATGGTTGGGTTGGAATGTTACAGTCCATATCCAGTTGCTTGGAGGTTTCACTGAAAATATAAGTGTGTTATGTGGTTCAAATTATGCCCATTTTAGATATATGCATGTTTGTTGTTTATGTCAGAATGCATAGATTGATCCAGCTGAATAATAGAAATGAATGCCTATGCATTATGTTGTATATGCCTATGATGAAATGTTGGTAGATGCATTATGGGTGTGTGTTAATATGGTTTAAATCTACTGGGTATGTTACCTTACCATGTGAGTTTGCACATCTACATTCTTATTTTTCAAAGCCATGAATTGTTCATTGATGAATAGGGCTAAGTGTTGTAAAGGCCCAGAATGTTCAGTCATGGATTTGGGGGAGAACTAGAGACCCCTGTTGTTTTCATCAGTTCCCTCTTTGGGTCTAGATTGGTGGGAGAAGACATGACAGAGTGGATCAGAGCTCTTTATAGAGTGGTAAAGAGGTATGGATGAGGTTTAGGGCAACATTTTGGTTGGATGAAGGAAAAAATAGAGTCCTCAGGTGTGGGAGAGGATCACATTGTTGCATAAATATCGCCGAGAGATTTCCAATGATACCAAGTTTGCAAAAAATGGACACAGGATGAGGAAGTTATCAGCTTGAGAATTTGGTAGTAACAGGGGTTTATGACTGACTTCCAACTTTCCGAACTGACAGTGTGGATTGCAGAATTCAAAGGCGTAATTTCTCGGCGTGGTGTGTTGGAGTTCCGACTTTCCAACTTCCACATGGTGGATTGTGGATTGGGGAATATAGAGGGGTAATTTTTCTGGAATTGAAATTTGGAGTTCCGACTTCTGATTCCTGCATCACGAATTTTGGATTGCGAAAGTCAGAGGTGTAATTCAACAAAGCAAAGAATTTGGACTTCTGACTTTCATCTCCTGCATCACGGATTATAGAAGTCAGAGGCATGATTCGACAAAGAAGAGAAATTGAGTGTTGTAAATTTATGAATCCCGCATTGTAATATCCTTTGGAAGATTCAACCAAGATATTAACTCTAACTTCAAATTTTTGATAAAATGCACTAGTTAAATTTCTTACAATTTTTCCAAGTACAGTAGGAAGTAAATAATGGGTACTAAGGAAAGATATGAGGATGGTAGGATGAACATTCAATTCTAGAAAATGTATGGACTGAGGTACAACATCATGTCAAAAGGTCAAATCAGATATGTCCTATGCACCATGTACCAGAAGCATTCACTTTTTAACAACAATGTGCACTGTTTCCTACTTTGAGGCTTCTTGAGTAGCTGGCATATGGATACTAGATAGGTGGGGATACTGGGAGTCCAAGGATGATCTATGATAGTCAAATACGTTCAATGGATGAAATGGACAGCATTCAGAAATATTTGGAGAGAGTAGGAGTGGTTTCAAAGTTTTAAGCCAATTGAGGATTGTTGAGCTAGTTAATTTCCAATCTTTTCAAAAACGGGTTAAATGATTCCAAATTCTTAAAGTAAGGACTGATATGGTAAATATAATGTATTATTAACATCCTAAAACTTACAGAAATAAAAATTGACACTCAGAATGAATTTGGCAGTCATTTCAGTAAAACTAGTCACTATATAGTGCTCAATGAGCTAGTCTTTCAATCTGGATTACTAAATGGATTTCATTAACTTAAATAATCTGTTTTGAAGTATTATAATGTTCTGATATAATATATTAAACATCAGAAAGTTGAAATATAACTCACTGATCCAATCTTGTATTCATTTAATGGCTCCTCAACAGTACAATGTCTTATAGACTAGGAAATCCATAGAGCCACATAAGAGTTGCAAGAAGAGATGGGATGATTAAATATCTGATCTGAAAGTGTAAATGTGTCTGAATTAGCTCTTAAATAGAGTATGAGGTCACACTGATCTTCCTAAGCTGTCCTGGGTGCATTCATTGAACGGGAACTTCACACATGCACTCCTTAACACATGAAACCTTGGCTCTGGTCAAAATGGGTGTATCTTGGTCATCCGGACACCTTTTTAGATGAGACAAAAAGTGTTTCCTACTGGAAACAACCCTTTGGACACAATGGAATAAGTCTCACAACTCAAAAATGATCAGAAGTGCTGAACCCAAAACCTTCATTTTGGCCCTTCAATGTTTTCTCCTCCGAATGTACTCTGTATGATGATAAATCATTGTAAGCTTCGGTTCTTCTTAGTATTGGAGTATATGGACCTGAATATAAGATCTCCATGGCTACAAATCTCGATAGAATATTAGAGAAGAGAAGTAGAATAGAAGAATGGGGCACATCACCCATTGATTGGATTGGGCACATCACCAAACCTTGAGAAGCTAAAATGCTTCACTCATAAACTCACAATGACAAAAGTTGTGAAATGGAGTTGGTTGGATTCTTTTATAAACTTCATGATGACCTGCTGAGCAAGTTGAAGAGCTTGGTGACCTATGACAATAGGTCACCCATGAGTGGACATACTTTCCTTTATTTTTCCTTACAATCTTTTCTCCTTTAGAAACCGCCCCCCGCTTTATCTCCATATGTTTGCTTCTTTGTAAAAGTTGCTTGATTTGTAAACTGGACTCCTTTTTGGAAATTGCACCCTCCTTTTGTTTTTTTTGGCTGTTTCCATTTTCTTGCTTTTAGAATCTCTTACACCTTTCCTTATTTTGTTCTTTTCCTAAATCCACAAATTTATTTACCCATATTTCTGTTTTCTTGTCTCTAGATCCAATTTGGAAACCTTATATCCATGAGGGCACCCTCTTGGCCACTTGCTCCATTATTTAGGAAATTGATTAAGATTAATAAAAATAATTCCTCGATTTCACTTAGGCTAAATTTAATCCTATGCACACCTAGTGAAATTAAATTATTTACCTAGGGGTTATTTTGTCCCCCTTTTTACCATGGAAACTAGATGAGCCAAAATTGGGGATATGACATGCATCGCAGATTGTGGAAGTCAGACACGTAGATATTCGAAGTTGTGAATTTGGTGATTCGACATTCTGAATCCCGCATTGAGGATTGCAGATTACGGAAGTCAAAGGCGTATTTCTTCGACATTGTATATTTGGTGTTCCGACATCCGACTTTTGACTTGCAACTTGCAGATCATGAAATTCGGAGGCGTAGTTCTTCGACGCTGTGTATTGGAGTTCTGATTTCTGACTTCCGACTTGTGGCTTGCTGCTTGTGGATTGCAGATGTGTGAAAGTGCATAGTTTAAAAATAAATAAATAAAAATTAGCAGGTTTTTCTAAAGAGCTCCCTCATCACCTCTAAAGGGAACCGAGGGGATCACAGATGTGACACAAGTTGTTCCACTTCTCCAAGTAAAGAAGAAGAAAAGGGAATTGAATGTGAAGTTTCTTTGGATGTAATTATTTCTAGCATGAGCATACCTTTTGGATCTTCTTCAAAGAGAGATTCCAATATTAGTGATCCTAAGGAAACCAATGGGAAAGATACATATAGGGAAAAGTTTAGGGATCCATACTTATTTAAAGTTGTATAAACCTTGGTGAATCTTACCAATTCTTAAAATTTCAACTATAAAATATTTGATGATATTTTTCTAAAAACATTTCAATTTCTAAGGATTTATATAGTTTATATAATTTATTATGGTGATTTTTAGAGTAAAATTTTTACCCCATCAAAATTGGGGGAAACGGGGCTTCAAAAAATGCAAATTGACAAATCGTTTTTGGAAAACAACCATGGAAAACTAACCCATGGGATAAATTTCGCCCCTAGAATTTTCCTTGGATGCATTATCTCACTTGAAGGAGCAAAACCAAAGTACAAATAAACAATCAAAGGACAAGAGCAGTAATCTTCCAAAGGAAGAACGATGTGGTTCCCCTAGTGAATGCATTGAGCAGAAAAAAGAAAACATCAGGCTAAGGTATGAAGTTAAATTTGATTTTTGTAGCAGCAATGTCTTCTTTAATCAATCTAAAGAATTTCCCATCCCATGTGATGAAAATGGTATTGTACGATTTTCGAATGCTAATGTGGATGTTAAGGATGTATGTGATGCTATGGATGCATGCCACATACAATTTGAAAGTGCATTGCATCCCTTAGGAAGGATGCATATATCCTTTCCTAGTGAATGTTTCTCATCAAATGAGCATGATGGAAATTCCATTGAGGCACCTACCAAGGAGACTAAAGAGCATTTCAAGAGGGTGTTGACAGTGTGGAGAGCGAATCCATTCATGGAAACCAAAGCTTCTTTGTTGGTGAGTTTGAGATCACTACAAAGGAGATGGAAGATAGGATTAATGGTGATGAGACATTTTTTGGATAAGATCCAAAGGAATAACATGAATCATATCTCTAGTCATCATTGGATATCCATAGTGAAGCAAAAGACATTCATTCATCAATTGGTTGTGTACGAGATGGTTTGGTGGAAGAAAATTCCTTCACCACTACACCACATGAGGAGGAAGATATGATGCAAAGGTATAAACAAATTTTTGATATTTGTATTCCTTTGTGTCATAATGATATTCCATCTACTTCTGAAGATGAGATTTGCATGATTGAGTCTCTTGATGGTGGGATTCAATATTCCGGTGTTGAGGATGATAGAGTGAGGAGGGAGGCACACACCCCTCCTCACAGAGCCATATGGAAGATATTCTAGAGTACTTTCATGATATTCCTCCATTGTGGATGGATATTCATACTGCAATTTTTGCACATGCTATTTGTATGTGTGCTCGGTAGCAATGATATGGAGATTGGTTGTAAGGAACTTATTTCACCTAAGGAGGATCTTGAGCTTTATCTATATGAGGAAGGCTCGTCTATGGAGTATGTAATTGAGTTCGTTCCACTTGGACCATGCATTAGTAGTGATATATGTCCATATATGGATAGATTCCTTTCATAATTGAGTTTGGTTCACTATCCTTCATCCCACACATCTATGTCATCCAAAGCACATGGGGATGATGTTTGGGTGAAGGGATTATTTCTATTGAGGCCACATGAGGAGGAGGAGGATCCCATATTTTTTATTGATGATTTTTTGGTTAGGCCATGTTGTTTGAGAAGCACAACAGTCCCTTCCTAGCAACATCAGAGGCATCCATTGACATTACCCAATGACTCCATCATGCATAGCAATGCATGAGAGGTCCACTTGAGACCTTTGAGTGGGACAAGTATCAGAGAGATGATATATTCGACCAAAACATATCTTTCACTGGAGGAGGATGATTGCACTCCATTTGGATCAGTTAGTAGGAGTGTTTATTCATCCATGGATTGGGTGGATAGATACATGTCTTATATGAGTACCCAAGGGGGTAATTTTCTTACTTGCATAAGTCGGGAATCATTTCACACATGATTCATAATTTGTGACCAGCATGGGAATCTATGGTTTCTACGTGATGCCTTAAGTATACATGGCATGGAATGGGAGTGCCACCTATGTTAGTTGCATAGCAGTATTGTGATTCATGATGCTAGTTTGCATGAGGATTTCCATATTATGTTGGAGAGACTAGTAGAGATTCAGTTCAACATTGGGAGTGATGAGATTCTAGTATGGTGGTGGGATCCTGGTATCCTACTTGATGATAGATCCTTCTTTTTGATGGTTATGATTGGGAGGATGCAGTTGAGATAGTTGGATCCTGACATTCCTTAAAATGTCATATCGTTACCTAAGATATGTAGTTATTTTGTGAGAGTTAGTGCTATCATGCACATGGCATATGAGGAGTCTCATACTTTGATGGAATGGTTCATTGAGATGACACACTTGGTTGGGAGTGATGCACTTCCAATATGGTGTTAGGATCATGGTATCCTTCATGATGTTAGATCATTCTATATGACAATGACATTGTATGGGTTGCAACTAAGATAGTGGGATCCAAATATTCTTTGGCATGATGGATTGTATTGGATATCATTGTTGTATGTTGGAGTGCAGTACAAGCAATGAGATCCTCGCATTACTTGGTTTGAGATCTTTTGGAGTAGTAGTTTGAGTGTTGTCTAGAGAGAACGAGCAAACCCACATGCACATGAGTCTACCTATGCAGAGCAGTGTTTTAGTTTCCTTTATGGGAAACCATTTCAGAGGTGGAATCACTATTCTCATACTTGGAGTCTTCAGGAGGCTCATTTTATTGACGCTATGCAGTGCATTGGTGGGTGCATTAGACAACATGCATTTCTCAGGCTCATTTGGGACCCTAGGATCATTTTGGGTCTCAATTGTTTCAACTAGGTGGAACATACATTTTCAGTTGTAGAAGTAGGGGAGTCACTCATTGGGGATATGGTTACATTCCTAGTAGCATAGTGGAAGAATGATGGATATCTTGATTTTAGCATGGAATTGAATTTTAATGCTATGCTAGTTAAACATAATCTTGATGATGACAAGTCCTTGATTGGTTTAATGTTATTTATGGAGTTGATGTCATTGCTTGAGGACAATCAATCTTGGGAGGGGAGGACTTGTAATGTACCAAAATTTGGACATGGACCACAATTGCAAGTAACCTATATTTTTTCATGTTTATTCACCAAGGTGGTGGTTTGGGTTGATTATTTGCTAACCCTAATGTCCAGAGTTAGGAATAATGCAACATGGGAGCAATTCGGAAAAGGAATATGCATAAAGGAGATGGTGGACCTAGGTTTATTATTAATGCAAGATAAAATCTCCATGTGGTCGAATTATTGAAGAAGATGCTAAGGTTCGACATTCCTAAGGTTGGAAATAATCATTGGCAGAAAGTTATGAGGAAGTGCAATTGCTATTAGTGCAGAAATGGATGTTATTGCTGTAGGTTCATTAATGAGACAAGCTGTTGGAACAATATACCCATATACACCTTGGTTTTTCATGCATGCATGCATTCCATGCATTGGTAATTGAGTCTCCTAGTACCTAGACTATGTTTTTAACCCGCTAGTGCTTAATTTTGGTCATCATTAGCCTCCTTATCTAATCAGAGTGCCTTATAAACATCACTTGAGTGTTAATGCATCATCATGCATGATTTTAGGATTTCGTAGTGTCAGTTCCTTGAATTAATGTGTCGTGTTCCCTTGATTGCCTACTTAACTTACCCTTTTAACTAGTTTCATTGAGATTGACTGTAGGGTAACCCTTTTTTACCACCACAAGCCATCTAATGCACCTCCTTGGGCTATATTTCCCTATTTTTAGCCTAAGTAGCTCAATCATGCGCAATCCACCTTTAGTTAATTGGCCATTCACCTTTTGTTACAACTAGTGCTTGTCCGGAGATGGATCCAATGCAAACCAAGCCTGTCTCTTTAGTGGAATTTGAATTCCATCATACGCTCATGAATTTTATTGCATGTAATATTATTTAATATCCCGCATCTCATGGATGAATAATATGGATTTATTTTACACTCAGAAATATATTTTCCTTATGCTATTCTTATCAATGTTTATGTAGATCTATGTTAAACATTGTGACTATTTTTTTACTACTGGAGATCCATCTGTGTGAGATAATTTCACATGGTATCAGAGTGGGAAAACTATCTAGTTTATCTCAGATACTTCCATTGATGCACCAAAAACTACAGGGTCATAGAATTCCTTGAGAAAATAACCTTGATAGCCTTGGCTTTGTTAAGTAAATATTCCCAGGTGTGAGGGACTCCAAAAAGTGCTTAGTGTCGAAGTAGAGATTGAATGAGCTGATATTAGAATTTTTAAAAGGTGTTTTTTTTGCAGATTACAGGTCGAAGGCTCATCAAGATCGCAACTGTTGAACAATGGAGCAGTCTTAGCACATTCTCTTACTCCTTACAATTTATTTGATTGGAAAGTGGAGATGGTGATTCTTCTAGGAAGAAAAGGTATTTACATATTTACCATGGGCACTCAGAATGATAAAAAATTAGTAGTTGAGGAGGCCAAGAGGTAACAATAGAATGGATGAGGAATATGGGTTTCTTTGCATCAGTACTTGCAGAGATATTTTTTTCCACCTTGATGATTTGACCACTCCAAATCAAGTTTAGAGTAAATTTGAAACTCTATTTGGAAAGACATATGAGATGATAGACCATCAATTGGAAAATGATTTGCTTACACTGAACCCTAGAAGTTTCTACTCCCTATAGGAATTCTTCACAAAATTTAAATCCTTGGTGCTCCAACTCAAGCAATGTGGTATTTAGAAGAAAGAGGAACAATTCGTTATGTCCATACTTTCAAATTTGGGCTCAAACTACTCTATGTTTGTGTCTACTTTTAATGCAACAAAGTTGGCAGTGAAAAATTGGAAGATTCCATGAAATATTTCATGGAGGTCCTCACCCAAGAGCAAGAAAAATTGGTTCAAATGGATACGGTAAAGACATCAAAGGACCAAGTGCTTGCTGCAAGTGATTCCTAGAAATACAAAGGGAAGAATCATTTCAAAGATAAGAATATATCAAATGATGAGGGTTCCAATTCAATTGCTAAAGGTTCAAATTCCAATAAGAAGAACAAGAATGGAGGATACAAGTGCTATTATTGTAGCAAAGGTTTCCATTCTGAGAAATATTGTATGAAAATGAAATTAGATATCATGACTCAATTGCTCGAGAAGCATAACATTGATGATCTCGATTTCACAAGAAAGAAAGAACCAGGAAAGCTTGCTTCTCACCAAGAACATTATCTCAGTGCTACTTGTGAAGGTAATCATTTGTATGATTTGGGTGCTCGAGTCAAACAAAATTTTTATGCTTATGATATTTCTGATTTATATGAAAATTCTAATATACAGAATCATAATATCCATCCCTTCCTTGGAAGTATCACTAGTCAGTCCACCCGAACCACCTCTCAATCAGTGTGCTTTTTCCAATGTTTCTATCTTGCCATCCAAAAAATCCTTCCAAGCTATTGTAATATAGCGAATTGCATCAATTACCATTAGTAAAATATATTAAAATGAAGGAAGATTCACATACACACGCATTACATAATCATACATAAGAGAGTAAGTGGGACGACAACAAGCATCTCTTGTATTAACATGACCAAAACATAGTACAATATCAATGCATAGATATCTTTTGTTGTTGGCCCTATGGCCTATTTATATTGATTGAAAATAGTTATTCAGTTACAACTACCTGGTTGGTTAGCTAACTGACTGATGTATTTGGGACGCCCATAGTTAGTGTAGGACCTAGTCAACCAATTGGCTAGCCTCCTCCAACATCTCCACCACCAACAAAACGATTCTTCGTCCCAAAGACATCAAGAAATTAACTGAAGAACTAGATTAAAATTGGTAGTCGATGCTGCTTATGGTTTCTTATGGATGCATTTAATGAAGCTAGACTAATGCAAGCTTTCACAATGGTTGGGCTGAGGAAGCAAGACGACGATGAAAATATTCCCACTCATAGAGAACTCTGTATGGCAATATGGTTTGGTACAGAACAAAATCTATGCACTAAGTATGGTATTGAACAACATCGAATGTCCATTTAATTATGTAAGAGACCAACAAGATATTTGGTTTTTCTTTTAGAGAATAAAATCATCTAATAAAATAATTACTTGGTCCACTATACATTCCACACTCTCTCAAGCTTGCAAATCAATCAACAATGGAAACTAGGGCCTCATGAACATGATTGGTGGAAATGAATTGAGTAAAAATCCATGGTCTTGAAATTTCGAGATATATTTAAATGATCATATATAATGGAGTGTAAGGAACCTACCACTAGTGGGGCATCAAAATGCTCATATATCATGAGTATTGATGGGGAATGATAAATGAAGTGAAGAAGATGAGATTCAAAATGCTCAATAATTTATGATAGAGTAACAGGAGGAAAGGAACATGAGTGTAATATAATCGATATGATATCAAAGGATATCAACTCAAATTGAAATTTAAATGTAGAAAAATGTATGACAAAAACTAGGTCACAATAATAGACAAGAAGAAACTAGTCTAGGGTAATGATTAACCCACCTAGAGCTTGAATGATGGACACTTTCCGATCTAAAAAAGATATTTGGGAGTGTGAAGCAGCAAGGAAAAAAGCATAAGGTCCAGCTTCATAGTTCTATTCACAAGGTACTAGGGAAATTTATGTCTCAACAACCGCTCCTTGGAAGTCTACTCCAAGGCTTCCTAGGCACACCAACATATAAATACTAAACTCATCCAGTTACACTTGAAATAAAATAGAACATGGATATCAGACAATAACATCCTAATATACATTTGGACAACTTTACAGAGGCTTTGGGAGGTTCTGGTAGTTTTTTGGAGGCAAAGGGAGAAAGAGAGCTAGGTTGGACTACTCAACTAGTTTGTTTCTAGGCTCTCCCAAATAGGATGAGAGGGATACAATTTATCAAGAAGAGGCTTGTATGATATTCATTGGTGTATTAGGAATCTCATATGACTAATATAACAAAAAATAGGAATTCATAATGCTTTTAATTAAACATACTGCAAAACAATCAAACTAAATTCCCTAGTGAGCTAGTCTTGATAAATTTGAAAGATAACAACCAAATAAGGTCACGAATATTCCATTTTTTGTTTGGTATGGATTATACAAGAAATTTAAAACCTAAAGAAAATTACAAAAATATAAATATCTTCACAGAGCTCCGTATATTGCCATTTCTTGAAAACTAGTCATGTAAAATTTCACAAAGCACCATTCTTGAGAATTATGGACTCCAACCACTGCTAAGGCTCTTGTAATATTATTTTGATATTTAATATGACTCAGGAATGAATTAAATAGAAAGATCAATTAGATTCAGATTTTATTAAGAAATACAAAGAAGTATCATGGCTCTTACTACACATAAAGCCATCAATCTTGGATTATTGCATTGATTGAAGGACAATGCTATAGAGAAAAGTAAGAAGGATAATTTTAATCACTGGATATGATATGTAGGATGACCATGCGATGTTGTATACTAATTATTAATTTTTGAGCATTAATTCAATATACTCTAGGATATTTACTGAGAGAATAACATGTACATCATATCAAGTATACCAATGCATATCAATCACACCAATAAATCACATGAGACAATAGACACACAGAGTTTCACTGGGGAAAACCATAAAGGTGAAAAACCCCACAACTTCCTTGGAGATAGAGAGAGAAATGATACAACCAAAGTACAAAAGATAGTCTTCTCCTAGTAGCTGATCCTCCTCCTCACATGTGCGCAACTTTCTGAGACATAGAAGAGTGAGTAAGTGAATGATCAAATAGAGATCTCTCGATCTCTATTTATACATGTCCTATCCTACCCAATAAACTAGTGTGGCCGACTTGTCTAACTTAGAATAATAACCCATGGTTAACTTAATCAGGGCCGACCGCACACATGGTGGTCTAATAATCCATCGACAAGTTAGGACACTTCTGACACTTGTCAATACAAATGACAACACTTCCGTATAGAGGAATAATAACATCTCTATAAGAGTACAATATACATCGATGAAATACATAGGTGAAATACATTCCGAAGTTACATAAACATCAACACTCCCTCTTAACTAGGAAGGTATTTCTCGACACATATCTGCTAGCACAAGTCTTCTTCTCTGGATCATCATCACTGGATCATCATCACTGCTGCTATCTCAATCAATCTCCAATCTACTCATCATAGGAAGTTCTACAGAGCTAGTCCTTTTTCATACTGGATGTAGGCCCACCACCTGTAGGTCTTCATCATCACTGGCCATACTGTGGAATCCTCAGGACTGATTACGTGCATCAACAAAACATCTAAAGAGCATCCTAGGACTGATTACGAGATCACTGCTCAACCTATCGGATCTCCCAGGATCTTTTACATGTTGACCTTTACAAAACCTACTCAGAGCATCCCAAGATGTTACGACCACACTGCTCTACCTGTCTGGATCTCGATAGAGCATCCCAAGATGTTACGAGCACACCACTCTACCTGTCCAGATTTGAAAGGATATTTTCTATGTGAACTTTCACAAAACCTATTCAGAGAATCCCAGGATGTTATGAGCACACCTCTCTACCTGTATGGATCTTGATACAGCATCCCAGGATATTACGACCACACCGCTCTACCTGTCCGTATTTTAAAGGATATTTTCTATGTGAAACCGTAGCAAAACCTACTTAGAGCATCCCAAGATGTTACGAGCACACTGCTCTACCTGTCTGGATCTCGATAAAGCATCCCAGGATGTTACGAGCACAACACTCTACCTGTCCATATTTTAAAGGAACTTTTCTATGCTACCTGCACAAACTGTCCACAGCCACAAAGTATCAACCCGATACTCACCATACATCATCTTGATGTACACCATCACATGATGAACCTGATCATCATCATAGCATCAACTTGATGCATATCGTCTGGAGCAATATCATGAAGCTCGTCATTTGTGATCATCTTGATCACCATCAATATATCCATCTGATGCATACAAAGTATCTACCTGATACATATCATCATACATGATCTACCTGATCATACAATGCATCCACCTGATATACATACATAAGTACATGATCTACCTAATCATATAATGCATCCACCTAATACATACATAAGTACATGATCTACTTGATCATACAATGCATCCACTTGATACATATACAAAAATACATGATCTACCTGATCATACAATGTATCCACCTAGTACATAAATACATGATCCACCTGATCATATCAAGCATCCAACATGATGCATATACAAATACATGATCAAACTGATCAAAGCATCCAACTGATGCATATACAGAGAAGTAACTGGAACATCATCCTAATGCTCATCATCCAATTCTTACATCCACAGCCATGGGAAGGATCCTCCTCTCACCATGCTTGGAATGGCTCCTACAAATGTGTCCATCACTTCTTCCTCCAAGTGTTGTCAATATGAAGAACACCAAGCCTCTCTCTGAAGTACTCAAACTTCACTCTAGCTAGTGGTTTCGTCAACACATCTGCAATCTGCTCATCCATCGCAACATACAAGAGCTTCACTACTCCTCTCTACACCATATCCCTGATATAGTGATATTTGATCTCAATGTGCTTCGACCTGTCGTGGAACACTAGGTTCTTAGATAGCTTCACACAACTCTAGTTGTCACAAAAGATACCAGTAGCTTCTAGTGGGAGATAAAATAACTTCGACAGTAGCTTCCAGAGCCATACTACCTCACAACTAGTCGAACATGCTGCAACATACTCTGCCTCGGATATACTCAGTGCTACGCAGGATTACTTCTTGCTAAACCAAGAGATCACTCCTAATCCCATACTGAAGCACCACCCAGATGTGCTCTTCTTATATGTAGCACTTCCTGCCCAGTCTGAATCAACATAACCACGCAGGTTAAGCTTTTGATTCACATCATACTTGAGCCAAAATCAACCGTACCCTTTAGGTACCTCAGAATATGCTTTACAATAACCAAGTGAACACTCCTCGGATCTGTCAGGAACTGGCTCAATGTGTTCACCACAAAGTAAATATCCGGTCTTGTGTTCATCAGGTACATCAAGGACCCAACCATCTGACGATACATTGTGATATCAACCAGATCAGATGAAGGATCACATAGAAGCTTCAGGTTTGATGCCATAGGTGTGGCCATGGCCTTGCAGTCCACCATCCTGAACCTCTTTAGGATCTCTACTGCATACTTCCCTTTCCCAAGGAAGATTCCATCTGCACTCTGCCACACCTCCATGCTTAGGAAATAGTGCATCATCCCCAAGTCCTTCATCTCGAACTCGGCAGCAAGCTTCCTCTTGGTATCGGAAATCAATCCATCCTCACCTATTACAAACAGGTCATCCACATACAAAAGTAGTATCACGGGATTGCCTTCGTCAACCTTGTATTAAATGTTGGAATCTGCTTTACTCTTAGTAAAGCCCAAACTGGATAGAAAGTTGTCTATCCTACCATACCACGTCCTAGGAGCTTGCTTCAAGCCATACAAGGATTTCTTCAACTTACATACATATGACTCCCTGCCATGTGTCTCAAAACCAAGTGGCTGCTTCACATACACTTCCTCCTTGACTACACCATTCAAGAAAGTTGTCTTGACATCCATCTGGTGTATCTTCCATTTCATCACTGCAGCCAGAGCAAGTACTAATCTAACGGAAGTGTATCTGGTCACAGGAGCAAAAGTCTAGTCATAATCAATCCCTTCTTTCTAGGAGAAGCCACGAGCTACAAATCGTGCTTTGTATTTCTCTATGGTTCCATCTGCAACATGCTTGATCTTGTAGATCCACTTGGAAGTCACTACAGACTTCCCCTCAGGTCTTGGGACTACATCCCAAACATCATTCTTCATGATCGACTGGTATTCTTCGACCATGGCATCCTTGCATTCTTTCTTTTCTGCTGCTTCTTCATAACTGGAAGGTTCTTTGTTCATAATATCACAAAGTAAGGCAACATAACTGGTATGTGATCTAGTCCTCTTTATTTCTCTGTGCTCTTCCTCTGGAATGCCATATCTTTCTACATCTTGAATGAGCTCTCTAGCCCATGCAGGCTTCTTCTTGTGAGAGTTCTTCTCACGGGGTGGATCTACAGGTATTTGTGGATCTTCAACTTCACGATCTGCTTCTGGAATTGCTTCATTCATGGTGGTGTCTTGGAATCTATTTTCCTTTGGTTCTTCATGATCTTCAACAAGTGTCTTCCTTGATTTGATGAAAGCTGAGTTTTCATCAAATGTTACATCCCTACTGACATCAATCTTCTTGAACCCTGGAAAGTATATTCTATAAGCCTCTGAGCTTTCACTGTACCCCACAAAGATATCGTTCTTTCCTGAAGGATCTAACTTTGTCCTCTTTTACTTTGGAACATGTGTATATACTAGACAACCAAATGTTCTGAGATGGCTGACTTTAGGTTTCTTACCAGAGAAGACCTCTTATGGTGTCATGTTGTCCAATATCTTGTGAGGTGTTCTGTTCTGCACATATACAGCTATCCTAGCTGCTTCTGCGCAAAGATGCATAGGTAGATCTTGGTCATGCAGCATTGCTCGTGCTGCTTCCATGATAGTTCTCTTCTTCCTTTCTGCAACTCCATTCGGTTTTGGATTGTAGGGAGCAGTCAACTCCCTCTTAATCCCTAAATCACTGCATAATCTTTTGAAATCACCTCAAGTGAATTCTCTGCCATTGTCTGATCTGAATGTCTTGATCTTCTTATCCGTTTGATTTTCCATCAAGGCTTTGAATTCCTTGAGCTTGTCAAATACTTCATCTTTGTTCTTCAAGAAATAAAACCAAGTCTTCCTAGAGAAATCATTAATGAAAGAGACATAGTATACATACCCACTCAGAGAACTAGATGACATTGAGCCGCATACATCAGAGTGGATAATATCCAAGATTCCTTTTGGTTTGCTTTCACTACTTGGAAATGCCTTCTTAATGTTTTTTCCTTTTGCACATCCTTTGCAAACACCTTCATGCTTTGTCTTGATTTCAGGAAGACCTTCTACAACTTTGCTTGCAATTGGTAGTGCTCTATAGTGCACATGTGCAAGCCTTCTATGCCAAAGTTCACTTGGCTCCACGGATTCATGTACCATGGCATGTTCAGGTTGTCCCTTCAATTTTTACAATCCTCCCTCTTGCTCTCCAATCACTACTGCATCATCTATAGTTTTATGGTTTGGCCACATTTGGACTTGGCCATCTACAAATGAAATCCTCATGCCTTTTGTATCCAATGCAGATATGGAGAGTAGGTTCTTCTTGAGCCCAGGTATATATAGAACATCATTCATATTCAAAAACTTCCTAAAGTCTAGGTTGTAGGAGGCTTCACCACTTCCTCTGATAGGATATTGATAGTCATCCCCAAGTTTCACCTTATGGGGTGATTGATGTTCAGATAGATTTGCAAAATATTCTTTAAACCCAGTTATGTGTTTGGAAGCCCCACTGTCAATAAGCCAATCATTACAACCATGAGAGATAGTACCTATGAGAGCAGAGATTAGAACATATTCATCTTCACTTGATGAAGTATCACTTTCTTCCCTAACCTTCTTATTGAGAGGTTCATCATCCTCAACAGCATGAGCATGAAACCTCTTCTTGTTGTACCTTTTCTTCTTGTTGAATTTGTTGTCTTCCTGGGACAATTTGAAGCAAAGTGTCCTACCTCATTGCAATCAAAACATCGAACATGAGATAGATCTTTCTTCTTGTGATGAGAGTGATAATGATTCTTGTTATGAGATCTCTCCCTCTTAAACTTGCTTCCTTTGGTGTGTGCAGTGAGAGCTTGATCTTCATTCCCCATCTTTTCTTCTCGGACCACAAGCCTTGCTTCTTCTTGTGAGCATTCCTCCCAAAGTCTACTGAATGAGATCAACTTCCTCCTTGCACAGATTCCTTGGATGAAGGAGTCCCATGACCTAGGTAGGCCATTCAATGTGGTCATAACAACTTCACCATTGTCCACTAATTCATCCACAGCTTCAAGTTGTTCCTTGATCTGAGAGACCTTAGAGAAATAAGATTGAATGGTCTCTCCATTTTGAAGCTTTACCCCTTTCAATTGATTCCGTAGAGCCATCTTCCGATTTATGTTCTTTCCTTCAAAGAGCTTGGTAAAAAAGTCAAACATTGCCTTGGGTGTCTTTAGAGATGACACATGTGGAATGAGATGGTCCTTGATAGAATCAATAATGATCCTCTTTGCCTTGACCAAGTTCTTCTTGTGAAGAGCCTTAGCCTCTTCTTCCTCTGGGATAGGGACCTCTTCCCTTATATAAGTGTCCAACTCATTTTCTTCCAAGATTAACCCAAGCCTATACTTCCATGCTCGGAATTTATTAGTCCCTTCAAGCTTATCCTCAAGCTTGGTGTGGTGATACATCTTTTAAAGAGTACTTCAAATGGAAATAGAAAATATTTAGGTCTTACCACTTGATTTGCTGAAAACTGGATCTCATCCCGGATTAGGGTTTGTCAAAGAAACCCTAAAAACTCAAAATGTGAATTTCAAACTTCTGAAAGGATAGAAAGATGCACCTTGATGAGCTTCTCAGCCTAGTATATTTAGAATTTTAGATCTGCAAAGTTTCACCCTTCATAAATGTCTTTTAGTCTTCCTAGATTCACTAGGGAGGACCCTGAATTAGGGTTTGAGTTTCCCAGAGCTTCACCCAACTAAAAATCTCGATCCAAAGCTCTAAACTTCAATTTTTCCAAGGCACTTCCAACTATGTCTTCATATTTCAAAAATTCCTATTTTTGTGGAAACCCTAATGTTTAGGGCCAAAACTAAAAGTGCTTAGAATTGAATTTTGATTGGACAGATAGATTCTCCTTGATGAGTAGAGTCAATCTACCTTACTGCTTTTCCAAAATCTGTGGAGAGAAACCCAATAAACAAGAAACCCTAGTTTCTGCCACTACACAATGTCTTCTTCTCTTGGAAGCTTTGATACCATGTTAATTTTTTAGCATTAATTCAATATACTCTAGGATCTTTACTAAGAGAATAACATGTATAGCATATCAAGTATAACAATGCATATCAATCACACCAAGCAATCACATGAGACAATAGACACACAGAGTTTCACTAGGGAAAACCATAAAGGTGAAAAACCCCACAATTTCCTCAGAGATAGAGAGAGCAATGATACAACCAAAGTACAAGAGATAGTCTTCTCCTAGCAGTTGATCCTCCACCTCACATGTGCACCACTTTCTGAGAGATAAAAGAGTGAGTAAGTGAATGATCAAATAGAGATCTCCCGATATCTATTTATACATGTCCTGTCCTGCCCAATAAACCAGTGGGGCCGATTTGTCTAACTTAGCCTAATAACCCATGGTTAACTTTATTAGGGTCGACCTCACACATGGTGGTCTAATAACCCATCGGCAAGTTATGACACTTGCGACACTTTTCAATACAAATGACGACACTTCCGTTTAGAGGAATAATAACATCTCTATAGGAGTACAATATACATAGATGAAATACATAGGTGAAATACATTATGAAGTTACATATATATCAACACTAATGGTAGGTGCACTACTCTTCTGTATCTTCTTGCAAGATCTCCAACTAAATACTCTCTCTAAGTGAAACACTACACAACCACCTCAAATCATCTGGATATTTTCATCAACTTTTGAAGGATGTATCTTCACATGTAATGGCTAGATCGGATCTAAAAATTTGTATCAATGGATCGAATGGATCATGTGCAGAACACTGGAATACAAACTATGGGGCACATGTCGCATATGTGGCTAACAGTGCATCATTGAATCCTAGAGAAGCTTGAGCTTTCTCACACAAAATTCATAAAATGTCAAAATATGTGAATGTGGTGCACGCTCCTTCTTTTATAGACCAGGGGACTTGATAAGAAAGTTAACTTCCTAATGAACCTCCTTGGCCTCATACAATGCACCTTCCTTTACTGAGTTGTCAATTTCCTGCTTTTACACTAACTAGCTTTTCTTTTCTTTTGGAAATTGCGCCCTCCTAGATTTTATGGATGCTTCCTTCTTTTTACAACTAGATAGCTTAACAAGTTATACAAATTGACGAGAACCCGACATTTTTCTTGTTTTTGGGGGGTTCAATTTTAGTAGTTGTTTTTACCTCCATTTCAAAAAGTGTGTATACTGGCTGCACCATTTTTCATTTTGAACCATTTTTTGTGAATTTGAAACTTCTTGGTCATAAGAAACTATAACATTTATTTACAAGGGCCTTTTTCCAAACTTTACAAAAAAAATACATTTAATAGCTAGTTATAGTAAAAAAAACATACACGTTTTTGAATTTTTGTAAGATTTAGAAGCTAGTTAGAGCAAAAAATATATGCATTCTCAAAGTTTTTTTCATTAAAATTTTATCTTAAAGAAGTCATTTTTTGGGAAAATTTCTAAACAAAATGAGAAAAAAATAGACATTTCAAACCATTTTTCAACGTATTTTCTACTATTTGATGTATAAAAATGATACTCTTTAACATTATTTTCGATAAAGTGATGATTCACATAAACTCAACAAAACCTATACCATACATTTCTAAATAGCATATTCAAAACATAACAGTTATTCTCAAAATAAAATCTTCAATTCAAAACATTACAAAAATATCTTATAATTTGTTTTTCAACTTTCACATTTTTCTCAATGATATGAAGCTATTCAACACTATCATGCAGCCCAAAATATTCATCGAAATTGACATTTTTTGTTGGTTGTCTCTCTTCTTGGACCTCAATGTGTTCTTCCATTGGGTCCTCTACTTCTACAAAATTCCTAAAGTGATCTTTTCTGAACATCCCTTTTAAATGAGGTTGAGGCTATTTTGACATCTTTGCCACAGGTGACTCACTAAATTCTCCTTTCTTCAAACCAACTTCTGACATTTCATATTGAAAAACTTTCATAGTATTAATTATTTTCTTGATATAATTGCATTGTAGTAGATCATTCTCATTGGATCTTCAGTTTCTTCCTTTTTGTGAGGAACATGCTATTGTTGTATCTAATAACCACATACAAAACAAAAAAATTTAAATAGCCTAATGAAACATAAAATTAAAAAATATATATTATTGAATTTAGATTACAACACTAGTTTCGTATGCAATATAAGAAATATTGTCTGATCCCGAGAACAAATATAAAACCCAATCACCTTCTTTTGAAAAAGTATCTATGAGATAATTGATCAATGCTTGTGGCTGCTGGTAGATGTTTATAGTCTCTCCTTTCAAATATCTTTCTTCATATGTCAACTTGTTAACCATGGCATTATAAGACAATAATTGGCTATATTTTCCTTCACTCTTTACATTTATTAAAATAGATTCATAGCTCTCATCTTTTGTCCAACATGCAAGATGTATGTTTTCAGTATCAATCATAATTGGATCAGTGTTGGAGCTACAAATATTAGGCTTATTCGTGTAACACAAATATATAAGAATATAATTAACTTATAGAATAATAATTTTGGTTTCAAAATTCAAATGTTTAATAATGTACTACAAATATCTTACCAATACAATTGTTTCCTTGAGTTTTATTTATCATTGAAGATTGTTAGAATTGCTCATCCTTGCACATCTCAATGGAAAACAACAAATATCCATAGGGGTGATTTTGTGACATCCCGACATCCCAAAACCACTTTATTAAATGACTGGTATGTATAAGGCTCACAATCATAAGTAATGGTTTTGATATTGTATCCATGAGGGATATCTGCAATAGCTACGAAGTACTCTTTTTTGGGAACAATATTTGCAATGTTTGCACAATCACCCAAAATCACTTTATATTGCACAATGTCGATCACATTCCAAAAGTGATGATCAGGGGGGTCATTAAGTTCAATGTTTGCAAGACGTTGTCTTCTTTGTCATTCTATTTTGGATTTTTGAATATGAATTTTGAAAGATTCTAGTATTGTACTCTTATTTGACATATTTGAAAACAAAATTATATATATAAGTAATAAAATAGAATTTAATTCACTTAGAAATAAATAAAATATAAAATATCATAAATCGTCATACCTTTTTGTATGCAACAAAAAAATATTTTAAGTTTTCCATGGAGTTTGAATATGGATAGTTGCATCTAACATCATCGCAACTCTTCTCACCCAACATTATAACCATATTCTCTTGTATTTTCACATAAACCTTATGACTACATGATGTAAAAATAAATGGAATTTACAATGCCATTTAATAGTAACATAATGCTTATTTAATAACAAATATTAAACTCAAAAAAACATAAAATAATTAAAACAACCTATAAACATAGTTTTCAAATTGATTGCACATTTCCTCCATGGATAACTTACCTGAATTTACACGTGACAATGTTGTAGATATAAGTGTTTCATCCTTCACACTTTGTAATGATCACCAAGGTGTTATAGTAATATCTTCTGGCGAATTCTTGACATCAGGGCCTCCTTGACTACTACTCCATGAAACTGCTTTATTTTGTTTACCTTTTTAATTTTTACACCAATATTCTCCCATGTGCCAAATATGTCATCAATAAAATCCAACGTGGGGTCCATTCTAAATGCCAAGTAAAAATAGTTATCTATAGCTATGAATGCATCACTTCCTTTCAAACCTTTATGTTTCACATTGTCCTCTTCAATAGGGATACCTATTTCCATACAACATTGTTTCCGAAAATCTGCATGAACTTTCAATCTATCGCCACCACATATTGTTTCAAATTCATTCTAGTTAAATCTACACCTTTGAATGAATGTCATGGAAATCCCATAGTCACTATCTATTGTTGGAATATTCTCACCATCATTTTTATATTTTGCATGTCTACATGCAATATGCATGCTGCATGCATTGGCATCCAACTGCATGCATCCAGTCATCATATTGGTGTTCCTCCCAGCACCAAGAGCACACTTTCAACTCCCTAGAGCTCGTCTTTAGCCCCTAGTTGGCCTCCTACCTACCTGATGTGCCCTATTTGACTCTTATTCATGACACGTACACCTTTTCCCACCTACCACTAGTTATCATTCAATTAGAGTGCCTCATCTCACCTACCAGTTGACTGACAGTCAGTTAGTGCATTGATTGAGTAGTTCTTCCACTTATTGCTCATGCTAGCTTTTTGTAGCTCCTAGTTAGCTAGTTCTAGAGTGCCACTTGATCTTCTCATAGGCTCATGCGCCCTCCTTGGAGTTTCCATTCCTTGATTTATGCCTAGATGGTTATGTTAGACTCAGTTAGACTCACCTAACTGAATATCACCATTTATCACTGATACTAATGACTGGATGATGTCTCCATTGTAATCCAAGCTAGACTTTGAGCATTATTCAAATGACCTCCTTGGTTAATTCAAATTCTCTACAAAGATTGTATTAATGTATTCAGTTTTCACAGTGACAACTCACAGCTGATGTATGATATTGCTATTCTCCATTTTCTGTATTCATGAGTGATTATTGAGTGCATTCTTCTCTTCGTATTTTCAACATTCTTGAGAGTTTGTGTGAGGCTTGTTACAACTGTTAGATCCTTCTGCAGATTATCACATGGTATTAGAGCAGTCAGCAGCTATTCGAATTGTGGTGATTGCAACAGCTACAGCAGCAACTATTAACACCTAAAAAGTGTTCACTAGCTCATTCCCTTATTCACATGACCCATTTGTCCACTTTTCCACCATTTGAGCCTCTAAAGCCACCAAAAGGTCACCAAAAGACCTTAATACACCCCTTTTCCCACTCAAAATGATTATTTTTCCTCAAAAAGCATAAAAAACCCTAAAAAAGGGTCCAAAATTCCCAAAAATATTAGAAAGGGAATAAAAATAATAAAAATATTCAAAAAAGGAAAAAGGAGGGAAAAGGTACCTAAACCATGTTCGTCAATACCATTGGTTTCCTCAAAACCATAATGGTATTCCCCACCACCAAAAACTATAAAAAGGTGGTAGGGGCTCCTCACTTTACATCCATCCATCTTCCTATCCTCATGTTGCCAAAATCTCCCATGAGCTTTTGGCCATTGTAGCTCCCTTGGAGAAGGGACCTTTGGAGTTTGGAGTTGCTCACCCTTGGAGCTACTCAACAATCTTCACCACTTGGAGGTATTATCATTGCAAGCACTTGCTTTCCCTTATTCTTAATACAAAGTTATTCTTTACTCTATTTCTTGTTCTTATTTTCAATTCAAAAGTTTATTATGATATGCACATGCTAGTTTAGTTTTAGTTTTTAGATTTACAATTGTTTTTGCTTTAATATTTGAAACTGTTGCTACTAGTTAGCAGGTGCCCATAGCACTAAGCTTGGTTGCAAAACCAAGCCAACAGTTTTTGGCGACTCCGCTGGCTTAGAACTCTTAGATCTCAAATTTTGCTTTAGATCTTAGTTTTTGTTAGTATTAGTCAATTTAATTCATAGATTTGCCACCCTAGACAGCAGATCCATTGTTGTTCTAGATCTTGGCCGATTCTATTGCCATTAACAGCCCGAAATTTTCAATTTTCGGGTTCATTTTTCGGCGTCCCTGTATGGCTTTCACCTCGCGACTTTTTTCCCAATAGTCGCGCAGCTCATCACGACTACGTGGCTCTTTTCCGCGTGGCTCACTGCGGCTTCGCGGCCAATTTGCGCGCTGCACATCGCGGCTTAGCGGTCATTTTCCGCGCTGCACATCACGATTGTGTGATGAAATCCCGCGCTGCACATCGCGGCTTCATGGCTGAAAACTGCGCTGCCCATCGTGACTATGTGACAGAAACCCGCGTGGTCCATCGCAGTTGTTCTGCCAAAACCCGCAATGCAAGTTTTTTTTTCAATTCGGCCAATCCGTTAAATAATTAATTCTTTGCTGTATTTTCTGCCCATTTACCACATTTTACAGTATTAAAATTCCTGCATTTTTTACAGGCATATAAATATTTTACTATTTAGAATGCTCCTTTAAAAAGTCCTTTCAAAAAATTTCAGAAATTGAAAGAAGGATTTATTTGCATTTTATCTAGATAAAAATTTTACTGTTTACTTCCTTGATATTTTTCCCATAGCAAATTTTAAAAGAAATCCATTTATTTCTTGAAGAACTCATATTATTTGCTTTCCTATTTGAAAGGTCCTTTGTTTTTTGAATAGTTTTTGCAAAGCATTTAATTTCAGTTTACAATACCACACGTGCACCCACTCAAACACATAATTTAAACTGAGCCTTAAAATTTACCCTAACTTCAACCAACTTTTAACCCCACTTGGGGAGCACTTAAAAGAACTTTGTAGCTAGGTAGAATTGAGGGGATAGGTGTTCCAATAACACCCCTCAGTTATTACATTTGAGACATAGTTGTTGTCCATTAGGGAGCCAAAATATCCTAGTATTTTTTGGCATGGTCACAACCAGTTTATCAGAGGGCCTCTCCCCTAGGAGGGTTGAAGTCGCGAGGATGGTTCTGGAAGCCTGAGTGGAATACCGAAATCCATTCAGTAACCGAAGGCTACCATTCACAGTTCTCAGGATATCCCTGTATGGGGGTATTGCGGTAAAAGGACCAAACGGCAGATTTACCTTTTCTGAACGTGTCATGAACGGAATATCCTAGTTGCCATTCTTTAGGATTGATTACCCGGTGTCCCTCCTGGTAGGGGGACATCTAGCCATTGATTCAACACTCAATATTGTCTGACTTGGATTTTATCACCTTGCAGAGAATATCGTTTGTTGATTCACAATAATTTTAGTTAGGTGTTTGCATGATACAATCCACCTTTGGTCTAGTAGCACCTCTCTTTTCTAGAAGTTGTTTGACTGTTGGTATTCTGACCATTTTTGTTGCATCCCTCCACTTATTATAGCACAGATGCTATAATAAGTGCTTTTTTAGGTTGATTTTTTGGCCTGAGAGCCTTTATTTTCACTCCCCTTTTTGCACCCTTGGTTGCATTAGGGTTTCGAGTTATTTATACATTACCATCTTACACTGAAGATTTTTACACAAAAAACATATTTCTCACCATTGAGATTTTTAGACGATCTCGTCGTCTTCAGGGAGAACCCCCAGAGTTTAGTCTACTTGGCTCTCCATGTCACTGACGTCGAGCCTTATCCCTTGACTCGACACATCATCGGCCAAACATACAGTCATCCGATTCTGACACGCCTCACTTCACATCTGATTTTGAGGCAGAATCCGAAAACCCTACTGCATTATTCCCAACCAACCTTATGGCTGGAACACAATTCGACCCACTTTTTACTAGTACCATAGGAGATACATCCATGAACCCTTCTACTGCAGTGCCATCCATGGCAACAACCACCCCCCTAGGTATGCCTAATATGGGGGACACTCCACCTTTAGGAATGCCCAACACAGGACTACCTCCTATTATGGGTATGCCAAACATAGGGGTCACACCCCCTCTCATTACCACAACCCAGATCCCAGGAATCCCCACTACTATTCCTAACCCCGATGTAACCCATGTTGCACTTGGAAACGCTGGCCCATACCAAACCACAGCAATTGGAGGACACATACCTTCAATACCTAGCATACCCTTAGGGGATACTGGACCGCTACATCATGCCACCATGAATAGTCATGTCCCAGTCATTACATCACATCCATCTGCTAGTTTACCTTACATGGCGAGTCTGAACTTACCAAACTTAGCTAGTCTAACCAATGATCCTATCAGACACGACCCTGCATGGCCTCACATGCCCACCAAACTCCCCTCCGACATCCCTAAGTTTTAGGGCAAGGCAGGTAAGGACCCCCAGAACCATATTATGTCCTTCCATCTATGGTGTTCCTCCAACTCCATAGTGGACGACTCTGTCCGCCTCCGTCTGTTACAGTGCACCTTCACTGGCTCTGCAGCTAAGTGGTATATCGAGCAGCCCCATGGGACCCATGCCACCTTTACATCCCTTGCCTCGACCTTCTTGCAGTTATTTCAGTTACCTGTCCGCTATGATGCGAGAGTTGAGATCCTACTGTCTTGCAGATAGAACACAACCACCCACATCACTGACCACATTCATGAGTGGCGTCGACGTCGAAGCCTCTGCAAAATCAAGTTAGACAACCGTATCTTCTTAGATTGGTTTCTAAAATCCCTCCTCCCTCTCATTGCCAAAGATGTGGCATCTGAACGACCCCAGTCTAAAGAAGAGGCCATCCTCAAAGCCTGACAATTTGACCTCATTTACACCCAGTCAGGTTATCTATATACCATTATACTGGATGCCCCTCGGGGCGATTCATCCCAACACGATGCGCCGAGGGCATCCCATGCCGCAGATGGCATCATTGGTGGTATTGCCTCACATCCCCAACCCTTTTCCATTGCACGTCTTAGCCATGGCCCCGACCTTTCATGGGCTACATCTCAATCTGGAGCAACCAATTCATATGCTCCCATGGCACATCACCACCATACCCACGGACCCTCATGTCCACCTCAGTGCTTTGGTCATGCACCACCCTCATACGCCCCCCCCAACCGCACATCAACCAATGTATTACCCATAGCAAGCTGCAACAGCTAACCCAGCACCTCCAATAGCTCAAGGATACCAACAACTCCAGCAGGTAACTGAACCACCTCCAGCCGCACCAACTTATTATGCACCGCAACCTGCTCCCGCACCTGCGGCAAACCAAAATCCTCCCGTTGCTCAAGGGAAAGTGTACACACAACACAATCATCCCCAGCACCAAAACAACCAGCGCAACCAGGGTGGGAAACAAAACCATGGAAGAGGACGTAACCGCAGCAACAACCAATAGAAAAATCGAGGTCCACCACCTCCCAATCCCCCAAATAACAACAATGCTGCTCCTCCCAACCAGAATCCGGATCGTCATCCCAGGAAGCCCAAAAACAATAACCTCAGAACAAACCACCCTTGTTCTATATGTGGGGTCTATGGCCATTACACACATGCTTTCCCACATTTGGAGCGAGCTCGGCAACTCTGGACTGACGATGCCCATCGTCAAGGACAAGCAGCTCCTCAGGCGCCACCCAACCCTCCACCACCTCAACATCAACCTTTGGTGCTGCAAAACCCCTTTCCAACCCAAGGCATAGTGAACACTTAGCTGTTAGCTCCCCCTCAGGGCAACGCGCCACCACCACAAATGACTTATGCTACTCCTGATCAACCCATGTTCGATTCAGATACCCACCACTTGTTAATGATGTCATCCACAGATGCCAACCTCCAAACCCACCGAAACCAATATGGCTCCACCCCTAAAGCCCCTCCCGCTGACAAGAACACTAACGTTCATCCCACAGATCAGACGTTACGTATACCTCCGACTCCACTCGATGGTGCTTCTAAAGCACCTCGCTTCCCACTTCGTCGCATCAACAATAATCCCAATGCTCGTGCTGCGTCAAATTACAACATTGTAGATGACTTAGCCCACTCTCCTGCAGCCATGTCTGCTTTAGAAGTCTTAAAAAACTGTCATTCACAGTGCAAGACTTTGCTCTCTGCCATTGGCACTATTGACCCCAATGATTCACAACTGATGGAATTCGATTCAGACCAATCCAAACCATGCCTACCTTCCACTTTAGCATTCCAAGTTTCCGTTTCCGTTAGGAATCTTGTTATCCATCGGTGCATTATCGATGAAGGTGCCTCTACATGCGTTATGTCCACATTTGTTTGGTAGAAGTTGGGATCTCCTACTCTCCAGCAGTCCACCACTGCGTTGCGAGCCTACGACATCCATTCGGCTCAACCCCAAGGTCTCTTAGCTAATGTCCCCGTCCAACTGGCTGGTAAAACCGTGCTCATTGACATAGAGGTCATCAATGCCCAACTTGACTATAACCTCTTACTTGGTCGCAGCTACATGTATGCCATGCGGGTTGTTGCCTCATTCGTTTTTTGTACCATGATGTTCCCTCATGACGGACGCGTGGTCAAGGTCGACCAACTCACCTATTACAATCGTAAGGCCCTCGCTACACCCAAAAATGTTCTCCCTATGGTTGAACAACCTATTTGTGGTGCAACTACCTCGTTTGTTTCATCCATGGGACCCGGACTTTACTCCGACGCACCAATGACTTCTACATTCCAATCTATTCCACCACCGTCACCGCAGAGCCACGTCCCTGACCTCTGTACTCTTTCACACAATAGACAAACACCCGACACTCAACCATCCTTGTTACCTAAACCACCATTGGTCCCTAGTCACATTGGTGTTACACCCATCCACACAATCCCCTTTCTATTTCCTCCATCAGGCATAGTAAGCGCTCCGGTTATGGCTACCCTTAGTATCCCCGGGTTAACATTGGGATTACTTGTGTGGTATATTTCACCTCCCGTTCCCCCGCCGACACCAAATGTCATCCTACAACCGGTGCAACCCATTGTCACTTCTACTCAACCACCTTCCTGTATCACTACCCCTTCGTCATCTACGAATCCCCCTCCTCTCATCAGGCCCATTGGGGTCAGAGGCCCACAACCATTTACTGCGGTACCCCCACCCAAAGCAGTTAAACCTCCGCCTGTGTTCCGTGCTCCTCCTAAATTCTCATTGTGTGATGAGTTAGGCCATCCAACTCATCAATGTCCACAGTTACCTGCATTACAGGAACACATGCAAATGCTTGACGATGACCCCAACATCCCGGTTGTCAAAATCGACTCAAACCCCAAGACTCGTGACAAATCACTGCGTACCAACCACCCTTGTGCGATATGCGGTATTTACGGCCATTACTCACATCACTGTCCTTATATCCCAGATTACAGAGCAGCTCTATACGAGATGAATAATTTGGACCTTGAGATGGTGCCCCCCACAATTGAGGAGATCTACCCTTCGAAATCATCCACTTCGGAAGAAATAAATACTATCTATATGATTTCAACCACTTTCGAACCAGAACCCCTTGATTTATGGTCTGACTACTTCCAAACTGATGAGCAAATTTTGGAAACACTCACTGCACCCGACTACCCTTGGAACGATATGCATCATCACTCATACTTCCTCCCAGAGGCGTCTACATCCACCGCATCTAATCAGCTATCGGTCGAATCGAAAGATTTCATACCCACTAAGGTCGATTGGTTCAAGGACCCCATCCTAGCACCGGATTCCTTCGAAGAAGGGAATGTGTCAAACATTTCCCCCATTATACAAATTGACATTTCCACCACACCTGGGAAACCTGAGCTCATCTCGCTGGGCGCATCTTGCACTCAAGAAGAAACTCAGGCATACAAAAAACTTTTCCAAGAATTATGTGATATCTTTGCTTGGTCCTATACCGAAATGCCTGGTCTTGACCGCGCCATTATAGAACACCACATTGACACATGGCCTGATGTCCCCCCCATTCGTCAGAAACAATGACCCATTCATCCTTCCAAGCTCCCCGCTGTCAAAGCCGAGGTTGAGAAACTTCGCAAAGCAGGATTCATTTATCCTATTGCTTATACCACCTGGGTTTCAAATCTCGTTCCTGTCAACAAAAAACAAGGTACCCTTAGAGTATGCACTGACTTCCATGATTTAAACCGCGCTTGTCCCAAAGACAATTTCCCTATGCCACTCATTGACCAACTCATTGATGCGTGTGCGGGACATGAAGTCCTATCTTTCATGGATGGTTTTTTCGGATACAACCAGATTTAGATCCGCAAAGAGGATCATTACAAGACTGCCTTTACCATCCCATGGGGCACCTTTTCCTATCGTGTCATGCCTTTTGACCTCAAAAATGCTGGTGCCACCATCCAACAGGCTATGACCTATTGTTTTCATGACTTGGTCCATATCCTGCTGGTCTATCTTGACGACCTTACAGCTCATTCCCGGAAATGATCAGACCACCTTAACAACCTCCAACAAGTTTTCCTGCATTGTCGCAAATATAAAATCCACTTGAACCCACACAAGTGTGTCTTTTACGTTTCGGCAGGCCGGTTGTTGGGTTTCATTGTTTCCCAGAATGGAATTATTGTTGATCCCCTGAAAGTCAAAGCCATCTTAGACCTTCCCTCTCCGCGCACGCTTTGGCAACTCCAGAGTCTGCAGGGATGGTCCAATTTCCTTCATCGCTTCGTTCTTGATTACGCCACCAAAGTTCATGGATTCTTATGCCTACTTCGTACCCACATACCCTTTGTTTGGGATGAGCAAGCAGACACGGCATTCGACGCCCTCAAGAAAGCTCTCACACAAGCCCCCTTGATCTCCCCTCCGGATTTCTCCCAGGACTTCATCCTTTACGTCTTCGCATCCGAACATGCCATGTCTGGAGTCTTGGTCCAAGAAGATGCCTCTCACCAAGAGCATGTCATTTATTACATCAGCCAGACCTTGTCTGGCCCACCCCTACATTACCCATATGAGGAAAGATTAGCCCTAGCTGTAGTCTTTTCCATCCAAAAATTGTGACACTACATTCTGCTCAGTCATACCACAGTTGTCGCCGACTCCAACCCTATGGTCTATCTCCTAAACCGGCGGCTCCTACAAGGACGTGTTACTAAATGGGTTATTATCCTCCAGGAATATGACCTCACTTTCAAAACTCCTAAGAGCACCAAATCCCTTGTGCTTGCCCATCTCATCACAGACCTCCCATCCTCTTCGTCATCCCCCGCTACCCAAACGGATCTGATTGAAGATCACATCTTCATCATTTCGTCTGACGACCCATGGTACAGTGACATCTTAATTTACCTCCGCATGCAAAAATTTCAACCGCACATCGACCGTGAAGGACGCCGTCGTATAAGACACCACGCTCCCCGATACCTCTTGTTAGGGGATGTACTTTATAGACGTGGCGTTGATACCATCTTACGACGTTGCTTATCCCATAGTGAGGCAGAACATGTCCTTAATGATTGCTACAGTGGTGCCCGCGGAGGCCATTTCTCTGGCATGGCCACCGCCCAAAAGATCATTTGCACAGGTTACTTTTGGCCTTCATTATTTACTGATTGCATCATCGTAGTCAAACACTGTCAAAACTGCCAACTTTTTTCCCCCAAAGCAAGAACCCCACCCGCCCCCCTTCATCCAGTCGTCACTGCCGAACCATTGTGCAAATGGGCCATCGACTTCCTCGATTGCAATCCCACGTCAGTCAGCGGTCACAAACACATTATTGTGGCCGTAGATTATTTCACCAAGTGGGTGGAGTCCATGCCAACATACAATTGCAAGGCCGACACCGCAGCAAGGTTTTTTCTCAACCATGTTATCACTCATTTTGGAGTGCCAAAGCAACTCGTCTCAGACCACAGCTCTCACTTCGAAGACTCTGTCTGGAGAGAACTATCAACCTTACTGAAATTTGAACACCATTTCTCCTCTTCTTACTACCCCCAAGGAAACGGCCAAGTCGAAGCAATCAACAAAATTTTGAAAACCATCCTCCAGCGCACTGTATACAAACACAAATCAAATTAGCACCACATGCTATTCCCGGCACTATGGGCATACCACACATCAACTAAAACTGCCACGGGTTTTACCCCTTTCCACTTAGTTCATGGTGTCGAATCCGTCCTCCCCATTGAGTGCCAGATTCCAACCCTACATATGGTCGTTGAACTCCTACCGGACACTGCCCCAATTGAGCAACGCTTACTACTCCTGGAGCAGGCCGATGTAGATCGGCGCACAACCCTCCAAACCATGGAAGCAGCCAAGAACCGATCCAAATTAAATTATGATAAACATGTCCACCCAAGAAATTTTTCTGAAGGGGACCTTGTCCTCGCCTACGATCAGGCTCATGACAAAACCGGGAAAGGAAAGTTTGTGTCCATGTGGAAAGGCCCATATATTATACACACTTGCCTCGGACAGGGGGCATACATTATGACCGATTCAGAAGGAAACCCCCTCCGCAACCCTTGCAATGGGTTGTACCTCAAGCAATTTTACCCATAGTAAACTGGATGGACACCACCGTCCATTACCAAACTTCATGACAGTTCTTTCCTTTTCTTGTTTTGCACCAGGTCCATTTTTTGACCATTTTTTCACGCCCTCGTTGCCTCGGTTTGCGTGCCACATCGGCCGTCGTCCATTTTTGTCAAGTCTTATATAGCCGGATTCAATTTTCCATGCTCGTGATGATGCTTGAGATCATTTCTCGCTCTCATGCCCAAAATGTTTGGGCATTTTTTCCCATTCCCCCTCATCGCCTCGGTTTGTGTGCCACATCGATCGTCGTCCATTTTTTACGAACCTTATATCGCCAGATTCAGTTTTCCGCGCTCGTGATGATGCTTGAGATCATTTCTCGCTCTCACCTCCATATTTTTTGGGCATTTTTCCCATGACCCCTCATCGCCTCGGTTTGCGTGCCACATTGGCGGTTGCCCCTTTTTTACAATCTTTATGTCACCGGATTCAGTTTTCCGCACTCATGATGATGCTTGAGACCTTTTCTCGCTAATCATCAATCCCTTTTTGTTTGGTATAATTTTATCCCTTTTTCAGGCCGAGCAATCCCTTTTACGAAAAAGGCACTTAGGGAGTTTCTATTAGGCTCTTTTCTGACTCCTAAAACAATGAAAAGATTGCCGAGCAACCTTGCTTCCTTTCATGCTCGCTAAACGTATCTGAAAGGGCATCTACTTGGTATAAGTTTACCCCTTTTCCGGACCTTGTAGACCAATTATGAAAAAGGAATACTCTAGTCACATCGGCTAGAAGAGTTCTCCATTTGCATCATTTTATGCTTTTTCGGGCCTTGGAGACTAACTTACGAAAAAGAACATCAATGGAGTCCACTTACCGCTTTCAAACTCTCTAAACATGAAAGCGACCACGAGCAATCACCATCATGGGCTCGTAAAACCAACAGGACAGTAGTCATAACCACTGCAAAGTCTTCTTATCGTTTTTAGACTCCTTAAAAATGAAAGCACCAATGAGCACGAACAGTCCTGGGCTCACAAAATCCACAGGATAGTACCATTTCAGAGAACACTTTTATCCCTTCTTGGATCTCATTAAAACTATGAGGAAGGACCCGATGGTGCTTCTCGGTGCCACAACAGATCACGTCTACTCATATAGCAGCTTCCCCGTTTTGGTCGCCTTTGTTCAAAGTATTTTGCAGTATGTCACCCTGAGAACCCCTCGACAACACCCATCAGCTTGACCCCCCCCACAGTCAATACATACCCTTCAGTCCTTAAAAGCAATGATACCCACACCTACAAGTCAGTTCCCTACGCTGCCAGGTCAACCATGTCATCATGCTCTGAAGAAAGGAAGGTTGAGTCTACCCACTGTATGACCCCAGTTACTTCCCATCCCCACAAGTATGTCAGTCCTACCATCAGTACTACCACACTTCAGTTCTACACCTCGCGCTCATATCAAGGAAACATCATTGCCTTGTTAGTTGCTGGTCTCCCTCTGTCGACGACAACCAAATTTATTCCAGAGGATAGACCTAGAGGTCCCTGTGTCTTGGACTCATCACCATTTATGATGAGTGCCTACAAATCATTTTGAGAAGAGTCCTCAGTGCCTCTCCCAATGGTTGTTTCTCACATGCTCGACTTCAACACGTTGATCGCATCGTTGAGACTCGCACAGAGTATTGGTCCGTTCAGTTATTTGTTCAAGACCGTTCAGTTATTTGTTCAAGACCCCGGATACCAACCGACTCTTCCACATTTGAGAGTCTACCTATGGATACAACCAGTTACATTTTTTCTATAGATATTCGAGTTGCACATGGCAACAGTATTCCGATGTACCCCAGTTTGATACTCCCTCGAGTATACAGTTAGATATACTTCCCAGAGATGGCTTACAGTCATTGCGTCCCTACAGATGTTAGACACCTTCAGTTTCAGCAGTTCATTACTTATTCCAGTGTATCAATTATTGAGATCAGTCATGTTATGATCATGAGTACATCCCAAAATAATGTCCCCTCTGGACAATTATGATGTACCAGTATATTTTTTATGTATTTTTCAGGTCCCCCTTCTTGGGACTAGTTGTTATGTATATGTCTTGATACGAGCATGGGTATGCCCGCCTCGTCCATTATCATAGATTATTCCTCATTCATATTGAGGCCTTATAATATTGTTTATTTTTGTAGCTTCCAAGAACCGTGGATCCAGTCTCCAATTGGTCTCTTCTCCTCCCCAAACCCTAGAAAAACGACAAAAGAACTATGATGTCTATCGGCCATACGATAAGCTCCTGCCCTCACACATCAGGGGGCAATATGTTAACACCTAAAAAGTGCTCACCTGTTCATTCCCTTATTCACATGACCCATTTGTCCACTTTTCCACCATTTGAGCCTCTAAAGCCACCAAAAGGTCACCAAAAGACCTTAATACACCCCTTTTCCCACTCAAAATGATTATTTTTCCTCAAAAAGCATAAAAAACCCTAAAAAAGGGTCCAAAATTCCCAAAAATATTAGAAAGGGAATAAAAATAATAAAAATATTCAAAAAAGGAAAAATGAGGGAAAAGGTACCTAAACCATGTTGGTCAATACCATTGGTTTCCTCAAAACCATAATTGTATTCCCCACCACCAAAAACTATAAAAAGGTGGTAGGGGCTCCTCACTTTACATCCATCCATCTTCATATCCTCATGCTGCCAAAATCTCCCATGAGCTTTTGGCCATTGTATCTACCTTGGAGAAGGGACCTTTGGAGTTTGGAGCTGCTCACCCTTGGAGCTACTCAACAATCTTCACCACTTGGAGGTATTATCATTGCAAGCACTTGCTTGCCCTTATTCTTAATACAAAGTTATTCTTTATTCTATTTCTTGTTCTTGTTTTCAATTCAAAAGTTTATTATGATATGCACATGCTAGTTTAGTTTTAGTTTTTAGATTTACAATTGTTTTTGCTTTAATATTTGAAACTGCTACTACTAGTTAGCAAGTGCCCATAGCACTAAGTTTGGTTGCAAAACCAAGCCAACAGGTGTTAACAGCAACAATTGCAGCATTTCTTTGAGAAGCTATCTTTCCCTGAGCACCAGAAGCCTCTAAGTTTCCACAGCAAATCCTGGTGCTATTACCTTGAATTCACTGGAGCAATCCAGTGAGGTCTAGCCAGGTGTGAAGGAAGTATTCATATGTGCTTAGGTGTCTTAAGGTAGTGTTCATTCGAAGTGTAGAAAATATCGATCAACAAAACTCTTCTTGTTTTGTAGGTTTATTCACCCATTCAAAATCTTGTTCAATTTGACCTACATTGTTCAGATGGATCTAAAGCTCATTTCTTCCAACTATGTCGAATGGAAATCCAAGATGGCTCTCTTCATGAGATTCAAGAGCTTCACCAGGATACTAAATGGAACAATGGTAGAACCACTCAGTGTAGTAAAGAAATCCAAGTACTTGGATAGGCTTGATGAAGCAGTAGGCTTACTTCTTCTCTCAATTTCCGAAGATCTTCACTTCCATGTCATCAATCTAACATCTCCAAAAGAGGTTTGGGACAAGCTTGAATCCCTCTTTGGAGAGAAAGATGATGTGAAAGGTCATAAATTGGAGAATGAACTCATATCTTTGAGTCCTGAAAGCTTCGAATCCATCAGTGCATTCTTAAGCAAGTTCAAAAGATTGATTTCTTAGTTGAAAAGATATGAGATAGTGAAAGAAGACAAACAACTCATTCATTCCATTCTCTTTAAATTGGGGCCAAACTTCTCAGTTTTTGTCTCCACATTTCAGTTAGCTAAGATGTCCATTCCAAAATGGAAGTTTTCCTCATTTGATGAATTCATCCAATCTCTTACTCAAGGGGAGGAGAATTTAATCTGCATGGGAATGATCAAACCAAAGTTCGATTTGGCCCTTACAACTGCTGAGGCCAAAAGAGCGAATGCAAAGGGCAAGCAAAGGATTTCTAAAAAGAGATAGAATGATACAAAGCCAAAAAGATGTTCCATATCAGTAAGATGGGGTTTTGAACCCAAAGAAGAACAAGCAATCTCAGAAAGAGAGATCCAAGTGCACATAATGTCATCGAGGATTTCATCCTAAGAGTTCTTGTATGAAGAAGACTATAGACTTGATGGCTTAGTTACTTGAGAAGAAAAATATTCATGTACCTGCATGTGCAAGGAAGAAAGATATTGATACTCAACCTTCTAGATCTGAGGACAACAAGAGATTTCATGCCCTCTTGAAATAGAATCGAGAGATTTTTCATTCATCATAGCTTCAAGAGAAACAAGACATATTTCTTACTCCAAAGATCTCTTCTCCAACTTCGAAAGCTCAGTTGGACCTTCCATCATGTTGGGAAATGATTTTGAAGTCTCCTCTCAAGGGATTGGAAGAATCAATCTTGACCATGGCTACTTTTCTGATGTGCTTTATGTTCCTTCTCTCACAGAAAATCTACTTCCGGTGTATCAAATGGCTCATATTGGATTGACCAACAGAGTGATCTTTTCTCCAAATGAAGTCGAGATACAACACATGGTTTCAGGGAAAATCATCGCAAAGGGAGTTGCGAATCACACTTAAAAAATTTATGAGTTTTCACACTTCTTACCACTCTCCAAGCCATCTTCTCTCCATATTCATGCCAATGAATAAAGCATATTGTGGCATGAGAGATTTGGACATCTCAACTACAAGCATTTGCAGGACATGCAAGCTCAAAATGGGGTTGAAGGTCTTCGAAATGATAAGTTTTCTCATGGAAACTGCAAAGGTTGCTTGAAAGGAAAAGATACACAAAATAAGATTAAGAAAAAGAAGACTCTTGAAGAAGCATGAATGCTAGATCCAGATCCACAAGAACCTGAAGATATAGCACATATAGTTTCATCTCCTATTGCTACATGGGCCATGACTAATCCTGTCTCCACCATTGATCTTGTCGAAGATAGATCTAATCTTCATAATACAAGAACTGCACTCTCTCCCTCAGATCCATTTCTAGCTGAGAGATGCTTTCTTATGATTGGATCTGATCCAAAGACATACTTTGAAGCCTCCCAAGATCCAAGATGGGTAGCTTCTATGGAAGAAGAGTATCAATCTGTTCAAAGAAATGAGACTTGGGAGCTTGTTTCTCTCCCACCTGGAAGGAAACTTGTTCAATGCAAGTGGATCTATAGAACTAAGATGGATTCAGATGGAGTCTCCAACAAGTACAAGGCTAGATTGGTTGCAATAGGTTGTTCCCAAGTTCATGGGATAGACTATTTTGAGACATTCACTCCTATTGCTAAGATGGATTACATCTGTCATGTTCTTTCTCTTGCTGCATCCAATAACTGGGAAGTGCATCACATGGATGTCAAGAGTGTTTTCCTTCATGGAGATCTAGAAGAGGAGATATACATGAAGCAACCAGAGGGGAATATTGATGATCCTTCTCTTGTTTGTAGATTGAGGAAGTCCTTGTATGGGATTAAGCAAGCTCCCTGAGCTTGGTATGCCAAGATGGATTCCTTCTTTCTCTCACAAGATTTTCGGAGGTGCAAATCAGATTCAAATGTCTACATGAGACATGATGGTAACTCCTTACTTCTCATTGTACTTTATGTTGATGAATTGTTGATTATAGGGAGCAATTTTTCATGTGTTAGATCTATAAAAATTGCTTTGCACAACTCCTTCTCCATGTCAAATATGGGATTACCAAAGCAATTTCTTGGTCTTGAAGTCAATCAAAGTGATTCAGGAATCAAAGTTTCTCAATCCAAGTATGCTTCAGATCTGCTTGATAGGTTCCATATGAGAGAATGCAAACCAATTGCATTCCCCTTTCTTTCAGGGATCATCCTTTAGGATGGGTCTTCTACACCTTTGGTAGACAGTACTTTGTATCGGTAGTTGATTGGTAGGCTTTTGTTTCTCACACATACTTGGCCTTATCTATCCTATGCAGTAAGTGCATCCTTTAGATACATGCAAGAGCCTCATGAAATTCACTGGAAGGAGGCAAAGAGGATCTTGCACTATGTGCAAGGAACCAAGACTCATGGTCTTCACTTTTCAGCTGGGTGTCCCTTGAACCTGGTTGGATATACTGACTCTGATTCGGCTAGAGATAGCTCAGATCGAAAGTCTACATCTGGTTTTGTCTTCATGATTGGATATGGACCTATATGTTGGTTGAGCAAAAAGCAGACTTCTTTAGCTCTTTCTCCAGTAGAGGCCGAGTACAGAGGTGCAGTAAATGCAGCCACACAGTGCATTTGGTTGCATGGCATCTTATCAGATTTTGGGATTCGATTCAGTACTCCACCTGTCATCTATTGTGACAATCAGAGTGCCATCAAGATCTCCATAAATCTAGTTCTGAGAAAGACAACCAAACACATTGAGATACGCATGCATTACATGAGAGGATTAGTGCATGATCAGATCATCTCACTGCTCTACGAAAGAGAATATTGCAGATATATTCACCAAGTCCTTCATGGTGAAGAGGTTCACTTACTTTCGATCTCTTATTGGGGTGAGTTATGATTTTCTACATTAGCATCCTTCAATCTATTTTGAGGTAGGGATTTCTTCCCACTGGGTTTTCCTTCTTTCCTCACTTAGATTATTTAGATTGATTGTATGGGGTGACCTTTGGTCTTAGTCACCAGGGCCCTATTTTTTAGTTTTCAGTTATTACCTCATAGTATAGATTGCAAGGGGGTGTTGGAATATTATCACCATAATTTTTATATTTTGCATGCCTACATGAAAATATTCATGTTGCATGCAGTTCATCATATCGATGGTCCTCCAAGCACCTAGAACCCACTTTCAGCTCACTAGAGCATGTCTTCAGCCCCCAATTGGCCTCCTACCTACCTAATGTGCCCTATTTGACTCTTATGCACGACAAGTGCACCTTTTCTCACCTACCACTAGTTATCATTCAGTTAGACAGACTCATCTCGCCTACCAGTTCACTGACAGTCAGTTAGTACATTGATTGAGTAGTTCTTCCACTGATTGCTCATGCTAACTTCCTGTAGCTCCTAGTTAGCTAGTTCTAGAGTGCCACTTGATCTTCTGATAGACTCATGCGCCCTCCTTGGAGTCTCCATTTGCTAATTTATGCCTAGATGGTTCTATTAGACTCAATTAGACTCACTTGACTTACTATTACCATTTATGACTGATACTACTGACTGGATGATGTCTCCATTGTAATCCAAGCTAGACTTTGAGCATGATTCAAATTAACTCCTTGGTTAATTCGAATTCTCTACACAGATTGTATTATTGTATTCAGTTTTCACAGTGCTAGCTCACAACTGATGTATGATACTTCTATTCTCCATTTTTTGTGTTCATGAGTGATTATTGAGTGCATTATTCTCTTCTTCTTTCGAATATTCTTGAGATTTTGTGTGAGGTTTGTTACAGTTGATAGATTTTTCTGCATATTATCACATCTTTTTTGTGATCCCATGCTAATAGTTTTTCTTCCACATTTGTTAAACCAATGTAAATGATGAATTTCACTCTTTGAAAAATAAGGTTTTTGGGAAAATCTTGCATCAATTCTCTTCTAGTCTTTGTAGAATGGTTTCCCCCCAAAACATAGTAGTTGTAATAAAAAAATATTGATTCTTCAAATGCATCTTTAACAGGAACATATTTTGGATCAACAAGAACTAGGTTGTCAACCACGTGTGCATAGAGATTGTGCCTCATCAATGCTTTCAAGTTATGAACATGCAAGCGATGTGGTTTCCTAACTTGATACTTCTATTGGCCTTCTGTATGTCTATAATTTTTCTTCACATTTAAATCAAATGTATGCCCATTGTGAACCGACTTATCGCTCCAAAATCGATCTTGAATATCAATTTTTGTTGTCTTAACAACACCATCATCTAGATAACCACATGAAGTGATGATTTTCAAACTGTCCCTGATTTTTCACTATGATTTTCAACATTGGATTGAACGTCTTCTCTCATCCTTTTATGTCTTGAAGAAGTTGTATATAAAAGAACAACTTGTTGATTAAGAATGGAAACATCCTCATCCATAGGTATTTTAGAAGAGTGTGTCTTACTCTTACCATCAAAAGTAACATCCTTATCACCGACAATTGATCGATCAGGTTTAGTTGGGAGAGATATCCTTTTGAATCTAACCTTCCTAGGTACTTCATTTGATTATTGGATTCCTTTTCCTTTTTGTTCTTGTACTTCTTCAGGAAAATGTTGCACTCATTTCTGCTTTGGTGTTTCTCCCTTCTTTGAATCTTCTCCCTTATGAAGAGGGGCATTAATGACATCCATCATATTTTCTTTTGTAGAATAAATTCCATTCAGAATATAGGAAAGTGGTATAGCAAAATACTGCGAAATAAAAACATTATTGTATTAAATCTATTACATGGCCATATAAATCAAAGTATACAAAATTCAGAAAAAATATAAAAATATATAAACTTACACTCTTGCGCTCAGTATCATGCACAAATCCTGCACAAAATTCTGTGAAAATTTTGTTGATCTTATAGTTTGAAACCTTCAAAGAATATCGGATTTTGACAAAGGTTTTAACTTTTTTCACTAGTGCATAAACAATGTCTTTACCTGTGACCAAACAAATATCTCGCAACAATCCCAATGAGTGATAATTATTTTTAAGATATGCAAATGAAACACAATATAAGTGAATATTGTCTGGGTTGCCTTGATATTTCTCTTTCAGAAACCAAGAATAGGCCATTTTCTCTTCATCGGGTGCATGTTTCCAATATCTAACATTCTTGAATTTTAAATCATCACTAGATACAACTTCATCACACGCAACATTCTTGAATGGATCAACTATTTGTTTCGATGACCTCATTGATGATATCCCTACAAAGATGTTTGCAGATAACTTTCTTGATGCCATTTTTCCTATAGTCAGAAACAAAAAAAATATAATTTAGTATAAGTTTTAAAAAAATAGTTGCACTTAAAAAAATGTTAACATATAGTTTTAAAAAGAATTAACTTTTTTTAAAATGTAGAGGGGGCTTGAGAATTTTTTTTTTTAAATGCATAGCCCTTGGGGTATGTTATGGGTTCCCGTAGCATAGCCCTATGCTACGGTAACCCATAGCATAGCCCAAGGGATATGCATTTGAATTTTTTTGCATATCCCTTGGGCTATTGTAGCATAGCCCAAGGTATATGCATTAGGAACACCCTTGTGCCCAATACATAGCCCTTGGGCTATTGCATTGGGGGTATGCTATTGGGATGCCTTAGCATAGCCCAAGGGATATGTATTAGGCACAAGGGTGCTCCTAATGCATATCCCTTGGGCTATGCTACAGTAGCCCAAGGGATATGCAAAAAATTCAAATGCATATCCCTTGGGCTATGCTATGGGTTCCCGTAGCATAGCCCTATCCTACGGGAACCCATAGCATAGCCCAAGGGATATGCATTTGAATTTTTTGCATATCCCTTGGGCTACTATAGCATAGCCCAAGGGATATGCATTAGGAACACCCTTGTGCCCAATACATAGCCCTTGGGCTATGCTAAGGGATCCCAGTAGCATACCCCAAGGGCTATGCATTGGGTGTGATTAGGCACGCTCCCACCCCCATGCACAATGTATAGCTCTTGGGATATGCATTGGGTGCACCCAGCATAGCCCACAAGTTATGCTACAAGCGCCCAGGGGAGGAGCTCTACTCCTCGCTCGAGTGCCCCTTGGGATCCCGTAGCACCCATTGGGTGGACACTATGTGTTACCAAAGGGGTCCGGGGGGGGGGGGTAGAATATCTCCGCCTCCGGGACCACTTTGGTTACCCACAATTTCTGCTCGTCGGTCACTATGGGAACCCAAAGGGCACCCACGAGAGGAGTAGAGTCTCTCCCTGCTACGCAAAGTGGAGGGATAGGACCGTCGCTTTGGGCAGTGTGGAGGAGCTCCGCTGCTCCACCGGGCACCCATAGCATATCTCGTGGGATATGAAATGGGAAACGAAAGGGAAACCATTGCATAGCCTACGAGCTATTGCATATCCCACGGAATATGGAATGGGCACTGAAATGGAGGCCCATTGCATAGCTCGATTTCTATGCACTATCCTGCAGGATATGCATTGGGTGCATTTTGGTGTCCCATTGCATAGCATGTGGGATATGCATTGGGCACCCTATGGGAGGCCCATTCAATATCCCATGGGCTATGCATAGCCCTAGGGCAATGCATTGGGCGCCCTTTGGGAATCCCATTGCATAGCCCGAGCGTTATGCATTGCGAACATCCTTTGCGTGTATGATTCCTCTGGCCCAAAGAAAGAAAAAAATACTGAGGCTTTATAGAGGGCATGCCGAATCCCGAGGGAAAAAAAATTACATTAGAACATTAGAAACTTAAAGTATTTAAAAAAAAAATTACATTCCAAAAATAATTTAACTAACCATGACAATGTTTGAAGCTCTTCGATGGTCTTAAAAGCCTTGTGGATTGTTGTTTGCAAAGGGTGACTGTAGAAAACAAAAATTTATTAATATACCATAAAATAAGTTTTTTTTAAATGAAAAAAGCACAGAGAAAACACTGCCAAAGGAAATATAAAATAGAAAGATTTATTTTAAAAATAAATAGAACTAACCTTCAAAGAACTATTAAATTACTTGAAATTTAAACCATGAAGAATATAAAACCAAAATAGTTTATATGGTTAATATTAAGTTTAACATTATTCGTTGTACAAATGCGGGATTAAAAAATGTGTAATTAGCTAATGCATTATTTCTAAATTTAGAGAAGAAGGCATTAATCGATATTTGACTAGTGTTATGACTCTTGGTTTAAAAAATAATGTAAATAATTGATATTCTATTATAAAATTTGGATAGCATTGTTTACATGTAATTTTATTGGTATTATTACAATTTTTATATGATAAATTAAATTATTTTTAATAGTGTTATGATTGTGTTAGAAATGTGTGATTTATTTTGCAGGGAAATTTTGGATGCAAAATTTTGAAGGGAAAATTTCATTCATTTAGCTATAAGATTGTTGGGGGTTGATAGTTGCACCATTGTACTTTTTGGTGAGGAGTGTGAGAAAATTTCATTCTCTTATACATTTTAGTGAAAAGTCATGGACCCATCTGAATCAATCTCAATGTCTAAAGATGTACATGAAGATGATGGAATTTTTCATTTAAGTGGGGATTTTAAAGGAACCGATGATGATTTTCCTCCAAGTGAGGATTTTAAAGGAATTGATGATGCTGATGAAGAGCTTATTCCATGTGGATATTTTAAATACACCGAGGAAGATGATGACACTTTTCCTCCAAGTGACGATTTTCAAGGCACCAATGATGATTTTTCTAAAGGAAATGATTCTCAAGGTACCAATCACGATTTTCCTCCAAGCGATGATTTTCAAGGCACTAACAATGATTTTCCTTCTGATAGTACATGGTATTTATATTTGGAATGGCTTGCAAATGAATCTACAAATTGTTTATGCATTTATCTTGATTCCTCAATTTCTAGCCAATTTGGAGAAGTAGATTTAGCTAGTTTGATGAATTAATAAGAGGACTGTTTATGAGCAGAAATATACATCCATTTGGATGTAGTGTACCTATGATATGATTTCCATGAGCTATAGTATTCAATACTTTCTTATTGTTTTGCATTTGGAAACTAGAAAGAAAAAATAGTTTCAAATCGGTGGAAATTGGTATGTAGTTTGTAGATTGAATCATGTTTTTGTAATTTTTGGAATGTACAACCATATCATCTATTTTTGGTAATTTAATTTTTTTTTATAATTATATTTTCCATATCTTTCCCTTGCTTCTATTCTCTCTGGAAATCTGTACAATTGATTGGGTTAAATTCCTAGTAGTGTTTGTTAACTAGTTGCACTGATTTAGCTTGAAAGAATCATTGTTTATGTGAAAGGATATGACCTGAAAATGAAAAATTATTTCGTTGTATGTGAATGCTTAAATATATGTATAATTTCTATAGTTTAACTTTTTGGTTCATTGGCATGGTTGTGTGTTGAATTCGTGCAAGACTAGCTATTTGTGTTAAATACTAGTTAACTAGTCTTGTGGAGTCATTTTCGTAATTGTTTTGTTTAATTAATTGAAAAATGATAATTAGGCCTTATGTCACGTCCTCGATGCCCTTAGTGACCTTTGAGTTATAATTTTATTTTCCAAAAATTATCCACAATACTACTCTTTTTACATAGCCACAATGACCTTCAGTCTGCAATCTGCAATCCGCGGTCGGAAGTTGGAAGTTGGAACCGTGAATTACACAGCATCAAAGAACACCTCGCCGAATTATGAAATCTGCAATCCGCAATGAGGGATTCAAAAATTGGGAATTCCAAAATACAACGTCGAGTAAACACTTCTACAACTTCCACAATCTGCAATCCGTGACACAAAATTCAGAAAGTCAGAACGCCAAATATCAAATTCAGAAAATTCACTTATCCAACTCCCGCAATCTACAATCCATGTTGCAGAACTCGTAATTTGGGACCTCAAATTTATGAGTACGGGAAAATCACTATTCCGACTTCTGCAATCCACAACTCGCGTTGTGGATGTCAAAAGTTGGAAACTCAGTTCACAAATCAAGGGAAAAATCACCTTCTGACTTCCGCAATCCGCAATCCGCCTTGTGGATTAAGAAATTTGGTTCCACAATGTATAACTCTGAAGGTTTGATCCTCCAACCTCCACAATTTGCAATCTGCATTGTGGGTTCGGAAGGTTGGGTTAACCTACCCCTGCTACTACCAACATCCCAGGTGGATAAATTTCTCATCCTAAGGCCATTCTGGGAAAACTCGATACTATTGGAAAACTCTCAGCGAGAACTATGAAATGGTGTGGAACCATGCCACACATGAGGACTCTGACCTTGCTTATTTTCTATACAAAACGATGTCTCAAAGTCCATCAAAACCTCTTTATCCCACTTTCAAAAGCCGCGGAATGACCCTGCCAAGGCCCTTTCCCTGATATCATCATAGAGGGGGCATGGACACATCAAGGGGTGTTTAATTCATCCCCCAAGCTCATATAATGAAGTGCAAACCTGCTATGGATGTGTGCAATACATAGAATACATACATAGTGGAACTAAATCTAATGAATGCATCTACAAAATACATGTTTAACAACATAACAACATTCTTAACATAGAAAAATGATGAAGTAAACAACCAATGTACCAGCCTCATATTCATCCTTATCTAAAGACATCCTATTGGTTAAATACATATGATTTCTATTCAGATAAACTTGAAATAAAAAATGAAATCAAAATAGGAATTAGTATCATTTACGACCACATAAGCACTTATCTCATAAGATGAAACTTGATGTAGGAGCATCGGGGCCTAGGCAGAGCAGTCGAGGATGATCGACAAGAGAAGTCCGACTAGAGGGAGTGCCGACAACCACTAGTGCAGAAGAGAAGATTGGTTGTCAAAGTCAATAAGTCGCACAAGAAGTTGTGGATATGCGATCGATAGGAATATTCTAAAGCTCGAGAGTTGACATGTCACAGGTCGACAGATGACAGAGTTGCAGCAGAAGGCGTCGTGAATTGGCATGTTGTCGAATCGCGACTCCGACTAGTTTACTAGCAAAGCCTTAAGCGCGGAGTGGAGCCGACAGGTATTTCAAAGGCTGACAGAAGACAATATGGTCGACATTATGACAGGACCGACTGCTGTAGCAGTTTCATAAGGATGCGCAGGAAGTCAAGAAGAGTACTTGGTATCCATTTTGGGTTGCTAAGGAAGTTATGAGCATTTATTGTAGGTGGTTGGGATCACGACAGAGGTTGCCACAGGTGGAGGTTGTGCAGCATGAAAGAGGCACTGACCCTTGCAGGTCTGTAGGATCTGGCAGATTTGGCAGACAGAGGAATAGTGTTTCAGGAGTTTGGGTAGACCTCGGGATGAGTAGTAGAGAGAAACAGGGTGGAAGACTTGTGCGTAGGAATAGAGGAGGGATTTCGATCAACAACGGATCAAGAGCAAAGTTTCAAAGTGGATTTGTAGATTGGATAGGACAATAAAACATCTACTGAACGCAGGGGAGATTAGAACCATAGCTCAGAGTTCCACGATGGCCCAGTGGAGGGTGAAGATCGACACACTGAGAGAGCTCACAGTTACTTCTATATTGTATTAGGCTGAGGCTAACATATTTAGTTGTTTTACATTCCTTACAGTTTGCATTGTAAGTGATTTATTTGAAGTAATAGAAACCACTTCTGGAATCCTATTTACATCCTGCTTATGTGAATGCATGTGTTGTGTGAAATTCATTAAGAAAGAACCCTTTTCAGGGTGACCTTGCGTCAAGGTGGTATCAGAGAAAGCAGTATCCTGTGGATAAGAAAGATTGCGAGTGTGTTTATAGCTCCAAGTACGGTTGGGTAGAGTTGTGCACAGCTTGTGAAAGTCCGGTTGCGATTGGATGAGTTGGAGATTCAATTGAGGTTGAAAATGCGTCACAGAGGCATTAATGTCTGAGGAGTTGGACGAAGAGCGCATGGCACAGCAGTCACAGTTGATCATGAGATGTTCAGTGAATGCATGCGAACAATGCGAAGTCTGACAAATGAAATCGCAGTGATCAAAGAAAGCCAAAGGCGTGAGTGCATTCCTGATGCATTAGACCACAATGATGAGGAGGTCGAAGAGGTGGGAGCACGGGAAGAGGCAATCGAGGAACCAAAAGATAAACTTATCAAACTTATGTCAGAGATGAGAGGTCGGACAAAGATTGATGTCCGTACCTACTCGGGAAGTATGGATCTATAAGACTTGATCGACTAGTTTAGAGTGATGGAGAATTACTTTGACATAGAGTAGATCGAGGATCCCAGATGGGTTAAGACTACATGTTTGAGGTTGAAGGATCATACCTCATTGTGGTGGGAGAATGTACAGGATGGAAAAGTCAAGAAAGGTAAGGAGAAAATCAAGTCTTGGGACAGGATGGTCACCAAGCTGAAAGGCAATTTTTTGCTGGGTGACTATGTGATTTCCTTGTTCTGGAAATTCTAGAAATTTCGACAAAAAGAGATGACCGTGAAGGAGTGCACAAAATAGTTCTACAGATCATTGATAAGGTTGGGACAAACCGACAAAGGAGAAGAAGTTGTCGCTAGATACGTGAACGGCTTGAAATATGCTATACAGGACGAGTTGAGCATGTCAATATTCAGAGCGGTTGGTGAAGCTTGCCAATTAGCTCTGAAGGCAGAAGAGAAACTTTCAAGAAACTCCACATCAACCAAAGGTACGATGACTGGTCGGGGTGTGAAGACTGTTTCTGTGAAAGGTCAAAGTAGCAGATACAGGAGAGAAGTCGTTGAAGATAAACGATGTGCGGAAGGGACATCGACAAGAGAGAAGATGTAAGAAAACTGACGCAATGGTTGAGAGACATGTGTTCGAGGTGCATATGGTCAAAGTGGTCCATACGACATAAAAGGAGCTGAAAAACCAGCCATAGTTTGTTACAAGTGTCAAGGAGTCGAACACAAGGCATGTGAATGCCTAGAGAACCTACATGCTCCAGAAGAGTTGAAAGCCAGTCGTCGAAGAGATGAGCAAGTCGACGAGCGGGCGAGGTTGACATCTGACAGCAGTGAAGGTGGGAAAGGAATGAATTGCGCCATGACAACTAGGAGGACGTTGGTTCAGGATGACCGGCGCAAAGAGAAAGAGCCGGCACAGCGAAAGGCTATCCTTCGAACCAGAGTGCGGATCGACGAATGGTATTGCAAGACCATAGTTGATGGTGGTAGTACGAAGAATATTGCATCGAAAAAGGTCATCGACAAAGTGGGATTGAATTGTTGGGAACACCCACACCCATACAAGATATCATGGTTGTAGAAAGGACACCATGTGAAGATGACCAGACAATTCCTGATTAACTTCAAGATTGGGAAGCTTGAAGACAATGTACTGTATGACGTAATACCAATCGACATGTGTCATTTGTTGTTAGGGAGGCCATGGAAATATGATCAGAAGATGATCTATGATGGTAAATCCAACACAGTCATAGTGTGGAAGAATGGCATGCAGAGGACTCTGAATCCAAAGTAGGAGGAGAAAGTCAACTGTAAGTAGGGTGAGAGAAACTATTAGGAGAAACGAGTGCTGATGTGTTCATCCGAGGAATTCCTCATAGAAGGGGAAAGAAGTCAAGATGTTTCACCATCATTCTGAAAGGGCCATGCATCAAGAGGTCGACAATGGAGAGAATTCTGGTCGAAGTCGAAAAGATGCTCGACGAGTTTCAGAGCATAGTATTTGACAAGGCACCGACGAGATTGCCTCCAATGAGAAGCATATCCCATCAAACCGACTTGATTCTAGGATCGAGTTTTCCAAACAAGGCACCACATAGAATGAATTTGAAAGAGGGTCAGGAACTCAATCGACAATTCCAAGAGTTGTTGGACAAGGGATTGATCAAAGAAAGTCTGAGTCCATGCGTGGTAGAGGCAGTCTTAGTGCCGAAGAAGGGTGGATAATGGAGGATGTGTACAGAGTCTAGAGGCATCAATAGGATCGTGATCAAGTCTCATTTTCCATTGTCGAGAATGGACGACTTGATGGATTTCCTGAGTGGAGCAAAGTACTTCACAAAGATTGGCCTGAAGAGCGGTTATCACTAGATTCGGGTTAGAGAAGGAAATGAATGGAAGACAACATTCAAGACGAAGGAAGGGTTGTATGACTTGTTAGTCATGTCATTCAGATTGACTAATGCACCCAGTACATTCATGTGATTGATGAACAAGGTACTAAAACCATTCTTGGGTAAGTTTCTCGTAGTCTACCTAGATGACATTTTGATTTTTAGTCTAACAAAGACAAAACACTTAGAGCACATTCGACATGTATTGCAGAAGTTGCAGGAAGAGAAGTTGATGGTGAACCTGCAAAATTGTTTCTTCATGAAGGAAGAACTGGTGTACTTGGGATTTGTAATCTCGGGTAAAGGGTTAGTGATGGACCCAGAGAAGGTGAAGGCAATATTGGATTGGCCGGAGCTGACAAGTGTAACTGGAGTAAGAAGTTTCCATGGACTTGCCAGTTCCTATAGGAAGTTCATTCAGGGATTCAGTCGTATTTGTGCACCATTCACAGAGTGCATGAGAAAAGGGGAGTTTAAGTGGACAAAAGTTACCCATAGAGCTTTTGACAAGTTGAAGGAAAAGGTCATTTAGAGCCCAATGTTAGCGCTCCTAGATTTCGAAAAAGTTTTCCAAGTCTATTGCGACATGAGTGGAATGGCAATTGGAGTAGTGTTGAGCCAGGAGGTCAACCAATTGCATTCTTCAGTGAAAAGTTGGATGATGCGAAGCAGAAATATTCGGTCTATGAGCAGGAGTTCTATGCTATTTTCCAAGCATTGAAGAAGTGGAGGAATTATTTGTTTCCCAAGGAATTTGTGTTGTACAAAGAACCAAGCGATGAGGTATTTGAATACTCAGTCAAAGTTGAATCAGCGACACATGAAATGGGTCGAGTTCCTGCAGGGATACACTTTAATGTTGCGACATAAGTTGGGAAAGTTGAATAAGATTGCCGACGTGCTAAGTCAAAGAGTTGAATTGTTGAACATGATGACAGTTCAAGAAATAGGAATAGAGTCGGTGAAAAAAGAGTATGCGACCGACGAGGATTTTGCGAAAGCATGGGAGGCTTGTCATGAACCATGGAGTGTCGAAAGAACTCCATACTTGGATTATTTGATCCAAGAGGGATATATATTCAAGGGACAACAATTGTGTATTCCAAGAGAATCCATAAGGGAGAACCTAATCCAAGAACTACATAGTGGCATATTAGTAGGTCATTTTGGCATCGACTAGACCAAGGCATTGGTCGAAGAGAAGTATTATTGGTTGGGAATGACAACAAATGTCGGTAAGTGGGTATGATAGTGTTGATTTTCCTAGTTGTAAAAAGGAAGGAGGAAGAATACGATGTTGTACACACCATTACTAGTACTGAATACCCCATGGGAGCACCTAAGCATGGATTTTGTGCTAGGATTGTTGAAGACGTACCAAGGAAGTGACTCAATTTTTGTTGTAGTTGACAGATTTACAAAGAAGGAACACTTTATTCTCTATCGGAAGATAAGTGACGGTACAAGCATTGTTGTACTATTCTTCAAGGAGATAGTTAGATTGCATGGGTTGCCGAAGAGTATAAAATCGGACAGAGATACCAAGTTTATGGGGCATTTCTGGAGAACCCTATGGACTAAAATGTACACGAAGTTGCAGTTTAGCTCGGCATATCACCAACAGATAGCTGGACACATCGAGGTGGTGAAAAGAAGCTTAGAAAACCTTCTAAGGTGTTTGACGGCCGACAGACCGAAGCAGTGGGAGAACATTTTGGCGCAAGCAAAGTTTTCATATAACAATTCTGTAAATCAGTCGACAGGTGTTGGGCCTAGCCCAAGTGGGCCATTTTTGAGAAAGCAAGTTTTGGAGCTGCGGAGTGAAGCACAGTGCAGGTAAAAGAATTTTTGGGATAATTTTTTGTATGTTGAGAAGTTGCATGGAGCGCAGTGTTGGAAGAGCTGAAAAGTTAGTGCTATAAGGATAACAATGATGTGATGTGTTTGGTCAACGGAAGATCCAGCTAAACAGAGTGTTGGATGGAAGACACCACATATTCTAGTTAGGCCTCGGAGATCTATTTTTGGAAAATATGCTCGATAACTACCAAGTGGTGGGTAGGTGTCGATCAGGAGGAAGGTGACTGGTTGCACACACAAAGAAATACTACTTGAACTAGTCATCTAAAGGCCATTAAAGAAGGAACAACTCAACGAAAGAAACCTATTGGCATGCACATGATAGGGGGGCTGATAGCGACGTGTCCACACATGGAGGATGGCCACAACGCAAGATCCGCTACTAGACACCAGCAGTTTGGTTTTGGGGAAAATCATGACAATTTTGTAAAGCTAAGGGTTTTGCCTACGAAATGTATAGACATGACCTACGAGAATGAAGGCATCATTTTGTAAGGGAAGGGTTGGTCGTTATTTAATATTGTTAGAGTTTGTAAGCTTGAAGCTATTGTAAAGGCTCTATAGCTAAGTGCCCAGCGACCTAATTTTGAAAGAGAGAGAAGAGCGTCTCCAGCCAAGTGCGTAGATGAAGAACTCTTGTACCCTTCCCTAAAGACAATATAGCAACAGTTCTTGTGGATGTAGCCTCCATCCATGGGGTGAACCACGTTAAATACTGTGTTATGTGATTTCTTTGTGTGTTTGCCATTGTTCATTTACTTGATATGAATGCTAATGCTCTAGTTATCTGATATTTGTTACTTTTATCTCTATTCGCCCTGGAAAAGATGGGAATAAGATGTTAAGTAGTTCATACATGGATGAGTGTTAATGCTGAACATTTATAAGTCTTTGAATGTATGGATCTGTTAAAATAATCACAAAGTTGATTGTTAAGGTTGAAGTGTTGCATCAAGGTGCGCAACATTGTATATTTCATTCCATTACATATGTTTAAATCAGTCTAAGTGTTGATAAAATATTAAAGACTATTAAGTAAGCTTGGTTAGTTTGATCAAGTCTTGAAGTGAATGTGCAGTCTGGTTGACGTATTGATCCATTATAAGTGTTGTGAGATAAGCTGTTGATAGCTTATCATCGTACTGCCAAATCTAAGAATCTTTAATAATTAAATAATACCAATTACTATAGTGGTTAGTTAATTATGAATTAATTAATTAAATTCTGAAGTCTGAATTAATTATGAGAATTATGATATTTTAATAATAAATGTTGCTAATAAATATTAGCAAGTGATGATGATGTTCCAAGGAAATTCGAATTGGTAAGTGAGCCAAAATTGCATAAGTGGTAAAGTATCAGAAAAGCTAAGGAATCTAGTGGAGACAAGTTGGAAAGATAAACCCAGAAAGGAAACAAACAAAAGCTGGCAAAATCAGACAAAAGCAGAAAAGAGGAAAGTAAAGAAAGTGGAAAGATTCAGAAAAGCTTTCTGAAAGAAAATAGAAACAACTAGAAAAGCTACCTAAAGCGCACTTTCCCAAATTCAGTGAAGGAGATGAAGGAAAGAAAGTTTTGAAAGATCAGAAGTTGCTATTCTCCTCAAGAAAGGTGCCCTCGTGGCTTTGGAGTAGAATGGGCAAGTGGGTAACTGTAATGTCCCATTCCATCAATCCAATGCAAGGAAGGAAACGTTAACCAAACTACCGGGCTTATTGGCAAAACTCAGACCCAGTCAATTTCTTTAGAAATGCATGGTTAAATAAAACTTGTGCATACCTATTCATACTCAACAAGCACAAGAGAATTAAAGACTATGTATGCACACAGTTTCATAATGCAATCAACATGTAAACAATAGTCATTAATTAAGACATTGCAGAACATGGAATTAATACAACTCAATTAGTAAACACAGCAGAATAACCATATTGTCACACACAAGGACTGGAATGCATCAGCATATTTCTTCCAGGCATAATGATGAAACAGTCTTACAATAATCAATCTCATTCTCATGCTATGCACAAGCTTCATGCCAAGTAATTTGAGATAATAATTTCATTCAATTTACATGAATAATTAGACCTACAGAACATAACACATAAGGATCATAATTTAAACCACAGAGACTACTTATCTTTGAGATGAAGCTGTCCAACAACTGACTATGTGAGAGCAACGTTCCACCCAACCATAGATCTTTGTCCAACCTCTATTCTTTCAGCTGAGAGATCACCCCCGAGCTAGGCTGTGCATCCACTAAGGAGGAACTAGACAGGCTCACTCACAGCCATGGGTTCACTCAAATGGTCCTGCTAAGCCAGCACACAGCTGGGTTTATCAAGCATGGAAATAGTAGAGGAGGGGGGTGTTAATCCAATGAATTCAACCACATAGCTATAGACATCTCGGGCTAAATTCAAGCAATCCAATCCTCTGTTCCAACATACACACTTGGATTTCTCACCATTCTGTCAATGAATAATTCAAATCCGTCACTGGTTTTCTGGGCTACAAAAACTGGGTTTTCCTATGAATTTCAAGGTAGCTAATGCACCCAAAATCGCCCCAAGTTTCATACCTATGGATCCCTCATTGGATTACACTGTCAAATACCAAATCTGGGCATTTTTGGGTCTTCAAAACGTGGGTTCTTGCATAGTTTCGATTTCTTGTTTTTCTCACTGCTGGGAATTTGTTTCGGATGGAAAATGATTCTGGTCTCTTCCACAATGGAATGGGGATGAGGAAGAAGCAATCCCCATGAGGTAGAGTGACTTGTGGTACAAGAAAACAGAGTCCATACTCTGCCATACGAATTTCTGGGCTGCCCATGCTCCATTAAAGCCATGGACTATTTTCTTCAACCACTTCCTTACAATAGAATTAAATGTCAACAAGGAAAGTCAAATGGGTTCTCAAGGTGACATATGGTAGCTTATGGTTCAATCCCACAACCCCCTCACCACTCCCTTGTGGATACACATGGCCCCTTCTTATTCGTTGCCTCAATAGCTAGTTTTGGTATTTTATCGCTTGATGTTTATTTACATCATTTTTACAATGTTCCATGTCTAAATAGCACGTGGGTAACATAATGTAAAATGCTTTTCCATTTTAAATAAAATACGAACAAACACTAGCGGGGGCCTTGGCCTTGAGCTCCATGCTAGGTAAACATACATCACATGTATACAATATTTTCATTGAAAACTAATATATCCTAAGGGTCAAAATGGGGTGTTATAGTAACCTACTCTCATAGGTCACCAAGCCAAGAACTTGCTCAGAAGGACATCATGAAGTTTATAAAAGAATCCAACCAACTTCATTTGAAATTTTTTTATCATTTATGTTTTCTCATGAGAGCTCTAATGCTTCTCCAGTTGAGTGATGTGCCTCAACTGTGCTTCTTGGGTGATGTGCCCCAAGGCCCATAGTTTCTAGTGAGTGTTTTCCAGGTCCTTATCAATATATTACAGCCAGCAACATATGCTCCTAGCCTCCATTGAAGATCTACAGTCATACAGGAGAACAAGTTCCTCCAACAGTGATTCTGCAGCTAGTTTTAGTGAAGATTCTCCTATTGAAGAAGTTTGATCCAGTGAATGCACCCAAGACTTGGTGGAGAGATAGTTTATCCATTTTTGTAGACATTAGAAGAGCCACATATCAGATATCAGCTTCAAAGATGAACCATCCTTCTCTTCTATCTCACTCTCTCAACAACAACTAGATTTGGAGAGGGTTTCCACTGAAGAAGAGAGCTAGTTGATGGTGATGGCGCCCATTTGAAGATCAGCCATTCATATTGCAGCAAGATCAGCCATATAACTTGTATATGGACTGATATTTACTTCTATAACAGAGCCACAATAACGTCTTACTTCTCTTATCTATTCTCTCACTGATTGTAACCGAAGATTAGCCTATGAGGCATTGTTTTTTAAGAAGCAAATTATTAATGAAAGAAGAAGTGTTCTGAAAGTAATATTTTGAGTTATATGTGTGTAAAAAGTTATATCAGAGTCTAAATTAATATCATAACAGATTTTGTGGTTTATTACAGTAGTTTGTGAAGTTAGAATGCAAGACAAGCTAGATTGATGGCAATTCTAGACTAGTTTCACCAGTTTTCCTGCTGAATCTATTTTAATCACTATTTTTACATTCTGTCAGTTGGAACTAGTTCTTAACTCAGTATAGTATCCATATCAGTCCCTATAATAAGAATTTGGATGCCTATAGCCTCGTTTTGGAAATCATGTATTGTGACTAGCTCAGCAGTCTACCATGTGCAAATAATCCCCAAATTGCTCCAAACCTTTCCAAGTCAGACTAGTCTTTATTCCAGCATTTATTATGAGTTGCATGACTAATATATCTCTATGATAAACACCTTTAACCCTTATCTAGTATTGTTGGCATATGCTAGAAGCCCAGGAATCCTCGAAGTAGGCAATAGATTCGTTCTATTGCTGAAAAGCGAATGGCTCTAGTACCTTGTGCCAAGGACTCCTGCTAAAAACATATTTTTCTGCTGCTGCACCTAATCCCATATAAATTCCAGAATCAAACTTTCATCCCACCATCCTCAGTCTGTACACCAGTACCCCTCACTTACCTCTTGTGCGGTTCGAAGGATTTGCCACAAAATTTCACTAGTAAAAGTTGTAAAAGTTTTAAAGTGGAGTTAATATCTGGGTCAAATTCTGCCCAGGATATTACAAGAATGTAAGGGGCGACCTTACTTTGGTCGCAGAAAGCTGGTTGTATGGAGTAGCCAAGTCTGGGCTACTCAATTTGCTCAAGCTCCCACACTTTAACAGATCGTCGGAGCTCAATGTGGTGGTGTGAATTCTGGTGGCATACATCCACCAGAGATATTCTTGGCTTGACCAGAACATTGACCCGATGATTGACTTGATCCATCGGATAACTGGGTTGAGCAAAAGGGGAGAAGACCTGAAGAAGGTTTTTCAGGGGAAAATCAAGGATAAAGAGGTAGCGGCGTTGATGAAGCAAACAAAGACTAATGTCAAAGGAAGCGAGGCTTCCAGACGGATGACATAGATGACCAAACAATAAGGTTTGTCACGCAGCTATAATCGGGAAAAATTTTCAGAAAGTGTAGATCGTTATAATTCTCTACAGGCGTAGTACTACTTGGTGCCACAACCGTGGAAGGAGAAGAATTTAATTGGTGTCAATACCTGGTGAATGAGTTCCTAGAGGAACTGGATGACATGTAGATCAATGGTGCATACTTCCATTTCACCTGGCTAATAGTGTTGATTGCCTTCGTGGGATGGAAGGAGACGAAGCAGTATGTTGGAGTGATAACCAACACTTCAGACTACAGAGGTGCTCGCGATGAGAACCTTTGGGAATATTTGAATCCCCAAAGATAGCATGAGATAGCACTGGTCTTTCACACATATTATGACCGGCTGTGCGGGGCCATCATGCTTATGCCTCAGATAACAAAGTAAGTAACAAGCAAATATACCCACATTGTCAAGTTTTATGTTGCAATGAAATCCATCTCGATTTCAGCTAAAGCGCAGACAAAGAATCTTGACTGGTACCTAGGAAACTACCATATGTATGAGGAAGATATTGACAATATCATGAAGGAATGGCCAGCTGAATTCCGAGTTGAGGTTATGGATGTCCAAAACAACTTCGGAAAGGACGAACCAATCCCATGTCCTATAATAGAAGACAAAGAGGCAGGAAAAAGGAAGGAAGTAGGGAGTCCTTCGTAGCCCAAGGGGCCAAGGAAGAAGCAGAAAGCTACTAAATATCAATTGGAAATAGTTCTTAGTGAGGATGATTATATAATGATCATCGTGAAGGTCACAGAGCAAATGGAAGAGATCAGAACTGATAAAGAGAAAAGGGACAAAGAAATTCAAGACAGTTTGCACCATAACCTAACCACACTATAGGGGATCACAGAAAAATTCGACGAAGTAAGCAAAAGATTACCCTTGTTGTGGGAGTCAGAGTCTAAAGGGAAGTCGAGAGGGACTTCACAGTAGAATACACCGCAACTACCATTAGCCATGCCTGCAAGGTGTCGTGTCGTCCACCTAGAACCATTGACTGTAAGGTTTCCCCTACCTGAGCAACTACTATTAGATAGGAAAGATGTAGAGCGAGTGGAGCTTGACCTCACAAAGATACCATTTCCTGGTCTACACTATTTATAGTTGTAGGTTATTAAAGAAATGCATGATAGAACAACAAACTCACTAAAGGGACATGCGAAGTTGCAGACAAATTACAAACAACTGGAAGAAGCTAGCTCGTGGAGAGCTATGGAGCTACAAGATGAGCATGATCGGCAGAAGCACCTAGAATCCACGATCACCACAGTTGCAGATGAGATAACATAATTTGAAGTATAATCGGACCCCACAGATACTGTCATTAAAATAGACCAGATGATCAACAATATTAAGGAAGAGATAGATGATATGCAGATCAGCCATGAAGCTGAGCTCTCTACACTTAGAGGCGAGATGGAGCAGAAGACTCCACCAACTGAGCAACAGTTAAGTGCATAGGAGGTAAAGGCCACTGCAAAAAGCATAGCTACAGACGTGTCGAAGTGCCAAATTCTACTGGATGAGGTGTTGAAGGCATTCATGTCCCTTGAGAAGGACCCACAATTGTAAGAAGTCAAGAATTTTACCAAAAGTAAGCAGATAACATTCAAGCAGTTGGAAGAGGAAGTTAAAGCGTTGCTGGAAAGAGAACGACTCCACAGGTTCAAGGAGGTTAACGCGCTGAAGAAAGAAGTTCAGACCTTAAGAGAGAAAGAGGCTGAAATTGAAACTAGAACACAACCTTTGCTAGAGAAAGCCAACCTCATCTCGCAGGAGATCGAGGAAAAACTGAAGGAGTTGTGCAAAGTGTAGGAACAGGTAGAAGAACAAAATGGAGAGGAAATAACAATTGAAATTTTGGACACTATCCGGCAAGTCGAGTGGGAAGCAAAGGAAGCAGTCAAGAAGTTGGTTGTTGCATACAATGACTTCGCTGCAATGCTAGTTCCACAGGAGGATGAACAGAAGGAAGAAGCTGAAGTTGCAAGTGGCTCGGGGGTGAGCCACATGTAAGTGTTAGGGGCCTATTGAGCCTAGCCCAAGTGTGGCATCTTTGAGAAAGTAGGTTTTGGAGCTGCGGAGCAAAGTGCAGTGTAGGTAGAGGAATTTTTGGGATAAGTTTTGGTATGCTGCGAAGTTGCACGCAGCGTAGTGTTGGAAGAGTTGGGAAGTTAGTGTTGTGAGGATAACAGCGCTGCGATTTGTTTGGTCAATGGAAGATCTAGCTAAGCAAAGTGTTGTATGGAAGACAACACATATTCCAATTAGGCCTCGGAGATCTATTTTTGGCAAAGATGCTCGATAACTACCAAGTTGTGGGTAGGTGCAGATCGGGAAGAAGGTGACTGGTCGCACAGACAGAGAACTACTACTTGAACTAGTCGTCTAAAGGCCGTGAAAGAAGGAACAACTCAGCGAAAGAAACCTAATGGTGTGCATGTGACAGGGGGGCTGATAGCGACGTGTCCACAAATGGAGGATGGACACAACGGAAGATCCACTACCAGACACCAGCAATCCAGTTTTAGGAAAAACCGTGACAGTTTTGTAAACCCAAGGGTTTTTCCTACGAAATGTAAAGACATGACCTATGGGCATGATCTATAAATAAGGAATGATTTTGTAAGGGAAGGGTTGGTCATTATTGACTATTGTTAGAGTCTGTAAGCTTGAAGCTATTGTAAAGGCTCTGTAGCTGAGTGTGCAGAGACCTAATTTTGAGAGACAGAGAAGAGCGTCTACAGTTGAGTGCGTAGACGAGGAACTGTTGTACCCTTCCCTAAAGACAATATAGCAACAATTCTTGTGGATGTAGCCTCCATCCAAGGAGTGAACTACGTCAAATATCGTGTTATGTGATTGCTTTATGTGTTTTCCATTGTTCATTTACTTGATATGAATGTTGATGCTGCATTTATCTGATATTTGTTGCTTTTATCTGTATTTGCCGCAGAAAAGATGGGAATACAATGTTAAGTAGTTCATATATGGATGAATGTTAATGCTCAGCATTTATAAGTCTTCGAATGTATGGATCTGTTAAGTAATCACAGAGTTGTGTGTTAAGGTTGAAGTGCTGTATCAGGGTGTGCAACATTGTATATTTCATTCCATTACATATGTTTAAATTAGTCTAAGTGTTGATAAAAGATTAAAGACTGTTAAGTAAGATTGGTTATTTTGATCAAGTCTTGAAGTGAACGCACAGTCTAGTTGACGTGTTGATCTATTATAAGTGCTTCGAGATAAGATGTTGATAGCTTATCATTGTACAACAAAATTAAAGGATCCTTAACTTAAGATATGCAAGATTAGTTAGTCTGAGGAGGGAGCATATTTACCCATTGCGCTGTCCTGTTGCTGTAACCTATTAGTGTCGTGCGGTCCGTGGATGCGCTTGTTGTACAAGTGCTCCAGTGTGTCGTAGTAATCGACATGGAGTAGAAGACTTCGCACATTCTTTTGTCCACAACATGGAAGCTTCTTGTCATGCTTCTCATCAATTAGTTTAGGCACTTGTATCAATAGGTTGTGGAAACCTGATTCCACAACCACCCCCTCAGCTTCAACTTGGGTGATACCTCAGGCTGTTCATAGTTTGTTGCCGAAAGGGCTAGTGAATAGGGGTTTTGTTGGTATCGTGCACCACGAAGTACTTGGGTCTACATTGAAAAACCTCTAGATCAGTAATTATGCCAACAACAGGGTTGAGCCCATTCCATATTGTTCAAGGACGAATCCCACATGGAGTGGTAGATTTGGTCTAGTTATCGACATAAATCAGGAAGAGTGCGAATGCAGAACAATTCACAGAGCATATGAAACAAGTGCATGAAGATCTACAAAAGCGTATAGAAAAGAGTAATGCGACATACAAGTTGAGAGTCGATAGAAAGAAGAGGCTATAGTCTTTCAGTGAAGGAGACTTAGTCTATGCACATTTGCGAAAGGAGAGATTTCTGATAGGAACTTATAACAAGTTGAAGCTGAAGAAGATTGGACCATGTAATATTCTAAATAGGATTTCAGACAACGCTTATGTGTTGGAGCTGCCGAAGGACTTGAGCATTTCACCGACGTTCAATGTCTCAGATATGTACAAGTTTGAAGAAGGTTCAAGCAGCGAGATTGTAGGAGTGTCGAACATCAACTGGACAGTGCATATTCGAGATAGACACAAAGAGGAAATTGTAGAAGTAATAAAGGAACGTGAATTCGAGCGTACGCGCAGTTCACGAAGGAAAGAATACTTAGTGCAATGGAAATATTATGGGTTGCAGTAGGTGACATGGATTTCCAAAGAATATTTCACGTGACTCACCTAGAATTCAATTTCGTTTTCACCTGGGGAGTCTGATGCAATAATATCGGGGTTTAGGCAGAGCAGTCGAGGATGATCGAAAAGAGAAGTCCAACCAGAGGGAGTGCCGACAACCACTAGTGCGGAATAGAAGATTGGCTATCAAGGTCAATAATTCGCACAAGAAGCTTTCGATATGCGATCGAGAGGAAGATGCAAAAGGTCGAGAGATGATAGAGTTGTAGCAGAAAGCATCGTGAATCGACATGTTATTGAATTGCAACTCCGAATAGTGTACTGGAGAATCCTTAATCTTAAGCGCAGAGTGGAGCTGACAAGTATGTCGAAGGCTGACGGAAGACAATATGGTCGACGTTGTGATAGGACCGACTACTGTAGCTCTGTCAGAACGACATGTAGGAATTCAAGAAAAGTACTTGGTATCCATTCGAGGTTGCTAAGGAAGTTATGAGCAGTTATTGCAGGTGGTTTGGATCATGATAGATGTCGCCATAGGTGGAGGTTGTGTAGCATGGTATAGGTACTAACTCTTGCAGGTATGTAGGATCTAAAAGATTTGATAGATGAAGGAAGAGTGTTTCAGGATTTCGGGTAGACCTCGAGATGTGTAGCAAAGAGAAGTAGGGTGGAAGACTTGTGCGTAGGAACAGAGGTGGGATTTTGATCAGCAGAGGATCGAGAGAAGAGTTTGGAAGTGGATTTGAAGATTGGATAGGATAGTCACACATCTACCGAATGCGGGGGAGATCAGAACCATAGCTCAGAGTTCCACAATGAACCAGTGGACGGTGAATATTAACACACTGAGAGAGCACACAGTTACTTTTGTATTGTAATAGGTTGAGGAAAACATAGTTAGTTGTTTTACATTCCATGCAGTTTGGATTTTAAACAATTGATTTGAAGTAATAGAATCCACTTCTAGCATCCTGTTTACATCCTGCTTATGTGAACGCATTTTTTGTGTGTAATTCGATAAGAAAGAACCCATGTCGGGGTGACCTTGCGTCAAAACCATCCAAGCAATTGGCTATGTTAGAGAAACGTTCCACCCAACCATAGGTCTATGTCCAGCCTATACTATTTCAACTGAGAGAACACCCTCAAGCTGGGATGTGTATCCAATATGGATGGATAAATAGGCTCACGCACAACCATGGCTTCCCACTACAAACATGCTAATCCAACACACACAGTTGGGTTTATCAAGCATTCAAGGAACAATAGAGGAGGATGCTAATCCAGTGAGCATGGACACAGAGCTATAGGCCTCTCAATTCACACTTAGATAGTATTGGCACCCACAATACCTACCACAACCAACATAAGGAAGTATTCCCTTCACTACTACATAGTCTGTCAAGACATACCTTCCCTCCAATCCTCTTTAGGGTGGGCATAGAAAGGTCCAAGCTATTGGATCCTTGAGACTCTAGACTTCACTCAATTTATGAAGCAACCCTACCTTTTGTCATATTATTCTCTTTCATTTCCACTTGGGTTTTCTTTCACTTTATATGGCCAAATGGCTCTACCCCGCAGCTGGTTTCTCGGCCATAAACATAGGGTTTTCCTCACAGTTTTTTGAGAATCTCACACACTGCAATTTTCCCTAGGGTTGAGGATGATACATCCCCTGTTAGATTGAGATTTCCCCAAATATTTCTTGGCAATTTCGGCACTCGAAAATCAAGGTTTCTCAGAATCGGGATTTTCTTCTTCTTTTGTTGCTCGACTCTCTCCCTTATCTATTCAAACTCTAACTGCTTCTGCCTAATGAAATGGGGATTAGGGAATACAAATTCTTAGAGGTAGAGTGACGTGCAGATCAAGGAACATAGAGCCTTGTACCCTATCATATAGATTTTTAGGTTGCCCATACTCCATCAACCTCATGAACATGTTTCTTCAACCACCTTCTGTAGCATAATTAAATGTCAGCGAGGGAGGTCAAATGGGTTCTAAGGGTGAATTTGGCAGTCTATCATCCAATCCCAAAACCACCTCACCTCTCCCTAACGGATACACATGCCCCCTTTTTATTAGTTCCCTCCATAGCCATTTTCTTTGGTATTTTATTGCAATATTAACCTTTACATCATTTACAATGTCCCATGGCTTAATAACACATGGATTAACAAAATATCTCCTACTTTCCTTTTACATAAAAAACCAAGTATCCACTAGTGGGGACTTGGCCTTGAGGTCAATGTTGGGTAAACATATATCGCATGTATACACTATTTAAATCGAAGGCAAATATGACCTAAGGTTCAAAATTGGGGTATTATATTCCCCCCCTTAGAACAACATCATCCTCAGTGTTCTCAAAACTACAAAAAATGGGAATGCCTCTCTCATGGCGTCCTCCAGCTCCGATGTAGCCTCATTGGGACTAAGGTGCTTCCATTGCACCTTCACCTCCCTGACAGATCGGTTCTGGAGCAATCTAGAGGAACATGGAGCTATGAATAATGAAGAACAAGTTAATGATCATATTGAAGAATATGATCATACTAATAACATAGTTGAAGATGATGGTACAAATACATTGATCCATGATACATTTAATGTTAGAATGGATGATGATGATGATGATAATGAAAATGATGACTTTGATGATGTTCATGATTTACCTCTTCTTGAGAAGGCATACAAACCTCTTTATGAGGAATGCAACACAAATATTCTCTCTACTATATTGTTGATAATGAACTTGGAGGTTATGAATGGTATTTCAAGCACATCAGTCACACGGATATTAAGGTATGTAATGTAATATCCCGAGTTTGACCCTATTGCATTAAAATTGTAAATGATGTAAATATCGTTATTAAATCACAGTGAGGAGCTCAAGGCCAAGGCTCCGCCATCGATTTAGCGTTTAATGTATCGACAATTAAGAATAAATTCCTATCGTTCTTGTGCTAGATAGGCACAATGTAAAATAAGACATCATGTAAATATGAATTTTAGTGAAATACCCACAACTAGCTATGCAATGCAAAAAAGAGATGGAAGCATGATCTCATGAGGAATAGGGAGGGAAATTATTCAAAAAAATACCTTGAGCCAATGGTGTAAGCCTCATGTCAATGAATGAACCCCAACTACCCATTTTGACTTATGCACCCAGTCATTTAATTCTTCCAATAGTTGGTTGAGGTAGTTAATGCCTTGGGAATGAAGAGGTATGGCAGCCAATTTCATGCATGGGCAAGCCATCAACTTAGGAAAAACGTATTTTTTTCTTCTTGGGAAAGAAAACACCCACGAAATGGTGCCCAAAGACTTTGCTCTCTCATGCAGTCTAAGCTAGCTGGGGCTTTCTCCTTCACGTTTTCCATCTTTTTCCTGCATTTTCCATGGCTGGGAATGCGTTTTTGTATTGCACAGTGGCTGGGAGGAAGGGAGTCACGATTTGGGAGTTTATGGAGGCTGTTTATGTGACTTGAATGCCCATAAACGTTTTTTGGAAATGATTTTTCTCTCCCAGGGTTGATTCCCCAATTCCCATTTCATTTTTTGTTGCCTACGTTGTTTTGCATCTAATGGAAACCCCATTCTGGACATCCCATTGTAAAAATGTTTCCCTTCATACCCAACACTTGTGATTTTGTTGTAATGTACATGTCTATTTTGGTTTGAACCTGTGAGCAAGAAATGTGGAGTGGAAGTGAACCGGAATTGGCTTGATAAACCTAGTGAGGAAGGTAGCCTCTCAAGAAGATCAAAAGGACTAGTTACTCTTCTATGCATACCCGGAAGAACACTAGAATGAGAGGCATGGCCTGAGGGACTATGCAGTAGTGAAGGGAATACTTCCTTATTCCCGGTGTGTAGGTATTGTGGGGATCAGTCTAGATAGATCTTGTAGAGGGCATCCATATCTCTGTGGTTGAGCTCACTAGCTTAGCAATTCTTCCTTTCCATTGCCTTAGCAACCTGATAAACCCAACTGTGGATTGGCTTGGCTGATTTTGGTGTATTTTGGCTATGTGTGAGTCTGTTGTTCCCTTTTTCCTTGTAGAAATCATGCCTAGCTTGGGGGTGGCCGTTGTGTTGAGAGATTGATGAGCACAAATGGCCTATTGTTGGGTGGAAGGTTGTAGTTTCTTATCAAGTTGCTCAGGGCTACTTCGTTTCAAGATAAGTACTCTCTTTTATAAATTATGCAATGTCTTTATTTAATGGCTGTCATGAAAATCTTTAATATATGTTAGATATGTAGATGATTTTAATTCCGTTGTGTTTAATTACAATATGCATATGTATATGTCTTTTATTATCAATGAGTTTTTACTTAATGGATATGGGGCTATATGCCCATTTTCAGTGCCATGTTCTCTCTCTGGCTCGGTCTGATGGGAGGGGACTTGACATGTAATATATTCCATCACATATATATGATCATGATAAAAGTTATCTTTGTTCCTGTCATAATTTTATTGTTAATTCATTAGTAAAATTAATACGGATCAAATATGTTTCATTAATATTATTTGAATGTTATATTAACTTGTTTTTTATTTTAATTTGTTGTAGCTTGATAGCTGAATTTTTGTTTCCACCATCGAATATTTTACACCACACATAACGAGATTTATTTTCCATCGTGAAAGAAATTGGAATGTAGTAAGAAGCAATTGATGCATGCCTCAATGACCATGTTATATATTATAATCAACATGAATTTGAAACAGAATGTCTGGAATGCCATATCAATAGTTATCGAATAGATCAAGTAACAAAAAAGGTGCCTTGCAAGGTTCTTCATTATATTCCCATTATTCCATGTTTGAAATTACTATTCAGGTGCAAAAACATAGCGCAATTTATGGATTACCATGAACGGAACAAAAGTCAAGATGACATTATTTGAATGTCTGCAGATGGTTCTGCATTTAGAGTTATGGAGGGAAATTGCCTCACTTTAAAGAAGAACCTCTTAATGTTAGGATTTCTTTAGCATAAAATGGTATCAATCCATTTGCAGATAGGAGATCTATTTACTTCGTGTGGCCTATTTTTGATATCAACAATAACATTCCTCCATGGTTGTCAATAAAGAGGGAGAAAATAATGTTGGCAATGATTATTCGAGGTATGTGTCTAGAACAATTTTTCTCTAATGTAGTGGCATCTCATTAGTTGTATTTTGTTGCATAATGTCATATATATAATTTTTAATTTGCTTTTTTGTATTATTTATATATCTAAATGGTTGTAATAATTATATATTTTATATGTTCAAATCAATCAGGTAATACCAAGTTAAAGATATGAATGTATATATTGAACCTCTTGATGACGAGCTACTAAAGCTATGGAATGTCATCACTATGTATGATGTACTATCTAGACCAATATGACAAAGGAAAATTCAATTCCATGAAATGCTTGTATGGACAGTACATGATGCGCCAGGGTTAACCCATTTTTGCGGCTTGTAATTATAAGTTCCATTTTAATTGTATTTAATTTTATGAACTAGTTGATATATTATGCATGCAGGTTTTTTTAAATAATCCATTCATTTTATATATAATTATAATTGACACAGTTAATCCATCTCTTTATGTAGGTCTTCAAATAAAGGGAAAATTTGCATGTCCAGTTTGTGGTCCTAATATCAAATCTCATCATTCAAGAAGTTTAGGAAAGGAGGTGTTTGATGAGTATAGGCACTTCCTCTCTAAGAATTATAGGTATCTAACTACTAAAAAAAAAATATATTCAATGGTAAGCAAGAGACTGCATTAAAAACGCAGAGAATCACACCTAATCTATGGAAGTTGCAATATAATAGAAATATTCAAGGTACATATGGTTCAAATTGTCTATCTATCATCGTATATAAAATGTTATGAATTTTTTTTTACTGTGTGTTGTTTACTATAATTGAAATTCATTTATGTAATTTGTATATAAAATATGATTGTGATCATTAAGGCATTACTGGGCTTCCACGAGGAATGAAAAGTTATCCTAAACAATTGAGTAGGTTGCCCTACTATGAGCACCTACTCTTTTTTTTTGTAAGTTAGATAGATCCTTGTATTGCTATTATACAAATGTACAGCAAACAGGGTCCTTTCATGGGTGATAAAAAATACACAGACCAAAGTTTCAGGAGTTTATAGGGCCCTCTCATAATTGAGAAAACAGACCCAAATCCAAAAACAACAAAGTTTTCCATCAGGAAGTCAAGAAACAAAAACTAAACATCATTGGAGCTTCCTAGTTTTTAGAATGCTGAAAAAACTTATCTAAAACTAGTCTATGAGTCCAAACCCATCAGGTCAGCAGGAAGACTGGTTTTCCTAGCAATCTTGATGCCGATTCGGTGAGATATCATCTTCTGATTCTGGAGAATTTGCTTGAGCATCATAACCATCTAGTCTTGCTACAAGAGAATCTCCACTTGTGCTTCCCCTCTGTCATCCAACGTCTTTCCAAGCACCCACTTCTGCAGCCAGTGGTAGTCCAAGGTTCGTTGATACAAGGTGGTGCGGCCCCTTGTATTCCTCGGGTCCGAGACCAAGGCTTCGAACTCCTCTTTGATTTCACTGTCTTGAAGGAAATCCCCCAAAACCTGGGCATCATCCTCAGCCTCCTTAATTTCCTCTTGTATTTTCAATGGGATTTCCTCAAAGCGGCATGCTTTCCCTGTTAAATTTTCAGAATTTACTTCAATCTGATCTAGGATCTTAACTGAGAGAACAACATGTATAGCATATCGACAGCATATCAATCATGGAGACAATAATGCAAGCACACAAGAGACACAAAGATTTACTTGGGGAAAACCATAAAGGTGAAAAACCCCAATAACTTCCTCAGAGATAGATAGAGCAATGATACAACCAACCATAAGAGATAGACACAACCTAGCAGCAGATCCTCCTCCTCCATAAGTGCGCCACTCCTCCTTGAGTGCATGAGTGAGAAGTGAGTGAGCAAATAGAGTGCCTCCCGCACTCTATTTATACTTGACTTGACTTGCCTTTTTACCTAACTCATGTAGGCTCGAACTTAACCACACAATATAATGCTGACTGGGCTGACCCCCAATAGGGTGGTCTAATAACCCTTTGACCCACATGGCAAACCCCCAATAGGGTGGTCTAATAACCCTTCGACCCACATGACTTATACAGGGCCGACCCCAACAAGGTGGTCTAATAACCCATCAAGTATAAGTTACGACACTTACAATATAAATGACGACACTTCCGTATAGAGGAATAATACCATCTTTATAGGAGTACATACAACATACATATATGAAATACATTCTGAATTTACATATACATCAACACTCCCTCTTAACTAGGAAGGTATTTCTCAGCACAGTTCTTCTAGCACAAGTCATCTTCTCTGGATCATCGTCACTGGATAATCGTCATCGATTCATCATCATCGTCACTGCTGCTGCTATCTCAATCAATCTCTGAATCTACTCGTCATAGGAAGTTCTACAGAGCTAGTCCTTTTTCATACTGGATGTAGGCCCACCACCTACAGGTCTTTGTTATCACTGGCCATACTGTGGAATCCTCAGGACTTATTACGTGCGTCACAAAACCTCGAAAGAGCATCCCAGGCTGTTACGGGTACACAACTCCGACCTGTAGGATCTCCCAAGGCGCTATTACATGTGACCCCACCAAAAAACCTCAAAAGAGCATCCCAGGATGTTACGGGTACACAACTCCAACCTGAAGGATCTCCCAGGGCACAAATTACATGTGGTCACCACAAAACCTAGCAAGAGCATCTCAGGATGTTACGGGTACACAAATCCGACCTGAAATCTCCTAGGGCACAAATTACATGTGGTCATGGCAAAACCTCGAAAGAGCATCTCAGGATGTTACGGGTACACAACTCCGACCTGAAATCTCCCAGGGCCCAAATTACATGCCATAGGACAAAACCTCACAAGAGCATCCCAGGATGTTATGGGTACACAACTCCGACCTGAAAGATCACCCAGGGCACAAATTACATGTCCTCCCAGAGCAATGTCTCGAAAGAGCATCCCAGGCTGTTATGGGTACACAAATCCGACCTATAGGATCTCCCAGACATGCTCATATGCACAACCTGATCCATGGCCACAGAGTATCAACCTGATACTCACCATACATCATCCTGATGTACTCATGATCGTCCTGATCATCATCACTGCAACGTCCTGCTGCATGTCATCTGGAGAAACATCCTAAAGCTCATCATCCATGATCATCCTGATCATCACTGCAACATCCTGCTACATGATCCACCTGATGCATACCAAGTATCTACCTGATACATATCATCATACATGATCCTCCTGATCATACAATGTATCCACCTGATACATGATACATATCACCATACATGATCCACTTGATCATACAATGTATCCACCTGATACATATACAGATACATGGTCCAAGCATCCAACATGATGCATATACAAAATACATACACATGATCCAACTGATCATATCCAGCATCCAATATGATGCATACATACATAAATGATCCAACTGATCATATCCAGCATCCAACATGATGCATACATACATAAATGATCCAACTGATCATATCCAGCATCCAACATGATGCATACATACATAAATGATCCAACTGATCATATCTAACATCCAACATGATGCGTACATACATAAATGATCCAACTGATCATATCCAGTATCCAACAAGATGCGTACATACATACATAAAAATGATCCAACTGATCATATCGAAGCAAAAACCAGAACATCATCCTGATGCTCATCATCCAGCGCTTTTATCCACAACCATGTGAAGGATCCTCCTTCCAACATGCTTGGAATGGCTTCAGCAAATGTGTCCATCACTTCTTCCTCGAAGTTTCCTCGATCTGAAGAACGCCAAGCCTCTCTCTGAAGTACTCAAACTTCAACCTAGCTAGTGGCTTCGTTAGAACATCTGCAATCTGCTCGTCTGTCGCAACATACAGGAGCTTCACAGCTCCTCTCTGCACCATATCCCTGATATAGTGTTACTTGATCTCTATGTGTTTCGACCTGTCATGAAACACTGGGTTCTCGGACAGCTTCACACAACTCTGGTTATCACAGAAGATGCTAGTAGCCTCCAACGGGAGATCAAATAGCTCATACAGTATCTTTCGTAGCCATACTGCCTCACAACTAGCTGAACAGGCTCCAACATATTCTGCCTCAGCTGTACTCAGTGCTACGCAGGACTGCTTCCTGCTGAACCAAGAGATCACACCTGATCCCATACTGAAGCAGCATCCAGATGTGTGCTTCCTATCTGCAGCACTGCCAGCCCAATCTGAATCAACATAACCCTGCCGGTTAAACTTTTGATTCGCATCATACTTGAGCCCATAATCCACTGTACCCTTCAGGTACCTCGAAACATGCTCTACAGCAACCAGGTGAACACTCCTCGGATCCATTAGGAACTGGCTCAATGTGTTCATAGCAAAGAAAATGTCTGGTCTCGTGTTCGTCAGGTACATCAAGGACCCAATCATCTGACGATACATAGAGACATCAACTGGCTCAGATGAAGCATCACATAGAAGCTTCAGATTTGATGCCATAGGTGTGGCCATGGCCTTGTAGTCCATCATCCCGAACCTCTTCAGGATCTCTACTGCATACTTCCCTTGTCCAAGGAAGATTCCATCACTCTGCCACACCTCCATGCCAAAAACAAATAGTGCATCAACCCCAAGTTCTTCATCTCTAACTCGGCAGTAAGATTCCGTTGCATGTCGGAAATCAATCTATCTTCACCTGTAACAAACAGGTTATCCGCATACAACTATTCAAGAAAGCTGTCTTGAAATCCATCTAGTGTATCTTCTATTTCATCACTTTCATATTTCTCTATGCTGTCATCTGCAGCATGCTTGATCTTGATAGATCCATATGGAAGTCATAACAAACTTCCCTTCAAGTCTTGGGACTGCATCCCAAACATCATTCTTCATGATCGACGGATCATGGCATTCCATTTCTTCATCCCAGATCCTGGGAACTTCAATATCTTCAATATTTTCAATATATATCTTTGTTGCTAGAACAAATCTTGTAGTCCTTTTGTAGGTGAAGATATACGGTCTTTCCTACAAAACAAGTTAAATTGCATGATTAGAAACATCTCATAATTTTCAGAACAAATTCTTACACATAAAGAAATATGTCATACAGTCATGCAATTATCTTAGCCAAGGCTTCAATACAACATTTATCCATATCCCGTAACTTTCTAGATGCCTTCCAATCTCTACCAGAACATCGTTAAGAGTGTGCACAACTCCCAACATGTCAGCAAAGAGGTTTCATTCTAGATAAGTAGCGATGGAATGTTGTACAGTGCCATAGGCTACTTACCCATGCATACTAGTAGTATAATGTTCATCAATGCAATTATTCTAATGTGCATAATACACAACCTAATTCTAGGAACATCAGTATATACATCATTGAACAGTATTATTTAAACAAGCACATATGCAAGAAATGATAATTAAAAATACTTATCTTTGTTTGGTTACTGCGTGGACTCCCTCTGAGTCTTTGCTTCCTTGTAGGAGCTGCTGAAGTAGCTTCTTCTACACCTTTTTGTTATGGAATGTAGAAAGATGGTCAACTCCCTTTGAATATCTGCATCCTTACAGAAACTACTGAAGTGTGCTCGTTTGCTTTCTTGCAGGAACAACTAGAGTTTGCTCCCTCTTGATCTTTGCTTCCTGAATTACCTGTTCTTGAGCTCATATTCATCCTTGGTCCCTATGCATGCTTATTAGTATCATGATTGTGTTATCCTTGTGAACTCATATAAAATCATACATTCATTAGTATACTATTAAAACACAATAATCTCAAGCATGTATACTCATGATCATTTCAAACAGAAATAATAAGCATTAGCATTCAAGGTTTATGTAGGATTCTTATCGTTAGTCAAATCATAAGAAACATAACATGTCTAAACCTATAATTACTCAAACCTATGACTCTTTAGTTGAATCATCAATCAAGATAAGAGATATAATATGCATAAAACCTGTGATTATTCAAACCTATACCTTCATGATTCTTCTGGTTAGTCATATCATTAATTATGGGAAGAAATATAATATGCATACAGCCATGACTTATTCAAACCTACGACTTCATGAATAATCATTATCAAACAACACAACAGTATAAGATCCTAACACAAGGTAGGATTCTATCTTGATATAGGAAAAACATACCTGGATTAGCATGCTAGCTATTTATGTCTAACATACTCACATGATGTCTTCTTGTTCTTATTCAATGACTTGTATATCTCATAGGTTAACTATTACAAAATCAAGTTATACATACCTCGTAAATGGATCTTCTATGAGATCCATGACAATGGATGAATGTTTGTCCTCATGTCATCATGATCATATGTTCTTGGACCAGAACATGATTTGTTTTTCTTGGTGTACCTTTCATGTTAGTAGACAACATAAACCTCATACAACACCAAAATGCATTAGTACAATCATAAGTGTCAACACCCTAACCAATGAATATCTTCTATCATGCATTCATAATTTTGTTAAGGTGATACGACAAATATAAAATCAAAATTGTACTAACCGTAATAACATGAAGACAAACATACCATAAACTTAATCATGGACAAATATCGAAACATACCTCGATGAGTCATACCTGTCGAGATCGCTTGTAATCTTCTTATGTAAGGCCTTAGCCTCATCTCCCTCTGAAACAGGAACTTCTTCACTCATGCAGATGATCAATCCATCTTCTTCTAGGATTAACCCAATCCACTTGATTTGCAAGAACTGGACCTGGAGTTGGATATGGGTTTGTTAGAGAAACCCCAAAAATTCAAAATTTGAATTTCAAACTTCTAAAAGGATAGAAATATGCACCTTGATGAGCTGATCAAACTGGTATATTCAGAATTTGAAAACTGCAAAGTTTCACTCCTCAATTTTGCCTTTGAAACTTCCGGATTCACTGGACGTGACCCTAAACTGGGGTTTGATGAAGCCCACTCTTCTGCCCAATCAAAAGGTTTTATCCAAAGCTCTAAGCTTCTATTTTTCTGAGGAGCTTCCAGCCATGGTCACAGATTTCAAAAATTTCCATTTTTACAGAAGCCCTAATTTTCCACTTTTCTGATCAAAGTCCCGAACTAGGGTTTGATCAAGCCCGACCTTCTTCCCAACCAAAAATTTTGATCTTGGTCTCTAAATTTTTATTTTGATGAGTAGCATCCAGCCGTGGTCTCCGATTACAAAAATTCCAACTTTCTTCAAAGCCCTAAATTCTGGAAGCCATGAATGAAGGTACTAAAAAATAATTCTGTTTTGACAGAAATATGTACCTGATTGTTTCTGGTGTAACTCCAAACTTTTTGATCCACAGGGTTTGAAAAAGGTTTTTGAGATAGCCTGACCTGTTATCTTTCCATCCTGATAGGTCTAACCTCAATTGGATTCTCTGAGAGAGAGTTATGCCAAATGTCGCAACGTGACCTGTTTTGGGATAAAACAGGAGAGCGAACTTGTACGGCGTGCCACGTGTCACTGTTTGAACTTCGACCTCTGAAAAGGTTTCCTGAGATATCTCGGCCTGTTATCTTTCCATCCAGATAGGTCTGACCTCAATTCGAATTTCTGAGAGAGAGTTATGCCAAGTGTCGCACGTGACCTATTTATGGGATAATACAGGAGAGCGAACTTGTACAGCGTGCCACGTGTCACTGGTGAAACTTCGGCCTCTGACAAAGTTTTCTGAGATAGTATATTCTGTGTACTACCTGCCACATTTTACGAAATTTCATTTGGAGCTTCCTATCCCATGTTATGACCTTTTTCCCAAGGTCACCTGATTTTGACTCAGATCTAGAAGAGGCAGAAACCCTATATTGTACAGATCATAAATCACAAAGTACAACGAATTAGAGGTTTTCCTTTGGACACAAGGTACATTGGGATCTTATCTTCGTCCTGTAATAATTTCAGATCCAAAAATTTTTCCAAAACGGATTTATAGCGAAAGTTCTACGATGACTGGTTTTTTCTATATCAAGCCCTAGCATCGTAAGTGCAACAAGTGTCATACATGCCATATCATGCCTTCTTTCAGGCTAGCTCTGATACCATGTTAAATTTTCAGAATTTACTTCAATCTCATCTAGGATCTTAACTGAGAGAACAACATGTACATCATATCTACAGCATATCAATCATGGAGACAATAATGCAAGCACACAAGAGACACAAAGATTTACTTGGGGAAAACCATAAAGGTGAAAAACCCCAATAACTTCCTCAGAGATAGATAGAGCAATGATACAACCAACCATAAGAGATAGACACAACCTAGCAGTAGATCCTCCTCCTCCATAAGTGCGCCACTCCTCCTTGAGTGCATGAGTGAGAAGTGAGTGAGCAAATAGAGTGCCTCCCGCACTCTATTTATACTTGACTTGACTTGCCTTTTTACCTAACTCATGTAGGCTCGAACTTAACCACATAATATAATGCTGACTGGGCCGACCCCCAATAGGGTGGTCTAATAACCCTTTGACCCACATGGAAAACCCCCAATAGGGTGTTCTAATAACCCTTCGACCCACATGACTTATACAGGGCCGACCCCAACAAGGTGGTCTAATAACCCATCAAGTATAAGTTACGACACTTACAATATAAATGACGACACTTCCGTATAGAGGAATAATACCATCTCTATAGGAGTACATACAACATACATATATGAAATACATTCTGAAGTTACATATACATCAACATTCCCCACCACTCCATGCATGATTCTCACTAGTGGGCCAGGAGAGGGGCCAGTCGGTTTTGATTTAAGCCGAATTTAAGCACATTTTGCAAGCAACATTTCTGCAATAGCTACAATCAAACCCACAGACCAGCTTCCAGTGGAAAAAATTCCACAAACCCAGAGTCGCAATGCTATCCCATTACCAAGCATATAAACTCCTATGTCGTTTCTTGTTGTGTTGTTTGCCCCCAATGTTAACACTAAACATGAACACCGGTGTACCATTGCACTCATAACTTGCCACTGAAAGAGATTAAGTGCAAGAAGAAGCCCGCAGAGGGCCGTTTTCGCAACTCGAGGGATGATTTAAGGCTCCATGTGTGCTGTACTAATTACAAAGCCAAAGATGCATGGGAGTTTCTATTTGGTGTGTTCCTTTCCCATCCGATTGTCCTGTCAGTGGGACGGCCCACATTCATCACCCTCCACGGGGCTATGAGAACCTACTGCTAACACACAAAAATTGTTCACTAGCTCAACTCCCTAGTCACATAACCCATTTTCCCACTTTTCCTACGTTTTTGTCCCCCAAAACCCCAAAAAACCACAAATTGGTAACCAAGTGGGAAAAAATTCATTATTTCCCTCCTCAATTAATGAAAATCCTCCAAACAAAGATAAAATACCATAAAAGGCGTCAAAATCCCCCCCAAAAAAGAAGAAGGAAAAAGTCAAGATAAAATTAAAAAAAGAGGGAAAACTCAAAATACCACTAGCCAATACTATTGGTTTTCCAAAACCATGGGTCAATACTCCACCACCCAAAATGACTATGAAAAGCTGGTAGAGGCCCCCCATTTTCAATACATTCGTAATCACTCTTCATACCTTTATGCTGACAAATTTCCTACAACACTCTAGCCTACCCTTTCAAGCTTTTGTGCCCATCTAGTTGAATCTTAGCCACTCATTGAGCATTTGGAGAAGATCAAGGAACTCTAGAGACATAGCGCGGTACTATTTGTACTACTGCAAGGGCCCCCATCACCTCATCTTCTAAGATAACCATTACTGCAAACCCTTGTTTTCCATATAATAATAAATAAATAAAACACAATTTTCATTCATGGGTTCCTGTTGATCTATCATTTTATTGCAGTATTTAGATTTATTTTATGCTTGTTATTTGCACATATATTTTTCTTATTATCTAGTTTTTGTCTATTGTTATGAATTGCTACTAAGGGTTGTTGAATCCTTAGTAGGTTCTCTTTAGCACGAGCTGGTGTGAAAACGATAGCTATAGTTTTGGCGACTCCCACCGGGTTTGATCTTTGCAGATCTGTGATTTCTTTGACCACCCTTACCCAATATTTTTCATTTTATCTAGCATGGTTTGTTTTATTTTTGGAAGATCTATTGATCTAGGCTGTGATCCCTGCCAAATATCTCTATTTCAAGTCAGATCTATGCCCTACCTTCATTTTGTTTGAATTTTGAGGGTGATTTTGTAACGGATATAGCGTTCATGCTATTGACTGTAAATGTGACATATAGTAGTTCAAATAAAACCCTTAGAAATTTCTGATCCAATGGAATTTGTCTAGTTGAAATATGATTATCCAGTAGAAAGATATCCTCGCTACAGTATTTATGTCCGCGCGGAAAAGTCTTGAAAAAAGTACAGATTTGAAACGAAGATATCTTTGCTTCCTAGAATCGGTTTTGACTGATTTTTTTTTTCAAATCATGTTTTTGTCGAGAAGAATTAGTATCTATATTATGTTTTTGAAAATTCTACATAGAATGTTACAAAAATTAGTCTAAGTTTCATTGCACCATTTGCATGCATTTTTGTTTTCTTCCAGCAATTAGTTTTTACATTTGAAAAACAAAAGGTTAAAGTTTTTATTTCAGTCTCAGTTGTTTATTTCAACATTTACTATCTGGGGATATTGGTTTCAAACCACTTGTGCACACACTCTCCCCATAATTCAAGAGAGACTTAAAATTGGATTAATTAAACTCAGTTTAACCTCCCTTTATGAGCACAAAAACAATTTTGTAGCTATGTAGGACATTGGGGTTAGGCATCCAAAAAACACCACCTTTTTCATTCACATTTGAGACATAGTTATTTTCCATTAGGGATCCAAAATCCCCTATTACTTATTGGTATGGTTGACATTGATTTTTCAGAGGGACTCTCCCTTAGGAGGAAAAGTAGCAAGATTGGTTCTAGAATTCCAAGTGGATGTTGCATTCCATTCTGTACTAAAGAAGACCAACTCGTTGTTCTCGTCGTGCATACTGGCGCCCATATCGGATGTGCAACGGATAAAGAACTGAAGCTGTGGGACACCTTTTTGGACATACCATGAATGGGGTAGCTTAGTTTCCATTCATCTAGGAATATTTAACTGGAGTCCCTCTCGGTAGAGGGATATGCTTTATCCATTTGGTTCGACATTTCGTATTGCTTGACTATGTATTTCATCACCCTTTAGGGGAAATGACTTTTGTGAGCTTCCATATCTCTTAGATAGGTGTTTGCATGGTCTTATACCCCCATTCGATTAGTGAGTCTGCCTTTTTAATTCTAGGAGTGTTGCTTATTGGTATTCTAACCATTTCATTGATCGATCCGCTTGTTGTAGAACATTGTTCCAATAAGTTTTTCGAGCATTGTTGTTGGCCTGGGTGCCCTCTTTTTTTAGCTCTCCTTTTGCACACATGGTTGCACTAGGATTTTTTAGCATTTTATTCACCACATCTCCTCAACACTTTTACACCTATCACCATTCATTCACTGAGACAATCTCGTCTCCTATGGGGACTATCCCTGCAGCACAGTCCACTTGTCCCCACTCATCAGAGATGCACATCATCATCGTCGGATCTTCATCCTGATGCCCCTTATTTTAATTCTGACTTTGATTCAAATTTACCCATATACACATCTCCGTCTAGCCCCATGGTTGGCATGAACACCAACCCCTTTTATGAAGATATTTTTGGTGGTGGTTCCACTCCTAACCGAACCACCACTTCAGCATCCATCCTTGCTATGCCATCTACATGACCTACACCTAGAATTTTAGTCAATCCCTCCATACCCACCAGTAGCGGATCTATTTCAACCACCATCCCTTTGGTCACCAGTAGTACACCTGGGGGCATAGGCCCTTTCTACACGATCCTATCACCATTTACCAATGGTCCCTCGATCCTTGTTAATCCTCATGCCACTGACCCACCCCTCGGTGAAGTTAGCCCCATGATCACCGCCATGGATCGCACGTGGGCCGCTTTGACTATGTCACATCCTCTTACAAGTTTTTCATTCATGACTAGTCTCAACCTCCCTAATATGACCCGATTGACCAATGGTCCAATTTGACATGATCCCACATGGTCTCCCATGCCTACCAAACTCCCTTTGAACATCCCAAATTTTGAAGGGAAGGGTGGTGAGGACCCGTGAAACTATATCATGCCCTTCCACTTATGGTCTTCCTCTAACTCCATAGTGGATGAATCGATACGCCTACGCCTTTTACAATGGACCCTCACTAGCTTTGAAGCTAAGTGGTATATTGAACAACCACATGGGACACATTCCACTTTTACATCCCTTGCTTCGAATTATCTGCAGTTCTTCTAGTTACATGTCCATTATGACGTTGGTGTTGAGATTTTACTATCTTGCAGACAAAACACGGCTACCCATATCATTGAGCATATTCATGAATGTAATGTTCCCACCTGCTGACCCAATGCAAGGCAAGGAACATGGCACTAAAATATGGGCATTTCATAAAACTCAGCCCACTAATTAGAACCATAAGAATTTAAACATTGGTGTGCAGATACAGATTAGGCAATATGCACAGCGGAATTTAAATTTAATCCACACACACCATTCATGCTCATCTAGCATATCAAAATAATCATTAATTAAACATTGCAGAAGTAAATACATAGACATGAAAACACTTATCTTCATTTTGCAACTGCCCCAAGCAACTAGCTATGTCACTGCAACGTTCCACCCAACCATAGCCTCTTCGACAGCTTATAATGAGTCCGTCCGAAGGCCACCCCCGAGCTGGGCATGATTCCTTCAAAGAAAAGGGGACATTCACTCTCTCACAACCAATTAATCATTCCATCTAAGCCAAGCTAGCCCATAGCTGGGTTTATCAGGCTACAATTGAACCCTAGATGATTGCACTCAAGCTCAAGCCCAAGCCATGGATACCCATACCCATACCCAACATACTCTTCTCTCACATAGTAAGCACAAACAGGGGGCATGGATACACATTTTAAACAGTGGGATTTACAAATAAGATGGCCATGGGTTTTCTCAAAAATGTTCCCAACCAAAAACAGATTGTGGGATGGGGCAAACAACCACAGGGAGGAAAAACTATTTCTTCCCCAAATATCTCAGCCTTCAACAGCCCAAAACGGTCTCTATTGAACCCCCGTTCGATTTCCCTTTCTTCCCCACTAGTATACAACACAAAAACGCCCTTCTCTACTGGGAAAATGAAGAAAAACGCAGCAAACATGCCTAGAAAACGCCCAGGTAGCTCTAAACTCGTGAGCGAGAAAGAATGATCATAGATCATGGCTTGGGGGAGAAATTCATGGCTCTTTTCTTACCCAAGGAGACAAACATGTTTTTCCATAAAGGGTGGCTTTCCCATACCCGAATTTGGACAGCCATACCTCTCCATTCCCAAGGCATTAACTACCTCGACCAACTCTTGGGAGAAATCAATGGTTGGGTACAAAAGTCAACATGGGTAGTTGAGGGTTTGATGGGTTCTCTCATTGACACATGGCTTGAACTGATTGGCTTAATGGTTTGAATGTTTTCCCTCCCAAATCCTTGGGAAATCATGCCCCCATCTCTTTGTTGCATTGCATAGCTAGTTGTGGGTATTTTTATTAAAATGCATATTACATGATATTTGAATTTCCAATGTGCATTGCTAGCACGCAAACCATATGCATCACTAAATCAATGGTGGGGCCTTGGCCTTGAGCTCGTCACCATGATTTCATAACAATATTACATCAGTTATAATGTTAATGCCATGGGGTCAAACTAGGGACATTACATTCCCCTATGCTTGGAATAACACCATCCTCGATGTTCCAACACTTCGGACTATATACCCACTTTACACATGATTCAAAATTCAGAAAATGTGACAGGTCTGGCCTACGTTTCATCCCTTTACTTTGATCTTTCGGCACCAATTCCTTTGGCTTCCACAATCGTTCCTGCTGTCTTTGATCGACTATCTCTGTAGGTGGGTATTGCTCTACAACAATCCCTTTCCGTTATTCACCTTCCAGCTGATCTACAAGTCTGAAATTTCATGGATGCCATCTTCCTTGTTGTCCTGGCAACTATATGAGGAAGACTTCCAGACAAAACAAATATCTTTTGGCCTGCTGCCATGATCAATGTGCACAACTGGCTCTCGCTTTTCTCACTAGCAATCATTTGGCTAGTAACAACTGCAACAATGGTTTTCAATTTCTCACCTGTGAGAATCATCATGGCAATTCCTGTTAGGACAAGCATAACACAATGTTAAAATTAGTCAATTATTTGCCCAATTGACATGGAATGTCCATGTTTTACTCATGAGACTTCCACACATTTCATACTTTCCCACATACACATGAACTCATTCATGTTCATTCTTTCACAGGAAAATAACTATTTCAGCATTCATAATTCCTTTCAAGCAATTAAACACAATTGGTTTTCATTTATGACATGCACTCAACAATCCTTTGTTTCTAAGATGCATCAGTCAAAGGAAAGAGAAGAGTAAGATTTTTCCCCCTGTTTGTCTTGTTCCAATCCGGAGCCACACTATCACTGGTGGTTCTATGCTCCTTGGCCTATTTCACTTCAATGTGAATGCTTGACTTGCCCTTTCTTGGCTTTGACACTATAGTGTCTAAGGTCTATCTAATGCCTTTCAACTAGGGACCCTTCCCCATTGTTGCTTACAGAACCTTTGGCTGTTAGGACCCACAGAGTTTCACTAGAACCATCTTTCATTATTGCTCATACTGAGATCCTTAGGACAGTCATATGTCCACATGCATCCTCCAGATGCTTTCATAGTCCTTGCTTCCAGCAATACCTACCCTCAAACATTGAGTCAATTCACATGTTTAATGTATTTTCATAGGGTTTATCTCCAAATGAGAATTTAAGAAATTATAATTAAATCATATACACATGTATATTCATAAGCAAGAGTTGCAAGATAACCAAATACTTATCTTTATTGGATGTCTTCACTTTATCCCATAGGATCCTTCTTTGCTTTCCAAGCATTGGATTTCTCGTGAATACAATAATGAATGTTGGGCCAGCACGCAGGCTACTCCACAACCATTCGAACAAGCAATGCCAGGCCAGTACGCTGACTGGTTTTATCAATTGTTTAAGGGAATGTTTGGCCAGCACGCCGGCTGCTCCACAACATAAAGTGGTTAATGTCCCCACCAATGATTCTCTGAATTTACCAAAATTTTTATAGCACCCAACCAGTTACTCTCTGGCTTTACCAAGAATTTATAGCTCTCAACCAGTTACTCTCTGGATTTACCAAGCATTTATAGCTCTCAACCAGTTACTCTCTGGATTTACCAAGCATTTATAGCTCTCAACCAGTTACTCTCTGGCCTTACCAAGCATTTATAGCTCTTTCAGGGTCCTTGCTTCCTGTAATGGCCAAGGTTTCCAACAAAGAAACAACAGTGTATTAGCTTGGTTGCAATAAGACTCGTACCTAAAATCTTCATTATTCCAAACAAGAATTAAATGAAAATGAATACTTATCTGTATTGTTTGTTTCCTCGCTACTCCACAGGTTTCCTTCTCTGCTTTACAAGCCTCAGACCACTTGTGGGGTGGATGCTTGGCCAGCACACCTGCTGCTCCACAACATCATCCAAATAGGCAATGCCAAGCCAATACACTGATTGGATTTATCAGGCATCCCTAACATTAGTATGCTAAGCCAGTACACCGACTGGGTTTATCAAGCATTTCAAAAATCAGTATGCTAAGCCAGTACGCCGACTGGGTTTATCAAGCATTTAAAAAATCAGTATGCTAAGCCAGTACGCCGACTGGGTTTATCAAGAATTTCAAAAATCAGTATGCTAAGACAGTATGCCGACTGGGTTTATCAGGCATACAATAACCATTTCCAAGCCAGTTCTCTGACTGGGTTTGTCAGGAAATAACACCCTTCACCAATACCTCCACAACATGCAAATAACCAATGCCAAGCCAGTACACCGACTGGGTTTGTCAGGCATTAATTTAACAACATGCCAAGCCAGTTCACCGACTGAGTTTATCAGGCATCCAACAACCTTTCTCCACAACACCCAAATAACCAATGCCAAGCCAGTACACTGACTGGGTTTATCATGCATACAACAACCATTTCCAAGCCAGTACATCGACTGGGTTTATCAGGAAATATGAACAATATAATATGATTACGTGTCTCCTTCTCTTATGCAAACTAGTGGTTCCCTCTAGGAACTCCATAGGTGACTCACTTGACTACAGGCTAGCATGGCCCCACAATACCCACTCACAATACACAAGGATGATACCCCTTTTCTGCAATATAGCTCCTCGGGCCTATCCATCTCTTATAGTGTCCTTTAGTGTGAGCGTAGAAAGGCTACCACTGCCCATACAGTGCTCTTGAGCACCCTTTCTTCACTTTTCCTCTTACGTGCAACACCAACTTGCATCTATGTAAGCTGATAGCACAAGAAGGATAAGCAGGCTCATCGGTATTGCTACTCAAAAATTGTAATCATATTTCATATCATTCACGATCAAGTATTGAAACACCAGGAATGCGTCCATTCCCTTAGGGTGTAGTCAATATTGAAAACCTAACATAACCCATCACCCGAAAGGTATGCATCCCTTTCCAATGTGAGCCATGTAGGCCTTAGTCACACTCAAGCAGTCTGGAACAATAATGAAATAATAAAACATGCTCTGCATATTAAATCTAATAACCCGACATATATATCCTTAGTTAGGGTTACCGAGTACTCATTCGTTTCACAAATGTATATTTTCTTCATTTGCGAAGAATGGGGGCTCCCTTCTCCGAGTCAACAGTCCTTCGGTTTTCCACCCCAATATTTTCTCATGCCACAACCCACACATGCCTTCTTGGCATAATTTATTGTCTCACTCACATGCTTTACCAACATGCAGTTCAGCTGAGACATTATCAACATTTACAATGGCATTTCACCCGAAACCCATTTCCAAAGCATGGGATCCTTCCCATCTAGTTTGGCTTCTGCAGGCCATCACACATGGTCTTTCTGCAATGTGTCCTCTTGGCACACTTCATCAAATAGACAAACAGTCAGCAACATTTAGCAATAAGCCTCAAATATGATTGTTTCATAACCAATCAAATAACATTAATAATTAAATTCAACATGAATTTACAATTCTGTCTCCTATAGAAATTGATTTGCTTAGCAATGAGGCTATCCTCATATTGTTTGGATCTCGTAAGTGGTATCACTTTGTCCATTTGGGTTTCACCCTTGCTACCATACCTGAACATCCACCTACAACATGTCCTCCTGACACAATTCTATATAAGCCAAACAATCATTAGCAATTATAAGCAAATTCTCAAACCTGAAATTTGTAGCTCTGTTTTCCTACAGAAATTAGATTTGCAACTATGAGACTATTCTCATAAACTTAAATCAGGCAATTTTCAGATTTGTTTCATGCATAAATTTACAACCATGAGAACCTTCTCATAACCTTTGGCTTCTGCACATGGTAGATCTCGGTCTTTACTATGGACTTATCCTCATTGCCATACGCAAAATTTTTCTACTTGGAAGCTGAAACTTCAATCAGCCAAACATGTTGTGAGTATCTATGCACATAATCATTCATTGCCATAACAGTTACTGAAGTGATCTCAAAATTATAATACTCAAGAATTCAAACACCTTCAGCTGTTTAACATTTGAAATGTAATGAAACATATATACATTTCTATATATGCATCATTATCACAATAGAATTGCAAGACATAGTCACACTATCCATGCAACTTAAATAAATCGTAAATACTCATTATTTCACAGTCATATCATTCATACAACTATGTCCTTCCACAGAGCATTCTAGCAGCCCATCGATCATGATTTGGCTCTTCATGTACTTACTATTCTGCATTCATAACATCCCATGAAACGATCCTAGAATTATCATCAATTCATCATTTCATTCATTATTTATTTTGCAATAACATATGAATCATCCCTATGCATTCATACAATACATTGCAAGATTTATAAAATCTTTTAATGCACATCTACTCAATGCTACCTTGCATTGTTTCTTGAGTACTATGCATTCAAGCATATTATGATCGAAACATGACTATCTCATAAAACTTGCATTACCATAATCAGGACCACCAGTCCTCACTTGCTTTGGTTATTAGGCACATAACCAACATACACATGGCATGATATAAATTCATGTGAATGCATTGAGATTTCTAAATAGTCATAGGGTGTAAGGGTCATTTCCTTCACTTACCCACACCTCACCAAGCTTGGTAGGTTAACAGTCCCAATCGGTATTCCATATCACATGCAAACTAACTCAACATAGCTCAAACATAGTTGAAGATATCTTTCCAAATTCTCTCTCAACATTCATGCAATTTGGCACCAATAATTATTACCTGCATGGTTACCATTAACATCGCCTGATGTTACCTGATCAGTTGGCCTCTTACCAAGGCTGCTCAGTCCTTTTGCCAACTTTATGATCATAGATTTGTTGCACCATCCTTTCTGCATAAGGTTGTTGGCTTCATGCAACAACATCCTCAACACATTTAGCCATGCTCTTTGTTATCTTTGGTCCTACAACCAATACCAACATCAATAGTGATTATCAAGCACAATATTCTCCATTAGTGGTTCATTGCATATGCAGACTTCATTATTCTACCAATATGCAATATCCCATTTATGCACAAGCATTTCCATATGCACTATGCAATGTTTGTTAAGGTGCCATCTAGTGCATATACATCTATGTAATCCCTTACATTTTTAACATTTTTATGCCATATGACAATTTCATAATTATAAGTACGATAACAAATAGGGGTTTAAAGAATTCTTCCCTTTTCGATCCCTCATTGTAACATGGAATTCCTCTTCCATATCATGCAATTGTAAAAATTGCCCATATTGACAACAAAATTTGTTTGTCAAAACAGACGCTGGCACTCTTCTGCACTAAATATCTATGATATATGTAGACCTCATTTAAACTCTGCTCATGCATCATTGTTCCCTGCTGAACAAGCTTTCCAATTTCTATCTTCATGCTCCGTTCCCACATCAGGTGCAGAAACTACATCTCTTCAAAAATGACAACTTTCACTCCAATTCTGCACATTTTACACAGTTGCATTTTGGTCCAGAATGCCAACTTTAGCCACCTGCGGAAGAAAATCTATGAGGAATCACAAAAACTTATCTATCGGGAGAAGTTATTCCATATAACAAGAAACACTCAGCAATTCACGGATTTCAATTCCGATGCACCATTCATCTTCTATGAATTTATGAGTTTTACTACTTCTCACTTTTCACATTTTTCCAAAATGCCAAATTTTGGGCCAAAAATGGCTATCTCCCAAATGGTGCATTTCTGGGAAATCTTCGTCTAATGGAAACTGTCCATCTTAATAAGAACATGAAATGTCTAGTTCAATAATTTTTGGGATTCCCACATCTAGGGTCACTTTTACTGTCCACCAGCTTTTCAAAATCCCCAAAAAGTGGTCTGGAATAGTGCTTTTTGGCCTTCTTGCTCACCCCGACTTCACATCCCTTGGAGTTTGGCTCCGAGATTCTGAACTTAACATCGTGCCTGCTTCATGGCCACGCCTGATCAATTTCAGCTCAAACCAACCTTCCGGCAAGCCTCAGGACTCCATCCTTCAAAAGTCACTATTATCCATTTTCTATCAAATCGGAGTGTAATGGGCTCGGGGTCTTCACTGGTTCCTTCATGTCCTTCATCAATGGCCTCCAAGCCCCACAGGAATCATTCCATTATGAGCCCGAATGTTCCTTCTATCCAAAAATCAAGTTTTTGGGTCTTCACTGGTTTTTTTTTTAATCTTGCTGCCGTTGCGGGATGGTTCACTGAACGCTCCCGCAATTGCGGAGCCATTCAGTGAATGCTCCCACAGTTGCGGAGCGATTCGTTGAATTCTCCCGCATTTGCAGAGCCATTCGACGAATGCTCCCGTAGTTGTAGAGCCATTCGGCGAATGCTCTCGTTGCGGAGCCATTCGCGGAATGCTTCCGTTGCGGAGCGATTCAGCGAATGCTCCCGCAGTTGCAGAACCATTCGCGGAATGCTTCCGAAGTTTCGGAAGACACTAGGAAATTTTTTCTGCAGTTTCGGGGAGGTTCGCGGAAGCCTTCTGCAATTGTGGAACGATTCATGGAAGCCTTCCGTAGTTGCGGAATGATTTGCCGAAGTCTTCCGCAGTTACGGAACGATTCGATGAAGTCTTCCGCAGTTGCAGAACGATTCGCCGAAGTCTTCCGTAGTTTCAGAAGAGAATTCCTTTCGCAAATTTCGGAAGAGAATTCCTTCTGCAATTTCGGAAGAGAATTCCTTCCACAATTTCGGGGCGGTTTGTGGAACTCTTCCGCAAATTTCAGAATGATTTCCCGAACTCTTCCGCGTTGCGGAACGATTCGTGGAATCTTTCTGCAGTTTCGGGACAACTTCCCGAATTCTTCCCGAAACAGACTTAAACAAAATTTTCAAAAATACTTAAGAGCTTTTTTTTGAAATCTTCCCTTCTTTCAGTGATGACTGCTCAGTAGGAGGTAACTTTACCCCTGCAAACTATCTAACTTAGCCATGATTTCGCCCATAGAGGTCCAATGCTGCAACCAGCAGCTCTGATACCAAAATGTAATGTTCCCACCTGCTGACCCAATGCAAGGCAGGTAACATGGCACTAAAATCTGGGCATTTCATAAAACTCAGCCCACTAATTAGAATCATAAGAATTTAAACATTGGTGTGCAGATACAGATTAGGCAATATGCACAGTGGAATTTAAATTTAATCCACACACACCATTCATGCTCATCCAGCGTATCAAAATAATCATTAATTAAACATTGCAGAAGTAAATACATAGACATGAAAACACTTATCTTCATTTTGCAACTACCCCAAGCAACTAGCTATGTCGTTGCAACGTTCCACCCAACCATAGGCTCTTCGACAGCTTATACTAAGTCCGTCCAAAGGCCACCCCCGAGCTGGGCATGATTCCTTCAAGGAAAAGGGGACATTCACTCTCTCACAACCAATTAATCATTCCATCTGAGCCAAGCCAGTCCATAGCTGGGTTTATCAGGCTACAATTGAACCCTAGATGATTGCACTCAAGCTCAAGCCCAAGCCATGGATACCCATACCCATACCCAACATACTCTTCTCTCACATAGTAAGCACAAACAGGGGGCAGGGATACACATTTTAAACAGTGGGATTTACAAATAAGATGACCATGGGTTTTCTCAAAAACGTTCCCAACCAAAAACGGATTCTGGGATGGGGCAAACAACCACAGGGAGGAAAAGCAATTTATTCCCCAAATATCTCAGCCTTCAACAACCCAAAACGGTCTCTATTGAACCCCCGTTCGATTTCCCTTTCTTCCCCACTGGTATACAACACAAAAACGCCCTTCTCTACTGGGAAAATGAAGAAAAACGCAACAAACATGCCTGGAAAATGCCCAGGTAGCTCTAAACTCATGAGGGAGAAAGAATGATCATGGATCATGGCTTGGGGGAGAAATTCATGGCTCTTTTCTTTCCCAAGGAGACAAACACGTTTTTCCATAAAGGGTGGCTTGCCCATACTCGAATTTGGACAGCCATACCTCTCCATTCCCAAGGCATTAACTACCTCAACCAACTCTTGGGAGAAATCAATGGTTGGGTACAAAAGTCAACATGGGTAGATGAGGGTTTGATGGGTTCTCTCATTGACACATGGCTTGACCTGATTGGCTCAATGGTTTGAGTGTTTTCCCTCCCAATTCCTTGTGAAATCATGCCCCCATCTCTTTGTTGCATTGCATAGCTAGTTGTGGGTATTTTTATTAAAATGCATATTACATGATATTTGAATTTCCAATGTGCATTGCTAGCACGCAAACCATATGCATCACTAAATCGATGGGGGGGGCCTTGGCCTTGAGCTCCTCACCATGATTTCATAACAATATTACATCAGTTATAATTTTAATGCCATGGGGTCAAACTAGGGACATTAAAATTAATGGCGTAGATGACATAGTTTGTGTAAGATCAAGTTAGATGACCGTGTATTTTTAGATTGGTTCTTGAAATCTCTCATACAAGTTATCGCCAAGGATGTGGCATCCAAATGATCCCAAACCGAAGAAAAAGCCAAACTCAAATCCCAATATTTTGACCTCATCTATGCATAGTTGGGCTACCTCTACTCCATTTTACCTAATGATGCTCGCGGTTATTCCTCTAGGAAGGATGCGTCGGGGGCATCCCATGCTGCTGATGGCATTATTGGGCACGTTGCATCTTGTAACCAACCATATGTCCATATCCCCTCTGTCACTACCCCAGTGTATAACCCAACGCATCATAGCGCCATGAGTGGTCCCGAAATTTTGCATGCCACAACCCATTCAGGAGCAACACCTTCATATGTTCCCATGGCCCAAGCCCCTCATATACATGGACGTTCATGTCCGATGCATTTCTACAATCACACACTGCCAACATACCCCCCTTGCCACATCTCCTTCCTACTACCACCAACTAAATGTACCCACACCCACACAACCCCAAGGCCCTCTAGCTTATTACCCAACATGGGTTTCCCTAGCACCTGCCCAACCGCAGAACCCCAATGTTCCCCAAGGGAAAGTTTATGACCAAACAAACCAACAAAAAAACTAAACTGCGCAACAAAACCAACAAGGACAACAAAATAGGGGATAAGGTTGTAACCAAGGTAAAAACCAACCTCTAGATAGAGGCAGTCCACCACCAAACCCCCCAAACAATAATGGTGTTGCACCAGCTAACCAAAATCCCGATCGAACACCTCGGTAAAGAAAAAACCCCAACTTATGCACAAACCACCCATTCTCTATTTGCAATGTATATGGTCATTACATGCACAATTGTCCCCATTTCGAGTGAGCTCGTCAACTTTGAATTGATGACGCCCAACGACAAGGACATGCTACACCCACGACACCAACTAACCCCCCACATCCCAACACACAACCTATAGTGTTGTAGAATCCCCTACCCATGCAAAGGGTAGTAAGCACCCAAACTTCAGCTCCCACTCAAGGGTTTGTAGCACTACAACAACACGTTACCTATGCAACTCATGTAAACCAACATGTTGACACAGGTACCCACTAGCTTTTAATGATGTCTTCGGCTGATATCAACCTGCAAACCCTCTGTAACGAATATGGTTCCACCACAGAAACCATTCCTGCGGACAAGGATGCTAACACTCTTCCCATAGATCAGTCGTTATGCATACCCCCCACACCGTTCGAAGGGGACCCCAAAGCTCCTCACTTTCCTCTGCACCACATCAACAACAACCCCATTGCTTGTACTACACCCAATTTTAATATTGTGGATGACTTAGCCTATTCCCCTACTTCTATGTAAGCCCTTGAAGTTTTAAAGAACTACCCAGTGCAGTGAAAAACACTATTGTCCGTCATAGACTGCGATAGAGCCTTCTGACTCACAGATGATGGCATTTTACTTAGACCAATTTGAGCCATGCATTCCTTCCACATTATCCTTTCAAGTCTCTGTGTCTATTTGTAATCTTGTTATGCATCAATGCATCATCGATGAGGGTTCCTCTACATGCATTATGTCTACATTCGTGTGGGAGAAGCTCGGATCCCCTACTCTACAAACATCCACGATTTCATTATGAGCTTATGATGGTCGTTCATCCCAGCCACAAGGCCTTCTGGATAATTTTCCATTTCAATTAGCTGGAAAAACTATCCTGATTGACATCGAAGTTGTAAATGCACATCTCAACTACTACTTAATCCTAGGATGAAGTTACATGTACTCCATGAAGGCTGTCACGTCATCATTGTTCCACATCATGATGTTCCACCATGAGGTGCAAGTTGTCAAAATCGACCAGGTTACTCATTACGACCCGAACATGCCCGCTACTCCTAAGAATTTTCTCCCCATGGTTGAAAAAGTTGTTTTTCGTATGCCCACCTCTTTGGTTTCCACTATCACCCCTGAAATTTAGTCAGAGACTCCAATGGTCTCCACTTTTTGGTCTTTACCACCTCCCCCACTAGCCATTGAGATATCCGATTTGTGCACCATTTCATCAAGAAAATCGGTGTCTACCCCTCAACCATCATCGGTCCCTGGCCACATTGGATCCACACCAATTCACACAATATAATTATTGTTCGGTCCCTCAGGAGTAGTAAGTATTCCAGTGATGGCCATGCTGAATATCCCCAGGTTAACACTAGGACTACACATGTGGTACTTACCTTCTCCTAATCCTACTTCGACACCATAAGTCATCCTCCAACCGGTCCAACCAATCACCACTCTCAGTCATCCACCCCCTGGTGTGGCAACAACGTCTTCCTCCAACAACACTAGGGGTAGGGCCATAGATAGTCATACTGCACCACATACAAACAAACTCGTGAAACCCCCCCTACATTATGTGCACCTCCTAAGTGTTATTTGTGTGATGACTTGGCCCATGCTACCCATAATTGTCCACAACTACAAAAACCCCAAGAACACATGAAAACATTGGAATATGACCCCAATATTCTGGTTATCAAACTACAACCCACCTCGCACCTGCATAACAAATAATTGTGCTCCAACCACTGCTGCTCCATATGAGGAATCTACAGACACTACTCCCATCATTGTCCTGACTTAACTACGTATCGATGTTTTTGCTTGGTCATATATTGAGATGCCTAGTCTTGTTCCTGCCATTGTTGAGGACCACATCGATACTTGTCCTGTCATCCCACTCGTTTTCCAAAATCAATGACCCATTCACCCCTCCAAACTACCAGTGGTGAAGGCTGAAATTGAAAAATTACACCAAGCTACATTCATTTATCCCATTGCTTACACCACATGGGTGTCCAATCCTGTGCTGGTTAACAAACAATAGGGCACCATTCACGTTTGTACTGATTTTTGTCATCTTAATTTAGACTATCCCAAAGATAAATTTCCTACACCCTTCATTGGTCAGCTCATTGATGCATGTGCGGGTCATGAGATACTATCCTTCATGGATGATTTCTATGGCTACAATTGGATTCAAATTCACAAAGAAGATAAGTATAATACTTCCTTCACTACCCTGTGGGGTACCTTTGCCTATCGAGTCATGCTATTTGGTATTAAAAATACTGGTGCCACACTTCAGCAGGTCATGACCTTTTTCTTTCACGACTTAGTCCATATAATCCTTGTCTACTAGGACAACCTCACCGCTCGATCCAAGAAATGGTGCGACCATCTGGATGACCTCCAGTAAGTATTTTTGCATTGTCACAAGTACAACATTCCCCCGAACCCCCTCAAGTGTGTATTTTGCATTCTTGTAGACCAGTTGTTGGGTTTCATCATTTCCCTAAATGGGATCACTGCTGACCCTTTGAAGTCCAAGCCATTCTTAAACTCCCTTCACCACACACATTACGCCAATTACAAATCCTTCAAGGGAAATCTAACATTCTCTGGTGCTTCGTTCTGGACTATGCTGCAAAATTTCATGGTTCCCTTCACTTGCTTTAGACCACCTTCATACCCACATTCCTTTTGTTTGGGAAAAACAAGCACAAGTAACTTTTGAAGCACTCAAACAAGCATTTATTTCCACCCCTTCGATTTCACCTCTTCACTCGAAGGATTTCATCCTTTACGTTTCAGCATTGAAATATGTTTTTTTCTGACATGTTATTCCAAGAAGATATTGCATGACAAGAACATGTCATTTATTATGTTCGTAAGACATTATCTGTCCCAACACTACGCTACCCCCATGAGGATAAGTTGGCCCTTGTCGTCGTCTTCTTAGTTCAGAAAGTTCGCCACTACATCATGTTAAGCCGAACTACAGTCGGGGCAGATTCCAATCCTATGGTCTATCTCTTGATTCTCCGCCTCCTCCATAGCCGCGTGGCTAAATGGGTCATTATCTTCCAATAATATGACCTGACTTTGTCACACCAAAGAGTACCAAATCCCTCGTGTTTGTGCTAGAAATTGTCCCTAGACTACAGAGGAGCAAGCTAGCACAATCTCAACAACACAGGTATGAAATAGGGTTTTGTTTTTGTATTTTATTGGTTTGAGGGTTTCATTTACAAGAAAATAATCATTCATTTAAACAAATACAAAGTGACACAGGAACTAAATCATATAAGACATCAAAAAATGAGATATTTAATACTTCAAAGATTAAATATAAGCAACCACATTTATAAACACAACACTGGTTCATCTACAACACATGAGCACTCCATGAATAAGAATTTCAGCAAGGAATGAATTTACTAGCTGTATGATCAAACTGATCAGAAACAAAACACAGTGGATAAGATAATAATGGCTTATAGGTATATATTCCAATCTCAGTCTTTAAAAACTTACATAGGAGATATGTGCATAAGTCTGAAAATTTGTCCAAAGCTTTTCACTGTATAGTCTTTATTGACACAAAACTCCAACCCCTAAACTGTATGTTTGTCTTCCTTTTATCATTACAATAGTAGAGTAGTTTCATAACTACCTTCTAGTTCGAATTTTGAAGTAGTTACATCAGTTAGTTACACTCTAACTTGAATCTTTAAAGACAATTAACTAAAAATAGCAAATCAGACTTTGGGAAATTAGGCGAATTTTTGTAAAATTAGGTCTTAAAGATGCCTCCATATCTCTTGATTCACGACACCTGTCAGAAAAAAGAGAGAGTTTTTTTTAAATGAGTCCATGAAGAATAAAAAACTATATTGGTTTTAAAAAATTCCTGTCCAATTGATCGGAAGACGTGTCGAAAGTTTGTGAGTAAAACAGTAAATTATTAAACCTTTTAAACTCTGAAAAATAGGCCACAAAGATGAATTCGACTCTTCCAAACTAGGATAGATGTTATAAAACTAAGAGAGGTTTTTTTAACTGATTCTGTTGTGGAAAAAAACCTCTCTTGTTTTTCTCAAAATCCTTTCCACCACCTCTTAATATGCGCTCAATTTAAAAGACAAAAACAGGAAAAAATAGAGGAAAACTATGCATTTCTGCAACTCTTGTCCATATCTTCAGTTACACTTTGCAAATTTACAATCCTATTCTCCAACAATAGAATTAAGGAATAATTACTCCAAATCTATGTGTCTTTAGCTGAGAAAACTAAAATCCCCAAAGCGGAGTTCCTGGCCTCTCAAACCCCGATATTATGGAGTAGTAATCATCATAAATTCATGCATCTATCATCATGAGGCGAACAAGTGTCTAGAAGCTCCTCTTCCGTCATCAAATGTATCGGCTATGTCCTGCCATCATAGATCCACTAATATTCATAATTTTGGGATTCCTACAACATGCTAGTGTATAGAATTTTGGGGTTGCATGGCAGGAATCACTCAATGCACAATTTTGACAAATAAACTCAAATGTATAGATTAGACTTTGGATACAAGCTTTAGAAAATACTTAGGTAAGTATTTTAAAAGATTTGGAAATTAAATATAACCTACATAAGCCATTATGGGTAAAGCAATCAAAAGCATAACTATAAAATAGAAATTAGAAAACAATCAAAATGAATTTAAAAATCAAAATGAAATAAGATAAAAATAGAAAATAAAGTAAAAATATTAAAGACAAACACACAAAAACTACAGACAATTCTAGTGTTAACATCTGGCTCCGGCTGGTGGATGAAAGACTCCTTGCGAGGTTCCAAGATCATGTAGACCTTGTGCCTCATTCATTGGGCGATGGAGTCATTTGTATCTCATTCCCCAATCTGTTCCAAACTTGTAACCCTGTTCTTTTGACTCTTAAAAAGAAACTGAAACTGCTTATTCCAAACCATACTTGCACACTACAAACTGAAACTATGCTCAAGAGATGAGCTTATCTATGTTGATGTATATGTAGCTTTGGGATGTATTTCACCTATGTATATTGTACTCCTATAGAGATGGTATTATTCCTCTATACGGAAGTGTCACCATTTGTATTGACAAGTGTCGGAAGTGTCGTAACTTGCTATGATGGGTTATTAGACCACCAATTGTGGGGTCAGCCCTGATTAATGTAACCACGGGTTATTAGATTCTTCTAGAGAATTCGGACCTACTTGTTTATTAAGCAAGTCAGGATAAGTATAAATAGAGTGCAGAAGCACTCTATTTGATCATCTCATTATTCACTTCTACACTACTCGAAAAGTGGCGCACTAGTGAGGAAGGAGGAGTAGCTGCTAGGAGAAAACTATCTCTTGTACTTGGGTTGAATCATTGCTCTTTCTATCTCTGAGGAAGTTGTGGGGTTTTTCACCTTTATGGTTTTCCCCAATAAAACTCTGCGTGTCTATTGTCTCATGTGATTGCTTGGTGTGATTGATATGCATTGTTATACTTGATATGTTGTACATGTTATTCTCTCAGTAAAGATCCTAGAGTATATTGAATTAATGCTCAAAATCTAACAATTTATTTACAAATTGTTATAGGTCAAACTTGCACCTCTCCGTCCGTGATCACCCTGAGCTGCTGATCACACAAAAGGACAACTTGGATGGAGGAGCATGTTGACCTTGGATATCATGACAACTCATCCCATTTCCCGAGAATACTGAAAAACATACAAAAACATCATTTTGAAGTATGAGCGCTACTCTACTTAAAGAGACTAGCGCCCATACGCGACTCCAGTACATAATAGTAGCGCCCATATCAGTATATACGCTACTCTGTCTCATTAAAGTAGTGCTCACAATTTAAAACTAAATGAGCGCTATTGTTTAAACAATAGAGTAGCGCCCTATACGCTACTCCACTGTGTAATAGTCGCGTGTACCCTAAAAAATGATTAAAAAATATATTAATCCATCGAAGAGGATTAGTTGAAGACAGTTTCTTAACTTCCCCAACCTCCTCATCGACTGGAACTGCTTCCTTAAACCTATAAATTCCTAGAAGGCTAAGGGAGCAAGGTTAGAAGAAATTATGAATGCAAATACTTACTAAAGAAAGAGAGGATGAGTTAATGGAGAAACTGTTGCAGAAGACATTCAAACCAGAGCAGAGCCAGAGCCCAGGATCTAGTTGCAGGAGCCTGCTTCATTATCAGGTATATTTGTACTGCATACTATTTTGACAAATAAAGGTTGAAGTGTTTCCTTGTTCCAATCTGAAGGTGTTATCAAATGGCATTTTGAGTTGGATTCATTTTGGTCAATACTGGATATTCAACATAATCTTTGTTTATTTTATGATTTATATGTTGCCCAAAGTGTTTGAGGAAGGTATTGTTATTTCAGGTTTGCTGAAAGAAGGAAGATTTGAGAGCTGGACACAAGGCTGGGTCAAGGCTAGGATCAGACTCCAGTAAAAGGTATGTTCTCTAAATCTGTAATCTATTTCTTTTGCAAACACTTCTGTAAATGACATAAATACACTTACCTGTCACCCCAACCAAGTTGATAGTTTAGTTTCCTGACTATAGGGTAGAAATATCCGCCAACAGACTGGCGACCATACTGGGGAACTAAGTGTTTTGGCTTTAGGAAACCATTGTTGTTGGTTGTCTTCTCGGTTGATTTTGATTTCTTCGACTTGCTAAGAACCTTTTCAGGTATCTTTTGTCTTGGCTTGCCTGCTTTCATCAATTTCCATTCCCCCCAAGGTCAGTTTCCTAGCTTTTTAAAGATGAGCGCTACTATTTCATATACACAGTAGCGCCCATACGCTACTGTACTGTATATACAGTAGCGCCCGTTTTGGCATGGGCGCGAGTTGCTCTACTGCACAGTAGAGTATTTTTTCTGAAGCAGCCATTTTTTGATTTTTCTTGCTTTTGGCCCTTTGGAGATTTTCTGACTTTGTTGTAGGATTCTTAGGATGATTGCTTAAGGTTTGTAATCGTTGATTCAAGTCATAGAACCACTCTTTAAAGTTTTTCCATGTTTTAAACCATTTGTTGACCTTTGGATTTCTTTGAGACCTTTTTGACCTATTTGGAAGACCTAGTGGTGTTCGGTGACGAACATTTTCACTTGTTTTCAGACCCTGACTACTTTTGCCCATTTACAAACCTGTACACTCCCGTGTCTGTTGTTCGTGGTGAAGTTGTATGTTCTCTACTGTCCATGTCCTTTGTTTAGGGTTTTGGTCTTTGGTAGAGCTTTTAGGGTGTCTTCTTTGTGTCTAGTTTCATGTTTTTCCCGAGACTTTTTGTCTTTTGATGGTCACAAGTGCTTCTTTAACAGCTCCAGGCTAGTCTCCACCTCTCAGTTTTCTTCGTGTTAGCAGAACAGCCTGCTTATCTACATACTTGGCTTCGTGGTCTTGTTAGGGTTAAGCACTTTAGGTCAGTCCTTAGGTGTTTTCTCTCCTTGTTTTTCTTCCACTTAGTGTCCAAGTTTATAGGCTTTTTCCTGAGTAAAAAACCTGTAGATTAAGCCTTTCTCGAGTTAGATTTCGATAGCTGTAGGCTCAAGAACATTTGCCATACTTCCACTTTTGCATAAGAAGTTTATTTGGCTTTCCATTTTTTTTTTTTTTTTTTTTTTTTTTTTTTTTTTATATAGTTCTTTTTCGATCATTGAAAAAGCAAAAAAATTTGTGGTACTTTGAGCTAAATAGAACTTGTTTTGTCAACGCAAAATAGCTTAGTATATTTTGTTTAATTAAAAAAGAAAACAAAAAATTAGTAGGAAAGTTTGCTTAGATTTGCATTTTCGAAAAAGATAGATGAAAAAGTAAAAAATAAAAGAGTTTTGTTGTAAGAAATTTTGAATATATTTGCATTTAGTTTTCTTGTTATAACCACGTTCACACACTCACTATCCCCTTTGCGTAATAAAAGCCCTTAAAATTTATTAATAAAATGAACTAGAAACCTTTTCTTTTTTAGGGCACACTACACCAACTAGTCTTGGTTAGGGTCTTGGGTTTAAATCACCTTAAACCACCCAAGATCACACATTGCGCAATAATCGTAGTGAGATTATCTTTTAGGCAAATCCAGTACACTCAAAAATTGCCTGGGAGCATATGCAGTAGGTCAATGTGAGATCGGTTTGTGGGAATACCTCTCCTACTTTCTGATTGAGCATACGCCAGGATTGGATAGCGTATTGGGGACTCTTTCGAGTTTCGGGCTTAGCTACCCTGCCCACGCTTTCTGATTCGACCGGTGACTGTTCCCCCAGGATTTTTTGGTGTTTTGGTATCCTTAGTATCAGACTTTTAGGTTCTTACACAGGTGACAGCAGAGGGTATATCTGCTGTACCTAGGACAGACGCGGGAGGAAATCCCTTGCAGGTCTTTGGGAGGGCAGTTGGGTGATTCTAGCGCTTGCACCCTTAGTCATTGTATTGTGGACCCCGGGTAACTGTTCTTCATCCTTCGTTGATCTGTTCTGGGCCCTCATCATCCCAGACTCTTCTCCGGAAGGCACCTTTGTTTGATTGGTTTGAATACTTAGGAATTTTTAGTTGGTGTGCTGTTTGCCCCCTAGTCTTAGTGGCCACTAGGTTATAGGCTGTTTTTGGATATCTATAATCACGGAGAATCAACAACTCCGTAGATCGAGAAGGATTCAAAACCTTCCGCCTGTTAGAATAGAGCCTTTACAACCAGCTACAAGACAGAGGGTAAACCCCAGTGTTTCTTCAGAAATTACCTCTGAAATAGAACTGCTTGAAGAAATACTTATAACAGAAAACCTTGAAACTGAGGTTCCTGAGGAGCCATCACCAGGTATCACAGAACAACAACATTTTAGTACTGTTGAGGTGGAAGATCTTACTTCCGCGGAGTATAGCACTCCTTTCAATCCTCCCTTAACTGACACTAGAATTCCGGTGCTGTCACCTGTTGGTTTCCAACAGCCTCTTTTCAGTGCAGATCTTTTGTTTCCCGATAATCTGATGACTAACACAGGAGGTGAACCAGGGGGTCCCCAAACTCCCACCTTAGGTATGAATACCAGCACAGTTAACCCTTCTTTTACCGCTGCATTTAGTCAGGCACAAACTACGTCTGTGCCTACTCCATCTTTTAGTTTTAACACTAGTACCTTAGGAATGCCTAGTTTCACAACAATGGCATCTATTCCCACGCCTACTGTTAGACCTAGCAGTATGGCTAACTGTGCAACACCTTCTACTTCACAACCTTTATATCAGATCCCTAGTACTTGGGTTTCCACACCTGTGGTAGGACCAAGTGTTTCAGCAAACATGCCAGTCATGGGTACCATGACTGCACCGTCCACATCAGCTTCGGCTGGTTTCAACAACTTTGTAGGCCCTAACTTGAATCAGGGTAGCATGCCTGCAAATAATGTTCCTTTTTCCTTATTCTCAGGGGGAGGGGGCAACTTTTTCAACCAGCAATATGGCGGGGCTAACACCCAGCCACAATGGACGAACCAACAAAGCACTAATCCGCTCTCGTATGGGTGGGGAAATTTTAATCATTCTTTCTCACAACAACAACAACTGGTAGGGGGCAACCCCTACCAACAAATACCTGGGGGCAACCCCTACCAACAGTTAACTGGGGGTAACCCCTATCAACAGTTGGGAGGCGGAAACCCCTACCAACACATGGCCGGGGGCAACCCTAATCACAAAATGGCTGGGGGCAACCCCTACCAACAATTCATGGGACAAACAATGGGTGCTTTCCCTTATCAAGCTCCATCTTATCGGCCTCGTCTACCTTTTCTGGCAACTTTGAATTTGCCAGACCTTTCGAAATTGACTAATGATCCGGTGTGTCATAACTCAGCATGGCCACCAGTTCCCACCAAATTACCTTCGGATATTCCCAAATTCGAAGGCAAAGCTGGTGAAGATCCTGGTGACCATGTCACTACCTTTCACTTGTGGTGTTCTTCAAATTCATTGAACGAAGATTCCATCAGACTGAGATTGTTTCAAAGGACCTTAACTGGTCCCGCGGCCAAATGGTACATTGAGTTGCCTGCGGCTACTTTCTCTAGTTTTGGGGATCTGGCCACCGTCTTTTTGAACCATTTCCAACTTCCTGTCCGGTATGATGCCGGAACAGAACTTTTGTCTACTTTTAGACAAAACAAAGCCACTCACCTATCTGACCACATTCAGGAGTGGCGAAGACGGAAAAGGCTCATAAAGGCCAATATCCCTCCAGAGTTCCTACTCGAGCGGTACTTGAAATCACTCCTTCCTTATATTTCTAAGGAAGTAGCAACATCTGGAGTCTCCAATGAAGAAGAGGCCATTTTAAGGACTCAACAGTTAGACCTTGTATACGCACAATCTGGTTTACTGTATGAGATTATACCAGACGCACCGAGATCAAATACTGATCTAAGTAGACCCAAACCCGGACCACATGCTGACGGCATAGTGGGTTCGGTTAACTCTGCAGCTTTCGAAGCACTGACCAAACAGGTCCAAGCCTTAACTGTCAAACATTCGACTGCAGACATTGCTTCCGTCACAACCTCTCCTTCTACTTCTGAATCTGTTAATCAGGTTCAGAACAATCAAAAGGGCCCTCGGCAGCCCAATAACAAAAAGAAGGGCAAGAAAGGAGAGGGGAACCAACAAAAGCCCAAAAAAGATAATGCCGAAGAGGGTAATAAAGAAGAGAAGAAGGTTAGGTTTCCTTGTAAACTTTGCAAACAAAACCACCTTACTCATCAATGCCCTCTACTAGAAGAAGCCCAGAAGCTTTTGAAAGAGAAGAAGCCTGCCGTCTTGAAAGATCCATTTCCCAAAGGGCAAGGCTCCACTTCTGGCACCTCCAAAACTGGGGGCACCTCACACGCTTCGGTTGATCAAACATTCATAAACATGGTCAACTCAGATGCACTTTTGCAAACCAGAGCTAAAAACTATACCCCGGAAACGCAGAGAAAGGATAAGGAGATTGCTGAATCTTCCACTCCACTCCACATACCTGTGGACCCAATGCCTAAGATTCCGAAAGGTGTCTTAAAGAGGGCATCGCACAATCCCAACACGCGGGCTGCTTCCAACTACAATGTGGTTGAAGATCTAGCTCAAACTCCTTGTGCCATGTCTACCTTAGAAGTCTTGCAGAGTTGTCCTTTGCAACGAAATGCACTTCTGGCAGCTATTGGGAGTATGGAGTCCTCCAACATGTCTGCGCGATTTGATATGACTGATGTCAAATACCAGTTGCCATATCACGTTGCCCTCCAGATTGAAGTCGTTCATGGTCCAATGACCATAAGACGAGCTGTAGTAGATGAGGGAGCGTCGACTTGCGTAATGTCTATTTCCTGCTGGAAAGCTCTAGGTTCTCCTGAGTTAGTCCCTTCCAACACAATGCTTACTGCATTTGATGGCAGAACTTTCCGTCCACATGGAGTTTTTCCATCATTTAATGTCACTTTGGCCGGTAAGACAGTTGTTGTTGAGATTGAAGTTCTGGACGCTCCGCTCGATTACAACATGTTGTTGGGTAGGAGTTGGACTTATGCCATGCAAGCTATAGCATCGGCAGTTTTCCGAGTGGTCATGTTCCCATTTGAAGGTAAGATCGTTACAGTCGATCAACTTTCTTTCACTCAAGGAAAACACCAGACTTCCACGGAAACCACGATTCCTATGGTTGATCAAACCGCCCCGGTTAAAGAGAGTTTAGGAGCAGGGTTGTATGGTTCGTTAATGGGCACTTTCGACATCCCCTCTCCTGTTCTGTTTATGCGTTCTGATGTGGGTACCGTTACTGAAAAATTTACAGTCGGTTTAAGAACTGATCCTTGGATCCTTCCTACCACGTCAGATCCTTTTGTGCCTCCCTCCATTGCAGAAGTAGCCTATATGGAAACTCAACACGCTACAATGGAACATATCATGACTCCACCAGTCTCAGTCGAGTCAGATATGGACTATGCTCCGGCATGGTCACTGAATTCTACTCACTCATTCGATTGTTTAGATACGGTTTTGCCATCTGATGAAGCCATCTTAGAAGTCATGATGGGCCTGGACCAACCTTGGGAACATATGCATCACAGGTCCTACATACTTCCAGATTTAGACACAATTGAGAAAGGAGAATTCCCTTTGAGACCCGGTGGACTTGTTGATCTGTCATCTTCTCCTTCTACTTCAAAAGCTGTTTATGCTGAAGGGAACATGGCTAATATTTCAAAAACAACTCCAGTCGACATTTCCACCAAGCCTGGGGTCGTGGAAAATATTTTTATTGGTGCAGACTGCTCTCCAGAAGAGATAGCTCTGTATACCAAATTGTTTAAAGAATTCCGCGACGTTTTTGCTTGGTCATATGAGGAGATGCCAGGTATTGACCCAGCCATTGTGGAACACGTCATCACGACATATCCTAATGCGAAACCTGTGAGGCAAAAGCTCCGTCCCGTAAACCCTAGAAAAGCAGCCGCCATCAAAGCTGAGGTGGAAAAGTTGCTCAAAGCCGGTTTCATTTATCCGATCGATATGACGGAATGGGTTTCAAACCCCGTTCCGGTTGATAAAAAGCAAGGCACTATTAGAGTTTGCACTGACTTTCGAGATTTGAATAAAGCTTGTCCGAAAGACAACTATCCCACACCATTTATCGATCAAATCATAGATGCGTGTGCAGGACATGAAATGTTCTCTTTTATGGATGGTTTTTCAGGATATAATCAAATAGAGATCAAACAGGAAGATCAGCATAAAACAGCTTTCATTTGCCCATGGGGCACTTTTGCTTATCGGAAAATGCCATTTGGTTTGAAAAATGCTGGGGCTACCTTCCAGCGAGCAATGAATTTTGCTTTTCACGACATCAAACACATTGTAGAACCTTACTTGGACGATCTCCCGGCGCGATCTCGAAAGAGACGGGACCATCCGGATCACCTTAGACAAGTGTTTGAAAGATGCAGAAAATATAAGATTCGTTTGAATCCGAATAAATGTGTATTCTGTGTCGAATCGGGACGTTTGCTAGGTTTCATTGTCTCTAATCGTGGCATAATGGTTGACCCACTTAAAGTTGAGGCGATTGTAAATCTGCCTCCTCCTCGCACCTTGCGACAACTTCAAAGTCTGCAAGGCATGTCTAATTTCTTACGGCGATTTATAATAAACTACGCCAAAATTACCAAAGGTTTTATGAGGCTACTCAAACAAGATTCTTATTTTGTGTGGGACGAAGCTGCACAATCATCCTTTGAAGCATTAAAAAAGGCACTTCTTTCAGCACCCTTGTTAAGCCCGCCAGATTACTCAAAAGATTTTTTGTTATACCTGGCGGCGTCTCTTACTACAATTGGTATAGTTTTGGTTCAGGAAGACGATATGTTCCAAGAACATGTTGTCTACTATCTTTCTCGCGCATTGATAGCCCCTGAGGTTAAATACTCGCACGTTGAGAAGTTAGCACTTGCTGCGGTCTATGCGGTCCAGAGACTTCGTCACTATATACTTTTACGAACTACTACAGTGATAGCAGAAGTAAACCCTTTCCAGTATGTTCTCACACGACGAATCATTGGTGGGAAATACAATAAATGGATTGTAATTCTACAAGAATTCGATTTGGTTTTCCAATCAGCTAAATCGAAAAAATCACTAGTATTCGCGGAATTAATCTCAGAATTTCCAAGTGACCTAGAACGCGTGGAGGAAGAAACATCTTTTCCTGATGAACATATCTTTCTCATCGCCTCTTCTGACCCATGGTACGGAGATATTTTAATATATCTCCAGACTTTGAGGTGTCCTACCACTTTTTCCCGAGAAGAGCGACGTAAACTTAAAACCCATGCGAAAAATTACCTTATTATCTCGGATACTTTATATCGGCGTGGGGTAGATTCTATTTTACGACGTTGCTTAACTAGGGAAGAAGCTGAAGCAGTGTTAAACGATGCCCACAGTGGAGCTTGTGGGGGACATCTTTCCGGGTTGGCAACAGCTCAGAAGATACTGCGTGCCGGATATTTTTGGCCCACGATCTTTAAAGATTGTGTGGAAGCAGTGAAACATTGTCGATCATGTCAGTTTTTCACTAAAAAAATGAGGGCACACCCAGATCCTCTTCATCCTATAATTACAGCAGGTCCCTTCACAAAATGGGGGGTTGATTTCATGACATGTAATCCAGTTTCAGCTGGAGGACATCATTACATCATCGTTGCCGTTGACTACTTTACTAAGTGGGCAGAGGCAATGCCTACTGTTAAGGCAGATGGAGAAACTGCCGCTTATTTCGTATTTAATCAGATCATAGCACGGTTTGGTATACCTAAAGAGATAGTGACTGACCATGGTAGACATTTCCAAAATAGCATGATGACTGAGTTATATACAATGCTTGGTTTTCGACAAGAACATTCGTCCTCATACTATCCTCAGGCGAATGGACAAGTTGAAGCAGTGAATAAAACGTTAAAAGTTATATTACAACGAACTGTTAATGCCAGTAGAAATAACTGGCACATCATGCTATACCCGGCTCTTTGGGCTTATCGAGCCAACGTTAAGACTGCTACTGGTTTCTCTCCTTTCCAACTTGTGCATGGGATAGAGGCAGTGGTACCGATTGAATGCGAGATTCCTTCGCTAAAACTAGCAGTTCAATTACTACCCGATACTTCAATACTTGAAGAACGTTTGTTACGCTTAGAACATCTAGATGAACAGCGCCGGGATGCGCTTACAACAAACGAGGTTCACAAAAAATGAGTCAAAGGACAATACGATAAATCCGTTAAACCCAGAGTTTTCATTGAAGGAGATTTGGTCCTACTTTGGGATCAAGACAAAGAACCTTTGGGACCCGGTAAATTCAAATCCAGATGGCTCGGACCGTATATCATTTCTAAAGTTTTGAAGAAAGGTGCCTATGAACTGGTGGATTACGAAGGTAATAAGTTGGACGAGCCTAGAAATGGGCTCTACCTGAAGAAGTACTACGCCTAGGTTGAAGTACTTTTTCTTGTAACATAGCTGTATATTTCTGTATAGTTAGTTTTGTTATGCTCGTTAGGTGATCTGATGTGTGTTTCTCGTTTCATGTACCAGATGTCAACCGCACATTTCTTAGGATTTGCTGATGGCGCCAGTCGCCACACCTGTCAGTTGGCTGCAGCAGCTTGGGTCATTTATTCACCCGCTGACCAACTTGTCTCTTCGGGGGGGGTTTGTTTGGGACCTACCACGAACAATGTGGCTGAATACAGTGCAGTTATAGAACTTCTCCGAGATGCCCTCAGTCATGGCATTTCATACCTGGAGGTAAGGCTTGACTCACAACTAATTGTATTTCAGTTAACAGGTGTCTATCGGATCAGAGATCCAGGATTGCTACGACAGTTTCTACGAGTTAGATTATTGGAAAGACATTTTCATTCTATCAGATATGAACACATTCCAAGAAATTTAAACAATTTAGCTGATTCGTTAGCAAACTATGTGTTAGATTGGCATTTGCATCATACATTGTAAACAACATTCCACACTTAAGATTTGAAAACACATTCACATGTAAATAACCGATACTGTATATATAACTGATACCGTATCCAAAAATATGAGTTCCGAGTCACGAGTTTCATAAGTCAAGTCATAAAAGTACAAAAGTTGGGCATGGCAGCCTCAAAAATATATACATATAATGTTTTTCTTCTCCTATGGAGAAGGAGGAACCTCCTCATCATCTACCGCATTACGGTAGCATATCACTAGTCTAGCAACCCTACGCAGTAATCTAAGCCATGCTGGGGGCACCCCAACAACATCCTCCTGCATGTCAACAGGTATCTGGTCCATGCGGCTGGTAGGAATCTCATGAGTCAGCCGACTCATTTTCCTCTCTAGGGTTCCCAGCATAGCTTCTGCTGCGGTGATATCAGCTGGCCTCACATAGATAGTGGGATGGCCCTCGGGACGAACAGACCCAACATCTGCATTGAACACTCGATTAGAACTCCAAAACTCTTTTCATAAAAAATAAAATATTTGAAAAATTTGAAAAAATTAAATAAATTCTCAAAAAGTAAACATACCAATATCTCCCCAGGCACCACCTGGCGGAAGTACCAGCTCTGGGTCATGACGAAAATCTAGTCCAGCATAGGGAAACTGCTCAAAAGCGGGAACTTGTCTCTCCCACCACCCCCAGAAGTCATCTGTATGGTAACAGTAGTGACTCTCCCCACCACCTTGGCGGAGAAAAATGTCACCCCAACGGCCTAGTCTGGGCTCACGGGGGTTAACCTGTGGTAATGGCATTCCCAAACTAATAGCAGGCATTCTCTCGAAGAAGAAAGTACACAAGATACTCCCGTACCCGAAATTCTTCATTGTACCAGATTTGCAACTTGTCAATTGATACTTCATGTTAGCCAACAAGCTAGTACTCCAATCATAAACATGCCCATGCAAGCATTGTACACCGACATGCATCGAGTTCCTAGAAGCCAAGTGTTGTGATGCACTACCGGATACCCGGTTGATCATACTCACTATTACTTTCAGCGGGAGACCATCAATAGTTGAAATCAGGACTTGGCTTCCCGATTTTTCTGCTCCGGCAACACAGTAGGTGTTCACATATTCTTGCACAGACCGTGCACCCAAGCGAGATGTCCCTTTTAGATTGATTACGTCTCCTCTTCTTGAGAGACCGGTAATAAAATATATATCCTCAACGGTAAGCTCAAGAGTTTGCCCCCGGATGATGAAGGTATTAGTATCAACATCCCAATACTGAATCAATCTCCGAAACAGCTTGTTTAGTGCCCGCATGTTTACGGTTCGATAAAATTTCAACAAACCGCATCTACGGAGCGCATGAAGGGTAGCAGGGTCTTGCATAGCTAGTCTATCCATGTCTTCATGCTCCCTTTCCCTCCATTGTAAGACCATCCTGCACAAAAACCCCAAAAATTTTGAGTCTCGGCGCTTCATTTTGGCTTTGCAAATGTGTACGCTACTGTGTGTATTACACAGTAGCGTGTAGGCGCTACTCTGTTTGAGTAAAGTAGCGCCCATTCGCCTTCATACGCTACTGTTATGTACACACAGTAGCGCCCGCGCATAAAACTTTATGAGCATAGCGTTTCGGGCCATTTTTCCTCAAAATTTTAAAAATAAACCATTGAAATGCAAGGTGGGTTGATTGTTACTTACTTGATGGAAGTAGTTTGGCGTTTGGATGCTCCGTTTGATCACAAGAGAGATTTGAAATTCGTGAAAATGTGCCCAATGTTTGCCCTACAACACAAAATGAAAATTGATTTGTTAATATTGAAATTATATATATAATTGGATTTTAATTTTTACCCATAATTTTTAATTTTCTATAGTTTCAAACATTTTCAAACAGCCTAATTAATTAATTGAAACACAAAATAAGGTATAAAACTGATCCAAGTTCAATTTTCACTAAAATGTTGTCGAATTCGTCTCTTGACCTCACATTTCTTAACGATGAAACTTGTCAGTTAGCTAAACATTTCAAATCCATATATTCTTTAAGATTTTTGCGTCATCAACTAATATTTTGTTGAAAACCTAGTTTTGGCAGGACATGAAGTTATGATCCCAGAAGCTGACCTTTAAGTCATTTTAAGCTCTTGTTTGGACTATTTAAACCTAAACAAGATTGCCGAGCAGACTTGTCCTCTTCAAGCTCGTTAAAGTACCCGAAGGCTCATCTACTCAGGTATAGAATTACCCCTTTTCCGGTCCTCAGTGGATTAACTACGGAAAAGGTATACTCTAGGTATACGTCAGTATGCGCTAGAAGAGTTCTCCTTTCATTGTTTTATACTTTTTCGGGGGAGGAGACTAACTATACGAAAAAGGACCTTCTAGAGTCTCTCTTTAGGGTTTTCAGACTCTCTAAATATGAAAATACCAAGCGAGCACAGACCAATCCGGGCTCGATATAAAATCCACGGACAGGTGAAAAGAGGATTGTTTAAGTTTTTCAGACTCTATAAACAGGAAAACACCGGCGAGCATTAATCTGCTTGGGCTCGATACTAAAATCCACGAGCAGATATATGGAGTTATTGTTTAAGTTTTTCAGACTCCTTAAAATTGAAAACACCGGCGAGCAAGAACAGATCTCGGCTCGATACTAAAATCCAGAGATCAGTACATATAGAGTAATCTTCTATCTCTTCTTCGAACTCTTTAAATTATGAAGAAGGTACTGAGTCTTCCTCCCATGGGCTCATTAAATTATTTACATGGTTGGACCTTTTGAGTTTTCATTCTTTCTTGGACTCATTAAATCCACAAGAAGGGTATTCTTTTATCTAAAAAGAATAAGGAATGGGAAAACACATCATATCTTCATTGTTAAAGGCAGTATCAGTCAAGTCCTATCCTTGAACACAGCACCTACTTGAGTCTATCTTGTCGGTTGGGCTTAGTTTTTGGCTTTAAGGTGAACCTTTCCTCCGAGTTATTTACTCCCCTGGTTGGTTATTCTTCCAACCATATGGAGGGTCTGCTAATGTCTCTTACATTTCAGACTTATTTACCCCATTATGTCAAAAACTGCCTAAGTCACTTTGTGTCGTGCTCAATGTTCAAGGATATACCCTGTCTCGGCCATTCTGCAGTTTACCTTGATCTCATGTGTCGGCCTTCCTAGTGTCAGTCTTGTTACATATCATTTCATATCCACTCTTACCAGTTGAGTGTTCCTCGAGTTGGATGATGGAGGATGCCTTAAGGCCTCCCTTCCAACAGACTTCTTCCCATCGACATCAAATCATTATTCTGGGTTTGAAGTTTAGAGTTTCGGTTAGTACCTTGGAGATTGCAGTCACCAGTGGCAATTTTCCTCGCTGTTGAATGATGAGAATACATCAATGTCTCTTCTTCGACAGGATTCCCAAGTGTTCGACTCCAAGTCCACCTATTCACATTTGGCGAATCGTACTTGGTACCTTGGACCCCATCATCATTATCGGTGGAAGTCCTCGCGTTTGTTAACGGTATACATCAATGACCGGTAATCAGACGATGCCCTCCGTGTTCGACTATCAGCTCATCTATTCACATGGCTCGGGTTTGTACCTAGGGTTGTTATGGGATGAAGACCTTGGGATTTGGATGACATAACCCCATTTTGTTATCACCCAAGTTGCGCAAGACTGAACCTCACTTCTATACGGCTCTCCATGAGACATAGATCCAGTGTGTTGTTATGGCTATGATCTCTTAGTTTGACATGGATCCACGCTTGTATTTCAAGTGGCCATGCTTTTATATACATCTCCTTGTTATGTATCGGAGATCATGTTGTATCACTCTACACATCTATAAGATGTCACCAATGTAATTGCTCGCTGACCTTGATTTTTGTTGCAGGTTTTCTGCGACTTCGTTCTGCGGTTCTGTGCTCTCTCTCTGGTTTTGGATTATAATGTATTTCGGCCATCGTTACCCTCTAATCTCACACATTAGGGGGCATCTGTTATAGGTCAAACTTGCACCTCTCCGTCCGTGATCACCCTGAGCTGCTGATCACACAAAAGGACAACTTGGATGGAGGAGCATGTTGACCTTGGATATCATGACAACTCATCCCATTTCCCGAGAATACTGAAAAACATACAAAAACATCATTTTGAAGTATGAGCGCTACTCTACTTAAAGAGACTAGCGCCCATACGCGACTCCAGTACATAATAGTAGCGCCCATATCAGTATATACGCTACTCTGTCTCATTAAAGTAGCGCTCACAATTTAAAACTAAATGAGCGCTATTGTTTAAACAATAGAGTAGCGCCCTATACGCTACTCCACTGTGTAATAGTCGCGTGTACCCTAAAAAATGATTAAAAAATATATTAATCCATCGAAGAGGATTAGTTGAAGACAGTTTCTTAACTTCCCCAACCTCCTCATCGACTGGAACTGCTTCCTTAAACCTATAAATTCCTAGAAGGCTAAGGGAGCAAGGTTAGAAGAAATTATGAATGCAAATACTTACTAAAGAAAGAGAGGATGAGTTAATGGAGAAACTGTTGCAGAACACATTCAAACCAGAGCAGAGCCAGAGCCCAGGATCTAGTTGCAGGAGCCTGCTTCATTATCAGGTATATTTGTACTGCATACTATTTTGACAAATAAAGGTTGAAGTGTTTCCTTGTTCCAATCTGAAGGTGTTATCAAATGGCATTTTGAGTTGGATTCATTTTGGTCAATACTGGATATTCAACATAATCTTTGTTTATTTTATGATTTATATGTTGCCCAAAGTGTTTGAGGAAGGTATTGTTATTTCAGGTTTGCTGAAAGAAGGAAGATTTGAGAGCTGGACACAAGGCTGGGTCAAGGCTAGGATCAGACTCCAGTAAAAGGTATGTTCTCTAAATCTGTAATCTATTTCTTTTGCAAACACTTCTGTAAATGACATAAATACACTTACCTGTCACCCCAACCAAGTTGATAGTTTAGTTTCCTGACTATAGGGTAGAAATATCCGCCAACACAAATCCCTATATTAACCAATTGAAAACTGCTTTGCTCATGTATATACAAATTTCCAAAATATCCAATCAAGTAACTGATTTCTTGGCATGACTTTATGCTTGCAATTGTCTAAGAAAACATACAAAAAAATTATTGTATGCAGCAAAAAGTTCTTGGACAGCTTATACTCATAGTTATAACAAAACACCATGCCAAAATTGACATCATGTGAAGCTTTTGAAAATGAAGACTCCATCCATTCAATTATGGGATCTTGAAACTCTTGACAAAACATTCTCGACTGATAAAAAAGACATAGTTGGCACTATATTTTATCTTGAACACTTTCATGATTTTTCTGAACATAAACTATTTGAACAACACTTAAAATATCACGGCACTCACGAGAAACAGATGACTGCAAATTACTTGCATCAATTTCAAAAATAGGAACATCATGTGCAATAGGATCTTGTCTTTGCTGGAATGTTTCTTCATGCATCTGATTGGTACTAACATCCTCAGCTTCATTCTTTTGCTGCAAATAAAATCCTTGACCAAAACGTGAGAAAATAAAATCTTGAAATTCATCATAAGTCAAGAATGACAGTTGATCTTTAATATCGATGGCAAGACACTGAGGACCAATAGCTTGATTTGAAAGGAAATTATCCTTATTCATTGCAAACTTATCCTCCTGCTGATAAGCATGATCATCGTTATGAAAATCAGTCAAAGAATTCATAATAAAATAACTCTTATATTCTGAACCAAAAGAATTTTCTGTTGCATATATGAAATCATTTTGTTGATGCAATTGAGAGGTAGATGTATCGTTCACATCAATGATAGCTGACACATCTAATTCACTGATTGTAATAGTTGGAGTTAAGGATAAATCTAAAGATGACATATCAACATTTCGACAAGAATAAAACATCAAGGTTGATGCCTGCTATTCATACACTTCTTCCATCTCTTGCACATCAGAATCTTTATCAAGAATTTGATCATGAAGCTTACAACAAGCCCGTAGATTGTTCTCCACTTTGTTAGCATCAACAAACATCTGCTGCAAGGATGGTGACCTTCTTTCTCTAAGATGAAGAAATAAATCTGATTGTTGATGAGCTGCCGCATAATATATCATAGCAACTTTTTTTGAAGGTCTGATCTCCCTGGGCATGCTGAGATAAAAACTATAAAACCTTCGATTGAATTTAGTAATATGTTCATCCTCTTCCCTTTTAATGGAAAAGAACTCAGAAAGATATTGCTCCAAAGGTTTGTTCTCACCCCAATACCTCAAAAAATCATCATGTAACTCTTTCCCCGATCCAATTGAAACGGCTTTTAAACTTTGAAACCAAGACCCAACATCTCCAACTAAAGATTTCAAAAATAACCTCATGACAACATCCTCATGCATGATTTCAAAATTGTCAATGAAATTATGAAAATATCCCAAATGATTCTCTGCTGTGATATGGTCTTCTTCAGTAAACCGAGGAATATGCTCGACAAAGTAGGAAGGGTAAGGATGTAAGTGAGATGGTAGCCTAAGAGGTACAACATATTTTTTATTTTAGTTTGAAAAGTAGTAGGCCAAAAATGAGGATTAACAGGATGATGGAGCTCAGTAATAATGGACTCATTGAGGTTACATGGTTGATTGGATTTGGGAAGGACTTGAATACATACATCATTCTTCTCAATAGATTGAAGTGAAGGGACATGCTCAACATCTACAATGCAAGAGGAATGCAGACATTTTTCTTCGAAATAGGGATATGTAATTTAAGGTTCAGAGTAGACAAAGCAAAGGATGATTCTTTGACATGTAATGGGAAAGAGAAAAAAGAGTTGATGAATAAGAACACGATTTCATGGAGAAAACTAACAAGATGATCCCGGTCTTTCCATTTGGCTTCTTCATTTCTTATCAGCAGAATTCTTCTTCCAGTAGAGTATTTAATCGTGGAGTCGCCATGCAGATGATTGCAGTCTATCTCTATGTCCTTCTCTTGTCTGCTATCAAGATAAAAATCTGTGTCATTATTGTTCTTCCCAGGAAGGATGATCTTCACTTTTGTCCCTAGAAATGGTGCCAAAGATTTTTGGGCTAGAAAATGTCCCTAGACTATAGAGGAGCAAGCTAAAACAATCTCAACAATACAAGCATGAAATACGGTTTTGTTTTTGTAGTTTATTGGTTTGAGGGTTTCATTTTAAAGAAAATAATCATTCATTTAAACAAATACAAACTGATACAGGAACTAAATCATATAAGACATCAAAAAATGAGATATTTAATACTTCAAAGATTAAATATAATCCAACACATTTATAAACACAACGCTAGTTCATCTGCAACACATGAGCACTCCATGAATAAGACTTTAAGCAAGGAATGAAGTTAGTAGTTGTATGATCAAACTGATCAGAAACAAAACATAGTAGATAAGATACTAATGGCTTATAAGTATATATTCCAATCTCATTCTTTAACAACATACATAAGAGATATGTGCATAAGTCTGAAAATTTGTCCAAAGCTTTTCACTGTATAGTCTCTCTTGACACAAAAATCCAACCCCTAAACTGTATGTTTGTCTTCCCTTTATCATTACAATAGTAGAATAGTTCCATAACTACCTTCTAGGTCGAATTTTGAAGTAGTTACATCAATTAGTTACACTCTAACTTGAATCTTGAAAGACAATTAACTAAAAATAGCAAATCGGACTTTGGGAAATTAGGCAAATTTCTGGAAAATTAGGTCTCAAAGCTGCCTCCATATCTCTTGATTCATGACACCTGTTAGAAAATTGATATATATTTTTTTAAATGAGTCCATTAAGAACAAAAACCTCTCTTTGTTTTCAAAAATTCCTCTCCAATTGATCGGAAGATGTGCCGAAAGTTTGTGAGTAAAACAGTAAATTATTAAATCTTTTAAACCCTGAAAAATAGGCCACAAAGATGAATTCAAATCTTCCAAACTATGATAGTTGTTGTAAAACTAAAAGAGGTTTGTTTAAATGAATCTGTTGTGGAAAAAAATATCTCTTGGTTTTCTCAAACTCGTTTCCACCACCTCGTAATCCGTGCTTAATTTAAATGACAAAAACAGGAAAAAATAGAGGAAAACTATGCATTTCTTCCACTCTTGCCCATATCTTTAATTACACTTTGCAAATTTACAACCCTATTCTCCAACAACTAAATTAAGGAAGAATTCCTCGAAGTCTACATGTCTTTAGCTGAGAAAACTAAAACCCCCAAAGTGGAGTTCGTGGCCTCTCAAACCCTGATACTACAGAGTAGTAATCCTCATAAATTCATGCATCTATCATCATGAGGTGAACAAGTGTCTGGAAGCTCCCATTCCATCATCAAATGTATCAGCTATGTCCTGCCATCATAGATCCACTAATCTTCATAATTTTGGGGTTCCTATAGCGCGCCAGTGTATAGAATTTTGGGGTTGCGCAACGGGAATCACTGAATGCAAAATTTTGACAAATGAACTCAAATGTATAGATTAGACTTTGGATAAAAGCTTTATAAAATACTTAGGTAAGTATTTTAAAAGATTTGGAAATGAAATATAACCTACTGTTAACACCCAAAAAGTGCTCACTAGCTCATTTCCCTATTCACATGACCCATTTATCCACTTTTTCACCATCAAAAGCCTCTGAAACCAACAAAAGGTCACCAAAAGACCTAAGTACACCCCTTTTTCCATTAAAAAAGATTATTTTTCCAAGAAAATCATAAAAAACCCTCAAAAAGGGTCCAAATTCCCAAAAATATTAAAAAGGGAATTAAAATATTATTTTTATTCAAAAAAGGAAAAAGGAGGGAAAAGTACCTAAACCATGTTGGTCAATACCATTTGGTTTCCATAAAACCACAAATGGTATTCCCCACCACCAAAACCTATAAAAAGGTGGTAGGGGCTCCTCATTTCACATCCATCCATTATCTCATCCTTATGCTGCTGAAATCTCCCCTGAGCATTTTAGCCATTGCAAACCACATTGGAGAAGAGACCATTGGAGATTGGAGTTGCTCATCCTTGGAGCCATTCAACCTCACCATTAGAGGTATTGATTCCGCAAGCACTTGCTTGCCCCATTCTTTCAATACAAATTTATTATTCTTATATGTTCTTGTTCTTGATTTTAAATTATCTTTGTTATTTGCTTAATATCTTTGCTTAGATCCATGAATAGTCTTGTTTAATTAGTTTATGGTTATTTATTTCCATTGAAACTGCTGCTACTAGTTAGCAGGTGCCCATAGCACTAAGCCTGGTTGCAAAACCGGGCCAACACCTACATAAGCCACTATGGGTAAAGCAATCAAAATCATAACTATATAATAGAAATTAGAAAACAATCAAAATGACTTTAAAAAGCAAAATGAAATAAGATAAAAAGATAAAATAAAGTAAAAATATTAAAGAAAAACACACAAAAAGTAGAGACAATTCTAGTGTTAACACCTCGCTTTGGCACACCTCATGATTGACTTACCATCTTCTTTAGCACCATCCCCTATCATCATATCATCAATTTATTTTTCCACCATGACCATTAGGCTCATGGTACACCACCCATCCAGTATTTGTTCAATTCCTAATGGATCCCTATCAGAGAGAGCATATGCAATGCACTGACACCTCTAGGATAGGGGGCATGATCAATCATTTTAACCCTACCCTATCACATCTATCTCAACACTTTAATGATCCCACTTTTCAATCCCACACATGTGATCAACAATAAAAAACCCCATGCACATAGCATGGGGGCAAGTCATTAACCGTGCTAACTCTCTCACAACCATGCTTACTGTTAGCACTTAGATTTTATCCCAGTTGTAAAAGAATAACACATAAGGTAACCTATTTCAAACCAAACTTTAGGTAGAAACTTAGCCATTTTTTCCACCAGAGAAGGCTCTCTCACAACATATATGTAAAGGCTAAAAATATATAGAAGTATGTTCAGAATTTCTCAAAAGGATTTTCTTGGTTGAAAAGGAAAACAAGAAACATTGGGCATGGAGTAAACTTTTCAAATATTTAACGTGCCAGCAAGAGATTTATACCAAACAGATTTCCACAGAGGCAATATAGCAATCATATCACAGTCAATTAGATTTTTTCAGGTGGTATACAAAGAAACAATGATAGTCCATCAACAACAAGCATCTAACTGGGATGAATCTATTGTCAACTTTTGAGAAATAGTGGATATTTAAATGCAATAAAATGAGGCATAACCAGCATGAATCCCGATTTATTTCAAACGTTCGTTTAAATATAGAAGAAGAACATAATGTAATATATAACAAAGAAAGTGAACATGCACATATAAAGATAAGGGGAAAATAGACTGTAAAACTGATCAACACATGAATCTCTGGTCTCAAAAGATAGGTATTTTCACTGTACTACCTTTTATTTATCAAAAATTGGACTTCAAAACATAATCATCTCTCAAAGAATTTTCAACCCTTTCAAAAATGATCCTCATTGTCTTTTATACAAAATTCGGAAGAAGCTTGACATAACTACTTCTTCTAACTAATAACCGAAAATGTTTTTAGCTCAAAAGATAACTGTCCTTAGACAATAGATAATTGTCTTCAAATAACATTACAAATTTCTAAAATAAAAGTATCTTGTCCTTCCATATTTGTCCACATAGTTCCATTAGTCGGCCATAGGTAAATAATAACTGGTCATTTCTTTCACCAAGACTCGCATTTCAACATGACCTGCATAAGAAACAGGAGGAAGATTTTCACAGGTTGAGATCAACATATTTAAAATTTCAAAGACTTCCGCAATTTTTTCCATTAAAATTTTCCCTGTAAGCATATGATCCAACTGCTGAAACTTTATGTGATCCATTCTTATGTCAAACAACAATCTCTTATATTCATTAGGAGGAATCAATTCATTCTTTTCATCCCAAAAAGCAGGGAATCCTTTGTTTATTAATTTTTCAAATCGCTTCTTAAACTTTACTACTTCCTCCCGTATATCTCCAGCTTTAGCTTCAATATTTTCAACATGTGAATACTTTCCCAAGATTCTTCTGGCCCATGTAATGACTGAAATTCTGTTCATTATATTCATTGTCGTCAAGTCTGCTTTAGTTAAACTGTTTAAGAAAGTTATAGCTCTCTGTGCTATTTCTTTTGGCTTTTTATTTAAATTCTCTCTGACTCCTCTACAACTCTCAAAGGCATCTTTGGCTACTTTTTCTTTGACTCTTACATAATCCAGATAGGGCCTTAATTTTTCAACTTCTTCTATAATTTGATCCCATACCATATGTTTGAAACCTTGCATAGCAGCTTGCCCTGTCACATGAGTTGCCAAACCTTTATTATTATCACTTAATTCCTGATTTCTTATTTGCAAGGTTTTTATTTCCTTATCTTTAGTCTCATTTTCTTCTTTGAGCTTCTGTATTCCCATTTTCAATTCTTTAATTTCACCTTCTTTCAAACTCACTTGGGACATGGCTTGTAAAAGAACATCTAATCCAGTTTTATCTTCCTCTGTATATGTCTGTACCTGTTGCTGACCAATTTCTGCTAATTTTTTCTTTATTTCCTCCAATTGCTCTTCTAAACTAATTTTCTTTTTTTCCCAATGATATTTTTCCTCGGTGAGGTTCAACATTTTTGCAGTAACATCTTTTACTTCATTTGACAGCTCTTCTTTTTCTTTTTCCAGTACTGTTAATTCAGCTCCTTGGATAAGCAGGTGTCTCGAATTTTTAGCTTTCGCCTTAACATTTGAATTGTATCATCCTTTTCTTTGAGCAATTTTGCTGCTGCATCTCCTTCTTTGTTTATCAAATCTACTTGCAATCTTTTTATCTATTGTTTTCGAGACTTATTTTCTACTTTCTCTTGTCTCAACTGATTATTCAATTTATCCAGTGAGCTTTTCAATTTGTCTACCTTTAATATTGCTCCCAAATAATCTGAAAATATAACCTCTCCTGCTTGTCTGTGCAATAAAATTTTATCCGGGGCATTTATTTTTGATAGATCTACCTTCATCTCTGAGATATTATCTTTAGTAACAACTGAAAATTTCAAAGAATTCTCTTTGACATTCCTGCTAGTAAACAAACTGACTTCAGTGTTGGATATATTTCTAACCTTTGGAAATAACATACTGGTTTGTCTAGAGGACTCCTGTTTATTCTGACTGTGTTCATTAAATACATCCATCATATTATGTGGTCTATTTACATCATCTCCCACTGAGGATTCTTCAATACTGTATTCTTTTACCATGGCCTCTGGTATTTTTACTTCAGTTTTTTTTTCCTCTTCTAAAACTGCCATCAACTCTTGTTGCTCATCCATTTTCAACTTTTTTTCCTTTTTCTGTTCCTTCACCCTCAATGTTCACTACATCCTATTAAGGTCTTTTAAACCCCACCAATGCAGTATTCATTGTGCTTTCTGCCTCTGCTGTTACATCTGTCAATTTCATTTCTTTATCATGTGAAACGGGAATGATCTCTTCCGTATACTCCAACCAATTGGCTCTGTCAGACATTCCCTCAATCCTCTGATGATTCAACGCTTTGATGCGGTGATCCGTTCTCTGTTTTGATATTATGTTAAACAGATACTCAATAGACATGTCTATTTCAAAACCCGTATCTTTCAATAATTTCTCTATATAAACAGTAGTGTTTTTATTCTTCACTGCGAATGGGCCAAGTGTGAACGGATACTTGATATCTGTTGCTTGTTTGAAAACCAAGAAATTATTATCCTCAACGATTAACTTCTGTCTTAGGAAATCTAAAGCAAAAACCCTTAAGGTAAGAAATGCTAGTAAAACATAGGGTTTATGTTTGAAACCGTATAATCTGATCACTATACTGTCCTTTGAAAAAAACCAATCTCCTACAACGTACTTTGCACTCAATTGCATGCATGCTAGCATTTCTGGTAATACTCTAGGCAATTTTTCAGCAAAGATCATTCTGTAAATCTCAGAGAGCATATAATTTATGTAATTGAACATGTTATTTTCTAACAAAGTTGTGAAAATGATCTCAGGGAATTGCAACTCTTCATGACTAGCTACCATGATCATTTTCATCAAAAAAGACTGAAATATGAAATGCCTCAGAGTGGGGAAATTGACCATCTAGTCATGAATCTTCTCTGTCAAAAATTCTTCAAAATTAAGTCGAGGGATTTGATTTTCATCAATCCCTGACTGAATTCTACACATTTTATACAAAAATCTCAACTGAAACTCGGTTACATAAATGTCTGTATCAAACCCTAGGATTAAAGCCAACAAAGTCAGAACTAATTGGGTATTTTCATCAAATAAATTGATATCTATAGGGTACGGGATATTTGAAATGTTGGTTTCTGGTTTAAGACACATATACAAAAACTTTTCTCTATCATCTTGAAGGGTTCGCTGATAATATTCAATAACAGAGGTTTCAGAAAAAATCTCAGACTCGAGGGTTTGGGAAAATTCTATTTCTAGGGCTTTAATTATTATGACAAGCTCTATTTTACAAACGACTCTGGTTTTCTGACTATTTAAAACAGTTCTTTCTTCTCTGGAGTAATTCTCAGCACACCATGACACAAATTCTGGAAAAGATGGGATTTGGTCAGGGCAAAAGGCTAACATGGACGACTGGTGGACTCTGTGTATATCTATACCTTCTTTTAATAATTTAGACAACCTACGTTTAACTTCAGTGACTAAAAACCTGGTTAGGGTATCATGAATGTCTCCATATCTATCTTCTAGGGCTTCCTTTGCTTTAAAAACATATACATCATGTACAGTTTCCATTTTAAAACGTTTCTTCAAACAAAATTTCGTTTAAAAAGTGGGCCAGGTCACCAGACCCTACCTGTATCCTTCTGTCGCAATTGCTGATCTCCACCAGTCTTCAGAGCTCCCAGGGATAGCGACACATATACAAAATGTCGTTATTTGAAACCTTTTTGTTTTATATAATCCTTTTTGATTAATTTTCTAGCATCTTTCTGAATGTAGTTTATATCCAACCGTTGATCATAAGCCTTTTGATTTGAGCTGTTAGATCTTGTGTCTCTTTATCTCCCATGGTGGTATCCGCAATCCCAATAACAGTTTTCTTCTCTGGTTTTTCCCTTATGCGGATCAACCATTTTATGACACCTGTTAGAGTGGTTCAATTTCCGCGATCGCTCTTTCTTCTATCAAGTGCGCACTTTTCCTGATGTGGATTAATCTTGGCCGTTGATTTTGTCCCGATGTATATTGTCCCTCCGATTGATATCCGCATGTGTATTCCCTGACGTCTTCTCCATCTGCCACGTGCTACGACCCACCACTTATTATCCTGCCACGTGCTATGGCCCACCGCGCCTTATCCTTTGGTGGTTCTGCATGGCGTTGTGGTGGTTTGTGATACCACTATCACGTATATGTGGACTAATGAAACTGTGACACGTATCCCGACGGTATTAAGTCCGCAACCACTCACTGATGTTTGCAAACGATACTTTTGGCGATGTGGGAAACTATAACAGCCGTTGATTTCCACTATTGTCATCTCCGCTGTTGAAGCTTTCCCAGGACTTAACCGCTTAAAAAATTTTCTTTCGGACTTTGGATATTGTGGGTTTTTCTCGTTCTTTTTTGTATTATGAACCTTTTCTTCAACTCATTTGTAGGAACTTCACTTCCTTTGGGTATTTTTTGAGATTTTTTTTAGGGTTTGAGCATTTTCAAATGTAGTGTCAACAACTGGCTCCAACTAGGGATGCTATCCTCCCTGTGAGGTAGCAAAGAACATCGTAGACCAAGTGCCTGATCCATTGGGCTGCATTCAAACTTTTCTGCAAATCAAAATTTATACCATTTTTTTTTTTTTTTGAAAAATATTTACACTGTGCAAAATTTTCTTTCACCTCTGTTCTTTTAAGAGAGATAATGTTTGAGATGTCTACCATTTACTGGTCCTCCAGGACAGAATTCTCCATTACAATTTTTTAGGGTAAATGCATTTTCTCCTTGATATCCTACAATAATATATGGACCTTTCCATAAATACTCAAACTTCCCATGGTGATCTTTATTTCTGGAGTCCCACTTCAAAACCAAATCATTTATCTGAAAATTCTTTTCTTTAACCTTTTTGTCAAAAGTTTTCTTCATTTTCTCCTAATGCATTTGGGTTTTGTTATATGCCTTTTCTCTAACTTCATGTAATTCTATCATTTGATTTATCCTCCTCTGCATATGGTTTGGTTCTTCTTCGACTTCTTGTAACAATTTCATAACTGGAAAACCCAAAGAAATAAGAAAAACTACCTCTGTGCCATACACCAACTAGAAAGGGGAAGTGCCAATTGCTCTTTTTGTACTGATTCTATCTGCCCACAGAGCATATTTTAGTTTAGTGTGCCAAGCCCTCTTGTTATCTTCTAGCAACCTCTTTATGATCCTCACTAAACTTTTATTTGAAGATTCGGCCAACCCATTCCCTTGTGGATAATAAGCAGTGGAATGATTCAAATGTATGTGATATTTGTGAAAAAAATTTATCATCTTTTTTTATTTGAACGTTGGAGCATTATCTGTCACTATCCTTTTAGGACAACCAAACCTGGATAAAATGTTTTCTTCTAAAAAGTTCATTATCAGTGTTTTTGTGGCATTTCTGGTTGGAATGGCCTCAATCCATTTTGTGAAGTAATCTGTAGCAGTCAGAATCCACTTATGCTGCCCTGAAGAATTTGGGTTAATTTCGCCAATAAAATCTAACCCCCACTATTGAAAAGGTGCTTCAACTGAAATAGGTTTCAAATGAAATGGTAATAATTCTCTTTTCCCATAAAAAATTTGACATTTGGTCACTTCTTTATATACATCTGAATACATGCTGGGCCAATAAAAACCAGCTCTAAGAGTTTTGTTCACTGTAGCCTTCCATGAATGATGTCCTCCACACATGCCTTTATGAAATTCCCCCATAATATGCTGCGCTTCATTCTCTAATAGAAAATTCAACAGGATTCCTCTTGGATCTTTTCAGAATAAATTCCCATCTAATATGCAGAACTTGGCTGCTTTCAACTTTACTAATCTTGCTCTGGTTTTTTCCATATTTGCAAGCACTTGGAGATTTTGCAGAACATACACAATGTCCGCGTACCAGGGAGATAAAGAGAAATCTTCAATTACTTGTGAATTTGGAACGTTTTCATTTGAAATTTCAGAAAGAAAATTCATACCTAGAGAATCCCAATTTGTTTTTGTCATCATTTTAGCCAGACCTTGACCTTTTATCAGCTTTGTAGGTTTAATGTCAAGATCATATTCCAATAATACTGCTATCCACTTTGCTCTTTTCCCTTCAGGATCTGGCTAGGTAAGAATATCTTTCACTGCTGCTGATGGAACATGTGCTATTATATGAGAATGCAATATGTATATCCTGAAATCCTTCAATGCTTTCACTAAATCATAAGCTTGTTTCTCCATAATGTTATATTTTAATTCTGCATCCCTCAGAATCTTACTAAAAAATGCAATTGGTTGTTCCACACCTTCTTGATTCTTTTGTAACAATACTCCAGCTACTGTGTGTTCTGATGCATAAGTAAACATAATAAAATCCCTTGTACAATATGGACTAATTAACACTGGTGCTTCAGTCAATGCTCTTTTAATATTATCAAAAGATTGTCTTGCTTCTTCAATCCATTTAATTTCCTTGTCTTTCCTTAGCATTTCAGTTATGTTTCTCAAAATCTCAGCAAAACTAGGAATGAACCTTCTTAACCAATTTACCCTTCCAATGAATGACTGAATTTCCTTCTTGCTCCTAGGGATTCCGACTTTCTGTATGGCAGATACTCTCTCCGGGTCAATATTGATGCCTTCTTTTGATATGATGTGTCCCAACAATTTTCCTTCTTCCATGCAAAAATGAGATTTTTTTGGATTTAAGGAGATCCCAAATTTTCTACATTTCAGAAAAAACTCTTTCCAAAGGTTTCCAGTGATCAACAACATTCTTTGAGTAAATAGTGATATCATCCATGTATACTACCACAAATTTGTCTCTTTCATCTGCAAATGCAATGTCCATGGCTCTCTGAAAAGTCGCCCCTATGTTCATCAAACCAAATGGCATTTTGGTGTACATAAATGTTCCCCATGGAGTAGTAAAAGCAGTTTTTTCTTGATCTTCTGGGTGAAATTTAATTTGATTATAACCTGAGAATCCATCTAACATAGAAATTATTTCGGCTCCCACAACTTTCCGTAGAATCTGATCCATTTTCGGGAGTGGATAATTACCTTTCGAAGAGACTTTGTTCAAATTTCTAAAGTCTACACACAACCTTATTCATCCGTTCTTTTTCCTTACCGGTACCAGGTTAGCCAGCCACTTAGAAAATATCAAGGACACAATTATCTTAGCATCAAACAACTTTCTCACCTTTTTTTCTATCACAGGAAGCAACTTGGGATTTATTCTTCTCAACTTCTGCTTAAAAGGATTTTCATCAGGTTTGATAGGAATTGTATGTTGTATAACAGAAACATCATATTCTTTTAGGTCTTCATAACTCCAGGAGAAAACATCTGAAAATATTTTCATCACTCCCACGCTTTTATCCTCTTCCTTTCTTGGTAATTTCTTTGAAAGTTTTACCAATTTGGGATCTTTTTCAGAACCTAAATTGTAATCTTTTACATCCTCAGGTTTAGGTTCTACCTTTGGATTTTTCACCACATCATTTTTATCAAACAATTTTTCTAAAGGAATCAAGCCTCTTGAGATAACGTTATTCTTCAGCTGAATTATATCCTTGCCTCCAATCCTTTGCTTGAACTTTTCTGTTTCTTCAGGGGAATCTACTTCATCTAGACCAACTTCAGCATCTTCTGCATCAATAGACCTGTAATTGAATTCATCTGTCATTTCTAAAAAGCGTTTAATCTGTTGATCATCTTCAAAAACCTGCCAATGTTTGATATTGTCTGGGATAGATGGTCTGTGTATGACCTCAATATCATATTTCTTTTTAGAAAAGATAGGGGTTTTGAACGCAGCTCCCACAGTGGCCAAAGAATCTGCTACGGGGTTATTAACTCTGGGAATTGAAACAACATCATGTTCATCGAAATTTTTTTCCAATAAATCCCACACTTCATTCCTATATGACCTCATTTTAGGATGTTTGGTTTGATAAATAGCTTTTACCTGATTTATTACCAATTCAAAGTCTCCAAACACTTCAATTCTTTTTGCTTTTAAATCCCTCAATACATTCAACCCCAAAATCAAAGCTTCATATTCTGCAACATTGTTTGTACACTCAAAATTCAATTGATAAGAGAACATCAAGAATTCTCGGTCAGGTGTGATTATCCATACTCCTGCACCAGCTCCTTCTCTGCTTCTAGCTCCATCAAAGTGCATTGTCCAGGTTCCTTCTTTTCTAATTTTTTCTCTTAACAATCTTTCTTTTTCATTTTCTTTTGGTTCAATTAAATCAATCTTTTCTTTAGATTCAACATCATTGTACAGAATACAAGACCCCAAATCTGTGTCTACTGCATATATACCATGCTTTTCGGGTTCTTTCAAATCACTTACCAAATAAGCAACCATCTTTTCAGCATATAATCTTCTGTGTACCCCCAACACTAGAATAGTAGCAAAAGACATGTCCATCTGCAACATTCCTTTTAACTTCGAGGCCCATGATCTAGACAATAGCATACCAAATTTTGTTGGAATATCAGCAACCACCACATCCCTGAGAATACCTTTGGCTGGTATTTTACTGAGATTGACTGTCAAATCTTTGATCAACCCTAAACATTTTACTTTCCTTGAATCAATAGAAAACAAGTCATCATATGGTCTTGTGATTTCTAATCCCAAAGATTCAACTACAAGTTTTGGCATCAGATTATGAGAAACTCCTGAGTCTAACATAGAATTATGCACAACTTTATCATGAACATTCAAATTTACATAGAAAGGAGAAATTTCTCCAAAACTATTATCTTCCATTCTTGAACCCAGGCAGATATTAGGATTATCATCATCTAATTCCAAAGTATCTATTTCCACTCGATTTTCCACTTTCATCATCTTAAAAATTTGTTCCTTGTAATCCTTATTCTTTAATATCTCATTGAAAGGTACAGAAATCTTGACTTTCGACATTTCACTCTGTATATTGAAAGGAACCAAATTTTTATCACCTTCTTTCACAGAATCTTTCTTGTTATCTGAAATCACTTTTCGCACATCCTCGTTTTCTTTTTTTTGTTTGTTGTTCATTCTGACTGGTGGAGGGTTTATCTGTTGATCCTTTTGAATTGCCCATTGGTTCTTTACCTTTGTCTATTATAACGTCTCGATTTCTCAGGTTTATCTTTCTTTGAAGATCGTTTATAGCATTTTGGTAACCAATCTGGTATTGATCATTTTCTGTCTCCAAATTACAACATTCCCCTTCTACAAGGAACATATCATGCTCTTGTTTAGTCAAATACACTTCTGAATCAGAACTTCCACAATGGTGAATATCACTCTCAGGCATCTCAGCTTCAACTTCTCCAGCAATATAATTTTCAGGGAAAGGAGGTCTAATTGAATCTTCTTCTGCATTCCTTGGGTTCCTCTGCTCTCTTGGCCTTATAGGTGGAACAAAGGGTCTCTTAAAATTAGGGTTTCTGATTTGAGGTTCTGTTTGTTCTTTATTCGGAGCTTTGTTATCCACCACTAACCTGTCTAATAACTTTTCCATAGTTTTCATCACTGCTTCAAATTTTACATCTGTGGAAGAAGAATAAGAAGCTGCATTTTGATTATCTTCTCTAATTTTCTTTCAGTCTATATCTCTATGCCTCATCTTTCTAGAAGCCATCATATTAGCTTCAACTTCTACCGCATCTTTCATCATTACTGCCAAATTGGTAGATCTTCGTTCTCTTAATGTGCATGAAAAATCACCTTCAAAAGCATCTGCATAATGTAACTTGGCTGCTCCCACTAGAGGTTTTATATCTGTAGGGATAGAGTTATAAACTTTCATAAATCTGGTAGAGAATTCTTGTACTGACTCAAAACCTCCTTTTTTCAGATTGTTACACTGTGTCAACACCTGTGAAGGATTTTTCTGGTCTTCCCATCTTTCGATAAAAAGAGTTGTGAAAGCATCATAATTAGCAATTGATCCTGCAACCAAAGCTCTGAACCATTTTTTGACTTCACCTCGCAAGCTTTGGGAAAACAACCTCATTTTTGCATCATCATAATCTACTTCTTCTAAATCAATGAAATCACTAAAGTTATCAACATGTTGTTGTGTTGTATAATTACCTTCATTATCAAAAGTAAAGATTCTCTGTCCATAATTTTGAGGCAAATCATGTAAAGCAACGGGCAGAACCAATGGGGCAAATCTGGTAGCCATGGGTGGTGGATTATAAGGTGGAACAATCACTACTTGTTGTTTATGACTTTGCACAGATATTCTTTGGGCCTTGGATATTCTAGACGCAGCCCTTTCAAATTTTTGTAAGTTTTCCCAAACAGATTTTAAAGAATAGTCCCACAAACTTTTTGGGTCAACTTTTGTTTATTTCAAATTAGAATCTGATTTAGTTCTAAGCAAAACTTTTTCACTTGAACCAATATTTTCTTACTCAAACATATTTTCTTGAAAAGAAGGGAATATATTCAAAAATTGAGAAATACCTTCTTTTGTCTTGCCCTTTGCTTCTATCCGTCTTGAGGAGCTTTTCTTGATTATCCACGCCTGAGAAGAACTGTGAACCGAGATTTCTTCTTGTAGCCACAATGTCTTTTTTCTGAATATCTTCAAAAACTTTTAAAAAAATTTCACAAGTGAAGTCACCAGGGCAATATCTACAACCAACTTATTTCAAACTTCCTTACCCAACAAATTTGACCTTTCTTTGTCATTTCTCCCAAGGAAAATGAAACCTTCGTCCCCGGCAACGGTGCCAAAATGTTAGCACTTAGATTTTATGCTGGTTTTAAAATAATAACACCTAAGGTAACCGATTGCAAACCAAACTTTAGGTAGAAAACTTAGCCATTTTTTCCACCAGAGAGGGCTCTCTCACAAGATATATGTAAAGGCTAAAAATATATAGAAGTACGTTCAGAATTTCACAAAAGGATTTTCTTGGTTGAAAAGGAAAACAAGAAACATTGGGCATGGAGTCAACTTTTCAAATATTTAATGTGCCAGCAAGAGATTTATACCAAACAAATTTTCACAGAGGAAAGATAGCAATCATATCACAGTCAATTAGATTTTTTCAGGTGGTATAGAAAGAAAAAATGACAGTCCATCAACAACAGGCATCTAACTGGGATGAATCTATTGTGAACTTTGGAGAAATAGTGGATATTTAAATGCGATAAAATGAGGCATAACCAGTATGAATCCTGATTTATTTCAAACGTTCATTTAAATATAGAAGAAGAACATAATGTAATATATAACAAAGAAAGTGAACATGCACATATAAAGATAAGAGAAAAACAGACTGTAAAACTGATCAACACATGAATCTTTGGTCTCAAAAGATAGGTATTTTCACTGTACTGCATTTTATTTATCAAAAATTGGACTTCAAAACACAATCGTCTCTGAAAGAATTTCCAACCCTTTCAAAAATGATCCTCATTGTCTTTTATACAAAATTCGGAAGAACCTTGACATAACTAGTTCTTCTAACTAATAACCGAAATTTTTTTTAGCTCGAAAGATAACTGTCTTTAGACAATAGATAACTGTCTTCAAATAATATTACAAATTTTTAAAATAAAAGTATCTTTTTGCCACTTGACAAAAATTTCTGAATGATATCTTTTTTGCCACTTGGCAAAAATTCTGAATGTATTTATGAATGGACAGAATACCTTGTCCTTCCATATTTGTCCACATAGTTCCATTGGTCGGCCGTGGTTAAATCATAACTGGTCATTTCTTTCACCAAGACTCGCATTTCAACATGACCTGCATAAGAAACAGGAGGAAGATTTTCACAGGTTGAGATCAACATATTTAAAATTTCAAAGTCTTCCGCAATTTTCTCCATTAAAATTTTCCCTATAAGCATATGATCCAACTGCTGAAACTTTCTATGATCCATTCTTATGTCAAACATCAATCTCTTATATTCATTAGGAGGAATAAATTCATTCTTTTCATCCCAAAAAGCAGGGAATCCTTTGTTTATTAATTTTTCAAATCGCTTATTAAACTTTACTACTTCCTCCCGTATATCTCCAGCTTTAGCTTCAATATTTTCAACATGTGAATACTTTCCCAAGATTCTTCTGGCCCATGTAATGACTGAAATTCTGTTCATTATATTCATTTTCGTCAAGTCTGCTTCAGTTAAACTGTTTAAGAAAGTTATAACTCTCTATGCTATTTCTTTTGGCTTTATATTTAAATTCTCTCTGACTGCTCTACAGCTCTCAAAGGCGTCTTTGGCTACTTTTTCTTTGACTCTTATATAATCCAGATAGGGTCTTACTTTTTCAACTTCTTTTATAATTTGATCCCATACCATATGTTTGCAACCTTGCATAGCAGCTTGCCCTGTCACATGAGCTGCCAAACCTTTATTATTATCACTTAATTCCTGATTTCTTATTTGCAGGATTTTTATTTCCTTGTCTTTAGTCTCATTTTCTTCTTTGAGCTTATGTATTCCCATTTTCAATTCTTTAATTTCACCTTCTTTCAAAATCACTTGGGACATGGCTTGTAAAAGACCATCTAATCCAGTTTTATCTTCCTCTGTATATGTCTGTACCTGTTGTTGACCAATTTCTGCTAATTTTTTCTTTATTTCCTCCAATTGCTCTTCTAAACCAATTTTCTCTTTTTCCCAATGATATTTTTCCTCGGTGAGGTTCAACATTTTTGCAGTAACATATTTTACTTCATTTGACAACTCTTCTTTTTCTTTTTCCAGTACTGTTAATTCAGCTCCTTGGATAAGCAGGTGTCTCGAATTTTTAGCTTTCGCCTTAACATTAGAATTGTATCATCCTTTTCTTTGAGCAATTTTGCTGCTGCATCTCCTTCTTTGTTTATCAAATCTACTTGCAATCTTTTTATCTATTTTTGTCGAGACTTATTTTCTGCTTTCTCTTGTCTCAACTGATTATTCAATTTATCCAGTGAACTTTTCAATTTGTCTACCTTTAATATTGCTCCCAAATAATCTGAAAATATAACCTCTCATGTTTGTCTATGCAATAAAATTTTATCCGGGGCATTTGTTTTTGACAGATCTACCTTCATCTCTGAGATCTTATCTTTAGTAACAACTGAAAATTTCAAAGAATTCTCTTTGACATTCCTGCTAGTAAACAAATTGACTTCAGTGTTGGATATATTTCTAACCTTTGGAAATAACATACTGGTTTGTCTGGAGGACTCCTGTTTATTCTGACTGTGTTCATTAAATACCTCCATCATATTATGTAGTCTATTTACATCATCTCCCACCGAGGATTCTTCAATACTGTATTCTTTTACCATGACCTCTTGTATTTTTACTTTAGTTCTTATTTCCTCTTCTGAAACTGCCATCAACACTTGTTGCTCATCCATTTTCAACTTTTTCATTCGTTTGTTCCTTCACCCTCAATGTTCACTACATCCTGTATGGGTCTTTTAAACCCCACCAATGAAGTATTCATCGTGCTTTCTGCCTCTCCTGTTACATCTGTCAATATCATTTATTTATCATGTGAAACTGGGATGATCTCTTCCTTATACTCCAACCAATTGGCTCTGTCAGACATTCCATCAATCGTCTGATGATTCAATGCTTTGATGCAGTGATCCGTTCTCCATTTTTATATTATGTTTAACGAATCATACTCAATAGCCACGTCTAATTCAAAACCCGTATCTTTTAATAATTTCTCTATATAAACAGCAACGTTTTTATTCTTCACTGTGAATGGGCCAAGTGTGAACAGATACTTGATATCTGTTGCTTGTTTGAAAACCAAGAAATTATTATCCTCAACGATTAACTTCTGTCTCAGGAACTCTAAAGCAAAAACCCTTAAGGTAAGAAATGCTGGTAAAACATAGGGTTTATGTTGAAACCGTATAATCGGATCACTGTACTATCCTTTGACAAAAACCAATCTCCCACAGCATACTCTGCACTCAATTGCATGCATGCTTGCATTTCTGGTAATACTCTAGGCAATTTTTCACCAAAGATCATTCTGTAAATCTCAGAGAGCATATAATTTATGTAATTGAACATGTTATTTTCTAACAAAGTTGTGAAAATGATCTCAGGGAATTGCAACTCTTCATGACTCGCTACCATGATCATTTTCATTAAAAAAGACTGAAATATGAAATGCCTCAGAGTGGAAAAATTGACCATCTGGTCATGAATCTTCTCTGTCAAAAATTCTTCAAAATTAAGTCGAGGGATTTGATTTTCATCAATGCCTGACTGAATTGTACTCATTTTATACAAAAGGCTCAACTAAAACTCGGTTACATAAATGTATGTATAAAACCCTAGGATTAAAGCCAACAAAGTCAGAACCAATTGGGTATTTTCATCAAATAAATTGATATCTATAGTGTACGGGATATCTGAAATGTTAGTTTCTGGTTTAAGACACGTAGACAAAAACTTTTCTCTATCATCTTAAAGGGTTCGCTGATAATATTCAATAATAGAGGTTTCAAAAAAATCTCAAACTCGAGGGTTTGGGAATATTCTATTTCTAGGGCTTTAATTATTATGGCAGGCTCTATTTTACAAACGACTCTGGTTTTTTGACTATTTAAAACAGTTCTTTCTTCTCTGGAGTAATTGTCAGCACACCATGACACAAATTCTGGAAAAGATGGGATTTGGTTAGGGAAAAAGGCTAACAAGGACGACTGGTGGACTCTGTGTATATCTATACCTTCTTTTAGTAATTTAGACAACCTAAGTTTAACTTCAACGATTGGAAACTTAGTTAGGGTATCATGAATGTCTCCACCTCTATCTTCTAGGGATTCCTTTGCTTTAAAAACATCTACATCATGTACAATTTCCATTTTAAAATGTTTCTTCAAACAAAATTCCGTTTAAAAAGTGGGCCAGGTCACTAGACCCTACCTGTATAGACACGTCTTTATCCTTCTGTCGCAATTGCTGATCTCCACCAATCTTCAGAGCTCCCAGGGATAGCGACAGATATACAAAATGTGATTATTTGAAACCTTTTTGTTTTATATAAGCCTTTTTGATTAATTTTCTAGCAGCTTCCTGAATGTAGTTTATATCCAACCGTTGATCATGAGCCTTTTGATTTGAGCCATTAGATCTTGCGTCCCTTTATCTCCCATGGTGGCATCCGCAATCCCAATAACGGTTTTCTTCTCCGGTTTTTCCCTTGTGCGGATCAACCATTTTATGACACCTGTTAGAGTGGTTTAATTTCCGTGACCGCTCTTTCTTCGATCGAGTGCGCACTTTTCCTGATGCGGATGAATCTTGGCCATTGATTTTGTCCCAATGTATATTGTCCCTCCGATTGATATCCACATGTGGCATATTCCCTAACGTCTTCTCCATCTACCACGTGCTACAACCCGCCACTTATTATCTTGCCACGTGCTATGGCCCGCCGCGACTTATCCTTTGGTGTTTCCGCACGGCTTTGTGGTGGTTTGTGATACCACTATCACATAGATGCAGACTAATGAAACTGTGACATGTATCCAGGCGGTATTAAGTCCGCAACCACTCACTGACATTTGCAAACGATCCTTTTGGCGATGCGGGAAACTATAACAGCCGTTGATTTCCACTATTGTCATCTCTGGCGTTGAAGCTTGCCCAGGACTTAACCGCTTCAAAAATTTTCTTTCGGACTTTGGATATTGTGGATTTTTCTTGTTCTTTTTTGTATTATGAACCTTTACTTCAACTCATTTGTAGTAACTTCACTTCCTTTGGGTATTTTTTGACAATTTTTTTAGGGTTTGAGCATTTTCAAATGTAGTGTCAACACTTACTCTCTCACATGTGTGATCTCGACCATTTTCGAGGTCACATGTAACTTATATATTTGGTTTTCATTCTAAACACCTAGTATTCTACCCATGCGGGTCATCATTTCTCCCCACCACCACATCCTTAGGTTGGTGGGATCACCTTTATTTATGGCGCTTTTTGCCTCTTTTTCTTTCTTTGACCATTCTTGAGTCATCCAAACTATGTTTTCTGTGTCATTTGGACAACCAGATTCAGAACTTTGTTCCCATGATGGTGCTTGAGATTATTTCATGCTCTCACTTAATTCTTTTTCGGGCATTTTTTTTCCATGATCCTCACCGTCTCGATTTGGATGCCACACAGGTCGTAGTATTTTTTTTCATTTTTTCTATCACAACCTATTCATGAACCCTTCGCTCCATCCATACTGTAGTTATTGTGTTATTTTGCCACCATTAATCTTCCTGCAAGGAGGCCCCATAGGTTTTCCCCCCTCATTTTCCTTCTTGGTTCTCACATTTGTCCCTTGATTGAACGCTTCCTCCTTGATTGTCTATTACATATGTTCGGATATTAATATCCCTTTTTCGAGACCAGCATCTCCTTTACAAAAAAGGAACTTAGGGACTTTCTGTTAAGCTCTTTTCTAACTCCTTAAAGAATGAAAATATCGTCGAGCAATCTCGTTTCCTTTCATGCTCGTTAAAGTACATGAAAGGGCGTCTATGTTGGTTTTTCATCATTTAATTCAATAGATCTAGGATCTTAACTAAAAGAACAACATGTACAATATATCGAGCATAAGAGACAAGAGACAAGAGACACAAAACATTTCACCGAGGAAAACCAAGAATGTGAAAAACCCTGCAACTTCCTCAGAGATTGAATAAGCATCAATACAAGGATCACCATGATCAAACCCAAGAGATAGATATCTTCAGCAGCATGCTCCTCCTCCACTTGTGCGCACTCCTCCTCTCTCTCACTAATGATAATTGAGTGAATAATAGAATGTGTAAAATGAGAGAGACACACTCTCTATTTATACACTAACTTTCACATGACCTTTACTCAACTAGTTCGTCCTCAACTTAACCAATTAACATAATGTTGACTGGGCCAACCCCTACTAGGGTTTTCTAATAACCCTTTGACCCACATGACTAATATAGGGACGATCCCATCAAGGTGGTCTAATGACCCATCAAGTATAAGTTACAACACTTACAATATAACATGCGACACATGCAAGTACAATTGATGACACTTCCAATCGGAGGAATAATACATCTCCGTTAGGAATACAATAAAGTACAAATACAATATACAAGTGAATATCTTTCGAAGTTACAAATACATCAACACTCCCTCTTAACTAGGAAGGCATTCTCTTGACACAAGTCATCAATATATATAAGCACAAGTCTTCAATTATGGAGCTGGATCATCATCACTGGATCACTGAGCATCATCAAAATCACTGCTGCTGTACTCGACATCTCAATCACTGGGCTATCTCTGAAATCTTCTCGTCATAGGAAGTTCTATAGATCCAACCCTTTTTCATGCTTGATGTAGGCCTAGCCTCTTGTAGGTCTTCATCATCTTTGGTCATACTATGGAACCCAGGACTAATTACGTGCATCAACAAAACCTCGAAAGAGCATCCCAGGCTATTACGAGAACACAGCTCTACCTGTCTGGATCTCCTAGGATCTTTTACATGTGACCTTTACAAAACCTTTAAAGAGCATTTTGCAACCTGTAAGATCTCTATAGAGCATCCCAGGCTGTTACGAGCACACAGCTCTACCTATCCGGATATTCAGGATATTTTCTATGTGAACTTTCGCAAAACCTTTAAAGAGCATCTTGAAACCTACAAGATCTCTATAGAGCATCCCAGGATCGTTTACTAGCACACAACTTAACCTGTCTGGATATCCAGGATCTTTTCTATGTGAAACTGTAGCAAAACCTCAAAAGAGAATCCCAGGCTGTTACGAGCACACAGCTCTACCTGTCTGGATCTCCCAGGATCTTTTCTATGCTACCTACACAACCTGTCCATGACCACGAGGTATCAACCTGATACTCATGATCATACTGATCATCATACAGTGCACCATCCTGATGCACATCATCTGGAGCATCGACCTGATGCTCATCACACATGATCAAACTAATCATACAATGCAACCACCTAATACATATCATCACATATGATCCAATTGATCATACAACGCATCCACCTGATGCATATCATCATACATGATCCACCTGATCATACAAAGCATCCAACTGATGCATATCATCGTATATGATCCACCTAATCATCTTCATACAGAACATCATCCAGAGCATCGTCCTAATGTTTATCACACAACGCTTACATCCATATCCATGGGAAGGAACCTCCTACCAACATGCTTGGATTGTCTGTTGCAAATGTGTCCAACCACTTCTTCCTCGAAGTATCTTCTATTTGAAGAACACCAAGCCTCTGTCTAAAGTACTCAAACTTCACTCTGGCTCGTGGTTTCATCAACACATCTGCAACCTGCTCATCCGTCGCAACATACAAGAGCTTCACTGCTCCTCTCTGCACCATATCCCTGATATAGTGATATTTGATCTCAATATGCTTCAACCTGTCATGGAACACCAAGTTCTAAAACAAATTCAGACAATTCTAGTTGTCATAGAATATACAAGTAGCATCCAACGGGAGATCAAATAACTCAGACAGTAGCTCCCTCATCGAAACTGCCTCACAACTTCCTAAACAAGCTACAACATACTTTGCTTCGGCTGTACTCAGTTCTACGCAGGACTGCTTCCTACTAAACTAAGAGATCACACCCGATCTCATATTGAAGCAACACCCAAAAGTGCTCTTCCTATCTACAGCACTGCCTGCCCAATCTGAATAAACATAACCCTCCAGGTTAAAATTTTGATTTGCATCATACTTGAGCCCATAATCAATCGTACCCTTCAGGTAGCTCAGAATATGCTTTACAGCAACTGGGTGAACACCTTCGGGATCCATCAAGAAATAGCTCAATGTGTTCACCGCAAAGCAAATATTTGGTCTTGTGTTCGTCAGGTACATCAAGGACCCAATCATCTGACGATACACCAAGACATCAATCGGCTCAGATGAAGCATCACACAAAATCTTTAGGTTTGATGCCATAGGTGTGGCCATGGCCTTGCAGTCCATCATATCGAACCACTTCAGGATATCTACTGCATACTTCCGTTATCCAAGGAAGATCCCATCTGCAGTCTGCCACACCTCCATGCCTAGAAAATAGTGCATGTTGGGGCCAAGGTCGCAGCTATAGTAAAAGCTGCGAATTTTGGGAAAAAGCACGAGTATGGAAGGAAAGTGCTAATTTTGGGACAAGCACTAAGTTTTGGGTAAGAAGGAGACGGTGCGCAGTACGGTGCCAGATGGATGATCTCAGCGCAGATCACGGACCGGAAATTGCGGAGCTCGCGCGCACGTCATCGAAGAATGAAGGTGGCTCAGCTACCATAATAAATAAGGTGATGGAGTAGAGGGCTTAGCTACCCTCATTTAAAGGCCTAGTACAGAAGTTATGGTTGCTCGGATCAAGGAGGAGCAACGGACCAGAGCATTGAAGGCGAAGGACGATCGCCCATACCCACAATCTGCGCCGGAATTCATGGAGCCTGCAGGAAGCGGCGACGTGACTGCAAGCGGCGCCTACAGTACACCTAGCCATGTGCGTGGTTAGGGTTTTTGGGAATCACTGTTGGGAAAGGCCCACAGTTTTGTAAAGGTGTGACCGTCATGGCTACCTATATAGATGAATCACTGTAATGGGTAGAGGGTTCTTCCTCCCTTCCTTCAGTTCCTCCCTTTTTGGAGAGTTAGAGAGTTAGATGCTAGACTGTTAGAGAGCCAGTCTAAAGGGATAGATCATGTGTTGATTATCCTTCACTGTAATTTCTACCTGGTGTGTAGAACTAGAGAGAGGAAATCGGATAGCCGAGGGGCTAATCCCTGAGTTGCCAGACAGTCTGAGTCGACGTCTGTGCCTTTGTAATCTCCATAGAGAGGAGACAAGCTTGAGAAAAGGGCTCCCAGCTGTGTGCGTGGAGTTTCCTGTAAGTTCTAAGGCTGCAGCTGTGTGCGCAGCATATTGTATAACTCTATCATTTTCTGGTTAATATAAAACTCCTGAGGACGTGGTTTTCCTCGAGGAGATGAGCTTCACTTATATCTTCTTGTTATAATGTTTGTGTGAATGATAACTATTTCGAGTTCAGTATTTGTGTATGCAAGACTTCTGTCTTATCTTTGTGACTGTTTGAGCGAGTTGGAAAGATCCCTTGATAACTATAAGTATCTTAAGTACTAAAGAGGTAGTAACGCACAGTCGCTGCGGCGAGAGCAGACTGCGTTACTGCGCTAGATGCGAAGGGCGAGAAAGTGTGTCGCGCGTCGACCCAAGAAATAGTTGCCTGCTGCGTTGGAAAGGAGAAACTGCGCAGTAGACCTGCCAAGGAAGGGACCCGCGCAGCTGCGCCGAGCGGCCTGCGGGAAGGTCCGACCGCCGATTTCGCAGGAACCATTCAAGGAAAAGCTATCTCCGCGTCACCCCGGTTAAGGAAACCTGATTCCTTAACCCCCCCATAGCCACTTCGGGTGATACCTCGAGCTGCCGCGCAGCTCGTTGCCGAGAGGGCCAGTGCGCCAAGGGGTTTTGTTGCTGCGCTTCATTAAAACCCGGGTCTGCCCAAGAAAGCAGCCAACAAATGGTTCCGTTGCCTCATGACTTTTTGATCACGTCACTTCCGTTGCTCTGAAACTTGTTGCTCAGCCAACAAATGGTTCCGTTGCCTCATGACTTTTTGATCACGTCACTTCCGTTGCTCTGAACCTTGTTGCTCAGCCAACAAATGGTTCCGTTGCCGCACGAATGAGACTTGTTATTTTGGCAACGCGTGAGATAGAACAGTGCAACAAATGGTTCCGTTGCCGCGCGGATGAGACTTGTTCTTTCAGCAACGTGTGAGATACTGTTGGAGCCAACAAATGGTTCCGTTGCCTAGTGACCAACAAATGGTTCCAAATGTGTTACTGGAACCCTACAACTAAGGAAATTGGAGACTGGTTTGATTTAAAGGCTAAAGAGTTTGCTGAACAAGAAAATAGAAGCCCTACGCTTCAAACAGAAGATTGGTTACAGAAGTATATTTATGCTGACCTTTACGAAATTTTCTTTGTTACGTTTGCATTGGAGTTACACGCTTGGATAGCCAAGTTAGCAGATTCTAGACCTACGCTGCATGTTGATCGACCCGTCACGTGGACGCCTGAGCTAGCTAGTATTGTGAAGCGGATAGACAATCCTGTGTCCCGCGCAGTAGACTTTTGGTTGAATAGTCTACTGGAAGGTTTTATTACCGAATTTGCAGTCGATACAAGAAAGAGTTTCAGTGAAGCTGAGAGGAGTTTCTTCCAAGTACACAGAGGTAAGTTCTTAAATTCTCTGAACTTATGGATTAAAATGCTTCTGTATGAAAAAGGAAAGCTATGTATTGCTTCTGATGAATAGCATAGTCAAGTAATGTCCGTAGATTCTGATAGTGATCCTGAAGTTATTGGTTGCACTCGTAGTGGAAAACGATATAAAGTAGGCCTTGACCAACATCCTTTTGAGTCTAGCCCAGACAATCGCCAAGTCCCTAGAGCAAGCCATATAGAAAGACAGGGGAGTGCTCATATCCCGTATTACCCCTTTACACCGCAAAAACCAGACGGAGCTCAGTATAATCCTACAGTAACACCTTCGAGTAGCCCACACGCTACTTCTAGTACCTCTGTACCACCTTTGTTTAACCATCCCGGAGGCACTGCTACAGTACCTCCACCTCAAACCCGCGCAAGAAGGATGGGTGATGACATGAAACTACCAACTTTTAGAGGAACAGGGATAGAGGACCCTGAGCAGCACTGGTTCTTATGTGAAGCCATTTGGACAATTAAGCAAATTAATGATGATGCTGTTAAACTGGTTCAGTTAGCAACCACACTAAGAGAAAGAGCCTTGACTTGGTTCATGAAATACTCAGCAGCACAGAATAGGACGCTTGCTGAGGTAAGAAATGCCATGATTAGAGAATTCAAGAAACCTAAGTCAGAATCACAGTGTATAACAGAGCTCAAAGACATCAAACAGTTACCTACAGAATCAGTATGGGATTTTGACCAGAAGTTCAAAGCTTTGATAGATCAAGTAAGCTTCGAGTTTGCACCACAGCAACATAAAGAATGGTTCATTGCTGCGCTGCTCCCACACATTAGACTTCCTCTTATGCAACAGAATCTCAATACTCAGGAACAAGCTCTAGAAATGGCTATGAAACTAGAAGCTTCGCCAATTGCAGGAACAAGCAACGATGTTGCGCATTTACAGAACCAATTAGCAAACTTAACCTTGCAAGTGCATGATATTAAGAAAGGCAAGGAGATTAAGGAAGAAATTTGGTGTACAAAATGTAAAGCCCAAGGTCATTCAAAGGACCATTGTCCTGTTTTCATAGACTACATTGCAACTGGAGCACCTAATCCTTTACCACAGGCACAAGGGCCTTGGTGTGAAATCTGCAGAACTAGAGGTCATAGACCACAAGAATGCCACTTACTTCAGAAATATGTACAAACTCCAAAGAATCTATATTGTAATTTCTGTAAATCAGTAGGTCATGATGAGAACAATTGTAGAGCATATGATCTTATGATAGAAAGAAAGCATGATGTTTATAGGGTACAAGCAGAGACACAAGGACCCACAGCAGGTCCACCTTATGACCAATCTCGGGACGCCCGAGCAGCAAATTACAGAGGACACGGACGCACAACAAATTTGGGTCGTGGAAGAGGACAGATCACTTGCTATAATTGCGGAGAACAAGGTCATTTTGCTAGGGATTGCCAAAATCCTACAACCCTCTGCAGATATTGTAAATCTTCTGACCATATCATCGAAGAATGCCCTCAGTTACAGGCTAAGATGCAAGCAAAGACACCACAGGTCAATCAGAATATCCAGTTGATTGGAGCCGAAAAAAGAGAACCAGACCCTACAGTTAATATAGTGACACGCAGTGGAGCTACAACTGGTGCGCAAGAGATGGGAACGGGAAAGCAAGCGACGCAATGGGTGCGCCGCGCTAACATTAAACCAGCCCCACTTAACCTACAGAAGCAAAAAGAAGCATTTAAGCAAGCTCAAGAGTATTTCTCAGACCCGAGAGCTTCAAGTTCTACCGCAATTCCGCAGAACAATAGTAGATCGCAAGTGCTAAGACAAGACAACTTGGTACAAGAACAGGCCACTACAGCTGGAAGACCTGACGACGATAAGGAGCACGCCCTAGGCAGTGTTCATGCGTTTCTGCGACAATGTTTAAAATTGTTGCGCAATGAACAAGCAACTCTAGAACTCCAACACCTGTTGGATCGGTGCCAACACTCTGCTTCGACGAACACACCACAGCGTGCTGTTCACCAGATTAGGAGTCACATTAGAACAGGAAAAGAGATGAGGCTCACAGCGCAGATTGGAGCATTTGAAATGGACGAAGTCATGTTAGATTTGGGCTCAGAAGCCAATGTTCTCACTATGCAGACATGGGAACAGATGGGAAGCCCTCAGCTTACAAGATCCCCTATCCAGCTAAGACTCGCAAATCAGCAACGAGTCTCTCCATTGGGCAGATTACCCAATGTACCTATTGATATTGAAGGAGTAAGAAGCTCTGCAGATTTTGAAGTAATCAAAATTATGGATGATAGTAGACCATACCCAGCGCTGTTAGGAATAGACTGGGCACTTGATAATTTGGCTGTCATTAACCTGAAGAAAAGACAGATGACCTTTGAGGATGACCAGATCAGGGTCATCGCACCTCTTGATCCTATTCAAGGACCAAGATATATAGAACCTATTCGCGCAGAAGAGGAAGCGCGCCACATGGAAAGCCTGTATCAGATGACCACTAACCACAGTGACTATGTCAACCCCACAGCAGACGGCCATATCAGCTGGCGATGTGATAGCTCGTGCACATCAGATTCAGATGCAGGATTGGAAAATTGGCAGAATCATCTACATGAGGTTTCTGCAAGACGTTGCGCCATGATGACTAAATCCATTCGATGGATTGGCACAGAATTAACTGACACTCCAACTTTTGATGGTCTAACCAAAGTAACTAAATTCATACAGGAATATGAACAAAAGCTTCCAGAACCACAGCGCATCCAGGCACTGGATATAGCATTGCGCGCTACACCCGCAAGATGGTGGATTGCGCACAAGGAGAATATTCATACATGGAAAGACTGTCGCAGATTGATACTGCGCAGATTTCAGGACACCACAGCCGAAGCGCTACGCAAATATGAAGGACAGAGTGACCCCAGGTCACACATTGAAGCATGTATTCAGCAATGGTCAGATATTCCGGAAGATGAATGGGTTCACCAATTCATCCACACATTAGATACAATTCCAAGGAATTGGTATACTGAAATAGAATTGCGCAAAGGCACTCTTACTTGGGCTCTTATGATAGAAAGTTTTCAACTTACATTCAGCTTTGAGTCAGAGCATCCAAGCATTGATCAGGCTCTGAAGTGTATTAAAAAGAAGGTATTTGAACCAGGTCTAGTAACAGAATATTCCCAACCAGATTGGGCTGTTCAGATGGAGCATGCCCTGGAATGTTATAACTTTACCGCCGAAGATGAGGAGGACGATCCTCGCAACCTCAATATCCCAGAATCAGAAGGGACACACAATATTGAAGGTCCTGAGCTTGATATTCCTGCCATCGCAGAACACGTCAAGCTCAAGAAAGTTAACATTGGCACAGAAGCTGACCCAAAGTTTGCTTCTATAGGAGATTATTGGGATGATGAAACCGTTGCGCATGTTTCAGATTTATTACGTGATTACCAGGATATCTTTCCTACCAAGTTCACAGAAATGAAAGGCATCCTAGGAGACTTAGGAGTGATGCGCATACCTCTGAAACCAGACGCCAAGCCAGTAAAGCAGCGCCCATACAGGTTGAACCCGCGCTACAAAGAAAAAGTCAAAGAAGAAATTGATAAGATGCTTGCAGCAGGTATTATTGAGCCAGTAGAGGAAAGCGATTGGATTAGTCCTATGGTGGTCCAAGAAAAGAAAACGAAAGGTGAAATAAGAATTTGTGTCGACTTGCGCAAACTCAATGATGCATCAGCGCACGACCCATTTCCCACTCCTTTCACAGATGAAGTACTTGATAATGTTGGAGGACAAGAGGCTTACTCTTTCACTGATGGATTTTCGGGATATCATCAGATTAGAATCCATCCGGATGACCGCCACAAGACTACTTTTGCAACTGAATGGGGCTCATTCCAGTACACGGTAATGCCCTTTGGTCTTAAAAACGCACCTGCTATCTTCTCTAGAGTTGTTGTTGCTGTTTTTAAAGAATTTATCCACAAGTTTTTAGAAGTCTATTTTGATGACTGGACTGTATTTGGTTTACTAAAGAACCATATTGCGAATCTGCGTATGATGCTAGAAAAATGTAGACAGCATCAGATTTCCCTTAACTTGAAAAAATGTATATTCTGTGCGCCCTTTGGTATTTTGTTGGGACATATTGTATGCAGACAAGGACTCTTGATGGATCCTGCGAAGGTTGCCATCATTGCTAATTTACCTGCGCCCAACTCAGTTAAGCAATTGCGCACTACATTGGGACATACAGGATACTACAGAAAATTCATCAAAGGATATGCAAGGATCACAGCGCCTATGGAAAGATTGCTGAAGAAGGATTCGAAGTTCCAATGGACAGAGGAATGCCAACAGAGCTTGGACACACTTAAAGAAAAGATGATCACAGCGCCTATTCTAGTTTTCCCGGATTGGAGAAAACCTTTTCATGTTCATGTTGATGCTTCTTCCATAGCATTGGGAATCGTGCTTACACAGTCTGGAGAAGGAAGTATTGACCACCCAATTGCTTACTCCAGCAGAAAGTTATCTACAGCTGAGAAGAATTACACCACTACAGAAAGGGAAGGACTAGCCATGGTGTATGCCCTACAGAAATTCAGACACTATCTGTTAGGAGCTCACTTTAAAATGTATACTGATCATTCTGCTTTGAAATATTTGGTCAATAAACCAGTCTTAGGAGGCAGAATTTGCAGATGGCTACTACTCTTTCAAGAGTATGATTTTGAGGTTATTGTAAAGCCAGGCAGATTGAATGCAGGGCCTGACCATCTATCCAGAATAGAGTCAGGAGAGGAACCTACGAGTCTGGAGGACAATATGCCTGACGCACAGTTGTTTTATATCCAAGCAGCAGACGAATATTATTCTGATATTCTTAACTTTCTCACTACCGGACAAGCGCCGGCTGAGTTTACAATCCAGCAGAAGAAGCAACTTGTTGTTCGAGCCGCAGACTTCACTTTGATAGCAGGCCAGCTTTATAAGTTGGGCCCTGATGAAATTTTGCGCAGATGTATCTTACCACATGAAAAGAGCTCTATCATCGCAGAAGCACATTCAGGTACCGCAGGAGGCCATTTCGCAGGAAAGCCGACTGCGCAGAAAATATTAGCCGCAGGACTTTGGTGGCCGACATTGCACAAGGATACTAAGGAATTCTGTAAATGTTGCGATGTGTGCCAGCGCACAGGAAAACCCTCAAGGAGAGATGAAATGCCGCTAAGACCCCAGATCACACTGCGTGCTTTTGATAAATGGGCCATTGACTTTGTAGGACCTATTAACCCACCAGGAAAAAGAACTGGCGCAAGATATATCATTACAGCTACTGAGTACCTCACCCGATGGGCTGAGGCGAAGCCAGTTAAGAACTGCGACGCTGCTACTGCCGCGCAGTTCATTTTCGAGAACATTATCACTAGGTTTGGATGCCCAGTGATCCTCATGAGTGATCAAGGTACACATTTCCTCAATGAGACTATAGAGGCCCTTACTGAAGAATTTCAAATTAATCACCATAAGAGTACACCCTACCATCCTCAAGCTAATGGTACGGTGGAAGCATTCAATAAGATCCTTGAGAATGCCCTGACGAAGATCTGTACTCAACAAAGAGATGATTGGGACCTTAGAGTCACAGCTGTATTATGGGCTTACAGAACCACTTGCAAGAAATTAACAGGTCACACACCTTTCAGCTTGGTGTATGGACAAGAAGCAGTTATGCCCATGGAATACATTGTTCCCAGTCTCCGAATTGCGCAAATTACAGAAATGGCAGATCCTGACACTATGAATGAAATACTTTCGCAACTGCTTTCTTTAGAAGAAGACAGACTTATGGCCGGATTTCATCAACAGGTACAGAAGGCAAGACAGAAAGCTTGGCATGACAGGCACATTCGGCATAAGCACTTTGAAGAAGGAGACTTGGTACTCCTTTATGATAGTAAATTCATCAAGTTTCCAGGCAAGTTTCGTGTGCATTGGTTAGGTCCTTTTCAGGTAATAAAAATAACAGACGGAGGCGCAGTTCAGCTTGCGAAGCTGAATGGAGAACTACTACCTACAATGATAAACGGGAGTCGGCTTAAGCTTTATTGCGACGGCCACTCCGCCCTATCGACATAATATAGTACTCAGGAATGCAGATGCCCAGTGTAGTTGAAAGAGACATCGCATTTAGTCTACACGGAAGCTGCGACACACCCTCAGTTTCCAGCTTCCTGCGCAGTTCCTTGAAATATCCGCGCATCCTGAATAAAAATTGCTTGAACAAAGCTTAGCGGTCCGCTCTGGCGAAGTTTTGCTTTATGGACCATTGGACTATCGCTCTTGCGAAGTCCCCTTTCATAATTTGCCGCTGAAAAGAGTTTTGTTGTGGACCCCTAGAGGCACAGTTTCCTAAGTTGAAATGACCCGCCGGAAAATTTTGAATTACAGCAGTTATGTAGCCGCGTTTGAATAAATGAAGGATAAGGCCGCTATTTAATTCTACCCGTTCTGACGGATTCGGCTTAATCTCCGAAAGATTTGCATTTAACTCAGGCGCCGAAACCATTAACTTCTCCCGGAAGGCTGTCAGAACCCGTCAATCACGCTAAATGCACCGCTACGGCAAGGAGGATAGCGTGTTGTCAACTCATCTGTAGCCGCCTATAGCTACGTAACCCCACTTGGTCGCATTTACTAACCCCGCTGGCTATAAATACCTCACACTTGTATCAATTTTGGGTTACTGTCTCGAGTTGCATAAGTTGTCTTTGAAGATCTGCACTATTGTTTTCAGAGCCGAGTGTGCAGACTATTTTCCCTTGTTTTCAGAGTCTATACCCTACGCAGTTCCGCCATTTGCTGTCCAGAGTCTTGTTATTTACATTGGTTCACAACGGAGAATTTATCGACTGAAGAAGTTATTCGTCAATTTCTACGCCGAGGCTTAGATTTCGGCATGGCCACTCCGGTGACGCCGTCGGCCTACGTACACCCTGGTGCTACTGATCCCAGAACATCTCCAGGCACAAGAGCATCTCAGCAGCAGCCGGAGGAACCTGTTCCAGAACCGCTCGCGTCTATGGTGAACTACCTTCCGCCGCGTCCAGACGATGCGCCGGATGTCCAGATTCCGAAGAATGCAAAGTATCCAATTCCGCTACCGCCACTACCGGCTAGTGTGCGGGTAGAAGGCCAACTATTGGGAAACATTCCACTGGTTAAATTCTCTGATTTTAACCTTGGAGACTATAAGACATATCCTCAGTTTCAGTTGGACCGATATTTGGATATCGTCCATAATCCCACCAGAAACGTTGATGAGTTTATCCCGAAGGGATTTGCAGCAAATCTTGAGCGCCCTGGACTCTTGAATTTGTTGAAGCTACCGCACTTTGGGCGTAGCAATGAAGTGAACGCAGTCGTTAAAACACTGCTATCCTGCGTTCATGGAGGTTACCTTTGGCTCGGGAGGCCAATTGATCTAAATGTTGACTTGATACACCGTATCACCGGCCTATCTAAGGTTGGTAAGGATCCCAATATCCATTTTGCGGGAAAAGAGAAGGACCGAAAATTAGCTGCAAAGCTGGTCCAGAAATATAACTTGACAAGAGGAGGTCGGGCTTATGACCTCACGACCGTAGAAGATGAGGCACTTCGCTTCACAGGAAGTCTGCTTGCAGGCAGACTTCTCACCAAGTGCCGACCAAAAGAAGTTACTGGAGCTGTCGTAGAGCTCGCTATCGCAGCTGCGGAGGGAGAACAGTACAACTGGTCTCTCTTCCTGCTGAATTCTTTTTTGGCTGATTGCCTGAATGTGCAGGACAATGCAGGCCAATCATTCCATTTTTCATGGCTTTTAATTCTATGTGCTCTCGTCGGGTGGAAGGAGCCCCCGAATACTCAGTTCCGTCCACGCCGCGCAGGAGAGGTTGCCGGCATGCGCTACATCAACCTCTGGGATTCCCCTAATCCCGCGAAGCGCAAGATGAATCGCGCTGTTTTTTGTGAGTATTACTATCTCCTCCGCGATACCATACAAGATATGCCAAGGCTGAGCGCGGAGACAGCCACATTGTATGACGGGAAGTTGGCTTTTACTGCCGACATCCATCAACTCTACCTTCGGCCTTGCGACATTCCAGGTGACTGGGCGCTAGGTCTTTACAGGATGACCACAGAAGATGTCGAAGAAACCATTAAGTCTTGGTCGGACGAATGGAGAGCAGCAGCTGACATCGCACCTGCGATGCCACCCGCCGCTGCGCAAGAAAAAGATAAGGGCAAGGAAGCCCCTGAGCAAAGAAGCGACGAAGGCTCAACAGAACCAGCCACAAAGAAGCAGAAAGTGTCGCATCCCACTGAGGCCATTCCCTCGGAGGTCGACAAATATTTGAAAGAGCAATTTCGTGAGATGCGGAACATGCATGCTCACATCCGAGGTGCTCTAGACTTACAATTTGTAGAACTAAAAGGTCTCGCAGGAAGGATTGCGCAGACCCATGCGCCAGCATCTACTTCGCAGGTGCCACAAGAAATCCCAACTGGCGAGCGAGTTGAAGAACTCACAGAAAGGCACACTGTCGTGCATATTCCGCCTACCAGCATGACACTTCCAGATCCCCTAGCTGAACTGCAGGTAAGCACAGTTGGACCTGTAGAAATTAATTTGTCTATGATTCCTATAGAAACTCTACAGCTAGTACAGGAGAAAGTTTCTCTTGAGTTGAGAGCTAGAGAGCTCTCTACTTTCCAGGCAAACCAACGACTGCAATCGCAGGAGATAGAGCTGAAGGAAAGTCATAAGAATATCTCTGCGAAGCTTGCACTCTATGAGGCGCAAGACACCGGCATCAGAAACGCAATAGAAGAGATTGCTCAGGAACTGCCGGCTTGCGAGATTCAACCAGACCTCCCTCTGGTTGCAAAAGTTCAAATTATTGGCGAAAGGGCGAAAACCCTGGAGCAAGAAATAGCTGCTATGGCAGAAGGCCATAAAACCCAGATCGCTGAGCTAGAAGCTCGCGTTGCTGCGCATCTTACAGATGATGCGCAGGTACAGTTTGAAGCATTGAGCAGAGCTTCCACACGAATGAAAGGTCGAGTACAGGAAGCCAAGAACCTGATGAACCAGGCTATGGAAGCTTGGACAGAGCTTGTGAACCTCCCTTTTAAAGTGGGACTATCAGAACAGGTGCAAGCTGCAGAACAGTCCCTCACTGTTCTGAATGAAGAAGCCAAGTCCTTAACAGGCTTGCCAAAGATGAAGAAAATGGGCGAAGTGCGCAAAATGCAGCAGCAACTGCACAAGCTCAGAACTGAAGATGAGAAGCTCACCAACAGCATTCAGCCATTCATGGATGAGTATGCTGAAATTGTTGGCCAGATTGAGACAAAAATCAAAGAAATTGCCGAGTCTCAAGAGATCATTGATACACTCACTAAAGAAGAAACAACCGCAGAAACAGTACAAACAGCCGATCAGTGTATTGAGGAATTGGACTCCGCTATTGTGAAATGGCAGAAAACAGTCGCGGAGACTCAAGCAAACGCAGATGCGCAAATTCAAAGACCACGCGCTAGTGCGAGTGGCTCGAGGGCGAGCCACAAGTGAGTGTTGGGGGCCTGTTGGGGCCAAGGTCGCAGCTATAGTAAAAGCTGCGAATTTTGGGAAAAAGCACGAGTATGGAAGGAAAGTGCTAATTTTGGGACAAGCACTAAGTTTTGGGTAAGAAGGAGACGGTGCGCAGTACGGTGCCAGATGGATGATCTCAGCGCAGATCACGGACCGGAAATTGCGGAGCTCGCGCGCACGTCATCGAAGAATGAAGGTGGCTCAGCTACCATAATAAATAAGGTGATGGAGTAGAGGGCTTAGCTACCCTCATTTAAAGGCCTAGTACAGAAGTTATGGTTGCTCGGATCAAGGAGGAGCAACGGACCAGAGCATTGAAGGCGAAGGACGATCGCCCATACCCACAATCTGCGCCGGAATTCATGGAGCCTGCAGGAAGCGGCGACGTGACTGCAAGCGGCGCCTACAGTACACCTAGCCATGTGCGTGGTTAGGGTTTTTGGGAATCACTGTTGGGAAAGGCCCACAGTTTTGTAAAGGTGTGACCGTCATGGCTACCTATATAGATGAATCACTGTAATGGGTAGAGGGTTCTTCCTCCCTTCCTTCAGTTCCTCCCTTTTTGGAGAGTTAGAGAGTTAGATGCTAGACTGTTAGAGAGCCAGTCTAAAGGGATAGATCATGTGTTGATTATCCTTCACTGTAATTTCTACCTGGTGTGTAGAACTAGAGAGAGGAAATCGGATAGCCGAGGGGCTAATCCCTGAGTTGCCAGACAGTCTGAGTCGACGTCTGTGCCTTTGTAATCTCCATAGAGAGGAGACAAGCTTGAGAAAAGGGCTCCCAGCTGTGTGCGTGGAGTTTCCTGTAAGTTCTAAGGCTGCAGCTGTGTGCGCAGCATATTGTATAACTCTATCATTTTCTGGTTAATATAAAACTCCTGAGGACGTGGTTTTCCTCGAGGAGATGAGCTTCACTTATATCTTCTTGTTATAATGTTTGTGTGAATGATAACTATTTCGAGTTCAGTATTTGTGTATGCAAGACTTCTGTCTTATCTTCGTGACTGTTTGAGCGAGTTGGAAAGATCCCTTGATAACTATAAGTATCTTAAGTACTAAAGAGGTAGTAACGCACAGTCACTGCGGCGAGAGCAGACTGCGTTACTGCGCTAGATGCGAAGGGCGAGAAAGTGTGTCGCGCGTCGACCCAAGAAATAGTTGCCTGCTGCGTTGGAAAGGAGAAACTACGCAGTAGACCTGCCAAGGAAGGGACCCGCGCAGCTGCGCCGAGCGGCCTACGGGAAGGTCCGACCGCCGATTTCGCAGGAACCATTCAAGGAAAAGCTATCTCCGCGTCACCCCGGTTAAGGAAACCTGATTCCTTAACCCCCCCATAGCCACTTCGGGTGAGACCTCGAGCTGCCGCGCAGCTCGTTGCCGAGAGGGCCAGTGCGCCAAGGGGTTTTGTTGCTGCGCTTCATTAAAACCCGGGTCTGCCCAAGAAAGCAGCCAACAGTGCATCATCCCCAAGTCCTTCATCTCGAACTTGGAAGCAAGATTCCTCTTCGTATCAGCAATCAATCTATCCTCACCTATAACAAGAAGGTTATCCACACACAATAGTAGTATCACTGGATTGTCTTCCTCAACCTTGTAGTAAAGGTTGGAATCCGCTTTACTCTTAGTAAAGCCCAAACTGGATAGAAAGTTGTCTATCCTACCATACCAAGTTCTAGGAGCTTGCTTCAAGCCATACAAGGCTTTCTTCAACCTGCACACATATGACTCCCTATCATGTGTCTCAAAACCAAGTGGCTGCTCCACATGCACTTCCTTTTCGACTACACAATATCCATCTGGTGTATCTTCCACTTCATCACTGCAGCCAGAGCAAGTATTGTTCTGATGGAAGTGTATCTGGCTATAGGTGCAAAAATCTCTTCATAATCTATCCCTCTTTCTGGGAGAATCCACGAGCCACAAAACTCGCTTTGTATTTCTCTATGCTACCATTAGCAGCATGCTTGATCTTATAGATCCACTTGGAAGTTACAACAGACTTCCTTTATCTTCTAGGGACAACATCCCAAATATGATTGACTGGTACTCCTTGATTATGGAATCCTTCCATTACTGCATCCCGGATCCTGAGAACTTTAGATTCTTCAATATCTTCAATAGAAAGTTTTCTTTGAACTTCATTGCTGGAACAAATGTTGTAGTCCTTCTTTTGTAGGTGATGATACACGATCTTTCCTACAATACAAGTTCAATTGCATGATTATAAACATCTTATATATTTTAGAACAAATTCTGACTCATAAAGACATATGTCTTACAGTCATGCAATTATCTTAGCCAATGCTTCAATACAACATTTTTATCCATATCCCATAATCACATAGTAACTTTCTAGATGCCTTCCATCTCTACAAAAACATTTGTTAAGAGTGCACAACTTCCAACATGTTAGCAAAGAGGTTTCATTCCAAATAAGTAGCAATGGAATGTTGTACAGTACCATAGGCCACTTACCCATTACTTGCATATTAGTTGTATCTTGTTCATTACTACAACTTTTCTAATATGCATAATACATATGCTAAATCTAGGAACATAAGTATGTACACTACTTGACAACATCATTTAAGTAATCATATATATAATAAAGGATAGTTCAAATACTTATCTTTGTTTAGTTGTAGGGTGGAATCCCTCTCAATCTTTGCTTCCTTGAAAAAACTATTGGAGTGTGCTCCCTCTTGATCTTTTCTTCCTGGATTATGTTGGAATGATTAAGATTTCCTACCATTTATTTAATTACATAAGATGCATTAATTAATCACTTGTTGGTTAATTCTATGTAATAAATGAGAAAATTTCCATTGTGTAGTCCACAAGGAAACATGGGGGGATAAGATTCCATTCAAGGTGTGATCGACAAGATACTAGGCCACTTGGAAAGTTTCCTAAACAATTTTGGATAAGATTTAGGAAGGAGGGTGCATTTGTGAAGAAAGTTGCTGCTTTTACTGCTTTTTCCCCCATAGGAAAGAGCTAGTCAACCTAGGAAAGTGTTTTTTACACCAAAAAATTTCCTTAATGTTATTTTCTCTCAAATATCATATTTGGCATAAATTTTGGCTATATTTCACCTTCAGCTCACTAATTAGAGAAATCGCAAGCTTTTGAGCAGTTTTGGAAAGTCAACTTGCCACCTAGGGGGGATGGGCATTTTTAGCAAGTCTGTTTAAGTGGAGATTCTTTTGGAATCTTTAGCCATTTGAATTATTGATATAAATTTATTTAATGACATCCTATTACATTCATATGCTGGCTGATGTAATTATTATTCATGAGAAGTAATACAGAAATCTACTCTTGTGCATAATTTTTGTGCTTTTGACTAGTTGTGTGAGATTTTTCATATGAGAGAGTGTAATTTATTGAATAGTTCTTGGATGTGATCTGATTTTCATAGGGTATCAGAGCCATAAATCTATTCCTTTCATCTATTGATTGTCTTGTAGGATCCAATAGTCTCAGGAAGGGCGCATTGATCAAACAACTGGGTGATTTCTATTCTCTGCAGGACGCATTTTTGAATCCATAAGTGTTCTAATTTCAGTCCAAAATTTTATATCAGTTGCAGCAATGGATCATACATAGCAGATCATCCTCACTCCTTTCAATTACTTTGATTGGAAAGCACATATGGAGATTCTACTAAGGAGCAAAGGGCTCTATAGGGTGACCATGGTAACAGAAACTGAGCCAACCTCAGCATTGGAGAAATCTAAATGGCATAATCGAAGGGATGAATCCTATTGGAAGTAATGTCTCACTACATCCAGAGAACTCTTATTTCATCTTGATGGCCTCACTTCACCCAATGAAGTATGGCTGGAACTTCAAGAATTGTTCGGTAAAACCGATGAATTGAGAGGCCACCAATTGGATAACAAGCTAGTCTCTTTGAGTCCGCAAAATTTTGATAATCTACAAGACTTCTTCTCCAAATTCATGTCTCTTGTATTGCAGCTGAAGCAATGTGGAATAGACAAGAAAGATGAGCAATTAGTTTTGGCCATTCTCTCCAAGCATGGCCCAGACTATTCAATTTTTGTTTCCACCTTCCATTCCACCTGAAAAGCAATTAAAAATTTGAAGAGCCCATCACTTTCAGAATTCATGGAGTCATTAACACAAGAACAAGACAAGCTGGTCTTAATGGGAGCCATTAAAAATCCATCTAAAGACCATTGTCTAAATGTTGGAGACTCAAAGAATTCAAAAGGCAAGAAGAAAGGCAACTTCAAGAAGCCCACTGGTAAGCGGAAAGACAAGCAGAATTTTAATGGAGAGCCATCAAACTTCAAGAAGAATCCGAACAACAAGAATGAGAGGACAAAGTGCACTTATTGCAGCAAGGGATTTCATCCTGAAAGCTCTTGTGTGAAGAAGACCATCGACCAATTAACTCATCCATTGGACAAAGCCAATATCCTTCTCCACGAGAGCGCAAGAAGGAAGGATGGAGGATCAAATTCTGATGACAAAGAGAGAGTTCATGCACTGATGGCCAACACTTCCCAATATTCATCATTCATCATTGATTCCAGTGCTTCAAGACACATGGTGTCTGCAAGTAAGTATTTTACTACACTTGACTCTTCCAGTGGTCTGAATATTGTATTGGGAGACAATTCTGAAACTTCTAGCAAAGGAAAAGGTAGCATAGATCTCGAGTTTGGGTCATTTAATAATGTTTTATATGTCCCTGGACTTGCTGCAAACCTACTATCAGTCTATCAGATGACCCATATAGGGCTTCCCAAGAGAGTAACCTTTACCCCTAATGATGTTGAGATAGCAGAAATTTCAACAGGAAAAATTATTGCATTTTGTACTGCTAACCATTGTTCTAGAATTTACAAGTTTTCTCATTTTGTGCCAAACTCCTCACCTTCTGCTCTATTAACCCATGCCAATGAGTCCATCAAGCTATGGCATGAAATATTTGTCCACCTAAAATACAAATACCTTTCCCAACACCATGAGAAAGAGATGGTTATAGGGCTGCCCAATATCAAATTTTCCAAAGGTGTCTGTCAATCCTGCATCCTAGGAAAACACCCTGAGCATAAGTATGGGATATCTACCACTGAGAGAACCACTGCACCATTGGAACTTATACACACTGATATATCAGGTCCATTTCCTCATGAGTCATTGAATTCAGCAAAATATATTCTCGCATTCATAGATGATTTCAGCAGGTATTGTTGGATTTATTTCATCAATCTTAAATTAGAAGTTTTTGGGTTATTCAAGTTATTCAAAGTCTCAGTTGAGAATCAGTCTGGTAGACATATTAAAGTGTTAAGATTTGAAAATGGTGGTGAGTATGTGAAATCAAAGTTTCAGCAATTTTGTGCTTCATCGGGCATACATATGCAACATACAGTTCCATATACACCTCAACAAAATGGGGTTGCTAAGAGGAAGAATAGATCTCTTAAGGAGACGGCCACATGCATGCTTGAGGCAAAATATTTGTCTCCTAAGCTATGGGATGAAGAAATAAATTGTGCCACCTATATTCAGAATAGAGTGCCACACAAATCTCTCAAAGGTATCACTCCTTTCGAGGCTTGGACAGGTAACAAACCGAACATCTCTCATTTCAGGATTTTTGGCTCAAAGGCTTAGGCTAGGATTCCGATTGAGAAGAGGAGGGCTATGCAGCCCCAAATCCAACCATGTTTGTTTGTTGGATATTCAGAGGACTTCAAATCTTATAATCTACTGAACATGACCACTCATAAAGCATTCATCTAAAGAAGTGTGCAATTTGAGGAAGAGCCCTCTCAGAGCACAGAAATTGGAGATTCATCTTCACCACCGACTGAAGAAGAAGTAAGTGATGTTCTTGATATTTTTTATTCTGATATTTATTATGATGAGGATCAATTTATTGCAGATTCTAACTCACCTACAAGGCCTAAGTGGTGTTGATGTATATGTAACTTTGGAATGTATTTCACATATATGTATGTTGTATTCCTATAGAGATGGTATTATTCCTCTATAAGGAAGTGTCGTCATTTATATTGTAAGTGTCGTAACTTATACTTGATGGGTTATTAGACCACCTTGTTTGGGGTCGGACCTGTATAAGTCATGTGGGACAAAGGGTTATTAGACCACCCTATTGGGGGTCGGCCATGTGGGTCAAAGGGTTATTAGACCACCCTATTGGGGGTCGGCCCACTCAGCATTATGTTATGTGGTTAAGTTCGAGCCTACATGAGTTAGGTAAAAAGGCAAGTCAAGTCAAGTATAAATAGAGTGCGGGAGGCACTCTATTTACTCACTCACTTCTCACACATGCACTCAAGGAGGAGTGGCGCACTTATGGAGGAGGAGGATCTGCTGCTAGGTTATGGCTATCTCTCTTGGTTGGTTGTATCATTGCTCTATCTATCTCTAAGGAAGTTATTGGGGTTTTTCACCTTTATGGTTTTCCCCAAGTAAATCTTTGTGTCTCTTGTGTGCTTGCATTATTGTCTCCATGATTGATATGCTGTAGATATGCTGTACATGTTGTTCTCTCAGTTAAGATCCTAGATCATATTGAAGTAAATTCAGAAAATTTAACATGGTATCAGAGCTAGCCTGAAAGAAGGCATGATATGGCATGTATGACACTTGTTGCACTTACGATGTTAGGGCTTGATATAGAAAAAACCAGTCATCGTAGCACTTTCGCTATAAATCCGTTTTGGCGAAGTTTTCGGATCTAAAATTGTTACAGGACGAAGCTAAAATCTCCAGGTACCTTGTGTCCAAAGGACAACCTCTAATTCGTTGTACTTTGTGATTTATGATCTGTACAATATAGGGTTTCTGCCTCTTCCAGATCTGAGTCAAAATCAGGTGACCTTGGGAAAAAGGTCATAACTTGGGCTAGGAAGCTCCAAATGAAATTTCGTAACAAGTGACAGGTAGTACATAGTCTGTACTATCTCAGAAAACTTTTTCAGAGGCCGAAGTTGAACCAGTGACACGCGGAACGCCGTACAAGTTCGCTCTACTGTTTTATCCCATAAACAGGTCACGTTGCGACACTTGGTATAACTCTCTCTCAGAAAATCCAATGGAGGTCAGACCTATCAGGATGGAAATATAACAGGCCGAGATATCTCAGAAAACTTTTTCAGAGGCCAAATTTCAAACAGTGGCACGTGGCACGCCGTACAAGTTCGCTCTTCTGTTTTATCCCAAAACAGGTCACGTTGCGACATTTGGCATAACTCTCTCTCAGAGAATCCAATTGAGGTCAGACCTGTCAGGATGGAAAGGTAACAGGTCAGGCTATCTCAGGAAACTTTTTTCAGACCCTGTGGATCAAAAATTTTAGAGTTACACCAGAAACAATCAGGTACATATTTCTGTCAAAACAGAATTATTTTTTGGTACCTTCATTCATGGCTTCCGGAATTTAGGGCTTTGAAGAAAGTTGGAATTTTTGTAATCGGAGACCACGGCTGAATGATACTCATCAAAATAAAAATTTAGAGACCAAAATTAGAATTTTTGGTTGGGAAGAAGGCCGGGCTTGATTAGACCCTAGTTCGGGACTTTGATCAGAAAAGTGGAAAATTAGGGCTTCTGTAAAAATGGGAATTTTTGAAATCTGTGACCACGGCTGGAAGCTCCTCAGAAAAATAGAAGCTTAGAGATTTGGATCAAACATTTTGATGGGAAAAAAAGAGTGGGCTTCATCAAACCCCAGTTCAGGGTCACGTCCAGTGAATCCGGAAGTCTCAAAGGCAAAATTGAGGAGTGAAACTTTGCAGTTTTCAAATTCTGAATATACCAGCTTGATCAGCTCATCAAGACACATATTTCTATCCTGTCAGAAGGTTGAAATTCAAAGTTTGAATTTTTGGGGTTTCTATGACAAACCCATATCTAGCTCGAAGTCCAGTTCTTGCAAATCAAGTGGATTGGGTTAATCCTAGAAGAAGATGGATTGGTCACCTGCATAAGTGAAGGAGTTCCTGTTTCAGAGGGAGATAAGGCTAAGGCTTTACATAAGAAGATTACAAGCGATCTCGACAGGTATGACTCATCGAGGTATGTTTTGAGATTTGTCTTGATTAAGTTTATGGTATGTTTGTCTTCATGTTATTACGGTTAGTACAATTTTGATTTTAGATTTGTCGTATCACCTTAACAAAATTATGAATGCATGATAGAAGATATTCATTGGTTAGGGTGTTGACACTTATGATTGTACTAATGCATTATGGTGTTGTATGAGGTTTATGTTGTCTACTAACATGAAAGGTACACCAAGAAAGACAAATCATGTTTTGGTCCAAGAACATATGATCATGATAAAATGAGGACAAAGATTCATCCATTGTCATGGATCTCATAGAAGATCCATTTACGAGGTATGTATAACTTAGTTTTGTAATAGTTAACCTATGAGATATACAGGTTACTAGCACAAGTCATTGAAGAAGAACAAGAAGACATCATGTGAGTATGTTAGACATAAATAGCGAGCATGCTAATCCAGGTATGTTTTTCCTATATCAAGATAGAATCTTACCTTGTGTTAGGATCTTATACTGTTGTTGATAATGATTATTCATGAAGTCACAGGTTTGAATAATCATGATTGTATGCATATTATGTTTCTTACCATAATTGATGATATGACTAACCAGAAGAATCATGAAAGTATAGGTTTGAATAATCACAGGTTTTATGCATATTATATCTCTTATCTTGATTGATGATTCAACTAACCTGAAGAGTCATAGGTTTGAGTAATTACAAGTTTAGACATGTTATGCTTCTTATGATTTGACTAACCATAAGAATCCCACATAAACCTTGAACGCTAATGCTTATTATTCTGTTTGAAATGATCATGACTATACATGCTTGAAATTATTGTGTTTTAATAGTATACTAATGAATGTATGATTTTATATGATATCACAAGGATAACACAGTCATGATACTAATAGGCATGCATAGGGACCAAGGATGAATATGAGTTCAAGAACAGGTAACTCAGGAAGCAAAGATCAAGAGGGAGCACACTCCAGTTGCTCCTGCAAGAAAGCAAAGGAGCACACTCCAGTTGTTCCTGCAAGAAAAAAAAAAGGAGCACATTTCAGTAGTCTCTGCAAGGATGCAGATATTCAGAGGGAGTTGAACATCTTTCTTCATTCCACAACAGAAAGGTGTAGAAGAAGCTACTTCAGATTAGGACTCCAGCAGCTCCTGCAAGAAAGCGAAGACTCAGAGGGAGTCCACCCAACGAACAAACAAAGATAAGTATTTTAATCATCATTTCTTGCATATGTGTCTGTTTAAATAAAATTGTTCAATGATGTATATGCTCATGTTCCTAGACTTAGGATATGTATTATGCATATTAGAATAATTGCATTGATGAACAGTATACTCCTAATATGCATGGGTAAGTGGCCTATGGCACTGTACAACATTCCATTGCTACTTATCTAGAATGAAACCTCTTTGCTGACATGTTGGGAGTTGTGCACACTCTTAACAATGTTCTGGTAGAGATTGGAAGGCATCTAGAAAGTTACGGAATATGGATAAATGTTGTATTGAAGCATTGGCTAAGATAATTGCATGACTGTATGGCATATTTCTTTATGTGTAAGAATTTGTTCTGAAAGCTATGAGATGTTTTCTAATCATGCAATTTAACTTGTTGTGTAGGAAAGATCGTATGCCATCTCCTACAAAAGAAGAACTACAACATTTGTTCCAGCAACAAAGATATCTATTGAAGATATTGAAGTTCCCAGGATCTAGGATGAAGAAATGAAATGCCATGATCCGTCGATCATGAAGAATAATGTTTGGGATGTAATCCCAAGACATGAAGGGAAGTTTGCTATGACTTCCAAATGGAACTATCAGATCAAGCATGTTGCAGATGGCAGCATTGAGAAATATAAAAGTGATGAAATAGAAGATACACCAGATGGATTCAAGACAGCTTCCTTGAATGGTGTAGTTGAAGAAGAAGTGTATGTAGAGTAGCCACTTGGTTCTGAGACACATGATAGGAAATCATATATGTGCAGAACTTGGTATGGTGAAGATAGATTGATTGCCGACACGCAGCGGAAGCTTACTACCGAGTTCGAGATGAAGAACTTGGGGATGATGCACTATTTGTTTTTGGCATGGAGGTGTGGCAGAGTGCAGATAGAATCCTCCTTGGACAAGGGAAGTATGCAGTAGAGATCCCAAAGAGGTTCGGGATGATGGATTGCAAGTCCATGGCCACACCTATGGCATCAAATCTGAAGCTTCTATGTGATGCTTCATCTGAGCTGATTGATGTCTCTATGTATCGCCAGATGATTGGGTCCTTGATGTACCTGACGAACACGAGACCAGACATTTGCTTTGCTGTGAACACATTGAGCCAGTTCCTGATGGATCGGAGGAGTGTTCACCTGGTTACTGTAAAGCATTATCTGAGGTACCTGAAGGGTACAGTGGATTATGGGCTCAGGTATGAGGCGAATCAAAAGTTTAACCTACAGGGTTATGTTGATTCAGATTGGGCTGGCAGTGCTGCAGATAGGAAGAGCACATCTGGGTGCTGCTTCAGTATGGGATCAGGTGTGATCTCTTCGTTTAGCAGGAAGTAGTCCTGCGTAGCACTGAGTACAGCTGAGGCAGAGTATGTTGCAGCCTGTTCAGCTAGTTGTGAGGCAGTATGGCTACGGAAGCTACTGTCTGAGTTATTTGATCTCCCGTTGGAGGCTACTGGTATCTTCTGTGATAACCAGAGTTGTGTGAAGTTGTCCGAGAACCCAGTGTTTCATGACAGGTCGAAACACATAGAGATCAAATATCACTATATCAGGGATATGGTGCAGAGAGGAGCTGTGAAGCTCCTATATGTTGCGATGGACGAGCAGATTGCAGATGTGCTGACGAAGCCACTAGCCAGGGTGAAGTTCGAGTACTTCAGAGAGAGGCTTTGCGTGCTTCAGATCAAGGATACTTCGAGGAAGAAGTGATGGACACATTTGCTGAAGCCATTCCAAGCATGTTGGAAGGAGGATCCTTCACATGGCTGTGGATGTAAGCGCTAGATGATGAGCATCAGGATGATGTTCTGGTTTCTGCTTGGATATGATTAGTTGGATCATTTTTTATGTATGTATGTATGCATCATGTTGGATGCTAGATATGATCAGGTGGATCATTTATGTATGGATGCATCATGTTGGATGCTGGATATGATCAGTTGGATCATGTGTATGTATTTTGTATATGCATCATGTTGGATGCTTGGACCATGTATCTGTATATGTATCAGGTGGATACATTGTATGATCAGGTGGATCATGTATGGTGATATGTATCATGTATCAGGTGGATACATTGTATGATCAGGAGGATCATGTATGATGATATGTATCAGGTAGATACTTGGTATGCATCAGGTGGATGCATTGATGATCAGGTGGATCATGCAGCAGGATGTTGCAGTGATGATCAGGATGATCATGGATGGTGAGCTTTAGGATGTTGCTCCAGATGACATGCAGCAGGACGTTGCAGTGATGATGATCAGGACGATCATGAGTACATCAGGATGATGTATGGTGAGTATCAGGTTGATACTCTGTGGCCGTGGATCAGGTTGTGCAGATGAGCATGTCTGGGAGATCCTATAGGTCGGAGTTGTGTACCCGTAACAGCCTGGGATGCTCTTTCGAGACATTGCTCTGGGAGGACATGTAATTTGTGCCCTGGGAGATCTCAGGTCGGAGTTGTGTACCCGTAACATCCTGAGATGCTCTTGCGAGGTTTTGTCCTATGGCATGTAATTTGGGCCCTGGGAGATTTCAGGTCGGAGTTGTGTACCCGTAACATCCTAAGATGCTCTTGCGAGGTTTTGCCATGACCACATGTAATTTGTGCCCTGGGAGATTTCAGGTCGGAGTTGTGTACCCGTAACATCCTGAGATGCTCTTGCTAGGTTTTGTGGTGGACCACATGTAATTTGTGCCCTGGGAGATTTCAGGTCGGAGTTGTGTACCCGTAACATCCTGAGATGCTCTTTCGAGGTTTTGTGGTGGGGTCACATGTAATACCGCCCTGGGAGATCCTACAGGTCGGAGTTGTGTACCCGTAACATCCTGGGATGCTCTTTTGAGGTTTTGTGATGCACGTAATAAGTCCTGAGGATTCCACAGTATGGCCAGTGATGACGAAGACCTGAAGGTGGTGGGCCTACATCCAGTATGAAAAAGGACTGGCTCTGTAGAACTTCCTATGACGAGTAGATTCAGAGATTGATTGAGATAGCAGCAGCAGTGACGATGATGATGACTCGATGATGATTATCCAGTGACGATGATCCAGAGAAGATGACTTGTGCTAGAAGAACTGTGCTGAGAAATACCTTCCTAGTTAAGAGGGAGTGTTGATGTATATGTAACTTTGGAATGTATTTCACGTATATGTATGTTGTATTCCTATAGAGATGGTATTATTCCTCTATAAGGAAGTGTCGTTATTTATATTGTAAGTGTCGTAACTTATACTTGATGGGATATTAGACCACCTTGTTTGGGGTCGGCCCTGTATAAGTCATGTGGGACAAAGGGTTATTAGACCACCCTATTGGGGGTCGGCCATGTGGGTCAAAGGGTTATTAGACCACCCTATTGGGGGTCGGCCCACTCAGCATTATGTTATGTGGTTAAGTTCGAGCCTACATGAGTTAGGTAAAAAGGCAAGTCAAGTCAAGTATAAATAGAGTGCGGGAGGCACTCTATTTACTCACTCACTTCTCACACATGCACTGAAGGAGGAGTGGTGCACTTATGGAGGAGGAGGATCTGCTGCTAGGTTATGGCTATCTCTCTTGGTTGGTTGTATCATTGCTCTATCTATCTCTAAGGAAGTTATTGGGGTTTTTCACCTTTATGGTTTTCCCCAAGTAAATCTTTGTGTCTCTTGTGTGCTTGCATTATTGTCTCCATGATTGATATGCTGTAGATATGCTGTACATGTTGTTCTCTCAGTTAAGATCCTAGATCATATTGAAGTAAATTCAGAAAATTTAACAAGTGGGATGCAAAAACATTGCAAGCAGCGGGTGAACTAGCAGGCAACCCTCAGGACCAAAGAAGGACTAGATCACAGTTTGAGACTGCTCTCAATGTGAATGATCCTTATCTTTTCGAGAAGTGCTATATGATGATATATTCTGATCCAAAAACATATGAGGATGCCTCACATGATCATAGATGACATATTTCTATGGATGAGGAGTTTTAGTCATTGCAGAAGAATGAAACTTGGGAGCTAGTCAAGCTCCCCGTAGGCAGAATGTTGGTAAGATGCAAATGGATTTATAAAACTAAATGTGCAGTGGATAGTACAGCCATTAAGTACAAAGAAAGGCTGGTAGAAAAGGGGTATTATTAGGTCCAAGGACTTGATTATAATGAAACATTTGCATCGGTAGATCAGAAAGACTCCATTAGACTAGTTTTGGCAGTGGCAGCTTCCAAGCGGTGGGAAGTACATCACATGGATGTGAAAAGTGCTTTCCTTCATGGGGAGCTTGAAGAATCAATATATATGCAGCAGCCACAGGGGTACACATCAGATCCAAACCTTGTTTGTAGGTTGAAAAAATATTCGTATGGACTCAAGCAAGCCCCCAGGGCTTGGTATGCAAAGATGGACAATGTTTTGCTGTCACAATCCTATGTTCAGTGTAAATCTCACCCAAATTTCTATATGAAGTTTGCTGATGGTTTTATTATTTTAATAGTGCTATATGTTGATGATTTTCTTATCATAGGTAATAGCACTGAACAAATAGCATCTCTTACGACCGCAATGCACCAAGCATTCTCCATGAGTGACTTGGGAATTCTTAAGCAATTTTTGGGGCTTGAGATTTCTCAAACAAAAGAAGGAAACAAGGTATGTCAGTCTAAGTATGCTTCTGATCTATTAAAGAAGTTTAAGATGGCTGGTTTCAAGCCTTCTAATACTCCATTCCTTTCTGGAGTTAGAATAGAAGAAGGAGAATCTACACCACTTTTTGACAATACTCTATACAGACAGTTGATTGGCAGCTTTCTCTACTTGACACACACTCGACCAGATCTTGCATATGCTGTGAGTGTAGCATCTAGATATATGGATCAGCCACATGAGCTACATTGAAGGGCTGCAAAAAGAATCCTCCATTATGTGCAAGGCACAAAGAGTGATGGGATTCACTATGTGGCAGATTCGAGCTTAGATCTCTTGGGTTTCACAGATTCAGATTGGGATGGTGATAGCCTTGACAGGAAATATGCATCAGGATTTGTATTAATGCTTGGAGGTGGCCCTGTTTTCTGGTCCAACAAGAAACAAAATTCCATAGCACTATCTTCAGTGGAGGTAGAGTACATAGGAGCAGTGAATGCTACTACTCAGTGTGTCTGGTTGTAGGGAATTTTGTCTGAGTTTGAGATTTCTTTCAGTACTCCTACTGCCATTTATGGTGACAACTAGAGTGCCATTAGAGTTTCATGTGATCCAGTATATTGGCAGAGGACCAAGCACATAGAGATTCACATGCACTACATCAGAGGCCTAGTGCATGACTAGATCATAGATTTGCAGTATTGCCCCACAGGTGAGCAAACTACAGATATCTTCACCAAGGCTTTCACAGAGAAGACATTCAGCTATCTTAGATCACTGCTTGGGATGGTTGAATATTTGGTGGAGTGAAGGGTTTCTCAGCAACCTTTCAATTTTGATATGTCCATCTTTTGAGGGAAGGTTTTTCCTATGAGGTTTTCCTTCTTCCTTGTTTTGTGGACCAACAGTATTTTGTACGGGGTGACCAAGTCTTGTTACTGGGCCCTCGGTATTTTATTTTCTGATATTTAGTTCATTTAAGTCATAATTAAGAGGGGGTGTTGGAATAATTAATCCTTCCTACCATTTATTTAATTACATAAGATGCATTAATTAATCACTTGTTGGTTAATTCTATGTAATAAATGAGAAAATTGCCATTGTGTGGTCCACAAGGAAACATGGGAGGATAAGATTCTATTCAAGGTGTGATATACAAGCTACCTAGGCCACTTGGGTGCTTTTCTAAACATTTTTGGATAATATTTAGGAAGTAGGGCGCATTTGTGAAGAAAGTTGATGCTTTTACTGCTTTTTCCCGCATAGGAAAGAGCTAGTCAATCTAGGAAAGTGTTTTTTACACCAAAAACTTTCCTTAATGTTATTTTCTCTCAAATCTTGTATTTGGCATCTATTTTGGCTATATTTCACTTTCAGCTCACTAATTAGAGAATTCGTGAGCTTTTGAGCAGTTTTGGAAAGTCAAATTCCCACCTAGGGGGGATGGGCATTTTTAGCAAGTCTGTTTAAGTGGAGATTCTTTTCGCATCTTTAGCCATTCGAATTACTAATGTACAGTTATTTAATGACAGCCTATTACATTCATATGTTGGCTGATGTAATTATTATTCATGAGAAGTAATACAGAAATCTACTCTTGTGCATAATTTTTGTGCTTTTGACTAGTTGTGTGAGATTTTTCATATGAGAGAGTGTAATTTATTGAATAGTTTTTGGATGTGATCTGATTTTCACATATTACCTATCCATGAACTTATATTCATCCTGAATCACTATGCATGCTTAATTGTGCACTAGTGTCATCATTGTGTTATTCTCAAGATCTCATGCATAAGCATACATATATTAGTATAATCTCAATACTATCAAAACATTATGATCCTAAATAATCTTAACATGTATGGTCATGATCATTTCATACATAGGTAATAAGCGTTAGTATTCAAGGTTTCAGGAAAAAATTCTTTTACTTATGCATATTTTTATTTGACCATAGGACTCTTATGGTTAGTCATATCATCAATCAAAGTAAGAAACATAATATGCATAAACCCTTGATTACTTAAACTTCTAACTTCAAGAATAATCATTATCATTCATACAAAAGTATAAGATCCTAACATAAGGTAGGATTCTAATTTGATATAGGAAAAACATACCTAGAATATCATGTTAGCTTGTTATATCTAACATACCCAAACAATGTCTTCTTGTTCTCTTCAATGACTTGTGCTTAGTAACATGCATAACTCAGAAGTTACCCATTGTAGAACCAAATTATACATACCTTGTAACTAGAGTTTCTATGTGATCCATGAGCCTTTGTCTTCATGTCACCATGGTCATATGTTCTTGATCTAGAACTTGATTTGTACCTTTCATGTTAGTGGACAACATCATCCTCATACAATACCAAAGTGCATTAGTACAATCATATAACCCTAATCAATGAATGTCTTCTTTCATTCACATGCATTCATACTTTTACTAGGGTTACATGACAATTCTAAGATTAATGAAGATTGTACTAAACTCAATAATATGAAGACAAACATATCATAAACTTAATCATGAATAAATTTCAACACATACCTGTATCTCCTCAAGTCATACCTGTCGAGATTGCTTGTAATCTTCTTATGTAAGGCCTTAGCCTTATCTCCCTCTAAAATTGGAACTTCTTCACTTATGCAGGTGTCCAATTCATTATCTTCTAGGATTAACCAAATCCACTTTGATTTTTTGAGACTAGATTTGGAGCTGGATTAGTATTTGTCAGAGAAACCCTAAAAATTCAAATTTTGAATTTCAAACTTCTGAATCGATGGAAAGATGTGCCTTGTTGAGCTAATCAAGCTGCTATACTTCAATTTTGAAAACTGCAAAATTTGACCCCTCAAAATTGCCTTTGAAACTTCTGGATCTTTTGGACAAGATCCTGAACTAGGGTTTGATAAATCCCAGTCTTATGCCCATCCAAAAGGTTTGATCTTGTGTTCTAAACTTTGATTTTTCTGAGGAGCTTCCAGCCATGGTCATAGATTTCAAAAATTCCAACTTTTGTAGAAGCCCTAATTTTCCACCTTACCAATCAAAATCCCGAACTAGGGTTTGATGAAGTCCAGCCTTCTGCCCAGCCATAAAATTTGGGCTTGGTCTCAAAATTTCTATTTTGATGAGGATCATTTAGCCGTGGACTCCGATTCCAAAAATTCCAACTTTCTCCGAAGCCCTAAATTCCCGCAGCAATGACAAGACAAGAATGAAGGTGCTCGGAATCCAATTATGTTTTGACATAAATATGTACCTGATTATTTCTGGTACATCTCTGAAATTACGAATCCATAGGGTTTGAAACTTTAGCTTGTGGTAGCTTGACCTGTCTTCTTTCCAACCCCACAGGTCTGACCTCAGTTGGATTCTCTGAGAGAGATTTACTCTAAGTGTCGCAACGTGACCTGTTTATGGGATAAAACAATATAGCGAAATTGTATGAAGTGCCACATGTCACTAGTTCAATTTCGGCCTTTAAAAAACTTACTTGAGAAACTAAAATCCGTTCTCTTACTGTTACTTTTTACAAAATTTCATTTGGAGCTTCCTAGCCCAAGTTGTGACCTTTTTTCCTAGGTCCCCTGTTCATGATTGAGATCTGGAAGAGGCAGAAACCCTAGATTGTACGGACCATATGTGACAAAGTACAACTAATCAGATGCCATGCTTTGGACAAAAAGTACATGGGGATTTTACCTTCGACCTCTAAAAATTTCAAAACCTGAAACTTCACCAAAACGGATTTATAGAGAAAGTTCCACAATGACTGGTTTTTTCTATATCATGCCCTAGCTTCCAATTTGTCGCAAGTGCAACAAGTCTCATAAATGCAATACCATGCCTTCATTCAGGCTAGCTTTGATACCATGTTAGTTTTTCATCATTTAATTCAATAGATCTAGGATATTAACTGAAAGAACAACATGTACATCATATCAAGTTTTGGCAGGTAGTTTGGTAAGGAAGAATCGTAGCATCATCGATGCTGCGACACGTCAGAAGAGGTCGTGGAAGGAAGAAGAATAGATTATTTTATGTATTTTTGAGTTGATTGTACCGTAGAATGCGGGTTTTTGGGTCATTGGACCATATGAGATGTAAATTTGAGCGAATTGTACCGTATTAAGCGGGTTTTTGGGTCATTTGGACCGTGTCAATTAGATTTTCGGTTATTTGTCCATGAGTTAGTTAGGAAGTTGTTAGTAAGTGGACAAGCATTGTAAAGGCGGAAGCCTATTTATAGTCAAAGAGTCATATGTGTTGGATAACTTTGAAAATGATTGAACTTGGAGAGCGGAGCCGAGCATGATTTTTTGATGTTGTCTATGCGCATCTTTGAGTCTGTATGTGAGATCAAGTGATATTTCTGAGATTTGGTTTTGCAGGGATGTTGTATCAAGGTTTTTGTAAAGCAATATGACATGACGGAACCGTTTGGTGAAACTCCTTGTGTACCTTCTCTATTAATGCATGTTGCGATGATTTCTTACTGTAGTTAATACTTTAATGTTATAATTGTCACGATGAATGTTTCTGTTGAATAATGCTATCAATGCGAATGATGATTAATCTTGAATGCATAGCTATTTTATGAATGTTGCGATAAATAAGTTAAGTAAGCAGATGCCACAACATCCTCCTTCATTCGGTACAAACATGGTTCTGTCCACTCTCCCTTAATCACCTTGGGTGAGACATCATCTGCTCTACAGGTGTTGCTAGGCAGGGTAAAACCTATCCGGGCTGGTGTTCAGGGAGGTCACGGTGGTTGGTTTCGACAGTGAGGGAACCCCTGTCGACTAGGTTTGAGTCAACAAATGGTTCCATTGTCGGGACCATGTGCGAGGTGAAAGGAGGATATGTTGTGGCACCCGATGAAACCGGAGATCCAAGAATGGTTCGATCAGAAGTTGCAGGAATTCGCTGAAGAAGAAAGCTAGAACACTCGACTAACAGTAGGTTAGTGGGTAGATAGATATATTCACGATGGTCCGCATGAATGGTTCTTCTATGAGTTCTCGGTCTTGTTGTTTGAGTGGTTGGCAAAGTTGACCTTCCAGAATATGAACTTCCAAGGTGGTGAACCGACGACCTGGACCCCTGAGTTGATTTAGTAACTATAGGAAGTCGATAATAAAGCGTCGCGGGCTGTCGAAGTGTGGTTCAATAGCATCCTATGGGGCTATATCACAAATTTTGCGGTTGATACTCATAAATCTTATATTGAAGCTGAAAGATATTTTTTCCGTGAACCTCGAGGTAGGATCCTGCTATCACTTCAACTATTGATTAAGATGCTTATTTGTGAAAAAGGTAAATTGAAGATGAATCTTGATCAGTAGACAGCCTGGTGGGAAGAGGTCGTCGGCACCGCGACAGTTTGGGGGTGGTACATGGAATGGTAAGGGGTAGATGGGTGCAGGTCGTGATGAGACTGTGAGTGAAGCCGAGGAAGAAAGTGGTCTTATGAGGGGAGGAGCGAGGTTTCGATAGGAAAAGAGGCAGAGGACAGGAGAAGGTCCTGCTATAGTCGAACCGCAAGGCCATGAAGGATGACCACATGGGATGAAGTGACCTCACAGTCTTGACAAGGACATCCAAGCTATGCCTAGGATAGAGGCAGGACCCAACCCCAGCACAAACATACCCACACCTCTGCTCGCTATCTCTTAGATAGCAAGAAATACCACTTAGACACCGCCAAGTTCGTCAATAACACAGAAGTTAATCGGTAGTAGTACAGCGAAAGGATGAAGGAATCCCAGAATGGCGGGAAATGATGCTAAGTTACCGTTGTGAAGCAGTCTAAACCGTAGAACAGATCACTGACAATGCCACTAATAAACGACAGTTAGCAACAACTCTACGAGGTCATGCATTAGATTGGTTTATGAAGTTTGTTCTAGTCCCTACAGGAGCCCTAGAGAATTCATTAGCTGAGATTCGGGATGGGCTGATTGCATAATTCAGAAAGCCCAAGTCTGAGGCTCAATACATTACATAATTGAAAGAAATTAAGTAGTATCCCAATGAGACGGTGTGGGATTTCGACTAGCAATTCAAGACACTAATGGCAAGTGTTAGCTTCGATATCAGCACCATCCACCATAAAGAGTGGTTCATTATGGCACTGCTACCACATATTCGGCTACCATTGATGCAACAAAACCTCTCGACGCCCAGTGAAGCTCTGGAGATTGCAATGTGATTGGAGGTGTTGCTGGTTGGAGAAAATGCAGTCGGGATGTTGCAGATACAAACATAGCTTGCTAACTTGACTATACAGCTGCAAGATTTGAAGAAGGGCAAGGAGTAGCGTGAAGAAGTATGGTGTACGCGGTGTCGAGGAGAAGGGCATACGAAGGACAATTGCCTAAACTTCTGCAATTATTTGGTTTCAGGAGCGCCAAATCCATTGAATGGTGGTAGCGTGCTGTGGTGTCACATCTACCATGTATATGGGCACAACCATGACAATTGCCCATATATGCATAAAATGGTCACAACCTCAAGGAATCTTTATTGTACATTTTGCAAATCGGTGGGTCACGATGACAAGGATTGCTGTGCATATGAGTTGCTAAAAGAGAGAATGTGTGATTTCTTCTATGTAAAGGAGGACCAACGTGCTGTACAAAAGCCGCAACCGCAGGTAGCCCAGCTGCTACCTCAACCACAGATGCAGTTTGTACCACAGCATCCGCAGCTGCTACAATTCATGCCGCAATATGCTCCAATGTAGATGGCTCCACAACAGCCACAATATGTACAGCAACCGCAGTATGCATAGCAAGGGCAAGGAATGCAGCCGAAACCAATGCAGCAAAAGTACCAGCAGCAGGGAGGATTTCAAGGAGGATATCGGGGAGGATGTGGCGGAGGATTTGGTTGTGGAGGAGGACAAGGTGGTCGCGAACCCGTTCAATGTTATCACTGTGTGGTATGGGGACACTACTAGTGAGACTGTCGACTACTGCAGAACCAGTGTACGTTCTATTTTGTTAACGATCACATGGTTGAGAATTGTCCACAATTGATTGCATGATGGCAAGTAGGAAGTACTCCTTAGTTGTAGAACTAGCCCCAGACACAACAACCTTCCTAGAACCAAGTGTAGAAACCAATGCAGAACCAGAATATGTGGCCAAATCAAAATCAAAATGTGAACCCACTTGGAAATCAACTGCTGAACCAGACCGAAGGGGCGAACATTGCAACAATTTCTACACAGCCAAGACCACAAGATGCTTCCGTTGATGTGGTCATTCGTGGAGGAAAGACAACTGTAGCAGACAACTCAATGATCCGGTTAGCAAGACAAAAGAAGGTAAGATTTGACATTGATGCGGAGCGGGAGACATTTCTCCAAGCACTATGTGCACTAGAAAACGATCGAGGTAAGGTTGTTGTGTATTACATGCCCTCCACTTTTGATGCTACTTCAGAGGCCGGCCCGTCGCAGTGGTCCAACACACTTTGAGCATTTTTGGAACATTGTTTGTCCCTGGCAATAGATCTCGACGCTCTTACTACGATTGAAGCTTTGTTGCGATGACCGACCCAGGATCGACAAGAGCTCACGGTTAATTCCCTACAACAATGGAATACGGGTAAGGAGATGCAGATGAATATTCAAATTGGCGACTACGATGTTGATTTAGTTATTCTGGATCTTGGTTCGGATGTCAACATCTTGACCAAGCAGGCTTGGTAGATGATGGGGAGCCCCCCATTGAGCTGGTATCTTGTACAGCTCCGGTTAGCTAATTACACTAAAGTGACATTGATTGGGAGAGTTCCACGAATGGTGGTGGACATTGAGGGAATAGAAAACATATGCTGACTTTGATGTAATATAAGTAGTCGAGGGAGGAAGTTCTATCTATCACTACTGGGGATTGGATGGGCTAATGAGAGTGGAGCTGTAATCAACTTCAAGCGACGGATGATGACTTTTGAAAATCGTGATCTCAAAGTTATCGCCTCGTTGGATCCGGCTGAAGGACGCCGCTACATAGAGCCAGTGAAGGACGAAAATCCTAGCGTATGGGACCATGCATTCAACATCTCTGAAGATTATACCCATATGACTACCAATGGTGAGTTGGGATGGTGCAGTGACAGCTCTGTGTCTTCCGACTCTGATGATGCGCTAGAGTATTGGTAGAATCGCTTGCACGAGATATCACTCCATAAGTGCGGGTTGATCACAAAGTCATTATGCCGTGTCGCAACTGAAACGGTTGCGCTACCAATATATGAAGGAATTTATGGCTTATCTGACTTTCTTACAGAGTTCGAGGAACGAGTTTCTGAACCACAACGGTTGTTGGCATTGAACGAAGCATTGAAGGCTGCTCCAACACGCTGGTGGGTGACACACAAGGCATCAATTGATGGATGGTCAAAATGAAGAAGATTGATGATGGTGCGCTTTGGTGATATCGAGGTTTACCACACTAGGATGTATGATGGTCGTAATGATCCTGGTGGTAACTTGCAAGAGTGTCAGTGGTTATGGGTATCGCAACCAAGAGATAAATGGATCCATGCTTTTATCCATACGTTGGATGGGATGCCACGATCATCGTATATTGCAGCCGAGTTGCAAGGGGAAATTTCTACTTGGCTGGAGCTCACAGTGTTGTTTACCCATACATTCAGTTTTGTGAATGCCAATCTAGAGGTCAATAATGTATTACAGCTCATCCGTGATGTAATTCTACAGGTTGTCCCAGTCGCCTATCCTGCAGATCAACATACGCACTACGAGATGTAGTCTCTCATGGAATTCTTCAATATCAGTGGTGGTCTAGAATATGGTGATGATCCACGGAATGTGAATATCTCGGAATCAGAAGGAAGTCGTGCTATGGTACCACCTGATGTGCCAAGCGATCCGATCAGTCAGCCGCTGAAGATCCGCAAGATTAACATTGGGGTAGAGGACAATCCGAAGTTCGCAAATGTCAGGGATTACTAGGATGATGAGCTAATAAGAAAGGTCACTGATTTGCTTCATGAGTTTCAGTATGTATTTCCCACAAAGTTTTCTAACATGAAGGGGATTCTTGGCAACTTAGGGGAGATGAAGATTCCATTAAAACTATATGCTAATCCAATCCGGCAGTGACCCTATCGATTGAATCCACGACATAAGAAGAGGGTCAAGGTAGAATTGGATTGCATGTTGGACACTGGTATCATTGAACCAGTCGAGGAGTCTGAATGGATTAGTCCTATGGTGGTACAAGATAAGAAGACTGTCGAGGTGTGCATTTGTGTCGACCTCAGGAAGCTAAATGATGCATGTTTGCATGATCCTTTCCCAACCCTGTTTACTGACGAAGTTCTCGAAGGAGTGGGTGGCCAGGAGATGTAATCTTTAACAGAAAGGTTCTCTGGCTACCCACATTGCCAAAGAAGACTGCCATAAGACAACTTTTTTTATTGAATGGAGCTGCTTTCAGTACAACATGATGCCATTCGGCTTGAAGAATGCACTTGCGATATTTTTCGTGGGTTGTCGGATTGAATCGTTCGTGGGTTGTCATAAAGATTTCATTCAGAATTTTTTACAGGTATATATGGACGATTAGATGGTCTATGGTTTGGTCCGCGATCATCTAGCGAATCTGCAGTTGATGTTGGAGCGATGTCGGCAGCACCAAATATCGTTGATATTAAAGAAGTATATCTTTTGTGCACCGTTTGGCATATTGTTGGGTCATATTGTGTGTAATCAAGGATTGTTGGTCGACCCAACAAAGATTGCGCTTATTCTGAGTTTGACACCACCGACTATTGTTAAGCAGTTATGGGCGATACTGGGACACATGGGGTATTATCGCAAGTTCATCAGGGGTTATGCTGCGATTATTGCCCCTATGGAGAAGTTGTTGAAGAAGGATGCGGTATTCCAGTGGAGCCCTAAATGTCAGGATAACTTTGAGACACTAAAAACGAAGATGGCTTTGGTGTCGATATTAGTATTTCCTGACTGGAGTAAGGAGTTCCATGTTCATGTTGATGCCTCATCGATCGCGCTAGGAGTAGTGTTGGCTCATTCCGGAGAGGTGGATCTTGATCACCCCATTGCTTTTTCCAGCCAGAAATTGTCATCTCCAGAAAGAAACTACACTACTACGGAGAGGGAAGGTCTGGCAATGGTTTACGCGTTGCAGAAGTTTCACCATTACTTACTGGGAGGCCATTTGAAGATGTTCACAGATCATTCTGCATTAAAATACCTAGTCAATAAGCCTATGTTGGGGGGGAAGATCTATCGGTGGCTACTTCTGTTTCAGGAGTTCGATTTTGAAGTAATTGTGAAACCAGGGTGGTTAAATGCTGGCCCGGATCATCTCTCCCAGATTGAAACAGGGTAGGAGCTGACTAACATTGAAGATGGGTTTCTTGATGCGCAATTATTTAAAGTTGGAATCATTGATGGATATTTTGAAGAAACCATTCAGTTTCTGGCGACAGGTACCGCACCAGAAGAATTCACCACTAGTCAGAAGAAGCAGTTGGTAGTCAAGGCTGCGGACTTCCAGCTAATCGCAGGAGCGCTATACAAGATGGGTGCTGATGAGATATTGCAACGGTGTGTTTTTCCACATGAGCAAGACTAGATCCTTTCCAAAGCACATGTCAGAGTGGATGGAGGGCACTATGGTGGCCGTGTGATGGCAAGGAAGATGCTTCGAGTGGAGCTCTGGTGGCCTACGCTCCACAGTGATGCGACAGATTATGCACGGTCTTGCGATGTTGTTTTAGAGAACCGGGAAGCCATCTCGACGGGATGAGATGCCGTTGATTCCTCAGTTAACGTTGCAACTATTCGACAAATGTGCAGTAGAATTTGTGGTACCTATCCATCCCCCAACTAAGCGCACTGTTGCTAGGTATATCATCACGGTGATAGACTACTTGACATCATGGGCAAAAGCTGCACCAGTCATTGATTGTTCCATGGCCATAGCAACGCGGTTTCTCTTTGACCACATCGTCAATCGCTTTGGCTACAGCAAGATATTGTTGAGTGATCAAGGAATCCCCTTTCTCAATCGCACTATCAGTGCATTGACGGAGGAATTGCAGATACAACATAAGAAGAGTACACCCTTTCACCCACAAACGAATGGCACAGTGGAAGCTTTCAATAAGATATTGGAGCATGCACTGACAAAGGTGTGTAATGTGAACCACATGTTAGAAAAACAGGATCGCAGAGCAATAACAATAAACATAAACGCAAATATAATCACAGATACAGATTACAAGAGAGACACAGATATATTGTGGTTCACCCAACTTGGGCTACATCCACACTGAAGTTGTCAGTCCTTATTATTATTCCGTCCAGCAAAATGAAGGGATACAACCCGTAGCACAACCGCTTCACTTCCTTTTCACTGTCTCACACTGTCTCTCTTCTGATATTAGAGATATTTACAATGCATAAAACCTAATACATCAACCCTAGCTGTATTACAATGTCTTTCTTTTATAAGGGAGATACAATGGAAAAATACCACGGGTTACCCAAAACCATGGGCCCGAAAACTATTGGCGAAAATAGCCCCAAACCCCAAGGTAGGTGCATGAGTGTACAGTCCTCTACGGTGCACAGATGAGACAATATCATCTATGAGACTAGAAGATCTGGCTCCACAACCAACAATATCCCACTTAGAGACTGATCACAACAACTCCACCGCTATTGTACTTGCTGGACCTTGGACTTGGCAACTTTCTCATCTTCACCTTCATGCTAGAAGGCCAACTGAAACCGAGTAGGAACTCAGTTTCTCTCTGGTCACTACCTTTGTGAACATGTCTGCAGGATTCTGGCTTATGTATCTTTTTCAACTTCAACAGTTCATCTTCCAGAACAGAGCATATGAAATGGTACTTGAGCTGTATATGTTTAGTCCTAGAATGGAATGCTGAGTTCTTCGCAAGATGAATGGCACTTTGGCTATCACTATACAAGCTGCTATCATTCTGCTTCTTACCCAGTTCGTCCATAAACCTCTGCAACCAAATCATCTCTTTACTAGCCTCTGTAACAACAACATACTTTGCTTCCGTTGTTGAAAGTGCAACAACCTTCTGCAATCTCGAAAACCAACTTACTGTTGTTCAATCTATAGTAAACACATACCCTATGGTGCTCCTCCTGGTATCCTTATCACCTACCATATTTGCATCAACATATCCCTGTAGAACAGTGTCTGAACCTACAAAACATAATGCGTGAGTGGTGGTACCTCTCAAATACCTGAGAATCCACTGTACTGTCTTCCAATGTTCTTTACATGGATTGTTCATATATCTACTCATAAATCCCACTGCTTGTGCAATATCCAGTCTTGTGCACACCATGGCATACATCAAGCTACCAACTGCTGATTGATAGGGAATCTTAGACATGTAATATATCTCTTCCTATGTCTTCGGACACATTTCCTTACCTAGACTGAAATGGCTAGCCAAAGGTGTACTTACTGGTTTTGCATTCTGCATTCTGAACCTCTCCAACACCTTTTGTATGTACTCACTCTAAGACAATGTCAATTTGTGATTTTTCCTGTCTCTCGTTATTCTCATACTAAGGATTTACTTTGTAGCACCCAAATCCTTCATCGCAAATGAATTAGCTAGCTTCCTTTTGAGTACATTTATATCCTGCATGTTAGACCCTGGAACAAGCCTGTCATCCACATACAATAACAAGATAATATATCTTTCATTCTCTAGCTTCTTGAAATAAACATAGTGGTCAAAATCACATCTACTATAACCTTGTTCTGTCATAAACCTATCAAATTTTAAATACCACTGTATTGGAGCTTGCTTCAATCCATGCAAGCTCTTTTTCAACCTGCACACAAAATTCTCCTTACCTTTGACCTCATACCCTTGTGGCTGCTGCATATATATCTCTTCCCCCAAATCCCCATGGAGAAAGGTTGTTTTCACATCTAACTATTCAAGATGCAAATCTTCTACAACCACTAGACTTAAGATAGTCCTAATTGAAGTCATCTTAACAATAGGAGAAAATATTTCATCAAAATCTATACCTTTCTTCTGTGCAAACCCCTTTACAACAAGTCTGGCCTTGTATTGCTTCTTTCCTCCTTCTTCCTTCAACCTATAAATCCATTTGTTCTACAATGCTCTTTTACTAGCAGGCAAGTGAACTACATCCCAAGTCTGGTTTCCTACCAATGAGTCCATCTCCTCATTCATGCCTTGCTCCCACTTTTTTCTAGTTTCCACCTGCATTGATTCTTCATAACATTTTGGTTCACCAGCATCTGTCATCAATAAATAATACATTGAAGGAGAGTATCGTTCACGGAGTCTACTTAACCTAGTAGATCTTCTTGCAGTTGCAAGAGTTTTAGGTACTTGTTGTTGTTCTTGATTTTCTAGCACCTTTGGAACTTCATTTTCTTTAATTTCATCAAGTACTGTGTACTCTATGTTTTCCTTTTCTTATTTCTTTCCCTGCAACTGATCTTTATGCATGACATTTTCATTGAATATCACATCTCTACTCCTAATTATTTTGTTATTTTCATAATCCCATAATCGATAACCAAAATCGTCAACCCCATATCCAATAAAGGTACATTTCTTGGATTTAGCTTCAATCTTTGTTCTATTATCTTTATCAATATGGACAAATGATTCACAACCAAACATTCTCATAAATGAGTAGTTTACCTTATTATCTGTCCATGTCTCCTCTAGAATACCACCATCCAAAGCACTTGAAGGTCCTCTGTTTATTAAATAAACAATAGTATTTACAGCATCCACCCAAAACTGTAAGGGCAACCCTGCATACAATCTCATACACCTTGCACACTCCATGATCATTCTGTTCATCCTTTCAGACACACCATTTTCTTGTGGTGTTCCTGGGACAGTCTTCTCTCTACGAATCCCATGGTATGAATAGTAACTATCAAACTCCTTGCTGTAGTACTCACCTCCATTATTAGATATGAGACACTTCAACCTTTTTCCTGTCTCATTCTCAACCAAAGCTTTCCACTTCTTAAAAGTAGCAAACACATCATATTTATGTCTAATGCAATAAACCCAAGTTTTTCTAGTTGCATTATCAATAAATGTAAGATAATAATGAGAGCTACCAAGAGATTGTACCTGAGCCAGTCCCAAGGATAATTTTAGGGGCAAAATTTAGCCCATGGGCTATTTTTCCATGTTTTTTTCCAAAAAAAGATTCGCCAATTTGCATTTTTTAAAGCCCTGTTTTGCCCAATTTTGACGGGGTAAACTTTTTCACTCTAAAAATCACCAAATTATAATATAAACTATATTAAATCCTTAAAAATTGAAATAATTTTAGAAAAATATCGCCAAATATTTTATAGTTCACATTTTAGGAATTGGTAAGATTCGCCAAGGTTTATACACTTTAAAAAAGTATGGGTCTTTAAAATTATCCCTGGCCGATCCCCATACATCTGTATGCACTAACTCTAACTTTTCATTCTTCTAATGCTTCCCAACCCTGAGAAATATGATTCTCTTCTGTTTTCCATAAACACAGTTCTCATAGAATTCCAAACTTACCTGCTTCAAATCTTGAAGCAACTTCCTTGAGTGGCGAATTCACATCCCCTTCTCACTCATGTGGCCAATCCTATGATGCCACAATGTTGTATTTGTTCCTGTGAAAGCTAAAGAGAGAATGGTCAGTATTATGAGGACATAAATAAAACGTGCCTACCCTGTCTCCGTTTTCTATGACCATTGATCCTTTAGTGATCTTCCACCACTTTTCTCCAAATGTAGATAGACAGCCGCCATCTCCCAACTGCCCTGTTGAGATCAGATTTATTTTCATAGCAGGAATATGCCTAACATCTTTCAACAGCCATTCAGTTCCATTCTTAACTTTTATCCATACCTTACCCGTTCCAACAATTTTACATGGCTCATCATCACCCAATAAAACATGTCCAAAATTGCCTGGAACATAATCATGAAAATATTTTCTATGGGGTGTAGCATGACATGAAGCCCTTACATCTACTACCCAATAATCCCTAATATTATCTAATTCAAGAATCAAAGCATCTTGTAACACATCACCTGCTACATTTGCTTCCTGGGTAGTTTCCTGTTGTCCATCTCCTTTCTTCTTTAGAGATCTGTAGTCTTTCTTTAGATGTCCTTTCTTTCCACAGTTCCAACACTCTATTTTTCCTAGTCTAGACTTGGATCTACCCTTTTTAGAGTTGCTGGGATTACCTTGGCTCTTTCTTCTCTCCTTTTTTCTTCCCCTGCTCTTGATGGTCAATGCATTACCTGATGTCTCACTTGTGCTTTTTCTTCGCATTTTCTCGCTAAGAATAACACCAATAACATCATCAAATTTCAAGGTGTTTGAACCATAGACAGAGTTACTTACAGCCATGACCAAGCTATTCCAGCTTTCTATAAATGAACACAAGATTAAAAGAGCCCTAACCTCATCATCAAAGTTCACACTTACAGAAATTAGTTGATTTTTAACCATATTAAACTCATTTAAATGATCAGTAACAGATCCACCTTCAGAGATCTTCATATTAAATAAACACTTCATTGGAAATGCCTTGTTGGAGGTCGAGGGTTTTTCATACAGCTTACCCAATGCGCTCATCAAACCCCCTGTTGTCGTTTCTTTTGAGATATTGAAAGCCACCGACGAAGCCAGGCTCAGCCGTATTGTTCCTAGAGCCTTTCTATCAAGAACCTCCCATTCTTCGTCCTTCATGGCCACCGGCTGCTTTGCTCTTCCTCCCAACGGTAGGAATAGATCCTTTTTTTACAAATAGTCCTCCATTTGCATATTCCATAACTAGAAGTTTTGGCCATTAAACTTCTCAACCTTAAACTTTCCTTCTTCCCCCATTGCTCCCACTCGAACCAGAAACCCTAGCTTCCTGCGGGTTTATCTACCAAATAGACCTTTGGCTCTGATAACAATTGTTAGAAAAACAAGATCGCAGAGCAATAACAATAAACAGAAATGCAAATATAATCACACATACACATTACAAGAGAGACATAGATATATCTTGGTTCACCCAACTTGGGCTACGTCCACACTGAAGTTTCCAGTCCTTATTATTATTCTGTCCAGCAAAATGAAGGGATACAACCTGCAGCACAACCACTGCACTTCCTCTTCACTGTCTCACACAGTCTCTCTTATGATCTCAGAGATCTTTACAATGCATAAAAACTAATACATCAACCCTAGCCATATTACAATGTCTTTCTTTTATAAAGGAGATACAATGGGAAAATACCATGGGTTACCCAAAACCATGGGCCCGAAAACTATTGGCGAAAACTTCAATATGAGATATGTTTGATACTAGTTCATGATAAATGAGATCATCAAGGAGGGCGAATGCATCACTTTGCTTGCTCTCGAAAGCGTTTGGACCAATACCTTCATTCTGTCTACCAAATCTTTCATCCAGGTGGGCCCATAGCTCTTTTGGAGATTCAACATCATCAAGGGAGTGGAATACCATGCATTGATACATAGCATACATCATGACTGCAATAGCTCTTCCACCTTCATCTAACCAGTCATTCTCTTCTTCAGAGAATTTGAACTCTCTTTCAAAACAATAATCAAAGATATCATGGCTCTTCAAATATGCTATCATTTTTTGTTTCCATTCAACATAGTTGAATAGATAAAGAGAAATTTCTTTGAAATTCATGGAAGCTATAGAAGACCTAGAAAAAAATAGAAATAATTGCAACTGCTACTGCTGCAAAAGTGCAGAAACTGCTGCAACTGCTGCACTCTAATTCTTGATAATAACCCGCAAAAAACTCTCAGGAATGGAGATAAACAATACTCTAAACATGCTCTGATACCATGTTAAAATCCTCACAACAGATCTAAGAGCTGATGTATACCTCACAAGAAAGAATTTAGGAATAAGATTAAGAGTGGTCAATGCAGTAAGATGAGAAACAAAATAATAATACAGTAGAACTCGGATAGAAGCAAAAATACTTCACACACACTAATTCATTAATCACAATATGGACAAATAAGTAGTACACTGCATGAGGATTTGAATGCCAAGTTTGCAATTCAGATTAGCCTTCATGGAGTGATCAAAAGATCACTGGAGTGTCATTAGAGCACAACTAGAAGTCTATCTCATCATCAGTGGAGTCATCAATGCTCAAGTAACTGTCAACCATAAATCAAACTGAGTCTAACTGAGTGTGGTAGGTGTAACTGGAACTAATTGAATGAAGGAGGCTCGGTGGAGGGTGCATGAGGAGCTAATTGGAGTCAGAATGGGTAGTCTAGTCTCATTGGAGATCCATCGGAGTGATACAGTTAGTTGAGAGTCAGTCTAGCCTTAAATCAAGGAAATAAATGATTATAACTCAATTAACTGAAGTGAAACTAAGTGCTAGGTGAGAGAGGACAAGTGGCTTCCTTAAATCACGGAGGAAGGGTGCACTAATCTCTAGGAGGGCTAAAAATGATATGAGAGAAGCTCCCGAGGGTTGGCTAACTGAGGCTAGGTGCTGGGACTGATGATTGGGATGCATGCAATTGCATGCATGCAAGACTGAAAATGCAAATAATGAAAATGTTGGTAGGACTAGGATGGACTATAGGAATATCCTAACACCCCCTCTTAATCCATCCTAGGCCCTGGTAACTAAGACCAAAGGTTCACCCAATACAATGACTAATAACATTCAATAAACCGAGGTAATGGGGAAAACCTCATGGGAAAAATACCCCCCCTCAAAATAGATTGTAAGGCACACACAAAAATAAATGCTCCAAACTCAAGCAGGCGTGATGCTTGGTCATATGTATGGAGGTATCTTCTTCTTGGGAAGAAGTGGATTATGCTTAGAAAGCATGTGCTTGTACTTGCTCTTCAGATCGAATGTGATGAGAACAAATCCAAAAGTATGAGGATGACCATTGACCCTGTGATTCGAATCAGTTGAGGTAGGATCAAATCTATGAATGTGCAGATAGTCTTTTGTCTTCTCCTTTGAATGAACAGGGGTGAGATCAAAGCCATCATATGCATGAGAAATTATCGCAAACTAAAGATTATCCAACTACTATTAACTTTAAACATTATGATCTATCTTCTATCCATAAGCAATTGAATTGGAACTAGTGAAATCTAGAAGCAAGTAGAAAACTTAATAAAGATATTTACTTGAGCTGAATTTGATTTGAAAGCAAGTAGAAAACTTGATAAAGATATTTTATTTAGAAGCAAGTAGAAAACTTGATAAAGATATTTATTTCTGAACCAAACCCTATTTCATGAACATCTTTATTAACTGTATGAATGAGAAAGCTGATCTTATGCTTGACCTGAGAAACTATTCAAACTGAGATAACTTGGAGAACGAAATTACTAAGTCGAATATGAAATTAATCTTAACAACTTATGATAAACTACACAAAGAATGAAACTGATAAATTATAGAACAGAAACATATTAACAAATCAGATATGAAAGACATCATTTGAAAAGAAGTTAAAAGAAGGTTAAGGAAGATGGATGAAAACTAAGGATGATGATGAAACTTATTTAAAACTCTATGCAGTGTAAAACAAGATCTTAATTACATCTAAGAATGCTAATTAAATGCAAGAAATATATAAATTCCAAGACCAAAAAAAACTATATTATAATTAAGCATAAAAATAATGCAGAAAGGATTAAGGTTCATATGACGATTCGAATGACTGTCCGAATGACAATCCAGATGGAGGAAAACGATTTAAACTAAGGAAAGAAGTAGTTTGGATGATCTTAAATACCAGCTGGCTTATGCATATGAACCTACAATGTAAAGAAGCAATGAATAGAGTGTTTAGGAGCTAAGATAACAAGAATTAACCTATTATAGTCATTGTCTAAGAGATGGACTATTTCTATGGAATAAGAAAACAAAACTAAGATATAAATAAAACTAACCTACAACTATAGGAAAGAAACTGACATAACTAATTCTAACTACGACTGAACTTGAAATGTTGAGGTAACTAAACTCTAGGTATTTGTAAATATCAGGACTAAAAGAAAACTAAGCAAACGAAACAATGTAAGCAGACTAAGCAAACTAAGCATGATGGGTCACTAATTACATTATGGAAATATCATTAACATGAACAAAAAATAAGATATACATATCATAAAATAAAGACATCATTTATATAAGTGGTGAAACAACATACATATTACAAGACAAAGATATATACAAAATAACTACATGAATTAAACAAATAACACAACTTATCTTTAGAAGACAAAGACAAATTATGTATATAGATGGGAAGACCACTGGTTGTTGAGGGGCCTTTCTCAGCAATTAGAGGCTACGCCTTAATCAATCAATCACCATGCACACTACTAAGCTTTTGTAAAAACTAGAACAGAGGTGGATTAAATTAAAACAGGGTTACAACATTTCTATGTCTATTTGCAGTTGGAAAAGACTAAAGACTAAAATACTAACTCATCTCAATCACGAAGACGTCTATATATATAGAATTACAAATGAGAGAGAAATTTGACCCTTTAGTGGTTGACTGCTCTAATAATAGGCAGTCTTAATGCCAGAAAACGGCTCTGCTGAACAACTCACGATAGCACATGACCAAGGCACGACCTCGTAACAATTTACAACAGTGCATAGAGAATCTACCAGGTTCCACAACGTTGCTTTCCTTCATGCAGTCACTGAGACGTTCATCCTCCTTTGACGTGGGAAGAGAAAAGTGCTTTTGAGTTGAGCGTGCAGGAAAGACGAAACTTCTTGATTGTTGACATGAGCTACAGGTGTGTTGTCAAGTGAGGCAAGTAGGAGGGTGAATCTTCTAGAACAAGGGTTCACCAACCATGTGTTGGGTTTGTGAGCTATCTCAAATTAAGAACAACACCTAAGATTAATTATCAACCAGGATCAATAAACTTAGAGTTGAAAGAAAAATATATGCCAAGGTAGAAAAGGTTCTACAGTTTCAGGTTCGTAAGACCTAAAAATGTTTAGTAAGTAAAAAGATCGAAAGATATTTCAAAATGAAAAACCAAGTGAAATATTTAACAATACATTAAAACCACAGATCATAATAGTACTAGATCATACTACTCTACCTCTATGGTTAATTAATAATAAAGATGGAAACAAATACTCGAACACAAACTACTTTTAGAAAAGTAAGAAACTACCAAATTCAACTTCTAGATAACAACTATGGGCAGAATCAGAGCTACGGATATTAGATGTTTAATAGGGAGAACTTGTAAATGTACATAAATTTGGACTAAACCATATAATTCCACTCTTATTGATTACGTACATCAAATGTAATAGGAACTGGAGTAAATGTATCGTAATGACTTTCAAATGTAATGAGGAAGCTAAACCGAAGTAAATCTAACTTAACTTCTACAAACAAATGTAAACTAAAAATCAACAAACTACTATGAATTTTAAACATTATGAATTACTATCTATCTATATGTGAACAACATGAAACTAATGTAGGGAGAAGCAATCAGAAGACTTGACAAAGAGTTAAACTGAACTATATTAGATTTTGAAGCAAGTGGAAAACTTGATAAATATATTATTATTAATCCAGATCTTACAACATGAACATCTTCATTAAATAGAAACTAGTCTTAAGATTAACAAACTAAAACAAATCAATGAAATGGAATTATCACTACCACTTGAAAATAAACTACTTAGAAACAACATTCATACATTCTGAATAGTAACCAAGTAACAAAACTGGTTAAAGAATTAGAGTTTGGAAGAAGGATGAGAAGAGGATAAAAAAGAAGTAGGAAAGGAGGAAATAATGATAACAAGTGAATTAAAAACTCTAAATAACATAAAACAAGATTAAATTATATCTCAAACTATTAAGGAGGAGTAAGAAGAATGATGATCAAGAGGTAAAAGAAATTATATTCAGAAAAAGGCCTAAAATAATGCAAAAAACACACAGGTCCGAATGACGATCCGAACGCCGGTCTCAAAGGCGGTCTGAATGATGATCAGAATGGAGGAAAACGATTTAAAGTGAGGGAAAGAAGAGTTTTTGAATGATTTAATTACTAGCTGGATTTATGCAAATGATCCTACAGTGCACAGGAAGCAAGAGAGAGATGATTGGAGGCTAAGAAGTTATCTATGCAAATCATTACCTAAGGAAAAGAATGATTCTATGAGAAGTAGGAAAAAGGGAGAAGGCTGGAATAAAATAAAGAAGAGTTAACCTATAGCAAACGGGAAGAAAAAATAACACAGAAAAGAAGGAAAGGAATGCTAACTATGGAAGAAATTAGAAGAAATATCTATCTATGATGATGGAAGAAGGAATGAAAAAAAACTACAAATTATTAAACTACTGAACTATTGGTCCACCATTCTATTCAGGAGAAGAGAAATTGTATGGACAACAGAATATCAATTACAGAAGGATAAAGATAATACAAACAGGAAAATGAATTAAATTACACATACAAGAAATAAACTAGCTAATTGCAAGAAAACAAATGCAAAAAATCTAAATAAAACCTCCAGTTGATGAGGGGCCCTTCCCAACAATTGAAGGGTGAACTAGCTCAGCTTAAATGACTACCACAAAAACATCAATAAGTTGTTGCTTCCATTAACTTGAGAAAAATTACAGAGTCTATCTTCAAACTATCTTCGACTGCAAATACTTGGACTGAGACTGGAAAACCATCGTAAATTTAGAGAACTAAAGATTAAAAAGACTCAAAGACTAACTTGTCTCAATCACAAAGGCCACTATTTCTAAGTTACAATGGGTGATAGGGTTGACAAAGTTGACCTCTCTAACAATAGAGGTGTTTAATGTCTGTAACTACTGATTAAATGATACATAACAGTGCAGGGGGAATCTACCCATCTCCTCGGCGTCAATCCTTTCCATTTCCAACAGCTGAGCATTTGTTCCCTCAAAACGTGAGCAGAAGCATATGCTGGAGCGTCGACGTGGGCACAGGAGTTACGTTTTCATACTGGACGTGGACGTGGGAGTTATGTCGACCAACTGAGTGTGAATAGGTCGACTCCTTCCAGAACGATGGCGTGAGCGAGAGCTGAGCAGACATCCATGATTTCGGGCTGAATGCGCAGATGAATCAGGACTTGGAGCGTTGATCTTGATGTAGAATGCACTGTCAAGCTTGGCGATCCTAAGTTTGAATCTTATGGAACAATGGTTCATTAACCATCAGTGCCACATGGAAAACAGAACCCACGTGTCCTCCTCTTTATTCAATGGTCTGAGATGCATCAGCCATGGATTTCGTGGGTTGGACGGAGGGCTGAATGATGAGCTAAAAGCATTTTAGGCTGAGCACATAGCGCATGGGATGAATGATGGATAACTTGAAATCGTAACCTGTCAATCAAAACCATAAATATTAATTATGCCCAAAAACATCATTTAAATCGTAAATAAACCATAATATACAAAATATAAGAAAATTTGCATGGAAAATGAATTTGTGCATACCTGGACTATTTGATGGGCTGAATGGCTAAGAAAACAACTTAGTATAGCAAAAATGATAGAAATAATGCCACTTCGAGTAAATTAAATGATAAAAAATGGTGACAATATTGGACACCAACACTCCCCCAAACCGGAGTCATTCCAGGTCCCACTAAGCAAAACAAAAAGTAATTTAGGAAGAAGGTCGAGCTACGGTAGCAGCAGTCTTCGACTTGAATGATGGAGATGCATGCTGGGCCTGGAGCTTCTTGAAATGAGTCCTTAAGGAATTATACTTTATTCTAAGGATAGCATTGGATGTTATTTTGGCGTTAACTGAGCATTCAATGATTTTAAACTGTGTACACAACATCTTATTCTCTTCAAGGAGCTCAGAGATTGTCTCCACATAGCTTTGACTTTGTTCTGTTAACTGTGCTATCTCTTGGGTTAACTGATCCCACTTTTGCTGACTCAAAATAGTTTGTTCTATACCATGGTCCAAATCCATTTGAGGACTCTTATCTTTTGGAGATGTCTCAACGTTAATAGTCTATTCTTTAGAGATTTTGTCTTTATTACATGCAGCAGGACTTCTAGCAGCACAAGCTTCACTCATCTGAACGGATGCATTAGCTAGTGTGAGCAGGGAGGACTCCAAAGTATGATCATCGAACTAAATATTTGAGCATGAGGGATGACTGATAGTTTGAATGTCAGGCTGATCAATGGACCGATCATGATTTGTCTCTCTAGGTTTAGTAGGAGAATGTATTGAATGGACAGAGTGCATATCATCTAAGGAACTCTCATCAAATCGTACACATTTAGTGTTTGGTTCTTCTTGGTCGTGAAGGTGTTCTTGAGAAGGGGAAGATTTGAAAGTAGATAAATGGGGGTTTAATATCTCAAAAACAAAATGGTCCCAAGTCTGACCTTTCTCTTCTAGTTGATGAATGATTAAAATCTTAATGAGACAATGGTGATATAAGCTGCCAGAAGGGTTAATGGTATTCTTTCTAACTTGACTTGACATCTTTTCCAAGCTCTTTAGAAAGTAGAATGGGAAATTTAAGGTCTGATTATTGACAAAATGAACTAGAAGTATAACGTGCCAAGCTTCAAAAACAGTGAACTTACCCTCGCAGGTGACTAAGTGAATGATAATGGTCAAAAGATCCAAGTACTATGGCTTTATCCACTCTCTATGAAAACCTTTGGTGCTAGTAATGTGTTGAAAATCGAGCTTAAGAGCGAACTGATGAGCTTCTCATGGAAGAAACAAATGCTTGTGCCATCGGGCACCTTCTCTAGGGAGTTTCGTAGCTAACGCTATTGACCCTTCTGTCACGAAGAAAACAAGATGGCCAACCTTGGCCGTTTTGCCATCAAAACCTTTGGAAAACAACAACAAAATTTCATGGTCGTGACCATCAAGGCAGTGGAGAAATGAATTCCAACCTGCTTGAGAGAATAACTCACGACATCTTTTAATCTCAGGGATATGAAGAAGATATTGGTAGCTACCTGGCTCGCAACAATTAGGCATTGTTGATAGAGGACAGGGGAAAACAACAGATAAATGTAGGGGATACAAGGAATTTACATAGGAAGTAGCTCGTAGAGAGAGAAATGAAGGGTGAATAGAATGAAGCAAAATTTTATGCAGCCATCAGTTAAATTAAAGTCTGTCTGGATGGTTGAATGGTCATAGGTAAAGCATATTTTGAAAGATCACACTTATACTTTGAATATCTTGAGGTAAGTGCCATTATTGAAGTGCGTGAATCTGGTAGATGCGTGTTTGATATATCAAATTCAACCATGTCCAAAGCCAAGCTTTGGACAGGTTGAACAAAATTCATGTAATGGGATATTCTACATGTGGAAGATCGCAAGGATCCAATCCATATGGTGGCAATCTATATGACAAGTAAGGCCATAGTTGTCATACAATGATTCGAAATGACACAATATTCGTTCATTTAACAAGATGAGATAAATGCGGAAATAAAACCAAGTGCAAGATTTGACGTTTGATTGATGCCTATCATCATTGGTTAGTCAGGATTTTCAAAAATATCTAGCATGCTATTTGAAATATATAAGCTAAAAAAAAAAAATTTGGCAGTTTTATTCAAAACGTTTCTTATTTGCTGCATTCCTCACTTCATTTGGATCGGCATTCGATCCATCATTCAGCCTTTCATACAGACTTTTGTCTAGACAAAATTTTATTGTTGAAGCCAACTGGAACTGATTTTTGCAAAGAATTTTTAAGGTTGTTAGTGCACAGAAAATGCTATAAACTTTGCTTTCTGAAACTTTTAAGTCATGTCCCCTTTTTGTTTGTCTTTAATTAAAACAATTCGCCTTCTGCTTTTGCATTACCCTGCAAACATCTATCACTTTCAGAGATAAATAAACTTTTTTCTCTAATAAAAATAAATAGAAAAGAATAGTTTAAAACAGTTCTAATCCTAATCCTCCCCCAAACAAAAGATATGGCTTGTCCTCAAGCCAACAAAAAGAGCAATAGATATTCAATTATTTTATAAATAGCTGAAGAATGTTGTAATACTTTAAACATATGGAAATCTCAAGATATGGCTATTCTTTACATTTATCATAAAGAATAGAACAGTGCTTAAAAGAACAATATGAAGAATGTTAATATAATTTGATATGAAAGATGCCATAGGAAAACTAGCTATCCATTACTCATTTTAAAGATTTATTGTCATCCCAATATATAGATAAGGTGTACCATAAAGCTTGTGATGTTTTCATAATTATGGGTCCCATTTCTAGGATAATAACATCCTAGATATTGTTTGAATTAGATGACAAGGTCCAAACTCAACTTACTGTTATTCTCTAATGACAGTATAGATGACTGGCCAAAACATGTGTTTGTATACTCAGGTTTCTTATATATGAATCATGTGCATAAAAATGCAACTGGTCTCTTTTACCCGATATTGACCCGCTGCCAGCAGGCCTATTCAGTACCCCGACGAGTTTATCTTAGTGCCATGCAATCATAGTCCCGCTGCCAGTGAGCCTGTTCAGTACCCCGGTGGATTTACTTGCATTTACCTAGCTTCCTTGCTTAAGATTTTATTTAGCATGGACCCGCTGCCAGCAGGCTTGTTCAGTACCCTAGCGGGTTTGCTTCTTATAATAATGTATATGTATATATATATATATTTTTAAGGAATCCGGTTGGCATTAGAGTGTGCTAAGCCTTCTAAACACATATTTCAAAATATTAGAACGAACCTTTATGAGCAACTTTTACTTATAATAGCCAAAGTTAAAGATCATGTCAAAAGATAATAACCTAAAGTTGTTCTTTGATCTATATCAATCTTCTTCATAAAAATTCAGTAATGTTCCCCACAAGAATAAAAATAACATTCACTTCTAAGTTACCTTTAAAAGATGCTTTAAGAGACAACTTTTGATAATGAGTCTAGGTTAAGCCAATGATCCATAGGTATAAGATAGTATACTTTTTTTTTGCTAAGATCATAGCAATTAAGATAGGTCTTTTAAGCAACAGTTCTAAACGATAATCATAAATGTGCATGCCTGAATCAAGTACCATATTCAAAATCATAAATGAGATGGTTGCAAGATAATATAAAGAACACTTTATCTTTTTCTAAAAATGTCAATTTCAATAATAATTGAATAAAAAAGAAGGGATTAGGGTAAAAAAATTTCTCTTAAGTGCTTTCTGTTAACACCCAAATTGACCCCCAGGTCGTAAGGAAGAGTAATTCGGGGTAACCACTAACCAATCTTTTGACTGATGTTACTGACCCAACACAGTCTGAGAGGGCTCTCTCAATAAACTAATGAAAAGCTAGAAATAATCAGGGTCGTGAATCATGAAAAAGGACACCACCATTCATTCCTCAAGATGTTCTATTTAAACATATGCAGAAGGTCAAATTTCTGTAAGACAAATTTTACTCTGGTAAACCATTGGTTGGAGAACAAATAGGGATCTATATTGGGAAATGGAGTCGATTCAAGTATAACATAAACATTATCATCAAATGCTCAACAGATACATTCACGCAGAGGCAAGGTAGCAACTAGCTGGTAGTCAAAGCGATTTAATTGGTGAAAAAAGAAGAAAGATGAACAATCCATTGATATAAGGCATACACAGATGAATCCTATACCAACTTTAGCATAAATAATTTGTGAAATACTTGGTAATAAATGAACAAGGCATAATCTCTACGAATCTCATTCAAATGCTACAATGAACCAACTACGAAGGAATATTAACAATATGGATTGACAAAGGAAATAAACACATATCACATAGGAAAGGAAAAACAGACTACCAGAACAATTACACAGGAATCTCTGAAAAGCACATGTAAGCTTCTGACAACTTTATTCAAGAGATATCTCAAAATAACAACAGTGGACAAAATATGTAGAGCTTCCAAAGTTCTCCCCCCCTTTTCCATTTGAAAATTCATGGAATTTATAGTGGTCTGCAGTCTCATACTCGGCCCATTTGAAACATAAATTAGTTACAAAATTCGGTGACACCTCATCACAATTCAGATGTCACTATCATAAACAGGAAATATAACAAGACAAGCCTAACCGCTTTCTTGTATTTTCCTGTATGCCATTAAACAATATAAAAAATATTAAAGTATATGTCCAATGGTGAAACTTCATTACATAACAGGAAACCCACTATCACGTCCTGGAAAATCAAAATCGTAGATATATCCTAAGCTTTTTCTATAAAAAAAAGTAGATTGGTAATTAAAATGCACAGTTCTGAGATTTAAGAGACAACATCTACTAGCGAAGCATGATAGATATATTTCATCTTCCCGTATTTCTCTACCGGCACCCAAAGTTCAGGTGTTGGGATGTCATAACTTGTCATCTCCTTCTCCAGGACTCTGATGTTAAGTTGATCAACCAAAGACATAGGTGGAAGTGCTTCTCCAACAAAAATCAATTTGTACAGCAACTCGAAATCTTCGTCCAGTTTGTCATTTAGGATTTTTCCTGAAAGTAGTTGGCTCAAATGTTTGAACTTGGAATGGTTCATCCGTTTGCTGGTCATCAACTTTTTATGCTCACTTTGGGGGATTAACCTTTTCTTTTCATCCCAAAATGTAGGAAAACCTTTTTCTACTAATCCTTCAAACTGTCCTTTGATTTCTGTTAGCTACTCATCCATTTCACTGGCTTTGGCTTCCACAGCTTCGATCAATGCATATTTCCCGAGGATTCGTTTTTCGGCTGCAATGGTCTTGACTCTGTCCTTGATGTTCAAATCTATGAAATCTTTGTCTGTCAAACTGTTCAAAAAGCTTATAGCATTATAAGCAGTCTCTTTTGGCCTTTGTGCAACTTTTCCTTCGTGGCAGTGCAACTTCTAAAGATGTCAGTGACTATCTTCTCCTTCATTCTCATGAGATCTAGATAGGGCATGAGTCTCTCAGCCTCCTGGATAATTAAATCCCAAATTAAATGTTTGCACCCTTGCATAGCCACTCTCCTTGTAATCTGCTGAGAAAATATATCGTTGATTGCCACTAATTCCTTATACTTTTGCTGCAATTCACTTGTATCTTTTTCCTTTGCCTCATTTTCCTCTTTCAATCTTTGATTTTCCTCTTTTAGCTCTCGTATCTTACCATCCTTTAGCCTGATCTGGGACATAGCCTACAAAATGATGTCTGTATTGTCTTTCTCTTCATTCAAACCCTCGCTTTCCTATTGTGCACATATGTTTGACAAACTGCTTTTTAACTCTTCGATCCGACTATTGAGACTTAATCTTGTCTTTCTCCCAACATCCTTCTTTCTCTGCGAACCTTAACAATTCGGCTTTATGATTACTGATTTCCTTGTTTAAATATTCTTTTTCTTGTTTCAGCTTTGTCTCCTTGGGGGCTTGTATTAACTGGGTGTTGGGAATCTTCATTTTCTTCTATAGGGTCTAGATCAAATTGTCCTTTTCTTTTAACAGCTTATTGCTTTCTTTGCCTCCACCATCATTCTTGATTAAGTCAAATTGCATCTTTTTGATATGTTGCTGAAGTGATTTATTCTCTGATCTTTCATGTTTCAACTGGGCATCCATCTCTATTTACATTGACCTCGAAATTAGAAATTCTCAAGGATGCCTCTACTAGATTTTCATATAGACCTTCTCTGATCTGCCTGTGAAATTGAATCCTATCTGGTAAAGGTATCTTCTTCCAGTCTATCTTTGCTTCTGTCATTTTGTCTTTGTCAAATACCATCAGATTGACAGTGTGACTCTGGATATCTCTGCTTCTTATCAAAGATATTCCTGTTTTAGACAAATTCCTCACAGTGGGCATCAATTCAAAAAGCTTCTGTGCAGAGGCCTGCTTATTTTGCCATGATACTTAAACATGTCCTCTTGGGATTTAAACCTGCCATCCTCATTTCCTCCTATCACATCTTTGAATTGGTATTCATGGATTTGGATAACTCGGGTTGATGACCCTCCTCCTTGCTCATCCATGTCGCTTATCTGGACAGTTAACTCATCTGGTGTTTCCAATTTTAGTCTTTTATTTTCAGTTTCTTCTTCTTCTTCTGTTCCAATAACTTTCTGTGAATCTCTTCTCCCACCTACTTCCTGGTTATTAAATGTTGATGTATATGTAACTTTGGAATGTATTTCACATATATGTATATTGTATTCCTATAGAGATGGTATTATTCCTCTATAAGGAAGTGTCGTCATTTATATTGTAAGTGTCGTAACTTATACTTGATGGGTTATTAGACCACCTTGTTTGGGGTCAGCCCTGTATAAGTCATGTGGGTCAAAGGGTTATTAGACCACCCTATTAGGGGTTGGCCATGTGGTTCAAAGGGTTATTAGACCACCCTATTGGGGGTCGTCCCACTCATCATTATCTTATGTGGTTAAGTTCGAGCCTACATGAGTTAGGTAAAAAGGCAAGTCAAGTCAAGTATAAATAGAGTGCGGGAGGCACTCTATTTGCTCACTCACTTCTCACACATGCACTCAAGGAGGAGTGGCGCACTTATGGAGGAGGAGGATCTTCTGCTAGGTTGTGTCTATCTCTTATGGTTGGTTGTATCATTGCTCTATCTATCTCTGAGGAAGTTATTGGGGTTTTTCACCTTTATGGTTTTCCCCAAGTAAATCTTTGTGTCTCTTGTGTGCTTGCATGTTTGTCTCCATGATTGATATGCTGTACATGTTGTTCTCTCAGTTAATATCCTAGATCAGATTGAAGTAAATTCTGAAAATTCAACATGGTATCAGAGCTAGCCTGAAAGAAGGCATGATATGGCATGTATGACACTTGTTGCACTTACGATGCTAGGGCTTGATATAGCAAAAACCAGTCATCGTAGCAATTTCGCTATAAATCCATTTTGGAGAAATTTTCGGATCTAAAATTGTTACAGGCAGAAGCTAAGATCCCCATGTACCTTGTGTCCAAAGGAAAACCTCTAATTCGTTGTACTTTGTGATTTATGATCTGTACAATATAGGGTTTCTTCCTCTTCCATATCTGAGTCAAAATCCGGTGACCTTGGGAAAAAGGTCATAACCTGGGCTAGGAAGATCCAAATGAAATTTCGTAAAAATTAACAGGTATTACACAGACTGTACTATCTCAAAAAACGTTTTCAGAGGCCGAAGTTGAGCCAGTGACACGTGGCACGCTGTACAAGTTCACACTCCTGTATTATCCCAAAACAGGTCACGTTGCTACATTTGGCATAACTCTCTCTCAGAGAATCCAATTGAGGTCAGACCTATCAGGATGGAAAGATAACAGGTCAGGCTATCTCAGTAAACGTTTTCATACCCTGTGGATCGAAAAGTTTAGAGTTACAACAGAAACAATCAGGTACATATTTATGTCAAAACAGAATTATTTTTGAGTACCCTTATTCATGGCTTCCGAAATTTAGGGCTTTGGGGAAAGTTGGAATTTTTGTAATCGGAGATGACGGCTGAATGCTACTCATCAAAATAAGAATTTAGAGGCCAAGATCATAATTTTTGGTTGGGCAGAAGGCCGGGCTTGATCAAACCCTAGTTCGGGACTTTGATCAGAAAAGTGGAAAATTAGGGCTTCTGTAAAAATGGGAATTTTTGAAATCTGTGACCACGGCTGAAAGCTCCTCAGAAAAATAGAAGCTTAGAGCTTTGGATCAGACCTTTTGATTGGGAAGAAGAGTGGGCTTCATCAAACCCCAGTTCAGGGTCATGTCCAGTGAATCCAGAAGTTTCAAAGGAAAAATTGAGGAGTGAAACTTTGCAATTTTCAAATTCTGAATATACCAATTTGATCAGCTCATCAAGGCGCATATTTCTATCCTTTCGGAAGTTTGAAATTCAAAGTTTGAATTTTTGGGGTTTCTCTGACAAACCCATATCCAGCTCCAGGTCCAGTTCTTGCAAATCAAGTGGATTGGGTTAATCCTAGAAAAAGATGGATTGGTCACCTACATAAGTGAAGAAGTTCCTGTTTCAGAGGGAGATGAGGCTAAGGCCTTACATAAGAAGATTACAAGCGATCTCGACAGGTATGACTCATTGAGGTATGTTTTGAGATTTGTTCATGATTAAGTTTTTGGTATGTTTGTCTTCATGTTATTACGGTTAGCACAATTTTGAGTTTAGATTTGTTGTATCACCTTAACAAAATTATGAATGCATGATAGAAGATATTCATTGGTTAGGGTGTTGACACTTATGATTGTACTAATGCATTATGGTGTTGTATGAGGTTTATGTTGTATACTAACATGAAAGGTACACCAAGAAAGACAAATCATGTTCTGGTCCAAGAATGTATGATCATGGTGACATGAAGACAAGGATTCATCCATTGTCATGGATTACATAGAAGATCTACTTTCGAGGTATGTATAACTTGTTTCTACAATGGTTAACTTATGAGACATGCAGGTTACTAGCACAAGTCACTGAAGATAACCAGAAGACATTATGCGGGTATGTTAGACATAAATAGCTAGCATGCTAATCCAGGTATGTTTTTCCTATATCAAGATAGAATCCTACCTTGTGTTAGGATCTTATACTAATGTGTTGTTGATAATGATTATTCACGAAGAGTCATAGGTTTGAATAATCATGGTTGTATGCATATTATGTTTCTTACCATAATTGATGATATGACTAACCAGAAGACTCATGAAGGTATAGGTTTGAATAATCACAGGTTTTATGCATATTATATCTCTTATCTTGTTTGATGATTCAACTAATCCGAAGAGTCATAGGTTTGAGTAATTATAGGTTTAGACATGTTATGTTTCTTATGATTTGACTAACCTTAATAATCCTACATAAACCTTGAATGCTAATTCTTATTATTTTCTGTTTGAAATGATCATGACTATACATGCTTGAGATTATTGTGTTTTAATAGTATACTAATGAATGTATGATTTTATATGAGATCACAAGGATAACACAATCATGATACTAATAAGCATGCATAGGGACCAAGGATGAATATGAGTTCAAGAACAGGTAATCCAGGAAGCAAAGATCAAGAGGGAGCACACTCCAGTTGTTCCTGCAAGAAAGAAAAGGAACACACTTCAGTAGTTTCTGCAAGGATGCAGATATTCAGAGGGAGTTGACCATCTTTCCACAACAGAAAGGTGTGGGAGTTGACCAACGAACAAACAAAGATAAGTATTTTAATTATCATTTCTTGCAGATGTGTTTGTTTAAATAAAATTGTTCAATGATGTATATGCTCATGTTCCTAGACTTAGGATATGTATTGTGCATATTAGAATAGTTGCATTGATGAACAGTATACTACTAATATACATGGGTAAGTGGCCTATGGCACTGTACAACATTCCATTGCTACTTATCTAGAATGAAACCTCTTTGCTGACATGTTGGGAGTTGTGCACACTCTTAACAATGTTCTGGTAGAGATTGGAAGGCATCTAGAAAGTTACGAGATATGGATAAATGTTGTATTGAAGCATTGGCTAAGATAATTGCATGACTGTATGACATATTTCTTTATGTGTAAGAATTTGTTCTGAAAATTATGAGATGTTTCTAATCATGCAATTTAACCTGTTTTGTAGGAAAGACTGTATATCTTCACCTACAAAAGGACTACAACATTTGTTCTAGCAACAAAGATATCTATTGAAGATGTTGAAGTTCCCAGGATCTGGGATGAAGAAATGGAATGGCATGATCCGTCGATCATGAAGAATGATGTTTGGGATGTAGTCCCAAGACCTGAAGGGAAGTTTGTTATGACTTCTATATGGAACTATCAGATCAAGCATGTTGCAGATGGCAGCATTGAGAAATATAAAAATGATGAATTAGAAGATACACCAGATGGATTTCAAGACAGCATGGTGTAGTCATATATGTGTGCAGAACTTGGTATGGTAGGATAGACAACTTTCTATCCAATTTGGGCTTTACCAAGAGTAAAGCGGATTCCAACCTTTACTACAAGGTTGAGGAAGGCAATCCAGTGATACTGCTTTTGTATGCGGATAACCTATTTGTTACAGGTGAAGATAGATTGATTGATGACACGCAGCGGAAGCTTGCTGCCGAGTTCGAGTTGAGGAACTTGGGGATGATGCACTATTTGTTTTTGGCATGGAGGTGTGGCAGAGTGATGGAATCTTCCATGGACAAGGAAAGTTTGTAGTAGAGATCCTGAAGAGGTTCAGGATGATGGATTGCAAGGCCATGGCCACACCTATGGCATCGAATCTGAAGCTTCTTTGTGATGCTTCATCTGAGCCGGTTTATGTATCGTCAGATGATTAGGTCCTTGATGTACCTGACGAACATGAGACCAGACATTTGCTTTGCTGTGAACACATTGAGCCAGTTCCTGACGGATCCGAGGAGTGTTCACCTGGTTGCTGTAAATCATGTTCTGAGGTACCTGAAGGGTACAGTGGATTATGGGCTCATGTATGAGGTGAATCAAAAGTTTAACCTGCAGGGTTATGTTGATTCAGATTGGGCTGGCAGTGTTGCAGATAGGAAGAGCACATCTGGGTGTTGCTTCAGTATGGGATTAGGTGTGATCTCTTGGTTTAGCAGGAAGCAATCCTGCGTAGCACTGAGTACAGCTGAGGCAGAGTATGTTGCAGCCTGCTCAGCTAGTTGTGAGGCAGTATGGCTACGGAAGCTACTATCAGAGTTATTTTATCTCCCGTTGGAGGCTACTGGTATCTTCTGTGATAACCAGAGTTGTGTAAAGCTATCCGAGAACCTAGTGTTTCATGACAGGTCGAAACACATAGAGATCAAATATCACTATATCAGGGATATGGTGCAAAGAGGAGATGTGAATCTCCTATATGTTGCGATGGATGAGTAGATTGCAGATGTGCTGACGAAGCTACTGGCCAGGGTGAAGTTCGAGTACTTCAGAGAGAGGCTTGGCGTTCTTCAGATCGAGGACACTTCGAGGAAGAAGTGATGGACACTTTTGCTGAAGCCATTCCAAGCATGTTGGAAGGAGGATCCTTCACATGGATGTGGATGTAAGCGATGGATGATGAGCATCAGGTTGATGTTCTGGCTTCTGCTGGATATGATCAGTTGGATCACTTATATGTACGCATCATGTTGGATGCTTGGATATGATCAGTTGGATCATTTTTGTATGTATGTACGCATCATGTTGATGCTGGATATGATCAGTTGGATCACTTATATGTACACATCATGTTGGATGCTGGATATGATCAGTTGGATCATGTGTATGTATTTTGTATATGCATCATGTTGGATGCTTGGACCATGTATCTGTATATGTATCAAGTGGATACATTGTATGATCAGGTGGATCATGTATGGTGATATGTATCATGTATTTGTATTTGTATCAAGTGAATACATTGTATGATCAGGAGGATTATGTATGATGATATGTATCAGATAGATACTTGGTATGCATCAGGTAGATGCATTGATGATCAGGTGGATCATGCAGCAGGATGTTGCAGTGATGATCAGGATGATCATGGATGACGAGCTTCAGGATGTTGCTCTAGATGACATGCAGCAGGACGTTGTAGTGATGATGATCAGGATGATCATGTGTACATCAGGTTGATGTATGGTGAGTATCAGGATGATACTTTGTGGCCGTGGATTAGGTTGTGCAGAGGAGCATGTCTGGGAGATCCTATAGGTCGGAGTTATGTACCCGTAACAGCCTAGGATGCTCTTTCGAGACATTGCTCTGGGAGGACATGTAATTTGTGCCCTGGGAGATCTTTCAGGTCGGAGTTGTGTACCCGTAACATCCTGGGATGCTCTTGCGATGTTTTGTCCTATGGCATGTAATTTGGGCCCTGGGAGATTTCAGGTCAGAGTTGTGTACCCGTAACATCCTGAGATGCTCTTTCAAGGTTTTTCCATGACCACATGTAATTTGTGCCCTGGGAGATTTCAGGTCGGAGTTGTGTACCCGTAACATGTTGAGATGCTCTTGCTAGGTTTTGTGGTGACCACATGTAATTTGTGCCCTGGGAGATCCTTCAGGTTGGAGTTGTGTACCCGTAACATCCTGGGATGCTCTTTCGAGGTTTTGTGGTGGGGTCACATGTAATAGCGCCTTGGGAGATCCTACAGGTCGGAGTTGTGTACCCGTAACATCCTGGGATGCTCTTTCAAGGTTTTGTGACGCACGTAATAAGTCCTGAAGATTCCATAGTATGGCCAGTGATGATGAAGACCTGCAGGTGGTGGGCCTACATCCAGTATGAAAAAGGACTGGCTCTGTAGAACTTCCTATGACGAGTAGATTCAGAGATTGATTGAGATAGTAGCAGCAGTGATGATGATGATGACTCGATGACGATTATCCAGTGACGATGATCCAGAGAAGATGACTTGTGCTAGAAGAACTGTGCTGAGAAATACCTTCCTAGTTAAGAGGGAGTGTTGATGTATATGTAACTTCGGAATGTATTTCACATATATGTATATTGTATTCCTATAGAGATGGTATTATTCCTCTATAAGGAAGTGTCTTCATTTATATTGTAAGTGTCGTAACTTATACTTGATGGGTTATTAGACCACCTTGTTTGGGGTCGGCCCTATATAAGTCATGTGGGTCAAAGGGTTATTAGACCACCCTATTAGGGGTCGGCCATGTGGGTCAAAGGGTTATTAGACAACCCTATTGGGGGTCGGCCCACTCAGCAGTATGTTATGTGGTTAAGTTCGAGCCTACATGAGTTAGGTAAAAAGGCAAGTCAATTCAAGTATAAATAGAGTGCAGGAGGCACTCTATTTGCTCACTCACTTCTCACACATGCACTCAAGGAGGAGTGGCGCACTTATGGAGGAGGAGGATTTGCTGCTAGGTTGTGTCTATCTCTTATGGTTGGTTGTATCATTGCTCTATCTATCTCTGAGGAAGTTATTGGGGTTTTTCATCTTTATGGTTTTCCCCAAGTAAATCTTTGTGTCTCTTGTGTGCTTGCATGTTTGTCTCCATGATTGATATGCTGTAGATATGCTGTACATGTTGTTCTCTCAGTTAAGATCCTAGATCAGATTGAAGTAAATTCTGAAAATTCAACATTAAACAGCTGGTTGGTTTCCATAGGATCATCATCTATGATTAGGGCTTGTATTTGTAAATCTATATCTTCAGCCTCTTCAGGCTCATACCGCAATAAATTTTTCCTTTTCGGCAGCCCTTCAACTTCTTGGTGTTCCCATGCTTTCAGACCATTCTTCTTCTTTCTTTTAGCTATGATGTGTCCATGATCATATGCAACAGCTATATCCTTTTTGAACCCCATATTTCTCAATAATCTTTCTACCTCATTGGTAGCTTCCTTAAACTTTACAATGAAAGGGCCGACTTGCCAAGGGAGCTTTATATCAGAGCCTTTCTTATATTTCCCAAACTGCTCTTCTTCGGTGATCAACCTCTGTTGGATGAACTCAAGGGAAAAACCTCTCAAGGTCAAAAATGCCAACAAAAAGCATGGTTCATGTACAAAACTATATGGCCTTATTACTGTAGCATCTTTCAACAAGAACCAGTCACTGACGACTAGTTCATCCTTCAACTGCATCAGGGTCTGCATCTCTGGTAGTACTCTGGGTAATTCTTCTTCAAACATAACTTTATACATAGCAGATAGAATAAAATTCATGTAATTGAAAGAAATGTCTTCCAAATTCCCTGAAAAGAGTATTCGAGAGAACCATAACTCTTCTGTACTGCTATACAGAACCATTCTGGTCAAATATGCTTGGAACCGAAAGAATCTAGTATTTTCAAAACAACTTAACTGTGCATGTATTTTTTCTGCCAGAATTTCCTCAAACTTGAGGGATGGAACTGACTCACTTCCCACCTCTATGGAACTGACACTAACCCTGAATAATAGGCTTAGTTGCACTTCAGTTATCCACAAGTATGAGTCCAAACCTAAAAATTGAGCCATCAAAGATAAAACCAATTGGGTGTTGTCATTAAAAAGGTTGATGTCCAGCGGGTAGGGGGTGTCCGCAATTTCTACATCAGGATTTAAACAGGTATCCAGGAAAGCTTTGCGGATTTTGGGGGAAACTTTCCTGTATAGGGTAACGAATGACTCTTCATAGGAACTTTCACGGGCTAGGGCTTGGGACTCTGGTACGACAAGGGTATTCCGGATGACGATCAGGTCGACGCTACAGACTATTTTGGATCTTTTGGCGTTCATTATCACATGTTGGAGTTCTTAATAATTTACTGAGCACCATGACATGAATTCTGGGAATGGGATTATTTGTTCTAAGCAGAAAAAGATGAAATAAGACTGGTGGACTCTATGGACATCTAACCCCTGTTCGAGCAAAACTTTCAGTCTTCTTTTAAGCTCTGGTATGGGGAGCCGAAGGCTCGGGTCAAACACATCACTGTCTTTGTCTTCTAGGGTTACTTTGGCTTTAGAACTTGTAGAGGCCAGTTCGTCTGCCATTCTATGATTATAAAACACACTGCACGCTATAAACAAAGGAGTTTGGGGCCCTACCTATTACGGGGAGCTTGAAAGTGACTTTTCACCTGTCGTCCTTTTCCGCTTCTGCACTTTCAGAAGCTTCCAACTCTGACAGGTCCAGGAAAGAAATGTTTATTTTCCACATGCTGCGTTATATATATAAAACCTTTTCGAATAACTTATGATCACTATTGCCAGCTGTCCCTCCTTTCCATCCGTTGATCTGCTGGGCATTACTTTCGGGCCGTTGATTTGATTCTTCATTTAACCCTTTGATTTGACATCTTTAATCTCCGCTGTAGGATCTCCTACCAGCTTTAAGTCTTAGCCATCTATTTCACTTAACCGTACATAGGGGTATGGTGGTATCGCAACTTGACTCCTAGTTTTGGATTACCATTTATCCTCTATCGCGAGGTGTTCAGATGATGACACATGGAAAACGGTATACAACATCGCGACCACCTTTCATCCTTACCTTGGATGCTTCTTTACCTTGTGACAATCAATGAAGAGCGTTGATCTCGATTTTGATATATCTATGACGAGGAGCTATCCACGTGCCTAGTCTTTTGTACTCTTGCAAGTGGATGCCATTACGTTACTAGCCTTGAATCTTCTGCACCCACTTAGCCGTAGATCTGACCCTTTCTTGCTATGAGTCGTTCATCTGCCTGGATCTTCCTACTGACAGGACACCATATCTTCTACACCGTCAGATCTCCATATTTTGCACTCCACACTATTGATCTTTATCTCATTCCTCTGTTGCAATGGTATTGCAACCTCTTTGGTGGTTTTTTCTTACTGTTGAGTTTCACTTGCGAGGTCTCTTCCGGCTACTACTTGTCTCGACGGTTTACTTCTCGCGACTGCTTTTTTGTGTTTCCTTTTGCGCAACTCCACCATGCGAGGATGAGCTTCGGGCCATAGATCTCTCTTGCGCTTTGGATCAACGGTTCGAACTTGTCTGCGCCTTATCCTCCACTTTATTTCCTTCTGGACCATAGGTTATATGTATTTATACTGATTTTTGCTTATTTGGTCTATCTCCTTAGGCTTAAAGTGCCCAAAACCTTCATCTTTCTCACTACTTCCTTTTCAACTAATGTGTTCTTTTGGTTCTAGCAACCTGGACATGAATAGGGATGGGTTTTGACCCTCTTTTCATGGAGCCTATTACTGAGAAATAGTCCTTCTCTTAGGATTTTGTACAAAAAATTATGGGAGCCAACAACTGGCTCTAGCCGGGGATGCTATCCTCCCTACGAGGTAGAAAAGAACTCCATAGACTAAGTGCCTAATCCATTGGGTGGTTCGAACATCAAAGTCAACAAATTATTCTGATTTCTTTAGAACTACAACTGTATCTACCGCATATTTGGGATGCTCACACATGAAAAGAAAAAGGAACCATGGCTAGCCTTCTAGACCTCATCTTCTTTTCTCTAGGGTTTCAAGGATTTTCAAGTTTGCCGTCAAGGATTTTAAAACAACCGTAAAAAAAAAAAAACTAAAAATATATACAGAGGTTATGGTACATGGAATACCTGTTTTCCTTAGGACAGGTAGTGTTTTAAGAATCTCCTATTGACTGGAACTCTCGACTAGGAAGATCCGTCTTGATGTTCCAAGACAAAAGAATTTATTCCTCAGACTGCTGCAATAATATATAGCCCCATCCACATATGGTCAAACTTTCTATGTTTTTCTTCTTTAGGGGCGTTCCACTTCAAGACTAGGTCATTAACCTGAAAATAATCTTCCTTGGCCTTTTTTTCAAAAGCTTCCTTCATTTTCTCCTAATTGCTTTCTACTTTGTCCTATGCCCTATTTCTTAGCTCATTCAGCTCAACTATCTGATTTACTCTTCTTTGCATGGGAGTTGGTTCTTCTTCTATCCCCTGTAATAGCCTCATGATAGGCAAAACCAAGGACGCTGGAAAAATTACTTCTGCTCCATACACCAACTGAAATGGTGAAATCCTGATGGATCTTTTCGTGTTGATTCTGTCGGCCCACAGAGCATACTTTAGCTTTGTGTGCCAGGACCTCTTATTATCTTCTAACAAATTTTTTATTATTCTTACCAAGATCTTATTCGAAGACTCTGCTAGTCCATTTCCTTGGGGGTAATAAACCGTGGAATGATTTAGGATAATATGGTATTTATGGCAAAAGTTAATAATATTTTTTGAATAGAAAGATAGAGCATTATCAGTCATGATTCTTTTGGGGCATCCGAATCTAAACAGGATGTTATCTTCCAGAAAATCCATGATTAATCCTTTAGCCGCCGACTTGGTAGGTATGGCTTCTATCCATTTGGTAAATTAATCAGTAGCCATCAAGATCCATCTGTTTGGTCTAGAGGAGTTTGGGTTTATTTCCCCAATGAAATCTAAACCCCATTGTTGAAAAGGTGCTTCAACTATAATAGGATGTAGAGGGATAGAAACAACCTTTCTTTTTCTATCGAAAATATGACATTGGTGACAAACCATGGTCTCTTTGTAAACATCGGCAGACATAGTGGGCCAGTAAAACCCTGCTCTCAGAATTTTATTTACTGTCGCTTTCCAGGATTGATGTCCTCCGCAGTCCCCTTTGTGGAATTATTATTTTATGTGTTTAGCCTCTTCTTCCACCAGACAGTTTAGCAGCACCCATCCAGGGTCTTTCCAATACATATACTGGTTCATGATACAGTACTTGGCAGCTTTTAGTTTTACATATCTGGCTCTGCTTTTACTTAACCCTGCAGGTGCTTGTAAATTCTGCAGTACAAAAACAATGTCAGTATACCAAGGAGATTCAGAGAATTCAAGCTTCACCTGTATGTTTTCATTCGACTGGTTAGGATGCTCTTCCAAAAAAATTAGCTGCAAAGAGTCACAATTTTCTTCAGTCATTAATTTCGCTAACCCCTGACATTTCACCATTTTTGTGGGTTTTATCTCCAGATCATATTCCAGTAACACTGCAATCCACTTGGCTCTTCTGCCCTCAGAATCAGACTGGGTCAAAATACTTTTCACAGCACTATTTGGTACATAAGCAATGATGTGTGACTGTATGATATAAACCCTGAAATCTTTCAGAGATTTTATGAGAGCATAAGCCTATTTCTCCATGATATCGTATTTCAGTTCCCCGTCTCTCAGCACTCTGCTGAAAGCAATAGGTTGCTTAGCATTTTGATCATTTTTTTGCAATAGCACCCTAGCTATTGTATGTTTAGATGCATATGAGAAAACAAGGAAATCCTTAGTAAAGTTTGGGCTAGCCAATACTGAAGCTTCGGTGATGGCTGTCTTGATCCTTTTAAAAGAATCCTTGGCTTCTTCGGTCCATTTTACTTGATTTTCTTTTCTTAGCATATCCGTAACGCTCCTCATTATTTCGGCAAAACGTGGTATGAATCTCCTTAAAAAAACCCATTTGGCTAATGAAAGACTGTATTTCCTTTTTGCTTCTAGGCTCTCCTACTTTCTGAATAGCACTGACCCTCTCAGGATCAATTTTTATCCCATCTTTGGTGATGATATGTCCTAAAATCTTAGCTTCATCCAGAGTGAAAAAAGGATTTTTTGGGATTCAAGGAAATGCCATATTTCCTACATTTTATGAAAACTCTTTCTAAGTGCTTAAGATGTTCTTCATCTGATTTTGAAAAAACTGTTATGTCGTCCATGTATACTACTACAAATTTATCTTTTTCTTTAGCAAACACAATATCCATAGCTCTTTGGAAAGTGGCTCCAACATTCATCAAACCGAATGGCATCTTAGCATACATGAATGTTCCCCAAGGAGTTGTGAAAGCACTTTTTTCCTGATCTTCTAGTCGTACTTTAATCTGATTATACCCTAAGAAACCATCCATGGTGGAGATTCTTTCGGCTCCTACCACTTGCTGCAAAATGTGCTCCATTTTAGGTAAAGGGTAATTGTCTTTCATTGATGCTCTGTTCAGGTTCCTGAAATCAATACAGATTCTGATTTCTCCACTTTTCTTTCTGACTAGGACCAGATTTTCTATCCATTGTGAGAACCTCAAGGCAACAATTATCTTAGCATTGAAAAGCTTTTTGACTTCTTTCTCTATGATATTTGTTAGCTTAGGATTGATTCTTCTTAATTTTTGCTTAAAAGGTTTCTCACCTGGCTTGAGTGGAATGGTATGCTGTATGATTGATGTATCATACTCCTTCAGGTCTTCATAGGTCCAGGCAAAAGCATCAATGTGTCTTTTCATCAACTCTATATAGCGTTTCTTTTTGTCAGGTTGTAGTCTTTTAGACAACTTTATCATTCGAGGATCTTTCTCTGTAGCCAAGTTTTGATCTTCTAGTGATTCTCGGGAGGGTTCAAATTTTGGATTTTTGGTTGCATCATCTTGATCAAAGAGATTTTCCAGGGGTATCAGACCTTTACGGATGTAATTATTCTTCAGTTGAATAATATCCTTACCACCTATCATGTTTTTCCACCCTTGTTTTTTAGCTTCTTCTTCAGCATTTTCTCCCTCCATAAAGTTTTCTAGGTTCTCATTTTCAGTATCAATATGCACATTTGCAAACTCATCAGAGATTTCTAAAAATATCCTGAGCTGTAAGTCATCTTCAAATACCTGCCAATACTTAGAATTATCATGAATAGAAGGTCTATTTATTATCTTGACCTCATACTTATCCTGAGAGAAGATCAGAGTCTTAAATCCTCCAGCAGTAGTCGCTAAAGAATATGCTACATTATTTTCATGTTTGGGTATTACTCTAATCTTGTGCTCTGTGAAAAAATTCCCAAAGAAATCCCAAGCTTCATTTCTATATGCCCTCATTCTCGGGTGTTTGGCTTGCTAACTATCATTTATTTGGTTTACTACCAACTCAGAGTCTCCAAATAATTCTATCTTCTTATCTCCCAGACTTTTTAGAGCCCGCAATCCCAACAGTAATGCTTCGTATTCGGCAACATTATTAGTGCATTCAAAATTTAGCTTGTATGAAAGTGCCCTAGACTCTGTGTTGGGAGGAATGATCCAAACCCTTTCCCCAACACCATTCTTGCTTATAGAACCATCAAAATACATTTTCCACCAGCCTTCTTCATTTTTTTCTCTTTCAGAAGCTTCTCATATGGCTGCAAACTCTTTATCTTCATCCACTTCTCTATAGGAGGGAGGGTTAGGATCACAACGAGGACCATCAAAAATAAAAATGGAGTAGCCCATGCCTGTATCAACTACATATATAGGGTGAGTCTCAGGTTTTCTTTTTCTACTAACAACATACTCCATCCTACTTTCTCTATACAATCTCCTATTTTCCCCAAACACGGGAATTGTGGCATAAGATAAGTCCATCTGCATAGTCCCTTTCAACTTTGAGACCCAAGATCTTGACAAAAGCATCCCAAACTTTGCAGGCACATCAGCCACCACCACATCCATCATGACAGTTTTAGCAGGGAGTTGGGTTAGAGTTACTACCATATTCTTAATCAGTCCCAAACATGGTACCTTTCTAGAATAAAAGGAGTAAAGATCTTGGTATGGCCTTGTCACCTCTAATCCTAGCTCTTTTAACATAGATTTTGGCATTAGGTTATGAGATGCCCCAGAGTCTATTAAGGCATTGTGCAAGATCTGATCATGGAAATTTAGGCTTAAGTAGAAAGGAGGGAATTCTTCATCACCTGGCTCTTCCAACTTAGATCCAAAGATTATGGTGGGAGCATCGTCAGAAAAGTCTAGAATATTATGTTGGTGTTCATCTTTTCCTTTAACCATCTTTGTTATCTCTTCCTTGTATTCATTATTTTTCAGCAACTCATTAAGAGGGATGGAGATCTTTACTTTTGGCAGTTCAACTCTGAGGCTAAAGGTAGGGGCAGGTTTGATTATCTCTGTGATTTCTGGTGGTTTAACCTTTTTTGAAGGTTGACCATCTTCTTCTTTATTTTCAGATCTTTTGTTTGTAATAACTTTTTGTTGTTTCTCTTTCGTTTCTTCTGTAGCTTGTTCGGTGATTGGAGGTTGGTTCAAAGGAAGCTTTCCTTTACTCATGACAACTTCTCTACTTCTCAATTTTAGCTTTCTTTGAAGATCATCCACTGCATTTTGATAACCCATTAGGTATTGTTCGGATTCTGACTCAGGTTTGTTACTAGTACTTCCTTTGTTAAAGAAGTCATGCTCCCTTTCAGTCAAGTATATTTCATGGTCTAGGGTGTCAACAAAATGAATCTGGGATTTGGTGGGCTCTTTAGCTATTTCATTGTCTACCATATTTTCAGCAAAAGGAGGGCGCATCGACTATTCTTCAACATTTCTTTGATTTCTTGCAGGGGGTGGTGGTCTTCTAAAGTTTCGGTTTCGGATCTGGTTTTCGGGATTTTCTCGAAGAGGAGGCTTGGTATCTACGGTCAATCTATCCATCAATTTCTCCATGGTTTTCATCATGGTATCAAATTTTGCATCGTTGGAAGTAGATGAGGTATAAGTTTGGGTCTCTTACTTCTTTCTTTCAACCTCGGTTTTACCCTTTATTTTCCCTGAGGCCATCATGTTTGCCTCTACTTCTAGGGTATCTTTTAGCAAAACAGGAAGGGAGGTAGACTTTCTGTCTCTTAATGTGCATGAAAAATATCCATCAAAGGCGTCTGTGAAATGGAGTTTCGCAGCACCTACCGAGGGCCTTAGATCATCTAGAATAGAATTGTATGCTCTCATGAATCTAGCAGAAAATTCATGCACAGACTCGAAACCTCCTTTCTTGATGTGATTGTACTGGGACAAGAGTAGGGCAGGACTTCCTATCACTTCCCATCTTTCTAAGAACATTGTCTTAAATTCTGCAAAATCATTTATATAAGCATTTGGTAGCAACCTATCCCATTTCTTAGGTTCTCCAAATAAACTTTGGGAAAATAATCTCATTTTTGCATCATCATAATCCACTTCCTCTAGGTCAATAGAATCTTCAAACCTGTCTACATGTTGTTTGGCAGAAAAATTTCCCTCTGCATCATAGGAAACGATCCTTTGTGCGTAGTTTTGGGGTAGGTCATGCAAAACAGCTGGTAGGGCTAAAGGTGCAAATCTGGCAGCCATGATTACAGGCGGATTTTGTGAAAGGGGTGGGATATGCTGGGAACCGAGCTTAGATTTTCTAGCTTTGATAGTATCTAGTAAATTACGCCAGATAGGATCTGACAAGTAAGATTCAGGATTATTAAGAACTCATTCACTTAAGATTAGACAAGATTTAGATCTTGAACTGGGTAAAGGTTTTCCATTGTCAATTTCTATATTTAATTCTTGAAAAACAGGGGATTCTGCTTTGAACATAACTCTTTCACTATTTGAAGTATTAACTTTATCTTTTTCAGCTTTTCGTCTAAGCAGATTTTCTGGATTTTCAACAATTAACAGAGTTTCAGGGATAGGGTTACCTATGGTGTGGATCTTTCTTAACGCTAGGATGCCTTGCCGAGATCTTCTTCAGAATTAGGATTCAGCGTTAGAGGTCTTCCCCAGTGGAGAACTTTCTTGAATATGAATCTTTATGAGTGGAGTCGCCAGGGAAAAAATTGTACAACCCTTAAAAATATGGAAATCTCCATTTTCCCACAGGGATTTCTCTTTTCTTCGAATATTTATCATTCTTGCAAGGAAAACAAGAAAACTTGCAGTCCCCGGCAATGGCGCCAATTTGGTAACACCCAAATTGACCCCCAGGTCGTAAGGAAGGGTAATTCGGGGTAACCACTAACCAATCTTTGTACTGATGTTACTGACCCAACACAGTCTGAGAGGGCTCTCTCAATAAACTAATGAAAAGATGTAAATAATCAGGGTCGTCAATCATGAAAAGGGACACCAGTATTCATTCCTCAAGATGTTCTATTTAAACATATGTAGAAGGTTAGATTTCTGTAAGACAAATTTTACTTTGGTAAACCATTGGTTGGAGAACAAATAGGGATCTATATTGGGCAATGGAGTCGATTCAAGTATAACATAAACATTATCATCAAATTCTCAGTAGATACATTCACACAGAGGCAAGGTAGCAACCAGCTAGTAGTCAAAGTGATTTAATTGGTGAAAAAAGAAGAAAGATGAACAATCCATTGATATAAGGCATACACAGATGAATCCTATACCAACTTTAGCAGAAATAATTTGTGAAATACTTGGTAAGAAATGAAGAAGGCATAATCTCTACGAATCTCATTCAGATGCTACACTGAACCAAGTATGAAGGAATATTAACAATATGGATTAACAAAGGAAAGAAACACATATCACATAGGAAAGGAAAAACAGACTACCAGACCAATTACAAAGGAATCTTTGAAAAATGCATGTAAGCTTCTAACAACTTTATTCAAGAGATATCTCAAAATAACAACAGTGGGAAAAATATGTAGGGCTTCAAAAGTTCTCCCCCCCTTTTCCATTTCAAAATTCATGGAACTTATAGTGACCTAGAGTCTCATACTCGACCCATTTGAAACATAAATTAGTTACAAAATTCGGTGACACCTCATCACAATTTAGATGTCACTATCGTAAACAGGAAATATAACAAGACAAGCCTAACCGCTTTCTTGTATTTGTCGGTATGCCATTAAAAAATATAAAAAATATTAAAGTATATGTCCAATGGTGAAACTTCATTGCATAACGAGAAACTTACTGCCACGTCCTGGAAAATCAAAATCCTAGATATATCCTAAGCTTTTTCTATAAAAAAAAATAGATTGGTACTTAAAATGCACAGTTCTGATATTTAAGAGACAACATCTGCTAGCAGAGCATGATAGGTATATTTCATCTTCCCGTATTTCTCTACTTCCACCCAAAGTTCAGGTGTTGGGATGTCATAACTTGTCATCTCCTTCTCCAGGACTCTGATGTTCAGTTGATCAACCAAAGACATTGGTGGAAGTGCTTCTCCAACAAAAATCAATTTGTACAGCAACTTGAAATCTTCATCCAGTTTGTCTATTAAGATTTTTCCTTAAAGTGGTTGGCTCAAATGTTTGAACTTGGAATGGTTCATCTGTTTGCTGGTCATCAACTTTTTATGCTCACTTTGGGGGATTAACCTTTGCTTTTCATCCCAAAATACTAGAAAACCTTTTTCTACTAATCCTTCGAATTGTCCTTTGAATTCTGTTAGCTACTCATCCATTTCACTGGCTTTGGCTTCCACAGCTTCGATCAATGCATATTTCCCGAGCATTCATTTTGTCACTGCAATGGTCGTGACTCTGTCCTTGATGTTCAAGTCTATGATGTATTTGTCTGTCAAATTGTTCAAAAAGCTTATAGCATTATAAGTAGTCTCTTTTGGCCTTTGTGCATCTTTTCCTTCATGGCAGTGCAGCTTCTAAAGACGTCAGTGACTATCTTCTCCTTCTTTCTCATGAGATCTAGATAGGGCCTAAATATCTCAGCCTCCTGGATAATTAAATCCCGAATTAAATGTTTGCACCCTTGCATAGCTGCTCTCTCTGTAATCTACTGAGAAAATCTATTGTTGATTGCCACTAATTCCTTATACTTTTGCTGCAGTTCACTTGTCTCTTTTTCCTTTGCCTCATTTTCCTCTTTCAATCTTTGATTTTCTTGTTTTAGCTCTCGTATCTTACCATCCTTTAGCCTGATCTGGGACATAGCCTACAAAATGATGTCTGTATTGTCCTTCTCTTCATTCAAACCCTCGCTTTCCTGTTGTGCACATATGTTTGACAAACTGCTTTTTAACTCTTCGATCCGACTGTTGAGACTTAATCTTGTCTTTCTCCCAACATCCTTCTTTCTCTGTGAACCTTAACAATTCGGCTTTATGATTACTGATTTCCTTGTTTAAATGTTCTTTTTCTTATATAAACTTTCTCCTCGAGGGCTTGTATTAACTGGGTGCTGGGAATCTTCATTTTCTTCTGTACGGTCTGGATCAAATTGTTCTTTTCGTTTAACAGCTTATGGCTTGCTTTTCCTCCGCCATCATTCTCGATTAAGTCAAATTGTAGTTTTTTGATATGTTGTTGAAGTGCAATATTCTCTGATCTTTCATGCTTCAACTGGGCATCCATCTTATTTACATTGATCTCGAAATTAGAAATTCTCAAGGCTGAATCTACTAGATCTTCATATAGACCTTCTCTGATTTGCCTGTGAAATTGAATCCTATCTGGTAAAGGTATCTTCTTCCAGTCTATCTTTGCTTCTGTCATTTTGTCTTTGTCAGATATCGTCAGATTGAAAGTGTGAGTATGGATATATCTGCTTGTTATCAAAGACGTTCCTGATTTAAACAAATTCCTCACAGTGGGCATCAGTTCAAAAAGCTTCTGTGCAGAGGCCTGCTTATTTTTCCCATGATACTTAAACATGTCCTCTTGGGATTTAAACCTACCATCCTCATTTCCTCCTATCGCATCTTTGAATTGGTATTCATGGATTTGGATAACTGGGGCTGATGACCCTCCTTCTTGCTCATCCATGTTGCTTATTTAGACGGTTAACTCATCTGGTGTTTCCAATTTTAGTCTTTTATTTTCAGTTTCTTCTTCTTCTTCTGTTCCAATAACTTCCTGTGAATCTCTTTTCCCGCCTACTTCCTGGTTATTAAACAACTAGTCGGTTTCCATAGGATCATCATCTGTGATTAGGTCTTGTATTTGTAAATCTATATCTTTAGCCTCTTTGGGCTCATACTGCAATAAATTTTTCCTTTTCGGTATTCCTTCAGCTTCTTGGTTTTCCCACACTTTAAGACCATTCTTCTTCTTTCTTTCAGCTATGATGTGCTAAGGATCATATGCAATAGCTATATCCTTTTTGAACCCCATATTTCTCAATAATCTTTCTACCTCATTGGAAGCTTCCTTAAACTTTACAATGAAAGGGATGACTTGCCAAGGGAGCTTTATATCAGAGCCTTTCTTATATTTTCCAAACCGCTCTTCTTCAACGATCAACCTCTGCCGGATGAATTCAAGGGAAAAAACTCTTAGGGTCAAAAATGCCAACAAAAAGTATGGTTCATGTATGAAACCGTACACCCTTATTACTGTAGCATCTTTCAATAAGAACCGGTCACCGACAGCTAGTTCATCTTTCAACTGCATCAGGGTATGCATCTCTGGTAGTACTCTGGGTAGTTCTTCCTCAAACATAACTTTATACATAGCAAATTGAATAAAATTCATGTAATTGAAAGCACTGTCTTCCAAATTCCCTGAAAAGAGTATCTGAGAGAACCTTAACTCTTCTGTATTGCTATATAGAACCATTTTGGTCAAATATTCCTAGAACCGAAAGAATCTGATATTTTCAAAACAACTTAATTGTGCATGTATTTTTTCTGCCAAAATTTCGTCAAACTTGAGGGATGGAACTGACTCACTTCCCGCCTCTGGGGAACTAACACTAATCTTGAATAACAGGCTTAGTTGCACTTCAGTTATCCACAAGTCTGAGTCCAAACCTAAAAACTGAGCTATCAAAGATAAAACCAACTAGGTGTTGTCATTAAAAGGGTTGACGTCCAGTGGGTAGGGGGTGTCCACAATTTCTACATCGAGATTTAAACAGGTATCAAGGAAAGCTTTGCGGATTTCGGGGGAAATTTTCCTGTACAGGGTAACGAATGACTCTTCAGAGGAACTTTCGGGGGCTAGGGCTGGGGACTCTGGTACAGAAAGGGTATTCCGGATGACGATTGGGTCGATGCTACAAACTATTTTGGATCTTTTGGCATTCATTATCACATGTTGGGGTTCTGAATAATTTATTGAGCACCATGACACAAATTCTAGGAATGGCATTATTTGTTCTAAGTGGAAAAAGATGAAATAAGATGGGTGGACTCTATGGACATCTAACCCCTGTTCGAGCAGAACTTTTATTCTTCTTTTAAGCTCCAGTATGGGGAACCGAAGGCTCGGGTCAAACACATCACCGTCTTTGTCTTCTAGGGTTAATTTGGATTTAGAACTGGTAGAGGCTAGTTCGTCTGCCATTCTATGATTGTAAAACACACTGCATGCTATAAACAAAGGAGTTTGGGGACCTACCTGTTACGGGGATCTTGAGAGCGACTTTTCACCTGTCATCATTTTCGTCTTTTGCACTTCCAGAAGCTTCCAACTCTGATAGGTCTAAGAAAGAAATGTTTATTTTCCACATGCTGCGTTATATATATAAAACCTTTCCGAATATCTTATGCTCACCTTTTCCAGCTATCCCTCCTTTCCATTTGTTGATCTGCTAGGCATTACTTCCGGGCCGTTGATTTGATTCTTCATTTAACCCTTTGATTTGACATATTTAATCTTCGCCATAGGATCTCCTACCAGCTTTAAATCTTAGCCATCTATTTCACTTAACCGTACATAAAAGTATGGTGGTATCGTGACTTGACTCATGGTTTTGGATTACCATTTAACCTCTCTCGCGAGGTGTTCAGATGATGACACATGGCAGACGATATACAACCTCGCGACCACCTTTCATGCTTATCTGGGATGGTTCTTTACCTTGCGACGATCAGTGAGGAGCGTTGATCTCAATTTTAATATATCTACAGCGAGGAGCTATCCACGTGCCCAGTCTTTGGTACTCTCGTAAGTGGAGCCCATTATGTTACCAGCCTTGCATCTTCTGCACCCACTTAGCCGTAGATCTGACCCTTTCTTGCTGTGAGCCATTGATCTGCCCAGATCTTCTGTTAGGATATTTAGACACTTAGGAGTTAGTTAAGATCAACTTGTGTAATATATCCGTTAAGGATAGTGTGTTTCTTTAGTATGCATTAGTATGCATTTGTAAATACTTAATCCGACGGTCACGATATGTTCCCGACATAGAGTGATCCGACGGCTCAACTTCTCTTAGATCAAACCAAACCTTGATCCGTGGCTTAACACCCGATTGGTCCATTATATCTATTTAAAGAGCATGGAGGTTCATTTTTTAGTTGATCGATTATGAGAAGCTCATTTGTAACTTTCTTTCTTTGCATAATAAATTGTCCCGTAGAAGCTATTTGTCCAAGGCCGTGGAGTGTTTCCCTCAAGAGGGTTTAAACCACCTCAAAACATCGGTGTGTTGATCTGTGATCTATTTGTGTGAGGTGTTTGTTCTTGGTGTTCGGTCCTTTGGTAGTACCATGTGTACCCAAACATGGTATCAGAGCTTTTATGAAGAGCCGCTTCCGGTGATGATCTAGATCTTCAACTGTTGTTGCCGAAACTCGAAAGGGTTTCTGGTTTTGGTATTTTTGTGCATTTCTGGGATGTGGGAGGTGTTCCATTGCATCTGGAGCATTGTTTCCATTGGGAAATAGGTTTCTTTTGATCGAAAACGGTTCTTGGTTGCTCCAGAAACGCATATTTTAGCAGATCTGAAGGTATAATGTTACAGTGACAAATTTTTTTATTTTCTGTTTTTAAAAGAAAAAAACTCATATTTTATCATTTTTTTTTACTGTTAGATTTTTTTGGATTCAGATTATTGCTTTCTCGTCTGCGTATGCTCTTTGCCATGCACGTTGAGCGATCTCGGCAAATCAGAAACAGAAAGCAAAAAGGTTTTTCTCGGCTGTGTATGCTCTTTCCCGTGCACCTTGCACGATCTTGGCAAATCAGAAACAGAGAGAAAACGTAGACTTTCCGGGAAAGCTAACGAGATATAGCTCCACAAGTGTGGAAAAGTTTTTTTTGTTTTGATTTGTGGTGTGTTTTGCAGGAAAAAGGGAAAGCACACAAACCGAGCAAGAAGAGTAAAAAAAGAAAGAAAAAAGAAGCCCCCTTCTTCATTCCCATATTTTACATACCTTTTAATCTAGCTCACTTGGTTCAAAGTTGCTTTATTCGTTAATAGGTCTTGAGTTCAAGTCTTAGGAAGTTACTTTTAACAGCAAAAATGCATGCAATTTCTATTTTCAAGTTACTTTATTCTAAAAGTGCATCTCACTTAAATAATAAAAAATAAAATTACAAGTGAATCACTTAAGTTTTTTTTTATTGTTGCACTATTTAAAAGTAATATCATTGTAAAAGTGAAATAACTTATTTTACAAAAGTGGTTCACTTAAAACAACTTTATTGTAAAGTGATTGTCAAAAGGTTCATCTTGGGAAGAGGGGGGTTCTTTTTTTGCTGGATGTTCTCTAGCTGCCACGTCACTATTGGGGACATCTTCAACAGTTTCTTTATTCAAGCATAACTTCATCATACAGAGTCAGTTTTCAGTGCCCTTTTTTTTAAACTTCCTATTTTTTTGAGCTCTTCACATCTAGACTATTGGTTTCTACTTTTACAGCCATTGATTTACAAATATGGCCGCCCCTTGTGATATTCTACTTAACAGTTTCAACTATTTCTCATGGAAATCTAGTATGGAGGATGTTCTACGAAGTAGGGGACTTTTCATAATTATCTCAGGGAAAGAAACCGAACCCACTGATGATGATAAGAAAATAAAATAGGAAAATAGATATGACGAAGCTCGTGGATTGATTGGGATGTCAATCTCTACTAATGTGCGATTCCACATATTTGGAATTGATGAACCGGATGCTGCTTGGAACAAGTTGGAATCTGTGTTTGGTAAACACAATGAAATTCGAGGTCACCAACTTGAAAATGAGTTGATTTCTTTAAATCCAAGTGACTTTTCATGCATTCAAGATTATTTATCTAAGTACAAAACTCTTAAACTCTTATGTGCAGAATGTAAGATTAAGAGGGAAGACAAACAATGCATTTATCATATTCTTTCCAAACTTGGACCTGTATATACTATTTTTGTATCTACATTTTACTCCATGAAAGAATCCTTGAATGCATCTAGGTATCAAGAGCCTAGTCTTGAATCCTTTTGTGATTCCTTGATTAGAGAGCAAGATAAACTCATTGATCTTGGAATAATCAACAATGCAGATACATCTGGGAAATCCTTATTGTCCCAACAGAAAGAAAAGTCCAAGCCTCCCAAGAAACAAACCTTTCGCAATAATAAGTCAAACAAGGGTCCAAAACCCTCTCAGTCAGCTCCTTATTTAATAAATGACAAAGGATCCAAGCCATAAGGCAAGAAGACTGAGCGTCATTGCAACTATTGTGGGAAAGATAATCATGATGAATCTAAGTGTTTCAAGAAGATGGCAACATTGGAAGCAGCAATGAAGAAGCACCACATCAGCCTAGATTCTCCTTCAGAATCTGCTTCTCATGGACATGCACTTTGTGCTTCTGGCTATTCTTATAATGCATATTCTTCTTCTACTTCAAATGAATGGCTCATTGATTCAAGAGCATCTTATCATATGGCTAAGGATCAAGCCATCTTTTCTACTATGCATGAATGTAACACCAAACAAATATTTGTTGGTGATGATAGATCTCTAAGTGTTGTAGGAGATGGAACAGTTCCAGTCGATAATGGTCATTTTAGTGATGTACTATGTGTTCCAAGAATTTCCTGCAGTTTGTTATCAGTCTATCAGATCACTCATTCTGGTGAAGGTAAAACTGTGACCTTTACACCTCACTAAGTTGTAATCAAGGATTTTAAAGATCCTCAACAGGTCCTAGCTACCAGAATTGTTGATGATATTACCAGGCTGTACAAGTTTAACAACTTTGGGTCATCACCTTTCCCTTCAGTTTTTGTTGCTCATAGTGATAACTTGAGCAAACTTTGGCATGAGCGATTTGATCACTTAAATTATCGCTCATTGCAACAACTATGTAAAGACAATATGGTGACAGGTCTTCCGATGGTATCTTGCAGGGATGGGGCTTGTTTCGGTTGTGTACTCGAAAAACATCATCGGGACAGTTTTGACAAACGTGCCTCTTGGCACGCCTTGGTTCCCTTTAACATTGTGCATAATGACTTGTGTGGTCCTCTTCCATTTGCTTACTTTTCTGGTTTCAAATATTTCTTAACTTTCATTGATGATTACACCAGACACACTTGGGTTTATTTACTAAAACTTAAGAGCGAAGTATTTAACATGTTCTTGGCCTACAAGGCCCTTGTTGAAAAACAATCTGGTCATCAAATTATTAAGTTAAGATCTGACAATGGAGGAGAATATGTTAACAAAAAGTTCACTACTTTCTGCACTGAATAAGGCATCCAACAACAACACACTGTTCCATATACACCACAACAAAATGGTGTAGCTGAGTGGAAGAACCGCACTTTAAAAGAAATGGCTAATTGTATGATCCAATCTAAGGGACTAAGTCTTCCATTTTGTGCTGAAGCCATAAATTGTGCAAATTACATAGTTAATCGCACCCCCACTAAAGCATTACAAGGTATAACACTGGAAGAAGCATGGAGTAAAACTAAACCTGATGTAAGTCACTTCCGTGTGTTTGGTAGTGAAGCATGGGCTCACATTCCGGATGAAAAACAGAAAGCAGTGCAGCCTAAAAGTGAAAAGTGCATATTTGTTGGATATTCTGAAAATGTAAAAGGTTATAGACTTCTTCAACCACATTCTCATGATATAATGATTAGAAGAGATGTTAAATTTGATGAAAATATCTTGGCCTATGAGCCTAACTCGGCGATTGTGCCATCTTTGGCCTGCGAGCCTGATTCGGCATTTGTGCCTTCTTCTTCTTCTTCCAACTTCCTTGAGAGGTTTCCAAATCCAGTTTCTGATGATGACATTGAGGATGAAAATCCACCTCCGCCTGCTCATGTTCCTCCAGTTGCACCAGCACAAGCGCTTCCTCGATGGGTCCGTTCAACATGTGAAGCAGCTGGTGATCTTGCCTGTGATCCTAGAGATCAACATCAAACACGTTCTCAGTTTCAGCAAGCCTCTTCTCTTTTGGCTCAAGTTTTCGAGAATCATGATCCATAAGCTTTTGCAGAAGCTTCAGGGAATCCAAATTGGGATGCAGCTATGGATGAAGAATATCGTTCCTTAATGGCGAACGATACTTGGGATCTTGTACCTCTTCCAAAAGGAAGAAAAATTGTCAGATGTAAATGGGTCTACAGAACTAAGTATGCATCATATGGAAGTGTTGAAACACTTAACGCAAAGTTAGTTTCCAAAGGTTTTTCCCAAGTTGAAGGGATTGACTGCAATGAAACCTTTGCTTGCATCGCAAAAATGAACTCCATCGGCCTTGTTCTTTCCCTTGCAGCCTTACACAACTGGAAAGTCCATCAAATGGATGTCAAGTTTTCCTTCTTACATGGTGATTTACAGGAAGAAATTTACATGGAACGACCTCCTAGATATGTTCAGAATAACTCTATCCTTGTCTGCTACCTTAAGAAATCCTTATATGGATTTCAGCAAGCTCCTAGAGCTTGGTATGCCAAAATGGATAACTTTCTCCTTAACACTGGTTTTTCTAGATGCCATTCTGATCCCAATGTCTATACCAAGAAAGTAGGAAACCATCTCATCATACTTGTTCTATATGTTGATGACCTTATTCTTACTGGTGGTGACCCTAATCTCATAACCCATGTGAAATCCAATCTTAAACAAAATTTTGAAATGTCAGACTTAGGACATTTGCATTATTTTCTTGGTCTCCAAGTCCTGCAAACCAAAGAAGGAATCTTTCTTTCTCAATCTAAGTATGTTTGTGGCCTTCTTCGTCACTTTCACATGGAATATTGTACACCAGCCCCATCTCCCTTCCAGTCTGGAGTCAAACTTTCTGCCACTTGTACTTCACCTGAAGTCGATGCCACCTTATATCGTCAGCTTGTTGGTAGTCTCTTATACTTGTCTCATTCTTGTCCTGACCTTTGCTTTGCCGTTGGTCGTGTTTCCTGTTATATGCAGACACCTCATGAAAGTCACTGCAAAGCAGCTAAAAGAATACTTCGATATATTCGAGGTATAATTCAGTTTGGGATTCAGTTTCAGATTGGGTCGGCAATCTTGCTGATCGAAAGTCTACTGCAGGTTATGTTTTCAGTCTGGGATCTGGACCTATTACTTGGGCTTGTAAGAAACAACAAGCTCTTGCTCTTTCTTCAGCAGAGGCAGAATATCGAGCAACAGTTAATGCTAGTCAGGAAGCTTTATGGCTTCGATAGATCCTTTCAGAGTTTGGATTCGAGTAACAGCAGCCTACTCCACTTTGGTGTGACAATCAAAGTGCAATCAAGCTTGCCAAAGATCTAGTTCTACATCAATGCAGCAAACACATTGAGCTACATATGTAGTTCATCAGAAATCTTGTTCATGATCCTGTTCTTGAAGTGCTCTTTTTCCCTACAGATGATCAAGTTGCAGACATCTTTACCAAGTCTCTTACAGAAGTGAAGTTTTACAAACTTCGATCTATGTTAGGAGTTCAGGAACTTGTCATTAAGGGGGGATAGGCTCTAATGACTCCTTCCTTCTCCTAATAGTGTCACTTTTGTAAATCCTTCAATCCTATCCCAACTTGTTCTTAAGGGGGGATGTTAGGATATTTAGACACTTAGGAGTAGGTTAAGATCAAGTTGTGTAATATATCCGTTAGGGATAGTGTGTTTGTTTAGTATGCATTAGTATGCATTTGTAAATACTTAATCCAATGGTCACGATATGTTCCCGACATAGAGTGATCCGACAGTTCAAATTCTCTTAGATCAAACCTAACCTTGATCTGTGGCTTAAGACCCGATTTGTCCATGATCTCTATTTAAAGAGCATGGAGGGTCATTGTTTAGTTGATCGATTATGAGAAGCTTAGTTGTAACTTTCTTTCTTTGCATAATAAATTGTCCCATAGAAGCTATTTGGCCGGGGCCGTGGAGTGTTTCCCTCAAGAGGGTTTAAACCACGTCAAAACATCGGTGTGTTGATCTGTGATCTATTTGTGTGAAGTGGTTGCTCTTGGTGTTCGGTCCTTTGGTAGTACCCTATGTACCCAAACATCTTCCTCCTGACAGGACACCATATCTTATGCACTGTCAAATCTCTGGCTTTTGCACTCCGCGCCATTGATCTTTATATCATTCCTTCGTTGCAATGGTATCGCAACCTCTTTGGTGGTTTTTGCTTACCGTCGAGTTTCACTTGCGAGGTCTCTTCAGGCTGCCATCTGTCTCGGCGGTTTACTTCTCATGACCGCTTTTTTGTGTTTCCTTTCGCCCAACTCTACCATGAGAGGATGACCTGCGGGCTGTAGATCTCTCTTGCACTTTGGATCAATGATTCGAACTTGTCTGCGCCTTATCCTCCACTTTATTTCCTTTCGGACCATAGATTATATGTATTTATACCCATTTTTGCTTATTTGGGATATCTCCTTAGGCTTAAAGTGCCCAAAACCTTCATCTTTCTCACTGCTTCCTTTTCAATTGAGGTGTTCTTTTGGTTCTAGCAACCTGGACTTGAATAGGGATGGGTTTTTACCCTCTTTTCATGGAGCCTATTAGTGAGAAATAGTCCCTCTCTTAGGATTTTGTGCAAAAAATTATGGGTGCCAACACTTCCCTTTCAATAATATTGCATGAGCGGATAAGGTCCTTGTGATTAAGCTGCAAAACCATTGTTAGATGATTTTGATTTATTCAAAACAAAACATATGTACAAAAAATCATAAGAAATCTAAAAAGGGAGAAAAGTTTTCCTATTTTTAATGGCAAAAATTTCATAAGCTGATCATACAATGAAATTCCCTCTATAGATACAATCATTTTGTCAGAAACAACTCTTCATTATTATAATTAAAACAAAAACACAATATATTTACATATGTACAAATAAAGACAATCCTTTAGAAATTTCAGGGACTAGGAGGAGGAGGAATGATTTCCTCTTCTATCAGTTCTATCTCCTACTGTTGTAAGGCATTACTTACAAAGTCTTGTTTAGATATAGGGTGGTGATATAGTCTAATTCTATGGCCATTTACAACAAAGGAAGTTTTAGAATCATCAATTGTTTTAATTTTAACGGATCCATTATCGAAAGCTGTAACAATTTCATAAGGACCCATCCAACGAGTAGTCAATTTACCATTAAAATGTTTATATCTCGAATCAAAAAGTAATGCCTGGTCTCCAGTTTTAAATTGTTTTTGTTTAATGTATTTGTCATGCCATTTTTTACGTTGATTCTGTATTAAGATTGTTCCTTGAATAACATTTTGTCTAATCTCGTCTAATTCATTTATTTGTAGGATTCGTTGTTTCTGTGCTTCTTCTAAATCCATTCCTAACTGAGCATCCATACGAACTGTCTTAACCTAAAATTCAATAGGTAGGAGAACCTGTTTGCCATAAACAAGTTCATAAGGTGTGTGGTTAGTGGTGTTTCTCCAAATTATTCTATAAGCCCTCAAGGCTTCTGGGAGCCTATCTGCCCATTCCTTGTGGTGTAACTGAATGGTCTTGGTCATGATAGCTTCTAATACCTTGTTTGTGCTTTCTACTTGACCATTTCCTAAGGATGACATGGTGAATATTTGCAATTTCTAATACCATATTTATTAGTAAGTTCTTTCATTAACTTGGAAGTGAATTGAGATCCTTGATCAGTGACAATTTCCCTAGGTACACCAAATTGAGTAAATATCTCTTCATACATAAACTCTACCACTGATTTCTCTGTGGCTCGGAATAAAGCTTTGGCCTCGACCCACTTGGTGACATAATCTGTATAGACTAGAATGTACTTTTTCTTACGAGACATAGGGGAAATTGGTCCAACAAAATCTAGAGCCATTTTTCAAAAGGCTCAATCATAACTTGAGGTTGCAAAGGCATCTCATCAGATGACATAGGTCTAGCCATTATTTGGAAACTATCGCATCCTTTGACATATTTGGTAGCATCCTTGAAGATGCTTGGCCAATAATATCCAGAATGTAAAACCTTATATGCTATTCTTTTATCAGAAAAGTGTCCACCGCAAGGTCCACCATGACATGCATGAAGAATCTCTACCATCTCATCCTCTCGTACACACCTTTTAATAATAAGGTCAGGACCGGTACGAAAAAGATCATTATCCACCCAAGAATAGTTAGAGCTTTGAACTATGATTCTACATTTTTCGGGTGGAGAGAGATGGTTTGTAGCTTTCCAATTGCCAAATAATTGGCTATGTCTATGAACCATGGGGTTCGAATAGATACAGCGAATAAATGTTCATCTAGGAATCTATCATCAACAGGACTATCATCATTGTCAATTTGAATACGGGAGAGAAAGTCTGCTACTACATTCTCTTGACCAGGATGGTCAACAATGGTAATATTAAACTCTTGTAACAGAAGAAGCCACTGAGTCACTCTGCCTATGGTGACTGGTTTATTCATAAAAAATCTGATAGTAGAATGATAAGTATGTATGAAAATTTCATATCCTGTGATATAATGACGAAACTTATTCATGGAATAGACTACTGCGAGGAACTCTTTTTCGGTAACAGTGTATTTTGATTCTGCAGGAGTCAAGTTTTTACTGGCGAAATAAATGGCATAAGATAACTTTTCCTCTTTTTGACCTAAGACTGCCCCTATAGCTATGTCGGATGCATCAGTAGAGATATGAAAAGGAAGGGACCAATTAGGGCCCCTAAGTACTGGTGCTACTGATAACTCTGCTTTTAAAGTTTCGAAAGCTTGTTGACAAGGTTTAGTCCATTGAAATTCTGTGTCCTTCATGAGTAGTTTGAACACAGGTGTGGCTATCTTAGTAAAATTTTCTATAAACCGCCTATAGTAACCTGCATGGCCAAAAAAGCTTCTAACTTCCTTTGGAGTCTTTGGAGGAGGAAGATTGACAATTATCTCTATCTTGGCAGGATCCACCTTAATACCTTGAAGAGAGACATGATGTCCTAGAACTATGCCGTCGGTTAATAACATCTTGCATTTTTCATGACTAAGGGAGAAGTTTGTGTGCTGACATCGAATAAGAACTGTCTCAAGGTTGTTGAGGGCCTCTTGGAAGGTATTACCATAAACTGTGAAATCGTTCATGTATACCTCTACACAGTCATGTATAAGGTCAGCAAAGTTACCTAGAACTACACGTTGGAAAGTAGCAGGTGCATTACAAAGGCCAAAAGTAAATACTCGATAAGCATAAGTTCCCCAAGAGCAAGTAAAGGTAGTCTTATCTTGGTCCTTAGGTGCTATTAATATCTGGTTGTATCCACTATACCCATCTAGGAAAGAAAAGTATTCTTTCCCTGATAGGGTATCTAACACCTAATCTATAAAAGGTAGAGGGAAATAGTCTTTAAGAGTGGCCTTGTTCAATTCTCGGAAATCAACATAGATACGCCACTTCCCTGTGACTTTCTTTGGAACTACTACCAGAGGAGACACACACTTACTATTGGAAATTGGGTAAATGAATCCAGCGTTAAGAAGTTTTCGCAATTCTTCTTTTACTATATCTTTGAGAGCCAGGTTCATTCTCCTCTAGTGTTGTCTAATGGGAGGTATATTTGTGTCTGTATAAATGAGGTGAATACATGTATCTGGGTGTATACCCTTCATATCGTTGTATTCCCAAGCGAAAGCTCTAGGTTGACTTTTGAGAACTTTTAACAATTGCTTTTGCTAACTCTCATCTAAACCTGCATTTATATGTAGGAATTTTTCAGAACTAACCTCACATGGTACGGTATAAGATCCTAGCTGTTGCTAAATTGAAAAGACACAAGGTGTACTTTTAAATGTTGAGAGACTCATGTTTTCTTGAAATTCGTCTCCAAAAATCTAGTCAAGTTGGGAAAAAGACTGGGGAAAGTTGATACATGTGGTGGAAGAAATAAACTGATTCAACACGTTTTCAATATTTTGTTAGTGAAGTGCCTAGGAGAGATCACTAACAAGGGAAAGTTCTTCCAGGTTTTCTTCTCCAAAAGGACAATCTAGCCAAAATAAGCTCTCAGCTACGAGCTGTGCTGGTGGTTGTAAAGCTAGTCTTCTTGTAGATAACCTTGTTAAGATTTAATATGCTAAGATAGAAAATAGCAGTATTACATTCCATTTCACAATAATAGCATATATAGGATCACTGAAGAAACAACAAGCACAACATAAACACAAGAGACACATATTTATCCTGGGAAACCCTCATGGGGTAGAAAACCCAGGAAAGCTTCCTCAATATAGATGACCAGCAATATACAAGGATGAAAACCAAAGACATGATCTCCTCCTCCTCCATAGCAGACCTCTCTCTCACAAGTGCACTACATTTAAAGTGAAGGAAGTGTGCCAAATGAGGAGCTCACCTCCTCTATTTATACACATCTCCGACTTGTACAATATATTAACTAGGTCATCCCAAACTCTACCACTGGGTTAAACACCCCACTACAATTGACTGGACCGACCCCTTTAAGGTGGTCTAACAACCCTTTGACCCACATAACACATACAGGGCCGACCCCCACTAGGGAAGTCTAATAACCAAAGTTACCACATTCCGACGGAGGAATAAACATCTCCGGATATACAATAAGATCTTCACGGAGGAATGAAACATCTCCAGAATAATAAAGTACAAATATAATAATCTTTGAAGTTACAATATCTCAACACTCCCCCTTAACGAGAAGGATATTATAAGAGCATTTGCACGAGCAAGGAGTCATAAACATCATAGATGATACATCTATAAATCATTGGAAGCTTTCTCAACATCATCAGTAACTCAAGCAGTTACTGGAACATCAACATCTTCAGTACTGAGTCTTTATCTTCTGTAGCACTCAAACAGCTATAGCAACATCAACATATGAATCCTCACGATTGTCAGCATCGTCATCACATGATCATCAGCATCGTCATCACATGATCATCAGCATCGTCATCACACGATCATCAACATCGTCATTACACGATCATCAACATCGTCATCACATCTACAGTATCCTGCAACACACACGATCATATTACAGGATGATCAATCCTTCTCTCTTTAGGACATAGGTCCATGGATGATGCAATCCTGTTATGTACCTTTTGAACCGAGGTCCAAGGACGATCCAGTCCTACCATGTACCTTTTGAACCGAGGTCCAGGGATGATCTATTCCTATCATGTACGTTTTGAACCAAGGTCCAAGGACGATCCAGTCCTATCATGTACCTTTTGAACCGAGTTCTAGGGACGATCCAGTCCTATCATTCAATTATCGAAGACCTCATGTCTACAACTCAATTCAAGGGACCGAAGTTTGAGGACGATCCAATCCCCTACCTATTCATTCAGAACTTTATTTCTGGATACATCTTGTCTACAACTCAATTCAAAGGACCAAAGTCTGAGGACGATCAAATCCCCTACCTGTTCATTTAGGACTTTATTTTTCGGAGAAATCTTGTCTACGGCTCAATTCAAAGGACCAAAGTCCGAGGATGATCCAATCCCCTTACTTGTTCATTTAGGACTTTATTTTCGGAGACATCTTGTCTACGGTTCAATTAAAAGGACCAAAGTCCGAGGATGATCCAATCCCCTTACCTCTTCATTCAGGACTTTATTTTTAGAGACATCTTGTCTACAACTCAATTCAAAGGACCAAATTATGAGGATGATCCAATCCCCTTACCTGTTCATTCATGACTTTATTTTCAAAGACATCTTGTGTATGGCTCAATTCAGAACATGTGTTCAAGGATGATGCAATCACTCTTCTTTCTCGGATACATATGTCTACAGATCCTTTTAGAACATGTGTTCAAGGATGATGCAATCCCCTTTTCAACTTAGACCCTGTCTAAGAACCATCCACCAACCTCTCTGTTGGCATCATCAATATAGGTATCCACATAATCGACCTCACTGTCGATGTAGGCAATCTCATCATAGGTGATCACATCATTCCCCCTTTCGAGGAGGGTCCTACCAAGCTTGTCTCAGAAAATACTCAAACTTTACTTGAGGTAGAGGTTTGGTTAGTACATCGGTAACTTGTTACAAATTCGAACTTTATAGTTCCTTTCTGCACCATAACTTGTCTATCATGGAACACTGGATTCTCAGCCATCTTGATACAACTCTATTTGTCACATAGGATCACAGTTGGGTCTATCTCTAAGTCAAACAATCCCAAAGCCATACTTCTTCACAACTAGCAGAGCAAGCAGCCATATATTCCGCTTGTGCTGAGAGTCACACTAGACTGCTTCCTGCTAAACCACGAGATCATGGTTGATCCTAGACAATAACATCCTATCGATGTGCTCTTCCTGTCTGATACACTTTCTGCTCAATCAACATCTGTGAAGCCATCTAAAGTCATGATCTCCAAGATAGCATAGATCAAAGTCTATCTTATCCTTTAGGTACCTCATCACATGCTTTGCAACTATCAGGTGAACATATCTAGTTTCCACTAAATACTGACTCAAGGTGTTCTCGGCAAGGCATATATATGGCCTGGTATTTGTCAGATACATCAACAACCCAATAATATGTCTATACAGAGTTATATCCACTAACTTTGATGAGTCATCCGCTAACAGCTTCAAGCTGGAATCCATGAGAGTGGCCATTCCAACACATCAAGTCTTTTTAATATTTATCGGCATATTTTCCCTGGTTGAGAAAGATTCCTTCTGAGCCTTGCCATACTTCCAGACCTAGGAAGTAACGCATCAATCTGAGATCTTTCATTTTCATTTCTGTAGACATCTTCTTCTTGCTTTCCATGATCTGTTTCTCATTCCTTGTCAGAAAGAGATCATACTTATACAATAATGGTATGATAGGTTCATCATCCACAACCTTAAGGTAAAGGTTAGGATCAGCTTTACTTCTGGTAAAGCCCAAGCTTTCTCAAGAAACTGTCAATTCTCCATCATTCACACTCTGCATTGAGTGATCTTCTGCATATCTATCTGTGCCATCTCTCGTCAGATGGGTCTACTGATATGAGCCTTAATATCATTCAAACTCTGTGATGAGTTCCTTCTTGCATCCATGTCATCTGTGTATAGAAACCATATTCAACCTTGTAGCAAAGGTTGAGATCCACATCACCCATGGTGATCATTAAGCTCATCAATTGACTATCGATCCTGGGTACAGAACCTGATTCACATTTCTTCTTTAATTACACCATTAAGAGAATGGTCTTATCTAGTCACTTGGAGCAAACATCTCACCATGATTCTCTTCCTCTTTCTAAGAGAATCTTCTAGCCACGAGCCTTCTATATTTGAGTTGTAAATCCTTTTGTTGAACATCCATCGCTTGTTCAGTGTTCATCATTCGTCATGATCTTTCCTACAAATCAAGATTAAGTACATGATTAGTAATACTTCATAATCATCAAATCCTATTATGCATACAGATATCATTTACATAGTTATGCAACTATTTTGACCAATACTTTGGCACAACACTTTCCCATATCCTGTATGCATATAGTGGCTATCTAGATGCCTTCCATCTCTACCAGAACATACTATCGAGAGTGTGCACAACTCTCAGCATGTCAGCAAAGAGGTTTCATTCTAGACAAGCAACAATGGAATGTTTGTCCAATTTACCAATCATATGCATGTTAGTAGTATATTGTTCAATGCTATATGACTGTTTACACTTAGCATGATATATTCTAGGAATACAAATATGCATACAACCTATAACAAGCAATATCATTTACTATTTCAAATAACAACTCAAATACTTATCTTTTATGTTTGTGTGGTTGTCTCTCGCTTGATCTTCTATATGTATTTTGAACTTCTGTTCATTCTGTACCACTGTGCATGCTCAAGTGTGCACTAGTGTCATCCTCATGATCTCATACACAAACATACATTCATTAGTATCAAAACATTATAATTCTGAATAATCTTCAATATGTATAGATAATAAACATTAGTATTCAAGGTTTCAGGAAAGTCTTCTTTTACTCATGCATATTCTTGTTTGATCATAGGACTCTTCTGGTTAGTTAAATCATTAATCACGATAAGAGACATAATATGCATAAACCCTTGATTACTAGCTTTATGAATAAGCATAACCAATCATACCAAGTATACTTATATAAGAGATCCTAACACAAGGTAAGATTCTAACTTGACATAGGAAAACATACCTAGATTAGTATACCTGCTTAGTTATGTCTAACATACCTAAACAATATCTTCTTTGTTCTCTTTAATGATTTAGAGATCCTGTGCTAGAACCTGCATATCTCATAGGTTAAGCATAATATAACAAAGTCATACATACCTCGTAAAGATTATGGATGAGTCTTTGTCTTCATGTTGTCATGGTCATGGAACTTGATTTGTCTTTCGTGATGTACTTGTATCTTGTTAGCAGATAACATCAACCTCATACAACACCACAGTGCATTAGTACAATCATATAGTCCTAATCAATGAATATATTCTATCATTCACATGCATTCATACTATTACTAGGGTGATAAGACAATTCTAACATTAATCAAGATTGTACTAATAAATAATATGAAGACAAACATATTATGAACTTAATCAGGAATCAGATTTCAAGACATACCTGAACTTCCTTAAGTCATACCTGTCGAGACTTCTTGTAGTCTTCTTATGTAAGGCCTTATGTTATAGGTCAAACTTGCACCTCCCCGTCCATGATCACCCTGAGCTGCTAATCACACAAAAGGACAACTTTGATGGAGGAGCATGTTGACCTTGGATGATACTTTAACTCACTCCGTTTCCGGACATTACTGGAAAACCCAAAAAAATATCATTTTGAGATATGAGCACTACTCTACTCAAAGAGACTAGCGCCCATACGCTACTCTAGTGTATCATAGTAGCGCCCATATCCAAGTATACGCTACTCCTTCTCAGCATAGTAGCGCTCACCATTTAAAATCGAATAAGCGCTAGTTGTTAAGCACTAAGGTAGCGTCCTATACGCTACTCCATTGAACAAGAGTCGTGTACATCTTAAAAGATGATTAAAAAATAAATTAATTCCTCGAGGAGGATTAGTTGATGGTAGTTTCCTAACTCCCCCAACTTCCTCCATAACTACATATCGACCTAAACTACTTCTTTAATCCTATAAATACAAAGAAGGTTAAAGGAGAGGGGTTAGCTAGAGAACCTAGGTGATGAGATGAATTAATGGAGAAACTTTAAGACATTGGAGGAGTTGATATTGAAGACATCCAAGCCAGAGAAGAGCAAGAGCCCAGAATCAAGTTGCAAGAGCCTATTTCATGATCAGGTATACTTGTACATCATTCTACTTTTGACAAATAAAGGTTAAAGTGTCTTTCTTGTTCCAATTTAAATGTGTTATGAAATGGCATCTTAATTTGGATTTGTTTTGGTCAATGTTGAATTTTAAACATTGTTTTTGTTTCTTTCAAGCTTTATATATTGCCCAAAATGTTTTGAGAAAGGTATTGTTATTGCAGGTTTACTGAAGGGAAGGTGGATTTGGAAGTTGAACACGAGATCAAGTGAAGGCTAGGATCAATATTCAATTGAAAGGTGTGTTCCCAAGATCTACAACTTATTTCCTTTTTTGTAAATGTCTCTGTAATAGCATCAATACACTTACCTGTCACCCCAACCAAGTTGATAGCATTAGTTTCCTTGCTATAGGGTAGATTTTCCCACCAACAGACTGGCGACTCCGCTGGGGAACATTGAGTTTTTGGCTCTAGGAAACCTTGTTCTTGTTTGTCTTCTTAGATTGTTTTGACTTCTTTGATGTGTTGAGAAACTTTATAGGTATCCCTTGCTTGTTTCTTGTCTGCTTTCATCAGTTTTTGGTATCTTCCAAAGTCAGTTTTTAAGCCTTTGAGATATGAGCGCTACTCTGCTATATATACAGTAGCGCCCATATGCTACTGTGCTATATATACAATAGCGCCCATTTCAGTAGGGGCGCGAGTTTCCCTACTACACAGTAGCGTACACTTTCTAAAGCATTCTATTTTTGGTTTGCTTGTGTTTTAGCCTTTTGGTGATCTGCTGACTTTGTTGTAGGATCTCTTTGACTATTGTAAGAGGTTTTTAACTTTTGGTTAAGTCATACAACCTTTTCTTAAAGTTTTTTCCATCTTTTGAATCGCTTGTTGACCGTTGGAATTTTTGGACTGTTTATTGACTTTTTGGAAGACTAGGGAGTGTTTGGTGTTGAGCACTTCCACTTTTTTAGACTCTGACTACCTGTTGCTAGCTTACAAACCTGCATACTCTTGTATCTGCTGTTTGTGGTGACGTTTGTCTGCTCTCTACTACTCCCATCCTTTGTTTTAGGGTTTGGTCCTTGGTAGAGCCTCTAGGGTGTCTTTTATTTTGGTCGAGTTCCATTCTTCCTTAACTTCTTGTCTTTTTGCTGGTTGCAAGTGCTTTTAAACAGCTATAGGCTAGTTCATTTCTCAGTTTCTTTGTGTTAGTAAGGCAGCTTGCTTGTCTACTTGTGCTTGGCATAATGGTCTTGCTAGGGCTAGATACTTTAGGTCAGTCCTTTTGTGTCTTTCTCCTTTGTTTTCTTCCACTTTGTCTTCAAGTTTAGAGGCTTTTTCTTTGCAAAAAACTTGTAGATCAAGTCTTTTTCGAGCTAGGGTTTCGACAGCTATAAGCCTAAGAACGTTTTAGCCATACTTACACACATTGCATTTAATGTTTTATTTTGCTTCCCATTTTTATATAGTTATTTTTCGTTTATGGAAAAAGCAAAAAAAATTGGTATTTTAAGTTTAAATAGAACTTGTTTTTGTTGTTACAAGATAACTTAGGATATTTTGTATAATTTCAAAAAACAATAAAAAATTTTAAGTAGGTTTACTCTATTTTTTAGTTTTGGAAAGAAGTAAATGAAAAAATGAAAAGAGCTTTGTTGTAGAAACTTTTGATATTATTGCACTTTTGTTTTCTTGTTATAACCATGCCACACAAAAGCACTACCCTTTTTGAGTAATAACAGCCCTAAAATTTATTAATAAAATGAACTAGAAACATTTTTTCTTTTTAGGGATACACTACACCAACTAGTTTTGGTTAGGATCTTGGGTTTAAATCACCTTAAACCACCCAAGATCACACATTGCGCAAAAATCGTAGTGAGACTGTCATAGGTAAACCCACCTCACTCAAAATTTTCCTGGGATCTATGCAGTAGGTCATTGCGAGATTAGTTTGTGGGAATACTCCTCCTACTTTCTGTTCGAGCATACACTAGGATCGGATTGCGTATTGGGGACTCTTTCAAATTTCGGGCTTAGCTACCTTGCCCACGCTTTCTGATTCGACCTGTGACTGTTCCCCCAGGAATTTTCAGTGTTGTGGTATCCTTAGTATCTGACTCTAGGTTCATACACAGGTGACAGCAGAGGGTATATCTGCTGTACCTAAGACAGACGTGGGAGGAAACCCCTTGCAGGTCTTCTGGAGGGCAGTTGGGTGATTCCAGCGATTGCACCCTTAGTCATTGTATTGTGGACCCCGGGTAACTGTCTTTCTTCCTTCATTGATCTGTTCTGGGCCCTCATCATCCCAGACTCTTCTCCGGAAGGCATCTTTGTTTGCCTGGTTTGTTTACTTAGGATTTTTTTTAGTTGGCGTGTTGTTTGCCCCCCAGTTGTAGTGGCCACTAGGTTCTAGTCTATTATTTTATATTTATAATCACGGAGAATCAAGAACTCCATAGATCGAGGAGGTTTCAAATCCTTCCACCACTTAGAACAGAACCTATACAACCAGCTAGATGATAGCGGGTAAACCCTGGTATTTTTTCAGAAATTATTCCTGAAACTGAATTACCTGAAGAAATTCTTGTAACAGAAAACTGTGAAATTGAGGTTCCTGAGGAACCACTACCAGGTACCACAGATCAGCAACACTTTAGTACAGTTGAGGTGGAAGATCTTACCTCCGCGAAGTATAGCACTCCTTTCAATCCTCCTTTAACCAATCCTAGAATTTTGCTTCTGTCACCTGTTGGTTTCCAGCAGCCCCTTTTCAGTGCAGATCATTCCTTTCCCGGACATCTGCTGTCTAACTTAAAAGGTGAACAGGGGGTTCCCCAAACTCCCACTTTAGGTATGAACACCAATGCAGTTAACCCTTCTTTTATTGCTACACCAAGTCAGGCACAAACCACATCTGTGCCTACTCCATCTTTTAGTTTCAATACTAGCACATTAGGTATGCCTAGTTTTACAACAATGGCATCTATTCCTACACCTACTGTTGGACCTAGCAATACGACCAACTGTGCAACACCTTCTTCTTCTCAACCGTTATATCAAATTCCTAGTACTTGGGTTTCCACACCTGTGGTAGGACCAAGTGCTTCTGCAAACATGCCAGTCATGGGCACCATGACTGCACCGTCCAGATCAGCTTCTGTTGGTTTCAATACCTTTGTAGGCCCTAACATGAATCAAGGTAACATGCCTGCAGGTAACATCCCTTTTTCCTTATTCTTAGGGGGAGGGGGTAATATCTTTAACCAGCAATATGGCGGGGCTAACATCCAGCCATAGTGGACGAATCTGCAAAGCACTAATCCAATTTCGTATGGGTGGGGAAATTTTAAAACCTCTTTCGTACAACAACAACAGATGGCAGGGGGCAACCCCTACCAACAAATACCTGGGGGTAACCCCTACCAACGAGTAGCCAGGGGAAACCCCTATCAATAGTTGGTAGGTGGCAACTCCTATCAGCACATGTCCGGGGGCAACCCTTATCACCAGATGGCTGGGGGCAACCCCTACCAACAATTCATGGGTCAAACAATGGGTGGTTCCCCTTATCAATTACCGTCCTACCGGCCTCGTCTACCATTTCTGGCAACTTTAAATTTGCCAGACCTTTCCAAACTGACAAATGATCCTATGTGTCATAATGCCACATGGCCATCAGTTCCCACCAAGTTACCTTCGGATATTCCAAAGTTTGAAGGAAAAACAGGTGAAGACCCTCGTGACCATGTCACTACTTTTCACTTATGGTGTTCTTCCAATTCATTAAACAAGGATTCCATCAGATTCAGATTGTTCCAAAGGACCTTAACTGGTCCTGCAGCCAAATGGTACATTGAGTTACCTGCGGCTATTTTCTCTAGTTTTGGGGATCTAGCAACCGTCTTTTTGAATCACTTCCAGCTTCCTGTTCGGTGTGATGCCGGAACATTTTTTCTGTCGACTTTTAGACAAAATAAAGCCCCTCACTTATCTGACCACATTTAGGAGTGGCGAAGACGGAAGAGGCTCATTAAGGCCAACATACCTCTGGAGTTCCTTCTTGAGTGGTACTTGAAATCACTCCTTCCTTATATTTCTAAGGAAGTAGCTACATCTGGAGTATCCAATGAAGAAGAAGCCATCTTAAGGACTCAACAGTTAGACCTTGTTTATGCACAATCTGGTTTACTGTACGAGATTATACCTAACGCACCGAGATCAAACACTGATCTGAGTAGACCCAAACCTGGACCACATGCTGACAGCATAGTGGGTTCAGTTGACTCTACAGCCTTCGAAGCACTGACTAAACAGGTTCACACCTTATCAGTCAAACAATCGACTGTAGATATTTCTTCTGTCACAACCTCTCCTTCTACTTCTGAGCCTGTCAATCAGGTTCAGAACAATCAAAAGGGCCCTCGGTATCCCAACAATAAAAAGAAGGGAAAGAAAGGAGAGGGGAACCAACAAAAGCCCAAAAAAGACAATGCCGAAGAGGGTAACAAAGAAGAAAAGAAGGTTAAGTTCCCTTGTAAACTTTGCAAGCAGAACCACCTTACTCACCAATGCCCTCTGCTTGAAGAAGCCCAGAAGCTCTTAAGAGAAAAGAAGCCTGCCATCTTGAAAGATCCATTTCCTAAAGGGCAAGGCTCAACTTCTGGCACCTCCAAAACTGGGGGCACTTCGCACGCTTCGGTTGATCAAACATTTATAAACATGGTTAATTCGAATGCAGTTTTGCAAACTAGAGCCAGGAACTATACCCTGGAAGCGCAGAAAAAGGATAAGGAGATTCCCGAATCCTCCACTCCACTCCACATACCTGTCGACCCAATGCCCAAGATTCTGAAAGGTGTCTTGAAGAGGGCATCGCACAATCCCAACACACGAGCTGCTTCTAATTACAATGTGGTTGAAGATTTATCCCAGACCCCAGAGTTGTCCTTTACAACGAAATGCACGTCTGGCAGCTATTGGGAGTATGGAATCCTCCAACATGTCTGCACGATTTGATATGACTGATGTCAAATACCGGTTGCGCTATCACATTTCCCTTCAGATTGAGGTCGTTCATGGTCCAATGACCATTAGACGAGCTGTAGTAAATGAGGGAGCGTCGACTTGCGTAATGTCAATTTCCTGTTGGAAAGCTTTAGGTTCTCCTGAGTTAGCCCCTTCTAACACACTGCTTACTGCGTTTGATGGTAGAAATTTCCGTCCACATGGAGTTTTGCCATCATTTGATGTCACTTTGGTCGGTAAGACAGTTGCTGTTGAAGTAGAAGTTCTGGATGCTCCGCTTGATTACAATATGTTGTTAGGCAGGAGTTGGACATATGCCATGCGAGCTATTGCATCGACAGTTTTTCGAGTGGTAATGTTCCCATTTGAAGGTAAGATCGTTACAGTCGATCAACTTTATTTCACTCAGAGAAACAACTAGACTTCTTCGAAAACCACAGTTCCTTTGATTGATCAAACCACCCCGGTTGGCGAGAGTTTAGGAGCAGGACTTTACGGGTCACTAATAGGCACTTTTGACCTATCGGCTCCTACCTTATTCATTGGGACTGAGGGATTTTCGTCATCTGAAACTTCCATGGTTAGTTTAACAACTAATTTTGAGTTTCCCTTAACTAATACAAACCCCTCTGAGCCCACCCCTGTTGTAGAAATTACCCACTTGGATTCTCATCAAACTACAACAGGACATATGTTGACTCCATTGGTGTCTGTCGAGTCAAACATAGATTGTGCCACTACTCAGACACCAGACCCGATCCATTGGTGTCTGTCGAGTCAAACATAGATTGTGCCACTACTCAGACACAAGACCCGATCCATTGGTGTCTATCGAGTTAAACATAGATTGTGCCACTACTCAGACACCAGACCCGATCCATTCTCTCGACAGTTCAGAAATTACTTTACCTTCTGATGAGGAAATGTTAGAAGCCTTGAACGACCCAGACCATCCTCGTGAACATATATATCACGCATCTTTCTTGTTTCCTTTTCTTAACTTGTTAGAGAGAGGTGAATTTTGTTCACCACCCGATGAAAATACTGACTTCACTTCTTCACAAGTTGGTATTGTTGAAGCAAATAGATTACATACCTCACTGGTGAACATTTTCACTGGGGTCAACAGAAACATTTTCTTTTAAACGGGATGTTATCTCGATGAGATCATTCCGTATACCAATCTTTTTCGCGATTTCCATAACACCTTTGCCCGGCCTCATGAGGAGGATCCAGGCATTGACCCTACCTGAAGAAGTACTACGCCTAGGCTGAAATACTTTTTCTTGTAACATATCTGTATATTTTTGTAAAGCTAGTTTTCTTATGCTCGTTAGGTAATCTTATGTGTGTTTCTCGTTTCGTGTACCAGATGTCAACCGCACATTTCTTAGGATTTGCTGATGGTGCCAGTCGCCACACCTGTCAGTTGGCTGCAGCAGCTTGGGTCATTTATCCACCCGCTGACCAACTTGTCTCTTCGGGGGGGGTTTGTTTGGGACCTACCACGAATAATGTGGCTGAATACAGTGCAGTTATAGAACTTCTCCGAGATGCTCTCAGTCATAGCATTTCATATTTGGAGGTAAGGCTTGACTCACAATTAATTGTTTTTCAGTTAACAGGTGTCTATCAGATTAGAGATCCAGGATTGCTACGTCAGTTTCTACGAGTTAGACTTTTGGAAAGACAATTTCATTCTATCAGATATGAACACATTCCAAGAAGTTTAAACACTTTAGCTGATTCATTAGCAAACTATGTGTTAGACTGGCATTTGCATCACATATTGTCATAAACAACATTGCACACATAAAATTAAAACGTATACACATGTAAATAACTGATACTGTATATATCCGGTACCGTATCAAAAAATATGAGTTTTGAGTCACGAGTTTATCAAGTCAAGTCATAAAAGTACAAAAGCTAGGCATAGTAGCCTCAAAAATATATACATAGAATGTTTTCTTCTCCTATGGAGAAGGAGGGACCTCATCATCATCTACCGCATTGCGATAGCATATGACTAGCCTAGCAACCCTCCACAACACCCTAAGCCATGCTGGGGACACCCCAACAACATCTTCCTGCATATCAACGGGTATCTGATCCATACGGCATGCAGGAATCTCATGAGTCAACCGACTTATTTTTCTCTCCAGGATTCCCAACATAGCATCTGCTGCGGTAATATCAGCTGGCCTCACATAGATGGTAGGATGTCCCTCAGGACGAACATGCCCAACATCTGCATATGACACTTGATTAGAACTTCAAAACTCATTCAAAAAAATCAAATACTTGAAAAAGTTTGACAAAATTAAATAAATTCTCAAAATTTAAACATACCAATATCTTCTGGATCATGACGGAAATCCAATCCAGCATATGGAAACTGCTCAAGAGCGGGTACTTGCCTCTCCCACCACCCCCAGAAATCATCAGTATGATAATAGTAGTGACTTTCCCCACCACCTTGGTGGAGGAATATGTCACCCCAATAGCCTAGTCTGGGCTCACGAGGGTTAACCTGAGGTAGAGGCATCCCCAAACTAATAGCAGGCATCCTCTCAAAGAAGAAAGTACACAAAATACTACCATACCCAAATGTCTTCATTGAGCCGGATTTACAACCTGCCAATTGAGATTTCATGTTTGCCAGTAAACTAGTACTCCAAGCATAAACATGATCGTGTAAGCATTGTACACCAATATGCATAGAATGCCTAGAAGCTAAGTGTTGTGATGCGCTACCGGCTACTCGGTTGATCATGCTCACTATCACTTTCAAAGGGAGACCATCAATAGTTGAAATCAAGACTTGGCTTCCCGATTTCTCAGCTCCGGCAACACAATAAGTATTCATGTACTCTTGCACGGATCGTGCACCCAAACGAGAAGACCCTTTCAGATTGATTACATCTCCTCTCCTTGAGAGACCAGTAATAAAGTATATGTCATCAATAGTAATCTCCAATGTTTTCCCATGGATGACAAAAGTATTGGTATCCACATCCCAATACTGAATCAGTCTTCGAAATAGTTTGTTTAAAGCCCTCATGTTTACGGTTCGGTAAAAATTCAACAAACCGCATATTCGGAGAGCGTGGAGGGTGGCCAGATCTTGCATGGCCAACCTATCCATGTCCTCATGTTCCCTCTCCCTCCATTGAAGGACCATCCTGCACAAAAAACCAAAATTTTTTGAGTCTCGGCACTTGTATATAAGTTTTCAAGTATGTACGCTACTGTGTATACTACACAGTTGCGTGTAGGCGCTACTCTGCTTGAGCAAAGTAGCGCCCATCGAGTTTATACGCTACTGCTGTGTTTACACAGTAGCGCTCGCGCAGAAACACTTATGAACATTGCGTTGCAAGCTTTTTTTGCTCAAAAATTGAAAAATAAACCATGAAAATGCAAGTCAGGGAGATTTTAACTTACTTGGTGGAGGAAGTTTGATGGTTGGATGCTCAGTTTGATCACCACGGAGATTTGAAAATTGCCAAAGGTTGCCCCACTCTTTGCCCTACAAAACAAATTGAAAATTGATTTTTAAAATTTAAATTATATATAAATTGGATTTTGATTTTTACCCATAATTGTTAATTTTCCATAGTTTCAAAACTTTCAAAAAACCCTAATTAATCAATTGAAACACAAAATACGGTATAATACTGATCCAAGCTCAATTTTCTTTTAATTTTTGTCCGATTTGTCTCCTAGGTTTAAAATTTCTTGATGATAGACCTTGTCAACTAGCTAAATATTTCAAATTCATATATCATTCGAGATTGTTTTCCTCATCGACTAATATTTTGTTGAAGACCTAGTTTTGGTAGAGTATGAAGCTATGATCCTAGAAGCTGACCTTTAAGTCATTTTAAGCTCTTGTTTGGACTATTTAAACCTAAACAAGATTGCCAAGCAAGCTTGTCCTCTTCGAACTCGTTAAAGTATCCGAAGGCTCATCCACTCAGGTATAGAATTATCCCTTTTCCGGGCCTAAGTGGATTAACTACGGAAAAGGTATACTCTAGGTATACTCTTGTATGCGCTAGAAGAGTTCTCCATTCATTGTTTTATACTTTTTCGGGGGAGGAGTCTAAATGTACGAAAAAAGACCTTTTGTAGCCTCTCTTTAGGGTTTTCAGGCTCTCTAAACATGAAAATACCAAGCGAGCATTCACCTACTCGGGCTCGATGTGAAATCCACGAGAGGGTAAATAGAGGACTGTTTAAGTTTTTCAACTCTATAAACAAGAAAACACCGCCGAGCATAGACCAATCCGGGCTCGATATAAAATCCACGGATAGGTGAAAAGAGGATTGTTTAAGTTTTTCAGACTCTATAAACAGGAAAACACCGACGAGCATTAATATGCTTGGGCTCGATATTAAAATCCACGAGCAGATATATGGAGTTATTGTTTAAGTTTTTCAGACTCCTTAAAATTGAAAACACCGGCGAGCAAGAACAGATCTCGGCTCGATATTAAAATCCAGAGATTAGTAAATATAGAGTAATCTTCTATCTGTTCTTCGAACTCTATAAATAATGAAGAAGGTCCTGAGTCTTCCTCCCATGGGCTCGTTAATTTTTTTTACATGGTTGGATCTATTGAGTTTTCATTCTTTCTTGGACTCATTAAAACAACAAGAAGGGTATTCTTTTATCTAAAAAGAATAAGGAACGGGAAATACATCTAATATATTCATTGTCAAAGGCAGTTTTCAGTCAAGTTCCATTCTTGAACACAACACCTACTTGAGTCTATCTTGTCGGTTAGGTTTAGTTTTTGACCTTAGGGTGAACCTTTCCTCCGAGTTATTTACTCCCCCAGTTGGTTATTCTTCCAACCATATGGAGGGTCTGCTAATGTCTCTTACATTTCAGACTTATGATTTACCCCATTATGTTAGAAACTACCTGAGTCACTTTGTGTCGTGCTCAATGTTCAAGGATATACCCAGTGTCGGCCATTCTGCAGTTTATCTTGACCTCATGTGTCGGCCTTCCTAGTGTCAGTCTTGTTACATAGTATTCCATATCAGCTGTTCCCAGTTGAGTGTTCCTCGATTTGGATGATGGAGGATTCCTTAAGGCCTCCCTTCCAACAGACTTCTTCCCATCGACATCAACTCATTATTTTGGGATTGAAGTTTAGAGTTTCGGTTAGTACCTTGGAGATTGCAGTCACTAGTGGCAATTTTCCTCGTTGTTGAATGATGAGAATACATCAATGTCTCTTCTTCGACAGGATTCCCAAGTGTTCAAATCCAAGTCCATCTATTCACATTTGGCGAATCGTACTTGGTACCTTGGACCCCATCATCATTATCGGTGGATGTTCTCGCGTTTGTTAACGGTATACATCAATGACCGGTAATCAAACGATACCCCCCATGTTCTACTATCAGCTGATCTATTCACATGGCTAGGTTTTGTACCTAGGGTTGTTGTGGGATGAAGACCTTGGTATTTTGGATGACATTACCTCATTTTGTTATCACCCAAGTTGCGCAAAACTGAGCCTCACTTATATTCAGCTCTCCATGAGACATGGATCCAGTTTGTTGTTATGGCTATGATCTCTCAGTTTGACATGGATCCACGCTTGTATTTCAAGTGGCCATGCTTTATATACATCTCCTTGTTATGTATCGGAGATCATGTTGTATCACACTGCACATCTATATGATGTCCACAATGTAATTGCTCGCTGACCTTGATCTGTGTTGCAGGTTTCTTGTGACTTGTTTTCTGCGGTTCTTTGCTCCTCCTTTGGTTTTGGATTATAATGTATTTCGGCCATCGTTTCCCTCTGACCTCACACATTAGGGGGCATCTGTTATAGGTCAAACTTGCACCTCTCCGTCTGTGATCACCATGAGTTGCTGATCACACAAAAGGATAACTTGGATGGAGGAGCATGTTGACCTTGGATGATACTTTAACTCACTCCATTTCCTGACATTACTGGAAAACCCAAAAAAACATCATTTTGAGATATGAGCGCTACTCTACTCAAAGAGACTAGCACCCATATGCTACTCCAGTGTATCATAGTAGCTCCCATATCCAAGTATACGCTACTCCTTATTAGCATAGTAGCACTCACCATTTAAAATAGAATGGGTGCTAGTTGTTAAGCACTAAGATAGCGTCCCATACGCTACTCCATTGAACAAGATTCGTGTACATCTTAAAAGATGATTAAAAAATAAATTAATTCCTCGAGGAGGATTAGTTGATGGTAGTTTCCTAACTCCCCCAACTTCCTCCATAACTACATATCGACCTAAACTACTTCTTTAATCCTATAAATACAAAGAAGGTTAAAGGAGAGGGGTTAGCTAGAGAACCTAGATGATTAGATGAATTAATGGAGAAACTTTAAGACATTGGAGGATTTGATATTGAAGACATCCAAGCCAGAGAAGAGCAAGAGCCCAGAATCAAGTTGTAGGAGCCTGTTTCATGATTAGGTATACTTGTACATCATTCTACTTTTGACAAATACAGGTTAAAGTGTCTTTCTTGTTCCAATTTAAATGTGTTATGAAATGGCATCTTAATTTGGATTTGTTTTGGTCAATGCTGAATTTTAAACATTGTTTTTGTTTCTTTCAAGCTTTATATATTTCCCAAAATGTTTTGTGAAAGGTATTGTTATTGCAGGTTTACTGAAGGGAAGGTGGATTTGGAAGTTGAACACGAGATCAAGTCAAGGCTAGGATCAAACTTCAATTGAAAGGTGTGTTCCCAAGATCTACAACTTATTTCCTTTTTTGTAAATGTCTCTGTAATAGCATCAATACACTTACCTGTCACCCCAACCATGTTGATAGCATTAGTTTCCTTGCTATAGGGTAGATTTGCCCGCCAACACCTTAGCCTCAACTCCCCCTAAAACTTGATCTGGAGCTTGATTAGGGTTTGTTAGAGAAACCCTAAAAATTCAATATTTGACTTTCACACTTCTGAATGGATGGAAGGATGTGTCTTGTTGAGCTGATCAAACTAGCATACTTCAATTTTGAAATCTTCAAAATTTGACCCCTCAAAATTGCCTTCAAAACTTCTGGATCTTCTGGACAGGATCCCGAACTAGGGTTTGATGAAGCCCAACCTTTTGCCCAATCAAAAGGTTCGATCCAAGGATCTAAACTCTTATTTTTCTGAGGAGTTTCCAGCCGTGGTCACAGACTTCAAAAATTCCAACTTTTACTGAAGCCCTAATTTTCCATCTTTTCTATCAAGATCCCGAACTGGGGTTTGATCAAGCCCGGTCTTCTACCCAACCAAAAAATATGATCTTGGTCTCTAAATTTCAATTTTCCTGAGTAGCATTCATCCATGGACTCTGATTCCAAAAATTCTAACTTTCTTCGAAACCCTAAATTCCGGAAGCCATGAATGAAGGTGCTCCCAAAATAATTCTGTTTTGACATAAATATGTACCTGATTGTTTATGCTGTAACTCTGAACTTTTCAAACCACAGGGTATGAAAACGTTTTCTATGGTAGCCTGACCTGTCATCTTTCCATCTCAATAGGTCTGACCTCAATTGGATTTTCTGAGAGAGAATTACGCCAAGCGTTGCAACGTGACCTGTTTATGGGATAAAACAGGAAAGCGAACTTGTACGGCGTGCCACGTGTCACTAGTTCAACTTCGGCCTATAAAAACGTTTCTTGAGATAGTAAAGTTTGTGTACTACCTGTCACATTTTACTAAATTTCATTTGGAGATTCCTATCTCAAGTTATGACCTTTTTTCCTAGGTCACATGATTTTGACTGAGATCTGGAAGAGGCAAAAACCCGAACTTGTACTGATCATAACTCACAAAGTACAATGAATCTGAGGGTGCCCTTTGGACACAAGGTACCTGGGGATGTTTTCTACGACTTGCAATGGTTTTAGATCCTGAACCTTCTCGAAAAGGGATTTATAGTAAAAGTTCCATGATGAATGGGTTTTGCTATACAAAACCCAAACCTTGAAATTGTAGCAAGTGAAGCAAGTGTCGTAAGTGCCATACATTGCCTTCCTTCAGGTTAGCTCTGATACCATGTTAAGATTTAATATGCTAAGATATAAAATAGAAATATTACATTCCATTTCACAATAATAGCATATACAGGATCACTGAAGAAACAACAAGCATAGCATAAACACAAGAGACACAGATTTATCGTGGGAAACCCTCATGGGGTAGAAAACCCAGCAAAGCTTCCTCAATATAGATGACCAACAATATACAAAGATGCAAACCAAAGACATGATCTCCTCCTCCTCCATAGCATACCTCTCTCTCACAAGTGCGCTACATTTCAAGTGAGGAAAGTGTGTCAAATGAGGATCTCACCTCCTCTATTTATACACATCTCCAACTTGTACAAGATATTAAATAGGTCGGCCCCAACTTTTACTTTGGTTTAACCACCTCACTACAATTGATGAGGCCAACCCCTCTAGGGTGGTCTAACAACCCTTTGACCCACATAACACATACAGGTCCGACCCCCAATAGGGAAGTCTAATAACCCAAGTTACCACATTCCGACGGAGGAATAAACATCTCCGGATATACAATAAGATCTTCACGGAGGAATGAAACATCTCCAGAATAATAAAGTACAAATATAATATTTTTTGAAGTCATAATAACTCAAAAAACCCATCAGAGATGACCATCTCTCCATCTCTACATCCTATGAATGCATTAGCAGTAGCCAACTAGGGTCTTCCTAAAATGATAGGATGTCCCCTAGATGGGTCTTTTGATTGAATAACCATGAAGTCTAGGGGATATTCCCATGAGGCTAATAATACCATAATATCATCTAATATCCCAGTAGGGCGGAGGAATGGTCCTAAATGGGGAGGCTGTAAAATTGTAGTATTCATTAGGTTAATAGCATCCCCTAGATCAATGAGTGTGTTCCCTATAGTAGTGTTGTTAATGAGAATAGTTACTATAGGATTCCCTAGATTTGTATACTTCGGAATTCTAGGATGTTCTGCTATACAATCTGAGATTTCACCTATGACATGTATTGTTGGAGGGTCTTTTTGTTTCTTACTTGGTCTCATAATGCAGAGTCCTTTTATCACTTTACCGAAGATTGGTATATCTTTAATGGCTTGTAATAAAGGAATCTTAATGCAAATATTTTTCAATTCATTAATGATGTTATATTCTGGGTAAGTTATAGGTTTTCTATTATTAGACGCTCCGGATATGGAGGTGATTTATTTCCCAATATTACTTCTTTATGAGGAAGGTTATGTGTTGAAGATTTAGGAATGACCACATTTTCAAGAATGACATCATTTAAAATTTCATTAGGTGCATTTTCTTCTTGAATAACAACTGACGACTTATGATGATCTTGCAAAACTCTTCCAGACCGCAATTGAACTTCATGTATTGTTGCGGACGAAATAGCATATGATGGAAGAGGTAACAACCCAATTCTATTAAGAGCTTGGGTTGGTTTGTTGTTAGGGTTTGGTATCGGTTGTGCAGGTAATATTGTGGGTCTAGGAGGGTTCATGTTCTGGAAATGAGGAGGTTGATTTGGGATAGGGGGTAGTGAAGGAGGTGCATATCCAGGTAAAAATTGCTGAACATTAGGTGGGTAAGGATAGTTAGGCATAAGAGGAGATGGTTGAGCAAAAGCTTGTCCTCTCCATCCATGAGGCCATTTCTATTGTTGAGCATTTTGAGGAGGGTACTGTGGTGGCCAATTATGCCAACCTGAAGTGTGCCATTGTTGCGGAGGTTGATAAGGATGGTAGTAAGGTGGAAATTGGAATGATCGATCATGACCTGAAGGTTGATCCCTAGGATACCAAGGCCACCTAGATGTTTCACCAAAACTTCCACTCTTGTATATAGCTTGCAACATGGGCAATGATGGACAACTATCAGTGGGATGCTCTTCTGTACAGAGGTGACAAACTGAAACATTGTTTAATGGACATTCTCTTTGAGGATGTTTAGTTCTACACCTAGGGCAGAAAATACTCATTGTTGCATGCTATTCATCTTGTCTCTTTCTAGCTTGTAAGGCATCTAACTCAAAACCCATAGCCCCTAAAATATCTGTTTTGAAATTTTCTAACAGGTTCCCTATCTCTACCCTTGTAACTCAACCAAGACCGGATGTGTTTCCTTTTGGATTTATAACATAAGATTCTCGAAAGTGTCTTCCACCTTTCCCTCTGTTCCTAGAGTAATTCCTACATAGTTCACAAATTTCTGGAAAAGATTTATGAGAAATATCTCCTGCTGCCATGAGATTAAGGCTATCCAATAATTCTTCTAGGATTCCTTTAAGGAAGAGTGTTCTTACTGCATCTTCTTGAAGATCACTATATTTAGACTTGTGTAACACATAGTTTAATCTTTCAAGGTAGTCCTCCAGGCTCTCGTCTTCAAGCTGTTGAATTTTAAAAATATCATTGCAAGAGCCCTTTGGTCTATAGTAATCCTGATATTTCCGAAGAAATGTATTCTTCGTGTCTTCCCAAGATTTAATACTAGATTCTCCCAATCCCATGAACCATCGAAGAGAAGAATATTTTAATGTGGTAGGAAAAAGTTTTATTTTTTGGCCCTCTTGTAGGTAATTGTAACTCCTGCACAAAATGTCAAACTCAAATAAGAATGTGTCCGGATCCTCACTACTCTTCCCATAGAAATTTGGTAGTGAGGAAGGAGGGATATTTTTCATAGTAACATCTTGTGCAGTGTCTAGGATGGGAAACCCAAAGGTACCTTCAGTTCTAACTTCTCCATCTTCTTCATCTTGTCAGACACGATCTTCATGTCCATCCTCCATGAAGATTCTATTACCAAAGAGAGAAAATCTAGCTAGCTTCTTTCTTGGTGAATATGGGATATCCCAACATTCTTTTTCATGAACGATATTCTTCTTTTTAGGAGGAGAATGATTGGCTATGTGGGAATCTAGTCTAGGAGGTTCTACTGTTCTTGTGTCAATCTGTGAGATGATGATGTTTGTGGAGCTCCCAAAAAGAGCATCTACTTGTCTAGGATTGATAAAATCTACCAAATCTGGACCACCTATTATTGAAAAAGTAGTATCTTTGGGCTTTTGTACTAATGGAGGCTTAAGAGGTTCTGAATTTTTATCCTTTTGAGCTTCTTCTTGTCTGAGTTCAATCTCAATATGAGCTTGAGGTTCTTCTAGTGGAATTTCTTTATGAATAGACTGTTCTGATGTCCTTATGATTTCCTTTAAAATGTTTCCAGAGAAGGTTTCTTTAGCCTTCCAAGTAGGACTATCCCCTTTAGGTGTCTTCCGATACCTTTGTGTAGAGTTATTTGTTGGGGTGGTACATCCCCCGTATAGGTTAGTAGGAATTTGAGTTTTAATAAATCTACCTTGTGAATCTCTATACCTATTCATGAAAACAACTTTTAACTGAAAGAAAATTTCACTGCATAACTACTACTACTGGGTTTTGGGGATGCATGTTATAACAGATGCACAGGTTCTTACCTCTCGTCTTACCACTCACCCACCACCAACCTAATCTAAGTTACCACTAAGTTTTGGAAGAGAAATTCTACATATTTCAACTGAAATTCTACCTATTTTAACTCCCCAGCAACGACGCCAAAATGTTGGGTGTGTGAGCTATCGCAAATTAAAAACAACACCTAAGATTAATTATCAACCAGGATCAATAAACTTAGAGTTGAAAGAAAAATATATGCCAAGGTAGAAAAGTTTCTACAGTTTCAGGTTTGTCAAACCTAAAAATGTTTAGTAAGGAAAAATATCGAAAGATCTTTCAAAATGAAAAACCAAGTGAAATATTTAAGAATACATTAAAATCACAGATCAGAAGAGTACTAGATCATACTACTCTACCTCTATGGTTAATTAATAAGAAAGATGGAAACAAATACTGCAACACAAACTACTTCTAGAAAAGTAAGAAACTACCAAATTCAACTTCCAGATAATAACTATGGGTAGAATCAGAGCTACGGATATTAGATGTTTAATAGGGAGAACTTGTAAATGTACGTAAATTTGGACTAAACCATCTAATTCCACTCTTCTTGATTACGTACATCAAATGTAACAGGAACTGGAGTAAATGTATCGTAATGACTTTCAAATGTAATGAGGAAGCTAAACAGAAGTAAATCTAACTTAACTTCTACAAACAAATGTAAACTAAAAATCAACAAACTACTACTAATTTTAAACATTATGAATTACTGTCTATCCATATGTGAACCACATGAAACTAATTTAGGGAGTAGCGATCAGAAGACTTAACAAATATGTTAAACTGAACTATATTAGATTTGGAAGCAAGTAGAAAACTTGATAAAGATATTATTATTAATCCAGATCTTACAACATGAACATCTTCATTAAATAGAAACTAGTCTTAAGATTAACAAACTAAAACAACTCAATGAAATGGAATTATCAGTACCACTTGAAAATAAACGACTTAGGAACAACGTTCATACATTCTGAATAGTAACCAAGTAACAAAACTCGTTAAAGAATTAGAGTTTGGAAGAAGGATGAGAAGAGGATAAAGAAGAAGTAGGAAAGGAGGAAATAATGATAACAAGTGAATTAAAAACTCTAAATAACATAAAAAAAAGATTAAATTATATCTCAAACTATTAAGGAGTAAGAAGAATGATGATCAACAGGTAGAAGAAATTAGATTTGGAAAAAGGCCTAAAATAATGCATAAAACACACAGGTCTGAATGACGATTCGAACGTTAGTCTGAAAGGCGGTCCGAATGACGATCCGAATGGAGGAAAACGGTTGAAAGTGAGGGAAAGAAGAGTTTTTGAATGATTTAATTACCAGCTGGATTTATGCAAATTATCCTACAGTGCACAGGAAGCAAGAGAGAGATGATTGGAGGCTAAGAAGTTATCTATGCAAATCATTACCTAAGGAAAATAATGATTCTATGAGAAGTAGGAAGAAGGGAGAAGGCTGGAACAAAAGAAAGAAAAGTTAACCTACAACAAACAAGAAGAAAAACTAACAAAGAAGAGAAGAAGGAAAGGAATGCTAACTATGGAAGAAATTAGAAGAAATATCTATCTATGATGATGGAAGAAGGACTGAAAAACAAACTACAAGTTATTAAACTACTGAACTATTGGTCGACCATTCTATTTAGGAGGAGGGAAATTGTATTGACAATAGAATATCAATTACAGAAGGATAAAGCAAATACACATAGAAAAATGAATTAAATTACACCTACAAGAAATAAACTAGCTAATTGCAAGAAAAGAAATGCAGAAAATGTAAATAAAACCTCCAGCTGATGAGGGGCCTTTCCTAGCAATCGGAGGGTGAACTAGCTCAACTTAAACGACTACCAGTAAAACATCAACAAGCTATTGCTTCCATTAACTTGAGAGAAATTACATATTCTATCTTGAAACTATATACGATTGCAAATACTTGGATTGAGACTGGAAAACCATCGTAAATTAAAAGAACTAAAGATTAAAAAGACTCACAGACTAACTCGTGTCAATCACAGAGGTGACTATTTATAAGTTACAATGGGTGAGAGGGTTGACAGAGTCGACCTCTCTAATAATAGAGGTGTTTAATGTCCATAACTACTGATTAAATGATACATAATAGTGTAGGGGGAATCTACGCATCTCCTCGGCATTAGTCCTTTCCAATTCGAACAACTGAGCATTTGTTCCCTCAAAACATGAGCAAAAGCATATGCTGGAGCATTGACATGGGCACAAGAGTTACGTTGGCATACTGAACATGGACATGGGAGTTCTGTTGGCCAATTGAGTGTGAATAGACCGACTCCTTCTAGAACGATGGCGTGAGCGAGAGCTGAGCAGACATGCATGATTCTGGGCTGAATGCATGGATGAATCGGGGCTTGGAGCATTGATGTGGATGTAGAATGCATTGTCAGGCTTGGAGAGCCTAAGGTCGAATCTTCTGGAACAATGGTTCATTAACCATCAGCGCCACCTGGCAAACAGAACCCACGTGTCCTCCTCTTTATTCAACATTATGAGATACATCAACCACAGATTTCACGAGCTGAATGGAGGGCTGAATGATGAGTTGAAAGGATTTTAGGCTGAGCACTTAGCGCATGGGTTGAATGATGGATAACTTGCAAATCGTAACCTGTCAATCAAAACCATAAATATTAATTATGCCCAAAAACATCATTTAAATCATAAATAAACCATAATATACAAAATATAATAAGATTTGCATGGTAAATGAATTTGTGCATACCTGGACTGTTTGATGGGTTGAATGGCTAAGAAAACAACTTACTATAGCAAAAATGATAGAAATAATGCCACTTCAAGTAAATTAAATGATAAAAAATGGTGACAATATTGGACACCAACACCACGACAGCCATGTTGTTAACAGAACCCACCTTTCCGTTTCTACCTTAAATGACTAGAGATATTCCAACCGACGATCTCGGGGGATGAATGAAGGTCTAAATGGTGGGATGGATGCAGCTGAACGTTTGCAACATGAACACGCATCTGAATGGAGGTCTGTTAGAAACCCATTTCCTACAGAACAAAATCTAGTTGCCAAGCAAGTCGAGAAATGTCAAATAAACATCGATAAATGACAATATAACTATTTTTACCCAAAATTCATGTGATGTGTGAATATATGCATACATGATCTGATTGATGTTCTAAATGGAAAAAAGAGTAGCTTATCATATCAAAAATAGTGAAAATGATGCCAATCAAAGTGTGTTTGATGATCAAAAGTTGTGACAAAATGGACACGAACATTCCTCGAAACCGGAGACATGCCAAGTCCCACTAACCAAAAAGAAAGAGAATTCAGGAAGAAGGCTGAGCTACAGTAGCAGGTGTCTTTGACTTGGACGAGGAAGTGGATTTAGCTCTAAGCTTATGGAACTGGTCCTTCAAAGTATCATGCTTCAACCAGAGAGAAAGGTTGGAGGCTGTCTTGGCTTCATTTAAATCTTCCACACACTTCACTTGGAAACGTAAGTCCTTGTTCTCTTGACGAAACCCAGAGATGATCTCGACATACTTCTTGTTCTAGCTTCTCATCTCTGCTATGTCTTTGGTTAATTTTTCCATAGTTTGATGGAGCGGAGCAGATGCTTCTATAAGAGATGTAGTGTCCTTTTGAGGGCTTGATCCCCTTAGAGATGGTTCGGGATCAATAGATGTAATGTGTGCCTCAGGGGCCTTATCTTCAATATGTGCAGAGGTAGGTTTCAAGACAAGGTATTCAAGCAAACTAGTAGAGATATTGGCCAACAAGAGGAGAGGTGATTCAAAGACATGGTCATTGGATTGGTAATCATAGTTGTCTGAATGCATTGGCTGAATGATGGACTGATCGATGGACTGGACGACGATCTATTCGATGGAATGGTCACGATTGAACTTTCTTGAATTTGTGGGTATTGGTGAGAAAAATGGGGGTTCCATAGTTGTGTCATTATGGACAGGCCTAGGAGATGATGAAGGAACAGGGTGTATTTCTCCGGAGGCACCCTCACTAAATCTTACAGACTTGGTAACCTTTTCTTCTTGGGCAGAGGTTTGGGCTGACTCATTTACATGGGTTTGGAAATGATGGCGTTTACAAGAGGTAGGGGATTTGACCATAGGCTTATTTACTATATGAGGGTTCAAGACTTCAAAGACAAAGTGTTCCTAGGTTTTCCCCTTTTCTTCCAACTGGTGAGTGATCAAGATTTTAATCAAGCAGTGGTGGTATAAGCTTCCAGAGGGGTTAGTGGTATTCCTCCTAACCTGGCTAGACATTTTCTCTAGTATATTTAGGAAATAGAAGGAGAAATTAAGATCCTAACCATTAACAAAACATTAACAAAATGTGCTAGTAGCCTAAAGTGACAAGCTTTGAAAACGATGTACTTACCCTTACAAGTGATCAGATGGATAATGACAGTCAATGGCTCTAGATATTTAGGCGTCACCCATTCTCTATGGAACCCTTTGGTGCCAACAACATGATGATATTCGGCTTTAAGAGCAAACTCGAGCTTCGTTCATGGAAGAAAAAGATGTTTGTGCCAAAGGGCTCCTTCCCTGGGCAGTTTCGTGGCCAACGCAATGGATTCTTCCATCACCGGAAAAGTGAGATGGCCGACCTTGGTTGTCTTACCATCAAAGCCCTTAGTAAACAACAGTGAAATATTGGCATCATGGCCATCAAGAAGGTGAAGAAATGGACCCCATCCAGCTCTCAAAAATACTTCACGACATGCCTTAAATTCGGGAATGCGGAGGAGGTCCTGGTACTTGCTAGGCTCGTAATGGATTGGCATATTGAACAGAGGTCGAAGGATGCGGATGGATAGAGAGGATGCATGAAATTGCAAGGGATGGAGCTTGATAGGTTAAGGGCAGATGGAAAATGAGCAAGATGAAGCAAAACTTATGCAACGGTCAGTTTAAATTGAGATCCGTTTGAACAGTCAGATGATCATGGGGATATATTTGGCAGATTCAGATGATACGCTATCATTATGTTACCTTGAGTTGTGTGCCATCATGGAACTATGTGAGTTAGTGAATTCGCATAGCTATGATATGTTCAACCATGTCCAAAGTAAAACTTTGTACAGGTTGAATATAATCCTCATTATGAAATGATAGACACAATTTACACATAAAAATCATGATGACTTAATAAATGAAATGATAGATTGTACGATAAAACTTGATGGAGGACTAAAATCATATGATAGACATATGATGGTCGATGAATTCATTTGATGAGTTGAAATGAGTATGAAAAAATGGCATTTAATTTGATCCTTGAAATGATTAGTTGATTGGATATATCAATAAAAGTCAAAATATTAAATATCTTAGCACACTTATTAATATCATTACAAGTTAAGGTTTCATTCGGTGCTTCATTCAAATCATTATTCATTTGCACCATTCGTCACCTCATTCGGATCGTCATTCGAACCTTCATTCAACTCTTCATATAGACCTTTTTACAGAAATGTGCTTTGATGGATCTGACTGCCGCTAATTATGTAGAGAATTTTCCTGGGGTTTGTCAACACACAAGAGATGTTGTAAACCTTCTTTTCTAGATCTTTAGTCGCATTTTTCTTTATTTTTCATTGAACAGAACAATTTTCCTTCTGCTCTTTGCATTATTCTAAAGAACACCTATCATTTGTCAGAGATAAATGAATTTATAAATATTTAGAAGGTCAAAACAGTTCTGAGTTTCCCCCAAACCAAAAATATGGCATGTCCTCAAGCCATCAAAGAAAAATTGATTAACATTCAAATATTTCCATTAATGATCTATGCAATAGCTTTCTAAAATGCTGTGATTATTTTTGTAAGAAAATGGAATATTAACTATTAAATGTAGATGATTCAGGTATGTACATTCATCAAAAAGAATACAAAAGTGCTTAATAAGACCACATGAATAATGATAGTGCAATGGATGCAAAAAATGCCATAGGAAAACTAGCCATCCATGACTCATTTGAAAGATCTCTTGTCATCCAAAGAATATAGATAAAGTTCACCCTAGAGTTTGTGAGATTTCTATAGTTATGGGTCCCATTTCTAGGATAGTCATACCCTAGGTATTGTTTGAATTTGATGACAGGGTCCAAGTCCATCTTATAGCCATTATTAAATGACAACATAAATAATTGTCCTCAACATGTATTCCTACACTTAGGTTTTCTTATGAGCCATGTGCATAGCAATGTGTTAACCGAATCTCTTTTACCTGATATTGCCTCGCTACCAGTAGGCCTGTTCAGTACACCGATGAGTTTATCTTGGTACCATGCAAGCATAGCCCCACTTCCAGCGAGCCTGTTCAGTACCCTAACGGGTTTACTTGCATTTACCGAGCTTCCTTGTTTACGATTTTACATAGCATGGACCCACTACCAGCGAGCCTGTTCAGTACCCTTGCTGGTTTGCTTCATATAATGATATTTTTTAGTAAGGAATCCGGTTGGCACTAGAGTGTGCTAAGCCTGTTGTTGAGCTCAGAATTGGCCCTTTTTGACCATCATTTATCATCTTCCCTTCCCTTGTCTTACACCAATTACCTTGGCAATTCAACTTATTGTCCTTATCTATTCCCCAAATTACCAAGGTATGGCCGATTATTGTTTTATTGTGTTAATACTTATGATTGTGATGATTAAAGTTGTGCATCTCTTAATCTGTGCTAACATGATGCGATTTATGAAGGTAGTAAGACAATAGACTGCAGGAAGATCGGAGCTGAACAAGTCATGAAGGAACGTTCATCGCTTGTGGAAGGTTCCTTGGGGCTCAAATCGTCAATCAAGGTACAGTCGTGGCAGGGCAGCTGTAACAGAAGAACTATCTTAAGTATGTCGCTGCTCAAATCCAGCTGTGAGCTGGAAGGACCGTCACTCTTGGGATAATTAATACTTCTCTCATATTTGGATATTTTAGTTCTGCCACGCATTGTAACAGCTAGATTATTTAGGGCGCCTGAAGATCAGAGATCTTCATGGCTGCCCAATTATAGGTTTAGATGTTGCAAATTGTATGTATAAATATGGGGAATTGCCTCGACCAAGGGGTTGGACAGCAATTAATTAATTTATCTTGTATTAGCAGTCGAGCCGAAACTGTGTACTCATTCTTCTGTTAATATACGGAGTTACTTCTGAGTTAAAGAGAGTGTTGTTCAACCAGCGTCTCTGTGTGAAGACTGGGCCCGTCTTCCACAGAGATTGCTGTGTTAATTTAGGATTTCATCTTTCTTGTTGTGTGATGCTTTGATCTTTCTTTTGTACGCAGCAGCAATATTCATTGTGTGGATTTCTCAGTAAATGATTATATTTTCGTGAGATTGGTGAATGGTATCGAATAACAGTCGACTGAGTCAGGTTTGTTTTACATATTTCAATTTCTGTTCACACTGTTGTGTTCATCCTACAGCTGAGACGTAATCCCAGGAGCTCTTACAAATTAGCTTTCCTGTTATGTGTTGATTGATTTATATTTTGCAATTCAGTTTTTCAGAACAGTTGCTTCAATCTCCTTCATTAAAGTTCTAGAGTAATGTTCAGATCATGCTTTATGATTCCCAGCTTGATTAGATTAGACAAGTGATTATTTTGGAATGTGAATGAGATTTCCTTCCTGCAATCGTTGATTAGATCTGATATCAATTCTGCTTGATGCATAATAGAAAAGAATTGTAGTATAGCGGTTAGAAGGAAATTGGGATTGCTTAGATTCTTGGGATGAACATGGATGATAGAAGATAAAAGTATTCACTTCTAATGGTTTTGTGTTTAAGCATATATTGTGCACTTGTCCTTTGAAATAAAAAGACTTTCTCGGGTTGACAATAAATTTCATACGCTCTGTGTGTTTGATATTTAATTATCTGCAATTAGAGTGCTTGACATTTTGGCGCCGTTGTCGGGGAAGGATAAAAATTAAACACTAGTCATTAGTTGTATTTGATAATTGCTTTGAGTCAGTCTTTTGATTGTTTTTGAAATGATCTACTTCGCATGAATACGAGGGGGGTAAAACGTGATCACCTCCCGACCCCCAAAACCCCACAAATTACTAACAGTACAGGTGGTTCGGGTTGTGGTCGAGGTCCACCGCTGGGCAGAAGAACATTCATTGACGACCTTGTTGACAAAACTGATTCATCTGTCAGATCTCGTCAACAAGGGACTCCTATCAAAAGAGGCCCTGCTGATCCTGGAGCGTTAGTATCAGTGAAAGATACAGAAGCAGCTGTGATTCGTGCATATACTCCTGCTAAAGAAGTAACAGCTGATTCAGCTGTTGCAACCGAAGAATACGCAGCTGTTACAACCGAAGAATACGCAGCTGTTACAACCGAAGAATACGCAGCTGTTACAACTGAGGTAAAGAACAAAGGAACAAACGAAGGAGAAGATACAGAAGAAAAGATGAGTAATAGACATGAAAACGAAGAGGAAGAAGCAGTGGTACAATACCATCATGAAAATAATTCCCCGCCAGAGACTATGGCTACATTGCAATTCCCAATACAGCAGCTAGAGGGGACAGCTCCTATGAAAAATATCTCACCGTCGGTGTTACCCCGCTTCCATGGCAGGGCGGCAGAAGATCCAGACGAATTCCTGTTTGAATTCGATATCCTCTGTCGCAGCTATGATTATGTCACAGATGCTCAAAAGTTGAAGCTTTTTCCTGCCACCCTGAAGGACAATGCATTACGTTGGTTTATGAGCCTTGGGGGAGGAACTGTTGCTAATTGGAATAAGATGAAGCAAGTATTCCTGGAAAAATATCAAGAATATTGTAACACCAGGGACAAAAGAGAGGAGTTATTCAAGATGGTACAGAAGGAGGATGAAAGTTTGGAGGATTTTGTGGAGAGGTTGCTGTACAATGTGCAGAGAGCTGGACAGACGGACATGGGACTAGATGTGCTTAAGATAATCCTGCTTCGAGGAATCAGGGACGATTGTTTAGACATGCTAAATTTATTAGGAAAGGGGGATATCTCTAAAGAATCTTTTGAGACAATTGTGGAATTATGTAAGAGATATTCCAGGGGATCTTCTAGGCATAATAAGCAGCATAAACGAGATAACCTGGAACGTGATGTCTTCGACAGAACTCAGAAGTCATCCAATGGGGGAGCTACACGTGCAGAGATAGGCAATCTTCTTGAAAACTTTAAAACAGAAATGATGAGCTCTATCTCTTCAGAGATTAACGTCTTGAAGGCCAAGCAAAGACAAGCAGTGGAGGATCTCACACTAGGGGTGTTTTGTCCCCGATGTAGAAAGACTCATCCACTGAAAGAATGCCCTCTTGACAAAGTACAAGTGTGTCAGCTGTGCGAGCTGAATCATGATATGAAAGAATGCCCCACGTTGCCCCAAGTGAAGGCTGTTCTGCAGGCATCAACTCCAGAGGTGGATTCAGCCTACTTCATTGCACAGAAGAAACCCTGGCAGCCCCGGAATCAAGGTATGTCTCCCGACTCATTTCCATTTTTGAGTAATTTGAATAATTGGAATACTAATATGCAAAATGTGAATACACAATTCCCTTCAAATTATGCTCAGTGGAATTCCCCTCAACCTGCGATGCAAGGTTATAATTCATGGAGTCCTTGGACGCAGCCTCCACACCAACCTACTTCATGGTCTCCTGGATGGAGGAACTTCCATCCTGGGAACCAGTTTCCTCAACCACCTCCACCTCAACAGTTACCGTATCCTCCATATCCTCAATTTCATCAATATCCTCAATACCCGCCTCAGCAGTCGCAGCTGCAGCTGCAAAATAATCCTGTGCCCAACATACCAATACGGCCTCAGCTGCCTGCCCAACCTAACCCTAACCCAAATAATAAAACAGTCCAGCAATTGGAAGCTCTCAATATGCCGGCCTACTCTCTCTCCCCTATACCTTGTAATGATATTCGCTTACGGTCTGGAAAGATAGTAGAACGTGTAACTGCAGAAAATATTCCACCAACTGTGTATGACAAAGGAGAGAGTTCCCAGCATCCATTTGATCCGGTTCCTATCACTGAAGATGCTGAGCATCCCTCAGATGGGAGGGCTGAAACATTAAACGATGAAGTGGATAACACGCAGCCTACCCAGTTGGTAAGGCAACCACCTTACCCTGAGAGATTGATGCTGCCACAAAGAGGGGGGCAACCTCAGTTCAATCTCTTAGGAGAATTGAAGAACCTTTATGTTAAGATTCCCCTTTTACAAGCTCTTCAAGATGTACCTATCTATGCTAGAACTGTTCGGGACCTGTGCACTAAAAGATCGGGAAGGAAACCCAGAGATCCTCCTACTGTTCATGTTATAGGGAATTTATCCGCTTTAATGACTGGAAAAACCCCTATAACCAAGTATGAGGATCCCGGCAATCCTACTGTCACTGTACACATAGGACAAACACAGATACCCAACGTACTAGTAGATTTAGGAGCTGCGATCAATGTTATAACGATGGAGACTGTAAAGAAGCTCGGATTCACCAATATTAGACCGACCCCTACTATCTTAGAATTGGCAGACAGATCCACCATCAGACCCGAAGGGATTTTGGACGACCTTGTTATTTCAGTAGACTCATGGGAATACCCTGCCGATTTTCTGGTATTACAACCAAAATCACAGCTGGGGGGACATCCATTGATTTTGGGGAGGCCCTGGTTGGCTACAGCCGATGCTTGTATCAGCTGTCGATCAGGATCTATGACTATATCTGATGGCATGGAAACCAAAAACCTCACCCTATACCCTCCAGCACGGTCGAGTCTAGAAACTGAAACCTCCCTTTGGATAGAACAGGAAGAAGAGGAAGATGTTCAGCCATTACTTACAATAGGGAAGGCACTAACCTTCAAAAACGAAACAGAAGACGATGCCATTAATAATTTTATTAGCGAACCTGCTTCAGTAGACAAGGAAGTTTATCAACTCCTGAACAGTACCCTCGGTAAAGAAGAACAAGAACAGCTTACGGAGGAAGCACTAGCCAATGACACAAACATAATCCCAGTATTGAAAAACTCGAGAAGCATTCCTATTGAGGTAGAGCCTGGAAAAACTTTGAACATCAATCCTGGTCTCTCCTCAGAAGAACAAAAGCGCCTAACCAATCTCTTGAAGGAACGTAAGGGGGCATTCGCTTGGGAGTATACAGACATGAAGGGTATTCCCTCTAGTCTGTGCACTCATCATATTTATATTAAAAATGACTCCCGGCCTGTATGTCAACCCCAACGACGCATGAACCCCAATCTGAGGGATATAGTGAAGGAAGAAATCCAGAAACTCTTGGAAGCAGGATTCATCTATCCTATCTCAGACAGTGAGTGGGTTTCCCCACTTGTAATTGTACCTAAGAAAAATGGTAAATGGAGAGTCTGTGTCGATTATAGGGAGCTGAACAAAGCTACACAAAAGGATCATTTTCCTCTGCCCTTTATTGACCAGGTACTTGATACCCTATCTGGGAAGAAGTTCTTCTCCTTCCTGGATGGGTTCAGTGGGTACAATCAAATTCAGATTGCTCCAGAGGATCAGGATAAGACCACCTTCACTTGCCCTTGGGGAACGTTCGCTTACAGGGTGCTTCCCTTTGGATTGTGCAATGCACCTGCAACGTTCCAAAGAGCTGTGATTGGCATATTTTCTGAATTGGTTAATGATAGCATGGAAGTTTTTATGGATGATTTTACTCCTTATGGCAGGGATTTTGAGGAAGCACTGGAAAATTTGAAGAAAGTTTTAATTCGCTGTGAACAGGCTCGCCTCTCACTAAGCACTGAAAAATGCCACATGATGATGAGTGAGGGAGTGGTATTAGGACATTTCATCTCTACTGACGGTATTCAAGTGGATCCTTCAAAAATTAAGGTGATAAAGAATATACCAACTCCTTCAACTCAGAAAGAGGTGCGAAGTTTTCTGGGACATGCTGGGTATTACAGGAGATTTATAGAAAACTTCTCCAAACTTGCTTCTCCCTTGTTTTCATTGTTAATGAAGGACGCACAGTTTGTATGGAGTACAGCATGCCAGACAGCATTTGATAAGCTTAAAGAGAAACTGTCCACAGCCCCTATTTTGAGGGGACCTAATTGGACCATACATTTCCACATTTCTTCAGATGCTTCTGATACCGCCATTGGAGCAGTACTAGGATAGCAAGATGGTCAAGTACCTTATGCTATTTATTATGTTAGTAAAAACTTAGCCCCTGCTGAACTAAACTACACTGTTACAGAGAAAGAATTTCTTGCTATTGTTTATTCTATTAATAAGTTTCGGCATTACATTACTGGGTATCCTACATTTGTGCATACTGACCACTCTACCATTAAGTATTTAATGAATAAACCTGTCACTAATGCCAGAGTAACCAGGTGGCTTTTATTATTACAGGAATTTGATATTACTATTATAGATAAACCTGGAAAAGAAAATGTTGTTGCTGATTTTTTATCACGATTTACTAACAGTGATGACAGTTCACCTGTTGAGGATGCTTTCCCGGATGAACATTTATTCGCACTCTCAGCCCATTCACCCTGGTATGCAGACGTTGCTAATTATTTGGTTGCAGGGAAGCTTCCGCCACATATGTCTAAACGAGAGAAAAGAAAAATTATTCAGCAAAGTGCCAGGTATTGTTGGCTCAAAGGCCATCTCTTTTACACAGGACCTGATCTTGAAATTAGAAGATGTGTAAGGGAAGATGAGATTTTTCATATACTGAAGGCCTGTAACGATGAACCTTGCGGAGGACACTTTGCAGATAAAAGAACAGGACATAAGGCGTTGCGGATGGGCTATTATTGGCCGACACTGTTCAGAGATGCTAAAAGATATGTTCAGTCCTGTGACAGCTGCCAAAGGATGGGCCAACCTAATAAGACAGATCAGATGCCTTTATAGCCCCAAGTGGTACTAGAACCGTTTGATAGATGGGCATTGGACTTCGTTGGTCCTATCAACCCTCCTTCCAAACAGAAGGTTTACATGCTGGTGTGTACAGATTACATGACTAAGTGGGTAGAAGCTGTAGCTTTGGCCAAGGCAAATGACCAGGCGGTGATTGATTTCCTGTACAGTGAAGTTTTTACCCGGTTTGGGGTACCAAAGGAAGTAGTTACCGATGGGGGACCACAATTTATTTCACACCAATTTGAATCCTTGCTCCGGAAGTATCATGTGCAGCACAAGATAGCTTCACCCTATCATCCCCAGGCCAATGGTCAGGTGGAAAGCACTAATAAATTTATCGAAGCAATCCTTACTAAAACAGTTAAAAGCCATCGAAGGGATTGGGCTGACAGACTTCCAGAAGCACTGTGGGCATATCGCACGACTTGGTGCAACACCACGGGATTTTCTCCCTATGATCTGGTGTATGGTAAGAGTGTCATCTTTCCAATTGAATTTGAGATCAAGACCCTGAAAACAGCCATTGAAATGAACCTGGATGTAACAGAAGCCCAGAAAAGAAGATTGAATCAATTAAATGAATTGGATGAGAAACGGTTAGCTGCGGTAGACCAGACTGTGCTGCTTCAGCAACAGAGATCTAATTGGCATGACCGATTCATCAAAAAGAAAATCTTCCGTGAAGGAGACTGGGCACTATTATACGACTCCAGATTCAAGAAGGATTTCAAAGGGAAATTACGCACAAGATGGCTGGGTCCATATTTGGTTGACAGGGTATTTGACAACGGCTGTTCGCCTGGTCACCATTGATGAAAACCGCATACCATTACTTGCTAATGGCCACAGATTGCGACTGTATCGGAAGCCCATTTCGAAAGATGCATTCATTTCACAGATTGCTGCTGATCCAAACTACCAATTGGCACCAGAGCAGGAACATTTCTCTACCTTTGCCAAATCTTAAACTGAAAATTATATTTGCTGTACATAAATAATTTCTTGCTGTAGCGTATAGTTGTCGTTTTCTTTCTCTTTGCATTTGATCTCTTTGCTTGCTGTTGTCTTTTAAAAAAAATTTCAGGGAAGCGCCAGGAGAACGATCAGTTTGGGCCCGTAATGAAAATCTCCCTGTGCTGTCCTTGTGTAAAAAAAATAAAAAAAATAAAAAAAAAAAAAAAAAATTGGCAGCTGCAACATATTTTTCGGCAGCTGTTTATCCTTTTTCGGTAACCATATTCTCCTTTTCCCGGTAGCCATAATGCCCTTTTTCCGACAGCCGTCCACTTTCCCAACAGCTGCAATTTCAACAGCTGCAATTTCGGCAGCTGCAACATTAGCGGCTGCAACATCGGCAGCTGCAACATTAGCGGCTGCAACATCGGCAGCTGCAACATTAGCGGCTGCAACATCGGCGGCTGCAACATTAGCGGCTGCAACATGAGCGGCTGCAACATCGGCGGCTGCAACTCCAGTTTCCGTGGCTGTCACCTCATCGTCCCCATGGTTGCCACCTCATTCACCAGCTATTGCCACCTCACCTCCCACGGCTGCCATCTCATTTTCCGCAGCTGCCACTCCATTTACCAGCCACGGCCATTTCACTTCCCGGTAGCCGTAAATGTCCTTTTTCCGTCCGCCGTCAAAGCTTTTCCAACAGCTGCAACTCCGGCAGCTGCAATTTCGGCGGCTGCAACATCTTTTTCCCGCAGCCGCCACATCATTTCCCGGCTGCCACATTATTTCCCGACGGCTGCCACCTCATTGACCAAGTCACCTCCACATCATTTCCACGTAGCTGCCATTTCTTTCCAGCGGCTGCGACATATTTCCCATAGTCGTAAAATCTTTTCCCGCCAGCTGTAAGTTTTTTTTCCCGCCACCGTAAAATTTTCCCGTAACAGCCGTAATTTTCCCTGATATCGTAAATCTTTTTCCGGCTGCCGCGAATTCTTTTCCGGTGGCTGTAACTTCTTTCCTGCCAGCTGCAACAAGCTTTTTCATCGGCCGTGTGATCATTTCTTTGGCAACTTGCAGTGGTAACTCCCGTGTTAACAGAAGGATTGTTCAACCTGCTAATTATGATGTTGATTTATCCCAGTCCTGCCGGCGAACTCATCATTTTAACCCGGAGGATGCGACGCCTTGTGTTTTACCGGCGAAGGAAATTAGTGCCTTATCCGAGTCATCATGATCCCACGTCTGACTGTGCACGCGTTCGGCTCCGTGACGTCACCAACTCCATGCTCCACCAGTTTCCGCAGCCTTCCGACGCACAGTTTTATGAGGTATGGCTTTCATTTATCACGTGATTAAGTATTGATATCATTTAAACGAGATTGGCCGTACCTTCACTCGTACCACCATTTATACCTGATTAAACCTTTCCCTCATACGACGTAATACTAATAACTGCCACCTTCCCCAATTCGGCATGAAAATTTTAAACTCTTCTCTGCGCTTAACTTTCCGAATTAGTTCATTTGCTCAACGTCTCCGCTCAACAATTCGTGCATTCTCTGTGCTGCAACTTCCATTCTGGGATCCTGTACTCTGTCGAACAGTAGTTTCATCTTGCAGCCAGGACCATGGGAATTCCAGTTCGCCATGAACCTTTCAATACCCGGGAACTTAGACGGAATCTACAGGTTCTGGCCATTTTTCAAGCTGCTGGCTGGGTTGAGTTCTTTGAACAATTGGACGGATTCGATCGGGACGCAGCCCTGCAATTCACCTTGAATCTTACTAAAACACACTCCACGGTGTGGGGGCTGTGTATAGATGTTTCGGAGGTCATTATATCCGAGGTTACAGCTATCCCGTTTGTGGGAAAACCTTGGTTTAACCGTCGGGTTCCTGCAACAGTTGCACGGGAAGAATTTTTACTTCTAGGGGAGCAAGTTGAAGCATCTAGGAGAGGGATTGCATTGAAGTCACTGCCGCAGCCATGGGACCAGGTCGCTATCTTCCTCAAGAAATACATAACTTGCGAAGGTAGATACCAAACTGTGTACAACTCTAAACTTCCTTTGCTTTCTCATCTCCGTCATGGCATTTTGTTGAATATTCCATTTTATCTATTGCACGACTTGCGTCATATGGCAACATTTGTTCAGTCTGCAAAGCACCCACTGTCCTCCCTCACCCACCATGGCCTTATTAAGTTAATTATTGTAAGAACCCTGGCCCAACATAATATAACATGGGAGCAATTCATTACCCGACCACAGCAACCTGTTCCCTTGAGGGTCATTCCATTACAGCAATTACCGGTTCCGCCACAACAGGAGGACCGGAGTTCCTCCAGTGAAGTTGGGGGGAGGGATGCAACGGAAGAAGAACAACAGGGGGCTCAGGCAGGACCATCCGGGAGGGATGAAACGGAAGAAGAACAACAGGGGGCATAGGCAGGACCATCAGGGGTTGACAAAACCACAGAGGAAGAACAACCCGAGGCACAGGCAGAGCCATTTGAGGTGTATGAATCCCCAGCACAAGCATAACCAGTGGGGGATGACACTGCATTTGAAAGAGAGCGAGGGGAAGCACAAACAGAGCCATCAGGCGACAATGTAGATGAAACCCTCGTGAAAAACCTAGATAACAGGGCAGCTCCGGCAGCAGAAGGTGAAATTGGAGCAGCATCAAATGCTGCGACAATGGAACCTGAAGATGACGGAGCCAGAGCAATGGAAGAAGATATTGAGCTGGTCACAATTGAGTCTTCACCGGAGTGGGTAGGAGGAGGAGCTGTGATTGAAGAAGAACAGCATGGGGGGCAGGGAAATATTCCTTTAACTTCAGTTTTGCCTCCCTATATTCCAGCTCCACGAGAAGAAACATTACAAAAAGGGAAGTCACAAAAGAAAACGCCACAGAAAAGGAAGAGGGCCACCAATGAGTTTGATTTAGTGGCACCAATCAGGAGGAAACGAACTCGGTCAATCACAGCAGCAGAGGCAGCTAGAACAAAATGGGCAACCTTAGAAACACAGGTTGAACCCCCAATCCTTACACCAAAACCGAGGGATGCCCCACAAGGACCAGCAGAGGAAGAACCTGGAGTTGAGGGACTCTTGTATGAAAATGCAATGCTGAAAGAGGACCTCCAAGCACTTAGAAGGGAGCTGGAAACATGGAAGGAAGTCTGCAGAAAGCAGGGTGGAAGAAAGATGTATACATTAATAGAGGCTGCAGACCAAGTGGAGGAATCCGCTTCTGCTGGAGCTGGAGAAAAGGATGAGCGAATACTCTGCCCCACCTGTGGGGAGATCTTTGAGGAAGCAGGCCATAAAATTTTACTTAGCACCTATTCAGCACAACAGCCTGTAGCCACAGAAGGGAAAGCAGTGGAGAAAGAGGATGCTGCAACACAAGAACCAGCACCTTTAAACATCCTTGCTGCAGCTGCTACTTCCCATGATGCAGAAGTTATAGAACAGATGGGAGAAGAACAGGGAGTGGAGGATGCCCTGGAAATTTATGAGGAATGTATGGCAATCCCAAAATGCTCCCACAACATAGAAATCATAGAACATATGGGAGAAGAATGGGAAATGAGGGATGCTCTGGAGCTTATAAAAGAATATAGTGAGACTCCAGAATGTTCCCTTGATACAGAGATCATGGAGCCGAAGGATACTTTGGAGGATAGTGAAGAATTTTGTGCTGTAACCCCAGAACGTTCCCAGGACACAATAATTTTAGAAGAAGAAACGGAAAGGCAGGACAGTGATAAGTTGGAACAGGATGCTACAATACAAGAACCAGCAACCCTGAATAGAACTGTCCAACCGGCTGAGCAGACAGTAGAAGAAGCTGGGACAGAGGATACTTTGGCATTCAATGATGAACTCTGGGTTGTAACCCCAGAGAGCTCCCATGATACAGAACTCATAGAAGAGGAGCTGCAGCAGAGGAAGGATGAAGAGGTAAGCCAGGATGTTGTTACACAAGAACCAACATCCTTGGAGGCTGCGACAAAAACTCCTGAATTGCAGCTGGGAGATAACCTGGGAGTGGATATCATCCCTGACACACAGTGGAGTGACAATGAACAGGTACAGACACCATGCTCAGGTGACACTGAAATCCTGGAGGAGGAGCTGCAAATTGAAAAGGATATTCAGTCTCAGCAGCAGAATGACAAAGAAGACACTGCTACACAAGAACCAGTGTCTCCAAAAGCAATAAAGGTAGCTGCTGAAGATGGGTTAAAATATGTTGCTGTTACACAAGAACCAGCAACTCTCCTGTTAACATTAAACGCGCTGGAGGACACTGTCCCACAAGAACCAGTGCTTCCACCTCCTACAGGTGTCATTGAGTTGGATTCAGATTGAGGGTGTCTTTTCAACTTCCCCAGGCATCGCATAAGAGAACTACAGAAAGATTCCCACCACACCAAGTGCATTCTCAGATATCAGCAAGTAGCAGTGGAAGGGAAAACAGTGAAGTTGGAAGATGCCGGGTTGCTCACAGAGGTTTTTCAAAAAGGTAGATGAGGTGCCTGATTTACCTACATTCCTTCCTCTCTCCTGGACAGAGCTCAGTTCAAGATTCAGATGCAGGTTGTTGCATGAGGACATGCAACAGGGTAGTTGGGGGGAGATGTTGAGCCCAGAATTGGCCCTTTTTGACCATCATTTATCATCTTCCCTTCCCTTGTCTTACACCAATTACCTTGGCAATTCAACTTATTGTCCTTATCTATTCCCCAAATTACCAAGGTATGGCCGATTATTGTTTTATTGTGTTAATACTTATGATTGTGATGATTAAAGCTGTGCATCTCTTAATCTGTGCTAACATGATGCGATTTATGAAGGTAGTAAGACAATAGACTGCAGGAAGATCGGAGCTGAACAAGTCATGAAGGAACGTTCATCGCTTGTGGAAGGTTCCTTGGGGCTCAAATCGTCAATCAAGGCACAGTCGTGGCAGGGCAGCTGTAACAGAAGAACTATCTTAAGTATGTCGTTGCTCAAATCCAGCTGTGAGCTGGAAGGACCGTCACTCTTGGGATAATTAATACTTCTCTCATATTTGGATATTTCAGTTCTGCCACGCATTGTAACAGCTAGATTATTTAGGGCGCCTGAAGATCAGAGATCTTCATGGCTGCCCAATTATAGGTTTAGATGTTGCAAATTGTATGTATAAATATGGGGAATTGCCTCGACCAAGGGGTTGGACAGCAATTAATTAATTTATCTTGTATTAGCAGTCGAGCCGAAACTGTGTACTCATTCTTCTGTTAATATACGGAGTTACTTCTGAGTTAAAGAGAGTGTTGTTCAACCAGTGTCTCTGTGTGAAGACTGGGCCCGTCTTCCACAGAGATTGCTGTGTTAATTTAGGATTTCATCTTTCTTGTTGTGTGATGCTTTGATCTTTCTTTTGTACGCAGCAGCAATATTCATTGTGTGGATTTCTCAGTAAATGATTATATTTTCGTGAGATTGGTGAATGGTATCGAATAACAGTCGACTGAGTCAGGTTTGTTTTACATATTTCAATTTCTGTTCACACTGCTGTGTTCATCCTACAGCTGAGACGTAATCCCAGGAGCTCTTACAAATTAGCTTTCCTGTTATGTGTTGATTGATTTATATTTTGCAATTCAGTTTTTCAGAACAGTTGCTTCAATCTCCTTCATTAAAGTTCTAGAGTAATGTTCAGATCATGCTTTATGATTCCCAGCTTGATTAGATTAGACAAGTGATTATTTTGGAATGTGAATGAGATTTCCTTCCTGCAATCGTTGATTAGATCTGATATCAATTCTGCTTGATGCATAATAGAAAAGAATTGTAGTATAGCGGTTAGAAGGCAATTGGGATTGCTTAGATTCTTGGGATGAACATGGATGATAGAAGATAAAAGTATTCACTTCTAATGGTTTTGTGTTTAAGCATATATTGTGCACTTGTCCTTTGAAATAAAAAGACTTTCTCGGGTTGACAATAAATTTCATACGCTCTGTGTGTTTGATATTTAATTATCTGCAATTAGAGTGCTTGACACCTGTTAAACACATAATTCAAATTTTAGAGCGAACCTTATGAGTAACTTTATTTATAATGGCCTAGATTATAGATCATGTCAAAAGATAATAACCTAAAGTTGTTCTTTGACTTCTCAGTACATATTCTTCATGAAAGATCAGTAATGTTTCCCACAAAATAGAAGTATCACTCACTTTTTGGCTACCTTGTTAAAGAATACTTTGAGAGACAAGTTTTGATAATGAGTCTAGGATGAGCTAGTAGTCCATAGGTGTAAGATAGAATTGTTTGAGAATCAAGAGGATTGAAGTAGGTCTTAAGAAACTGTTCTAATGATAAATCATAAATGTACATGTCTGAATAAAATACCATATACAGAATCATAAAAGAAAGTCATTTGAAATGACATAAAGAACACTTTAACTTTTCACTATAAATTTTCAATTTTCAACAATAATCAAAAGAGAAGGAGTTAAGATGCATTATAAGTGTTTCTTTTAGAGTACTTCCCTTTTTGGATAATATTGCATGAGCTGATTATAATGATAAGGTACTCATAATCAAACTGCAAAACCACTTTTTAGATAATTCAATTTTATTCCAAACAAAAAAATATGTGCAAAGAAAAAGTCATATGAAATTTAGGAGAAAGGGGAAAAGAGTCTTCCTGTCTTAATTGACAAAATTTCATAAGCTGATCATAAAAATAAATTTCATGTAAAGATGCAATCAGCTGTTAGAGATGACTCTTATTATTGAAAAACAAAAATATATTTACATATATACAAATGAAAATAACCCAAATAATTCAAGGATCAGGAGAAGGAGGAATCACATCCTCTTCTACCAGCTCCATCTCCTTCTGTTGTAAGGCATTCTGCACAAAATATTGTTTAGATATTGGTTGATGATAAAGTCTAAGTCTATGTCCATTTACAACAAAGGAAATTTGAGAATCATCAATTTTCTTAATTTTAACAGATCCATTATCAAAATTTGTAACAATTTCATATGGACCCATCCATCGAGTAGTTAATTTACCTTTAAATTGTTTGTACCTTGAATCAAGAAGCAATGCCCAGTTTCCAGTTTTGAACTATTTTTGTTTAATGTATCTATCATGCCACTTTTTATGCTAGTTTTGTATTAAAATTGTGCATTCAATAGCATCTTGCCTAATCTTGTCTAATTCATTTATCTGCAGGATTCGTTGTCTTTGTGCTTCTTCCAGATTCATTCCTAATTGTGCAACCATCCAAAAGGTTTTGACTTGAAATTCAATAGGTAGAAGAACTTGTTTACCATAAACAAGTTCATAAGGTGTGTGGCCAGTGGTATTCCTCCAAGTTATTCTATAAGTCCACAAGGCTTCTAGAAGCCTATCTACCTAGTCTTTGTGGTGTAACTGGATAGTCTTAGTCAGAATGGCTTCTAATACTTTGTTGGTGGACTCTACTTGACCATTTGCTTACGGGTGATATGGTGAATATTTACAATGTCTAACACCATATTTGTCAATAAGCTATTTCAGCAACTTGGAGGTAAACTGACATCCTTGATCGGTTACAATTTCCCTAGGTACACCGAATTAAGTAAATATTTCTTGATATATAAACTCTACCACAGATTTCTCTAGGGCTCAGAATAAGGCTTTAGCTTCTACCCACTTGGTGACATAATCTGACAGACTAGAATGTACTTCTTCTTGCGAGACATAGAGGAAATTGGCCCAACAAAATATAGAACCCATTTCTCAAAAGGCTCAATCATAACTTGGGGTTGTAAAGGCATCTCATCGGATGGCATAGGTCTACCCATTCTTTGGCAACTGTCACACCCCTTGGCATACTTGGTAGCATCTTTGAAAATGTTTAGCCAATAATACCCTGAATGCAACACTTTGTATGTTGTTCTTTTGTCAAAAAAATGCCCACCACAAGGTCCACCATGACATGCATGAAGGATATATGTCATCTCATCCTCTCGTACACATCATCTAATAATAAGATCAGGACCAGTACGAAATATATCATTGTCCACCCATGAATAACTAGAATTGTGAACTATGATCCTACGTTTCTCAGGTACACAAAGATGGTTTGGTAGCTTTCCAATTGCTAAATAATTGACTAAGTTTGCAAACCATGGGGTTCGAATAGACACAGTGAACAAATGTTCAGTTGGGAAGCTACCATCGATAGGACTAGCATTATCATTAGTTTGAATTTGAAAGAGAAAATATGCTACCACATTCTCTCGACTGGGACGATCAACAATGGTGATGTTAAATTCTTGTAACAAAAGAAGCCATTGAGTCACTCTGCCATTGGTGATAGGTTTATTCATTAAAAATATAATGGAAGAGTGGTCGGCGTGTATACAAATTTCATATACTGTGATATAATGACGAAACTTGTTGATGGAATATACTACTACTAGAAACTATTTTTTAGTAACAGTGTATTTCAATTTTGCAGGAGTCAAATTTTTACAAGAAAAGTAGATGGCATGTGATATTGGTCCCTGTTTCTAACCTAAAATGACCCCTATAGCTCTGTCGGAATCATCAGTGGATATATGGAATGAAAGGGACCAATTGGGGCCCCTGAGTATTGGTGCTACTGATAGCTTTGCCTTCAAATTTTCAAAGGCGTGTTGACAAGGTTCAGTCCATTGGAATTATGTGTCTTTCATGAGTAGTTTGAACATAGGTGCGGCTATCTTAGTGAAATTTTCAATAAAATGTCTATAATATCTTGTGTGGCCAAGACAACTTCTTACTTCCTTCGGAGTTTTTGGAGGAGTAAGATTAACAATTATTTCTATCTTGGTAGGATCTACCTTGATACCTTGAAGAGAGACATGTTGTCCTAGAACTATGCCCTCAGTTAATAGCATCTTACATTTTTCATTACTAAGAGCTAAGTTCGTTTCCTGGTACCGAATAAGAACTATTTCAAGGTTGTCAAGGGCTTATTGGAAGGTATTACCATAAACCGTAAAATCATCCATATAAAATTCTACACAATCATGTATAAGGTAAGAAAAGATTCCTAAAACTGCACGGTGGAAAGTAGTAGGTGCATTACATATGCCAAATGGCAACACTCAATAGGCATATGTCCCCCAAGAACAAGTAAAGGTTGTCTTGTCTTGATCCTCAAGGGCTATTAATATTTGATTGTATCCACTATACCCATCAAGAAACGAAAAATATTGTTTCCCTGACAAGGTGTCTAACACCTGATCGATAAAAGGAAAAGGGAAGTAGTCTTTAAGAGTGGCATTGTTCAATTCTCAAAAGTCAACACAAATACACCATTTCCCTATGACTTTCTTTGGAACTACCACCAGAGGAGACACCCATTTACTGTTGGAAATTGGATAAATGAAACCAACGTTAAGGAGCTTTTGTAATTCATCTTTTACTATATCCTTTAGGGTTGGATTCATTCTTCTCTGGGGCTTCCTGACATGGGGTATGTTTGAGTCTGTGTAAATGTGGTGAATACAGGTATCTGGGTGTATACCCTTCATATTGATGTATTCCCATGCAAATGCTCCAGTTTGACTCTTGAGAACTTTCAGTAATTGTTTTTGCTGACTGTCATCTAAACATGCATTTATATGTAGAAATTTGTCGGAACTAACCTCCCAAGATATGGTATAGGATCCTAGGTGTTCTTGGATTGCGAAGACAAAAGGTGTACTTATAAATGTCGAGAGGCTCATGTTTTCTTTGAATTCATCTCCAAAGATCTGGTCAAGCTGGGAAAAATACTGAGGAATGTCTATACATGTTGTGGAAGAGATAAATTGGTTGAACACATTCTCGGTATTTTGTTCTTGAAGTGCCCAGATAATCACTAACAAGGTAAAGTTCTTCCAATTTCTCATCCTCGAAAGGACAATCTAACCAAAACAAGTTTTCAGTTACTGGATGTGCTGGTGGGTATAAAGCTAGTTTTCTTGTAGATAATCAATCAAAGCTAATCATCTCTCCATCCCTACATCCTATAAATGCATTCCCAGTAGCCAACCAAGGTCTTCCCAAAATAATGGGACGAAATTTGGAAGGGTCTTTTGATTCTATAACCATGAAGTCCATGGGATATTCCCATGAAGCTACTGATACAGTGATGTCATCTAAGACCCCAACAAGTGGCACCATAGTGCGATCTGCTAATTCTAGCATTGTTGGGGTAGGGCGGAGGAACTATCCTAAATGGAGAGTTTCTAAAACTATGGTAGTCATTAGGTTAATAGCAGCTCCTAGATCAATAAGTGTGTTCCCTATGGCAGTGTTATTGATGATAATAGTCACCACAGGGTTTCCTGGATTTGAATACTTTGGGATTCTGGGTTGGTTTGCTATGCAATCTGACATTTCACCTATTACATGAATCATCAGAGAGTCTTTTTGTTTTATCCTTGGTCTTTTAATACAAAGTTCCTTTATTACTTTACTATAGATCATAATATCCTTAATGGCTTGTAACAAAGGGATCTTAATACAAATATTTTTCAATTTGTTAATGATATCATACTCTGGATAAGTTACAGGTTTTTCGATTACTAGACGCTCCGGATATTGAGGTGCTTTTTCTCCTGTAATTAATTCTTCATAAGGATGGTTGTATGTTGAAGATTTAGGGATAACCTCATATTCAAGAATGGCATCACTCAAAACTTCACTAAGTATATTTTCTTCATTCTCTTCTTGGATAACAACTGATGACTTGGGATGATCTTGCAAAACTCTTCCAGACCGTAGTTGAATCTCATGTATTTGTATGGTCGAAATAGAATATGATGGAAGAGGTAACAACCCAATGTTATTAATAGCTTGGGTTGGTTTGTTGTTAGAATTTGGTATTGGTTGTTCATGTAATATCATGGGTCTTGGAGGATTCATATTCTGGAAATGATGAGGTTGATTATAAATAGGGGGTAATGCAGGAGGTACAAATCCAGGAAAGAGTTGTTGGATATTAGGTGGGTAAGGATAGTTATGCATAGGAGGAGGTGGTTGAGCATAATATTGTCCTCTCCATCCATGTGTCCATTGTTGTTGTTGAGCATTCTAAGGAGGATACTGAGGTGGCCAATTTTTCCAACCTGAAGTGTTCCACTGTTGAGTAGGTTGATAAGGATAGTAATAGGGTGGAATTTTTTATGATGGATATTGATATGATAATTGATATCTAGGTTGCCAAGGCCTCCTAGATGATTCACCAAAGTTTCCACTCTTATACACAACTTGCAACCCAAGCAACGATGGACAATTATCAGTCGGATGTTCTTCTGTACAAAGGTGACAAACTGAAACATTATTCAATGGACATTCTCGTTGGGGATGTTTAGTTCTACACGTAGGACAGAAAAAACACATCGATGTATGCTCTTCATCATGTCTTTTTTTTTCTTGTAATGCATCCAATTGAGAACCCATGGCTCTGTTAAATTTTGAGTATTAATTCAAGATACTCTAGGATCTTTACTGAGAGAATAACATGTACAGTATATCAATTCATATCAATCATAGAAAGCATGTTAATCATCACAAGAAACAAAAGCATGAGAGACAATAGACACACAGAGTTTTCATGGGGAAAACCCTAAGGTGAAAAACCCCACAACTTCCTCAGAGATAGATAGTGCAATAGCACAACCAAAGTACAATCAAAGTACACAGAGATAGACTCCTCTTAGCAGTTGATCCTCCTCCTCACATGTGCGCCACTTTCCAAGTGATGGAAGTGTGAGTTTTGAAGTGATCCAAATAGAGATCGGGAGATCTCTATTTATACTTGTCCTGACTGCCCAATAATATTATGGGTCCGACTTGTCTATATTAGCACAATAAACTCTTATTACATTAATCTGGGTCGACCCCTTACAAGGTGATCTAATAACCCATCGACAAGTTAACACACTTGCGACACTTGTCAATACAAATGACGACACTTCCGTATAGAGGAATAATACATCTCAATAGGAGTACAATAAATATATAAGTGAAATACATTCTGAAGTTACATATACATCAACACTCCCTCTTAACTAGGAAGGTATTTCTTGACACAGATCTGCTAGCACAAGTCTTCTTCTCTGGATCATCGTCATCCTCACTGCTGCTGCTATCTCAACCAATCTCTGAATCTACTCATCATAGGAAGTTCTACAGAGCCAGTCCTTTTTCATACTGAATGTAGGCCCACCACCTGCAGGTCTTCATCATCACTAGCCATACTGTGGAATCTTCGGGACTTATTACGTGCGTCAAAAAACCTTGAAAGAGTCTCTTGACTAGCAAGAACCCTAAAAAGCATCTGAGGGATTTTTCATCCTGTACAGATCTCCAAGACTTATTACATGTGACTGTCACAAAACATTAAAAGAGTGTCTCGGGAACGTTATGTGCATAGCATGACCAACAAGAACTCTAAAGAGCATCCTAGGAACATTTATGTGCCTAAGCACGAATGGCAAGATCTTTAGGACTTATTATGTGTGACCTCTACTACAAACCCTTGAAAGAGCATCCCAAGACTTATTACGGGCACACATCCCATCCTATTGGATCTCCTAGGTCTTACATGTAGTAGCCCACCACAAACCCTCGAAAGAGCATCTTAGGACTTATTACGGGCACACAGCCCAACCTATCGGATCTCCCAGGTCTTACATGTGGCCCACTATGACAAACCCTTGAAAGAGCATCTCGGGACTTATTATGGGCACACATCCCAACCTATCGGATCTCCCAGGTCTTACATGTGATACACAGTGCCAGTCCTTATTCATACTAGATGTGACCTAGAACAAATCTAGGATTTCCTTTGCACAACTTGTTCACGACCACAGAGTATCAACCTAATACTCACCATATATCCTCCTAATGTACACATGATCATCCTGATCATCATCACTGCATCGTGTTGATGCAAGTCATCTGGAGCAATATCCTGAAGCTCATCATCCATGATCATCCTAATCATACAATGCATCTACCTAATGCATACCAAGTATATACCTGATACATATCACCATACATGATCCACCTGATCATACAATGTATCTACTTGATACATACATGGATACATGATCCACACAATGTATCCACCTGGTATATATCAATATACATGATCTACCTGATCATACACAATATCGACCTGATACATATACAAATACATGGTCCAAGCATCCAACATGATGCATACACAAATACATATAAATGATCCAACTGATCATATCCATCATCCAACATGATGCATACATACAAATACATATAAATGATCCAACTGATCATATCCAGCATCCGACATGATGTGTACATACAAATACATATAAATGATCCAACTAATCATATCCAGCATCCAATATAATGCATATACAGAGAAGTAGCTGGAGCATCATCCTGATGCTCATTATCCAACGCTTACCTCCATAGCCATGTGAAGGATCCTCCTTCCAACATGCTGGGAATGGCTTCAGCAAATGTGTCCATCACTTCTTCCTCGAAGTGTCGTCAATCTGAAGAAATCCAAGCCTCTCTCTGAAGTACTCAAACTTCGTTCTGGCTAGTGGCTTCGTTAGTACATCTACAATCTGCTCATCCGTTGCAACATACAAGAGCTTCAAGGCTCCTCTCTGTACCATATCCCTGATATAGTGGTATTTGATCTCTATGAGTTTCGACCTATCATGGAACACTGGGTTCTCAAACAGCTTCACACAACTCTGGTTGTCACAAAAGATACCAGTAGCCTCCATCGGGAGATCAAATAACTTTGACAGTAGCTTCCACAGCCAGACTGCCTCACAACTATCCACACAAGCTACAACATACTCTGCCTCGACTGTACTCAATGCTACGCAGGACTGTTTCTTACTAGCCAAGAGATCACACCTGATCCTATATTGAAGCAACACCTATAAGTGCTCTTCCTATCTGCAGCACTGCTTGCCCAATATGAATCAACATAACCCTATAGGTTAAACTTTTGATTTGAATCATACTTGAGCCCATAATCAATTGTACCCTTTAGGTACCTCAAAATATGCTTTACAGCAATTAGGTGAATGCTCCTCGGATCCGTCAGAAACTGGCTCAATGTGTTCACCGCAAAGCAAATATCAGGTCTCATGTTCATCAGGTACATCAAGGACTTAATCATCTGATGATACATAGAGACATCAACTGGCTGAGATGAAGCATCACACAGAAGCTTCATGTTTGATGCCATAGGTGTGACCATGGCCTTACAGTCCATCATCCCGAACCTCTTCAGGATATCTACTGCATACTTCCCTTGTCCAAGGAAGATCCTATCTACACTTTTCCACACCTCCATACCTAGAGAATAATGCATCATCCCCAAGTCCTTCATATCGAACTCAGCAGCAAGCTTCCTCTTTGTATCAGCAATTAGTCTATCATCTCCCCACATATAGGAGTAGTATCACAGTATTTCCTTCCTCAACCTTGTAGTAAAGGTTGGAATCCACTTTACTCTTGGTAATGCCCAAACTAGATAGGAAATTGTCCATCCTACCATACCAAGTTCCGGGAGCTTGCTTCAAGCCATACAAGGATTTCTTCAATCTGCACACATATGACTCCCTGTCATGTGTTTCAAAACTGAGTGGCTGCTCCACATACACTTCTTCTTCAACTACACCATTCAAGAAAGAAGTCTTGACATCCATCTGGTGTATCTTCCATTTCATCGCTGCAACCAGGGAAAGTACTTATCTATTGGAAGTGTACCCGGCTACAGGGGAAACATTTTCATCATAACCTTTTCCCTCTTTCCGAGAGAAGCCATGAGCTACAAATATTGCCTTGTATTTCTCTATGCTGCCATCTACAGCATGCTTGATCTTGTAGATCCACTTGGAAGTCACAACAGAATTCCCTTTAGGTCTTGGGACAACATCCCAAACATCATTCTTCATTATTGATTGGTATTCTTCGACCATGGCATCCTTCCATTCTTTCTTTTCCGTTGCTTCTTCATAACTGGAAGGTTCTTTGTTCATGATATCATAGAGTAAAGCAACATAGCTGGTATGTGATCTAGTTCTCTTCTTTGCTCTGTGTTCTTCTTCTGGAATGCCATATCTTTCTGTATCTTGAATGAGCTCTCTAGCCCATGCAGGTTTTCTCTTGTGAGACTTGTTCTCACGTGGTGGATCTACAAGTTGTTGCAAATCTTCAATTTCATGATCAACATCTGGAATTTCTTCAGTCATGGTAGTGTCTTGAAATCTAGTTTCCTTAGGTTCTTCAAAAACTTCAACAGGTGTCTTCCTTGATTTGATGAATGCTGAATTTTCATCAAATGTTACATCCCTGCTGACATCAATTTTCTTGAACCCAGGAAAGTATATTCTGTAAGCCTTTGAGCTTTCACTGTAACCCACAAAGATACCCTTCTTTCCTGAAGGATCTAGCTTATTCCTCTTTTCCTTTGGCACATGAGTATATACTGGACAACCAAATATTATGAGATGGATGACTTCAAGTTTCTTACCAGATAAGACCTCTTCTGGTGTCTTGTTGTCCAATATCTTGTGGGGTGTTCTCTTCTGCACATATACAACTATCCTAGCTACTTCTGCCCATAGATGCATAGGTAGATCCTGGTCATGCAGCATTGCCCTTGCTGCTTCCATGATTGTTCTGTTCTTTCTTTGTGCAACTTCATTCTGTTGTGGATTGTAAGGAGCAGTCAACTCCCTCTTAATCCCTGAATCACTGCATAGCTTCTTGAAGTCACCTGAGGTGAATTCTCCACCATTGTCGGATCTGAATGTTTTGATCTTCTTATTAGTTTGCTTCTCCATCAAGGTTTTGAATTCCTTGAACTTATCAAATACTTCATCTTTGTTCTTCAAGAAGTAAACCCAAGTGTTCCTGGAGAAGTCATCAATGAAAGAGACATAGTAAATATACCCACTCAAAGAACTGGATGACATCGGACCGCATACATCAGAGTGGATTATTTCCAAGATTCTTTTAGCCTTGCTTTCACTGCTTGGAAATGCTTTCTTTATGTTCTTTCCTTTTGCACATCCTTTGCAAACACCTTCATGCTTGGTCTTTATTTCAGGAAGACCTTCTACAGCTTTACTTGCAATTGGTAATCCTCTGTAGTGCATATGTGCAAGTCTTCTATGCCAAAGTTCACTTGGCTCCATGGAATCATGCACCATGGCATGTTCAGGTTATCCTTTCAATTTATAAAAACCTCCCTCTTGCTTTTCAATCACTACTGCATCATCAATGGTTTTACCTTTTGGCCACATTAGAACTTGGCCATCTACAAATGCAACCCTCATGCTTTTTGCATCCAATACAGATATGGAGAGTAGGTTCCTCTTGAGCCCAGGTACATAGAGAACTCCTTTCATCTTTAAGGAATTTCTAGAATATAGGTTGTAGGAGGCTTCACCACTTCCTTTGATGGGGTATTGATAGTCATCCCCAAGTTTTACTTTATGGGGCGATTCATGTTCATATAGATTTACAAAAGATTCTTTAAACCTAGTCATGTGTTTGGAAGCACCATTGTCAATAAGCCAATCATTACAACCATGGGAAATAGTACCCGTGAGAGCAGATATTAGAACATACTCTTCTGCACTTGATGAATCATCATCATCACTTTCTTCCCTAGCCTTCTTCTTTGGAGGTTCATCATCTTCAGCAACATGACCATGATTACTTCTTTTGCTGCCCTTCTTCTTCTTGTTGAAGTTGTTGTTTTTGTTGTTGTCCCTTTTGTTCCTGGGAAATTCTGAAGCAAAGTGTCCCTTCTCATTGCATGTGAAGCATCTAATATTTTTCTTATCCTTATGATAATGGTGATGTGAAGATCCCCTGGAGTGGGATGGCTGTCTTTTAGATTTTTCTTTCATGGTGAGTGCTGTGAGAGCTTGATCTTCATTCCCCATCTTTTCTTCTCAGGCCACAAGTCTTGCTTATTCTTGTGAACATTCCTCCCATAGTCTGCTAAAGGAGATCAATTTCTTTCTTGCACAGATCCCTTGAATAAAGGAATCCCTTGACCTAGGTAGGCCATTTAGAGTGGTCATCACAATTTCTTCATTCTCCACCATTTCATCTACAGCTTCAAGTTGTTCCTTGATTGGAGAGACTTTGGAGAAATAAGATTCAATGGTCTCTCCATTTGACATCTTGACCCTTTTCAATTGATTCCGCAGAATCATCTTCCGATTTATGTTCTTCCCTTCAAATAGATTGGTCAGGGAATAAAACATATCCTTGGGTGTATTTAGGGATGACACATGTGGAATAACATGGTCCTTAATAGAATCAACAATGATTCTCTTTTCCTTGACCAAGTTCTTCTTATGCAATATCTTAGCCTCTTCATCCTCTGGGGTAGGGACCTCTTCTTTTATGTATGAGTCCAACTCATTCTCTTCCAGGATTAACCCAATCCTATACTTCTAGGCTCAGAAGTTATCAGCCCCTTCAAGCTTGTCTTCAAGCTTAGTGTGGTGAGACATCTTTAAAAAGTACTTCAAATGGAAATAGAAAATATTTAGGTCTTACCACTTGATTTGCTGAAAACTGGATCTGGTCCCGGATTAGGGTTTGTTAGAGAAACCCTAAAAATTTAAAATATGAATTTCAACTTTCTGAAAGGATAGAAAGATGCGCCTTGATGAGTTGATCATCCTGGTATACTCAGAATTTGAGTTCTGCAAAGTTTCACCCTTCAGAAATGCCTTTGAGTCTTTCTGGATTCACTAAGGAGGACCCTGAATTAGGGTCTGATTTTCCCATAGATTTATCTAGCCAAAAATCTTGATCCAAAGCTCTAAACTTCGATTTTTCCAAGGAGCTTCTAGCTATGTCTTCAGATTTCATAAATTCTTATTTTTGTGGAAACCCTAATTTTTAGGTCCAAAACTGAAAGTGATCAGAACTGAATTCTGATTGGACAGATAGATTCTCCTTGATGAGTAGAGTCAATCTACTATACTGCTTTTCAAAATCTATCGAGAGAAATCCAATAAGTAAGAAACCCTGGTTTCTGTCACTGCATAATGTCTTCTTCTCAGGTTAGCTCTGATACCATGTTAAATTTTGAGTATTAATTCAAGATACTCTAGGATCTTTACTGAGAGAATAACATGTACAATATATCAATGCATATCAATCATATCAAGCATGTCAATTATCACAAGAAACAAAAGCATGAGAAACAATAGACACACAGAGTTTCCATGGGGAAAACCCTAAGGTGAAAAACCCCACAACTTCCTCAGAGATAGATAGTGCAATAGCACAACCAAAGTACACAGAGATAGACTCCTCTTAGCAGCTGATCCTCCTCCTCACATGTGTGCCACTTTTCGAGTGATGGAAGTGTGAGTTCTGAAGTTATCCAAATAGAGATCGGGATATCTCTATTTATACGTGTCCCGACTTTCGAATAATCTTATGCGGATGACTTTTCTAGCTTAGCACAATAACCTCTTATTACATTAATCCGGGTCGACCCCTTACAAGGTGATCTAATAACCCATCAATAAGTTAACACACTTGCAACACTTGTCAATACAAATGACGACACTTCTGTATAGAGGAATAATACATCTCTATAGGAGTACAATAAATATATAAGTGAAATACATTCTGAAGTTACATATACATCAACAGGCTCCTAAGATATCTGTTTTGAAATTTTCTAATAGGTTTCCCAACTCTACCCTGGTAACTCCACTAGGACCAGATGCGTTTCCTTTTAGGTTCCTAGCATAAGATTCTTGAAAGTGTCTTCCACTTTTCCCTCTGCTCCTAACGTAATTCCTACATAGCTCACAAATCTGTGAAAAGGGATTATGAGAGATGTCTCATGCTTGCATGATATTAAGGTTCTCTACGAATTCTTCTGAGATTCCCTTGAGGAAGAGTGTTCTTACAGCATCCTCCCAAAGATCACTACATTTATATTTATGTAGCACATAGTTAAATCTTTCGAGATAGTCTTCTAGGCTCTCATCTTCGAGTTGTTGTATTTTGAAAATATCATTGCAAGAGTCCTTAGGTTTACAGTAATCCTAATATTTCCGTAGAAATGCATTCTTCATGTCTTCTCAAGTTCTAATACTAGATTCTCCTAACCCCATGAACCATCAAAGACAATAATCTTTTAATGTGGCAGGAAAGAGTTTTAGCTTTTTGCCATCTTGTAGGTAGTTATAACTCCTACACAAAATGTCAAATTCGAATAATAATGTATCTGGATCCTCACTACTCTTCCCATAAAATGTTGGTAGTGACGAAGGATGGATGTTTTTCATAGTTACATCTTCTGCAATGTCTAGGATATGGAATCCAAAAGTACCTCCAGTCCTAATATCTCCCTCTTCTTCATCTTGTCAGACATGATTTTCATTTTCATCCTCCATGAATATTTGATTGCCAAATAAAGAATACTTAGGTGGATCCTTTCTTGGAGAATATGGGATATCCCAACATTCTAGTTTAGGAAGAGTATTTTTTTTTTTAGGAGGAGAGTTACTAGCTATGTGGGAGTCCAGCTTTGAAGGTCCTACCATTATTGTTTCAATCTATGAAATAACTATGTTCACAAAATTTTCAAAAAGAGTATTTAATTGTGTAGGATCAATAAAGTCTACTAAGTTTGGACCACCTACTATTGAAAAGGTAGTGTCTTTGGGTTTTTGAACTAGTGGAGGGTTGAGAGGTTTTGAAGTTTTATCCTTTTGAATTTATTCTTGTCTAAGTTCAGTCTCAATATGAGCTTGAGGTTCTTCTAGTGGAATTTATTTATGAACAGACTATTATGATGTCCCTATGGTTTCCCCTAATTAATTTCTAGAAAGGGTTTCCTTTTCTTTCCAAGTAGAACTATCCCCTTTAGGTGTCTTCTAACACCTTTATGTTGAGTTAGTAGTTGGGGTGGCATGCCCCCCGTATAGGTTAGTAGGAATTTTAGTACGGATTCTAGTAGGAGGGCTAGTTTTAGTAAATCTACCTTTTGGGTCTCTATACCTATTCATGAAAACAAACTATAACTAAAATAAACTCTAACTGCATCACTACTACTACTGGGTTTTGGGGATGCCTATTATAATAGATGTGCAGGTTCTTACCTCTCGTCTTACCGCTCACCTGCTACCAGCCTATTTCTAAATATCAAAGGGGAGAATTCAAATCTATAACTAAGTTTCAAAAGAGAGTGCTACCTATATACAACTAAGTTCTACCTATCTACAACTGAATTCTACAACTGATTTCTACCTATCTGCAACTCCCCGGAAACGGCGCCAAAATGTTGAGGTGTAATTACTGTCTTAGAGAATCACCAAAATATTTAATTATCGACCAAGGTTGGTAATATTAAAGTTGTGGCACAGTATATGCTGAGGTAGAATGGGACCTACAGTTTCAGCTTGGCAGACCTTAGAAATGTTTTAATAAAGAAAAGATCGAAAGATCTTTCAAAATGAAAAACCGAGTCAAACTTCTAGAAAATACATCTACTGAACTAGTTAAACCTAACTAAACCAATAGATCAGAATAGTATTAATCTATACTACTCTACTCTATGGATAATAATTAAAAAGATAGAAACAACAATGTTATTTTAGGAAGCAAGACTGAATAAAAAACAAAACTACTTTGACAAAGTTGGAAACTACTGATTAAAAACTCTAAACTAGGAATTAGAAACAATTGTAGATGAGTTTATAAACCTATCTATGAGATAATTCAATTGACAACTAACACTAGTACAAAATGAGAGATAAGTGACCAAAATCCACATATAAATGACCACTTTTGAGTTGGTGACCAGTGGTAGCAAATTAATGGCCATATATCACGCGACAAAAAATGTGGTCATATTTAGCTTGGTCATTTATAGCTTATCTTGTGGTCATATATTTGGTCGTATATTTGGTCATTAATTTGGTAATATATTTGGTCATTAATGGTCACGTGATAAATGACCGCTGATTTGCTACCAGCGATCGCCAGCTCAAAAGTGGTCATTTATATGCATATTTTGCTAATTTTTTTGGTCACTTATCTCTCATGTTGTAATGGTGGTTGTTTATATGCAAATTTTGGTCATTTTTTTAGTCATTTATCTCTTTTTAGTGGTTTCAGAATATAAATTGGGCATGGTGGAATCAAACCACCAACCTCTTTCCTATAAAGGAGGTGCTCTACCATTGAGCTAGAATCCTTAAATAGAATTCCTTATGGATTGATATGAGACTAAAATTTCCAGCAGTTAACACCATCTTGTCAAATTTTGGAAAATGGTCACATACCTAGGTAAGAAACAAAGATTACCCAATAGCCACCAAAAATGGTCATGTTAATGATAACCTTCTTTTGTCAAAATCTCTCAAAAATCAAGTGCACCTCATTCAATAAAATATAAGATTAATATGTATGCAGGATGATAGTCATCTATTATATCATCTAGGATTCACATATTTAGTAAGCAGAGGAGTATATGGAGAGGTCTTAGGATTAATGACATTTTATATTAAGGGTTACATTTCACATGGAATATATATTGCATATGATAGGTACATATATTTTTGAGAGTATCACCTAGTAAGTATAGTACTACTACAATGGGATTATCCAACTAATCCCCATTCGAAGAAGAGAGAGCATCTCTAGATGATAAAGCATGCCAAAAATGGGGGGGCACACTTTCCTTGAGTGGAGAATATATGGCACGTTGACCAAATAGGTGAGGCACTCCCTAAATTCAGTGGTCAAAGAAAAACAACAAGGACTTCAAGGTGGCAGTTTTGAAATTGCCATCTTTCTCAAATTTTATAGTGTTTTATATTATGGCCACTTTTCAGAAATCCCGTGGCCACTTTATATTAAAAAGCATTTCTCTTTTTATAAAAATATAGATTCTTTCGTCTTTGCTTAGATTGTTTCTAGTATTTTTAATATATAATTGATGGCATTCTTTTTTATGTGATTTATCTTAAGCCGGGTTTAAGTTTGTAACGATGTCCACAGAAGAGGATATAAACATCATATTTTATTGAGAATCCTATTTCCACAACATACAATTATCCAAGGAATTAATAAATTTTGTTTAGTTGACAGCTCATTACATTCTCATTTATTCTATCAAGTATTTGGATAAGTTTTGGAGGTACCGATAACTGAGTCTACTAGTACTAAGTAATTGAGTTTCCTCTTCTCTCCCTTTGAAGATAGGAAACTCATTCTATATAACAGAGGCTGACATTTTCAATGCAAAAGTGGAAAATACTTATTTCAAAAATATCTCTTTCTGACCTCCACAAGCATCCATGTGTCAATCTAGCAAACATGCTTACATCACTCCTACAGATTAATATGTCCTTTGCTGGAAAGTGTAAAGTGTATACCATTAGAGGAAGATGGAGACAAATTTTTCTCAATAGGGAGGAAATGATGAGATAGTTGAATTAGTCAACAATTTAGTATTGTAGTATATATGTGTTCTCATATTTAAGTGTGAATCTCACCTACTACTCCACCTTACTCTCACTTATCTTATTGTAATTGTAAACTTCTAATTTCAACTCCTGAGACAAGGAATTTAACACCCACTATCCACTTTACTCATCCCTTTGGAGTTAAGGAGAGACATCCACTAATTGCTCATTCATCACCTCCTGAGTCAAGGAGACAAATACCCATCAGTCACTTTGTTTGATTGATTCCACTCCATTTTTGGACTCTATTACTTTTATAAATACATAATGAATATAGAGCACAGTTTGGCAATCTAGTATTTTGCTTCCATCCTTACTTTCTTGTTTTTTTTCTTTTATGTATTTTGCATTACTATCCACTGTGCTCATGTCAACACCCCATAGAAACTTGAAGTTATTTTTTCACAGAATACATTATTTTTTTATTTTCTTTGTTTTGTTGTTTAATGACCATATGTAGTTTAGATGTATTGCTTGTGGTATATGTCTTGGGAACTCCCTCACTAGTCGTGCTCTATTTGTAGATGTGTTTTAGTCGCACTGACAAATTTTGGTTGCGTTAGGACATTAACTTCAACTTTTCATTTTTAATTACTAATACTCAATTATGAACTTAGCAGTGGTCTTGCTGCATAGACAGAGCGATTAGATGCACTTCTTAGAGCTCTAGGTAATCATTGTGGCAACCAAACGTTTAGCCGCCATCTTGACCTACAAGCGCAGAAAAGCTCAAACATTTTGTAGGTGTATTATGAATTAACACCTATAACTGAGGAGTCCACTAGTATGTTCTATCTTCCCCCCTGCATATTTAATGTGAATGCATAAATGATTTTCATACTTTTTAAGCTTCCAGTTTTAAACTAACTATTTTGTTTTGTATATAATCTTTTAAACATTTCTTGCATAGGTTATACGTCACGAGAGAAGGGGAAAGGTTTAGTTATCACGGGATTTCACATAACAACTCCCATCTTACGAACTACTCTTATAAGAAATATGAATATCTCTCTCTCACCTAGAGAATCACTGTTGATAATGGGGCCTTTAGGATGTGGCAAGTCTTCCTTCTTGCGTGTTATAGCATGACTGTGAAATGTGGGTGAAGGGATAATCTGAGGACCATCCTGTGATATCCCTCCTCTAGGACCCATGTTGATCTTTATTTTTATTTTATTTATATATATATATATATATGTGTGTGTGTGTGTGTGTGTGTATAAAAATAAAGCTAAGTCATTTAGGGATGAATGACTAGAGACCAGGAAGGTCAAGTTGTGTCTAAGGTCACCCTGACTTGATGCCATTTAAGTATTGGTAGCTAAACTAAGATTTTACATACCAATCTATGAAAAAGATTACTAACTGAACGAATTGAGGAAAAGGGGACTATATGGATATATTTATATATATGTACCTTTATTTGCTTAAACTTATATTTTAAAATATATGGTTAAGGTGAGTTTATAAGATGAGTTATAAACAATAGGAGTGTGAACTCTTATATGCATATATATATATCTATACGGATGAAAATTAACACCTGCATTATTGGACATTAAAGGAAATAAGTTCATGCCACTACCTACCTCCACGTGATGTATAAGCTTTAACTATCACTTTAGAATTTTTAGAATCGATATTTCAGTTATCAGATAACCGAGTTTATCATCAAGATAGCAGCGAAATTTTCGAAATTGAAGAAATCGTTTTTTTAGTGAGGAAGTTCTGAAGAACTGCCATTTGGCAAATTCGCACCTTTGTCATCAGGGAGTGCAACCTCCACGATCGTTCCACGTCCTCCCTTAGATACTCACCAACTATAACTAACCGGTGAGGGGCATCCTCACTTGATTCGAGGGGAAGTTGTCTCTTAGTTGGAAATTGCCGTATCGTTTTGCCTTGCCACTTGTACCCACTCCGCCGTTTTGAGAGAGTGGTGTAGTCTTAGTGGTGGTCAGTCTCCTTGGAGGAGAATCTAAACTCCCTTAGACTGTCACCTAAATTGAATGCAGATGGTTAGACTACCATCCATCACGCCAAGTGGCATGTGAGGTTCTTTATTTATAAAAACGTAGAAACTAGTAAGAGGGGGGGGATTTCATGTTAGCCGCGAAAATCTCGGCATGGAATAGGGTTATGGTTTGAACATTTTTTAAAGCTGAAGCGGTTGAGATATGAGAGGGGGGGGGGTTTTTGGAGTTCAGGGAAGGAAAGGGGTTTTTCGAGATTATTCCTTTTTGAATAGATCAGGAGGGACGGCTCGAGGAGGGGAGGGTGATTCGCAATCTTTGTATTGCTGGAGGCGACAGTGTTCCCGATCCTCTGAATCAACCCTCATGGAAATAGCGAATAGAAGGTGAATGACGAGGTATGATGCAGGTGTAAATTCGCCAGGATTCGCTCTGAGGTAAACGACTTAACCGTGCTAAATTTTTCTGAATTAAACTTTGATAGAAAGTCTCCATGAGGAAGAATAATCGCATTGCCTGCTGAATGGGTACGGTGGCCTCGGCTTAGATAGCTCTCGGTTCATTATGGATTGTTTGATCTGGATTTTTCCCCCACGGCTGAGCGTTCTCAGTTTTTCTGTTATATATAGATACTAATGGATTGTTTGATATGGATTTTCCCCACGGCTGAGCGATCTCAGTTTTTCTGTGACATATAGATACTAATGGATTGTTTGATCTGGATTTTCCCCACGGCTGAGCGATCTCAGTTTTCTGTTATATATAGATACTAATGGATTGTTTGATCTGGATTTTTCCCACGGCTGAGCGATCTCAGTTTTTCTGTTACATATAGATACTAATGGATTGTTTGATCTGGATTTTCCCCACGGCTGAGCGATCTCAGTTTTCTGTTATATATAGATACTAATGAATTGTTTGATCTGGATTTTCCTTAGCCTAGACATTCAGATGGTAGATCTGTGAGATACGCGTCTTGTATCTGATAGATGTTGGGTTCATTATATATATATGATAATTTTCCTTAGCCTAGACATTCAGATGGTAGAACTGTGAGATCTGCGTCTTGTATCTGATAGATGTTGTGTTCAATATATTATATATATATATATATATGATGGGGATAGTACGACTGTAGAAGCCGATCCAAAGGTTATCGATTTTCATCCTTGCGCATAAATTTGTTTTACTAATCCGAACCCTGTAGAATCTCTATCCTTGTGCTTTCCTTGAGGACGAGCTTTCTGGTTATTAGTGTAATGTTATTTTAATATATAGATATTTATGCATTTAGATACCCTGCTCTAAAAGACCTCCTTCCATAATCAGAAAACAGAATTAATCACGCAGCAAATCTATGGCGGAAGTTTTCTGTTTGGTAGCGAATTTTTAGTTGTTGATTGATACTCCGGCGTCCACCACTCAGGATTAAAGTTGTCAATAGTACTCTATTTTGCGCAGTTTGTGAATATGAATCATGTATTGGAACTTCCGTCTGATGGATACAGTTGTGATTTCCATGACTGCATGATTGAATGAAGTAATTAAATTTAAGTGGGTTGTAGACGCTAGTTGGACGCTTATGTTGCTACTAAGCAAAACCTGCTTAGAAATCTTCTACTACATTAATAATTTATTCAAGGTTTCTCTTGTAGTTACAGTAGATTGTATCTCATTCTTCTCTGTTCATTTTCCTTATCAGAAACCTTAGATCGATCCTTGCGTCATCCAGTTATTTGCTGAAGGATTGTCTTCCATTAAAATAAGGTTGACATAGTAATTAATGTTCGAATTGTAGAGTCCACTTATTAGAAGCCGATTCGAATCATATTGCTAGACAGAGTTAGGGTAATGTATATTAAACTCGGTTATCTTTACATTTGTAAAAGTATATATATTCCTTTTGTAGTTTATGTGTGCTAATTACAACACCTTAGATTATATGTAAACTATCTTTTCATTCAATTTATAGGATGTTGGTTCATAACGATTGATTAGATATTGTATAAAAGAAATAAGAAGGGGTATAGAATATAAAATTGATATATACATTAAAGTTGTGTTTCTTCTAAGGAACAAAATATATGGTAAAATAAGATATTATGGTATTATCACTTGTTTAAGATATGGGAGGTTCGAAATGTTTCTTTGATTTATTGGTCAAAACTTTATGTTAGAGTGGAAGGATGCCTTAGTTAAGGTTCTCTTTGAACCTCTTATCTTTTAAGGCTATTGATTATTTTGAAGTTATTTAGAATTCAAATTCAGGAATTTTATACTTTTGGTGGATACATGAAAAAGCTCTATGTGATAGAGGCTTGATAGAAGAAGAAGGAATCTTGTTACAGCAACTAGGTTGCTTGTTGTAATCTCATTATCCTTTTGGCCTAATAATAAAAGATGCACACACCTTTTGTGGACTAGCCCGTGTACGGGTGAACCACGTTATATTGTGTCTCTTGTGTTCCTATGGTGTTCTCATTGTGTCTTATGTATGAGTACTTGCTTTCTGCACTTAAAAAGTTATGATCACTTAATGTATACGATTCATATACAAGGTTGGTTGTTGATAAAATGTTTCGCTTATGATAACGTTATTACCATGGTTTTATTGAAAGAAGTATTTGTTTCTAAATATGCATATTAAGACATAATGAAGTTCTTGTGTTTTCCGCAGGATTTAAGAATTGGTTGACTTATCAAGTTTAGAGTTTATTTAATAGAAATTAAAACGTATATCTTTTCCTTGATTAGTATAACGACATTTGTAAACAGTAATGGGTGTCGCAAAGTTTTAATTTATTTGGTAAAGCAGTAATTAAAGAAATCAAACCCACACTTTATGGTTCCGCATATATTAAGTGGCATTTTTAAGCACTTAGAAAAGTTTTTAACTTTTATGAAATTTCGGAGACGTGACACATCCCAAAAGGAAATGTTTTTCCTCCCAGAAAATCCATATATGCCACTTGGTACACTTCGGGATCAATTACTCTTTCCAGTATCTGATAATAGCTTTAAATATCTAAGCGATGAAAATATGTTGAGGTAAGCCTGCCTACTGTCATAGGTTCTAGGCCCATTATTTTCTCTCTCTATAAACCTGGAAACTTCTTTAGGTTACTAGGAAAATATTAATCTTTCCTCAAGTTATCACGTCATTTTCCATGATTCTCCAATATCAGGATCATATCCTCCCATGAGTATTCTTCCTCCTCTAAATTTTTCCAATTTATAAACACCAGTCTACTATTTTTTTTATATAAATTTCCTAAGTTGGTTGTACATGTGACAGTAGTCCATGTGAAGATATATGAACCTTGCAATTTCCATAGGAATCAACCAAAGCACTAGAAATTGGCTGATGTCTCCAATTATAGCCATTCCTTTGACAATATGATACACTTGTATCAATGGTGTTAAGTTTCCATAGGAGATCTCCATCACCTTTCCCGCATGAAGGAATTTCCCACCCATTATCATGATTTGCACTCTTGTCATTCATCCTTCCAATTACAATCCTTAACAAAGGAATTATTCCAATTCCAATCCTTGACAAATAGGGAGTCCTTTTAATTGCAATTCTTGACTATGCAAGAGGAGGAGCACTTTTTCCTCCAATGCTTGGAGGAGGATCCCTTCCAATTCCAACTCTTGGTGGAGAGGAAACCCTTCCACTTCTTATCTTGGAGAGGGGAGAGGAAGGATTTCCAACTCCCATCCTTGACATGGGAGACATAGTCCTTCCAATTCTAATCCTCAATGGAGAAATATTGAAATCATTGTCATTATAGCCTATAGAATGCTTCTGTCCATATACAAGTTCAAGAAAATCATCTGCACTTTCTGGTCGATGGGAATTCTGGAAATAATAAATAATATTCAATCATAATGTATAAATATATGATAATGTTACCCAAAAGCCGAATTCAGTCCTACACATGCATAATATGCAACATCCCCCATGAGGTTGCGACAACATCTCCCCCATACTAGGCTGAGAGCACCTCTCTTCTCTTAGTGCAATAAAGAGAAAAAACTGAAAAGGGTAGTAATACAAATCGGTGCTTACATAGGAGAAAGTACAAGATAGGAATCTCATCCAAACACTATAAACAAAATGAGCAAGCATGCAACAATGTATCAACTTTATTTGAATGAGTGGTAAGACTGCTTCTTTTGTCTTTGGGATGTTTTTTGTGCAAAGAATGTGGGTGTCAGTATGGCCAGCCATAATGGCAGCATAGAACTCATCGAACAAAATTTGCTTATCGAGATACTCCTAATACTTTACCCGATTACCATGGGATGGTACTTTGTTCCCTATTTTTAATGTTCTATGTTCAGTGATTATTACAATATGAATGCACATGAATCTTGCATCCAAGGAACGCGATACAAATGCAACAAGTAGATAATATATAAGCAATCCACCATGAACAACATAAATTTTTGAAACTCATAAATAAAACACAAAAATCCAACCTATGTAGTTTCCTGAGCACTCATAATCAGTGATAAAGTGTGTGATAACAAGAGTCCATATAACATATCCAATATTTTATGCATCTTCATGTTTAAGTAATTGAAATGTAATTCCCACACACTGGCCCTTGTCATTGAAAGCAGGTCCCCTAGAATTTCCAGCATTTATGGCAGCATCAATATGAATTGATCAAATCAAATAGGACACTTGCACAAATTGAAACAACCAATTAAGATTCAATCCCATATGGTACAAAATTTCCAGTCATTGCAAGCAGTGCAAAATATTCAGTTATATTGATGACAAAACACTCTAATTGCATATGAAACATTCAAAAGAAAATAAAAGTAATCAAAAAGTCACATGCACTCCTAGAAGCTCTGTGGCTCCATACACATATGAAAGAACTTCAATGCATGGTTCAGATTGGTCTAAATCGAAGGAATAGGTGGTTCATATTGGTCTAAATCGAATGCCAGCTGGTAAGACAGGGTCCTTGTTTGGATGCTCTCCATGTAAAGATATAAGAATGCTAAACCATCAATTCTTGCAAAGTTCGGCACTATCCCACTGATTGCCTATGTGATATTCAAGGTTGTACCGATGATTCACAGGCTTGGGTGTATAGGCATCCTCCAGAGGAGTTATCTCAAGTAACCATATCTTGGCGTCAGAGCTTCAATGCAGCAGGAAGATAATGGGATCCACTCCTGCTGGTATACCAGATCCTCCTCATTGCTCTGTCTAACCGATCTTGCTATTGACAAGTTGATTCCACACAATTTCTCATTGGATGCACCAAACCTCTCCCAAAAATGGGCCATTCGAGATGAGATCTACAGATCTCATCTTTAGTCCACATTCTAGGTTGCACCCATAGAGAAGTTCTCACCAAATCTCCATTACTACTACATTACTGATCTAGGAAGTTCACCGAATTGAAAAATTCTCAGAATTGTTGAAAAGTTTAAAACGAAACATCTATCATCGATTCGTCTTTTCCACCACTTTGTGCTTCTAATGTTAATTGATTACATTGTTGCTTGAATTTGCCCTGTTTGAAAAATGAAACATTTGTGATCCGCTCTTAACGATAACTCAGTAATTGATCAAGCATGACTATTTGCAAAGTAGACTGGAACTTTCTACAACATAATGTATCCATTGAGTGACATATAACTTTTTGTGCTCTCACAATTGTTATGCATGTGCAAGTAATGAAGATCAAGCAACATAAGAAATCTCCAGCCAAAATTTTGTCAATCTGGAAATGAATTCTGAGGTATAATTCCCTAGATTAATGTGTGGGTACTCTAGTTTATTCTTGTTATCTACTTGATGTCCATAATAATTGAAAGTGTTACCACTATAGTGCAAACCATAAGCACCATGGAGACTCCTCATAATCACCTAAAAATGGGTGGAACCAAGAATGCCTAGGTTGCCTATAGCGGTAGGTCTTGCCATTACAGAGAAAACATAGGCACCATGGAGACTCCTAATGATGGAACTTGCTTGTTCGTGGTTCTGCCTATTTCTGAGCAGAAAATAATTAAGAGAGTGCATGGTAGATAACTACTCTACATATAAATATATTAGACTTTTGGTTCATATGATTCTTGAATACCTATAGACCAACCAAGGAAAACCCAAACCATATAATGTTCTCCTCTATTTTCTTTAGCCATACACTTCATTGTCTTTATTAGCTGCATGCAAAAGGAAAAATGAATTGAGTACTTTCATCTAGATAAAATCAATAGTAAAATAAAAAACATCTAAATACTGCTTATGGCTATATTTGTTTTTCTACATGGTACCTGTTACCAATAAATACAGCGGCATTTTGGATTTACAGAGGGCCTCTTTCTAGCACATATTAGTAACTGCAAAAATGTGAGGACTTAACTGCCCAAATGGAGATCCTCTATACTGCTCCATCATGTGAACATTGTAGAGATGGGGAAGCTTTGTAAAAGGGTTTACATCAATCAAAATACTACCTGTATATGTCTGTCAAAATTGGGTAAAAGATAAGCAACAAATAGGAAAATCAAAATAACTGTCAAGAGTACAATAGAATGCATCACCATCACTATCATTCAAACACATAACATGAAATAAACTTACTGGCAGTTGCCTATATCTAACAATATAGATTTACACTCACTGCTTATAAAGCATGCTCTTAGCTTGATTCTCTACAATTTGAAAAACAGAAAAAACATTAATAGGATCATTAAATCTGTCGATAGTAACCAATGTAACAAAGACCACCTTAAGGTATATTACTCACACATATATCATTGAGCTCATATCTTCTTGCAAAGTTGTACTATAAAACACCCGGTTCATTTAGATATGCCAGCTTAGTCATGTCATCCACTCCATGCTTTACATCTGGATCTCTTGGGTGAACCTTGAAAATGGAAGTACATAACCACATATAAAACAAACAAAACCTCAGAAGTTAGGCACCATACATATTTTCTCTAGAGAATATGCAAGTGTTGCAAATATGTATTAAGTAAACATGTTTAGGTGTAACAAAAATTAACAAGATCTAAGGATTAAAATCTATGTTTGGATTCACAGGAGAGAGAGGATCAAATGCAAATAGCCAGTAAACTCAAATCTGTATAAAGAAAGGATAATCATAAAACAACTATAGTCTGCTAGAGAGAGAAGCATAACCATCCACAATACTGTGCTTTAGAGCAATAGAAACCAAGAACAAGAGAGCACTGCATTCAGTATGAATGAAAGAGGCTAGACTTCTATCACATAATTTATTCAAATAGGACTACATTTTCCAAGTGAAATAAAAAGACCGAAAATGCTTCAGATGAATGATATCTGCTTTATGATTGTCGTTGATTGTTTCTGTTCAAACTTCAAATCTTATGTACTAGAAGTATTCCAGATGAATACTAACTGCACTAATCATTTCAGTTTATGTGCTTGGTATAGGCAGTTTGTGTGCTTAGCATAGGAAGTATTTAAGAAGTTATTTTATATTTATTTTTGTGAAACTTTGACATGCATCTCATCACTTATCAAACTTGCAGAACCTCCCATAGAGCCAAATTTCAAACCCCTAGATTATGTAGAAGTGCTGGCCCAGATTCATGAAGAACTTGAAGCTTCTTCCAACCATGGAAAGTCGGACCTTTATTTATTGCAATCTCAAGTTTTCAGGGGCCTTGGTGAAGTGAAATTGCTCTAGTGGAGTCTCCAATCTGCTTGGAAACATGCTAGTACTGTTCATGAGAAGCTTGTTTATGTAGCCTGGCTGAAGCATGAGAAATGGGGGGAGGAGATTCTATGGACTAAAGGCAGCAATTCTTGACCTCAAACAGCACTAAAACAAATTTATGTTATGTTTTGTGGGTTAAAACATACATAAATCTCTATTTTTTGGGCCTTTGTCAGCAATAAACCTTATCATTCTAGAACTGGGCACGTTCTGAGATTAAAAGAGATGACAAGGGACAGGTTTGGGCATGCAAATAGCCCAATTCTTCAACTCTGGGCACATATGAGGGTTATTCTAACCTCAATTAGTAGAATACAATCCTAAAAGGTAATTTTGTGCATAAAAGCTATCTTGATATTCAGTTTTGGAGATATGATAGAGGTGAAACTCGACATAATAAGTAAGAGCAATAAGAAAATCTCAAAGCTAGGACAATTTGATGGTAAAAGAAGCAGTTCTCGTCCATATTGATACCACTCTGATACTATGCTAGATTTTTCAGAGCACATACAAGAGAAGATGAAGATGGCACCAAAAATTGTGTGATTTTTATTTCAAATAAATACATATTTATATACAAATTCTATCCTAAAAGTGGACAGCTTTTTCAATGGCATCACAGTTCAGCAGTGAAGATGGTGGAATGAGTGATCATTTGCTAAGGTTCAATTTCCCTGAAGACATGAATAAAAAATTAGGGGGAGGTGCAAGTCCTGGGTGAATTTGGGAGATTAGTACCCCTGTTGTGGCAGCTTAGCCGAATGGAAGTGATTGTGATCATTAGTTGATCACTCAAGAGCCCTCTCTCCCAGTCAAGTGAGCTACTTGTGGTGCCCGGGTTGTACTGTCTTCAAACCAGTTGTAACTTGTAATGCTTCATTTAATTTTAAAGGAAATACTTAAAAACAAAGGACAACCGAGAATGGGTATCATCCTAATCCAAAAATGGATTTCCCCATCTAAACTTGTTAAACGCTGCTAAACTTGATCCTTCCTCTAAATATAGAAAAGTAAGCATCCCAGATAAAAATGGAAATTACATCTCGTAACACCCTAAGACAATACAATTTCACTGATCTTACTTTCTTCTTTCTCATTTAGATTTTCTAATTTAGAGCTATCATAATGATGGTTACAATTGAAAGTGAGAGGTAGGATAGCGCAACCCTAAGTTCTGTGCTTAATCAACTCAAACTAGATTAGGAGTTTTACAAAATGTGCTATACAAACAGACAACAGTGAGCCACAGGAACATTTGGACCAGCAGGAGGATGACCAACATTATCATTTGTAGTTTCCTATCTAGGCGCAGGGACAGGAACATCACCAAAGTGGCCCTATCACCTATCATCCCATTTGTTTGTAATTCTCCCTTAATTGGTACTACCTAAGCCACAACGAGAACATGAATGCTTAATAAGTATGGAGTTTTGTTTGACCCATAAGCTTCACTAGCTTGAAAAAATGATTAATTGGTAGATAGCTAAAAAAATGGAGGTAATTTTGTCAAGAGCAGGGGTAGGAGTATTGATGTCATGATGGTGTTTACCACCATAGCCTCTTCTAGATATGGTCCTACGCCTAGACTTTTTGGCAAAACCTTGACGAGGGGATTGTTTTTTTCCTTCCAAGATTTTCTATTTTAAAAATTCTTCTTTGCTAGCTACTAAAAAAATTCAAACTTCTGTTAAAATTGTTGTCTATTTTTCATTCACTTTCATTTCTTTCCAACACAACTCCAGTAGAAATCTCAACCATTCTTTGCAATGCCGCATTTTAGTTTTTACTGGTGTTGTGACTCCAAGGAAATTGGAAGCACATACTTCTAAGACAATTTATGTTTTTCTACCTTTTTTTATTCCATTTTTCTCTGCAAACATTTGAGTTTGTAGTAAATAATGATAGCTCCTATTTCTTTATGGTAGAAAGAATTGCAGACATTTTTTCATCCTTTGGGAGTTAAGAAATAGAAATCCTTCTATCATGAAAATGGGTTGGCTTTAGTGTATTGAATGTCAGTGTACATCACTGATTCAATATATCTTATAAGCAGAAACATTTCATAATTGGTTAAGTTGTCAACAATTTCTTGCATGAGATTTTCAATGATGTTCATGATTTGTAATATGCGATAATTACAACCTTTTTAAGCTTGACAGAACTTTCCAGGAGGAATGCTGAAAACACAGAGAAATCCTGCATGTATCTGTGAAAAGATGCCACATAAATCTGTGAAGTATAGAATGCAATAAGAATATGAGAAAATTTCTCTCAAGTGTGACTCTTTAGCATATTATTGCTTCATTATGTGATGCTTCATCTCGATGGTAACTAATTCCACTAATTCATAAGTTTCGATTCATACATGGAGACAATCTAGAAGTATAGTGAGCAGATGAAGTTGCTTGTTAAAAGGTTGCTTACTGTTATATCTAAAAGCATTGGTCTTCCATCTTCCTATATCTAGGAAATAATTGGAGAACCCTATCAGAATATTACTATCAGCTATTATCCACCATGTTCTCATCTAGAGCTTACTCTGGGTTTGCAAGCACATTCTGACATGGGTGCAATTACACTTCTGACACAAGATGAAGTGGGAGGTATTCAAGTTCTTAAGGATGGGAAATGGATAACTTTGAGCCTTTGTCTGATGCTATTGTTGTGAATTTGGGTGATCAAACTCAAGTAATTTGTATGGATTTCATTCACTTAAGATGACTTTATAATAATAATAATAATCTAATTTTAAGATCAGCCTAACCAGACATCAAATTGATATATAATTCCATATAATAGTAACATTGCTAAACCCCTATTTTTCCTAATTTATTTATAGTAACATTTGATAAACCTTGATAAGAGTTATTTTCCTTGACCACTTCATAGTGCCTTAGTTCCCAACCATTGCCATTGATTTGGTTTTCATGGGATCGCTCCCATTTCATAGAAAAGCAACACCAGGCACTAATGCTATACGTAAACTATACCTGAGAAGGGAAGCAATGCCTGAGAGGTTGAGATGCTTTTGGGAATTGATTTCATTGTGTTTGTAATCTTATAATAAATTGTTGACATTTGACAAGGATCCAAATTTTGCAAGCTACTTTTGATGTGATATTTCAAATTTTCCTTTTTTCATTCACCTTTTCTTACGTTGGGCTACACTTTTGAAGTCTCTGGTTTGGGAGAGAGGAAGCTAAACACATGAAACTTGAAAGGGAAATTTGTGGCAGTAGAAGATAAGCTTCAAGGAATTGTTGAGCACCTAATGATGGTGGAGAACCAACTACAAGAGGTGGATTTACAATTCTCTCCCTCTGCATTATTTACCCAGCATAATTTGTCATTATTCGAGAAGGAAATTACATTTGTTACAAGGCTCTGTTTGTATTGTTACCAAATTTGTGCATTATGTTTTGCAAGTCCTAGTTCCTTCTCAGTTTTATAGCCCAAGTACCATCTGTCCTCTGGTGATTTGTTTACTTTTTTAACTGCCTAGTATTATGCTGATTTTTGTCTTATTTTCCCTTTATTATAGCCCCCCTCTAAAAGAACTACTCCTCAGAAACACTAGCATGAACATGGGTTTAGAGAAGAACGCGGAACAGGAAGGCAACAAGGAAGCTATATGGCAGGTTTTGAAGACCCAAACTATGAGAGTCATGTAAATAGAGAACATCCATAAGACAATGAGAAGATTATATTTTCTATGTATTTCCATAGTTGGTAGAGACCCATTAATTCTAATGATTCTACATAGAGGATTTTGTGGAGAGATAAAACAAAAGTTGTTCCTATGCTCCTATAATTCAGTCAGAGATCAATTAATTCTGCCAATTCTAGAGACAAGTTTTTGTTGACCTAGAGTTTCAATCAGGTTATTGTATGTGTAGAAACTTGGATTTCTTCAAACTGGAATGCCATCCATTCAAATTTTTCCTCCTATTCTCTTTCATGGCATTTGAATACAAAACAAGAAACGAATTGTACAAAATGAGGAAAATAGCCACAATACCTAATTCTTCCTTTTCTTGTCGTTCCTTGGCTTCGACGATTTTCCAAAAGCAATACTCCACTCATTCATGATAAGGATTTGAAGCATTTATAAAGTCTGGATGAACTCGTTGCTCCTCTACCATGGCTGATACAACCCAACAAACCCTACCTCACTTCAAATTATAGAAAAGTCCTGCAAAAAACCCCAATAGCTAAATAATTTTTGTAATTGAAACCACGAATTGGGCTTATACTATGTACTGATTGTAATGTTGAATACCCATTAATTCCTTCTCCAAAAGAATCACTACGACACTAGTGCTTTCCTCTCGAGTAAGAGCCACCCAAAAAAAACTTGTACTGTACGAAGAAATTTACAGATTAGTCCACTCCTTGAGAATATATTCTCAATGAGGAGAGCACAAATCACACATGGAAACATATATATATATATATATAACCTTCAACGAAAAAAACAAAAACAATATATATGTAAGAGCACAAATCACACATGGAAAGACACACACACACACACATATATATAACCTTCAATGAAAAAAACAAAAAAATATATATGTAAGATCTACTTGATAATTGTAGACTTTTAACATTACCCAATGCCTCTCTTCCTTCGTTCAAACCAACATGGAGAGATTTATATGAGGTAACCGAGATGTATTGGGAAAAATCGATTTTAATCCCAAGATTTATTAAACATTTATGGGATTAAAAAGAAATGGATTTCAAGTTAGGAGTTTATTAAATATTTAGAAGATCAAATAATTAAATAAAAAATGTATGAAAGTTAAATAGTTTTTTTATTTGTTTTTATTTGTAATGATTGAATTTATTTTTATTTTATAAATTGTATTTTCTAATTGATATTATGATGTCGATAGGATTTTTTCTCTGAGGTCAATTTTGAAAAACATTGTACCGCTTTCATCGTCCTTCCAGCAAATACATTTCCGCTGTGTTTCCTTCTCATCTGCTCTGGATTGTCCATTGGTTTTCATGTTGCCCCATGGTTTCTACTCCTTGTTCAGTGGTCTATGCTCTCTACTCGTCGTCCTGCCAGTCTCTGGTTGTTGTCTTGTGCCCGCAATTTATTAAGCCACAATGGTAGGTAAGGACGACGAAACCCACAATATTTTGTTGCCTTGTTGTATAAAGATAATTTCGAACATGCCAAATGTTGAGATATTGTAACTTCAAAGAATATTATATTTGTACTTTATTATTCCGGAGATGATTCATTCCTCCGTGAAGATCTTATTGTATATCCGGAGATGTTTATTCCTTCGTCGGAATGTGGTAACTTGGGTTATTAGACTTCCCTAGTGGGGGTCGACCCTGTATGTGTTATGTGGGTCAAAGGGTTATTAGACCACCCTAGAGGGGTCGGCCCAGTCAGTTATAATGGGGTATTTAACCTAATGGTTAAATACGAGCCTACATGTACTTGTGTAAAATACATATCAGAGTAGTGTATAAATAGAGGAGGTGTGTTCCTCATTATACACATTCACTCACTTGAGGATAGCGCACTTGTGGAGGAGAGGTCTGCTATTGTGGAGGAGGAGATCATGTCTCAGGGTTTCATCTTTGTATATTGCTGGTCATCTATATTGAGGAAGCTTTGCTGGGTTTTCTACCCCATGAGGGTTTCCCAGGATAAATCTCTGTCTCTTGTGTTTATGCTGTGCTTGTTGTTTCTTCAGTGATCCTGTATATGCTATTATTGTGAAATGGAATGTAATGCTGCTATTTTCTGTCTTAGCATCTTGAATTTTAACATGGTATCAGAGCTAACCTGAAGGAAGACAAGGTATGGCACTAAAGACACTTGCTTTACTTACGACAATTTGAAGGTTAGGGTTTTACATAGCAAAAACCAGTCATCGTAGAACGTTCGCTATAAATCCATTTTGGCGAAGTTGTCGGATCTGAAATTGTTACAGGACGAAGCTAAAATCTCCAGGTACCTTGTGTCCAAAGGACAACCTCTAATTCGTTGTACTTTGTGATTTATGATCTGTACAATATAGGGTTTCTGCCTCTTCCAGATCTGAGTCAAAATCAGGTGACCTTGGGAAAAAGGTCATAACTTGGGCTAGGAAGCTCCAAATGAAATTTCGTGAAAAGTGACAGGTAGTACACAGACTGTACTATCTCAGAAAACTTTTGTAGGGGCCGAAGTTGAACCAGTGACACGTGGCACGCCGTACAAGTTCGCTCACCTGTATTATCCCATAAACAGGTCATGTTGCGACACTTGGAATAACTCTCTCTCAGAGAATCCAATTGAGGTCAGACCTATCAGGATGGAAAGATAACAGGCCGAGATATCTCAGAAAACGTTTTCAGAGGCCGAAGGTCAAACAGTGACACGTGGCATGCCGTACAAGTTCGCTCTCCTGTATTTTCCCAAAACAGGTCACGTTGCGACATTTGGTATAACTCTCTCTCAGAAAATCCAAATGAGGTCAGACCTGTCAGGATGGAAAGCTAACAGGTCAGGCTATCTCAAAAAACTTTTTTAGACCCCGTGGATCAAAAATTTCGGAGTTACACCAGAAACAATCAGGTACATATTTCTATCAAAACAGAATTATTTTTTGGTACCTTCATTCATGGCTTCCGGAATTTAGGGCTTTGAAGAAAGTTGAAATTTTTGTAATCGGAGACCACGGCTGGATGCTACTCATCAAAATAGAAATTTAGAGACCAAGATCAGAATTTTTGGTTGGGCAGAAGGCTGGGCTTGATTAGACCCTAGTTCGGGACTTTGATCAGAAAAGTGGAAAATCAGGGCTTCTGTAAAAATGGGAATTTTTGAAATCTGTGACCACGGCTAGAAGCTCCTCAGAAAAATAGAAGCTTAGAGCTTTGGATCAAACCTTTTGATGGGGAAAAAGAGTGGGCTTCATCAAACCCCAGTTCAGGGTCACGTCCAGTGAATCCGAAAGTTTCAAAGGCAAAATTAAGGAGTAAAACTTTGCAGTTTTCAAATTCTGAATATACCAGTTTGATCAGCTCATCAAGGCGCATATTTCTATCCTTTCAGAAGTTTGAAATTCAAAGTTTGAATTTTTTTTGGTTTCTCTGACAAACCCATATCCAGCTCCAGGTCCAGTTCTTGCAAATCAAGTGGATTGGGTTAATCCTAGAAGAAGATGGATTGGTCACCTACATAAGTGAAGAAGTTCCTGTCTCAGAGGGAGATGAGGATAAGGGCTTACATAAGAAGAATACAAGTGATCTCGACAGGTATGACTCATCGAGGTATGTTTCGATATTTGTCCATGATTAAGTTTATGGTATGTTTGTCTTCAGGTTATTACAGTTAGTACAATTTTGATTTTAGATTTGTCGTATAACCTTAACAAAATTATGAATGCATGATAGAAGATATTCATTGGTTAGGGTGTTGACACTTATGATTGTACTAATGCATTATGATGTTGTGTGAGGTTGATGTTGTCTGCTAACAAGATACAGGTACATCGCAAAAGACAAATCAGGTTCCATGACCATGAAAACATGAAGACAAAGACTCATCCATAATCTTTGTTCTACTTACGAGGTATGTTGTACATAACCAAGTAGGTATACTAATCCAGGTATGTTTCCCATGAATCTTACCTTGTGTTAGGATCCCTTATATAAGTATACTTGATATGATTGGTTATGCTTATTCATAAAGTTAGTAATCAAGGGTTTATGCATGATTTAATTAACTAGAAGAGTACTATGATCAAACAAGAATATGCATGAGTAAAAGAAGACTTACTTGAAAACCTGAATACTAATGATCATGACTATACATATTCAAGATTATTTAGAATTAGAATGTTTTGAGAATATACTAATGAATGAATGTTTGTGTATGAGATCATGAGGATGACACTAGTGCACACTTGAGCATGCACAGTGGTACAGAATGAATAGAAGTTCAAAGGACATATAGAAGATCAAGCGGGAGGCAACCACACAAACATAAAAGATAAGTATTTGAGTTGTTATTTGAAATAGTAAATGATATTTCTTGTATGCATATTTGTATTCCTAGAACATATCATGCTGAGTGCAAACATTCATAGAGCATTGAACATTATACTACTAATATGCATATGATTGGTAAGTTGGACAAACATTCCATTGTTGCTTGTCTAGAGTGAAACCTCTTTGCTGACATGCTCAGAGCTGTGCACACTCTCGATAGTATGTTCTGGTAGAGATGGAAGGCATCTAGATAGCCACTGTATGCATACAGGATATGGAAAAGTGTTGTGCCAAAGTATTGGTCAAGATAGTTGCATAACTATATAAATGATATCTGTATGCATAATAGGTTATCATGATTTCATGATTATGAAGGATTACTAATCATGTACTTAATTTTGTTTTGTAGGAAAGATCATGAAGAATAATGAACACCGAACAAGTGATGGATGTTCAACAAGAAGATTTACAAATCAAACAAAATATAGAAGGCTTGTGGCTAGAAGATTCTCTTAGAAAGAGGAAGAGAATCATGATGAGATGTTTGCTCCAAGTGGCTAGATAAGACCATTCTCTTAATGGTGCAATTAAAGAAGAAGTGTGAATCAGGTTCTGTATGGGTTCCCAGGATCGATAGTATATTGATGAGAATACATGTGGGGATTGTATCATCCTTGAACACTTGTTCTAAAGTGAGCCGTAGACAGGTGTCTCCGAGAAAGAAAAGGGATTGGATCATCCCTGGACTTTCAGTCCTAAAGAGAGCCGTAGACGTAAGGTCTCCGAGAATGAAGTCCTTAGTGGACAGTTAAGGGGATTGGATCATCCCTGGACTTTCAGTCCTAAAGAGAGCCGTAGACGTGAGGTCTCCGAGAATGAAGTCCTTAGTGGACAGTTGAAGGGATTGGATCATCCCTGGACTTTCAGTCCTAAAGAGAGCCGTAGACGTGAGGTCTCCGAGAATGAAGTCCTTAGTGGACAGTTGAGGGGATTGGATCATCCCTGGACTTTCAGTCCTAAAGAGAGCCGTAGACGTAAGGTCTCCGAGAAGTGGGGATTGTATCATCCCCGGACCTTGGTCCCTGAATTGATCCGTAGACGTATGGTCTTCGAGAATAAAGTGATGGGGATTGCATCATCCCGGAACCACTAGTTCAAAATGTACGTGAGGACTGCATCGTCCATGAACTGGGTTCAAAATGTACGTGAGGACTGCATCGTCCATGAACTGGGTTCAAAATGTACGTGAGGACTGCATCGTCCATGAACTGGGTTCAAAATGTACGTGAGGACTGCATCGTCCATGAACTGGGTTCAAAATGTACGTGAGGACTGCATCGTCCATGAACTGGGTTCAAAATGTACGTGAGGACTGCATCGTCCATGAACTGGGTTCAAAATGTACGTGAGGACTGCATCGTCCATGAACTGGGTTCAAAATGTACGTGAGGACTGCATCGTCCATGAACTGGGTTCAAAATGTACGTGAGGACTGCATCATCCATGAACTGGGTTCAAAATGTACGTGAGGACTGCATCGTCCATGAACTGGGTTCAAAATGTACGTGAGGACTGCATCGTCCATGAACTGGGTTCAAAATGTACGTGAGGACTGCATCGTCCATGAACTGGGTTCAAAATGTACGTGAGGACTGCATCGTCCATGAACTGGGTTCAAAATGTACGTGAGGACTGCATCGTCCATGAACTGGGTTCAAAATGTACGTGAGGACTGCATCGTCCATGAACTGGGTTCAAAATGTACGTGAGGACTGCATCGTCCATGAACTGGGTTCAAAAATGTACGTGATGGGATTGCATCGTCCCTAAACATGGTGAGGTGTCTTAAAGTGATAAGGACTAATCATCCTGTCAGTAGATTGGGATTGCATCATCCCTAGACATGGTGAGGTGTCTTAAAGTGATAAGGACTAATCATCCTGTAAGTAGATTGGGATTGCATCGTCCCTAGACATGGTGAGGTGTCTTAAAGTGATAAGGACTAATCATCCTGTAAGTATATTGGGATTGCATCATCCCTAGACATGGTGAGGTGTCTTAAAGTGATAAGGACTAATCATCCTGTAAGTAGATTGGGATTGCATCGTCCCTAGACATGGTGAGGTGTCTTAAAGTGATAAGGACTAATCATCCTGTAAGTAGATTGGGATTGAATCATCCCTAGACATGGTGAGGTGTCTTAAAGTGATAAGGACTAATCATCTTGTAAGTAGATTGGGATTGCATCGTCCCTAGACATGGTAATGTGTCTTAAAGTGATAAGGACTAATCATCCTGTAAGTTGATTCGGGATTGCATCATCCTTAGACATGGTGAGGTGTCTTAAAAGGATAAGGATTGATCATCCTGTAAGTTGATCTGGATTGCATCATCCATAGACATGAGAGATGTCTTAAATTGAGAGGGATTGATCATCCCATAAGTGGATCGGGATTGTATCATCCTTGGACCTATGTCCTAAAGTGAGAGGGATTGACCATCCCGTAATTGGATCATGTGTGTTGCAGGGTATGCTGCTGTTGTGTATACTTGTATCAGTGTGGATACTTGTATTGATAGATGTATTAGTGAGAATACATGCTTTTGATGATAGATGTATTAGTGAGAATACATGCTTTTGATGATAGATGTATTAGTGAGAATACATGCTTTTGATGATAGATGTATTAGTGAGAATACATGCTTTTGATGATATATGTATTAGTAAGAATACATGTTTTGATGATAGATGTATTGGTGAGAATACATACTTTTGATGATACATGTATTGATTAATGTACTTGTATGGTTGAGGATACTTATGTTGTAGATCGACATGATCGTGTGATGATGATGCTGATGATCGTGAGATGACGATGTTGATGATCGTATGATGACGATGCTGATGATCGTGAGATGACGATGCTGATGATCGTGTGATGACGATGCTGATGATCGTGAGATGACGATGTTGATGATCGTGTGATGACGATGTTGATGATAGTGAGATGACGATGTTGTTGATCATGTGATGACGATGCTGATGATCGTGTGATGGCGATGCTGACAATCGTGAGGATTCAGATATTGATGTTGTTGTAGCTGTTTGAGTGCTGCAGAAGATAAAGACTCAGTACTGAAGATGTTGATGTTCCAGTATTGAAGATATTCCAGTAACTGGTTGAGTTACTGATGATGTTGAGAAAGCTTCCAATGATTTATAGATGTATCATGTATGATGTTGATGACTCCTTGCTCGTGCAGATGCTGTTATAATATCCTTCTCGTTAAGGGGGAGTGTTGAGATATTGTAACTTCAAAGAATATTATATTTGTACTTTATTATTCCGGAGATGATTCATTCCTCCGTGAAGATCTTATTGTATATCCGGAGATGTTTATTCCTCCGTCGGAATGTGGTAACTTGGGTTATTAGACTTCCCTAGTGGGGGTCGACCCTGTATGTGTTATGTGGGTCAAAGGGTTATTAGACCACCCTAGAGGGGTCGGCCCAGTCAGTTATAATGGGGTATTTAACCTAATGGTTAAATACGAGCCTACATGTACTTGTGTAAAATACATATCAGAGTAGTGTATAAATAGAGGAGGTGTGTTCCTCATTATACACATTCACTCACTTGAGGATAGCGCACTTGTGGAGGAGAGGTCTGCTATTGTGGAGGAGGAGATCATGTCTCAGGGTTTCATCTTTGTATATTGCTGGTCATCTATATTGAGGAAGCTTTGCTGGGTTTTCTACCCCATGAGGGTTTCCCAGGATAAATCTCTGTCTCTTGTGTTTATGCTGTGCTTGTTGTTTCTTCAGTGATCCTGTATATGCTATTATTGTGAAATGGAATGTAATGCTGCTATTTTCTGTCTTAGCATCTTGAATTTTAACACCAAACCCCTTAAGCTTGTAAGGCATGAACATGTGGTCGATGTAGTTGAAACCTCAATTGATCATGCTTCATTTGTTTCAACACATGTTGGATAAAAGAGGGTATTCTTCCACACTTGTCACTTCATCTGTTTCAGCACCTGCCAAATAGATTTCATTTACAGATGGTAAATCGGCAGCTACAAATTTCATTGGTGAAGGTCGGTAAGCTGATCTCCTCAAGTAGGTGTCAAAAAACGTTATTCTCCTTTTCTTTATTTACTATGATACAACCTAAAACAATGGATCACCGTCTTTCCCTGGCGATCTTCTTCCATGTAGTAAGGTGATCCTAATAGCCACTTTCATTAATTATTTTTGCATCTAATTTTATTTTAAATGTAGTTATTAATGTAAGTGGTGCAAATCTACATATAAAGGTTGTTAATGTAAGCAGTGCAAATCTATTTCATGCATTAATGCTGAGTTGAGACACATGATGAGGTCTAAGGGGGTCTCTGAATCCATCTGCAGTGTTAGAATTTAGTAAATTGTACAAATTCATTGTCAAAATTGTAATTTTCCATTGTTAGAGTGACACAACTAAAAATGACCAAATAAATGACCAGTTGTTATGTGGTCAGTTTTAGTTTAGTTCTTATCTTGTGACCAACTTCGTCATTTATCTTGGTCATTTTTAGTTTCATTCTTATCCCGTGACCAAATTGCTCATTTATCTTGGTCATTTTTAGCTAGCTCACTTAACATTTCTCAATTTTGGTCATTTTCAAAAAACTGTGGTGACCAAAATTTTTGGTCGCCTAGTCACTTATCTCTCATTTTGTACTAGTGTAACTATAAAACAAAGAACTTAAAGCAAAACTACAAATGACTAAGTGAATTCAACAACTATTCATACATTCAATTAATATTTCAAGACTACACTAAAATACCTAATTCCATTCTCCTTGGGGATTCTGAGGAAGTGTATCAAATGTAATAGGAATGGGAGCGAATGTATCAAAGTGACTTTCAAACATGACAAGGAAACAAAATGGAAGCAAATACAGTTTAACTTCTACAAATAAATGCAAACTAAAGATTGTCCAACTGTTAGATTTTGAGCATTAATTCAATATGATCTAGGATCTTATTTGAGAGAATAACATGTACAGCATATCAATCACAAGAGACAATAGACACAAAGTTTCCTTGGGGAAAACCAAGAAGGTGAAAAACCCCACAACTTCCTTAGAGATAGAAAGAGCAATGATATAAAACCCAAGTACAAGAGATAGTCTCCTAGCAACTTCTCCTCCTCCACTAGTGCGCATCACTCAAGTGACAGAATAGATGAGTAAGTGAATGATCAAATAGAGTGACACACTCACTCTATTTATACACTGACTTGACTTGCCTAATAACCTAATAGGGCCGACTTCTCTATGAGATCCTAATAACCCATGGTGACTCAACTTAGGTCCGACCCCTGTTAAATTTTCAGAATTTATTTCAATCTGATCTAGGATCTTGTCACGTCCCCATTTTGACCCCCTTTTTCACTAAAGCGTAAATGATGTAATTATTGTAACTTAATCATGGTGAGGAGCTCAAGGCCAAGGCCCCGCCATTGATTTGTCGTTTTATGTACCGAAAATTAAGAGATAGATTCCTATGGTTCTTGTGCTAGAAGGGCACGATGTAAATAAGACATCATGTAAATACAAATTTAATGAAAAAGAACCCACAACCGGCTACGCAATGCAACAAAGAGATGGGGGCATGATCTTTACAAGGAATAGGGAGGGGAATTATTCAAACCCTTGAACCAATGGTATTAATCCATGTGTCAATGGGGAAACCCATAAACCACCAACTACCCATTTTGTCTCATGCACCCAATCATTTACTTCTTCCAAAGATTGGTTGAGACAATAAATGCCTTGGGATGGGAGAGGTATGGCTGTCAATTTTCGTGCATGGGCAAGCCATCAACTTGGAAAATCGTGTTTTTGCTTGTGGGGCAAGAAAACCCCCACGAAATTGGCCCAAAGCCATTGTTCACCCATGGCCATTCTTCCTCTTACGCAGTCTGAGCTCCCTGAAGTTTATCCTCACGTTTTTGGCCATAACCCTGCGTTTTTCCATGCCCAGAAACTCGTTTTGGTATTTTGGAGCAGCTGGGGAAGGAGGGATGCGATTTTGGACTGAGGGAGAGGTCGTTTTTACCCTTGGGGCGTTTTTCTGAAATGGGTTGCTCTCCTAGTCGATTTTCCTAGTTACAAATTCGTTGGGAGTCTACCCACGTTTTTCTGGAACTGGTAGAAACCCACTGTTGGAAACTTCACTGTATAGGCATTTTTCTCATGCCCAATTCTTATGCTTTTGATGATGCATGCATCCATCTCTTAACAGCCTGAGAAACCCAATTGCTGATTGGCTTGGCTGATTTTGATATACCTTTTGCTATGTGAGAGCCTGTTTTCCCCTTTTCCTTGTGGAGATCATGCCCAGCTCGGGGGTGGCAGTGGTGCTGAGAGATTTAGAGCACACTAGCCTACGGTTGGGTGGAACGTTGCAGAAGCGTAGCTGGTTGTTGGGACTACTTTCGCATAAGATAAGTATTCTCTTGTATTAAATTGAAACTACCATTTGATGAATATTATGAATGTATGTGGATGGGTTAAATGAATTTACTCCCGTTGTGTATTCAAAGGTTTATTCAATTGCATATGTCTATCTTCTTCTTAAATTGAATGTTTAATGACTGATTTATGGGGCTAGATGCCCGGTTTAACCTCACGATCCTCTCCATCTAGCTGGTAGGATGGGAGGGGACGTGACAAAATGGTATCAGAGCTGCGTTGCAGCATTGGGCCTCTATGGGCCAAACCTGATAGCAATTACAGGGGGGAAATTTCAAAATTTTCTTAAGTTTGTTTCTGGAAAGTTTTTGTTTAAGTCAGTTTGCGGAAGTCGTTCCGAAACTGCGGAAAGGTTCCGCGAACCTTCCCGCAATTGCGGAAGAGTTCGGTGAACCTTCCCGCAATTGCGAAAGGATTCCGTGAACCGCTCCGAAACAGCGGAGAAAAACTTTTTTAAGTGAAAAATTTTCTAAGTCCCGACGTCGAACGGAAACTTTTTCGGAAGGAATTCTCTTCCGAAATTGCGGAAGGAATTCTCTTCTGAAATTTCGGAAGGATTCTGCGAATCGTTCCGCAACGCGGAAGAGTTCGGCGAGTTGTTCCGCAACTGCGGAAGACTTCGGTGAATCGTTCCGCAACTGCGGAAGACTTCGCCGAATCGTTCCGCCATTGCGGAAGACTTCGGTGAATCGTTCCGAGATTTCGGAAGCATTCCGCAAGGCGTTCTGAAAAAAAAAAATCTTTTCGCAAATTGCCCAAAACCCCCCGGAAACATTCCGCGCAACGGCGGAAGCATTCCGCGAACGGCTCCGAAGCTGTGGAAGCCTTCGCCGAATGGCTCCGCAATTGCGCGAGTGTTCGACGATTCGCCCCGCCATTGCGGAAGCGTTCGGCGAACTGCTCCGCAATTGCGGAAGCGATCGGCGAACTGCTCTGCAATTGCGGAAGCCGTCGCCGAACCGCGTCGCGCGGAAGCCGGTGGCGAACCGCCCCGCAATTGCGGAAGGGTTCCGCCAAACGCCCCACAATTGCGGATGGCTTCAGCCAACCGGCCCGCAGTTGCGGAAGCCTATAGTGAAGCGCCCCGCAATGGAGGCAAGCCGGGAACCGCTCATTGCGGAAGCTTTCAGCCTGCCGCCCCACAGTTGCGGGAGCATACCGTGAACCGCCCCGCAGTTGCGGGAGCAATCAGCCAACCGCCATCGCAGCAGGATTCAGCGAACTGCCCGTTGCGGCAGGGTTTCGCGAACTGTTTCCTAAAAAAAAAAAAAAAAAAAAAAAAAACGAGGGGAACCCCCTTTTGTTTTCTCCTCGTATGTTGTTGGTTGTAATAGAATTATATGATTGTCAACGTAATGTTTTCCCACGTGCATGAAGTACTTTGTAAATTCTGAGAATGTAATGCAGCTGTGTAAAATATGCAGAATAGGAGTGAAAGTTGTCATTTTTGAAGAGATGCAGTTTCCGCACCTGATGTCGGAATGGAGCATGGAGACAAACATTGGAAAGCTTGTCCAGCAGGGAACAATGATGCAGGACCAGATTTTGAATGAGGTCTACATATATCGTAGATATTTAGTGCAGAAGAGTGCCAGCGACTGTTTTGATAAACAAATCTTGCTGTCGATATGGGTAATTTCCACAATTGCATGATATGGAAGGGGAATTCCATGTTGCAATGAGGGATCGAAAAGGGAAGAATTCTTTAAACCCCTGCTTGTTATCATACTTATAATTATGAAATTGTCATATGGCATAAAAATGTTAAAAATGTAAAGGATTACATAGATTTATATGCACTAGATGGCATCTTAACAAACCTTGCATAATGCATATAGAAATGCTTGTGCATAAATGGGATATTGCATATTGGTAGAATAATGAAGTATGCATATGCAATGAACCACTAATGGAGAATATCGTGGTTGATAATCACTATTGATGTTGGTATTGGTGTAGGACCAAAGATAACAAAGAGCATGGCTAAATATGTTGAGGATGATGTTGCATAAAGCCAACAACCTTATGCAGAAAGGATGGTGCAACGAGTCTAGGATCATAAAGTTGGAAAAGGACTGAGCAGCCTTGGTAAGAGGCCAACTGATCAGGTAACTTCAGACGATGTTAATGGTAACCATATAGGTAATGGTTATTGGTGCCAAATTGCATGAATGTTGAAAAAAGGATTTGGTAAGATCCCTTCAACTATGTCTGAGTTATGTTGAGACAGTTTGCATATGATATTAAATACCGCTTGGGGCTGTTAACCTACCAAGCTTGGTGAGGTGTGATTAAGTGAAGAGAATGATCCTTACTCCCTATGACCGTTTAGAAATCTCAAAGCATTCATATGAATTTGTATCATGCCATGTGTATGATTGTTATGTGCTTGATAACCAAAGCAAGTGAGGACTGGTGGTCCTGATTATGGAAATGCAAGATATATGAGATAGTCATGTTTCGATCATAATATGCTTGAACGCATAGTACTCATGAAACAATGCAAAGTAGCATTGAGTAGATGTGCATTAAGAGATTTTATAAATCTTGTGATGCATTGTATGAATGCATAGGGATGATACATATGTCGTTGCAAAATAAATAATGAATGAAATGATAAATTGATGATAATTCTAGGACCATTTCATGGGCTGTTATGAATGCAGAATAGTAAGTGCAGGAAGATCCCTATCATGATCGATGGGCTTCTAGAATGCTCTGTGAAAGGACAGGGTTGTATGAATGATATGACTGTGAAATTTGATCTAGAGCTTATGAGAAGGAATCTCATGGTTGAGAGCTCTAAGTTATGTTAGTAAGAACAGTTGTAAATCTCAAATTGGTAAATATTTCGGATTTGAAATTTTGCTAATAATTGCTAATGACTGTTTGGCTTATACAAAAATGTGTCAGGAGGACATGCTGTAAGTAGATGCTCATGTAGGGCAGCAAGCATAAGACCATAACGGGCAGAGTGGTGTCCCTTACAGGAGCCAAACAATATGAGGATAGCCTCATGGATAAGAAAACTAATTTCTGTAGGAGACAGAATTGTAAATTCATATTGAATTTATTTATGAATGCTATTGATTGGTTATGGAACAATCGTATTTGAAGCTATTGATTGCTTATTGCTAAATTTTGCTGACAGTTTGGCTATTTGATAAAGTGTGCCAGGATGACACATTGCAAGAAGATCATGTGTGATGGCCTGCATAAGCCAAACCAGATGGGAAAGACCCCATGCTTGGAAATGGGTTTCGGGTGAAACGCCATTGATAATGTCTCAGCCAAACCGCATGTCGATAAACCATGAAAGTGAGATGGTAAAGCTATGTCCAGAAGGCATGCGAGACACATTTGCAAAATGAATGAGTATTCTGTGACCCTAGAGAAGAACATGCATGTCTAAATTATTAGGGTTAATACGCATAGCATGCTCTATCTTATTTATATCATTGCAGATTGCTTGAGTATGATTAGGGCCTACATGGCGCACATTGGAAAGGGGGTGCACACCTTTTCTAGTGCTGGGTCATGGTAGGGATTTCAATATTGACTACACCCTAAGGGAATGGACGCATTCCTGGTGTTTCAATACTTGATAGGGAATGATATGAAATATGATTATGATTTTTGAGCAACAATACTGATGAGTCTGCTTATCCTTCTTGTGCTATCAGCTTACACAGATGCAATTTGGTGTTGCACGTAAGAGGCAAAGTGAAGAAAGGGTGCTCAAAGAGGACTGTATGGGCAGTGGTAACCTTTCTACGCTCACACCAAAGGACACTAGAAGGGATGGATAGGCCCGGGGAGCTGTGTGGCAGAAAAGGGGTATCATCCTTGTGTAGTGTGAGTGGGTATTGTGGGGCCATGCTAGCCTGCAGTCAAGTGAGTCACCTATGGAGTTCCTGGAGGGAACCGCTGGTTGCACAAGAGAAGGAGCCACGTAATCATATTATGTTGTTCATATTGCATGATAAACCCAGTCAGTGTACTGGCTTGGCATGTTGTTAAATTAATGCCTGATAAACCTAGTCGGTGTACTGGCTTGGCATGTTGTTAAATTAATGCCTGACAAACCCAGTCGGTGTACTGGCTTGGCATTGGTGATTTGCATGTTGTGGAGGTATTGATGAAGGGTGTTATTTCCTGACAAACCCAGTCGGAGAACTGGCTTGGAAATGGTTACTGTATGCTTGATAAACCCAGTCAGCGTACTGGCTTAGCATACTAATTTTGAAATGCTTGATAAACCCAGTCGGCGTACTGGCTTAGCATACTGATTTTGAAAAGCTTGATAAACCCAGTCAGTGTACTGGCTTAGCATACCAATTTTGAAATGCTTGATAAACCCAGTCAGCATACTAGCTTAGCATACTGATTTTGAAATGCTTGATAAACCCAGTCAGCGTACTGGCTTAGCATACTGATTTTTAAATGCTTGATAAACCCAGTCGGCGTACTGGCTTAGCATATGGATTTTGAAATGCTTGATAAACCCAATCAGCGTACTGGCTTAGCATACTGATTTTGAAATGCTTGATAAACCCAGTCGGCGTAATGGCTTAGCATACTGATTCTGAAATGCTTGATAAACCCACTCGGCGTACTGGCTTAGCATACTGATTTTGAAATGCTTGATAAACCCAGTCGGTGTACTGGCTTAGCATACTGATTTTGAAATGCTTGATAAACCCAGTCGGCGTACTGGCTTAGCATACTGATTTTAGGGATGCCTGATAAACCCAGTCGGCGTACTGGCTTGGCATTGCCTATTCGGATGATGTTGTGGAGCAGCATGTGTGCTGGCCAAGCATCCACCCCACAGGTGATCTAAGGCTTGTAAAGCAGAGAAGGAAACCTGTGGAGTAGCGAGGAAATGCCCAATACAGATAAGTATTCAATTTCATTTATTTCTTATTTGAAAAACTGAAAGTTTCAAGCATAAATATTGCAACAGTGAGCTGATGCATTATTGTTTCTCTGTTGGAAACCTTGGTCAATGCAGGAAGCAGGGACCCTGAAAGAACTGAAAGCTGCTTGGTAAATCTAGAAAGTGGCTAGTTGAGCATTGATTAATTGATGTTGAGAAGTAGCGTGCGTGCTATCCCAACATTCGTTATTGTACCCATAGGAGATCCAAGGCCTATAGAGCAAAGAAGGGTCCTATGGAATAAAGCGAAGACATCCAACGCAGTTATTGTTGGAAGCAAGAACCTTGAAGCATCTTAAGGATGCCTGTGGACATGTAACCACCCTAAAGAGCTCAGCATGAGCAGTAATGAAAGATGGGGCTAGTGGAGCTGTGTGAGTCCTAGCGGCCAAGAGTTAGACCAACCAAGTGGAGGAACTCCATGGTTGAGAGGTCTAGAATAAACCATAGACACTACGTGTCCTAGCCAAAAGAGAAGGTCAAGCATTCATGTTGAAGTGAAAGAGGACAGGAGCAGGAAAACCACAGTGGTGGTGTGGGTCCCAGAATGGAACAAGACTAAGAGGAGAAACTCTTACTGCTCTCTCTCTTTCCCTTTTTATTGATGCAATTATAAAATTAGAAAAATGTTGAATGCATGCATGACTGAAAGTAAAAGTGTGTTTATTTGATTAAAGTGAATTGTGAATGCTAAGTAATGAATTCCCTGTGAATGGATAAACATGAAGGAATTCATGTGTATGTTGGGCAAACATAAAAAGTGTGGGAGTCTCATGAATAAAGCATGGACTATCCATGTCAACTGGGGAAAAACCATTGACTGATTTTTAATGTTTTGGGTTATGCTTGACCTAACGAGAATTGTAATGATGAATTTCACAGGTGAAATTGAATCAATTGGTTGCAGTCGGTACAGGTAGGTGTGCTAGTGAGTAAAGTGTGATCAGTTGTTTCCATTGACCATGGCGGTAGACCAAGGGCTATTAGGATTGGCTGGAAGTCTTCTTCAAACAATTGCCAAGACCCAAGAAAATCTTGGAGAGATGCTCAAGATGCAAAAGCAGCAGAACAAGATGAACCACAAGGTCTTGCAGGACTCTATTCGTCTGCAGAAAGAGGTAAAAAGCATTATGAAAGTAATCAGCAAGGGAAAGAAAAGTGTATCAGTGAAGAAGCATTCATCCAATCGTCCGATTAAGAAACGCCCCAGGTGGGAAGACTCAAAGGAAGTTGAGCAGATAAAGATGAAGCAACCCGTGAAGTGTTGGAATTGTGAGGGGGATCATTACCTCCGCAACTGCCCAACAAGAGAACCTCAAGAGGGTAGCATCCATAAGGTTTTCAGACTTATGGATGAGCTAGAAGATCCGAATCAGCAGGAGCAGCTCGTGAAGATCAGAGGACTTGGTCCTGAAAGTTCAATGTAAAGAACAGAATGCAGGGAAGATCTGCAAAGTTTTTGTGAACTTTGGACATATGTAAGTGGGTATTTATTTTCCAAATTGTTGGAACACCGAGGACGGTGTTATTCCAAGGGGAGGGGTATGTCACGTCCCCATTTTGACCCCCTTTTTCACTAAAGCGTAAATGATGTAATTATTGTAACTTAATCATGGTGAGGAGCTCAAGGCCAAGGCCCCGCCATTGATTTGTCGTTTTATGTACCGAAAATTAAGAGATAGATTCCTATGGTTCTTGTGCTAGAAGGGCACGATGTAAATAAGACATCATGTAAATATGAATTTAATGAAAAAGAACCCACAACCGGCTACGCAATGCAACAAAGAGATGGGGGCATGATCTTTACAAGGAATAGGGAGGGGAATTATTCAAACCCTTGAACCAATGGTATTAATCCATGTGTCAATGGGGAAACCCATAAACCACCAACTACCCATTTTGTCTCATGCACCCAATCATTTACTTCTTCCAAAGATTGGTTGAGACAATAAATGCCTTGGGATGGGAGAGGTATGGCTGTCAATTTTCGTGCATGGGAAAGCCATCAACTTGGAAAATCGTGTTTTTGCTTGTGGGGCAAGAAAACCCCCATGAAATTGGCCCAAAGCCATTCTTCACCCATGGCCATTCTTCCTCTCACGCAGTCTGAGCTCCCTGAAGTTTATCCTCACGTTTTTGGCCATAACCCTGCATTTTTCCATGCCCAGAAACTCGTTTTGGTATTTTGGAGCAGCTGGGGAAGGAGGGATGCGATTTTGGACTGAGGGAGAGGTCGTTTTTTCCCTTAGGGCGTTTTTCTGAAATGGGTTGCTCTCCTAGTCGATTTTCCTAGTTACAAATTCGTTGGGAGTCTACCCACGTTTTTCTGGAACTGGTAGAAACCCACTGTTGGAAACTTCACTGTATAGGCATTTTTCTCATGCCCAACACTTATGCTTTTGATGATGCATGCATCCATCTCTTAACAGCCTGAGAAACCCAATTGCTGATTGGCTTGGCTGATTTTGATATACCTTTGGCTATGTGAGAGCCTGTTTTCCCCTTTTCCTTGTGGAGATCATGCCCAGCTCGGGGGTGGCAGTGGTGCTGAGAGATTTAGAGCACACTAGCCTACGGTTGGGTGGAAGCGTAGCTGGTTGTTGGGACTACTTTCGCATAAGATAAGTATTCTCTTGTATTAAATTGAAACTACCATTTGATGAATATTATGAATGTATTTGGATGGGTTAAATGAATTTACTCCCGCTATGTATTCAAAGGTTTATTCAATTGCATATGTTTATCTTCTTCTTAAATTGAATGTTTAATGACTGATTTATGGGGCTAGATGCCCGGTTTAACCTCACGATCCTCTCCATCTAGCTGGTAGGATGGGAGGGGACGTGACAGATCTTAACTAAGAGAACAACATGTACAACATATCTACAGCATATCAATTATGGACACAATAATGCAAGCACACAAGAGACACAGAGTTTACTTGGGGAAAACCATAAAGGTGAAAAACCCCAATAACTTCCTCATAGATAGATAGAGTAATGATACAACCCAAGCATAAGAGATAGACATCTCCTAGCAGCAGCTTCTCCTCCTCCACAAGTGCGCCACTCTCTCGAGAGTGTGAGATAGAATAGAATGTGTAAAATGAGAGACACTCTCTATTTATACACTAACTTGACTTGACCTTTACTCAGCTAGGTCAGCCTCAACTTAACCACTTAACATAATGCTGACTGGGCCGACACCCAATAGGGTGGTCTAATAACCCTTTGACCCACATGGCCAACCCCCAATAGGGTGGTCTAATAACCCTTCGACCCACATGACTTATACAAGGCCGACCCCAACAAGGTGGTCTAATAACCCATCAAGTATAAGTTACAACACTTACAATATAAATGATGACACTTACATATAGAGGATTAATAACATCTCTATAGGAATAGAAACACTTCCGTATAGAGGAATAATAACATCTCTATAGGAATACAATATAGATATATGTGAAATACATTCCAAAGTTACATATACATCAACACTCCCTCTTAGCTAGGAAGGTATTTCTCGACACAGGTATTCTAGCACAAGTCTTCTTCTCTGGATCATCGTCACTGGATAATCATCATCGAGTCATCATCATCGTCACTGCTGCTGCTATCTCAATCAATCTCTGAATCTACTCATCATAGGAAGTTCCTACAGAGCCTGTCCTTTTTCATACTGGATGTAGGCCCACCAGCTGTAGGTCTTCATCATCACTGGCCATACTGTGGAATCCTCAGGACTTATTATGTGCATCACAAAATTTGGTTGCAGCATCCCAGGCTATTATGAGCACACAGCTCTACCTGTCAGATCTCCCAGGAGCACATTACATGTGACCCATCAGAAAACTTGGCTGAAGCATCCCAGGCTGTTACGAGCACACAGCTCTACCTGTCGGATCTCCTAGGAGCACATTACATGTGATCTCACCACAAAACCTGGATGAAGCATCCCAGGCTATTACGAGCACACAGCTCTACCTGTCGGATCTCCCAGGAGCACATTACATGTGGTCCACCACAAAACCTGGCTGAAGCATCTGAGGCCTTTTTCATCCTGTCCAGATATCCCAGGATCAAATTACATGTGGTCATGGAAAAACCTAGCTGAAGCATATGAGGCCTTTTTCATCCTGTCCAGATCTCCTAGGAGAAAATTACATGCCATAGGACAAAACCTCGCAAGAGCATCTCAGGATGTTACGGGTACACAACTCCGACCTGAAGATCTCCCAGGGAAAAAATTACATGTCCTCCCAGAGCAATGTCTCGAAAGAGCATCCCAGGCTGTTACGGGTACACAACTCCAACCCATTGGATCTCCCATACATGCTCATCTACACAACCTAATCCATGCCCACAAAGTATCATCCTGATACTCACCATACATCATACTGATGTACACATGATCATCCTGATCATCATCACTACATCGTCCTGATGCATGTAATCTGGAGAAGCTCGTCATCCATGATCATCCTGATCATACAATGCATCCACCTGATGCATACAAGGTATCTACCTAATACATATCATCATATACAATGTATCTACCTGATACATACATAGATACATGATCCACAATGTATCCATTAACATACATGATCTAACTGATCATACAGAGTAGAAACTAGAACAGCATCCTGATGCTCATCATCCAGCGCTTACATCCACAGCCATGTGAAGGATCCTCCTTCCAACATGCTTGGAATGGCTTCAGCAAATGTCTTCATCACTTCTTCCTTGAAGTGCCATCGATCTGAAGAACACCAAGCCTCTCTGTGAAGTACTTGAACTTCACTTTGGCTAGTGGCTTCGTCAGCACATCTGTAATCTGCTCATCCGTCGCAACATAAAGGAGCTTCACTGCTCCTCTCTGCACCATATGCCTAATATAGTGCTATTTTATCTCTATGTGTTTCGACCTGTTGTGGAACACCGGGTTCTCAGACAACTTCACACAACTCTGGTTGTCACAAAAGATACTAGTAGTCTTCAGCGAGAGATCAAATAACTCTGAAAGTAGCTTCCAAAGCTATACTGCCTCACAACTAGCTGAACAAGCTGCAACATACTCTGCCTTAGCTGTACTCAGTGCTACGTAGGATTGCTTCCTGCTAAACCAAGAGATCACACCTGATCCCATACTGAAGAAACTCTCAGATGTGCTCTTCCTAACTGTAGCACTGCCTACCCAATCTGAATCAACATAACCCTGTAGGTTAAACTTTTAATTCGCTTCATACCTGATCCCATAATCAATTGTACCCTTCAGGTACCTCAGAATATGCTTTACAGCAACCAGGCGAACACTCCTTGGATCCATCAGGAATTGGCTCAATGTGTTCACCGCAAAGCAAATATCTGGTCTCGTGTTCGTCAAGTACATCAAGGACCCAATCATCTGATGATACATAGAGACATCAACCGGCTCAGATGAAGCATCACATAGAAGCTTCAAGTTTGATTCCATGGGTGTGGCCATGGCCTTGAGTCCATCATCCCGAACCTCTTTAGGATCTCTACTGCATACTTCCCTTGTCTAAGGAAGATTCCATCTGCACTCTGCCACACCTCCATGCCAAAAACAAATAGTGTATCATCCCCAAGTTCTTCATCTCGAACTTGGCAGCAAGCTTCCGCTGTGTGTCGGCAATCAATCTATCTTCACCTGTAATAAACAGGTCATCCACATACAAAAGTAGTATCGCTGGATTTCCTTCCTCAACCTTGTAGTAAAGGTTGGAATCCGCTTTACTCTTGGTAAAGCCCAAACTGGATAGAAAGTTGTCTATCCTACCATACCATGTTCTGCACATATGTGACTCCCTGTCATGTGTCTCAAAACCAAGTGGCTGCTACATATACACTTCTTCTTCAACTACACCATTCAAGAAAGCTGTCTTGAAATCCATCTGGTGTATCTTCCACTTCTTCACTGCAGCTAGAGCAAGTACTGATCTAATGGAAGTGTATCTGGCTATAGGAGCAAAAGTCTCTATGCTACCACTTGCAGCATGCTTGATCTTGTAGATCCTCTTGGAAGTCACTATAGACTCCCCTTTAGGTCTTGGGACTACATCCCAAACATCTTCATGATCGACTGGTACTCCTCAATCATGGCATTCTTCCTAGATCCTAGGAACTTCAATATTTTCAATAGATAACTTTGTTGTTGAACGGATGTTGTAGTCCTTCTTTTGTAGGTGATGGTATATGATCTTTCCTATACAACAAGTTAAATTGCATGATTAGAAAACATCTTGTAGTTTTCAGAACACATTCTTACACATAAAGAAATATGTCATACAGTCATGCAATTATTTTAGCCAATTCTTCAATACAACATTTATCTATATCCCATAACTTTCTAGATGACTTCCAATCTCTACCAGAACATTGTTTAGAGTGTGCACAACTCCCAACATGTCAGCAAAGAGGTTTCATTCTAGATAAGTAGCAATGGAATGTTGTACAGTGCCATAGGCCACTTACCCATGTATATTAGTAGTATACTGTTCATCAATGCAACTATTCCAATATGCATAATACACAACCTAATTCTAGGAACATCAGTATATACATTATTGAATAATATTATTTAAACAATAAAATAGGCAAGTAGTTTCAGCAAATCAAAGTGGATTGGGTTAATCCTAGAAGAGAATGGATTGGTCACCTGCATAAGTGAAGAAGTTCCTGTTTTAGAGGGAGATGAGGCTAAGACCTTACATAAGAAGATTACAAGCAATCTCGACAGTTATGACTTATCCAGGTATGTTTCGAGATCTATTCATGATTAAGTTTATGGTATGTTTGTCTTCATTAAGGTTAGTACAATCTTAATTGAATTTAGACTTGTCGTATCAGCTTAATAAGATTATGAAAGCAGATATTCATTGATTAGGGTTTTGACAGTTATGATTGTACTAATGCATTGTGGTGTTGTATGAGGATGATGTTGTCTGCTAATATGAAAGGTACATCTAGAAAGTCAAATCAAGTTCTAGATCAAGAACATATGACCATGGTGACATGAAGACAAAAGACTCATACATAGTCATGGATCACATAGAAGCTCTACTTACAAGGTATGTATAATTAGGTTCCACAATGGTTAACTTATGAGATATGCAGGTCACTAGCACAAGTCATTTAAGAGAACAAGAAGACATCATGTGGGTATGTTAGACATAAGTAGCTAACATATTAATCCAGGTATGTTTTTCCTATATCAAGCTAGAATCCTACCTTGTGATAGAATCTCTTATATAAGTATACCTGGTATGATTGATAATGATTATTGATGAAGTTATAGGTTTGAGTAATCATGGGTTTAGGCATATTATGCTCCTTACTTTGATTGATGATATGACTAACCAGAAAAGTACTTTGGTCAAATAAGAATATGCATGAACAAAAAAAGTATTCCCTGAAACCTTGAATACTAATGCTTATTATCTGTGTTTGAAATGATCATGAATTTACATGTTTAAGATTATTGTGTTTTGATAGTATTAAGATTATACTAATGAATGTATGATTATGTATGAGATCTCGAGGATAACACAATAATGATACTAGTAAGCATGCATAGTGATCATGGATGGATATAAGTTCAAAGGACAGGTAATCCAGGAAGCAAAGATCAAGAGGAAGCACACTCTAGTAGTTCTTGCAAGGAAGCGAATATTGAGAGGGATTCCACCCTACAAACAAACAAGATAAGTATTTGAATTGTCATTTCTTGTATATTTGATTGTTTAGATAATACTGTTCAATGATGTATATAGTAATGTTCCTAGACTTAGGTTTTGTATTATGCATATTAGAATAATTGCATTAATGAACAGTACACTACTAATATGCATGTAATGGGTAAGTGGCCTATGGAATTGTACAACATTCCGTTACTACTTATCTAGAATGAAACCTATTTGCTAACATGCTGGGAGTTGTGCACACTCTTAAACATGTTCTGGTAGAGATTGGAAGGCATCTAGAAAGTCATGGGATATTGATAAATGTTGTATTGAAGCATTGCCTAAAATAATTGCATGACTATATGACATATTTCTTTATGTGTTCTGAAAACTATGAGATGTTTCTAATCATGCAATTTAACTTTTCTTGTAGGAAGATCGCATACCATCACCTACAAAAGAAGGACTACAAAATGTGTTCCAGCAATAAAGCTATCTATTAAATATATTGAAGAATCTGAAGTTCCCAGGATTCGAGATGAATTAATGGAAGGATGTTATGATCCGTCGATCATGAAGAATGATGTTTGGGGTGTAGTCCCAAGACCTGAAGGGAAGTCGGTAGTGACTTCCAAATAGATCTATAAGATCAAGCATGCTGCAGATGGAAGCATAGACAAATACAAAGCGAGATTTGTAGCTCGTGGCCTCTCCCAGAAAGAGGGTATAGACTATGAAGAAACTTTTGCTCCTGTAGCCAGATACACTTCCATCAAATTAGTACTTTCCATGGCTGCAGTGATAAAATGGAAGATACACCAAATAGATGTCAAGACAAATTTCTTGAATGGTGTAGTCGAGGAGGAAGTGTATATGGAGCAGCCACTTGGTTTTGAGACACATGACAGAGAGTCATATGTGTGCAGGTTGAAGAAAGCCTTGTATGGCTTAAAGAAAGCTCCCAAGACTTGGTATGGTAGGACAGACAACTTTATATCCAGTTTGGGCATTGCCAAGAGTAAAACGGATTCCAACCTTTACTACAAGGTTGAGGAAGGCAACCCAGTGATAGTAATTTTGTGTGGATGACCTGTTTGTTACAAGTGAGGATAGATTGACTGCTGACACGAAGAGGAAGCTTGCTGCCGAGTTCGAGATGAAGGACTTGGGGATGATGCACTAATTTCTAGGCATGGAGGTGTGGCAAAGTGCAGATGGGATCTTCCTTGGACAAGGGAAGTATGCAGTAGAGATCCTGAAGAGGTTCGGGATGATGGACTGCAAGGTCATGGCCACACCTATGGCATCGAACCTGGAGCTTTTGTGTGTTGCTTCATCTGAGCTGGTTGATGTCACTATGTATCGTTAGATGATTGGGTACTTGATGTACCTGATGAACACTAGACAAAATATTTTCTTTGCGATGAACACAGTGAGCCAGTTCCTGATAGATCCAAGGAGTGTTCACCCAGTTGCTGTAAAGCATATTCTGAGGTACCTAAAGGAACAATTGATTATGGGCTCAAGTATGATGCGAATCAAAAGTTTAAACTGCAGGGTTATGTTGATTCAGATTGGGCAGGCATTGCTGTAGATAGGAAGAGCACTTCTGGGTGTTGCTTTAGTATGGGATCAGGTGTGATCTCTTGGTTTAGCAGGAAGCAGTCATGTGTAGCACCGATTACAGCCAAAGCAGAGTATGTTCCAGCTTGTTCAGCTAGTTGTGAGGCAGTATGGATGAGGAAGCTACTGTTTGAGTTATTTGATCTCCCATTGGATGCTACTGGTATCTTTTGTGACAACCAGAGTTGTGTGAAGCTATCTGAGAACCCAGTGTTCCATGATAGGCCGAAGCACATTGAGATCAAATATCACTATATCATGGATATGGTGCAGAGAGGAGCAGTGAAGCTCCTGTATGTTGTGACAGATGAGCAGGCTGCATATGTGTTGATGAAACCACTAGCAAGAGTGAAGTTTGATTACTTCAGAGGGAGGCTTGGTGTTCTTTGGATTGAAGATACTTCAAGGAAGAAGTGATGGGGCACATTTGGAGAAACCATTCCAAGCATGGTGAGAGGATGATCCTTCCCATGGATGTGGATGTAAGCTCTGTGTGATGAGCATCAAGACGATGCTCCAGTTGATGCTCGGTATGATCAGTTGGATCATGTATATGTATATGCATCGGTTGGATGCTTGGTATGATCAGTTGGATCATGTATATATATGGATCAGTTGGATGCTTGGTATGATCGCTTGGATCATGTATATGTATATGCATTGGTTGGATGCTTGGTATGATTAGTTGGATCATGCATATATTTCTGTATCAGGTAGGTACTTGGTATGCATCAGGTGGATGCATTGTATGATCAGGATTACCATGGATGACGAGCTTCAAGATGTTGCTCCAGATGATATGCATTAGGATGATGCAACGACGATGATCAGGATGATCATGTGTGATGAGTATCGGGATGATACTCTAGATGATATGCATCAGGATGATGCTATGATGATGATCAGGATGATAATATGAGATGATATGTATCAAGTGGATACATTACATAATCAGTTGGATTATGTGTGATGAGTTTCGAAGACACGGATGCACATGAGCTTTTCAGACATGGTTGTAGATGTGTTCTCCCATGGTTGCAATGTAATTGTTTGGATTTTTCGACATGGTGGCAGATGTGCTCTCCCATGATCGTGATGTAAGTGCTAGATCCATTCTCACCGGGTTTTAGATGTGTTCTTCCATGGTGCAGATGTAAGGGCTGGAGCCATTCTCACATGGTGGTAGATGTGTTCTCCCATGGTGCAGATGTAAGGGATGGGGCCATTCGAGCATGGTTGTAGATGTGTTCTCCCATGGCTGCGATATAAGTGTTGGGCCATTCGAGCATGGTTGTAGATGTGTTCTCCCATGGCTGAGATATAAGTGCTAGTCCATTCAAACATGGTTGTAGATGTGTTCTCCCATGGATGCGATAAAAGTGTTGTGCCATTCTCGCATGGTTGAAGTTTGTCTTCCCATGGCGTAGATATAAATGTTGAGCCTTTCACGGATGGTTGAAGTGTATTTTCCCATGCTGGTGAATGTAAGTGCTATGTGATGTGCATCTGGGTTGTGCTTTGTGAACAATGTTATGATCAGTATGATCATGAGTATTAGGATGATACTCTGTGGCCATGGATAGGTTGTGCAGTGGCATGTAAAATATCCTGGGAGATCCGATAGGTTGAGCTGTGTGCTCGTAATCAGTCCTGGGATGCTCTTTCGAGGTTTTGTTGAATCACGTAATAAGTCCTGAGGATTACATAGTATGTACAGTGATGATGAAGACCTACAGGTGGTGGGCCTACATCCAACATGAAAAAGGGTTGGCTCTGTAGAACTTCCTGTGATGAGTAGTTCAGAGATTGATTGAGATAGAAGGAGCCGTGACAATGACGATGATTTGATGATGATGATCCAGTGACGATGATCTAGAGAAGAAGACTTGTGCTAGAAGACCTGTGTCAAGAAATACCTTCCTATTTAAGAGGGAGTGTTGATGTGATTGTAACTTCGGAATGTATTTCACCTATGGATATTGTATTCCTATAGAGATGTTATTATTATTCTATACAAAAGTGTTTGTATTCCTATAGAGATGTTATTATTCCTCTATACGGAAGTGTCGTCATTTATATTGTAAGTGTCATAACTTATACTTGATGAGTTATTACACCACCTTGATGGGGTTGGCCCTGTATGAGTCATCTGGGTAAAAGGGTTCTTAGACCACCCTAGTGGAGGTCGGCCCTATCAGCATTATGTTATGTGGCTAAGTTAAGGCCAACCTAGTAAGGTTATTAGGCAAGTCAAGTTAGTGTATAAACAGAGTGCAGAAGGAACTCTATTTGATCATTCTATTATTCACTCTCACACTCATTGGAGAGTGGTGCACTAGTGGAGGAGGAGAAGCTGCTGCTAAGAGGACTATCTTTTGTACTTGGGTTGTATCATTGCTCTATCTATATCTAAGGAACTTGTGGGGTTTTTCACCTTCTTGGTTTTCCCCAGTGAAACTCCGTGTCTCTTGTGTGCTTGCATTATTGTTTCCATGATTGATATGCTGTAGATATGTTGTACGTGTTATTCTCTCAGTTAAGATCCTAGATCAGATTGAAATTTCTGAAAAACTAACAGCATCAACTGGATCAGATGAAGCATCACATAGAAGCTTCAAGTTCGATGCCATTGGTGTGGCCATGGCCTTGCAATCCATCATCCCGAACCTCTTCAGGATTGCTACTGCATACTCCCCTTTTCTAAGGAAGATTCCATCTGCACTCTGCCACACCTCCATACCTAGAAAGTATTGCATCATACCCAAGCCCTTCATCTTGAACTTGGTATTTAGCTTCCTCTTCGTGTTGGCAATCAATCTATCCTCACCTATCATAAACAGTTCATCCACGTACAATAGGAGTATCACTGGATTTCCTTCCTCAACCTTGTAGTAAAGGTTGGAATCCGATTTATTCTTGGTAAAGCCTAAACTGGATAGAAAGTTGTCTATCCTCCCATACCACATCCTAGGAGCTTGCTTCAAGCCATACAAGGCTTTCTTCAACTTGCACACATATGACTCTCTGTCATGTCTTTAAAAAATAAGTGGCTTCTCCACATACACTTCCTCTTAGACTACACCATTCAAGAAAGTTCTCTTGACATCCATCTGGTGTATCTTCCACTTCATCACTGTAGCCAAAGCAAATACTGATATGATGGAAGTGTATCTGGATACAAGTGCAAAAGTCTCTTCATAATCTATCCCTTGTTTCTAGGTGAAGCCACGAGCTACAAATCTTTCCTTGTATTTCTCTATGCTACCATCTGCAGCATGCTTGATCTTATAGATCCATTTGGAAGTCACCACATATTTCCATTTTGGCCTTGGGACCACATCCCAAACATCATTCTTCATGATCGACCGGTATTCCTCGACCATGGCATCCTTCCATTCTTTCTTTTCCGCTACTTCTTCATGATTGGAAGGTTCTTTGTTCATAATATCATAGAGTAAGGCAACATAGCTGGTATGTGACCTAGTCCTTTTTCTTTCTCTCCGTTCCTCCTTTGGAATACCATACCTTTCTACATCTTGGATGAGCTCTCTAGCCCATGTTGGTTTCCTCTTGTGAGAGTTTTTCTCACGGGGTGTATCTACATGTTCTTGTGGATCTTCTATTTCACGATCTTCTTCTGGAATAACTTCATTCATGGTGGTGTCTTGTGTTCTGGGTATTGGTTCTTCATTGTCTTCAGCAGGTGTCTTCCTTGATTTGACGTATGCTGAGTCTTCATCAAAATTTACATCCCTGCTGATGTCAATCTTCTTGAACCTTGGAAAGTAGATTCTGTATGCCTTCAAGCTTTCACTTTAATCTACAAAGATGCCCTTCTTTCCTGAAGGATCTAGCTTTGTCCTCTTTTCCTTTGGAATGTGTGTGTACACTAGACAGCCAAATATTCTGAGATGGTAACTTCTGGCTTCTTTCCAGTGAACACTTTTTCTGGTGTTTTGTTGTCAAGTATCTTATGAGGTGTTCTATTTTGCACATATACAGCTGTCCTTGCTGCTTCTGCCCATAGGTGCATAGGTAGATATTTATCATGAAGCATTTCTCTAGCTATTTCCATGATAGTTCTATTCTTTCTTTCTGCAACCCCATTTTGTTGTGGATTGTAAGGAGTAGTCAACTCCCTCTTAATCCCTGAATCAGTGCATAGCTTCTTGAAGTCTCCTGAAGTGAATTCTCTGCCATTGTCGGATCTAAATATATTGATATTCTTATCAGTTTGATTTTCTATCAAGGCTTTGAATTCCTTGAACTTATCAAACACTTCATCTTTATTCTTCAAGAAATAAACCCAAGTCTTCCTAGAGAAATGATCAATGAAGGAAACATAATATATATACCCACTTAGAGAGCTAGAAGACATTGGACCACATACATCGGAGTGGATAATCTCCAAGATTCCTTTTTCCTTGCTTTCACTACTTGGAAATGTCTTCTTTGTGTTATTTCCCTTTCAACAACCTTTGCAAATGCCTTCATGCTTTTTCTAGATTTCAGGAAGACCTTCAACTTCTTTGCTTGCAATAGGTAGTACCCTATAATGCACATGTGCAAGCCTTTTGTGCCAAAGTTCACTTGGTTCTACTGAATCATGAACCAAGGCTTGTTCTAGTTGGCCCTTCAATTTGTATAATCCTCCCTCTTGCTCTCTAATCACTACTGCATCATCAATGGTCTTACCTTTTGGCCACATGAGAAATTTTCCATCTATAAATGCAACCCTTATGCCTTTTGCATCCAAAGCAAATATGGAGAGAGGGTTCTTCTTGAGACCTGGAACATATAGTATATATTTCATTTTCATACATTTTCCAGAGTCTAGTTTATAGGAGGTTTCACCACTTCCTTTTATGGGATATTGGTAGTCATCCCCAAGTTTAACCTTGTGGGGTGATTCATGTTCATATAAGATTACAAAGGATCCCTTGAATCATGTCATATGTTTGGAAACCCCACTATCAATAAGACAATCATTGCTTCCATGAGCAATATTACCAGTGAAGGCAGAAATCAAAACATACTCTTCATCACTTGAAGAACTTTCACTTTCTTCCCTAGCCCTCTTCCTCGGAGGTTCATAATCCTCTGCAGTGTGAGCATGATGTCTTCTTTTGTTGTTCTTCTTCTTGTGAGAGCCATCTTTATTGTTTCTAGGACAATCCCTGGAATAGTGTCCCTTCTCATCACAAGTATAACATCGGACATAGGACATGTTTCTTCGAGGTTTAGGGTCACCTCTCTGATTCTGATGGTGGTGACTTTCTTTGTTACTATGATGATGCCCTCTTTTGTCATCATGCTTCTTGGAGTGTGCTGTGAGGGCTTGATCTTCATTCCCAATCTTATCTTCTCAAGCTATAATCCGATCTTCTTCCTATGAGCATTCTTTCCACACCCTACTATATGTGATAAGCTTCTTCCTAGCACAAATTCCTTGGATGAAGGAATCCCATGACCTAGGAAGGCCATTAAGAGTGGTCATTACCACTTCTCCATTCTCTATATCTTATCCAACAACTTCAAGTTGTTCTTCTATCTGGGAGACCCTTGACAAATAAGATTGCATGGTCTCCACATTCTGGATCTTGACATTCTTTAGTTGATTCCTCAAGTTCATCTTCCGATTGTTGGGCCTGGCCCAAATGGGGAATTTTTTAAGAACAAGAATTTTGAGAACTGTAGAGCTAAGCACAGTTAAGTTTGAATAGTTTTGGGATAAGTTTTGGTATGCTACAAAGTTGCACGCAACACAGTGTCGAAGGAGCTGTGAGGTCGGTGGTGCGAGGAGTACATCACCGCGATGTGCCACATCGACAAAAATCCAGCTCAGCAGAGCATGGATGAATGAAGGCAATTATTTTGGTTAGGTCACATAAGACCTATATTTGGAAAAGATCATCGATAACTACCAAGAAATGGGTAGGTGCAAATCAGAGGGAGGTGATTGATCACAACAAACAGAAGACTACTAGTACTCGAACCAGTCATCTAAGGCCATGAAAGAAGGAACAACTCAGTGAAAGTAACCTGTTGGTGCGTGCGTGAAAGAAGATCCGCTGCCAGATATCAGTAGTCCGATTTTGGGAAAACCGTGATAGTTTTGTAAACCTAAGGGTTCTGCCTTCGTAAATGTAAAGACATGACCTATGGGTATTGATATTTAAATAAGGAAATTTTGTAAAGAAAAGGGTTAACTCTTCATTTTTTTGATTATTATTGAGTATTGTTAGATCTGTGAGATTGAGGCATTGTAAAGGCTTTGCAGCTGAGTGCACAGAGACCTAATTTTGAGAGAGAGAAGAGCATCTGCAGCTGAGTGCGCAGACGAAGAACTGTTGTACCCCTTCCTAAGATATTAAACAACAGTTCTTGTGGACATAGCTTCCCATCCGGGGGGGTGAACCACGTTAAACCATTGTGTTATGTGATTGTTGTGTACGATTGTCATTACTTTGTGATTTAATTTACTTATAGTGCATGCATGAAGTTACTATTGTCTGTTATATGTTTATTGTTATCTGTATTCACCGTGGAAAGGATGGAATAAGATGCTAGTAGTTCATGTATGGAGGAATGTTAATAGTAAAGCACCTATAAGTTCTCAAATGAATGGATCCATGAGATAACCACACAACAAGGGGTTAAAGTTGAATCGTGACATCTAGCACATAGCACTACGCATATCACTCATTTGTATAAGTTATGATGTTTATCAAGCTAAATAATGATGAATGATTAAAGATTATCGAATAGGATTGAGCAAAAGTTGATGAGTCCCCATTTCAGGTATCTGATAGTTTCTTTTCCCACCAGTAAAATACAACAAAGGTTTTAAAGATACACTCGTTAGTGGGAAAATGATTTAACTTAATTATTTAATGAAGTGTTTAAAAGATTATTTTTGTTATGTTTTGAAAAGCGTTGCTATGAGCTAATTGCATGAAAAACAAGGTTGAATGAGCAGGTGTAGGTGTACTAAAGGATAACGCGTGAATCAAGTGAAGAACTAGAAGAACATCACCAAACTCAGCGCCTTTTTCCTGATCTGTAGAGAGCGAACTCCTGTTCAAAGAGAGTTGGAAGTTAGACATTTTTGTTAGGTTAAGCATTAGGATTTTATAAATATGGACCTCTCAGGTAGCGAGAGGCCCTTGCTACTATTTTGAAGAATTATTGTTTATGTTTCAGACTATCAAGATAGTTGATTTACAAACTTGGTTTTAAACTATGTGGTCTCTATTTTAAATAAAGACTTTATGTTACCTACGATTCAACGTTTATAAGTTCTTTTCACTCCTGATTATGGGTTGGAGAGGGTCCCTCCAACACGTAAGTCAGGAGATCTCACAGTATAGGTATTTCTCATTATGTCTTGTGCATTGGTTTAATTTATATTGCAGATGAGAGTATTCTGAATAGCATCTAAATAACACGATTTGATTTATGTAGTGGTTGATCACTTTTGATTCCGTAGTTCATTACAACGCATTCTATAATATGATACTGTTGTGTCTGTAGTCCTGTAGTAGCATTCCGTCAAAGCATAATTTAACACTTATTTCTCTATGTACTTGCATTTACTTCTAAAGCAACGATTTAGATCTTAAGCCTATGTATTCATTTCATTATTAGGACTTCTCCTAGAGATTGATTTGTTTTGGTATTTTTTGGTTATATGATGACATTCACTTCTTGGATGTTTTGATTAAAAATGCAGCATTAGATAATGGCATTCTAGATTCAACATTAGCATTAGTTAATGTTAGATCATACTTTGAGTTTTATGCAGTCGATTTCCAGTAAATACCCCTTATATTAAAGATCAAGCTTTCATTACTTTGGAATAGATCTGTGCTAAATCCCACCATTTCAATTCCATAGCATAATTTTTATTGTTTTCAGCAAGTTAATTCTTAAAAATAGATTTATTGTTTCCTGCATTCAAATTCTTATCCATAGATTTCCTGCTTTCAGTATTTGATTTCTTAGCATAGGAATTTCTCTTCCATAGATTAACAATCCTATTTTTAGTTCATTTAATATTTCTTATACATCCCTTTAAAAACATCGATACAAACAGCCAACTTCGACAATGACTATCCTAGAAGAGCACATATAGTGCCAGTGCCTCTAAAGTTTGTACGTCCCCTGGTTTGATAATTAAAGTAAGCTCCTACTCTAATTGCCCTCATTAGGCACCCATACTTAGACCTCACCACTTTTTGGTGCCGTTGCCGGGGAGGTGCTAAATCTTTTAGGAGACATCACCTAAAAACAACACAAAAAGAAAACAAAAATCACATAAAACAAGAACATAATTTTTTTTCCAATGAATGCCTCGTTGACAAAGGGATAGGTTTGGAGGCTTTCTTCCTACGCATCCCATGAGAAATAACGGTGATAACAATTCTTACCACTCTCAGTTTGGATCCCCAAGCTCTGAAAACGAAACTGATTCCACATATGATCCAAACAGAGACAACTTCTTTGTTAGTTCCAGCTCAAACACCACTATGGTTGATGAAGAAGAAGAACCCAGGGAGCTTTTCACCTTTCCCATTATCATACCTCTTGGAGATTCCAGAATGAAGAATATCAACCCTAATAATTTGCAAAACTTCCATGGATTGAATTCAGAAGATCCTGACACATTCTTGTTTGAGTTTGAGGTAGTTTGTAGATCTTTCGATTATACTACAGATGCACAAATGCTGAGGCTTTTTCCCTCCACATTGAAAGATTTATCACTTAGGTGGTGCATGAGTTTAGAAGGAAATAGTATTTTTAGCTGGGATCAAATGAAACAGGAATTCCTAGAAAAGTATAGGGACTACTCCAAAGCAAAAGATACAAGGGATGAAATATTTAGGATGCAGCAGGGAGACCGTGAATCCTTAGAAGATTATGCCCAGCGATTTCAGCTCAGCTACAAACGAGCTAACCATTGCACCGTAGACCCTGAATCACTGAAATTGGTCCTTCTTAGGGGGATTAAAGAGGAAAATTTTGAGATCTTAAACCTCTTGGGAGATGGAGACATATTTCAAAATACTTATGACCAAATACTACAGATCTTCATGAACCATTCTAGGTCTAGGAAAAGAAAGAATGGGACAAGATATACACATCTACCCATAGGATCCTCATCATCTTCAGGACCCAATCTTAAAAAATATGACTTAGGAAACCTTCTAGATGACATGAAGACCGACATCTTACAATCTCTAGCCATGCAACTTGATGCACTACAAATAAAAAAGAAGCAGGATGAAATTAACCAAGCCTTGGTAGTATTTTGTCCTCATTGTAGAAAAAAACATGAGAAGGGGCAGTGCACCTTGAACACCATAGAAGTATGTGGTCTCTGCACTGATGACCATTCCATTGATAAATGTCCCCTCTTACCCTCATGTAAGGAAGATATTCAAGACCCAACAGCTAAAGGAGCAATAGAACAGTTTTTTTTATAAATTAGAGGAGGAATAATTTTGTTAGACCACATCAACCAAGCAATCAAGCCTACTATAATCAAGGACAACCAAATTGGAACCATGCACCAACTCCATGGCAAGCACAACCAAATCCAAACCAATGACAATAGAATCAACATATCAACCATCCTATCAACAATCGTATTACCCACCATCATACCCCCAATACTTCCCACCTTTTCCTCCATCCACCACAAATTATGTAAATCAATACCCCCATCCATCAAATCGGAGGGCCCCATTACAACAACCACTTGTTATGCCACCCCCACAACCTCAGTTACCCCCTAGACCTCCATCCATTCCATCCCAACCAATCCCAAATCCTAATAATAGCAGACCTCCACAACAGCAACAGACTTATAACACTGATATCACACAATTCCCTACCTATGTCATAGACACCATAGAAATAAACGAAATAAACCTATGATCTGGAAAAACGTTGTAGAATGCATCCCCAAACAATATCCAACAACCTAAAGTTGAAGAACAAACATCAGAACCCTATGTTTAGCATCCAGATGAACCAAACCCTCCTGAGGACGAAACCCAACCACTCCCATGCAATAGAAACCCTCCATTTCTAGAAAAACTTGTACGAAGTACGAAAGAAGAGGAAGAGAATACAATTTTAAATGAATTCAAGCACTTAAACATCCAAATCCCGATTTTACAAGCCATAAGGGATGTGCCCATCTGCAACAAATTTATTAGGGAAAACTGCCTAAAGAAACCCGAAAGGAGGAAACGTGACCCACCAACCATAAATGTAGTGGGTTAATTGGATGATTTAATGTTGGGTGTCATAATAAACCCTAAATATCTCTATCCAGGTAGTTCTGTAGTAAATGTCACAATAAAAAACAAGCAAATAAATAAAAGCTTAATATATTTGGGAGTTGCGATCAATGTCATGACTAAGGAAACCATGCTATACCTGGGACTCCAATCCATGGTCAGTGTAACATCTTGAAAATATAAAAAAACAATTAAAAATAAAAATAAAAATTATTTTGATATTTTCAGGATGTTACATGTGGTATCAGAGCTCATGTTCGAACTCTAGGCCTGAAAAAGGTCCAAGAACACGTAGCAAATTTTTTTATACAACGACAAATTTTATATAGCAGAAAATTTTACTAATTTGAATTTTAATTATGATATTGTTCAGAAATTATTTTAAGCTACAGGTATGGAGAATTCAACTGATCATGTAGAAGACAGATTTCAACCAAACAGCCACAGCTCGGGACAACACTATGCAGAAGAAGGTCATGATGAACTAAATAAGAGTTTGTCAGAATTGTTACGTGCTTTTCATGAATTAAAGGCAGAAATCATATCTGTGAAACAATACAATGAAAGAATTATGCAAGCACAAGAACAATTAAACCAAGTGTTGTTTGAACAGTGCCCAATTGGGAAGCAAGAGAGAGATAATGAAAATATCTCCAAAGTTGAGGATTTGCCTCATGCTAATAAAAATAAGAAAATGAAAACCAGTAAGGTGAACAACAGTTCAATCTCATCAGGAGATGCTATTGAAGTGCATAAAAAGAAACGTAACGACACCAGTGATAGTAGCGAAGGATATTTCCAACCCAGAAGGAAAAATCATAAGGAGTATGAGCAGATTTCTGGGGAGTTCAAAAATATTAGACCTTCAACTTTCAATGGAGAAACGGAGAAGGGTGAGACAGCTGAAGCTTGGCTATCCGGTATGAAGAAATACTTCCATATTTATAAATACTCAGAGTCCTTGAAGGAAAAAATGGCTATATATAAGTTGACTGGAAAAGTGGATATTTGGTGGCAGGACATCAAAAGAGTAAAGGGCATCAAAGATAAAGATGTAATCTAGGGTACTTTTAAACGATACTTTAAAAAGAAGTATTTATCTGAATAGTACTATGAAGAAAAATCCAAAGAGTTCTACGCTTTGAATCTGAGAGATATGAACATGAAGGAAATGAACAGTAAATTTCTGAACTTACTGAGATATGTGCCATACCTCATAGAAGAAAAACCTAAAATTCAAAGATACTTGAGTTGCCTACCTTTCAATATTAAGGACAAAATTGAGTATGATAGTCCAAAGACCCTCGAAGAGGCTATGCGAAAAGCAGTTTTCTGTTATGACACAAATCGGAAAAGAGAAGGAATGTCAAACTGGAAAAATCATAAGCCCAACAATTTTGAACTGAAAAAGAAAAATTTCAGGTTCAGTGGAGATTCCGGTTTCCAAAAGAAAAATTTCCAGAATCGAAATTTTCAAGGGAATAACTTCAGAAACAATCAACAACAGAATTTTACAGCACCCAGAAATGCACCTATTAATACTAGAACCAATGACCAAAAGGCACCTATCAAATGTTTTGGAATGTCAAGGTCCCCATTATGTATCAGAATGTCCCTTGAGAAAGCGAAAAACTAACAACATCAGCTCTATTTAGACTGAACCTACTGTTGGAGACGTGGCGAGGGAAATGCCCAGAATCAATGCAGCACTCGACAATCGGAAAGCATATCATCAAATCTCCATGGTAGAGATTGAAGGTATACTACAAAATCATCCTGTTACTGTTTTAGTTGAACCGAATGCTAGCTTAAGTTATATATCACCAGATATTGTGGAAAGTCTTAAATTGAAAACATAAAAGTTTAGTAAATCTTGGTTAGTTAGACTAGCAACTGGAACAAAGAGGAAAGTATCATATTTTATCGAAAGTTGTGCTTTATCCATGAATCAATTACAAACACAAATTAAGTTGAATATTTTACCTTTAGGATCATACGATATTATAGTCGAGATGGACTGGTTAGAAGCCCATCATGTCATTCTTAACTGTTATGAAAAAAGTTTTACATGTTTAAATGAAGAAGGAAAAACTGTAGAAGTAAAAGGTATCCCAAGAAAGGTAACCCTTAGATAGATTTCAGCCATGCAAGTTAAGAGGGAAGTTAGGAAATGATGTCAGTTGTTTGCAGTAAATGTAGTAAATGATGAGTTTATCGGTAAAGAGGACAAACTGAAATTAGAAGACATACCTGTCCTAAAGTATTTTAAGGATGTATTTCATGAGAAGATTCCAGGATTACCTCCTAAAAGAGATTTAGATTTTACCATCAAGTTAATACCAAGAGCAGTACCAAATTCTAAAGCTCCATACAGAACGAATATACTGGAATTAAACGAATTGAAATCACAGTTGAAGGAACTGATTGATAAGAATTATATAAGACCCAGCATGTCTCCTTGGGGAGCACCTGTCATCTTTGTTAAGAAGAAAGATGGAACCTTAAGAATGTGCATAGATTATCACTAGCTTAATAAGATGACAATCAAGAATCGGTATCCATTGCCCCGCATAGACGATATATTTGATCAGTTGCGTGGAGCAACGATATTTTCAAAGATTGATCTAAGATCAGGATATCATCAAGTACGGGTTAAGGATGAAGATATTTTCAAGACAAATTTCAGAACTCGGTATGGACATTACGAGTTCGTAGTCATGCCATCTGGCTTGACAAATGCCCCGACTGTATTTATGTGTTTGATGAATAATATTCTGCACAAATACTTAGATAAGTTTGTTGTTGTGTTTATAGATGATATTTTAGTATATTCTAAAAGTAAAGAAGAGCATGATGAACATTTACGGATTATCTTACAAGTTCTGAGAGATCATCAACTTTATGCAAAGTTTAGTAAGTGTGACTTCCACACAGACAAAATTCAGTATCTAGAACACATAATTTCTAAAGAGGGAATTTCAGTTGACCCTGACAAAATAAAAGCCATTAATGATTGGTCGGTTCCTAAGGATGTGTCGGATGTAAGATCATTTATGGGTATTACGAAATATTACAGAAAAGTTATAGAAGGTTTTTCAAAAATTGTAAATCCCATAGCCTCCTTGCAGAAGAAAGGGAAGAAATTTGTGTGGGATCAGAAATGTTCTGACAGTTTTAAGAAGCTAAAGGAATTGTTGACTACAACACCTATTATGAGGATAGCATATCCTAATAAAGATTTCATAGTTTGCACAGATGCTTGTAATGATGGACTCAGTGGATTCCTAACAGAGGAAGGGCATACGGTAGCATATGAATCAAGAAAGCTGAAAGTACATGAAAATAATTACTCCAGTTACGATTTAGAGTTATTAGTTGTAATTCATGCTTTAAAAATGTGGCGTCACCACCTTATTGGCAGAAAATTCACTTTGTTGACAGATAATATGGGTTTGAAATATTTATTAGACCAGACAAATCTGAACACTAGACAAGCTAGATGGTTGAATTTTTTAAGTGAGTATGATTTTGCAATTCAACATATTAAAGGAAAGGAGAACAAGGTTGCAGATGCCTTGAGTCGTAAGGCAAAACTGAATTTTATTTCAGCCATCAGTACTTATTCAACAGATTTGGAAAATCAGATTCTTGAAAAGAGTGAAACAGATGAAGAATACAGAAAAATAAAGGAAAACATAGCAAACAACAGTTCTAAAAATTTTATGGCAGATTACAGCATGAAGGAAAATGGGTTATTGTTGTACAAGAACAGATTGTATGTACCAGACATACCAAAAATAAAAATTATAATATTAAATGAGATGCATAAAAGTCATTATTCTAGTCATCCAGGTTATCAAAAGACCATTACTATGCTAAGAAAGGAGTATTATTGACCCAGAATGAAAGATGAAGTAGCAGAGTATATAGCTAAATGTTTGGATTGTTAAAAGGTGAAGGTTGAGCACCAACATCCTGCTGGATTATTACAACCATTACCTATACCAAGTTGGAAATGAGAAGTGATAAGCATAGAATTTATTACTAGATTACATAATAACCATAAACAAAATGACTTTATTATGGTGGTAGTGGACAAACTCAGCAAATCAGCACACTTTATACCTATGAAGACTACTCATAAAGCTCCAAACATTGCAAAAATATTTATGAAACAGATTTTTCGACTACATGGGATACCAAAGGTGATAATCTCAGATCATGACTCTAAGTTTACCATAAAATTTTGGAGGTCATTGTTTAAGGGGTTGAATACAACCTTATATTTCAGCACAGCATTTCATCCACAAACAGATGGACAAACAGAAAGGGTAAATCAAGTTTTAGAAGATTTGTTAAGAATGTATGTTAAGGATCAGCCTGGTAAGTGGGAAGACTACTTACACTTAGCAGAATTTGCTTATAATAATCATTATTGAGCATCAGCCAGACTTAGTCCTTTTGAAATTCCTTATGGTAGGAAATGTGATACACTTGTTTCTTGGAATGACCTAGTAAATAGAGTTGTTTTAGGACCTGAATTATTGCAGCAGTTAAAACTAATTGTGAAATAGGTACAAGAAAACTTGAAAGCCGCCCAAGATAGGAAGAAAAGTCAAGCAAATTTAAAAAAGACTCATAAAGAGTTCCAGGTTGGTGAACATGTATTTCTCAAGGTAAGACTGAAAAAGAGTTCATTGAAATTGGGAAGTTGTGCCAAGTTGGAACCCAGGTATTGTGGTCCTTTTTAAATATTGTCCAAGGTTGGACCAGTGGCATACCAACTGGCCTTGCCACAAACTTTAAAAATACATAATGTTTTTCATATATCATTTTTAAAGAAGTATGTACATGATGCTACTCATGTTGTAAACTGGAATGATATATAGGTGGGACAAGGCAGATATTTTTAGGTGGAACTAGACTGTATCCTCAAAAGGAGGGAAACACTGCTCTGAAATCGCACCATTGGGCAAGTGAAGGTACAATGGAATCACCTTAGCCCAGAGGAGGCAACCTGGGAGTTGGAGATTAGTATGTAGTAAGCATACCCAACTCTGTTTCAGGAACACTCAAGGAGTGATTAACCAACATCGAGGACGATGTTGAGACTTAAGGGGGGGTGTATGTCACCTACCCAAATTCTGAAAATAATATTTTATTTGCAAAAATACTTTATGTTAAATTTTAATTTCAAAAGTTTTGAAATTATGACCAAGTTTGGTCAAGGATGAATGTAATTACTGAATTATTATTATTTAATAAATTAAAGTAGGAGACAAACACCCAAGGGAACTGTTAAATGAGTGTTCATTGACCCACTAGGAGGAATGGAAGCTATTAGAAGGCATGGGATAGATGGAAGCAATTGCACTTCACCACTAGTTGTTGGTTATGGGACAATTACCCCTAAAAATGTGGCATTATCCCCTAGGTGGTGGGAGTGGGCAGGTAGCTCATTTAATGACCCAGCAACAACTGAAAAGGCCGAAGCATCCTGCATAAGTCAAATTCCAAATTAGCAGGCAGCTCTTAGACAATATTTTCTGCAGAAATATTCCTCATGTGCATTAGGTGATCACTGAGAGATTCAAATAGGGAGGCTAGTTGTGAGTGAAATCATAAGTCTGCATACTATTTTGATAAGAGAACGAGAGGTGCGGGTGCAGGTGCTTTGGACTGCTAGTTTCAAAGATTGGACAACTATTGCTACTGCAAGTGGAGATCCTAAACTTCTAAGTTTCTTCCTGCTGGTGGTTCAGTGAACATGATAGGGGGTCCTAAGGAAAGTAACTTAGCTGTCTTCAGAAATTGGTTGGGTGGAACAGGCTCCTTGGGCTATTGTTTCCCTACAGATTAACCAGGTTTTACAGTTTCCTATTTTGTTTACAATTTAATAATTCTATTTAGTGAAGACATCAATCTCTGTTTTGTAAATGAATTTGTTTTTTATCTTTGTTTAAGTCTGAATGACATATTTGTTTAAAATCTGATTAGAAAATCAACTCTATATTTTTCCACATGTTGTTATATGCATCATACGCCAATATAGAGAAGGAAATTAAATAATAAATTAGAGATATGCATATTGCCATTTGATTGAATAAATAATTGTAGTAAGTGATTTGTTTTCCTTTCTGACCTGTATCTAAACAGAGTAAGAATTTACTGTATAACTATAGATAATGTTATAGGATTCTTTGTTATCTCAAAAATATAAATCTAGTTTAATTTCTGATAGTCATATATCCTCCTCATATCTCTATCTTATTCAAATAGCAAGTAAATGCATTAAGTATTAAACATTTCAAATTTTTATAGTACAGGTATTTTTGCAAAATATAACACCTACAGATTCATTCCATAAAAATTTGGTTACGAGTAAATACTTTTCATTTTGTCATATATCATTTCCATTGTAACTATAATTGTTTTAATAATTAGTTTCATATCAATCTAACACAATCATTCATGTTTCATTTATGCTTCATAAAGATTTATTCTAATAGTAGTCAGATACACATTTTACATACTCTTGTATAAACTATAGCTCACACCTTAACATTTCAGCAATTACACTATCGATATTTCTCTCTTCACAACTAAATCTGGGTTATAAACCCTAGATTAAAAACTCTTTCATATTTGAATATTATAGTTATAGTTCTTTTTATTTCAAAAACTAGAGCGCAGAGGCTAAAACCCTCTCGACACTTTGTTTATATGATCAAAACTACTATTTTGATTTTTCAAAAATTGATACCAATAACGAAACAAAGCACATCATGCAGTAAAACCCCAGCCCGAAGACAACTCAGAAAATAAAAAATAAAACTATAGTTTGTAAGTACAAAATAGAACCCTCAATAATGTCAACTCACATTCATAACTAGAAATAAAACTTTCACCATGTTTTGGTCACGGTTTCATCGCATTCAAGAGTTGCCATCATCAACTATAAACATAGTTCAGAATCAATAAAAATTGAAGACGATACCGAGTTTTTCACCCTTAACATTTTAGTAAGTAATGAAAGTTTGAAGTCTCCATTGCCGAGCACATCCATGCATCAAATAGCCTTTAATAACCCTTTTGACCAAGAAAGTTTATCCTCAGTTTAAACCAAAAGAAACAAAATAAGACAAGCTTAAGACTTCGCTTGTGGCCATTACTTCTACAGGAAGACGAACTCCACCCATCGGCACATAGAGACACATCAAGGAACCCACAAGGCATGAATGAATCAAGGGAGCTTACCAGGAAGTCGTTGATGCGTTCCTTTTATTTTGTAATACAAGAAACCATCAAACAAAGAGAAGACCTGCCAAAACACCATGTAGTTGGTTAAATGGGTGAAACGTTAATGAATGTCAATCAATGTCTTTAACTTGCAGTGAATACTTAATACATTACCTGGAGAGTGTTTTTCCAACTGTTGAAGATGAAAAGCAGTATTCGGCCAAAATCCCTCTTACTTGTAGGAGAAATCAAACAGGCGTTATCACTTATCGAAAGAGCCATAGAACTAACGTTGGAGTACTCTCAATAGCTGATATTAATCTATTCTTCATACTACAACCTTATGGCCTTCTGGCTTGAGGCCAATTCCTGCAACACTCAAATTGTTGGCTCGCATAAGTGACAGGTTCGAAACCCTGGAAGAAAACCCTCCTATCACCCTAATTTTTGGCAGCCTATTGTCCTCATTATAACGAAACATTGAAAGACCAAAACACTGGCCATCAATACAAACAACCTGGTTTAGGGTTACTCAAACCAACGATCGAGATCTGGAGTGATCAACAGTAGGGAAGAGCCAACAATACATAGTGGGAAGCCGAGCAAGACTCACATTAATATCTCATTAATTCCAACATCTACCAAGATTCCAACCTTGCAGTTCAAAGAACGATACAGTGCACAGCATGGAAGAAGAGACAACAGAGTACCTTGCCAGCTATAACTCTCTACTTCTTTATCACCCAAGGTTCATAAGGTTAGACTATGTGGAATTGTTGTCACCCTTTCCACGTTGAATGCATTTATTTTCATACAACCGTAACTCTGTCAACCTGCAAACACACATTATTAACCGTCATATCATCACTCTATCATCGAGATGTGGATAATTACTTTTTAAACATTATTACTTAGGTATGAGTTCATACTTATGACATAGTTTCAAACTATCACTCAAGCCACGACCTCGTTAAGTCGTTATAATCCTTTAGTGGATGTTATAGGATGATATCCTATGGTGTCAATGATATATATGATTTAATTTGTATTACATATTAATACTTATGTTTTAAAATAATGTTTGTATTATCATATTGCATCGTACCCAATGGTTTGGCACATGTCAAAGCCCGACAGTGCCAACATGTAGATAGATTCATATTATTCAATCTAGCATATGATCATATATAGTTAGGATTTCAATTTGTTTAAGCTTATAAATGTAATTTGTAGTGTAAGTCTTATTTAGTTTCAATCCTAAGGTTTAGACATTGTAATAATTAAATTACATAGTAGTATGTAAAAGGCATAGTAACAATAAGAAATGTATCTATTTCATTTCTACCTTTTATATAGGCTTAAAAATGAAGTTTGATAATGCTAATTCATAGTATGAATACTATATTTATGATCACTTCCTTTTGTTTAGCCATGCAATGCAAGGATCATTGTATCATCATATATATTGTTTAAGTATGGACGAGATACACTTTAAAGCTATGATCTTAGTACAAACACTAATCGATAAGCTTTATTTATGTTAACTGTGTATTCATTTATAAATTACATGACTTAGAGTAGTCTGAGTTTATTCAAAATACGATACTATTTCTATATGTTTCCTAATAGCATCATCAATAGTTAATGGAATTACTATTTTGTTAACATTGATGTTAGACATATGAGAATAAATGCAACACGATAACAAGTACTTGGATGACATGAAATCACAACACTAAAGAGTTTTGAAAACTAGCTTACAAACTAGATTTAAGAGCCAGGTATCCATACCTTCAGTTTTTAATGTCGCAAGGTAGCACTTAACATTTTATATTGACGATGTTATGAAAAACACAAGTACTCTAATTTTTATGCTGTCATGAAGATTTCTTACCTGCGGTCTGCACATGGAAACAAGTTCAATTGCCTTAGCTAAACATACCTAAGTAAGCTCTAGGGTGCCTCATAGGACCCCTTTTATCAACAAAACAAACTGTCAAGAATACATCAATGATCTGAAAGCAGTACAAACTGTAGCAGCATGCATTTAACCAAGAAACTAAACAAACCCATGAATTGTACTGGTCTTCATAAACCTACAAAGATTTCTCGTTTAAGAAGTTAACAACTGTTAATATCTGAAGTAGAAATTTTAATTATTTAAGGTTGATCACGTGTCATTATGATTATCTTACCTTAGTTAAGTGTTCAAATTAGCTATCTCATTCTACATTAGATAATTCTGATAAATATTGCTATTATAATTTTTATTTTTTTTCATTTTGATATTTTCGGGATGTTACAGTCAGACCAACCACAACAGTACTCCAACTAGCAGACACATCCACTGTGAAACCCAAAGGGATGCTAGAAGACATTATGATCAATATTGGATCCTGGAAATACCCACCTGATTTCATAATAATTGAAGTCAAAAGCAAACTTAGTGGTTATCCAATCATACTAGGTTGACCTTGGTTAGCAATTGCAGACGCTTACATAGGTTGCCGATCAAGAAATATGACTATCACTAGTGGACATGCCAAAAAGAAAATCACGATCTACCCACCAGCAATGAAATCTTCAAAGTTAGAATATCAAAATTGGACTGATGATTACTAGAACACACCAAATCACAACCTCCGACCTATCCTAACAATTGATGCTGCACTATCACTAAAAGCAATAAACGAAGATGGCCATATAGATAGATTCATACAAAATGTATCTTCTAACAATCATGTTATTCAAGAATTTTTTTCCACAGAAACAGGTGACAGTTCAAAACAGAACATGGATGAATTATGGACAGAAGTACTAGAAGAACAAATTGAAAAGGTAAAAATCATGGAAATTCTGCCTGGCAAAATAGTCAACATAAACTCCAATTTGAAACTAGAGCAAGAAAAGAAATTGATGAAGATACTAGAAGAACAAAGTAAAGCATTTGCATGGACATATGCAAACATGAAAGGAATACATCCCGATATCTGCAAACACTACATTTACATCAAAGAAGGTTCTACTCCTATCAGGAAACCACAAAGAAGGCTGAACCTTGCTTTGAAAGACATAGTCAAAGTGGAACTACAAAAGTTATTAGATGCAAGGTTCATCTATCCAATATCTGATAGTGAGTGGGTCTCACCACTAGTTATAGTACCTAAAAAAGGAGGCAAATGGAGAATTTGTGTGGACTACAGAGAGCTGAATAAAGCAACCAGAAAGATCACTTTCCTCTTCCATTTATAGATCAGGTGCTAGATACATTATCTGGAAACAAGTATTTTTCATTCTTAGATGGTTTCAGTGGGTACAACCAAATTTTAATACACCTAGCTGATCAAGATAAGATGACCTTTACATGCCCATGGGAAACTTATGCCTATAAGGTCCTACCCTTTGGTTTATGTAATGCCCCAACAACATTTCAAAGATCCATATTAGTATTTTCTCCGATTTTATAAATAACAAAATGGAAGTCTTCATGGATGATTTCACACCCTATGGACAAAACTTTGAGCAGGCATTGAACAATCTTGAATTAGTATTAAAAAAATGTATTGAGATGACCTTGTGCCTAAGCAATGACAAATGCAGGATGTTAATGGAAGAAGGCATCGTTCTAGGACATCATATATCACAGAGGGGGATAGAGGTTGATGAAGCAAAAGTCTCAGTAATCAAAACGCTACCACCACCTATCAAACAAAGGGATGTAAGAAGTTTCCTTGGACAAACAGGGTACTACAGAAGGTTTATTGAAAATTATAGTAGAATTGTTGCCCCAATGTTTGCATTTCTCACAAAAGACAATGCATTCATATGGACAAGCAATTGCATGACAGCATTTGAAAATCTTAAGGAGAAAACAATCATAGCACCAGTACTCCAAGGACCAAACTGGGAAATTCCATTTAACATCCACACAAATGCATCAGATAAAGCCATTGGATCTGTGCTTGGACAAGAACAAGATAAGAAACCCTATGCCATATACTATATAAGCAAAATTTTGGCTAGGGCAGAACTCAACTACACAGTCACAGAGAAGGAATTTTTAGTAGTCATACATGCAATCAATAAATTCAGGCATTACATCACAGGATACCAAATTTTTATCCACACTGACCACTCAACAATTAGATATCTTATGAACAAGCCTAATACTAGTGCAAGAATTATTAGATGGATGCTACTTCTACAAGAATTTGACATTACTATAATAGATAAACTTGGCAAGCATAATGTTGTAGCCAAATTTTTGTCAAGAGTCACACATGGAAAAGATAATGAATTGGTTAAAGATAACTTCCCTGATGAGCACCTTTTTTCCATATCAACAAGAAGCCCATGGTTTGCTGACATAACAAACTATTTATTATCCGGGAAGTTTCCAAAACATTACAGTTATAAAGAAAAGACAAAAGTAATAAGGAAAAGTGCCACATACACATGGAGAGAGGGCATGCTTTTTAAATAGGGACCAGATCAGATACTTAGAAGGTGCATTAGGGAAGATGAAGTACATGACATAATGCATGCCACTCACAATGAACCCTGTGGAGGACACTATGCTGCAAAGAGTAAACCCTACAAGATATTGCAAATAGGGTATTATTGGCCAACTCTCCACAATGATGTTTATAAGTATGTGTCCCATTGTGATGACTGTCAAATAATGGGGAAGCCTACACAAAAAGAAGAAATGCCTCTTCATCCATAGATCTCATTAGAAGCATTCGAGAAATGGGGATTTGACTTCGTTGGTCCAATCAACCCACCATCAAATAAAAAGAGATACATTCTAGTATGCACATATTACCTTACAAAATGGACTGAGGTAGCAGCACTTGCTACAACAAATGAAAACAATGTAGCAAAATTTTTCACTGAGCAAATCTTCCACAGGTTTGGTGTTCCAAGGGAACTAGTTTCTGATTAAGGACCACAATTTACATCCAACTTAATAAGGGACCTACTAAAAAAGAATAAGGTTAAGCATAGATAGTCCTCTTCATATCACCCTCAAGGAAATGGTCAAGTAGAAGTCACCAACAGAGAATTAGAGAGGATTCTAACAAAGACAGTCCAACTACACAAAAGAGATTGGGCTAATAGATTAAGTGAGGCAGTTTGGGCCTATAACACCACATGGAAGACAACAACAGGATTCACACCTTATGAGTTAGTATATGGAAAGAAAGTCATGCTGCTAATTGAATTTGAAATAAAAACACTAAGAATTGCAGCAGAGTTAAACATGGAACTATCATAAATATAACAAGAATGCATGCTAAAATTGAATCAACTAGATGAGCACTGCCAACAAGCACTGGCTCACACTGAAATCATCCTGCAGCAAAGAAAGAGGTGGCATGAAAAGCACCTAAAAGATAAAAAATTCAAGGAAAATGACTGGGCACTACTCTATGATTCCAAGTTTCACACATTCAAAGCAAAATTAACAACCAGATGGCTAGGACCTTACATCATTGAGCACATCTACGAGAATGGAGCAATCAAGATTATTACAATAGATGAACAATGGTTTCCCATGATAGTGAATGGACATCGACTCAAAATTTACAAGAAACCACAGTCAAAAGAAGAGTTTACACATGTACTCTACCAGCAATAACTGATCTTGATAGAAAATATGAAAAAGCATTGAAAACAATATATGAAAAAAGAAAGAAAAAATAAAAATAAAAGAAAAATAAAAAAGAGAAAGGAAAATAAAATTAATAGAGAAAATAACAGGCCAAATTACAGGGCCACGTATATCCCTATGAAGATATAGCATTACTATTGCAAAGAGAAATATCAAGCACAATTCAAGCGAGCCCGAAAATTCACAAACATTTTCAGCAATCAAGCAAGCCAGATATGTATTCAAGAGAGCTAGAAAAATTAGCTACCACTACAGAAACAATCCAAGCACACTCTGCAATCAACTCTGCCATATGATCATGAGAGCCTGACCCTACTTTAGGTGAGCCTGCAATTGATTCAAGCGAGGCTGCCATTTATCCAAGCGAGCTAGAAATTCGTCCAAGTGCAGCAACAAGCAATCAAATTCATGCAAAGCATTATCAAAATCAAATAAAAAATGGCACGAATAAAGAAAAATGACAACAACACACATAACTACTGACATGCCGAAGATCACTACGGATTACACCAAATCTACTACAACATCCAACATGCATACAAATTAGCGATGATCATGAACTCAGGTACGCTAACAAAATATAACAAGGTAATCTCTTAACATTTTCATTTTATTCTTAAGGTCAAATCATTATCCCCAAAACGGTCATATTTTAAGCTGAGGACAACTTTTCGATAAAGTCGGAGGGAAAGGTTTAGATTACAAAATCATGATTGCACGCACCCGTCATTTCTACAAATGATGAATCCGCATATAACCACCATACTTCACAATAATCGCAAAGTACAAGCATAAAGCGAAATGAAGAGCTTGATTATGAAAAGAAATGGATCAATCAGCAAGTATAGCAAAGAATAATAAGGATAAGTGTGGAAGGACATTTAAGTAAAGTTGCATGATCATCAAAGAAAAAAGCCAGTTTTTGCAAACAAAAAAAAACCTCTTAGCACTTCCTGGAAGCAAGGCATCATAAGTGAGTGTGTCATGTAGCAAGCAATCTGGCCTCGAGCCTATAGTCAATCCAGACCAGTGAGGTAAAAGACACATTCAATGTTGGGTTTTGTCGATTGTAGAAGAGATTTTAAGATGATGAAAGGATTCAAGAAAAGTGAACCATAGGAGCATAGTGCCATCTACCAGAACCTACGAATATTAACAACCATCTGAAGTGCGTGCTGGATGCCTTTCATCCTAGGACTGAAAGGGTACAATACAGGGGTGGCTCTGGAGTTTGAGAGAAATTTTAAACATATCAGGGATGAACAGTTTGTCACCCGAGTGAAGGGGTTACGTATAAAGTTGGATGAGGATGTAATTTCCAAATTCACTGGTCTACAGATAGGTTTGCATTGGAGCAGGGATGGCAGGAAGGCAAAACCATGAAGCAAAAACAACATTTTTCGAGCAAGTAGAGGTCTATGATGAAGACAAAAATGGAGTCAAAAGACTCTCCATGCAAACACCATGGGAGGACGTGGCTGCAATCGTTCAGAAGTACATCACATGCTCTGGTAGGTTAAGCTATGTCCCCATCTTTCATTTTCAGATTCTAGAGTTGTTAAGGCATAGGACCCATCATCCACCAAACAACAACATTAGTATTCCATATTACATGCTCCAATCTCTAGCAGAAATGAGCAAGAAGGTGGCTAAAGGTAAGGAGGATGCCTTGTCCCATCATGGGATGATCAAGTTAATCTTTTGTGAGGAATTAAAGGCGCAGATACCAGAGCTTTCATGGGAAGAATTCGTGTTGGTATCCGCTGAAGATGTTCAAACGATGAAGGGTACACCCACAATTGGCATACCACTAGGAGCAATAAACAAAATCACCTCTACATCAGGGGCGAAGAGGAAAATTGACCTGGACCATGTGGCCGAGACCCTAGTGAAAATCAAGCATTCAAGAGATGACTCCCTCAACATGAACCTAGGGATCCCTGCCAGTGATCAAGAGCCTAAAAGAAGAAGTAAGAGATTCATACAAGCATCTAGAATCCGAATAACCAAGGAAAAGAGTAGGGAACCCAGTCCCATAGTTCAAAATGTGTCGGATGGGGATGATGACTAGCGGGTAGATCAGAGGGATCCCACTACAGAAGGGGAGCAGGATGAATAGGAAATGCATGATGAATAGGAAGAACAGGAGGTGGAAGAAGAACCGAATGAAAAAAAAGAGCAAGTTAACACCTAGGGGGACCCTCCTGAACATAATGAAAACCCTGGGGTTTTCAATCAGCTGGATGAGGCATGGGCGGAATTAGAAGAGCTCAAAAAGGAGCTGGTGGCATTGAAAATTGAATCAAGAAGCCAGACAACATCACCCCCGTTCTCATATGAGAAGACACAAATTCTAAGAATGCATCATGTAGGGGAGCTAATACTGGCATAATAGAGAAATTCAATACTTCAAGAAAAGTTGGTTGAGGCACAAGGGGAACTAGCCAAAAAGGACCAGGAAATTGTTCAACTAAAGCATGTTTTGGCTACTACCACTAAAATATATAGTAAACTATTGGAGCATAGGCCACCTTCAGCAATATATGCAGTTTACCTACAAGAAAAGTGGGGCAAATTCCAGCTCCAAAGGATGGCACAAGGACTCCCAATAGAAATCAAAACAACTAGGGAAGTTGTGGATGCATCTCTCAAGGCCACAGAGTCGGAGAAGGATCAGCTTAGTGAGTTTTTCCTACACAATTTTGTAGCTCCTAGCTCATCCAACTAGTCGGCAAACCCTTACATGGGAAATTTCCAGTTAAGGGCATTATGGTCTTGGATGAAAAATGAAATTGAACGAGCTTAGGACTACCACATTTATGTGGTAGAAAAATGGCAGACCCCATTATGGATCAAGGCAGAAGTAACTCACCCTGAAAGAATAATCTATGACCATAGAAATCTCACCACAGATGAGGAACTAATCCCAATTCTCCTTGAGAAACAATAGGGGGCTGTGGTTCACTTCGATCTTACTCTTCAAAGCACACATAAGGAGGTTTAGGAGTCTATTGGTGAAAGATGGCACAGAGTGGCAAATGACCTGAAAATAAAAGAGCTTCACTCCCCTGCCAGACTAGAAAATGCTCTCGTAAAATCCAAGCTCTACAGGGAGTCATTGATAAAGAATCAACTTAGGTGGATAGGGATGAGGCTAAACCCCCTATTCTTCCTTCCTTCGGTCATTAAGGAACAGGTCAATGAGGAAGAAGAAAGGAGGGCATGGGTCAAGGAAGATCAAAGTATGGGCTACCACAGGTAGGAAAGGACCCCCACGGTGGTAGCATGGGACATCAGAGACATCATCAGAGAGAAGAATATGTCACCCAAGGATGGGTGAATCCTTCAAGCATGGGGGAGATGATGAGTCCCCATTTCAGGTATCTGATAATTTCTTTTCCCACTAGTAAAATACAAGAAAGGTTGTAAAGATACACTCATTAGTGGGAAAATGATTTACCTTAATTATTTAATGAAGTGTTTATAAGATTATTTCTATTATGTTTTGAAAAGCATTGCTATGAGCTAATTGTATGAAAAATGAGGTTGAATGAGCAAGTGTAGGTGTACTAAAGGATAACGCGTGAATTAAGTGAAGAATTGGAAAAACATCACCAAACTCAACGCCTTTTTCCTGATCTATAGAGAACGAACTCTTGTTCAAAGAGAATCGATAGTTAGACATTTTTGTTAGGTTAAGCATTGGGATTTTATAAATATGGACCTCTCGGGTAGCAAGAGGCCCCTGCTGCTATTTTGAAGAATTATTGTTTAAGTTTCAGACTATCAAGACAGTTGATTTGCAAACCTAGTTTTAAACTATGCAGTCTCTATTTTAAATAAAGACTTTATGTTACCTACGATTTAGCGTTGATAAGTTTTTTTCACTTTTTGAGTACGGGTTGGAGAGGGCCCCTCCAACATGTAAGTCAGGAGATCTTGCAATACAAGTATTTCTCATTATGTGTTGTGCATTGGTTGAATTTATATTGCAAATGAGAGTATTCTAAATAGCGTCTAAATAACATGATTTGATTTCTGTAGTGGTTGATCACTTCTGATTTCGTAGTTCATTACAATGCATTCTGTAGTATGATAATGCTGTGTCTGTAGTCTTGTAGCAGCATTATGTCAAAGCATAATTTAACACTTATTTCTCTATCCACTTGAATTTACTTCCAAAGCAGTGATTTAGATCTTAATCCTATGTATTCATTTCATTATTAGGACTGCTCCTAGAGATTGATTTCTTTCAGTATTTATTGGTTATATGATGACATTCACTTCTTAGATGTTTTGATTAAAAATGCAGCATTAGATAATGGCATTCTAGATTCAACCTTAGCATTAATTTATGTTAGATCAAACTTTGGGTTTTATGCAGTTGATTTCCAGTAAATACCCCTTAGATTAAAGATCAAGCTTTCATTACTTTACAATAGATCTGTGCTAAATCCCAGCATTTCAATTCCATAGTATAATTTTTATTGTTTTCAACAAGTTCATTCTTAAAAATAGATTTACTGTTTCCTACATTCAAATTCTTATCCATAGATTTTCTGCTTTGAGTATTTGATTTCTTAGCATAGTAATTTCCCTTCCATAGATTAACAATTCGGTTTTTAGTTCATTTAATATTTCTTAAACAACCCTTTAAAAACATTGATACAAACACCCAACTTCGATAAGGACTATCCTAGAAGAGCACATATAGTGCCATTGCCTCTAAAGTTTGTACATCCCCTGGTTTGATAATTAAAGTAAGCTCCTAGTCTAGCTGCCCTCATTAGGCACCCATACTTAGAGCTCACCAGAAGTGATCAGGTCTCATAACCCCACTACATAACTTGTGGATGCGCTGAGGGTGCAAATATTTTTTTTCCCAAAGATACTCGATGCGGAGTAGAAGACCTTGTGCAGTCATTGACCACAACGCGCAACCTATGCCGCATTGTACATGAATCAGTTTAAACAATCGCATCACAAGGTTGTGGAAACCTACTTCTGCAACCACCCCCTCGACTTCACCTCGGGTGAGACCTCATACAGCTCGTAGTCTATTGCCGAAAGCACCGTTGAATAGGGGTTTTGTTGGTATCTTGTACCGCGAGGTACCTGGGTCTACATTGGAAAACCTCCAAAATGGTATAGCAACCAACAAATGGTTTCGTTGTCGCGACAAGACTAGTGATGTGATAGTGTATTCACAAAAGTAATGTCCAACAGTTTGCATCCAAAAAAGAAAGAGATATGGGCTTGGTGTGATAAGATCGAAAGAGAGTTCGCAAAGAAAGAAAACAGACATCTGCATCTGTCTGGCGTACGGTGGTTGAACAGATACTTGTGGCAGGACATCCATGAAATTTTTTGGGCTTCGTTTCCAAATGAGCTACACGAGTGGATATTGCTCCTAGTAGAAAGAAAGAATTGTTCCCAAGGCGGAAAACCTACAGAGTGGAATCCGGAGCTTACTAAACAGCTCAAAGCAATCGATAGCCCACTATCATGAGCAGTTGACTTCTAGGTTGATAGCATACTAGAAGGATTTGTGACCAAATTTGTTGTAGATATGCTGAAATCCTATAGCCAAGCTGAAGCATACTTTTTCGAAGGATTCAAAGGTAAGTTCCTAAAAAAAATCAATCTATACATTAAAATGCTTTTAATTGAGAAAGGTGTTTTAAGAATGTCATGGTAGAGAATACATACATTGATTTTGATGAAGAAAACCATACTATGAGAAGTGGAAAGAGATACAAGCTTACTATGGAGAAGAAACCCACATCATCTAGAAACCGTATAGATATCGAAATTCCATGTGATCTCAATAATATGAACACTCAGTTATCAGCCACAATCCAACATATTACACCTCAGAATCAATCAGTCTAGAACCCACCCACTGCGAGTGTCACGAAGCCCATCCCATAGATCAGTAATACTAGTAACACCGTAGGAGCGAGTGCTCACAACACTACGACTCAGACTATTCCGCATAATACTGTGCCTAGCACAATCTAGTAGCCTATGTCTACTTTTGTCATAGAGAATCAATTCCAGAACAGTACACAATTTGGAAGGAGAATGATAGATAACAATATAAAACTACCGATATTCAAAGGAACGGGTGAGGAAGACCCTGATCAGCAATGGTTTCTATGCGAAGTCGTGTGGAGTGTTAAGCAAGTTATGGATGATGCTATAAAAATAGCACAACTCATCACTACTTTTATAGATCGAGCACTGCATTCGTTTATGAACTATTCTCAAGCACAACCAAGAACCTTAGCAGACATCAAGACTGCGATTACACCAGAGTTTAAGAAACCCAAATCAGTATCACAGTGCATAACAGAGTTGAAAGAAATCAAGCAGAAACCTACTGAGTCGGTCTAGGAATTCGACAAAAAATTCAAAATATTGTTGGACCAAGTGAGATTTGTTATAGCTCCACAACAGCATCAAGAATGGTTCATTGCTACGTTGTTTCCCCATATTAGACAACCACTAATGCAACAGAAGGTTGTATCTCAATCTGAGGCTTTGGAGATCGCAATGAAGTTGGAAGCTTCACCAATTGGAGGAAGTAGTTCTGGGATGATACAGATCCAAAACCAATTGGCTACCTTGACATTAGAATTACAAGGTATGAAGAATGGAAAAGAGCAGAGACATGAACAATGACATGAAGTTTGGTGCATAGGATGCAAAGGAGAGGGCCACACTAGAGAACATTGCCCCTTGTTTCAAGAATATATTAACAGTGGTGCACCAAACCCAATAAATATGAATCAGAACCAGGCACCATGGTGTGAAATTTGTAGAAGCAGAGGACACATGGCTGAGGACTGCTGCCTGATACAAAAATATGTAACGACACCTAAAAACTTATACTGTAATTTATGTAAGTCAATTGGACATGATGAGTCCAACTGCCGTGCTTATGAACTGATTAATGAAAGAAAGAGAGATATGGAAGCAATGCGAGGTACTAGAATGTACTGCATCGAAGAGGAAAATCAACCAAAGCAAGGGAACACCCACTATGATCAAGGAGGATATAGAGGCCACGGTGGTGGATATCGCGGGAGAGGAAGAAAGACTGGTCAAAATCAAGGAAGAGGACGAGGCCAGGTTATATGCTATAACTGTGGTCAGCTAGGTCATGTATCAAGAGAATGTACTAATCCATGCACTACATGTAATTACTGTAAATCATTTGATCATGTGATTGAAGATTACCCCGTGCTTGAGGTAGAAATGTAGAAGTGGAGAAGAATAGAAACACAGAACCCTAACATCCAGTTGATCGCATCAGAGAATAGACCTACAGGCTAGAGTGTCAATGCAGTAACGCGAAGTGGCACTGATACAGGAAAAGAAAACAGTGCAGAAGCCTCGACTTCTAGAACAACTGATCCTAAGAAGAACCCTGGAGAAATAGTAGGGATTATAAAAGCTCTTGGCAAAGCACCTCCATTGAACTTACAGAAAAATAAAGAAATATTTAAAGAAGCATGGGGCATGTTTCAACAACCACCACCTACTTCACCAAGGATCCCATTGTGAAGTGAAGTACAACAAATCGAAGATATGCCTTTGGCATATCATCAGAAGCACACTGCACCAGAGATCTCTATTTTTGTTGCGTAGTTTCTACACAGCTGCATCAAGTTATTAAAAAAAAAAGACACTCTTATGGAATTTGAAAAACTGATAAAGCAGTACGAATCATGCAGTAAGAAAGGAATATCACATGGCCCAGTACATAACATTAGGAGTCCCAAAAGAACCGACAGGGAAATGTAGTTCACTACACAGATAGGAGACTATGATATGGACGAGATCATTCTTGATCTCGAATCTGAAGTGAATATATTAACCAAGCATACATGGAAGGCGATGGGAAAGCCAAAATTACAGTGGTCACCTATACAATTAAGAATGGCTAATCAAGGCATAGTTATACCTCTAGGAAGGTTAACCAATACTATTGTCGACATTGATGGAGTGTGAAGTTATGTAGAATTCAAAGTAATTGAAATTGTGGATGATAGCAATCCTTATCCAACACTGTTGAGCATCGATTGGGCAATGACGAACTCAACCATCATCAATCTAAAGACAATGAAAATGATATTTGAAGGGAATGACATAAGAGTTGTCACACCATTGGATCCTTCATAGGGGGAGAGATATGTTGAACCTATTCAAGAAGAGTACACGCTCAATACCTTGACCATATCTATCAAATGACAACAAATGCTCCGGATTATATTCATCCCACTACGGATGGAACACTCAGCTGGTGCTGCTATAGTTCTTGCATCTCAAACTCTGAGGCAGGATTAGAAAACTGGAAACACAGAATGCATGAAGTATCTGCCAGGAGACGGACGACAATTACAAAGTCACTCCGTTGGATTGGAAAGCAGGTAAGTCCAATACCTACTTATGATGGTATGGCTAACATCTATTCGTTTATCAAAGAATAGACTGTAGTAGTTGTGGATGAACATCGCGTCTCACCATTAGACATGGCACTAAGAGAAACACCTGCCAGATGGTGGGCTACATATAAAAAGACATTGAGAACTTGGGAATAGTGCAGAATAAAACTACAGATTTGATTTGCTGATAAGGTCACATTGCCATTTCAAAAATATAATGGTTAGATGGATCCAGGAGATCATATCGCAGCTTGTGTACAAGCTTGGAAGGAAATACCAAAGACAGAATGGGTACATCTCTTTTTGCATACATTGGAGGAACCTATTAAAAAAAAATGGTATCTAGACGAGGAGATACGCACAAAAACCGTGGATTGGTCCATCCTCACTGCTACCTTCCAAAAGGTTTTAATTTTCACGATGACCATCTGACTATCCATGACGTGCTGCAGCTGATCAAGCAAAAGATATTTATCCCACATCATAAGGAGGAAAACATAACACTAGAATCGTTTTTTGACACAAATAATGTACTTGCGAATCTACAACCAGATTGGTCTGAAGATAGCGACGCGAAGGACTCGTGCAACATAAAAATCCAAGAATCAGGAGGAGTACGCGAGGTAGAAGGACCTCCACTAGAAATTCCAGATATGAGTGGACCAGTTAAAACAAAGAAAGTGAACATCGGCACGCCTAAAGAGCTAAAGTTCACAGCAATAGGAGACTACTGGGATGATGACACAGTTGCGGAGATCACAGCTATATTACAGGAATATCGGGAAGTATTCCCAATGAAGTTCACAGAGATGAAAGGCATCCTAGGAGACTTAGGAGTGATGAGAATTCCTCTTAAGCCAAGAGCGAAACCTATTAAACAAAGGCCATATAGACTGAATCCACTCTACAAAGAATTAGTTAAGGTAGAACTCGACAAGATGCTTGATGCAGGAATCATTGAGCCAGTTGAAGAATCTAAATGGATAAGCCCAATGGTCATCCAAGACAAGAAAACAAAGGGTGAAATCAGGATTTGTGTTGATCTTGGGAAGCTAAATGATGCATCAATGCATGATGCATTTCCTACTCATTTTACCGATGAAGTACTTGATAATGTGGGAGGTAACAAAGCATACTCTTTTACTGATGGGTTTTTGGGATACCATCAGATTCGAATTAATCCAACAGATAGAGACAGACCACTTTTGCAACAGAATGGGGTTCGTTCCAGTATACAGTAATTCCATTTGGTTTAAAGAACGCACTAGCCATATTTTCAAGAGTGGTGATCGCAGCATTTAAAGAATTCATACACAAATTTTTAGAAGTTTACTTTGATGATTGGAACATTTTTGGGTTACTAAAGAGCCATGCCGTGAACCTCAGGATGATGCTAAAAAAATGCAGACATCATCAGATTTCATTAAATTTGAAGAAATGTATTTTATGTGTTCCTTATGGGATTCTGCTAGGACATATCGTGTGTAAGCAAGGGTTGATGGTTGATCCTGCAAAGATAACAATTATTGTAAACTTTCCTACACCAAATTCAATTAAAAAATTGTGCACTACACTAGGACATACTTGATACTATAGGAAATTCATAAAGTGGTATGCACAGATAACCACAGCAATGAAGAAACTTTTAAAAAAGGATGCACCGTTCATTTGGAATGAGGACTATGAGAAAGGATTCGACACATTGAAAGAGAAAATGGTCACTGCGCCGATCCTAGTTTTTCCAGACTAGGAAAATCCATTTCACGTACATGTTGATGCTTCATGTATAGCATTGGGTGTTGTTCTTGCGCAGCCAGGAGAAGGAGGCATTGATCATACCATTGCATTTTCGAGTAGAAAGCTATCATTTGCGAAGAAAAAATACACCACTACTGAAAGGGAAGGACTTGCAATGGTATATGCACTACAAAAGTTCAGACACTATTTGCTTGGTGCACACTTCTCAATGTTTACCGACCATTCTGCATTAAAATACCTGGTCAATAAGCTAGTGTTAGGGGGGAGAATATGCAGATGGCTCTTACTCTTCCAAGAGTATGATTTTGAAATAATAGTTAAACTAGGTAGATTAAATTTAGGCCCTGGTCATCTATCAAGGATCGAGTCAGGAGAGGAACCTACGAATCTAGAAGACAATCTACCTGATACACAATTGTTTGCTATACAGATTGCTGATGATTATTATCAGGATGTCATTGACTTTCTAACTACTAGGTTTGCCCCTACTGAATTCACTATGCAACAAAAGAAGCAACTGGTAGTGCAACCCGTAGACTTCACCATTATCTCAAGACAGCTCTACAAGATAGGACCTAATGAAGTGCTGTGAAGATGTGTATTAGAACATGAGAAGCCATTTATATTAGTTGATGCACATTTAAGAGTTGTAGGAGGTCATTATGCAGGAAGGGCTACTGCACAAAAGATATTACGCGCAGGGCTATGGTGGCCTATGATTCATAAGGACTCCAAAGAACATTTCCAGAACTGCAATGTCTATCAGAGGACAGGGAAACCATTAAGAAGAGATGAAATGCTATTGAACCCTCAGCTGACCTTATAGGAATTCAACAAATGGGAAATCGATTTTGTGGGACCTATTAACCCACCATGAAAAAGAACTGGTGTGAGCTACATTATTACTGCAATTGACTGCCTCACCAGATGGGCAGAAGCAAAACCAGTCAAAGACTGTAGCACAGCTATAGGCATGCAGATTATCTTTGAGAACATCCTTACACAATTTGGATGCCCAAATATTTTGATGAGTGATCAGGGTACTCATTTCCTGAATAGAACTATTGAAGCTTTAACTGAAGAGTTCTCCATCCATCATCAGCGTAGTATGCCTTATCACCCACAAGCGAATGGAACTGTTGAAGCATTCAATAAAGTACTTGAGAATGAGCTAACCAAGATATGAAACGTAAACTGCGATGATTGGGACCTGTGCATTCCATCTGTATTAAGGGCGTACAGAAAAACATGCAAGAAATTAACTGGACATACACCTTTCAGATTGGCTTACGGACAGGAAGCAATAATTCCAATGGAATATATTATACCTAGATTAAGAATAACTGCATTTACAGGGATGGAAGATCCCGCAACACTGGAATAAACAATGTTACACTTGGTTTGTTTGGAAGAAGATCGCTTCATCGCGGGATTCCACTAGTAAGTACAGAAAGAACGAGAAAAAGCATGGCATGATCGCCACATCAAGAATAAGTTTTTTAGGTAGGTGACCTAGTCCTCCTATATGATAGTAAATTCATGAAGTTTCCAGGGAAATTTAAAATGCATTGGCTTGGACCATATACTGTAATATATGTTACTAATGGTGGTGTAGTCCAGTTAGCTACTTTAGCTGGTGATACATTACCCAATTTGATAAATGGAAGCAGACTAAAGATTTACCGCGAGAGTCATGCTTTGCAACATCTAGAATGATCAGAAGAAAGAAAAGTTTCTAAGTGCCAAGTACAGTTGGAATTGGGCAATATGAACAATCTGTACACAAAACTTGTAAAGATATATCTATGTACCCCACAGCGTTGTTGAAGCTGCGTGAAAAAAAATATCTATATATATATAATAATTTTTTTTGTGCTGTTGCAGCACTCAAAATGCAACACTCAGAAAAGAAACAAATCAGACACCGCGAAGTAACTCTGTAGAACTAAATAAAACATATCGCGCAGTTCGACGTAGAGCTCCAGAAAATAGTCGTTACAGTGTCAGTCGAAAATATAGTCGTTATACAGTACTTTCCGACTGACAGCTCGAGCATTTAAAGAACAGATAGCCGTTCTAAATGACTTAATGACGGAATTGACCGAATCATCTACCGGAATTGGATAATGGATACTACATTTAATGCTTATCTAATCCTTAAAGGGTGTGGAGATGGATCAACCTTGGCTATATATAATGCAGCAGTTAGACTTGCAGGCGTTACGAAAGCACTTAGAAATTATTGCAAATCTGTTTCCTAAGTTTAGACTATAAGTTATCCACTGGTCAGCCAAGTAACTATGCAAGCGAATGACATAGAGGTCATTTATTGACAAATAGTTCACGGTCGAAGAGACTGTGAAGTTGTTCCAACACGGAGGAATTGACGAGTTAATGAGAACCCCAAGCAAGAAAGTCATCACAGATTCAGAATAAGGTCCAAGGAGGTCACCAAGACACGGCCCCTCAAGGAAAGACAAAGAAAAAAACCTAGTAGCGCTGAGATCAAAGCTACCGAAGACAAGTTCGGTAGGACCAAATAAACCCATCGCAGAAAAAGAAATACCTCTAACTATGACACAAGACTATATTTTTCCATGTGTAGTGGATGCACCAGCCATTAAACTACTCAAGAGTCCAAAGTATGAGATACCACTCTCACCAATATCAAAACATGTTGAGGTGGACAAAAATCTCTTGGGAAAGATTCCATAATGTAAATGGGAGGACTATGATTTGCTAGCAATGCAAAAGGACAAACCCACCGAGCCAAGGTTCCAATAGTTACAACCCGACAAATATATGTGCTGGAAGAAGACTGCAAGGGGAGACCTGACTTTGGTCGTTGAAAGTTGGTTGTCCGGAGTAGCCAAATCAGGGCTGCTCAACCTGCTCAGACTCCAACATTTCTATAGATCACTAGAGCTCAATGTGGTGGTGCGAACTCTTATGGAACACATCCACCACGGATATTTATGGATGGACCACAATATTGACCTAACAAATGACTTAATCCATCAGATAACTGGATTGAGCAAAAGGGGAGCAAACCCAAGGAATTTCTTTCAGGGAAAAACAAAGGATAAAGAGGTAGCTGCATTGATGAAGCAAATGCAGTCTATTGTAAAAGGGAAGCAAGACTTCCAGACAGACGATATACAGGATCAGGAAATAATATTTGTCACACAGTTGTTAGCGGGTAAGATTCTAAGAAAATGCAGATCGTTAGAAGTCTTTGTGGGCGTAGTACTACTTGGTTCTGCATCCTCCGAGGGAGAAGAATTCAATTGGTGTCAATTTCTACTAAATGAGTTCCTAGAGGAACTGAATGATATGCAAATCAATGGTAGATACTTCCACTCCACCTGGCTAATCATGCTGATCGCCTTCTTGGGTTGGAGGGAGCCAAAACATTACATCAGAGAGATCACAGACACTTCAGACTGTACATGTGCTTGCTTTCAGAATCTATGGGAAAATTTGAATCCCGGCAGACAGCACGAGACATCGTTGGTCTTCTATACATATTACAACCAGCTACCCGGGGCCATCATGCTTACACCTCGCATACCAAAGCAAGTAACAAGCAAATATATATTCATTTTCAATTTTTATGCTGCAATGAAATGCATCTCCATTTCATCCAAAGCACAGAAAAAGAATCTTGACTGGTACCCAGAAAATTACCATATGTACGAGGAAGATATTGAGAATATTATGAAAGAATAGCCAGTTGAATTCTGAGTTGAGGTCGTGGATACCAAAGTGATTCTAGGGAAGATAACCCTATCCCCTATCCCATAGTAGAAAACAAAAAGTCAAGAAAAAGGAAGGACACTCGGAGTCCTTCGGGGCACAAGGAAAAAGAGGAAGAAGAAGAAATCAAATAAAGACCAATTAGACACAGTACTTCACGAAGATGATTACTTAATGATTGCTGTGAAGGTCACTGAACAAATGGAGGAACTTTTGAAAGACAAAAAGAAGAAGGAAAAGGTGATTCAAGATAGCTTAGACCAGAACCTAACTACACTGGAAGGGATATCCAAAAAATTTGATGAAGTAAGCAGAAGATTACCCTTGCACCATGAGACAATAGCTAAAAAAGGGTCCGCGGGAACTTTGCAGCAGCAAATCACGGTTCCCGTGAGGTCCCATGTTGTCCATTTGCAGCCATTATCTATAAGATTGCCATTACCTGATCAAGCAATGCTAGATACAAAGAATGTAGAGTGCATGGAGCTTGATCTTGGAATAATACCATTGCCAGGACTACATTACTTACAAACGCAAGTCAGTGAAGAAATGCATGAAAGAACCATAGAAGCGCTAAAAGGACAGGCAGAGTTGCATAAGCAACTTGAGGAATATAGCTCACGGAGTACTATACAATTACAAGATGAAAGATATCATCGATTGAGATTGGCGATTTGGTCAATAGTCTTAAGACTGAGAAGGAAGACATGGAGATTCTGCATGAGTTAGAAATTACTTCCCTGAAAGTGCAAATCAATCCACAGACTCTACCATATGAACAATTGTTAAGATAAGGCGTAGTGAAGACTGCGACACAAAATATTGCTACCGAAGTGACTAAGTGCCAGAGTCTACTAGAAGCAGCATTGAAGGCATTTAATGCCCTTGAAGAGGACCAACAATTACTGGAAGTAAAGAAGGAAGTGAATCAAAAACAAGAAGCACTAGAAAAGATGGGTGAGAAGGTTAAGGCGCTACTAGCAAGAGAGAAACTCCTAAAATACAGAGAAATCAACACCCTAAAGAAGGAAGTTAAAGCTTTGTGTGAGAAGGAGACAGAAATGGGTGATAAGTCGCAGCCATTATTAGAAGAAGCCAGCACGTTCTCATAAGAGATTGAAGAGAAGTTAAAGGAGTTGAACCAGAATCAAGAGCAGGTGGAAGGCCAGATCGGCCATGAGATAACAATTGAGATGGTGGAAACAGTTGGGCAAATTGAACAAGATACTAAGACTGCGATAGAAAATCTAATTTACACATTCAATGAGTTCCTTGCAAAGATTAGTTCACAATTAGCAGAACACCTAAAAGGAGTTGCAAGTGGCTCAGGGGTGAGCCACATGTAAGTGTTAGGGACCTGTTGGGCCTGGCCCAGATGGGTCATTTTTGAACAAGAAGAATTTTGAGAACCGCGAAGCTAAGCATAGTTAAGTTTGAACAATTTTGGGATAAGTTTTGGTATGCTGCGAAGTTGCGCGCAGCATAGTGTCGAAGGAGCTGCGAGGTCGGTGTTGCAAGGTGTATAGTGCCACGATGTGCCACGTTGACAAAGATCCAGCCAAGCAGAGCATGGATGGATGAAGGTAGTTATTTTGGTTAGGTCACAAAAGACCTATTTTTTGCAAAGATCGTCAATAACTAACAAGCAGTGGGTAGGTCCAGATCGGAGGTAGGTGACTGTTCACAACAAACACAAGACTACTACTACTCGAACCAGTCATCTAAGGCTGTGAAAGAAGGAACAACTCGGCGAAAGTAACCTGTTGGCGTGCACGTGAGAGAAGATCCGCTGCCAGATATCAATAGTCCGATTTTGGGAAAACCGTGATAGTTTTGTAAATGTAAGGGTTCTGCCTTCATAAACATAAAGACATGACCTATGGGTCTTGATATATAAATAAGAAAATTTTGTAAATGAAAGGGTTAACTCTTCATTTTGTTGATTATTATTGAATATTGTTAGATCTATGAGATTGAGGCATTGTAAAGGCTCTGCAGCGGAGTGCACAGATGAAGAACTGTTGTACCCCTTCCTAAGATATTAAACAACAATTCTTATGGATGTAGCTTCCCATCTGGGGGGGTGAACCACGTTAAACCATTGTGTTATGTGATTGCTATGTATGATTGTCATTAATTTGTGATTTAATTTATTTACAGTGCATGCATGAAGTTACTATTGTCTGTTATATGTTTACTGTTATCTGTATTCACCGTGGAAAGGATGGAATAAGATGCTAGTAGTTCATGTATGGAGGAATGTTAACAGTAAAGCACTTATAAGTTCTCAAATGAATGGATCTATGAGATAACCACAAAACAAGGGGTTAAAGTTGAATTGCGACATCAAGCACACAACACTGCGCATCTCACTCATTTGCATAAGTTATGATGTTTATCAAGCTAAATAATGATGAATGATTAAAGATTATCGAATAAGATTGAGTAGAAGTTGTCAGGTCTCATAACCCCATTGCGCGACTTGTGGACACACTGAGGGTGAAAATATCTTTTTCCCAAAGATACTCGACGCAGACTAGAAGACCTCGTGTAGGCATTGACCATAACGCTCAACCTATGCCACATTGTACATGAATCAGTTTAAACATTCGCATCACAAGGTTGTGGAAACCTGATTTTGCAACAACCCCCTCGACTTCACCTTGGGTGAGACCTTAGATTGCTCACAGTCTATTGCCGAAAGGGCTGGTTAATAGGGGATTTGTTGGTATCTTGTTCCGCGAAGTACCTGCGTCTACATTGGAAAACCTCTAGAACAGTATAGCAACCAACACCGATTTATGTTCTTCGCTTCCAATAGATTGGTCAAGGAATCAAACATATTCTTAGGTGTCTTTAGAGATGACACATGTGGTATGATATGGTCTTTGATAGAATCAACAATGATCCTCTTAGCCTTGACCAAGCTCTTTACTTTTAAGGCCTTATCCTCATCTCCCTCTGGAACTAGAACCTGTTCACTTATGTAGGTGTCCAATTCATTTTCTTCTAGGATTAACCCAATCCTATACTTCCATGCTCGGAATTTATCATCCCCTTCATGCTTATCCTCAAGCTTGGTGTGGTGAGACATCTTAAAGATTACTTCAAATGGAAATAGAAAAGTCATTAGGTCTTACCACTTGATTTGCTGAAAATTGGATTTGGAGCTGGATTAGGGTTTTTCAGAGAAACACTAAAAATTCAAATTTTGAATTTCAAATTTTCGAAAGGATAGAAAGATGCACCTTGCTGAGCTGGTTAAGCTGGTATACTCTGATTTTGAAATCTGCAAAATTTTACTTCTCAAAATTGCATTTGAAACTTCTGGATTCACTAGACAAGATCTCGAACTAGGGTTTGATTAAAGTCGGCCTTCTGCCTAACCAAAATGTTCGATCCCAAAACTTAGAAGTTTGATTTTTCTGAGGAGAATCCAGCCATGGACTCAAATTCCAAAATTCCAACTTTCTCTGAAACCCTAATTTCCCGTAGTAGTTACATGCCAAAAAATGAAAGTGCTCGAATGAGATTCTGTTTCAACAGAAAGATGTGCCCTTGCTAGGAGAGTCAATCTAGCCTCCTGGCTTTGAAGATCTATGGAGAGAAACCCAAAAATCAAGAAGCCCTAGCTTCTACAGCTGAATAGTGTCTTCTTCTCAGGTTAGCTCTGATACCATGTTAGATTTTGAGCATTAATTCGATATGATCTAGGATCTTATCTGAGAGAATAACATGTACAGCATATCAATCACAAGAGACAATCACGAGAGACAATAGACATAGATTTTCCTTGGGGAAAACCAATAAGGTGAAAAATCCCACAACTTCCTCAGAGATAGAAAGAGCAATGATACAAAACCCAAGTACAAGACATAGTCTCCTAGTAGCTTCTCCTCCTCCACTAGTGCGCATCACTCAAGTGAGAGAATAGATGAGCAAGTGAATGATCAAATAGAGTGACACCCTCACTCTATTTATACACTGAATTTACTTTCCTAATAACCTAACAGGGCTGACTTCTATATGAGAGCCTAATAACCCATGCTAACTGAACTCAGGGCCAACCCCCACACTTGGTGGTCTAATAACCCATCATATGTAAGTTGCAACACTTGCAATGCAACTTGTGACACTTGTAAATACAAATGATGACACTTCAGTACAGAGGAATAATAACATCTCTGCAAGGATACAATATACATAGATGAAATACATTCTGAAGTTACATATACATCAACACCAACTACTATTAACTTTAAACATTATGATCTATCTTCTATCCATAATAAATTGACTTGGAACTAATGAAATCTAGAAGCAAGTAGAAAACATAATAAATATATTTACTTGAACTGAATTTGATTTGGAAGCAAGTAGAAAACTTGATAAAGATATTTTATTTAGAAGCAAGTAGAAAACTTGATAAAGATATTTATTTCTCAACCAATCCCTATTTCGTGAACATCTTTATTAACTGTATGAATGGGAAAGTTGATCCCGTGCTTGAACTGAGAAACTATTCAAACTGAGATAACTTGGAGAATGAAATTAATATTTCTAATCCGAAATTAATCTTAACAACTGATGATAAACTACACTAAAAATGAAACTAATAAATTCTAGAACATAAACATATTAACAAATCAAATATGAAAGACATCATTTGAAAAGTAGTTAAAACAAGGTTAAGCAAAATTGAATGAAAACTAAGGATAATGATGAAACTTAATTAAAACTCTATGCAGTGTAAAACAAGATCTTAATTACATATAAGAATGCTAATTAAATGCAATTAATATTACAATTCAAAGACCAAAGAAAACTGGATTCTAATTCAACACAAAAATAATGCAGAAAGGATTAAGGTTCATATGACCATTCAGATGACTATCCGAATGACAGTCTGGATGGAGAAAAACGATTTAAACTAAGGAAAGAAGCAGTTTGGATGATCTTAACTACCAGTTGGTTGATGCATATGAACCTACAGTGCAAGGAAGCAATGAATAGAGTGTTTAGGAGCTAAGATAAAAAGAAGTAACCTATTATAATCATTGTCTAAGACATGAACTATTTCTATGGAATAAGAAAACAAAACTGAGATATAAATAAAACTAACCTATAGCTACAGGAGAAAAACTGACAGAACTAATTCTAACTACGACTGAACTTGAAATGTTGAGCTAACTAAACTCTAGGTATTTGTAAATAACAAGACTAAAAGTAAACTAAGCAAACTAAACAATGTAAGCAGACTAAGCAAACTAAGGGTGACCAGTCACTAATTACATTATGGAATTATCATTAGCATGAACAACAAATATGATATACATATCATAAAATAGAGACATCATTTATATAAGTGGCGAAACAACATATATATTACAAGGCAAAGATATATACAAAATAACTACATGAATTAAACAAATAACATAACTTATTTGCAGAAGACAAATACAAATTATGTACATAGACGGAAGACCACTAGTTGTTGAGGGGTCCTTCTCAGCAATCAGAGTTTGTGCCTTAATCAATCAATCACCATGCATGCTACTAAGCTTTCGTAAAAACTAGAACATAGGTAGATTAAATTAAAACGGGGTTACAACGTTTCTGCATCAATTTGCAGCTGGAAAAGACTAAAGACTAAAAGACTAACTCGTCTCAGTCATGAAGACGTCTATATATACAGAAATACAAATGAGAGAGCATGTCGACCCTTTAGTGGTCGACTACCCTAATAATAGGCAGTCTTAATTCCAGAAAACGGACCTGATTAACAACTCACGATAGCGCATGGCCAAGGCACAGCCTCATAACAGTTTACAATAGTGCACAAAGCATCTACTAGGTTCCACAGAGTTGGTTTCCTTCACACAGTCGCTAAGATGTTGATCCTCCTTTGACGTGGGCAGAGAAATGTGCTGTCGAGCTGAGCATGCAGGAATGACAGAACTTCTGGAGTGTTGACGTGAGCTGCAGGTGTGTTGTCAAGTGAGGTGAGTAGGAGGGAGAATCTTCTAGAATAACGGCTCACCAACCACTACAGCCACGTTGCTAACAGAACCCACTTTTCCATTTCTGTCTTTAATGACTAGAGATATTCCAACCGACGATCTCGCAGGATGAATGAAGGTCTGAACAGCAGGCTCGATGTGGCTAAACATTTGCAACATTCGCACGCGTCTTAATGGAGGTCTGTTTGAAACCCATTACTACAGAACAAAATCTAGTTTCCAAGTCGAGAAATGTCAAATAAACTTCAACAAATGTTGATGTATATGTAACTTCGGAATGTATTTCATATATGTATATTGTATCTCTACAGAGAGGTTGTTATTCCTCTGTATGAAAGTGTCGTCATTTGTCTTTACAAGTGTCGTAACTTATACAAGATGGGTTATTAGACCACCAAGTGTGGGGTCGGCCTTGAGTTGGGTTACCATGGGTTATTAGACTCTCCTAGAGAAGTCGGCCCTGTTAGGTAATTAGGAAAGTCAAGTCAACTATAAATAGAGTGTGGGAGGCACTCTATTTGATTATTCACTTACTCATCTATCTCTCTCATTGAGTGATGCACACTAGTGGAGGAGGAGAAGCTTCTAGGAGTCTATCTCTTATGCTTGGGTTTTGTATCATTGCTCTATCTATCTCTGAGAAAGTTATTGGGGTTTTTCACCTTCTTGGTTTTCCCCAAGGAAACTCTGTGTCTATTGTCTCTTGTTATTGATATATTTTGCTTGTTATTCTCTTAGATAAGATCCTAGATCATATTGAATTAATGCTCAAAATCTAACATGGTATCAGAGCTAACCTAAGAAGAAGACACTGTGCAATTGTGGAACCTAGGGATTCTTGTTTTTTGGGTTTCTCTCCATAGATATTCAAATTCAAGAGGCTAGATTAACTCTCCTTCCAAAGGCGCATCTTTTTGTCGAAACAAAATTCAATTCTGAGCACTTTCAATTTTTGACCTAAAAATTAGGGTTTCTGCAAAATTTGGAATTTCTGAAATTCGAGACCACGGATGGAAGCTCCTTAGATAAATCGAAGTTTAGATATTAGGATAGAACTTTTTGGTTCGGTAAAACTCTGGGAAAATCAAACCCTAGATTGAGATCCTATCTAGTGAATCCAGAAATTAGGGTTTCCTAAAAGGTTGAAATTTCTGAAATATGAGACCACAGCTAGAAGCTCCTCTAAAAAATCAAATTTTAGAGCTTTGGATCGAACTTTTTGGTTGGGTAAAACTTTGGGAAAGTCAAACCCTAGTTTGAGATCCTCTCTAGTGAATCCAGAAATTAGGGTTTCTGAAAAAATTAGAATTTCTGAAATATGAAACCATGGCTAGAAGCTCCTCTGAAAAATCAAAGTTTAGAGCTTTGGATTGAACTTTTTGGTTGGGTGAAGCTCCGGGAAACTCAAACCCTAATTCAGGGTCATGCCTAGTGAATCTATAAGTTTCAAAAGCAAGTTTGAGGGGTTAAACATTGCAGTTTTCATATTCTGAGTATACCAGCTTTATCATCTCATAAAGGCACATCTTTCTATCGTTTCAGATGTTTGAATTTTTAGGGTTTCTCTGACAAACCCCAATCTAGGACTAGATCCAGTTTTTAACAAATCAAGTGGTAAGACCTAAATCTTTTCTATTTCCATTTGAAGTACTCTTTAAAGATGTCTCACCACACCAAGCTTGAGGATAAGCTTAAAGGGGCTGATAAATTCCGAGCATGGAAGTATAGGATTGGGTTAATCCTAGAAGAGAATGAGCTGGACACTTACATAAGTGAAGAGATCCCTGTCCCAGAGGGAGAAGAGGCTAAGACCTTACACAAGAGGAACTTGGTCAAGGCTAAGACGATAATTGTTGATTCTATCAAAGACCATCTCATACCACATGTGTCATCTCTGAAGACACCCAAGGAGATGTTTGATTCCTTGACCAAGCTATTTGAAGGGAAGAACATAAATCAGAAGATAACGTTGAGAAATCAATTAAAAACTATCAAGATCCAGAATGCGAAGACCATATAGTCTTATCTCTCAAGGGTCTCCCAGATAAAAGAACAACTTGAAGCTATGGGAGAAGATATAGAAAATGGAGAAGTGGTAATGACCAATCTTAATGGCCTTCCTAGGTCATGGGATTCCTTCATCCAAGGAATTTCTGCTGGAAGGAAACTTATGACATTTAGTAGGCTATGGGAATAATGCTCACAAGAAGAAGCTCGAATTGTAGCTCAAGAAGAGAAGATGGGGAATGAAGAGCAAGCTCTCACAACACACTCCAAGAAATATGATGATAAGAAAGGGAATCACCACAGTAAGAAAGAAAGGCACCACCATCAAAATCAAAGGGGTAACTTCAAATCTCAAAGAAACATTTCAAATGCTCGATGCTTTACATGTGATGAGAAGGGACACTGTTAAATTTTTAGAATTTACTTCAATCTGATCTAAAATCTTAACTGAGAGAATAACATGTACAGCAAATCTACAGCATATCAATCATGGACACAATAATGCAAGCACACAAAAGACACAGAGTTTACTTGGAGAAAACCATAAAGGTAAAAAATCCCAATAACTTCCTCAGAGATAGATAGAGCAATGATACAACCAGAATACAAGAGATAGTCTTCTCCTAGCAGCATAGCCTCCTCCTCCACAAGTGCGCCACTCTCCCAAGTGTGAGTGAGAGAATAGAATGTGTAAAATGAGAGAGACACACTCTCTATTTATACACTAACTTGACTTGACCTTTACTCAACCAGGTCGGCCTCTACTTAACCACTTAACATAATGATGACTAGGCCGACCCCCACTAGGGTGGTCTAATAACCCTTTGACCCACATGACTTATATAGGGCTGACCCCAACAAGGTAGTCTAATAACCCATCAAGTATAAGTTACGACACTTACAATATAAATGACGACACTTCCGTATAGAGGAATAATAACATCTCTATAGGAATACAACCACTTCCATATAGAGGAATAATAACATCTCTATAGGAATATAATATACATATATGTGAAATACATTCCGAAGTTACATATACATCAACACTCCCTCTTAACTAGGAAGGTATTTCTCGACATAGGTCTTCTAGCACAAGTCATCTTCTCTGGATCATCGTCACTAGATAATCATCATTGAGTCATCATCATTGTCACTGCTGCTGCTATCTCAATCAATCTCTGAATCTACTAGTCATAGGAAGTTCTACAGAGCTAGTCCTTTTTCATACTGGATGTAGGCCCACCACCTGCAGGTCTTTGTCATCACTGGCCATACTGTGGAATCCTCAGGACTTATTATGTACGTCACAAAACCTTGAAAGAGCATCCCAGGCTGTTATGAGCACGCGGATCTACCTATGGGATCTCCCAGGGCCATATTTTATGTGACCTCACCACAAAACCTCGCAAGAGCATCCCAGGATGTTACGAGCACGAAGCTCTACCTATAGGATATCCCAGGGACAGATTATATGTGGTCACCACAAAACCTTGCAAGAGCATCCTAGGCTGTTACAAGCACGCAGCTCTACCTATAGGATCTCCCAGGGACAAATTATATGTGGTCATGGAAAAACCTTGCAAGAGCATCCCAGGACTTATTATGGGCACACAGCGCAACCTATCGGATCTCCCAGGGACATATTATATGCCATAGGACAAAACCTCGAAAGAGCATCTGCCAGATATCCCAGGGCATGAATTACATGCCATAGGAAAAACCTCGAAATACTATCTGTAGATCTCCCAGGGCCAAATTATATGTCCTCCCAGAGCAAAACCTCGAAAGAGGATTTTCCAGATATCCCAGGGCATGAATTACATGCCATAGGAAAAACCTCGAAAGACTATCTGTAAATCTCCCAGGGCCAAATTATATGCTCATCTGCACAACCTGATCCACAGCCATAGAGTATAAACCTGATACTCACCACACATCATCCTGATGTACACATGATCATCCTGATCATCATCACTGCAATATCCTACTGCATGTCATCTGGAGCAACATCATGAAGCTCGTCATCCATGATCATCCTGATCATATAATGCATCTACTTGATGCATACCAAGTATCTACCTGATACATATCATCATACATGATCCACCTGATCATACAATGTATCCACCTGATACAAATACAAGTACATGATACATATCACCATACATGATCCACCTGATCATACAATGTATCCACCTGATACATATACAGATACATGGTCCAAGCATCCAACATGATGCATATACACAATACATACAAATGATCTAACCGATCATATTCAACATCCAACATGATGCGTACATACATATACATATAAATGATCCAACTGATCATATATAGCATCCAACATGATGCACACATACATATAAATGATCCAACTGATCATAAAAAGCAGAAACTAGAACATCGTCCTGATGCTCATCATCCAGCGCTTACATCCACAACCATGTGAAGAATTCTCCTTCCAACATGCTTGGAATGGCTTCAGCAAATGTGTCCATCACTTCTTCCTCGAAGTGTCATCAATCTGAAGAACACCGAGCCTCTCCCTGAAGTACTCGAACTTCACCCTTGCTAGTGGCTTCATCAGCACATCTGCAATCTGCTCATCCGTGGCAATGTACAGGAGTTGGACAGCTCCTCTCTACACCATATCCCTGATATAGTGATATTTGATCTCTATGTGTTTCAACCTGTCATGAAACACTGGGTTCTCGGACAGCTTCACACAACTCTGGTTATCACAGAAGATACCAGTAGCATCCAATAGGAGATCAAATAACTCAGACAGTAGCTTCCGTAGCCATACTGCCTCACAATTAGCTGAACAGGCTGCAACATACTCTGCCCCAGCTGTACTCAGTGCTACGCAGGACTGCTTCTTGCTAAACCAAGAGATGACACCTGATCCCATACTGAAGCAGCACCCATATGTGCTCTTCCTATCTGCAGCACTGCCTGCCCAATCTGAATCAACATAACCCTGCAGGTTAAACTTTTGATTCACTTCATACTTGAGCCCATAATCCACTGTACCCTTCAGGTACCTCAGAACATGCTTTACGGCAACTAGGTGAACACTCCTCGCATCCGCCAGGAACTGGCTCAATGTGTTCACCGCAAAGCAAATATCTGGTCTCGTGTTTGTCAGGTACATCAAGGACCCAATCATCTGATGATGCATAAAGACATCAACCGGCTCAGATGAAGCATCACAAAGAAGCTTCAGATTCGATGTCATTAGTGTGGCCCTTGACATCCATCATCCCGAACCTCTTCAGGATCTCTACTGCATACTTCCCTTATCCAAGGAAGATTCCATCTGCACTCTGCCACACCTCCATGCCAAAAACAAATAGTGCATCCTCCCCAAGTTCTTCATCTCGAACTCGGCAGCAAGCTTCCGTTGCATGTCGGCAATCAAACTATCTTCACCTGTAACAAACAGGTTATCCGCATACAAAAGTAGTATCACTGGATTGCCTTCCTCAACCTTGTAGAAAAGGTTGGAATCCGCTTTATTCTTGGTAAATCCCAAACTGGATAGAAAGCTGTCTATCCTACCATACCAAGTTCTGCACACATATATGACTACACCATGTTGTCTTGAAATCCATCCGGTGCATCTTCTATTTAATCACTTTTATATTTCTCAATGCTACCATCTGCAACATGCTTCATATGATAGTTCCATTTGGAAGTCACAACAGACTTTCCTTCAGCTCTTGGGACCGCATCCCAAACATCTTTCTTCATGATCAATGGATCATGGCATTCTTCCCGTATCTTGGGAACTTCAATATCTTCAATAGATAATTTTGTTGTTGAACAAACGTTGTAGTTCTTCTTTTGTAGGTGATGGCATACGATCTTTCCTACACAACAAGTTAAATTGCATGATTAGAAAACATCTCATAGTTTTTAGAACAAATTCTTACACATAAAGAAATATGTCATACAGTCATGCAATTATCTTAGCCAATGCTTCAATACAACATTTCCCCATATTCCGTAACTTTCTAGATGCCTTCCAATCTCTACCAGAACATTGTTAAGAGTGTGCACAACTCCAACATGTCAGAAAAGAAGTTTCATTCTAGATAAGTAGCAATGGAATGTTGTATAGTTCCATAGGCCACTTACCCATGCATATTAGTAGTATACTGTTCATCAATGCAACTATTCTAATATGCATAATACACAACCTGATTCTAGGAACATCATTATATACATTATTGAACAGTATTATTTAAACATTAAAATATGCAAGTAATGAAAATTCAAATACTTATCTTTGTGTGTTTGTTGGGTTGAATCCCTCTCAGTATTTGCTTCTTTTCTGCAACTCCAATCTTATGTGGATTGTGAGAAGTAGTCAACTCCCCCTGAATATCTGCATCCTTGCAGAAACTACTGAAGTGTGCTCCTTTGCTTTCTTGCAGGAACAACTAGAGTGTGCTCCCTCTTGATCTTTTCTTCCTGGATTACTTGTCGTTGAACTTACATCCATCCTTAATCACTATGCATGCTTATTAGTATCATCATTGTGTTATCCTTGAGGTTTCATACATAATCACACATTTATTAGTATAATCTTAATACTATCAAAACACAATAATCTTAAACATGTATATTCATGATCATTCACAGATAATAAACATTAGTATTCAAGGTTTCAGGGAAGTCTTCTTTTACTCATACATTTTCTTATTTGGTCATAGGACTCTTCTGGTTAGTTGAATCATCAATCAAGATAAGAGATATAATATAAAACCTGTGATTATTCAAACCTATACCTTCATGATTCTTCTGGTTAGTCATATCATCAATTATGGTAAGAAACATAATATGGATACAACCATGATTATTCAAACCTATGACTTCATGAATAATCATTATCAACAACACAACAATATAAGATCCTAAAACAAGGTAGGATTCTAGCTTGATATAGGAAAAACATACCCGCATAATGTCTTCTAGTTCTCTTCAGTGGCTTGTGCTAGTAACCTGCATGTCTAATAAGTTAACCATTGTATGACCAAGTTATACATACCTTGAAAGTAGATCTTCTATGTGATCCATGACAATGGATGAATCTTTGTCTTCATGTTACCATGAACATATGTTCTTGAAGTAGAACATGATTCGACTTTCTTGGGGTACCTTTTGTGTTAGCAAACAACATAAACCTCATACAACATCACAATGCATTAGTACAATCATAAGTGTCAAAACCTTAATCAATGAATATCTTCTATAAGGTAATATGACAAGTCTAGTAATTAATCAAGATTGTACTGTAATGATATGAAGACAAACATATCATAAACGTAATCATTAATAGAATTCGAAACATACCTGTAATCCATACCTGTCAAGATTGCTTGTAATCTTCTTATGGAAGGCCTTAGCCTCATCTCCCTCTAAAACAGGAACTTCTTCACTTATGTAGGTAACCAATCCATCCTCTTCTAGGATTAACCCAATCCACTTGATTTGTAGGAACTGGATCTTGAGCTGTAATAGGGTTTGTCAGAGAAACCCCCAAAATTCAAACTTTGAATTTCAAACTTCCAAAAGGATAGAAATATGCGCCTTGATGAGCTGATCAAGCTGGTATATTCAGAATTTGAAAAATGCAAAGTTTCACTCCTCAATTTTGCCTTTGAAACTTTCGGATTCGCTGGACGTGACCTCGAACTAGGGTTTGATGAAGCCCAATCTTCTTCCCAATCAAAAGGTCTGATCCAAATCTCTAAGATTCTATTTTTATGAGGAGCTTTCAGCCATGGTCACAAATTTCAAAAATTTCCATTTTTGCAAAAGCCCTAATTTTTCACTTTTCTAATCAAAGTCCCGAACTAGGGTCTGATCAAGCCCGATCTTCTGCCCAACCAAAAATTCTAATATTGGTCTCTAAATTTCTATTTTGATGAGTAGCATCCAGCCGTTGTCTCTGATTACAAAAATTTTAACTTTCTATGAAGCCCTAAATTCCGGAAGCCATGAATGAAGGTACTCAAAAATAATTATATTTTGACAGAAATATGTACCTAACTGTTTCTAGTGTAACTCCAAACTTTTCTATGCATGGGGTCTTAAAAATATTTTTGAGATAGCCCGACCTGTTATCTTTCCATCCCGATAGGTATGAACTCAATTGGATTCTCTGAGAGAGAGTTATACCAAGTGTCGCAACGGGATGTGTTTATGGGATAATACAGGATAGCAAACTTGTACGGCGTTCCACGTGTCACTGTTTCAACTTCGGCCTCTGAAAACTTTTCTTGCAATATTACAGTCTGGGTACTACCTATCACTTTTTATGAAATTTCATTTGGAGCTTCCTAGCCCAAGTTATGACATTTTTCCCAAGGTCACCTGATTTTGACTTCGATCTGGAAGAGGCAGAAACCCTATATTGTACAGATCATAAATCACAAAGTAAAACGAATTAGAAGTTATCCTTTGGAGACAAGGTACATGGAGATTTAATATTCGACCTGTAAAGGTTTCAGATCCGAAAACTTTTCCAAAATGGATTTATAGCGAAAGTGCTATGATGACTAGTTTTTGCTATATCAAGCCCTAGCATCGTAAGTGCAACAAGTGTCATACATGCCATATCATGCCTTCTTTCAGGCTAGCTCTGATAGCATGTTAAATTTTCAGAATTTACTTCAACCGGATCTAGGATCTTAACTGAGAGAATAACCTATACATCAAATCTACAGCATATCAATCATGGACACAATAATGCAAGCACACAAAAGACACAGACTTTACTTGGGGAAAACCATAAAGGTGAAAAACCCCAATAAATTCCTCAGAGATAGATAGAGCAATGATACAACCAGTGTACAAGAGATAGTCTTTTCCTAGTAGCAGATCCTCCTCCTCCACAAGTGTGCCACTCTCTCAAGTGTGAGTGAGAGAATAGAATGTGTAAAATGAGAGAGACACACTCTCTATTTATACACTAACTTGACTTGACCTTTACTCAACTAGGTCGGCCTCTACTTAACCACTTAACATAATGCTGACTAGGCTGACCCCCACTACGGTGGTCTAATAACCCTTTCACCCACATGGCCGACCCCTAATAGGGTGGTCTAATAACCCTTTGACCCACATGACTTATACAGGGCTGACCCTAACAAGGTGGTCTAATAAGCCATCAAGTATAAGTTACGACACTTACAATATAAATGAAGACACTTCCGTATAGAGGAATAATAACATCTCTATAGGAATACAACCAATTCCGTATAGAGGAATAATAACATCTCTATAGGAATACAATATACATATATGTGAAATACATTCCGAAGTTACATATACATCAACAGACACTACTCCAGGGATTCTCCCAAAAATAATAAAGATGGTCCTCACAACAAAAAGAAGAACATCAAAAGAAAACATCATGCTCACACTGCAGAGGATGATGAACATCCCAGGAAGAGGGCTAGGGAAGAAAGTGAAGATTCTTCAAGTAATGAATAGTATGTTTTGATTTCTGCCCTCATTGGTACTATTGCTCAAGGAAGCAATGATAAGCTTATAGATAGTGGGGCTTCCAAACATATGATAGGATTCAAGGGATCCTTTATGAATCTATCTGAACATGAATCACCCGATAAGGTGATACTTGGGGATGACTACCAATATCCCATAACAGGAAGTGGTGAAGCCTCCTATAAGCTAGACTATGGAAATTCTATGAAGATGAAAGATGTACAATATGTTCCAGGTCTCAAGAAGAACCTTCTCTCCATATCTACATTAGATGCAAAAGGCACAAGGGTTGCATTTGTAGATGGAAAAGTTCTTATGTGGCCAAAAGGAAAGACAATAGATGATGTAGTGGTAATTGGAGAGCAAGAGGGAGGATTGTATAAATTAAAGGGATAAACTGAACTAGCCATGGTACATGAATCCATGGAACCAAACGAACTTTGGAACAGAAGGCTTGCACATGTGCACTACCAATTGCAAGCAAAGCAGTAGAAGGTCTTCCTGAAATCCAGTCAAAGATGAAGTGTTTTGATAAGTTCAAGGAATTCAAAGCCTTGATAGAAAATATAACTAATAAGAAGATCAAGATCTTTAGATCCGACAATGGCAGAGAATTCACTTCAAGGGACTTCAAGAAGTTATGCAGTGATTCAATGATTAAGAGGGAGTTGACCACTCCTTACAAACACAACAGAAAGGAGTAGAAGAAGCTACTTCAGAGTCAGACTCCAATAGCTCCTGCAAGGAAGCAAAGATTCAGAGGAAGTGCACCCAACAAACAAACAAAGATAAGTATTTGAATTGTCATTTCTTGTATATTCTATTTTTTTAAATAACGTTGTTCAATGATGTATATACTTATGTTCCTAGACTTAGGTTGTGTATTATGCATATTAGAATAATTGCATTAATGAACAGTATACTACTAATATGCATGTGATGGGTAAGTGGCCTATGGCACTGTACAACATTCCATTTCTACTCATCTAGAATGAAACCTTTTTGCTAACATGTTGGGAGTAGTGCAAACTCTTAACAATGTTCTGGTAGAGATGGAAGGCATCTAGAAAGTTACGGGATATGGATGAATGTTGTACTGAAGCATTGGCTAAAATAATTGCATGACTGTATGACATATATATTTTTATGCATAAGTTTTTTGTTCTGACAACTATGAGAAGTTTCTAATCATGCAATTGAATTTGACTTGTAGGAAAGATCATGTACAATCACCTACAAAAGAAAGACTACAACATTTGTTCCAGCAACGAAGTTCAAGAAAACTATCTATTGAAGATATTGAAGAATATGAAGTTCCCAGGATTCACGATGCAGTAATGGAAGAATGCCATGATCATGGAATAACAGTCGATCATGAAGAATGATGTTTGGTATGTGGTCCCAAGACCTGAAGGGAAGCATGTTGTGACTCCCAAGTGGATCTATAATATCAAGCATGCTGCAGATGGTAGCATAGAGAAATACAAGGCGAGGGTTGTGGCTCGTGGCTTCTCCTAGAAAGAGGGATAGATTATGAAGAGAATTTTCCTCCTGTAGCCAGATACACTTCCATCAGAATAGTACTTGCTCTGGCTGCAATGATGAAATGGAAGATAAACCAGATGGATGTCAAGACAACTTTCTTGAATGGTGTAGTTGAAGAGGAACTGTATGTGGAGCAACCACTCGAGTTTGAGACACATGATAGAGGGACTCATGTGTGCAATCTGAAGAAAGCCCTGTATGGTTTGAAACATGCACCCAGGACCTGGTACGGTAGGGTGGATAGCTTCCTATCTAGTTTAGGCTTTACTAAGAGTAAAGCGGATTCCAACCTTTACTGCAAGGTTTAGGAAATAAATCCAGTGATATTACTATTCTGTGTGGATGACCTGTTTGTGATAGGTGAGGATAGATTGATTGCTAACACGAAGAGGAAGCTTGCTGTCGAGTTCAAAATGAAGGACTTGAGTATGATGCACTACTTTCTAGGCATGGAGGTGTGGTAGAGTGCATATGGGATATTCCTTGGACAAGGGAAGTATGCAGTAGATATCCTGAAGAGGTTCAGGATGACGGACTGCAAGGCCATGGCCACACCTATGGCATCGAACCTGAAGATTCTGTGTGATGCTTCATCTGAGCTGGTTGATGTCATGGTGTATCGTCAGATGATTGGGTCTTTGTTGTACCTGACGAGCATGAGACCAGATATTTTCTTTGCTGTGAACACATTGAGCCAGTTCCTAACAGATCTGAGAAGTGTTCACTTGGTTGTTGTAAAGCATATTCTGAGGTACCTTAAGGGTACAGTTGATTATGGGCTCAAGTATGATACAAATCAGAAGTTTAACCTGGAGGGTTATCTTGATTCAGATTGGGCTGGCAGTGCCATTGATCGGAAGAGCACTTAGGGGTGCTGCTTTAGTATGGGATCCAGTATGATCTCTTGGTTTAGTAGGAAGCATTCCTATGCGGCACTGAGTACAACTGAAGCAGAGTATGTTGCAGCTTGTTCATCTAGTTATGAGGAAGTATGGCTTAGGAAGCTACTATATGAGTTATTTGATCTCCCGTTGGGTGCTACTAGTATCTTTTGTTACAACCAGAGTTGTGTGAAGCTATCTGAGAACCCGGTGTTCCATGACAGGTTGAAGCACATCGAGATCAAATATCACTATATCAGGGATATGGTGCAGAGAGAAGAAGTGAAGCTCCTATATGTTGTGACAGACGAGCAGATAGCCGATGTGTTGACCAAGCCGCTGGCTAGAGTGAAGTTTGAGTACTTCAGAGAGATACTTGGTGTGCTTCAGATCGAGATTCTTTCCAAGGGGAATTAATGAGTCCGGAGACACAGATGCACATGAGCCTTTCTCACATGGTGATAGATTTGTTCTTCCATGGTGAGATGTAAGGGTTGGATCCATTCTCACATAGTGATAAATGTGTTCTCCTATGGTGAGGTGTAAGCTCTGGAGCCATTCTCACATAGTGCTAGATGTGTTCTCCTATGGTGAGACGTAAGGGCTGAGCCATTTTCAGATAGTGATAGATGTGTTCTCCCATGCTGAAATATAAGAGCTGGGCCATTCTCACATGGTGATAGATGTGTTCTCCCATGGTGAGATGTAAGGGCTGGATACGCCTTTCATACATGGTGATAGATGTGTTCTCCCATGGTCGTGATGTAAGTGTTGTGCCTTTCTGACATGGTGATAGATGTGTTCTCGCATGGCCGTGATGTAAGTGTTGGTGACTTCCCCGAATGGTGATAGATGTGTTCTCTTATGTTGGTGGTGTAATTGTTGTGTGATGTGCATCTGGGTTGCGCTCTGTGGACTATGAGGTGATCTGAAGACGATGATGTGACAGTATGGTACACAGGTTTTGCATAGGCATATAATCAGTCCTGAGATGCTTTTGCAGAGGCAGTGTAATCAGTCCTGAGGTGTACCTACTTGATGGCTTGCTCGTAGAGATGATGAAGACCTACATGGAGGCTAGTCCTACACCCATGTTACAACATAATTTTCCACCTTGTGAGCATTAGCATTCTTTGGCCTGCAGGATCCATTTTACTGACTCAGATCCACTTTATATCCTTCAGACACTATTTTTCTCTATTTTCTCCCCTGTATGCTAGTTGCATCATTATAGTGGGCGTACCCACAAGTTGCATCACTATAGGCCACGGGTAGCATGCAAAATGGTAAAAAACACTAGTTTATTACTTTTTACTCCCAAAAAGCATTCATAGGGTGACCTTTGGCCCTCCATTTGCCCCGAAACACCTCGATGTGTCCTTTAACTTACCTTTGGGAGGACTATATATTGAGCACATATGGATTATGGACGGGAGGAGAAAGAATTGCAAGAGAAATCTATTGTATTTTTAACCTATCTTGAGTCTACACTGATTGATCCTTGTAGTTGTGAACCCTTTATGTTCACCTTCCAAACTCCTATCATAGTTTGAGTTTGCCATTCCATGGAGGATTGAAGTGGTGAAGGCACAAGTGGATTGACCCATATCTTGTTTTAGATTGGTTGCCGACAAGAGGTCGTATCACATTGTACTTCTTGTTATTTCTTAATAGAAATACTCATATTCTCATCCATTAATGTTGTGAATGTTGTTTATATTACATTAGGTTGCATTAACTTCTAATATCATGGACCATTGCTATTGATGATGTTAATGTCATTTATATATTCTATGTACTTGTTGTGTATTGGTTGTCAAGAATAATTTGCAGATTCAAGTGCAGGGATGGAAAGCTCCAACGGGGATCTACATCAAATGTTTGAATCGAGGTCGGTTATATTCTTCATTATCTTAGCATTGTCATTTATATAGCATAGTACTGAGAATTGAGTGAATTTCTGGTAGTCAGTTGTTTGTTGTGGTCTACCCCAAGCCATTGGAAGTTTTTTCCGATACAAAAATGGAGACTCCGTTGGGGAAAACATCCATTTTTGGGGATTTTTGAGCATTAGTCCTTATTTAGAGTTGATGTTTGTCGAAGCTCTGTGTCACTTATTGGCCGTTGAGATACACTATGGAAAATTAGTTTTTTCTGAGCCATTGGACTATTTGTTTTCCCATTTTCTTTTCCCTACCCGCGTACACCTACCTTTATTTACATTGCTGCTTGCGGGTACCCATAGGTATTCCTTCGACAGTAGCGTACAACTCCGGCTTTGGTTGATTTATTGGCCTGATTCTTGATTGTTCTATGCCTTGTTCGTGACCAGAACTCTTCTCTTCTCTTGGTTGAGCCTTGTTGGGATTTTACCTATCTTTGGATTTATCCTTGTTGGTTTTTTCCTATCAAGCTCACTCCGTTGGCTAAGTCTTACTATTTGGGATCTTTTGGGTTTTCTTAGTGATCTCCTTGGCATATCAGTTACTAGATAGTAGGATTTTGCTTGCATTTTTCATTTCCTTATATTGAAAAATACAAAAAAATGCATATAGTTTTGCATTTTCCTTTTGCTTATAAGAGAAAATACAAAAAAAAAAATTGCTTTTATGTACTGCATCTTGCATTGAGTGCTTGTTGCTTTCATTTAGGTTATGCTTATGCATTCATAATATAAAAGAGTTGCATTTTTATTTCAAAACCGTTGGGTTGATTTTGCATGCTAGTGGCATTGTTTTTATTGGATAAACGGGTCTAGGATTTGACAATTTTGCATACTATTGAGTCATATACATCACTAGTTTCATGACCATATCCTTTGATTAACCAAAACCATTAAAATTAATGCTTAATCTTCAAATTGATTAGACTGATTTTATTTGTAGGGTACACCAACTAGCATAGGTTTAGAGTCTTGGAATAGATCATTGTGAGTAAACAATCCAAGACTACTAGATGAAACATTATGTGTCTAACCAGGGAGTGGTGAAATCCATGGTATACATCGGTGTTCTCAGGAAGCTCTACTCAAACCATAGTTAAGCATGAGGTCACAAGAGGTTGGTTGAGGAGATATCGCTCCAATACCAGTTGAACGTGGGAGATATTTCCAGGGTTTGTTCATATCTAGGGGTACCAGAGGTTCATCCTCTTGTGCTTTGGGATTAGCCACCCTTCCCATACGACGGATCCCACCTGTGATTGTCCCCTTGAGCATCGGTTATATTGTGGTGACCATAGTTGCCTTACCTAGGTATCGCATAGGGTACTTGCAGTGGTTATGTTGTTTGTGTCTTGAGTCAGATAGGGGTCGGATAGCACAGTTTCCATTGTATAGGGACTTGACCTTGTTCACGCAGTGAAGTCTGGGGGCTGTTATAACTTATTCTGTTACCTCCGGCTATATTTTGGGAGTCTCAAGCCTCTGCTAGGTGAGACATATCGGCTCTAGTGTTGGGAGCTCATTTAGCCACTCTGTTTTTCTGCTCTTGGATATAGTTTCTCTAGGTGTGTACTTTGATTTATTGTTTTTTGATCGATTGTTGGCCTTTAGGGGATGTTTTGATTTTATATTCTCTCCGGAGATATCGTGGCGTGGAGTCCTGCTCCCCGTCGATCTCATCGGTTGGCTGGTTTACCAGCTGCCAAGATTTCATGCTGTGTCAAGAAGAGACACCATCGGTCTCCCTCCGAATCTTCAGATTCTTACGAGACATACGTTATCGACGCCATGATTGCACATTCAGACACAAGAGAAATCCCGACCAGTCCATTGGGTATATTTGAGCACACTTCAGACACCCCTACTCCTCGTGAGGCATGGGGGGGTGATCCACCTGAGACCCAACCTAACTTGTTTGGTCCAGATCCACCCGAGGATGACCCATTTGATTCTTTATATCCACATAATTATCTTTACGGGATACCAAAATCACATGATGACACAAGCCCTAGGGTCAACCCTATCGCGTTCTCATATGGTATGCCGAATACACCACAGTTGATCCTTCCACTGCTTTTGGTAGTCATGCTGGCGCCATTCATGGTGTTAGCAACATTGCACCCACTTGGGGCAATACCCTCACCGGGTGCACCACGTTGTCCACTCACACACATAGTATGGGGACTGGTCATATTCCTCCTAACAATGCTAATGTTGTAAGACAACCGCCGCTTAAGGCTACCCAACCTAATAGGAACACTGTTCGCAACATGACTCGCCATCCAACACCTAATTCACATGTTGATGTCCATCAACCTAGGACCACTTTCACGAATGTTAACGTTCATCCTAACCATGGGTGTGGACATATACCGCATACTTTTGCATCCACTGCCACCACTAGTAATACTAATGTAGGGGGTGCAAATTTATCTTATCCTCATGGTCATAATGCCACCATTCCTGCTGATAGTAACACCAATGTTGGGGTTGGGAATATATCTCATGCTTATGGTCACCACACGACTGCTCACGCTAATTCTAATGTTGGGGGTGGGCACATACCTCACCATTATGGTCATTACAACGCGGTTCTTGCTATGAATAGTACGTATATGCCCCATACTTATGGTGGCAACCCTTACTACAACACAGTTGGTGCTGGCCACTAGTACAACCCACCTCAATATGGTTCCCAAAACACTTATATACCTGCTTACTCTCATATGGGTGAGGTCGGAGGAGGTTATCAACCTTATGGCCATGGTCAAGATTTTGGTTCGTCAAGTCCTCATTATCAGTAGTTTAATGCTCATGGTCAAGATTTTGGTCCGCCTTATAATTTGGTTCCGTACAACCAACCTTTTATGGGGGCTTATAATCAATCTTTCCAGCTGCAGCTCCCGTTCCTTACACATTTGAATCGTTCGGATCTTTGTTAACTCAAGCCTAGTTGACAGGGGTTCCCATCACTATCGACACCAACCCACCGCGACCTCCCTGAGCACCGGCCCGGATAGGTTTAACCCTTCCCAGCAACACCTGCAGAGCAGATGAGGTCTCACCTGAGGCGATCAAGCAAGAGTGGACGGAACCATGTTTCCGCCGAATGAAGGAGGATGTTGCGGCATCTGCTTACATAACTTATCACAACATTCAAAGCAGATCTATAAATTCATGATTAACATTATTCATATTCATAGCATTATTCAATAGAAGCATTCATTGCGACAAATATAACATTGTAGTATTAACTGCAGTAAGAAATCATCGCAACATGTATTAACAGAGAAGGTACATAATGGTTCTCACCAAACTATTCCATCATGTCATATTACCTCAGAAAAACCTTGATACAACATCTCTGCAAAACCAAATCTCAGAAGTATCACTTGATCTCACATACAGACTCAAAGATGCGCATAAACAACATCCATGGATTATGCTCGGCTTAGCTCTCCAGTTTCAACCGTTATCCAACACATATGACTCTTTGACTATAAATATGCTTCTGCCTTTACAATGCTTGTCCACCTACTAACAACTTCCTAACTGACTCCTGGAAAAATGACCAAAATCTAACTGACACGGTCCAAATGAACCAAAAACCCACCTACTGCAGTACAAACGACTCAAATTTACATCTCATATGGTCCATTAACCCAAAAACCCACCTATTACGGTACAAATGACTCAAAAATATATAAAATAGTCTATTCCTCTACCTTTCGCGACCTCTTCTAACGTGTCGCAACAACAACGATGCTGCAATTCTTCCTTACCAAACCGCCTGCCAACAGGCCCCTAACACAATCTTGTGGCTCGCCCTCTAGCCACGTCAACTGGATATGGTGAAGTCTATGGTCTTCACTCTACTATGACTAAACGATAGTTCTGCAACTGTTCTTTCTGTCTGGATCACGCGGTGTTGTCTTTCTCCTTTTGCTACATTGATGATCTGCGCATTGTCATGTACTTCTTGCCCAAAAATGGACTCATCCTAGCTTATTGTTGTAGACCTTGCAAACTCATCCTTCAGTCTCGAGAAACCGATTGTAGAAAAAGAGAAATTTTGCAAGCAACGCCAGGGTGTAAAACAGGCCAGCGGTTCTGGCACATCGATTTCACACCAGTAAGCATACGTTACAGGGACCTGGGGGAGACAACCCCCCCTTCTTGTGTGGTCACAGGGACAACGAGACTTCGAACCATCACCAATTGCCTAGAAATCTCGGACAAGACCTCATGCTTGTAACCCCTGAGTGTCCATGGTGCAGCTTGCTCTAACCGCTCATTTACACTCGCGGTCTGGGCCCTTAGCGCACCTAGTGTGCTCCCATAGGAAACAAAATGGATAATTTCCACAACCTCCTTGTAATTCATAACTTAACTAGATGCTCGAACATCTCATAACATAACCACTCTTAACTGAAACAACCTCCGTGCTCCTACTATCCTTGGGTCCTATATTTCTACAGCACATTCAACTATTCATCTGCCTTGGCAATCCTGTGCACCACTTGCTCACACTCCAGGGTAATCATAAGATTCCATTGCTTGAACATGGGAAGTGGGCGAAGAGATCATACCCCCTCCTGTCGCCCTATGTACAAAAGTGTGCAAAGCAGTCCTTCGGCCATACTTCCGTGGTGGATTCCTTGTGCCAACCCTGCAAACCATCCCTCCAAGTGTCATCGGCCATGCTGCCTCGGTGTATTCCTTATTCCAAATGTGCGTACGTCTGACATGATCTGATTCGACTAATGATCATATATGCCTCAAAGAGGAAAAAGTGCCAGCTACATAATGATTTTTTATGTGACCCAATCGTAATGTTGCCACTTGTCGTAGAATCCCCTAAGTCACCCAGAATCCCCTTCATGTCAGAAAACTTTGTGGGAAATACATCCTGAAACTCATGGAGAAAATCAGTGACCTTTCTTATCAACTCATCATCCCAGTAATCCTCGACATTTGCAAACTTCGGATTGTCCTCTATCCCAATGTTAATCTTGTGGATCTTCAGCCACTGACTGATCAGATTGCTTGGTGCATCAGGTGGTACCACAACACGACTTCCTTCGGATTCTGGGATATTCGCATTCCACAGATAATCACCATCTTCTGGACCACAACTAATATCGAAACATTCCATGAGAAACTGCATCTAGTAGTGCGTATGTAGATTCGCAGGATAGGCCACTAGGACAACCTGCATAATTACATCACAAATGAGCTGTAATGCATTATTGACCTTTGGATCGACATCCACAAAACTGAATGTATGGTTAAAACACACTGAGAGCTCCAGCAAAGTAGAAATTTCCCCTCGCAACTCAGCCGCAATATACCGTGATCATGGCACCCCATCCAACGTACGGATAAAAGCATGGACCCATTCGTGTCGTGGTCACGATACCCATAACCGTTGACACTCCATTAAGTGACCACCAGGATCGTTCTGACCATCGTACTTCCTAGTATGGTAGACCTTCGTATCGCTAAAGTGTACCATCATCAATCTTATACATTTTGACCATCCATCAATTGATTCCTTGTGTGTCTCCCACCAACACACTATAGCAGCCTTCAGTGCTTCGTTCAATGCCAGTAACCGCTGTGGTTCGGAAATGTGTTCCTCAAACTTTGTCAGAAAGTCAAATAAACCAGGTAATCCTTCATATATTGGTAGTAATCCTTGAATATAGTCATTGGTAGCATAATGACTATATGATCAACCCACACTAACATAGCGATACCTCATGCAAGCGGTTCTGCCAATATTCTAACACATCATCAGAGTCAAAAGACGAAGAGCTATGATTGCGCCATCCTAGCTCACCGTTGGCAGTCGGATGGATATAATCTTCAAAAATATTGAATGCATGGTCCAATTCGCTGGGAATGTCATCCTTTACTGACTCTATGTAGCGACGTCCTTCAGCTGGGTCCAATGGGGTGATAAATCTGAGATCGCGATTTTCAAAAGTCAACATCCGTCGCTTGAAGTTGATTACAGCTCCACTATCATTATCCCATCCAATCCCCAGTAGAGCTGGATAAGAGCTTCCTCCCTTGACTGCTTCTATTACATCAATGTCTACATATGTTTTCATTCCCCCAATGTCCACCACCATTCATGGAACTCTCCAAATTGGTGTCACCTTAGCGTGATTAGCTAATCGGAGCTATACAGGAGACCAGCTCAATGGGGGGCTCTCCATCTTCTACCAAGACTGCTTGGTCAGGATGTTGACATTTGAACCAAGGTCCAAAATAACCGAATCAACATCATAGTCACCAATCTAAATATTCATCCGCATTTCCTTACCTGTCTTCCGTCGTTGTAGGGAATTAACCGTGAGCTCTTGTCGATCCTAGGCCGATCGTCGCAACAAAGCTTCAATCATAGCAAGAGCATCAGGATCTCTTTCCAGGGACAAACACTATTCCAAAAATGATCGAAGTGTGTTGGATTGCTGCGACGAGCCAGCCTCTAAGGTAGCATCAAAAGTAGAGGGAATGTCATACACAATAGATTTACCTTTGTTATTTTCTAGTGCACGTCATGCTTGAAGAAACGTCTCCCGCTCTGCATCAATGACAAATTATACCTTCTTTTGCCCAGCTAACCAGATCATTGAGCTGTCCGCACTAGTTTTCTTTCCTCCGCAAGTGACCACAACAACAGAAGCATCTTGTGGTCTTGGCTCTGCATAAATTGTCGTAATATTCGCACCCAGGGTCTGGTTCAGTGGCGGATTCCTGGGTGGGTTCACATTCTGATTTTGAATCGGCCACATATTCTGGTTCTACACCAGGGTATTTTTTAAGGGTTCTAATATTATACTTAAGTGTAGTATTCTAGGCGATTATTTTGGATTGAAAAAAACATATATATAGATAGGTAGGCGAATATTAAATATGAAACCTACAATTTTCCACTGAAACATGTGAATTTTGGCGAATATTATGATAAAAAAACATATTTTATATAAATATAGGCGATATTAGAGACTAAAAATGACCAAATAGCAAATTTATTTTTTGAAAAAAACCCAAAAAATAGCCAATTGGCTAAATTTCGCCCCTAAAATTTACCTTGTTCTACACTGGTTGCAGTACATGGTTCTGGGCAGGATGCTGTACCTGGGGTTGGTTCTGCAACTGGGGAGTATTTCTTTCTTGCCATTGCGCAGTCAATTGTGGACAATTCTCAACCATGTGATCGTTAACAAAACAGAACGTACACTAGTTCTGCAGTAGTGGACAGTCTTGTTGGTAGTGGCCCCATACCGCACAATCATAGCATTGAATAGGTCCGAGACCAACTCATCCTCCTCCATGACCAAATTATCCACCACATCCTCCCTGGTAACCTCCCCAAAATCTTCCATACTGTTGGTACTGTGGTTGGTTGAAGGTTTGCTGCATTGGTGTTGGCTGCATTCCTTGCCCTTGCTGTGCATACTGCGGTTGCTATACATACTATGGCTACTATGGAGCCATCTGCATTGGATCATATTGCGGCATGAATTACGGCATTTGCTGCTGCTGTGGTACAAACTGCATCTACGGTTTAAGTAGCGGCTGGGATACCTTGCGGCTGTTGTAAGGCAAGTTGGTCATCCTTTACATAGAATGCATCACACATTTTCTCTTGTAGCAACCCATATGCACGGTAATCCTTGTCATCGTGACCCACCGATTTGCAAAATGTATAATAAAGATTCCTCTGGGTTGTGACCATTTTCTACATATACGGTAAATGGTCATGGCTATGCCCATATATGTGGCAAACGCGACACCATAGCATACTACCATCATTCAATGGAATTGGAACTCCCAAAACCAAATAATTGCGGAAGTCTGGGCAATTCTCCTCCGTACACCCTTCTCCTCGACATCGCGTACACCATACTTCTTGTTAGGATATTCCAATACTCCATCCTAGTCCCACCATTATTTTGATCATTTATATTTTCAGTCATGCATACACTTTTAGGGTTTGCATGCATCTGCATGCATTTCAATCATCATTCCGAGTACCTAGCCCTCAATTAGCTAGCCCCCAGAGATTCCTTTCACTCAGTTTCATCCCTCCTAGCCTATCATGTGCCCTCCTTTCACCTACTACATGAGAAGGGCACCTTTCTCACCTACCAGTCTAGTTTACTTCAGCTAGCCACCATTCTTTCCTTGATTTGAGGCCAGACTGACTCCTCACTACTGTTATCACTCCGATTGACCTTCTATGAGACATGACTACCTGTTCTGAATCCAGTTAGCTCCTCATGCGCCCTCCACCGAACCTCCTTCATTCATTTAGTGTCTCCATGTGCCAGTTACATTCAGTTACACCTACCACACTCAGTTAGACTCAGTTTGACTGACGGTTGATAGTTACTTGTGCATTGATGACTCCACCAATGATGAGATAGACTACTACTTGTGCTTCGATGACACTCCAGTGATCTTTTGATCACTCCATGAAGGCTAATTCGAATTTCCACCTTTGCATTCAAATCCTCATGCATTGTACTACTTATTTGTCCATATTGTGATTAATTAACAAGTGTGTGAAATATTTTTGCTTCTATCCGAGTTATACTGTATTATTATTCTGTTGCTCATTATACTGCATTTACCACTCTTCTTCTATTTTCCTGCTTAATCATAACTACTCTTGTGAGGTATACATCACATCTTAGATCTGCTGTGAGGATATTCACATGGTATCAGAGCATGTTGAGAGTATTGTTTATCTCCATTCCTGATAGTTTTTTGCAGGTTATTATCAAGATTTCGAGTGCAGCAGTTTCTACATTTTTACGGCAGTAGCAGTTGCAAATATTCTCTATTGTTTTTGCAGGTCTTCTACAACTTCCATGAATTCAGAAGAAATCCCTCCTCTTTCTCCATTCAACTATGATGAATGGAAACCAAAAATAATATCATATTTGAAGAGCCATGACCTCTTTGATTGTTATTTTGAAAGAGAGTTTGAATCCTCTGAAGAGAAGATTGACTAGTTGAATAAAGATTGCAAAGCCCTTGGACGAATGTTGCTTTCTATGTCTCCTTACATTATGTACCTCTTCATTGATTATGTTGAAACTCCAAAAGAGCTATGGGACCAACTGGATGAAAAATTTGGCAAACCGAATGAAGGATTTGGTCCATACCCCTTCGAGAGCAAGCAAAGTGATGCATTCTCCCTCCTTGATCTCATTCATCATGAACCAGTATCAAACACATCTCATATTGAAGTTTTCCACAAAGAACTTGTCGATTCTACACTCATGCTCCAAAATTTTTCTCTTTCTGTGCCAGCTCACACTCTAGATATTGCAGAAGGTCCTAAATCCTCTCTTGCACCAGAGCTTGTTGGTTTGCATCATGATCACATCATTATTTTGGAGGTAAAATCAGCTATTGGAGGTAATGCATTCTCCCTCCTCAAGCAATGACCTCTTATTTACTACTATATGATAATTATTCCATGCTTTCAGAAGGTTATTGAAGAATATGGCCATTGCCACCTGCTTGGGATAACTTTTCATGTATCCGCCGATTTTGATCTCAGCTCTTATGGTTCAAAGGAGATCTCAATAAACCATTGCCATTCGCTTGAGATAATCTCTCATGCATTTACCAGTTTTGATCTCACCTCTTATGGTTCAAAGGAGATCTCAAGAAACCATGATTCAAGTCTTGGATCTAATTTGGATTCTAAGCAATTACTACTTGGGATAATTTCTCATACATATGATAGTTTTGATCTCACTCCTGCTGGTTCAAAGGAGATCTCAAGAAACTATTCAAGTCTTAAATCTGATTTGGATTTCAAGCAATCATTATTATTTGATGGTTTTTTTGGGCATAATCTCACCCATGATGGTTCAAAGGAGAAGACAAAATACTATCTTCATATTCATGTTTTTTATCCAAACTCAACTGATTCAAATCACAGGTTCAAGGATCATCCTCATACTTTTGGATTTGTTCTCATCCCATTCAATATGAAGAGAAAGTACAAGCACATGCTTTTTGAGCATGATCCACTTCTTCCCAAGAAGAAGACACCTCCAGACATATGACCAAGCATCACACCTGCTTGAGTTTGGAGCATTTATTTTTTATGTGTGCCTTACAGTCTGTTTTGAGGGGAGGTATTTTTCCCATGAAATTTTCCCCACTTCCTTGGTTTATTGACTATCATTATTCATTGTATTGTGTGACCTTTGGTCTTAGTTACTAGGGCCTAGGATGGATTAAGGGGGGGTGTTAGGATATTCCTATACTCCATCCTAGTTGCACCAGTATTTTTATCATTTACATTCTAAGTCATGCATGCACTTTTAGGGTTTCCATGCATCATTTATGGTTTGCATGCATTCCAGTCATCAGTCCCAGCACCTAGCCCTCAGTTAGCTAGCCCCCGGAGCTTCCTTCCACTGAGTTTCAGCCCTCCTAGCCTATCATGTGCCCTACTTTCACCTATTGCATAAGAAGGGCTCCTTTGTCACCTACTAGTCTAGTTTACTTCAGTTAGCCAGCAGTCTTTCCTTGATTTGAGGCCAGAATGACTCCTCACTACTGTTATCACTCTAATTGACCTTCGATGAGACATGACTACCTGTTCTGACTCCAACTAGCTCCTCATGCACCCTCCACTGAGCCTCCTTCATTTAGTTAGTGTCTCCATGTGCCAGTTACATTCAGTTACACCTACCAAACTCAGTTAGACTCAGTTTGACTAACGGTTGACAGTTACTTGTGCATTGATGACTCCATCGATGATGAGATAGACTACTAGTTGTGCTTTGATGACACCTTGGCATTCAAATCCTCATGCATTGTACTACTTACTTTTCCATATTGTGATTAATTAACAAGTGTGTGTGAAGTATTTTTTCTTCTATCTGAGCTCTATTGTATTATTATTCTATTGCTCATTATACTGCATTGATCACTCTTCTTCTATTTTCTTCCTTAATCATAATTACTCTTGTGAGGTATACATCATCTCTTAGATCTACTGTGAGTATTTTAACATTTCTTCGCGCTGCTCCTTTCCCTTCTTCAAACCTTGCAGCTGTATAGTCAAGTTAGCAAGCTGTGTTTGTATCTCGGCTGCATTTTCTCCAATCGGCGATGCCTCCAATCGCATTGCAATCTCTAGAGCTTCACTAGGCGTTGAGATTTTTTTTTGCATCAATGGTAGTCGAATATGTGGTAGTAGTGCCGTGATGAACCATTCTTTATGTTGGACGGCGCTCATATCAAAACTAACCCTTGCCATCAGTGTGTTGAATTACTGGTCAAAATCCCATACTGTCTCATTGGTATACTGCTTAATTTATTTCAATTTCGTAATATATTGAGCCTCATACATGGTCGTTCTGAATTCTGCAATCATTCCATCCCGAATCTCATCCAGTGACTTATTTGGGGCTCCTATAGGAACTAGAAAAAAATTCATAATCCAATCTAATGCACGAACTCGCAGAGTTGTCGATAACTGTCCCTTCTTAGCGGAATCATCAGTGATATGTTTTACGGTCTAGACCGCTTCACACAAAAACCAATACTATGCTAGGCTATCTGTCCCACTCCCGTGGAACAACGGTAAATTAGCATCATTGCCCGCCATTCTGGGCTTCCTTCCTCCTGTCATTGTACTACTATCCATTAACTTCTGTGGTATTGATGAACTTGGTAGTGTCGAAGTGGTATTTCTTCCTATCTAAGAGATAGTGAACGGAGGTGTGGGTACATTGGTGCTAAGGTTTCTGTGATGCACCTGCAACAATTAATTAACAAGAATATGCGAAATAGCAGAAATGACAGAACTCAGAATCACTTCTATATTGATCACAGGCTACTTCGAGGGGGCAACCTCCTTTGAGCAAGATCAATACAATTAACTTCATGGTTCCTTCATAGGTCTCAACACACACTTATATACTAATTCTAGGCGCCAATACTATGGGTCGAAACCATGGGCCATTACAAACTATGGATCAACAATACTATGGGCAACTTACAAAGCATATGCGCCAACAACAATAACACAACTATTGATCAACAAATACTACGGGACGACTTACAAAGCATATGCGTCCAACAACAACATACTAACAAAGTAAAGACATGGGTTCCTAACATCCCCTCCCCCTTAAAAAAAGCTTTGTCCTCAAAGCTTTAGATGTGGAAATTGTTGTTGAATCTGAAGGGGTGGTTCCCATGTAGCATCCTCTGGTTGCATGCCGTGCCACTAAATTAAGACCTCTGTGATAGAGCGAGAGCGAAGCTGATGCGTGCGCCAATTGAGGATGGCCTCTGGCTCCAAAAGGATGGATCCTTCATTATCCAGTTCGGGTAAAATTGTTTGTCCGCTGATGTTGGTGCCAAGAACTTTCTTCAGAAAGGAGACATGAAAGACTGGATGAATGCAGGAAGAAGGAGGAAGTTCCAATTTATAAGCAACAGACCCAATCTTCTGAAGAATCCGATATGGCCCATAGAAATTTGGAGCGAGCTTATGACGCCCTTTGAGTTTCAAGGAGGATTGTTTGTACGGCTGCAGACGAAGAAAAACCATATCGCCGACTTGAAAAGTGCGCTCTGAACGGTGCTGATCAGCTTGTTGCTTCATGCGATTTCTTGCCATATGAAGATTGTCTCGCAAAATGCGAAGAATCTGATCGTGGTTGCGAAGGACCGTGTCAACTTCCTGAACTGGTGAACTGGTGGGGGTGTATGGAAGAAGAGGTGGAGGTGCCTGACCATAGACTGCTTCATATGGGGTCATTTTAGAGGCAGTGTGGTAAGAGGTATTGTACCACCATTCAGTGAGAGGGAGCCACTTTGCCCACTGATGTTGTTGTTCCGAGGTGAAGCAATGAAGATAAGTTTCCAAGCATTTATTGACAATTTCAGTTTGACCATCTGTTTGTGGGTGATACCCTGAACTCATCTTTAGTTTGGTGCTAGTGTGGAGAAATAGTTCTATCCAAAAATGACTGGTGAAAGTCGTATCACGATCCGAGACAATGGAAGAAGGGATGCCATGAAGATGAAAAATTTGGTCCAGAAAAATTTCAGCGACGAAGGAGGCTGTATAGGGATGGCTGAGAGCACAAAAATGACCATATTTGAAGAGGCGATCAACCACAACGAGAATCACTGTCTTCCCGCCAGATTTAGGGATCCCTTCAATGAAATCCATAGAAATATCTGTCCAAATCCATGTAGGTATGGGAAAGGGTTCAAGCAATCCTGGAAGGAGTGTTGTTTCACCCTTATTACGCTGGAAAGTATCACATTCGGCCACCATCTGTTGAATTGTCCTTTTCATGCCCTGCCAAAAGAAGTTACGCCGTGCTCGTTCATATGTTCTGAGGAACCCAGAGTGCCCTGCCGATGGAGAAGCATGGAGTTCATAGAAGACAACCTGTTGAAGATCTGTGCTCTGGGGAAGCACCAGACGACCCTTGTATCGCAGAGAAGCACCATCCCAAGTGTAATGTGATACAACAGAAGGGTTGTTGGTCAAGCGTTGGATGATTTGAGATAAGGAAGAGTCATTGGCATAACCCTATTGAACAGATTGCAACCAATTTGGAACCAGCATAGAAATAGCTGAAAGAGAACCTTGGGCATCAAATGTGCGAGAAAGAGCATCTTCCACAATATTGTCTTTACCCTTCTTGTAAGTGATCTCATAGTCATAACCCATGAGTTTGCTAACCCATTTCTGTTGTGTCAGGGAGGAGACACGCTGGTCCAAGAAATATTTCAGACTCTGGTGATCAGTCTTGATGCAAAAATGATTCCCTAATAGGTATGGGCGCCACTTCTGTACTACATGCAAAATAGCCATCATTTCCTTCTCATAGGTAGAGGCAGCTAAATTCTTACCTGAAAGGGCTTTGCTGGTGAACACAATGGGGTGTTCATCTTGAAGGAGGACAACACCAAGTCCATTGCTGCAAGCATCACTCTCAATAGTGAAGGGCTTGGAAAAATTGGGCATAGCTAGCACAGGTGTAGTACACATAGCTTGTTTTAGTTTGTCAAATGCACACTGAGCAGCAGGTGTCCATGTAAAAGCATCCTTTTTCAATAGAGCAGTTAATGGAGCTGCAATCTTCCTATAATCCTTGACAAACTTGTGGTAGTAGCCAGTCAACCCCAAAAAATCACGAAGGATCTTGAGTGTCTGAGGCTGTGGCCAATTGTTCATGGCATCGATTTTGGCAGGATCCACGCGAACCCCTTGTGCTGAGATAATGTGCCCAAGATACTCAACTTCCTTCTGTCCAAAAACACATTTAGACTGCTTGGCATGGAGATGATGGTCAGAGAAAAGTTGCATGACAAGATCCAGATGCTGGAGATGTTCATCCCATGTTTTACTGTAGATGAGGATATCATCAAAGAATACCAGAATGAATTTCCACAAGTAGGGTCGAAATATTTTATTCATTAAGGCCTGGAATGTGGAAGGAGCATTAGTGAGGCCAAAGGGCATGACCAAAAACTCATAATGGCCATCATGTGTGCGGAAAGATGTTTTAGGAATATCCTCCTCATGAACCCGAATTTGATGATACCCAGAACGAAGATCCAACTTGGAGAAAAAGTGAGCCCCATGAAGCTCATCAAGAAGCTCATCAACAACAGGAATTGGAAACTTATCCTTGATGGTGAGGTGATTAAGTGCTCGGAAGTCAATGCAGAGGCGCCATGACCCATCTTTTTTGTGGACAAGAATAACTGGAGAAGAAAAGGAATTAGTGCTTGGACGAATAATACCTTGCTTCAATAAGTCCCGAACGAGCATTTCAATCTCCTTTGTTTGTGAAATGGGTAGCGATAGGGCCTGATGTTGGGAGGAACGCTACCAGGAAGGAGCTGAATACGATGGTCTTCTGGCCTGGAAGGTGGTAATCCCACTGGTTCAGCAAAGACACCTGTATATCGATCCAGAATTTGTTGTAGATCCAAAGGAGTAGTGGAGACCGCTGATGGTTGCATCTGGATGGAATGGATCTGAGTGATGACACCATGTGAATTCTTCTTGAGGAGTTTTTCCATGCAATGTGAACTAATGATGCTGAGAGAACCTGGTTGTAATCCTGTCAATGTGTTTTTTTGTCCATTGAGGGAAAACTGCATCCAAAGTTCAGCAAAATCCCATAAGATAGGGCCAAGTGTGCGTAGCCATTGGGCGCCCAAAACCACATCACATCTGCCTAAGGGAAAGGAAAACATGTCAGAGTGCAAGGTATAGTCTCCCATAGAGATACGCACATTTCGACACTTCCCTTTGCAAGGTAAGGTGCCCCCATTGGCAACCATGAATTCAAAGTTGGAGCAAGGATGTATAAAACAATCAGCTTGTTTGGCGATCCGAGGGTCAATGAAATTATCAGTGCTACCAGAATCAATGAGTATCGTAAGAGGAAGCTTCTTGAAGTAACCCCTGACCCGCATTGTTTGGGGGGTGGTGATTCCAACTAAAGCATGGAGATATATCTTTGGTTGGCCATCCTGAGACAGAGGGTCAATAGGCGGTTCCTGAATGTCGACTAGAGCATCCAGTGTTTCTGGATCTTCCTCACCAATTTCAGAGGCAGGCAGAGACTCCACATCCAAGAGATAGAGTTTCTGCTGAACACATCTATGTCCCTGAGTGAATTTCTCATCACAATTATAGCAAAGCCCCTTTTCTCTACGTGCTTGCATCTCTGTTTCAGAAAAACGCTTGATAGGATTCGATCGAGGAGCCTGCGGTATAGGTGGTCGCTGAGAACCCATATTTCGGAAGGGAACAAAAGTGGGCTTGGAACGTTGTTGGGCTGAAATCTTGTCTTCTGCCAACTTAGCCAACCCTAGGGCTTCCATCATTGTGTTGGGATAGAACATTTTGACCTCAGAGCGGATGGCATCCTTTAGACCACTGATAAAATAACTTCTGTAAAAGTCATCAGACAGTCCTTCAGTGTGGTTGGCTAGATTCTCAAATTCGGTTTGATACTCTCTCACCGTGCCAATTTGGCGAAGTTTAGTGAGGGCTCCTGTAAAGTCATCAAAATCACTAGGACCAAATCGTTGCAAAAGGAGCTGGCAAAAGTCTGGCGATTTGGGTTCTGGATGAGCCTTGATGTACCAACGGTACCATTGAAGAGCTTCCTGTTCCAAGTGAAAGGATGCCAGCGGAACTTTGTTGACATCAAAAGTATTATGCAAACTGAAATACTATTCTGCACGATAGATCCATCCAGTTTGATCAGTACCATTGAAGTGAGGAAAATCAAGCTTCGGACCACGAAAATTGCTGGAAGAGGAGAACCCATTGTTTGATGAAGACTCGGACTGCCGTTTGTTGTTCATAGATGAATGTTCAAGATGGAGGCTGAGAAATTTTTCATCCAGATCCTGGAGTTTGGCTTGGATGGCTGCAAGTGCTTCCTCCATGGTTTTTGCAAGTGCTTCCTCCATGGTTTTTGCTCCTGCACGGGTGACAACCATAACCAGGATTTTTTTGTTTTGTTTTGTTCTGTTGACTGGGTAGGAAAACAAAAACAGAAACTACTTCAGTAAGGGAAAATATGGATTAGGGTTTGACTAGGTTTTGGACACTGCCGGCTAGACAGGAAAGCAAAAATGAGGATTTCAGAAGCGGGGTGAAAGAATGGGAAAATTTGGTAGAGGGGGACAAAGAAGCAGAATTTAGAAAGGAAGTCTGTGGTAAAATTTGAAGGTGATTGGGTGAAATCTGAGGAAGTTATGGCAAACCCTAAAAATAGACAAATGTGGGCTTTCGGGCTTTGGGAAGGGGAATTGGGGATAGGGTCCTCAGGAATGAAATATGCAGAATGGGATGACAAGGGTTCCTTGAAAATTTCAAGGGAAACAGAGTAAAAACAAGGGAGATATGGACAAAAAACTATATTTTTATTTTTATTTTTTATTTTTTATTTTTTATTTTTCAGATGGAGAGGCTATGGCTCGGAAGGGATCTGGAACAACGCCGAATGGATTGAAAGCGTCCGGATCTGAAACGACTTGCAAAATGGATCTGAACGGTACAGTAGTGATCGGCAATAGTTCAGCTGAAAGTAGATATGGACCCTCGGTATGTGCGGCTTCCTAATAATTCAGGGGTTTCACTCGGCCACCAATGCTGTCTGACGGCTTACGTATTGGGGCAATACCCCTCACTCCGTAGCTTAGTTAAAACTAATAATCGCTTTGCCACAAACGACAGCTCTTAGTTTACCTCACGGGTGGGAGCTAGTCAATCAGGTAGGGGTCGTTGCCCTTTTCGCTGGAAGGTCCTCTCAATGGGCCAGCTACTTCGGGGTTCCTGTGGTACTTCTCACAATGAGTTTTAGGGATTATGCCCAAGTACTTCGCACAGTTAAGCGGATAGGGATTATTCCCAAATCCGAACTTGCAACAGATGCGAAAAAAAAATTGGCAGAAATTTCACCCAGCGAGCCCAAGAAAGTGCTCTGATACCAGATGTGATGCACCTGCAACAATTAATTAACAAGAATATGCAAAATAGCAGAAATGACAGAACTCAGAATCACTTTTATATTGATCACAGGCCACTTCGGGGGGGAAACCTCCTTTGAGCAAGCTCAATACAATTAACTGCACGGTGCCTTCATAGGTCTCAACACACACTTATATACTAATTCTAGGCGCCAATACTATGGGTCGAAACCATGGGGCGTTACAAACTATGGATCAACAATACTATGGGCGACTTACAAAGCATATGCGCCAACAACAATAACACAACTATTGATCAACAAATACTACGGGACGACTTACAAAGCATATGCGTCCAACAACAACATACTAACAAAGTAAAGACATGGGTTCCTAACAGTTTCATCCTACCTCTATCCTAGGTGTAGCCTGGTTGTGCTTGTCAGGACTGTGAGGTCACTTCGTCCCATGTGGTCTTCCTTCATGGCCTTATAGTTTGACTGTAGCAGGACCTTCTCCTGTCCTCTGCCTCTTTTCCTGTCGGAACATCGCTCCTCCCCTCGTAAGACCACTTTCTTCCTCGGCTTCACTCACAGTCTTATCATGACCTGCACCCATCTACCCTTTATCATCCCATGTACCGCCCCCCAACTATCGCGGTACCCATGGCCTCCACCCACCAGGCTGTCTACTACTCAAGATGCATCTTCAATATACCTTTTTGGCAAATAAGCATCTTAATCGACAGTTGAAGCGACAGTAGAAACCTGCCCCGAGGTTCGCCAAAAAAATATCTTTCGACTTTACTATAATATTTTTGAGTATCAACCGTGAACTCTATGATATATCCCTCTAGGATTCTATTGAACCACACTTCGACAGCCCATGGCACTTTATTATTGACTTCCTACAGTTCCTGAATCAACACGGGGTTCTAGGTCGTCGTTTCCCACCTTGGAAGTTCTGCTTCTGGAAGGTCAACTTTGCAAACCACTCGAACAACAGGACTGTAAACTCACAGAAGAACCATTCATGCAGACCATCATGAATATATCTATCCACCCACTGACCTACTATATGTCGAGTGTTCCGGCTTTCTTCTTCAGTGAATTCCTGTAACTTCTGATCGAACCATTCTTGGATCTCCAGTTTCGTCGGGTGCCACAACATATCCTCCTTTCACTTCACACATGGTCCCGACAATGGAACCATTTGTTGACTCAAACCCAGTCAACAAGGGTTCCCATCACTGTCGACACCAACCCACCGCGATCTCCCTAAGCACTAGCCCAGATAGGTCTTACCCTGTCCAGCAACACCTGCAGAGACGATGAGGTCTCACCTGAGGTGATCAAGGGAGAGTGGACGGAACCATTTTTCCAATGAATGGAGGAGGATGTTGCGGGATATGCTTACGTAACTTATCATAGATTTCAAAGCAGATCTATACATTCATGATTAACATTATTCGTATTCATAGCATTATTCAACAGAAGCATTCATTGCGACAAATATAACATTGGAGTATTAACTGCAGTAGGAAATCATCGCAACATGTATTAACAGAGAAGGTACACAAGGGATTTCACCAAACTGTTCCGTCATGTCATATTACCTCAGAATAACTCTGATACAACATCTTTGCAAAACCAAATCTCATAAGTATCACTTGATCTCACATACAGACTCAAAGATGTGCATAAAAAACATCCACGGATTATGCTCGTCTTAGCTCTCCAGTTTCAACCATTATCCAACACATATGACTCTTTGACTATAAATAGGCTTCTGCCTTTAAAATGCTTGTGCACTTACTAACAACTTCCTAACTGACTCCTGGACAAATGACCAAAATCTAGTTGACACGGTCCAAATGACCCAAAAACGTGCCTACTACGGTACAAACGACTCAAATTTACATCTCATATGGTCCATTGACCCAAAAACCCGCCTATTGCGGTACAAATGACTAAAAAATACATAAAAGAGTCTATTCCTCTACCTTCTACGACCTCTTCTGACGTGTCGTAGCATCGGAGATGCTGCAATTCTTCCTTATGTAGCTAGGGTTTTACCCCTATCTTGTGCGAATGAGCACCTACTAAGGAGAATGGACTCCTTAGTAGCAGTTCAGTAAATGTAAATAATTAAGCTAAAACAGAAATAAAGAACTATTTTAAAACATGTATGAAACATAAACAACAAATTTAAATAATGGTTTTTTGGTATTGATATTACCTCCAATGTGGAGGTTGATGAAGCTCCTTGCAATGTCCAAGAGGGTTGCTCCAAGCTCCAAAGTGCTCCTTCTCTTCCTCCAATGATGGGAATGGGCCAAAGGTGGCTCTCAAGGTGAAAATAGTTCAATGGTGAACTAGGGTTTCGAGAGAGATTTTGGCAGAGTAAGGGTGCATTTGACTGTGGATGTGGAATAAGGGATCTCCATCACCTATTTATAGTTTTTTGGTGGTGGAGTGCTGACCCATGGTTTTGGGAAACACATGGTTTTGGGCAGCTGTATAGGGTTTTTTCCTCCTTTTCCTCATTATTTTATATTTTTTATTCCCTTTTTTGGGGATTTTTGCTATTTTTGGAGGAAAAGGGGGTTTTTTAGCCTTTTTAAGGCTATTTTGATGGTTTTGTGGCCTTTTGGAGGCTTTTTAATGGGATTTTTTAGGGTTTTAAGGGAAATATGGTAGGAAAATGGACAAATGAGCCATATAATGTGGTAGATGAGGTAGTGTGCACTTTTTGGGTGTTAACACCTTACCAAATCGCCTGCCAACAATATTTCGAAGCTCACGAATGATCTGGTGTGTCACGACCCTAATTGGCCTCCGGTCCCTACAGAGCTCCCTTCCGACATTCCTAAGTTTGAGGGAAAAGGTGGTGAGGATGCGGGTTATCATGTCACAACGTTTCACCTTTGGTGCTCCTCCAACTCATTGAATCATGATTCTGTTAGATTACGACTATTTTAACACACCCTCACGGGGGCAGCTGTGAAGGGGTATGCTGAGTTTCCTGGGAACACTTATAGGGGATTCAATGAGATCGCTTTGGTTTTCTTGGACCATTTCCAGTTGTTGGTTCGCTATGATACTGGTACTGAACTTTTGTCTACCTTCCATTAGAATAAGGCCACACATAATTCTGACTACATTTAAGAGTGGCGTCGGTGGAAGAGGTTAGTGAATGCCAACATTCCTTCAGAGTTTCTGTTGGAATGGTTCCTCAAGTCTCTACTCCCATGTATTGCTAAGGATGATTCGATGTCTGACATTGTGACTGACAAACAAGCCATCTTGAAAGTCAAGCAGTTAGATTTACTATACACTCATCCACTCATGCATGTGCTTCGAAAAGGATTTGCTCTTGTTCATGTGCCAAAACACACCGTTGCAATATCTCATCAGCACCCATCTTGTATAATGATCCTACGATTAGCTGGAAATATGCAACCTTGACTACCAACTACTTCTTCTGACTAGTATTGAATTTTTTTGGTGTGGTACCTGTCACCAAAAACTAAATGATTTCTTCAAAATATCCATCAGCAATTCCAACTTTAAATAATTGTGCATCAGGAAACCCATCTTTAATGTTAGTTGGTTGCTCCCTTGTTTCAATCTGGGAGAGATGATTTGGGCCAACATTTAACCTCCCTGGCTTCACAATTACTTCAAAATCGAACTCCCGAAATAGAAGTAGCCATTGACATATCTTCCCCCCCAACATAGGCTTGTTGACCAGGTATTTTAATGCAGAATGATCTGTGAACATCTTGAAATGGCCTCCCAGTAAGTAATGGCGAAACTTCTGAAATGTGCAAACCACTGCCAGACCTTCCCTCTCCATAGTAGTGTAGTTCATTTCTGCAGATGATAATTTTCGGCTGGAAAAGCAACTTGGTGATGAAGATCCCCTTATCCAGGCTTGGCCAACACTACTCCCAATGTGATCGATGAGGCATCAACATCATCATGGAACTCCTTATTCCATTCAGGAAACACTAATATCGGCACCAAAGCCATATTCATTTTTAGTGTCTCAAATATATCCTAACATTCAGGGCTCCATGGGAATACCGCATCCTTCTTCAACAACTTCTCCATAGGGGCAGTAATCGCAGCATAACCTCTGATGAACTTGTGATAATACCCTGTTTGTCCCAACATCGCCTTGTATTTGCTTAACAGTAGTGGGCGGTGTCAAATTCAGAATAAGCAGAATCTTTGCTGGCTTGACCAACAATACGCCAAACAGTGCACAGAAGATACACTTCTTTAAGTTAAATGATATCTGGTGCTGTTGTAGCTAGGGTTTTCACCCTAGCTTGTGCAAATGAGCACCTACTAAGGAGAAGGGACTCCTTAGTAGCAGTTCAATAAACAGTAATTGAAAGACAATACATTGAAATGGAAATTATTCTAAACATGTGCATGAGACATAAGAGACAAGAAATAATAAATGGTTTTCTTTGTATTAAAATTTTACCTCAAGTGTAGAGGTTGGTGAAGTTCTTGCAATAATCCAAGAGGGTTGCTCCAAACTCCAACTTTGCTCCTTCTCTTTCTCCAATGGTGGAAATGGGCCAAAAGGGGCACTCAATGGTGAAAGTAGCTCAAGGGTGAGCTAGGGTTTCAAGAGCGATTTTGGCAGAGTAAGGGTATACTTGATTATGGATATGAAATGAGAGGTCTCCATCACCTATTTATAGGTTTTTGGTGGTGGAGTGCTGGCCCATGGTTTTGGGTACCATATGGTTTAGGTCAACTGTATAGCGTTTTTTCCACCTTTTTCCTTTTTTTCCTCATTATTTTATATTTTTTATTCCCTTTTTAGAGGGTTTTTGCTATTTTGGAGGAATTTTGGATATTTTTGGAGGGAAAAGGGGTTTTTTAACCTTTTCGAGGCTTTTTTGATGGTTTTGTGGCCTTTTGGAGGCTTTTCAATGGGATTTTAGGGTTCTGAAGGTAAATATGGTAGGAAATATGGACAAATGAGTCATGTAATGGGGTAGATGAGGTAGTGATCACTTTTTGGGTGTTAACAGATTGCCCCCTGATGTGTGAGGGAAGAAGCTCATCGTATGGCCAATAGACATCATAAGTCTTTTAATGGTTTTCCTGGGGTGTGGAGAAGAGAACAAACAAACTGGAGCCCGGAACAACGATCCCAAACCAACTGCAAAAACTACAAGTACATAACCTCAATAATGGATGAGGAATAATCTGATCATATGGACGAGGTGGGCATTCCCATGCTCGTATCAAGATATAGAACAATAATAACAATGGGGTCCAAAATATGGGGACCTAACATATACATGACCTCAAATAATGAATGAGGAAGAATCTCAATATATGGAGGAGGCAGGCATACCCATGCTTGTATCAAGATACATAAAAATAACTATGAGGCCCGAAAAGGGGGACCTGTAGGATACATAGAGAACCACTGTGTACATCATAAGGGTCCAGAGGGGACACGAAACTGGGACATACTGCTGGGATGACCATGTCTGAGCTGAAGAACTGATACACTGGAATAACAACAGTGCTACTGAGTGGGGTACCAGAGGAACTGATGAGCTGTTGGATCATAGTGATGGGGATTCATACTATCAATGGTACACTGAACGGGAACTAAACTGGGTACTCAAGAAAGCATATAACTGGATAGCTTCCGAATACAATTGCCAACGCAACCCGAACATCCACGGGAACATATAACTGGGTGTTCCGAAGTGACTCACCGATGTGCTAGAGTCAGGGGAAATCCGGGGTCTTCGACCAATAACTGAAGGGATATAAACCCTGCACGATTCTCAATGATGCGATCAAGGTGTTGAAGTCGAGCATGTGAGAAACAACCACTCGGAGAGGTAATGATGACTCCTCTCAAAATGGTCCGTAGGCACTCACCATTGATGTTGATGGGTCCAAGGCGCAGGGACCTCTTGGTCTATCCTCTGGAATAGAGGGGTTGTCATCGACAGAGGGAGACCTGCAACTAGCAAGGCAATGATGTTTCCTTGATAGGAGCACGAGGTGGAGAACTGAAGTGTGAGAGCACTGATGGTAGGATTGATAAACTGTGGGGGATAGCTAGGCAAGTATAGTGGGTAGACTCAAACTTCCTTTGTTCAGAGTATGATGGCGGGGATGATCAGGAAGCATATGAAACTGACTGAGGGGAAAGGGATCATAGCTGTAATGGATCAAGGATAGTGACTGGGATGAGGGATACTCAAGCTGGTGTAAAATGGCAAGAGACTGCAGACTACTCTGAACAAAGGCGACCTGACTGGGGGTGCTGCCGAGATGATCGATCATAGTGCCAAGAGGCACGGGGGGACTTCTTCCTGGGTTAAGGAACTAGAAGAAGTGGGTGAAAAATGGTACTGTTGTGTGGATTTATACGAGCCCAGGACAATGCATGCTGGTGATTGCTTTCAATTTTAAGGAGTCTGAAAGCGATAAGAAGACTCTAAAAGAAAGGAATGGTACTGTCATGTGGATTTGTACGAGCCCAGGACAGTTCATGCTTGTGGTTGCTTTCAATTTTAGAGAGTCTGAAAGCGATAAGAAGACTCCAGGGGGTTGCTTTTTTGTGTGTTAGTCTCCAAGGCCCAAAGAAGCATAAAAGGATGCAATGAAGAACTCTTCTAGCCGGTGTTACTAGAGTATTCCTTTTTCGTAAGTAGTCTACCAGGTCCGGAAAATGGGTAAACTTATACCAGATAGACGCCCTTTCAGGTACTTTAACGAGCATGAAAGGAAGCAAGATTGCTCGACGATCTTTTCATTGTTTTAGGAGTCATAAAAGAGCTTAACATAAACTCCCTAAGTGCCTTTTTTCGTAAAGGACTTGTCCGACCCGAAAAAAGGATAAAATTATACCAAACAAAAGGAATGGCCAGGCAAGGAGGAAGTTCTCAATCAAGGAACATTAATGATGACCAAGAACGAGGCTGGGGGGGAACACTGATGGGCCTCCTTCCGGTATAATTAATGGTGGAAAAATAACGAAATAGTTGCAGTATGACAGGAGTGAATGCCTCATGTAAAAATGTGTAACAATCCGATGGCGGCCGATGTGGTGCGCAAACCGAGGCAGCAAGGTGTCCAGACACAATGTTGAAACTATACAAAGTGAGAGCGAGAAATGATCTCAAGCATCATCACGAGCTCAGAAAAATGAATCCGACAATATAAAGAGTGTCAAAAATGGATAACGGTCGATGTGGCACGCAAACCGAGGTGACGGGGGGCATTTTGGAAAAATACCCAAAAACTTATGGGGGTGAGAGCAAGAAATGATCTCAAGCATCCTCACTGGCTTGAAAAAATGAATCCAATGATATAAAATATGCAAAAAATGGAGAGCAGCCGAAGTGGCATGCAAACCGAGGCGACTAGTGGCGTCTAAAAAATGTGCAAAAAATGACGTGGAAAAAATAATGCAACGAGTTGACCATCATGACGGTCTCGTCATGTTGATTCCAGGGGTGGAAATAGTTCGAAAAATGGACTCCGTATGGGGTCAGAATGGCCAAAACAAGAAAAATTCAACGGACTATAAATAGTGAGTGGGTCCAACATGACAAGTGTCATTTGTACTTGTTGACTTTGACTAGTGATTAGAGTTGACCGGAGCTTAGTTGGTGTTTCTGGACGATCCGACCGGCCGATTTCAGATCCGGGAGATACAAGTATTCCGTCAAACTCATACCTGCATGTTTTTTAGGTTCGGGGGGTGGGCAGTGGGTCCTAGGGGGTATTTTTATGGTCCACTTGGGGTGGACCGTGGGTTTGTAGGAGGGAGCCGTGGTCGGAGACCGTGGGTTCCACGGTGGATGATGCGCGTGGAGACCATGGGGCTTGGGTCGGAACACACGGTCTGGGACTGCGTGTTTCGAGGTTGAACACACGGTTTGATACTGCGTGTTTCGAGGTTGGACACACGGTTTGGTATCGCATGTTTGGCCCAGATAGGCGCAGTTTCGAACCACGACTGTAGGCCTGACAGCTGCAGTCGGATACCGCGGCAAGGGGACCTAAAGCTGTGTTTGGGAGTGAGCTGTTAGGACTTCCCGGGGGGGGGAAAGGTTTATTTCTTTGACATGAGTCTGATGAGTTTTCCTTGCGTGGTTGACAAGATGCCACTGGCACTATGGAGAGAGCGGGAGATCCCGGATGAGATAGTGACTGTCATCTGGGAGGAGCGTCATGTGCGGTCGGTGTTGCGATTGTGCGGACTACTGAAGTTCGCCTAGGTGCCTATGATGCGGTCAGCAGGGTTGCTACTGAACAGGATAGTGAGTTTCTGGGAGCCAAACATACAGGCATTCAGGGTGCAGGGTGAGAGGGTGGACCTCACCCTGACAGATGTATACTTCCTAATGGGGTTGCCCTGTCTGGGTAGGGTGGCAGATACGCAGCCGCGAGTATCCGCAGATGTAGATATGGAGGACATGCTAGAGCGGTACTGTGTTCCAGAGGCTAGGGTGCATAGGAATGCACTCCGGGTGATAGACCTACAGGAGCTAGCAGTGCAGGCTATTGCAGCATGCGTAGTTCGTGTGTTGGGGTCCCAGTCACCTGGAAAGGTGTCCGGGGCCCAGATGCAGCTAGTGGAGCGCGTACTGGATGGTGTATACTATGAGTGGGGCCATATGTTCCTCACCTGTGTTCAGCGGCAGCTGACATCGACGAAGGAATCTAGGAAGGGATTCTATTACGGATCCTTTCTATGTGCGTTCTTTATGGAGCGGGTACCGACACTGCGGCCGCAGGAACCGGTCAGGGCAGGAGGGCTGAGGGAGCCGCACATGGTGCGGTGGGGAGAGATGATGCACCACTGGGGTGGCAGTGAGGTGTGTAGATACTTTACCTAGGAGTTATAACTACAGTCGCTACAAATGCCACTACCACTGGATGACTACCCGTATAGGGATATGGACTACACCGGGGACCGAGAGGCACCATGGGCACCAGGACATGCATGGGGACCAGATGGTACGTATTGATTTACATGCATGTTATGGATGTCAAGATTTATGTATGATGTCTGTTATGATATATACTGTTACTAGCCGAATTGTGATCTACAGATGTGGGTCCAAGACCACCGCCCGAGCATGTGGCGGTACCAGCCTTACCGGACCACGGAGAGGTGCATCGGTGGGATGCAGAGGGGACTTTGGAGTCCGTACGAGTGTTGCTGGATCGGTTACTAGTTGGAGTGACCAACGAGGGATGGTGGGACATGGATCCAGATGTGATTCAGGATTGCATGAGGGCACCTCAGGAGTTCCGATCGATTGCGATCCAGTTGGTTTTCCTGGCGGACAGGGGTCGGGCATAGGAGCCCGCAGGGGATGAAGAGCTGCCGGAGGAGGAGCGAGGGGAGGAATCGAAGGCAGCTGATGCAGGTAGTGTTGCAGGGTATGACTCTCATTAGGGAGTGCAGGGGACTCCCCCCCTGAGTTTTGTAGATCTGGCATGTATCTTATGAGGTGTATAGATATTTTTTGTGTATAGCTGAGTACGGGGGTACTTAGGACATGTGTAGCATATGGACATGTATTTTTTGAGATATATATATGCACGTGGATGCACCTTTTTGTGATGATGTTTTAGTTGTACGCACGTGGATGCGCTTATGGTTTGTTGTATGTTTGTACTGCACATGGATGCAAGTAGCATAGGGTGATAGGCACATGGATGCCCCTTGTGTATTATATGTGATGTATTGCACATGGATGCAACATTAGGATTAGGCACGTGGATGCCCCTGTATGTGAATGTGTTTTTGGTTTTTATTCCACGTGGATGCAAATGGTGATGTGATGATAGGCACGTGGATGCCCCTTGCAATATTTTTGGGTGTTTTGTTTATTTTTATTTTTTATATATATATTGTTGATGAGATGTTATGGGATGATGATGCATGATGGAGGTTTTACATGGTGTGATTGATGTGCCATTATAGGATGTTGTTGGCCATTTGATCTGTGACACTATTTTGAGATCTTGAGACATGGGTGAATGGTATGGATGCAAACTGTCGGCTGAGTTGTTTTGTGCGCAGAAATTTTCTAAAGAGGTAGGGATCACGCACCTGGTAGCAGTTGTTGAGCTGGGAGACAAGTAGCTGGGAGTCAAGGAACACATGAAGGTGACATATGCCCATCTAGAGGGTAGCATTCAGGAGACCGGTCACAGCATCATACTCCGCCTGGTTATTGGTAGCAGCGCCTATACATATTCCGTCAAGGTGAATCAAGTCATGTGAAGGGGAATATAAGACCCATGCTGCAGAAGCCAGGTTCGGAGATCAGCGGCTTGCTCCATCAATGAAGCCAATGTAATGAGGTGTAAGAGGGTCCATATGTGATCATGCAAAAATGATGAATGTAAGATCGTGGTAAAAAAGGTGAAAAACAAAAAGAGAGCAAACTGTACAATGCAGACCAATGGGGCCACGAGTTATTCTAGGGATAGAAACGCTTAAGATACAACCCATTCCGGGGGTTGCACAAAGAGTGACCTTCTGAGTCAGTTAAAATGCATGCCCCCTTACCGAGACAGGTCTGCACGATGTAAGGGCCTTGCCACATGGACTCAAACTTTCCTTTTTCAGTTTGGTCATGGGCCTGGTCATAAGCGAGGATGAGGTCCCCTTCATGGAAAATTCGAGGGTGTACATGTTTGTCGTAACCAGCCTTGGAGCGGTTCTTGGCGGCTTCAATGGTCTGGAGAGTGGCACGATGTTCTTCATTAGCTTGTTTGAGGGATGGAAAATGTTGCTCAAGTGGGGATGTGTCGGAGAGAAGCTTGACGACGATGTGTAAGGCAGGTATCTGACACTCGATGGGGAGGACAGACTCTACACCGTGAACTAAATGAAACAAGGTAAAACCAGTGGCGGTCTTGGTAGAGGTACGGTAAGCCCATAAGGCAGGGAACAACATGTGGTGCCAATTGGACTTATGCTGGTCAACAGTTCGTTGAAGGATGGTTTTGAGAATTTTGTTAATGGCCTCTACTTGGTCATTCCCTTGGGGGTAGTAAGCAGAGGAAAATTGATGTTCAAACTTGAGGAGGGTGGATAACTCACGCCAAACGGAATCTTCGACCTCGGCTTTAACAACGGGTAGCTTGGAAGGATGAATGGGATGCTGCTTCTGACGAACAGGGGGTACATCAGGCCATGTGTCAATGTGGTGCTCTATAATGGCGGGGTCAAGACCAGGCATTTCGGTATAGGACCAGGCAAAGACATCACGTAATTCTTGGAAGAGTTTTTTGTACTCCTCAATCTTAGACTCACTGCAGGAGGCTCCTAAAGTGATGAGTTCAAGGGCACCTCCTGGGGCAGAGATATCTACGTGGATAACGGGAGAGATGTTGGCCATGTTACCTTCCTCAAAGGCATCAGGAGTAGGAATAGGATCCTTAAACCAGTCGACGTTGGTGGGAAGGAAATCTTTGGACTCAACTGCGAATTGGGTAGCTGTGGTGGAGGAGGAGTCTTCTGGGAGGAAATACGAATGATGGTGCATGTCGTCCTAGGGGTAATCCGAGGCAGTGAGAGCCTCTAGGATCTCCTCATCAGTGCGGAAAGTTTGGGTTGTCAAATCGGTTGACGAGGAAGTGGTAGTCGAAGAGATCATATAAATGGTATTAATCTCACCGGAGGGGGATGATACCGGGGCGTGGATCTCCTCAATTGTGGGGGGCACCGTCTCAAGGTCCAAATTATTCATCTCGTAGAGAGATGCTCGATAATCTGGGAGATCAGGACAATGATGTGAGTAGTGGCCGTAAATACCGCATATGGCACAAGGGTGGTTGGTGCGCAGCGATTTATCACGAGGCTTGGGGGTTGGGTCGAGTTAGACAACTACGATGTTGTGGTCATCGTCAAGCATCTGCATGTGTTCCTGTAATGCGGGTAACTGTGGACATTGATGAGTCGGATGGCCTAACTCATCGCACAACGAGAATTTGGGGGGAGCATGAAAAACGGGGGGAGGTTTAACTATCTTGGGAGGAGGTACAACAGTGTATGGTTGTGGGCCTCTGCCCCCAGTGTGCTTGATAAGAGGGGGGGATTCGTAGAGGATGAAGGGGTAGTGACACCGAGAGGTGGTTGACTAGTAGTAGCCATGGGTTGCACCAGTTGTAGGATGACGTTTGGTGTCATTGGGGGAACGGGAGGCGAAAGATACTAGTAATCCCAAGGTTAACCCAGGGAGGCTAAGGGTAGCCATAACTGGGGTGCTTACTACTCCTGAGGGAGGGACTAGGAAGGGGATTGTGTGGATGGGTGTAACACCAATGTGACTAGGTACCAATGGTGGTTTAGGTAACAAGGGAGGTTGAGTGTTATGTGGTTGTGTATTGTGGGAAAGGGTACACAGGTCAGATACTTCGGGTGCGGATGACGAGAGAGGAATGGATTGGAAGGTTGATGTCATCAGTGGATTTGAGTAAACTCCAGGTCCCACAGAGGAAACAAACAAGGTAGCGGCACCACTAACAGGCTATTCCACCATGGGGAGAACATTTTCGGGTGCACCGGGGGCATTTGGGTCGTAGTAGGTGAGTTGGTCGACCTTGACCACGCGTCCGTCATGGGGGAACATCATGGTATGAAAAACGGAGGAGGAAACCGCCTTCATGGCATACATGTAGCTGCGGCCAAGTAAGAGGTTATAATCAAGTTGGGAATTGATGACCTCTATATCAATGTGTATGGTTTTACCAGCCAGTTGGATGGGGACGTTAGCTAATAGGCCTTGGGGTTGAGCCAAACGGTCGTCGTAGGCTCGCAACACAGTCGTGGACTATTGGAGAGTAGGGGATCCCAACTTCTGCCAAACGAATGTGGACATAATGCATGTAGAGGCACCTTCATCAATAATGCACTGATGGATGACAAGATTCCGAACAGAAACAGAAACTTGGAATGCTAAAGTGGAAGGCAGGCGTGGTTCGGATTGGTCCAAATTGAATGCCATCAGTTGTGAATCATTGGGGTCAATAGCACCAATGGAGGAGAGCAAAGTCTTGCACTGTGAAGGACAGTTTTTCAAGACTTCCAACGTAGACATGGTTGTGGGAGGCTGGGCTAAGTCATCTACAATGTTTTAATTTGACGCAGCATGAGCATTGGGATTATTATTGATTCAACGAAGTGGGAAGCGAGGTGCTTTGGCAATGCGATCTAGTGGTGCCAGAGGTATACGTAACGTCTGATCAATGGGATGAGCGTTAGTGTTTTTGTCGATGGGAGGGGCATCAGGGGTGGAGCCATATTGGTTTCGACGGGTTTGGAGGTTGACATCAGCGGATGACATCATCAACAAGTGGTGGGTACCTGAGTCGAACATGGGTTGATCAGGAACGACATAAGTGATCTGTTGTTGTTGTGGTGGCGCGTTGACTTGAGGGGGAGCCAACGGCTGAGTGTTCACTACGCCTTGAGTTGGTAAGGGGTTTTGCAGTACCCAAGGTGGCTGCTGAGGGGGTGGGGGGTTGGGCGGCGCTTGAGGAGCTGCATGCCCTTGGCGATGGGCATCATCAACCCAAAGTTGTCGAGCTTGCTCCAAATGTGGGCAAGCATGTGTGTAGTGGCCATAGACCCCGCAAATAGAACAAGGATGGTTAGTTTGCAAGTTAGGGTTTTTGGCCTACTTGGGTGGCCGATCAGGGTTTTGCTTAGCAGGTGCCGCATTATTGTTGTCTGGGGGATTGGGAGGTTGACCACCTTGGTCTGGAGGAGGGTTGTTCCCACGGTTACGTCCTTTGTCACAGTTTTGCTGGCCCTATTGGCGCTAGTTGTTTTGCTTTTGTTGCTGATTTTGTTGGGCCTATACTTTCCCTTGGGCAGCAGGTGGGTTCTAGGGTTGCCCAGGTGTTGGAGCAGGCTGCAGAGGATAATATGTAGGTGGAGGCTACGAAGGTGCTGAACCTTGTGGGGGTTGCTGATATGTCTGCTGAGCGGGTTGTGGGTTGGCCGTAGGGGCTGCCTGTGGCGGGTAATAAGCAGGTTGGGCTTGAGAGGTCACAGGAGCTGGTGCAGCCTGTGGATGGTAATACGGATGAGGTGCGATCGGGGCGCATAGGCGGGGGATGCATGCCCAAATCACTAAGGTGGACATGAGGGTCCATGGGAATGGTGGTGATGTGCCATGGGAGTATACGAATTGGTCACACCGGAATGTGATGTAGCTCGCGAAAGGTCGGGGCCATGGCTAGGACGTGCTATGGAAAAGGGTTGGGGATGCGAGGTAATACAGCCGATGATTCTGTCTGCGGCATGGGGTGCCCCGGGCGCTTTGTGCTGGGAGGAATCGCCACGAGGGGCATCAGGTATAATGGTATAAAGGTAACCCGACTGGGCATATATGAGATCAAATTACTGGGCTTTGAGGATGGCCTCTTCCTCAGACTGGGGTCGTTTGGATGCCACATCCTTGGCAATGAAAGGAAGGAGGGATTTAAGGAACCAATCTAAGAAGATACGGTCGTCTAACTTGATTTTGTAGAGGTTGCAGCGTCGATGCCACTCATGGATGTGGTCAGTGATGTGGGTAGCCGTGTTCTGTTTGCAAGACAGTAGGATCTCAACTCCCACGTCATAGCGGACAGGTAACTGAGAGAACTATAGGAAGGTCAAGGCAAGGGAAGTGAAGGTGGCATGGGTCCCATGGGGTTGCTCGATGTACCACTTAGCTGCAGAGCCAATGAAGGTGCGCTGTAACAGACGGAGGCAGACAAAGTCGTCCACTATGGAGTTGGAGGAACACCATTGATGGAAGGACATAATATGGTTCTGGGGGTCCTCACCTGCCTTGCGCTCAAACTTAGGGATGCCGGAGGGGAGCTTAGTAGTCATGTGAGGCCACGCAGGGTTGTGTCTAATGGGATCGTTAGTCATTTGAGCTAGGTTAGGAAGGTTGAGGCTAGCCATGAATGGAAAACTAGTAGAAGGATGTGACATACTAGTGGGTGTGACCAAATTGGCGCCAATGCCCCCAAGTGGAGGGGTTGGGTTCGGGATGTTGCCCCCAAGTGGAGGGACGAAAGTGGTATGGGATGAGCCTGCACCGCCAAGGGAAGTGTGAGTCACTGATGGAGTGGGAATAGGTATTCCAGCTACTGGAATGGGTACAGTGATCGGAACGGTAGATGGGGGCCCCATCGAGGGCATACCCAAAGCGGGTGTGGTAGCTGGTGTGGTGGTGGCTGCTCCACCAATGGTCCCTACAAAGAAAGGGGTGGAATTCATGCCAGCCATGGGGCTGGTTGGTGCAGTGTAAATGGGGTTCTTGGACTCTACCTCAGAATCAGAGGTAAAATAAGGGGCGTCAAGATCAGGTGACGGAGTTCTATGCCGTTGACGAGTGGAGTCAAGGGACAAAGCTCGAGATCTATGATAAGTGGTAACAAGTGATGAAGATCTATGCCTATGACGGGTGGTGTCAAGTGAACCATGCTGTGAGGGCTCACCCCTAAGGCACCGAGAATGTCTTGGGGACTCAATGGTGACAGATGGTGTCAAATACCTGGGGGTTGTGTTGAGTGAAAAACAGCTCAAAAACCCTAATGCAACCGAGTGTGCAGAAGGAGAGCTCAAAAAATATGGCACTCAGGCCAATAACCAACTCAAAACACCCACTGTAACAGTTGTGCTACAATAAGTGGAGTATCAATCAAATTGGTCAGAATACCAACAAGCAGCAGGTTTCCTAAAAAATAAAAATAGTGGACTCACTAGACCAAAAGGAGGTAAGGGAGCATGCAAACACCTAACTAAATAGTATTATAACTCAACTAGACATATCCTCTGCAAGGTGATGAAATCCAAGTCAGACAATATGGATAGGAGAGCCAAGTGGCTAAAGATATCCCCCTACCTGGAGGGACACTGGGTAGTCAATCCTAGAAGAAAGGAAACTAAGATACCCCATTCATGACATGTCCATAAAAGGTGAATCTGTCGTTTGGTCCTTTTACCACAGTAACCCCATACAGGGATACCCCGAGAACTGCGAAAGGTAGCCTTCGGTTACTGAATGGATTGCGGTATTCCACTCAGGACTCTGGAACCAGTCTGGCGACTTCAACCCTCCTAGGGAAGAGGCCCTTTGATAAACTGATTGTGACCGTGCCAAAAAATACTAGGGGATTTTGATTACCTAATGGACAATAGCTACATCTCAAGTGTAAGCAACCGAGGGGTGTTATTTGGATGCCTATCCCCCCGATCCTACCTAACTACAAAAATTCTTATGTGTTCCCCAAGTGGGATTAGATTGTTGGTTGTGTTAAGTAATTTTTAAGGCTCACTTGAATTAGGTCACAGAGTGTGTGCGTGTGAGATGATGATGAACCCAAGTAAAAACTGCCACTAGGGTGGGCAACTTTCTAACTAGCAATAACAAGACAGAAATTAACCTTTGAAATGCACAAATTTCTTTTTTCAATTTAAAATGTTGAAAATTTAAAAACTATTCTGTAAATGGAACAGAAATCAAAACTGCAGAAAAAGGCTGTAAGGAAGTGTGGTTGGTGCAGAAAATAGTGCAGCAAAGTGCTCGGTTCAAAACAGGGAAACATGCAGAAAACATACCACAGGTTTTTGGCAAATCTGGGTGGTCGGACCGTGGAAAAATAGCTCAACAGTCGCAGTCGGGTTGCAGGTTTTAGGCTGAAAAACGTAGTCGGGTCGCATGAAAAACGTCGAAAGTCGCAGGAGGGTTGCGGAAAAATGGCCGAAAGCAGCAGGTAGGATGCAAGAAAAACACCGAAAGTCGTAGGCGGGTTGTGGGAAAATGGCCGAAAGTCGTAGGCAGGTTGCGGGTTTTAGGATGAAAAACGCAGTCGGGACGCACGAAAAACGCCGAAAGTCGTAGGTGGGTGGCGGGAAAATGGTCGAAATTCGCAGGCGGGACGCAGGACAAATGCTGAAAGGTGCCGACGGGTTGTGGAAAAATGTCAAAATCCGCATGCGAGATGCAGGAAAAAGGGTTAATAGCTGAAGTCGGACCATCCCAAACAGGCTAATAGCCGCGGTCAGATCGCAGGTAACAGACTGAAAACGGCCGACAAGTCGCCGAAAACAGTCTGAGAGCCACGGTCGGATCGCAGGTAAACGCCTGAAAGACGCGGTCAGAACGCAACTGCAGGGGGTAAAAGATGCGGTTTACGGCGACCGAAAGGGATAGCTGAACATAAAAATATTGCAGAAAAATGCCTAAAACTTATAACTAAAAATTCTAAAAAACACAAGCAGAGTCACCAAAACTGTAGCTAGGGTTTTCACCCTAGCTTGTGCAAATGAGCACCTACTAAGGAGAAGGGACACCTTAGTAGCAGTTCAATAAACAATAATTGAAAGACAATACATTGAAATGGAAATTATTCTAAACATTTGCATGAGACATAAGAGACAAGAAATAATAAATGGTTTTCTTTGTATTAAAATTTTACCTCAAGTGTAGAGGTTGGTGAAGTTCTTGCAATAATCCAAGAGGGTTGCTCCAAACTCCAACTTTGCTCCTTCTCTTTCTCCAATGGTGGAAATGGGCCAAAAGGGGCACTCAATGGTGAAAGTAGCTCAAGGGTGAGCTAGGGTTTCAAGAGCGATTTTGGCAGAGTAAGGGTATACTTGATTGTGGATATGAAATGAGTGGTCTCCATCACCTATTTATAGGTTTTTGGTGGTGGAGTACTGGCCCATGGTTTTGGGAACCATATGGCTTAGGTCAGCTGTATAGGGTTTTTTCCTCCTTTTCCCTCTTTTTCCTCATTATTTTATATTTTTTATTCCCTTTTTAGAGGGTTTTTTCTATTTTGGAAGAATTTTGGATATTTTTGGAGGGAAAAGGGATTTTTTAGCCTTTTTGAGGCTTTTTTGATGGCTTTGTGGCCTTTTGGAGGCTTTTTAATGGGATTTTAGGGTTCTGAAGGTAAATATGGTAGGAAATATGGACAAATGACTCATGTAATGGGGTAGATGAGGTAGTGAGCACTTTTTGGGTGTTAACAGCTGTCGACATCGTTCCAACATCAATTGTAGATTCGCTCGATGATCGCAGACGAAACCATAGACCGTCCAATCCTCCATGTATACCTGTAGAAAATTCAAAATGAAATACTTGAATGTAGCAACGACAACAAGCAAAAATATCGCAGGTGCATTCTTCAAGCCGAATGGCATCACGGTGTACTGAAAGCAGCCCCTTTTGGTAACAAAAGTTGTCTTATGGTGGTCTTCCTTCACAATGCGGATCTGATGGTAGCTAGAGAACCCGTCTGTGAAGTAGTACATCTCCTTTCCACCCACACCTTCGAGCACTTCGTCAGTAAATGGGGTTGGGAATGGATCGTGTAAACATGCATCATTTAGCTTCCTGAGGTCGACACAAATGCGGACCTCACCAATCTTCTTATCTTGGACTACCATAAGACTAATCCATTCCGACTCCTCGGCTAGTTCAATGATACCGACGTCCAACATGCAATCCAATTCTATCTTGATCCTCTCCTTATGTCGTGGATTCAATCGATAGGGTCGCTACTGGATCGGCTTAGTATCTGGTTTTAATGTAATCTTCATCTCCCCTAAGTCGCCCAGAATCCCCTTCATGTAAGAAAACTTTGTGGGAATACATCTTGAAACTCATGGAGAAAATCAATGACCTTTCTTATCAACTCATCATCCCAGTAATCCATGGCATTTGTGAACTTTGGATTGTCCTCTGGCCCAATGTTAATCTTGCGGATCTTCAGCGATTGATTGTTCAGATTACTTGGTGCATCAGGTGGTACCATAGCATGACTTCCTTCAGATTCTAGGATATTCACATTCCGCAGATTGTCACCATATTCTGGACCACCACTGATATTGAAACATTCCATGAGAGACTGCATCTGGTAGGCGTATGTGGATCCGCAGGAAAGGCCACCGGGACAACCTGTAGAATTACATCACAGATGAGCTGTAATGCATTATTGACCTCTAGATCGGCATCCACAAAACTGGATGTATGGGTAAAACAAACTGTGAGCTCCAACAAAGTATAAATTTCCCCTCGTAAATCAGCCACAGTATACCATGATTGTGGAACCTCATTCAATGTATGGATAAAAGCATGGAACCATTCGTCTCGTGGTCACGATACCCATAACCGCTCACACTCCATTAAGTGACCACCAGGATCGTTCTAACCATCATACTTCCCAGTGTGGTAAACCTCGGTATCACCAAAGCGTACCATCATCAATTTTCTACATTTCGACCATCCATCAATTGATGCCTTGTGTGTCTCCCACCAGTGTGCTGGAGCATCCTTCAGTGCTTCGTTCAATGCTAGTAACCACTGTAGTTCGGAAGCGTGTTCCTCAAACTCTGTCAGAAAGTGAGATAAACCAGGTAGTCCTTCATATATTCGTAGTGTAACTGTTTCAGTTGCGATAAGGCATAATGACTATATGATCAACCCGCACTAATGGAGCGATACCTCATGCAAGCGGTTCTGCCAATATTCTAGCACATCATCAGAGTTGGAAGATGCAGAGCTGTCCTTACACCATCCTAGCTCACCGTTGGCAATTGGATGGATATAATCTTCATAAATATTTAATGCATGGTCCCATCCGCTGGGATCGTCATCCTTTACTTAATCTATCTAGTGGCATCCTTTAGCTGGGTCCAACAGGGAGATAACTCTGAGATCGCGATTTTCAAAAGCCATCATCCATCGCTTGAAGTTGCTTACAGCTCCGCTATCATTATCCTATCCAATCCCCAGTAGAGCTAGATAAGAGCTTCGTCCCTCAACTACTTCTATTACATCAAAGTTGACATATGTTTTCATTCCCCCAATGTCCACCACCATTGGTGGAACTCTCCAAATTGGTGTCACCTTAGCATGATTAGCTAACCGGAGTTGTACAGGAGACTAGCTCAATGGGGGGCTCCCCATCTTTGGCCAAGCCTGCTTGATCAAGATGTTGACATCCGAACCAAGGTCCAGAATAACCGAATCAACATCGTAGTCACCAATCTCAATATTCATCCGAATTTCCTTACCCGTCTTCCATCATTGTAGGGAATTAACCACGAGCTCTTGTCGATCCTGGGCTGGTCGTCGCAAAAAAGCTTCAATCGTAGCAAGAGCATCGAGATCTCTTGCAGGGGACAAACAATGTTCCAAAAATGATTGAAGTGTGCTAGACCGCTGCGATGGGCGGGCCTCTAAAGTAGCATCAGAAGTAGAGGGCATGTCATACACAATAGCCTTACCTCGATCATTTTCTAGTGCAAGTCAAGCTTGAAGAAACGTCTCCTGCTCTGCATCAATGTCAAATGATACCTTCTTTTGCCCGGCTATCCAGATCATTGAGCTGTGTGCACCAGTTGTCTTTCCTCCGCAAGTGACCACAATAATAGAAGCATCTTGCGGTCTTGGCTCTGCAGAAATTGTCGCGATATTCGCACCCTGGGTCTAGTTTAGTGGCAGATTCCCGGGTGGGTTCACATTCTGATTCTGATTTGGCCACATATTCTAGTTTTACACTAGTTGCGGTACTTGGTTTTGGGCAGGCCGCTGTGCCTGGGGATGGTGTTGCAGCTGGGGAGTATTTCTTGCTTGCCATCGTCCAATCAATTGTGGACAATTCTGAAGCGTGTGATAGTTAACAAAACAGAATGTACATTGGTTTTGTAGTAGTGGACAACCTTGCTGGAAGTGGCCCCATATCGCACAGTGATAGCATTAAATAGGTCAGCGACCAACTCATCCTCTTCCACGACAAAATCCTCAGCCACATCCTCCCTGGTAACCTCCCCAAAATCCTCCCTGCTGTTGGTATTGTGGTTGGTTGAATTGTTGTTGCACTAGTGCTGGATGCATTCCTTGCCCTTGCTGTGCATACTGCAGTTGCTGTACATACTATGGGTGCTATGGATCAATCTGCATTGGATCATATTGCGACATGAATTGCGGCGGTTGTTGTTGCTGTGGTACAAACTGCATCTGCGATTGAGGTGGCGGCTGGGCTACCTTGCGGCTGTTGTATGGCACGCGGGTCATCCTTTACATAGAATGCATCACACATTTTCTCTTGTAGCAACCGATATGCACGGCAATCCTTGTCATCGTGACCCACCGATTTGCAAAGTGTACAATAAAGATTCCTCGGGGTTGTGACCATTTTCTACATATATGGTAAATTGTCATAGCTGTGCCCATATACATGGCAGACGCGACACCACAACATACTACCACCATTCAACGGATTTGGCACTCCCGCAACCAAATAATTGCGGAAGTCCGAGAAATTGTCTTTCTTATGCCCTTCTCCTCGACATCATGTACACCATACTTCTTGTTAGGATATTCCTATGCTCCATCCTAGTCCCACCAGTATTTTGATCATTTATATTTTTAGTCATGCATGCACGTTTAGGGTTTGCATGCATTCTAGTCATTAGTCTCGGCACCTAGCCCTTAGTTAGCTAGCCCCTAGAGCTTCCTTCCACTCAGTTTCATCCCTCCTAGCCTGTCATGCGCCCTCCTTTCACCTATTGCATGAGAAGGGCACCTTTCTCACCTACCATTCTAGTTTACTTCAGTTAGCCACCATTCTTTCCTTCATTTCAGGATAGAATGACTCCTCACTGTTGTTATCACTCTGATTGACCTTCGATGAGACATGACTACCTATTCTGACTCAAGTTAGCTCCTCACATGCCCTCCATTGAGCCTCCTTCATTCAGTTAGTGTCTCCATGTGCCAGTTACATTCAATTACACCTACCACACTCAGTTAGGCTCAGTTTGAGTGATGTTTGACAGTTACTTGTGCATTGATGACTCCACCGATGATGAGATAGACTACTAGTTGTGCTCCGATGACACTCCCATGATATTTTGATCACTTGATGAAGGCTAATTCGAATTTCCACCTTTGCATTCGAATCCTCATGCATTGTACTACTTGTTTGTCCATATTGTGATTAATTAACAAGTGTGTGTGAAGTATTTTTGCTTCGATCCGAGTTCTACTATATTATTATTCTGTTGCTCATTATACTACATTGACCACTCTTCTTCTATTTTCCTACTTAACCATAATTACTCTTGTGAGGTATACATCCTCTCTTAGATCTACTGTGAGAATTTTCACATGGTATCAGACCATGTTGAGAGTATTGTTTATCTCCATTCCTGAGAGTTTTTTGCAGGTTATTATCAAGATTTTGAGTGCAACAGTTTCTGTATTTTTGCAGCAGTAGCAGTTGCAAATATTATCTATTGTTTTTGTAGGTCTTCTACAGCTTCCATGAATTGAGAAGAAACCCGTCCTCTTTCTCCATTCAACTATGATGAATGGAAACCAAAAATGATAGCATATTTGAAGAGCCATGATCTCTTTGATTGCTGATTTGAAAGAGAGTTCGAATCCTCTGAAGAGCAGATTGACTGGTTGAATAAAGGTGACAAATCCCTTGGAAGAATGTTGCTTTCTATGTCTCATTACATGATGTACCTCTTGATTGATACTGCTGAAACTCCAAAAGAGCTATGGGCCCAACTAGATAAAAAATTTAGCAAACATAATGAAGGATTTGGTCCAAACCCCTTCAAGAGAAAGCAAAGTGATGCATTCTCCCTCCTTGATGATCTCATTGATCATGAACCAATATCAAACACATCTCATATTGAATTTGTCCACAAAGAACTTGCATATTCTACACTCATGCTCCAAAATTCTTCTCTTTTTGTGCCAGCTCACACTCTAGATATTGCAGAAGGTCCTAAATCCTCTCTTGCACCAGAGTCTATTGGTTTGCATCATTATCACATGATTATTTTGGAGGTAAAATCAACTATTGGAGGTAATGCATTCGCCCTCCTCAAGCAATCACCTCTTATTTACTACTTTATGATCATTATTCCATGCTTTCAGAAGGTTATTGAAGAATATGGCCATTGCCACCGACTTGGGATAATTTCTCATGCATCCACTCGTTTTGATCTCTCCTCTTATGGTTAAAAGGAGATCTCAAGAAACCATTGCCATTCGCTTGAGATAATCTCTCATGCATTTACCAGTTTTGATCTTACCTCTTATGGTTCAAAGGATATCTCAAGAAACCATGATACAAGTCTTGGATCTAATTTGGATTCTAAGCAATTATTACTTGGGATAATTTCTCATGCATATGATAGTTTTGATCTCACCCCTGCCGGTTCAAAGGAGATCTCAAGAAACTATTCTTCAAGTCTTAAATCTGATTTGGATTTCAAGCAATCATTATTATTTGATGGTTTTTTTTTGCATAATCTCACCCATGATGGTTCAATGGAGATGACAAAAGACTATCTACATGTTCATGTTTTTTATCCTACCTCAACTGATTCGAATCACAGGTTCAAGGATCATCCTCATACTTTTTTATTTGTTCTCATCCCATTCGATCTGAAGAGCAAGTACAAGCACATGCTTTTTGAGCATGATCCACTTCTTCCCAAGAAGAAGATACCTCCAGACATATGACCAAGCATCACACCTACTTGAGTTTGGAGCATTTATTTTTTATGTGTGCCTTACAATCTGTTTTGAGGGGGGGTATTTTTCCCATGAAATTTTCCCCACTTCCTTGGTTTATTGACTATTATTATTCATTGTATTGGGTGACCTTTGGTCTTAGTTACCAAAGACCAGGATGGATTAAGGGGGGGCGTTAGGATATTCCTATACTCCATCCTAGTCCCACCAGTATTTTGATCATTTACATTTTCAGTCATGCATGCACTTTTAGGGTTTGCATGCATCATTTATGGTTTGCATGCATTCCAGTCATCAGTCCAAGCACCTAGCCCTCAGTTAGCTAGCCCCTTGAGCTTCCTTCCACTCATTTTCAGCCCTCCTAGCCTTCCATGCACCCTCCTTTCACCTACTGCATGAGAAGGGTGCCTTTCTCACCTACCAATCCAGTTTACTTCAGTTAGCCACCAGTCTTTCCTTTATTTGAGGCCAGGTTGACTCCTCACTACTGTTATCACTCTGATTGATCTTGGATGAGACATGACTAATTATTCTGACTCTAGTTATCTCCTCATGCACCCTCCACTGAGCCTCCTTCATTCACTTAGTGTCTCCATGTGCCAGTTACATTTAATTACACCTACCGCACTCAATTAGACTCAATTTGAATGACGGCTGACAGTTACTTGTGCATTGATGACTCCACCGATGATGAGATAGACTACTAATTGTGCTCTGATGACACCTTAGCATTTGAATCCTCATGCATTATACTACTTATTTGACCCTATTGTGATTAATTAACAAGTGTGTGTGAAGTATTTTTGCTTCTATCCGAGTTCTATTATATTATTATTATGTTGCTCATTATACTGCATTCATCACTCTTCTTCTATTTTCTTGCTTAATCATAATTACTCTTAGGAGGTATACATCATCTCTTAGATCTGTTGTGAGGATTCTCACACTTCCTCGCACTGCTCCTTTCCCTTCTTCAAATCTTGTAGTTGTATAGTCAAGTTGGCGAGCTATTTTTGTATCTATGACATCCCGGTTGCGTTTTCTCTAATCGGCGAATCCTCCAATCGCATTGCAATCTCCAGAGCTTCACTGGGTGTTGAGATGTTTTATTGCATCAATGGTAGTTGAATATGTGGTAGTATTGCCGCGATGAACCATTCTTTATGTTGGACGATGCTCATATAAAAAATAACCCTTTCCATTAGTGTCTAGAATCGTTGGTCAAAATCTCATACTGTCTCATTGGGATACTGCTAAATTTATTTCAATTTTATAATATATTGAGCCTGAGACTTGGTCTTTCTGAATTCTGCAATCAGCCCATCCTGAATATCATCCAGTGACTTCTTTAGGGCTCCTATAGGAACTAGAAAAACTTCATAATCCAATCTAATGTACGACCTCGCAGAGTTGTCTCTAACTATCCCTTCTTAGTGGCATCATCAGTGATCTACTTTACGGTCCATAATGCTTCACACAAAGACCAATACTGTGTCGGGATATCTGTCCCACTTTCGTGGAACAACGGTAACTTAGCATCATCGCCCGCCATTATGGGCTTCCTTCCTCCTGTGATTATACTACTACCCATTAACTTTTGTGGTATTAATGAACTTGGCAGTGTCAAAGTGGTATTTCTTGCTATCTTCGAGATAGTGAGTGGAGGTGTGGGTACTTGTGTGCTGGGGTTTTGTCCTACCTCTATCCTAGGTGTAGCTTGGTTGTCCTTGTCAGGACTGTGAGGTTACTTCATCCTATGTGGTCTTCCTTCACGGCCTTGCAGTTTGACTGTAGCAGGACCTTATCTCATCCTCTACCTCTTTTTCTTTCGGAACCTCGCTCCTCCCCTCGTAAGACCACTTTCTTCCTCGGCTTCACTTACAGTCTTATCATGACCTACACCCATCTACCCTTTATCATCCCATGTACCGACCCCCAACCATCACGGTACCCACAGCCTCCACCCACGAGGATGTCTATTGATCAAGATGCAACTTCAATATACCTTTTTCGCAAATAAGCATCTTAATCAACAGTTGAAGCAACAACAGAAACGTGCCCTGAGGTTCCTGAAAAAAATATCTTTCAGCTTCACTATAAGATTTTTTAGTATCAACCGTGAACTCCATGATATAGCCCTCTAGGATGCTATCGAACCACACTTCGACAGCCCGTGACGCTTTATTATCGACTTCCTACAGTTCCTGAATCAACTCGGGGTTCCAGGTCATCATTTCACCACCTTGGAAGTTCCTCTTCTAGAAGGTCAACTTTGCCAACCACTCGAACAACAGGACTGTAAACTCACAGAAGAACCATTCATGTGGACCATCGTGAATATATCTATCCACCCATTGAGCTACTGTAAGTCGATTGTGTCGTCTTTCTTCTTCAACAAATCCCTACAACTTCTGATCGAACCATTCTTGGATCTCCAGTTTCGTTGGGTGCCACAACATATCCTCCTTTTGACTTCGCACACGGTCCCGAAAATGGAACCATTTGTTGACTCAAACCCATTCAACAGGGGTTCCCATCACTATCGACACCAACCCACCGTGATCTCCCTAAGCACCAGCTCGGACAGGTTTTACCCTGCCCAACAACACCTGCAAAGCAGATGAGGTCTCACCTGAGGCGATCAAGGGAGACTGGACGGAACCATGTTTCCACTGAATGAAGGAATATTTTGAGGCATATGCTTACTTAACTTATCATAGCATTCAAAGCAAATCTATACATTCATGATTAACATTATTCGTATTCATAACATTATTCAACAGAAGCATTGATTACGACAAATATAACATTGGAGTATTAACTACACTAAGAAATCATTGCAACATGTATTAACAGAGAAGGTACACAAGGGATTTCACCAAACTGTTCTATCATGTCATATTACATCAAAGAAACCCTGATAAAACATATCTGTAAAACCAAATCTCAAAAGTATCACTTGATCTCACATACAGACTCAAAGATGCGCATCAACAACATCCACGGATTATGCTCGGCTTAGCTCTCTAGTTTCAACCATTATGCAACACATATGACTCTTTGACTATAAATAGGCTTCCTCCTTTACAATGCTTGTCCACTTACTAACAACTTCCTAACTGACTCCTGGACAAATGACCAAAATCTAACTGACACGGTCCAAATGACCCAAAAACCCGCCTACTGCGGTAAAAATGACTCAAATTTACATAACATATGGTCCATTGACCCGAAAACCCTTTTATTCCGGTACAAACGACTCAAAAATACATAAAAGAGTCTATTCCTCTACCTTCTGCGACCTCTTCTGACGTGTCGCAGCATCGGCAATGCTGCATTTCTTCCTTACCAAATTGCTTGCCAAAAATATTTCGAATCTCACGAATGATCCAGTGTGTCATGACACTAATTGGCCTCCGGTCCCTACCAAGCTCCCTTCGGACATTGCTAAGTTTGAGGGGAAAGGTGGTGAGGATCCAGGTTATCATGTCACATCATTTCACCTTTGGTGCTCCTCCAACTCATTGAATTACGATTCCGTTAGATTACGACTATTTCAACGCACCCTCACGGGGCCAACTTCGAAGTGGTATGTTGAGTTGCTTGGGAACACTTATAGGGGATTGAATGAGATCGCTTTGGTTTTCTTGGACCATTTCCAGTTGTTAGTTCGCTATGATACTGGTACTGAAATTTTGTCTATCTTCCATCAGAATAAGGCCACACATATTTCTGACCACATTTAAGAGTGGCATCAGTGGAAGAGGTTAGTGAAAGCCAACATTCCTCTAGAGTTTCTATTGGAATGGTTCCTCAAGTCTCTACTCTCATATATTGCTAAGGATGTTTTGATGTCCAACATTGTGACTGAGGAACAAGCCATCTTGAAAGTCCAACAGTTAGATTTACTATACTCTCAGCCACTCCTGCATGTGCTTCGGAAAGGATTTGCTCTTGTTCATGTGGCAAAACACACCGTCGCAATATCTCATCAACAACCATCTTGTATAATGCTCCTGTGATTAGGTGGAAATCTACAACCTTGACTACCAACTGCTTCTTCTGACTAGTATTGAATTCTTTTGGTGTGGTATTTGTCACCAGAAACTAAATGATTTCTTCAAAATATTCATCAGCAATTCCAACTTTAAATAATTGTGCATCAAGCAACCCATCTTTAATGTTAGTTGGCTCCTCCGCTGTTTTAATCTGGGAGAGATGATCTGGGCCAACATTTAACCTCCCTGGCTTCACAATTACTTCAAACTCAAACTCCCGAAATAGAAGTATCCATTGACAGATATTTCCCCCCAACATAGGCTTGTTGACCAGGTATTTTAATGCAGAATGATCTGTGAACATCTTGGAATGGCCTCCCAGGAAGTAATGGTGAAACATCTGCAATGTGTAAACCACTGCCAGACCTTCCCTCTCCATAGTAGTGTAGTTCGTTCTGCAGATGACAATTTCCAGCTGGAAAAAGCAATGGGGTGATGAAGATCCCCTTCTCCGGGCTTGGCTAACACTACTCCCAATGCGATTGATGAGGCATCAACATCAGCATGGAACTCCTTATTCCATTCAGGAAAGACTAATATCGACGCTAAAGCCATCTTCATTTTTAGTGTCTCAAATCTATCCTGACATTCAGGGCTCCATTGGAATACCGCATCCTTCTTCAACAACTTCTCCATACTGGTAGTAATCGCAGCATAACCCCTGATGAACTTGTGATAATACCCTATGTGTCCCAGCATTGCCTTGTAATTGCTTAACAATAGTCGGCACTATCAAACTCAGAATAAGCCCAATCTTTGCTGGGTCGACCAACAATCCTTTCTTAGACACAATATAACCCAACAATATGCCAAACGGTGCACAGAAGATACACTTCTTTAAGTTAAATGATATCTGGTGTTGCCGACATCGTACCAACATCAACCGCAGATTCACCAGATGATCGCGGACCAAACAATAGAACATCTAATCGTCCATGTATACCTGTAGAAACTTCTGAATGAAATATTTGAATGCAACAATGATAACTCACGAAAATATCACAGGTGCATTCTTCAAGCCGAATGGCATCACGGTGTACTGAAAGCATCCCCTTTCGGTAACAAAAGTTGTCTTGTGGCGTTCTTCCTTTCCAATGTGGATCTAATGGTAGCTAGAGAACCCGTCTATGAAGGAGTACATCTCCTTTCCACCCACACCTTCGAGCACTTCGTCAGTAAATGGGGTTGGGAATGGATCGTGCAAACATGCATCATTTAGCTTCCTGAGGTCAACGCAAATGCGCACCTAGCTAGTCTTCTTATCTTGGACCACCATAAGACTAATCCATTCTAATTCCTCAGCTGGTTCAATGATACCAGCATCCAACATGCGATCCAATTCTATCTTGACCCTCTCCTTATGTCACAGATTCAATCTATAGGGTCACTATCGGATCGGCTTAGCATCTGGTTTTAATGGAATCTTCATCTTCCCTAAGTCTCCCAGAATCCCATTCATGTCAAAAAAATTTATGGGAAATACATCCTGAAACTCATGGAGCAAATCAGTGACCTTGCTTATCAACTCATCATCCCAGTAATCCCCAACCTTTGCGAACTTCAGATTGTCCTCTTCCCCAATGCTAATCTTGCGGATCTTTAGCGGTTGACTGATGAGATTTCTTGGTGCATCAGGTGGTACCACAACATGACTTCCTTCGGATTTCAGGATATTCACATTATGCAGATCATCACCATCTTCCGGACCACCACTGATATTGAAACATTCCATGAGAGACTGCATCTGGTAGTGCGTATGTGGATACGCAGGATAGGCCACCGGGACAACCTGCAGAATTACATCACGGATGAGCTGTAATACATTATTTACCTCTGGATCAACGTCCACAAAACTGAATGTATGGGTGAAACACACTGTGAGCTCCAGCAAGGTAGAAATTTCCCCTCGCAACTCAGCCACAGTAATTTATGATCGTGGTACCTCATCCAACATATGGATAAAAGCATGGACCCATTCGTCTCGTGGTCACGATACCCATAACCGCTGACACTCCATTAAGTGACCACCAGGATCGTTCTGACCATCTTGCTTCCCAGTGTGGTAGACCTCAGTATCACCAAAGCATACCATGATTAATCTTCTACATTTTGACTGTCCATCAATTGATGCCTTCTGTGTCACCCACCAATGTGCTGTAGCAGCCTTTAGTGCTTCATTCAATGCCAGTAACCGCTGTGGTTTGGAAACGTGTTCCTCAAACTCTGTCAGAAAGTGAGATAAACCACGTAGTCCTTCATATATTGGTAGAGTAATTGTTTCAGTTTCCACATGGAAAAATGACTATATGATCAACCCGCACTAACCGAGCGATACCTTGTGCAAGCTGTTCTGCCAATATTCTGGCACATCCTTAGAGTCAGAAGACGCAGAGCTGTCACTGCACCATCCAATCTCACCATTGGCAGTCGGATGGATATAATCTTTATAAATATTGAATGCATGGTCCCATATGCTGGGATCATCATCCTTTACTAACTCTATGTAGCGGCGTCCTTCAGCTGGGTCCAATGGGGCGATAACTCTGAGATCGCGATTTTCAAAAGTCATCTTCTGTCGCTTGAAGTTGATTACAGATACACTATCATTATCCCATCCAATCCCCTGTAGAGATGGATAAGATCTTCCTCCCTCGACTACTTCTATTACATCAAAGTCGGCATATGTTTTCATTCCCCCAATGTCCACCACCATTCATGGAACTATCCAAATTGGTGTCACCTTAGCGTGATTAGCTAACCGGGGCTATACAGGAGACCGTCTCAATGGGGGGCTCCCCATCTTCAGCCAAGCCTACTTGGTTAGGATGTTGACATCCGAACCAAGGTCCAGAATAACTGAATCAACATCGTAGTCACCAATCTGAATATTCATCTGCATTTCCTTACCCATCCTCCATCGTTGTAGGGAATTAACCACGACCTCTTGTCAATCTTGGGCCGGTCGTCGCAACAAAGCTTCAATCATAGCAAGAGCATCAAGATCTCTTGCCAGAGACAAATAATAGAAGTGTGCTAGACCACTACGACGGGCCGGCCTATGAAGTAGCATGAAAAGTAGAGTGCATGTCATACACAATAGCTTTACCTCGGTCGTTTTTTAGTGCACGTCATGCTTGAAGAAACATCTTCTACTCTGCATCAATGTCAAATGATAACTTCTTTTGCTCGGCTAACTAGATCATTGAGTTGTCTGCACCAGTTGTCTTTCCTCCGCAAGTGACCACAACAACAAAAGCATCTTGCGGTCTTGGCTCTGCAGAAATTGTCGCAATATTCACACCCTGGGTCTGGTTCAGTGGCAGATTCTCGAGTGGGTTCACATTCTGATTCTGATTCGGCCGCATATTCTGGTTCTGCATTGGTTGCAGTACTTGGTTCTAGGTAGGCAGCTATGCCTGGGGCTGGTTCTACAACTAGGGAGTATTTCCTGGTTTCCATCGCACAATCAATTGTGGACAATTCTCAACCGTGTGATGATTAACAAAACAAAACATACACTGGCTCTGCAGTAGTGGACAGTCTTGCTGGTAGTGGCCCCATACTGCACAGTGATAGCATTGAATAGGTCCACGACCAACTCATCCTCCTCCATGACCAAATCCTCTGCCACGTCCTCCCCGGTAACCTCCCCGAAATCCTCCCTGCTGTTGGTATTGTGGTTGGTTGAACTGTTGCTGCATTGGTGCTGGCTGCATTCCTTGCCCTTGCTATGCATACTGTGGTTGCTGTACATACTATGGCTACTATGGAGCAATCTACATTGGATCATATTGCGGCATGAATTACGGCAGTTGTTGCTGCTGCGGTACAAACTGCATCTACGGTTGAGGTAGCGGCTGGGCTACCTTGCGACTATTGTAAGGCATGCTAGTCATCCTTTACATAGAATGCATTAGACATTTGGTCTTGCAGCAACCCATATGCATGGAAATCCTTGTCATCATGACCCACTGATTTGCAAAATGTACAATAAAGATTCCTCAGGGTTGTGACAATTTTTTGCATATATGGGCAATTGTCATGGCTGTGCCCATACACATGGTAGACACGACACCACAGCATACTACCACCACTCAATGGATTTGGCACTCCCGAAACCAAATAATCATGGAAGTCCAAGCAATTGTCCTTTGTATTCCCTTCTCCTCAACATCGTGTACACCATACTTCTTGTTAGGATATTCCTATACTCCATCCTAGTCCCACCAGTATTTTGATCATTTATATTTTCAGTCATGCATGCACTTTAGGGTTTGCATGCATTCCAGTCATAAGTCCCGACACCTAGCCCTCAGTTAGCTATCCCCCAGAGCTTCCTTCCACTCTATTTCATCCCTCCTAGCCTGTCATGCGCCCTCCTTTCACCTACTGCATGATAAGGGGGCCTTTCTCACCTACCAGTCCAGTTTACTTCAGTTAGCCACCATTCTTTCCTTGATTTGAGGCTAGACTGACTCCTCACTGCTGTTATCACTCCGATTGACCTCCAATGAGACATGACTACCTGTTCTGACCCTAGTTAGCTCCTCATGCACCCTCTACTAAGCCTCCTTCATTCAGTTAGTGTCTCCATGTGCCAGTTACAATCAGTTACACCTACCACACTCAGTTAGACTCAGTTTGACTGATGGTTGGTAGTTACTTGTGCATTGATGACTCCACTGATGATAAGATAGACTACTAGTTGTGCTCCGATGACACTACAGTGATCTTTTGATCACTCCATGAAGGCTAATTCGAATTTCCACCTTTGCATTCGAATCCTCATGTATTGTACTGCTTATTTGTCCATATTGTGATTAATTAACAAGTGTGTGTGAAGTATTTTTGCTTCTATCTGAGTTCTACTGTATTATTATTTTGTTGCTCATTATACTGCATTGACCACTCTTCTTCTATTTTCTTGCTTAATCATAATTACTCTTGTGCGGTATACATCATCTCTTAGATCTGCTGTAAGGATTTTCACATGGTATTAGAGCATGTTGAGAATATTGTTTATCTCCATTCTTGAGAGTTTTTTGCAGGTTATTATAAAGATTTCAAGTGCAGCAATTTCTCTATTTTTGCGGCAGTAGCAGTTGCAGATATTATCTATTGCTTTTGTAGGTCTTCTACATCTTTCATGAATTCAGAAGAAATCCCTCCTCTTTCTCCATTCAACTATGATGAATGGAAACAAAAAATGATAGCATATTCGAAGAGCCATGATCTCTTTGATTGTTATTTTGAAAGAGAGTTCAAATCCTCTGAAGAGAAGATTGACTAGTTGAATAAAGGTGACAAAGCCCTTGGAAGAATGTTGCTTTCTATGTCTCGTTACATGATGTACCTCTTCATTGATTCTGTTGAAACTCCAAAAGAGCTATGGGCCCAACTGGATGAAAAATTTAGCAAACATAATGAAGGATTTGGTCCAAATTGCTTCGAGAGCAAGCAAAGTGATGCATTCTCCCTCCTTGATGATCTCATTGATCATGAACCAGTATAAAACACATCTCATATTGAAGTTGTCCACAAAGAACTTGCAGATTCTACACTCATGCTCCAAAATTCTTCTCTTTTTGTGCCAGCTCACACTCTAGATATTGTAGAAGGTCCTAAATCCTCTCTTGCACCAGAGTCTATTGTTTTGCATCATGATCACATGATTATTTCAGAGGTAAAATCAGCTATTGGAGATAATGCATTCACCCTCCTCAAGCAATCACCTATTATTTACTACTATATGATCATTATTCCATGCTTTCAGAAGGTTATTGAAGAATATGGCCATTGCCACCCGCTTGGGATAATTTCTCATGCATCCACTAGTTTTGATCTCTCCTCTTATGGTTCAAAGGAGATCTCAAGAAACCATTTCCATTCGCTTGAGATAATCTCTCATGCATTTACTGGTTTTGATCTCACCTCTTATGGTTCAAAGGAGATCTCAAGAAACTATGATTCAAGTCTTGGATCTAATTTCGATTCTAAGCAATCGCTACTTGGGATAATTTCTCATGCATATGATAGTTTTGATCTCACCCCTGCTGGTTCAAAGGAGATCTCAAGAAACTATTCTTCAAGTCTTAAATCTGGTTTGGATTTCAAGCAATCATTAATATTTGATGGTTTTTTTTGGCATAATCTCACCCATGATGGTTCAAAGGAGAAAACAAAAGACTATCTGTATATTCATGTTTTTTATCCTACCTCAACTGATTCGAATCACAGGTTCAAGGATCATCCTCATACTTTTGGATTTGTTCTCATCCCATTCGATCTGAAGAGAAAGTACAAGAACATGCTTTTTGAGCATGATCCACTTCTTCCCAAGAAGAAGATACCTACAGACATATGACCAAGCATCACACCTGCTTGAGTTTGGAGCATTTATTTTTTATGTGTGCCTTATAGTCTGTTTTGAGGGGGGGCATTTTTCTCATGAAATTTTCCCCACTTCCTTGGTTTATTGACTATTATTATTCATTGTATTAGGTGACCTTTGGTCTTAGTTATTTAGGCCCAGGATGGATTAAGGGTGGGTGTTAGGATATTCCTATACTCCATCCTAGTCCCACCAGTATTTTGATAATTTACATTTTCAGTCATGCATGGACTTTTAGGGTTTGCATGAATCATTTATGGTTTGCATGCATTTGCATGCATTCCAGTCATCAGTCCCAACACCTAGCCCTTGGAGCTTCCTTCCACTCAGTTTCATCCCTCCTAGCCTTTCATGCGCCCTCCTTTCACCTACTACATGAGAAGGGCACCTTTTTCACCTACCAGTCTAGTTTACTTCAATTAGCCACCAGTCTTTCCTTGATTTGAGGCCAGATCGACTCCTCACTGTTGCTATCACTCTGATTGACCTCTGATGAGACATGACTACCTATTCTGACTCTAGTTAGCTTCTCATGCACCCTCTATTGAGCCTCCTTCATTCAGTTATTGTCTCCATGTGCCAGTTACATTCAGTTACACCTACCACACTCAGTTAGACTCATTTTGGCTGACGGTTTTGATGACTCCACCGATGATGAGATAGACTACTAGTTGTGCTCCGATGACACCTTGGCATTCGAATCGTCATGCATTGTACTACTTATTTTTCCATATTGTGATTAATTAACAAGTGTGTGTGAAGTATTTTTGCTTCTATCTGAGTTCTATTGTATTATTATTCTGTTGCTCATTATACTGCATTGATCACTCTTCTTCTATTTTCTTGCTTAATCATAATTACTCTTGTGAGGTATACATCATCTCTTAGATCTGCTGTGAGTATTCTCACACTTCTTCGCACTTCTTCTTTCCCTTCTTCAAATTTTGCAGCTGTATAGTCAAGTTAGCGAGCTGTGTTTGTATCTGTGACATCCCGACTGCATTTTCTCCAATCGACAATGCCTTTAATCGCATTGCAATATCCAGAGCTTCACTTTGCATTGAGATGTTTTGTTGCATCAATGGTAATCGAATATGTGGTACTAGTGCCGTGATGAACCATTCTTTATGTTGGATGATGCTCATATCAAAACTAACCCTTGCCATCAGTGTCTTGAATCGCTGGTCAAAATCCCATACTCTCTCATTTGTTAAATTTGTAGAATTTACTTCAATCTGATCTAGGATCTTAACTGAGAGAACAACATGTACAACAAATCTACAGCATATCAATCATGGACACAATAATGCAAGCACACAAGAGACATATTGTTTACTTGGGGAAAACCATCAAGGTGAAAAACCCCAATAACTTCCTCAGAGATAGATAGAGCAATGATAAAACCAGAATACAAGAGATAGTCTTCTCCTAGCAGCAGAGCCTCCTCCTCATAAGTGCTCCACTTTCCGAATGAGAGAAGTGTGTGAATGAATGATCAAATAGAGATCTCCCAATCTCTATTTATACTTGTTCTGTCCTGCCCAATAAACTAATGTGGCCTACATGTCTCGCTTAACCCATGGTTAACTTAATCTAGGCCGAACCCACACTTGGTGGTCTAATAACCCTTTGTCCCACATGGCCAACCGCCAATAGGGAGGTCTAATAACCCTTCTACCTACATGACTTATACAGGGCCGACCCCAACAAGGTGGTCTAATAACCCATCAAGTATAAGTTACGACACTTACAATATAAATGACGACCCTTCCGTATAGAGGAATAATAACATCTCTATAGGAATACAAAATACATATATGAAATACATGGGTGAAATACATTCCGAAGTTACATATACATCAACACTCCCTCTTAACTAGGAAGGTATTTCTCGACACAGGTTTGCTAGCACAAGTCTTCTTCTCTAGATCATCATCAGCGAATCATCATCCTCGAATCATTGTCATCGTCACTGCTGCTGCTATCTCAATCAATATCTGAATCTACTCGTCATAGGGAGTTCTATAGAGCCAATCCTTTTTCATACTGGATGTAGGCCAACCACCTGTAGGTCGTCGTCATCACTGGCCATACTATGGAATCCTCAGGACTTATTACATGCATCACAAAACCTTTAAAGAGTCTCTTGCCTAGCAAGAACTTTAAAGATCATCTAAGGCCTATTTCATCCTGTCTAGATCTCCATGACTTATTACATGTAACCCCACCACAAAACCTAGCAAGAGCATCTCAGGATGTTATGGGTACACAACTCCAACTTGAAATCTCCCTAGGGAACAAATTACATGTGGTCACCACAAAACCTAGCAAGAGCATCTTAGGATGTTACGGGTACACAACTCCGACCTGAAATCTCCCCGGGGCACAAATTACATGTGGTCATGGCAAAACCTAGAAAGAGCATCTCAGGATGTTACGGGTACACAAATCTGACCTGAAATCTCCCAGGGCACAAATTACATGCCATAGGACAAAACCTCGCAAGAGCATCTTAGGATTTTACGGGTACACAAGTCCAACCTGAAATCTCCCAGGGAACAAATTACATGTCCTCCCAAAGCAATGTCTCGAAAGAGCATCCCAGGCTGTTACGGGTACACAACTCCAACCTATAGGATCTCCCACACATGCTCATCTGCACAACCTTATCCATGGCCACAAAGTATCATTCTGATACTCATCATACATTGTCCTGCTGTACACATGATCATCCTGATCATCATCACTGCAACATCTTGTTGCATGTCATCTGGAGCAGCATCCTGAAGCTCGTCATCTATGATCATCCTGATCATACACTGCATCCACCTGATGCATACCAAGTATCTACCAGATACATATCATCATACATGATCTACCTAATCATAGAATGTATCCACCTAATACATAAATAGGAACATGATACACACAATGTATCCACCTGATACATATCAACATACATGATCTCAGTATCCAGCTGATACATATATAGATACATGGTCCAAGCATCCAACATGATGCAAATACAAAATACATACAAATGATCCAACTGATCATATCCAACATCCAACATGATGCATACATACATAAATGGTTCAACTGATCATATCCAGCATCCAACATGATGCATATATACATAAATGATCCAACTGATCATAACAAGCATCCAACATGATGCATATACATATACAGAGTAGTAACTGGAACATCGTCCTGATGCTAATCATCCATGATCCTCCTGATCATCATAGCATCATCCTCTTCAGATCATCTCATCGTCCAAGAAGCACAGCCCAGATGCACATCAACCAACACTTACACCACCGACATGGGAGAACACATCTACCACCATTCGAGGAAGGCTCTAGCCCTTACTTTTTCACCATGGGAGAACACATCTACCACCATGTGAAAAATGGCTTCATCCCTTACATCTACACCATGGGAGAACACAACAACCATGTTAGAAAATCTCATGTGCATCTGCATCTTCCGGACTCATCACTTCCCTTTCGAAGGAACCTCGATCTGAAGTGCACCAAGCCTCTCTCTGAAGTATTGAAACTATACTCTGGCCAATGTCTTGGTCAATACATCTGTAACCTGCTCATCCATCGCAACATACTTTGCTTCGGCTGTACTCAGTGGTACGTAGGACTGCTTCCTACTAAACCAAGAGATCACACCTGATCTCATACTGAAGCAACACCCATAAGTGCTCTTCCTATCTACAGCACTGCCTACCCAATCTAAATCAACATAACCCTGCAGGTTAAACTTTTGATTCGCATCATACTTGAGCCCATAATCAACCATACCCTTCAGGTACCTCAGAATATGCTTTGCAGCAACCAGGTGAACATCTCTCGGATTCGTCAGAAACTGGCTCAATGTGTTCACTGCAAAGTAAATATATGGTCTCGTGTTCGTCAGGTACATAGAGGACCCAATCATCCGAGGATACATCATGACATCAATCGGATCAGATGAAGTATCACACAAAAGCTTCAGGTTTGCTGCCATAGGTGTGGCCATATCCTTGCAGTCCATCATCGTGAACCTCTTAAAGATCTCTACTGCATACTTCCCTTGTCCAAGGAAGATTCCATCTACACTCTGCCACACCTCCATGCCAAAAAAACAAATAGTGCATCATCCCCAAGTTCTTCATCTTGAACTTGGTAGAAAGCTTCCACTACATGTTGGCAATCAATCTATCTTCACCTATAATAAATAGGTCATCCATATACAAAAGTAGTATCACTGGATTTCCTTCCTCAACCTTGTAGTAAAGGTTGGAATCTGCTTTACTCTTGGTAAAGCCCAAACTGGATAGAAAGATGTCTATCCTACCATACTAAGTTCTGCACATATATGACTCCCTGTCGTGTGTCTCAGAACCAAGTGGCTGCTTTGCATACAATTCTTCTTCAACTACAACATTCAAGAAATCTATCTTGAAATCCATCTGGTGTATCTTCCATTTTATCACTGCATCCAGAGCAAGTATGGATCTAATGGAAGTGTATCTGGCTACATGAGCAAAAGTCTCTATGCTACCACCTGCAACATGCTTGATCTTGTAGATCCTCTTGGAAGTCACTACAGACTCCCCTTCAGGTCTTGGGACTGCATCCCAAACATCTTCATGATCGACTGGTACTCCTCGATCATGGCATTCTTCCCAGATCCTGGGAACTTCAATATCTTCAATATTTTCAATAGATGACTTTGTTGCTGAACAAATGTTGTAGTCCTTCTTTTGTAGGTGATGGTATACGATATTTCCTACACAACAAGTTAAATTGCATGATTGGAAAACATCTCATGGTTTTCAAAACAAATTCTTACACATAAAGAAATATGTCATACAGTCATGCAATTATCTTAGCCAATGCTTCAATACAACATTTATCCATATCCCATAACTTTTTAGATGCCTTCCAATCTCTACCAGAACATTGTTAAGAGTTTGGACTACTCCCAACATGTCAGCAAAGAGGTTTCATTCTAGATAAGTAGCAATGGAATGTTTCATAGTGCCATAGGTCACTTACCCATCACATGCATATTAGTAGTATACTATTCATTAATGCATTTATTCTAATATGCATAATACACAACCTAAGTCTAGGAACATAAGCATATACATATTTGAATAACATTATTTAAACAAACAAATATGTTAGAAATGACAATTCAAATACTTATCTTTGTTTGGTTGCTGGGTGGACTCCCTTTGAATCTTTGCAACTCCATTCTGATGTGGATTGTGAGAAGTGGTCAACTCCCTCTGAATATCTGCATCCTTGCATAAACTACTAACGTGTGCTCCTTTGCTTTCTTGCAAGAACAACTGGAGTGTGCTCCCTCTTGATCTTTGCTTCCTGGATTACTTGTCCTTGAACTTATATCCATCCTTAAACACTATGGATGCTTATTAGTATCATCATTGTGTTATCCTTGAGGTCTCATACATAATCACACATTTATTAGTATAATATTAATACTATGAAAACACAATATTCTTAAACATGTATAGTCATGATCATTCACAGATACTAAACATTAGTATTCAAGGTTTCAAGGAAGCCTTCTTTTACTCATGCATATTCTTATTTGATCATAGGAATCTTCTGATTAGTTAAATCATCAATGCATAAACCTATGATTACTCAAACCTATACCTTCATGATTCTTCTGGTTAGTCATATCATCAATTATGGTAAGAAACATAATATGCATACAACCATGACTATTCAAACCTATGACTTCATGAATAATCATTATCAACAACACAATAGTATAAGATCCTAACACAAGGTAGGATTCTAGCTTGATATAGGAAAAACATACCTGGATTAGCATGCTAGCTAGTTATGTCTAACATACCCGCATAATGTCTTCTGGTTCTCTTCAGTGACTTGTGCTAGTAACCAGCATCTCTCATAAGTTAACCATTATAGAACCAAGTTATACATACCTCGAAAGTATATCTTCTATGTGATCCATGACAATGGATGAATCTTGGTTTTCATGTCATCATGATCATATGTTCTTGAAGTAGAACATGATTTGACTTTCTTGGTGTACCTTTTGTGTTAGCGAACAACATAAACCTCATACAACATCACAATGCATTAGTACAATCATAAGTGTCAAAACCTTAATCAATGAATATCTTCTATTAAGGTGATACAACAAGTCTAGTAATTAATCAAGATTGTACTATAATGATATGAAGACAAACATATCATAAACTTAACCATGAACATAATTCAAAACATACCTGTAAGCCATACCTGTCAAGATTGCTTGTAATCTTCTTATGGAAGGCCTTAGCCTCATCTCCCTCTGAGACAGGAACTTCTTCACTTATGCAGGTGACCAATCCATCTTCTTCTAGGATTAACCCAATCCACTTGATTTGCAAGAACTTGACCTGGAGCTGGATTAGGGTTTGTCAGAGAAACCCCAAAAATTCAAACTTCTGAAAGGATAGAAATATGCACCTTGATGAGCTGATCAAGCTGGTATATTCAGAATTTGAAAAATGCAAAGTTTCACTCCTCAATTTTGCCTTTGAAATTTTTGGATTCACTGGACGTGACCCCGAACTAGGGTTTGATGAAGCCCACTCTTTTTCCCAATCAAAAGGTTTGATCCAAAGCTCTAAGCTTCTATTTTTCTGAGGAGCTTCTAGTCGTGGTCACATATTACAAAAATTTCAACTTTCTTCGAAACCCTAAATTCCGAAAGCCATGAATGAAGGTGCTCAAAAATAATTATGTTATGACATAAATATGTACCTAATTGTTTTTGGTGTAACTCCAAACGTTTCGATCCACAGGGTCTGAAACATTTTCCTGAGACAACGTGACCTGTCATCTTTCCATCCCGACAATTTTGACCTCAATTGGATTCTCTGAGAGATAGTTATGCCAAGTGTCACAACATGACTTGTTTATGGGATAAAACAAGAGAGAAAACTTGTACAACATTCCACGTGTCACTGGTTCAACTTAGGCCTCTAACAACCTTTCCTGAGATATTGCAGTCAGTTTACAACCTGTCACTTTTTACGAAATTTCATTTGGAGCTTCCTAGCCCAAGTTATGACCTTTTTTCCAAGGTCACCTATTTATGATTGAGATCTGGAAGAGGCAGAAACCCTATATTATACAAATCATAAATCACAAAGAATAACGAATTAGCAGTTTTCCTTTGGACACAAGGTACATGGGGGTCTTATCTTCGACCTGTAAAAGTTTTAGATCCGAAAACTTCGCCAAAATGGATTTATAGAGAAACTTCTATGATGCCTGGTTTTTGCTATATCAAGCCCTAGCATCGTAAGTGCAACAAGTGTCATACATGCGATATCATGACTTCTTTCAGGCTAGCTCTGATACCATGTTAAAATTTCAGAATTTACTTCAATCTGATCTAGGATCTTAACGGAGAGAACAACATGTACAAGAAATCTACAGCATATCAATCATGGACACAATAATGCAAGCACACAAGAGACACAGAGTTTACTTGGGGAAAACCATAAAGGTGAAAAACTCCAATAACTTCCTCAGAGATAGATAGAGCAATAATACAACCAGAATACAAGAGATAGTCTTCTCCTAGCAGCAGAGCCTCCTCCTCATAAGTGCTCCACTTTTCGAATGAGTGAAGTGTGTGAATGAATGATCAAATAGAAATATCCCAATCTCTATTTATACTTGTTCTGTCCTGCCCAATAAACTAATGGGGCCTACATGTCTAGCTTAACCCATGGTTAACTTGATCCGGATCAACACCAAACTTGGTGGTCTAATAACCCTTTGAGCCATGTAGCCTACCCCGAATAGGATGCTCTAACAACCCTTCGACCTACATGACTTATATAGGGTTGACTCCAACAAGGTGGTCTAATAACCCATCAAGTATAAGTTACGACACTTACAATATAAATGATGACACTTCCGTATAGAGGAATAATAACATCTCTATAGGAATACAAAATACATGGGTGAAATAAATTTCGAAGTTACATATACATCAACATCATTGGGATACTGCTTAATTTCTTTCAATTCCGTAATATATTGAGCCTCCGACTTGGTCTTTCTGAATTCTGCAATCAGCCCATCCCGAATCTCATCCAGTGAATTCTTGGGGCTCCTGTAGGAACTAGAAAAAATTTCATAAAAAAATCTAATGCACGACCTCATAGAGTTGTCACTAATTGTCCCTTCTTAGCGGCATCATCAGTGATCTATTTTATGGTCCAGACTGCTTCACACAAAAACCAATACTGTGCTAGGCTATCTGTCCCACTCCCATGGAACAACGGTAACTTAGCATCATAGCCCACCATTCTGGGCTTCCTTCCTCCTATCGTTGTACTAATACCCATTAACTTCTATGGTATTGATGAACTTGGCAGTGTTGAAGTCATATTTCTTGCTATCTGAGAGATAGTGAGTAGAGGTGTGGGTACGTTGGTGCTGGGGTTTGGTGTTGCCTCTATCCTAGGTGTAGCCTGGTTGTCCTTGTCAGGACTATGAGGTCACTTTGTCCCCTGTGGTCTTCTTTTACGGCCTTGTGGTTCAACTGTAGCAGTACCTTCTCCCGTCTTCTGCGTCTTTTCCTATCGGAACCTCGCTCCTCCCCTTGTAAGACCACTTTCTTCCTCAGCTTCACTCACAGTCTCATGATGACATGCACCCATCTACCCTTTATCATCCCATGTAACGCCCCCCAATTGTCACAGTACCCATGGCCTCCACCCACCAGGCTGTCTATTGATCAAGATGCATCTTCAATATACCTTTTTCACAAATAAGCATCTTAATCGATAGTTGAAGCGACAGCAGAAATGTGGCCCAAGGTTCGTGGAAAAAATATCTTTCAGTTTCACTATAAGATTTTTGAGTATAAACCATGAAATCTATGATATATCCCTCTAGGATGCTATCAAACCACACTTTGACAGCCCGTGACACTTTATTGTCGACTTCCTGTAGTTCCTGAATCAACTCGGGGTTCCAGGTTGTCATTTCACCACATTGGAAGTTTCTCTTCGGGAACACCAACTTTGCCAACCACTCGAACAATGGGACTGTAAACTCAAAGAAGAACCATTCATGCATACCATTGTGAATATATCTATCCATCCACTAAGCTATTGTCAGTCGAGTGTTTCGGATTTATTCGTTTGTGAATTCCTGCAACTTCTGATCGAACCATTTTTGGGTCTCCAGTTTCGTCGGGTGCAACAACATATCCTCCTTTTGACTTCACACACGGTCCCGACAATGGAACCATTTTTTGACTCAAACCCAGTCGACAGGGGTTCCCATCACTGTCGACACCAACCCACTGCGATCTCCCTGAGCACTAGCCTGGACAGGTTTTACCCTGCCCAGCAACACCTGCAGAGCAGATGAGGTCTCACCCGAGGTGATCAAGGGAGAGTGGATAGAACCATGTTTCCACTGAATGAAAGAGGATGTTGTGGCATATGCTTACTTAACTTATCATAGCATTCAAAGCAGATCTATAAATTCATGATTAACATTATTCGTATTCATAGAATTATTCAATAGAAGCATTCATTGCGACATGTATTAATAGAGAAGGTACATAAGCGATTTCACCAAATTGTTCCGTCATATCATATTAATTCACAAAAACCATGATACAACATCTCTATAAAAACAAATCTCAGAAGTATCACTTGATCTCACATATAGACTCAAAGATGCACATATACAACATCCACGGATTATGCTCGGCTTAGCTCTCCAGTTTCAACCATTATCCAACACATATGACTCTTTGACTATAAATAGGCTTCCACCTTTACAATGCCTATCCACTTACTAATAACTTCCTAACTAACTCCTAGACAAATGACCAAAATCTAACTGACACGGTCCAAATGACCCAAAAACCCACCTACTGCGGTACAAAGGACTCAAATTTACATCTCATATGGTCCATTGACCCAAAAACCTACCTATTGTGGTACAAATGACTCAAAAATACATGAAAGAGTCTATTCCTCTATCTTCTGTGACCTCTTCTGACGTGTCGCAGCATCGGTGATGCTGCAATTCTTCCTTACCAAATCACCTGCCAACAATATTTTGAAGCTCACGATTGATCCGGTGTGTCACGACCCTAATTGGCCTCCGGTCCCTACCAAGATCCCTTCGGACATTCCTAAGTTTGAGGGGAAAGGTGGTGAGGATCCGGGTTATCATGTCACAACGTTTCACCTTTGGTGCTCCTCCAACTCATTGAATCATGATTCCGCTAGATTACGACTATTTCAACGCACCCTCATGGGGCCAGCTGTGAAGTGGTATGTTGAGTTGCCTGGGAACACTTATAGGGGATTCAATGAGATTGCTTTGGTTTTCTTGGACCATTTCTAGTTGTTGGTTCGCTATGATACTGGTTCTGAACTTTTGTTAACCTTCCATCAAAATAAGGCTACACATATTTCTGACCACGTTTAAGAGTGGCGTTGGTGGAAGAGGTTAGTGAAAGCCAACATTCCTCCAAAATTTTTGTTGGAATGGTTCCTCAAGTCTCTACTCCCATATATTGCTAAGGATGTTTCGATGTCCGGAATTGTGACCGAGGAACAAGCCATCCTGAAAGTCCAGCAATTAGATTTACTATACTCTCAGCCACTCATGCATGTGCTTCGGAAAGGTTTTTCTCTTGTTCATGTGGCAAAACACACCGTTGCAATATCTCATCAACACCCATCTTGTATAATGCTCCTGTGATTAGCTGGAAATCTGCAACCTTGACTACCAAGTGCTTCTTCTAACTAGTATTGAATTCTTTTGGTATGGTACTTGTCGCCAAAAACTTAATGATTTCTTCAAAATATCCATCAACAATTCCAACTTTAAATAATTGCGCATCAGGCAACCCATCTTTAATGTTAGTTGGCTCCTCCCTTGTTTCAATCTGGGAGAGATGATCCGAGAAAACATTTAACCTTCGTGGCTTCACAATTACTTCAAAATTGAACTCCCAAAATAGAAGTAGCCCTTAACAGTTCTTTCCCCCAAACATAGGCTTGTTGACCGGGTATTTTACTGCAGAATAAACTGTGAACATCTTGAAATGGCCTCCCAGCAAGTAATGGTGAAACTTCTGCAAGATGTAAACCACTGCCACACCTTCCCTCTCCATAGTAGTGTAGTTCGTTTCTGCAGATGACAATTTTCGGCTGGAAAAAGAAATGGGGTGATGAAGATCCCCTTCTTCGGGCTTGGCCAACACTACTCCCAATGCGATCGATGAGCCATCAACATCAACATGGAAATCCTTATTCCATTCAGGAAAGACTAATATCGGTGCCAAAGCCATCTTCGTTTTTAGTGTCTCAAATCTATCTTGACATTCAAGGCTCCATTGGAATACCGCATCCTTCTTCAACAACTTCTCCATAGGGGCAGTAATCACAGCATAACCCCTAATGAACTTGTGATAATACCCTATGTGTCCCAGCGTCACCTTGTAATTGCTTAATAGTAGTCGGCGATCTCAAAATTAGAATAAGAGCAATCTTTGTTGGGTCGACAAACAATCCTTGCTTACACACAATATGACCCAACAATATGCCAAACGGTGCACAGAAGATACACTTCTTTAAGTTCAATGATATCTGGTGCTGCCGACATCGTTCCAACATCAACCGCAAATTCGCCAAATGATCGCGGACCGAAATATACACCGTCCAATCGTCCATGTATACCTGTAGAAACTTCTGAATGAAATCTTTGAATGCAGCAATGACAACCCGTGAAAATATCGCAGGTGCATTCTTCAAGCCGAATGGCATCACGGTGTACTGAAAGCAGCCGCTTTCGGTAACAAAAGTTGTCTTATGGCAGTCTTCCTTTGCAATGCAGATCTAATGGTAGCTAGAGAACTCATCTGTGAAGGAGTACATCTCCTTTCCATCCACACCTTCGAGCACTTTGTCAGTAAACGGGAATAGGAATGGATCGTGCAGACATGCATCATTTAGCTTCTTAAGGTCGACGCAATGGGCACCTCGCCAGTCTTCTTATCTTGGACCACCATAAGACTAATCCATTCTGACTCCTCAGCTAGTTCAATGATACCGGTGTCCAACATGCGATCCATTTCTATCTTGAACCTCTCCTTATGTCACAGATTCAATCGATAGGGTCATTGTTGGATCGGCTTAGCATCTGGTTTTAATGGAATCTTCATCTCCCCTAAGTTGCCCAGAATCCCCTTCATGTCAAGAAACTTTGTGGGAAATATATCCTAAAACTCATGGAGCAAATCAGTGACCATGCTTATCAACTCATCATCCCAATAATCCTCGACATTTGCAAACTTCAGATTTTCCTCTGTCCCAATGTTAATCTTGTGGATCTTCAGCGGCTGACTGATCAGATTGCTTGGTGCATCAGATGGTACCACAACACGTCTTCCTTTGGATTCTAGGATATTCACATTCCACAGATTATCACCATCTTTTGGACCACCACTGATATTGAAACATTCCATGAGAGACTGCATCTGGTAGTGCATATGCAGATCTGCAGGATAGGCCACTGGGACAACCTACAAAATTACATCACGGATGAGCTGTAATGCATTATTGACTTTTGGATCAGCGCCCACAAAACTGAATGAATGGGTAAAACACACTGTGAGCTCCAACAAAGCAGAAATTTCCCCTCTCAACTCAGCCACAGTATACCATGATCGTGGCACCTCATCTAACATATGGATAAAAGCATGGACCCATTCGTCTCGTGGTCACGATACCCATAACCACTGACGCTCCATTAAGTGACCACTAGGATTGTTCTGACCATTGTACTTCTTAGTGTGGTAGACCTCGGTATCGCCAAAGCGTACCATCATCAATCTTCTACATTTTGACTGTCCATCAATTCATGCCTTGTGTGTCACCCACCAGTGTGTTGGAGCAGCCTTTAGTGCTTCGTTCAATGCCAATAACCGATGTGGTTCGGAAACGCGTTCCTCAAACTCTGTCAAAAAGTGAGATAAACCAGGTAGTCCTTCATATATTGGTAGTGTAACTGTTTGAGTTGTGACATGGCATAATGACTATATGATCAACGTGCACTGACGGAGCGATACCTCATGCAAGTGGTTCTGCCAATATTCTAGCATACCATCAGAGTTGGAAGACGCAGAGTTGTCACTGCGCCATCCTAGCTCACCGTTGGCAGTCGGATGGATATAATCTTCATAAATATTGAATGCATGGTCCCATCCACTGGGATCATCATCCTTTGCTGAGTCTATGTAGCGGCGTCCTTCAGCTGGGTCCAACGGGGCGATAACTCTGAGATCGTGATTTTCAAAAGTCATCATCCGTCGCTTGAAGTTGATTACAGCTCCACTATCATTATCCCATCCAATCCCCAGTAGAGCTACATAAGAGCTTCCTCCCTCGACTACTTCTATTACATCAAAGTCGACAAATGTTTTCATTCCTCCAATGTCCACCACCATTCATGGAACTCTCCAAATTGGTGTCACCTTAGTGTTATTAGCTAACCAGAGCTGTATAGGAGACCAGCTCAATGGGGGGCTCCCCATCTTCGGCCAATCCTACTTGGTCAAGATGTTGACATCTGAACCAAGTTCAAGAATAACTAAATCAACATCATAGTCATCAATTTGAATATTCATCCGCATTTCCTTACCCTTCTTCCGTCGTTGTAGGGAATTAACCACGATCTCTTGTCGATCTTGGGCCAGTCATTGCAAAAAAGATTCAATCATAGCAAGAGCATCGAGATCTCTTTCTAGGGACAAACAATGTTCCAAAAATGATCGAAGTGTGCAAGACCACTACAATGGCCCAGCCTCTGAAGTAGCATCAAAAGTAGAGGGCATGCCATACACAATAGCTTTACCTCGGTCGTTTTGTAGTGCACGTCGTGCTTGAAGAAACATCTCCTGCTCTACATCAATGTCAATTGATACCTTCTTTTGCCTGGCTAACCGGATCATTGAGTTGTCTGCACCAGTTGTCTTTCCTTCACAAGTGACCACAACAATAGAAGCATCTTGCGGTCTTGGATCTACAGAAATTGTCGTGATATTCACACCCTGGGTTTGGTTCAGTGACGGATTCCTAGGTGGGTTCACATTTTGATTTTGATTCGGCTGCATATTCTGGTTCTGCACTGGTTGCGGTACTTGGTTCTGGGCAGGCTGCTGTGCCTAGGGATGGTTCTGCAACTGGGGAGTATTTCCTACTTGCCATCCCGCAATCAATTGTGGACAATTCTCAACCATGTGATCATTAACAAAATAGAACGTACACTGGTTCTGCAGTAGTGGACAATCTTGCTGGTAGTGACCCCATACCGCATAGTGATAGCATTGAATAGGTCCGCGACCAACTCATCCTCCTCCATGACCAAATCCTCTGCCACATCCTCCACGGTAACCTCCCCAAAATCCTCCCTGCTGTTGGTACTATGGTTGGTTGAACTGTTGCTGCATTGGTGCGGGCTGCATTCCTTGCACTTACTGTGCATACTATGGTTGTTGTACATACTATGGCTGCTATGGAGCCATCTGCATTGGATCATATTGCGGCATGAATTGCGACGGTTGCTGTTGCTGCAGTACAAACTGCATCTGCGGTTGAGGTAGCGGCTGGGCTACCTTGCGGCTGTTGTAAGGCACGCTGGTCATCCTTTACATAGAATGCATCACACATTTGCTCTTGTAGCAACCCATATGCACAGAAATCCTTGTCATCATGACCCACTGATTTGCAAAATGTACAATAAAGATTCCTTGGGGTTATGACCATTTTCTATATATATGGGTAATTGTCATGGCTTTTCCCATATACATTGCAGATGCGACACCACAGCATCCTACCACCATTCAATGGATGTGGTACTCCCGAAACCAAAAAATTACGGAAGTCCAAGCAATTGTCCTTCTTATGCCCTTCTCCTTGACATCGCATACACCATACTTCTTGTTAGGATATTCCTATACTCCATCCTAGTCCCACCAGTATTTTGATCATTTATATTTTCAGTCATGCATGTACTTTTAGGGTTTGCATGCATCATTTAGGGTTTGCATGCATTCCAGTCATCAGTCCCAGCACCTAGCCCTTAGTTAGCTAGCCCCCGGAGTTTCCTTCCACTTAGTTTCATCCCTCCTATTCGGTCATGCACCCTCCTTTCACCTACTGCATGAGAAGGGAACCTTTCTCACCTACCAGTCCAGTTTACTTCAATTAGTCACCATTCTTTCCTTGATTTGAGGCTAGAATGACTCCTCAATGTTGTTATCACTCTGATTGACCTCCGATGAGACAGGACTACCTGTTCTAACTCAAGTTAGCTCCTCATGCACCCTCCACTGAGCCTCCTTCATTCAGTTAGTGTCTCCATGTGCCAGTTACATTCAGTTACACGTACCACACTCAGTTAGACTCAGTTTGACTGATGGTTGACAATTACTTGTGCATTGATGACTCCACCGATGATGAGATAGACTACTAGTTGTGCTCTGATGACACTCCTGTGATATTTTGATCCCTCCATGAAGGCTAATTCAAATTGCCACCTTTGCATTCGAATCCTCATTCATTGTACTACTTATTTGTCCATAATGTGATTAATTAACAAGTGTGTGTGAAGTATTTTTGCTTCTATCTGAGTTCTATTGTATTATTATTCCATTGCTCATTATACTGCATTGACCACTCTTCTTCTGTTTTCCTGCTTAATCATAATTACTCTTGTGAGGTATACATCATCTCTTAGATCTATTGTGAGGATTTTCACATGCTATTAGAGCATGTTGAGAGTATTGTTTATCTCCATTCCTAAGAGTTTTTTGCAGGTTACTATCAAGATTTCGAGTGCAACAGTTTCTGTATTTTTGCGGGAGTAGTAGTTGCAGATATTATCTATTGTTTTTGCAGGTCTTCTATAGCTTCCATGAATTCAGAAGAAATCCCTCCTATTTCTCCATTCAACTATGATGAATGGAAACAAAAAATGATAGCATATTTGAAGAGCCATGATCTCTTTGATTGTTAGTTTGAAAGAGAGTTCGAATCCTCTGAAGAGAAGATGGACTGGTTGAATAAAGGTGACAAAGCCCTTGGAAGAATGTTGCTTACTATGTCTCGTTACATGATGTACCTCTTCATTGATTCTGTTGAAACTCCAAAAGAGCTATGGGCCTAACTGGATGAAAAATTTAGCAAAAAAAATGAAGGATTTGGTCCAAACCCCTTCGAGAGCAAACAAAGTGATGCATTCTCCCTCCTTGACGATCTCATTGATCATGAACCAGTATCAAACACATCTCATATTGAAGTTGTCCACAAAGAACTTGTAGATTCTACACTCATGCTCCAAAATTCTTCTCTTTCTGTGCCAGCTCACACTCTAGATATTGTAGAAGGTCCTAAATCCTCTCTTGCACTAGAGTCTATTGGTTTGCATCATGATCACATGATTATTTCGGAGGTAAAACCAGCTATTGGAGGTAATGCATTCACCCTCCTCAAGCAATCACCTCTTATTTACTACTATATGATCATTATTCCATGCTTTCAGAAGGTTATTGAAGAATATGGCCATTGCCACCAGCTTGGGATAATTTCTCATGCATCCACTGGTTTTGATCTCTCCTCTTATGGTTCAAAGGAGATCTCAAGAAACCATTGCCATTCGGTTGAGATAATCTCTCATGCATTTACTCGTTTTGATCTCACCTCTTATGTTTCAAAGGAGATCTCAAGAATCCATGATTCAAGTCTTGGATCTAATTTGGATTCTAAGCAATTACTACTTGGGATAATTTCTCATGCATATGATAGTTTTGAGATTATGGTGCACCACAACCTAATATGGGGAATGAGCCTCCCCTTCCTCCTGATAATTCCTTGCATATTGAGAAGCCCTTTATTATGCCGCGGATACCGAAAGGTGTTATTAAGCGCTCTACACATAATCCCAATGCCCGAGCCACCCATAACTACTCCATTGTAGAAGATTTGGGCCAAAATCTGTGTGCCATGTTGGCTCTTGAAATTTTACATGTGTGTCCTTCTCAAAGGTATGCCCTTTTGAGTGCGTTAGGAGCTAAGGATGGGGGAAATCCCAACGTTATCAAGTTTGACACTGCTGATATTCAACCTCGCTTACCTTACCACGTGGCTTTTCAAATCCATGTGGAGTGCCTTAAGAATTTCGTCAAAAGAACGGTGGTTGACGAAGGTGATTCCTCGTTAGTGATGTTGTTAGCTTGTTGGAAATCTCTCGGCTCTCCTCCCCTACTCATGTCTAGAACTATGCTTATTGCATTTGATAGTCGGTCATTCAAGCCGCATGGGATTATTCCTTGCCTTCTTGTCCACTTGGGGGGTAAGCCTGTGTCTTTTGAAATCGAAGTGGTTGATGCGCCCATCGACTACAACCTTTTACTGGGTCAGAATTGGATGTATGCTATTAAAGCTATCGCGTCTACTGTATTCAGGATTATTTGCTTTCCACACGAAGGGAAGATAGTGACAATCGATTAGCTGGATTTCGTTAATCCTCCTCCTGAAGCATCCACGCGATCAATAGTCCCACTAGTTACAGATTCTCAGCCGGAAACTTGGAGCATGGGTGTTGGCATGTACCCTTAATTGATGGGATTTTATGATTTTCCCGCACCCGTGAATTTTATTGGAACCATTTCTAACAATGCGTCTCCTCCTTTGCATAATGTACCATTTCGGACTTCATACTTTAACGATCTGTGGAATCTACCATATATTAATTCTATGTCTAGAGACATTACGCACATCGGGATGCCCATGCCACTATCTGTAGCTAAGCTTTCTTACCAGAATATTCAACAAGCCACTGCAGAGCTGTATCTCTCTTCTTCTTGGACAGATGAGGAAGATCCTGTTACGCTGCCAGTTTGAGCAGTCGACTCGTCTTATTCGAACGATTTCCTTGATGGTACTTTACCTTCATATTAAGCTATTATCAAGGCCATGTGTGGTAGTGAGAGGCCTTGGGAGGATATGAACCATCGCTCTTATTTCCTTCCCAACCCCGATCTCACCGAGCAAGAAGAGTTTAGGATGACTCTTGCAGGGATGGTTTGTCACCCTGTGGCTCTTTTGGGTTCAGATGAGATTTTTGCAGAGGGGAACATGGCTAATATTTCCCCGACTCAACCGATCAACATCTATCGCACTCCCGAAAAAATTGAAAATGTTTACGTTGGTGCTGATTGCTCGCCTAAGGAGGTTGCCAACTACACCAAATTGTTTGCAGAACTTAGGGAATCTTTCGCCTAGTCATACGAGAAGATGCTAGGAATAGGCCCTAGTATTGTCAAGCACGAGATTAGAATGTATCATCATGCTAAGCCGGTTCGACAACGTCTTCAAGCTGTTAACCCTAGGAAGGCAGCCGCTATCAAGGCAGAGGTGGAGAAGCTTCTCAAAGCTGGTTTCATCTACCCCATTCCCCTTACCGAATGGGTGTCAAACCTAGTTCCTATGGATAAGAAGCAGGGAAGGATCCGTGTATGCACTGATTTTAGAGACTTGAATCATGCATGTTCGAAAGACAACTTCCCCACACCATTCATCAATCAGATCTTTGATGCTTATGCGGGAAGTGAGATTTGTTCATTCATGGATGGCTTTTCAGGGTATAACCAGATTTAAATCAAACCTAAAGACCAACATAAGACTACTTTCATTTGTCCTTGGGGTACGTTTGCATATCGGAAAATGCCCTTTGACCTTAAAAATGCCGGAGCTACGTTTCAGCATGCCATGACCTATGCCTTTCATGACCTTAAAAGTATAATGGAGGTTTTCTTGGACAATCTTGCCAACCATTCTCGTAAGAGAATGGACCACCCCATGCACCTCCGTTAGATTCTCGAACAATGTATACACTACAAGATCTGATTGAATCCCAACAAATGCATCTTTGTAGTGAGGTCTGGTTGCCTTCTAGGATTCATACTTTCGAAAGAGGGTATTAGAGTCAATGCTCTTAAAGTTGAGGCAATACTTTTGTTACCTCCTTTGTGCAACTTGTTTCAACTTCAGAGCCTCCAAGGGAGAGATACTTTTCTACATCGATTTGTAGTCAATTATGCTAATCTTACCAAAGGTTCCACATGCCTATTGAAGAAAGACACACCGTTTATCTGGGATGAGCAATCCCAGTAGTCTTTCAATGCCCTTAATACATATTTGGTATCAGCCCCAGTGCTTAGTCTGCCCGACTTCACATGAGATTTTATACTTTATGTCGCTGCGTCTCAAGAGTCGATTGGCATGGTCTTAGTTCAGGTTGATGATGCACTCATCGAGCATGTCATATATTACCTCAGTCAAAATCTTGTAGAAACTGAACTGAGATATAATCACGTGGAAAAGCTGGAACTTGTGACTGTCCATGTAGTCCGGCAGTTACGACATTACATTTTGATTAGAACAACCACAATTGTAGCACATATCAATCCATTTCAGTTCGTGCTATCACGACGCCTTATAGGGGGAAGTATAATAAATGGATTGTGATCCTTCAGGACTTCCATCTCGATTTTGCTTCGGCGAAGTCGGTGAAATCGTTGGTGTTTGCTGAGCTTATGTTGGACCTTCCAAGACTTGATGAGGATGTCATCCATGAGGTTTCCTTTGTGGATGAACACTTATTTATTATCTCGTCGGAGGACCCTTGATATGGGGATTTCATTGTATATCTCAAAACTTTGAAGTTTCCTTCGCATTATTCACGAGATAAGCAACGGCATGTGAAACATCACGCTAAAGATTATACTATCATCGGTGACACTTTGTATCGTCGAGGAAAGGATTCTATTCTCCACCATTACTTGACTCACGAAGAATTGGAGTGCGTGCTTAATGATTTCCATGCTGGGGCGTGTGGCGGTCACTTATCCGGGCTTGCTACAGCCCAACGTATTATGCAAGCTAGTTACTTTTGGCCTTCAATATTTAAAGATTGTGTTAACACTGTGAAGAGATGTCACCCTTTCCAGGTGTTTTGTTGGAATATACACTCGCATCAAGCGCCCCTTCATCTGGTCATCACCGTCGGCCCCTTCACCATGTAGGGGGTGGATTTGATGGATTGCAAATTAGCTTTAGCTGGGGGGCATCATCATATCATAGTGGCCGTGGACTACTTTTCCAAATGGGCTGAGGCCATGCCTACCGTAAAAGTCGATGGTGCTACAACAGCCCATTTTGTGTTCAATCAGATTGTCACTGACCATGGCAGTCACTTTCAAAACAAAATGATGGAGGATTTGTCACTCAAGCTTGGGTTTCATCAAGAACACTCATCTTCTTACTATCCCCAAGCGAATGGTCAGGTTGAAGCAATCAATAAGTCTTTAAAGACCATTCTCCAACGTGCCAACATACAAAGCAAGAACAACTGGCACATTATGTTATATCTTACTTTGTGGGCATATCGATCCGCAGTCAATACTGCCACCGAGTTCTCACCGTTTCAGCTAGTACATGGTGTGGAGTTGATTTTACCGATTGAATGTGAAATCCCTTTGCTTAAACTAGCCATAGCACTCCTCCCTAATACGACAGGTATTGAGTAACGTTTAATCCACCTAGAGTAGCTTGACGAGCAACGTCGAGATACTGTCGTTGCCATAGATGCCAATAAATGTATAGTCAAGGTTCAGTATGATAGGTCTGTCCATCCCCAGTAGTATGCTGAAGGTGAGTTGGTCCTCTTATATGACCAAGGTAAAGAACCCCTAGGGGCAGGCAAGTTCAACCCCATGTGGCACGGCCCTTACGTTGTGAAGCGTGTACTAGAAAAAGGAACCTATGAATTAGAGGACTATGCAGGGAATGTCTTGAAGGAGCCTAGGAATGGGCTCTACCTCTAGCGGTATTATGCTTGAACTTCTAGTTCAATGTAATGCCTTTCTATACTATTGTATAGTTCTTTCTGTACATAGTTTAGATTTTCTTTGGTCTTAATGTTTGCTGATTCGCTTCCGTTTGATTGACAGATGTCAGCGGAATCTCCTTTGTTCTTAGGTTTCACAGATGGTGCTAACTGTCATACGCAAAAGCTTGCTTCTGCTTCCTGGGTTATTTATTCGCCTAACCATCTAGTTGTGTCTTCAGGAGGTGCTTGTCTCGATCCTACACCTAACAATGTGGCTAAGTATAGTGCCGTGATTGAGCTACTTCGGGATGCTATTTTACATGGTATCCAGTCTTTAGAAGTCTTCCCGGATTCACAACTGGTTGTGTCTTAGTTGAATGGTCAGTACCATGTGCGAGATCCTATGCTACTACGGAAATTCCTAAGGGTAAGACTCTTGGAATGAAATTTTGTTTCAATTAGATACATTCATGTTCCAAGAAGTGTTAATCATATATCTGATGCATACACTAACAATGTATTAGATTGGCATTTGTCACATTCACAATGAAGCACACAAATAGAAGAAGACATTCACACATATAGTAGAACCGGAGAACCTAGGTTTTTTATAAATAATATGTCCAAAAATGGTAGTGTCATAATACAAAATTGGAGCCCGTAGCCCTCAAAAATATACACATCGATACAAAATGTGGGATCCTGAGATATCTACTCCCTATGAGGAAGCCTAGCTACCACACCGATAGGATGAGTCTCATAGTAATATTGTAATACATTTTCTATACGCTGCAATAGTCATATCCAGTTACCTGGCACCCCCACTACCTAGCACTGCATATCCTCTTCTATCCGCACCACCTCTATCTGTGGTAACCTGGCAGTCATCCGTGATAGATTTCCTTGCAGAGTCTGTAGTGTACGCTCTGCTACAGCACCCCCTGTCTCATCACCCCTGCCCCGACGACGATGTCTCGGGAAGCCCTCGAGTCTCACTGGGCCCTTATCTGCAAGCCAACAGTAAACCATTAATATATGATACTACCCCCAAAAATATTTTTGCATTTACACCTATAATAAAAAATCCATAAAAATTTAATACACAAAAAACTTAAAAAGTGTACTCACTAATGTCTCCGAATGTGGCATCCTGTGCAAGCGACATGTCGCGATCCTGCCGGAAGTCTATCCCTACATAGGGGTAATCCTCTATGGCTATGACCTGTTGGTCCCACCAGTGAAAGAACTCCTCTATATACGGTGACGCCTGACGGCCACCACCCTGTCAAGTCAAGACCTCTTCCCACTGGGTCAAGGATGGGTCGTGGAGACTATGAGGAGGGACCTCAACCCTCAGACTGAGCCTCAAAACTTGCTCAAAGAAGAAACTACACAAGATACTGCCGTAACTGAAGTTTTTTGCCTCCCCTTGCTTGAAATCTATCAGCTAGATCTTCATGGACCCCAATAGCATTGTCCACCAGTCAAATATCATGGGCTGCATACACTGTGATGCATAAAACATCACTAGCCTAGATGCCTAGTGAAGAGCTTTCGAACCAGTAATCTGCACTAGGGTTTCCACCATGATCTTCATACTAGGATTAACTATGGCTATGATGGGAACCTGACTCCCCACTGCCGGAGTATCTAGTATACAATACCACTCTATATAGTCAGGGATGGTGATCCCACCACCCACGGATCGCGACCGAAGGCTTTCCACCTCACCTCGGTGGGACAAACCAGTAATGAAGTAGATATCTTCCACTTCCAATGAGAGTACTTTCTCATCTAGGTTGAAGTTTTGTACATCAACGTCCCAGTAGTCTATCAAGCGGCAGAGAAATAGGTTTCGGGCCCTTAAACCCCCTATGCTCCAAAATTTGTATAGCTCACATGCCTGCAATGCTTTCTATGCACGCACATCATTGCAGATGGCCTCATCCAATTGGTCATGCTCCCTCTCTCTCCACTCTAGAACCATCCTGGAGGGAGAAAAACAAAGATTTTAGTCCCTTTTATTTAAAAATTAACTTCATGGCTGTACCCGTGGGAAAATTTTCTTACAAAGGTGGGTACCCATGGTCAACGCATGCATTGAATATGCGTACCCTTCCCTACCTACGACCCGCATAGTTATAGCCTGCGGGTAGTGCTGAAGCCATTTAGGGCTTGGAAAAACAAAAAATCCAACTGGTAAAAATTGAAATAAAAGCATTAAAATGGAAGGTATGGATGAGACTACTAACCTGCTCCTGACGGTTCGATGATCGGACACCTATAGCTCCAAGAATCAACAGCCGAACTTTGAGGTGAAAACTAACCACAAAACTCCAAATGGGTGAATAGTAAAACTGAATTGTAAATTGTAAATTTTTGTTACTTTTTAAAATTTTCAAGACCCACTTGTCTATAGTTTTCACCATTATATGTTGTTTTGGACTAATATGACATCTTGGAGTAGCATTTTTTGACTAGATTTCTTCAGCGAGACTTGTTTTGGACCATTTCGTGCCTGTGGCAGGTATATTTCACACCTGGCATATAGGTTAGATGTCATTTTCACATGCATCATGCATTTGAGCTTTTGACCATTTTCATAAACCCTAGATGCGACCCCGCTTTTTAACCAACATGGAACCTCCACACTGTTATAGAAATGTCATTATGTGGCGACAGGGCCTTTCTGTACATGGGTACCTGTTGTTGCAGCAACACCCCTCCCCAAACCTTTGTACATGTTGGGGCCCCTCCTATACTTTTGTAGAAATTTGCTTGAGAAGCCATCCCAGCCGTCAGCCCTGTTTTCAGCATAAAATTTTGCTTCCCTGCGGAGCAGCTTGCCGTCAATCCTACCATGTTCTCCCCAGTGAGCCAAAAGATACATAGTCCCGAAGCCACGGAAGTCAAGCGCCCAACCTTTCCAAAAGAAGACTTAGGTTTTCTTTGCTGAAAGTAGCGGAAGCCTTTGGGTGAGACCACCCGAAACAGCGGGAGCTTTCGCCCTAACCTTCCGCAACCACGGAGAGATTCGAGTTGTCCTCCCGAAACGGCGGAACAATTCAGCTCTGCCTTCCGAAACGGCGGAAGCCATTCGGATAAACTCGCCGAAATAACACCAAGGAATTCATCTTTTCTTCCGAAGTAAAAGACTTAGAAAATTTTCAATCGTTGCTTCTGCGGAACGGTTCCAGCTCCGAATCGACTTAGCTCCCGAAACGGCGGAGCCTTCCACTCAAACCTCCCGCAACCGCGGAAAGGTTCCGGCTTTCCTCCCGAAACGGCGGGACTCATTCGCCCTAGTCTCCCGAAAAGGACTTAGATTTCCTTCTGATTAAGGGAAGGCGGAAACTTTTAGTTTCAACTTTCCGAAACGGCGGAAATTTGAGTGAACCCTCCCGAAACGGCGGAGTTTTCGTTGAACCCGTCCGAAATGGCGGAAGTTTTCATAAAATCCTTCCGCAACGGCGGGGGAGTCCAGGGAACTCTTCCGAAACAACGGAAGCCGCCACGATATCTTCCCAAAAGAAACTAGGCGGAAACTTTTGATGAAACCTTTCCGAAACGGCGGAAGCCATCTTCATAAGTCCTACGGGGAGAATTCACGATCGCCTTCCGAAACCATGAAAAGGACTTAGTTTTTTCTCAAGAAGCTGTCGCGGGGGCCTTCAGCTTTTGCTCCTGAAACGCGGAAGCCTTCGGGCTACCCTTCTGAAATAGCGGAAGCCAATCACTTACCCCAACCGGCAAAAGGACTCCGAAAAGGATCCCGGGTGAATTTGCGGAAAATATAAGTTTTGCTTCCGAAACGGCGGAAGTCATTCCCAAAAGCGTTCCGAAACTAGCGGGAGCCTTCGCCAAAACCTTCCCGAAAATCAACAAGACCTTGAAGTTTTGGATCGCGGAAGCTTTCGCAAAAGTCTTCCGAAAATACCGGGAGCATTCGCTATACTGTTGCGAAAGAGCGGAAGCTTTGGCGTTACCCGTCCGCCACGCGGCGGTCTCTCGCGGAAGGCTTCGAGCTTCCTTTTTCGCATTAAGCCTCGAAACATCGGAAGCTTTCGTTGAATCCTTCCGCAACGGTGGATACAAATCACGAACTAGCCCCGCGAATGGCGGTCGCACGGAAACCAAGGTGCGTTGACGTGACCGCTACGCGCGGCGAATTTAAACCCCGTTTTAACCACGCCACCTACCGAATTAAAGGCTCACACGTGCCCATTCTTATAAATTACGGTGGGGGGGGCTCGACCAATGCACCATTGTTCTTGTCAATCGGCCAACGACGTGCGACACCGTGCAAAACGCTCCAGCTCACCTCGCGCATCCGTGCTCGCAGCCACCTTGCTCAAGCAATCCCCACGGTGCCAGGTAGGATCTTCACCTTGTTTTTCACTACTGAGTTGTCCTTTTGGGGAAAATATTGGGTTTAGTGGGATTGTAACGGGCAAAACACCCGTCGAGGGATATGTTTTTCCCGTCAGGTACAGTGAACGGAGTTTTCGTTTCACAAAATCGTCATGGGCCTTCGTAAAAAACGTATATTTTTTGTTGGTAGGTACGGGCGGTTAGCCATGCCTTGTTTTGTTTTAAACCCCGGTTCGCGCCCCTCGTCGTGGGTTAAGTCGTCGAAACCCTACGGGCTTTCCATGTCCCGGGCCGATAACTCAGACTCAAAACCCGGGCGCCTTCCATAGGCCTTAGCCCCTACACACGAGCCGAAGCTTAAAGCCACAACCGCCCTAGCACTCCACGTCAGCATATCCCGGCGCCGTTACCTCCGCCCGGACTAAAATCTCGCGTACTGACTCGGCGAGTGGCCGCGCATGACGATAGCATCCATAGCCCTCACCGAGTCAACCCGCGTCTTCCCTGCCTTCGACCTCTCCAACCGCAGCCATAGCGAAAGACTTCTCCTTCCGCGAAGCGGAACCGGAAGCCGATTGCTTCCGTGAATCACCTATCGGTCCAATAAAACCAATAGCGCCCGCAACATATTTTATCCCGTACCCATCTTTTGAGAGCTTCAAGTGTTTCAATGTGTGTCTTATGATTGAAATAATGTTTTACTTCCTAAGTATTTGCTTCACTGATTTATCTCATTAAAACGATTTTGCTCTCTGCTAAAACCATACAACCTGTTGCTCAAAATCATGATGAATTGTATGTGGATGCTATCAGGGATAATTCAAGATGCCAAAACCCAGTAAGAAGAAGGCGAAGATGACAGAAAAGAAACCTGCTCCTCCTAAGATTGAAACCTCGCTCCAGGACACCAGGTGCACCACTGGTGTCCCCCCAGAAATCAGATGGGATGACATATACAGGATGATCAGGGACCAAGAGATCCCAGATATGTTGCTGGAAGAGGCACCAATCTATCAAAATATCAGAGCCTCAGGCATAACAAGAGCCGCTACCCGCCCTGAGCTATTCCCCTGTGCTGAAGTGATCGGGTGGATTCTCCAACATGCAGATGCTGATGGGAGAGTGATAAATGACAGCAGGAAAGTAGCTATTGCTTCGTTTCAACCTGCATATGTTGCGGCGGCCTACAGGTTTCCCCGTGTCCAACAAGCTCTGACTGATGAATGGTTGGGCCAGATGGATAACGTCGAGATGGCCAAGAAGCTATTGAGGGGAGGGAAGCATTTGAGAAAGAAGGGAAATGACGAATATGACGTGCAGAATCTGAGGGCCCCTTACAGATTGATCGCTTTAATGCTATGCAGAATATTCGGCATGCCGGATGGCACAGTATACAAGATTCAGTGGGTCCCTATCATTCACTATGTGGCATTTCAGGGGACAGTGTTTGACTGGGCCACTATCTTGTCAGATAGTCTGGCCTCAATGATAAGTGCTGCTAAACCCGGGCTGGCCTCGAAGAAGGCTGAATTCTTCATGTCCTCATACCTGATAGATTGTATCTTGGCCAAGATAGAGTTCCCCGGATTGGGGTGTATATGGGATAGGGCCACAACCCCGGTCTACACCGCATTCAAGATGTTGTGGGCTTAGAATTACAAGCCCAGCTACAAACTCATCTGCGAGGAGTTTATCATGCCCCTATACGAGAAAATGTTCAAGGAAGAACCAAGTTGCCTGTCACAAAACGCTTTGGAAGTCCTTGAGGATTATGGGGACTTCTACTTTTCAGAACAAGGTACCTACTTGAGAATGTTCGGAGGGACTAAGCCCCCATACATATTGCCGCAGTATGCCACAGACTATGTGGTGCTTAAGGAAGCAGTAAGACAACTCTTCTTGGATGGGATTGGAGCATTCCTCCACAAGCTACACAAGGCTTCCTTTCCCCCCCTACCTTTCTGCATAGGTGCTTACAAGTTTTCAGGAGTGGCCTCTGCCGACGAATTTGTTCAAGAGTTGAGGGCCTTCCATTTCGGTGAGGTCATCTTCCACAGGAACGACAGAAAGGGTAAAGTGGCCGAGCATTGCAAGGGGAACTATGCTAATTTCGAATACTCCCACTACCCCGATGCCGAGGAGGAAGCATTCAGAGGCATCAGCAACATGACCGAGCTAAGGATCTGCCGCCAAAGTACTGGAGCAAGCTCTAGCTCAACCAAAGCCCAGAAGACCATCCAGCAAAAGGAGAAAGAAGCCAAGGATGCCCGGGCTCAGGAAGAGCTCAGATTAAGAGAAGAGGCAAGGTTGCAAAAGGAAGCCGAGGAGGCAAGAAAGCTACGAGAGGCTGAGAATGAAAGACTGCGGAAGGAGGCTGAAGAAGCCCAAAAGCAGAAAGAAGCAGAAATTGAGCAAGCTGAAGCAAGGAAGAAGGCGGAGGAAGAATTGAAGGCAAGAGAAGATGCCCAGGTAGGTGGGTCCGGCGCGCAGGACATGGAGATAGACACCTCTCAAGCAGGTGGCTCTAGTACCCAAAGGGAAGGGACAGACCCCGCTCAGGAAGTCCGGACCCCACCTATGGAAGAAGACATAGACATCATAAACCGACCAATTGTACCGTACACTCCATCTGGGAAGCGTACGGTGTCCAAATGGAATGAGTTTGTCTATGACAAGAAGAGAAAAACAATGGTCCTCCAATCAGAAGAAAGGATTAAAAGTCCTTTCCATGACGACATAGTTACCCACCGAGAGGTCGCTGTCATGCAGAACACAGATGCGGATCCCATTGCCATGGCCTCCGTAGTTATAGCGACAGCACAAGCATCATTTGCCAATGTAGGCGTTATAGTCAAAGAAAATATATTGACAAAGAAAAGAGCACGTACCCTGCAGCGAAACGTGGCTAATGAGCAAGCTCAAAGAGACCTGGCAGTGAACAAGTATAATTGCTTGTACGCTGAGCACAAGGAGTTGGCGAACAAGTACAGCTACCTGGAGGAGGAAAAGGACCAGCTAGCACTCCAAATAATGATTGCGGAAGCAGAGAAGAGTGGAGCAGAAGAAAAGGCTTCCCAGCTAGAAACAGACAAGCAGGCATTAGCTGAGCGTTTAGAGCAAGCGGAAAGCAGAACCTTGGACATGTCCCCCTTCCACGAGCTATCATGCAATATACTACAGCAAGTGCATGGCTCTCAAGAGCTAATCACTGATGAGGTGTGCAAACTCAAGGCCATGACGGTTAGGCTAAAGGAAGTGAATGCGGAAGCCCACAGGCTCAAGGCTAAGAATACCCGTGTCAAAGCAAATGTCATAAGTCAGATGGCATGGAGGGAAGGGAAAGGAGGTTTTCCCCCGCATCTTCCTTTCAAGACCGTGGAAGATTTTAATGAAGATATAGCCCTGTTGGAGTTTGGCCGGAACTGTGCCAATAAGCTGATGGCCAGTGTGCAGAAGACCACAGATAGAATCAACAACCTGTACCAAAAGCTCAAAGAAGTCCATGATAACTGCTCATTGAGTTTCCCTCAGACCCTAGAAGACTTCCCGGGAAAGGAGCAGCGGTTATCTCAACTGAAAGAAGAGCTGGGCGTCCAGATGAAGTATGTGAAAAGCATTGATTTCCTTGCCATGGATGATCTCCAACATTACATCGGTTCATCAACACTTCACAATCATCTGTTGAAAGAAACATACCAAATTGCTGAAGCAGAAGTACAAAGCATTAAAATAGAGCTCGGGAAGAATGTAACTTCTCAGAAAATCCTGTTCCCTGCTGCAGCAAACATAATCATAAGAGATACAGGTGTGTGGCATAGCTACATAGAAGAGGAGGTCAGGAAAGCTGCAGCAGCAGCAGAAGCATCAGTAGACCCAGCAGCCTCTTCCCCAGCAATGGCAGAAAGTCTGGCCAGCCCCATTCCCCCTTCCCAATCAGGGGCAGCATCAGCAGGGGATTCGAAGACCTCCTCCCAGGCAGCACCAGTGACAATCAATTTGGGCGACCCTTTGCCACCGGAAGCTCACGCACAGGAGTGAAGCAAACTAAATTCAGTGAGTCACTCGCTTCAGCCGGACACGTACCCAGCAGGGAACGCTTTGAGTTTAGCAAAATTTCTGTTATATGTAAGGCGTAAGCTGTGGGACAGCTGTCCCTATTCTTTTTTGTCAAAATATTTTGTAAATGAAGTGACCATTTTTTGGTAATCGATTATATTAGAAATCCCTGTAAATGACAGGTAGGGGAACGCTAGGTGTCAGCCCAGAGGGCAAATATGTAACTATAAATAGAAGCAAGGAAAGATGAGACAATGGACTTTTGAGAGGGAATGAAAATTTTGGGCAAATGATATGAGCTATCTTGTATCGGCTCTGTAAATTGAAATTTTCTAATAGAAGCCACGGGAGATGGACGTTTTGCTTGGAATGTTGGGTTGCTTCATGTTGGACTATTCTAATGACTGCAATTCGGCAATGTGAGATCATTCTTGACTTCTGAATTATTTCTTTGTACTAATGATTTTGCTCTCATCTATGCATGCGTCCTCTCTATTACATGGACAATGAACGCGTTCCATATTAAATCAGGAGTTACCTGCTGATACTTTTATCATTGCTGTGGATTTTTCTTCTGGATCGAATAGCTAACTGTTCTTTCTTCAGGATAATCGTATGGCTCATTGTTCATGCTTTTAATTGCTCCTTGCAGGGGTCTTTTAGTTTAATTCCAGTATCGTTGCATCTAGATCCGTTTCTTTTATTCTTATTACTTAGATCAAACAATTTTGATTCCTTCTGTTCATAAGCAATAGATTCGTTCTGTAAGTTTCATTGTAGATCTGTTTTCTTATCCTGTAGCTTTTCTCTGTTTATTTTCTGAGCAATAGATGCGTTCCATTTTAAATGAGAAGCTATCTTCTCAAGATCCTCATCTAGCTGTAGCTTTGACCGTAAGAAATAATAGTTATCTGTTCGTTGCTTATGATATCTGTTGCAGCTGATTGCTCTCCCCTTTAAGCGTGTTCCCCTGCAGGGATAGGTAGATGTGTTCCTGTTTCTAGATTTAGATCTGTTCCAATTGCATTTAGATTAAGTATAATTTAGGCATGTGCATCTCATATAAAACACATAAAACCCAAAAGAACGGTGGATCGGGCCATAACCGGTAGAATCGGATTTAAAGTCCAAAACCACGGTTGCCGGAACCGCTAATCGGACGGATTCCCTACACCAAACGGGAGACAGTCTAATTGGGACCGTCTCTCGGGGAGAATCCCTTTCTGATTGATGCTACGATATCCGAGGCATCAACAGTTTTTGGCGCTAGAAGGAGGGCCTGAAGTGCATGGCTGATAGAGGAAAATCTACCACGGTCATAGATAACACTGAAAACCCGCTTGAAGAAAACTTTTCAAACAGCCCAGATCTTGGATTAACAGACCAAGAACGCCTCATCTCTGACCCTGAGCCTCAGGAAGCTTTATACGCTGTTCCTTTTGCAGAAATAGAGGACTTGAGAAGACATACTAGATCTTACGTTAGACAGCTAGGTGGGTTAAACGCTGTCAACTTCCTCCCTAAGAAAACTACACCCAGAAAGGAGCCGCAATACACCCGTGATTCGATCCTCGTTCAGAGTTTTGAAGAACTGGTAAATCTAACGTTGGAAGAAATCTCCGGCACTCTTAACAAGTCAGACCAAGAAAATCCCGAAGAAATTACCACTCCCAAAAGTACTCCACCGAATTCACCTTACAATTCTCCACCGGGGTCTCCACGTCCAAACCCAAACATGGCTGTACCTGCCTGGAGAGCAAGGGGAGCGCTGAACCTAGCTGGACCATTCCATAATCTCCCTAAAAACCCAGAAAAGGTCTTGCCTAAGTACGATCCAGGGAAGGCCATTTCGGCGGAGGATCACCTCAAGAGTTTTTACTTAGCTCTGAACCTTTTAAATGTACAACATGAAGACGTAGTCTGCAGGTTGTTTCCGTATACATTCGAGCCTAAGGTATCATCTTGGTACTTTAGCCTTCAACCCAGCTCAATCTCTAGTTGGGATGATTTCGAAAAGTGTTTCCTCAAGAAATACGGGAACCAAAAAACTGTAGCCACGCTTATGAAAGAGCTCTTATCCATGAGAATGGAGAAGAAGGAAAAGGTTCAAGACTTTAATCAAAGATTCACAACGCTGTTAAATAACTTTAGTGAAACTAACAAACCCACAGAAGAGTCTTTAATTGAATACTACACAACAGCTCTTGAAGGTCCAATCGCAATGTTTGTAAAACGATCCAAGAAAACGACCCTAATAGAGAATTTTGAGGAAGCTCGAAAGGTAGAGGAAGAGGCTGATAGCATAGCTAAACATGCCTTAGATGTGGAAACAAAACCAGCAGCTAGCAAGAAACCTTTGCTCCTCACGAGAGGCAAAGAAGAGCCATCTACGGATATGGAAAACGTAGTTAAGATGATGCAGAAGTTATCTAACAAAATCGTAGATCTTGAGAAAGACAAGGCTGCTAATACATCTAGGAAACCTTTCAAGCCATTCTATAAGAGAAGGGAAGACGGGGAACAGTCTCACCCACCAATGAACACTGCCCCTGTTCTAAATTTGAATGAGATTGGGTTGGAGAATTTCTGCACCTTTCACCAAGAACCACACTCGGAGAAGAGCTGCCCTCAATGGATCAATTCCATGAGCTTGGTCATGAACCAAATGTTAGATTCTCAGATCCCAGACCAGGATGATCCTCCAGAAGAGTCAGGCCCTGAGTTAGAGGAACCAACCCCGGACACTACTATGGTATTGTGGGATTGGATACCTATGACTGAATTAGTAGAAGAAGATCACGCAGACAGCTCTCCCTCTACCATAAATGTTGCCACTCGCAGCAAGGGCCCAATTGCGGATCCTGTACCAGTCACCATTCCCCATAAGCCTAAAATTTCGAAAGATCCGCCTAGGAGGCATATACCAATCATCCCACCACAGCCCAAAGTAAACCAAACAGCTGCCAAAAGGCCAAGCGCTGACAACACAGTTCAGCCGCCTAAGGAAACCTTGAACAAAACTGATCAGTCCATTCGAATTGGGAATGAATCCGATATAGGGTATGATATTATCGAAGATATCAAGAAAGTTAAAGCAAACGTATCAATATTTGACATGTGTAGCTTACCCCATCAACGAGACAAACTACTTCATGTTTTACAACCAAAACCCAGCGCTACATTAACAGATTCTCAAGACAATCCTGAAATTAACGAGGCCAGCATCGGTGGGAAATCCAAGTCCCAAACATTGCCATTTCTGCTGACATTCGAAATTTTTAATCACAATGTTCATAACTGTCTGGTAGACTCCGGAGCTTCTTCAAACGTCATGCCACTTTCAATTTGTAAGAAAATTAATGGGCAGCCCGTACCATCTCCAGCTCAAATCATACAATTAGACAGGACTGCTGTCAAGGTTATAGGGGAGATGAAAGATGTTCTAATTAGACTGTCAGCCGACCCTAGAGTTTGCCAATTCATTGACATAATGGTGGTCGATATTCCTGAAGCTTATGGGCTGATTCTGAGTAGGGATTGGTCCACCAAGTTAAGCGGCTACTTTGCTACCGATTGGTCTCATCTATGGCTGCCTTATCAGAACAGGCAGAATCAAATTAAAATTCTTAGGGAACCTCATATGAAACAAAACGTAACCCAGCTAGAAGAAAAGAATGAGGCTGTAGCTTTCTCTTCCTCGGTCCTGGGAAATTACTTCTTGGAAATGGATCCGGGTAACTATCAATCTGAAACCTTTTGCCATGAATCAGACAAACAGTCCGATCTCCTTCATTTTTCTCGGACTGATGAGGTTGATTGTAACATAGTCAATTTAGTTGCTAACGTAGACCACAAAGAAACTAACTTAGTTGAATCTAAAGATACCTTTTGGACATTATACTTTGATGGTTCTAAAACTCTGGAAGGATCCGGAGCCGGTTGTGTTCTAATGGATCCAAAGAAGAACAAGTATTTTTTGTCTTGTAGATTAGAATTCGATTGTACTAATAATACCGCTGAATATGAAGCTTTGGTGCATGGTTTAAAGAAGGCCATTGGCTTAAATGTTAAGTACCTGAAGGTTTTTGGTGACTCCGAGATAGTAGTCAGACAGGTAAGAAACACCATTCATTGCCTCTCACCGCACTTGAAAGGTTACCAGGCTGAGGTATGGGATTTAATCATGTATTTTGACGCTTTCAATATAAAATCAATTCCTAGGTTGCAAAATTCTGCTGCCGATTTGTTAGCAACATCTGCTTCTAGATTGGTGCCGACAAATAATAAATGCTCGATTGAATTGATTTTCAGGCCTTCCATTCCCGATAACATCACAAACTTCAGAATCTTCGATGATGACGAGCAGATTATCAGCTTCCTGACAAATGAAGACAGTTTTCAAGGAGCTGCAATAGATGAGGAAGAACATGATGATGATTTGATGAAGAAGGAAGAGGAGAAGGGAAATTTCATGCCAAAAGGGGTAAGGTCCCTCGAAATGCTTTTCGATCTTCAAAATAAATTCAAAAGACCAGCTAATACCAAAACTAACAGCTCATCAATGCAACATGAGTTGGTTAATTTGGGTACCGAGGAAGAACCAAAATTTGTCAACCTTGGCAAATGCTGTTCACCAGGAGAAAGAGAAAGGTTCATTAAGTTGTTTAAACAGTACAAGGATGTTTTTGCATGGACCTATGAAGATCTGAAAACATATGACGTCCGCATCATTCAGCATGTTATACCAATGAAAGCGGGTGTCAAGCCATTTCAGCAGCAGTTGAGGAGGATGCATCCCACTCTTGAACCGCTGATCCAAAAGGAATTAAAGAAGCTCCTGGACGCTAAGATAATCTTCAAAGTTCGGCATTCCGAATGGGTTGCAAACTTGGTTCCCGTGAGGAAGAAATCAGGAGAGATTAGGCTATGTGTAGACTTCAGAAATTTAAACAAAGCCTCAGATAAAGACAACTACCCCGTGCCTTCAATGGAGCAAATCCTCCAAATGGTGTCAGGATCCGAATTGTTTTCTCTCCTCGATGGTTTCTCGAGCTATAATCAAGTGTTAGTAGCCGAAGAAGATCGTCTCAAGACCACTTTCAGGACTAAGTGGGGAACTTTCGCCTATAGAAGGATGCCATTTGGTCTGATAAATGCAGGAGCTACATTCCAAAGGGCGATGGATATTGCCTTCCGAGGATTGGGTGGGCAATGCGTTGTTGTCTACTTAGATGATGTGACAGTCTTTTCAAAGAAAAGGGAAGATCATGTTGTTCATCTGAGACATATCTTTGATCGCTGCCGGAAGTATGGTATTTCCTTAAATCCCAAGAAGAGCGTGTTTGCTGTACCCGAAGGTAAGCTATTGGGTCATATCATCTCCAAAGATGGACTGTCAATCGACCAGGAAAGAGTCCAAGCTATTAATAAGATTCCGATGCCTCACAACAAAAAATCTATGCAGTCTTTAATGGGCACCATCAATTTTGTCCGCAGATTTGTTCCGGATTTTGCACAAATTGTTAAGCCATTGCAACAGATGGTTAAACAAAGCATACAATTTAAGTGGACAGATTTGGAGAAGGACGCATTTAGAGATATCAAGGCAGCTGTAGCTAAAGCTCCTTCCTTAAGAAGTCCAGATTTCGATAAAGATTTCATCCTGTATACCTTCGCTTCGGACGATTCTCTCGCAGCTGTACTCACGCAAAAAGTGGAGTTGGGGGACGAATACCCAATTTCGTTTATGAGCACTGGTCTGCAAGGGGCTGAGCTGAATTACCCCGTAGTGGACAAGCATGCCTACGCGGTCTTCAAAGCAGTCAAGCAATTTAGGCCATACATTTTGAAGAACAGAACTAAAGTAATAGTTCCCCATCCAGCTGTTAGATCCCTTTTCGTTCAAAAGGAATTGGGAGAGAGGAGAGGAAACTGGGTCACAGCTCTGCAGGAGTATGATTTGGAATTTAAACCGGATACAATCATCAAAGGACAGGGTCTATGCAAGTTACTGGCGGGAAACTCGACTGATGAAGAGCACCATTGGAGAAATGAAGCCGAGCTCAATTCGGTTGAGGTATGCCATATCTTCACAGCTCCCCAGTCATGGTATAGAGATCTAGTGCACTATTTACAGCAGGGATATCTACCCGAGCACTGGAATTCTAAACAAAGAAGGGCACTCCGCTTGAAATCGGCACCCTATCAAATCATTGATGGGATTCTTTTTAGAAAGAATTATGACGGAGTCCTTCTTAGATGTTTGGAAAAGGAGGATGCAAACAAAGTTGTCAAAAAATTGCATGATGGCCCCGCAGGTGGCCATTACTCAGGAGAGACGACAGCACACAAGATACTGAGAGCTGGTTATTACTGGCCCACTCTGTTTCGAGATGCCCACACGTACGCACGAAACTGTGATGTATGTCAAAGAAGCACTGGGAAGTTACCTAAGGCCGCAGGACCATTGCAGCCTGTCATCATCTCTGAACCTTTTGAGCAATGGGGCATAGATGTTATCGGAGAAATAAATCCAAATTCTTCCTTGCAACACCGATACATTCTGACAGCTACCGACTACTTCACCAGATGGACGGAGGCCATCCCGCTGCGCAAGATCAATGAAGATGCAGTTATCAGCTTCTTGAAAGAGAACATCATAACCAGGTTTGGGGTTCCAATTTCCCTTGTTTTTGATAATGCTACTTATTTTTCATCTTGCAAGATAAATGAATTTGTTTATGAATGGGGAATTAAGTTGCATTATTCAGCCAATTACTACCCTCAGGGAAACGGATTAGCTGAATCCTCAAACAAGAATCTGATTCGAATCCTTAAGAAAACGGTGATAGAAAACCAGAGAAGTTGGCATGTGGCTCTCCCAAATGCCTTATGGGCAGATAGGGTAACCCCGAAGAATGCTTTAGGTGTCTCCCCTTTCACTCTTGTCTATGGCAAGGAAGCCATACTTCCCCCAAACATCTTGCTGCCATCCTTGCAATTGTCCCAAGCCTCTCGGGGTTCTAGTAGCCAAGCCTTACAATCCAGGATAGACACCCTGCTTCGCCTGGAAGAAGCCCGACACAAAGCTAAAGACCGATTTCATCAACACCAGGACATAGTTAAGAGATGGTTCGATAAGAGGAAATCCGGCAAGAGGGACTTTGAAGTTGGGGATTTAGTCCTGAAATGGGACCATAATCACGAAGGCAAAGGAATGCATACGAAGTTTCAACATCTATGGGTAGGCCCGTACCAAATTTCTGCAAAATTGGGCCCATCCACTTATAAATTGACAAATCTCGAGGGAGAGGAAGTAGCCCTTCCACTCAATGGCCTCGCCCTGAAACAGTACTTCGCGTGAGTCTCCGTGAGACTTCCTGTACATAAATAAAGTTGTCTGTTCGCTTTCGCTTTTAGCTGTTTTATTTTTCGGCCATGTTGTTTCCTGTTTTGTTTTTTGAACTTTTCAAGAGGTTTTGTTTTCTGAAGCACCCGTTTGAGTTTCCCGTTGGAGATAGCTCTCTCAAAGAAAACCTGCAACCCATGAGTCTGGAACCTTGCTCAGTAAACCCGGCCTGCTGTGCTCTCGCTGAAATAATCAAAAAAGCGGGAGGCCTACCCTGCTAGTCACACTAACCCTGTTCAATAGCAGAGACCCATGGCCATCTTCACTACTATCGTTGGGCTCCACCCACTCTCACACTTCGAAGGCATCTCAAGAAAGGTTACCTAAGTTGGACCCATGGAAAGTGGCACTTCTCGAAGACACGGGGTATTGAAATGACTCCATGCTGCTGATTTAAAAGCCAAAATGGCCTACATTCAAGAGTCTGTTTTCCAGGGATTCTCGCCTCAATTAAAGCATGGCTGAGACAAAACAAAAGGGACATGTAAAATCAAGGAGGCTGTCCAAAAGGGACATGTAAAATCAAGGAGGCTGTCCAAAAGGCCCAGCTCAAAATAGGCTCCTCTCCGTCCGTGAAGTTGGATCAAATCAATAAAACCTCTAACTCACACAAAAGGACATTATGGATTGAGGAGCCCAAATCAAAGATCGGTCCAAAAGGAAATATCCCTGGAAGGCTCAAACAGCTAAGCTGTCCAAAATACAAGCATCCCAAAGGATGCCAGCAGCATGGGAATGAGGAACAAGAACAATAGTGTCCATGAGAAAGTGTTGCAAATCCTGTGGAGTCCGGCAGTAGTGACCATTCGAGGGATGATCCTCCTAAAATAAATCCCATATGCTGGCCCTCTGAGAGTGGTGAAGATACCTCGGTCGAAGCTCCCCTGTCCCCAATGGCTAGCAGGAAAAGTGCTCCTTACCCCGCATGAGTCTAAAATGCTCAGCTGAATAACGCACCCGAGACGGGGGTTTTAGTGGGGTTCCGGACCATGTAGAGTATTTTTTTTTTTTTTTTTTTTTCAGAGATCTGTGTTCGCCAGCGACTCGCCATTGTTGTTGCAGCAACACCCCTCCCCAAACCTTTGTACATGTTGGGGCCCCTCCTATACTTTTGTAGAAATTTGCTTGAGAAGCCATCCCAGCCGTCAGCCCTGTTTTCAGCATAAAATTTTGCTTCCCTGCGGAGCAGCTTGCCGTCAATCCTACCATGTTCTCCCCAGTGAGCCAAAAGATACATAGTCCCGAAGCCACGGAAGTCAAGCGCCCAACCTTTCCAAAAGAAGACTTAGGTTTTCTTTGCTGAAAGTAGCGGAAGCCTTTGGGTGAGACCACCCGAAACAGCGGGAGCTTTCGCCCTAACCTTCCGCAACCACGGAGAGATTCGAGTTGTCCTCCCGAAACGGCGGAACAATTCAGCTCTGCCTTCCGAAACGGCGGAAGCCATTCGGATAAACTCGCCGAAATAACACCAAGGAATTCATCTTTTCTTCCGAAGTAAAAGACTTAGAAAATTTTCAATCGTTGCTTCTGCGGAACGGTTCCAGCTCCGAATCGACTTAGCTCCCGAAATGGCGGAGCCTTCCACTCAAACCTCCCGCAACCGCGGAAAGGTTCCGGCTTTCCTCCCGAAACGGCGGGACTCATTCGCCCTAGTCTCCCGAAAAGGACTTAGATTTCCTTCTGATTAAGGGAAGGCGGAAACTTTTAGTTTCAACTTTCCGAAACGGCGGAAATTTGAGTGAACCCTCCCGAAACGGCGGAGTTTTCGTTGAACCCGTCCGAAATGGCGGAAGTTTTCATAAAATCCTTCCGCAACGGCGGGGGAGTCCAGGGAACTCTTCCGAAACAACGGAAGCCGCCACGATATCTTCCCAAAAGAAACTAGGCGGAAACTTTTGATGAAACCTTTCCGAAACGGCGGAAGCCATCTTCATAAGTCCTACGGGGAGAATTCACGATCGCCTTCCGAAACCATGAAAAGGACTTAGTTTTTTCTCAAGAAGCTGTCGCGGGGGCCTTCAGCTTTTGCTCCTGAAACGCGGAAGCCTTCGGGCTACCCTTCTGAAATAGCGGAAGCCAATCACTTACCCCAACCGGCAAAAGGACTCCGAAAAGGATCCCGGGTGAATTTGCGGAAAATATAAGTTTTGCTTCCGAAACGGCGGAAGTCATTCCCAAAAGCGTTCCGAAACTAGCGGGAGCCTTCGCCAAAACCTTCCCGAAAATCAACAAGACCTTGAAGTTTTGGATCGCGGAAGCTTTCGCAAAAGTCTTCCGAAAATACCGGGAGCATTCGCTATACTGTTCCGAAAGAGCGGAAGCTTTGGCGTTACCCGTCCGCCACGCGGCGGTCTCTCGCGGAAGGCTTCGAGCTTCCTTTTTCGCATTAAGCCTCGAAACGTCGGAAGCTTTCGTTGAATCCTTCCGCAACGGCGGATACAAATCATGAACTAGCCCCGCGAATGGCGGTCGCACGGAAACCAAGGTGCGTTGACGTGACCGCTACGCGCGGCGAATTTAAACCCCATTTTAACCACGCCACCTACCGAATTAAAGGCTCACACGTGCCCATTCTTATAAATTACGGTGGGGCGGGCTCGACCAATGCACCATTGTTCTTGTCAATCGGCCAACGACGTGCGACACCGTGCAAAACGCTCCAGCTCACCTCGCGCATCCGTGCTCGCAGCCACCTTGCTCAAGCAATCCCCACGGTGCCAGGTAGGATCTTCACCTTGTTTTTCACTACTGAGTTGTCCTTTTGGGGAAAATATTGGGTTTAGTGGGATTGTAACGGGCAAAACACCCGTCGAGGGCTATGTTTTTCCCGTCAGGTACAGTGAACGGAGTTTTCGTTTCACAAAATCGTCATGGGCCTTCGTAAAAAACGTATATTTTTTGTTGGTAGGTACGGGCGGTTAGCCATGCCTTGTTTTGTTTTAAACCCCGGTTCGCGCCCCTCGTCGTGGGTTAAGTCGTCGAAACCCTACGGGATTTCCATGTCCCGGGCCGATAACTCAGACTCAAAACCCGGGCGCCTTCCATAGGCCTTAGCCCCTACACACGAGCCGAAGCTTAAAGCCACAACCGCCCTAGCACTCCACGTCAGCATATCCCGGCGCCGTTACCTCCGCCCGGACTAAAATCTCGCGTACTGACTCGGCGAGTGGCCGCGCATGACGATAGCATCCATAGCCCTCACCGAGTCAACCCGCGTCTTCCCCGCCTTCGACCTCTCCAACCGCAGCCATAGCGAAAGACTTCTCCTTCCGCGAAGCGGAACCGGAAGCCGATTGCTTCCGCGAATCACCTATCGGTCCAATAAAACCAATAGCGCCCGCAACATATTTTATCCCGTACCCATCTTTTGAGAGCTTCAAGTGTTTCAATGTGTGTCTTATGATTGAAATAATGTTTTACTTCCTAAGTATTTGCTTCATTGATTTATCTCATTAAAACGATTTTGCTCTCTGCTAAAACCATACAACCTGTTGCTCAAAATCATGATGAATTGTATGTGGATGCTATCAGGGATAATTCAAGATGCCAAAACCCAGTAAGAAGAAGTCGAAGATGACAGAAAAGAAACCTGCTCCTCCTAAGATTGAAACCTCGCTCCAGGACACCAGGTGCACCACTGGTGTCCCCCCAGAAATCAGATGGGATGACATATACAGGATGATCAGGGACCAAGAGATCCCAGATATGTTGCTGGAAGAGGCACCAATCTATCAAAATATCAGAGCCTCAGGCATAACAAGAGCCGCTACCCGCCCTGAGCTATTCCCCTGTGCTGAAGTGATCGGGTGGATTCTCCAACATGCAGATGCTGATGGGAGAGTGATAAATGACAGCAGGAAAGTAGCTATTGCTTCGTTTCAACCTGCATATGTTGCGGCGGCCTACAGGTTTCCCCGTGTCCAACAAGCTCTGACTGATGAATGGTTGGGCCAGATGGATAACGTCGAGATGGCCAAGAAGCTATTGAGGGGAGGGAAGCATTTGAGAAAGAAGGGAAATGACGAATATGACGTGCAGAATCTGAGGGCCCCTTACAGATTGATCGCTTTAATGCTATGCAGAATATTCGGCATGCCGGATGGCACAGTATACAAGATTCAGTGGGTCCCTATCATTCACTATGTGGCATTTCAGGGGACAGTGTTTGACTGGGCCACTATCTTGTCAGATAGTCTGGCCTCAATGATAAGTGCTGCTAAACCCGGGCTGGCCTCGAAGAAGGCTGAATTCTTCATGTCCTCATACCTGATAGATTGTATCTTGGCCAAGATAGAGTTCCCCGGATTGGGGTGTATATGGGATAGGGCCACAACCCCGGTCTACACCGCATTCAAGATGTTGTGGGCTCAGAATTACAAGCCCAGCTACAAACTCATCTGCGAGGAGTTTATCATGCCCCTATACGAGAAAATGTTCAAGGAAGAACCAAGTTGCCTGTCACAAAACGCTTTGGAAGTCCTTGAGGATTATGGGGACTTCTACTTTTCAGAACAAGGTACCTACTTGAGAATGTTCGGAGGGACTAAGCCCCCATACATATTGCCGCAGTATGCCACAGACTATGTGGTGCTTAAGGAAGCAGTAAGACAACTCTTCTTGGATGGGATTGGAGCATTCCTCCACAAGCTACACAAGGCTTCCTTTCCCCCCCTACCTTTCTGCATAGGTGCTTACAAGTTTTCAGGAGTGGCCTCTGCCGACGAATTTGTTCAAGAGTTGAGGGCCTTCCATTTCGGTGAGGTCATCTTCCACAGGAACGACAGAAAGGGTAAAGTGGCCGAGCATTGCAAGGGGAACTATGCTAATTTCGAATACTCCCACTACCCCGATGCCGAGGAGGAAGCATTCAGAGGCATCAGCAACATGACCGAGCTAAGGATCTGCCGCCAAAGTACTGGAGCAAGCTCTAGCTCAACCAAAGCCCAGAAGACCATCCAGCAAAAGGAGAAAGAAGCCAAGGATGCCCGGGCTCAGGAAGAGCTCAGATTAAGAGAAGAGGCAAGCTTGCAAAAGGAAGCCGAGGAGGCAAGAAAGCTACGAGAGGCTGAGAATGAAAGACTGCGGAAGGAGGCTGAAGAAGCCCAAAAGCAGAAAGAAGCAGAAATTGAGCAAGCTGAAGCAAGGAAGAAGGCGGAGGAAGAATTGAAGGCAAGAGAAGATGCCCAGGTAGGTGGGTCCGGCGCGCAGGACATGGAGATAGACACCTCTCAAGCAGGTGGCTCTAGTACCCAAAGGGAAGGGACAGACCCCGCTCAGGAAGTCCGGACCCCACCTATGGAAGAAGACATAGACATCATAAACCGACCAATTGTACCGTACACTCCATCTGGGAAGCGTACGGTGTCCAAATGGAATGAGTTTGTCTATGACAAGAAGAGAAAAACAATGGTCCTCCAATCAGAAGAAAGGATTAAAAGTCCTTTCCATGACGACATAGTTACCCACCGAGAGGTCGCTGTCATGCAGAACACAGATGCGGATCCCATTGCCATGGCCTCCGCAGTTATAGCGACAGCACAAGCATCATTTGCCAATGTAGGCGTTATAGTCAAAGAAAATATATTGACAAAGAAAAGAGCACGTACCCTGCAGCGAAACGTGGCTAATGAGCAAGCTCAAAGAGACCTGGCAGTGAACAAGTATAATTGCTTGTACGCTGAGCACAAGGAGTTGGCGAACAAGTACAGCTACCTGGAGGAGGAAAAGGACCAGCTAGCACTCCAAATAATGATTGCGGAAGCAGAGAAGAGTGGAGCAGAAGAAAAGGCTTCCCAGCTAGAAACAGACAAGCAGGCATTAGCTGAGCGTTTAGAGCAAGCGGAAAGCAGAACCTTGGACATGTCCCCCTTCCACGAGCTATCATGCAATATACTACAGCAAGTGCATGGCTCTCAAGAGCTAATCACTGATGAGGTGTGCAAACTCAAGGCCATGACGGTTAGGCTAAAGGAAGTGAATGCGGAAGCCCACAGGCTCAAGGCTAAGAATACCCGTGTCAAAGCAAATGTCATAAGTCAGATGGCATGGAGGGAAGGGAAAGGAGGTTTTCCCCCGCATCTTCCTTTCAAGACCGTGGAAGATTTTAATGAAGATATAGCCCTGTTGGAGTTTGGCCGGAACTGTGCCAATAAGCTGATGGCCAATGTGCAGAAGACCACAGATAGAATCAACAACCTGTACCAAAAGCTCAAAGAAGTCCATGATAACTGCTCATTGAGTTTCCCTCAGACCCTAGAAGACTTCCCGGGAAAGGAGCAGCGGTTATCTCAACTGAAAGAAGAGCTGGGCGTCCAGATGAAGTATGTGAAAAGCATTGATTTCCTTGCCATGGATGATCTCCAACATTACATCGGTTCATCAACACTTCACAATCATCTGTTGAAAGAAACATACCAAATTGCTGAAGCAGAAGTACAAAGCATTAAAATAGAGCTCGGGAAGAATGTAACTTCTCAGAAAATCCTGTTCCCTGCTGCAGCAAACATAATCATAAGAGATACAGGTGTGTGGCATAGCTACATAGAAGAGGAGGTCAGGAAAGCTGCAGCAGCAGCAGAAGCATCAGTAGACCCAGCATCCTCTTCCCCAGCAATGGCAGAAAGTCTGGCCAGCCCCATTCCCCCTTCCCAATCAGGGGCAGCATCAGCAGGGGATTCGAAGACCTCCTCCCAGGCAGCACCAGTGACAATCAATTTGGGCGACCCTTTGCCACCGGAAGCTCACGCACAGGAGTGAAGCAAACTAAATTCAGTGAGTCACTCGCTTCAGCCGGACACGTACCCAGCAGGGAACGCTTTGAGTTTAGCAAAATTTCTGTTATATGTAAGGCGTAAGCTGTGGGACAGCTGTCCCTATTCTTTTTTGTCAAAATATTTTGTAAATGAAGTGACCATTTTTTGGTAATCGATTATATTAGAAATCCCTGTAAATGACAGGTAGGGGAACGCTAGGTGTCAGCCCAGAGGGCAAATATGTAACTATAAATAGAAGCAAGGAAAGATGAGACAATGGACTTTTGAGAGGGAATGAAAATTTTGGGCAAATGATATGAGCTATCTTGTATCAGCTCTGTAAATTGAAATTTTCTAATAGAAGCCACGGGAGATGGACGTTTTGCTTGGAATGTTGGGTTGCTTCATGTTGGACTATTCTAATGACTGCAATTCGGCAATGTGAGATCATTCTTGACTTCTGAATTATTTCTTTGTACTAATGATTTTGCTCTCATCTATGCATGCGTCCTCTCTATTACATGGACAATGAACGCGTTCCATATTAAATCAGGAGTTACCTGCTGATACTTTTATCATTGCTGTGGATTTTTCTTCTGGATCGAATAGCTAACTGTTCTTTCTTCAGGATAATCGTATGGCTCATTGTTCATGCTTTTAATTGCTCCTTGCAGGGGTCTTTTAGTTTAATTCCAGTATCGTTGCATCTAGATCCGTTTCTTTTATTCTTATTACTTAGATCAAACAATTTTGATTCCTTCTGTTCATAAGCAATAGATTCGTTCTGTAAGTTTCATTGTAGATCTGTTTTCTTATCCTGTAGCTTTTCTCTGTTTATTTTCTGAGCAATAGATGCGTTCCATTTTAAATGAGAAGCTATCTTCTCAAGATCCTCATCTAGCTGTAGCTTTGACCGTAAGAAATAATAGTTATCTGTTCGTTGCTTATGATATCTGTTGCAGCTGATTGCTCTCCCCTTTAAGCGTGTTCCCCTGCAGGGATAGGTAGATGTGTTCCTGTTTCTAGATTTAGATCTGTTCCAATTGCATTTAGATTAAGTATAATTTAGGCATGTGCATCTCATATAAAACACATAAAACCCAAAAGAACGGTGGATCGGGCCATAACCGGTAGAATCGGATTTAAAGTCCAAAACCACGGTTGCCGGAACCGCTAACCGGACGGATTCCCTACACCAGACGGGAGACAGTCTAATTGGGACCGTCTCTCGGGGAGAATCCCTTTCTGATTGATGCTACGATATCCGAGGCATCAACAGTACCCTAGTTAGAAACCCATGTTGCGTTATCGTGCCCATGCCATTGTGTGTTCTTAGGATTGGGAGTCCTTTGTAGTTACGCCATGACTTTGTGATAAAGACTCATGCTCTACTTTGTCTTATGTTGGCCATCTCCCATAAGGACTCCCCCTAGTTATATCATGTTGTGATTGCATTCCATCATCTTGCTTGCCGCATGAGCCTTGTGTCGGATCTCGCTCACTCAATTGTTAGCTTGGTGCCTAAGCACTTTTCCCTGTTAAGCCTTGCAGACCTTCCATTTATCCTTCACAATTTGATGACCTTTTGACCCTGAGGGAACACCCCCCCAAGAGTCCACATCCTGCACATGATTCCTTGCATTGATAATAGGTATGTTCCACTGCTTAGGACTAGTCTCCTCGCTATTTGACACTCGTTCCCTCACTTGTTGTACCATAAGCAATTTTATTCTTTTTCAAGCTTTTCCAAATATGAAAAAGACCAAAAAACTCAAATATTCCAAAAAGATGGATAGGATTATGGTTACTACTTCTATTTGGAAGTTTTTGTGTCACCTTTGAAAAGAGCATTCATTCCACTCCATACATTATGACTCGGGACTATAGTTGGACCTTAGGAGCTGTACTTGTTTCTTAGTTTACTCCACCGATTGGTTAAGCTTCCAGTCATTATGGAGCCCTTTGTGGTGCCTCTTGCATCACACAATCTATATTGAGTCTTTACTGCCTGAGTCTATCCATCTGCTCATGCTCTTGTTCAAAGGAAGTTCTGAAACCAGAGTCGGCCACTCCTTAAATTTCTTGACTATTGCATGTCGGCCATCGTTATTGAGTCAGTCCATTTCACCTGAGATCTTCCAAATCTTTCAGCATAGCTGCTACCTCATGCTGGTTGATGGGGGATGCCTTAATGGCCTCATTCTAGCGAGTCGAATTCAACCCATTTATTTTGGGACTTGAGGCTTAGTGTTCAGTTGAGTACCTTGAGGCTTGCATTCATTAGTGGCAAGTTCTCTCGCCATCAACAGTTTTGGGAATATATCAATGTCCCCTGATTGATGGATTCATCCTAGTGTTCGACTTCAACACATCTATTCACACTCCGATGATTGTACTCTGTGCCTTGATTCCCATTTTCATTATTGGTGGGTTATCTTGCATCTCTTAACGGTATACATCATTGACCGGTAATCAGACGATGTCACATCAAGTTCGACCTCAACTCCTTTATTCACTTGATGGGAGTTGAAACATCGAAGAGTTGTGTAGAATACCCCAGGAGATAGTGGAATTGAGTATGCTACTTATGATTATGACTTTATGTTTGAGATACCACCTCTTAGATATCACCAATTTGTACCTCTAGTTTGCACCAGTTGTTTCCTTTTCAGCAAGAGACCATATCTCACTGTAGAGGGATCATGGCTATGATCACTTATGACATATATTCAGTTTCTATTGCCTATTCATGGCCATTGTATCAGATTGTTGTACTATACCGACATGTATTCAGGGATACTATTGTATTATGATGAGTGAGATGCTCCTTCCACTTGTGTCTCCATCACTCCACTTCTGAGATTTGTAATGTATTTCGGCCATCGTAGCATCAGTCTCTGACCTCACACATTAGGGGGCATCTATTACAGTGTAATTTTCCACCTTATTAGCATTAGAACTCTTTGGTCTGCAGGATCCATTTTACTGACTCAGATCCACTTTATATCCTTCATACACTATTTTTCCCTATTTTGTCCCCTATATGCTAGCTGCATCATTACAGTGGGTGTACCCACGAGTTGCATCACTATAGCCCACAGGTAGCATGTAAAATGGTAAAAATCACTAGTTTATTACTTTTTACTCCCAAAAAGCGGTCATAGGGTGACCTTTGGCCCTCCATTTTCCTCGAAACACCTCAATGTGTCCTTTCACTTACCTTTGGGAGGACTATATATTGAACACATATGGCTTATGTATGGGAGGAGAAACAAGAGCAAGTGAACTCTAGTGGATTTTTTCCCTATCTTGAGTCTACACTCATTGATCCTTGTAATTGTGAACCCTTTATGTTCACCTTCCAGAATCCTATCATAGTTTGAGTTTTCCATTCCATGGAGGATTGAAGTGGTGAAGGCACAAGTGGATTGACTAGATCTTGGTTCAGATTGGTTGTTGGCAAGAGGTCGTATCACATTGTACTTCTTGTTATTTATTAATAGAAATACTCATATTCTCGTCCATTAATGTTGTGAATGTTGTTTATGTTACATTGGGTTGCATTTACTTATAATATCATGGACCATTACTATTGATGATGTTAATGTCGTTTATATATTATATGTACTTTTTGTGCATTGGCTGTCAAGACTCATTTGTAGATTCAAGTGCACGGATGGAAATCTCCAACGAGGATCTACATCAAAGGTTTGGATCGAGGTTGGTTATAGTCTTCATTATCTTAGCATTGCCATTTATATAGCATAGTACTGAGAATTGAGTTAATTTCTAGTAGTCAGTTGTCTGTTGTGGTCTACCCCAAGCCATAGGAAGTTTTCTCCAATACAACCCAGCATGAAAAAGGGTTGGCTCTATAGAACTTCCTATGACGAGTAGATTGGAGATTGATTGAGATAGCAGTAATGACGTTGACGATGATACGATGCATGATCCGATGACGATGACCTGATGATCCCAAGAAGAAGACTTGTGCTAGAAGACCTGTGTCGAGAAATACCTTCCTAGATAAGAGGGAGTGTTGATGTATATGTAACATCGGAATGTATTTCATATACGTATATTGTATCCCTACAGAGAGGTTATTATTCCTTTGTACGTAAGTGTCTTCATTTGTATTTACAAGTGTCGCAAGTGCCGTAACTAATACAAGATGGGTTATTAGACCACCAAGTGTGGGGTCGGCCCTGAGTTGGGTTACCATGGGTTATTAGCATCTCCTAGAGAAGTCGTCCTTGTTAAGTTATTAGGTAAGTCAAGTCAAGTATAAATAGAGTGCGGGAGGCACTCTAAATGATTATTCACTTACTCATCAATCTCTCTCATTGAGTGATGTGCACTAGTGGAGGAGGAGAAGTTGCTAGGAGTCTATCTCTTATGCTTGGGTTTTGTATCATTGTTGTATCTATCTCTGAGGAAGTTATTGGGGTTTTTCACCTTCTTGGTTTTCCCCAAGGAAACTCTGTGTCTATTATCTCTTGTGATTGATATACTTTGCTTGTTATTCTCTCAGATAAGATCCTAGATCGTATTGAATTAATGCTCAAAATATAACAATAAATCACAATATAACAATTTTTACCCAAAATTCATGTGATGTTTGAATATATGCATACCTGATCTGATTGACGATCTGAATGGCAGCAAGAGTAACTTATCATATAAAAAATAGTGAAAATGACGCCAATAAGAGTGTGTTTGATGATCAAAAGTTGTGACAAAATGGACACCAACATTCCCCCAAACAAGAGACATGCCAAGTCCCACTAAGTAAAAAGAAAAACAATTTAGGAAGAGGGTTGAGCTGTGGTAGCAGCTACCTTCAACTTGGAAGAGGAAGTGTATTTAGCTCTAAGCTTATGGAACTGGTCCTTCAAAGTATCATGCTTCAACCAGAGAAGAAGGTTGGAGGCTATCTTGGCTTCATTTAAATCTTCCACACACTTCACCAACGTAAGTCCTTGTCCTCTTGACGAATCCCAAAGATGATCTCGACATACTTCTCGTTCTGGCTTCTCAAATTTGTTATGTCTTTGGTTAATCTATCCATAGTATGATGGAGTGTAGCAGATGCTTCTATAAGAGACACGGGGTCCTTTTGAGGGTAGTCTTAATGCCAGAAAATGGCTCTGCTTAACAACTCACGATAGCACATGGGAAAGAAATAGCCTCATAACAGTTTACGATAGCGCACAGATCATCTACCAGGTTCCACGATGTTGGTTTCCTTCATGCGGTCACTGATACGTTGATCCTCCTTTGACATGGGCAGAGAAATATGTTGTCGAGCTGAGCGTGTAGGAAAGACGGAAATTCTGGAATGTTGACGTGAGCTGCAGGTGTGTTATCAAGCAAGGCGAGTAGGAGGGAGAATCTTCTAGAACAAGGGCTCACCAACCACGACATCCATGTTGTTAACAGAACCCACCTTTCCGTTTCTGCCTTTAATGACCAGAGATATTCCGACTGACGATCTCGCAGGCTGAATGAAGGTCTGAATGGCGGGCTGGATGCGGATGAACATTTTCAACGTGAACATGTGTCTGAATGGAGGTCCGTTTGAAACCCATTTCCTGCAGAACAAAATCTAGTTGCTAAGCAAGCCGAGAAATGTCAAATAAACATCAATAAATCACAATATAATGATTTTTACCCAAAATTCATGTGATATGTGTGAATATATGCATACTTGATCTGATTGGAGGTTTGAATGGCAGAAAGAGTAACTTATCATATCAAAAATAGTGAAAATGACGCCAATCATAATGTGTTTGATGATCAAAAGTGGTGACAAAATGGACACCAGCACTTGTTATGAAACTAAAGAATCTTATCCTACTTTCTAAGCCTCTAACAAGGTAAGGACTTATTCATTTCTCACAGTTATTTCTTTGATACATTATTGTCATAGCATGTATTCCATGAATTATAAAATTTATTCTGGTGTATATTTGTAGTGTTGAAATTTTTCTATGGATATTTCACTCATCCCTTGGAACTTGTTACAGATAGCCTTGGGTAACATATTGAAATTTTAGAAGAAAAATTGGCATTTTGATGTGATCGGTGGTATTATATTCTTTGCTTTGGTTTTGTCCATGTTACCTCAGGTGAACTCTTATTACCCATTATTTTACTTGAATATTATTGTAATTTACATTATTAAATTAAAATGTTCATCAAACGTAAAATATCTAATTATAGATCAGATAGTGAAATTATTAGGCATGACCATTGCTTTAAAATATATATATACCAAACAAGATCAATCAAGTAAAGGTTTAGGGATGAAGTAGCACTAATGAAGCTTACTTGTTCTGTAGATTTGTTTAGAGGTGGTTTTTCATGCATATATGAACTCTTGCACTTCAGCCCAAGTGATCTTAAATAATCTTATTTCTAGTTTAATGTTGTATTTTCATGATAAGAGGTTGTTTAAGAAAGGTGAAGAGAGAATTGAATTTTTTTTTGCATTATTATCAAATTTTCCACTTCCTTGGGATGGCTAAAGGGTGTATCTTCCTTGAAGCAACTTTTAGATTCCCCAACTTAAAACCGGATCAAAATTTGATAACTCTTAATCTTGAACCCTTTTTCATATAGTGTGTAAATTAGTAGCACAATGGAAGAATATTCACCTCATTGAGACTTCGGAACTGGATTAGTTTTCTAAACTGAAATGAATTAAATAATATATTTTGATCAAGTATGTTAATTTATTATCTTTTGAATTGTTCACTAGCTGTAATAAATTTTTTCAAACTAGTGCTTTCCAAACTAGTGATCCCAGGAGAACCTCATTTGGAACTAGTTTTTTTTTAATTCCTCAATTACGTCGCAAATACGATGACACATCCACTAAATACGATGAAGTTTCCATACATATGACAAAAAATGTCATCGGACTTTGTCTTCTATCTATGTTACATCTGTCGCAACTTGGACGCCACCTTCGTCGGATATTAGATCGTTACTTATGTATATGATATCGGATATTCGACGTGGTCTTGGTCGGATATATGACTTAGGAGTATGTAATTTTTGTCGGATATTCGACCTTTTTGTATGTAAACTATGTTGGATATCCAACCTTGTTCTATATTGTAACTTTTGTCAGATATCCAATGGCAATTTGGTCAAATATCTGACCTTTTGGAAAGTAATTGTCGTCCGTTATGCGATGTTTATATTAAAAGAAATGTGTAGGTTATTTGAAATTTTAGTGTCGGGTATCCAATGAGACCTTGTTTCTATTAGATATCCGTCAAAGTTTCAACAATGTTAAAAAAATAAAGGTTTGTCATATTTTCGATGGAGTGATGTCGAAATTCAAACATATATGTCGTCATATTTTGGGTTCAAATTTTTCTATGAAGCATTCAAAGAAGGATACTTAGTCTATGTGTTTGTTAGGAAGGAAAGGTTTTGGAGGGGAACTTATAAAAAAATAAAGCTAGAGAAGATTGGTCTATGAAAAAAGCTTAAGAAGATTTCTGACAATGCTTATGTGTTAGAATTGACTGAAGAGTTGAACATTTCACCAGCATTTAATGTCTCCAAATTGTACAGATATGAGGTAGGGTCAACAACTGGAGTATTATTGATATCAACTAAGAGGACCAATAACTAGACCAACCAACAAAGGAAATCACAGAGGTGTTGTGGAAGTATACTTGAAAAGAAGCCAAAAGAATAAGAAATTCTTGGTCCATTGGAAAGATACGAGTCTGGAAAAAGTGACATGGATTTTGGAGGAAGATTTAGAGAGGATGATTAATCCGAGGCATAGTTATTTTCAACCTAGGGAGATTGATTCAAGGGAATCAAGCCCTAAGTTTTGCAGTCAAATATATGCGACTAAATTCATCTTGACGAGAGTCCATGGCCTCTAGATGAAAGGAAAAATGAGAATACAAATCCCATGAAGTCAAGTGGAAGGCCAATCTGAGGATGGCCAAGTTGAAAAAGAGGTTGACAAAGGGATGATCAACAAAGGAACTAGTCCATCAAGGACCAAGAAGTCGGTATTCGATGATAGGTTGAGATGATGAATTTTAGATCATTCAAGAGAAAATCAAATGGTGGAAAAATCGATGAAAAGGTAAAAGAGTCAAAGGAAATTTGACCTTGAAAATAATTTCTGACCCATAGTTGCAATGATAGAAATGTCAAGAGATAATTGACCAGGATAAAATATAAGCACAGAAATCCAATAAGTTTTGGTAGTAGTTGGAGAAGTTATTGTAGGAGTTATAGAAGTTGTTGAATATGCCAAGTGGTAGAAATGATGAGAAGGTTGCAGGTGAAGAAATTAATGCTCACAACTGCAAAGGAAGCACCCAAAGGATTATAGAGGAAGATTGAGTTGGAATTTAAGGTGGTGGATGAGGCTATAAATAGGTATCGAGGCAAGAGGAAAATGGTTGTTGTTGTTTCTATTGTCCATGGTTGTTGTTGATGCACATACTACCATTTCCCATGCTTGTTGCTACCCCAAGTGTAATTTGTGTAATCACTCATTAACAAACCGACTGAAATATAGCATTAACTCTACATTTCTAAATATTCCTTTGTAATTGTTTTCAAAATATTTATAAAATAGACATCATTGGTGTCTAGTTCTATGTTCTATGTTGGTTATGTGTGTTTATTGTGTTGTGATGTACCTGCAATAATTAATTAATGCAAATACACAAGATATCAGAAATAATAGAACTTAGAATCACTTTTATATTGATCACGGGCCACTTCAAGGAGGCAACCTCCTTTGAGCAAGCTCAATAGAATTAACTTCACCGTGCCTTCAATGACCTCAACACACACTTATATACTAAGTCTATGCCCAATACTATGAGTCAAAACCATGGGACATATAATACTATGGGACGACTTACAAAGCATATGCGTCCAATACTATGGGTCAATATTATGGGCTAATATAAACTACGGATCAAAAAATACTACGGGACGACTTACAAAGCATATGCGTCCAACAAAAATATACTAACATAGTAAAGAGAAGAGTTGACATAGGTTCCTAACATCCCCTCTCCCTTAGAAAAAGCTTTGTCCTCAAAGCTTTGGTTGGAGAAATTGCTGCAGAATCTGAAGGAGTGGTTCCCCGATAGCATCCTTGGGTTGCATTTCGGGCCACTGATGCCTTTGGAGTGTCAAGGAGGGTTGCTTGGAAGGCTGTAGATGAAGAAGAACCCTGTCAGCTGTGTGGAAAATGCACTCAGAACGGTGTTGATCGGCTTGTTGTTTCAGGAGAATTCTGGCCATGTGAAGATTGTCCTGCAGAATGAGAAGAATCTGATCACGGTTTCGAAGAACCGAGTCAATTTCCTGAACTAGGGAGCTGATAAGGGTGTATGGAAGAAGAATTGGCAGTGTTTTTTCATAGACTGCTTTATATGGTGTCCTTTGAGATGTGGTATTGTACCACCAGAGCACTGCTAGGAAATCCATAGAAATAGTTGGCCAAAGTTGTGTAGGGATGGGCAAGGGTTTGAGCAATCCTGAAAGGAGTGTTGTTTCCCCCTTGTTGACTTGGAAAGTATCATCGTCAGCCACCATTTGGTGATTTGTCATTTTTAGTCCTGGCCAAAAGAAGTTACATTGTTCCCAGTCATACATTTTGCAGAACCCAGAGTGCCCTGTTGATGAAGAAGCATGGAGTTCATAGAAGAGATATCCCTATTGAACATATTGCAACCAATTTGGAACAAGCAAAGAAAGAGCTGTAAGAGAAATTGGGTCATCAATTGTGCGAGAAGGAGCATCTTCCACCATATTGTCCTTACCCTTCTTGTAAGTGATCACATAGGGATAACCCATTTCAGGTGTGTTGGGGAGGAGACCCATTGTTCCAGAAAATTTTCCAGACTCGGGAGATCAGTCTTGATGCAGAAATAATTCCCTCATAGCTATGGCTGCCACTTCTGTACTGCATGAAAAATAACCATCATTTCTTGTTGAGAGGTAGATGTGGCTACATTCTTACCAGAAAGGTCTCTTGAAGGTAGAAAGCGCATTGGTTCAGCAAAGATACCTGCATATCTATCCAAGGAAGTAGTGGAGACTATTGATGGGTGCATCTGAATGGAATTGAGCTGAGTGATGACACCATGTGAATTCTTCTGAAGGATTTTTTCTAGGCAATGTGAACTGATGATGCAGAGAAACCCTGGTTGTAAGCCCATAAATTTTTGTTGTGCCTCATTGACTTTAAACTACATCCAAAGTTCAGCAAAATCCCATAAGATGGGGCCAAGTGTGCATAACCATTGAATGCCCAAAACCACATCACATCCATTTAAGGAGAAGGAAAACATGTCAGAGCGTAGGTTATAATCTTCCATAGAGATACGCACATTGTGACACTTCCCCTTGCAAGGTAAGGTGCCCCCATTGGCAACCATGACTTCAAAGTTGGAGCAAGGATGGACAAAACAATCAGCCTGTTTGGAAATCCGAGGGTCAATGAAGTTATGAGTGCTACCAGAATCAATGAGTATGGTAAGAGGGAGCTTCTTGAAGTATCCCCTGACCCGCATTGTTTGTGTGGTGGTGACGCCGGTTACAGCATGGAGAGAGATCTCGGGTGGGTCGTCCTGAGATGGGGTGTCAACAGGAGGGTGTTGAATGTTGACCTGATCATCTACTGTATATGTAGCTTCTTCACCAAGTTCTAAGGTAGGAGGAGAATCGATATCGAAGAGATAGAGCTTTTGTTGAACACATCTATGTCCCCGAGTGAATTTCTCATCACAATTATAGCAAAGCCCTTTTTCTCGGCGTGTCTTCATTTCTATTTCAGACAAATGCTTGATAGGAGTTGGTTGAGGAGCAGGCGTGATGGGAGGTCGTTGGGAACCCATATTTATGAAGGGAACCAAGGTGGGTTTGGAGTGTTGTTGAGTTGTGATCTTGTCCTCAGCCAGCTTAGCCAACCCTAGGACTTCCATCATTGTATTGGGACAAAACATTTTGACCTCTGAGCGGATTTCATCCTTGAGACCACTGATAAAACAACTCCTGTAGAATTCATCAGACAATCCTTCTGTGTGATTAGCTAGTTTCTCAAATTCCATCTGATACTCTCTCACTGTGCTAGGTTGGTGAAGTTTAGTGAGTGCTCCTGTGAAGTCATCAAAAGCACTAGGGCCAAATCGTGGCAAAATGAGTTGGCAAAAATCTGTCCAGTTTGGCTCGGGATGAGTTTTGATGTACCAACAGTACCATTGAAGGGCTTCCTGTTCCAAATGAAATGATGCAAGTGGAACTTTGTGAACATCAAAAGTATTATGCAAACTGAAATATTGTTCTGCTCGGTATATCCATCCCGTCGGATCAGTACCATTGAAGCGAGGAAAATCAAGCTTCGGCTCATGAAAATTGCTCGAAGAAGAGAACCCGGTGGCTACAAAAGATTCTGGCTGTCTGGTATTGTTCATGGCTGAATGCTTAAGATGGAGGCTGAGAACTTTTTCATCCAGATCTTGGAGTTTGGTTTGGATGGCTGCAAGTGCTTCCTCCATGGTGTGTGCTTCTGCACGGGTGACAACCATAACCAGGTTTTTTTTTTTTTTTTTTTTAAGGTGGAATGGGTAGAAAAACACAAACAGAAGTGGATTTAGCAAAGGGAAATTTGGATTGGGGAAACAATTTGATGGGTAATTGGGGTTTGACTAGATTTTGGACACTGTCAAAAGGACAAGAAAGCAAAAAGGGGAATTTTAGAAGTGGGGTGATAGAATGAAAAAATTTGGTAGAGAGGGACAAAGAAGCAAAATTCAGAAAGGAACTTCGTGGTAAAATTTGAAGGTGATTGGGTGAAATCTAAGGATGTTATGGAAAACCCTAAAAATAGACAAATGTGGGATTTCGGGCTTTGGGAAGGGGAATTGGGGATAGGGTCCTCAGGAATGAATGATGCAAAATGGGATGACAGGGGTTCCCCAAAAATTTCAAGGGAAACAGAGTGGAAACAAGGGAGATATGGAGAAAAAACTGAATTTTATGGAGAAAACAGGGGTTCCCCAAAATTTATTTATTTATTTATTTTTTCCAGAAATGGATCGGCAACAGCGGCGCAATGACACGAAAGGGTTAAAAAATGGCTGGATCTGAAACGGCGACTGGATCTGGAATGACTTTCAGAATAGATATGAAACGGCTGGATCTGGAACAGCGACTGGATCTGGAATGACTTTCAGAATATATCTGAAACGGCTGGATCTGGAGCGGAAGGGATCGACAACAGTTCAACTGAAAATAGATATGGACCCCAGGTATGTACGGCTTCCTAACAGTTCAGGTGTTTCACTCGGCCACCAATGCTGTCTAACGGATTGCGTATTGGGGCAGTACCCCTCACTCGATGGCTCAGGTAAAACTGATGATCTCTTTGCCACAAACGACAGCTCTTGGTTTACCTCACGGGTGGGAACTAGTAAATCAGGTAGGGGTTGTTGCCCTTTTTGCTGGCAGGTCCTCTCAATGGGCCAGCTACTTTGGGGTTCCTATGGTACTCCTCATAATGAGTTTTAGGGTTTATACCCAAGTACTTCCCACAGTTAAGCGGATAGGGATTATTCCCAAATCCGAAGCTGCAATAGATGCGAAAAAACAATTTGGCATAAATTTTTCCCAACGAGCCCAAGAAAGTGCTCTGATACCAGATGTGATGTACCTACAATAATTAATTAATGCAAATACACGAGATATCAGAAATAATAGAACTCATAATCACTTTTATATTTCTCATGGGCCACTTCGAGGGGGCAACCTCCTTTGAGCAAGCTCAATAGAATTAACTTCACCGTGCCTTCAATGACCTCAACACACACTTATATACTAAGTCTATGCCCAATACTATGAGTCAAAACCATGGGACATATAATACTACGGGACGACTTACAAAGCATATGTGTCCAATACTATGGGTCAATACTATGGGCTAATATAAACTACGGATCAACAAATACTACGGGACGACTTACAAAGCATATGCATCCAACAACAATATACTAACATAGTAAAGAGAAGGGTTGACATAGGTTCCTAACATGTGTGTTGTGATCAACGGATCAGTTCATTACAACCCTCTTGCATCACCTATTGTGTAGTATATTTACCATAACAATTGTAGGACTTATTGTCTACTATAATGTACCCAATTAAAAATGTAGTTAGATTAAATCCAACTTTCCAATAGAGAGTAAATTGATCACCAAATTTATCCAAACAATGGCTTTATTTTTGTTTATGAGAATATGAATAATATGGTGCAGCCCAAATGTATACTGTCAAACCATTGAGGTGACCAATAATATTTGATATAAAATTGTAATATTCCTGATAAAAAATTAGAGCTACTTACCCCAATCCCTCCCCAAAGAATCATTGGATTCGAAACTAGGAGCATGAGTTCAAATCTGACAACATAGAACACTGGGTTTCCAACTCTTCCCAAATAGATCCTAACTAACTCAAATTTAAACCAAGAAGCTTCTAAGGGATCTAAAAACATATAATATAACCATTAATATGCATTATATAACTGTATGGAATCTATGAACATTGAAACTCAAAACTACACTAGCATTTCTAACTGGGGTGTGCAAGCATAAATGTACAGATTAACCGACCAGTAAAATTATCAGAACTTGGACATACAAAAACCTTTTCATGTGAAATAAAAAGTGTTTCCTACTGGAAAGGACACTCCTGATACAATGGAATAGGTATCAAGACCCATAAACACTCAAAAATTATTGAACCAAAAAAAATAATTTCGACCCGCTTGTTAGGAACCCATGTCAACCCTTCTCTTTACTTTGTTAGTATATTGTTGTTGGACGCATATTCTTTGTAAGTCATCCGTAGTATTTGTTAATCCATATTTTGTATTATTGTTGTTGGACACATATGATTTCTAAGTCGTCCCATAGAATTTTTTTATCCATAGTTTGTACTAGCCCATGGTTTTGACCCATATTATTGGCGCCTAGACTTAGTAAATAAGTTTGTGTTGAGGCCAATGAAGGCACCATGAAGTTATGTGTATTGAGCTTGCTCAAAGGAGGTTTCTCGCTTGAAGTGGACTGTGATCAACAAAAATATTCTGTGATCCAATATATTGTGCATTTTATTAATTAAATGCTGCAGGTTCCTCACATATGGTACCAGAGCACTTTCCTGTGCTCGTTGGGTGAAATTTCTGCCAATTTTTTTTTTCACAACTATTGCAGGTTCGGATCTGGGAATAATCCCTATCCTCTTAACTATGTGAAGTAATTGGGAATAATCTCTAAAATGAATTTTGAGGAGTACCACAGAAACCCCGAAGTAGTTGTCCCATTGACAGGACCTGACAGCGAAAAGGGCAACAACGCTTACCTAATTGACTAGTTCCCACCTATGAGGTAAACCAAGAGTTGTCATTTCAGGCAAAGCAGTTATCAATTTTACCTAAGCCATGGAGTGAGGGGTACTGTCCCAATACATAAGCCGTTATATAGCATTGGTGGCTGAGTGAATCCCATGAACTGTTAGGAAGCCAATCATACATGGTGTCCATATCTATTTTCAGCTGCAAAATTGCAAATTTCCTCTGTCCAGAACTATTGCCAATCACTTCTGCATCGTTGCATATCTATCTATTTCCAATCCCTTCGGCGCCATTGCAAATCCATTCCTGAAAAAAACATATATATATATATATGTTTTTTTTCCATATCTTCCTTGTTTCCACTCTGTTTCCCTTGAAACTTCCCTGAAACCCCTGTAATCCCATTCTGCATATTTCATTCCTGGGGACCCTCTCCCAAATTCCACTTCCCAAAGCTATAAATCTCACATTTGTCTATTTTTAGGGTTTGCCATAACGTCTTCAACTTTCAGCCAATCGCCTTCAAATTTTACCATAGAGTTCCTTTCCTCATTCTGCTTCTTTGTCCCTCTTTGCCAAATTTTCTCATTCTTTCACCCCGCTTCTGAAATCCTCCATTTCTACTTCCCTGTCCATTTGGCAATGTCCAAAACCTAGTCAAACCCAAATTACCCTTTAGTTTTTTTCCCAAATCCAAATTTTCCTTTACTGAAACAGTTTTTGTTTTTGTTTTCCTACCCTCTAAAAAAAAAATCCTGGTTATGGTTGTCACTCGCACAGGAGCAAAAACCATGGAGAAAGCACTTGCAGCCATCCAAGCCAAACTCGAGGATCTGCATGAAACATTTATTTGCCTCCATATTGAGCATTCATCCATGAAAAACAAGCGATAGTCCAAGCCTTCATCAAACAATGGGTTCTCTTCTTCCAGAAATTTCCGTGGTCCAAAGCATGATTTTCCTCGCTTCAATGGTCTTGATCCGACTAGATGGATCTAACATACAGAAAAGTATTTCAGTCTGCATAAACTTTTGATCTCAACAAAGTTCCACTTGCATCCTTTCATTTAGAACAAGAAACTCTTCAATGGTATCGGTGGTACATCAAGGCTCATGAAGAGCCAAAATGGCTAGATTTTTGCCAACTCCTTTTGCAACAATTTGGTCCTAGTGCTTTTGATGACTTCACAGGAGTGCTCACTAAACGTTTCCAAATTAGCATTGTGAGAGAGTATCAAACCAAATTTGAGAAACTAGCCAACCACATCGAAGGATTTCCTGATGACTTATGCTGGAGTTGTTTTATCAGTGGTCTAAAGGATGAAATCCGATCTGAGGTCAAAATGTTATGCCCCAACACAATGATGGAAGCCTTGGGGTTGGCTAAGTTGGCAGAAGACAATATTGCATCCCAATACTGAACCAAACCCACTTTTGTTCTGTTCCAAAATATGGGTTCTCAATGACCTCCCATCCCACCAGCTCCTCGACCAACTCCTATCAAGCATTTGTCTGAAACAGAGATACAAGCATGCAAAGAAAAAGGGCTTTTTTATAATTGTGATGAGAAATTCACTTGGGGACAGAGATGTGTTCAGCAAAATCTCTATCTCTTGGATGTGGATTCTCCACCTGCCTCTGAAATTGGTGAAGAAGCTTCAAATATAATGGATGCTCAGATTGACATTCAGGAGCCACCTATTGATCCTCTGTCTCAGGTTGACCAGCCAGAGATATCTCTTCATGCTTTAGCTAGAATCACCACCCCCTAAACAATGCAGGTCAGAGGTTACTTCAACAAGCTTCCTCTTACAATACTCATTCATTCTGGTAGCACTCCTAATTTCATTAACCCTCAGATTGCCAAACAGGATGATTATTTTATCCATCCTTGCTCCAACTTTGAATTCATGGTTGCCAATGGGGGCACCTTACCTTGAAAAGGGAAGTGTCGTAATGTGCGTATCTCTATGGGATATTATAACCTACGCTCTCACATGTTTTCCTTGACCTTAGACAGATGTGATGTGGTTTTGGGTGCTCAATGGCTACTCACACTTGGCCCCATATTATGGGATTTTGATGAACTTTGGATGTAGTTTCCCCCCAATGGACAAAACCAAACATTGACAGGCTTACAACTAGGGTCTCTTAGCATCATCAGTTCACATTGTTGTTAACACCCAAAAAGTGTTCACTACCTCATCTACCCCATTACATGGCTCATTTGTCCATTTTCCTACCATAGTTCCCTTAAAAACCCTAAAAATCCCACTAAAAATCCTCCAAAAGGCCTAAAATGCCTCCAAAAGGCCACACAACCATCAAAAAAGCCTCAAAAAGGCTAAAAAACCCCTTTTTCCTCAAAAAATATCAAAAATTCCTCTAAAAATAGCAAAATCCCTCTAAAAAGGGAATAAAAAATATAAAATAATGAGGAAAAGGAGGAAAAAACCCTATACAGCTGACCTAAACCATATGGTTCCCAAAACCATGGGCCAGCACTCCACCACCAAAAAACTATAAATAGGTGATGGAGACCCCTTATTCCATATCCACAGTCATAAGCACCCTTACTCTGCCAAAATCTCTCTTGAAACCCTAGCTCACCCTTGAGCCACTTTCACCTTGAGAGCCCCTTTTGGCCCATTCTCACCATTGGATAAAGAGAAGGAGCAAGTTGGAGCTTGGAGCAACCCTCTTGGAGCATTGCAAGAGCTTCACCAACCTCCACATTGGAGGTAAAATTAATACAAAAGCCATTCTTTACATCTTACTTTTTCTATTTTATGCACATGTTTAGAGTAATTTATATTTTTGTTTTAGCATTTTTATTTACATTTACTGAACTACTACTAAGGAGTCCATTCTCCTTAGTAGGTGCTCATTTGTACAAGCTAGGGGTAAAACCCTAGCTACAGTTTTGGCGACTCCGCTAGGTTTGAATTTCTGGTTACGATTTTTAAATATTTTTTCTGTTCGGCTATCCCTTTCGGCCGCCGTATACCGCGTTTTTTCCCCCCACAGTTGCGTTCCGACTGCATCTTTCAGGAGCTTACCTGCGACCCGACCGCGGCTCTCAGACTGTTTCTGGAAACCTGCCAGCCGTTTTCAGTCTGTTAGTTGTGATTCGGCCACGGCTATTAGCCTGTTTGGGACGGTCTGACTGCGGGTATTACCCTCTTTTCTGCGTCCCGCCTATGGCTTTAGGCCAGTTTCCCGCAACCCACTGGCTCCTTTTGGAATTTTTCCTGCATCTCGCCTGCGGCACTCGACCAGTTTTCTACAACCCACCGATGTCTTTCGGTGTTTTTCCCGCATCTTGACTGCAGATTTCAGCCGCTTTGCTGCGTCCGGACTGCGTCTGTCTTCCAAAAACCCGCGTCTTGTCCGTTCATGTTTCCCTCAAACACGCGGTCCGACTGCTCAGTTTCGCCACAGACCCGCAGTCTCATTTCTGCATTTTTTCCAGTTTTGAACCCAACCCCCTTTGCTGCAATATTTTCTGCATCTGCACAGCCATCTGTCCTACCTGCAGCCATCCTTCCCTACAGCCTTTTCAGCAACATAATTTCTATACCCTTTACAGAATCTTTTTAAAAATTTTAGTATTTTAATTCAGAAAATTTTGCATGATAAATTTCAGTATTGTTAATTAGAAAGTTGCCCCCCTTGTGGCACTTTTATTTTGGGTTCATCACCTCATGAGCACACACTCTGTCACATAATTCAAGTGAGCCTTAAAAACTACTTAACTCAACCAATATTCTAACCCCACTTGGGGAACACAAAAGAATCTTTGTAGTTAGGTAGGATCGGGGGGGTAGGCTTCCAATAACACCCCTCGGTTACTTACACTTGAGACATAGCTATTGTCTAATTAGGGAACCAAAATCCCCTAGTACTTTTTGGCACGGTCACAACCAGTTTACCAGAGGGCCTCTCGCCTAGGAGGGTTGAAGTCGCGAGACTGGTTCCGGAGGCTTGAGTGGAATACCGCACTCCATTCAGTAACCGAAGGGCTACCTTTCGCAGTTCTCGGGATATCCCTGTATAGGGATATTGCGGTAAAAGGACCAAACAGCAGATTCACCTTTCTGGACATGTCATGAATGGGGTATCTTAGTTTCCATTCTTCTAGGATTGACTACCCGGTGTCCCTTCCGGTAGGGGGACATCTTAGCCACTTAGCTTTCCTATTCATATTGTCTGACTTGGATTTCATCACCTTGCAGAGGATATGTCTAGTTGAGTCAGAATACTTTTTAGTTAGGTGTTTGCATGCTCCCTTACCTCCTTTTGGTCTAGTGAGTCCACCATTTTTTTTATTTTTAGGAAACCTACTACTTATTGGTATTCTGACCATTTTTTTGGTACTCCACTTAGTGTAGCACAGCTGTTACAGTAGGTGTTTTGAGTTGGTTGTTGGCCTGAGTGACTTGTTTTTGCGCTCTCCTTCTGCACACTCGGTTGCATTAGGATTTTTTGAGCTGTTTTTTCACTCACCACAATCCCCAGTGATTTGACACCATCGGTCACCATTGAGTCCCCGAGACATTCTCGGTGCCTCAGGGGTGAGCCCCCACAGCACGGTTCACTTGACACCACCCGTCATAGACACAGATCATCATCCCTTGATACCACTTATCATCGATCTCGAGCCTTGTCACTCGACTCCACTTGTCAGCGACATAGGACTCCGTCACCCGATATTGATGCCCCCTACTTTACCTCTGATTCTGAAGAAGAGTCTGAAAACCCCATTTATACTGCCCCTACTAGCCCCATCGCTGGCGTGACTTCCACTCCTTTCTTGGTAGGGACCATTGGTGGCCCATCCACCACTACACTAGTTACCACACCCACTGTGGGTATTCCCTCAATTGGGCCCACATCTATCGTTCCCCTCACTGCACCTATTCCCGCAGCTGGAATACCTATCCCCACTCCATCAATGGCTCACACTACCCATGGTGGTGCAGGACCATCCTATACCACATGGGATCCACATCCCAAATCCTACCCCTCCACTTGGGGGCATTGGCCACAACTTGGTCCAACCCACTACTGTGTCACATCCTTCTTCCAGTTTTCCATTCATGGCTAGCCTCAACCTGCCCGACCTAGCTAGATTGACCAATGACCCTATCCGACACGACCCTGCATGGCCTCACATGCCCACCAAGCTCCCCTCTGACATCCCTAAGTTCAAGGGCAAGGCAGGTGATGACCCACAAAACCATATCATGTCCTTCCATCTCTGGTGTTCCTCCAACTCCATAGTGGATGACTCTATTCGCCTCCGTTTGTTACATCGCACCTTCACTGGCTCTGCAGCCAAGTGGTATATCGAGCAACCCCACGGGACCCATGCCACCTTTGCTTCCCTTGCCTCAACCTTCTTACAGTTCTTCCAGGTACCTGTCTGCTATGACGCGGGCGTTGAGATCCTCCTATCTTGCAGACAAAACACAGCTACCCACATCACAGACTACATTCATGAGTGGCGTCGACACTGTAGCTTATGCAAGATCAAATTAGATGACCGTATCTTCCTAGATTGGTTCCTCAAGTCCCTTCTCCCTGTCATTGCTAAGGATGTGGCATCAGAAAGAACCCAGTCTGAAGAAGAGGCCATCCATCCTTAAGGCACAATAGTTTGACCTCATTTACGCCCAGTCGGGTTATCTCTATACCATTATACCTGACGCCGCTTGCGGCGAGTCCTCCCAGCATGATGCATCCGGGGCATTCCATGCTGCAGACGGCATCATCGGCCGTGTTTCTTTGCATCCCCAACCATTTTCCATAGCACGTCCTACCCCTGGCCCCGACCATTCACGGGCTACCTCACAGTCTGGAGCAACCAACTCGTATGCTCCTCTGGCACACCATCACCATTCTCATGGACCCTCGTGTCCACCTAAGTGCTTTGCACATGCACCCCCTGCTTATGCTCCCCCGGCCGCACCTCAACCCTATTGCCACCAGCAGGCTGCACCAGCTCCTACACCTTCTCAGGCCCAACCCGCCTATTACCACCAGTAGGCTATACCAACTCCTGCGCCTTCCCAGGCCCAACCCATTTATTACCCGCCACAGGAAGCCCCTACAACAAATCCACAACCTGCTCTGCAGACATATCAACAACCTCCTCAAGGTGCCGCACCTGCGTAGCCTCCACCTACATATCATCCACCACAGCCTGCTCCCACACCTGCACAACCCCAAAATCCACCTGCTGCCCAAGGGCAAGTGTACGCGTAACAAAATTAGCAGCAAAACCAGAACAACCAGCGCAACCAGGGCCAACAAAACCACAGCAAGGGCCGTAATTGTGGGAATAACCAACCTACAGACCAAGGTGGTCAACTGCCTAATCCCCCAGACAATAATAATGCGGCCCCTGCTAACCAAAACCCTGATCGCCCACCCAAGCAGGCTAAAAACCCCAATTTGTGAACAAACTACCCTTGTTCTATTTGCGGGGTCTATGGCCACTACACACATGCTTGCCCACACTTGGAGCGAGCTCGGCAACTTTGGGTTGATGATGCCCATCGCCAAGGACATGCAGCTCCTCAAGCGCAGCCCAACCCCCCGCAACCTCAGCAGCAACCTTTGGTGCTACAAAACCCCTTACCAACCAAAGGCATAATGAATGCTCAGCCGTTGGCTCCCCCTCGGGTCAACGTGCCACCACAAAAACAACAAATCACATATGCCGCCCCTGATCAACACATGTTTGACTCAGGTACCTACCACTTGTTGATGATGTCATCTGCTTATGTCAACCTCCAGACCCGTCGAAACCAATATGGCTCCACCTCTGAAGCCCCTCCCGTCGATAAAACCACTAACGCTCATCCCACTGATCATGTGTTATGTATCCCTCCACCCCCAATAGATGGCGCTTCCAAAGCACCTTGTTTCCCACTTCACCGTATCAACAATAACCCCAATGCGCGCGCTGCGTCAAACTACAACATTGTAGATGACTTAGCCCAATCTCCCACAACCATGTCTGCGTTAGAAGTCTTGAAGAACTGCCCTTCCTAGGGCAAGACTCTACTCTCAGCCATTGGGGCTATTGATCCAAATGATTCGAATTTGATGGCATTTGATTTGGACCAGTCCGAACCACGCCTGCCTTCCACCTTAGCATTCCAAGTTTCTGTTTCCATTTGGAATCTTGTCATCCATCGATGAAGGTACCTCCACATGCGTTATGTCCACATTCATTTGGCAGAAGTTGGGATCCCCTACCCTTCAGTAGTCCACCACTGCATTACGCGCCTACAATGGTCGTTCGGCTCAGCCCCAAGGTCTCCTAGCCAATGTCCCTGTCCAGTTAGGTGGTAAAACCGTCCTCATCGATATCGAGGTCATCAACGCCCAGCTTGATTACAACCTCTTACTCGGTCGTAGCTACATGTATGCTATGCGGGTGGTAGCTTCCTCTATCTTTCGTACCATGATGTTCCCCCATGACGGACATGTGGTCAAGATCGACCAACTCACTTACTATGATTCAAATGCCCCTGCTGCACCCGAAAATTTTCTCCCCATGGTTGAACAACCTGTTAATGGTGCCGCTACCTCGTTTGTTTCCTCCTTGGGACCTGGAGTTTACTCAGACCCACCAATGACATCCACCTTCCAATCCATTCCTCCCCGTCATCTACTCCCGAAGTGTCTGACTTATGTACCCTGTCCCACGATAACCAAACACCTAACAATCAACCACCCTTGTTGCCTAAACCACCATTGGTACCTAGCCACATTGGTGTTACACCTATCCATACAATCCGCTTCCTAGTCCCTCCATTGGGAGTAGTAAGCGCCCTGGTCATGGCTACCCTTAGCCTCCCTGGGTTAACCTTGGGATTACCCATTTGGTATCTTTCGCCTCCCGTCCCCCCACCGACACCAAGCGTCATCCTCCAACCGGTGCAACCCATGGCTACTACCACTCAGCCACCCCCCGGTGTCTCTACCCCTTCATCCTCCACGAATCCCCCTCCTCCTACCAAACCCACTGGGGGTAGAGGACCCCAACCTTACACTACTGTACCACCTCCCAAGACAGTAAAAAACCCCCCCGTGTTTCGTGCTCCTCCCAAATGCTCGTTGTGCGATGAGTTAGGCCATGCGACTCATCAATGTCCACAATTACCGGCATTACAGGAACACATGCAGATGCTTGTCGATGACCCCAGTATCCCGGTTGTCAAGCTAGATCCCACCCCTAAGCCTCACGACAAATCCCTGTGCACTAACCACCCCTGTGCCATATGCGGTGTTTACGGGCATTACTCACATCACTATCCCGATCTCCCCAATTACAGAGAAGATCTATATGAGATGAACAATCTGGATCTTGAGATGGCACCACCCACCATTCAAGAGATTCACCCCCCGATATCACCCCCATCCAGGGAGGTCAACACCATTTACATGATCTCTTCAACTACCATTCCCGCGTCAACCGATTTGACGGCCCAAACCTTCCATACTGATGAGGAGATTCTTGAGGCACTCACTGCCCCGGAGTATCCCTGGGATGACATGCACCATCATTCGTATTTCCTCCCAGAAGCATCTTCCTCTAGCACCGCTACCCAATTTGCGGTTGAATCAAAAGACTTCCTTCCCACCAAGGTGGACTGGTTTAAGGACCCTATTCCTGCTCCGGATGCCTTTAAGGAAGGTAACATGGCCAATATTTCACCCGTCATCCAAATTGACATCGCCGCACCAGAAGGTACACCTGAACTCATAACTTTAGGAGCCTCCTGCAGTGAGCATGAGATTGAGGAGTACAAAAAACTCTTCCAAGAATTCCATGATGTCTTTGCTTGGTCCTATATCGAAGTGCCCGGTCTTGACCCCGCCATCATAGAGCACCACCTTGACACCTTTGAGTCAAGGGGCATTATAGATTCCCTCGAACCTGGGATAGGGGGCATGATCAATCATTTTGAACCTTCCCCATCACATCTATCTCAGCATGTCAATGAACCCATTGTTCAAACCCACACATATGTGATCCATAATCACAAACCCCATGCACATAGCATGGGGGAAAGTCATTAACCCTGCTCACTTTTTCACACTTGTGACCTCAACCATTTTTGAGGTCACATATCACTTGTAGATTTGATTTGATTTGATATGCCTAGTATTCTTCCCCCACGGGTCATCATTTCTCCCCACCACTGCATCCTTGGCTTGGTGGGCTCACCTTTATTTGCAACCATTTTTAACCTAGTTATTTTCTTTGACCATTCTTGAGTCCTTATGACCTCCGTTTTTCGCACCATTTGCACCGCCGGATTCATATTTCCGCGCTCGTGATGATGCTTGAGACCATTTCTCACTCTCACCAGGACCAATATCAACATTGTGTCCCGACACCTTATTTCCCTGGTTTGCGTGCCACTTCGGATGCTCTCCATTTTTGGTATATTTTATATCATCGGATTCATTTTTTCGATCCGGTGATGATGCTTGAGATCATTTCTCGCTCTCACCCCCTGAGTTTTCATGTATTTTTCCGAAACGCCCCTCGTCACCTCGGTTTGTGTGCCACATCGGTCATTCTCCATTTTTCACACTCTTTATATCGTCGGATTCATTTTTTTTGAGCTCATGATGATGCTTGAGATCATTTCTCGCTCTCACTTGGTACAGTTTCAACATTGTGTCCCGACACCTTGCTGCCTCGGTTTGCGTGCCACATCGGTCGCCATCGAATTGTTCCACATTTTTACATGAGCCATTCACTCTTGTCATACTGCAAATATTTTGGTATTTTTCCACCATTCATTACCCCGCAAGAAGGCCCACCATTGTTCGCCCCCACCCTCGTTATTGGTCATCATAAATGTCCCTCGATTGAGCACTTCCTCCTTTCCTGGCCATTCCTGTTGTTCGGTATAATTTTATCCCTTTTTCGGGCCGGACAAGTCCTTTACGAAAAAGGCAAATAGGGAGTTTATGTTAATCTCTTTTCTGACTCCTAAAACAATGAAAATATCGTTGAGCAATCTTGCTTCATTTCATGCTCGTTAAAGTACCTGAAAGGGCGTCTATCTGGTATAAGTTTAACCCTTTTTCCGGACCTGGTAGACTACTTACGAAAAAGGAATACTCTAGTCACACCGGCTACAAGAGTTCTTCATTGCATCCTTTTATGCTTCTTTGGGCCTTGGAGACTAACACACGAAAAAGAAACCCCCTGCAGTCTTCTTATCGCTTTCAGACTCTCTAAAATTGAAAGCAACCACGAGCATGAACTGTCCTAGGCTCATAAAATCCACACGACAGTACCATTCCATCATTTCAGAGTCTTCTTATCGCTTTCAGACTCCTTAAAATTGAAAGCAATCATGAGCATGAACTGTCCTGGGCTCGTATAAATCCACACGACAGTACCATTTTACACTTACTTCTTCTAGTTCCTTAACCCATGAAGAAGTCCCTCTGTGCCTCCTGGAACTATGATCGATCATCTCGGTAGCACCCCCAATCAGGTCGCCTTTGTTCAGAGTACTCTGCAGTCTCCTGCCATTTTACACAAGTTTGAGTCTCCCTCAGCCCATTCACTATCCTTGATCCATTACAGCTATGATCCCTTTCCCATCAGTCAGTTTCATATGCTTCCCGATCATCCCCGTTATCATACTCTGAACAAAGGATGTTTGAGTCCACCCACTCTACTTGCCCAGTTGTCCCCCCAGTTTGTCAGTCCTACAATCAGTACTATCACATTTCAGTTCTCCACCTCGCACTCCTGTCAAGGAAACATCATTGCCTTGATAGTTGCAGGTCTCCCTCTGTCGACGACAGCCCCTCTATTCCAGAGGATAAACCCAGAGGCCCGTGTGCCTTGGACCCATCACCATTTGTGGTGAGTGCCTACGGAACATTTTGAGAGGAATCATCATTGCCTCTCCGAATGGTTGTTTCTCACATGCTCGACTTCAGCACATTGATCGCATCGTTGAGAATCACGCAGGGTTTATATCCCCTCCATTTTTGTGTTGAAGACCCCGGATTTCCCCCGACTCTAGCACATTGGTGAGTCACTTTGGAACACCCAGTTATATGTTCCCGTGAATGTCCGGGCTGCGTTGGCGATTGTATTCGAAATCCATCCAGTTATATGCTTCCTTGAGTACCCAGTTCAGTCCCAGATCAGTTCCAGTTTAGTGTACCATTGTGAGTATGACCCTTTATCACTCTGATACAGCAACTCATCAGTTCCTTTGGTACCACATTCAGTAGCACTGTTGTCATTCCAGTGCCTCAGTTCTACAATTCAGACATGGTCAGCCCAGCAGTATGTCCCTGATTTCGTGTCCCCTCTGGACTCTTATGACGTACACAGTGGTTCTATATGTATCCTACAGGTCCCCCTTTTTCGGGCCTTACAGTTATTTTTTTGTATCTTGATACGAGCATGGGTATGCCCGCCTCGTCCATTTATTGAGATTCTTCCTCATTCAGTATTTGAGGTCATGTATATTTTAGGTCTCCATATTTTGGACCCCATTGTTATTACTATGTTATATCCTGATACGAGCATGGGTATGCCCGCCTCGTCCATATGATCAGATGATCCCTCATCCATTATTGAGGTTATGTACTTTTAGTTCTTGCAGTTTGTTCGTGATCGTTGTTCCAGGCTTCAGTTTGTTTCTTCTCTTCTCCATACCCCAGAAAAACCATACACGACCTATGATGTCTATTGGCCATACGATGAGCTCCTACCCTCAAACATCAGGGGGAAATCTATTAACACCCAAAAAGTGTTCACTACCTCATCTACCCCATTGCATGGCTCATTTGTCCATTTTCCTACCATATTTCCCTTAAAAACTCTAAAAATCCCACTAAAAAGCCTCCAAAAGGCCTAAAATGCCTCCGAAAGGCCAGAAAACCATCAAAAAACCCTCAAAAAGGCTACAAACCCCCTTTTTCATCCAAAAATATCCAAAATTCCCCTAAAAATAGCAAAATCCCTCTAAAAAGGGAATAAAAAATATAAAATAATGAGGAAAATGAGGAAAAAACCCTATACAGCTGACCTAAACCATATGGTTCCCAAAACCATGGGCCAGCACTCCACCACCAAAAAACTATAAATAGGTGATGGAGACCCCTTATTCCATATCCACAGTCATAAGCACCCTTACTCTGCCAAAATCTCTCTTGAAACCCTAGCTCACCCTTGAGCCACTTTCACCTTGAGAGCCCCTTTTGGCCCATTCCCACCATTGGAGAAAGAGAAGGAGCAAGTTGGAGCTTGGAGCAACCCTCTTAGAGCATTGCATTTGCTTCACCAACCTCCACATTGGAGGTAAAATTAATACAAAAGCCATTCTTTACATCTTACTTTTTCTGTTTTATGCACATGTTTAGAGTAATTTATATTTCTGTTTTAGCATTTTAATTTACATTTACTGAACTGCTACTAAGGAGTCCATTCTCCTTAGTAGGTGCTCATTTGCACAAGCTAGGGGTAAAACCCTAGCTACAATTGTATGGAAAAAATTCTTAAGAAGAATTTACATGGTGTCATCGCTTAGATCCATTCCATTGAGATGAAACCATCAGCGGCCTCCACTACTCCTTTGGATCTACAACAAATTCTGGATCGATATACAGGTGTCTTTGCCAAACTAGTGGGATTGCCACCTTCAAGGCCAAAGGACCATCATATTGAGCTTCTTCCTGGAAGCATTCCTCCCAACATCAGGCCCTATCACATCATATGGAACAACATAAGAGGAGAAACACTGCGATTTTTGTTATAAATTGGAAATTTTCAGAGAGTACATCAATCGCTTCTGTGTAATGTCACCCATTTTGACACTTGTAATATTTTGGGATATAATGTAAATAATGTATGCATATTATGTATGATTCCTAGGTTTGAGCTCAAGGCCAAGGCCTCGCTAGTGAACGCTCAATCTAGAAGAGGCAAGTATTTGATATTATGCTACCCATGTGGTAGTGAACCATGGGAATTGTAAATATGCATTTTAATATAAATTCCCACAACTAGCTATGCAATGCAACAAGAGATGGGGGCATGATATTACAAGGAATTGGGAGGAGGATATTCAAACCCTTGAGCCAATTGAGTCAAGCCAAGTGTCAATGAGAAAACCCATGAACCCTCAACTACCCATGTTGAATTTTGTACCCAATCATTTACTCTCCCAAGAGTTGGTTGAGGTAGTTAATGCCTAGGGGAATGGAGAGGTATGGCTGTCCAAATTTGAGTATGGGAAAGCCACCCTTCGTAGATATTCATGTTTGGATTCTTGGGAAAGTAAAGGGCCACGAAAGTGCCCCCAAGCCATTACTCAACCATCAATCTTTCTCCCTCACAAGTTTACATTTACCTGGGCATTTTTCTCCAGCGTTTTGCTATGTTTTCCTTCATTATCCTAGCTGGGAAGGGCGTTTTTGTGTTGTGTAACAGTGGGGAAGAAAGGGAAATCGATTTGGGGACCATAGAGGCTATTTTGACTCACTGATTGCTTGTATATCTGTGGGAGAAATCATTTTCTTCCCTATGGTCGATTTTCCTTCTCACAAATCCGTTTTTGGTGTGCCTACGTTTTGGGAAAAATCCTTGTCCATCTAGCCCATACCTGAGGTTTGGGTCCAAGAGAGTGTTGGGGTTGAGATGGGTATCCATTGCTTTGGCCATGCAGGGTTTGAGAGTCCCAAGTTCCCTGTAGATATCATGCCCAGCTCGGGGGTGGTCTCTGAGTGCTGAAATAATACAGGTTGGGCAGAGACCTACGGTTGGGAGGAACGTTGCAGCGACATAGCTAGTTGTTTGGGAAAATTGCACAACAAAGATAAGTGTTTTCTATCTATGTGTTTTCCCTCTGCAAATGAATAATTTCATGACTATTATCGATGTGATTGAATGCATATGAAAAAGTGTGTGGATGAGTTTATTTCCGATGTGCATGTTTGCTTGTTTTCCATCTGCACACATCAATTTTATGGTTGTGAATCTAATGAATATGGCCGAGTTTATGAAAAGCCCCATAGAATGGAATCAGGTTCCCTTAATTGCATTGGGTTCAAGGGTGGGGGACATTACATTTGGTATCAGAGCTGTTGGTTGCAGCATTGGGCCTTCATGGGCTGCCTATCACAGTGGCAGAGGTAAGTATTCCTCCTACTCAAACTGATCCTTAAGAAAATTTCAGATTTTCAAAATTCTTCTAAGTGTTTTTGGAAATTTTTCTAAGTTTGTATCGGAAGGAACTTGCGAGATTTTTGCCAAAGTTGGTGGAAGAACTTGGCAAGTTCCTCTGCAATGAACCGGCAGAGAATCAATAAGTTCACCGAAAAAGAAGAAAAAAATTCCGGCGGAAAGTTATGAGTTTTGGTCCACAGCGACGGAAGAACTCAGCATGTTCGTCAGCAATGGCTGTGAAACTCAGTGAGTTCGTCCGCAACGGTGGAAAAACTTAGCAATTTCATCCGCAATAAAGGAAAAAGTTGGTGAGTTTCCACCGCAGTGACGGAAGGAAAAGCTAAGTTTTCGACTGGAAGAACTTGGCAAGTTTTTCCGTAATGGCGGAAGAGATGGGCGAGTTGCTCTGCAACGGCAGAAGAGATGGGCGAGTTGCTCTGCAATGGCAAAAGGAAAAGCTGAGTTTTCGATGGGAAGAACTCAGCAAGTTTGTCCACAAAGGGGCAAAAGAGAATGACGAAGTCCGCTGAAACAGAGAAAATACAGTAGTTTTTCAGTGAAATTTTGAGGTGCCCAAAAGAGAAAAATCTCTTTGAACTCATGAGCCTGATTGCGCGAAATTGAAGAATTTATAAAAATTAAAAAAAAAAAAAACGAGGTCGTTGCCCTCGACCCACCCTGCTATGGCGAACAACAAGGGGGCAAGCCCCCTTCACCCTCGTCGTCCCCTTGAGATGTCGTCAATGATGAGAAAGATTCTATGGGATTTGAGTAAGACAATGCTGATAAAGAGAAAAGCTTCTCACCTTAACTATTTTTGTTATAGCATAGGAATTGCATGCTTGCAAAGTAGAAACTAAGAATGTTTTACATTTGTATTAAATTGCTACTTGGTGAGAAATGACAGCTAATGATTCCTTGCATGCTTGGTAGGGAAAGCTAAGAAAAGGATCACCTATGATGTAGAGGAGGAACTCCATGTCTTAATGAGGAAATTGGAAAGGGAGAATTCCTTAACTCTTATCTTACTATTGTTTTTTTATTTTACAAGTTTTATATGCATAAAATATATGGCATAGGAACGCTGAAAATGCAAAGGATCATATAGATGAAGTAAACGTGCACTATTTGGCACATTAATAGATATTGCATAGTGCATAAAAAGGTGTTTATGCATGAGCATGATGCTGCATATGGGTAAGAAGGTGGTAAAGTGAATATGTACTAGCTGGAATACTAACAAACATTGCATAGTGCATGTGACAATGTTTGTACATATATATGATACTGCCTATTGGAAAAATAGTGAGGTTTTACATATGCAATGAACCACTTAAGATCATTATGGTGGTTGCTAATAATTAGTTGTGTTAGCATTGGTTGTAGGACCAAAGACAACTGAATCATGACTAAGGAAGTGGATGATGTTGTTGCATATGACCAACAACCTTATGAAGAAAGGATGGTGCAACAAATCTATGAGCATGAGGTTGGAAAAAGGAATGTGAAGCCTTTGTAAGAGGCCAACTGATCAGGTAACATCAAGCAATGTTAAAGACAACCATAGAGGTAATAGTTATTGGTGCTTAATTGCGTAAATGTTGAAAGAGGATTGGGTAAGATCCCTTCAACTATGTTTAAACTATGCCTAAATATGAATGTTAATCTACCGAGTATGATGAGGTGTGGGTAAGTGAGGGAAAGGATCCTTACACCCTATAATAGCTTAGAAACCTCAATGCATTCATATGAAATTATAGTATGCCATTGTGTATGATGGATTATAATTTTAAATAACCAAAGAAAGTAAAGACATATAGTCATGTTGTGGTAGTACATGCCATATGAATGGTTAGGCCATAATATGCTAGAATGCATAGTATTCGCAGATTGATGCAAAGTTGTATTGAGAGATTATGCATTGAGTGAATGCACATTAAAATATTATGTAAATGTTGTGAATGTGCATGCATATGTGTAAGTGCACATGTTGAGATGCATTGCGAGAATGCATAGTTGTGATATGTATAGGTTTCAATGCATAGACGAAATGGTGAACCATTGTTAATATTGAGAGAATTTCATGAGTTGCTATGAATGCAAGTGAAAGATTGCATGAAGAAGGTAGACATCATGATGGGCTACCAGACCGCTCTATGGAAGGACAAAGATTGCATGGAATGTGAAGTAATGAGTACTTACAATTTATTTAAATTGCACGGATAGTGTACCCATGTCTTGCAATTTTATTGATGATAACAATGCATATATACATATATACATATATTTCATTGCACCTCAAATGCTAATAGCTGAAGGTCTTTGAATTATTGAGTGTTATAATTCTGAGATCACTTCAGTGACTATTGTAGCAATGAAAGGATTATATGCATAGATACTCACAACATGTTTGGCTGATTGAAGTTTCAGATTTTAGGTAGATTGTTTTGGGCATGGAAAATGTGGGTAAGTCCATGATGAAGATTGGAATCTACCATGAGAAAGAGCTAGACGATATGAGAACAAAATTGCGAATTCATACTTGAATTTAATTATTAATGCCATTAAATGATTGTTGTTAAATGCTGCTGACTGTTTGGCTATTTGATAAATGTGCCACGAAGACACATTGCAGGAAGACCATGTGTGATGACCTACAGAATCCAAATTCCATGGGAAGGACCCCATGCTTTGGAAATGGGTTTCAGGTGAAACACCATTTCATATTTTAAGAATGACATCTTAGCTGAGCTGTATATTGGAAAACATGAGAATGAGATGGTAAAACTATGCTAAGAAGGCATGTATGGATTATGGAACATGGAAAGATTGGGGTGGCAAACTGTTGTGGGGAAAATGCACCTATAGTTCAGGGGAGAAACTACCAACTTACGGTGATAAAGATAGACTTACAAGCATTCTGCAAGTACAACAAATAAATGAAGAGATTAGGGTTTAGAGATGTAGGAACCTCATCCAGAAGGTTGATCCTAGCTTTGCTTCCCTCGCTCTTCAATGCTTATCCAGTGTCGCAATGCCCAGACCTGCAAAACAACTTGATACCTTTCTCAAATACATTTGACTACATATATAATACTGATATTCATAATAGAAAGAGACATCAGACTATAATCGAATTGTAATCAAATATAAGACACATCAATAGGTCATATTTGGAAAGAGAAGAACGTCTGATCTTTATTAATGAATGAAAGCAAGTACATAAAGTTATACCTTCTTTCAAGCTTGGCACTTCACGAAACCTAGATTCAAGGTCTCCTGCTTCCGTTCTCCAAGGATCCCAGCCTCTAAGCAATTGTACTAGGGTTTACCAAAACTGAAGCACAAGAGAGGGGGATGAGGGTCTCCATTCCTCCAGCATAACTTTGCAATTAGGCTTGCTCCTTTCACATGGCCCTTCTACCCTCCTTATATAATCAATGAGGAAGAGGAAAAGAAGTTATAACCACTCAAGAGGTTTCCCAACCAACTTAACTTACTCGAATTTCGAGATTTTGACCAAAACAAGAGTGTACCCTACTCTACAGTATACAAAGTCGCGTACATATGGCAATGGGCGCTACTTTAAATGAGACAAAGTCGCGTACACACGCTACTATTATAACAGTAGAGTCGCGCTCATAGTGAAAAATGGCCAAAAACAGGCTTTTCTGCTCATTTTCAGGAGATAGTTTGGTCTGGACAAATGTTCCTAAGGGTCATATACATCAAATGGGTCAAGAATGAGGTAATTTCAACCATTTTTAGTGTCCCAAATTACTCCTCCATCCACAATTGTCCTGTTGTGTGACTGAACTTGATCTCAAGAAGTGTCGTCATGCGACCAAGGGAAACAAGTGTCGTCACGGACGGAGAGGTGTCATTTCAAGCTATAACAGATGCCCCCTAATGTATGAGGTCAGAGGGAGTATGGGAAACGATGGCCGAAATACATTATAAAAAAATAAAAAAGAGTTGAATCGTGGAGGAACGGAGAAACCAAGAATCATAGGCTCAAATGAAGTACCTGAAAGCAAAGGCAAAGTCAGACAAACTTATCCATGGGGTAACTGTCCATGTTCAAATGGTGGAACATGATCTCCAAGAGGATACAATAATGATCCAAAATACTGAGGCATATATCATGGCCACTAAAATACAAGCGTGGATCCATGAGGAACATAAGTCGAAACATAGCCACATAAATACAAGGTGGATCTATGTCAAAACCGGAGAACATAGCCATAGAGAACAAGCTGGATCTATGTCTCATCAAGAGCCAAAAGGAGTGGGGCTCAGTCTTGCGCAACTTGGGCGATAACATAAATGAGGTGATGCTATCGAGGATCCCAAGGTCTTCATCCAAAAACAACCCAAGGTACAAACCTATCCATGCGAATAAATGAGCTGTTGTCGAACATGGGAGGTATCGTTTGATTACCGGTCATTGATGTATACCGTTAACAAACGCGAGGGTGTCCACCAATAATGAAAATGGAACCCAAGGTACCTAGTACATTCAAGCAAGTGCGAATAGATGGTCTTGCCGTCGAACACTTGAAGAATCCATCGGATAGGAGACATTGATGTATTCCCATCTATCCAATAGCGAGGGAAATTGCCACTAATGACTGCAATCCCCAAGGTACTAACCGAAACTCTAAACTTCATTCCCAGAGCACAATGAGTTGAAGTCGATGGGAAGAAGTTCGTTGGAAGGGAGGCCTTAATGCATCCTCCATCATCCAACATGAGGGACACTCAAAAGGTATGAGCTTATTTGGAGTAGGACGGAACACAGGATGAAACATACTGACACCAAGGAATGGCCGACACATGAGGTCAAGGCAACTGCAGAATGGCCGACACAGGTTGTATCCTTGAACAGTGAGCACGACACAAGAGTGACTTAGGCAGCTTTGAACACAAAGAGACCACGAGACATATCTGCAATGTAGGAGACATTAACAGATTCTCCAAATGATTGGAAGACTAACCAAACGGAGGAGTAGGAACTCTGAGATCAAGTTTACCCTAAGGTCAATACTAGACCCAACTTGTTTGATAGACTCAAAACAGGTGCTTTGTTCAAGGAGATCGTTGACTTGCTGCCATCATATTGAAAGATATTTTGACATTCTTCCCTTCCCTTTCCTTTTTCATTTTTTAACGAGCTTGACAAAGAACTAAAGCATGCTCTACGGTATTTTCATATTTAAGGAGTCTGAAAAACCTAGAAGAAAACTCCATACACCTATCCGTGGATTTTATATCGAGCCCGGATTGGTCTGTGCTCGGCGGTGTTTTCTTGCTTATAGAGTTGAAAAACTTAAACAGTCCTCTATACACTTATCCGTGGATTTTATATCGAGCCCGGATTGGTATGTGCTCGCTTGGTGTTTTCACATTTCGAGAGTCTGAAAACCCTAAAGACGACTCCAAAGGTCCTTTTTCGTAAAGTTAGTCTCCTTCCCTGAAAAAGTGTAAAATGATGGAAGAAGAACTCTTCTAGCGCATACAAGAGTATACCTAGAGTATACCTTTTCCGTAAATTATCCACCAAGGCCCGGAAAAGGGGTAATTCTATACCTAAGTGGATGTCGGTTCAGTTATTTTAACGAGCCCGAAAAGACAACTATGCTCTGTTAACACCTAAAAAGTGCTCACTAGCTCATTCCCTTACTCACATGACCCATTTGTCCACTTTTCCACCATCTGAGCCTCTGAAACCAACAAAAGGTCACCAAAAGACCTTAGTACACCCCTTTTTCCATTAAAAAAGATTATTTTTCCCAAAAAAGCATAAAAAACCCTCAAAAAGGGTCCAAATTCCCAAAAATATTAAAAAGGGAATTAAAATATTATTTTTATTCAAAAAAGGAAAAAGGAGGGAAAAGTACCTAAACCATGTTGGTCAATACCATTTGGTTTCCACAAAACCACAAATGGTATCTCCCACCACCAAAACCTATAAAAAGGTGGTAGGGGCTCCTCATTTCCCATCCTTCCATTATCTCATCCTTATGCTGCTGAAATCTCCCCTGAGCACTTTTAGCCATTGAAGCAACCTTGGAAAAAGAGACCTATTGGAGTTTGGAGCTACTCATCTTGGGAGTTGCTCAACATCAACCTTCACCATTGAAGGTAATATCGCAAGCACTTGCTTTCCCCCCACTTTTCAATACAAAAATTATTTCTTATGTTTCTTGTTCTTGATTTTTGAAATATTTAAATTATTTGCTTAGATTCTTGCTTAGATCCATGAAAAGTATTGTTTATTTAGTTTATTGTTTTTATTTCTATTGAAACTGCTACTACTAGTTAGTAGGTGCCCATAGCACTAAGCTTGGTTGCAAAACCGAGCCAACAGTTTTTGGCGACTCCGCTTTGGTTTGAACTTTAGATCTCTAGTTTTGCCTTTAATCTTAGTTTTTTATGAGTTTTTAACCTTTAGATCCATAGATCTGCCATCTTAGACAGCAGATCCATTGCTGCTCTGAGTTTTGGCCCCATAAACAGCCCGAAATTTTCAATTTTCGGGTTTGTTTCTCGGTTTCCGTGCACGGCTTCCGCCTCGCGGCTTTTTTCCAGACAGTCGCGCGGTCCATCGCGACTTTTCTGCCTTTTTCCGCGCGGTCCATCGCGGATTTTTTCCAGACAGTCGCGCGGTCCATCGCGACTTTTCTGCATTTTTCTGCGCGGTCCATCGCGGCTTCGCGCCCTGTTTCCGCGCGGTCCATCGCGACTGTGCGCCAGAAATCCGCGCGGTCCATCGCGACTTTTGGCCCAAAACCCGCGCGGTCCATCGCGACTTTTGGCCCAAAACCCGCGCGGTCCATGTGAATTTTTGGCCGCGCAGCTCAATTTTCAAACGACCATATCTCCCTCTCCCGAACTCCGTTTGAAACGATTGTTTTTTTCAAATTGGGTGTTTTCGATCAAGGAATCCAAATATGCTATTAGATTTAAGAAATTTTCCATAAAAATTTATCTAATATTGTATTTTAGTGTTATTTATCACTTCAGTTCACCCATTTTGGCTCATATTTTACAGTACTAAGATTCCAACATTGTTTACATCCATAGGAACATTTTACTATTTAGAATGCATATCTACAAATCTTTTTAAAAATTTTCAAGAAAGTGAAAGAAAGACTTATTTTGCATTTTTATCTAGGTTAAAAAAATTTCATGTTTACTTCTTTAGAATCTTGCCCTTAGCAATTTCCTTGAACAAAGAAATCCATTTATTTCTTTTAGAAGTCTATTACTTGCTTTCATAAATCCAAGAAATCCATTATTTTTTGAGTTATTTTTTGAAAAGCATTTAAATTCCTTTTAGTGAAAAGTCATAAATATTTGCTTTTTATTTTCGAAAAATCCTTTATTTTTTGAAAATTTCCTATAAAGCATTTAATTCTTTTCAAGTTCAGTTTACAACACCTCACGTGCACTCACACGATCACTTAATTGAACTAAGCCTTAAAACGTACCTTAATTTGAACACACTTTTAACCCCACTTGGGGAACACTAAAAGAATTCTTGTAGCTAGGTAGTATTGGGGGGATAGGTGTTCCAATAACACCCCTCAGTTCATACATCTGAGACATAGAAGTTGTCCAATTAGGGAGCTAAAATCTCTTAGTACTTTTTGGCGCGGTCACAACCGGTTTGTGGGAAGGCCTCTCCCTTAGGAGGGTTGAACTCGCGAGGATGGTTCCGGAAGCCTGAGTGGGATACCGAAACCCATTCAGTAACCGAAGGGCTACCATTCGCAGTTCTCGGGATATCCCTGTATTGGGATATTGCGATCAAAGGACCAAACGGCAGATTTACCTTTTCTCGACGCGTCATGAACGGAGTATCCTAGTAGCCTGTCTTTTTAGGATTGATTACCCGGTGTCCCTCCCGGTAGGGGGATATCTAGCCGTTGTCTCAACATTCATATTGTCTGACTTGGATTTCATCACCTTGCAGAGGATATCGTCTGTTTGAGTCACAATACTTTTAGATTAGGTGTTTGCATGATCTTTACCACCTTTTGAGTCTAGTTACACCTATTTTTTCTAGGAGCCGCTTGCATGTTGGTATTCTGACCAGTTGTTGCATTCCTCCACTTATTGTAGCACAGCTGCTAGAATAAGTGCATTTTTTGAGGATTGATTTTTTGGCCTGTGAGCCTTCTTTTTTCACTCCCCTTCTTGCACCCTTGGTTGCATTAGGGTTTTGAGTCTCTTACATATATATCGCCACCTGATACTTAAAACAATTTTTTACATAAAAAAAAACATATTCTCACCATTGAGAATTCTAGACGTTCTCGTCGTCTACAGGGCGAACTCCCAGAGTTTAGTCCACTTGGCTCTCCACGTCACGGACGCAGAGCACTATCCCTTGATTCGACACATCGTCAATCAATTAGACGGTCATCCGATTCTGACATACCCCACTTCACCTTTGATTTGGAGGTAGAATCCGAAAACCCCACCGAGTTACCACCAACCACAGTTATGTCTGGAACACCAGATGATCCACAATTTACATTAACCATAGGTCAGACATCCGCAAACCCTTCTGCGGTAGTACCATCCATGGCAACAGCCACCCCCTTGGGAATGCCCAATATGGGTACCACTCCACATTCAGGAATGCCTAGCACAGGACCACCACCTGTCATGGGCATACCCAACATGGGGGTCATACCCCCTTCGGGTTCCACAAACCCTATCCCAGGAATCCCTAGTGCGATTCCTAACCCAAGTGTAACTCCTATTGCACTCGGGAGTGCTATCCCAGGAATCCCTAGTGCGATTCCTAACCCAAGTGCAACTCATGTTGCACTTGGCAGTGCTATACCAGGAATCCCTAGTGCGATTCCTAACCCAAGTATAACCCAAGTTGCACTTGGGAGCGCTAACCCATATCAGGCCACACCTTTTGGAGGGCACATACCCTCCATACCTAGCATACCTATAGGCACTACTGGACCCCTACACCATACCACCATGGCTAGGCAAGTGCCGGTTCCGGTCACCACATCCGCTAGTCTACCATACATGGCAAGTCTCAACCTGCCAGATTTAGCTAGGCTCACAAATGACCCCATCAGGCATGATCCTGCTTGGCCCCATATGCCCACTAAGCTTCCCTCTGACATCCCTAAGTTCGAGGGTAAGGCTGGAGAAGACCCCCAAAATCACATCATGTCCTTCCATTTATGGTGTTCCTCAAACTCCATAGTGGATGACTCAATCCGCCTACGGCTTTTACAACGCACCTTCACTGGCTCCGCAGCCAAATGGTATATCGAGCAACCCCATGGGACGCATTCCACATTTACCTCCCTTGCCTCGACCTTTCTACAATTCTTCCAGCTACCTGTCCGCTACGATGCGGGCGTCGAGATCCTACTGTCTTGCAGACAGAACACGGCCACGCATATCACTGACCATATTCATGATTGGCGTCGGCGCCGAAGCCTATGCAAGATCAAATTGGACGACCGAATCTTTTTAGACTGGTTCCTTAAATCCCTCCTTCCTCTCATTGCGAAGGATGTAGCATCCGAAAGACCCCAGTCTGAGGAAGAGGCCATCCTCAAGGCCCAACAGTTTGATCTCATCTACGCCCAATCGGGTTACTTATACACGATCATACCGGACGCCCCACGAGGTGACTCTGCACGCGGTGACACACCGGGGGCATCACATGCCGCTGATGGCATTATTGGCCAAATTACACCGCAAGCAAAACCTTTCAGTATGGTGAGCACCATGCCCGCCCCAGACCTTTCTAGGGCTACATCTAGTTCCGGAGCGACGACTTCCTATGCTCCAACAAACCAGACCCATCACGTTCATGGACCATCTTGTCCACAACATTGTTATGGCCAAGCGCCATCAGCATATGTACCTCCTACATACTATGCTCAACCTACGGTACAGACCCCCATGCAGTTCCCACAACAGCCCATGCATTACCCACAACCGGTTGCACCAGCTAACCTCACACCTCCACCAGCTCAGGGGTACCAACAACCCCAACAGGCAACTGGACCACCTCCACCTCCACCTACATACTATCTACCGCAACCTGCTCCCACACCTGCGGCTCCCCAAAATCCCCCCAATGCTCAAGGGCACGTGTACGCACAACAACATCAGCCCCAATACCAAAACAACCAGCGCAACCAAGGTGCGCAACAGAACCGTGGTAGAGGTCATAACCATGGTAATAACCAACAACATCAGCAAGGTCCTCCACCTCCCAATCCTCCGCAAAATAACAATGCTGCTCCTCCCAACCGCAATCCGGATCGGAATCCTAAGCAGCCTAGAAATAATAACCTCAGAACAAACCACCCTTGTTCTATTTGCGGGGTCTATGGTCATTACACGCATTCTTGCCCACATTTGGAGCGAGCTCGGCAACTCTGGACCAACGATTCCCATCGTCAAGGGCAAGCGGTTCCTCAGCCACCACCCAACCCTCCACCACCTCAACATCAACCTTTGGTGCTGCAAAACCGCTTTCCAAACCAGGGTGTAGTGAACACTCAGCCGTTAGCCCCCCCTCAGGGAAACGTGCCACCACAGCAGATCACTTATGCAGCCCCTGATCAACCCATGTTCGATTCAGGTACTCACCATTTGTTGATGATGTCGACTGCCGATGCTAACCTCCAAACTCGTTGGAACCAATATGGCTCCACCTCTGAAGCCCCTCCCGCCGACAAGAACACTAACGTTAATCCCACAGATCAAACGTTACGTATACCTCCGGCTTCACTTGATGGCGCTTCCAAAGCACCTCGCTTCCCACTTTGTCGCATCAACAGTAATCCCAATGCTCGCGCTGCGTCAAATTACAACATCCTAGATGACTTAGCCCAGTCTCCTGCAGCCATGTCTGCTTTAGAAGTTTTGCAAAACTGTCCTTCGCAGCGCAAAACTTTGCTCTCTGCCATTGGCGCCATTGACCCCAATGATTCACAGTTGATCGCATTCGATTCAGACCAGTCTGAACCCCGCCTGCCTTCCTCTTTAGCATTCCAAGTTTCCGTTTCTGTTCGGAATCTTGTCATCCATCGGTGCATTATCGATGAAGGGGCCTCCACATGCGTCATGTCCACATTTGTTTGGCAGAAGTTGGGATCCCCTACTCTCCAGCAGTCCACCACTGCATTACGAGCTTATGACGGCCGTTCGGCTCAACCCCTAGGTCTGTTAGCCAATGTCCCTGTCCAGCTGGCGGGTAAAACCGTGCTCATTGACATTGAGGTCATCAATGCCCCACTAGACTATAACCTTTTACTTGGTGGCAACTACATGTACGCCATGAAAGCGGTTGCCTCATCCGTTTTTCGTACCATGATGTTCCCCCATGAGGGACGCGTGGTCAAGGTCGACCAGCTCACCTATTACGATCCCAAGGCCCCTACCACACCTGAAAATGGTCTCACCATGGTTGAACAACCTGTTTGTGGTGCAACTACCTCATTCATTTCCTCAGTAGGACCCAGACTTTACTCCGAGGCGTCGATAACCTCTACATTCCAGGCCATTCCACCACCGTCACCGGAGACCCAGGTCGCTAACCTCTGCACTCTTTCACAAACACCCGGTAATCAACCCTCCTTGTTACCCAAACCACCATTGGTCCCTAGTCACATCGGTGTTACACCTATCCACACAATCCCCTTTCTATTTCCTCCTTCGGGTGTAGTAAGCGCCCCGTTTATGGCTACCCTTAGTCTCCCCGGGTTAACATTAGGATTACCCGTGTGGTATATTACGCCTCCCGTTCCTCCACCGACACCAAATGTCATCCTACAACCGGTGCAACCCATTGTTACTTCTACCCAACCACCTCCCGGTATCAATACTCCTTCGTCGTCGACGAATCCCCCTCCATTCGTCAGGCCCACTGGGGGCAGAGGCCCACAACCATACACTGCGGTTCCCCCACCCAAGGCAGTTAAACCTCCCCCCATATTTCGTGCTCCTCCAAAATGCTCGCTGTGTGATGAGTTAGGCCATCCAACCCATCAGTGCCCACAGTTACCTGCATTGCAGGAACACATGCAAATGTTGGACGACGACCCCAACATCCCGAGGGTCAAACTAGATCCAAACCCTATGCCTCGTGATAAATCACTGCGTACCAACCACCCATGTGCGATATGCGGTATTTATGGCCACTACTCGCATAACTGTCCTGACATCCCAGACTACAGAGCAGCTCTCTACGAGATGAACAATTTGGACCTAGAGACGGCACCCTCTACTATCGAGGAGATCTACCCTCCCGCATCATCCTCATCCGGAGAGATTAACACCATCTATATGATCTCTTCGACTACCACTACCTCATCACTCGATTTGACCACTCAAAGGTCCGGCAATGATGAAGAGGTTCTCGAGACTCCTACTACCTTTGATTATCCCGGGGAAGACATGCACCATCGTCCATACTTCCTCCTGGAAGAGACTTCATCCACCACCGCTACCCAATCCGCGGTTGAGTCCAAGGATTTCCTTCCTACTAAAATCGACTGGTTAACGGATCCCATGGCCGATATTTCTCCCGTCATCCACATTGACATCTCTGACCCACTTGGTGCCCTTCATACCATCACATTAGGAACCTCCCACAGTGAGCATGAGATCGGAGAATACCAACAACTGTTCCAAGAATTCACTGATGTCTTTACTTCGTCAGATACCGAAATGCCTGGCCTTGACCCCGCCATTTATATGATCTCCACTGGATACCCCTCTGTCCGGTCGGCCCCTTCCATTGATCCCTTTGACACACAGGTTGAACCCTTTCAAATCAACCAGGAAACCACATGTCCACAACATGGGGGCATGCCCAAAACCTTGCCTACTCATCATCACCGTGATCCTCGTCGGAGATACTGGGGGCATCCACCCCACAAAGGGAATCCCCCATCATCATATCATCACTTCAGTATGCCACCACGACCCACAGCCTCATGGTATAACACCCCGCCAGCAGTTGCTCAATGCCCTATTGATCTCTCTATGAGACAACATCTGCACCACATTGACACCTCTGAGTTAGGGGGCATAATAGATTACCTCGACCCCGGGATAGGGGGCATGATCAATCATTTTGAACCTTCCCCATCATCTCTATCTCAACACCTCAATGAGCCCATCATTCAAACCAACACATATGTGATCCACAATCACAAACCCCATGCACATAGCATGGGGGCAGGTCATTAACCCTGCTCACTTTTTCATATTCGTGATCTCAACCATTTTTGAGGTCATGTGTCACTTGTATATTTCAGTTGATTTGATACACCTAGTATTTTTTCCCCCACGGGTCATCATTTCTCCCCACCACTGCATCCTTCGCTTGGTGGGATCACCTTTATTTGTAGCCATTTTTTAACCTAGTTCTTTCCTTTAACCATTCCGGAGTCCTTATGACCTCCGTTTTTCGCACCATTTGCACTGCCGGATTCAGTTTTCCGCGCTCGTGATGATGCTTGAGATCATTTCTCGCTCTCACCTTGAGATTTTCTGGGCGTTTTTTCTACGCCCCCTCGTCACCTCGGTTTGCGTGCCACATCGGCCGTTCCCCGTTTTAGACATGCCTTATATAGCCGGATTCAGTTTTCCGCGCTCGTGATGATGCTTGAGATCATTTCTCGCTCTCACCTTTAGATTTTCTGGGCATTTTTTCCACGCCCCCTCGTCACCTCGGTTTGCGTGCCACATCGGCCGTTCTCCGTTTTCGATGTGTCTTATATCGCCGGATTCAGTTTTCCGCGCTCGTAATGATGCTTGAGATCATTTCTCGCTCTCACCTTGAGATTTTCTGGGCATTTTTTTCCACGCCCCCTCGTCACCCCGGTTTGCGTGCCACATCGGCCGTTCTCCGTTTTAGACGTGCCTTATATAGCCGGATTCAGTTTTCCGCGCTCGTGATGATGCTTGAGATCATTTCTCGCTCTCACCTTTATATTTTTCGGGCATTTTTTCCACACCCCCTCATCACCTCGGTTTGCGTGCCACATCGGCCGTTCTCCGTTTTCGACAATCCTTATGTCACCGGATCCAGTTTTCCGCGCTCATGACGATGCTTGAGACCTTTCCTCGCCCTCATCAATCCATTTTTGTTCGGTATAATTTTATCCCTTTTTCGGGCCGAGCAACCCCTCTTTACGAAAAAAGGCACTTAGGGAGTTTCTGTTAAGCTCTTTTCTGACTCCTAAAACAATGAAAAGATCGCCCTGCAATCTTGCTTCCTTTCATGCTCGCTAAACGTATCTGAAAGGGCGTCTACCTGGTATAAGTTTACCCCTTTTCAGGACCTTGTAGACTAATTACGAAAAAGGTATACTCTAGTCACATCGGCTAGAAGAGTTCTCCATCCGCATCATTTTATGCTTTTTCGGGCCTTGGAGACTAAACTTACGAAAAAGAAACACCAACAGAGTCCACTTACCGCTTTCAGACTCTCTAAACATGAAAGCAACCATGAGCATGAGCCGTCCTGGGCTCGCAAAATCCACAGGACCGTACCATTTTAGAGCACACTTTTATCCCTTCTTGGAGCTCATTAAAACTACGAAGAAGGAATCAATGGTGCCTCTTGGCGCCACAACAGATCATGTCTACTCACATAGCAGCTTCCACATTTTGGTCGCCTTTGTTCAGAGTATTCTGCAGTATGTCACCTCGCTAACTCCTCGATGACACCTATGAGCTCGTCCTCCCCCCCCCCCAGAGTTAATATATACCATTCAGTAAAAGCGATGATCCCCACACCTACAAGTCAGTTCCCTATGCTGCCAGGTCAACCATGTCATCATGCTCTGAACAAAGGAAGTTTGAGTCTACCCTTTTTTTTTGACCCAGTTATTTCCCTTCCCCACAAGTATGTCAGTCCTACCATTAGTACTACATCACTTCAGTTCTACACCTCGTACTCCTATCAAGGAAACATCATTGCCTTGTTAGTTGCTGGTCTCCCTCTGTCGACGACAACCACATTGATTCCAGAGGATAGACCTAGAGGTCCCTGTGTCTTGGACTCATTACCATTTATGATGAGTGCCTACGAATCATTTCGAGAGGAATCCTCAGTGCCTCTCCGAATGGTTGTTTCTCACATGCTCGACTTCAACTCCTTGATCGCATCGTTGAGACTCGCACAGGGTATTGGTCCGTTCAGTTATTAGTCGAAGACCCCGGATACCACCTGACTCCTCCCCAGTTGAGAGTCTACCTATGGATACAACCAGTTACATTTTTTCTATAGATATCCGGGTTGCGTATGGCGACAATACCCCAGATGGCTCACAGTCATTGAGTACATACAGATGTTGGACACCTTCAGTTTCAGCAGTTCAACAGTTATTCCAGTGTATCAGTTATTGAGATCAGCCATGATCATGAGTATATCCCACCATAATGTCCCCTCTGGACCATTATGATGTACCAGTATATTCCTTTACGTATTAGATCCCCCTTCTCGGGACTAATTGTTTTGTATATGTCTTGATACGAGCATGGGAATGCCCGCCTCGTCCTATATCAGAGATTATACCTCACTCATATTGAGGCCATGTAATATTTTTTGTTTTTGCAGCTTCCAAGGGCCGTGGCTCCAGTCTCCAACCGGTCTCTTCTCTCCCCTAAACCCCAGAAAAAAAGACAAAAGAACTATGATGTCTATCGGCCATACGATGAGCTCCTGCCCTCACACATCAGGGGGCAATCTGTTAACACCTAAAAAGTGCTCACTAGCTCATTCCCTTACTCACATGACCCATTTGTCCACTTTTCCACCATCTGAGCCTCTGAAACCAACAAAAGGTCACCAAAAGACCTTAGTACACCCCTTTTTCCATTAAAAAAGATTATTTTTCCCAAAAAAGCATAAAAAACCCTCAAAAAGGGTCCAAATTCCCAAAAATATTAAAAAGGGAATTAAAATATTATTTTTATTCAAAAAAGGAAAAAGGAGGGAAAAGTACCTAAACCATGTTGGTCAATACCATTTGGTTTCCACAAAACCACAAATGGTATCTCCCACCACCAAAACCTATAAAAAGGTGGTAGGGGCTCCTCATTTCCCATCCTTCCATTATCTCATCCTTATGCTGCTGAAATCTCCCCTGAGCACTTTTAGCCATTGAAGCAACCTTGGAGAAAGAGACCTATTGGAGTTTGGAGCTACTCATCTTGGGAGTTGCTCAACATCAACCTTCACCATTGAAGGTAATATCGCAAGCACTTGCTTGCCCCCCACTTTTCAATACAAAAATTATTTCTTATGTTTCTTGTTCTTGATTTTTGAAATATTTAAATTATTTGCTTAGATTCTTGCTTAGATCCATGAAACGTATTGTTTATTTAGTTTATTGTTTTTATTTCTATTGAAACTGCTACTACTAGTTAGTAGGTGCCCATAGCACTAAGCTTGGTTGCAAAACCGAGCCAACATGCTCGGCAAACTTTTCCTATTTAAGGAGTCTGAAAAGGGCTTAAAAGAACTCCATAGGGATCTTTTCCGTAAAGGTTTAACGAGTCCGGAAAAGTAAACTCATGACCTCCTTACTGTTTTTAACGAGCTCAAAGGAGATAGGAAAATGCTCACAACTTCCTTACTGTTTTTAACGAGCTCGAAGTGAAGATGAAAGAAATGCTCATAACCTACTTACTGTTTTTAACGAGCTCGAAGTGAAGGTAGAAGAATGCTCGTAGCCTCCTTACTGTTTTTAACGAGCTCGAAGGAAAGGTGGAAGACTGCTCGTAACCTACTTACTGTTTTTAACGAGCTCGAAGTGAAGGCAGAAGAATGCTCGATGTGGGAAGAGACGAGTGTCAGGGACATGCAAAACTAGCTCCAAGCGCATGGAACAAAGCTATGCCTAATGCAAGGAACATGGGCAAGATAAGGACACTCAGGGTGTGTCTCCTCCAGGTAAAAGGTGTCAAATTGAAAAGGCAAAATGATACAGGGCTTAGCGGAAATGAGATCAGAGATGGAGGCTTATACAACGGGCTAAAAGCGTGGAAGCCGGCTTCAGGCTCATTAGCGCAAGCGGGATCATAATAGATGCATATGCAATTTGAACACAAATATGGGAGCCTTATCAGGGATGGCCAGAAATATATGAGGAAGAAAGATATGAGGCTTCTTCTCAAAGTCATGGTAAATCTAAAAAGGCTCCCGAGCCTATGAGAAAAACTCAGCATGGGCACCAGAATGGCATAAGGGTGCTGACTAGGGTGACCCATGTTAGGTAGGCTCTGCTGTCGTACTGGTGCACAATGCATAAAGAGATGGCTAACACACCAATATCCAACAGGTTCGACCCTATGGCAAATTCGGATGGCAAAAGGTTCAAATGCAACATAACATCGGGGAAGCCTAAACCTATATGCAAGGTTCCGAATATACCTGACATGATCGCACAAGGTGTCGAAAAGGACCAGTAAGCAAGTATACATCCAGCTAAGAATCCTGTCTCCAAGAAACATTAGTACCGGGATCATATCTAAAACATATGTAAAGGAAGACCCGATACAAGTCACTGTGGTAGAAATACTTTCAACTTCACTATCATCAACAATAGGCATAAACAAGGCAGAGTCTTCGAATGAAGACTCTATGGTACCCAAGCCCGAGGACTTACAATCAACAAGATCAAATTCAGGATGAAGATCAAAGTTGAAGGACATGATGGAATCTGCAGAAACAAATTCATCATCACGGGAGTTGAAAATTCTAGAAGCATAATCAAACTCAGCAGGAACACCGATTTGCTGATCTATAGGAGAGTCCAAAGACTTAACAGTAGGAAGATCAGACTTTAAGGTCAAACCGGGGCTGGACATAACTGTGACTGGATCAACATCCAAGTGAATGGCAGACTGTACCATAGACTCTAGGAAAACTTCATCGGAAGGAAGTATATCATCCCAGATAGAATACATATCTAAACATTCAGATGGAGATGTCACTTGGTCAAAAGCTGGGACCAAGTCCCGAGAAGGTAAGCATGAACTCAGAGACTTCTTCTCAGTAGCAGTTGAACTCAAGGAACAATATGCCACATGAGGCGCATGTGACATAGTAGTGTCTAATGACGAGGGATCAGACTGGTCTACAGTTGGGTAATAAGGAGGATCAACGAATGCAAGCTGGTCGATGGTGACAATGTTTTCGTTATGAGGGAAATGCATCACACGAAAAAGCGTAGACACCACAGCATGCATAGCATAAACGTAATCACGCCCGAGGATCATATCAAAGTCCATAGGGTCCTTTAGAACCATAAAATCAACTAAGACTGTTTTTCCACCCAAGATAACAGGTGCCTGACGGAGGAATCCGATCGGTTCACTAGGTCTTCTATCGAAGGTCAACGGCCAATTAACAGCTGGAATAATATTAGGGAAACCCAAATCTCTCCAAGCATAAGCGGATAAGATACTAACAGAAGCACCTTCATCAACAATGCATCGATCAACCGTATGGTTCCCGATATCAACCTTTATCTGGAAAGGTGTCGAAGAAGGAAGGCGAGGCTCGGCTAGACTATTCCAATCAAAGGAAACAATCCTAGGGCTTGGTAGGGGTTCACATGGCACAGATGAAGTGCCCCCTTTTTCAGGAACATCCAAACTGGAAATGCAGAAGACTTCAGTAGTAGGTGCATCAATCTCTGAAGGACTGATGGGATCGGTCGAAGATTGCATCGATTCAATCACTTCACTCTCCGAAGGAAGAGTGGGGTCGACCAAAGATTGCATTGGTTCAACCACTTTATCAACCAAAGGTTGATCTGACTGCAGGGAATCTATAGACAACTCAGGAACAGAGGTTCCTTCAGACATGGACCACACTCTTCGTGCCTCTGGAATGGCAGGGCATCGGTGAGTAAGGTGATCTCCCTTACAAAGTTTACAAGGGAACTTTGGTTTCCGTCCTATAGGTTTAGACTCCTTTACAACGTCAGTACTCTCAGCATGACTAGCATTGGCTGACATCTTGCCCCCAGCATGACTCACAGAGGCTGGTTGCTCAGCAGCAGAAGACTTTTGAACTAAGGACCACACTTTTTGCACTTCTGGAAGTACAGGGCACAAGTAAGTAAGGTGGTCTCCCTCGCAAAACTTACAAGGGAACTTAAGCTTCTGTTTGTTGGGTTTGTCGACAATGTCAACTCCCTCAGCATGACTTGCAGTGGCTGATCTGGTGTCTCCAGTATGACTCACAGGAACTGGTGACTTGTCATTAATATGGCTAGCAGTGATTAATGACGTGTCCTCAACATGACTGACAGTGGTTGAAGACAAACTTTCAGTATGATTTTCAGTGACTAAAAGTTTTCTCCCAGCATGACCTCCAGAGGCTGGGTGGGTGCCCCCTGCATGATTTGCAGAGGCAGGGTGCTTGCCCCCTTGTTTTGGCATCTTCTTCCTATTCTTCCCCCGTCTATTCCTTTTAGACTGCTGGTTACTAGTATTGCTACTTTCGCCACATGAGGTAGAAGGAGGAGGAGAAGATGTTACTGGCAAAGGAGGCACAGGGTTCTGATGCTCTTGATTTGAGGTGCTCACAAAAGAAGCGTCAGGAGCATGCAAGGCATTCGGAGTGGAAAACAACCAAACCGGCAGCCCAATAGTGAATCCAGGAAGATTCAGAGTAGCCATTAAGGGAGCACCAATGTTTCCAATGAATGGAACAGCACAAGGATCCCCCGGAACAGGGGTACCTTGATTGGCACTCGCCGGAATGCTAGACATAGTTTCCTGCTCAAATGAACAAGAAGTTCTCTAAGGCAAACTAAAAAAAAAAGTAGCACAAAGAGCACACCACTAAAAAAAAGGTCCTAAGTAAATCAAACCAAGCAAACAGATGCCTTCCGGAGAAGAGTCTGGGATGATGAGGGCCCAGAACAAATCAACGAAGGATGAAGGACAGTTACCCGGGTTCCACAATACAATGACTAAGGGTGCAAGCGCTCGAATCACCCAACCGCCCTCCCAAAGACCTGCAAGGGATTTCCTCCCACGTCTGTCCTAGGTACAGCGGATATACCCTCCGCTCTCACCTGTGTATGAACCTAGAGTCTGATACTAAGGATACCACAACACCGAAAACTCCTGGGGGAACAGTCACCGGTCGAATCAGAAAGCGTGGGCAGGGTAGCTAAGCCCGAAACTCGAAAGAGTCCCCAATACGCAATCCGATCCTGGCGTATGCTCGAACAGAAAGTAGGAGGGGTATTCCCACAAACTGATCTCACATTGACCTACTGCATATGCTCCCAGGCAAATTTTGAGTGAGGTGGGTTTGCCTAATGATAGTCTCACTACGATTTTTGCGCAATGTGTGATCTTGGGTGGTTTAAGGTGTTTTAAACCCAAGATCCTAACCAAAACTAGTTGGTGTAGTGTAACCTAGAAAAGAAAATGTTGCTAGTTCATTTTATTAGAGTTCATTTTAAAGGTTACTTGATTACTCAAAAAGGTAGTGGGTGTGTGAGAGTGGTTATAATAGAAATAGAGTACTGAAAATGAAATATTTACCACCAAACAAATCTTTTTCTTTTCAATGCAAGTCTTAAAATTCTGATCTAGAATGCATGTGCAAATGCAATTTTTTAATCTTTTGAATGCAAAAAAGGTAAAAATAAAGTCTAAATGTAAAAAATTAAACTCAAAACCTAAGAATGCAGCTACTCAAGCAACTAGGTATGCAAAAGAAAACTTGTTCTTTTTGATGCAAAGCACTCTAAAATCTTTTAAGCCACTTGCAAGGTACTCTATTTATAAGATAAATCAAAATTCTTTATGCTTTTCAAAGGTAAGAAACAAAAACTGAAACTAACCTACTATCAAAGCAAAGCAAAGAAACTTTCAGGTTCTCTTTATGAAACAGTAAAAGCTACCAATATGACTTTCAAATTCTTATTGATGTAAGCATGCCAAACATTGGGAAAAGAGTACAAAAACTACTTTTAGACCCAAACGAAGCGAATGACCTACGAAGAAGTATGGTTTGGTAAAGTCAGGTCTGCACGTAAACAATGCAAACAAGGTCTTGAACAACAGCCAAAACACTTGAGCTTTCACTACAAAAGAAAAACTAAAAGCATAAGGGAGGACAAGAAACCAACCTAAAAGAGAAATTTCACTCAAATAGATACAAACAGGGTCAAAAAGACTCAAGAGGTTTCAAATCCAGTGGAAATGGTGCAAGCAAGTTCAATCAGACTCAAATTAGGGTACAAAACACCAAACAGGTCCAAAAACCCCCCAACTTGGGTCAACAAGCTCCAAAACTTTCCAAACAAGCCCAAAATGATCAAAAGAGGTTCAAATCATGAATGTAGGATCAGTACAAGGATGGGAGACCACTTACAGGGGTTTAACACAGACCTAAGGTCATCAGGGACCCCAAAAAATGCAGCCACAGCCCCCAGATTTGGGTCCACAACCCAAAAACTCAAAAAATTTCAAACCCAGATTTTGAGCGCTACTGTGTATGAAGGAAACTAGCGCTCATAGCAGTATGGGCGCTACTGTGCAAAGGAAAAGTAGCGTATGAGTGCTACTGTGTGGTACAAACAGTAGCGTACAAGAAAAAAAGTCTAAAAAACGGGGTTAAAACCCCCAAACTGGGTCCACAAAGGTTTGCAAGGATTGGGAAGGGTCTGTAAAAAGCCCAGGAGGGTCAAACAGAGCCTACTAACTGATCCTAATCAAGAAAATGAACAAAGACCATCAAACAAGACTGAATAAATGACCTTGGACACCCCTAAGCAGTTAGGCTTATTCCCCAGCGGAGTCGCCATTCTGTTGTGGGAAAATGCACCTATAGTTCAGGGGAGAAACTACCAACTTACGGTGATAAAGATAGACTTACAAGCATTCTGCAAGTACAACAAATAAATGAAGAGATTAGGGTTTAGAGATGTAGGAACCTCATTCAGAAGGTTGATCCTAGCTTTGCTTCCCTCGCTCTTCAATGCTTATCCAGTGTCGCAATGCCCAGACCTGCAAAACAACTTGATACCTTTCTCAAATACATTTGACTACATATATAATACTGATATTCATAATAGAAAGAGACATCAGACTATAATCGAATTGTAATCAAATATAAGACACATCAATAGGTCATATTTGGAAAGAGAAGAACGTCTGATCTTTATTAATGAATGAAAGCAAGTACATAAAGTTATACCTTCTTTCAAGCTTGGCACTTCACGAAACCTAGATTCAAGGTCTCCTGCTTCCGTTCTCCAAGGATCCCAGCCTCTAAGCAATTGTACTAGGGTTTACCAAAACTGAAGCACAAGAGAGGGGGATGAGGGTCTCCATTCCTCCAGCATAACTTTGCAATTAGGCTTGCTCCTTTCACATGGCCCTTCTACCCTCCTTATATAATCAATGAGGAAGAGGAAAAGAAGTTATAACCACTCAAGAGGTTTCCCAACCAACTTAACTTACTCGAATTTCGAGATTTTGACCAAAACAAGAGTGTACCCTACTCTACAGTATACAAAGTCACGTACATATGGCAATGGGCGCTACTTTAAATGAGACAAAGTCGCGTACACACGCTACTATTATAACAGTAGAGTCGCGCTCATAGTGAAAAATGGCCAAAAACAGGCTTTTCTGCTCATTTTCAGGAGATAGTTTGGTCTGGACAAATGTTCCTAAGGGTCATATACATCAAATGGGTCAAGAATGAGGTAATTTCAACCATTTTTAGTGTCCCAAATGACTCCTCCATCCACAATTGTCCTGTTGTGTGACTGAACTTGATCTCAAGAAGTGTCGTCATGCGACCAAGGGAAACAAGTGTCGTCACGGACAGAGAGGTGTCATTTCAAGCTATAACACAAACCGAAGAGCTGTTGACTCAGAGAAGGGAGCCCCCATTCTTTGCAAATGAAGAAAAGATACACCTGCGAAAATGAATGAGTATTCTGTGACCCTAGATAAGAACATGCATGTCTAAATTATTAGGGTTAATATGCAAAGCATGCTCTATTTTATTTATACCATTGCAGACTGCTTGAGTATTATTAGGGCCTACATGGCTCACATTGGAAAGGGGGTGCACACATACAGATGAGGAGGTGTATTGATTAAGAATTAACTACATCAAAGTCCATAGGCGATTCAAAGGCTTGCAAAGCGAAGCATGACCCTGTGGATTAGAGGGGAAACGCACAATACAGATAAGTATTCGTTTTCATTTATGTCTTGTTTGGAATAGTGAAGATTTCAGGTATAAGTCTTCTAATAGCTACGCTGACACACTATTGTTTCTTTGTTGGAAACCATGGTCATTGCAGGAAAGAAAGACCCTGAAAGAACTATAAATTACTGGTAAAATCCAGAGAGCAAATGAGTGGGAAATATAAATTACTGGTAAAATCCAGAGAGTAAATGAGTCAGCGATATAAATTATTGGTAAAATCCAGAGAGTAAATGAGTGGGCAATATAAATTACTGGTAAAATCCAGAGAGTAAATGAGTGGACGATATAAATTATGGAGAAATCCAGGGAGTAGCTGGTTGAACGCTATAATGTTCTTGATAAGTCCAGACAGTGACTAGTTGGGCATTAACTACTTGACATGGTAAAGTAGCGTGTATGCTCGCCCAACACCCCTTAAATAATTGATAAAACCAGTCAGAGCACTGGCCTAGCATATTGCTAAAGGAAATCATTGATAAACCTGCATATGAGGAGGTGTATTGATTAAGCATTAACTACATCAAATTCCATAGGTGATTCGAAGGCTTGCAAAGCGAAGCATGACCCTGTGGATTAGAGGGGAAACGCACAATACAGATAAGTATTCATTTTCATTTATGTCTTGTTTGGAATAATGAAGATTTCAGGTATAAGTCTTCTAATAGCTACGCTGACACACTATTGTTTCTTTGTTGGAAACCATGGTCGTTGTAGGAAAGAAAGACCCTGAAAGAACTATAAATTACTGGTAAAATCCAGAGAGTAAATGAGTGGGCGATATAAATTACTGGCAAAATCCAGAGAGTAAATGAGTCGGCGATATAAATTACTGGTAAAATCCAGAGAGTAAATGAGTGGGCGATATAAATTACTGGTAAAATACAGAGAGTAAATGAGTGGGCGATATAAATTATGGAGAAATCCAGGGAGTAGCTGGTTGAATGCTATAATGTTCTTGATAAGTATAGACAGTGACTAGTTGGGCATTAACTACTTGACATGGTAAAGGAGCGTGTATGCTGGCCCAACACCCCTTAAATAATTGATAAAAGTAGTCAGAGCACTGGCCTAGCATATTGCTAAAGGAAATGATTGATAAACCCAATCAGCATACTAGCCTGACATTGCCTATTTGAATGATTGTGGAGTAGCCTATGTGCTGGCCCAACATTCATAATTGTGTTCACAGGAAATACAAGGCTCGTAAAGCAAAGAAGGATCTCGTGGAATAAAGTGAAGACATCAATACAGATAAGTATTCGGTTACCTTGCAGCTTCTTGTTTATGAATATACGTGTGTATCTGATTTGGTTATGATTTCCTAAACTCTTGTTTAGAGATAAACCCTATGAAAATAAACTAAACATGTGAATTGATTCAATGTTTGAGTGTAGGTATTGTTGGAAGCAAGGACCAGGAAGGCATCATAGGGATGCAGATGGACATGTGACGATCCTAAAGAGCTCAGTATGAGTAGTAATGAAATATGTTGCTAGTGGACATGAGTGGGTCATAGTAGCCAAAGGTTCTATAGGAAACTATGGATGAGGGTTCCTAGTTGAAAATCCTTAGACAGACCTTAGACACTAAGTGTCATAGCCAAGAAAGGAAAGTCAAAGCATTCACAGTGAAGTGAAAGAGACTAAGGAGCATGAAACCACAGTGATGGTGTAGCTCCATAATAAAACAAGACTAAGAGGGAGAAACTCCTACTCTTCTTTTTCCTTTCGATTGATGCATTCATAAAACAAAAGATTGTTGAGTGCATGTCATGGCCGAAAATAGATTGTGTTTAATTGCTTAAAATGAATTGTGAATGCTGAAATAGTAAATTTCCTGTCGAAGGATGAACATGAATGAGTTCATGTGTATGTTGGAAATCATGAAAGTGTGGAAGTCCCATGAATAAAGCATGGACATTCAATGTCAATTGGGAAAATAATTGACTAATTTTAATGTTCATGTTATGCTTGTCCTAGCAAAGAATTTCCATGATGAATTTCAGAGGTAAGAAAGTGAAACAATTGGTTGCACAAGAAAGTGTTGCTAGTAAGCAAAGTGTGGTCAGTTGTGCCCATTAACCATGGCAACAGACAGAGGGCTATTAGAGTTTCCTGGAAGTCTTCTTCAAATAATTGCCAGAACCCAAGAAAATCTTGGAGAGATGCTCAAGCTACAGAGGCAACAGAATGAGATGAACCACAAGGTTTTGTAGGACTCTATTCATCTACAAAAAGAGGTAAAAATCATTTGGGAGCAATCAGTAAGGGGAAGGAAAGTGGATCCATGAAGAAGCATTCATCTAATCGACCGATTAAGAAACGTTCGAGATGGGAAGACTCAAAGGAAACTGAGCAAGAAAAGGTAAAGCTGCCAATAAAATGTTGGGGATATGGAGGAAATCATTGCCTCCATGACTGCCCAACAATGGAACATCAAGAGGGTAGCCTCCATAAAGTTTCCAGACTTGTAGATCAGCGGGAAGGTAAAGAAATGGAAGGGATTGTTTTGGAACAATGCCCTCATGTAGAACTAGAAGGTCCAAGCTAGCAACAGTAGTTTGTGAAGGCCAAAGGACTTGATCTTGAAAACCCAAGTAAAGGGTGAAATGCAGGATAGACCTGCCATATTTTGTGAATTTTGGACATGTATATAGCATGTATGTTTTCCTAGGTATTGGAACACTGAGGATGGTGTTACTACAAGGGGGGGGGAATGTAATGTCCCCCATTTTGACCCTTGCAATATTTTGGGCTATAACGTAAATAATGTATGCATATTATGTATGATTCCTAGCGTGGAGCTCAAGGCCAAGGCCCTGCTAGTGAACGCTAGATCTAGAAGAGGAAAGTATTTGATATTATGCTACCCATCTGCTAGTGAACCATGGGAATTGTAAATATGCATCTTAATATAAATGCCCACAACTAGCTATGCAATGCAACAAGAGATGGGGGCATGATATTACAAGGAATTGGGAGGAGGATATTCAAACCCTTGAGCCAATTGAGTCAAGCCAAGTGTCAATGAGAAAACCCATGAACCCTCAACTACCCATGCTGACTTTTGTACCCAATCATTTACTCTCCTAAGAGTTGGTTGAGGTAGTTAATGCCTTCGGGAATGCAGAGGTATGGTTGTCCAAATTCAAGTATGGGCAAGCCACCCTTCATAGAGATTTGTGTTTGGCTTATTGGGCAATTAAAGGGCCACGAAATTGCCCCCAAGCCATTATTCAACCATCAGTCTTGCTCCCTCACAAGTTTAGAGTTACCTGGTTTTCTTTCTCCAGGGCTTTGTTGTGTTTTCCTTCATTATCCTAGCTGGGAAGGGCATTTTTGTGTTGTCTAATAGTGGGAAAGAAAGGGAAATCAATTTGGGGACCATAGAGGCTGTTTTGAATCATTGATTGCTTGTATATCTGTGGGAGAAATCATTTTCTTCCCTATGGTCGATTTTCCCTCTCACAAATTCATTTATGGTGTGCCTATGTTTTGGGGAAAACCCTTTTCCATCTAGCTTCTAAGTCCCATTGTTGAAATTGTGTTTCCCAGCTCATACCTGAGTTTTGGGTGCAAGAGAGTGTTGGGGTTTAGATGGGTATTCATTGCTTTGGTCATGTAGGGTTTGAGTGTCCCCAAGTTCCTTGTAGATATCATGCCCAGCTTGGGGGTGGTCTCTGAGTGCTGAAATAATACAGACTGGGTAGAGACCTACGGTTGGGAGGAACATTGCAGTGACATGGCTATTTGTTTGGGACAATTGCACAACAAAGATAAGTGTTTTCTATCTATGTGTTTTCCCTCTGCAAATGAATAATTTCATGACTATTATCGATGTGATCAAATGCATATGAAAAATTTGTGTGGATGAGTTTATTTTTGCTGTGCATGTTTGCTTTTTTTCCAGCTACACACATCAAATTTATGGTTGTGAATCTAATGAATATGGTTGAGTTTATGAAAAGCCCCGTAGAATGGCAATAGGTTCCCTTACTTGCATTGGGTTCAAGGGTGGGGCACATTACATTTTGCGACATATCAAATACAGATAAATATAATGTACAAAGACATTAGAAATTATGCTATAGAACCACATAGAAAAGAGGGAGTTTTACTACTCCAAATGAGTGATTTCCTCCCACTGTTGCGCTCTCCACAAACAATATTTGGACCCCAAATCATAGATATGAATTCTCCAATTATCCCTCTATCATATATTAGTGATACTCATCTACTGAAATAGACTTCATGAAGTTTGTATAGCCATAGGTGGGCCCTCCTCAAGAAGAAACCACCACAAACATTGCACTCCTGGAAACACCACATATCAACACTTCTACCGATTGGAACTCAAAGACACCAACCAAAGATCAAACCAACTACAAAACATGGACATAAAAATATGCAATAATCTATGTATATAAATATGAAGGTGAATTATCCTCTCAATAATCAACTATAATGATGCTCAATGAAGATATCAAGATTGGTGCCCCTCCGATAGGAATAGCTAGACCATGAACATAGGGTTTTTTCTGTGTATGATTGTTGGCTTGATTAATGCTGACCTAGAGGTTTTCAATGAGACCCAGGTTCTTCGTGGTTTCCCTTTGACCAACAAAACCCCTTCACACCAACCCTTTTTGGCAACAACCTGCAAGCAGGTTGAGATCTCACCCGAGGTGTATCTATGGCATACTATGGAATTAGGTTTCCAGAGTATGTGATGAATTGTTTAGAAAGACGTACTGCGCAATGCAACAGGGGGTATGCACTGCAAGGTGAGACTACACAGCGATGGACAACACCGCGGTCCACACCACTAAGTCCTTCTACCGCAGGATTTCTACTGAGACTGCGAACAATCCAATTCAACTTTATAATTGGAGTACATGAAAACGTTTAAGTCGATGCAATGAGTATCACTCATCCACTCATTCATGCACTGGGGATGACTATTACTCTAACATTCGTTTATACACTTAGAATTTTTACAATTTAATCAGCTACTGCAGATGCAAATCACTTATCGTTCATTTGTCTGCTGCGCATAGGAAAGTACTTAAGCAATCTCTTAAGACTTGAAGAAATAACTGATTCATTGCTTTCAGAAGCAAAGCCAAGTATTAACCATTCATCTATTCATGCAGACTTAACTTATCATCCCCATATTCTCCTGATGGTAAATGCATACAAAAGTCTTCAAATAATAGAACGCAAGGAAATATTCAGACATTCATCTACAGAAAACAGGTAAATGTAATCACACGCAACATTGTTCCACTCAATCACACAACACAATATATAACGTGGTTCACTTCCTGTTAACACCGAAAAAGTGCTCACTAACTCATTTCCCTATTCACATGACCCATTTATCCACTTTTTCACCATCAGAGCCTCTGAAACCAACAAAAGGTCACCAAAAGACCTGAGTACACCCCTTTTTCCATTAAAAAAGATTATTTTTCCCAAAAAAAGCATAAAAAACCCTCAAAAAGGGTCCAAATTCCCAAAAATATTAAAAAGGGAATTAAAATATTATTTTTATTCAAAAAGGGGGAAAAGGAGGGAAAAGTACCTAAACCATGTTGGTCAATACCATTTGGTTTCCACAAAACCACAAATGGTATTTCCCACCACCAAAACCTATAAAAAGGTGGTAGGGGCTCCTCATTTCACATCCATCCATTATCTCATCCTTATGCTGCTGAAATCTCCCCTGAGCATTTTAGCCATTGCAAACCACATTGGAGAAGAGACCATTGGATATTGGAAGTTGCTCATCCTTGGAGCTATTCAACCTCACCATTAGAGGTATTGATTCCGCAAGCACTTGCTTGCCCCATCCTCTCAATACAAATTCTTTATTTTATATGTTCTTGTTCTTGATCTTAAATTATTTTTGTTATTTGCTTAATATCTTTGCTTAGATCCATGAATAGTCTTGTTTAATTAGTTTATTGTTATTTATTTACATTGAAACTGCTGCTACTAGTTAGCAGGTGCCCATAGCACTAAGCTTGGTTGCAAAACCGGGCCAACAGTTTTTGGCGACTCCGCTTTGGTTTGAACTATAGATCTCTATTTTTTGCCTTTAATCTTAGTTTTTTATGAGTTTTTAACCTTTCGATCCATAGATCTGCCATCTTAGACAGCAGATCCATTGCTGCTCTGAGTTTTGGCCCCATTAACAGCCCGAAATTCTTGATTTTCGGGTTCGTTTCTCAGTTTTCGTGCACGGCTTCCGCCTCGCGGTTTTTTGCCAGACAGTCGCGCGGTCCATCGCGACTTTTCTGCGTTTTTCCGCGCGGTCCATCGCGACTGTGCGGCCAAAACCCGCGCGGTCCATCGCGACTGTGCGACAGAAACCTGCGCGGCCCATCGCGGCTTTTCGGTCAAAACCCGCGCGGCTGAATTTTTCATTCGGCCATCCCGATTTTGAAAAAAATTGTTACTGTACTTTCTGCCCATAGCACATTTTTTACAGTATTAAATTCTACATATTTTACAGCTTTGAAAAAAAATTTACTATTTAAAAAGCATATCTAGAAGTCTTGTTAAAAATTTTCAAGAAAGTGAAAGAAAGACTCATTTTGCATTTTTATCTAGATTAAATTTTTTTTCCTGTTTACTTCTTTAAAATCTTGCCCTCAGCAATTTACTTGAAAAAAGAAATCCATTTATTTCTTTTAAAGAAGTCTATTATTTGCTTTCAGAAATCAAAAGATCCATTATTTTTTGAGTTAGTATTTGCAAAGCAATTTAAATCCCATTTATTTGAAAAAGTCATTTGCTTTTTTATTTTTTCAAAGCTCCTTTGTTTTGTGAAAATTTCCTATAAAGCATTTACATTTTTTCCAGTTCAGTCTACAACACCTCACGTGCACTCACACGATCACTTAATTGAACTAAGCCTTAAAACGAACCCTAATTTGAACACACTTTTAACCCCACTTGGGGAACACTAAAAGAATTCTTGTAGCTAGGTAGTGTCAAGCACTCTATTTGCAGATAATTAAATATCAAACACACAGAGCGTATGAAATTTATTGTCAACCCGAGAAAGTCTTTTTATTTCAAAGGACAAGTGCACAATATATGCTTAAACACAAAACCATTAGAAGTGAATACTTTTATCTTCTATCATCCATGTTCATCCCAAGAATCTATGCAATCCCAATTGCCTTCTAACTGCTATACTACAATTCTTTTCTATTATGCATCAAGAAGAAATGGTATCAGATCTAATCAACGATTACAAGAAGGAAATCTCATTCGCATTCTAAAATAATCACTTGTCTAATCTAATCAAGCTGGGAATCATAAAGCATGACCTGAACATTACTCTAGAACTTTAATGAAAGAGATTGAAGCAACTGTTCTAAGAAACTGAATTGCAAAACATAAATCAATCAACACATAACAGGAAAGCTAATTTGTAAGAGCTCCTAGGATTACGTCTCAGCTGTAGGATGAACACAGCAGTGTGAACAGAAATTGAAATATGTAAAACAAACCTGACTCAGTTGACTGTTATTCGATACCATTCACCAATCTCACGAAAATATAATCATTTACTGAGAAATCCACACAATGAATATTGCTGCTGCGTATAAAAGAAAGAACAAAGCATGACACAACAAGAAAGATGAAATCCTAAATTAACACAGCAATCTCTGTGGAAGACGGGCCCAGTCTTCACACAGAGACGCTGGTTGAACAACACTCTCTTTAACTCAGAAGTAACTCCTTATATTAACAGAAGAATGAGTACACAGTTTCGGCTTGGCTGCTAATACAAGATAAATTAATTGTTGCTGTCCCACCCCTCGGTCGAGGCAATACCACATATTTATACATACAGTTTGCAACATCTAAACCTATAATTGGGCAGCCATGAAGATCTCTGATCTTCAGGCGCCCTAAATAATCTAGCTGTTACAATGCGTGGCAGAACTGAAATATCCAAATATGAGAGGAGTTATCTACTGTCCCAAGAGTGGCGGTCCTTCCAGCTCACAGCTGGATTCAAGCAGCGACATACTTAAGATAGCACTTTATGTTACAGCTGCCCTGCCACGACTGTGCCTTGATTGACGATTTGAGCCCCAAGGAACCTTCTACAAGCAATGGACGTCCCTTCCTCCATGACTTGTTCAGCTCCGATCTTCCTGCAGTCTATTTGTCTTACTACCTTCATAAATCGCATCATGTTAGCACAAATTAAGAGATGCACAGCTTTAATCATCACAATCATAAGTATTAATACAATAAAACAATAATCGGCCATACCTTGGTAAATTGGGGAATAAGATAAGGACAATAAGTCGAATTGCCAAGGTAATTAGTGTGAGACAAGGGAAGGGAAGATGATAAATGATGGTCAAAAAGGGCCAATTCTAGGCTCAACATCTCCCCCCAACTACCCTGTTGCATGTCCTCATGCAACAACCTGCATCTGAATCTTGAACTGAGCTCTGTCCAGGAGAGAGGAAGGAATGTAGGTAAATCAGGCACCTCATCTACCTTTTTGAAAAGCTTCTGTGAGCAACCCGACATCTTCCAACTTCACTATTTCCCTTCCACTGCTACTTGCTGATATCTGAGAATGCACTTGGTGTGGTGGGAATCTTTCTGCAGTTCTCTTATGCTATGCCTGGGGAAGTTGAAAAGACACCCTCAATCTGAATCCAACTCAATGACACCTGTAGGAGGTGGAAGCACTGGTTCTTGTGGGACAGTGTCTTCCAGCACATCTAATGTTAACAGGAGAGTTGCTGGTTCTTGTGTAACAGCAACATCCTTTAACCCGTCTTCAGCAGCTACCTTCATTGCTTTTGGAGACACTGGTTCTTGTGTAACAGTGTCTTCTTTGTCATTCTGCTACTGAGACTGAATATCCTTTTCAATTTGCAGCTCCTCCTCCAAGATTTCAGTGTCACCTGAGCATGGTGTCTGTACCTGTTCATTGTCACTCCACTGTGTGTCAGGGATGATATCCACTCCCAGGTTATCTCCCAGCTGTAATTCAGGAGTTTTTGTTGCAGCCTCCAAGGATGTTGGTTCTTGTGTAACAACATCCTGGCTTACCTCTTCATCCTTCTTCTGCTGCATCTCCTCTTCTATGAGTTCCGTATCATGGGAGCTCTCTGGGGTTACAACCCAGAGTTCATCATTGAATGCCAAAGTATCCTCTGTCTCAGCTTCTTCTACTGTCTACTCAGCCGGTTGGACAGTCCTATTCATGATTGCTGGTTCTTGTGTTACAGCATCCTGTTCCAACTTATCACTGTCCTACCTTTCCGTTTCTTCTTCTAAAATTATTGTGTCCTGGGAACGTTCTGGGGTTACAGCACAAAATTCTTCACTATCCTCCAGAGTATCCTTCGGCTCCATGATCTCCGTATCAAGGGAACATTCTGGAGTCTCACCATATTCTTTTATAAGCTCCAGAGCATCCTTCATTTCCCGTTCTTCTCCCATCTGTTCTATGATTTCTATGTTGTGGGAGCATTTTGGGATTGCCATACATTCCTCATAAATTTCCAGGGCATCCTCCACTTCCTGTTCTTCTCCCATCTGTTCTATGACTTTTGCATCATGGGAAGTGGCAGCTGCAGCAAGGATGTTTAAAGGTGCTGGTTCTTGTGTAACAACACCTTCTTTCTCCACTGCTTTCTTTTCTGTGGCTACAGGCTGTTGTGCTGAATAGGTGCTAAGTAAAATTTTATGGCCTGCTTCCTCAAAGATCTCCCCACAGGTGGGGCAGAGTATTCGCTCATCCTTTTCTCCATCTCCAGCAGAAGCTGATTCCTCCACTTGGTCTGCAGCCTCTATTAATGTATACATCTTTCTTCCACCCTGCTTTCTGCAGATTTCCTTCCATGTTTCCAGCTCCTTTCTAAGTGCTTGGAGGTCCTCTTTCAGCATTGCATTCTCATACAAGAGTCCCTCAATTTCAGGTTCTTCCTCCACTGGCCTTTGTGGAGCATCCCTCGGTTTTGGTGTAAGGATTGGTGGTTCAACCTGTGTTTCTAAGGTTGCCCATTTTGTTCTAGCTTCCTCTGCTGCTGTGATTGATCGAGTTCGTTTCCTTCTGATTGGTGCCACTAAATCAAACTCACTGGTGGCCCTCTTCCTTTTCTGTGGCGTTTTCTTTTGTGACTTTCCTTTTTGTGATGTTTCTTCTTGTGGAGCTGGAATATAGGGGGGCAAAACTTAAGTTAAAGGAATATTTCCCTGCCCCCCATGCTGTTCTTCTTCAATCACAGCTGCTCCTCCTGCCCACTCCGGTGAAGACTCGATTGTGACCAGCTCAATATCGTCTTCCATTGCTCTGGCTCCGTCATCTTCAGGTTCCATTGTCGCAGCATTTGATGCTGCTCCAATTTCACCTTCTGCTATCGGAGCTGCCCTGTTATCTGGGTTTTCCGCGAGGGTTTCATCTACATTGTCGCCTGATGGCTCTGTTTGTGCTTCCCCTCGCTCTCCTTCAAATGCAGTGTCATCCCCCACTGGTTCTGCTTGTGCTGGGGATTCATACACCTCAAATGGCTCTGCCTATGCCCCTGTTTGTTCTTCCTCTGTGGTTTTATCCACCCCGGATGGTCCTGCCTGTGCCCCCTGTTGTTCTTCTTCCGTTTCATCCCTCCCCCCAACTTCATTGGAGGAACTCCGGTCCTCCTGTTGTGGCGGAACCGGTATTTGCTGTAATGGAATGACCCTCAAGGGAACAGGTTGCTGTGGTCGGGTAATGAATTGCTCCCATGTTATATTATGTTGGGCCAGGGTTCTTACAATAATTAACTTAATAAGGCCATGGTGGGTGAGGGAGGATAATGGGTGCTTTGCAGATTGAAAAAATGTTGCCATATGGCACAAGTCGTGCAATAGATAAAATGGAATATTCAACAAAATGCCATGACGGAGATGAGAAAGCAAAGGAAGTTCAGAGTTGTACACAGTTTGGTATCTACCTTCGTAGGTAATGTACTTCTTGAGGAAGACAGCAACCTGGTCCCATGGCTGCGGCAATGACTTCAGTGCAATCCCTATCCTGGATGCTTCAACTTGCTCCCCTGGAAGTAAAAAATTCTTCCCGTGCAACCGTTGTAGGGACTCGACGGTTTAAACCAAGGTTTTCCCACCATCGGGATAGCTGTAACCTCGGATATAATGACCTCAGAAACATCTATACACAGCCCCCACACCGTGGAGTGTGTTTTAGTAAGATTCAAGGCAAATTGCAGGGCTGCGTCCCGATCAAATCCATCCAATCGTTCAAAGAACTCGACCCAGCCAGCAGCTTGAAAAATGGCCAGAACTTGCAGATTCCGTCTAAGTTCCCTGGTATTGAAAGGTTCATGGCGAACTGGAATGCCCATGGTCCTGGCTGCAAGATGAAACTGCTATTCAACAGAGTACAGGATCCCAGAATGGAAGTTGCAGCACAGAGAATGCACGAATCGTTGAGCGGAGACGTTGAGCGAATGAGCTAATTCGGAAAGTTAAGCGCAGAGAGTTTAAAATTTTCATGCCGAATTGGGGAAGGTGGCAGTTTATTAGTATTACGTCGTACGAGGGAAAGGTTTAATCAGATATAAATGGTGGTACGAGTGAAGGTACGGCCAATCTCGTTTAAATGATATCAATACTTAATCACGTGATAAATGAAAGCCATACCTCATAAAACTGTGCGTCGGAAGGCTGCGGAAACTGGTGGAGCATGCAGTTGGTGACGTCACGGAGCCGGACGCGTGCACAGTCAGCCGTGGGATCATGATGACTCGGATAAGGCACTAATTTCCTTCGCCGGTGAAACACAAGGCATCGCATCCTCGGGGTTAAAATGATGAGTTCGCCGGCGGAACTGGGATGAATCAGCATCATGATTAGCAGGTTGCAGCAATTCTTCTGTTAACACGGGAGTTACCACTGCAAGTTGCCAAAGAAATGATAACACGGCCGATGAAAAAGCTTGTTGCAGCTGGCGGGAAAGAAGTTACAGTTACCGGAAAAGAATTCACGGCAGCCGGGAAAAAAAAAAAATAAAATTTTTTACGATATCGGGGAAAATTACGGCGATCACGGAAAAGTTTTACGGCGGCGGGAAAAAAAAACTTACAGCGGGCGAAAAAAAAGATTTTACGGCTACGGGAAATATGTTGCAGCCGCTGGAAAGAAATGGCAGCTGCAGAGAAATGATGTGGCAGTGAGTGGTCAATGAGGTGGCAACCGCTGGAAAATGAGGTAGAGGTCGCTGGAAAATGAAGTGGCGGCTGCGGAAAAAAGATGTTGCAGCTTCCGATATTGCAGCCGCCGAAGTCGCAGCTACCGAAAAAGATTGACGGCTGACGGAAAAAGGACATTACGGCTACCGAGAAATGAAATGGCAATTTGCTGGGAAATGAAGTGGCAGCTGTTGGGGAAATGGAGTGGCAGATGCGGAAAATGAGATGGCAGCCGTGAGAAATGAGGTGGCAATAGCTGGTGAATGGGGTGGCAACCATGGGGAAGATGAGGTGGCAGCCGCGGAAACTGGAGTTGTAGCCGCCGATGTTGCATCCATCGATGTTGCAGCCGCCGATGTTGCAGCTGTCGGGAAAGATTGACGGCTGACGGAAAAAGGGCATTATGGCTACCGGGAAATGAAGAATATGGTTGCCGGAAAAGGATATACAGCTGCCGGAAAATATGTTGCAGCTGCCGGAAAATATGTTGCAGCTGTCGAAATTTTTTTATTTTTTTTTTATTTTTTTTTTACACAAGGACAACACAGGGCGATTTTCATTACGGGCCCAAAACTGGTCGTTCTCCTGGCGCTTCCCTGAAAATTTTTAAAGACGACAGCAAGCAAAGAGATCAAATGCAAAGAGAAAGAAAACGACAACTATACGCTACAGCAAGACATTATTTATGTACAGCAAATATAATTTTCAGTTTAAGATTTGGCAAAGGTAGAGAAATGTTCCTGCTCTGGTGCCAATTGATAGTTTGGATCAGTGGCAATCTGTGAAATGAATGCATCTTTCGAAATGGGCTTCCGATACAGTCGCAATCTGTGGCCATTAGCAAGTAATGGTATACGGTTTTCATCAATGGTGACCAGGCGAACAGTGCCGTTGTCAAATACCCTGTCAACCAAATATGGACCCAGCCATCTTGTGCGTAATTTCCCCTTAAAATCCTTCTTGAATCTGGAGTCGTACAATAGTGCCCAGTATCCTTCACGGAAGATTTTCTTTTTAATGAATCGGTCATGCCAATTAGATCTTTGTTGCTGAAGCAGCACAGTCTGGTCTACTGCAGCTAATCGTTTCTCATCCAACTCATTTAATTGATTCAATCTTCTTTTCTGGGCTTCTGTTACATCCAGGTTCATTTCAATGGCTGTTTTCAGGGTCTTGATCTCAAATTCAATTGGAAAAATGGCACTCTTTCCATATACCAAATCATAAGGAGAAAAGCCCGTGGTGTTACGCCAAGTCGTGCGATATGCCCACAGTGCTTCTGGAAGCCTGTCAGCCCAATCCCTTCGATGGCTTTTAACTGTTTTAGTAAGGATTGCTTCGATAACTTTATTAGTGCTTTCCACCTGGCCATTAGCCTGGGGATGATAAGGTGAAGCTATCTTGTGCTGCACATGATACTTCCGGAGCAAGGATTCAAATTGGTGTGAAATAAATTGTGGTCCCCCATCGGTAACTACTTCCTTTGGTACTCCAAAACGGGTAAAAACTTCACTGTACAGGAAATCAATCACCGCCTGGTCATTTGCCTTAGCCAAAGCTACAGCTTCTACCCACTTGGTCATGTAATCTATACACACCAAAATGAAAACCTTCTGTTTGGAAGGAGGGTTGATAGGACCAACAAAGTCCAATGCCCATCTATCAAATGGTTCTAGTACCACTTGGGGCTGTAAAGGCATCTGATCTGTCTTATTAGGTTGGCCCATCCTTTGGCAGCTGTCACAGGACTGAACATATCTCTTAGCATCTCTGAACAGTGTCGGCCAATAATAGACCATCCGCAACGCCTTATGTCCTGTTCTTTTATCTGCAAAGTGTCCTCCGCAAGGTTCATCGTGACAGGCCTTCAGTATATGAAAAATCTCATCTTCCCTTACACATCTTCTAATTTCAAGATCAGGTCCTGTGTAAAAGAGATGGCCTTTGAGCCAACAATACCTGGCACTTTGCTGAATAATTTTTCTTTTCTCTCGTTTAGACATATGTGGCGGAAGCTTCCCTGCAACCAAATAATTAACAACGTCTGCATACCAGGGTGAATGAGCTGAGAGTGCGAATAAATGTTCATCCGGGAAAGCATCCTCAACAGGTGAACTGTCATCACTGTTAGTAAATCGTGATAAAAAATCAGCAACAACATTTTCTTTTCCAGGTTTATCTATAATAGTAATATCAAATTCCTGTAATAATAAAAGCCACCTGGTTACTCTGGCATTAGTGACAGGTTTATTCATTAAATACTTAATGGCAGAGTGGTCAGTATGCACAAATGTAGGATACCCAGTAATGTAATGCCGAAACTTATTAATAGAATAAACAATAGCAAGGAATTCTTTTTCAGTAACAGTATAGTTTAGTTCAGCAGGGGCTAAGTTTTTACTAACATAATAAATAGCATAAGGTACTTGACCATCCTGCTGTCCTAGTACTGCTCCAATGGCGGTATCAGAAGCATCTGCAGAAATGTGGAAAGGTATGGTCCAATTAGGTCCCCTCAAAATAGGGGCTGTGGACAGTTTCTCTTTAAGCTTATCAAATGCTGTCTGGCATGCTGTACTCCATACAAACTGTGCGTCCTTCATTAACAATGAAAACAAAGGAGAAGCAAGTTTGGAGAAGTTTTCTATGAATCTCCTGTAATAGCCAGCATGTCCCAGAAAACTTCGCACCTCTTTCTGAGTTGAAGGAGTTGGTATATTCTTTATCACCTTAATTTTTGAAGGATCCACTTGAATACCGTCAGTAGAGATGAAATGTCCTAATACCACCCCCTCACTCATCATCATGTGGCATTTTTCAGTGCTTAGTGAGAGGCGAGCCTGTTCACAGCGAATTAAAACTTTCTTCAAATTTTCCAGTGCTTCCTCAAAATCCCTGCCGTAAGGAGTAAAATCATCCATAAAAACTTCCATGCTATCATTAACCAATTCAGAAAATATGCCAATCACAGCTCTTTGGAACGTTGCAGGTGCATTGCACAATCCAAAGGGAAGCACCCTGTAGGCGAACGTTCCCCAAGGGCAAGTGAAGGTGGTCTTATCCTGATCCTCTGGAGCGATCTGAATTTGATTGTACCCACTGAACCCATCCAGGAAGGAGAAGAACTTCTTCCCAGATAGGTTATCAAGTACCTGGTCAATAAAGGGCAGAGGAAAATGATCCTTTTGTGTAGCTTTGTTCAGCTCCCTATAATCGACACAGACTCTCCATTTACCATTTTTCTTGGGTACAATTACAAGTGGGGAAACCCACTCACTATCTGAGATAGGATAGATAAATCCTGCTTCCAAGAGTTTCTGGATTTCTTCCTTCACTATATCCCTCAGATTGGGGTTCATGCGACGTTGGGGTTGACATACAGGCCGGGAGTCGTTTTTAATATAAATATGATGAGTGCACAGACTAGAAGGAATACCCTTCATGTCTGTATACTCCCAGGCGAATGCCCCCTTGCGTTCCTTCAAGAGATTGGTTAGGCGCATCTGTTCTTCTGAGGAGAGACCAGGGTTGATGTTCAAAGTTTTTCCAGGCTCTACCTCAATGGGAATGCTTCTGGAGTTTTTCAAGACTGGGATTATGTTTGTGTCATTGACTAGTGCTTCCTCCGTAAGCTGTTCTTGTTCTTCCTTCCCAAGGGTACTGTTCAGGAGTTGATAAACTTCCTTATCTACTGAAGCAGGTTCGCTAATGAAATTATTAATGGCATCGTCTTCTATTTCGTTTTTGAATGTTAGTGCCTTCCCTATTGTTAGTAATGGCTGAACATCTTCCTCCTCTTCCTGTTCTATCCAAAGGGAAGTTTCAGTTTCTAGACTCGGCCGTGCTGGAGGGTACAGGGTGAGGTTTTTGGTTTCCATGCCATCAGATATAGTCATAGATCCTGATCGACAGCTGATGCAAGCATCAATTGTAGCCAACCAGGGCCTCCCCAAAATCAATGGATGTCCCCCCAATTGTGATTTTGGTTGTAATACCAGAAAGTCGGCAGGGTATTCCCATGAGTCTACTGAAATAACAAGGTCGTCCAAAATCCCTTCGGGTCTGATGGTGGATCTGTCTGCCAATTCTAAGATAGTAGGGGTCGGTCTAATATTGGTGAATCCTAGCTTCTTTACAGTCTCCATTGTTATAACATTGATCGCAGCTCCTAAATCTACTAGTACGTTGGGTATCTGCGTTTGTCCTATGTGTACAGTGACGGTAGGATTGCCGGGATCCTCATACTTGGTTATAGGGGTTTTTCCAGTCATTAAAGCGGATAAATTCCCTATAACATGAACAGTAGGGGGATCTCTGGGTTTCCTTCCCGGTCTTTTAGTGCACAGGTCCCGAACAGTTCTAGCGTAAATAGGTACATCTTGAAGAGCTTGTAAAAGGGGAATCTTAACATAAAGGTTCTTCAATTCTCCTAAGAGATTGAACTGAGGTTGCCCCCCTCTTTGTGACAGCATCAATCTCTCAGGGTATGGTGGTTGCCTTACCAGCTGGGTAGGCTGCGTGTTATCCACTTTATTTTCTAATGTTTCAGCCGTCCCATCTGAGGGATGCTCAGCACCTTCAATGTTAGGAACCAGATCAAATGGATGCTGGGAACTCTCTTCTTTGTCATGCTCAGATGGTGGAATATTTTCTGAAGTTACACGTTCTACTATCTTTCCAGACCGTAAGCGAATATCATTACAAGGTACATGGGAGAGAGAGTAGGCCGGCATATTGAGAGCTTCCAATTGTTGGACTGTTTTATTGTTTGGGTTAGGGTTAGGTTGGGAAGGCAGCTGAGGCCGTATCGGTAAGTTAGGAACAGGATTATTTTGCAGCTGCAGTTGCGACTGCTGAGGTGGGTATTGAGGATATTGATGAAATTGAGGATATGGAGGATACGGTAACTATTGAGGTGGAGGTGGTTGAGGAAACTGGTTCCCAGGATGGAAGTTCCTCCATCCAGGAGACCATGAAGTAGGCTGATGTGGTGGCTGTGTCTAAGGACTCCATGAATTATAACCTTGCATCGCAGGTTGAGGGGAATTCCACTGAGCATAATTCGAAGGGAATTGTGTATTCACATTTTGCATATTAGTATTCCAATTATTCAAATTATTCAAAAATGGAAATGAATCGGGAGACATACCTTGATTCCGGGGTTGCCAGGGTTTCTTCTGTGCAATGAAGTAGGCTGAATCTACCTCTAGAGTTGATGCCTGCAGAACAGCCTTTACTTGGGGTAATGTCGGACATTCTTTCATATCATGGTTCAGCTCGCACAGCTGACACACTTGTATTTTGTCAAGAGGGCATTCTTTTAGTGGATGAGTCTTTCTACATCGGGGACAAAACACACCTAGTGTGAGATCCTCCACTGCCTGTCTTTGCTTGGCCTTCAAGACATCAATCTCTGAAGAGATAGAGCTCATCATTTCTGTTTTAAAATTTTCAAGAAGATTGCCTATCTCTGCACGTGTATCTCCCCCATTGGATGACTTCTGAGTTCTGTCGAAGACATCACGTTCCAGCTTATCTCGTTTATGCTGCTTATTATGCCTAGAAGATCCCCTGGAATATCTCTTACATAATTCCACAATTGTCTCAAAAGATTCTTTAGAGATATCCCCCTTTCCTAATAAATTTAGCATGTCTAAACAATCGTCCCTGATTCCTCAAAGCAGGATTATCTTAAGCACATCTAGTCCCATGTTCGTCTGTCTGGCTCTCTGCACATTGTACAGCAACCTCTCCACAAAATCCTCCAAACTTTCATCCTCCTTCTGTACCATCTTGAATAACTCCTCCCTTTTGTCCCTGGTGTTGCAATATTCTTGATATTTTTCCAGGAACACTTGCTTCATCTTGTTCCAATTAGCAACAGTTCCTCCCCCAAGGCTCATGAACCAACGTAATGCATTGTCCTTCAGGGTGGCAGGAAAAAGCTTCAACTTTTGAGCATCTGTGACATAATCATAGCTGTGACAGAGGATATCGAATTCAAACAGGAATTCGTCTGGATCCTCTGCCGCCCTGCCATGGAAGCGGGGTAACACCGACGGTGAGATGTTTTTCATAGGAGCTGTCCCCTCTAGCTGCTGTATTGGGAATTGTAATGTAGCCATAGTTTCTGGCGGGGAATCATCTTCATGATGGCATTGTACCACTGCTTCTTCCTCTTCGTTCTCATGTCTGTTATTCATCTTTTCTTCTGTATCTTCTTCTTCGATTGTTCCTCTATCCCTTACCTCAGTTGTAACAGCTGCGTATTCTTCGGTTGTAACAGCTGCGTATTCTTCAGTTGTAACAGCTGCGTATTCTTCAGTTGTAACAGCTGCGTATTCTTCAGTTGTAACAGCTGCGTATTCTTCAGTTGTAACAGCTGCGTACTCTTCAATTGCAACAGCTGAATCAGCTGTTCCTTCTTTAGCAGGAGTATATGCAGGAATCACAGCTACTCCTGTATCTTCCACTGTAGATCCTGATGCTAACGCTCCAGGATCAGCAGGGCCTCTTTTGATAGGAGTCTCCCGTTGACGAGATCTGACAGCTGAATCAGTTTTGTCAACAAGGTCGTCAATAAATGTTCTTCTACCCAGCGGTGGACCTCGACCACGACCCGAACCACCTGCACTGTTAGTAATTTGTGGAGTTTTGGGGGTTGGGAGGTGATCGCGTTTTACCCTCCTCGTATTCATGCGAAGCAGATCATTTCAAAAACAACCAAAAGACTGACTAAAAGCAATTATCAGATACAACTAATGACTAGTGTTTAATTTTCATCCTTCCCCGGCAACGGCACCAAAATGTCAAGCACTCTATTTGCAGATAATTAAATATCAAACACACAGAGCGTATGAAATTTATTGTCAACCCGAGAAAGTCTTTTTATTTCAAAGGACAAGTGCACAATATATGCTTAAACACAAAACCATTAGAAGTGAATACTTTTATCTTCTATCATCCATGTTCATCCCAAGAATCTATGCAATCCCAATTGCCTTCTAACTGCTATACTACAATTCTTTTCTATTATGCATCAAGAAGAAATGGTATCAGATCTAATCAACGATTACAAGAAGGAAATCTCATTCGCATTCTAAAATAATCACTTGTCTAATCTAATCAAGCTGGGAATCATAAAGCATGACCTGAACATTACTCTAGAACTTTAATGAAAGAGATTGAAGCAACTGTTCTAAGAAACTGAATTGCAAAACATAAATCAATCAACACATAACAGGAAAGCTAATTTGTAAGAGCTCCTGGGATTACGTCTCAGCTGTAGGATGAACACAGCAGTGTGAACAGAAATTGAAATATGTAAAACAAACCTGACTCAGTCGACTGTTATTCGATACCATTCACCAATCTCACGAAAATATAATCATTTACTGAGAAATCCACACAATGAATATTGCTGCTGCGTATAAAAGAAAGAACAAAGCATCACACAACAAGAAAGATGAAATCCTAAATTAACACAACAATCTCTGTGGAAGACGGGCCCAGTCTTCACACAGAGACGTTGGTTGAACAACACTCTCTTTAACTCAGAAGTAACTCCTTATATTAACAGAAGAATGAGTACACAGTTTCGGCTTGGCTGCTAATACAAGATAAATTAATTGTTGCTGTCCCACCCCTCGGTCGAGGCAATACCACATATTTATACATACAGTTTGCAACATCTAAACCTATAATTGGGCAGCCATGAAGATCTCTGATCTTCAGGCGCCCTAAATAATCTAGCTGTTACAATGCGTGGCAGAACTGAAATATCCAAATATGAGAGGAGTTATCAACTGTCCCAAGAGTGGCGGTCCTTCCAGCTCACAGCTGGATTCGAGCAGCGACATACTTAAGATAGCACTTTATGTTACAGCTGCCCTGCCACGACGGTGCCTTGATTGACGATTTGAGCCCCAAGGAACCTTCTACAAGCAATGGACGTCCCTTCCTCCATGACTTGTTCAGCTCCGATCTTCCTGCAGTCTATTTGTCTTACTACCTTCATAAATCGCATCATGTTAGCACAAATTAAGAGATGCACAGCTTTAATCATCACAATCATAAGTATTAATACAATAAAACAATAATCGGCCATACCTTGGTAAATTGGGGAATAAGATAAGGACAATAAGTCGAATTGCCAAGGTAATTAGTGTGAGACAAGGGAAGGGAAGATGATAAATGATGGTCAAAAAGGGCCAATTCTGGGCTCAACAGGTAGTATTTGGGGGATAGGTGTTCCAATAACACCCCTCAGTTCTTACATCTGAGACATAGAAGTTGTCCAATTAGGGAGCTAAAATCTCTTAGTACTTTTTGGCGCGGTCACAACCGGTTTGTGGGAAGGCCTCTCCCTTAGGAGGGTTGAAGTCGAGAGGATGGTTCCGGAAGCCTGAGTGGAATACCGAAATCCATTCAGTAACCGAAGGGCTACCATTCGCAGTTCTCGGGATATCCCTGTATTGGGATATTGCGATCAAAGGACCAAACGGCAGATTTACCTTTTCTCGACGCGTCATGAACGGAGTATCCTAGTAGCCTGTCTTTAGGATTGATTACCCGGTGTCCCTCCCGGTGGGGGATATCTAGCCGTTGTCTCAACATTCATATTGTCTGACTTGGATTTCATCACCTTGCAGAGGATATCGTCTGTTTGAGTCACAATACTTTTAGATTAGGTGTTTCCATGATTTCAACCTACCTGTGGTCTAGTTACACCTATTTTTTCTAGGAGCCGTTTGCATGTTGGTATTCTGACCAGTTGTTGCATTCCTCCACTTATTGTAGCACAGCTGCTAGAATAAGTGCCCTTTTTGAGGATTGATTTTTTGGCCTGAGAGCCTTCTTTTTTCACTCCCCTTCTTGCACCCTTGGTTGCATTAGGGTTTTTGAGTCTTTTATATATATATATCACCACCTGATACTTAAACAAATTTTTTACCCAAACACATATTCTCACCATTGAGAATTTTAGACGCTCTCGTCGTCTACAGGGCGAACTCCCAGAGTTTAGTCCACTTGGCTCTCCACATCACGGACGCAGAGCCTTATCCCTTGATTCGACACATCGTCAATCAATTAGACAGTCATCCGATTCTGACATACCTCACTTCACCTTTGATTTGGAGGTAGAATTCGAAAACCCCACAGAGTTACCACCAGCCACCATTATGTCTGGAACACCATTTGATCCACTATTTACAACTACCATAGGTCAGACATCCGCAGACCCTTCTGCTGTAGTATCATCCACGGCAACAACCACCCCCCTGGGTATGCCCAATATGGGTAACACTCCACATTTAGGAATGCCTAACACAAGGCCACCACCTGTCATGGGTATACCCAACATGGGGGTCATACCCCCTTTGGTTTCCACAAACCCCATCCCAGGAATCCCTAGTACGATTCCCAACCCAAGTGCAACCCATGTTGCACTTGGGAGTGTTATCCCAGGAATCCCTAGTGCTATTCCTAACCCAAGTGTAACCCATGTTGCACTTGGAGGCGCTGACCCATACCAGACTACACCTATTGGAGGGCACATACCCTCCATACCTAACATACCCTTAGGCACTACTGGACCCCTACACCATACCACAATGGCTAGACATGTCCCCGCTCCAGTTACCACACCTGCTAGCCTACCATACATGGCGAGTCTGAACCTGCCAGACTTAGCTAGGCTAACAAATGACCCCATCAGACATGATCCTGCGTGGCCCCATATGCCCACTAAACTTCCCTCTGACATCCCTAAGTTTGAGGGTAAGGCAGGGGAAGACCCCCAGAACCATATCATGTCCTTCCATTTATGGTGTTCCTCTAACTCCATAGTGGACGACTCAATCCGCCTTCGGCTCTTACAACACACCTTCACTGGCTCTGCAGCCAAGTGGTATATCGAGCAACCCCATGGGACGCATGCCACCTTTACCTCCCTTGCCTCGACCTTCCTCCAGTTTTTTTAGTTACCTGTCCGCTATGATGCGGGCGTTGAGATCCTACTGTCTTGCAGACAAACCACGGCCACCCACATCACTGACCATATTCATGAGTGGCGTCGACGCAGAAGCCTCTGCAAAATTAAATTAGACGACCGTATCTTTTTAGATTGGTTTCTAAAATCCCTCCTCCCTCTTATTGCGAAGGATGTGGCATCTGAAAGACCCCAGTCTGAAGAAGAGGCCATCCTCAAAGCCCAACAGTTTGATCTCATCTACGCCCAATCGGGTTATCTATACACAATCATACCTGACGCCCCACGAGGTGACTCTTCACGTGGGGACGCACCGGGGGAATCACATGCCGCTGATGGCATCATTGGCCAAATCACCCCGCAACCTAAACCTTTCAGCATGGTGAGCACCATGCCCGCCCCAGACCTCTCTAGGGCTACATCCAGTTCCGGAGCAACAACTTCTTATGCTCCAACAAACCAGACCCATCACATTCATGGACCCTCTTGTCCACAACATTGTTATGGGCAAACGCCATCAGCGTATGTACCTCCTACATACTATGCTCAACCTACTACACAGAACCCCATTCAGTTCTCACCACAACCGTTGCAGTACCCACAACAAACTGCACCAGCTAATCTACCACATCGAATAGCTCAGGGGTACCAACAACCCCAACAGGCAACTGGACCACCTCCAGCTCCACCTGCATACTACCCACCGCAACCTGCTCCCGCACCTGCGGCTCCCCAAAATCCCCCCAATGCTCAAGGGCATGTGTACGCACAACAACAACAGCCCCAATACCAAAATAACCAACGCAACCAGGGTGGGAAACCAAACCGCAGAAGAGGACGTAACCGTGGAAACAACCAAAACCATAACCAAGCTCCACAACCTACCCATCTTCCGCAAAACAATAACGCGGCGCCTGCTCATCAGAATCCTGATCGGCCACCTAAGGAAGCCAAAAATGCTAATTTACGAACAAACCATCCTTGTTCCATTTGCGGTGTCTATGGCCACTATACCCACGCTTTCCCACATCTGGAGCGAGCTCGACAACTATGGACAAATGACGCCCATCGTCAAGGGAAGGCGGCTCCTCAGCCGCCACCCAACCCTCCACCACCTCAACAACAACCTTTGGTGTTACAAAACCCTTTTCCCACACAAGGAGTGGTGAACACTCAGCCGTTAGCCCCCCCACAGGGCAACGTGCAACCACAACAAATCACTTACGCCGCTCCTGATCAACCCATGTTTGATTCAGGCACTCACCACTTATTGATGATGTCCACTGCCGATGTCAATATCCAAACCCGTCGGAACCAGTATGGCCCTACCTCCGAAGCCCACCCCGCCGATAAGGATACTAACGCTAATCCCATCGATCAGACGTTACAGATACCACCTCTTCCACTCGATGGTGCCTCTAAAGCACCTCGTTTCCCACTCCGCCGTATCAACAACAACCCCAATGCACGGGCTGCGTCAAATTACAACATCGTAGATGACCTAGCTCAATCTCCCACAGCCATGTCTGCGTTAGAAGTCTTGAAAAACTGTCCTTCGCAGCGCAAAACTTTGCTCTCTGCCATTGACCCCAATGATTCACAGTTGATCGCATTCGATTCAGACCAGTCTGAACCCCGCCTGCCTTCCTCTTTAGCATTCCAAGTTTCTGTTTCTGTTCGGAATCTTGTCATCCATCGGTGCATTATCGATGAAGGGGCCTCCACATGCGTCATGTCCACATTCGTTTGGCAGAAGTTGGGATCCCCTACTCTCCAGCAGTCCACCACTGCATTACGAGCTTATGACGGCCATTCGGCTCAACCCCAAGGTCTTTTAGCCAATGTCCCTGTCCAGCTGGCGGGTAAAACCGTGCTCATTGACATTGAGGTCATCAATGCGCAACTAGACTATAACCTTTTACTTGGTCGCAGCTACATGTACGCCATGCGGGCTATTTCCTCATCCGTATTTCGCACCATGCAGTTCCCCCATGAGGGACGCGTGGTCAAGGTCGACCAGCTCACCTATTACGATCCCAAGGCCCCTGCCACACCTGAAAATGTTATCCCCATGGTTGAACAACCTGTTTGTGGTGCAACTACCTCATTCATTTCCTCAGTAGGACCCGGACTTTACTCCGAGGCACCGATGACCTCTACATTCCAGGCCTTTCCACCACCGTCACCGGAGACCCAGGTCGCTAACCTCTGCACTCTTTCACAAACACCTGGTAATCAACCCTCCTTGTTACCCAAACCACCATTGGTCCCTAGTCACATCGGTGTTACACCTATCCACACAATCCCCTTTCTATTTCCTCCTTCGGGTGTAGTAAGCGCCCCGGTTATGGCTACCCTTAGTCTCCCCGGCTTAACATTGGGATTACCCGTGTGGTATATTACGCCTCCCGTTCCTCCACTGACACCAAATGTCATCCTGCAACCGGTGCAACCCATTGTTACTTCTACCCAACCACCTCCCGGTATCAATACTCCTTCGTCATCGACGAACCCCCCTCCATTCATCAGGCCCACTGGGGGCAGAGGCCCACAACCATACACTGCGGTACCCCCACCCATGGCGGTTAAACCTCCCCCCATGTTTCGTGCTCCTCCCAAATGCTCGTTGTGTGATAAGTTAGGCCATCCAACTCATCAGTGTCCACAGTTACCTGCATTGCAGGAACACATGCAAATGTTGGATGACGACCCCAACATCCCGGTTGTCAAACTCGATCCAAACCCCATGCCTCGTGATAAATCATTGCGTACCAACCACCCATGTGCGATATGCGGTATTTACGGCCACTACTCCCATCACTGTTTTGACATCCCAGATTACAGAGCAGCTCTCTACGAGATGAACAATTTGGACCTTGAGACGGCACCCCCTACTATCGAGGAGATCTACCCTCCCCCATCATCCTCATCTGGAGAGATTAACACCATCTACATGATCTCTTCGACTACCACTACCTCATCACTCGATTTGACCACTCAAAGCTCCCGCAATGATGAAGAGGTTCTCGAGACTCCTACTACCTTTGATTATCCCGGGGAAGACATGCACCATCGTCCATACTTCCTCCCGGAAGAGACTTCATCCACCACCGCTACCCAATCCGTGGTTGAGTCCAAGGATTTCCTTCCTACTAAAATCGACTGGTTAACGGATCCCATGGCCGATATTTCTTCCGTCATCCACATTGACATCTCTGACCCACTTGGTGCCCTTCATACCATCACATTAGGAACCTCCCACAGTGAGCATGAGATCGGAGAATACCAACAACTGTTCCAAGAATTCACTGATGTCTTTACTTGGTCAGATACCGAAATTCCTAGCCTTGACCCCGCCATTTATATGATCTCCACTGGATACCCCTCTGTCCGGTCGGCCCCTTCCATTGATCCCTTTGACACACAGGTTGAACCCTTTCAAATCAACCAGGAAACCACATGTCCACAACATGGGGGCATGCCCAAAACCTTGCCTACTCATTATCATCGTGATCCTCGTCGGAGATACTGGGGGCATCCACCCCACAAAGGGAATCCCCCATCATCATATCATCACTTCAGTATGCCACCACGACCCACAGCCTCATGGTATAACACCCCGCCAGCAGTTGCTCAATGCCTTATTGATCTCTCTCTGAGACAACATCTGCACCACATTGACACCTCTGAGTTAGGGGGCATAATAGATTACCTCGACCCCGGGATAGGGGGCATGATCAATCATTTTGAACCTACCCCAACATCTCTATCTCAACACCTCAATGAGCCCATCGTTCAAACCAACACACATGTGATCCACAATCACAAACCCCATGCACATAGCATGGGGGCAGGTCATTAACCCTGCTCACTTTTTCATATTCGTGATCTCAACCCTTTTTGAGGTCACATGTCACTTGTATATTTGAGTTGATACACATAGTGTTCCCCCCCATGGGTAATCATTTCTCCCCACCACTGCATCCTTCGCTTGGTGGGATCACCTTTATTTGTAGCCATTTTTTAACCTAGTTCTTTCCTTTAGCCATTCCGGAGTCCTTATGACCTCCATTTTTCGCACCATTTTCACTGCCAGATTCATATTTCCGTGCCCGTGATGATGCTTGAGATCATTTCTCGCTCTCACCAGGACCAATATCAACATTGTGTCCCGACACTCGTCACCTCGGTTTGCGTGCCACATCGACCGTTCTCTGTTTTTGACGTGTCTTATATCACCGGATTCAGTTTTCCGCGCCTGTGATGATGCTCGAGATCATTTCTCGTTCTCACCTTTAGATTTTTCGGGCATTTTTTCCACGCCCCCTCGTCACCTCGGTTTGCGTGCCACATCGGCCGTTCTCCGTTTTCGACAATCCTTATGTCACCGGATCCAGTTTTCCGCACTGATGACAATGCTTGAGACCTTTTCTCGCCCTCATCAACCCATTTTTGTTCGGTATAATTTTATCCCTTTTTCGGGCCGAGCAACCCCTTTTACGAAAAAGGCACTTAGGGAGTTTCTGTTAAGCTCTTTTCTGACTCCTAAAACAATGAAAAGATCGCCGAGCAATCTTGCTTCCTTTCATGCTCGCTAAACGCATCTGAAAGGGTGTCTACCTGGTATAAGTTTACCCCTTTTCCGGACCTTTGTAGACTAATTACGAAAAAGGTATACTCTAGTCACATCGGCTAGAAGAGTTCTCCATCCGCATCATTTTATGCTTTTTCGGGCCTTGGAGACTAAACTTACGAAAAAGAAACACCGACAGAGTCCACTCACCATTTTCAGACTCTCTAAACATGAAAGCAACCATGAGCATGCGTCGTCCTGGGCTCACAAAATCCACAGGACCGTACCATTTCAGAGCACACTTTTATCCCTTCTTGGAGCTCATTAAAACTACGAAGAAGGAATCAATGGTGCCTTTTGGCGCCACGACAGATCATATCTACTCATTTAGGCAGCTTCCCCATTTCGGTCGCCTTTGTTCAGAGTATTCTGCAGTATGTCACCTTGATAATTCCTCGACGACACCTCTCAGCTCATCCTCCCCCCCCAGAGTCAATATATACCAATCAGTCAAAGCAATGATCCCCACACCTACAAGTCAGTTCCCTACGCTGCCAGGTCAACCATGTCATCATGCTCTGAACAAAGGAAGTTTGAGTCTACCCATTTTTTGACCCAGTTATTTCCCATCCCCACAAGTATGTCAGTCCTACCATCAGTACTACATCAATTCAGTTCTACACCTCGTGCTCCTATCAAGGAAACATCATTGCCTTGTTAGTTGCTGGTCACCCTCTGTCGACGACAACCACATTGATTGCAGAGGATAGACCTAGAGGTCCCTGTGTCTTGAACTCATTACCATTTATGATGAGTGCCTATGAATCATTTCGAGAGGAATCCTCAGTGCCTCTCCGAATGGTTGTTTCTCACATGCTCGACTTCAACACCTTGATCGCATCGTTGAAACTCGCACAGGGTATTGGTCCGTTCAGTTATTAGTCGAAGACCCCGGATACCATCTGACTCCTCCACATTTGAGAGTCTACCTATGGATACAACCAGTTACATTTTTTCTATAGATATCCGGGTTGCGTATGGCGACAGTATTCAGATGTACCCCAGTTTTATACTCCCTCGAGTATACAGATACAAATACTTCCCAAAGATGGCTCACAGTCATTGAGTCCGTACAGATGTTGGACACCTTCAGTTTCAGCAGTTCAATAGTTATTCCAGTGTATCAGTTATTGAGATCAGCCATGATCATGAGTATATCCCACAATAATGTCCCCTCTGGACCATTATGATGTACCAGTATATTTCTTTACGTATTAGATCCCCCTTCTTGGGACTAATTGTTTTGTATATGTCTTGATACGAGCATGGGAATGCCCGCCTCGTCCTTTATCAGAGATTATACCTCATTCATATTGAGGCCATGTAATATTTTTTGTTTTTGCAGCTTCCAAGGGCCGTGGCTCCAGTCTCCAACCGGTCTCTTCTCTTCCCTAAAACCCCAGAAAAAGACAAATGAACTATGATGTCTATCGGCCATACGATGAGCTCCTGCCCTCACACATCAGGGGGCAATCTGTTAACACCCAAAAAGTGCTCACTAGCTCATTTCCCTATTCACATCACCCATTTATCCACTTTTTCACCATCAGAGCCTCTGAAACCAACAAAAGGTCACCAAAAGACCTGAGTACACCCCTTTTTCCATTAAAAAAGATTATTTTTCCCCAAAAAAGAATAAAAAACCCTCAAAAAGGGTCCAAATTCCCAAAAATATTAAAAAGGGAATTAAAATATTATTTTTGTTCAAAAAAGGAAAAAGGAGGGAAAAGTACCTAAACCATGTTGGTCAATACCATTTGGTTTCCACAAAACCACAAATGGTATTTCCCACCACCAAAACCTATAAAAAGGTGGTAGGGGCTCCTCATTTCACATCCATCCATTATCTCATCCTTATGCTGCTAAAATCTCCCCTAAGCATTTTAGCCATTGCAAACCACATTGGAGAAGAGACCATTGGAGATTGGAAGTTGCTCATCCTTGGAGCTATTCAACCTCACCATTAGAGGTATTGATTCCGCAAGCACTTGCTTGCCCCATCCTCTCAATACAAATTCTTTATTTTATATGTTCTTGTTCTTGATCTTAAATTATTTTTGTTATTTGCTTAATATCTTTGCTTAGATCCATGAATAGTCTTGTTTAATTAGTTTATTGTTATTTATTTACATTGAAACTGCTGCTACTAGTTAGCAGGTGCCCATAGCACTAAGCCTGGTTGCAAAACCGGGCCAACACTTCCCCAGGTGGGAAGCTACATCCACACAAATGGTTGTTATATATATATATCTTTAATGGGAAGGGGACAACTGCTCTTGGTCTATGCACTTAGCTGCAAACTCTCTCTCTCAGGTAGGTATCTACGCACATAGCTACAGAGCCTTTAAAATGGCTTCGCACTCAGAAAAGATCTTACAATACATCAACAACAAAAAGTAACGAGAGAAACCGCAAAAGTAATCAATGTAACCCCTTCCATTAGAAAAATGTCTTCTTTTATAGACCATGCCCAAAGGTCATGTCTTTACAATGCTGAAGACTGAAACCATTAGGGTTTCCAAAACTGCTACGGTTTCTCTAAACCGTCCTGCTGGCCTCTGGTAGTGAGTGTGTTGTCGTGGAAGTCCTCCACACCTATGATCTGTTGCTTTCATCCTTCCTGTTGTGTGCACACCAACAGGTCATCTTCATCAAGCCTCCCTTCCACTAATTGACTCGTATGACTGCCTCAACTCCCAGTCACTTTCTTTGCAGACCGTTCGTCCTCTTAACGGCCTCGTACAACTGGCTCGGCCTCGAGTCACTTTCTTAGTGCCATTTTCCACTTAACAGTCTCATACCACTAAGCACATTCAACTGTCGCTTTCCCTGAGTCATTCTCCACTTAACGAACTCGTACTGTTGGCCACCTTCTTGATATGCTCATGCCCACAGCTTGGCATCCTGAAGCATACTTGCCAAAATTAGACCACCGCTAGTCTGTATGGTACCTGTATCTGTCCTTCATCCATCAATCTGCTCTGTTGGCTCAACGTGGCCTGATCACTTCGCAGCACTGCTTCCTCGCAGCGCTGACCTTCGTGGTACTGCAAAAATTTGGTTGCTGCATGCAACTTCGCAGCATCTCCCATACTTGTACAAAATCATATCTTTTGTTGAGTTGCGCTCAAATCCACAGGTCAACCTCCTTATGTTATCCAAAATTGCCCCAACTTGGGCCAGGCCCAACATGCCCCTAACACTTACATGTGGCTCGTTCCTAAGCTACCTTTTACTTTGGCCTTATGGATCTGCTCTGCGACCTGTGGAGATAGCTTGGCCGCGAACTCATTGTAAGTGCTGATCAATTGTTCCACTACTTCCTTGATGTCTTGCTCGACTTGCTTTACTGTATCCAGCAGTTCCAGAGTTATCTCCTCTCCAATCTGTTCTTGTACCTACTCCTAGTTGTCACGCAGATCTTTCAGCTTGTCTTCGATCTGCTGCGTTGCTATTGTAGCATCCTCCAGGAGTTGCTGCGCCTGATTATCCATCTCAGTCTCTTTTTCTCTTAGCGATTGGACCTCCTTCTTCAAGCCTGAGATCTCCTTATAACTTGGAAGCCTATCTCTGGGTGGTAGAGCCTTGACCTCTGCATCTAATTGTTCCAGCGCTATCTGCTTTTCTTTTACCGCGGTCTTTACCTGTAGTAGCCCTTGATCCTCTTCAAGGGCAGTGAATGCCTTTGAAACCTTCTCCAACAAATATCGACACTTAGCCATCTCACTGGTTATGTTCTGTGCCGTGCCGTTAACTGCTTGCTCTCTTAACTGTTGTTGTAACATCCCCTCCCGCCTTCCAAATGAACGGGGAGAGAACATGACCAATCATAGGGGGCTTTTGGCAGACTTAGCCCCAATATTCTTTCTTTACTCATAAATTCATAACAATTAAAAACTTCTGTGTGCAAAATCAATTGAATATAAACACAACGGAATTAAACATAATAGCAAGCACACCAATAGTAATGCCTAACATATATACATATATTACAGCAGAGGATGATTAAGCATATAGAGACTCAATCTCATTCCAATGCCATGCATGGATTCCAAATTAAGATAATCAATTCATTTCATTAAACATGGACAATTTAACATATTGCAGAACACAAAATGCAAATAGTTTATAATACATAGAACACTTATCTTGAAGATGAAGTTGTCCAAACAACTGGCTCTGTGAGAGCAACGTTCCACCCAACCATAGATCTCTGTCCAGCCTATATTCTTTCAGCTGAGAGATCACCCCCGAGCTGGGCTGTGTATCCACTAAGGAAGAACTAGCTGGGCTCACTCACAACCATGGTTTCGGTCATCAACTATGCTAAGCCAACACACCGTTGGGTTTATCAAGCATACAAATGACAAATGAGGAGGATTCTAAGCCAGTGAGCTCAACCACAAAGCTACAGGCATCTCAAATGAACTCAGCAGTCATGGCACCCACAATACCTACCGCACCCAACACAAGGAAGGTCCCCTTCTCTGCTGCACAGTCGCTCAGACGTCCCTTCCCTCTAGTGCTATTCGGGGTGGGAATAGAAAGGTCCAGCTGCTAATTCCTTGAGATTCTAGCATTCACTGGGTTTATCAAGCAAACCAAACCTCTGCTTAGTCATTCACACTTGGATTTCTCACAGTTCTATTATCCAATAACTCAATCCCGTCACTTCATTTCTGGGCTGTAAAAACTAGGTATTCCTATGGATTTTGGGATAGCCAATGCTCCCAAATTCTCCCCAAGGTTCATACCATTGGATCCCCCATTGGATTTCACTGTCCAATGCCAAATTTGGGCGTTTTTGGCTCTTCAAAACGTGGGTTCTCTCACAGTCGCAATTTATGGTTTTTCTCTCTGCTGGAAATTAGTTTTTTAGGTGGAAAATGGTGCTGGTCCGTTTCCCAATGGAATGGGGATAAGGAGGAAGCAACTCCCCTGAGGTAGAGTGGCTTGTGGTACAAGAAAACAGAGCCCATACTCTGCCATACGAATTTCTGGGCTGCCCATGCTCCATTGAAGCCATGGACTGAATTCCTCAACCACTTCCTTACAACATAAATAAATGTCAGCAAGGTAAGTCAAATGGGTTCTCAAGGTGACATATGGCAGCCTATGGTTCAATCCCACAACCCCCTCACCACTCCCTAGTGGATACACATGGCCCCTTCTCATTCATTGCTCCCATAGCCAGTTTAAGTATTTTATTTCAATATTAGATATTTACATCAATTTACAATATCCCATGGCTTAATAGCACGTGGGTAACACAATATCAAAGCATGTCTAATTTAAATAAAATCTGAGCATAAACTAGAGGGACCTTGGCCTTGATCTCCACACTAGGGAAACATACAACGTGTGTATACAATATTTACATTAGAAGCCAATATTTCATAAGGGTCAAAATTGGGGTATTACAGCTGCTCAGTTAATGGTGTCTGCGTATTGAGATTTTCCTTCAAGGCGGCAAGATCGGCCTCATGAAGAATCTCTTTATCTTGTAATTCCATCTTCAAATATTTCACCCTTTCTCCGATCCTCAGAACGGTGTCTACAGGATCATGTTGGAGTTTTAAATCTTCAATATCTTTTGCGACATTAGTGATAGTGTTCTCCATTCGTAGCCGATGGTCCTGTTCATCATAAAATTGTATCTGTGTGCACGAACTGTTGATGTATATGTAACTTTGGAATGTATTTCATATATGTATATTATATTCCTATAGAGATGTTATTATTCCTCTATAAGGAAGTGTTGTCATTTGTATTGGCAAGTGTCACAAGTGTGTTAACTTGCCGATGGGTTATTAGACCACCTTGATGGGATCGGCCCTGTATGAGTCATGTGGGTAAAAGGGTTAATAGACAACCAAGTGTGGGGTTGGCCCGGATTAAGTTAACCATGGGTTAAGCTAGACATGTAGGCCCCATTAGTTTATTAGGCAGGACAGGACAAGTATAAATAGAGATCGGGAGATCTCTATTTGATCATTCATTCACACACTTCTCTCATTCGGAAAGTGGCGCACTTGTGAGGAGAAGGCTTTGCTGCTAGGAGAAGAGTATATCTTGTATTCTGGTTGTATCATTGCTCTATCTATCTCTGAGGAAGTTATTGGGGTTTTTCACCTTGATGGTTTTCCCCAATTAAACTTTGTGTCTCTTGTGTGCTTGCATTATTGCGTCCATGATTGATATGTTGTAGATTTGTTGTACATGTTGTTCTCTCAGTTAAGATCCTAGATTAGATTGAAGTAAATTCTGAAAATTTAACACGAACTAGAGTCCTCGAGTTGCCTGTTTGCGGCTTGTAGCTCTTCTTGCGACTTCATGGAATATACTATTCTTTCATGCATCTCATCGACGATCTGCATGTGAAGAAAGTGTAATCCAGGCAAAGGAATCTTGGCCAGGTCGAGCTCTACCCACTCGACACCCTTTCTGTCCATAATGATCTGTTCTGCCATTGGTAATGCTATGGTCAATGGGTCCATATGAAAAACCCTGGTCTTTAAAGGCAGCATTATGGCTATCTATGGCGGTGCCTACTGCGAGGTTCCTACCAACCTCCCTTCAGCTCCTGCATCGCGTGGCAACGATAGGCTCTTCTGGACATCATCCATCTTTTTCATAAGCCCTTGCAGTGCTAGCCTAGTTCTTTGTAGGTCATCCTGTATGACCTTGTCCTTCTTGTCTTTTTCTTTCATCAACCCTTCCATTTGTTCTGAAACATTTTCTACAATCATGTCGAAGTCTTCTTCATTCAGTACTCTCTCAGATTGACTCTTTATTTCTTCCATCTTCTTCCACGCATTTGGATTCTGCAGGGTTTCAAGTTCTTTCCTCTTTCCTTTTTCTTCAACAATAGGGCATGACAGGGGATTGGTTCATCTTCTTCTGAATCAGTCTCCACATCCATGACTTCGACATGGAAGTCAACCGGCCAGTCCTTCAGGAGGATGTCAATGTCTTCCTCGTACATATGGTAATTACCCGCATACCATTCTGGTTTCTTCAGCTTTGCTTTAGGTGAGATAAAAATACATCGCATGTCCGCCATAAAATCAATAACGTGAATGTAATTGGACGTTACCTGCTTTGTAATACGAGATGTATGGGTGATCGCCCGGTGCATCTGGGTGTAATACTGATAGAATACTTCAGCTGTCACATGCTGCCGCTCTGCATTCATATTTTCCCAAAGGTTGGCATAGCGGAATCCTCTGGGATCATTGGTTTCTGTAATCATGTCGACATATTTTTCCGGTTCTTTATATCTTATGAATGCAATGAGGATAATCAACCACGTGAAGTGGAATTGACCTCCATTCTCCTGAGTATCATTCAGTTCATCCAGGAACTCATTTAGAAGGTACTGACACCAATTAAATTGGGTCCCTTCAGCCACTGCGGCATCGAGTAGTATTATGCCCGCAGGCACCTCTGGAGGCCTGACTGTTCTTATGATTTTTCTTGCAAGCAACTGTGTGACAAATTTGGTCGCTCTATCTTCAATTTCTTCTATGGGAAACCCTCTTTTTCCCTTTACCAGTGCATGGCTCTGCTTCATTTTCACGACAGCTTCTTTTTCCTTTCTCTTCCCTTGGAAGAACTGCTTGGGATCCTTGCCGTGCTTTCTTAATCCTGTTATGCGGTGGATTAAGTCAATGTTCAAATCCACATTTCGATCCATCCATAGGTATCCCTAGTGAATTCATGCCATCAGAGTGTGAACCACTGCATTAAGTTCTGGTGAATGATCAAAATGAGTTAGTCAGAGTAGGTTCAGCAATCCGGACTCCATTACTGGCGTCAACCAGCTTTCTGTGACCAAGTTAAATATTCCCTTAGCATCTTTCTTCCAGCACATGTACTGGTTAGGTTGGAAATGTGGGTACTTGGGATCATGGGGTTCTTCCTCTTATATGCCTAGGAGGTCATAGTCTTCCCATTTACACTCCGAGATATTTCCTAGTAGGTTTTGGGAAACCTCTACGTGCTTCGAAATGGGCAACAAGGGGATTTCATAATGGGCACTCTTGACCAGATTAAAAACAGGGGCATCTAGCGCCTGAGGTGATATGTACTCAGGTGTCAACTTCAAGGGTTCCTTCTGAAATACTGGCGATCTTGGCAATGTATGGCCTGTCTTGGGAGTCTTGCTTTGTGGTCCAGCTATGGATTTCCCTTTGTCCTACATGGTTGGATTATGTCAAGGTGACCTTCTAGACGCTTGACTAGGTTCGAATACAACCTTCTTGGCAGGGGTTTTCATTAACTCTGCAATCCCCCCGTGCTGAAAGACTCGGATTGCTTCTTGAAGTGTAAGATCTTCTTCTCTATCTGGTGATTTGGACATTCACTGGTGAGAGTAGGCAACTGTTTCAAGAATATGGCTAAGGGTTGCTAACAAAAGAGCGAATGCATGAAAATTCTAAGTGTCTAGTAATGCCCATGAATCCTTATGTGGTGTTATTTATAGGAGAAGTTGAGTCCCCCTATGCCTTCCAACGGCTAGATGAGCATTTAATGAGGTGTCCATTGGCCAATTTGAGTGAATCCTTTAATTCCTTCTGTCGTCAGCGTGTTCAGAACGGTTATCTTTTCATTAAATGCTCAAGGAAATGCTTGCAACGGTCACCTAATGACTAAATTTTCCTCAAAAGCAGGGTAACGGCTATTTTTCTGAGTACTACGCCGAGCTACGCGGCAGTGCATCTCTGATCCTGCGCAGTTACTTCGCAGTGTCGGTGTTTGAATTGCGCAGCTCCCTTTTTCTTTCCTCTTTTTTTTTCCCGTGTAGCTTTAGCAGTGCTGCACGGTACACACATTGTTCTACTTATCGTACATGTATAGGCTCCTTTACATTTTGAGTGTCCAATTTCAACTATACTTGACACTTAGAAATTTCTCCCTCTATTTATCATTCAGGATTCTGCGAAGCAAGGCTATCATGGTACAGCTTTAGCCTGCTTCCATTTATCAAAGTTGGTAGGGTATCACTAGTTAAATTGGCTAACTGGACTGCACCAGTGTTAGTAACATGTATCACAGTATATGGACCAAGCCAATGCATCTTAAATTTACCATTAAACTTCATGAATTTGCTATCATATAGGAGGACTAGGTCACCTACCTGAAAGCACTTGTTCTTTATATGGCGATCATGCCATGCTTTCTCGCGGTCTTTCTGGACTTGCTGGTGGAAGCCAGTGATGACGCAATCTTCCTCTAACCCAATTAGGTGTAGCAACCTTTCTTGTAGTGCTGCGGGGTGTGCTATCCCTGTGAATGTGGTGATTCTTAAGTTGGGGACAATGTACTCCATTGGAATTATAGCTTCTTGTCCATAAGCCAACCGAAAGGGTGTGTGCCCCGTCAATTTCTTGTAAGTGGTCCTATCTGCCCATAACATAGATGAGATGCGCAGGTCCCAATCATCTCTATTCACATTGCAAACTTTAGTCAGTGCATTCTCTAGTATTTTATTGAAAGCATCAACAGTGCCATTCGCCTGCGTGTGATATGGTGTACTGCGTTGATGATGGATATGGAATTTCTCTATGAGAGCTTCAATAGTCTTGTTTAAAAGGTGAGTGCCTTGATCACTCATCAAATCTTTGGGCACCCGAATCTTGACAATATTTCTTCAAAAATGAACTCTGTGGCAGTTCCTGCGGTGCAGTCCTTCACTGGTTTTCCTTCTTCCCATCTAGTGAGGTAGTCAGTAGCAGTAATGATATATCTCACACAAGTTCTTTTCCCTAGTGGGTTTATAGGTCCAACAAAATCAATGGCCGATTTTTCAAATGCCTGCAAGGTCAACTATGGATTCAATGGCATCTCATCCTTGCACGAAGGTTTTCCTTTCCTCTGATAGACATCGCAGTTCCAACAGTGTTCTTTAGAGTCTTTATGGATTGTAGGCCACCATAACCCTGCGCATAGTATCTTCTGCGCAGTATCCCTTCCTGCATAATGTCCTCCTGCGATCACTGAGTGCGCATCTGCTAAGATGAATGGTCTCTCATGGTCTAGTACACATCTGCACAATACTTCATCCGGTCCAAGTTTGTATAACTGACCTGCAATAATAGTGAAATCTGCGGCCTGCACCACTAGCTCCGTCTTTTGTTGGACGGAGAACTCCTGTGGTGCCAATCCTGTTGTTAAAAACTTGATGATGTCCTTATAATAATCATCGGCAATCTATATAGCAAATAAATGCGCATCAGGCAGACTGTCTTCAATGTTCGTCGGTTCTTCTCCTGACTCAATCCTAGAGAGATGGTCAGGTCCCAAGTTCATCTTGTCATGCTTAACAACAATCTCAAAATCATACTCTTGGAATAGCAATAGCCATCTACATATGCGCCCCCCTAACACTAGCTTATTGACCAAGTATTTCAATGTAGAATGGTCAGTGAACATAACAAAGTGCGCACCAAGCAAGTAGTGTCTGAATTTATGGAGCGCGTATACCATCGCAAGGCCTTCCCTCTCAGTAGTAGTGTAATTTTTGTCCATTGTTGAGAGCTTTCTGCTTGAAAATGCAATGGGATGGTCAATACCTTCTTCTCCTAGTTGAGCTAATACAATTCCTAGGGCAATGCATGATGCATCAACATGAACATGGAATGGCTTTTCCTAGTCTGGGAAAACTAGGATCAGGGCAATAACCATCTTTTCTTTAAGTGTGTCAAAACCCTGTTCACATTCCGCATTCCAAATGAACGGTGAATCTTTCTTTAGCAGCTTTTCCATTGCTGCAGTTATCTACGTGTAACCCTTTACGAACTTCCTGTAATATCCAGTATGGCCTAAGGTAGAGCACAACATCTTAACGGAAGTTGGTGTAGGAAAATTTACAATGATGGCAATCTTCGCAGGGTCCACCATCAATCCTTGCTTACAGACAATGTGTCTGAGTAAAATTCCGTATGGAACATAGAAGATGCACTTCTTAAAATTCAATGAGATCTAATGCTGTCTACACTTCTCAAGCATCATTTTGAGATTCGTGCAATGGTTCTTCAATAGACCAAACATAGTCCAGTAATCAAAATAGGCTTCCAGAAACTTGTGCATGAAATCTTTAAATGTTGCGACGACGACTCGGGAAAATATGGCAGGCGCATTGTTCATCCCAAAAGGCATTACTGTGTACTGGAACGACCCCCATTCTGTAGCAAACATCATCTTATGCATATCCGCGGGATCAATTCTGATCTGATGATATCCGAAGAAACCATTAGTAAGGGAATAGGCCTCATTCCCTCCAACATTGTCAAGGCCTTCATCTGTGAAAGGAGTGGGGAATGGGTCGTGCATAGAAGTGTTAAATTTTCTGAATTTACTTCAATCTGATCTAGGATCTTAACTGAGAGAACAACATGTACAGCATATCTACAGCATATCAATCATGGAGACAATAATGCAAGCACACAAGAGACACAAAGATTTACTTGGGGAAAACCATAAAGGTGAAAAACCCCAATAACTTCCTCAGAGATAGATAGAGAAATGATACAACCAACCAATAGAGATAGCCATAACCTAGCAGCAATCCTCCTCCTCCATAAGTGCGCCTCTCCTCCTTGAGAGCATGTGTGTGAAGTGAGTGAGTAAATAGAGTGCCTCCCGCACTCTATTTATACTTGACTTGACTTGCCTTTTTACCTAACTCATGTAGGCTCGAACTTTACCACATAACATAATGCTGAGTGGGCCGACCCCCAATAGGGTGGTCTAATAACCCTTTGACCCACATGGCCGACCCCCAATAGGGTGGTCTAATAACCCTTTGACCCACATGACTTATACAGGGCCGACCCCAAATAAGGTGGTCTAATAACCCATCAAGTATAAGTTACAACACTTACAATATAAATGACGACACTTCCTTATAGAGGAATAATACCATCTCTATAGGAATACAATATACATATATGTGAAATACATTCCGAAGTTACATATACATCAACACTCCCTCTTAACTAGGAAGGTATTTCTCAGCATAGTTCTTCTAGCACAAGTCATCTTCTCTGGATCATCGTCACTAGATAATCATCATCGAGTCATCATCATCGTCACTGCTGCTGCTATCTCAATCAATCTCTGAATCTACTCATCATAGGAAGTTCTACAGAGCCAATCCTTTTTCATACTGGATGTAGGCCCACCACCTGCAGGTCTTCGTCATCACTGGCCATACTGTGGAATCCTCAGGACTTTTATGTGCGTCACAAAACCTGGCTGCAGCATCCCAGGCTATTACGAGCACACAGCTCTACCTGTAGGATCTCCCAGGAGCACATTACATGTGACCCATCACAAAACCTGGCTAAAGCATCCCAGGCTGTTACGAGCACGCGGCTCTACCTGTTGGATCTCCCAGGAGCACATTACATGTGATCTCACCACAAAACCTGGCTGAAGCATCTGAGGCCTTTTTCATCCTGTCCAGATCTCCCAGGAGCAAATTACATGTGGTCCACCACAAAACCTGGCTGAAGCATCTGAGGCCTTTTTCATCCTGTCCAGATCTCCCAGGAGCAAATTACATGTGGTCATGGCAAAACCTGGCTGAAGCATCTGAGGCCTTTTTCATCCTGTCCAGATCTCCCAGGAGCAAATTACATGCCATAGGACAAAACCTCGCAAGAGCATCTCAGGATGTTACGGGTACACAACTCCGACCTGAAATCTCCCAGGGCACAAATTACATGTCCTCCCAAGCAAAACCTCGCAAGAGCATTTTCCAGATGTCCCAGGGCACCGAATTACATGCCATAGGCAAAACCTCGAAAGACCATCTGCAAATCTCCCAGGGCACAAATTACATGCTTTCCTGCACAACCTGATCCACGGCCACAAAGTATCATCTGATACTCATCAAACATCATCCTGATGTACACATGATCATCCTGATCATCATCACTGCAACATCCTGCTGCATGTCATCTGGAGAAGCATCCCGAAGCTCGTCATCTATGATCATCCTGATCATCACTGCAACATCCTGCTGCATGATCCACCTGATCATCAATGCATCTACCTGATGCATACCAAGTATCATACATGATCCTCCTGATCATCAATGTATCCACCTGATACAAATACATGATACATATCATCATACATGATCCTCCTGATCATCAATGCATCTACCTGATGCATACCAAGTATCATACATGATCCTCCTGATCATCAATGTATCCACCTGATACAAATACATGATACATATCATCATACATGATCCTCCTGATCATCAATGCATCTACCTGATGCATACCAAGTATCTACCTGATACATATCATCATACATGATCCTCCTGATCATCAATGTATCCACCTGATACAAATACAAATACATGATACATATCACCATACATGATCCACCTGATCATACAATGTATCCACCTGATACATATACAGATACATGGTCCAAGCATCCAACATGATGCATACATACATACATAAAATGATCCAACTGATCATATCCAAGCAGAAACCAGAACATCATCCTGATGCTCATCATCCAGCGCTTACATCCACAGCCATGTGAAGGATCCTCCTTCCAACATGCTTGGAATGGCTTCAGCAAATGTGTCCATCACTTCTTCCTCGAAGTATCCTTGATCTGAAGCACGCCAAGCCTCTCTCTGAAGTACTCGAACTTCACCCTGGCTAGTGGTTTCATCAGCACATCTGCAATCTGCTCGTCCATCGCAACATACAGGAGCTTCACAGCTCCTCTCTGCACCATATCCCTGATATAGTGATATTTGATCTCTATGTGTTTCGACCTGTCATGAAACACTGGGTTCTCGGACAGCTTCACACAACTCTGGTTATCACAGAAGATACCAGTAGCCTCCAACGGGAGATCAAATAACTCAGACAGTAGCTTCCGTAGCCATACTGCCTCACAACTAGCTGAACAGGCTGCAACATACTCTGCCTCAGCTGTACTCAGTGCTACGCAGGACTGCTTCCTGCTAAACCAAGAGATCACACCTGATCCCATACTGAAGCAGCACCCAGATGTTCTCTTCCTGTCTGCAGCACTGCCAGTCCAATCTGAATCAACATAACCTTCCAGGTTAAACTTTTGATTCACCTCATACCTGAGCCCATAATCCACTGTACCCTTCAGGTACCTCAGAACATGCTTTACAGTAACTAGGTGAACACTTCTCGGATCCGTCAGGAACTGGCTCAATGTGTTCACAGCAAAGCAAATGTCTGGTCTCGTGTTCGTCAGGTACATCAAGGACCCAATCATCTGACGATACATAGAGACATCAACTGACTCAGATGAAGCATCACATAGAAGCTTCAGATTTGATGCCATAGGTGTGGCCATGGCCTTGCAATCCATCATCCCGAACCTCTTTGGGATCTCTACTGCATACTTCCCTTGTCCAAGGAAGATTCTATCTGCACTTTGCCACACCTCCATGCCAAAAACAAATAGTGCATCATCCCCAAGTTCTTCATCTCGAACTCGGTAGTAAGCTTCCGCTGCGTGTCGGCAATCAATCTATCTTCACCATACCAAGTTCTGGGAGCTTGCTTCAAGCCATACAAGGCTTTCTTCAATCTGCATACATATGACTCCCTGTCAGGTCTTGGGACTGCATCCCAAACATCTTCTTCATGATCTACGGATCATGGCATTCCATTTCTTCATCCCAGATCCTGGGAACTTCAATATCTTCAATAGATATCTTTCTTGCTGGAACAAATGTTGTAGTCCTTTTGTAGGAGATGGCATATGATCTTTCCTACACAACAAGTTAAATTGCATGATTAGAAAACATCTTATAGTTTTCAGAACAAATTCTTACACATAAAGAAATATGCCATACAGTCATGCAATTATCTTAGCCAATGCTTCAATACAACATTTATCCATATCCCGTAACTTTCTAGATGCCTTTCAATCTCTACCAGAACATTGTTAAGAGTGTGCACAACTCCCAACATGTCAGCAAAGAGGTTTCATTCTATATAAGTAGCAATGGAATGTTGTACAGTGCCATAGGCCACTTACCCATGTATATTAGTAGTATACTGTTCATCAATGCAACTATTCTAATATGCATAATACACAACCTAATTCTAGGAACATCAGTGTATACATTATTGAACAGTATTATTTAAACAAACAAATATGCAAGAAATGATAATTTAAAATACTTATCTTTGTTTGTTCGTTGGGTGGACTCCCTCTGAGTCTTTGCTTCCTTGCAGGAGCTGCTGGAGTCCTAAACTGAAGTAGCTTCTTCTACACTTTTCTATTGTGGAATGTAGAGAGATGGTCAACTCCCTCTGAATATCTGCATCCTTGCAGAAACTACTGAAGTGTGCTCCTTTGCTTTCTTGCAGGAACAACTGGAGTGTGCTCCCTCTTGATCTTTGCTTCCTAAATTACCTGTTCTTGAACTCATATTCATCCTTGGTCCCTATGCATGCTTATTAGTATCATGATTGTGTTATCCTTGTGAACTCATATAAAATCATACATTCATTAGTATACTATTAAAACACAATAATCTCAAGCATGTATAGTCATGATCATTTCAAACAGAAATAATAAGCATTAGCATTCAAGGTTTATGTAGTATTCTTATGGTTAGTCAAATCATAAGAAACATAACATGTCTAAACCTGTAATTACTCAAACCTATGACTCTTCGGGTTAGTTGAATCATCAATCAAGATAAGAGATATAATATGCATAAAAGCTATACCTTCATGATTCTTCTGGTTAGTCATATCATCAATTATGGTAAGAAACATAATATGCATACAACCATGATTATTCAAACCTATGACTCTTTGTGAATAATCATTATCAACAACACAATAGTATAAGATCCTAACACAAGGTAGGATTCTAGCTTGATATAGGAAAAACATACCTGGATTAGCATGCTAGCTAGTTATGTCTAACATACCCGTATAATGTCTTTTGGTTCTCTTCAATGACTTGTGCTAGTAACCTGCATGTCTCAATGGTTAGCCATTATAAAACCAAGTTATACATACCTCGTAAATGGATCTTCTATGAGATCCATGACAATGGATGAGTCTTTATCCTCATGTTACCATGATCATATGTTCTTGAACTGGAGCATGATTTGTCTTTCTTGGTGTACCTTTCAACATAAACCTCATACAACACCATAATGCATTAGTACAATCATAAGTGTCAACACCCTAAATAATGAATATCTTCTATCATGCATTCATAATTTTGTTAAGGTGATACGACAAATCTAAAAACAAAATTGTACTTAACTGTAATAACATGAAGACAAACATACCATAAACTTAATCATGGACAAATATCAAAACATACCTCGATGAGTCATACCTGTCGAAATCGCTTGTAATCTTCTTATGTAAGGCCTTAGCCTCATCTCCCTCTGAAACACGAACTTCTTCACTTATGCAGGTGACCAATCCATCTTCTTCTAGGATTAACCCAATCCACTTGATTTGCAAGAACTGGACCTAGAGCTGGATATGGTTTTGTCAGAAAAACCCCAAAAATTCAAACTTTGAATTTCAACCTTCCGATAGGATAGGAATATGCGCCTTGATGAACTGATCAAACTGGTATATTCAGAATTTGAAAACTGCAAAGTTTCACTCCTCAATTTTTCCTTTGAAACTTTTGGATTCACTGGACGTGACCCTAAAATGGGGTTTGATGAAGCCCACTCTTCTGCCCAATCAAAATGTTTGATCCAAAGCTCTAAGCTTCTATTTTTCTGAGGAGCTTCCAGCCGTGGTCACAGATTTCAAAAATTCCCATTTTTATAGAAGCCCTAATTTTCCACTTTTCTGATCAAAGTCCCGAACTAGGGTCTAATCAAGCCCGGCCTTCTACCCAGCCAAAAATTCTGATCTTGGTCTCTAAATTTCTATTTTGATGAGTAGCATCCAGCCGTGGTCTCCGATTACAAAAATTCCAACTTTCTTCAAAGCCCTAAATTCCGGAAGCCATGAATGAAGGTACCAAAAAATAATTCTGTTTTTACAGAAATATGTACCTGATAGTTTCTGGTGTAACTCCGAAATTTTTGATCCACAGGGTCTGAAAACGTTTTCTGAGATATCCTGACCTGTTATCTTTCCATCCTGATAGGTCTGACCTCAATTGGATTCTCTGAGAGAGAGATATGCCAAATGTCGCAACGTGACCTGTTTTGGGATAAAACAGGAGAGCGAACTTGTACGGCGTGCCACGTGTCAATGGTTCAACTTCGGCCTCTGAAAAAGTTTTCTGAGATAGCTCGGCCTGTTATCTTTCCATCCTGACAGGTCTGACCTCAATTGGATTTTCTGAGAGAGAGTTATGCCAAGTGTCGCAACGTGACCTGTTTATGGAATAAAACAGTAGAGCGAACTTGTACGGCGTGCCACGTGTCATTGGTTCAAATTCGGCCTCTGAAAAAGTTTTCTGAGATAGTACAGACTGTGTACTACCTGTCACTTTTTACTAAATTTCATTTGGAGCTTCCTATCCCAAGTTATGACCTTTTTCCCAAGGTCAACTGATTTTGACTCAGATCTGGAAGAGGCAGAAACCCTATATTGTACAGATCATAAATCACAAAGTACAATGAATTAGAGGTTGTCCTTTGGACACAAGGTACCTGGAGATTTTATCTTCATCCTGTAACAATTTCAGATCCAAAAACGTCTCCAAAACGGATTTATAGCGAAAGTTCTACGATGACTGGTTTTTGCTATATCAAGCCCTAGCATCGTAAGTGCAACAAGTGTCATACATGCCATATCATGCCTTCTTTCAGGCTAGCTCTGATACCATGTTAAATTTTCTGAATTTACTTCAATCTGATCTAGGATCTTAACTGAGAGAACAACATGTACAGCATATCTACAGCATATCAATCATGGAGACAATAATGCAAGCACACAAGAGACACAAAGATTTACTTGGGGAAAACCATAAAGGTGAAAAACCCCAATAACTTCCTCAGAGATAGATAGAGAAATGATACAACCAACCAATAGAGATAGCCATAACCTAGCAGCAATCCTCCTCCTCCATAAGTGCGCCTCTCCTCCTTGAGAGCATGTGTGTGAAGTGAGTGAGTAAATAGAGTGCCTCCCGCACTCTATTTATACTTGACTTGACTTGCCTTTTTACCTAACTCATGTAGGCTCGAACTTTACCACATAACATAATGCTGAGTGGGCCGACCCCCAATAGGGTGGTCTAATAACCCTTTGACCCACATGGCCGACCCCCAATAGGGTGGTCTAATAACCCTTTGACCCACATGACTTATACATGGCCGACCCCAAATAAGGTGGTCTAATAACCCATCAAGTATAAGTTACAACACTTACAATATAAATGACGACACTTCCTTATAGAGGAATAATACCATCTCTATAGGAATACAATATACATATATGTGAAATACATTCCGAAGTTACATATACATCAACAAGAAGCATCATTCAGTTTTCTGAGATCCACACAAACCTTGATCTCACCCTTCATTTTCTTATCCCAAACGACCATGGGACTAATCCACTCAGATTCCTCGATAGGTTCAATGATTCCTGCTTCTAGCATCTTATCCAGCTCTGCGCAGACTCTTTCTTTATACCGCGGGTTCAATCTATATGGCCTCTGCTTAGCGCATGGCTTCAAGGGGATCTTCATGACTCCTAGGTCTCCCAGAATTCCTTTCATTTCTATAAATTTTATCGAAAATAGCTCCTGATACTCATGTAAAGTGTCTGCGATCTCCGCAACAATCTGCTTGTCCCAATAGTCTCGGATTCATGTGAACTTCGGCTCTTTACTTGTGCCAATATTCACCTTCTTTGTCTTTACCGGTCCAATCATATCTGGGATTTCCAACGGAGGTCCTTCTACATCACATGCACCCTCCAACTCTGGTATGTTTATGTTGCGTGGATCATCGTCATCATCTTCTTTGCTATCCCCATTTTCTTCAGCTAGGTTATAACACTCTATGGTATGTTCTTCATGTTTCTTCCATTCTGAGTGTGGGTTTGCAGGAACAGTATCTGCCTCGAAGAATTCTTCCCATGTCATATCTTCATGAATACAGTCTCCCCTAAATATGCATTCCTTAATATAATGCCTCATGGATCAGCGGATTCTCTTCCTCAAAGCTGAAGTCCTTCTGGAAGTTGGCAGTCAACATCTCCCAATCCGTGATTTCCCTGCGCAACTCTAGGTCTAGGTACCATTTATTTGGAATGTTGTCCTCTAGGGTATCCACAAACAGGTGCACCCATTCTTTATGTGGCCTTTCCAACCATGCCTGCAAACAAACTTCAATGTGCTGACTAGGATCTATATGTCCATTAAACTTCTCAAAAGGGTAAAGTAACCTTGTCGGCAAACTGAATCTGCATCTTAATCCTGCATTGATCCCAAGTGGTCAATGTCTTCTTGTGCGCAGCCGACCATCTGGCTAGTGTGTCGCACAATGCGATATCCAATGCGGGTAACCTATGCTCTTCTGGAATTGCTACAGTATATTCCTAAATGAAAGTGTAAACATTAGCGGAACCATCATATGTGGGAATGGGACTTACCTCCTTTCCAATCCAGTGCAATGATTTTGTAACCTGCATGCACCTTCTTGCTGATACTCCATCCATGCATCTTTGCCAATTTTCTAGTCCTTCCTCCAAGTTAGAGATGCAGGAGCTGTCACATCTCCAGCTGAGTGTACCATCCGCAGTAGGGTTAATGTAATATTCTTGGTTTGCTATGAGCTGCTATAGTCTGTCCAAGTGTTGAGCCTTGGATTCCTCCTGAATCAGCTCATTGTATCTGTCACCATCTACAGGATCCAATAGTGCGATGAACCTAAGATGCTTTCCTTCAAATATCATCTTCTTCATTTTCAGGTTTATGATAGCCAATTTATCAATAGCCCAGTCAATTCCTAGCAGTGTAGGAAAAGGCTGACTATCATCCACAATCTCGATAACTTCAAAGTCTACATGAATTTGGACTCCATCGATGTTGAGCACCACATCATCTAACCGGCCAAAAGGTATGACTTTCTCCTCGTTAGCCATTCTCAACTGGATAGGTGACCATGACAACTTTTGTCAACCCATCTGCTGCCATGTCTGCTTAGTCGAGACATTCACTTCAGATCCCAGTTCAAGGATGACTTTATCCATTTCAAAATATCCTATCTACACTGTAAGCCTCATTTCTCGGCCTGTTCTTTTATGCTTCCTTATGTGATGTGCAGCACTATCAAAATTTTATGTTCCCGTCTGTGGTTCATATTGGTTTATGAGCTTCTGTAGCTCTACTATGGCATTTTCACTTTTTAGTAACTTCATGTAGCTTCGCAGGAACTGCGCAACGAAGGTGCTAACATCCATTGCGGTACTTGTTTTGTCATAGGCCGCTAACATGTCTTCAACATGCGGTGTTTCACTGTGCAACGAGATCCTCTCTGATTCTATTTCCGGTTCTTTGAAGGTAACCCACGCATCGATGAAGAAATCCTTATTCTTTCGTAGGTCGAGAGCAGGAATTTTTCCTGGGGCTTTCCTTATCCATACTGTCTGAAGAGGGGTCTGCTTTGTGTGAGCCTCCCCTGATGTGGAAACTTCTATTCCCCTATCGCGGCTTGTCTCAGCTCCACTGCACGTGATCACATTGATGCTCGGGTCCATTGGTCTGTTCTCTGCTGCTATCCACTGGATGTTTGGATTTGGTGTCTCCGTCCATCTTCTTTTCTGCATTTCCACCTCTAGCACTGGGAAGTATTCAATAACATGCTCGAATGATTTACAATAGTTGCATCTAGTGCATGGGTTAACATAATCTCTAGATACGTGACCTGGCTGGCCACAATTGTAACAAATGACTTGGCCGTGCCCTCTTCCCTGCGCCAGGCTAGCATTTCTTCCTCTGTCGTGGTATCCACCACCATGACCTCTATATCCTCCTTTGTCATATTGCGTGTTTTCTTGTTTTGGCTGGTTTTCTTCTTGTACCCGGTACAAGCCAGCGCCTCTCATTGAGTCCATATCTCGTTTTCTCTCATTCATTAGCTCATATGCGCGGCAGTTGGATTCAGCATGTCCAACTGATTTATAGAAAGCGCAGTATAAATTTTTAGGTGTTTTCACATATTTTTGTATGAGGTAGTAGTCTTCAGGTCTATGTCCTGTGGTTCTACAAATTTCACACCATGGGGTCTGATTCTGATTTATCAGGTTGGGTGCACCACTGTTAAGATAATCACGGTATACTGGACAATGCTCCCAGTCATGGCCTTGTCCTTTACAACTTGTACACCAGACCTCGTGTCTAGGTTCATACCTTTGTTCTTTGCCATTTTTCATGCTTTGCAGCTCTAGTGTCAGGGTGTTCAGCTGGTTTTGGATCTGAGACATCCCAGAACTAGTCTCACCAATCAGTGAAGCCTCTAGCTTCATTGCGATCTCCAAGGCCTGTGATTGCGACGCAACCTTCTACTGCATCAATGGTAATTTGATATGGGGCAACATCGCAGGAATGAACCATTCCTTATGTTGTTGCAGAGCTATAACAAAGCTCACTTGGTCCAAAAGTGTCTTAAACTTCTGATCAAACTCCCAAACCATTTCAGTTGGTTTCTACTTTATTTCTTTCAAGTCGGATATACACTGAGATTTATATTTGGGTTTCTTAAACTCTGCCACAAGTGCATCTTTAATTTCCACAAGGGTTATCGGTTGTGCCTGAGAGTACTTCATAAACCAATGTAAAGCTCTATCTCTGAAGGTGGCGATGAGTTGTGCTCTCTTCACGACATCATCCTGGATTTGTCTTACACTCCATATGGCTTTGCAAAGGAACCAATGCTGGTTAGGGTCTCCTAGACCAGTTCCTTTGAAGATCGGTAGCTTCATATTAGTGTTTGCCATTGTCCTATTAGGTGGTGTTGCACCCAGACTAGTGCGCGGCCGTTGTAAAGGGCTCTATGCAGTGAAAACAAATGGGCTTATTGGAGTAGACGTACTGGGCTGAGTATTCTACTCGGTGGGCTGCGTAGCGGGTGGGTTGTGAGATAAGGGTGGCTTGGTCTCTACAGCTGGTGGGTTCTGAGGGGTAAATAGTGGTGCAACTTCATTGTCAAGGTCACAAGGAATCTCAGTATCTATGTGGAGTACAGGGCCTCCAAGATTCTTATTAAATTTATATCTCTTCCCACTTCTAAGATTATTGGTGTCTTTGTCAGAATCACTATATATACTGTTTACCATGACAAACTTGAGAATATTACTGCATTCTCAAAACACCTTTCTCAACTAACAACATCTTAATGTATAGACTGATATTGTTCAGGTACTTAACTTGGAATCCTTGGAAAAAATATGCTTATGCTTGGATGTAGGATTTGAGTGTGTCTACAACAAATTCTGTTACGAAGCCTTTTAGCTTATGATCGACCCAAAATTCAACTCCGTGTCACCGGGCTGTGTATTGCTTTGAGTTGCACTGTGAGCTTGGGAGTCCAAATTGTAGGAACTCCTCTTTCAAAACAGGTTTTCTTTTCTACGAGCCGTGAGATCCAACCGTACAGCTCGTTTCGAAATGATGCCCAGAAAATCTCATGAATATCTTTCCATAGATATCTATTCAACTAGTGTTTGTCAGATAGATGCGGATGTCTATTCTCTTTCCTTGCAAAGTCTCTTATGGTCTTGTCCCACGAAGCTTGGATCTCTGTCTTTTGAGGATGCCAGTTGTCGGAGCCTTTCGGGAACTTATATTCTTCGTCACACATCACAATTGCAACTCATCATGGATTTTAGCTTGGCAATGGAACCATTTGTTGGCTTGACTGATGCTGACCCAGAGGTTTTCAATGAGACCTAGGTTCTTCGTGGTTTCCCTTTGACCAACAAAACCCTTTCGCACCGGCCCTTTCGGAAACAACCTACAAGCAGGATGAGGTCTCACCTAAGGTGTATCTATGGGGTACTGCGGAATTAGGTTTCCACAATATGTGATGAGTTGCTTGGACAGATGTACTGTGCATCGCAACAAGGGGTATGTGCTGTGAGGTGAGACTGCGTGGTGATGGACAATGCCATGGTCCGCACCACTAAGTCCTTCTACTGCAGGACTTCTACTAAGCCTGTGAACAGTCCAGTTCAACTTTATACTTGGAGTATACAAAAACATTTAAGGTGCTAAACTTAGTATCACTCATCCACTCATTCATGCACTGGAATGACTATCACTCTAACATTTGTTTATACACTTAGAATGTTTACAATTTAATCATCTACCACAGATGCAAATCACTTATCGTTCATTTGTCTGCTGCGCATAGGAAAGTACTTAAGCAATCTCTTAAGACTTGAACAAATAACTGATTCACTGCTTTCAGAAGCAAAGCCAAGTATTAACCATTCATCTATTCATGCAGACTTAACATATCATCCCCATATTCTCCTGATGGAAAATGCATACAAAAGTCTTCACATAACAGAATGCAAGGAAATATTCAAACATTCATCTACAGAAAACAGGTAAATGTAATCACACACAACATTGTTCCACTCAATCACACAACACAATATTTAACGTGGTTCACTTCCCCGGGTGGGAATCTACATCCACAAGAATGGTTGTTATATATATATCTTTAGTGGGAAGGGGACAACCGCTCTTGGTCTTCGCACTCAGCTATAGACTCTCTCTCTCTCTCTTAGCCAGGTTTTAGCACACACAACTGCAGAGCCTTTACAATGGCTTCTCACTCAGAAAATATCTTACAATACATAAACAAAAGAAAGTAACAAGAGAACCCCCAAAAGTAATCAACCTAACCCCTTGCCTTACAAAAATGTCTTTCTTTATAGACCATGCCCGAAGGTCATGTCTTTAGAATGCTAAAGACCGAAACGCTTAGGGTTTCCAAAACTGCTATGGTTTCTCTCAACTGTCCTGCTGGCCTCTGGTAGCGAGTGTGTTGTCGTGGCAGTCCTCCACGCCTATGTTCTATCGCTTTTGGCCTTCCTGTTGTGTGAACACCAATAGGTCATCTTCATCAAGCCGCCCTTCCACTAACGAACATGTATGAATCGCTCAGCTTTTAAACGCTTTCTTTGCAGATCGTGCATCCTCTTAATGGCCTCGTACAACTGGCTCAGCCTCCAGTCGCTTTCTCAGCACCGTTTTCCACTTAACGGTCTCGTACCACTAAGCACGTTCAGCTGTCACTTTCGCTAAGTCGTTCTCCACTTAACAAACTCATACAACTGGCCACCTTCCTAATATGCTCATGCTCGCAGCTCGGCATCCTCGAGCATACTTGCCAAAATTAGACCACTGCTGGTCTATCCGGTACCTGTATCTGTCCTTCGTCCATCAATCCGCTTTACTGGCTCCACGTGGCCTAATCACTTCACAGCGCTGACCTTCACGGTACTGCCAAAATTTGGTTGTTGCGCGCAACTTCGCAGCATCCCCCATACTTGTACAAAATCATATCTTTTGTTGAGCTGCGCTCAATTCCGCAGCTCAACCTCCTTGTGTTATCCAAAATTACCCCAACTTGGGCCATGCCCAACAATGCTTCTAGGGTTTCTTAGTCATGGAGCACCCTTCCCATCTCACGATGGTGCACACAAGATGCAAGACAACAACATAGCATTATGGCCTCGCATGGGGGGGGCCTTCGCTTTCCCCTTCTCGTCCTCCCAGAGAGGACGAGGCCAGGCCAAATCAAAGGTAAGACAGGAGGAATTCGGTGAGGGATATGGATCCAAGGATTCCCTAGGGAATAATTGAACACCAAGAGGGTGTATCCCAAGATCTATTGAGATCCCAGGCCTCCAGATCAACTCAGAGAAGTTGCGTGAATGTGTGGAACTGTGGAAGGAAAAATTCCTAATCGGTAAGTTCATTGTTGTTTGTCCCAAAGATTTATCTACTCAAATGGATCAAATCCACCTAGAACACTAAAGGCCATTATTACTTGCAATTGGGTTCAAAGGGTTTCTTCACAATTATATTCTTTAACCAAGAAGATAGGGATAGGGTTCTGGAAGGTGGTTCTTATTTCTTTTTCTCTTTTGGACTATACCTCATCCCTTGGATGGAAAGATTCAATCCAAACACAGAATATATGAGCATTGCCCCTATTTGGATCCGGCTCTATTCCCTCCCCTGTGAATATTGGGATCTGGAAATTCTTAAGGATATTGGAAACACTACCGACAAATTCGTGAAAGTAGTTGAACTCACCAAGAAGCAATGCAATAGTCTTATGCCTGGATCTGTGCTTACATGAAATTATATTGAGAAATATCGAAAGAAATCACCCTCACCTAGGACGATGTCGACTGGATCTAGCCACTTGATTACGAAAATGTTCCTTTTCGTTGTCGGCGATGCCATGTCCATGGCCATTTCAGCAGAAACTACCTACAAAATTTGGAAACTTTGGGTCCTAAAGTCACCCAGGAGGAAGGCCGGGATCGTGAGGGTCTCGCACAAGTCAAGAGAAAGAGGATGCCAAGTCATAATTCTAACCCCAATCAGCCTTCTTGGCGCTCGCTCACTACCTACAACAGATTTCAAACCCTCGCCACTACTAAATAAATTCCTAAATCCCTTGAAAAATATTCAGAGAAAGACACCCTCCCTATTGGAACTATCCCTGTTGAAATCCCTAAGATCTAGATCGAATCCATTGATCAAACTGTTAAAATGGAGGAGGACCAAGTGGACGAAATGGAGGACATGGACCTCAAAGAATTAGACCTTGATGAAATAGAGTGAGAATGCAACAAAAAAGGTAAGGGTTATGTCTCATGAAGACAGCTCGAACTACTCAAAGAGGCCATCCTGAAAACTCGAGATTCCCCCCAGCTAGGGATTGCTAAGGAACCTCTCAAAATAACTAAAAGAAAACAATCAGGGGATGGGGAAAAGAGAGCTAGGAAGACCAACAAACAAAGAATAACAGAGATTGTTAGTAAGATGATAAAATCAGATCAATACCCGACAATTTGAGTGACCTTTTCTGAGGTTAATCGGGTTTCCCAATGAAATTCATCTCTTGGAATATCCGTGGGGTGAATCACCTGCATAAGATCAAGACCCTGCGAAGAAAGGTAAGGAAGGAAAACCCTTGTATTATGTGCCTTCAGGAAACCAAATGTGGGACTGAAACCCTAAAGAAAATTAGGGAAAAAATATGGAAAGGTTGTGAAATATTAAACATCGATTTCCAGGGTATGGCAGGAGGCTTGGAAATCCTGTGGAACTCGGAATTTGTAGTTATTTCAAACTTTTGGGCTTCATAGAAAATCCTCTTGGCGGATTTTCATATTACCCAAACCCAAATCAAAGGAATTATCACCAATGTATATGGTCATAGCATCTGCCCCCAGAAGCAAGATTTTTTGGACTCCTTGGCTTGGGTTGCGGATTGGATTGATGGAAAACCATGGATAATAGGGGGGGATTTCAACCTAATCACGACACTTGAGGAGAAGAAAGGAAGAAGATGAATCTTAGGAGGAGAAAATGAAGCTTTTAGAGACTTTATTGCAACTCATAATCTCATAGATATTGAAACTGCTAATGGATGGTTCACATGGAACAACAAATGGGGCGGAGAGCATCATGTCAACTCACAGCTTGATAGATTTATTGTCTCAGAAGGGATTTTCAACAATAGTGGGGACCTACACTCTTTAGTTCTTTCGTCAGTAGGTTCTGATCATTGGCATGTTAGCTAGCAATGGGAGGGTGTGGGTCCACCCTCTAAAATACCTTTTCGCTTTGAACAGTTCTGGCCATAGCAAGTGGACACTAAATCCCTAGTCATCCATTGGTGTCTCAAATCTCCACCTACTGAGGGTATGCACATGTACCAATTCCAACATAAATTAAAACACCTCAAATCCAAGCTCCCTACCTTGAATAGGGAGGAATTTGGAAACATTTTTGAAGACAAAAAGGCATTGATTGAACAGCTGGATGAAATCCAACGAAAGGGGATGGGTATAGGGTACAATGATGAGAACATAGGTTTGGAAGAAGCCACCACCCTCAATATTAACACTTGAGAATGACAGGAGGAGATCTATTGGAAATAAAAGTCCTGAAATCAATGCCTCAAGGAAGGAAAACGCAATACCAAATTATTTCACTGATCAATTATTCAGAACAGGCAACAAAACAAAATTCATCACCTTAAGACTCCCACTGTCTCCTACACTGAAGACCAAGCTACCATGGAAGAAGAGTTGGTGGACTACTTTAGAACCATCATGAAAGAGGACAGGGTCAATAGATCCACTAGCATTGCTCAGATCACCCATCATATTCCCTCCTTGATCATGATGGATCATAATACTCTCTTAACAAAACCCATATTGTTGTTGGACGTGGATGAGGCTGTGAATCAAATGTCGGGGGGAAAAGCCCCAGGCTTGGATGGGTTCACTACCAATTTGTTTTACTAATTTTGGCACCTGATAAAAAATGAAGTCTGGCAGATTGTGCAAGACTCGAGAAAAACCCGTAGGTTTCTTAAAGTTTTCAATGTAACATTCCTCACCCTAATCCCTAAAATCGATGGAGTTGATTCTCCTGGTAATTTTAGACCCATTTTTTTGCGTAATGTCTTCTACAAAATCATTACTAAAGTCATGGCGAACAGACTAAAGCCAATTCTCCCCAGTTTGATCTCTCCGGAACAGTCTAGTTTTGTTGAAGGCCGACAAATATTAGATGGTGTCATTTTGGTTCATGAAGTTTTAGACTCTTTAAAAATCACCAAAAATCTTGGCATGCTGTTAAAATTAGATATTGTGAAATCTTATGATAAATTAAGTTGCAAATTCATGTGTGAAATGATGAAGGGTTTTGGGTTTTGCTCAGAATGGATTGAATGGATTATGAACCTCACATCGTCATATTTCTTTTCCATTCTCCTCAATGGGTCTCCTACCAGTACTTTTATCCCTTCCAGAGGTATCAGAAAAGGTGACCCTCTCTCCCCTTTCCTTTTTATTCTTATGGAGGAAGGGTTGGGGAGAATGATCAAAGCTAAAAACCAATAGGGAGTTATAAGAGGATTACTTATCCACCTGGGGGAAAAGGTGCAAACTCACCAAAAAATTGTTAATGACACAATGTTAATGGGCCATTCTTTGTTCCAGGAAGCGAGCGCGCTAAAATCCATTCTCTCTGCTTTTGCTAAACCGTCCAGTTTCGAGGTCAACTGTGAAAAGTCCCAAATATTCTTTTTTAACACCTCAAAGTTTTCTCAAAGGAATATTAATCGCATCCATGGTTTCCAAGGAAGCACCTTTCCTTCCAAATACCTCGGTGTTGTGCTAGCCTCAAGTGTTATTAAGAAATTCTAGTGGGAAGACCTTATAGATCGCATCAAATGTAAGATCTCAAGCTGGACCCTCTACCCCTTAATATGGCAAGCAGAGTCACCTTAATCAAATCACTAATTAAATCAATGCCGATCTATATTTTTTCGATAATGGCTATGCAAAAGTTTGTTCCCAAGGAACTCTGTGCTTTACAAAGAAACTTCTTATGGGGAGGGAAGGCTAATCAAACCAAATGGACCTTAGTCAGCTGGGATAAGATTTGCCAACCAAATACCATGGGGGAGCTTGGCTTAAGAGATTCAGAAAAAAACAGTAATGTCCTGGCTGCGAAGATATAGTGGAATTGGGTCTTCTCTACAGCAGAACCCCAGGTTCGGCTTTGGCATGTGAAATATGCCCCTTATGTCTTGCAGAGGGATCTAATCTACTTCAATGGGGAACCTCTAGGTTCCTCTATTTGGAAAAATTCCCATCAAAACAGGAGCATTGTTCAAGATCACATATTTTGGGAAGTCTAGAATGGGGAGTCAACAAACTTTTGGGAGGATTCATGGCAGTACCTCCAAAAATTGGCTAGCCATGCTAATATGGTAGTTTTCCAGGATAACTAGAAAGCCGAAGGATTAACTAAGGTCAACCAATACTAGAGACAGGACTCTAGTACCAGTGAATACAAGCAATGGAAAGACCACAATTGGTGGGCCCAAAGAGTCTCTGAGGACGATTGGTCGAGGATTTGGGACACCATTTAGGGTCGATGCATCAAGTCTCAAGAAGTATTGGACAAGCTCCGTTGGGGTTATTCTACTAGCGGCATTTTCAACACCAAAGAAGCTTACAATCTCTGGATTATCACCGAGGGGATTCCTAGAGATGAGACATGGAGAAAGATATGGAATACCAATCCTTGTCCAAAAGTTGCCACGTTCATTTGGCTTGCTTCATATCGTAGAATTCTAACTGGAGAGAATCTCATGAAACACGGTTTTGTTGGCTCGTCTCAATGCATCCTGTGCCTTCGGAGCGAGGATACTATGGACCACCTTCTAGATGCATGCCTATTTATGTCCCCCCTCTGGGACAAAGGGGCATATATATTCAGATGCTCAAACTGTTTCAGAGGAGATCTCTCTCTAACCATTAAGAGCTGGGACCCTCTGGCCTTTTCCAATCCCATTGTAAACTCCATCTATACATCCTTCCTTGGTTTTTTTATCTGAGAAGTGTGGCAATAAATAAACAGGAGGATCTTTCAAGATAAGAGCTTCCCTTAGAATAAGGTTTGGACCAATATTGCTAATTCTATCTAAGAAACTACCCGAGTCAACCTATGGCATGATAAGGATTGGGAGTGCACTGAGATGGAGAGCCGCATACTTGCTGCATGGGGCATTAGCAAAGCCACACGCAGCTAAGTCTAGTAGGACAATCGACTCACTGCTACAAAAATCCTGGATAATTGGACACTCCCCCATCTGAGAATTATAAAATAAATTTCGATGGGGTGTCGTAGGGAAACCCAAGTCCATACGGTTTTGGGGGTTTCATACAAAATTGGGACGATCAAATACTGCAGGTTTATATGGGAAACATAGGGGAGGAAAAAAATGCAACTAAAGTTGAGGGTCTCTTAGTCGGCCTCCAACTGGCTATCAAGTTAAATTTGGAACATATTATCATTGAGGGGGACTCCTGCATCACTATCCAGCTAGCCTGCATCTTTCAGAATGGAAAAAAACTGGCCAAAGTCACTGATAGCTGGCACCTTGCTTTCAGAGTGGAAAGACTTGCCATGTTGCTCAATGATCCCCATGCTTGGTCTTTCAGCCACGTTCGCAGAGATGGGAATAAAGTGGCGGATCTGTTGGGAAGTATCGGAGTCGACGACAACCTCCATCTGCGCGAGGGGACTCTTGTGACCTTTGGCGATTTAGAGTGGGCCCACCACTGCTCCCTGTTTGTGCCAGAAATTGTTTCTAGGCCAGAAAGAAGCAAGCCAACACAATCTCAAAAATACAATAAAGTAAAAGTAGGTTTAAAGGTTTTTTGATAGGTTTTCTGGTTATAAAGTTTGGGAGCAAACAGGGCATACATTCATGAGAAAAATAGGAACTGAATCATAAGGAAAAGAAGACAAAGATGCATAATATATTCACCAAAATCCAACAGAGCATAATATTGAAGTTCATTCATAAAAGATAAGCATTATCAGCATACAGACATAAACCAGCAATGAATTTATTAGTTAAGCAACTAAACAAGTTAAACAATGAAGCCAACATACAAACTGAAGGGTGAAAAGGATCATATATTTCATAATTCTGTCAAAAAATACATATAAGAGTCATGTACTTAGCTCATCAACAAGTCTTGCAGACCTCCTGAAGTTCTCCCAAAAATCAAACCCTATTTCTATCCTTCTCCATTCTCTAAATACTATTTTTTTACAAAATTAGTTAGGGTTTAAACCCTAACTGCTTTCAACCCACTCATCGATGAGATAAAGTGAAATAAAGTCTTTCTCTAAAAGCATAACTAAAAACTAACTAACTAAAGTATCTTATTAAAAGATCCACAAGTAACTGACTAACTACCAACTCAAAGGTCTTTGGTAGCTTCAACTAGTAAAGCTATTCCATCCGAGATTTGGGCCTTCTTCCTGGCTCTCTTTTCTTCAGCTTCTGTATCTGCTAATTTCCTTGTAAGCTTTTCATTCTTTTGCTGCAAGTCTTTGACATTCTGCTTCAACTCTGCATAATGCACATTTGAGCTTCTGTTTCTCTTCAAGGCTTATTTAGAAACTGTTATTAACTCTTGATAGTTCTCATTCACTTCCTGTAAATCTTCTCTTAGCCTTCTATTTTCTAGGACTATAGCATCATTCGTTTCCTACATGTATTCCATTTGATGCTTGTATTGTTTGATGGTTCTTTGCAGGTTTTCCATGCCTGAGTGAAAAGCCTTCCCTATTGTGGTAATTTGCATCTCACTGGGCAACCAAGGGACATTTAACCTTCTGAAAATATCTTCATCTTCCTGTAACAGCTCTAAAGACACACCATGAACAATAAGATTTTCCTCACTCGTTGCTTCAATAGGTGTAGTTTCATCTATCAAGTGTTGATTCTCAGAATAAGAAACTTCAGTTCCCTTCTTTTGTTGTTCTTCTATTATTTCATCTCTTAATTCCAGAAACACAGCAGATAGTTTGGTTTGAGTGAGACTGGAGTCTTCTGCTGACCTTAATGACTTTTTCCCTTTTGTATGATGAGAAATTGGACTGTTTATAACTGTTTCTTTCTTAATCTTGAGCTATTCATCTGAAGATTCACCATCAAGTACACTTATCTCTTCTGTCTTCATTCTAGGGTTCAACAGCTTTTTCATATTCAACCTTAACTTGTTTTTAGATCTGGTTTTTGGTCTCCATTCTGAAGCAAGTTCTTTCACCATCTTAAAAGTTTTTCCTTGATGTTTAACTGTGTCTAACTCTATAGCTTTGATTTTGGTTTTTTTTTTCTTTGACTTCTTTGTTTTATCTTCTTGACTGTACCTTTCTGTGTATTCCATCCCAGCTTCAATTATGAGAGTGAATTCATCCTCTTCTAATAAATATCCCTCATCCTTAGATAAGACAGTGATGGGGCTCCTTCATTGAATCTGAATGTCTTCTTTCTCTATAGCAACCTTTTCTGTGACAACAATTTTCTCTTCACTGAGAGTTTCTGTTGGTGCCCATGTGTTTCTCAGGCTGATCTTCTGTTTGTGAAAACAATGAATAGTTACCTTTGCTGTCAACTAAAACCTTTTGAGGTTCATTGTTACCCTTCAAAGGTTCTGGTGCTTCGTCAACTTTAATCTCTTTCTTGTCTTCAGACTTGCTCTCCTGACCTAATTTTCTGACTAGAGATTGACCTTTGTCTACAAGTTTTTAGGTTTGCTGTTTTTTTGCTTGGTCTGAAAACCAGACCAAAACAAGAAATGCTCCCATGTCTTCCCTTCTCGTTGTAGAACCGTACTGATAATAAGCTTGATCAGACCATGATGGAAGATGGATTGTGTAGTATGATCATGATGCCCCTTAATTCTTCTTGACATATTTTGCAGACTTTTGAATAAGAATAAAGGAAGGTTCATTTTGGATTCACCAATCAAATGTTGTAGAAATCTAAAATGGTATTTGAAAACATAAGCATATCTACCTTCACAAGTGATATAGCTTTGTAGAATTTTAATGGGCTGCACCCATTCATCCCTGACCTCCTGGATTAATACCCCTTTGCGCCAGTCTGGAGTAATACCAGGTAAAAGGTACCTTTGATCATCAAAAGTGAAAGGCTATTTTTTGAACCACATTTCACCTTCATTCTTGACTCCTGTAGCTTCAGCAACTAACTCCATAGTCAACTTAAACTTTAAAGTATCAAATACTATCATGTCCTTATTATAGCTTTGGGTAAATTTATAAGAAACCTCAGTTTTATAGCCATCGATTTTCTTGAAGAAATCCAACCAACCAGCATTTTGAAAAAGATTTGCACAATCTGGAAATTTGTCAATCCATTTTAGCTCAATGGGTTCAGTTCTATTTGTTTTGCCACTTTTACCCATCTGCTTTCAATAATTGAAGTTTGTGTACTTTTGGAGTTCTATTGATGACCTAACAGGTTGCTTTCAGATTTTGAAGAAGTAGTGGTTTAATGTATCGCTAATTTTCAAATTTCCACTTGTCACAGCATCTCAAAGAACTCTTAAACTAATATATCTTTGACAGGAGCTTTGTTTAGAACATACATTTATGTTTTCCCTAATGAATTTTAAGAAAACAAGCTTTTCTGAGAAAAAACCCCAATTTAGTAGCCACTGTCGGTTTAATGCGGAATACCCTATTCCCGTTTTGTTGTAGATGTTTAAATCAATTTTTGAGGTACCTGATTGTTCAATTCCACTGTACAAGTGTCTTCAGGTCTTCAATTCACTACCAGCTGGCAGAACGAGAAAGCCCTAATTTCTCTGTAACTGCAACTTCCGGCTTTCAGGCGCATGTCCTCTCTCCACCTATTTTCCAGTTTCGTGATGCATCTGTGAAATAACTCCTTTCACATCAAATTCGTCTTACACCTCCTCCTGTCATGATATGCACTGTTAGAACTGATAACCTCCACGATCTCTTCCACAATCTAGCCGCACCTGCTTTTATGATGATTACTGGATCAACACGTATCAACACCCTTCAATCATGCGATTAGTCACTTAGCAATGAAACCATGCAAAAATTCAGTTTAAAAAACGATGATTTCGGCTGGTGCGATATTCTTGTAGCGCTACTGTATTAATTTTTCTTGATTGCACTACAAGAATGATTTGCATTCAATTTGGGCCCTAATTTAACCATTTTTTTCCATTTAAATGATAAACCACACTCTTTGAATATATTTGTGACATCTTTAATCAATATAAGTCCTGTAGATCCCTTCAAATCTTAAAAGAAAAAATAATAAAAATCTAAAGGCAAAAATGAAAAGTTTCACTTTAAAACCAAAAATTTCCTAAAGGGAGCAAATGGAAAAACTAAGCAAATGAGAAAACTTAGAATAAAGATCACAATCGAAATATAAAATTGAAGGAAACAAGTTCGTGACTTAACATCTGGCTCCATCTGCACGATGAAGTCCTCCCTATGAGGCTTCAAGAACCTGTAGACTAGTGCCTTGTATCTGCTACCTACTTTTCTGCAAACTTCTATGGGGCTATGGAGTATTTATTATTCTTCACTCACACCGGTATGTACAATGAAAAGTAAAAAATATCCTTACAGACTGTAAAAATGCTTGAGGAATTGTCCATTAACTAGAATGGACAACTCCTCACCTTCCAAAGACTGTAAGATAAAAGTATTATTCTCCAAAACTTTAGACACTAGGAAAGGACCAAACCAAAGATTATCAAACTTACCATGTTTACCCTTTTGCTCTTTCCTTGCATCCCACCTTAGAACCATATCACCAACTAAGAAAGTGTTTTCTTTGATGTTCCTGTCAAATCTGCTTTTGATCTTTGATCTGTACAACTGTGCCTTTTCATCCACCTTTTCTCTGTTCTGTTGTAACTCTATCATCTCATAAATCCTTCTTTGTATATCATTCGGCTTTGCCTGAGAATTTTTAAGAAACTTCATCACTGGGATTCCCAATTGAACGGGAAAAACTACATCTGTACCATAAACTAGCTGGTAGGGATAAGTTCGAATTGCTTGTTTAACTGTTATCCTATCTGCCCACAATGCATATTTCAGCATTGAATCCCATGACCTCTTGTTCTGCTTGAGCAACTTTTTGATACTCTGAATGATGTTTTTATTAGAGGATTTAGCCAAACCATTACCCTGAGGATAATAAGGAGTTGAATGCTTCAGTAGGATGCCATTCTTTTCACAAAAGGCTTCCATTGCCTTAGACTTGAAAGCCTTTGCATTGTCTGTTACTAATTTCTGAGAGCAACCAAATCTACTAAGAATATTATCTTCAATAAATTCCATGATAACTTTGTCTGTAGCATTCCTAGTAGGGATAGCTTCCACCCATTTAGTAAAAAAGTCTGTTGTAGTCAGAATCTAATGGTGTTGCCCTGAATAGGTTGGATTTATTTCTCCAATAAAATCTAGACCCCATTGCTGAAAAGGAGGACTTATTGCAAAAGGTTTCAGCGGTAACGACATCAACTTTTGTTTGCCAGCAAACTTCTGACAAGGGATACAGGCTCTTACCTGTTGATAAACATCTGCAAACAAGGAAGGCCAATAATATCCTGCTCTTAAAATTATGTATGTTGTTGTCCTCCAGTACTTGTTCCCTCCACAAGCATCCTCATGAGATTCAGAAATCACTGTTTCAATTTCAAGTTTATCTAAACATATGAGTAAAATACCCCCTGGATCCTTCCAGAACAACTGCTATTCCACTAGACAATACTTAGTAGTTTTAAGTTTTAAAGATCTAACAGCCTTCCTATCTAGATGCTTAGGACATTGTAAAAACAACAGAAAATAGACTATATTTGCATACCATGTAGATGCTGAATAATAATCCATAATCTTCTCTTTTTTCAGTAATCGTTGATCTTCATCCTGAACTATTTCTTTAGCCATAACATGCAATCCCAGATCCTGACAATTTGATTCATCCAGCAGCTTGGCTAAACCTTGTCCTTTGACAAGTTTGGTAGGTCTAATCTCTACATCATATTCCATGATTTTAGCAATCCACCTGCCTCTTTTCCCTTCACTATCAGGCTGTGTTAACACATCTTTTACCATAGCATTAGGTACAAATGAAATAAATTTAGAATGCAACACATAGATTCTAAAATTTTTTAAAGCTTTTACCAGAGCATAGGCCTGCTTTTCTAAAATACTGTATTTCAGTTCAGAATCTCTGAGAGTTTTGCTGAAAAATGCAATAGGCTGCTCCAATCCTTCCTTATTCTTCTGAAGTAATACAACTGCAATTGTATCCTCTAATGCAAATGAGAATGTGAAAAATTCTTTTGTAAAATCTGGGCTTGCTAATGCAGGAGCTTCAGTAAGAGCCACTTTAATTTTCTCAAATGCACTCTTCGCCTTAGTGGTCCACCTGACTTCTTGATCTTTTTTCAGCATGACTGTGATCTGTTTGACAGTTTCAGCAAAATTGGGTATAAACCAACGCAGAAATTTGATTTTACCTATGAATGATTGGACATCTTTTTTACTCCTTGCTAAACTTATCTTCAATATAGCCTTTACCCTTTCAGGATCAATCCTTATACCATCAGCAGACACTAAATGACCAAGCAACTTACCTTCCTGTACAGCAAAGTGTGATTTCTTTGGATTCAAGGACAAGCCAAACTTTCTACACTTCAGGAAAGTCTGCTTCAAATGTTTCAAATGTTCATCATCTGACTGTGAGAAAACAGTAATATCATCTAAGTATATTACTACAAACTTATCCTTTTCTCCAACAAAAGCAATATCCATAGCTCTCTGGAAGGTGGCTCTAGCATTCATCAATCCAAAAGGCATCTTATCATACATGAAGGTTCCCCAAGGAGTTGTAAAGGTTGTTTTCTCTTTATCATCAAGATGCATAGCAATCTGATTGTACCCCGAGAAACCATCCACCATAGAGATCCTCTATGCCTCAACTACCTGCTGCAATACTTGCTCAATTTTAGGCAAAGGATACTTGTCTTTTAGTGAAGATCTGTTCATATTTCTGAAGTCAACACATAACCTGATTTCCCCATTCTTTTTCCTAATAGGTACAAGATTAGCAACCCATGAAGAATACCTGAGGGGTACTATGATCTTAGCATCCAATAGCTTCTTTATTTTTTTTTCAATAACAAGAAACAAGGCTGGATTAATCCTCCTTAATTTCTGACGAAAAGGTTTGACATTTGTCTTTAGAGGGACTTTATGTTGTATAATTCCTGTGTCATAAGTTCTCAATTCCTGATAAGACCAAGCAAAAACATCCACATGCTCTTTTAACAGTTTAATATATCTATTTCTTTGTTCAACTATCAAGGATTTAGAAATTTTGACCATTCTAGGATGTTCTGCTGAACCAATATTGCAGTCCATCACATTTTCTTCTGAAGATTGAACAACGGGCTTTGACAGAGTATCATCTTTTGTAAATATTCTTTCTAGAGGTACCAAGCCTTTTGGAATGAAATTGCTCTTTAACTCAATAATTTTATGTCCTGCTATCTCATCTTCAGCAATCTCATCTAACTGTTCATCCCCTTCATCTTCCTCTTGATCAATCATGGAATTGGAAAACTCGTGAGTAAGCTCAAGAAATATTTTAATTTCCGTGTCATCTTCGAAAACTTTCCACTGCTTTACATTATCAGGTACACATGGTCTGTACCTCACATCTATTAGATACCTTAACTAGGTGGTCTTGGGAATTTTGAAGTGTGTGGAAGCCAAGGCTAATGAATCTATAGTTTGATTATGGTCTCTTGGAATATGAGTGATGTTAAAAGCTACAAAATAATTTTCAAGCATATCCCATACCTCATTCCGATAGACTTTAAGCAAACTCTATTTCACTTGATATTTGTTCTTCACCTGTTGAACAACTAATTCGGAGTCGCCATATGTTGAGATATTGTAACTTCAAAGAATATTATATTTGTACTTTATTATTCCGGAGATGTTTCATTCCTCCGTGAAGATCTTATTGTATATCCGGAGATGTTTATTCCTCCGTCGGAATGTGGTAACTCGGGTTATTAGACTTCCCTAGTGGGGGTCAGCCCTGTATGTGTTATGTGGGTCAAAGGGTTATTAGACCACCCTAGAGGGGTCGGCCCAGTCAGTTGTAGTGGGGTATTTAACCCATTGGTTAAATACGACCCTACGTGTACCTGTGTAAAATACATGTCAGTGTAGTGTATAAATAGAGGAGGTGTGTTCCTCATTTGACACACACACACACACTTGAGGATAGCGCACTTGTGGAGGAGAGGTCTGCTATTGTGGAGGAGGAGATCATGTCTCAGGGTTTCATCTTTGTATATTGCTGGTCATCTATATTGAGGAAGCTTTGCTGGGTTTTCTACCCCATGAGGGTTTCCCAGGATAAATCTCTGTCTCTTGTGTTTATGCTGTGCTTGTTGTTTCTTCAGTGATCCTGTATATGCTATTATTGTGAAATGGAATGTAATGCTGCTATTTTCTGTCTTAGCATATTAAATCTTAACATGGTATCAGAGCTAACCTGAAGGAAGACAAGGTATGGCACTTACGACACTTGCTTTACTTACGATAATTTGAAGGTTAGGGTTTTACATAGCAAAACACTAGTCATCGTGGAACTTTTTCTATAAATAAATTTGTGCAAAGTTTCAGGGTCTGAAATGTTTATAGGTCGAATATAACATCCCCAGGTACCTTGTGTCCAAAGGGCACCCTCAGATTCGTTGTACTTTGTGAGTTATGATCAGTACACGTTAGGGTTTCTGCCTCTTCCAGATCTCAGTCAAAATCAGGTGACCATGGAAAAAAGGTCATAAGTTGGGCTAGGAAGCTCCAAATACAATTTCTTAAAAAGTGACACGTAGTACACAGACTGTACTATCTCATAAAACTTTTTCAGAGGCCGAAGGTGAACCAGTGACACGTGGCACTCCGTACAAGTACGCTCTCCTGTTTTATCCCATAAACAGGTCACGTTGCGACACTTGGAATAACTCTCTCTCAGAGAGTCCAATTGAGGTCAGACCTGTAAGGATGGAAAGATAACAGGTCGAGCTATCTCAGGAAAATTTTTTAGAGGCCGAAGTTCAAATAGTGACACGTGGCATGCCGTACAAGTTCGCTCTTCTGTTTTATCCCATAAACAGGTCACGTTGCGACACTTGGCATAACTCTCTCTCAGAAAACCCAATTGAGGTCAGACCTGTCAGGATGGAAAGATGACAGGTCAGGATACTGCAGAAAAAAGGTTTCAGACCCTGTGGAGAAAAAAATTTCAGAGTTATAGCAGAAACAATCAGGTGCATATTTCTGTCAAAACAGAATTATTTTTGGAGCACCTTTATTCATGGCTTCCGGAATTTAGGGTTTCGGAGAAAGTTAGAATTTTTGGAATCGGAGTCCACAGCTGAATGCTACTCAGGAAAATCAAAATTTAGAGACCAAGATCGAATTTTTTGGTTGGGTAGAAGACCGGGCTTGATCAAACCCTAGTTCGGGATTTTGATTGGAAAGATGGAAAATTAGGGCTTCAGCAAAAGTTGGAATTTTTGAAGTCCGTAACCACGGCTGGAAGCTCCTAAGAAAAATAAGAGTTTAGAGCCTTGGATCGAACCTTTTGTTTGGGCAGAAGGGTGGGATTCATCAAACCCTAGTTCGGGATCCTGTCTAGAAGATCCAGAAGTTTCAAAGGCAATTTTGAGGGGTCAAATTTTGGAAATTCAAAAATTGAAGTATGCTAGTTTGATCAGCTCAGCAAGACATATTCTTTCATCCATTCAGAAGTGTGAAAGTCAAAGATTGAATTTTTAGGGTTTCTCTAGAAAACCCTAATCAAGCTCCAGATCAAGTTTCAGGGGGAGTTGAGGCTAAGGCCTTACATAAGAAGACTACAAGAAGTCTCGACAGGTATGACTTAAGGAGGTTCAGGTATGTCTTGAAATCTGATTCTTGATTAAGTTCATAATGTGTTTTGTCTTCATGTTATTTATTAGTACAATCTTGATTAATGTTAGAATTGTCTTATCACCCTAGTAACAGTATGAATGCATGTGAATGATCGAAGACATTCATTGATTAGGGCTATATGATTGTACTAATGCATTATGGTGTTGTGTGAGGTTGATGTTGTCTGCTAACAAGATTCAGGTACATCACAAAAGACAAATCAAGTTCCATGACCATGACATCATGAAGACAAAGACTCATCCATAATCTTTGTTCTACTTACAAGGTATGTATGACTTTGTTATATTATGCTTAACCTATGAGACATGCAGGTTCTAGCTCAGGATCTCTAAATCATTGAAGAGATTGTTTAGGTATGTTGGACATAACTAAGCAGGTATACTAATCCAGGTATGTTTTCCTATATCATGTTAGAATCTTACCTTGTATTGGGATCCCTTATATAAGTATACTTGGCATGATTAGATATGCTCATTCATAATGTTAGTAATCAAGGAATTATGCATATTATGTCTTTTATCTTGATTGATGATATGCATGAGTAAAAGAAGTCTTCCCTGAAATCTTCAATACTAATGTTTATTATCTATAATCATGACTATACATCTTCAAGATTATTTAAAACTATAATGTTTTGATAGCATTTAGAATATACTAATGAGTGTATGTTTGTGTATGAGATCATGAGGATGACTCTTGAGCATGCACAGTGGTACAGAATGAATAGAAGTTCAAAAGACATACAGAAAATCAAGCGGGAGGCAACCACACAAACATAAAAGATAAGTATTTGAGTTGTTATTTGAAATAGTAATGATATTGCCTGAAATAGGTTGTTTGCATATTTGTATTCCTAGAATATATGATGCTGAGTGTAAACATTCATAGAGCATTGAACAGTATGCATATGATTGGTAAGTTGGACAAACATTCCATTGTTGCTTGTCTAGAATGAAACCTCTTTGCTGACATGCTGAGAGCTGTGCACACTCTCGATAGTATGTTCTGGTAGAGATGGAAGGCATCTAGATAGCCACTGTATGCATACAGGATATGGGAAAGTGTTGTGCCAAAGTATTGGTCAAATTAGTTGCATAACTTTGTAAATGATATCTGTATGCATAATAGGTTATCATGTCAATGTGATTTGATGATTATGAAATATTACTAATCATATACTTAATCTTGATTTGTAGGAAAGATCATGAAGAATGATGAACACCAAGTGATGGATGTTCAACAAAAGATTTACAAATCAAACAAAATATAGAAGGCTCATGATGAGATGTTTGCTCCAAGTGACTAAGATAAGACCATTCTCTTAATGGTGTAATTAAAGAAGAAGTGTGAATCAGGGTCTGTATGGGTTCCCAAGATCGATAATCAATTGATGAGCTTAATGATCACCATGGGTGATGTGGATCTCAACCTTTGCTACAAGGTTGAATATGGCTTCTATACACATATGAAATGGATGCAAGAAGGAACTCACCATAGAGTTCGAATGATGTTGAGGCTCATATCAGTAGACCCATCTGATGAGAGATGGCACATATAGATGGCTGCAGAAATGAAATTGAAAGATCTCAGATTGATGCATTACTTTCTAGGTCTAAAAGTATGGAAAGTCTCAGAAGGAATCTCTCTCAACCAAAGAAAGTATGCTGAGAAATATTGATATGTTGGAATGGCCACTCTTATGGATTCCAACTTGAAGCTGTTAGGAAATGACTCATCAGAGTTAGTGGATATAACTCTGTACAGTCAAATTATTGGGTCATTGATGTATCTAACATATACTAGGTTAGATATATGCTTTGTTGTGAACACCTTGAGTCAGTATCTAGTGGAAACTAGATGTGTTCACCCGATAGTCGCAAAGCATGTGATGAGGCACATAAAGGATACGATAGACTTTGATCTATGATACCTCAGAGATCATGACTTCAGATGGCTACTCAGATGCTGTTTGGGGAGACAGGAAGAACACATTGAGAGGATGTTATTGTTTGGGATTATCCATGATCTCATGGTTTAGCTGGAAGCAGTCTACTGTGGTTCTCAGCACAAGCGGAATATATGGCTGCTTGCTCTACTTGTTGTGAAGAAGTTTGGCTTCAGGATTGTTTGACTTAGAGATAGAACCAACTGTGATCCTATGTGATAAATAGAGTTGTATCAGGATGACATAGATTCTAGTGTTCCATGATAAGTCAAAGAACATAGGGAACTAACAAGATATGACACAGAAAGGAACTATAAAGTTTGAATTTGTAACAGGTTACCGTTGTACTAACCAAACCTCTACCTCAAGTGAAGAAGTTACCAAACTTCTGTCTTGGGTGAAATTTGAATACTTCCAAGACAAGCTTGGTGTAGTTCAAAAGGACCCTCCTCGAAAGGGTGAATAGTATAGTCATTGATGATGAGATTGTCTCATCGAACAACAAGGTCGATGATGAGATGTATTGATGAGAATACATGATTTTGATGATGAGATGTATTGACGAGAAAGAAGAGGGATTGTATCATCCTTGAACACATGTTCTAAAGTGAGCCGTAGACAGGTGTCTTCGAGAAAGAAGAGGGATTGGATCATCCCTGGACTTTCAGTCCTAAATAGAACCGTAGACGTGAGGTCTCTGAGAATGAAGTCCTCAGTGGACAGTTGAGGGGATTGGATCATCCCTGGACTTTCAGTCCTAAAAGAGAGCCGTAGACGTGAGGTCTCCGAGAATGAAGTCCTTAGTGGACAGTTGAGGGGATTGGATCATCCCTGGACTTTCAGTCCTAAAGAGAGCCGTAGACGTGAGGTCTCTGAGAATGAAGTCCTTAGTGGACAGTTGAGGGGATTGGATCATCCCTGGACTTTCAGTCCTAAAGAGAGCCGTAGACGTGAGGTCTCCGAGAATGAATTCCTCAGTGGACAGTTGAGGGGATTGGATCATCCCTGGACTTTCAGTCCTAAAAGAGAGCCGTAGACGTGAGGTCTCCGAGAATGAAGTCCTTAGTGGACAGTTGAAGGGATTGGATCATCCCTAGACTTTCAGTCCTAAAGAGAGCCGTAGACGTGAGGTCTCCGAGAATGAATTCCTTAGTGGACAGTTGAGGGGATTGGATCATCCATGGACTTTCAGTCCTAAAGAGAGCCGTAGACGTGAGGTCTCCGAGAATGAAGTCCTTAGTGGACAGTTGAGGGGATTGGATCATCCCTGGACTTTCAGTCCTAAAGAGAGCCGTAGACATGAGGTCTCCGAGAATGAAGTCTATAGTGGACAGTTGAGGGGATTGGATCATCCCTGGACTTTCAGTCCTAAAGAGAGCCGTAGACGTATGGTCTCCGAGAAGTGGGGATTGTATCATCCCCAGACTTCGGTCCCTGAATTGATCCGTAGACGTGTGGTCTCCGAGAAGTGGGGATTGTATCATCCCCGGACTTCGGTCCCTGAATTGATCCGTAGACATGTGGTCTCCGAGAAGTGGGGATTGTATCATCCCCGGAATTCGTTCCCTGAATTGATCCATAGACGTGTGGTCTCCGAGAAGTGGGGATTGTATCATCCCCGGACTTCGGTCCCTGAATTGATCCGTAGACGTGTGGTCTCCGAGAAGTGGGGATTGTATCATCCCCGGACTTCGGTCCCTGAATTGATCCGTAGACGTGTGGTCTCCGAGAAGTGGGGATTGTATCATCCCCGGACTTCGGTCCCTGAATTGATCCGTAGACGTGTGGTCTCCGAGAAGTGGGGATTGTATCATCCCCGGACTTCGGTCCCTGAATTGATCCGTAGACGTGTGGTCTCCGAGAAGTGGGGATTGTATCATCCCCGGACTTCGGTCCCTGAATTGATCCGTAGATGTGTGGTCTCCAAGAAGTGGGGATTGTATCATCCCTGGACTTCGGTCCCTAAATTGATCCGTAGACGTGTGGTCTCCGAGAAGTGGGGATTGTATCATCCCCGGACTTTGGTCCCTGAATTGATCCGTAGACGAATGGCCTCCGAGAAAGTGATTTTTTATGATGATGTGGTTACTTGTATCGGTATGGATACTTGTATTGATGATGTGGTTACTTGTATCGGTAGGATACTTGTATTGATGATGTGGTTACTTGTATCGGTAGGATACTTGTATTGATGATGTGGTTACTTGTATCGGTAGGATACTTGTATTGATGATGTGGTTACTTGTATCGGTATGGATACTTGTATTGATGATGTGGTTACTTGTATCAGTAGGATACATGTATTGATGACATGATTACTTGTATCAGTATGGATACTTGTATTGATGATATGTATACTTGTATTGGCATGAATAGTTGTACTAATGATGTGGATACTTGTATTGTTATGGATACATGTATTGATGACGATGCTGACGATCGTGTTGACGATGCTAATGATCGTGTGATGACGATGTTGATGATCATGTGATGACGATGCTGATGATCGTGTGATGACGATGCTGATGATCGTGTGATGACGATGCTAATGATCGTGTGATGACGATGCTGATGATCGTGTGATGATGATGCTGATGATCGTGAGATGACGATGCTGATGATCGTGTGATGACGATGCTGATGATCGTGAGATGACGATGCTGATGATCGTGTGATGATGATAATCGTGAGGATCCAGATGATGATATTGTTGTAGCTGTTCAAGTGCTACAGAAGATAAAGACTCAATACTGAAGATGTCGATGTTCCAGTATTGAAGATGTTCCAGTAACTGCTTGAGTTACTGATGATGTTGAGAAAGCTTCCAATGATTTATAGATGTATCATGTATGATGTTGATGACTCCTTGCTCGTGCAGATGTTGTTATAATATCCTTCTCGTTAAGGGGGAGTGTTGAGATATTGTAACTTCAAAGAATATTATATTTGTACTTTATTATTCCGGAGATGTTTCATTCCTCCGTGAAGATCTTATTGTATATCCGGAGATGTTTATTCCTCCGTCGGAATGTGGTAACTTGGGTTATTAGACTTCCCTAGTGGGGGTCAGCCCTGTATGTGTTATGTGGGTCAAAGGGTTATTAGACCACCCTAGAGGGGTCGGCCCAGTCAGTTTTAGTGGGGTATTTAACCCATTGGTTAAATACGACCCTACGTGTACCTGTGTAAAATACATGTCAGTGTAGTGTATAAATAGAGGAGGTGTGTTCCTCATTTGACACACACACACACACTTGAGGATAGCGCACTTGTGGAGGAGAGGTCTGCTATTGTGGAGGAGGAGATCATGTCTCAGGGTTTCATCTTTGTATATTGCTGGTCATCTATATTGAGGAAGCTTTGCTGGGTTTTCTACCCCATGAGGGTTTCCCAGGATAAATCTCTGTCTCTTGTGTTTATGCTGTGCTTGTTGTTTCTTCAGTGATCCTGTATATGCTATTATTGTGAAATGGAATGTAATGCTGCTATTTTCTGTCTTAGCATATTAAATCTTAACACCATATGCAGAAATTTGTTGAATGCCCAAATCTTTAGCAGCTTTTAATCCTAACAGCAAAGCTTCATATTCAGCGGTATTATTTGTAGTAATAAACTCAAGCTTATGCATCATCTTTACTGTTTCACCTCCAGGAGATACTAGAATAACTCCAACTCCAGCACCTTCTTTACAAGAAGATCCATCAAAGTATAATTGCCACAGTTCATCTTCTTCTTCTTTGCTGTGTTTTACTGGCTGTTCTTTTTCCACCTATAACAAACCAACAGTACTGTCTTCATCACTGAAATGTAACATGCAGGTTCCTAAGTCTTTGTCAACAGCATATAGTGGATGATTTGTGGGGTTCTTGTCATCTATCACTATATAGGCAAACTGAAGCTCTCTGTACAGCCTTCTGTTTTCTCCACCAAACGCAGGAATAGTAGCATAGGAGAGATCCATTTATAAGGTCCCTCCAACCTTCTTTGCCCAAGACCTAGAAAGAAGCAAGCCAAACTTTGCTGTAATATCAGCTACTACAACATCCATTATCACACTTTTCATGGGCAACTGAGCCAGGCTGACAACCATATCTTTTATTACTCCTAAACACTTCACAGCTCGGGAATCGAAAGCATACAGATCATGGTAGGGTTTGGTAATACTCAGCCCCAAAGCCTCCATGACATCCTTTGGCATCAAGTTGTGGGATGCTCCTGAATCTAATAAACAATTGTGTATCATCTATTCATGGACAGTCAGAGTGATATAGAAAGGTGGTGAAGCTCTTGCTTCATTCTCAGCCTTCTCAGCTAAGGCTGATCCAATGAAAATCTTAGGATTCTCCTCTTGTAAATTAACTGTGTCGAAAATAGGCTGATTGTTTGTTGGATTTAGCATTTTAAAGACTGATTCTTTATATGAAGGATTTTTTATCAATTCAGTCAAAGGTACAGGAATCTTTAATTTTCCTAATTCATTCTCCAAATTGAAATTCTGGGCAATTTTATTTACCTCTTCAACCTCTATGCTTTTCTTATGTTTTTCTGAATCTTGCTTCTTCTCTGTTACAGCTTCCAATGGCTACTTAGCAGGGACAATTACTTTCCTTTTTGGGGGTTGTACCACCTGTTTTGGACATGATCTAAGATTTATAGTCTTCTTCAGTTCATTTTGATGGACAACAACAGTTACAATAGTCTTTTCCAAACCTGAATCATCCTTGGTTTCAAACATGTCAGCATCATAGTATTCTGCATTTAGAAATTCTTCCTCAGTGACAAAACCTTCAGACAATCCCTCTCCAAAATGATTCACATCTTGATCATTATCTTGAAAGATCAACTCATCATCAACTTCTTCTTCATCAACCATATTGTTTTGAAAAGGTGGTGGCACTCTTTGGTCCTCATTTTCTCTCCTTTCTCACTGGATATCATTATTCCTTCGTTCTCTAGGCATGAAGCGGGGAAAAAATTGCCTTCTGAACTGATTTTGATTATTTGGATTTCGTTCACCTTCCGGAGAAGGTTTGCTGGAATTTTTCTCAAGCTCCAATTTATTTAATTTTGTAGTCAGAATCTTCACCAACTTAGCCATTTCATCAATTTTCCCTTCTGCAGAATGAGAAGCAGGACCTCCTGGGGATGCTTCCTTTTTTCCTTTCTTGTCATAGAGCTGCTGAGTTGTTTCCTTCTTTGATCTATTAGAAGCCAAGATGTTAGATTCTACCTCCAATGCTGCATCCTGCATATTAAGTAAAGAGATAGGTCTTCTCTCTCTCAACAATAAAAAAAACTCATGATCAAAGGCATTTGCATAGGTAAGTTTAGCTAATGTTTCTGTAGGCTTTATTTCTGCAGGAATTCTACTGCACATCTTGTTAAACCTCTTTGAAAAGTCTGCAACAGTCTCATCCTTTTTCCTACTGAGAGCTCCAAATTCAGTTATGTAATATGTATGGTCTTTAGTGTCACCCCATTGTCTCATGAAAATATCACGAAGTTCTTCAATGATAGTGATGGAATTAGCAGGAAACTGTCTGAACCATTTTCTTATATCTCCATCAAGGCTCTGCACAAACATTCTCATCCATACATCTTTAGCCTCGATGTTTTGGTTATCAGCATAACTAAGGAAAGCTTCCCAATGTTCTTTAGCTGTGGTCTCTCCCTGTCCATTAAACCTAGGAAGATATTTCTGATAGTCACCTCCAGGCAGTGCATTTAAAGGCTGAGGCAGAACCAATGGTGCATATCTGGCTGCAACCATTCGGTCCATCATGGCTATGGGCTGATTTTGGGCTGCCATCTTTGGAGTAACTAGCTTTGATGATGAAGGAGTTTGATTGGAGCCTAGTTGAAAAGTTTTTTTACCTATTTTTAGCTGAAAAATAGGTATCTTACGAGGAAAAACATCTTTGGATTTCTTGAAAGATTGAGGATTAGTAAAAACTTGGAAACTGCTATCAGGGATAATAGGCCTTAACCAAGGTAAGTTTTCTTCTTCTTTTCCTAACAAATCTGAATGTGATGAAACACCCAACTGATCAGGGTCACACAGGGCTAGTAAATATTGAGACCTTCTAACTTTTCTTGTTGTTTTTAATATCTATTCAGGGTCTGTCACACCCAAGTGCAATGGTGAAGTAGGTCTATTCCTAGTTCCAACTCCTCTAGTAGCCACTGTGTCAAACTTGGTGAAAAGTAGCCTTAAAGATATGCTAGTTTAAGGTCACCTCCTAAAACCAGTGAAAGGATAAGTATCCCAGGGAAAAATCTGTTTTCAACTTCGTTCCCCGGCAACGGAGCCAAAGATCTTTGTGCCAAAAATTGTTTCCATGCCACAAAGAAACAAGCCAACACAATCTCAAAAATACAATAAAGTAAAAGTAGGTTTAAAGGTTTTTTGATAGGTTTTCTGGTTATAAAGTTTGGGAGCAAACAGGGCATACATTCATGAGCAAAATAGGAACTGAATCATAAGGAAAAGAAGACAAAGATGCATAATATATTCACCAAAATCCAACAGAGCATAATATTGAATTTCATTCATAAAAGTTAAGCATTACCAACATACAGACATAAACCAGCAATGAATATATCAGTTAAGCAACTAAACAAGTTAAACAATGAAGCCAACATACAAACTGAAGGGTGAAACGGATCATATATTTCATAATTCTATCAACAAATACATATAAGAGTCATCTACTTAGCTCATCAACAAGTCTTGCAGACCTCCTGAAGTTCTCCCAAAAATCGAACCCTGTTTATGTCTTTCTCCATTCTCTAAATACTATTTTTTTACAAAATTAGTTAGGGTTTAAACCCTAACTACTTTCAACCCACTCATCGATGAGATAAAGTGAAATAAAGTCTTTCTCTAAAAGCATAACTAAAAACTAACTAACTAAAGTATCTTATTACAAGATCCACAAGTAACTGACTAACTACCAACTCAAAGGTCTTTGGCAGCTTCAACTAGTAAAGCTATTCCATCCAAGATTTGGGCCTTCTTCCTGGCTCTCTTTTCTTCAGCTTCTGTATCTGCTAATTTCCTTGTAAGCTTTTCATTCTTCTGCTGCAAGTCTTTGACAGTCTACTTCAACTATGCATAATGCACATCTGAGCTTCTCTTTCATTTAAAGGCTTCTTTAGAAACTGTTATTAACTCTTGATAATTCTCATTTACTTCTTGTCAGGGTAATTTTTAGGGGCGAAATTTCGCCAATTGGCTATTTTTGGGGCTTTTTTTCAAAAAATAAATTCGCTATTTGGTCATTTTTAGTCTCTAATATCGCCTATATTTACATAAAATATGTTTTTTTATCATAATATTCGCCAAAATTTACACATTTCAGTAGTAAATTATATGTTTCATATTTAATATTCGCCTACCTATCTATATACATGTTTTTTCCAATCCAAAATGTTCGCCTAGGATACTACACTTAAGTATAATATTAGAATCCTTAAAAAATACCCTGCTTCTTGTAAATCTTCTCTTAGCCTTCTATTTGCTAGGACTAGAGCATCATTTATTTCCTACATGCATTCCATTTGATGCTTGTATTGTTTGATGGTTCTTTGCAGGTTTTCCATGTCTGAGTGAAAATCCTTCCCTATTGTGGTATTTTGCATTTCACTGGGAAACCAAGGGACATTCAACCTTCTGAAAATATCTTCATCTTCCTATAACAGCTCTGAAGACACACCATGAACAATAAGATTTTCTTGACTCGTTGCTTCAATAGGTGTAGTTTCATCTATCAAGTGTTGATTCTCAGAATAAGAAACTTCAGTTCCCTTCTTCTGTTGTTCTTCTATTATTTCATCTCTTAATTCTAGAAACACAGCAGATTGTTTGGTTTGAGTGAGACTAGAGTATTCTGCTGACCTCAATGACTTTTTCCCTTTTGTATGATGAGAAATTGGACTGTTTATAACTGTTTCTTTCTTAATCTTGAGCTCTTCATCTAAAGATTCATCATCAAGTACACTTATCTCTTATGTCTTCATTCTAGGGTTCAGCAGCTTTTTCATATTCAACCTTAACTTGTTTTTAGATCTAGTTTTTGGTCTCTATTCTGAAGCAAGTTCTTTCACCATCTTCAAAGTTTTTCCTTGATGTTTAACTGTGGCTAACTCTATAGCTTTGATTTTGTTTTTGTTTTTCTTTGACTTCTTTGTTATATCTTCTTGACTATACTTTTTTGTGTATTCCATCCCAGCGTCAGTTTTGAGAGTGAATTCATCCTCTTCTAATAAATATCCCTCATCCTCAGATAAGACAGTGATGGGGCTCCTTCGTTGAACCTGAATGTCTTCTTTCTCTATAGCAACCTTTTCTGTGACAACAATTTTCTCTTGACTGAGAGTTTCTATTGGTGCCATGTGTTTCTCAGGCTGATCTTTTTTTTGTGAAAACAATGAATATTTACCTTTGCTGTTAGCTACAACCTTTTGAGGTTCATTGTTACCCTTCAAAGGTTCTGGTGCTTCTTCAAGTTTAATCTCTTTCTTGTCTTTAGACTTGCTCTCCTGACCTAATTTTCTGACTAGAGATTGACCTTTGTCTACACGTTTTTTAGTTTGCTGCTTTTTTTGCTTGGTCTGAAAACCAGACCAAAACAAGAAATGCTCCCATCTCTTCCCTTCTCGTTGTAGAACCGTACTGATAATAAGCTTGATCAGACCATGATGGAAGATGGATTGTGTAGTATGATCATGATGCCCCTTAATTCTGCTTGACATCTTTTGCATACTTTTGAATAAGAAGAAAGGAAGGTTCATTTTGGATTCACCAATCAAATGCTGTAGAAATCTAAAATGGTATTTGAAAACATAAGCATATCTGCCTTCACAAGTGATATAGATTTGTAGAATTTTAATGGGATGCACCCATTCATCCCTGACCTCCTGGATTAATACCACTTTGCGCCAGTCCAGAGTAATACCAGGTAAAAGGTACCTTTGATCATCAAAAGTGAAAGGCAATTTTTTGAACCACATTTCACCTTCATTCTTGACTCCTGTAGCTTCAACAACTAACTCCACAGTCAATTTAAACTTTAAAGTATCAAATACTATCATGTCCTCATTATAGCTTTGGGCAAATTTATAAGAAACCTCAATGTTATAGCCATCGATTTTCTTGGAGAAATCCAGCCAACCGGCATTTTGAAAAAGCTTTGCACAATATGGAAATTTGTCAATCCATTTTAGCTCAGTGGGTTCAGTTCTATTTGTTTTGGCACTTTTACTCATCTGCTTTCAATAACTGAAGTCTGTGTACTTTTCGAGTTCTATTGATGACCTAACAGGCTGCTTTCAGATTTTGAAGAAGTAGTGGTTTAATGTATCGCTAATTTTCAAATTTCCACTTGTCACAGCGTCTAAAAGAACTCTTAAACTGATCTATCTTTGACAGGAGCTTTGTTTAGAACATACATTTATGTTTTTATTAATGAATTTTAAGAAAACAAGCTTTTCTGAGAAAAAACCCCAATTTAGAAGCCACTATCGGTTTAATGCGGAATACCCTATTCCCGTTTTGTTGTAGATGTTTAAATCAATTTTTGAGGTACCTAATTGTTCAATTCCACTGTACAAGTTTCTTCAGGTCTTCAATTCGCTACCAGCTAGCAGAACGAGCAAGCCCTAATTTCTCTGTAACTGCAACTTCTGGCTTTCAGGCACATGTCCTCTCTCCACCTATTTTCCAGTTTCGTGATGCATCTGTGAAATAACTCCTTTCACATGAAATTTGTCTTACACCTCCTCTTGTCATGATATGCACTTTTCCAGCTGATGACCTCCACGATCTCTTCCACGATCCAGCCGCACCTGCTTTCATGATGATTACTGGAGAAACACGTATCAACACCCTTCAATCATGCGATTAGTCACTTAGCAATGAAACCATGTGAAAAATTAGTTTAACAAACGATGATTTCGGCTGGCACGATATTCTTGTAGTGCTACTGTATTAATTTTTCTTGATTGCACTACAAGAATGATTTGCATTCAATTTGGGGCCTAATTTAACCATTTTTTTCCATTTAAATGACAAACCACACTCTTTGAATATATTTGTGACATCTTTAATCAATATAAGTCCTGTAGATCCCTTCAAATCTTAAAAGAAAAAATAATAAAAATCTAAAGGCAAAAATGAAAAGTTTCACTTTAAAACCAAAAATTTCCTAAAGGGAACAAATGGAAAAACTAAGCAAATGAGAAAAATTAGAATAAAGATCACAATCGAAATATAAAATTGAAGGAAACATGTTCATGACTTAACACTCCCTATTGGAGGTGGAGGACACACGCATGATTCCTCGTGGTCTACAGGACACGAGGCAGGCCTTCAGTACTGAGCATAGGCCACCTATTTCTTCCATGATGAAAAAATCAAATGGAATTAATTTCCATGGTTTGGACAATGGTATTCATTGCATTTTAAATTCCCCTATTTATGTCCCAATACAGAATACCTCAATTCATAATAACCAGAGTATGCAAACTACCCTTGATCATGAGGATGACATCGGAAATGTTGTGGCTCACATCAGAGCAAGGACAAGGTGAAATCATGGTGTTTAATGCCCAAAGGACCTCCTTTCTTATGGATTATTCGGGCGTTTGGAAGGATAATGCTATAAATGTAAGGCATAACTGTTGGCCTCTACACCCACTCACAATATTTTTTCTTAAGTATCTTCTCAGTACTGTGTATTCTATAGAGGTATTTCGGGCAAGCTTAGGGAGGTTTTCTATTTGTGTCAGGATGGCACCACGGAAACAACAAGAGAAGAAGGCTCGTTGTGACCCAAAGAAGGGGAAGGCACCAGTTAGGAGAGAACCATGTAAGGCCCTTAAGGCTGCGTGCTTCTTCCGTGGCCACATCCCCATGATAATTAAGGATGAGTTGGAAAAAGTGGAACATGACCTATGGGATCGAGTCAAGGCCATGGAAAATGATGACTTGATAAATGAAGTTGGGAAATGGGTGACGGACCCAGGCAATATAGCAAGTCATCTCTTGGCCTATGACATAATGCTGGCCACATTCTGGGTCACCAAGGGTCTTTTGTCATGTGTTCTCATGGAATGCTAAAACAAAGTGGTTGGTGATTTGGAGCTGGTCCATGCTTGGAAAGTTCACAATCAGGAATTCCCACTCATCCACCAGAAGATCGACCGCATTGCTGCAAAACTCGACATTATGCCTCCTCTTGAGCCTGGGTCATCCATGGTTGGTGTTGATTTCCCTTCTCCGGGACTGGCGGTTTCTTCTCCTCTTGGTTCTTCTTGCATGAACTGTCCAATTCATGGCTCCGGTTCCAGGGTGGCTCCTAGAATTTAAAGGCTTTCTCGGTGATGCTTTACTCTATTTTCTGTGTACTAAATTTTTTCCTAGTTTTAAGGTGTATTCGTCGCATTTATGCAACTTTGCTCTATTATGTCGGCTTTGATATGCCGCATTTTGGTTTATGTATCTGGTTTTTATGTCTATGGGTCTTTTGGTGGTCAGCTGGTAGCTAGTTTCAGGAGTGGTTTTTCGGTATTAAGATAAAACTTTGTTCTCTCTATTATCTTCTGGTTTCACCGGAAGCCCTATAATCTATAAGGGTGGGGAATTATGGTTGGCTGTTAGTGTCCTTTATATTGTCCGAACCACCAGTTTTGTAGCAATCTGTTGGGTTGGGGGAATTGTGATCAGCTGGTATATCCTTCTTATTGGCCTTACCACCAATTTTTGTAAGCAATGTAACTCTATCTTAGTAATATAATTTCTTACTTATACAAAAAAATGAAGATATCAAGATGATCTCCTCGTCTCTACTGTGAAAATCCTCACAGCAGATCTAAGAGCTGATGTATACCTCACAAGAAATATTATGATTAAGAAGGAAGATAGAAGAATAGTAGTCAATGCAGTGTAAATGAGAAACATAATAATAATACAGTAGAACTCGGATAGAAGCAAAATAACTTCACACACACTAATTCATTAATCACAATATGGACAAATAAAGAATACAATGTATGAGGATTCGAATGCCAAGGTGGCAATTCGAATTAGCCTTCATGGAGTGATCAAACGATCACAGGAGTGTCATCAAAGCACAACTGGAAGTCTTCATCATAATCAGTGGAGTCATCAATGCACAAGTAACTGTCAACCATCAGTCAAACTGAGTCTAACTGGGTGTGGTAGGTGTAACTGGCACATAGAGGCAGTAATTGAATGAAGGAGGCTCGGTGGAGGGCACATGAGGAGCTAACTAGAGTAAGAATGGGAAATCTAGTCTCACTAGAGGTCTATTGGAGTGATACAGTCAGTTGAGAGTCAGTCTAGCCTTAAATCAAGGAAAGAACTGAAGATAAGTGAAGTACAACTGAATGGTAGGTGAGATAACTAAATTAAAACTGAATGGTAGGTGAGAGAGGGCGCATGAGATGCATGCAACTGCATGCAGGGTGCACTAAGCACTAGGAGGGCTAAAAATGATCAGTGAGAAGCTCCCGGGGCTAGCTAACTGAGGGCTAGGTGCTGGTACAGATGACTGGGATGCATGCAGAATGCATGCTGCATGCATAAATGCATGCGAGACTGAAAATGCAAATATTGAAAATACTGGTAGGACTAGTATGGAGTATAGGAATGTAATGTCCCTTGTTAGGAATTTTATTAAAATTGCAATTTTCCACTTTTTTTCCCTTGTTCGACCTTGGACTAATTTCGATCTCTAGGTCCCAAATTTGCCCCAAATGATCCCAAATCTTCTGAGAAGGTATATGGATGATATTAGAACATAAATATGTGTTTCAGGGATGCCTTTGTACCTTTAAAACACTTCTGCAAATACTCTTTCAATTCTGGTCAATGTAGGTAACTTTACTAGTGATTTCCATTTGACTAGTATTGGTCTCTAGGTCTCAAATTGACTCCGAATGCCTTCAAATATTCAAGGAAGGTTTATGAATGATATTAGGAATTGAATATGATGTTCAGGGATAACATATGGCCACCAAAAGACCTCTGCAAACTCTCTTAAGATTCTGGACCAAGTATGCAATTTTACTAGTAATTTGGGGTTCAAATCCCACTGAGGTAAGTCCTGAAAATGGCTTCCCAAATGCCTCCAAACCCACTCAAATTTATGAACAGAGGTATGTAATGTGTTAAGTATGTTATTAAGGTCTCATATGCACCATTAATGGTTTATTACAACTGTTCTCACCCTCTCCCATTCAACTGCAAAAATCCCCAATTCGACCCTTGGGGAAATGGCACTATTTCACCTCCCAATACAACTAAACTGAGTAAAAATGATTCAAATGCTCAAGTACAGTACATGAAACTTGTAGAATACATCCATGGCAGTATATTTATCACAAATATATCATAGAATCATCCATTCATTCGAAATCATTATCAATACATTGGTTCACAACAAGGTAGTGGGGAAATGGCATTGTTCTTCCATTGAAAATGAGATTTATACATTTCTACTTGGAATTTCGACCTGAAACTTTCTGGAGATGAAGAAAAGAGTATTTAATTCATATTACAAAAGAAATGGGGCATTAGAAGCTCCCCCAAAGAGTACAATAGCTCACCAAAAACGCCCTCCCTCAAGGATCAAGAATATGCCATCAAAACTGGAAATGGTTGAAGGAGCGAGCTGCAATAGAAGAAACCATGAGCTGCCCTGTAGCTTACACCTGCAAATAAACACTCCATTAAAGCTCCAAATGAAAGGTCTGAATGGCCTTTCCAATTGCCAACTTGGATGGGAATCTTTCACCCTCGAAATTGGCTAAGGCAAGAAACTAGTCATCCACTAGCTCTCCCTCTTCACAAATGCAATTGCAAATTCTACAAATGATCAAAAGCCATTCTCATACTTCATTTCTACATTTTATAACCAACATTAGCCTTCTAAGGGTCGAAATCCTCTCAATAGATTCAATAGATTTCCATTTAGGAAATATTCCACATTTGCCACTTGTCTCCTAGTTCCAACCTTCCATCTTCTCCCAAATTCGATTTTGGGTCTCTTTGGCTTCTCCAAATCCCAAATTCGACTTCCTTGAGCCTATTTTTGGGGCTGACATGTCATAGTGGTCAGATGTCAGAGTTCAGGTCTGCAATTTGTCATAGTTGTCATAGATGCTCCATCATTGGTGTCATAGGGGCTAGGGAATCTAGCCCAAGTGTCCACAAACTTCCACTTTGACTCTTTATCTTCCATGGAGGTTACCAATCCTTCCCAATTCGACCTAAGATGCTCAATGACATGTGTTATGACTTACCAACTCACCCAAGAGTGTTCACATTCCCATTAATTCGAATTTGCAAAAGAGATATACCATGTATTATGAAAAATCAAGCTAGTGTGGGTCCCACATCCTCCATATGTCTCCAAAACCATTTGTCACCTAGGATTTCTCTTGAATTTCTTATTCACTCTATTTATTAAATACTTGAACCCTTCCAATGTCTAAACATCATTTATTATCCCCCTTATTCCAAATCCCAAAGCTTCCACCCCAAACCTAGGAAACTAGTAATTTTCCTCCTTGGCAATTATTTGACCCTTAACATCAATTTCACAAACTCTAATGAATATGGTTAATGTGATTAGGCCATTGTGACCCAATTACAAATTTGGGACATGACAAATCCTCCCTTCCCAATATTGCTTTTCCTCAATCAATTTCAAACATGGGTGTTGAAGAACCTGCTTTCTGTATAATTCTTTGAAGTTGCCATTGAATTGCCAAACCTTGAGTCTTTGAGTTTCCATGAATATTTTAGAGAGGAACCACCATGCTTGCTGCTGCACTACTCTGATTAAAATCACTTTATTAAGTGGGGAATCCATCTCCCATACTGCTTGCTTCCCCCCAAAAAATGAAACCAATGAGACAAAAATTATTCCAGGGTCCCATTGCTTGTATTGCACCCCAACAATTAAGAGTGCTCTCCAACCTACACCATTAGATAAGAGGATTCCTGGATCCCATTTTCTTGTATGCATTCTTCCAAACATCATGAGTACCAAATATATATCATCAAAGTACATAACAACATAATGAAAATGTACATCTAGGATATGCTTCATCAAAGAGTCATGAAAGTGCTTATACCTCCAAGCAAGTAGACCACCATTTTCCAAGTGCATACAAGCTTCAAGTGACCAATCAAATCTGCTCCAATGACATAGGTGAGGATCCCATGTCCTATAATGCTGCTCCAAAAGGATGTGATATGCATCAAAATATTCAGCCATGTATTCTTTCATCCAAGAAGTGAATGAAGAATCTCCACTAGAATCTGAACCAAATAATGAGCAAAAAAAACAAGGAGACTTCAAATGACTCGAAGAAGTCTCACCCATACATCCATGAATGTGAGAATCATAAAGATGTAACAAAGTATGTGGCTGCCAACAAAAATGTTCTCCCATCATAAATCTATTCATCCAAGTGTTGGATGAAGTTCCTCTAACATCAAATGAACCCAGTGTTGAGCAAGAAAAACCATGAGTATTCAAGTGACTCAAATCCATGTCATAGGTGCATCCATGTAGATGTGAATCATCATAAAGTGACAAATTATGCTGCTGCAAATGTGAATAAGAATGTGCTCCAACCATGTCATCATAAAAGTTAAATCTAGGAGTTCCATACTCCTCATGTGGCACCATCAAAAAGAACCCTTTCACCCATACTTCATTGAGACTAATACTGCAAAACATGGAATTGTAGGATGTAGGAGAGTGTACTAACTCACCCAAATGATCAAAAAGTTCAGGAGTTTCATCATGGGAAGGATCCATGTGGGTAGTATCATGCAGCTCCTTCAAAAGTGTGAACTCTTTGTCATAGTTTGGTTCCAATGTAGAGGAATCATGCTCTTCTTTAAAAATTGCATAACCTTCATCAAGAGGCAATTCAAATTCCTCTTCCACCACATCAAGTGTTTGGATCTCTTCAAGTTCATCTTCAAACACATCAAGAACATTCAAATTTTCACATTTCTCATGATCCACCATGTCATGAGAATCCTCCAAACAATCTACCATTTGACAATCTGAAACATAGGAGGAAAAACAAGTATCTTGCAACTTTTCAAGAAGTTGCTCATTTTGAATTGTGAGCTTATGAATATCCTCATTATTCTTCAAGTATGCATCATGTAACAATTCATTAAGCTCAAAAAAATGGTTTCTATCAAAAAGCAAAGACATGAAATTACCTTTGATGTGGCACATTGCTCTTTGAATCTTCTCCATGTCTTCAAGGAAGGATGTTTCCTCCAATGAAGTAGCTCTCCAACAAGAATTTGACACCAATTCTTGAGGGTCATGGAGAATGCTGAGGGACTCTTGGATATTATTTTCATTCATCTTTAAGGACCCTTCAAGAAAATGAGGCTCTTGCAAATGAACCTCCTCATATTCTTCAATTTTGCTTGGACCAACTTCATGAAGCTCAAGTGGTGATGGGGAAGTTGATCTTGGTTCTTCTTCAACCGCTACAAGGTCTTCATTATCATGCTTAATGAAACTTGTACTTGTAGAAACACTTTCAAACGTGATCTCTATGTCACCAACATAGAGGTGTGAGCACCCATCAGTAGGTACTCCTTCATAGTTTAAGCATCCATCAGTAGATGCTCTTTGGTTCATGTCTAAGCTAGAAGGTGTCTCGAAATGATCTTCCATATTTTCAATAGAATCTTCTTCATGATCTTGTGATGTCTCTTCCTTTTGCTCCTTCAAGCAAGCTGATGCATTTTGCCCCTTGGTTTCCTTAAAATCAATAATTTTTTCCACAAGTTCGATAGAAAACAATTCGAATCCTTCCTTAATTTGCTTGGTCATATCTTCGAATATTGTTTTCATAATTTTTATATGCTCCTCACCATCATATGAGGCTCCCTTTTCATCCCTAGTCATAGTTTCCTCAAAAAATTTGCTCTTCTTCTCCTACTTTTTTTTTTTCTTCAACAAAAGCACTTTTGGTTTCAATATCTAATGGTGGTACCTGAATTATTGTCCTCATGAATATTATACCACATCAGGTGCCAAGATCATGCTCTGATACCACTGTAATGTCCCTTGTTAGGAATTTTATTAAAATTGCAATTTTCCACTTTTTTTCCCTTGTTCGACCTTGGACTAATTTCGATCTCTAGGTCCCAAATTTGCCCCAAATGATCCCAAATCTTCTGAGAAGGTATATGGATGATATTAGAACATAAATATGTGTTTCAGGGATGCCTTTGTACCTTTAAAACACTTCTGCAAATACTCTTTCAATTCTGGTCAATGTAGGTAACTTTACTAGTGATTTCCATTTGACTAGTATTGGTCTCTAGGTCTCAAATTGACTCCGAATGCCTTCAAATATTCAAGGAAGGTTTATGAATGATATTAGGAATTGAATATGATGTTCAGGGATAACATATGGCCACCAAAAGACCTCTGCAAGCTCTCTTAAGATTCTGGACCAAGTATGCAATTTTACTAGTAATTTGGGGTTCAAATCCCACTGAGGTAAGTACTGAAAATGGCTTCCCAAATGCCTCCAAACCCACTCAAATTTATGAACAGAGGTATGTAATGTGTTAAGTATGTTATTAAGGTCTCATATGCACCATTAATGGTTTATTACAACTGTTCTCACCCTCTCCCATTCAACTGCAAAAATCCCCAATTCGACCCTTGGGGAAATGGCACTATTTCACCTCCCAATACAACTAAACTGAGTAAAAATGCTTCAAATGCTCAAGTACAGTACATGAAACTTGTAGAATACATCCATGGCAGTATATTTATCACAAATATATCATAGAATCATCCATTCATTCGAAATCATTATCAATACATTGGTTCACAACAAGGTAGTGGGGAAATGGCATTGTTCTTCCATTAAAAATGAGATTTATACATTTCTACTTGGAATTTCGACCTGAAACTTTCTGGAGATGAAGAAAAGAGTATTTACTTCATATTACAAAATAAATGGGGCATTATAAGCTCCCCCAAAGAGTACAATAGCTCACCACAAACGCCCTCCCTCAAGGATCAAGAATATGCCATCAAAACTGGAAATGGTTGAAGGAGCGAGCTGCAATAGAAGAAACCATGAGCTTCCCTGTAGCTTACACCTGCAAATAAACACTCCATTAAAGCTCCAAATGAAAGGTCTGAATGGCCTTTCCAATTGCCAACTTGGATGGGAATCTTTCACCCTCGAAATTGGCTAAGGCAAGAAACTAGTCATCCACTAGCTCTCCCTCTTCACAAATGCAATTGCAAATTCTACAAATGATCAAAAGCCATTCTCATACTTCATTTCTACATTTTATAACCAACATTAGCCTTCTAAGGGTCGAAATCCTCTCAATAGATTCAATAGATTTCCATTTAGGAAATATTCCACATTTGCCACTTGTCTCCTAGTTCCAACCTTCCATCTTCTCCCAAATTCGATTTTGGGTCTCTTTGGCTTCTCCAAATCCCAAATTCGACTTCCTTGAGCCTATTTTTGGGGCTGACATGTCATAGTGGTCAGATGTCAGAGGTCAGGTCTGCAATTTGTCATAGTTGTCATAGATGCTCCATCATTGGTGTCATAGGGGCTAGGGAATCTAGCCCAAGTGTCCACAAACTTCCACTTTGACTCTTTATCTTCCATGGAGGTTACCAATCCTTCCCAATTCGACCTAAGATGCTCAATGACATGTGTTATGACTTACCAACTCACCCAAGAGTGTTCACATTCCCATTAATTCGAATTTGCAAAAGAGATATACCATGTATTATGAAAAATCAAGCTAGTGTGGGTCCCACATCCTCCATATGTCTCCAAAACCATTTGTCACCTAGGATTTCTCTTGAATTTCTTATTCACTCTATTTATTAAATACTTGAACCCTTCCAATGTCTAAACATCATTTATTATCCCCCTTATTCCAAATCCCAAAGCTTCCACCCCAAACCTAGGAAACTAGTAATTTTCCTCCTTGGCAATTATTTGACCCTTAACATCAATTTTACAAACTCTAATGAATATGGTTAATGTGATTAGGCCATTGTGACCCAATTACAAATTTGGGACATGACAAGGAATATCCTAACACCCCTTCTTAATCCATCTCAGGCCCTGGTAACTGATACCAAAGGTCACCCAATACAATGAATAATAATAACAGTCAATAAATCAAGGAAACGGGGAAAACCGCATGGGAAAAATACTCCCCCTCAAAATAGACTATAAGGCACACACAAAAATAAATGCTCCAAACTCAAGCAGGTGTGATGCCTGATCATATTTCTGGAGGTATCTTCTTCTTGGGAAGAAGTGGTTCATGCTCAAAAAGCATGTGCTTGTACTTTCTCTTCAAATCGAATGTGATGAGAACAAATCCAAAGGTATGAGGATGATCCTTGAACCTGTGATTCAAATTATTTGAGGTAGGATAAAAAACATGAATGTGTAGATAGTCTTTTGTTTTCTCCTTCAAACCATCATGGGTGAGATTATGCTCAAAAGAACCATCAAATGTCAGTGATTGCTTGGAATCCAAATCAGATCCAAGACTTGAATCATGGTTGCTTAAGATCTCTTTTGAACCATTTGAGGTGATATCTAAACCAGTAAATGCATGAAAAATTATCCCAAGCAAATGGAAATGGCCATCATCTTCAATAACCTTCTGAGAGCATGAAATAATGATCTTACAGTAGTAAATAAGAGGTCATTGATCAAGGAGAGAAAATGCATTACATCCAATGGCTGATTTGAACTCCGAAACATTCAGTAGATCATGATGCAAACCAAAAGACTCTGGTGCAAGAGAGGATTTAGGAACCTCTGCAATTTCTAGAGTGTGAGCTTGCACAAAATTCAAAATAGAAGAAATTTGGAGCATGAGTGTAGAATCTGCAAGTTCTTCTTCTTTGTCGACAACTTCAATATGAGATATGTTTGATACTGATTCATGATCAATGAGATCATCAAGGAGGGAAAATGCATCACTAGGCTTGCTCTCGAAAGGGTTTGGACCAATTCCTTCATTCTGTTTGCCAAATATTTCATCAAGTTGGGCCCATAGCTCTTTTGGAGATTCAGCAGAATCAATGAAGCGAGGTACCATGCATCAAGACATAGCATACATCATGGCTACATAGAATCTGCCACCTTCATTTAACCAGTCATTCTCTTCTTCAGAGGATTCCAAATCTCTTTCAAAACAATAATCAAAGAGATCATGGCTCTTCAAATATGCTATCATTTTTTGTCTCCATTCATCATAGTTGAAAGCAGAAAGAGGAAGTATTTCTTCTAAATTCATGGAAGCTGTAGAAGACCTACAAAAACAATAGAAAAGTCTACAACTGCTATTGTTGCAAAAGTGCAGAAACTGCCTCACTCGAAATCTTGATAATAACCTCCAAAAAACTCTTAGGAATGGAGATAGACAATACTCTCAATAGGCTCTGATACAATGTGAAAATCCTCACAGCAGATCTAAGAGCTAATGTATACCTCACAAGAAAGATTATGATTAAGTAGGAAGATAGAAGAAGAGTGGTCAAAGCAGTGTAAATGAGCAACAGAACAATAATACAGTAGAACTCAGATAGAAGCTAAATAACTTCACACACACTAATTCATTAATCACAATATGGACAAATAAATAATACAATGCATGAGGATTCGAATGCCAAGGTGGAAATTCAAATTATCCTTCATGGAGTGATCAAAAGATCACTGGAGTCTTATCAAAGCACAACTGGAAGTCTTCATCATCATCAGTGGAGTCATCAATGCACAAGTAACTGTCATCCATCAGTCAAACTGAGTCTAGCTGAGTGTGGTAGGTGTAACTGGCACATGGAGGTAAGAACTGAATGAAAGAGTCTCAGTGGAGGGTGCATGAGGAGCTAATTGGAGTCAGAATGGGCAGTCTAGTCTCACTGGAGGTCTATCAGAGTGATATAGTCAATTGAGAGTTAGTCTAGCCTTAAATCAAGGAAATCACTGAAGATAACTAAAGTACAACTGAATGGTAGGTGAGATAACTGAAGTACAACTAAATTGTAGGTGAGAGAGGGCACATGAGATGCATGCAACTGCATGTACGGTGCACTAAGCACTAGGAGGGATAAAACTCACCAATGAGAAGCTCCCGGGCATAGCTAACTAAGGGCTTGGTGCTGGGATTGATGACTGGGATGCATGCAGAATGCATGTTGCATGCAGAAATTCATGCAAGACTGAAAATACAAATAATGAAAATGTTGGTAAGACTAGGATTGAGTATAGGAATATCCTAACATCTACTAGCTAGGGTGGAATCTTTCACCACCAAAACTAGTTTACAAATGCAAGGGGAACATCTCCCAATATTAAAAATCGATAATATATATCCTATTAAAAATCAAAATGTACAAAAATCCCTTTCCCAAGAGGCCTGCATTCCTTTTATAGAATCGAATGAGCCCTTTCCCCATTATTCTAGAATTCTCTCACAAATTATTTATAAAATATTCATAAATTTTATTTTCATGAGAGAATGATACCTTTGAAATCATTTACTTCCTCTCCAATTTTATTTTACCAATTAATACCTTCATTTTCCTTAGCAATTCAAATTAGAGAGGCTTAGCTTTATCTTGGGGGAGTTACACTATCTTGTGGGCCCACTCTCTCATCTAACTCCCTCCATGGATAATTTTGGGACCTGAAACATCTCATAGGCTATCATAAGTTGTCATAAACTATAACAGGACCTGATTCTTGTCATAAGTTGTCATAAGATTCCTTTTTGGGAGTTACACTTCCACAAGTGTGCCCTCACTAGCTATTTTTAGCAATATGCCTCTTCATGAAACTTCTTGGCAGTTACTCTTTCTTAGGATTTGAATTTTTGGATGTTCTCCTTGATTTGGGGAAGTTACCACCTCCTTTTGGGACCACTTTATCCACCCATGTTCCCTCCTTGGATGAATTTGACCATTTCCACCTCATTTATGAATATTTGGCCATTTTTTTACAAAACTTGTGATCCACATCACCTATTCTAGTCTTTGAATTTAAATTTTCAAAATGACTATAGGCCATGATATCCCAAATTTAATTATTTTTTCAAATGGTTAATAATCAAAATTTGAGGACATTACAGTATTCCCCACCCAATATTACTTTTCCTCAAGCAATTTTAAATCTGAGTGTGGCAAATACTTGTTTTTCCTTTCCTAACTTAATGCACAACCTATTTCTTTTCCTCCTTTATTAGTGATGACTGTTTATAAGGATACAATTTCAAATGGATCAATTCATCAAATCTATATCCCACAAAATGAACCACACTAAGGTTGGAAATGATATCATGGTTCCAACCTAACGAAAAATAGGTGATGTATCCTCTTCTCAACGGATAGTTCTGGAAGGTACTAACATAGGAATAAATCTAACCAATGCCAATAAAAATAGTGACTTTATACTACAACACTCAATAAAATCCCCATTAAACTGATCTATTAAGAATATCATCATATGAAATCCAAAAATGAATCTCACCTCGTGGTCTTCTACTGAAAATTTTATCTAGTGTTATAACTCTAAGATCCCTAGCTAATCTCAGAAAGGATCCAACATGTTCCCGCTCCACCACTCTATTCATAACCATATCACTACCATACTTTTTCTGCATCCTCCTCTCTTGGATCTCCAAACTAAAAGGTTAGTGTAAAATTGAATCCACCACCATATATAATGGCTTGCATAGTCATCCAATGAAGGATACAATCCTTCTACCATACTCTATTCTGAATACAGGAAAAGGAAGTATGTCCTGATCACTGGTCATGACTATGGGATGCTCATGAAATCCAATCATCCTCTGAAGAGATAGCTCTATCTCCCCTAGTATCTTATCACCAACCCATCTGAAAAAACTGAGTCCAAGAGTGATCACAGGGTCCCAAATGAACTTGAGAAAAGAAAAGTGCCTACTGCATCCATCTTTGCACTACATATTCTCAACATAAGGAGCCTCCTGAAATCATGCAAATGACCAAGTAGGAAAACAATGTATCCATACCTCATATGATCTCCCACTTGGAGATCAACCCACTTCTCTACATGGATAGGCTCCTAAAAGTAATGGCTAGCTCCCTCTCCTATGTCGGTTGCTAAACTATTGAGCCAACCAAGTCCTGGATCCCACTGTCTATATTGTATCCTCACAATAAACACTATAATCATAAACCATCCAACACTTTAAAGGATGCCAAAATCCAACCACCAAATTAGAAGTTCATCACTCCCAATGCTTACTGGAAACTCTGTGAACCTCTCCAAAATAACATGAAACTCCTCTTGTGCAACCTGCACATTGGACCCATGACTCACATCAATGTCACTGGTCCCATCCAATTGAATCGAGTTAAATTCCCAAGTCCAACAATGTATAATGAGGGCATCAGATAATGTTAGTCAACTCCCTATCAATGCATACATAACTCAAATCTCCTTATGCCTCCGTCTATGTTATGCATATATCCATCAAATACATGGATGTGCATCTGTTACACCTAAAATCTTCCCATCATGAGATTCAGTGTATACACCCCTCGAGTTACCTTGACTGAGTGATTGACTTGGAAGGATTTGTACCCATTCATACTAGGTTTTGAGAGGTCATCGCAGGTTGCACTCATGCAGCATGCGATGTCGTAGCTTGCTCTATTGTAGGGTGTGTTGATGTCAGTTAATGGACAAAAATAGCCCTTCTAGCCCCTTCTCGAAGCTTGCTGACTTGGGACCCTATCCCTGACCTCTTGGGAGAGCTTGCACTCGATTCCTAACACCTTGGAAGGATCCCTTAAGCCTCTCTTATAATATCTCAACCTCTCCTATCCATACCCTATCCACTTAGTCCTATTTAAATGAAGCTCACTCCCATCCAAAAGGGAGGAAGTCTATGGTACTCTTATGCTGGTGAAATCAAGCTCAATAGATGTAATACTCTAGCTTGCGGAACATCCACTTCTCTCTAGGAGCTTTGGCATGGCTTGTTGGGATGAGCTTGCAACGTTAAGGAAATTATTGTAATCTTCTTTTCTATTTTACTTCTCCACTCTTCAATACAGTTAATATAATTGCTTTCCACAAACGTTGTCTCCTTGATGATTTTTAGAGTTTTCCTCCTTAACTCTTAGCTTAGATCTATCATATGAGATATATGCTTTCACTTCTCGTGGTCTATTATATGTTCAATAGGTTTTAACTACTTGCAATCTGGCAGCGCTGGAGCATTGGATCAACGAAGGACAAAGGGATCCACAAATCTAAGGTAAATGATCTACTCTTTCATTTGTATTTCTATATGAGCTAGGAAAGTATTTTATGTTCTGTCCTATTTGTTCTGGACTTACATTAAGCTATGGAGATTGGGCCTTGAGTCCACTCTTGGTAGATTGTCCATGAAACAAATTTGGTGACCATAATGGGGATTTACATCTAGTTCTATAGTTGTCAATCTGAGAGTCATTTTCAGTTGATTGCTTAACACAAGCCTTTTATTTGTCATTTGCTTCTTGAGTTGATTTCACTATCAAATTTTCATCTTGAAGACTCTGATCTGCTTCCTCTGAGTTTTTACTACTCATTTTCAAACCATTTCATAGTTCATTGCTTGGAGATTTGATTCATTTTTTAACTTAGATCCCTCCTGTCACACCTGGTTAGTGAAAACAGAGCGACATTGTGTCATTTCTGGTCTATGTTCTTTGTCTGTTAGCCACTCATCGCAGTCCTTTCATTGGTATACTGTCACACCATCGCACTCCCCACATTGGTGAACTACAACGTTGCACTGTGTACAAGCAGAGAGTGCGCCGATTTGTTGAATTTGGCATGCAGGAATTTCCTCTCCATTTGTTGATCTGAGCTTTGGTTTGTTGTATGAAATCCCTCTGTGCTGCAAGATCCAACCATAGATCCCATCTTTGATTTGTGTGTTGAGTGTTTATTTTTGTTTGGATTGATTTTGGGTTCCATCTTGGACAAGTCTGAGAACCGATAGTGGTGGATACTCTTGTCTCCTCCACCTTCATCCGCTCACCCTTGCATTCCCTCCTCTCCTTAATTGATCTGGTTGTTGCATTAGATTAGCTCCCATACCTCATTTACATTATTTTTTGAGCTTTGCTTGCTACTGTCTGATTTTAAGTCTCGTGTGTCTTTCAGTCTGATTTAGTGCTTGTCTTTTCATGAGTTTTCTGAGTTCACTGAGTGCAGCAAGTAGTGTTTTCTTTTTAGTCATTTACATCTGAAAGCATAGTTGTTATCAAGTTAATCTTTTGATGCATCCAATGAAAAGTTAAAAGTGCTTCTTTCCCATCATTTCTCAAGCATTGTTGAAGAAAATTGTTCATGCATTGGAATGTTTTGCTCATGCATCTTTTGGAAAAATTGAATGAATGTGTGATCGCTTGTGTTTTTCTTGAATGATGAGTTTCTCATTTTCTCAAAAAATCCAAAATATACTTCAGTTTTTGCAAAATTAGTTGTTAAGTTTAAACCAAATAAGCTAGCAAGATCACTAAAAGAAACATAATCACAAGATAGACACAGAATATACCCTGGGAAACCCTCATGGGGTAGAAAACCCAGCAAAGATTTCCTCAATAAGATGATTAACCAAAATACAAGATGTGCTCCTTCTTCCTTTGACTCCTTAGCAGATCTCCCAGACAAGTGCGCACTCTTCCACAAGTGAGTGAATGATCTAATGAGGAGTTCACCTCCTCTATTTATACTAACCCCCAACTGACTAAAAGACCTAATGGGGCCGACCTCTCCTAGAGAAGTCTAATAACCCCTAAAATATAACTCCAGGGCCGACCCCCACATGGTGGGTCTAATAACCCTAGTTGATACAAACCCCTGGAGGAATAAACATCTCCAGATACATGATAGGGTTACCTCGTAGGAATGAAACATCTCCGGAATAATAAAGTACAAATATAATATTCTTTGAAGTTACAATATTCAACAGTCCCCCTTAACGAGAAGGATATTATAACAACATCTGCAGGAGCAAGGAGTTATCATACATGATACATCTATATATCATCGGAAGCTTTCTTCAATTCATCTTCATCAGTAACTCAACCAGTTACTGTAACATCAATGTCAACCGTGTTGATATCACTACAATCATCAGCATCGTCACCATACGATCATCAACATCGTCATCACACGATCATTAGCATCGTCATCACACGATCATCAGCATCGTCATCACACGATCATCAACATAGTCATCACACGATTATCAGCATTGTCATCACACGATCATCAGCATCGTCATCACACGATCATCAGCATCGTCATCAGTATAGTCATCACACAATCATCAACATCATCATCACACGATTATCAGCATCGTCATCACACGATCATCAGCATCGTCATCATACGATCATCAGCATCGTCATCAGCATCGTCATCACATGATCATGAGCATCGTCATCACACGATCATCAACATCATCATCATACGATCATCAGCATCGTCATCACACAATCATGTTCCAGGATGATCAATCCTGCTCCGTTTAGGACATAGGTCCATGGATGATACAATCCGATCTTCAGTTCTCAGAGACATCAGTCTACGGATCAATTCTGGGACCTTAGTCTGGGGACGATGCAATCCCCTGCCTGTTCATTCAAGACTTCATTTTCGGAGACCCAGTCTACGGCTCTATTCTGGGACCTCAGTCCGGGGACGATGCAATCCCCTGCCTGTTCATTCAGGACTTCATTATCGGAGACCCAGTCTACGGCTCTATTCTGGGACCTCAGTCCAGGGACGATGCAATCCCCTGCCTGTTCATTCAGGACTTCATTATCGGAGACCCAGTCTACGGCTCTATTCTGGGACCTCAGTCTGGGGATGATGCAATCCCCTACCTATTAATTCAGGATTTCATTATCGGAGACCCAGTCTATGGCTCTATTCTGGGACCTCAGTCCGGGGACGATACAATCCCCTACCTGTTAATTCAGGATTTCATTATCAGAGACATCATGTCTATAGCTCTATTCTAGGACCTCAGTCCGGGGACGATACAATCCCCTACCTGTTAATTCAGGATTTCATTATCGAAGACATACAGCTATGGCTCTCTTTAGAACAGATGTTCAAGGATGATACAATCCCTCTTCTTTCTCGGAGACTTCTGTCTACGGCTCATTTTAGAACAAGTGTTCAGGGATGATACAATCCCTCTTCTTTCTCGGAGACTTCTGTCTACGGCTCATTTTAGAACAAGTGTTCAGGGATGATACAATCCCCTCTTCTTTCTCGGAGACTTCTGTCTATGGCTCATTTTAGAACAAGTGTTCAGGGATGATACAATCCCCACATGTATTCTCATCAATACAAGTACAAGTATCCTCATCTATACAAGTACATCAATCAATACATGTATCATCATCTAGCATCAACAGCATGTATACATCATACATCAAAAGCATGTATACATCCATCATCAAAGCATGTATTCTCACTAATACATCTATCATCAAAAGCATGTATACATCTATCATCAAAGCATGTATTCTCACTAATACATCTATTATCAAAAGCATGTATACATCTATCATCAAAGCATGTATTCTCACTAATACATCTATCATAAAAAGCATGTATACATCTATCATCAAAAGCATGTATTCTCACTAATACATCTATCATCAAAAGCATGTATACATCTATCATCAAAGCATGTATTCTCACTAATACATCTATCATCAAAAGCATATATATAAGTACAACTAAGTATTTCTAAATATAGTAGTCCTAAATTTAAATATTTCTAAGTAACTAGGTGTAGTGAAAGGGTAGCCTCATCATTGATGAGACAAACTTGTCATCAGAGATCATACTACTCCCCCTTTCGAGGAGGGTCCTTTTGAACTACACCAAGCTTGTCTCGAAAGTATTCAAACTTCACTCGAGACAAAGGTTTGGTCAAGATATCAACAATTTGATCTTCAGTGCTCACATACTCGAGCTTGATAGCTCCCTTCTGCACCATATCTCGTATATAAAAGTAACGGATCTCTATGTGTTTTGACTTATCATGGAACACAGGATTCTCTGTCATCTTGATGCAGCTTTTATTATCACACATAATTATAGTGGGATCCATTTCTAAGTCAAACACTCCAGATAGCAGTTTTTGAAGCCATACTGCTTCACAGCTGGCAGAGCAGGCAGCTATATATTCTGCCTCAGCAAAGCTGAGGGCCACACTAGATTGTTTCCTGCTGAACCATGAGATCATGGCGGATCCAAGACCATAACATCCTCCTGAAGTACTCTTTCTATCTGAGACACTACCTGCTCAGTCAGAGTCTGAGTAATCATGTAACTTGAGTTCATGACTTCCATGATAAAGTAGACCAAAATCCAATGTACCTTTTAGGTACCTCATTATATGATTTGCAACTATTAGATGAACCTTTCTAGGTTCTACTAAATACTGACTTAGGGTATTTACAGCAAAGCATATGTCTGGCCTAGTATTTGTTAAATACATTAGTGACCCAATGATTTGTCTATATAGAGTTAGGTCCACTAATTCTGATGAGTCATTAACCAAAATCTTCAAGTTGGAGTCCATGGGAGTGGCCATGGGTTTACACTCCAACATGTCAAATCTTTTCAGAATCTCCACAGCATATTTACCTTGATTTAGAAAGATTCCTCTTGGTTCTTGCCATACTTCTAAGCCTAAGAAGTAGTGCATTAATCCGAGATCTTTCATCTCGAATTCTGAAGAAAGCTTCTTCTTGCTTTCAATAATTTGTTTCTCATTTCCAGCTAGAAATAGATCATCGACATATAACAATAGTATAACTGGTTCATCATCCATTACTTTGAGATAAAGGTTTGGGTCAGCTTTACTCTTGGTAAATCCCATGCTAGTTAGGAAACTGTCAATCCTTTCGTACCAAGCCCTGGGAGCTTGTTTCAACCCATATAATGCCTTTTTCAGTTTGCATACATGAGTCCTTCCGTCATTGACCTCAAACCCTTGTGGTTGTTCTATGTATACTTCTTCCTTAATTACACCATTCAGAAAAGTTGTCTTAACATCCATTTGGTGTAATTTCCACTTCATCATGGATGCAAGTGCCATGATAGTTCTAATTGAAGTATACCTGGCAACTGGTGCAAATGTTTCTTCATAGTCAATTCCCTCCTTCTGAGAGAATCCTCTGGCTACAAATCTTGCTTTGTATTTTTCAATGCTTCCATCCGCAGCATGTTTTATTTTGAATATCCATTTGGAAGAAACCACACTTTTATCTTTTGGTTTGGGAACTATATCCCAAACATCATTTTTCATTATTGACTGATATTCTTCTGTCATTGCTTCTACCCATTCTTTCTTCTGAGCTGCCTCTTCAAAGCTAGTAGGTAGTTGATCCACAAGATCACACATCAAGGCCATATAGTTGGACACCAGTTTTGGTTTCTTCCTTTCTCTAGTGGAGCCTTCAGGAGCACCATATCTTTAAGCTCCTTGAATAATGTCTCTAGCCCATGCTGGTCTTCTTTTCCTAGATAATTCTGCAACAGGGGGTTCTTGTAGTTCCAGCATGTCATGATCCTCTGGTGCATCCTCTTCAGGGATGTGAACAGTCTCTGAGATTCTGGGAGATGGATCTTCTTCATAAATTTATTCAAGTTGACACTTTCTGGATTTATTGAGAGCTGCGTCCTCATCAAAGGTTACATCTCTACTTATTTCTATATGATGGAAACCTGGTATGTAGATTCTGAAGGCTTTGGAAGTTTCACAATAACCAACAAACAATCCCTTCTTGCCTGAGGGATCCAACTTGGTTCTCTTTTCTTTTGGAATGTGGATGTACACAGGACACCCAAATATTTTAAGATGACTTACCTCAGGCTTCTTTCCTGTAAAGACTTCTTCTGGTGTTTTGAAATCAAGAGCACTGTGAGATAGTCTATTTTGAACATATACTATTGTCTTGGCTGCCTCAACCCATAGATACATGGGAAGATCTTGGTCATGTATCATAGTCTTTACAGCTTCCATGATAGTTCTATTTTTCCTCTCAGCTACCCCATTTTGTTGGGGATTGTAGGGAGTGGTTAGTTCCCTCTTAATTCCAGCTTCTTTACAAAAGTCTTCAAATTCCTTTGAAGTATATTCTCCGCCATTATCTATTTTGAGAATCTTGATTCTCTTATCTAAGAGATTTTCTATTAGGGCCTTGAACTCTTTGAATTTTCCAAAGACTTCATTCTTACCTTTTAGGAAGTATATCCAAGTTTTCCTTGAATAGTCATCAATGAATGAGAGATAGTATTCAAACCCACTTAGAGAAGTGGTGGGAATAGGTCCACATACATCTGAGTGTATTAGCTCTAGAGAGTTCTTAGTCTTTGTTTCACTTTTCGGAAAGGGATTCTTGACATTCTTCCCTTTCTTACATCCTTTACATGAGCCATCATGATCAGCCTTCAAATCTGGTAAACCTATAACCACCTTGCTTACAAAAGGTAAGGCTTTATAGTTGATGTGAGCTAGTCTTCTATTCCATAGCTCACTGGGACTAGAAACTTCATGAGCAAGGGCAGATTCTGGATGACCCTTGAGTTTATAAAGTCCTCCTTCTTCTTCACCAATGACAATTGCATCTTTGATTGATTTTCCTTTGGACCACATGAGTACTTGTCCATCTATGAAGGCTACTCTAAAGCCTTTCTTGTCTAGTGCTGAGATAGAGAGTAGATTCTTCTTTAAACCTGGGACATATAAGATTTCTTTCATTTTTAATGGTGTTCCTGAATCAAGCTTGTAGCTTGCTTCACCAATTCCCTTGATGGGATATTGATAATCATCTCCTAAAGATACCTTTTGGGGTGAAGACTTTTCTTCGATCCTAGAGAGAATTTCCTTATGACCTGTCGTGTGCTTTGAAGCACCACTGTCAATGAGCCAAGTGCCTTCACCAGGAGACACAGATCCAAAGAGAGCAGAAAATAGTACATATTCTTCTGGATCTTCTTTCTTCACTTTAGATCTTTTCTTCTTTTGAGGTCTTTCCTCCACTTCTTCTTCTTCTTCTTCTTCTTCTTCTTCTTCTTCACTGTCATCTTCTGCCATATGAGCATGATGTCTTTTGTGGACAAACCTTTTCTTCTTCTTCTCTGGAAGGGTACAGTCTCTAGCATAGTGTCCTAGCTTAAGACAATTGAAACATTAGACTGTGGAGGTGTCTCCTCCTTTCCTTTTGAATCTATGAGAAGGTTGAGACCTTTTGAAGTTCACCTTCTTGAAGTAGCCTCTCTTTCTTCTTTTGGTGTGGGTGGCCAAAGCTTGGTCATCCTCTTTGAGAAGAGCTTCTCTGTTGGAAACCCTAGCCTCTTCTTGAACACAATCTTCCCATACTACATCAAACTTCATGCTTTCTTTTCTGGCACACATCGTTTGTATGAAAGATTCCCAAGATCTAGTGAGACCATTTAGGGCAGTCATCACAAGTTCATCTTCATCAAGAGTATCACCAATGGCATCTAATTGCTCCTTGATTAGAGAGACCCTTGAGAAGTAGTCTTGAATGGATTCTCCTTTGTGCATCTTGGTACTCTTCAACTGAGACCTTAGGTTCATCTTTCTGTTGATGTTCTTTCCTTCATACATTCTTCCTAGGGCATCATACATTTCCTTTGGAGTCTTCTTGGAGGCCACTTGGGGAATCAAGTGGTCTTTAATAGAATCAGCTATGATTCTCTTTGCCCTAATCATATCCTTCATGTGCTTTTCTTTGGCTTCATCTCCTTCTGGTTCTACAACTTCTTCCTTGGTATAATGAGCAAGGTCATTCTCTTCAAGGATGAGACCAATTCTGTATTTCCAAGCCCGGAAATTTTCTATACCTTCTAGCTTGTCTTCAAGCTTAGTGTTTGGAGCCATCTTCTCTTGGGGGAGTCCAAGAGACAGAGCATACTTACCTGGAAAAGTTACTTTTCACTTTTCCAGAATTTGGAACAGAATTTTATCGCACTTTTGGTAGAATTAGGGTTTGCCTTTCCCGGAGTTCTACTCAACCAAAAAGTTCGATCTAGGGCTCAAAAGAATGGTCTTGAGAAGGGCTATCCAGCCATGTAATCAGAAATAAAAAATGCAAACTTTTTTCTGAAACCAAATTCTGACTTATCGCACTTTTGGTAGAATTAGGGTTTTGATTTCCCGGAGTTCTACCCAATCAAAAAGTTCGATCTAGGGCTTAAAAGAAAGGTATTGAAAAGGGCTATCCAGCCATGCAACGAAAAGTCAATAATACCAACTTTGGGCTGAAACCCTAACTTCACCGGAGAGAGAGAGAGAGGTATTCTTACCTTGTGAAAGATGTCCTATTCAGTCTAGCTCTGTTACCATGTTAAGTTTAAACCAAATAAGCTATCAAGATCACTGAAAGAAACATAATCACAAGATAGACACAGAATATACCCTGGGAAACCCTCATGGGGTAGAAAACCCAGCAAAGCTTTCCTCAATAAGATGATCAACCAAAATACAAGATGTGCTCCTTCCTTTGACTCCTTAGCAGATCTCCGAGACAAGTGCACACTCTTCCACAAGTGAGTGAATGATCTAATGAGGAGTTCACCTCCTCTATTTATACTAACCCCCAACTGACTAAAAGACCTAATGGGGCCAACCTCTCCTGGAGAAGTCTAATAACCCCTAAAATATAACTCCAGGGCCGACCCCCACATGGTGGGTCTAATAACCCTAGTTAATACAAACCCCTGGAGGAATAAACATCTCCAGATACATGATAGGGTTACCTCGGAGGAATGAAACATCTCCGGAATAATAAAGTACAAATATAATATTCTTTGAAGTTACAATATTCAACATTAGTTCCATGCTAAGGAAAGATAAATGCATTTTTAATTCTTACTGCTTTTAGGCGATTGAAAGTGAAATTGAAAAGCTTGCATACTCCATCTTAGAATCCTCTCTTTTCATTACCTAGTGTCATTTTGCTTTCAAAAGAAAAATAAAAGGAAAAACATGTCTTGATTTGGATTAGTAGTGTTGTGATTTTTATGGTTTCGCACAAAAATGAAAAGAATTCTTTCCTAGTCAAACTTGTTTCAATTGGGAATTATTGCATTGCTTTTGCTTGGGTAAAATTGTTGGAAAGAAAAAGATTTCTCCCTCCCATAGGTAGCATTCATCAAAATAGAAAAAATATTTCATGCATGTAGTTAGGGCTTGCATTATGTTTCTGATTATGTACTCACCTCATGCATTCACCTAACTGTCTAGAGAAAATTAACTATAGAACTAGGTAAAAAAATTTAGCAGCTCGTGTGTAAGTTAGAGACGTGTTTCGACATCATTAAGCATGGAAGCTATCATTATTTTCCAGCACTGTATCACGAGGGTATTGTAGTCTTCCATGTACTTATCGGTATATCAAGCTCCTTCACATACCCACCAAGTACCATAATCTGTACTTGGCATATATCAAAGGGTGTATCATGTACTCGGTAGTATATCGGAAGGTCTCTTGCTGAATGGTTGTGCATTAGACAACACCACTAGGGATTTGAACTCCCATGTACCTTGCGTATATCGGGAGACACCACTAGGATTCTTGAAACTAACTGAGTTAACCATTTGGCCATCTTGGCAAAGCAATACACCGAAAACAACACTTGGGGAGATTAGCACGCATGTACTGTCCAAGTAATCGGGTATGCAGGAAAGGGTATGATCCCAATCCTCCTTGTCGCATCATATTTTTGGACCCTACAGTATATAACTATTTGCAATGCCTTGATAATCCCATGAGGTTCCATACTTTGAATCCACTGTGTCACATAAGTTTGCTTGTTTCCTTAGTTTGAGTAGGTTTTTATGGATTGATTTTCCTTTGTAGCATACCCTTAAGAGAAACGATGTTTCAGCCACCCTGGATGACTTTCCTGATGCTCTGGAGGATTTTCCCTAGAGAAGATCCTGTAGGATCTTAAACTTATCACCCGAATATTCCCTTAACCCGGAGGATATTTCGAGGGTAAGAATGGATCAGCGTAACATGGTCGTAGTTACTGAAGTTGAAAACCCCACTCTAAATGTTGGAGGACTTTTGTTTCCCCCAACTCCACCAGATTCATCTACCTCCAACCCCCCCAAGGTGAAGAGGTGTATATTTCTAATTCACAAGATGATACCCTCCCGATAGTTATGCCGGGAGAGCCTGGATCGTTGGGATGGATAAATCAACCCTAGGACGACCCCATAGTAGCTGCTGGTCCGGCTGCAGCCTATTGGACATCATCTCAGGCCATCCAGTGGCTCATTTTTCCATCACATCCCCACCCAACTAGACTACTCCAGAACCCTCTAGACCCTTCTACAGGCCCGACCCCACCGATATTTTTCACCCTATTCATGATCCTCTGGAACGATTACGTGTTAGGGGTGATGAACTTTGAAGACAAAGTCTCGAGCAACGACCTGGGTATAGAGATATCCCAGTTCATCCGATATCTTTTGGTTTTCCCAAACTATCCCTCCACAACCTGACCATTAATGAGACTGGTCAACCCTCGCCAGAGTCAAGTCCTGCACCTCAAGTGAAACAACCGGTTGAAGGACAATAGTCCAACACACCTTTTATTACCACGGTTACTTTACCAGCTCCTCCCCCACCTCAAAATTCGAGGGGAGGATACTCCATTCCCCTGAATTATCTCATTGGTAATGTTACTACTACAGTATCTAATCAATAAACTATGTTGGTTCAACCTTTGTCTAGTGGTTAGCCCATTGTGGCTAGGGGGAAACCCCCGTTTCCTAACCAAAACGTAGGTGGTGGAATCCCCAACGGACCTCCCGTTGGACCTTCCCAACCTGCTAGACCATCCACCATGGGATTATCTCATGTTGGGGGGTCATCTAATGTAACTCACCCCCCATGGAGTCAAGCATACCCAGGTTCCGTTAACCTTGCGCCAGGTCAATCTAATCCCAGAAATGCACCATACGGGATACCCTATCCCAGAAATCCCTACACCCTATGGGGGCAACATCCTGTTTTATAACAAGGACCCCAACCAACTATCCCTCAAACACCACTACCCCCGATTGGTCCACCCCGACCTCCTGCTAGAGGCGGTGGGCCCCCACCTAACTTTGGAAGAGGCGGACCTCTCCCTTATGGCGGAGGTCCAACTCATTTTACCAACAACGGCCCCCACCATTCCAGCGGTGGCGGGAATGGTCCGCCACCCCCCCCAAGCGGAGGACCACCCTATTAAGGTGGAGGAGGACAGTTCCCTTTGGGCGGTGGAGGTGGTCCACCACCCCCTCCAGGTGGAGGTGGTGGTGGATCTAATTATTATGGTGGCGGTGGTGGATCTAATTATTATCGTGGCGATGGTGGTGGTGGAGACCCTCATCCTTAAGGCAGCGGAGGTGGTGGGGGCCCCCATCCTTTTGCTGGTGGAGGTGGTCCACCACCCCCTCTAGGCGGAGGTTGTGGCGGTGGAACTCCACCTCCTCCCAATGGTGGAGGTGGACCCCCACCTTATTCGAATGGACAACCTTATGGTGGCAGACCCCCTTACAGTCCGGGTGGAACACCCCCCTATGGTCAGTTTCCTCCATGTTCACCCTTTAATCAGTCGATACGAGGCTCTACCGATCCTTACATGCCTTATCAGTACTACTAGTACCCGCATCCTAATCAACAGCTTCCCTTTTTGGCCACTTTGGACCTACTTAATCTATCTCGACTGACGAACGACCCCATCTACCACGAAACTAGCTGGCCCCCAATTCCGGTGAAACTTCCATCTGATATCGCTAAGTTTGATGGCAAACCGGACGAGGATCCTAAACACCATGTGATGACATACCATTCATGGCGTTCATACAACTCTTTGATCGACGACTTGATCCATCTGAGATTATTTCAACGGACTCTCACTGGTTCGACTGCTAAGTGGTATATCGAACTACCACCTCATTCTTTTCATGATTTCGGTTCTCTTGCTATGAACTTTTTGAATCACTTCCAACTTCCTATATGGTATGAACATGGTACAGAACTTCTCACCTCTATCTGCCAGCTACTCATACCTCTACTCATATACATGAGTGGCGGAGGAGAAGACACTTGATTAAGGCTCCCATTCTATACCAACTCTTAGCAGATTGGTTTACGAAGTCTCTCATCACTCACATAGCTCGAGATGTCGCCATGGGCAGTGCTGTCACTGAAGAATAAGCTATCGCTCATGCCCATTACCTAGACTTAGTCTATGCTCAATCGGGCACACTGTTTGAAATTCTTCTCGATGCACCCCATGACACTTATGACCCCGCGAAACCTCCTAAGGGACCCCAAACTGATGGCATCATTGGATCCCTTAACACCCAGCCTGCTTCTAACATTGTTGGATCGTCAAACCTTCATGGTTCCTCCCCATTACCAACTTAGGCTGGGCATAGCACCACCAAATGGACCACTCCTACTATAATTGAAGAGGTGAATTCTATCCAATCATCTTCATCTCAGAAGTCCGGTGGTAAGAAGAAGAACAAAGAGAAACCTAAGAAGTCTTCCACCCAATGGGAACAAAAGAGCACTCTTGACGACACCAAACAGAAATGAAAACTAAAGTATCCTTGCCTACTATGCGGAGATGATCACTTCTCCAAAGAGTGTCCCCATAGAGACGAAGTTGAAAAGTTTCTTCGAGGTAAACCGATTCCCACAACCCTCGACGATCCGTTTCCCACTCAAAACCAACAAATGATTGCTCAACCTTCCCCATCCTAGGGGGAACCATCTAATATCGTGCATGTTCTCATGGTGCGTAACAAGACGATCAATTTGAACACTCGCTCGCAATCATATGACTCGGTCCCTTCGAAGGAACATGTTGGAAGTAATACTAAAAAATCTTCCAACTCTTTACCTGATGTCACTGTACCATCAGCTTCTCTCACCATTGAGAAGCCATCCTTAGATTCGATATTGCAACCTCCCAAGAGCACAATTCAGAAAGTTGTTTTCAATCCTAATGCTCAGGTAGCATAGAATTACAACATCGTAGAGTACTTGGCACAAGCTCCTTGTGCCATGTCCACATTGGAAGTTTTGCAGAATTGTCCCAATCAATGCAAAACTCTCCTTGCAGCAATTGGTGCAGTTGACCCTGATTCTTCGAATACCATCATGTTCCGACTTGACTACTTCAAGTCGAGGCTTTCCCATCAGCTCGAATTCCAAGTAGCTATGAACATTGCTGGGAAAATTTTCCATCATTCCATTTTGGACAAAGGCACCTCTACTTCTGTCATGTCGATCGCTTACTGGAGAGCCATAGGCTCTCCCAAATTGAATCGTTCTCCTACCACGTTGAAAGCACTCGATGGGCACGGATTTCAACCTCATGGGATCCTACAAGCTCTCGCAGTTGAGTTGGGTGTAAATACCATAACCATTAATGTGGAAGTGGTCTCAGCCCTAATAGATTACAATCTCTTGCTTGGTCGCAGATGTTTTTTCGCCATGCAGGCAATAGCCTCTTCAATCTTCACGTAGTACAATTCCCCCACCAAAGATGAATTGTTACTATTGACCAACTAGATTTTTGCACACCAGACACTACTACTCATCCTGGTGACCATGTTCCTTCCATTGGACAAACGTCAAAACAATATTAGAGTATAGGGGTTGGCCTTTTGAAAGATTCATCTCTCATGGACGTTTTTCCAACTTTGGACCCCCCTAATCATGTTGCCTCAGTGAACATGATCTCCACAAAGATTTCATCTCACTCAACTGATACTTGGCTTGTACCTAATGAAGCCACAACACACTTAATTGGAGATGCAATGCCTCTTTCACCCGCTAAACATATTATGAGGCTATCCAGTCAGCGCCGAAAAACCACTTAACTGTGGCTTCCCCATCCCATTCTCTACGACAGACATCATCTCTACCTAATCTCTTTCTTCGGACTTTTCATTCAAACAAGTCCATCATGGAAGTTATGAATGTTGATGATACTCCATGGGATGACCTCCACCATAAGTCATCTTTTCTTCCTCCTTTGGAGTACATAGAGGACAAAATTAGCACCATATTTTCACCAGATATCTACCCATTCCCTCATTCCCCCATACTTACATGTCTTTTAGACACTGAGGGAAACTTGGTGAACATTGAGCCTACCATCCTGGTAGACATTTCGATGAAAACTGGTGTAGTGGAACACATTCGCATAGGCCAAAAGTGTTCCCCTAAAGAAATAGTTATTGGTACGGCCTTATTCAAGCGATTTTGAGATGTATTCGCTTGGACCTATGAGGAGATGTTTGGGATAGACCATGCGATTGTTTCTCATGAAATAAAAGCCTATCCTGACATAAAAACTGTACATCAAAATTTGCGATAGGTACACCCCCGGAAGACTGTAGCGATCAAGGAAGAGATTGAAAATATCTTAAAGGTTGGCTTCATCTATCTTGTCCCATTGACGGATTGGGTCTCAAAAGTCATCCCTGTGAACAAAAAGCAGGGTACCATTTGCGCCTATGTTGATTATCGGAACATTAATAAGGATTATCCAAAGGACAACTACCTGACCTCGTTCATTGACCAGATTATCGACAATTGTGCTGGAAGCATCATCTTTTCATTCATGGATGGATTTTCTGGTTACAACCAGATTGAGATCAACCCAGCCGACCAACATAATATGGTTTTCATCTGTCCTTGGGGGACGTTTTCATACCGCAAACTCTTGTTTGGCCTTAAACACGCTGGCGCCACGTTCCAGTGGGCCATGTTGTATGCCTTCCATGACATTAAGGACTTTGTGGAACCTTACCTAGATGATCTCCATACTCACTCAAAGCAGCGTGAGTTCCACATGGATCATCTAACAACCATTTTCCTTAGATGCAGACGGTACAATATCCGTCTAAATCCTCATAAGTGTATCTTTTGCGTTGAGTCTGGAGGCCTCTTAGGATTCATAGTCTCGAAGGATGGGAACCGTATCGATCCCTTAAAGATGGAAGCCAGTTTCAACCTACCCACTCCAACTGATGTGACGGAACTTCAAAGTCTCCAAGGGAAGGCAACTTATTTAAGGTGTTTTGTTTACAACTTCATGGAGAAGACTAAGGGGTATATGAAACTGCTTAAGAAGGACGTCCCGTTCATTTAAGATGATCAAGCTCAAAAATCCTTCGACAACATCAAACATGCCATCATGCATGCCCCCGTAATCCAACCGCCAAACTATTTCTGAGATTACATCTTATATCTCGCCACTTCTGCTACTACTATCACCTTGGTTTTGGTACAGGAGGATCAAAACGTACAGGAACATGTAATATACTATGTGAGTAAGGGTCTCATTGACGCTGAAACTAGATATTCACATGTCAAGAAGCTTGCTCTTGCGGTCGTCATTGCCATCCAAAAGTTTCCCCACTATATCTTTCTCCATGCCACCACCATCATCGCAAAATCAAAATCCATGTACCACGTACTGACATGTCAGGTGCTTGGGGGCAAGTACTCATGCTAGATTGTGATACTGCAAGAATTCGACCTTCCTTTTGAGAAAGCCAAGTCTAAAAAGTCCTTGGTGTTTCCTGAGCTTATTTGTGACCTTCCCCGTCCTGATGTAGAAGTTGAGCACACTAACTCTTTTACGGATGAATCATTGTTTCTCATCAGTACAACTAATCTGTGGTATGGAGATATTTCGTTATATCTTCAAACCCAATGCTTCAACCCTCAAATCTCTCGTGATGATCGTCATAGAATATGTCACCATGCAAAGTATTATCTGATCATCAGTGATACTTTGTACTACCGTGGCATCGATTCAATTCTTCGATGCTGTCTAACTCCCGATGAGGATGAACGCATTCTGAATGACTGTCACGTTGGGGCGTGTGGCGGTCACCTCTCTGGGATGGCTACAGCACATAAGATTTTGCACGTAGTATATTACTGGCCTACTGTATTCAAAGATTGTATTGAGGTAGTGCAAATATGTCCTCCATGTCAACACTTCCATACGAACAAGCGCACCCATCCTGCCCCGTTACACTCGGTTATTGCCGTGGGCCCCTTCACAAAATGGGGCATTGATTTTATGCATTGTAAGCCTACCTTAGTCGGCATGCATAGTTATATCATTATACCAAAATTATGGGAAAAACGCCACACTCTTCTTGTTCAATCATGTAATAGCGCGGTTTGGAGTTCCTCAGGCAATAGTTACTGATCATGGTTCTCACTTTTAGAACCATATGGTTGATGAACTGAGCTATAGATTGGGTTTTCACCATGAAAACTCAACACCCTACTACCCGCAGTCCAATGGATAGGTCAAGGCCATTAACAAGTTCTTGAAAACTATGGTCCAAAGGATGGTAGGTACGCATAAGTCCAACTGGCATAATATGCTCTTTTCAGCATTATGGGCCTATAGAACTTCCCTTAAAATCGCCACAAGTTTCAATCCTTTCCAATTGGTGTATGGATTGGAGGTTTTCCTTCCTATAGAGTGCAAAATTCTGTCTCTATGACTCGCTGTCGAACTTCTTCCTAACACTACTACCGAGGAAGAACGTTTCCTGTACTTAGAAAAACTTGACAAGTCCTGCCGAGGTACTACTCTTGCTAACGAAGTGCATAAGAAATGCATCAAAGTCAATACGACAAGTCAGTTGAACCTCATATTTTCAACGAGGATGACCTGGTCCTCACATATGAACAGAAACATGACAAACTAGGCATAGGAAAGTTCGAGTCCATGTGGCACGGACCTTACATTGTCAAACGTGTTTTGGGAAAGGGAGCTGACAAGCTTGAAGACTATGATGAAATATCTCTGGGTGAACCCCGTGATGGGATTTACCTGAAGAGGTACTATGCCTAAACCTGTCATGCATAGAATTTCTTGTATATACTGTACATGGCGTGTTTGTGTGTTTTTGTGTGGTGTGACGTGCTTATGTTTTGAGTGTCTTTAGATCTTGTTTCCGTTTCTTATACCATGTTATGTATGCGTGTGCAGATGGAAACATGATATGGATTCTCAGACGACGCCAACTGGCATACCTGTAACCTTGCCTCGGCAGCCTGGGTACTGTATTCCCCAACAGGAAGCTCATCATCTCAGGAGGAAGTTAACCTGGGTTCGCAACCAACTACGCCGCAGACTATCAGGCGGTAATTGGAACCCTAACAAATGCTATTTCCTTGGGTATGAACCACATTGTCATCCACATGGATTCTCAATTAGTGGTTTCCCATCTTAACCGGGTCTACACTATCCATGATCCTACCCTACTCTGTCCCTTTAGACGAGTCCATATCCTGGAAAGGCCATTTGAATCCATTCAATACATGCACATTCCACGAGAGTTAAACACAGTTTCTAAATCGATGTCCAACTTCATTTTAGATTGGTACATCGCACACACATAATACTCATAATATGTAAAAGCATTCACAACATGTAAATAATGCGCTATATAGAAAGCAAAGCATATGAACAAGATCACATCATTCATCGTTTTTGAAACACATAATGTATAAATCATCGGGAATGTCTGTATATATATAACATCAAAAGTAGTGCTGGTACAAAAATCTGAAGCACGATGGCTTTCAGTAAGTCTCTACAAAATATGAAGCCTCGTAGATTTCAGTAGTACAAAATATAAGGCCTCTAAGCTCTTAGTACAAGTATAATAACATCATCAAGCCTGACGCCTGGCTCGTACACCCATCGGATGGACATCTCTCTATTCCTGAGAATGGAAGCACTCCACTGTCCTCGCTACCTTGCAGAGTAAGGCGTTGAAGTGTACAGATGCTCCAACTCGAAACCTCTACGTAGGTCTCAGTAAGTCATCTACTGTTGGCTCAGGAACATCCACTGTCAGCTGGGATAAGTTTCTATACACATTCTCCATCTCCACGATGGCAACATGAGCACCTGGGGGCACAACTTCTTCCCCACCTCTATCTCTCCTCATTAGAAGAGAGACTCCTATGGGCCGTATGGGACCCACATCTGCACACACATGTTACATACTTGTCGGCACTACAACAAAACAAAATCATAAATATACAAATCTTAAAAAATACAAGGGTTTTGTTCTCACCGATGTCTCCCCATGTTGTAGCCTCAGGTAGCACTAAGTCGGGATCTTCTCTGAAATCCATACCAGCATTCGAATAGTCCTCAACCATGAGCAACTGGCCTTCCAACTAGCTAAAGAACTCAACACCAAAGTTGATGATAGGGCCCCCACCATGACAGGCCATCAACTTTTCCCATCTGAGTATGTGAGGATCCCTAGGATCCCTATCATCCAGTCATACCTGTGGGCACACGAGAGGGACCTGCTCCAAGAGAAACGATATCACGATCGATCTGTATTCAAACTTCTTGAGCTCTCCCCGCCAACACTTGGTCGGCTAATCTTGGATGTTTGTGGGGAGACCCTCCCACCAGTTGAATATCTTAGGGGACATACAGTCCTCTGCATAGAGCATCTGAGCCTGAGTGGCCATGTGTGGGGCTTAGCTCCCTGCCACTCTAGTAATAGTGAACAGTATGGCATGCAGTGTGCAGTTTACGGCATCCGTGATGGGAATCTTCCCACTAGAGGATCGAGCATGAGCAGTACAATGCTGCATCACCATGTCATCAACAGTGCGATCGCTAGCTCGTGATCCAGTGAGAACTACAGGGTCCCCTCTCCAGGACAAACCAGAAAGAAAATAGATGTCCTCAACATCTATGGTGAGGATGTGCTCACCGATCACAAAGTGTTGCTGGGTGCATCCCAGTACTGGAGCATATGTGACAGCAACGGGATTTGGGCCCTCATGCACTGTATCTCAAAGAACTTGAGCAAACCGCAGTTTCTCAAAGCATTTACACATTGTGGATCATTGGCGGCTTGTACATCATCCACCTAGTGTTCTCTTTCCCGCCACTCTAATACCATGTTTGCTAGCTATCAACCTGCCCAAGTGAGCATTTTAAGACTATTAGACCTCACTTCAACCATAGGAAGTCCACCTTTTGGGTTTAAATTGATGGTTGGGATATGCATTTCCACTGTCGCACTGTGCTATTGCACACAATACAATGATGTCGCACTCCATGTTTTCAGGACTTGTGTTGAGTCAATCTCATTGTAGTTCCCGAAAGCACAGACTGCGATGAGCCAAGAGTGCATTAGCCCTCCATGAATCCATCCAAAAACCTAAAAAATGGACCTAAAATCAAAATGTAATCCACTACAATTTTTCTAGATGAAGTTTAGGGTTACCTGCTCCAGACAGCGGGTGAAATGGCGGCTTGTAGCTCCCGGAATCGATAAATGAATTTTTGGCTCCAAATTGGCACTTCTTCTCCCAAATTGGTAAATGAAACAATGGTGACTATATTTGACCCATTTTTCTATTTATAAATTAAATAGAATATTCCTTTTTCAAATATTTGATGCTTTTAGGTCATTTTCTATAGTTTTAATCATCTTTGATCATATTTGGAATATCGATTGACTATATTTCCAAGTGTGCAGGAGTTGTTAACTGGTCTTTTGTGTTGTTTCTCGCGTTACAACGGTCATTTCAGGTATGAACACTCCCTTGAAATTTTTGTCATTATTTTGAAATGGTTAGATTGTAATTATTTTATGTTGATGACCTTACTCTTCGTTTGTTCTCGTGCTCTTGAAACTATGAGAATAAGTACCAAGTTACGATTTAACACTTTTCCAGGCTCGTTAAACTTCCATGGAAAAGGATACCCCCCGGAGTCTACCTTTAAGCTCTTTTTAGGCTCTCAAAAAATGAAAAGATTGCCAAGCGAACTTGTTGCATTCACGCTTGTTAAAGTATTTGAATGGTCGTCTTCCTAGTGATAGTTTACCCCTTTTTCGGATAGCGGGGTACTACTTACGAAAAAGGTATACTCCATCCAATCATGACTAGATGAGTCCTCTCCTGCGTTGTTTGACCCTTTTTCGGGCGATGAGGCTAATTTTACGAAAAAGGACCATCGAAGTCTTCTTCAGTTCTTTTCAGACTCTCTAAATATGAAATGATGATTGAGTTTACCTTCTATGGACTCGTTAAACTCTTACATTGAAGGGCCCGCCATGGGATGAACCCCTCCTATCCCAGGTTCGTAAAATATTTGGGATTAGACTCATATATGAGATGAGCTATACCGAGCATCTGGATACCCTCATAAAGCTCATAAAAAAAACATGAGGCACTCATCATTCATGATGAGGAAAAAGGAAGGCTTTTGTGCTACATACTTTGTCAATGGCAGTACATAGTCATTCTTGAACATGGCACTCATCTGCATTTGCATACTGTACTTGGGTCATCTATTTGTCCTCGAGTTTTACCTACTTCTTGAGTCTCGTTACTCCTTTGAGTCATTCAAAGAAAGCTTCCATCATCAGTTTAATTAGGATTTAGTGTTGTACTCATCATCTCAATACTGCCAAGTCATGCCATGCCCATGTTCAAGAATACATTCGTCATTTATCATCTGCAGTCAGTACGTCAGTCACCATGACGGTCTACTCTAAGTCAGTCTTGCATGTTATTATACCATCCAATCTTCTCTACACATCTTTTGTCATGTTTTGTGTCGATTGATGGGGGATTCATCATGGCCCTCCTTCGACGGATTTATCCTTGTCGACAGCAACTCATCATCCGAGGATTGAATCTAGAAACCAACCAAGTACCTTGGCCTTGCATGCCTCAATGGCAGGTTATCTCGCTTTCAACATGAGTTTACATAATTGACTCTTGATTGAAAGATTTCATCTTGCATTAGACTTCAACTCACTTATTCATGCTTGGTGATATGTACTGTGATACCTTGGGAATCATTGACATTAATGGTGATCTCCCTCGCACTTGTTAACTATTTACATCAATGACTGGTAATCAAGTGGTTTCTACCATGTTCAACGTCAAGACGTTTGTAATCACATGGATAGATTCGTATCATTGCGGGTTCAACTTGAAGACCCTGGGGAGTCATGTTTTACCTAGGTTGCGATGGAGTTTGTATTGAGTCATATTACACGGATCCACTTTTGTATTGGTTGTGGCTGTGTTATCATCTCATCATGGATCTATGCTTATGTCTAGTAGGCATGATTATGTTTAGGCGGTCATTACTACCATGGATCTGCATTGTATTGGTCGGTAGCCATGTTGTGAGTCATTTGAGACTGTGTACTCTAAGTCAATTGTACTACAGCAGTGTCCTTCGTCCAACAAGTCCATTGTCATTCCTTCTTTCAAAGCACTTCACCTGTCTATATCCAACAGCTTCATGCTTTGGGGGGAATTCTGTTACACCTAAAATCTTCCCATCACGAGATTCAGTGTATACACCCCTGGAGTTACCTTGACTGAGTGATTGACCTGGAAGGATTTGTACCCATTTTTATTAGGTTTTGAGAGGTCATCACAAGTTGCACTCATGCAGCATGCGACTTCACAACTTGCTCTATTGCACGGTGCGCCGATGTCAATTAATGGAAAAAAATATCCCTTCGAGCCCTATTGATGCCTCGATTGTCTAGGTTAGATGCAAAAGATGCTGGAATGTTCCAAGACACTCAACAGAGGAAGAAAACCCAAGTTGAAAGGCTTCGAAAGACCCTGCGCAAGGGCAGTTCTATCCTCAACCTGTTTGGAATGGTGATACTCGATGGATATTCGACCTCCGCTGGCACTCGAAGAGTAGATGAGTTGACCTATAATGTCATTTTTCCAATCATGGAAAATAAAGGTGTAAATATGGTGATGCTAACCTAACCTAACCTATTTTAGAAAAGGGGAAACTAAACTAAGTTAATCCTATTCTAAAATAAAAGCTTATTTTATGTGTAGATTGGTCTTGAGATGTGATTTAACCAAGTAATTGAACAACGTAAACAAAATGTCTTTAGTTGTGTTACTTGTTAACTTAAACTATTATCAGTTAATGAAATCAAATGGCAATCTTTCAAGTATTTAGGCTCATTCAAGATCCAGTCTGTAATCACTCTACTAATTGAAAAATTAACAATGATTATTTGAATTCATATGCATCGAACCATTTGCAGAAATAAAACATGAAAGTACTTATATTGACAAAACTCAATGAAGCACTTTGGAACATAAACTAGTCATATAGATAAATCGATACAACAGATTTGTGCATTAAAAGATGTTTAGAAAAAGATCAGATACATAACAGATGACAATTAGAAGTATAAATAAAAAAACTCTCAAAGAAACTTGAGGAATAAAAGAAGGTAGATTAAAAGATAACTTTATTGTACGAAGTGTTCTTGTAAAGAAATTACAAAAAGCTCTGCTTAACAGAGTATCCCTTGGTCCAGTCTTCTGCTGACTTACAACTTCAAAATTACCAACCCCTAACTACGAGAGGTATCCTTCTTTAAATAATTACTATAGAGTCCAAAAATGGAAATCCCTAGAAAACTGAGATTACAAAATCGGATCAAACTACAGATCCAAGAAATCCTGCCGTTTCTCAGCCTACATGATTTCTTCCACCTCTCAAAATAGATTATTAAAGGTACATTCTTTAATCAAAAAGATCCTCATAGAACAATAATAATTCCACCCCAACCATCTCATTATCAGCAATAGACGATTCGGCTTGTAGCGAATTTGCCATGGGAACTTCTAGATCAGAGACTATATTCTCAAAAATAGAAAAATCCATTAAAGGATCTATTTCAGAAGAAATCGGTGGGACATCAGGTTCTTGATTGATTATATAATATCGTATAACATCATCGTCACAGTCATCCAGTTCCTTGGAAACTTTCTTCTCTTTCTTATTAGGGAATTGCATGCAAATAGACAGAGTGTCAGAATCTTCTTCACCACTATCGCAACTTAAATCAAGAACACCTGCATCAAAAGGTGGTGACATAGGTTCTTGATATAGTAAGGGATAGAGTTATCCATCTTTGAAATGGGCATTGGAAGATTCATGACCTGTCTGCATACTGCTTGTTGGCTTGGTTTTGAAACCAAGCTTAGTGCTATGGGCACCTGCTAACTAGTAGCAGCAGTTTCAATATTAATAAATAACAATAAACTAAATCTAAAACTAAACTAAACTAGCATGTGCATTTTGAATTAAAGAACAAGAACAAGAAAGATAAAAAATAATTTTTGTATTGACAATGGGGCAAGCAAATGCTTGCAAGAACAATACCTCCAAGTGATGAAGGTTGTTGAATAGCTCCAATGGTGAGCAGCTCCAATCTCCAATGGGTCCTTTCTCCAAAGTTGCTACAGTGGCCAAAACTCAAGGGAGATTTTGGCAACATGAGGATAGGAATATAGATGGATCTGAAATGAGGAGCCCCTACCACCTTTTTATAGGTTTTGGTGGTGGGGAATACCATTTGTGGTTTTGTGGAAACCAATGGTATTGACCAACATGGTTTAGGTACTTTTCCCTCCTTTTTCCTTTTTTTGAATAAAATTAATATTTTTATTCCCTTTTTAATATTTTTGGGAATTTGGACCCTTTTTGAGAGATTTTTGTTCTTTTTTAGGAAAAATAATCTTTTTAAGTGGGAAAAGGGGTGTACTAAGGTCTTTTGGTGACCTTTTGTTGGCTTCATAGGCTCAGATGGTGGAAAAGTGGACAAATGGGTCATGTGAATAAGGGAATGAGCTAGTGAGCACTTTTTAAGTGTTAACAGATTGCCCCCTGATGTGTGAGGGCAGGAGCTCATCGTATGGCCGATAGACATCATAGTTCTTTTGTCTTTTTTCTGGGGTTTTGGGGAGGAGAAAAGACCGATTAGAGACTGGATCCGCATCCCATGGAAGCTGCAAAAAATAAACAAATATTACATGGCCTCAATATGAATGAGGGATAATCTTTGATAATGGACGAGGCGGGCATACCCATGCTCGTATCAAGACATAAACATAACAATTAGTCCCAAGAAGGGGGATCTAATACATAAAAAATATACTGGTACATCATAATGGTCCAGAGGGTACATTATTTTGGGATGTACTTATGATCATGACATGACTGATCTCAATAACTGATACATTGGAATAATTGATGAATTGCTGAAACTGATGGTGTCCAACATCTGAAGGGACGTAATGACTATGAGCCATCTCTGGGAAGTATATGTGACTGTATACTCGAGGGAGTATAAAACTGGTGTACATCTGAATACTATCGCCATGTGCAACCTGGATATCTATAGAAAAAGTGTAACTGGTTGTATCCATAGGTAGACTCTCAAATGTGGAGGAGTCAGATGGTATCCGGGGTCTTCGACTAATAAGTGAATGAACCAATGCCCTGTGCGAGTCTCAACGATGTGATCAAGGTGTTGAAGTCGAGCATGTGAGAAACAACCATTTGGAGAAGCACTGAGGACTCTTCTCGAAATGATTCGTAGGTACTCATCATAAATGGTGATGAGTCCAAGACACAGGGACCTCTAGGTCTATCCTCTAGAATAAATTTGGTTGTCGTCGACAGAGGGAGACCGGCAACTAACAAGGCAATGATGTTTCCTTGATAGGAGCGCGAGGTGTAGAACTGAAGTATTGTAGTACTGATGGTAGGACTGACATACTTGTGGGGATGGGAAGTAACTGGGGTCATATAGTGGGTAGACTCAAACTTCCTTTGTTTAGAGCATGATGACATGGTTGACCTGGCAGCGTAGGTAACTAACTTATAGGTGTGAGGATCATTGCTTTTAAGGACTGAAGGGTATGTATTTACTCTGGGGGGGAATCAAGCTGATGGGTGCTGTCGAGGGGTTCTCAGGGTGACATATTGCAGAATACTCTGAACAAAGGCGACCGAAATGGGGGAATCTGCCATATGAGTAGACGTGATCTGTTGTGGCACCGAGAAGCACCATTGGGTCCTTCTTCGTAGTTTTAATGAGCTCCAAGAAGGTATAAAAGTGTGCTTTGAAATGGTACTGTCCTGTGGATGTGTGAACCCAGGACTGTTCGTGCTCATTGGTGCTTTCATTTTTAAGGAGTCTGAAAACGATAAGAAGACTCTGCAGTGGTTATGACTACTGTCCTATTGGTTTTACGAGCCCAGGATGGTGATTGCTCGTGGTCGCTTTCATGTTTAGAGAGTCTAAAAGTGGTAAGTGGACTCTATTGGTTTTCTTTTTTGTGAGTTTAGTCTAAAATGATGCAGATGGAGAACTCTTCTAGCCGATGTGACTAGATTATTCCTTTTTCGTAATTAGTCTACACGGTCCGGAAAAGGGGTAAACTTATACCAGGTAGACGCCCTTTCAGATATGTTTAGCGAGCATGAAAGGAAGCAAGATTGCTCGGCGATCTTTTCATTGTTTTAGGAGTCAGAAAAGAGCTTAACAAAAACTCCCTAAGTGCCTTTTTTCGTAAAAGGGATTGCTCGGCCCAAAAAAGGGATAAAATTAGACCGAACAAAAATGGATAGATGGGAGAGAGAAAAGATCTCAAGTGTCATCATGTGTGTGGGATACTGGATCCGGTGACATAAAGATTGTCAAAAAGGGGGCTGCGGATTTGTGGCACGCAAACCAAGGCAATGAGAGGCATTTTGAAAAAATGGCCGAAAAGTATGGGCATGAGAGCGAGAAATGATCTCAAGCATCATCACAAGCGCGGGAAACTGAATCCGGCGATATAAAGATGGTCAACAACGGAGAACGGCGGATGTGGCACACAAACCGAGGCGACGAGGGGGCATGGAAAAAATGCTTGAAAAAATTGGGGGTGAAAGCGAGAAATGATCTCAAGCATCATCACGAGCGCGGAAAACTGAATCTGACGATATAAAGATTGTAAAAAATGGAGAACGACGGATGTGGCATGCAAACCGAGGTGACGAGGGGGGCATGGAAAAAATGCCTAAAAAATCTAGGCGTGAGAGTGAGAAATGATCTCAAGCATCATCACGAGCGCGGAAAACTGAATCCGGTGATATAAGGCATGCCAAAAATGGACGACGCCTAATGTGGCACGTAAATCGAGGCGACGAGGGGGCATGGAAAAAAATGCCCAAAAAATCTAGGCATGAGAGCAAGAAATGATCTCAAGCATTGTCACGAGCGTGGAAAACTGAATCCGGAGATATAAAACCTGTCCAAAACGGACGACGGCTGATGTGGCACGCAAATCGAGGTGACGAGGGTGCCAAAAAAATGGTCAAAAAATGGACCTAGTGAAAACAGGAAAAGGAAAGATCTATCATGGAGTTCTCGCTGCACTGATTCCAATGGTACAACCGGTTTGAGAAACGGACGTTGTATGAGACCGGAATGGCGGTTGGAAAAATGGTGGAATTTCTATAAATAGGGCGTGGGGCCCATATGACGTGTCATTGTTACGTGCGAGTTTGGCAGAGCAATCAGAGCTCTTTTTTTATTTCTGGGAGATTTGACCGTTGGTTTTCGATTCCGCGAGTTTCAGGTAACCCTATTCGCCTTAGCCTTTTCAATTGTGTCATTTTTTGTTAGCGGGGGGCCCCCGAAGGCCATGAAAATCCACGTTGACCTTCCAACGTGGAATATCGCGGGTTTCGGTTCTCTTCCCGCGATGAACCGCGCGGGTTTTAGGACAGTTGCGATGTTCATCGCGACTGTGAGGTTGGAACCCGCGATGTTCATCGTGAGTTCATGGGAGATAGTCGCGATGTTCATCGCGACTGTCTAGCAAATACCCGCGATATCCATTGCGGATTTTCTGATGGAGGCCGCGATGATCATCGCAGCTTTTGAGGAAAAGGCCACGATGATCATCGCGGATTTTGATGAAAAATCCGCGATGGGATTTTTGCAAAAAAAAATTTGCTGGGGCTAAAAATTTCTTCTATTTTTTGGTAGGATGTTGAGGAGACCGCTGAGTTCCTGGCGAGAGTGGGAGATAGATGATGATTTGATGGAGAAGATTCGTACTAATTCGGGGGTCCGACAGACTCTAGCTGTGAGTGGACTTTTGAAGTTCACTCAGATCCCACCAATGCGTTCAGTGAGACGGCTCCTGAACAAGTTGGTGAGTTGGTGGGTGCCCGTGGAGGGGGCTTTTATGATTGGGGGACAGAGGTTGGAGATTACCCTCACGGACGTATATTTTCTGATTGGGTTATCACGTTTGGGGGAGGTGGGAGATCTTCTGTCGAGGATCCCTCCATGTGTGGATATGGAGGATTTACTGCAGACCTTTCATGTTGATGGGGCTATTTTGCAGAACAGTGCCTTGAGTCTACGCTCACTACGGGAGTGGGACATGAGGGCTGTTGGGGCAGGTGTGTTGCGAGTGTTGGGTGCTGCGGTGCCACATCGTTTGTCCGGGGGACAAACGATGATGGTGGACTTTGTGCTTCGGGGGACGTATTATGCATGGGCTCAGATGTTTCTAGCAAGTGTCCAGAGAGATCTGGACAAGTGCATTCGAGAGGGAGGAGAGTTCTGTTATGCCTCCTTTCTATGTTGTTTTTTCTTCGAGCGGGTTCCAACCTTACGACCATGGGTGCCCATTCGTGATGGTCTGGTGAGTGAGCCGCGCATGGTGCGGTGGGGGCATATGATGCCTCGTGGTGGTGGTGGTGTGCACGCGGGTTCTTTACTGAGGAGGTATATGAGCAGTGGGAGCAGATGCCCCTAGTGATTGAGGACTACCCATATGTTGGCATGGACTATCGAGGGGACCCAGAGATGCCTCGAGCCCAGGGACAGGCCTGAGGTTTAGACGGTATGTTTTGTGGTTTGTTTTATACTATATCATGTGATTTGTTTATGATTATAGTTAGATGTGTGTATGATGGTCTATTTGCATTGTGCAGATGTTGGGCCTGTACTACCGGCCGACTACGTGGCTCGTCAGGGGCGGGCGATGGTGGTCGCTCATCCACCTACAGCGGTACCATCTCCACGTGGTGGAGGATTTGCGGCTCGTGGGTGAGGGGTTGGCCCTCGATACGATGCTATACGGGGTGTCAGACAGACATTCGACATGATTCTAGCTGGACTCCCCGAGGATGGCTTGGAGAGACCTGGACCGGGATGTCGTGGAGCGTTGCTTCGGTGTGCCGCTTGAGTGGTTGTCGCTCCTGTTGAGGACAACGGTTTTTGTGGCCGAGCACAGGGATGGTGCTCGGGATGACCCGGCAGGGCCGCCTGAGAGGAGGATCCGTCTACGTGAGGATCCGGCAGGGCCAGCAGAGTGGAGAGTTCGGGCTCGCCATGATCTGGCGGGGCCAGCGGAGGAGGCGCCAGAGGAGCCAAGGGACCCTCATGACTAGATGATATGTATTTGCCCCCAAATGCTGATGAGCATATGGGGAAGCACTATTTTGTACGGCTGATGTATTTTTTGTATATTGGGTGCTGAGGGAACCTATGACACGTTCTGACTATACGATGATGTATATATATGTATATATTTGATGATGGTATATAGTCGTGTATGTACGTGGATGCATTTCTTGTCTTTATGTTTTCCCGTGGAGGCATGTTTGAGTTTCTGTATGCCCGTGGAGGCACATGTTATGCACGTGGATGCACATTTGTTTATGGTATGATGCGATTGGTGTGCCAGTCAAGTACATTGTTGGCCATGTGGTCTGCTACACTATTGAGGTTTCTTGGGACATGTGTGAATGAAATGTATTCAAACTGTCGAATCATTTGTTTAGTGCGCAAAAATTTTCTGAACAGACAGGGATCGCGTACCTTGTAATCATTGTTGAGTTGGGAAACTAGGAGTTGTGAGTCCAAGAAAACGTTAAGGTGACGTATGCTCATTTGGAGAGTTGTGGCCAAGAGACCGGTCACGGCATCATATTCATCCTGGTTGTTGGTAGCGGCACCCAAACACATTCCGTCGATGTGGATCAACTCATGTGAAGGGGAATATATTACCCAAGCTGCGGAGGCCAAATTGGGGGACCAACGGCTTGCACCATTGGCAAAACCGATGTAGCAGAGTGGAACATGTGTGTGAATGGGATCAATGGAATGGGATGACCGAACAGAGTGGTATCCAGTGGAGATCGTATAAATGGCGGGGTCAAGGCCAGGCATTTCGGTATCTGGCCAATTAAAGACGTTAGTGAATTCTTGGAACAGTTGGTGGTATTCTTCGATCTCATGCTCACTGTGGGAAGCTCCTAATGTAATGGTATGAAGGGCACCAAGTAAGTCAGAGATGTCAATGTGGATGACGGGAGAAATATTGGCCATGGGATCCATTAACCAGTCGACTTTAGTAGGAAGGAAATCTATGGATTCAACCGTGGATTGGGTAGCGGTGGTGGATGAAGTCTCTTCCGGGAGGAAGTATGGACGATGGTGCACGTCTTCCCTGGGATAATCAAGGGCAGTAGGAGTCTCGATAACCTCTTCATCATTGCGGGATCTTTGAGTGGTCAAATCAAGTTATGAGGTAGTGGTAGTCGAAGAGATCATGTAGATGGTGTTAATCTCTTCGGATGAGGATGATGCGGGAGGGTAGATCTCCTCGATAGTAGGGGGTGCCGTCTCAAGGTCCAAATTGTTCATCTCGTAGAGGGCTGCTCTGTAATCTGGGAAGTCAGGACAGTGATGGGAGTAGTGGCCGTAAATACCGCATATCGCACATGGGTGGTTGGTACGCAGTGATTTATCACGAGGCATGGGGTTTGGATCTAGTTTGACCACTGGGATGTTGGGGTCGTCGTCCAACATTTGCATGTGTTCCTGCAATGCAGGTAACTGTGGACACTGATGGGTTGGATGGCCTAACTCATCACACAGCGAACATTTTGGAGGAGCACAGAATACGGGGGGAGGTTTAACTGCCTTGGGTGGGGGTACCGCAGTGTATGGTTGTGGGCCTCTGCCCCCAGTGGGCCTGATGAGTGGAGGGGGGTTCGTCGATGACGAAGGAGTATTGATACCGGGAGGTCGTTGGGTAGAAGTTACAATGGGTTGCACCGGTTGCAGGATGACATTTGGTGTCGGTGGGGGAACGGGAGGCAAAATATACCACACGGGTAATCCCAATGTTAACCCGGGGAGACTAAGGGTAGCCATAACCGGGGCGCTTACTACACCTGAAGGAGGAAATAGAAAGGGGATTGTGTGGATGGGTGTGACCCCAATGTGACTAGGGACCAATGGTGGTTTGGGTAATAAGGAGGGTTGATTACCGGGTGTTTGTGAAAGGGTGCAGAGGTTAGCGACGTGGGTCTCCGATGACGGTGGTGGAATGGCCTGGAATGTAGTGGTCATCGGTGCCTCGGAGTGAAGTCCAGGTGCTACTGAGGAAATGAATGAGGTAGTTGCACCACAAACAGGTTGTTCAACCATGGGGAGAACATTTTCAGGTGTGGCGGGGGCCTTGGGATCGTAATAGGTGAGCTGGTCGACCTTGACCACGCGTCCCTCATGGGGGAAATACATGGTGCGAAATACGGATGAGGCAACAGCCCGCATGGCATACATGTAGCTGCGACCAAGTAAAAGGTTATAGTCTAGTTGGGCATTGATGACCTCAATGTCAATGAGCACGGTTTTGCCCGCCAACTGGACAAGGACATTAGCTAAAAGACCTTGGGGTTGTGCCGAACGGCCATCATAGGCTCGCAACGAAGTGGTGGACTGCTGGAGAGTAGGGGATCCCAACTTCTACCAAACGAATGTGGACATGATGCATGTAGAGGCCCCTTCATCGATAATGCACCGATGGATGATAATATTCCGAACAGAAACGAAAACTTGGAATGCTAAAGAGGAAGGAAAGCGTGGTTCAAACTGGTCTGAATCGAATGCGATCAACTGTGAATTATTGGGGTCAATGGCGCCAATGGCAGAGAGAAAAGTCTTGCGCTACGAAGGACAGTTTTTCAAAACTTCTAAAGCAGACATGGCTGCAAGAGACTAGGCTAAGTCATCGACAATGTTGTAATTCGACGCAGTGCGAGCATTGAGATTACTGTTGATGCGACGAAGTGGGAAGCGAGGTGCTTTGGAAGTGCCATCAAGTGGAGCCGGAGGTATACGTAACATTTGATCTGTGGGATTAACGTTAGTGTTCTTGTCGGTGGGAGGGGCTTCAGACGTGGAGCCATATTGGTTCCAACGGGTTTGGAGGTTGGCATCGGAGTCGACATCATCAACAAATGGTGAGTACCTTAATCGAACATGGGTTGATCAGGGGCTGCATAAGTGATCTGCTGTGGTGGCATGTTGCCCTGAGGGGGAGCTAACGGCTGAGTGTTCACTACACCTAGGTTTGGAAATGGGTTTTGCAGCACCAAGGGTTGATGTTGAGGTGGTGGAGGATTGGGTGGCGGCTGAGGACCCGCTTGCCCTTGACGATGGGCATCGTCGGTCCAGAGTTGTTGAGATCACTCCAAATGTGGGCAAGAATGCGTGTAATGACGATAGACCCTGCAGATAGAATAGGGGTGGTTTGCTCTGAGTTTATTATTTCTAGGCTGCTTGGGATTTCGATCCGGATTGCAGTTGGGAGGAGCAGCATTGTTATTCTACGGAGGATTGGGAGGTGGAGGACCTTGCTGATGTTGTTGGTTATTACCGCGGTTACGACCTCTACCACGGTTCTCTTGTGCACCTTGGCTGCGCTGGTTGTTTTGGTTCTGGGGCTGGTTGTGCTGTGTGTACACTTGCCCTTGAGCAGTGGGAGGATTTCGGTTCGCCGCAGGTGCGGGAGCAGGTTGTGGTGGATAATACACCGGTGTGGTTGGAAGTGGACCAGATACCTGCTAGGTTTGTTGGTAACCCTGAGCTATTGGAGGTGTTGGGTTAGCTGCCACAGCTTGTTGTGGATATTACACTGGTTGAGGTGCAGCTGGGGAGGCATATGCCGGTGGTGCATGACCAAAACACTGAGGTGGTCATGAAGGTCCATGGGTATGGTGGTGATGTCCCATGGGAGCATATGAACTGGTTTCTCCAGACTAAGATGTAGCCCGTGAAAGGTCGGGACCATGGCTAGGATGTGTAATGGAAAAGGGTTGGGGATGCGAGGCCATACGACCAATGATGCCATCAGCGGCATGGGATACCCCCGGTGCATCATGTTGGGATGACTCGCCCTGAGGGGCATCTGGTATAATGGTATACAGATAACCCGACTGGGCGTAAATGAGATCAAACTGTTGGGCTTTGAGGATGGCCTCTTCTTCAGACTAGGGTCTTTCGGATGCCACATCCTTCACAATGAGAGGGAGAAGGGATTTTAGAAACCAATCTAGGAAGATACAGTCGTCTAACTTGATTTTGCAGAGGCTTTGACGTCGACGCCACTCATGAATGTGGTCAGTGATGTGGGTGGCCGTGTTCTGTCTGCAAGACAGTAGGTTCTCGACGCTCGCATCATAGCGGATAGGTAATTGGAAGAACTACAGGAAGGTCGAGGCAAGGGAGGTAAAGGTGGCATGCGTCCCATGGGGTTGCTCAATATCCCACTTAGCTGCAGAGCCAGTGAAAGTGCGATGTAATAGATGGAGGCGGACAGAGTCATCCACTATGGAGTTGGAGGAACACCATAGATGGAAGGACATGATATGGTTCTGGGGGTCCTCACCTGCCTTTCCCTCAAACTTAGGGATGTCGGAGGGGAGTTTGGTGGGCATGTGAGGCCACTTAGGATCATGTCTGATAGGGTCATTGGTGAGCCTGGCTAAGTCTGGCAAGTTCAGACTTGCCATCTACGGTAAGCTAGCAGATGGAGTGACTGCGACTGGGACATGCCTAGTCATGGTGGTATGATGTAGGGGTCCAATAGCGCCTAAAGGTGTGCTAGGTATTGCAGGTATGTGTCCTGCAATAGGTGTGGTCTGGTATGGGCCAGCGCTTCCAAGTACAACGTGGGTTACACTTGGGTTAGGAATAGTAGTGGTGATTCCTGGAATCTGGGTTGTGGGAATCAGAGGGGTTGTGACCCCTATGTTGGGCATACCCATAACAGGTGGTGGCCCTGTGTTGGGGATTCCTATAATAGGAGGTGGCCCTGTGTTGGGCATTCCTAAGGGTGGAGTGTTGCCCATATCAGGCATACCCAAGGGGGTGGTTGCTGCCATGGATGGCACTGTAGTAGAAGGGTCTGTAGACGTCTCTCCTATGGTGCTGGTAAAGAGTGGGTCAAAAGGTGTTCCAGCCATAAGGTTGGTTGGGAATAACGCAGTGGGGTTTTCAGATTCTGCCTCAGAATCAGAAGTGAAGTGAGGCGTGTCAGAATCGGATGACCGTATGGTTGATCGACGATGTGTTGAGTCAAGGGATAAGGCTCGGCGTCGGTGACGTGGCGAGCCAAGTAGACTGAACTTTGAGAGTTCGCCTTGTAGATGACGAGAGCGTCTAAAATTCTCAATGGTGAGAAAATAAGTTTTTGTGTAAAAATCTGTATGTGTAAAATGGTAATGTATAAAAAACTCAGAACCCTAATGCAACCAAGGGTGCAAGAAGGGGAGTGAAAATGAAGGCTCTCAGGCCAAAAAAAAAAAAATCAACCTCAAAAAGGCACTTATTTATAGCAGCTGTGCTAAAATAAGTGGAGGGATGCAACAAATGGTCAGAGTACCAACATGCAAACAACTTCTAGAAAAAATAGGTGTAACTAGACCAAAGGTGGGTTGAATCATGCAAACACCTAACTAAAAGTATTGTGAATCAACAAACTATATTCTCTGCAAGGTGATGAAATCCAAGTCAGACAATATTGAGTGTTGAGTCCACGGCTAGATATCCCCCTACCGGGAGGGACACTGGGTAATCAATCCTAAAGAATGGCTACTAGGATACTCCGTTCATGACACGTCGAGAAAAGGTAAATCTGCCGTTTGGTCCTTGATCGCAATACCCCTATACAGGGATATCCCGAGAACTACGAATGGTAGCCCTTCGGTTACTGAATGGATTTTGGTATTCCACTCAGGCTTCTGGAACCATCCTTGCGACTTCAACCCTCCTAGGGGAGAGGCCTTCCCATAAACCGTTTGTGACCGTGCCAATAAATACTAAGAGATTTTAGCTCCCTAAAGGACAACAACTATGTCTTAGATGTAATAACTGAGGGGTGTTATTGGAACCACTATCCCCTCAATACTACCTAGCTACAAAGTTCTTTTAGTGTTCCCCAAGTGGGGTTAAAAGTGGGTTGAAATTAGAGTAAGTTTTAAGGCTCAGTTTAAAATTAGTGTTTGAGTGGGTGCACGTGTGATATTTTAAACTGAAACTGAAAAAGTAAATGCTAAGTATTCAAAAAACAAAGGATCCTTTGAAATAAAAAGCAAATATTATGACTTTTTCAATAAATGAAAATTAAATGCTTTTCAAGGACTATTCAAAAAACTAAGGATCTTTTGAAATAGGAAAGCAAATAATAAAACCTCTTTGCGAAATAAATGGATTTGTTTTAAAATTCTGCTATGGGCAAAAAATATCAAAGAAGTAAATAGTAAAAATTTTAATCTAGATAAAATGCAATCAAATCCTTCTTTCAATTTATGAAAATATTTAAAAATACTTTTTCACATGGGCATTCTAAATAGTAAAATTTTTTCTTTGGCTATAAAATATGCAGGATTTCTAATACTGGAAAATGTGCTATGTGGGAAGAAAATACAGTAAGAAATTAATTTTTTAAACGATTCGGCCGAATGAAAAAATTAGCATCGCGGGTTCTGACAGAAAAGTCGTGATGGACTGCGTGGGTTTCGGTCGCACAGTCGCGATGGGCAGCGCGGGTTTTGACCGCGAAGCCGCGATGTGCAGCGCGGGATTTCGTCACACAGTCGCGATGTGCAGCGCGGAAAAGGTCCACGAAGCCGCGATGTGCAGCACGCTAAATGGCCGCGAAGCCGCGGTGAACCGCGCGGAAAAAAGTTGCGCAGTCGCGATGAGCCGCGCGACTATTCGGCAAAAAGCCGCGAGGCGAAATTCGTACGCGGATGTCGAAAAACGACGCCAAAAATTGAGAATTTCGGGCTGTTAATGGCTAAAAAATGGGCCAAGATCTAGAACAGTAATGGATATGCTGTCTAGGGTGGCAGATCTATGAATTAAACTAACAAATACTATCAAAAAGTAAGATTTAAAGCAAAAGTGAGATCTAAAGATTCAAAAAGCAGTGGAGTCGCCAAAAACTGTTGGCTTGGTTTTGCAACCAAGCTTAGTGCTATGGGCACCTGCTAACTAGTAGCAGCAGTTTCAATATTAATAAATAACAATAAACTAAATCTAAAACTAAACTAAACTAGCATGTGCATTTTGAATTAAAGAACAAGAACAAGAAAGATAAAAAATAATTTTTGTATTGACAATGGGGCAAGCAAATGCTTGCAAGAACAATACCTCCAAGTGATGAAGGTTGTTGAATAGCTCCAATGGTGAGCAACTCCAATCTCCAATGGGTCCTTTCTCCAAGGTTGCTACAATGGCCAAAACTCAAGGGAGATTTTGGCAGCATGAGGATAGGAATATGGATGGATCTGAAATGAGGAGCCCCTACCACTTTTTTATAGGTTTTGGTGGTGGGGAATACCATTTGTGGTTTTGTGGAAACCAATGGTATTGACCAACATGGTTTAGGTACTTTTCCCTCCTTTTTCCTTTTTTTGAATAAAATTAATATTTTTATTCCCTTCTTAATATTTTTGGGAATTTGGACCCTTTTTTAGGGTTTTTTGTGCTTTTTTAGGAAAAATAATCTTTTTAAGTGGGAAAAGGGGTGTACTAAGGTCTTTTGGTGACCTTTTGTTGGCTTCAGAGGCTCAGATGGTGGAAAAGTGGACAAATGGGTCATGTGAATAAGGGAATGAGCTAGTGAGCACTTTTTAGGTGTTAACACTGCTTCAATCAGATATGTTCAGAAGCAAGCTTACAAGATTATCACACATAGTTTTTTCCCCTTAAAGAACGCAAAGGACGAACTAAAGGTGTCATGTTTGTTGCCAATTTAAGGCCAACTGATAAGATAACAGACATTGAACAGGACAAATGATAATAATTGAAATTATGGTGTCAATTCATTACAATTATCCAAACTGTGATGAAAATGAGCAAGGACATTTGGTAGTTGGATAAAACCTATGTGAAAGTACAAAATCAATTGAAACTCACACGTCTTAAACTGGTTCCAAAAGCTGATTATTCCGAGTATTCTCACATCAGCAATCATGGCTTCACACTCATGAACAAAATGAAAATTATGGCTTGAAAACCGGCTGCGAAGTGACTAAAACAAAATCTTGATTACGCAGACCAACAATTCTTTCATACCTATCAAACTGGATTTAGGTGACCAGATTTAACAAAAATAACTGGAAGGATCTTCCAGACCGAAACAGGCATAATGGCGTAAAACCTCAAGGAGTAGAAACAAATAATGAAGAGGTGTCAAAATGAAATGAGACTGTCAAACACTGAGTGTAGCGAAGGCAGTGATCCAACAAGAGGTAACTGAATACCAGTTAAAACGTCCCCTGCTAAGGATTCGACAGTAAAATCCTCAGTGCGACGGAGTAATTCTTCAAAAGTAAAAATGGTAAAAATAAAATAGAAAAACCCTATTTATTGAATTTACCAGATGAAAAGATGACCATAGGATGAAAAGAAATGGATGACCGAGATTAACCGAAGCAGGATGCATGGTCACGCGAAAATCTTATTCACAAAGATTATTAAGGGATCCCGAAAGTCGCAACCCAACAATTACGGGTTGCGGGTTGCGGAGTCGCGCAAACGGAAAAGGTTAAAAAAGAGTTCCCGAAAGCTGAAAGCCGCAATTGCAGGTTTCGGGTTTCGGGGATGACCATAATCAAAACATGAGAAACGTGTTCCTGAAAGCCACAACCCGACACTTGCAGGTTGCGGGTTTCGGGAACGACATGCTCGTAAACCAAAAATGACTTCCCGAAAATAGAAACCCGACAATTACGGGTTGCGGATTTCGGGAATACCCAACAAAAAAGTAAAAGGCATGGCCTGAAAGTCGAAAGCTGCAATTGCAGGATTTTGGGTTTCGGGTTTTGGGATGTTAATTTCCCTAAATTATTTACGAAGGAAAAACCCGAAGCCCGCAACTATGGGGTTGCGGGTTCGTGTTGATGAAAATCAAAGCTTGAAAAGTGAAATCTCGTAACCCACAACCACTGGGTTGCAAGTATCGGGAACGTAAAATCAAAAACTGTAAAACAAACACCCCGCATCCCGAAATTGTTGGGTTACGGGTTTCGGGTCTCCTAGTTGTCGAGTTTCAGGTTGATGGAAGAAAAGGGTAAAATACTCAAAATTTGATGAATTTGATAAACCAGACAGGTCGAGATCATACGAAAAAAGAAAAACACGCAGGACAAAAGTACGGGTGAGAGAACTAATCAAGTAAAAACTCAAATTCTCAGATTTAAAGAGTACACTCACAAAAATACCTTCACGTTTATTCAAAATGGGGTTCCCTTGCTTTAGCTAAGCATGGGATCTATTGTGGCCACAACAAGCCCCTTCTCAAAGCTTGCTGACTTGGGACCCTATCCTTGACCTCTTGGGAGAGCTGGCATTCGATTCCTAACACCTTGGAAGGATCCCTTAAGCCCCTATCATATGTCAACCTATCCTATCCATACCCTATCCACTTAGTCCTATTTAAATGAAGCTCACTCCCATCCCAAAGGGAGGAAGTCTATGGTACTCTTATGCTAGTGAAATCAAGCTCAAAAGATATAATACTTTAGCTTGGGGAACATCCACTTCTGTTTAGGAGCTTTGGCATGGCTTGTCGGAAGGAGCTTGCAGCGTTAAGGCAATGGTTGTAATCTTCTTTTCTATTGTACTTCTCCCCTCTTCAATACAGTTAATATAATTGCTTTCCATAAATGTTGTCTCCTTGATGATGTTTAGAGTTTTCCTCCTTAACTGTTAACTTAGATCTATCATACAAAATATATGCTTTCACTTCTCATGGTATGTTATATGTTCAATAGGGTTTAGCTACTTGCAATCTGGAAGTGCTGGATCATTGGATCAACGAAGGAGAAAGGGACCTACAAATATAAGGTAAACGATCTACTCTTTCATTTCTATTTCTATATGATCTAGGAAAGTATTTTATGTTCTATCCTATTTGTTATAGACTTACGTTAAGCTAGGGAGATCAAGCCTTGAGTCTTCTCTTAGTAGATTGTCCATGAAACAGCATGCTCCTCTCTAGGCTAGTATACATGGAATATTCTCATCTACCCCCTCCATGTCTAAACATCTCTCCCATAGAGGTATCCCATGACCTTCCTGATTCCAAACAAGTGCCGAGACAAAAAACTCCATGTCAACTCTATCCTCAAGCACCTATAAATTTAAATGCTCCTCATGCTCAACCTTCACAGTAGGTTCCTCCATCAACTCATGAATGAAAAAAACCTTGTACAACTATATGTATGAAGAGTAGGAGGAAGGATATAGTCCTCCAAAATTCATATGAAGCTGCTCCACCTCCTTGGCCTAGTCTTCAGCAAATTTGAGAGCAAGGTCCCTATCCTTAAATAGCTGCAAGTAATCTGATTTCAGTCTCTCCAATTCCTTCTTAATGATGCACAATCAGTCACTAGTGACCACTATAACACATCCTTTATGCCTCTCCTCAATTTGAGTCCTCCACGTAAGGTCTTCAACAAATTTATGTGCACCACCTGTCCTTGTCAAGCCACCTTGTCAAGCCACCTACAATGGCCAGTCAACTTCTTGCATGTGGTTCTATATGCCCATAACACAGTGGGAATGTGCAGATCCCAGTCATCGTGATTCACATTGCATACCTTGGTCAGCACATTCTATAGTACTTTATTGAATGCTTCAACTGTTCCATTTGCCTGTGGATGATAAGGTGTACTTCGCTGATGATGAATGCGGAATTCTTTTGTCAATGCCTCGATGATTCTGTTCAAAAAGTAAGTGCCTTGATCACTCATCAAGATCTTTGGGCATCAGAACCTTGAAAGGATGTCTTCACATATGAACTGCACAGCAGTACCTGCGCTACAGTCCTTCAGTGGCTTCACTTTCGCCCATCTGGTGAGGTAATTAGTTGCAGTAATAATGTACCTCGCACCAGTTCTATTTCCTAGTGGGTTTATAGGTCCCACAAAATCAATTTCCCATTTTTCAAATGCCTGTAATGTCAGCTGCAAATTTAAAGGCATTTTGTCTCTTTGTGATGGCCTTCATTTCCTCTGACAGACACCGTAGCTCTGGCAATGTTCCTTCGCATCTTTGTGAATCGTAGGCCACCATAGCCCTACCTACAATATCTTATGCACGGTGGCTCTTCTTGCATAGTGACCTCCTATTGCTCCTGAGTGTGCATCAACCAATATGGATGCATTCTCATGCTCCAATACAAATCTGTGTAGTACTTCATCAGGTCCCAATTTGTGTAACAGACCTGCGATAATGGTGAAGTCTGCTGCTTGCACTACCAACTGCTTCTTTTGCTGTGTAGTGAACTCCATAGGTGCTAACCCAGTAGTCAAAAAGTCTATGATGTATTTCTAATAATCATCAACTATTTGGATAGCAAACAACTGCACATTCAATAGATTGTCTTCAAGGTTTGTAGGCTCTTCTCCTAACTCAATCCTTGACAGATGATCAGGTCCTAAGTTTAATCTGCCAAGTTTAACTACTATTTCAAAATCATACTCCTTGAAGAGTAATAACCATCTTCATATTCGCCCACATAACACTGGCTTATTAACCAGGTATTTCAAAGCAGAATGGTCAGTAAACATCATGAAGTGTGCATCAAGCAAATACTGTCTGGACTTCTGTAGTGCATAGACCATCGCGAAGCCTTCTCTCTGAGTAGTGGTGTAATTCTTTTCTGCAGATGAGAACTTCCTGCTTGAAAAAGCAATGGGATGGTCAATACCTCCCTCTCCTGGATGCGCTAGAACAATTCCCAATGCTATACATGATGCATCAACATGAACATGAAATGGCTTCTCCCAGTCTGGAAACACTAGGATCGGCATAGTGACTATTTTTTCTTTCAAGGTGTCAAAACCTTGTTCACACTCTGCGTTCCAAATGAATGGTGTATCTTTCTTCAACAGCTTCTCCATTTCTATGATTATCTGCGCATACCCCTTTATGAGCTTCCTGTAATAACCAGTATGCCCCAATGTAGTGCACAACTACTTGACTGAATTTGGCATTGGAATCATTTTTTGGCTTAAGTAGTGATCTAGAGGTTTCCAATGCAGACCCAGGTTCTTTAGAGTTTCAATGAACCAACAAAATCCCTTCTCACCAGCCCTTTCGGCAACAACTTACGAACAGGCTGAGGTCTCATCCGAGGTGTAGCTATGGGGGCACTATGGAATCAGGTTTCCATAGTGAGGTGATGATTTGTTCGGTTAGAACTACTATGCATCGCACTATTAGACTTGTGATGCAAGCTGAGGACTACGCGATGAAAGGCTGCATCGTGGCCCGCACTTCAACAACCTTAACCGCTACGAAACCAACGCATCAAAAGACTACGCGGTTTGGATAGAAAGTAAAATAATATGACATCAAAACTGACTTATACGCTTCGTTTTCTAGACTTAACCGATCTTGAAGCCTTCACTTCAACATTTAATCATTCATATACTGCCTTATATTATTATCTTTTAGAATAGGCACAAACAGATGAAATATACGAGGCTGCGCACCTCCAGTGCGGTGTGTCCAAAGAGATACACAATCAAACCTCTACGTATAGTTGTGATTATTCAATAAACTGATACTTTCACCAACTTAGAATACTACGTATTCATCATTCATCTATTCATGTAAGACTTAACATATTACTCCCATCTTTCCTCTATGGAGAATACATATAAAAGCATTCACATACAGCTGATAAATGAGAATCCAGACATTCAAAGTAGGCAAATAAGCAAATGCAGAAACACGTCAATCACACTACATAGTATTTAACATGGTTCACCCTACTCATGGAGGCTACGTCCACAAGAACTATTGTTATATTTGTCTTTGCGAAGGGTACAATAGTTATTTGTCTGTGCACTCAGCTACAGGCTCTCTTCTCTCTCAATCGCCCTCTGCACACACATCTTCTAGAGCCTTACACAATGTTCTTTTATAGAGATTTATCGAATCAAGAACAGAACAATAGAAAAAATGAGAGTCTTTCATAACTCGAAAGATCAACAATGAAGATTAACCCTTTCCCATAAAAAAATATGCCTATTTATAGATCATGCCCGTAGGTCATGTCTTTACAATCACTAGGAAAAACCCTTAGGTTTACAAAACTATTACAGTTTCCAACTCATCAGGCTTGGTGGTTTTGGTAGCGAATATTCTCTCATGGATGCCTTAAGCGCCTGCCTCACGGCTCTATCGACCTTCCTATTGCATGCTTACCAAAAGTTCACTTTCACCAAGCCGTTCTTCCTCTAACGGCCTAGTGCGACTGGTTTAGGTAGTGGTTCTTTCACATGTGCGATTAGTCGCTTTATTTCCGCATTGCTCCTACCCATCGCTTGGCACTCTTGGAGCATTTTTACAAAAAATAGACCGCCGTCAGTCTAACCGAAATCTATGCCATCTTTCGTCCAACACTCTGCTTTGTTGGATTCCCGTAGACTAGACACATCACGACACTGTCTCCTCATAGTACTGAACTTCGCAGTTCTTTTGACACTGTGCTGCGTGCAACTTCGCAGCAACCCAAAACTTATATCGAAAGAATACTTCAACTGAACCATGTTCACCTCCCAGTTCCAAAAATATTTCTTGCTCAAAATGCCCCACTTGGGCTAGGCCCAACATATTTCAATACTCCATCCTTGTCCTACCTAACATTATTTATTTTTCCTAGTTGTTGATGATCTCATTTTCCCCCTAGCAGTGTGTAGATGTCATCCAGAATCTATCTACCACCTTTGGGTCCCTGCATGCATCATTTTATGACCAATTCAGTCATTTCCCTATTTTATAGGAACCTATTGAGTGTTCCATTGAAGTCCACCTAAGTTCTCTGACTCTTGTGAGGGGTTAGAGCTCCGGATGCCACTGATTACCTCATGCACCCTTTTCTGGATGGCATGAATGATAGAATCACTATTTCTCCCTCCTTAGTCATTTAACTGATTATGACTTCAGTTAGTTGAGTTTAGGTTTAGTTCAGTTGACTTTGAGTCTTCAGGAGCACTCGAGTGGTGATAATCCCTATGCTATACCAACTGAGGTTCGAATTCTCCTGCATGATTCAAATTCTCTCCATTGTATTATCATTGTTCATTATAATGATAATTGAGTAGTGTGACATTATTTTTCTCCTATCTGAGTTTTGCTGCATTATTATTCTTCTGCTCTTTTTTACTGCAGTTTTCACTCTTAGTCAAATTTTCTGCCCATTCTTTCTTTTGAGGTATCGTCAACTCTTTAGATCTGTTGTGACATAGAATTCCACGATAATACCTATTCCATTGCATCAGGATTGTCATTTCCAGTAGGAATCACTATTTACTTCACTCAAAAAGGTTTATATATTGTAATGACCCTTTTTCAAAATTCTATTAAAATGCCAATTTTTTCACTTTTTCCCCCATTTCGACCTTTGACTAGTTTAACTGTTTTGACCTCCAAATCAACCCAAATGCTCCCAAATCTTCTGTAGGAGTGTATGAATGGTATTTAGACTTTAATATCAGGTTCAAGGATTTTTTATGGCCCTCCAAATACTGCTGCAAACTTGATTTGTATTCTGATCAATATAGGTAATTTTGACTAGTAATTTGTGCATCAAATCCCCCCCGGGTAACACTGAAAATGGCCTTCCAAATGCCTCCAAACTCCCACAAATTTATGAACAGAGGTATATAATGTGTTAAGTATTTTATTAAGGTCTCATATGCACCATTAATTGATTTTTACTACTGTTCTAACTCTCTCACATTCAACAGCAAAAACCCCCAATTCGACCCTTGGGGAAATGGCACTATTTCACCTCCCAATACAACTAAACAGAGTAAAAATGCTTCAAATACTCAAGTACAGTACATGAAACTTGTATAAGACATCCATGGAAATATATTTATCACAAATATATCAGATAATCATCCATCCATTCGAAATAATAAACATTATAGTGTCATACATCAATGCATTGGGGAAATGGACATTGTTTGCTCATTAATCAATAGTTTTGCATACAACCAGTGGGTATTTCGACCCGATAATTTCTAAATATTAATAAAATAGGATATGAATCTATTAAAATCAGAAATATATCATTATAATCTCTCTCAAGAATCACAAGTGCTCACCAAAAACGCCCTCCCTCAAGGAGCATGAATATGCCTTCAAAACTGGAAACGGTGGAGAGAAAGTGCTGCACTAAACCAAACCATGAAACTTCCTGTAGATGCTACCTGCAAATGAAAACTCCATTAAAGCATCATGAAATACCTGAGTGGCCTCTCCAAACACCAACTTGGATGGGAATCTTTCACCCTCGAAATTGGCTAAGGCAAGAAACTAGTCATCCACTAGCTCTCTCTTCACAAATGAAATTTTTCTCAAATCATCAAAAGCCATTCTCCTTCTTCATTTCTACATTTTATAACCAACATTAGCCTTCTAAGGGTCGAAATCCTCTTAATATATTCAATATATTTCCATTTAGGAAATATTCCACATTTGGCACTTGTCTCCTAGTTCCAATCTTCCATCTTCTCCCAAATTCGATTTTGAGTCTCTTTGGCTTCTCCAACTCCCAAATTCGCCTTCTTTGAGCCTATTTTTGGTGCTGACATGTCATAGTGGTCAGATGTCAGAGTTCAGGTCTGCAATTTTTCATAGTTGTCATAGATGCTCCATCATTGGTGTCATAGGGGCTAGGGAATCTAGCCCAAGTGTCCACAAACTTCTACTTTGACTCTTTATCTTCCATGGAGGTTACCAATCCTTCCCAATTCGACCTAAGATGCTCAATGACATGTGTTATGACTTACCAAATCACCCAAGAGTTTTCACATTCCCATTAATTCAAATTTGCAAAAGAGAGATACCATGTATTATGAAAAATCAAGCTAGTGTGGGTCCCACCACCTCCATATGTCTCCAAAACCACTTGCCACTTAGAATTTATCTTGAATTTATTTATTCACTATATTTATTAAATGATTGAACCCCTCTAATGTCTAAATATTATTTATTAGCTTCCTTATTACCATCCCACATGTGCCCATCCAACCTAGGAAACTAGTAGGATTGATGGGATTGTCTTACTATGCACTTATTTGAATGGGGACATTACATATATGCCCAATTTATGATCATTTTACTAGTTGGTTAATTTGCACATTTATGCTTGCACACCCCCATTAGAAATGTCAGTGTAGTATTGAGTTTTAATGTTAAAAGATTCCATAAAGTTCTTTGATGTCTGTTAATGGTTAAATTAGATGTGTTTGGGTCCCTTAGAATCTTTTTGGTTCAAATTCAAGTGAGTTAGGGGCTCTTCAAGAATATTTGGAAACTGAGTGTTATATGTGGATAGATTTGAACTAGTGCTCCTTGTTTTGAATCCAGTGATGCTTTGGGATTGCATTGGGGTTAATAGATATTATTTTGGATTAGGAATGTTGTAGTGGTATATCAAATCTTATTGGGTGCCTTACATTGGTTTGACAATATACATTTGGGATGGACCGTATTATCCATATTTCGGTAAACATAATAAAGCTATTGTTTGGGTAAATTTGGTGATCAACTTATTATCTATTGGAAAGTTGGAGTTAATGTTCCTAAATTTTTAATTGGTTAAATTACAATGGTATTAGATCATGTTCCTCGAAAACTGTGGGAACTAAATAAAAACTTTGGAGTAGGCTTGTAGACATAAAGTTGGAACCAAATGCATGGGAGCTTGAGGAGAGCTTAACATGGGAAGAATCATTCTCTGAAGATGTTTTCATTTATTTGGTGGGAGACAATGAAGGATATGAAATAATAGATGGAGGATTTCATGAACCATATGACTTGGATGACTCCTTTTGTGACCGCATATACAAAGCGGAGGATGAAGTTTCTTTAATAGCTATTCTCGTAGAGGGCATAATGTTACCCACCTTCTTTCCTACCTCATCCATAGAGGAGGAGGAGTTTGAATGGGAGAAGTCAAGGAAGGATCATGAGAAGATATCAAATAAATATGTGTCATGTCCCCAATTTTGACTTAGTCAGTTCCCATGGGTAAATGGGACAAATTTTTCCCTAGGGATATTAATTTTATTTAATTTTGTAATCATAGAATAAAATTGTCCTAAGTATAGTAGATGAGATAATTTAATTATTCTTAAATTATTTTTATAAATAAATATTCCTAAAAATTCTCCAAATGGACAATAGGGCACCCTCATGAGGATAATATTTCTAAATTGGAACTAGGGACAATAAATTAGTAAGGTAGCTAAAGCAATATGTTCGATTTAGAAACAGATCAAAAGTAGGCAGTGTAAGAAGTTTCCAAAAGCAAGAAATTAGAAATATCCAGAAAAAGCTAAGGAGAGAGTAGTTTCCAAAAGGGAGCTCAGTTTACAAAGCAAGAAACTCTAACAAAGTAGAAAACATCTTGAGACAAAGGGGGGCATAGTTTCTAAAGGAAGGAAAAGCTTGTAAGGAAAAAGAAAGGAAAGTATATCCACTCATGGGTGGCCCATGTGGAAGGGTTCTCATGGGTCACCAAGCTATTCAACTTTCTCATAAGGTCCCCCTAAATTCTATAAAAGAATTATTCCAACTCCAATTCGCATCTTTTGACCATTTAGTAATTCAATGTGAGAGCTTTAGCTTCTCCTGTTGAGTGATGTGCCTCAAAATTTATTTGGGTGATTCTCCCCTTAGCCATTATTGTTCAAGTATCTCTTCCACTCTCTCTTGTAGGTACTGAAGAATATTGTACAACCATTGAATACCGTCATCCATCCATTAAAGTCTTATCTCAAGTTGGGGTCGAAATTCCATGTAGACTCCGAAAATATTGAAGAAGGGACCTCTCCTGCAACAACCTTGTATCTTCTTTTTTCTCTCTATTTTTTTGTGGGAATAAACCTATGATGATTCAAATTACTCCATGACGGAGGATGATTCTAGATATTCTCAGTGAATTTATAGAAGGTCCACTCATGCTACTCGGAACCTACCTTCACTATGTATTCCAAAGTCCAACAAATGGAGCTTTCTTTGATGTAACTGATACATGGTTCATGATGGAGGTTAATAACACCCTTAGACTAATTTTGGTGCTTCAAAAATATATGTGAGATGATGGTTATTATCTGAAAAACCATCCTTAATATTATTCATAAATATTCCTTTCAAATTCTGCAAGTAATTAATTCATTTTCCTATCTATGCTTATTAGACTAGAAATTTTGACTAGTTTTGCGAAAAAGGTTGTAAAATGAGTTATATAAAGACAGATGTCATTATGTAAATTTATGCAGGTCGTTAAAGTCATAATTGATCCATACCAAGTTTCATAATTCAATTTACTTTAGTTCGTACATGTGTTTGGGTCTACTAGAAGTCGAACTAGTCAGGCAGTCCAACTAGCTAGTTTCACTATTTTTCCTGTAAAATCTATTATATGAACTCAAATTAAATTTTGTAAGTTGATGTGAGTTATTTGGATAATAATGAATCATATTAAATCTTCATAAAACTAATTATAAAATTTCATTTAGTTCTTGGGAAGGAAAATAGGAAATCCAACCTATTTTTCCAAAATCCACCAAAACCTCCCAAATATTAAGTAAATCTTGTCCATCATGTAATTAGGAGTTTAATGGTATGATAAGAACCACTGGTTACTTTCAGGTGTAAGAAAATGATTCTAGTATGCATATGTTAGAGTGCACAGGAAGCCTCAAAGTAGACCTGTTGACGCCCCAAAAATTGTAGCATCAAGCAGCAAGGGATTCTCCCTGTAAGCAAGCCCAATTAGATCGCTCACCGTTTGGTGTGGGGAATCCATCCAGTTAACAGTTCCGACTACCGTAAGATTTAAAGATTATCGATATTTGCACCGGTTGCAGCCCAATCCACTATTTTGTGATTTTATTTTAAAGATGAAATGCAAGTGCCCTAAGCTAAATGTAGGTATGTAATCTAAATTAATCTAAAATTGTATAAGCAAATTTAACCTATCCTTGCAAGGAGCAAACTGTAGAGATGAGTAGTAAACTGCAAGAAACACCTAAAGATCACACAGATAGCTATTTAATCATAAACATGTGCCTACAGCAGAATATGATAGATATTGAAGATAGCTTCAAATTATTTAATACATTCCATTACTCATATGAGAGCGACATCATTGTACAAGAAAAGAGAAAGATCACCCATTACATAGAAATAATTCATAATAGCAAATAAATATCTCACTGTAGTATGTGAATGCTACAGGAATAGTCCAACAAACATTCAACACACATTTCTAGGCAAAAACGTCCTCTCCAGGCTTTCATTAGGCAAAATCCAGTTCTTGGAGCAAGTAGCAAAGTAGTTCACGTACAAGGAAGAAAATTTCTTTCACCTGCAAAAAGCCCTTCTTCTCTCTTCCGTTCAGCTCTTTATAGATTTACAAATTGCTTTTTGAGCTGACAGGTGTACCCTAAACTCTAGAACCTTCTAATTTGTCCTTAGTGCACAACTACAAATTCGTAGAAAGCCTTCCATATAAGACAAAGACAGAGCCAGCTGTCTTTTAAAGCATTTATACAATAATGGAATTTCAATTTTCCTCATATTAAGACAAATAAGAATTCTGATAGTTTATCTATTTCATTTGGCTTCTCTTTGCTAGCTCGTTGACTCATCTTCACCAACTAGCTTGCTTGTGGATGTCGGGTGCTCTAAAATTTGGATATGAGTGGCCCAGTGACTAAAATCTTGCCTTTGATACAATCTCATGGTTGCACAGATCCGATTTGACCTGTGCTGCTCCTGTTTCTGCTTCTAGAACAATTGCTTCCAGAAAGTACATATGCACAGTGGTCTGGGCAATCAATTGTTGGAGTTCATCTTGAGTTATCACCTCTACCCTTTTAACATAGTCCAATTCTTGGTCCAACTCGCCTTGCAACTCAGCCAACCAATGTTCTCGCCCTGGGAATTCATAGATAGTTTCATGGCTTTCCTCCTTGCAGACCTCCTATGCATGACAATCCTGCATTAAGCAGGGCAATACAAACAAGGAATATGTAGAAATTAGCAAAAATTACAAAGCTTCCTATAGATTTGTAAAAGAAATAATGATAGAGTTGGCTTTGAATTTCAAGCATTAGCAAAACAGTTATGAAAAAAATTCAGAATATGCCAATGACTTCAGAACATGGGAGCCTGTTTTAACAAAATAATCAACTGATTCATAGTTACAGCTACCACTTCACAGTTGAAAATCATGAGAAACACTAGATGCAAATGCTAACAAGCTATACAAGCCCTCTGTGGTTTCATATATTAGACGAATGGCGGTTAGGATCAGGGTTGGAGTATTGAATGAGCATGGGGCTCGAGACCTTCCGCAATTAAAACAACACGTGGATCTATTGATGACCCAACCAATTCCATGGTTGCACATAAACCCAAAAATAAATCTTCATGCCCAAGGCGGCGATCACAAGATTAAGCTCTACGCTAAGGCAACGGGGAAAATATCACTAGGACCTGCACCTAAGAGATGTGCCAACGGCAAAGTTTTCTCAAAGAGTGCAAAGTTGGCGTGATTCTTAAGGTTAGGCTCTGTGCACCGGGTGGAGGAGATAATGTTAAGGCTTGCACCCAAGAGATGCATCGATGACAAAGTGAACGGGAACGTGAATGTAGCGGCGATTTTTTTTTTTTGGCAATGTCCTGCACACATAGCGGTATTTTTAGTGTTAAACTCTGCGCTGATGGGCTACTCCAAGAATGGAGCTCGAGACTGCAATGGCGGCCGATAAAGGGATAGGTTTTGCGCTAAACGCAGGGGACTTAGACATAGCTTTTGCGCTTATGAAGATGCCCCAAAGAGTCGAAAAGACTTAGAAGATTCTTGCATCAACATCTTTAAGGACAAATCATGCGGCAAAGCGCTCGTCCTATTATTAGGAATTGCGTCGATGGCGGCCGAGCTAGACTTAGACTCTGTGAAAGAATCATACGTTAATACGGCGCATATTTTAAACCTTTAATTTGTGCGGGGAAACTTTGTTGAAAAGCTAAGTTTTAGGAACGAGGCGAAAATATAAGTCTTAGAAAGTGTGCCTAAAGCGCAAGACATAAGCCTAAAATTTGTGCGGCTTTAAAAAACGTGCAATTAAACCTTTTCTGCTGCGCCTTTAGCGCATAAATATACGCTTCCAATCTGCGCTTTGAGCGCGCGCACAGTTAACCTTTAAAAACAACGCACTGCTAAATGGAAGGAAAAAAATGCCTTAGTCAAAGAATCAAAAAGAACTAGAAGAGTCAGCACTCTTAGGAAATGTTGAAGATTAAGTGAGAAAGATTCGATCAAAACAAGTTCTTAAACCAAAAAGAATAGGAGGGACCCAATATTTGCAAAAATTTTGGGGGGGATGTTGCAGCAACAACTGTTGTTGAAATGTAAATGGCCCCAATAATTTTTGCATAGGACTCAGAAGTTTTCCATGTTTCTATCATGTTTTATCCTGCGCACATTCCAATAAATTTGAAATATCCTAAATATCCAAAATTCATAATCCTGGCGTCATCTAATTGTTCCCTTAACCAGTTCTTTTCTAACTAGTTTTGTTAACTAGGTTCTGCTTGTCAAAATTGTGTTGTAAAGTTTAAAGTTTTGCATAATCTCAACTCCAACCCAATCGAGGATACTATAGTGGTATTAGAGCACTTTCCTCTAATCCTGTGGAAATTAAGCTCTCAAGTTGAAGAAATTGTAGCCATGAGACTAGCACCAACCAGTGATAATTTTGAATGGGATGATGAGAAAGTATTTGTTGATGTATATGTAACTTCGGAATGTATTTCACATATATGTATATCGTATTCCTATAGAGATGTTATTATTCCTCTATACGGAAGTGGTTGTATTCCTATAGAGATGTTATTATTCCTCTATATGGAAGTGTCGTCATTTATATTGTAAGTGTCGTAACTTATATTTGATGGGTTAATAGACCACCTTGTTGGGGTCGGCCCTGTATAAGTCATGTGGGTCAAAGGGTTATTAGACGACCCTATTGGGGGTCAGCCATGTGGTTCAAAGGGTTATTAGACCACCCTAGTGGGGGTCGGCCTAGTCAGCGTTATGTTAAGTGGTTAAGTTGAGGCCGACCTAGTTGAGTAAAGGTCAAGTCAAGTTAGTGTATAAATAGAGAGTGTGTCTCTCTCATTTTACACATTCTATTCTCTCACTCACACTTGGGAGAGTGGCGCACTTGTGGAGGAGGAGGCTCTGCTTCTAGGAGAAGACTATCTCTTGTATTCTGGTTGTATCATTGCTCTATCTATCTCTGAGGAAGTTATTGGGGTTTTTCACTTTTATGGTTTTCCCCAAGTAAACTCTGTGTCTCTTATGTGCTTGCATTATTGTGTCCATGATTGATATGCTGTAGATTTGCTGTACATGTTGTTCTCTCAGTTAAGATCCTAGATCAGATTGAAGTAAATTCTGAAAATTTAACAGTATTCTATGTTGATGGAGGCTTAACAAAAAAAGAGGATGATCATTCTTTGTGTGAGATGGTGTGCATAGAGAAAAGAATGGTGAATCCATTAGAGTTCAGGATTGTATATGGCAGAGTATTCTATGGGGGGGGGGGTTGAATTCTAGAATTTAATTCCTCGGAGTACATCAGAGAATACCAAACATTGAGGAAAGAGATCGACGAGGTATTTCCTTTTTGAGACTGCTATACTTTCAAAGTTGAAATGTTGTTTTCAAATGCGGATACTTATGGAGGAATATATCAAAGAATATTAATTCATATTGAAAATAGTGTGTTAAATGAAGTGAATCATATGTTGCAGCAGAGATAAGAATCAAATATCTCTTCTAATCTATGCCCTAAGACATCAGTTCATAAAGGAGAAATTACTAGTCATAGGTATGATGAGAAATCTGTTTTTTTATCACATCCATCATACCATGACAAAAATATTGCAAATCATTCATTGGAAGAAGATGAAGAAGGTTCATGCATAGTTGAAGATCCAACAGTCCAACATCTGGTTGTTGGCAATGTGGAAGGTGAAATCACTCCTAGTTTCTTTGTGGGTGATCTCAAAATGATTACAAGAGATGATGATGTTGTCAGTAGTGGTAAGACATATTTTGGATCTAATCCAAAGGATGAACATGAATTATATTTACAGTCACCTCTTGAGCTTCATCAGGAAGCAAAAAACAAGCACACATCAGTGGAGTGTGAATAAGAAAATTTGGAGAATAAGCCTACTAACATAAGACTATCACATGAGGAGGAGAATTGGGAAAAAAGGTATGGTTGCAATTCTTATTTTTGTATGCCTTTGTTTCATCCCCGTATGGAATCCACCTCTAGTGGGAATATTTTCTTGGTTGATTCTTCTAGTATTGGGGTTCATGAATCAAAGGAGATTTAATTGTAAGAAGCAGAAGAGGAGGTTGACTAGAAAAAACTTGTTTCTGTGATTGGGCCATTGAAAATGAGTGAGGGAAATATTGAGGAGGCCCTAGGAAACTTCCATGAAATTTATGATTTGATCTCTCACTGTTGTTGGAGAACTGCATCAATGGAGGAGGAACCCTCTATTGAATATTTTGTGCACATACAGGAAGCAATAGGAAGCCTAAGAGGGAATTTTTCTCAATTGCTTTCTAATAGAGATATTTTAGTGGAACTTGCAGATTTATATCATGGCACATCCTTGAGGGATGAGTAAAATATTGACAAGATCAACCTTGATTTGGAATCCACCCAGAACTCTTTGAAGAATACTCAGAGAGCCCTTCAAGAATTTGAGCAGTATGTTGAGAAACTACATGAGAAGTTGCAAGAATAATAGTTCATTCCCTACATTGGAGACAATCATTCTTATATGGATAATGGCATACATGATGCAGAAATAGAATTTGATGTGATAGTGGCACATGAAGTACAATCTGATTTGCATGTGCTTGAGGAGTTGGAAGACAAGTAAACTGAACACCAAGCACCTGTTCATTTCTAGAGATATTATGAGTTTCCTCTAGGATCGAGTTGCATGATTTTGGAAGAGGCAAATGATCTCACCTTGATTGAGCCAACAAAAGGTGAGATGAATGATTATTTACAAGAGTTGGGTTAGTGTCCTTCATTCCACACACCTATGGAATCTAGAACACATAGGGATGAAAATTGGTTAAATGGATTCTTCCTTTGTGCCACATGAGGAGGAGGAGGCTCCTATAATTAATACAGAGATATGTTCCCTTCCCAATAGCAGATGAGGAATCCCATGTCTGTTTTTCCAGCCTCTTTTGACAATACAACATCAAATCTACACTTATCTTCAATGTGTGGGTCATTTGATGGAGTCTTTCACCCTTGGATCAATAGAAGAGGGTTGAGCCATTGGATGAAGAGGGAAGAACTTGTTGGGTTCCATAAGACATACACATGGATGATTTTTATATAACTTACTCTCTTTTGGAGCAACATTATAGGACATGGGATCCTTATCCTTGTCATTTGAGTTTCATGGATAACACCTTTGCTTCTTGTGTGCATTGGTCACATAAGAACCATTTAGTTGGAAAGGAAAGACTTGTTGAATTTTGGCCTACCTCTTTGAAGGGATATTTGGTGATGTATAGTCTTCCTTTGATTAAGCCCTACATTGGAGAGTTGCATATTTTGACGGCGCTTTCACAGTTACCAGGTTTTTTATTTAAAGATGATCTTATTATTTGGTGGCATGTTGTTTCCATATTCCCTTGCAGTTTACATAATTATGGAACTTTTTGGTTTTCACTAATGCTTGGAAAGATGCAGATTGTACAATGGAATCCTGGCATTCCATGGGATGGAAATATTTCACTTTTGACATTGCCATATAGATAGTTGCAGTGGGGGTAGTGGGATCCAGGAATTATTTTTCCTAATAATTGGACTACATAAGTATTCCTTTCCATGGGAATGAAAAACAAGGAATGGGATCCTGGAATTGTTGTTTGAGTTCATTAGGAACAAATCTCTGGTTGTTGGCTTATTGGTGAAATCCAATATTTATTCTCTTGAGTTCATCTTTGCAATAAAGAGTTTCCAAATTATTAATTAAATAAATAATGCAGAGGTTTAGTTTGGATCCAAGGATCATTTTTATTTTAAATGCTCAAGTTTGAATAATTTAAAAAAGTAGTATGGGGACTAAAATCAGAGTAGAGCAATAACAGGGATGGTGAAACCTTGCAGAAAATTAGTTCATAGAGTCCACTACTTCAAAATTGCACAACATATGATTTTGATTAGAAGTAGAGATTTTTTTGAAGGTGCATAGGTTCATCGTCCATATATTCAATAGATTGAGGACACACAATTTTTGGAAGGGAGGACTTGTCATGTCACCAATTTTGACTTAGTCAGTTCCCATGGGTAAAGGCGACAAATTTTTCCCTATGGATATTAATTTTATTTAATTTTTTAATCATAGAATAAAATTATCCTAAGTCTAGTACATGAGATAATTTAATTAATTTAAATTATTTTTCTAAATAAATATTCCTAAAAATTGTGCAAATGGGCCAAGAGGGTGCCCTCATGAGGATAAGATTGTTAAATTGGAACTGTGGACAAGAAATTAGCAAGGTGGATAAAGCAACCTATTGGATTTAGAAACAGATAAAAAGAAGGCAGTGTAAGAAGTTTCCAAAAGACGAAAAAATTAGAAATATCCAAAAAAATCTAAGGAGGGCATAGTTTCCAAAAGGGAGCTTAGTTTACAAAGTAGGAAACATCTTGAGGCAAAGGGGGGCATATTTTCTAAAGGAAATAAAAACTTGTAAGGAAAAAGAAAGGAAAGTATATCCACTCATGGGTGGCCCATGTGGAAGGGTTCTCATAGGTCACCAAGCTATTCAACTTGCTCAAGAGTTCACCCTAAATTCTATAAAAGAATGATTCCAACTCCAATTCACATATTTTGACCATTTTTTAATTGAATGTGAGAGATTTAACTTCTCCTCTTGAGTGATGTCCCTCAACCTTGCTTTGGGTGATGCTCCCCTTAGCCATTATTTTTTTAGTATCTCTTCCACTCTCTCTTGCAGGTACTGAAGACTATTGTACATCCATTGAATATAGTATTGAAGCCATTAAAGTATTATCTCAAGTTGCGGTTGAAATTCCTTGAAGACTCCCAAAACATTGAAGAAGGGACCTTTGCTACAACAACCTTCTATATTCTTCCTTCTCTCTAGTTCTATCTGGGAATCAACCTATGATGATTCGAATTCGCCCATGATGGATGAAGATTCCAGATCTTGTCAGTGAAGTTATAGTAGGTCCACTCATGCTTCTCGAAACCTGCCTTCACTATGTATTATGTTAAGATTCAATAAGCTAAGATAGATAACATCAGTGTTCAATTCAATTTCACAACAATAGCATATACATGATCACTGAAAGAATAACAAGCACAACATAAACACAAGAGACACAAATTTATCCTGGGAAACCCTCTAGGAGAAGAAAACCCAGCAAAAATTCCTCAATATAGATGATCAAAAGTACAAAGGAAAAACCCCAAAAAAGTGGTCCTTCTCCTTGTCGATCTCTCTCTCTCTCTCCATTGTGAATTATAGAAGTGAGTGTGTGTGTGAATGAAATGAATAAATGAGAGGGCCTAGCTCTCTATTTATACATTCACTTCTACTTTAATTTTACAACTTGACATGTCATCCTCAACTAACTTTACCGCTTAACTAATGCTAACTGGGCTTACTCCACTAGGGGACTTAAAAACCCCATTACATTTGACTCTAGGGGATCTATTGCCCCGACTTACATGGGAGGATTTACCTCATGACTCTATGATGAAAAAATACAATAATACCATCCCAACAGAGGAATAAAACATCTCTGAATAAATTACAATAATAAAATACAATAGAATATTCTTCGAAGTTACAATATTTCAACACCCCCCCTTCACGAGAAAGGTATTCTACTGAAAACAACAACATCAATTGAAGGAGAAAGGAGAGAGAGCATCATCAACAACATCAAGGTGATACATCTATAAGTCATTGGAAGTTTTCTTCAACAACATCATCAACTGGAACAATTATTGGAACATCTTCAGTACTGGAGCATCATCTTCTACAACACTGAGTCTTCATCTTTGGTCTTCATCTTCTACAGCACTCGATTGCTTGATTGTCTACAACAACACTTGATCTGTGGATCAGCAACAACATCATCTTGATCTATTAACAACATCAATATAACCTACAACACACATGATCCAATTATGGGATGATAAATCCCTCTCACTTTAGGACATAAGTCAAAGGATGATGCAATCCAACCACAATGCTAGTCATTTTTCATACTAGATGTGACCTAGATCAAATCTAGGGTTTTCCACCACAGTGCCTAGCCTTTTTCATACTAGATTGGACCTAGATCAAATCTAGGGTTTACCACCATAGTGCTAGTCCTTTTTCATATTGGATTTGACCTAGATAAAATATAGGGTTTACCACCAAAGTGCCAGTCCTTTTTCATACTAGATGTGACCTAGATCAAATCTAGGGTTTACCACCACAGTGCCAGTCCTTTTTCATACTGGATGTGACCTACATCAAATCTAGGGTTTTCCACCACAGTGCCAGTCCTTTTTCATAATGGATGTGACCTAGATCAAATATAGGGTTTACCACCACAGTGCCAGTTCTTTTTCATACTGGATGTGACCTAGATCAAATCTAGGATTTTCCACCATAGTGCCAATCCTTTTTCATATTGGATATGACCTAGATCAAATATAGGATTTTCCACCACATTCTCGGAGACGAGAGTCTACAGATTCCTTTAGGACGTGTGTCCAAGAATGATACAACTCTAATAAAAAATCATCATCATCATCACATTCTTCGATACAAGAGTCTACGGATCATTTTAGGACATGTGTCCAGGGATGATACAATGCCAATACAACATCATCATCATCACATTATCGGAGACAAGAGTCTATGGATCCTTTTAGGCCATGTGGCTATGGATGATACAATCCCACTGCAACATCATCATCATCACATTCTCATAGACAAGATTCTACGGATCCTTTTATGCCATGTGTCTAGGGATGATACAATCCCACTACAACATCATCATCAATATCAACACTACTCCCGCTTTAGAGGAAGGTCCTTACAAACCACACCAAGCTTGTCACATAAGTATTGAAACTTCACTCGATACAGAGGCTTAGTTAACACATCAGCATCTTACTCATCAATGCTCACATACTGGATATTTATAGCTCCCTTCTGTACCATATCTCGTATATAAAAATACCGTATTTCTATGTTCTTTCACTTGTAATGGAACACTGGGTTCTCCATCATCTTTATACAACTTTGGTTGTTGCATAGAATCACTATGGTATCCAAATACAGGTCAAATAGTCCTAACATCAACTTCTGAAGACATATGGTCTCACAACTAGCAAAAAAACCTCCTATATACTTAGCTTCAGCTGCACTGAGAGAAACGTTGGACTGCTTCCTACTAAACCATGAGATTATGGTGGATCCCAAACAATAACAACCACCTGAGGTGCTATTCCTATATGAGACACTTCCATCCCAATCTGCATATGTGTAGTAATGGTATCCAACATAGTATAGACCAAAGTCTATCGTACCTTTTAGGTATCTCATCACATCCTTTGCAGCTTCTAGGTGAACATGTCTAGGTGTGTTGGAGAAACATTCCTATGGTTTGGGGTGGACCACAACATACAACTAACTACCAGAAATTAACTCAATTCTCAATTCTATGCTATATAAATGACAATGCTAAGATAATGAAGAATATAATGAACCTCGATCCAAACGTTTGATGTAGATCCCCGTCGGAGCTTTCAACTCGTGCACTTGAACCTGCAAATTAGTCTACACAACCAATATACAACAAGAGCATATAATATATAAACAACATTAAGATCATCAATAGCAATGGTCCATGATATTATAAGTAAATGCAACCCAATGTAGTATAAACAACATTCACAACATTAATGGACAAGAATATGAGTATTTCTATTAATGAGTAACAAGAAGTACAATATGATACGACCTCTTGTTGGCAATCGATCTGATCCAAGATCTAGGTCTTTCCACTTGTGTCTCCACCACTTCAATCCTCCTTGGAATGGAAAACTCAAACTATGATAGGAGTTTGGAAGGTGAACATAAATGGTTCACAACTACAAGGATCACTGAATGTAGACTCAAGATAGGGCAAAAATCCACTAGAGTTCTCTTGCTCTTTCTTTCTCCTCCCGTCCATATGCCATATGTGCTCAATACATAGTCCTCCCAAAGGTAAGTGAAAGGACACAACGAGGTGTTTCGGGGAAAATGGAGGGCCAAAGGTCACCCTATGAATGCTTTTTGGGAATAAAAAGTAATTAACTAGTGATTTTTACCATTTTACATGCTACTTGCAGGTTGTAGTGATGCAACTCGCGAGTACGCCCACTGTAGTGATACAGTTAGTGTACATGGGAAAAAATAGGGAAATAATGTGTCTGAGGGATATAAAATGGATTTGAGTCAGTAAAATGGATCGTGCAGGCCAAAGAGTATTGATGCTCACAAGGTGAAAAATTATGTTGTAACATATGCCCCCTAATGTGTGAGGTCAAAGACTAATGCTACAATGACCGAAATACATTATAAATCTCAGAAGTGGAGTGATGGAGACACAAGTGGAAGAAGCAGCTCACTCGTCATAATACAATAGTATCCCTAAATACATGTCGGTATAGTACAAAAATATAATACAATGGACATGAATAGCTATTACATAGTGAGTACATGTGATAAGTGATCACAACCATGATCCCTCTACAGTAAGATATGGTCTCCTACTGAAAAGGAAACAATTGGTGAAAAATGGAGGTACAAACTGCTGATATTTGAGAGGTGATATCTCAGATGTAAAGTCATAATCATAAGTAGCATAGTGAATGCCACTATCGCCTGGGGTCTTCTACACAAGTCTTCGATGGTGCACATCCCATAAAGTGATTAAAGGAGTTGAGGTCAAACCTGATGTGACATCGTCTGATTACCGGTCAATGATGTATACCATTAGCAGACGCAAGATAACCCACCAATATTAAAAATGGGCATCAAGGCACAGAGTACAATTATCAGAGTGTGAATAGATTTGTTGAAGTTGAACACTAAGATGAATCCATTGATCAGGGGACATTGATGTATTCCCAAAACTGTCGATGGCGAGAGAACCTACCACTAATGATGGTGTTAAATTTTCAGTATTAAATCACAATACTATAGGATCTTTGCTGAGAGAATAACATCTACAGTATATCAATGCATGACAATCATAATATGACAAGCATCACAAGCATCATAAGAATCAAAAGCATAGAGACAAGAGACACAGAGTTTCCGTGGGGAAAACCCTAAGGTGAAAAACCCCACAACTTCCTCAGAGATAGAGAGAGCAATGGCTCAACCAAAAATACAACCAAATAATACAGAGATAGTCTCCTAGCAGATGATCCTCCTCCTCCTCACTAGTGCGCCACTTTCCAGAGAGAGAGATAGATACTTTTCCGAGTTAGTAAAATAGAGATCTCCTATCTCTATTTATACTCACCTTTTTGCCCAGTGACCTACTGGGGCCGACTTGTCTACTTTAGTACATCCACATTATATTATATATTAATTAGGGCCGACCCCATAAGGTGGTCTAATAACCCATCGGCAAGTACACACACTTGCGACACTTGTCAATCCACATGACGACACTTCCTTATAGAGGAATAACACATCTCTTATAAGGGTACAATAAATATACATATAATATACTGATGAAATACATTCCGAAGTTACATATACATCAACACTCCCTCTTAACAAGGAAGGTATTTCTCGACACAGATTTGCTAGACAAGTCTTCTTCTCTGGATCATCATCATCGATGCATCGTCATCGTCATCGTCACTGCTGCTGCTATCTCGTCCAATCTCTGTCTCTACTCGTCATAGGAAGTTCTACAGAGCCAGTCCTTTTTCATACTGGATGTAGGCCCACCACCTGCAGGTCTTCATCATCACTGGCCATACTGTGGAATCCTCAGGACTTTTACGTGCGTCACAAAACCTCGAAAGAGCATCCCAGGATATTACGGGTACACAACTCCAACCTGTAGGATCTCCCAGGGCGCTATTACATGTGACCCCACCACAAAACCTCGAAAGAGCATCTTAGGATGTTACGGGTACACAACTCCGACCTAAGATCTCCCAGGGCACAAATTACATGTGGTCCACCACAAAACCTAGCAAGAGCATCTCAGGATGTTACGGGTACACAACTCCGACCTGAGATCTCCTAGGGCACAAATTACATGTGGTCATGGCAAAACCTCGCAAGAGCATCTCAGGATGTTACGGGTACACAACTCCGACCTGAAATCTCCCAGGGCCCAAATTACATGCCATAGGACAAAACCTCGCAAGAGCATCTCAGGATGTTACGGGTACACAACTCCGACCTGAGATCTCCCAGGGCAACGAATTACATGTCCTCCCAGAGCAATGTCTCGAAAGAGCATCCCAGGCTGTTACGGGTACACAACTCCGACCTATAGGATCTCCCAGACATGCTCATCTGCACAACCTGATCCACGGCCACAGAGTATCAACCTGATACTCACCATACATCATCCTGATGTACTCATGATCGTCTTGATCATAATCACTGCAACGTCCTGCTGCAAGTCATCTGGAGCAACATCCTGAAGCTCGTCATCTATGATCATCCTGATCATCACTGCAACATCCTGTTGCATGTCATCTGGAGCAACATCCTGAAGCTCGTCATCTATGATCATCCTGATCATCACTGCAACATCCTGTTGCATGTCATCTGGAGCAACATCCTGAAGCTCGTCATCTATGATCATCCTGATCATCACTGCAACATCCTGCTGCATGATCTACCTGATCATCAATGCATCTTCCTGATGCATACCAAGTATCATACATGATCCTCCTGATCATTAATGCATCTACCTGATGCATACCAAGTATCTAACTGATACATATCATCATACATGATCCTCCTGATCATCAATGCATCTACCTGATGCATACCAAGTATCTACCTGATACATATCATCATACATGATCCTCCTGATCATCAATGTATCCACCTGATACAAATACAAATATATGATACATATCACCATACATGATCCACCTGATCATACAATGTATCCACCTGATACATATACAGATACATGGTCCAAGCATCCAACATGATGCATAAACAATACATACACATGATCCAACTGATCATATCCTGCATCCAACATGATGCGTACATAAAAAAATGATCCAACTGATCATATCCTGCATCCAACATGATACATAAAATGATCCAACTGATCATATCCAGCATCCAACATGATGTGTACATACATACATAAAATGATCCAACTGATCATATCAAGCAGAAACTAGAACATCATCCTGATGCTCATCATCCAGCGCTTACATCCACAGCCATGTGAAGGATTCTCCTTCCAACATGCTTGGAATGGCTTCAGCAAATGTGTCCATCACTTCTTCCTCGAAGTGTCCTCGATCTGAATAACGCCAAGCCTCTCTCTGAAGTACTCGAACTTCACCCTGGCTAGTGGCTTCGTCAGCACATCTGCAATCTGCTCGTCCGTCGCAACATACAGGAGCTTCACAGCTCCTCTCTGCACCATATCCCTGATATAGTGGTATTTGATCTCTATGTGTTTTGACCTGTCATGAAACACTGGGTTCTCGGACAGCTTCACACAACTCTGGTTATCACAGAAGATACCAGTAGCCTCCAACGGAAGATCAAAAAACTCAGACAGTAGCTTCCGTAGCCATACTGCCTCACAACTAGCTGAACAGGCTGCAACATACTCTGCCTCAGCTGTACTCAGTGCTACGCAGGACTGCTTCCTGCTAAACCAAGAGATCACACCTGATCCCATACTGAAGCAACAACCAGATGTGCTCTTCCTATCTGCAGCACTGCCAGCCCAATCTGAATCAACATAACCCTGCAGGTTAAACTTTTGATTCGCCTCATATCTGAGCCCATAATCCACTGTACCCTTCAGGTACCTCAGAACATGCTTTACAGCAACAAGGTGAACACTCCTCGGATCTGTCAGGAACTGGCTCAATGTGTTCACAGCAAAGCAAATGTCTGGTCTCGTGTTCGTCAGGTACATCAAGGACCCAATCATCTGACGATACATAGAAACATCAACTGGCTCAGATGAAGCATCTCAAAGAAGCTTCAGATTCGATGCCATAGGTGTGGCCATGGCCTTGCAATCCATCATCCCAAATCTCTTCAGGATATCTACTGTGTACTTCCCTTGTCCAAGGAAGATTCCATCTGCACTCTGCCACACCTCCATGCCAAAAACAAATAGTGCATCATCCCCAAGTTCTTCATCTCGAACTCGGTAGTAAGCTTCCGCTGCGTGTCGGCAATCAATCTATCTTCACCATACCAAGTTCTGCACATATATGATTTCCTATCATGTGTCTCAGAACGAAGTGGCTGCTTCTTCTTCAACTACACCATTCAAGAAAGCTGTCTTGAATCCATCTGGTGTATCTTCTATTTCATCACTTTTATGTTTCTCTATGCTGCCATCTGCAACATGCTTGATCTGAAAGTTCTATTTGGAAGTCACAACAGACTTCCCTTTAGCTCTTGGGATCGCATCCCAGACATCATTCTTCATGATCGACGGATCATGGTATTTCATTTCTTCATCCCAGATCCTGGGAATTTCAATATCTTCAATAGATATCTTTGTTGCTGGAACAAATGTTGTAGGCCTTTTTGTAGGTGAAGATATACGGTCTTTCCTACAAAACAGATTAAATTGCATGATTAGAAACAACTCATAATTTTTAGAACAAATTCTTACACATGAAGAAATATGTCATACAGTCATGCAGTCATGCAATTATCTTAGCCAATGCTTCAATACAACATTTATCCATATCCCGTAACTTTCTAGATGCCTTCCAATCTCTACCAGAACATTGTTAAGAGTGTGCACAACTCCCAACATGTCAGCAAAGAGGTTTCATTCTAGATAAGTAGCAATGGAATGTTGTACAGTGCCATAGGCCACTTACCCAACACATGCATATTAGTAGTATACTGTTCATTAATTCAATCATTCTAATATGCACAATACATATCCTAAGTCTAGGAACATGAGCATATACATCATTGAACAATTTTATTTAAGCAAACAAATATGCAAGATAATTAAAATACTTATCTTTGTTTGTTTGTTGGGTGGACTCCCTCTGAGTCTTTTCTTCCTTGCAGGAGCTGCTGGAGTCCTTCTAAACCTTCTTGTTGTGGAATGTAGAGATATGGACAACTCCCTCTGAATATCTGCACCCTTGCAGAAACCACTGGAGTGTGCTCCCTCTTGATCTTTGCTTCCTGGATTACCTGTTCTTGAACTCATATTCATCCTTGGTCCCTATGCATGCTTATTAGTATCATTCATTAAAACACAATAATCTCAAGTATGTATAGTCATGATCATTTCAAACAGAAATAATAAGCATTAGCATTCAAGGTTTATATATAGGACTCTTATGGTTAGTCATATCATAAGAAACATAACATGTATAAACCTATAATTACTCAAACCTATGACTCTTCTGGTTAGTCATATTATTAATTAAGGTAAGATGCATATGCCCATGATTATTCAACCTTATGACTTTATGAACAATCATCATCAATCATGCCATGCATACTTATATGATAGATCCTATGATATAAGAAACACATACCTGGTCACCATATTTGCTAGTTATGTCTAGCAATGTGTTCTTGTTCTCTTCAATGACCTGCATGACTCATTAGTTAACTTTTGCAAAAACAAATTATACATACCTCTATGTGATCCATGACTATGGATGAATCTTTGTATTTATGTCACCATGGCATGTTCAGGTTGTCCCTTCAAATTGTACAAACCTCCCTCTTGCTTTCCAATCACTACTGCATCATCTATGGTCTTTCCCTTTGGCCACATTAGGACTTGGCCATCCACAAATGCAACCCTCATACCTTTTGCATCTAATGCAGAAATGGAGAGTAAGTTCTTCTTGAGCCCAGGTACATAAAGTACTTCTTTCATCTTCAATGATTTTCCAGAATCTAGATTGTAGGAGGCTTCACCACTTCCTTTGATTGGGTATTGATAATCATCCCCAAGTTTCACTTTATGGGGTGATTCATGTTCAGAAAGATTCACAAAAGATTCCTTGAACCCAGTCATGTGTTTGGAGGCCCCACTATCAATTAACCAATCATTACATCCATGGGAGATGGTACCTGTAAGAGCAGAGATCAGAACATACTCTTCTTCACTTGATGAGTCATCATCACTATCACTTTCTGCCCTAGCCTTCTTCTTTGGAGGTTCATCATCTTCGGCAGCATGAGCATGAAACCTTCTTTTGCTGCCCTTCTTTTTCTCACTGGAGTTGTTCTTATTATCCCTTTTGTTCTTGGGACAATCTGAAGCAAAGTGACCCTTCTCATTGCATGTGAAGCATCTTAGGTCCTTCTTATTCTTTTGATGAAATCTTTTGGGGTGAGGGTGATCCTTCTTGGTTTTGCTTCTTTTGGTGTGAGCTGCAAGAGCTTGATCTTCACCTCCCATCTTTTCCTCACGAGCTATAAGTCTAGCTTCTTCTTGAGAACATTCTTCCCGAAGTCTACTGAAGGAGATCAACTTCTTCCTTGCACAAATTCCTTGAATAAAGGAATCCCATGACCTGGGTAGGCCATTTAGAGTGGTCATCACCACTTCACCATTCTCCACTATTTCATCTACTGCTTCTAATTGTTCCTTGATCTGAGAGACCCTTGAAAAGTAGGATTGAATGGTTTCCCCATTCTGAAACTTTACTGCTTTCAATTGGTTCCGCAGGGTCATCTTCCGATTTATGTTCTTTCCTTCAAATAGCTTGGTCAAAGATTCAAACATCTCTTTGGGTGTCTTGAGAGAAGACACATGGGGTATGAGATGGTCTTTGATAGAATCAGCAATGATTCTCTTTGCCTTGACCAAGTTCTTCTTGTGCAATACCTTGGCCTCTTCATCCTCTGGGATAAGGATGTCTTCTTTCACATATGAGTCCAACTCATTCTCTTCCAGGATTAGCCCAATCCTATACTTCCAGGCTCAGAAGTTATCAGCCCCTTCAAGCTTATCCTCAAGCTTGGTGTGAAGAGACATCTTTAAGAGTACTTCAAATGGAAATAGAAAAGATTTAGAACTTACCTCTTGAAGTGTTGAAAACTGGATCTGGTCCCGGATTAGGGTTTGTCAGAGAAACCCTAAAAATTCAAAATGTGAATTTCAAAATTCCGAAAGGATAGAAAGATGCGCCTTGGAGAGCTGATCAGCCTAGTACATTTAGAATTTGAGATCAGCAAAGTCTTGTCCTTCAAAATTGCCTTTTTGTCCTCCCGGGATTGCCTTTTTGTCCTCCCGGGTTCACTGGGGAGAGCCCTGAATTAGGGTTTGAGTTTCCCGGAGATCTACCCAGCCAAAAATCTCGATCCAAAGCTCAAACCTTCGATTTTTGCAAGGAGCTTCCAGCTGTACCTTCAGTTTCCAGAAATTCCTATTTTTGTGGAAACCCTAATTTTTAGGGCCAAAACTGAAAATGCTCGGAACTGAAATCTGATTGGACAGAAAGATGCGCCTTGATGAGTAGATCCAATCTACTATACTGAATTTCAAAAATCTGTGGAGAGAAACCCAATAAACAAGGAATACAAGCTTCCGTCACTGCAAAATGTCTTCTTCTCAGTTAGGCTCTAATACCATGTTAAATTTTCAGTATTAAATCACAATACTATAGGATCTTTGCTGAGAGAATAACATCTACAGTATATCAATGCATGACAATCATAATATGACAAGCATCACAAGCATCATAAGAATCAAAAGCATAGAGACAAGAGACACAGAGTTTCCGTGGGGAAAACCCTAAGGTGAAAAACCCCACAACTTCCTCAGAGATAGAGAGAGCAATGGCTCAACCAAAAATACAACCAAATAATACAGAGATAGTCTCCTAGCAGATGATCCTCCTCCTCCTCACTAGTGCGCCACTTTCCAGAGAGAGAGATAGATACTTTTCCGAGTTAGTAAAATAGAGATCTCCTATCTCTATTTATACTCACCTTTTTGCCCAGTGACCTACTGGGGCCGACTTGTCTACTTTAGTACATCCACATTATATTATATATTAATTAGGGCCGACCCCATAAGGTGGTCTAATAACCCATCGGCAAGTACACACACTTGCGACACTTGTCAATCCACATGACGACACTTCCTTATAGAGGAATAACACATCTCTTATAAGGGTACAATAAATATACATATAATATACTGATGAAATACATTCCGAAGTTACATATACATCAACAGATGGCAAGCCTCAAGGTACTCAATCGAACTCTAAGTGTCAAGTCCTAGAATAAATGGGTTGAAGTCGATTGAATGAGACTCGCTGGAAGGAGGGCATTAAGGCATCCCCCATCAACCAGCACAAGGTACCAGCTATGCTGAAAGATTTGGAGGATCTCAGGTGAAATGGATTGACTCAATAAGGATGGATGGCATGCAATAGTCAAGAAATCTGAGTGGCCGACTCTAGTTTCAAGACTTCCTTTGAACAAGAGCATGAGCAGATGGATAGATCTAGGAAGAATAGACTCAATATAGACTATGCGATGCAGGGGGCATCACAAAGGGCTCCATAATGATTGGAATCTTAAGCAATCAGTGGATTAAATTGAGAAACAAGTACAGCTCCTAAGGTCCAACTATAATCCCGACTCATAATGTATGGAGTGGGATGAATGCTCTGTTCAAAGGCGACACAACAACTGCCAACTACAAGTAGTAACCATAATCCCGTCTAGCTTTTTGGAATATTTGATTTTTTTGGTCTTTTTCATATTTGGAAAAGCTTGAAAAAGAATAAAATTGCTTATAGTACAACAAGTGAGGGAACGAGTGTCAAATAGTGGGTAGACTAGTCCCAAGTAGTGGAACATACCTATGATCAATGCAAGGAAGCATGTGCAAGATGTGGACACTCGGTTGGGGGGTGTTCCCTTAGGGTCAAAAGGTCATCAAATTGTGAAGGACAAAAGGAAGCTTTGCATGGATCGACAGGGAAAAGTGCTCAGGCACCAAGCTAACAACTGAGTAAGTGGGAGCTGGCACAAGGCTCAAGTGGCAAGCAGGATGATGCAATGCAATCACAACTTGATATAACTGGGGGAGTCCTTATGGGAGATGGCCAACATAAGACAAAGTAGAGTATGAGCCTTTATCACAAAGTCATGGCCTGACTACAAAGGACTCCCGATCCTAAGGACAAACAACGACATGGGCACTATAATGCAAACGGGGGTTCTAATTAGGGTACCCATGTTCGGAAGGCCCTACCGCCACATAATGACACTTCTATAATAGTGAGAAAGCTCTGTGTTAGTTAAGAAGCAGGGTCACACCTAGGGTTTATGAAAATGGTCAAAAGGTCAAATGCATAATGCATGTGAAAATTTCATCTAACCTATATGCCAGGTGTGAAATATACATGCCGTAGGTGGGAAATGGTCCAAAACAACTCTCGCCGAAGAAATCTAGTCAAAAAATGTTACTCCAAGACATTATATTAGTCCAAAACAACTTAAAATGGCGGAAACTATAGACAAGTGGGTTTTGAAAATTATAAATAGTAACAAAAAATTACAATTTACAATTCATTTTTACTATTCACCCATTTGGAGTTTTGTGGTTAGTTTTCACCTTGAAGTTCAACTGCTAATTCTGGGAGCTACGGGCGTCTGATCATCGAACTGTTAGGAGCAGGTTGGTAGTCTCATCCCTACCTTTCATTTCAATGCTTTTATTTCAATTTTAGGTGGTTGAATTTTTTTATGTGGCCAAGCCCTAAATGGTCACGGCGGTACCCGTGGGCTATAACTATGTGGGTCGCAGGTAGGGAAAGGTACTCGCAGTCAACGCATGCATTGACCATGGGTACCCACCTCTATGAGCAAAATTGCCCACGGCTATGGCTGTGAAGTTAGTTTTTAAATGCGAATGACTAAAATCTTTGCTTTTTCTTCCTCCAGGATGGTTCTAGAGTGGAGAGAGAGGGAACATTGTTGGGCCTGACCCAGATGGGGCATTTTTTAACAGGAAGAATTTTGAGAACTACGGAGCTAAGCGCAGTTAAGTTTGAACAATTTTGGGATAAGTTTTGGTATGTTGCGAAGCTGCATGCAGCACAGTGACAAAGGAGTTGCGAGATCGGTGCTGCAAGGAATACAGCTCCACGATGTGCCATGTCGATGGAGATCGAGCTAAGCAAAGCATGGATGGATGAAGGCAGCTATTTTGGTTAGGTCATAGAAGACCTATTTTTGGCAAAATTCGTCAATAACTACCAAGAAGTGGGTAGGTGCAGATTGGAGGTAGGTGACTGATCACAACAGACAGAAGACTATGACTGCTAGAGCCAGTCATCTAAAAGATGAGAAAGAAGAGCTCGGCATAAACAACCTGTTGGAACGCATATAACAAAAGATCCGCTGCCAGATATCAGTAGTCTAGTTTCGGGGAAAAACCATGACAGTTTTGAAAACCTAAGGGTTCTACCTTCAAATTGTAAAAGACATGACCTAGGGGTCTTGATCTATAAATAAGGCAATTTTGTAAAGGAAAAGGGTTAACTCTCAATTTTGTTGATATTATTGAATATTGTGAGATCTGTTAGAGAAAAGCATTGTAAAGGCTCTGCAGTCGAGTGCGCAGAGACCTAATTTAGAGAGAGAGAGAAAGAAGAACGTCTGCAGCTGAGTGCGCAGATGAAGAACTGTTGTACCCTTTTCAAGATAAATAAACAACAGTTCTTGTGGACGTAGCTTCCCATTTGGGGGGGTGAACCACAATAAACCACTCTGTGATGTGATTGCTGCGTATGATTGTCATTAGTTGTTATTTAATTTACTTACAGTGCATGCATAAGTTACTGTTATCTTATACGTGTTTATTGTTATCTATATTCACCATGGAAGGGATGGAATACGATGTTAACAGTTCAGGTATGGATGAATGTTAGAAAGCAAGCACCTATAAGTCTCTATTGAATGGATCGATGAGATAACCACACACTTAATTGTTAAAGATTGAATCACAGTATCAAAGTACACAACACTACGTATCTCGCTTATCTACATAATTCATGATGTTTATCAATCTAAGTAATGATGAATGCTTAGGGATTATCGAATAAGATTGAGTAGAAGTGATTAAGTATCTTAAAACCCACTGCGCGACATATGGATGCACTGAGAGTGTGAATATATTTATTTCTAAATATTCTCGACGCGAAGTAGAAGACTTCGCGCAGTTACGCAGTCCGTCACCGCGCTGAGCATTAATTAGCTTAATCACTTGCATCACAAGGTTGTGGAAACCTGCTTCTGCAACCACCCCCTCAACTTCATCTCAGGTGAGACCTTAGGCTGCTTGCAGTATGTTGCCGAAAGGGCCAGTGAATAGGGGTTTTTGTTGGTATCTGTTACCGCGAAGAACCTGGGTCTACATTGGAAAACCTCTAGAACAATGCTGTGACCAACAAATGGTTCATTGCCATGCTAAGACTAGTGATGCAATAGTGTATTTAGAAAAGTAATGTCCCACAGTTGGCATCCTGAAAAGAAAGAGATATGGGTTTGGTGCAATAAGATCGAAAGAGACTTCACAAAGAAAGAAAACAGACATCCACGTCTATCTGACGTACAATGGTTGAATAGATACATGTGGAGGGACATCCACAAAAGTTTTTGGGCGTCATTTCCAAATGAGCTACACAAGTGGATATGGCACCTAGCAGAAAGAAAAAATTGTCCCCAAAGCAGAGTACCTACAGAGTGGAGTCCGGAGCTTACTAAATAGATCAAAGCAATTGACAGCCCATTGTCGCAAGCAGTTGACTTCTGGGTTGACAGCATACTAGAAGGTTTTGTGACCGAGTTTGTTGTAGATATGTTGAAATCATACAGCCAAGCTGAAGCATATTGAAATTCCATGTGATCTCAATAATACAGACACTCAGTTATCAGCCACAATCCAGCGCATTATACCTCAGAATCAATCAGTCCAAAACCCACCCGCTGCAAGTATCGCATAGCCCATCCCACAGATCAGTAATACTAGTAACACCACAAGAGCAAGTGCTCATAGCACTACCACTCAGACTATTCTGCAGAATATTGTCCCTAGCACAATCCAACAACCTGTGTCTACTTTTGTCACAGGGAGTCAGACTTAGAATAGTACACAATCCTAAACGAGAATCATAGATAATGATATAAAACTGTCGATATTCAAAGGAATGGGTCAGGAAGACCCTGATCAACACTGGTTTCTATGTGAATCCATGTGGAGTGTTAAGCAAGTGACAGATGATGCTATAAAGAGAACACAACTCATAAATACTTTTAGAGACAGAGCGCTGCACTGGTTTATGAATTATTCTCAAGCACAACCAAGAACCTTTGCAGACATCAAGACCGCAATTGCAGCAGAGTTTAAGAAACCCAAATCAGAATCATAGTGCATAACAGAGTTGAAAGAAATCAAGCAAAAACCTATTGAATCAGTCTGGGAATTCGACCAAAAATTCAAAACATTGTTGGATCAAGTGAGCTTTGTTATAGCTCAGCAACAACATCATGAATGGTTCATTGCTGCGATGTTGCGCCATATCAGACAACCACTGATGCAACAGAAGGTTGTATCTCAATATGAGGCCTTGGAGATCACAATGAAGTTCGAAGCCTCACCAATTGGAGAAAGCAGTTCTGGAATGATACAGATCCAGAACCAATTGGCTACCTTGACATTAGAATTACAAGGTATGAAAAATGCAAAAGAATAGAGACATGAATAAAGACATGAAGTTTGGTGCACAGGATGCAAAGGGGAGGGCCACACTAGAGAACATTGCCCCTTATTTCAATATTATCTTAACAATGGCACACCAAACCCAATAAATATGAATAAGAAACAGGCACCATAGTGTGAAATTTGTAGAACCAGAGGACACCGGCCTGAGGATTGTTACCTCATACAGAAATATGTCAAAACATCTAAAAACCTATACTGTAATTTCTGTAAATCAGTTGGACATGATGAGTGCAACTGTCACGCTTATGAATTAATGACTGAAAGAAAGCGAGATATGGAAGCAATGCGAGGTGCTGGAATGTACCGCGTCCAAGAGGAAAATCAACCAAGGCAGGAAAAAACCCATTATGATCAAGGAGGATATAGAGGCCGCAGTGGTGGATATCGCGGGAGAAGAAGAAATAGTGGTCAAAATCAAGGAAGAGGACGAAGCTAGGTCATATGCTATAACTGTGTTGAGCCAGGTCATGTATCAAGAGAATGTACTAATCCATGCACCACATGCAATTACTGTAAATCATTTGATCATGTGATTGAAGATTGCCTCGTGCTTTATGTAGGAATGTAGAAGAGGAGAAGAACAAAAACAACAAACCCTAACATCCAGTTGATCGCATCAGAGAACAAACCTACAGGTCAGAGCGTCAATGTAGTAACGTGGAGTGGCGCTCATACATGAAAAGACAATAGCACAGAAGCCTCGACTTCTGGGACAACTAATCCTAAGAAGAACCTTGGAGAAATAATAGGAATTAGAAAATATCTTCGGAAAGCACCTCCATTGAACTTACAGAAAAATAAGGAAATATTTAAAGAAATGCGGGACATGTTTAAACAACCACCACCCACTTCACCAAGGATCCCATTGTGAAGTGAAGTATCTTTAATAGAAGATATGGCACTGGCATTTGATCAGACGTGCACTGCACCAGCTACATCTATTTTTGTTGCGCAGTTTCTACAAAGTTGCATCAAGTTATTAAAAAGTAAAAGACACTCTACTGGAATTGGAAAAACTAATAAATCAGTATGAATCATTTAGTAACAAGGGAATAGTACATGGTGCAGTACATAACATTAGAATTCCCAAAAGAACCGGCAGGGAAATGCGGTTCACTGCATAGATAGGAGATTATGAGATGGGAGAGATCATTCTTAATCTCGGATACGAAGTAAATTTCTTGACCAAGCAGACATGGAAAGCAATGGGAAAACCAAATCTACAGTGGTCACCTATATAGTTAAGAATGGCTAATCAAGGCATAGTTATACCATTGGGAAGGTTAACCAATACCATTGTCGACATTGATGGAGTGCGAAGTTATGCAGACTTCAAAGTAATTGAAATTGTAGATGATAGCAATCCTTATCTAGCACTGCTGGGCATCGATTGGGCAATGACGAACTCCATCGTCATCAATTTGAAAACAATGAAAATGATATTTGAAGGCAATGGCATAAGGGTTGTCGCACCATTGGATCCTTCAAAGGGGGAGCGATATGTTGAACCTATTCAAGAAGAGTACAAAGCTCAAGACCTTGACCGTATCTATAAAATGACAACAAATACTACGGATTATACTCATCCTACCGCAGATGGAATGCTCAACTAGCGTTGTGATAGTTCTAACATCTCAGACTCTAATGCAAGATTAAAAAAATGGCAACACAGAATGCATGAAGTATCTGCCAGGAGATGCCCAACAATTACAAAGTCACCTCGCTAGATTGGAAAACCGGTAAGTCCAATCCCCACTTATGATTGTACAACTAAGGTCTATTCATTTATCAAAGAATACACTGTAGCAGTTGCAGATGAACATCGCGTCTCAACATTAGACATGGCACTATGCAAAACACCTGCTAAATGGTGGATCACACATAAAAAGACATTGACAACCTGGGAAAAGTGCAGAATCAAACTACAGATTAGATTCACTAATAAGGTAACACTACCATTTGAGAAATATAATGGCCAGACAGATACAAAGGATCATATTAGACCATGTGCAAAAGCGTGGGAATAAATACCACAGATAGAATGGGTACATCTCTTTGTGCATACGTTGGAGGAACCTATTCCAAAGAAATGGTACCTAGACGAGGAACTACACAGAGGAACAATGGATTGCTCTATCCTTATTGCTAGTTTCCAAAAGGACTTTAGCTTTGAAGATGACCATCCGACTATCCAAGACGCGATGCAGCTTATCAAGGAAAAGATATTTACACGAGATTCCATGGAGGAAAAAAACATCAAAAGAATTTTTTGAAGCAAACAATGTACTTGCGAGTCTACAACCAGATTGGACAGAACAAGTAGAGCAAGTCATGGGTTGCTATAACTTAGCTGAAAAAGATGAAAATCAGGAAGACACCGATGAGGAGGACCCGCGCAATATAAAGATCCCTGAATCTGAAGGAATGTGCAAAGTAGAAGGACCTCCATTAGAGATTTCTAACATGGGTGGACCGGTTAAAACAAAGAAAGTGAACATCGGTACTAGTGAAGAGTTGAAGTTCGCAGCAATAGGAGACTACTGGGATGATGATACAGTTGCGGATATCGCAGCTATATTATAGGAATATCAGGAAATATTCCCAACGAAGTTCATAGAAATGAAAGGTATTCTAGGATACTTAGGAGTGATGAGAATTCCTCTTAAACTTGGAGTGAAACCTATTAAGCAAAGACCATATAGACTAAATTCGTGCTACAAAAAACGAGTTAAGGAAGAACTCGACAAGATGCTCGATGCAGGAATCATTGAGCCAGTTGAAGAATCTGAATGGATAATCCCAATGGTCATCCAAGACAAGAAAACAAAGGGTGAGATCAAGATCTGTGTTGATCTCAAAAAGTTGAATGATGCCTCTATGCATGATCCATTTCCTACACCTTTTATCGATGAAGTACTTGATAACGTTGGAGGGAATGAAGCATACTCTTTCACTGATGGATTTTCTGGATACCATCAAATAAAAATTGATCCAACCAATAGGCACAAAACCACCTTTGCAACAGAATGGGGGTCGTTCTAGTATACAGTAATTCCTTTTGGCTTGAATAATGCACCAGCCATATTTTCAAGAGTGGTAATCACAGCATTTAAAGAATTCATCCACAAGTTTTTAGAAGTTTACTTTGATGATTCGACCATTTTTGGGTTATTGAAGAACCATGCCGTGAACCTTACAATGATGTTGGAAAAATGTAGACAGCATCAGATTTCATTGAATTTAAGGAAATGTATTTTTTGTGTTCCTTATGGGATTCTACTGGGACATATTGTCTGTAAGAAAGGATTGATGGTTGATCCCGCGAAGATCGCAGTTATTGTAAACTTGCCTACACCAAATTGAGTTAAACAATTGTGCACTACACTAGGCCATACCGGATACTACAGGAAGTTCATAAAGGGGTATGCACAGATAACCGTAGCAATGGAGAAAATTTTAAAAAGGATGCATTTTTCAATTGGAATGAGGACTATGAGAAAGGATTCGGCACATTGAAAGAAAAAATGGTCACTACGCCAATCCTAGTTTTTCCAGACTAGGAAAATCCATTTCACATAGATGTTGATGCTTTATGTATAGCATTGGGTATTGTTCTTGTGCAGCCAGGATAAGGAGGAATTGATCATCCCATTGCATTTTTTAGAAGAAAGTTGTCATCTGCTGAGAAGAACTATACCACTACTGAAAGGGAAGGACTTGCAATGGTATATGCACTACATAAGTTCAGACACTATTTGCTTGTTGCGCACTTCTCAATGTTTACTGACCATTCTGCATTAAAATACCTGGTCAATAAGCCAGTGTTAGGGGGGTGAATATGCATATGGCTATTACTCTTCCAAGAGTATGATTTTGAGATAGTAGTTAAACTAGGCAGATAAAATTTAGGACCTGATCATCTATCAAGGATTGTGTCAGGAGAGGAACCTATGAATCTAGAAGACAATCTGCTTGAAGCGCAATTGTTTGCTATATAGATTGTCGATGATTATTAATAGGGTATCATTGCTTTTCTAACTACCAGGTTCGCTCCTATAGAATTCACTACAAAGCAAAAGAAACAGTTTGTAGTCTGAGCCGCAGACTTCACCATTATCGCAGGACAACTCTACAAGTTAGGACCTGATGAGGTGCTGCGAAGATGTGTGTTAGAACATGAGAAGCAATTTATATTAGCTGATGCACATTCAGGACTCGCAGGAGGTCATTATGTAGGAAGGGCTACTGCACAGAAGATATTGCGCGCAGGGCTATGGTGGCCCACAGTTCATAAAGACTCTAAAGAATATTGCCAGAACTGCGATGTTTGCTAGAGGATAGGCAAACCATCAAGAAGAGATGAAATTCCGTTGAACCCTCAGCTGACCTTGCAGGTATTTGAGAAATGGGAAATTGATTTAGTGGGACCTATTAACCCACCGGGAAAAAGAACTGGTGCGAGGTACATTATTACAGCAACTAATTACCTCACCAGATGGGCATAAGCAAAACCAGTTAAAGACTGTAGCGCAGCTACAACCATGCAATTTAATTTTGGGAACATCCTTACACGATTTGGATGCCCAAACATTTTGATGAGTAATCAAGGCACCTATTTTCTAAACAGAACTATTGAAGCTTTAACTGAAGAGTTCTACATCCATCATTAGCATAGTACGCCTTATCACCCACAAGTGAATGGAACTGTTGAAGCATTTAATAAAGTACTTGAGAATACACTAACCAAGTGTTGGCAAGCAACACCCTCCAGAGCAATTGAGCACTAACATCAAATTGGCCATTATATAAGTTTTGATGACAAGGAACCATACTGCATGTCACAACCTTGATCGACACTCATCCATTTATATTTTAGGAGTGCCTTCAGAATCTTTGATTCTGAAGGTACTCCCAATAAAAATATTCTGAAGGTACTCCCAATAAAGTTGATAAGTTGATTGGTATAGGGGAATTAACATCAACCTCCATTTGAATTAAATTGCTTGACTTAGTTTTGTCTTTCTGGTTGATCATTTGTGAATTTCACAATCCTGAAATTAGCAGCTCCTAATTTTTACAATATCGGTCATCTTTACAAATCCATAGTCAAGCAAATCCATTACATTGATTATCTCAAACGGTTTACTTAATAGAACAATACATCATATATCAAGTTGTCTCTCTAATCTAGGTGTTTGGTCTAATGAGTTGCTTATCATCAAATTAATCTCCTTGTGACAATCATGAATATTAAAGCTGGTCTCATATCAATATTACAAGCTCATAATATTTACATACTTATCCTCATTTGTAGACTTTTGTATATTTAATGGGATAAGACCTATGAGATGATAAAATTCTTTCTATGATGCCTAAAGGTAAGGTCAATGATTCGATCATAAGTGATTAACATGATCCCCAAAAAATAGTTTTGGTTTTTGCCACATTCATAAATTATTTTTGAATTCATCACAATGATTTCCTTGATTTTGATTGAATCGATATTATCATGCATTATAAAATCAAGGTGTTCTTGATATGAAGTGGTGGAGGATTATGTGGTGGTAACCACTAACTTATATCTTAAGGGTTTGAAACTTTGGCTATATCTAATGTATCAAGTTTATATGAGAACGTGTCGGCTAATATTGAAAATATTATACGATCAAAGGTTTGTTTTATGCATAACCATATTGTTTTTCCATCTGTTGCTTCGCATGGGGCAAATGTCATGTCCAAATATCATACTTATGTCATTCCTCTAAGCGGCATTATTGCACCTTGAGATTTCTATGAATTCCGATAACCGTTACCAATTCAAAGGGAATCATAATCCTTCCTTCCATGACTGCGCATGAGTGTTTATAGTACCATGGTGAAATGAAGTTGGTTGGGGTTTTGATTAACCTGCACGGGCCGAGGATGGACTCATTTCATTTTTCAGTTAAGGTTCTGAAGGTCTTTGAGGTTTGTGTGATCGTTATTATGGCCCTTGTATCTAGATTTGAGCTCATTGGCGATGAATACTTAGACGCCGCTCCCGAATGCCGTGAAATGGTGATAAGGGTAGGATGGTTGGGGTTCCTGCAGAGGTTCTCTGGTTTTAATGTAATGGTCTCCACGACATTCACGACTTCGTTTGACGATATGAAAGCACAGGCTAGAGATATTGTGTTGGCATTATCAGAGGAATTTGTTTCTCGAGTTATAGGTTTGCCCATGGAGGGAGAATGCTGGTATAAGGGTAAGCATTTGAGGAGTGATGACTGGAAGGAGTTTCTGACTCAAGCTAACCGACGAGTTGAATATAAGTCCAGTTTCCTGTCTCGGCTGCTGAAGAAGAAGTGGCATTCTATGCTTGGGCTTATTATCAGGTATGTAACCTGTGAGGGATGATTGTCTCAGACCTAGTTTTATCATGTTCGCCTCTTAATGGTTTTTAAAGGGCATCCTATGAATATGCCATATTATTTCCTTAATAGCTTGTAGAAGATGGCTAGCACATATCAAGGTAATGTGGGAAAGAAAGAACGCAGCTTGTTTCATCACGGGCTCATCAAGATACTTGTCTCTTACTGATTGGGAGAGTTGGGTGATTCATGGGAATTATTTCTTACCCGTAAAAATTTTGGGGAAAATGACGAGTGGCCCTGACGGAGGTCCAGAACTAGGCGTAAATGGGTTGGGGTGGTGTTAGATGAGTCAAAGTTAGAAGAGTTGGGCTCTCAAAATGATCCAGAAAATGAAATACTCGAACCTGGCCAAATCCCAAGTGTCGGTCACCCTAAAGACGAGGCTGAGATAAACCCTGAGGTACCCTCTGATTTCCCTTGGCCCCAAATGAGTGAACCTGTTACTATTCCATCTTGTCCAAGTGACACCCAACTACACTCATAGACCAATCTCTGTCATAAACTGGCATATCAAGAAGTTAGTAAAGTGTTGAGTGATCAGGCAATTCGCCAAACCACTCGTAGCATGGCTGCTGCACTCTTCGCGAAAAGGGATCTGGTTGTGGAGGATGCCCCTGTAGTTGAACTGAGTGATTCTACCGAGTCATGGCCACACCAAGCTCCCATTGGGCTCACGATCCTCGACATCAAGTATGTATTAGCCTCTAAGCATGAAGGTATGAGTGTTCAACAATCAAACCCAATGCCCAACATAGAGCAAGAAGTTAATCAGGAGCTGCGTACAGGGCCCGGGGATGCTAAAGGGTCGAACATGGAACAGGTGCACCAACCCATTCGAGTACCCTCTGCTCAGGTTATATCATCTTTGGAAATGGATCTGAAAGAAGCTCAAGTTGTTAATACATTCACCATGGAAGAGATTGCGAGCTTAAAAACTGACTTGTCCACCTAGGTTGATAAATGGAATTCCTTGAAGGAAAATAAAACCAAGTATAAGACCTATGGCAAAATCCTTCTGATGAAAAATAAACAGTTAGTCAAACAAAACATAATTGCAAAGATGAGGGCTGTGAGGTTTAAAGCCAAATTGAATGAAGCTAGGAGGGTGGTCCTGGTTCGAGTCTCTATTGAGTCACCCCAAAATCATGATGCTCTTAAAGATAAGGTTCATTTTGATCTTATGGTTTTGTTTGAATGAACAGGTGTTATAAAATCGGTTAATACAAGCTAGCAAATACATTCATTTTGTTATTTTAATACAGAGTTATTTTATGAGGATGCCTGCAGAATTAAAATTTTGCAGACATCCTAATCATTATACATTTGTATTAATCATTTGTGTGTATTTGTTTATGATTTTCTAACTGATTTGTTTGATAAAATCTAGGTGTCGTGGAATTTTGGAATTGGACGTCGATCCTGTTGCTTTGTTTTTGGAGTTCGTTTTGGTGACACTTAGATGTTGAAGATGTTATGCACATGCAACTGATTTCTTTTACAATTGCTGGCATTATATCCCATTTTTTGCACAGGCAGTTGATGGTGATTAATGCAAAATTACCTCATGTCCAGGAATAACGATGCTGGAGTTTATCCAGTAAGTTATGAGTTATCTTCTGCGTTATTCCAATCCAAGTGTCATCAGGTGGCATACATTAGAGTTACATATGAAGCAGCGTCAAGTGATATTTTTATTATTGTATATTTGTATAGGGATCTACATGGTTCCAGAAAAATAGAACAGTTAGGAAGTTAGAAGTTTGTTTCCTTTACTATATGAACAATCCCAAAACTTGGTACAAGGGTTCAATTTCTAAGACATCGGAGAGCCTTTATTATATAGAAGTATCTTTTATTCTGTTTACACAGACTGTCTCATGAACTTCTTCTGACGATTGTCTAATGTGCCAGGATACTGAAGCCTTAGCTAAGTTTTGGATATAAATACTGTGTGATTTATCTCTCCCTTGTTACTTTGGTTTTTTCATATATAAATATATTTATATTATATGTGGAATGTTTTGGTGAGAAATTCGAATGTTAATGTGCACCTGAATCATAACTTGATTTTCCTTCTTATTGATGTTGAAGAACTTTTTCATGATGTCAATAGTTGTTAATCAAAATTTCTAATTATCTAATTTGCAGATCGATCTTGTTCCAATTGCAAGTTAGTTTTAATTATATTTTCCATGTTTCAGAATGACATATCCTGTTAGTGAATTTTAGCTTTAGTTTGAAATTCTTATATATAAATTATTTTACAATAGTTATGCTTTATCTGTTGTGAAGTAATTTAAATTCATTTTTTATAGTTTGGTATGTTTCTTACTAAGCTTTAATTAGTGAATATTTTCATTGTTTCAGACTTTTAGTCGAATAAGTCAATCTATGCTCTTGGCCGAGATAGGAAGCTAACTTTTAGACAGATTACTATATTTAGCTTATCATAGAGTAATATTAGAAACTACTAACTTTTGTTATTTAGTTTTTTTAGATAGTCTTTAGGATTAGATCATAGGTAGTTTAGGATCTTCTTATAGTTGTTAACAGATAGTTTCTTTTGAAGATTTATCCACCTTGAGAGACTCTATATCTTTTGAGAGCACAAAACACAGGCAGCAGGGCCTTAAATCATGTGAGAAACAGTTATTCCAAACACATACAAGACAGTACTAAGTTGAGTGTGTGGACTGTTTTTCTCTTAGTTGGCCTAAGACAGTTCTTATGGCCAACACCAAGATATGCAATGTAAACCGCGGTGACTAGGACCTGTGCATTCCATCTATATTATGGGCATACAAAATGACATGCAAGGAATTAACTGGACATACACCTTTCAGATTGGCTTATGGACACGAAGCAATAATGCCAATGGAGTGCATTATACCCAGCTTGAGAATAGTTGCATTTACAGGGATGGTAGATCACGTAGAACTAGAAGAAAGGCTGTTACACTTGGTTGGGTTGGAAGAATAATGTTTCATCGTGGAATTCCACCAGCAAGTGCAGAAAGAATGAGAAAAGGCATGGCATGATCTCCACATCAAGAATAATTCTTTTCAGGTAGGTGATCTAGTCCTACTGTATGATAGTAAATTCATGAAGTTTCCTGGAAAATTTAAAATGCATTGGCTTGGACCATATACTATAATAGATGTTACTAATGGTGGTGCAGTCCAGTTAGCTACTTCAGCCGGTGACACACTACCCAATTTGCTAAATGGAAAAAGACTAAAGCTTTATCGTGATAGTCCTGCTCCGCAACATCCAGTATGACCATAAAGAGGGAAAAGTTTCTAGGTGCCAAATATAGTTGGAATTAGGCACCAGAAACTATGGAAAAGTCTGTACATAAACTTGTAGAGATAGATCTATACAGTGCACCACGTTGAAAAAAAAAAAGAAACAATGTGTTGTTGCGACATTAAAAAATAAGCAACTGGAAAGAAAAGAAAATATATACCACGAAATCACTACGTAGAACCCAAGATTTCCTACCGCACAGTTCGACGCAAGGCTCCATAAAATAGCCGTTACAGTGTCAGTTGGGAATATAGCCATTATACAGTAGTTTCCTACCGACCGCTCGAGCATTTAAAGCACAGATAGCCATTCTAAGCTCAATTTCGAAAGACAAGACACAAGAAGCATCCAGATTTCTCCAATGGATACCACCATTAATTGCATATCTAGCCATTCAAGGGCGCAGAGGAGGGTCCACCATGCCTATAAATAACACTGCATATTGTCTCGTGGGCGTATCAAACACTTCAATTTTTTTGCAAAAACGTCTGTCTGAGCTAGTTTTCGTAAGCCATCTACAACTGTTGAAAATGTTTGCATGTCTAAGATATTTTCATTTGAAGAAGAGTTCATGGATGAAGAGACCGTGAGGTTGTTCCAACACAGAGGAATTGACGAATTAATGAGAACCCCAAACAAGAAAATCGTTTTAGAATCATAGCAAAATCCAAGAAGATCACCAAGACATGGCCCCTCAATGCAACACAAAGGGAAAAATCTAGTAGCACCGAGATGAAAACTACTGAAGACAAGTTCGGTAGGGCCAAATAAGCCCCTTGCCGATAAAGATATACCTTTAACTATGACTCCAGACTACATCTCGCCGTGTACAGTGGATGCGCCAGCCATTAGACCGTTGAAGAGTCCAAAGTATGAAATACCACTCTCACCAATATCGAAGTATGTTGAGGTGGACAAAAATCTATTAGGAAAGATTCCAGAATACAAATGGGAGGACTATGATATGCTAGCAATGCAGAAGGAGAAGCCAACTGAACCAAAGTTCCCACAGTTCCAGCCTGACAAATACATGTGCTGGAAGAAGAATGCAAAGGGCGATCTCAACTTGGTTGCCGAGAGCTAGTTGTCCGTAGTAGCCAAGTCGGTGCTATTCAACCTGCTAAGACTCCCACATTTCGACAGATCACTAGAGCTCAACGTAGTGGTGCGAACTCTTATGGCTCTCATCCACCAGGGATATTTATGGCTAGACCAGAATATCGACCTGATAATTGACTTAATCCATCGTATAAGTAGATTAAGCAAAAGGGGAGAAGACCCACGGAAGTTCTTCCAAGGAAAGACAAAGGATAAGGAGGTAGCAACATTGATGAAGAAAACATAATCTGTTATCAAAGGGAAGTGAGGCTTCCAAACCGATGACATAAAGGATGAGGAAATAAGGTTTTTCATGCAGCTTCTAGCGGGAAAAATATTAAGAAAGTGGAGGCCGTTAGAAGTAAACGCAGGCGCAATACTACTTGGTGCTACAGCTGTCGAAGGACAAGAGTTCAAATGGTGCCAATATCTATTAAATGAGTTCCTTGAAGAACTGAATGATACGGAAATCAATGGTGGAAACTTCCACTTAACCTGGCTCATCGTATTTATTGGCTTCCTAGGGTGGAGGGAACCGAAGCACTATGTCGGAGTGGTCACAAACACTTCGGACTGTAGAGGTGCTCGATTTCAAAATCTATGGGAGAACTTGAATCCAGAAAGACAACACGACACAGCGCTGGTATTTTACACATATTATGACCAGCTACACGGGGCCATCATCCCTACACCTCGCATACCAAAGCAAGTAACAATCAAATATATCCACATTATAAATTTTTATGTTGCGATGAAATGCATCTCCATTTCAGCCAAAACACAAAAAAAAATGTTGATTGGTACCCAGGAGATTACCATATGTATGAGGAAGATATTGAGAATATCATGAAGGAATGGCCAGCTGAATTCCGAGTTGAGGTAGTGGATATCCAAAGTGATTCTAGTGAGGATAACCCTATCCCATGTCCCATAGTAGAAGATAAAGAGTCAATCAAAAGGAAGGATGTTGGAAGTCCTTTGGGGAAAAAGGAAAAAGGAAGAAACAAAAAGCAAAAAAAGACCAATTAGACACAGTGCTTTGCGAAGATGATTATTTAATGATTGCTGCGAGGGTAAGTGAAAAAATGGAGGAACTATCGACAGACAAAGAGAAGAAGGAAAAGGCAATTCAAGATAGCTTAAAGCAGAACCTGACTACACTACAAGGGATATCCCAAAAATATGATGAAGTTAGCAGAAGATTACCCTTGCACCATGAGTCAATAGCTGAAAAAGGGTCTGCGGGGACTTCACAGCAGCAAATAGCGGTTCCCGTGAGGTCCCGTATTGTCCATTTGCAGCCACTATCTATCAGGTTGCCCTTACAATATCAAGCAATGCTAGATACAAAGAATGTAGTATGCGTGGAGCTTGATCTTGCAAGCATACCATTTCCAGGACTACATTACTTACAGATGCAAGTCATTGAAGAAATGAATGACAGAACCATAGAAGTGCTGAAAGGACAGGTAGAGTTGCGAAGGAAACTCAAGGAAGATAGCTCATGGAGTACTATGCAATTACAAGATGAAAGAGATCATCGAATGAGATTGGATAACACGATCACTGCCGTTCCAGATAATATAGATGAATTTAAAGTACAAATAGAACCGGCAGATACTATTGTCAAGATTGGATATTTGGTCAATACCCTAAAGACTGAGAAGGAAGACATGGAGATTCTCCATGAATATGAAATTGTTTCCCTAAAAGCCCAGATCAATCCACAGACTCCACCAGATGAACAACAGTTGAGATAGGGAATAGTGAAGACCGCGACACAAAATATTGCTATCGAAGTGACTAAGTGCCAAAGTCTACTGGAATCAGCAGTGAAGGCATTTAATGCCCTTGAATAAGACCAACAATTGCTTGAATTAAATAAGGAAGTGAAAGAAAAACAACAAGCACTAGAAAATATGGGTGAGGAGGCTAAGGCATTACCATCAAGGGAGAAACTCCAAAAATATAGAGAAATCAACACCCTAAAGAAGGAAGTTAAATCTTTGCGAGAGAAGGAGACAGAAATGGGTGATAAGTCGTAGCCATTATTAGAGGACGCCAACACGATCTCACAGGAGATCGAATGAAATTTAAAGGATCTAAACCAAAATCAAGAGCATGTGGAAGGCCAGATCGGCCAGGAGATAACACTTGAGATGGGGGAAATAGTTGGGAAAATTGAACAAGATACGAAGGCCATGGTAGAAAAGCTGACTCACACATTCAAGGAGTTCGCTGCAAAGATCAGTCCACAATCAGCGGAACACCTTCAAGGAGTTCCAGGTGGCTCGGGGGTGAGCCACATGTAAGTGTTAGAAGCCTGTTGGGCCTGGCCCAGATGGGGCATTTTTTAAAAGGAAGAATTTTGAGAGCTGTGGAGCTAAGTGCAGTTAAGTTTGAACAATTTTGGGATAAGTTATGGTATGCTGCGAAGCTACGTGCATCACAGTGACAAAGGAGCTACGATATCGGTGCTACGAGGGATACAACACCATGATGTGCCACGCCGATGGATATCCAGCTAAGTAGAGCATGGATGGATGAAGGTAGTTATTTTGGTTAGGTCACAGAAGACCTATTTTTGGCAAAAGTCATCGATAACTACCAAGCAGTGGGTAGGTGTAGATCGGAGGTAGATGACTGGTCATAACAAACAGAAGACTATGACTGTTGGAGGCAGTCATATAAAAGACGAGAAAGAAGAGCTCGGTGGAAACAACATGTTGGCGTGCATATAACAAAAGATCCACTGCCAGATATCAGTAGTCCAATTTTGGGTAAAAACCACGACAGTTTTGTAAACCTAAGGGTTCTGCCTTCAAATTGTAAAAGACATGACCTACGGATCTTGATATATAAATAAGGCAATTTTGTAAAGGAAAAGGGTTAACTCTTAATTTTGTTGATATTATTGAATATTGTGACATCTGTTAGAGAAAAGCATTCTAAAGGCTTTGTAGCTGAGCGCGCAGAGACCTAATTTAGAGAGAGAGAGAGAAAGAAGAATGTTTGCAGTTGAGTGCATAGACGAAGAACTATTGTACCCTTTCCAAGATAAATAAACAATAGTTCTTGTGGACATAGCTTCCCATCCGGGGGGGGTGAACCACATTAATCCACTGTGTGATGTGATTGTTGCATATGATTGTCATTAGTTGTTATTTAATTTACTTACAGTGCATGCATAAGTTACTGTTATCTTACGCGTGTTTATTGTTATCTATATTCACCACAGAAGGGATGGAATAAGATGTTAACAGCTCAGGTATGGACGAATTTTAGTAGCCAAGCACCTATAAGTCTCGAATGAATGGATCGATGAGATAACCACAAACTTAATTGTTAAGGATTGAATCGCAGTATCAAAGTACACAACACTAAATATCTCACTTATCTGCATAAGTCATGCTGTTTATCAATCTAAGTAATGATGAATGCTTAGGGATTATCGAAGAAGATTGAGTAGAAGTGATTAAGTATCTTAAAACCCACTGCGCGGCTTGTGGACGCACTGAGGGTGCGAATATCTTTGTTACTAAAGATTCTCGACGTGAAGTAGAAGACTTTGCGTAGTCACTAAATGCAGTTGCGTAGTCCATCACCGCACTATGCATTAATTAGCTAAATCACTCACATCACAAGGTTGTGGAAACCTACTTCTACAACCACCCCCTCAACTTCACCTCGGGTGAGACCTTAGGCTACTTGCAGTCTGTTGCCGAAAGGGCCGATGAATAGGGTTTTTTGTTGGTATCTGGTACCGTGAAGAACCTGGGTCTACATTGGAAAACCTCTAGAATAGTGCTGCGACCAACAAATATGACCTTGCGGATGAGGCCGTCCGCAATGATGTGCCTACATAGTAAGGGTTACAAGCATTTGGGCTATACAAATTTTGGAACATAGGGTATTTGAGGGCCCAAAACCTATTTATCTGTCGTTTGATAGATTACTGGGACATAGATGCACAGAACTTCAACCTATATGGGAAAATACTCACTTTGGAAGTGGAAGATATCTACTTCATTACTGGTTTGTCCCGCCGAGGTGAAGTGGCAAGCCTTTGATCTCATTCTGTGGGTGGTGGGATCACCATTCCCGACTATATAGAGCAGTATTGTGTTCCAAATACTCAAGCAGTGGGAAGTCAAGTGCCCATTAGAGCCATAGTCAATCTAAGAATAATGGTTATAGTGGCTACCTTAGTGCATATTTCTGGTTCAAAAGCTCTTCACCAGGTATCCAGGCCAGTGATGTTCTATGTGTGACAGTGTATGCAGCCCATGATATTTGACTAGTGCACAATGCTACTGGGGTCCATGAAGACCCAGTTGACGGACTGAAAGCAAGGGGAGGAAAAAAAATTTCGATACGGCAATATCTTATGCAACTTCTTCTTTGTGTGAGTGTCAGGGCTCAGTCCGAGGGTTGAAGTCCCTCAGGATAGCCTCCGCGACCCAGCCCTGACCTGATTGGCAGAGGTCTTGACGTGACAGGGTTGTGGCCGTCAGGAATCACCATACACAGAGGAGTTCTTTCACTGGTGGGACCAACAGGTCATAGCTATAGATGACTACCCCTATGTAGGGATAGACTTCCGCCAAGATTGTGACATGTCTCTTCCACCAGATGCAGCATTTGAGGACATGGTTGAGTACTCTTTTTAGTTTTTTGTGTATTAAATTTTTATGGATTTTTTATTATAGATGTGAATGCAAAAATATTTGTGGGGACAATATCACATTATAATGTTTTACTGTTTGCGCGCAGACAAGGGTCCAATAAGACCCCAGGGCTTCCCGAGACATCGTTGATGAGGCAGGGGTGATGAGGTAGTGGGTGCTACAGCAGATCGTACACTACAGTCTCTGCAGACCAACCTATCACATATGGCCAACAAGGTATCAGGTATAGAGATAATGCAGCTACCAAAAAATATGTAGCGCCATGTGTTGGGGGGTACCGGGTAATTGGGTGTGACTACTACAACGTATAGAAAATGCAGTACAGTATTACTATTAGACACATCCTGCTAGGGTGAAGGTTAGGCCTCCTCGTAGGGATTAGACATCTTCGAGTCCCATTTTGTATCGATATGTATATTTTTTAGGGCTATGGGCTCCAATTTTGTATTATGACACTACCATTTTAGACATATTATTTATAAAAACTATCATTCTCCGGTTCTAGTAAATATGTGTATGTAAAAATGTATGAATGTATCTTTTATTTATGTGCTTTATTATGAATGTGACAAATGCCAATCTAGGACATAATTAGCATATGCATAAGATATATGATTAAAACTTCTCGAAACATGAATGTATGTAATTGAAACAAAATGTCGTTCCAAGAGTCTTACCCTTAATAATTTCCGTAGTAATGTAGGATCCCTCACCCGGTATTGAGCATTCAACTGAGACACAACTAGTTGTGAATCCAGGCATACTTCTAAAGACTGGATACCATGTGAAATAACATCCCGAAGTAGCTCAATCACGGCACTATACTCAGCCACATTGTTAGACGTAGGACCATGACAAGAACATCCTGAAGACACAACTAGGTGGTCAGGTGAATAAATAACCCAGGCAGCAGAAGCAAGCTACTGTGTATGACGGCTAGCACCATCCGCAGATCCTAAGAACGTAGAAAATTCCGCTGACATCTTGTTGATGCCTCGAAGATTGCAGCATCAAGTAGAAAGGGATTCTCCCCGGTAGACTATCCCAACTAGATTGTCCACCGTTTGGTATGGGGAATCTGTCCGGTTAGCGGTTCCGGTAACCGTTAGGTTTGGAGATTTGTTTCAATTACACCGGTTATGGCCCGATCCACCATTCTTTTTTATTTTATGGTTTAAAAATGATATGCAAGTGCCTAAACTAACTTAATCTAAATGCAGAAATCGAAACAAATCTGTATTTAAAACTGAAATAAACCTAAACTATGCCTACAAGGAGCAAAATTATAAATATGAGTAATGTGCTGGAAGAGTTATATAAAGATCAACATATAGCCATTAAATCATAGAGATAGATCTACAGCAAGAAAGCAAGAGATATTAGAAGATATCTTCCAATTTACATATAACACATTCCATTACTCATGTAGGAGAAAAATTCATTTGCACAAGAAACAGTAAGATCATTCAATATAGAGAAATAATTCAAGACAGCAAAGAAAGATCTCACAGTGGAATATAAAGGTCACAAGAATAATTCAACATGCATCCAACATCCATTTCCATGCAAAAGACGTCCTCTCCAGGCTCTTATTAGGTACATTTCATTTTCTTGAAACAAGTGCAAGATAGCTCGTACAAGTTAAGAAAAATTATTTCCCTGCAAAAATTCCACTCCACTATTCCCTAACCTTCTATTTATATATTTACAAAAAGCCTCTTGGGATGCCACCTGGCTCTTTACACATGTCCTCTACAGACTTTTCCCTTTTAATAAACAAATCGTGGCCCTTTTCTTAAAACAGAAAATTCCTCGAAAAGAAAAGGATAGCTATCCAGTGGTTCCACGCTTTAAACATAGGGAGACAAAAATAAAAAAAAGGAACAATGCTGTAGGATCAGCGTGTTCACCCTTGGGAAGGCGCTTCTGCTGGGGGAGAAGGACTTGGACTGGCTACTACTACTGGGAGGGAAGGACTTGGATTGGCTGCTAGTGCTGGGAGAGAAGGACTTGGACTAGCTGCTACTGCTGCTGCTGCTTTCTTTTCCTCCTCTGCTATGTAATTGAGCTAGATACCAGTGTCTCTGATAACCACATTTGCTGAGGAAGGGAGAAATATCTTCTAGGAAGTCACATCTTTACCAAGTTTTGCTCCAATACCCTAAATTTATGCAACTGCTGCTTGGTAGATTTCTTTAAGCAAATGACTGTATATTGATGACAACCCAATATAGTGATGGAGATCATCAATGACAAAGACATCAATATTCTTTACATATTATATTTGAATTCCTAGCTCTTCCTTCAAGTCTAATAAACATTGCTCTTTGCTTGGGAACTCATCGAGACTGAGGAAAACTCAACTTGCACTTATCATGCAGTTCATGGATTTTTTGATAAAGACTGTTACTTTTATCGATTGTTCCTTGGATCTTAGCCATTAGCTTAAGGCCACAGTTCCTGCAGAACTCCATAAGGGCTATATCTTCTTTCAAATCATCTCCAGACTTGAATGGGAGATGCTTGGGGAAATCAACCTTCCCTTCTCTCAATTCCATCTGGCTCGGGATGTTTGCTTTAACCCGAGTATATTTTCCCTTAAGCCTATTGGCCTCTGCATTGACTTCTTTCAATCTATTACACCCAAAAAGTGCTCACTACCTCATCTACCCCATTACATGACTGATTTTTCCATATTTCCTACCATATTTGCCTTCAAACCCTCAAATCCCATTAAAAAGCCTCCAAAAGGCCACAAAACCATCAAAAAAGCCTCAAAAAGGCTAAAAACCCCTTTTCCCTCCAAAAATATCCAAAATTCCTCCAAAATAGAAAAAACCCTCTAAAAAGGGAATAAAAAATATAAAATAATGAGGAAAAAGAGGAAAAAGGAGGAAGAAACCCTATACAGCTAACCTAAACCATATGGTTCTCAAAACCATGGGCCAGCACTCCACCACCAAAAACCTATAAATAGGTGATGGAGACCCCTCATTTCATATCCACAATCAAGTATACCCTTACTCTGCCAAAAATTCTCTTGAAACCCTAGCTCACCCTTGAGCTACTTTCACCATTGAGAGCCCCTTTTGGCCCATTTCCACCAGTGGAGAAAGAGAAGGAACAAAGTTGGAGTTTGGAGCAACCCTCTTGGATCATTGCAAGAACTTCACCAACCTCTACACTTGAGATAAAATTTCAATACAAAAGAAAACCATTTATTATTTCTTGTCTCTTATGTTTCATGCACATGTTTAGAATAATTTCCATTTCAATGTATTGTCTTTTAATCACTGTTTATTGAACTACTACTAAGGAGTCCCTTCTCCTTAGTAGGTGCTCATTTGCACAAGCTAGGGTGAAAACCCTAGCTACAGTTTTGGCGACTTCGCTAGTATTTTTCAGAATTTTTAGTTATACTTTTTTAAGTTTTAAATGTTTTAATTTTCTGCAATATCTTTCTGTTCGGCTGTCCCTTTCGTTCGCCATAAACCGTGCCTTTTACCCCCTGCAGTTGCGTTCTGACCGCGTCTTTCAGGACTTTACCTGCGATCTGACCGCGGCTCTAAGACTGTTTTCGGTGACCTGCCGGCCATTTTCAATCTGTTACCTGCAATTCGACCGCGGCTATTAAACACATATTTCATTAAATTTGGAATTATACAAGGGATCTAGAATTTAGAACTTCAACAAGATTGAGTTTTCGAAAAATGAAAAACCAAAAAATTACTTAATTCACTCATTTCAATCTTTATATTCACCATTTTTTTATAATATTATCAATATAAGCTATATAAAATCAAATTTATATAAAGTTGAAGCATATCTTCCGAATATTAATCTTAGATTCCTTACAATATATATAAAATCAATCTACATTATTACTACAATATTATCATTATCATTAATTTACCATTTTCAATCTATATATTCACCATTTTTTTTACAATATTATCATTATAAGCTATATAAAATCAAATTTATATTAATTTGAAGTATATCTTCCTATGCTTAAACTTAGATTCTTTACATTATTTTATTATTATAATTTGTAATTTGTATTAATATTTCTTTCCTATTAATTTATCTAATGGCATTATTTGTATGTTGAAAGTATTAACCATTTTATTTATAATTTGATAAAGCATATATTGTGCATGTGTTGAATTACCATATTAGTAAGAGATTGTCGCCATTTTAAAGTGACCTAGAAAGCTATTTAATGACATAACAGTCAATGTGTTTGTTACTATAACAAATTTATGTATTGGCATAATAACTTAGTAATTCTCAATCTTGATAATGGATGGCTAGAACATGGGGGGTTTTGCTCAACTTCAAGAGACAACGAGAACTGGAAATGTCTAGGAATTAGGTGAAACCTCTAATACCATGAAGACATATTAGCTCCTGTAGTCATTGTAATATTGTACTTGTGGATGATGACACTACCCCTAATAATCTTTAGAATATTGACTAGAAAAATAATCAATAACATATCTACGAGAAACAACATCGAAAATTAGGTCGTACTCTATTTTATTTTCTTCCCTTTATATGTATTGTCTATTGTATGCCTGAGGACATTTTTGTCAAGTATATAGCACAACAGATACTTAGGCACTTCACTTATTCCCTTCATTTTATGGGATTATTATGAGCCCACAAGTTTCTACATGTTTTGGACATTGTTAACTATCAATTATTACTTTGGATTATGTTGATTGGTTAAGCCTAGATTCCTTTTTATAATATAAATATAATCATCTAACATTTAAAGAAATATTCATTATTCAATACTACTATATATTATGATATGTGGTTGGCACTATTTTAGAGCCAACAAGAGAAAATATTGTATTGGATAAAGTCTAAGTATACCGATTAAGGTCAAAAAAAATTATTAATTAGAATATAAATTTTATGGTACAATTGGTTTTTTTTCAAATACATGAAGAAAGAGGGAAAACCCATTCTAGTTATTGCAAGTGTCCAGCGTTTATTTTTGAAATGTTTGAACATATTACATTGAAAAAACATTAACTAGCTACTCCCATAGTAAAGTTTTTATAGACAAAGTCTATAATATGTTGTATGTCCAGTATTTATTTTTGAAATGTCTGAACATATTACATTAAAAAACATTAATTAGCTATTCCCATAATAAAGTTTTTATGGACAGTCTATAATATGTTGCTTGTAAGTGCTTTACTGGACTACATTTGAAATCAATGAATTAGAATAGAAACATTGAAGTACATTTTTGTTTCTTACAAATACAAAAGTGAAAACCCACTAAACTTATTAAAAGTGCATTTAACAATCAATTTTTTTTATAAGTATCTGTGTGTCATTTAACAATCAAAATCAAATTATTATGAATTTTTATTATGAATAACACTGCTGAATTCTGCAGTCTTTGGCAAGGATTAAATATTGCGCGTGATCAAGGAATTAGCAATTTAACAGTCTTTGGGGACTCCAGGATTCTGATCAGAGCCCTCATAACCAAGAAGACCCCTCTGAATGTCAAACTGCGCCATATATTTCAAAGAATTCTTCAGGTGATCAAACATTTCCAAAAAATCAGATTTTACCATGTGCTTCGGGTGCTGAATAAGCAAGCAGACATGGAAGCAAACAAAGGGGTCGAGCTGGCTCAAGGCATATTAAGCATAGATGGCTCACATCAGCGATGTGACATCCCATAGCTGCAGGGGATCATGTATCTTCTCACAGCACGCTCTTTGGCTTCCCAAAACATGTTTTTCATGCGAATGCAGAGATTCCCTGCACCACAGCTCAGAGACAGGTCCTTGCGCCCTCGGGAGTCTCCCTGTATGCTCTTAAAGGAGCTCCTCCCCTGTCTCGAACTCATTCCTCTCTATCAGCGAGCTCTGCTAATAGGATTAAGGTATCAAGCATTTCGAGTTCCCTCTGTCAAGTCCGAGCTCAGATCAAGGTTCGCGGTGTGCTCCTGAACTAGATGGCGTCGAACAGCTCTTCGAGCTCCAGATTCACAGTGGAAGAACGGATTGGAGCCCTGGAAACTGCCCTGGGGCGTCTGAGGGCAAAGCACGATGACCAGAAAGCAAAGTTAGAGGCGCTCTCCAAGGCAGGAGAGCAAACCTGGGACCTGTTGAACAAAGAACTCATGCAACTCCGGGCAGACTTCTCCGAACAAATGGATGATATGAAAGATGAGACGCGAACTGGTTTCAAGGATGCTGTGAACACTCATGGCAACTTCGGCCATAGGATCGCAGCACTTGAAGCTGAAGTCACCACTCTGAAAGCTAAGCTGGAAAAATGAATATCGCTCCAGCAGTATAATACGCCTTTCTCCTCTGTTATAGCTAAATAAAATCTGGCATTTGGGAGTACTGGAGCCCTGCCAAGTTTTGGGCGATCTCTGTAAGCTCGCTGTACTTCTATTGAGGTGTACTGTATCTGGGAACTCTATGTAATTAGCATTCGGTTGCTCAATACCGGCACTAATACAATCTACCCCTATGTTACTGTCAAAAGAAAAAACAATCAAAATCAAATTATTATGAACTTTTATTGGTAATTTTTACTGGAAACATTTTACAGATGTCAAAAGAAAATATTTAATAAGTCAAGGCGTGTTTTTTAATGATCAAAATAAATAATTTTGTTATGAATTGGAATAGAAACAAACTAGTACAGTTTAATTTATTTTATTATAATATACATTCATGAAGTGTTTGAATGTATTATATTGAAAAGAATACGAATTAGCTAGCCCAACATTATCGTTTTAATAGATCGTATCTAGAAGATGATGCTTTTAAATGTATTATTGAACTTGATTATCCAAGTTTGATGGAGTGAGAAGTTATGTCGATCTAGACAAAGCATTGGAATTTGTAATTTCCATGTTAGATATTGTTTGGTGTTTGAACGTATTACATTGAAAACAATGCTAATTAACTCCAATATAGTTTTAATATGCCAAATTGACTCCAGTATAGTTTTAATAGGCCAAAACTAGAAGATATTGATTTTAAGTGCATTATTGGACTTGATTATCCAAGTTATGGGAGAAGTTATGTTAATATAAACAAATCATTGAAAGTTTAATATTTCATGGTGTCATGTAATTTGCATGATGTATCGTCACATGAATACATTGCAATTTAAACAAAATTTTCATATTTGTACCAAATAATATAAAACTCCCCAAATAAATTTGAAGAAAATATTCAATATACAAGAAAAATTGAAAAATGTTTCTTCATGTATTAATTGGTCCTCCAAAGAACATAATTACATCCATGAATCATCTCCACTTAATCTCATGTTATTCGTTCAAGTAGGTCAAGGACAGCATGTACACCATGTTTATTTATATTGGCCTTCTTGCAATGTTCTTTCTTAGCCATCCATGCCCAAACTATGGTATCAATTGGAATAGATCCAAGCTCTATGTCATCAGGATTTGGTACCCAATATTCCTCTAATACTTTTCCATTGTATTTCCCTGAACCGGGCTTCCACCAATCAACTTTAACATGAAGAGTATCACTTTCATCATCTTGAAATATATTTGAGGTGGCTTTTGCCATCCAAATCATCTCCCCTTCTTCCTCGTTTCCTGATCTAACTAGCAACATCTTTCCTTTCTCAACATCATTAATAGGGTTGAATGTTGTCTTTGGCTTATTGCACTTGGGTCCAACATACACGGGTTCACCTGTCATAGTATCAAAATCCCCATCCATAATATTTGAGATTGCATGAAGCGCATTACGACCAACATCTGGAGTTTGCCTTGTCTTGAGCTAGAAATCCTCAGAAGATGAATCATGATCATTGTAATCTTCATATAAATTATCAAGAACTCTTTCCCAATACTCTACCTTATTTTTCCATTATGGTGTAACAATTGGCAATTCCTCACCACCCATTGTGTCTTTCCACATTTTTATGTATGATGTTATTCCTTCTTTTAGTTCTTTTAAATAGATTTCATTCTCTTTGGGATGTAAGAAAGATGGCTTCCCTATGGGCAGTTTAGATCGACCTTCATCGTCTGTATTCCATAACTCAACTGGTTCTGACCACTCAACATCTCTTATGGATTCTTTATATCTTAATACCGGAACATCATTGAGTACAAGAAATTGGAAGTACTGAACATTAAGATGTCCAACTAGTGCATTTTTTCCTTCCTTGATGTATCCATTAAGGAAGCTTTTGAAGTCATACACCTTATCAATCAGTTTAGGTGGAAACACTCTTTTTTCTTCAATTTTGCGATATGTATCCATCATCTCAGGTAGAGAATATATATCTTTACTTTTCAAGCTGGAAGACGTTCTCCCATAGGTCCCGTCTATGTCTTCATGGGTGTGTCCCACGAGCAAGAACCCAACCTCAATAGTGATGAAGACACCAAGTGCAGTGAGAAGTGATAAAAACATGAAAAGATAACGGTTTTTATTATCACTTGCTACATTATCCAATTGTAACAATAAATGTGGAGGAAGAGGTTTAAAATCGATATCTTGATTTTCTAATCTTCCATGAGATAAAAATTCATCCTTGTACACTCTACATTTTGAGTAAATAGAGGTGTCAAGTAATGCATTTGAAAGTGGGCTTCTTGAACTTCCACTCTCATAAAGAAGATCACCATACATATCAAGATGTGGGTCTTCAAGGTCCCTAAAGCACTTAGCAAGTGATGTAATGGTAAATTGTGATCCCATATGTACAAATGGTAGGGAGAAATGACCAAAACCTCCTGTCTTATGCCCATGTGTTAGCATACCTGTCAATGACAAACCCAAGTTTATTCCTACAATAGATTTTGATTTGACGCGTAGCCTTGGAATTGAAGTCTTTGTTTTATCCATTTTATCATGGATAATACTCAAATACTCCTTTGGAAACCTCTCTGACATGATTCTGTGGGCATAGTAGCAATGTCTTCCGCACATAACGATCTTGTTATGTTTGTTCAATCTAGCGCGTGCCGTTTCTTCCAACTCTTTTGTAGTTGCTGACTTCATTTGTGCTTTCAACACAATACATTCACCACATTTACTGAAGTTGCTGTTCTTTGAGAATGCCACGTCTCGAAAATGAGTGTTCCAAATCTTGCTCATTGTTGGTTGTGATATTAATGGACAATTGAGCTTTTCCAAACCCACATTGATCTCTTTTAACAAAGAGCTTTGTGTGTAAGTCGAAGGCAACAATCTTAGAGGAGAAGAAGTTCCATCTGCTTCGACTTGACGTGTTTGGTTTGGCGAAAAATCTGAATTGTCCATTACAATTTTATGCAGTATTTCTATGGCCGCCACAGTTTGTGCACGTGCTTTACATCTATTGGTGTTACCATGAATGGATTCCATATGTCCTTGTTCAAAATTATGTTGGTAGCTATAGAAGGTGCTTTGAGGAATCTTATGTATCTTGTACCATGCTTTCTTACAAATAACATTACCATCAAATCTCATGTCCTTTACTTTTCTAGTAATAGGAGGTAGGCCATGGCCATGGCTCATTGACATGATAGTGTTTGAAACAAGTGAATTCAATACAAATTCCCTGATACCATTTTTCTCTTTGCATTCCATATCCCTTCTAGCATTTGCAATGGCATTCCTATCCACATGTTGAAGACAATCTTGTTTACAACATTCATCTGCAGCCAAAAGTCAGACTTCTTTCTCTTTATCTATCTTGGTTTGACGTTTTGCAACTTTTTCTCTTGTCATAGCTCGTTTAATCTTTTTATATGGCCTCGATGCATTAAGAACATTGACATCTTGATCTTTTTGATTATAAAGATCCCCATCCCATTGGTATAAAGGACTTGTATCCTCTATAACATCCCATATCAGCATTTCCATGGGTGGCTCTTTGTACTTTGTCTTGACCCTTAACATCTCACCTATGTTGTCCACCAATTTATGTATTGGCCATCTAACCAATCCATGTATAGACTTATCCCCAATCTTGCATCTTTCACAATACCCATGTATCTCTTCCACAAAAACACCAAAGTTATCCTCACCTAGTGTTTCACCCACAACCATGTCATCCTCATGGACATTAACTATCATTCCTTTGGCAATGCACATAATTGTTCCTATGCATCCATGTGTAAGAGAAACCCTTGTACATGTGAATGCAACCCTATCTTGTGGAATATTTATGGGTTGATCTTCACAATGAGGTTTCAAATCTATTTCTGGCCAAATCTCATAAGATTCTATTGCACCACCTAGTGTTTCCTCAAATCCAGTTGGATGTGGTAAAGGAGCATCATTTTTTAACACCTTCTCAATTCTAACCACTATGCATCCTTTCTTTACAATCTTTCCATGAACCTTATTCCCAAGCTCTGTATTGAATATGGAGCCCTCACCCACCTTCACTCCATGTTGTAAAAGATCTACTTTGTCTCCAATAGAAAATGTTGAACAAACATTTGCACCTGTACACCAAACATAACAAACTTAGTATTTTCTCAAAAAAACATTCAATAAACTATGAATAATTCTTAACACATGCTTTGGTGTTTGATTTACCTATGGTGTGCCTCAAATCTGTAGTTCTCCATGGATGTCTGTCCCCTTCATCAACATATTCCACAATCAAATGTGGTTGAGTGACATCAATTATCAAAACCATAACATAACCTGCAACAACCCTTCCTCCACCATAATAAGTTCCAACTTCTGTAGATTCAACCTTTCCTAGCCCAATAACTTGACCATTAACCAGGAGGTCAACATAGTCCCCTTTTGTGAAAATTATACTTGCAGCCCTATCTTGTGGAATATTTATGGGTTGATCTTCACAATGAGGTTTCAAATCTATTTCTGGCCAAATCTCATAAGATTCTATTGCACCCCCTAGTGTTTCCTCAAATCCAGTTGGATGTGGTAAAGGAGCATCATTTTTTAACACCTTCTCAATTCTAACCACTATGCATCCTTTCTTTACAATCTTTCCATGAACCTTATTCCCAAGCTCTGTATTGAATATGGAGCCCTCACCCACCTTCACTCCATGTTGTAAAAGATCTACTTTGTCTCCAATAGAAAATGTTGAACAAACATTTGCACCTGTACACCAAACATAACAAACTTAGTATTTTCTCAAAAAAACATTCAATAAACTATGAATAATTCTTAACACATGTGTTGGCTCGGTTTTGCAACCAAGCTTAGTGCTATGGGCACCTACTAACTAGTAGTAGCAGTTTCAATAGAAATAAAAACAATAAACTAAATAAACAATACTTTTCATGGATCTAAGCAAGAATCTAAGCAAATAATTTAAATATTTCAAAAATCAAGAACAAGAAACATAAGAAATAATTTTTGTATTGAAAAGTGGGGGGCAAGTAAGTGCTTGCGATATTACCTCCAATGGTGAAGGTTGATGTTGAGCAACTCCCAAGATGAGTAGCTCCAAACTCCAATAGGTCTCTTTCTCCAAGGTTGCTCCAATGGCTAAAAGTGCTCAGGGGAGATTTCAGCAGCATAAGGATGAGATAATGGAAGGATCTGAAATGAGGAGCCCCTACCACCTTTTTATAGGTTTTGGTGGTGAGGAATACCATTTGTGGTTTTGTGGAAACCAATGGTATTGACCAACATAGTTTAGGTATTTTTCCCTCCTTTTTCCTTTTTTGAATAAAAATAATATTTTAATTCCCTTTTTAATATTTTTGGGAATTTGGACCCTTTTTGAGGGTTTTTTATGATTTTCTTGGAAAAATAATCTTTTTTAATGGAAAAAGGGGTGTACTAAGGTCTTTTGGTGACCTTTTGTTGGTTTCAGAGGCTCAGATGGTGGAAAAGTGGACAAATGGGTCATGTGAGTAAGGGAATGAGCTAGTGAGCACTTTTTAGGTGTTAACAGATTGCCCCCTGATGTGTGAGGGCAGGAGCTCATCGTATGGCCGATAGACATCATAGTTCTTTTGTCCTTTTTCTGGGTTTTAGGGGAGAGAAGAGACCGGTTGGAGACTGGAGCCACGGCCCTTGGAAGCTGCAAAAACAAAAAATATTACATTGCCTCAATATGAATGAGGTATAATCTCTGATAAAGGACGAGGCGGGCATTCCCATGCTCGTATCAAGACATATACAAAACAATTAGTCCCAAGAAGGGGGATCTAATACGTAAAGAAATATACTGGTACATCATAATGGTCCAGAGGGGACATTATTGTGGGATATACTCATGATCATGACTGATCTCAATAACTGATACACTGGAATAACTGTGGAACTGTTGAAACTGAAGGTGTCCAACATCTGTAGGGACTCAACGACTATGAGTCATCTCTGAGAAATAATGTAACTGTATACTCAAGGGAGTATAAAACTGGGGTACATCTGAATACTGTCGCCATACGCAACCCGGATATCTCTAGAAAAAATGTAACTGGTTGTATCCATAGGTAGACTCTCAAATGTGGAGGAGTCAGGTGGTATCCGGGGTCTTCGACTAATAACTGAACGGACCAATACCCTGTGCGAGTCTCAACGATGCGATCAAGGTGTTGAAGTCGAGCATGTGAGAAACAACCATTCGGAGAGGCACTGAGGATTCCTCTCGAAATGATTCGTAGGCACTCATCATAAATGGTAATGAGTCCAAGACACAGGGACCTCTAGGTCTATCCTCTGGAATCAATGTGGTTGTCGTCGACAGAGGGAGACCAGCAACTAACAAGGCAATGATGTTTCCTTGCTGGGAGCGCGAGGTGTAAACTGAAGTGATGTAGTACTGCTGGTAGGACTGACATACTTGTGGGGATGGGAAATAACTGGGTCAAAAATGGGTAGACTCAAACTTCCTTTGTTCAGAGCAAGATGATGTGGTTGACCTGGCAGCGTAGGGAACTGACTTGTAGGTGTGGGGATCATCTTTTAGGGACTGAAGGGTATGTACTGACTCTGGGGGGGGTGAAGCTGATGGTAGCTGTCGAGGGAGTTTCCGGGTGACATACTGCAGAATACTCTGAACAAAGGCGACCAGAATGGGGAAGCTGCTATGTGAGTAGATATGATCTGTCGTGGGGCCAAGAGGCACCCTTCTTCCTTCTTCATAGTTTTAATGAGCTCCAAGAAGGGATAAAAGTGTGCTCTGAAATGGTACTGTCTTGTGGATTTTGTGAGCCCAGGACGGCGCATGCTCATGGTTGCTATCATGTTTAGAGAGTCTGAAAGCGGTAATTGGTGTTCTTTTTCGTGGTTTAGTCTCCAAGGCCCAAAAAAGCATAAAATGATGCGGATGGAGAACTCTTCTAGCCGATGTGACTAGAGTATACCTTTTTCGTAATTAGTCTACGAGGTCCGGAAAAGGGGTAAACTTATACCAGGTAGACGCCCTTTCAGATACGTTTAGCGAGCATGAAAGGAAGCAAGATTGCTCGGCGATCTTTTCATTGTTTTAGGAGTCAGAAAAGAGCTTAACAGAAACTCCCTAAGTGCCTTTTTCGTAAGAGGGGTTGCTCGGCCCGAAAAAGGGATAAACTTATACCGAGCAAAAAATGGATTGATGAGGGCGAGAAAAGGTCTCAAGCATCGTCATCTGTGCGGAAAACTGAATCCGGAGATATAAGACACATCGAAAACGGAGAACGGCCGATGGGGCACGCAAACCGAGGCGACAGGGGGGGGCGTGGAAAAAATGCCCAGAAAATCTAAGGGTGAGAGCGAGAAATGGTCTCAAGCATTATCACGAGCGCGAAAAACTGAATCCGACGATATAAGACTCATCGAAAACGGAGAACGGCCGATGTGGCACGCAAACCGAGGCGACGGGGGGGGGGGGCGTGGAAAAAACGCCCGGAAAATCTAAGGGTGAGAGCGAGAAATGGTCTCAAGCATTATCACGAGCGCGGAAAACTGAATCCGGCGATATAAGACTCATCGAAAACGGTGAACGGCCGATGTGGCACGCAAACCGAGGCCACGAGAGGGTCTAAAAAATGGTCAAAAAATGACCCTGTGAAAAACGGGAAACGGAAGGAACCTTTATGAAGTTCTTGCTGTGCTGATCCCAACGGTACCAACGGTTTGAGAAATGGACTTCGTATGACACCGTAATGGTTGTTTGAAATTTGTGGAATTTCTATAAATAGGACGTGGGGCCCAATATGACATGTCATTGTTACGGGCGAGTTTGATAGAGCAGTCAGAGCTATTTCTCGATTTCCGGGAGATTTCACCGTTGGTTTTTGATTTAGTGAGTTGTAGGTAACTCTATTCGCCTTAACCTAGTCAATTATGTCTTTTTATTTGGCGGTGGGCCCCCGAAGGCCGTGAAACTCCACGTTGACTCTCCAACGTGGAACCGCGCGGGTTTCGGGTCTGAACCCGTGATGAACCGCGCGGGTTTTAGACTCACAGTCGCGATGTTCATCGCGACTGTGAGGTCGGAACCCGCGATGTTCATCGCGTGTTCATGGGTGACAGTCGCGATGTTCATCGCGACTGTCTGGACAAAACTCGCGATGTTCATCGCGGGTTTTTGCATGGATCCCGCGATGGTCATCGCGGCTTTTTGTGGAAAAGCCGCGATGGGCATCGCGGCTTTTTGTGTAAAAGCCGCGATGGGATTTTTCTAAAATTTTTATGCTTGGGCTAAAATTTTTCTGTGTTTTCTTGGCAGGATGTTGCGGAGGGCTCAGTCCGTATGGCGGGAGAGAGAGATCGATGCCGAGATTATGTTGAGGATCGAGAATGATGGAGCGGTGCGACAGACCTTAGCCATGAGCGGACTCTTGAAGTTCGCTCAGATACCTCCTATCCGTTCAGTGAAGAGACTCCTGAACCAGCTTGTGCAGTGGTGGGTGCCGGCAGAGGGTGCCTTTATTATTGGTGGTGAGAGGTTGGAGATTACTCTCACTGATGTGTATTTTTTGACCGGTTTGCCTCGCTTGGGTGAGGTGGGTGATATTTCTCCGAGGTTGCCTCCAGGTGTGGATATGGAGGACCTCTTGCAGACCTTCTGTGTGGATGACGCTGTTTTGGTAAACAGCTCTATTAGCCTGAAGTTCCTACGTGAGTGGGATATGCGGGCTGTTGGTGCCTGTGTTCTGAGGGTTTTGGGTGCTGCTGCACCACATCGTATGTCTGGGGGGCAGACGATGATGGTGGACTCCGTTCTACGGGGGTACTTACTACGCTTGGGCTCAGATGTTCTTGGCCGGTGTCCGGAGAGATCTGGACAAGGCCGTGAGAGAGGGAGGTGAGTTCTGTTACGCCTCCTTTTTATGCTGTTTTTTCTTTGAGCGGGTGCCGACCTTACGGCCACATGTACCCGTTCGTGCTGGTCTTCCTAGTGAGCCTCGTATGATGAGGTGGGGGCAGATGATGCCCCGTGCTGGCGGTGGTATCCGTGGCTTCTTCACAGAGGACTTTTACCAGCAGTGGGAGCAGATGCCACTGGTGATCGAGGACTATCCATACGCTGGCATGGACTACCGGGGAGATCCAGAGATGCCACGTGCCCCAGGACAGGCCTGGAGCTTAGACGGTATGTTTTTGTTTTTATGTTATGTTATATCATATGTATTATGATTGATCATGATGATATCTGTTGTAGAGTATCTGATGGTTTTATTTTCTTTGTGCAGATATAGGTCCAGTACCACCACCTGACTATGTGGGTCGGCACGGGCGGGCGATGGTGGTTGCTCGTCCCCCAGTACCTGTACGTCCTCCTCGTGGTGGAGGGTATGCAGCCCTTGGGCGAGGGGTTGGCCCTCACGACGATGCTATAGATGGTGTCCGGCGGACTCTAGCCCGGATCGTAGATGGGCTCCCCGAGGATGGCTGGAGGGACCTTGATCGGGACATTTTGCAAGGATGTCTAGGTGCGCCGCCTGAGTGGCAGTCACTTCTGTTGAGGGCAGCGGTGTTTGTTGCGAGACACGGGGGTGGTAGAGGAGATGCTCCGGCAGGGCCGGCTCAGGGGAGGATACGTCTGAGGGACGATCCAGCAGGGCCAGCAGAGCGGCGAGTTCGGGGTCGGCCTGACCCGGCTGGGCCGGCGGAGGTGGAGTCGGAGGAGGAGCCGGAGGAGTCGGAGGAGTTTGGTGTTTGATTTACCTATGGTGTGCCTCAAATCTGTAGTTCTCCATGGATGTCTGTCCCCTTCATCAACATATTCCACAATCAAATGTGGTTGAGTGACATCAATTATCAAAACCATAACATAACCTGCAACAACCCTTCCTCCACCATAATAAGTTCCAACTTCTGTAGATTCAACCTTTCCTAGCCCAATAACTTGACCATTAACCAGGAGGTCAACATAGTCCCCTTTTGTGAAAATTATACTTGCAGCCCTATCTTGTGGAATATTTATGGGTTGATCTTCACAATGAGGTTTCAAATCTATTTCTGGCCAAATCTCATAAGATTCTATTGCACCCCCTAGTGTTTCCTCAAATCCAGTTGGATGTGGTAAAGGAGCATCATTTTTTAACACCACCTCAATTCTAACCACTATGCATCCTTTCTTTACAATCTTTCCATGAACCTTATTCCCAAGCTCTGTATTGAATATGGAGCCCTCACCCACCTTCACTCCATGTTGTAAAAGATCTACTTTGTCTCCAATAGAAAATGTTGAACAAACATTTGCACCTGTACACCAAACATAACAAACTTAGTATTTTCTCAAAAAAACATTCAATAAAGTATGAATAATTCTTAACACATGCTTTGGTATTTGATTTACCTATGGTGTGCCTCAAATCTGTAGTTCTCCATGGATGTGTGTCCCCTTCATCAACATATTCCACAGTCAAATGTGGTTGAGTGACATCAATTATCAAAACCATAACATAACCTGCAACAACCCTTCCTCCACCATAATAAGTTCCAACTTCTGTAGATTCAACCTTTCCTAGCCCAATAACTTGACCATTAACCAGGAGGTCAACATAGTCCCCTTTTGTGAAAATTATACTTGCAGCCCTATCTTGTGGAATATTTATGGGTTGATCTTCACAATGAGGTTTCAAATCTATTTCTGGCCAAATCTCATAAGATTCTATTGCACCCCCTAGTGTTTCCTCAAATCCAGTTGGATGTGGTAAAGGAGCATCATTTTTTAACACCTTCTCAATTCTAACCACTATGCATCCTTTCTTTACAATATTTCCATGAACCTTATTCCCAAGCTCTGTATTGAATATGGAGCCCTCACCCACCTTCACTCCATGTTGTAAAAGATCTACTTTGTCTCCAATAGAAAATGTTGAACAAACATTTGCACCTGTACACCAAACATAACAAACTTAGTATTTTCTCAAAAAAACATTCAATAAAGTATGAATAATTCTTAACACATGCTTTGGTATTTGATTTACCTATGGTGTGACTCAAATCTGTAGTCCTCCATGGATGTGTGTCCCCTTCAACATATTCCACAATCAAATGTGGTTGAGTGACATCAATTATCAAAACCATAACATAACCTGCAACAACCGTTCCTCCACCATAATAAGTTCCAACTTCTGTAGATTCAACCTTTCCTAGCCCAATAACTTGACCATTAACCAGGAGGTCAACATAGTCCCCTTTTGTGAAAATTATACTTGCAGCCCTATCTTGTGGAATATTTATGGGTTGATCTTCACAATGAGGTTTCAAATCTATTTCTGGCCAAATCTCAGAAGATTCTATTGCACCCCCTAGTGTTTCCTCAAATCCAGTTGGATGTGGTAAAGGAGCATCATTTTCTAACACCTTCTCAATTCTAACCACTATGCATCCTTTCTTTACAATCTTTCCATGAACCTCATTCCCAAGCTCTGTATTGAATATGGAGCCCTCACCCACCTTCACTCCATGTTGTAAAAGATCTACTTTGTCTCCAATAGAAAATGTTGAACAAACATTTGCACCTGCACACCAAACATAACAAACTTAGTATTTTCTCAAAAAAACATTCAATAAACTATGAATAGTTCTTAACACATGCTTTGGTGTTTGATTTACCTATGGTGTGCCTCAAATCTGTAGTCCTCCATGGATGTGTCTCCCCTTCATCAACATATTCCACAATCAAATGTGGTTGAGTGACATCAATTATCAAAACCATAACATAACCTGCAACAACCCTTCCTCCACCATAATAAGTTCCAACTTCTGTAGATTCAACCTTTCCTAGCCCAATAACTTGACCATTAACCAGGACGTCAACATAGTCCCCTTTTGTGAAAATTATACTTTCCATTGTCGCTCCTACAAATTCTGTAACACACAATTGAATTATAATTTGTAGTTAAGGTTAAACCATGTAAAGTGTGCTCTTATATTTTAGGCAAAACACAATCTACAAAAAAATAATGTACTTGTAATAGCTAAAAAGGGTATGGCATCATTTTGTTGTGCAAATTAAACCTTGTTCCCCACCATTTAGTCCCCACTGCCAAAAGGGACTTTACATATAAATTATGATGGAGCTACAAAGCGTAATCAAAACAAGATTGGTTATCAATGTATATAATCTTAATACAAACACAAAACTATTCTTAGAAAAACTTGTAAAAATGTCTAAAAATTTTCCATACTTAAGAACTTGTAATAGTATTGAAGGTAGTTATTAAGTAGGTTGGAATCCATCCATGATCGATCATGCAAGTTTGTATAATCATGGAACTTGTAATAGTATTGAAGGTAGTTATTAAGTAGGTTGGAATCCAACCATGATTGATCATGCAAGTTTGTATAATCATGTCTCACTGAGATTTATTTTTTGTATCAATTGTTCAAAGTAAATTCAAATATCCTTGATTGGAGTCATCCCTATTTTAAGTACTCCCGAAAATAGTTATTTGGTGTCTTCTAAACCTATATTGTAGATTAGTGAAGAATAACATCTATATGGAACTAGAGTCCTACAAAATCCCAAGCCACTATTAGTATACTAATACATAATAGAAGTTTTTTGAATTATAAGCGACTCCTAGCTTAGCGACTACTAGCTTTCCTTCTAGCATAAGCATTTCCTTCTAGCATAAGCACACATGCTTATGCTAGAAGAAAAGCTAGCACTCATTAGCTTTCCAGAAGAAAAACCCTAGGCATGGTGATTGGTGGTTGCTAAGTTATACCTTGGTCTTCTGTCATGTACTCTATTTTGAAATAAGCACATGGCACAAAATCAAGAAATGCTAGAGACTACTAGCGTTCGTTCTAGCCTAAGCATTTCCTTATAGCATAAGCACACACATTTATGCTAAAATGAAAGCTAGTAGTCGCTAGCTTTCTAATAGATAAACCCTGGGCATGGTGATTGGTGGTTGCTAGCTTATACCTTGAGCTTTTCTTCTTGCATAAGCATGTGTTTATGATAGAAGGAAATTCTTATGCTACAAGGAAAGCTAGCAGTCGCCAGCTTTCTTTGATCTGTTGCCATGTTCTTATTTCAAAATAGAGCACATGACATGTGTGGTTATGCCAGAAGGAAATGCTTATGCTAGCTTTCCTTGATCTTGTTCCGTGTTCTTCTTTCAAAATAGAGCACATGGCACAAGATAAAGGAAAGCTAACGACTGCTAGCTTTCTTTCTAGCATAAGCATTTCCTTCTAGCATAAGCACACATGCTTAGAAGGAAAGATAACAATTGCTAGCTTTCTAATAGAAAAACTCTAGCCATGAAGGACAGCTAGCAGTCGTTAGCTTTCCAATTGATAACATTGTCCGTGGTGATTGGTGGTTGCTAGATTATACCTTCAGCTTGCGCCATCTGCTCTATTTTGAAATAAACACATGGCACAAGATCAAGGAAAGCTAGCGACTGCTAGCTTTCTTCCTAGCATAAGCATTTACTTCTAGGATAATAACACATACTTATGCTAGAAGGAAAGCTAGCAGTCGCTAGCTTTCCATTACAAAAATCCTGTCCATGGTGATTGGTGGTTTCTAGATTATACTTTGAGCTTGTGTCATGTGCTCTATTTTGAAATAAGAACATGGCAACAGATCAAAGAAAGCTGGCGACTGCTAGCTTTCCTTGTAGCATAAGAATTTCCTTCTATCATAAACACACATGCTTATGCAGGAAGGAAAGCTAACAGTCGCTAGCTTTCCAATACAAAAACCCTGTCCATGGTGATTGGTGGTTGTTAGCTTATACCTTGAGCTTGTGCCATGTACTCTATTTTTAACGAATGCTACCTTTCCTTCTAGCAAATGCATTTCCTTTTAGCATGACACACATGCTTATGTTAGAAGGAAAGCTAGCAGTCGCTAGCTTTCCAATAGAAAAACCCTGGGCTTGGTGATTGGTGGTTGCTAGCTTATACTTTGAACTTGTATCATGTACTCTATTTTCAAATAAGCACATGGCACAAGATCAAGGAAAGCTAGCGACTGCTAGCTTTCCTTCTAGCATAAGCATTTCCTTCTAGGATAATAACACATACTTATGCTAGAAAGAAAGCAAGCAGTCACTAGCTTTCTAATAGAAAAATCTTGTCCATGGCGATTGGTGGTTGCTAGCTTATACCTTGAGCTTGTGCCATGCACTCTATTTTCAAATAAGCACATGGCACAAGATCAAGGAAAGCTAGCGACTGCTAGCTCTCCTTCTAGCATAAGCATTTTCTTCTAGGATAAGAACACATATTTACGCTAGAAGGAAAGCTAACAGTCCAATAGAAAAATAATAAGAATCTCTTTAAGTTCACATTTCCTAAAGATTCATAATAGCCTATCCCATAGAGACCATCATTTAACTCGTTAGATGAATAACTTTTGGACATGTCAACATGAGAATAAGGTTCATGGAAAGATTGTAAAGAAAGGCTGACGCTGAGGCAAACAGGGCCGTGCTCCTGGGCAGGAGTATTTTATCTATTAATGACAGAGAATCAATATGCAATCTCCCTTAAGACAAAAAAGACCCTGACAAGGAATATCTGCTGGACTGCCGTGTTATTCGCTTATCTGTTAAGCTCTACGGTCAAGATCGCAATCGAGCCGGATCTCCACAACAGTCTGTTTTAGTCTAAAAAAAAGAAAGGATGCATAGTGGTTAGAATTTAAAGCTTGTCATTTATAAACATTTATAAACACTATGCTCTGTATTGAATATGGAGCCCTCACCCACCTTCACTCCATGTTGTAAAAGATCTACTTTGTCTCCAATAGAAAATGTTGAACAAACATTTGCACCTGTACAAACATAACAAACTTAGTATTTTCTCAAAAAAACATTCAATAAACTATGAATAATTCTTAACACATGCTTTGGTGTTTGATTTACCTATGGTGTGCCTCAAATCTGTAGTCCTCCATGGATGTGTGTCCCCTTCATCAACATATTCCACAATCAAATGTGGTTGAGTGACATCAATTATCAAAACCATAACATAACCTGCAACAACCCTTCCTCCACCATAATAAGTTCCAACTTTTCTCCATTGTCAACTTTGGAGAAAATAGTGAATATTTAAATGATATAAAACGAGGCATAACCAGTATGAATCTCGAATTATTTCAGACATTCATTTAAATATAGAAGAAAAACATAATGGAAGATATAACAAAGGAAGTGAACATGCACATATAAAGATAAAGAAAAAACGGACTGTAAAGCTGATCAACACATGAATCTCTGGTCTCAAAAGATGGGTATTTTCACTGTACTGCTTTTATTTATAAAAAAATAGATCTCCAAACATACACTGTCTCTCAAAAAATTTCCAACCCCCTCAACAATGACTCTCATTGTTCTTATACAAAATTTGGAAGAAGCTTGACATTACTGCTTCTTTTAACTAATAACTGAAAATATTTTAACTTAAAAGATAACTGTCTTTGAGCAATAGATAACTGTCTCCAAATAATATTACAAATTTAAAATAAAAGTATCTTTTTGCCACTTGGCAAAAATTTTGAATATCATCTTTTCGCCACTTGGCGAGAGTTTTGAAAGACTCTATGAATGGACAGAATATCTTGTCCTTCCATATTTTTCCACATAAGTCCACTGGTCGGCCGCGGGTAAGTCATAGTTGGTCATTTCCTTCACCAAGACTCGCATTTCAACATGACCTGCATAAGAAACAGGAAGAAGGTTTCCACAGGTTGAGATTACCATATTTAAAATTTCAAAATCCTCTGATATTTTCTCCATTAAAATTTTCCCTGTAAGCATATGATCAAGCTGGTGGAACTTTCTGTGATCCATCCTTATATCAAACAGCAATCTCTTATAATCATTCGGAGGAATTAATTCATTGTTTTCATTCCAAAAAGTAGGGAACCCTTTGTTTACTAATTTTTCAAATTGCTTTTTGAACTTTACTACTTCTTCCCGTATTGCTCCAGCTTTAGCTTCAACATTCTCAACATGCGAGTATTTACCCAAGATCCTTCTGGCCCATGTGATGACTGAAATTCTGTTCGTTATATTCATGGCTGTCAGGTCTGCTTCAGTTAGACTGTTTAAAAATGTTATTGCTTTCTGGGCTACGTCTTTTGGCTTTTTATTTAAGCTTTCCCTGACGGCTCTGCAACTTTCGAAGGCATCTTTGACCACCTTTTCTTTGACTCTATGTAATCCAGATATGGTCTTAGTTTCTCAACTTCTTTTATAATTTGGTCCCACACCAGGTGTTTACAACCTTGCATAGCAGCTTGCCCTGTCACATGAGCTGCTAATCCTTTATTATTATTACTTAATTCCTGATTCTTTGTTTGCAAGGTTTTTATTTCTTTATTTTTTATTTCATTCTCTTCTGTCAGCTTCTGTATTTCAACCTTCAATTCTTTGATTTCATTTTCCCTTAAGCTTACCTGGGACATAGCCTGTAAAATATCATCTACTCCCATTTTATCTTCCTGTGTGTCTGTTTGTACTTGTTGCTGACCACTTCCTGCTAATCTTTTCCTCGCTTCTGCCAACTGTTCTTCTAAAATGATTTTCTCTTTTTCCCACCGATCTTTTTCATCAGAAAGCTTTAACATTTTAGCAGTAACATCATTGACTTCATTAGATAATTCTTCTTTTTCTTTTTCCAATATTGTCAATTCTGCTCCTTGGATGAGTACAGTGTCTGGAATTTTTAATTTTTTTCTCAACATTTGGATCGTATCGTCTTTCTCTTTGAGCAGTTTGGTTGCTGCATCTCCTTCTTTATTTATCAAATCTGCTTGCAATTTTTTAATCTGTTGCTGTCGAGACTTATTCTCTGCCTTCTCTTGTCTCAATTGATTGTTCAATTTATCCACTGAAATTTTCAACTTGTCTGCTCTTAATATGGCTCCCAAATAGTCTGAATATATGACTTCTCCAGTTTGTCTATGCAATAAAATTTTATCCGGGGCATTTATTTTAGACAAATCTAAATTCATTTCTGAAATCTTATTTTTTGTGACAACTGAAAATTTCAAGGTATTTTCCCTGATATTTCTGCTAGTAAATAAGCTTACATCAGTCTCAGATATACTTCTAACCTTCGGAAACAATTGACTGGTTTGTTTCGCGGACTCCTGTTTATTTCGACTATGCTCATCAAACACATCCATGATACTCTGGGGTCTATTTACATCACCCTCTACAGGGGTTTCTTCAATGTTGTACTCTTTATCTGTAACCTCTGGTATTTCTTTTTCAGCTGTTTTAGCCTCTTCTGAAATTGTTGTTAACTCTTGTGGTTCATTCATTTTCAATCTTTTACCTCTTTCTGTTTCTTCATCTTCAATGATCATTATGTCCTGTATGGGTCTTTTAGATCCAACCAATGCACTATCTATTTCGCTTTCTGTCCCTGTTGTTGTGTCAATCAATGCCATTTCTTTGTCGGATGCATCCGGAATGATTTCTTCATTATATTCTAGCCAATTGGCTCTGTCCGACATTCCTTCAACAATCTGATGGTTCAGGGCCTTGATACGATGCTTCGTTCTTCGTTTTGATATGATGTTTAACGGGTCATACTCCATAGCTGTATCTGACTCAAAATTCATATCCGTCAACAACTTCTCTATATACACTACAGCATTCTTATTCTTTACTGTGAACGGACCAAATGTGAATGGGTATTTAATGTCTGTAGCTTGTCTGTGAACCAAAAAATTGTTATCTTCCATAATCAACTTTTGTCTTAAGAATTCCAAGGCAAAAACCCTTAAATTAAGAAAAGCTGGTAACACATAGGGTTTATGTCTGAACCCATATAATCTGATTACTGTACTGTCTTTCGACAAAAACCAGTCTCCTGTTGCGTATTCTGTACTCAATTGCATGGATGCCTGCATTTCCGGTAGTACTCTAGGCAGATTTTTTCCAAAAATCATTCTATAAATCTCTGAAAGCATGTAATTGGTGTAATTGAACATGTTATTTTCTAGTAAAGTCGTGAAAATGATTTCTGGGAACTGCAACTCGTCTTGACTGGCTGTCATAATCATTTTCATCAAAAAGGCCTGAAACCTGAAATGTCTGAGAGTAGGAAAATTGACCATCTGGTCGTGAATCTTTTCTGTTAAAAATGCTTCAAAATTAAGTCGAGGGATTTGATTTTCACCAATCCCTGACTGGACTGTACTCATTTTGTACAATAAACTCAATTGAAACTCGGTTACATACAAATCCGTATCCAAACCTAGAACTACGGCCAATAATGTCAAAACTAACTGGGTATTTTCATTAAAAAGCTTGATATCTATAGGGTATGGGACCTCCGAAATGCTGGTCTCTGGCTTGAGACACGATGAAAAAAACATTTCCCTATCATTTTGAGAAACATGATGATAATTTTCAATAACGGAGACTTCAGAGAAAACCTCAGGGTCAAGGGTTTGGGAACAATCTACTTCTAGGGCTTTAATTAACTCTGCTGGCTTTAATTCGCAAATGACTTGGGTCTTTTGGCTGTTTAGAACGACTTTCTCTTCCTGGGAGTAATTTTCAACACACCATGATACGAATTCTGGGAAAGAAGGGATTTGGTCGGGGCAAAAGGCTATCAAAGACGACTGGTGAACTCTGTGGGGGTCTGTCCCTTCCTTTAACAATTCACACAACCTAATTTTTATATCAGATATTGGAAACCTAATTAGGGTATCGTAGACGTCTTCGTCTCTATCCTCTAGGGCTTCTTTTGATTTAAAAACGTCTATATCGTGCACAGTCTCCATTTAAACGTTTCTTTAAACAAAATTCTGTTTAAAAAAGTAGGACAGGTAACCCGACCCTACCTGTATGTACCCGCCTTTCGCCTTCTGTCGCAATCGCAGATCTCCACCAGTCTTCAGAGCTCTTCTGGATAGTGACACATGCAGAATGCCGTTATGTGGAGCCTATTTTGTTTTATATGACTTTTGAATTAACTTCCCTTCACCTTTATGAATGCGGTTCATATCTGACCATTGATCTCGAGACTTTGTTTTGGACCGTCAGATCTCGCCTCCCTTTATTCCATCTGGTGGTATCCGCGATCAAAACGTTGTTTTCTTTTCGGGTTTATTTTCTGCGCGGATCAGCCACCTGCTGACACCTGTTCGAGTGGTTTATTCTCCGCGACCGCTCTTCCTCATATCCAGTGTGCACCTTCCTAGATGCGGATGAAACAATGGCCGTTGATTTGACTAAGGTTTATATCGGCCCTCCGATTGCTACAAAGTATACGCCATGTGATATGACCCCGCCACGCTTGCTCTATCTGCCAGTATCAGGTCCCACCCTGCCACGTGTACTGACCCCACCGCGCTTCCATATTTGGTGGTTCCGCCCGGCGCTATGGTGGTTTCCTTTACCGCTATATTACATATGCGGAAGGATGAGGTTTGGACACGTGTCCCGGCGGTATTGAGTCCGCTACCACCCACATCTATTTGCCGCCGATCACTTTGGCGATGCGGGAAGCAATATCGGCCGTTGATCGGGATTGTTGACATCTCCGCCACCGAAACTTGATCGGGGTTTAATCTTTTCACAAATTTGCTTTCGGACTTTGCATAAGTGGGTTTTTTCCTCTTGTTTTTGAATTGTCAACCTTTTCTTCAACCTCCTTTGTGATAATTTCTTCCTTTTTTGGACATTTTAGCAAACTTTTTGGATTTAGTCATTCTCAAACCTTAGTGTCAACACATAGAATGCCAATCTTTTCTCTTTACATGAGAATTAGCACCCATCTGCATTTCATAGTTCAATACATCTTCCATCCTCTCAAATTCCTGGTGTATTTTCTCTATATCTAAAAAAATTGGATTTCTCTTTTATGATGGTCTACCTCTATACCAAGCCGGTAGATGTTGCAAGTTTGTTGAATTGTAGCAACAAGGGAATGCAAATTGTAATTAATCTATACCTTAGTCTAATTAATTTTTGTCCAATAATTATGCTTTGATCATTACACCACTCTCAACTTTTGTACCTATTTTTGGCATTTCAAACTCCAAGCATTCCAATCTCCAACTAAGTATGACATGTCAGTTTCCTCGGTATGCACTTGTCACTTTGTCGTAAATGTTGGTGAATTAAAATTGGCATCTTGCCTCTCCCTATTCATTCTTCCATTGTGGAAGCCCATCCCCTGCATTTGCTTCTCAACCAAACATCTCACCCTTCTGCAGCGAGACCCCTGCATCTGCTGCTCGAGCAGGTTCTATTCTACTCCATGTTCTGTTCTACTTTTGTTTTATAGTTGCATAGCATTTCCAATGCAAGGCAAACAACTACAAGTTACACACCAAATTGGCGATCAATCCTAAATCTCTCTATAAACTTAATAGGTAGGACTAAACTATTATGACCCGACACTAAACTTTTCCATCTAGTTCGATTGATCCATAATGTAACGTCTGGAGGGATCTCATGGTCAGTGAACCATAGATTTTAAATGGCTAATGTCCCATATATTTTAAACGGTTAATGCCGCATAGGTTTTATATGGGATTTCCATGAGAGGAAATAAAAATATTCTACTCTAAATGCCATCTTTTTGCAACTTATAATGTGTTAAACCATATCTTTATGGTTAATGCCTCATAGATTTAAAATCATATCTCAATAGATATCAGTGATTTAGCTAATTTGGTGCACATGGATCCTTTCACTCATGATTCATACAAAGAGGAAAGAACATAAGATTACAATTTCATGAAGATATTTCATGGATACAAGGGCAAAGTCATGAAGAATCAATTAAAGTGACAGCAAGATTTAGTATCATCTCCAAGATGCATTTCTCAACAAGATATATAAGTGTTATACACCTATATAGGTGAGAGGAAAAAACTAATAACAGAGGCCCATAACTCTGATGTTGGAGGCCATTTTGGTTTTGAGAAAACAAATAATAACTTGTAGATATGTGTCTTGTGCCAAATTCAGGAAGATGTAGATTGGTTCATTAGAGGATGCATACGCCATTGCTCTAGTAAGACCAACAATGGGAAGGAAGGTTTATATCAACATATACATATAAGTACTAGACCATGGGAGAACAATGCATTTTGTGGGAGGTTTTTCAAGAAGCATGTTACGGATTTTGTAAATAAAATAGCTTAATAAAATAGAGTATAAACCAATGTACACCAAATATGAGAGTGAAACATAAATCCTAAAGTTATAATAGAGATGAATTAAATAATAAATCCTTATATTTATTCTCCATTATTTCTGGATTCATTGTGTTAAGGAGGGGTTTATCGATGTTTCATACCTACGATACGCAATCCATATTCTTACCTATCATGAAGATGGACTACATATCATAGGTCTGAAACATCAATAAACCCCTCCTTAACACAATGAATCCAAAAATCATGGAGAATAAACAAGCACACTGTGAAATCCTGAGAGAGAAAAATCATTATATTCATTAAGAGAATCCTTAATTATAATGATTGTAACTACATCTCTCTATATAATATTCCCTATCTCTCCATATCCCTAATTGTACTTGTGGGTCCCCTATTAGGGTTATCCCTATTAAATATTCATGTAACCACATTACCTATATATTCAACCCCATATATACATCCCATGGAGTTATAACATATCACCCCATAAAAAGGATTTGTCATCAAATGTTTGTAGCTAAGGCTTTTATATGTGATGAAACCTAATAATAATAATGGTTATTTATATCTGTTCTCTCTTGCTACTACTATTGATTATCCATCCATCTATATTTTAATTTTTTTTGTCAATTCTTCATGGCTTCCTTTCCTTTGATTGCATGTGCATTATTATAGCTTCTCCAATTTGTTATAGTTTTTGTTCTTTGATAACATCACATTAAATAATGGTCCCTTTTTGCCTCATTATATGAACCATTGATTATTTCATTTTCATCCTTTGTAATGTTGACACTTATTGTATTTTTTCCGATATTTCATTGTAAAGAGGTATCAATATGGTTCCACCATTAATGGTGCTTCGTAAATTTTGATGCCCTTATCACCCCCTCTCCTTTTTGGTACAATGACATGCTCCAACTATTATAATTATTGACCTTCAATTGCTTCTACTTTTGAGATAATAAGATCATATTTTTCCTTCATATTCTGAAGATGATGTTCAAATTCAACAATTATTTTATGGTGACCTTCTTATACCTTCTCATCCTTCTCCTTTTGTACTAAAATTATGGTTGATGTTATCCATCATTCTATCCTTCTTCGATTATAAATTGAACTTTTAATTTGACATATATTCAAAATTTAGGGTTTCTTCAACGTTCTTGCCAACATAATATTCAAGTGTTTAGGTAGTTTATTCATCTATAATCTTTCAAAATACTAACTAATGACATAGACCATATCCTTAGTCATATTATATGATTCCTAAGAGTGATCTCCCCGCAAAGTGGTATTCTTAGCACGTACTATAGCAATGTAAGATAATCGAAGAGTTTATGGAAGCATGGGTATAGGCGAAAATAAGGGACTTCCTATATACCCAAAGGCACATGGAAGATTAAATCTCTAAGCATATTTTATGTAATGTGGTACTAATTGCTAGATACCAACATAGGTTCACTAGGGAGCCCAACCAAGTGACTCAAATTTCCTACATGTATGTTTCCTAGTACTGTTTTTTTCCTAGTAAATATCATATATTTGTGTTTAAAGATGCTTGAACATGTTTCTAGCTTTAAAAAAATATGTAAAAATTGGACATGTGCTAGCATTGGAAATGTAACAACCCAAACAAAAGGAATGCAGAAATTTTAAAACTTTTATTTCCTTTTCTTCAACAGGAGTTTGGCATAGGAGACAAGGGTGACAACTAAACCCTTAAAGTACATATGGACTCTAAGATTCAACAAGAAAATGTGAGAGGCAGGCGTCGAGCAGAAAAGAGTTGTCACATAAATGAGCGATCACTCAAGGGAGTTAACCAAACTGTTTTTCTCCGCTAGGGTCAACCTTCAAATATTATGAAAATTATTATGAAGATTCTACCACAAGATCTACGATCGAGAACCGAGGGGGTATTAATTCCCAACTATATCGCACCATCACCATAATAGACTGATTGTTTTCTTCCCAAAACACATCACTCAACTGCTGCATCACAACCCAAAAATAATGGGCGGATCTCACAAGGAAGAACATGGAAACGCCGAGTTGACAAGTAGGGAAACATTCCAAAAAGTTATTGAGGGTTCTTGTCTTTCACTTAACAGTAAGTTCACGAAATTTAACAGTTATTTGCAGACCATGACCATCTCCACATCGCATGCACTCCACAAACGTATTACATAGGCCTTAATACCACAATTCACTTGGTACTTAACACACAATCACTTCAAATATATAAAATAATCGACTTAACCCTCCAACCTTTAAATCGAGGTCCCTGACACATTTCACAATCTTTTGATAGATCGGTCTAGGGCTCGCTTCCTGCATTTCACATACTTACTTAGGCGAACGAAAGGATTGAACACATATAACAATTCTTGATTGTAACCATATCCAAGAGCATTAACATGATCATACACAAAGAATTACACTGAATAATAAAATTTGAATGAATTCATGTGCTAGCTAGAGTTAATATGTAAGGGAAAGCAGGATGGCAAAGTGCGCAGGTATTTCCCATGAGATGTTGCAGTTGTTTCTATGAACATTCCACGCACTAAACCCGACTAGACCAGAAATTGGATAGTATTTGGTTTAGGGAATGAAATTTTGTTAAGAAAATGCCAGAGAATTTGATGAGACAAGAATGCCTTGTAGCACTAGGAGATAGGATGACATGGCAGAGAGATGTACCTGGAACTAATGTGGTGCTGTCAGGATGATTCATGGAGATGGATGAAACATCGAATGAAATGCTGCTGGCCACCCACGCTCGTGAAGGTTAGTTATTTCGGCCTGCCAACTCCTGTAAAAAATTCATTACACATATCTTGAGAGCTGGAGATACCAAGAGAAGCAATTTATGGAAATAACAACAAATAATGCATACGCTGAGGCTATTTAGTTTATATACCAGTTGGTGCAAGGAGGAAATGTGCCCTAAGCAGGCATAGACTGGATCTCGTAGTTGAGCATGTGCCTTGTAGGATGTGTGACAACTGTTTGGCAGCGCTAGATTATGAGAATATATAGCAAATATTTCCAGACAATGCTCGCCCCAAAAATCTTATGAACTGTTGCAAAATGCTCACTGCCTTCATCATAGCCTTAGTATGGAGAGAACAGCATCCTTTCACCCATTTCCTTCTAGGAAACTTGCAAGCCCTGAAGGCGCTCCTCCAATGCACAAGATTTGAACTACCGAGTCCCGACGGTGAGTTTTCTGAGGTATCCTTGATGGATCTTCTGCCATGGCGAAGAATGGAGGAAATTGGTGAGGAACCGTCCTTTGTTAACTTTCGTGGAGCACGGGCATTTGAGTTTTGAAATTCAAATTCGCTTTTTTGAACACCGTGTCTGAACATTGAAGGGACAGGATATATATATTATGCATTATATGCATGGACTTGGTATATGACATACATTAGATTCTTAATAAATTTGTGGTCAAAATAGGTTATTTTGATATAAGATTATTTTATTTTTTATATATTTATTTCTTCTTCGAATATAGGATCAAAATAAGATTGAGTTACAAATTTTTTAATTGAACTAGCTCAGACTTTAGAGTGCTAACAATATATTAAATGAACTAAATCTGTGAAGTTGGTTATTATTACAGCAAACTAAAGAGTTGATGGGCATAATTCTATGAAATCATATTTATGCAGACTAAGTACAATGCTTCGAAAGATATAAGTTGAAAATAGAAAAGCACTACAAACATAAAAGTTGAAACAATTTTAGAGGGCATACAAAACCAAATTATAATAAGGGAATTTCTCTACTCATTTTCATTACTCAAACATAACAATATATATACACATTTACAACATTTGCCTTACCACTATGTTTGAGGTCCATGGTAGACTCTCTCAATTGCCATGTCTCAAGACCATCTAGCTAACCCCTCTCAAATGACTACTCGTGGTGCAGCTTCCCCTACGCTTCATCCATCTTCAACTACTCTTTAACTTCCATATGACTACTTCAGCACATATTTGTCGCTTCAACTTCCACATTGATATTTCATCTTCCCTTAGTGCACTTCATATGTCATGCACAGTTACCCCATGCTCATCATGTGCACTCATTGTCATGCACATATTTGCTCACATGCACTTGACTCATAGTTGGAATAACTAACTTGCATCCTCCTTGGATGCACATTCCACTTGAGCACACCCCTCAAAGTATCGCATGTTTTTTTTTGTTAATCCATGATCGACATTATGTTATTTTCTCTTGCCGTACCACATTATATCTTCTATGTTTTCTTTTGTATCAAACTTGCTTGTGTAACACTAGCATGTACCAAGTACTGGTACATGCTAAGTACTGTACTTCCTTGAAGCCTGTACCAAGTCGCTTAAGTAGTCCTAGTCCCCTTGTTGTTACAACTATGTTTGAAATTCATGCAGGCAAGCATTCTTTGACATTGGTGTTCGTGGAAACAAAAAAGGGATCTGATTCATTGGAATATTGGTTGTGTTCCAATAGGTTTCCACTGTTCCAGCAACCAGTATTCATGGAGACAGAAGCCAAAGGAGCGTGAGAAAACGACTTCAAGCATACATCTATTGACTCATCAACCGTGCGAGCTCCATCGACCATTCAACCAATGTTACATAATGATGTGCGGGCTCCATCGACCATTCAACCAATGTTACATAACAATGTGCGGGCTCCATCGACCATAACAATGTGCAAGCTCGACTCTTTGGATGGTTTAGGGGTGAAACAAACTGAGGTTTTTCATCAAGTGGAATTTAAGCTTATGGAATTAGGGATAGTTTTCTCACTCATATTTTGTCAAACTTTTCAAGGATGAATTGCTTGTACAGAAAGAATAAGCAGTAAGGGTGGGGGGGGTTTACTATATCCAAGTGTATGGCATGATAATAAAAAAACCTGTAAAGGAGAAATATTAGACATGGTATGATAAAACATACCTTATAAGGACTCCGTCCAAATTGTAGTTGTATAGACATCATTAAAGAGTAACAACACTTGGATCAGTGGCCTTTAGCTCAAAATTTCAGGTGGGGCCCCACATCACATAACTTGGGGAGTTGTTGAGGGATCAATAGATTATTACATACACCAAAGGAGAAGCTCGAACTAGGCATAAAATTACTTGTGGAAGGTATTCCAAGACTAGGAAAACGTAGGGTTGGAATGTGTTTGCTAATAGATGGCATTAAGAATGAAGAGACATTGGAAACATGTGGCATATGGGTAGAAGAAATGATTTTGATAACTAAATATACATAAGAAGCATTCATGTTTCCTCAAAAGACACTAGGTGTAGTGGAAGTACATCCCATGCTTGTTAGATTAACCATAATTTGGTTCTAGACATATTATGTTGTACATTTTGAACAAATTTAAAGGGATCTATGGGAAAAGGTACATCTAGTTGTATCAAGACATGATCGTCAGGTTGGGTCAAGGGAGGATTATAATGGGTCAGTGTCTAAATGTCAATAACTTCAATTTTAGGTGTCCCTAAATATTCGGTTAAGTTTGTATTAATTTTGTATCAGGTGGATACACAGTATGATCAGGTCGATCATGTATGATGATATGTATCAGGTAGATACTTGGTATGCATCAGGTAGATGCATTGTATGAATTGTGAAGTATGTTGAACTTGTGATATTCATTGACATTGATTGGTATATTGAATTACGCCTTTTATATTACTTATTTGTCTTTATTATCCATTGTTGACTCCATGCAAGGCACTAATATTATCCATAATGATTGTAGAATGGTATTTCCAGGTGTGTTGGTGCTTACAGGTGTTATTCCTCCATTAGGGACTCTCCCATGGGTTTAGGACTTAACCAAAGAAGATGAGGAGTTAGGTTATGGTGACATTGGACCTATGTCCTCCCCACTTACTGTAACTAGCCCCTTGGTCCACACAGCCTAGGTGTTCTAGGGATGATAGTTTGTATAATAACAGGGAGGAGGAGAGGGGTTAAAGAGAGAGAGGGAGAGAGTGTGGGAGTTATAAAGGAGGGGGGTTAAAGATAATCGGAGAGAGAGATGGGGTTAGAGAGAGAGTGGGGGGGGTGGGGTAGAGAGGTGGTTTGTTATGGAAAAGGGGATAGAAAGGGGGATGAGAGGGAGGGAGGTAGCATGGGAGGCATAGATTAGCAAAGGGATAGATCTAATGAGTATGGTGGGAAGTATGGAGGAGGGGATTTTTGGAGGGATCGTGAGGTTAAACCGGGCATCTAGCCCCCATATCCATTCATTAAACAAGCATTCAAATGAAAATGAAAATATATATATACAAGTATATGTTTATACAATGGAAACACAATGGAAGTTAACTAAATGCTGTTGATATCTATCATACATTCAAGACTCTATAACAGCCAATTAAAGACCTTTGCAGATTTATAAAAGATCATATGGAATTGCATAAACTCGTAAAAACACAGCGGAAGTAAAATTATTCATTTACACCATCACCCTACATTCAGATATCCATCAATTAAATCTTTGCAAGAATATACAGGAGAATACTTATCTCAATAAGGCAGTCCCAAGCAACTGGCTATGCAACTGCAATGTTCCACCCAACCATAGGCCAGTGTGCTCCTCAATCTCTCAGCACGACTGCCACCCCTGAGCTGGGCATGATCTCTACAAGGAACCAAGGAACAGCAGACTCACACATAGCCAAGCATACACCAAGATGAGCCAAGCCAATCTGCAATTGGGTTTATCAGGCTGCTAGGACATGGGAGGGAAGATTTGCTAAGCTAGTGAGCTCCAGCACAGAGCCAGGGATAACCTTGCAAGATCTATCTAGCTTGGCACCCACAATACCTACACACCCAGCACAAGGAAGTATTCTCTTCACTGTTGTACAGTCCCTCAAGCCATACGCAGTAGATCGACGATGTGATAATTTGCCATAACATTCTCCAATGATTGTTTATGTTTAGATATATGCAAATGCCTAAAGTACTCAAATGCATTTCTAAGTAATGCTCTAGGTGCAAACTTATATGTTTTTATGCAGTTAAGTTTAATAAGCATTTTCACTAGGAGCAAGCGGATCAGTGCTTATCTGCTCAAGCGTGGTATTCCGTCAGAAGTCGACATCGTCGTCGCTCTCCCTGTGTGTGATTTACCCGTACTCTACGACCCTTCATATTCCTTTGTGTGTCCGTCGGTGAACCGTTTCACCTGTCGCTACACACATTTCTCACAAACGTAAATCATAGGGTTATTTTATTAATGTTTCAAACAGTGAGGTCACTCAGCAGGTGCCCTCAATGTCTACAGTAGTCTAGGGGCACTACATACACCCCCTCTTAAATAGAACTTCATCCTGAAGTTAATTTTTGTTCTTGTACTTTCGACACTAAACTTTATCTTAATTTCCTATTATCATCTTCTTTCCATTCCCTTCTATTTTTCTCCAACAATCATGGCCATATTAAGCACAAGTGGTTCTAATCATTATTATTATTATTTTTTTTTTCCAACATGGTTCCAATACATTCTCAGGAACTCAATCATAATTGTGTATAATATCAATTCGATAGTACATTCAATAACTGTCGGTCCCAACTAGATTTTCGATAACACTTATTCTTGTCATTAGTATCATCATGTTCAGCTCCATGAGCTTATAATGTATTTCCCTTATCTCTTCGTTTATGTTATCATAAGACCACTTCGACAGATTCATCAAGTCGCACAAAGTGTCTTCTTAACCCCATCAAGTTCCATCTCGAGGGCTAGTTGTCATTTTATCATGTTTGATTATGACCTAAGGTTAGCTTCATTGCGTTCTATTTATTATGCTAATCGTCTCCATACTTCGTTTTACGAAACATTGCCTTCATTTGACCATTTTGATACCATGGTTAAATTTCAAGTTCGTAGTCATGATTTTTCATAAATGGTTTTGTCGTAATGCAAAATGCATGTCGTTGAGTTCAGCTCATCATACCAATCACATTGATATCTCGTTTTCAAATTTTAAGTTGGTTTCTCTTCCTCGACAATCCGTCAAAGTCTCGTCAATCTGAGCATCTTGGTGTCTTATCATTTAAAATTGATCAATTTTTCGTCATTCAGCAAATCCACCGATTATATCCGTCCACTTGTTTTCTCATCATGGCTATGTAGAAAAAGGTTTAAAATATCGTTGGTCTTTGTTCCAATGTAATACCCCAATTTTGACCCTTAGGAAATATTGGCTTTCATGTAAATATTGTATACATGTAATATATGTTTTCCTAGCGTGGAGCTCAAGGCCAAGGCCCCGCTAGTATATGTTCGGATTTTATTTAAAATGGGCAAGTATTTGATATGTTATTACCCATGTGCTATTAAGCCATGGGATATTGTGAATTGATGTAAATACTTGATATTGCAATAAAATACCAAAACTGGCTATGGGAGCAACGAATGAGAAGGGGCCATGTGTATCCACTAGGGAGTGGTGAGGGTGTTGTGGGGATGAATCATATGCTGCCAAATGTCATTGTGAGAACCCATTTGACTTTCCTTGCTGACATTTAATTTTGCTGTAAGGCAGGTATGGGCTCTATTTTTCTTGTACCACAAGTCACTCTACCTCATGGGAGTTGCTTCTTCCTCATCCCCATTCCATTGTGAAAGTTACCAGCACCATTTTCCATCCAAAAACAAATGCCCAGCAGTGAGAAAAACCAGAAATCGCGACTTTGCAGGAACCCACGTTTTGAAGAGCCATCAACACCCAAAATTGGTATTTGACAGTGAAATCCGATGGGGGATCCATAGATACGAACCTTGGGGCGAAATTGAGAGCATTAGCTACCCCGACATCCATTGGAAAACCCAGTTTTTTACAGCCTGGAAATGAAGTGACAGGAATTGAGTTATTGAATAACAGAACTGTGAGAAATCCAAGTGTGAATGACTAAGCAGAGGTTGGGTTTGCTTGATAAACGCAGTGAAGGCTAGGATCTCAAGGATTAGCAGCTGGACCTTTCTATGCCCATCCTGAAGAGCACTAGAGGGAGTAAAGTTAGTCACAGCAGATCTAATGAACAAATAAATCAGTCACAACAGATGAACATAGAAGAAATGGTGCAAAACTGTGCAAAACATGCAGCAGTGCTCTCTATCCCAGAAAGGGTGAATGAATTACAATACAAACTGTCACAATCCAATACTGTCAATGAGCAATTCGAATTGACTAAGTAGGCCATTCGAATCACTGAATGGAGTAGCTTGACTCTGTCTAGGAGTCCTCATAAATCATCGGTGGTACTCATCAATCACAACAACCAGTCATCCAGGTGTCAATCTGAGTCTAACTGAGCATAATAAATGTAACTGAAGTGTGTAGCACTGATATAGGATCTGGAGGCTCAGTGGGGGCGCATGGGAGGCTAACTGAAGTTAGAACAAGTCACCTAATCGAACTGGAGGTCAAACGGAAGTGATACAGTCAGTCGGGAGTGAAACTAGCCTCAAATCAGGGAGAATCGGAGCTAACTGAATGTAACTGGAGTGAATCTGCAGTGGTAGGTGAACAAGTGCGCCCTTCTCTGGCAGTAGGTGAGAAGAGGGCGCCTTTCAGCTTAGGAGGGCTAAAACTCTGTGGTAGGTGGCTCCCGGGTGCTAGAAGAAGGTGGATAAGGTGCTGGAGGCATCAAACTGGTGACTGGGATGCATGCCTGTGCATGCAGAATCCTGAAATAGATCATATCCTGAAATAGGAATCCTGAAATAGATAATATCCTGAAATAGATCATGCAAGATCCTGAAATAGATGATGTATCCCGAAATAGATGATGTGGATATCCGAACACCCCCCCTCAAGCTAGACTATGATGTGCCAACTAAAATAATGTGGGGCCCTGGTAACTAAGACCAAAGGTCACCCCAATACAATAATAATCCAAACTAATAACAGTAAATAAACCAAGGAAATGGGGAAAACCTCATGGGAAAAATACCCCCCCTCAAAATGAACTGTAACACACCAAAAGTTTTAACTACTCCAAACTCAAATAGATATGTCTGGAGGTATCTTACTCTTGGGAGTAAATGGATTATGCTCCAAAAACATGTGCTTGAATTCTCCATCAGTGGATGCAAGCGAATGTGGAGACTTTATGAACTTGCTCTTCATACCAAAAATGGTGAGAACAAATCTGAAAATATGAGGATGATCCTGGAACCTGTGATTCGAACCAAGTGAGGTAGGAATAGCTCCAATCGGATCAAATAGATCTTGAAACTTGAACTTCTTATCAATAGAAGTTAAATCAGCTCCAAAAATAGATGAATGGTTTCTTGAGATCTCCTTTGAACCAACAAGGGTGAGATCAAAACCAAAAACAGCAAAAAGTGCATGAGAATTGAACTCAAGCGAATGGTAGTGCTCTTCATCTTCATTAAAACTCTGAGAAACTTTGCAAATGATAGAACATAAGTTTATAGAAGGCATGCAATCAAGGAGGGCGAATGCTTCACCTCCAAAATCAGATTTTACCTCCAAAACATCAAGTAGATCATTATTCCGCATGCCGACAAACTCATGTGAAAGAGAGGATTCAAGAACCTCTTCGGAATCTAGAGTATGAGCTTGTTTATCTTGCTCAGAATTCGAAATAGAAGACTTTGAGAGAATGAGTGTTGAATCTACAGTTTCTTCTTCATCTTGAACAATTGTTGAGGCCAACACATGATCGGAAAGAACACATAAGGAGATCTCACTGAGCTTGTTCCCCAAAAGACTAGCATGATCCTCTTCTTCCTGCTTTCCAAATTCTCTGTCAAGTTGGACCCATAGATCACTTGGATTTTCAGCAAGCTTAATGAGGTAGCGCATACAAGGAGACATAGCAAGACATATTGCTCCAAAATCTCTATCACAATCATTGAGCCAATCATTCTTCTCTTCATCGGAATCAAAATCTCTTGTATTACCAATGCACATATCAAAAAGACATTGTCTCTTCAAGAATGCAATCATCTTTGGTTTCCATTCATCATAGTTGAATGGAGTAAGAATATTTTGTGAAGAAGAAGTCTCCATCTTTGCATTAGCGAATGCACATGGAGGAAGTAAGAAACCTGCAAATCACATAAAAACAACCACAATAAGGTCGAACAATCCACCCTTTGAGAGTTGCATCACACCTGGGATTGGATTTCAAGCAATGTTGAATAGGTCCAATGTATCAGATCCAGGAATTATGTGGTAACTCAAGCTTCTGGAGTGGTATTGGAATATTTTTCAAGCTTTGCATGCACAGGAGCGAATGCCCTTGAGATATCTCATGCCAAACTTTTTGCAATTTTTAGCAATTCAGTCAAATCTTCTTGTATAAACACCTGTAGAAAAGAGATCTTGTCCCTGCAATGGCTCTGATACCATGTAAAGTTAGTCACAGCAGATCTAATGAACAAATAAATCAGTCACAACAGATGAACATAGAAGAAATGGTGCAAAACTGTGCAAAACATGCAGCAGTGCTCTCTATCCCAGAAAGGGTGAATGAATTACAATACAAACTGTCACAATGCAATACTGTCAATGAGCAATTCGAATTGACTAAGTAGGCCATTCGAATCACTGAATGGAGTAGCTTGACTCTGTCTAGGAGTCCTCATAAATCATCGGTGGTACTCATCAATTACAACAACCAGTCATCCAGGTGTCAATCTGAGTCTAACTGAGCATAATAAATGTAACTGAAGTGTGTAGCACTGATATAGGATCTGGAGGCTCAGTGGGGGCGCATGGGAGGCTAACTGAAGTCAGAACAAGTCACCTAATCGAATTGGAGGTCAAACGGAAGTGATACAGTCAGTCGGGAGTGAAACTAGCCTCAAATCAGGGAGAATCGGAGCTAACTGAATGTAACTGGAGTGAATCTGCAGTGGTAGGTGAACAAGTGCGCCCTTCTCTGGCAGTAGGTGAGAAGAGGGCGCCTTTCAGCTTAGGAGGGCTAAAACTCTGTGGTAGGTGGCTCCCGGGTGCTAGAAGAAGGTGGATAAGGTGCTGGAGGCATCAAACTGGTGACTGGGATGCATGCCTGTGCATGCAGAATCCTGAAATAGATCATATCCTGAAATAGGAATCCTGAAATAGATAATATCCTGAAATAGATCATGCAAGATCCTGAAATAGATGATGTATCCCGAAATAGATGATGTGGATATCCGAACAGCAGGAACCCACGTTTTGAAGAGCCATCAACACCCAAAATTGGTATTTGACAGTGAAATCCGATGGGGGATCCATAGATACGAACCTTGGGGCGAAATTGAGAGCATTAGCTACCCCGACATCCATTGGAAAACCCAGTTTTTTACAGCCTGGAAATGAAGTGACAGGAATTGAGTTATTGAATAACAGAACTGTGAGAAATCCAAGTGTGAATGACTAAGCAGAGGTTGGGTTTGCTTGATAAACGCAGTGAAGGCTAGGATCTCAAGGATTAGCAGCTGGACCTTTCTATGCCCATCCTGAAGAGCACTAGAGGGAAGAGTTGCCTAAGGGACTGTGTAGCAGAGAAGGGGATCTTCCTTGTGTTGGATGTGGTAGGTAATGTGGGTGCCTGACTGTTGAGTTCACTTGAGATGCCTGTAGCTCTGTGGTTGAGCTCACTGGCTTAGCGTTACCCTCCTCTATCTTCTTGAATGCTTGATAAACCCAACGGTGTGTTGGCTTAGCATAGATGATGACCGAAACCATGGCTGTGAGTGAGCCCAACTAGTTACTCCTTAGTGGATACATAACCCAGCTCGGGGGTGATCTCTCAGCTAAAAGAATACAAGCTGGACAGAGATCTATGGTTGGGTGGAACGTTGCTCTCACATAGCTAGTTGTTTGGACAGCTTCATCTTCAAGATAAGTGTTCTATGTATTATAAATTATTTGCATTTTGTGTTCTGCAATATGTTAAATTGTCCATGTTTAAGGAAATGAATTGATTATCCTAATTTGGAATCTATGCATGGCATTGGAACGAGATTGAGTCTCTATATGCTGAATCATCCTCTGCTATGATATATATATATATATATATATATATATATATATATATGTTAGGCATTACTGTTTGTGTGCTTGCTAGTATGTTATTCCACTGTGTTTATTTGAAGTATGAATCTGCACACAAGAAGTTTTAATAATCCATGCTTTTCTTAGCAATAAATGAGGCTAAGTTTGTCAATACGCCCGGTATTTGGTTAACGTTTCCTTCCTGGCACGAAATTGATGGAAGGGGACATTACATCCAAGTTTCTCCGAGTAGATTTTTCTTAAAATACAATTTTACGTTATTGATACCATCTCTATTCGACAATTTAATGCTCGTAGTTAGTGAATGATTTTTTTTTTTTCTTCTTCTTCTTCTTTTTGTTTTTTTTATACTATAAGTGTCTACTCCTAAGTTATAGTTCTTTGGCTTTCCAAAGCATTTGTTCTGGAACAATTATTCCATATGTGAATTGGCAAGGATCTCTATCATAGTTGAAATATATCTTAAATAAGTAACACTTGCAAACGGAAACCCTAAGGGTACAATTTGACAAAAAGGAAGGCTATGTCTTTAATCTTACAACCTACAATCCCCTAAGTGAACTGTGAAATATAGGCATGTGTTAACTTTTCATCTAGTTCATTTTATAACATCAAGAAAAATATCATACCAGTATCTTATCTTTCAACCAGTTCATATTATCATATAAACGTAGTATAAATATAATAATACATTAGCCTTTCATAGTATCCCATAAAATAATTATGAACTATAAACAAGGCATTAACCTTTCCTTTACATCTTGCTATCCCATTAACGAAATATGAAATATGGTGATGCATTATCCTAAATTTACCTAATTCATTTCATCACATAAACGTAATATAAAATATAATATAATAATACATTTAACTTTTCAAATTACATAAGAAAGTACAAAATATAGACAAAATATTAATCTTTCTTCTACTTCCAGTTATCCCCAAAAAAAAATGTAATATCACACTACTTTATACTATCATGCATAAATAAAAAATATTACAATATCTTTCAACTAAATCTTATAATTATAATAAGGTATTATAAAATATAATAATACATTAACTTTTCATCCATGCCATAAAGAAATATGAAATAAGAACATGCCATAAAGGAATATGAAATAAGAACATACCATACATTATCATCCATTTCATGTCATTGCATAAATGAGAAATATTGCAATATCATTCAACTAGTTTTTATAATTATAATAATGTATTATAATTATTGACGTAGTACCACACGAAGCGCCATACAGTCCCATCGAAAACGTGCAGCTTGATCATGAGCCAGCTGCAGCCATATCCTAGAGATCTCATCGTACACAGTCTCGCTCCCGCCATATTCTCAAGGTTCAACGCCCACCTACCTGCATTCAACGCCCATCTACCTGCATTCAAGGCAGTGCAGTCCATTGCAAAATGCGAAGAGACCTGGTCCTCATTCTCGTCCTGCAAATTCCTATAGCTGGAGCTGCTGAAACATTGTTCTTGTCCTCTGCAAATTAGAACCTGAATCCTATTGCGAGCAACTGGAGCGGCTGAATCGTCCTCCTGTAAATTAGAACTTTAGGTACTCCTCGTCCTACAAATTCCTATCATTCTCGTCCATTTAGTTTAGTATCTGGATTTTGTACAAGGCCCATGGGGTATGGGTATTTTTGTGCCTTCTTCAAGTTATAAGAGGTTGCATATTTCAGTTACTGGAGATATCTGTGAGTCTGTTGTATGCTTGAAAATCTTGATCTGAACATTCCCATATAAATTTTGTAGCAACGTTTAAATTTGTAGTTTGTATGTTCTTATTTCAAACTTTATCAGTTTTTAGAGGTTTGTACTGGACCGTTCTTATACTTTGTAGTGCAACTTATAACGTAGCATGGATTTATATTTAGTGTACCTGACTATTGCTCAACGGACGCTCCCTCCAGTCACTCATCCTAGTACTTTTGTTTAAAGCACTTCCCAGCACAGTCTTTGCAAGGTCGGAAAGCCCCCCTGGAACAGATGGAAAAACCTTTTGAAGGTCTAATTTAGGCGCTTCACAGTAGCGAAAACACTCCAGCTCTCCATAGGAATCAGAAAGACGCTTCAGGTCAGAGTGCAAAGCATACCCTAACTTCAAAATGCTAGTTGAATGATATTTAAGGCACAAGTCCAGTGCACCATCTCAAATATAAAAACCTTTTTTGCAGTAGCAATCTCTGATATTGAAACCTACAGAATTGAAGGTAATTCAAGGTTCCAAAAAAATAAAAGACAAATCATCCTTGGTTAATCGAGACGATGGAAGGGATGATTTTCCATAACTTGATTGCAATTATCTTTTTGAGGATCTTGTATTAAATGTTGTAGAGGGAGATGGGCCTAAATCTATCTACAGATGTCTATATTAACGTCGTTTTCCATGAAACCGTTTTCCTATATCGCCCATTTGAATTTTGAATTTTGAAATTTTTTGTTCCGCCTTACTAACAGATACAAGTGACATTGCCGCTTCCCGCCCTCGTTTGAGTTCGAACATATTCATAGATAGGAGCACACGATATTTTTTTGTCACTGGCCTGGTGAATCTTTACCGCCAACCTTTACAGGTTTTGTAAATGGGAGTAAAATGGTACTAGTGTAGTGTTCTTCCGTAAAAATATATTAAGAAAGGGTTCACTCAGGTGTAGAACTATAGACTTTTGATTATTCTGCCAACTCAATGCAAGTTTTGGTTACAACTCTTTTGACATTAACATGGTTGGAAACTTTTAATGTCAAAAATAAAAATGTCTTTTATTTTTAGATAATTTATTTTTTATTTATCAAATTTAAAAAATGTAGATGTTATAAATAATTGTGAAAACTTCAATTTTATAATACCATGAATCTGGGTTTTTGACAAATGGTACTGACATGATAACCTGATAGTAATTTCACAATTGCATTTAATATAGGCCGTTATTAGGTTTTCTTAATATAGGCCGTTATATATGATAACCTCTTCTCAATTGAAATATATACTTATTGTTGTGCTCCAAACTAACTTTATATGAGTCGATTGAATTGTAAAAGTTTGTAACTTCATATGAGTAGGCTGATTTGTAAAAGAAATATATACTCATTCTTGTGTTCCAAACTAACGGCATATGACTGGGTTGAATTGTAAAAGTTTGTAACTCCATATGAGTAGGCTGAATTGTAAAATGAAAATGCAATTTCAACGATCATGAAATGCAATGAACCAAGAATTGAAAAATTAAAGATATTGTAATTTTTTTTATGAGAAATTGTAATTTGACCATCCAAAAATTATTATATAATTACACCTACATATTTTTTGAATTTTTTGAATTTAATTTTATGTAGGATGTTAAATATAATAAATACTAAGACAATTTGATTAAATACATAGATTTATAAAACCCTAGATCTTCACCAAACCACTTAAACCACTCTTTATTATTTATTTATTTATTTCTTTTCCAAAATTTTAAATATTTATATATATTAAATTTAAATATTTTAAATTTCTCCCTTAAATATAAATTATAATTTAAATTTTATCTATGCTAATTTAAATATAACTTCACCAACCACTTCAACCTTACTATAATTGACCTTAAAACTTTAAATCTATGAAGAACTTTTAAATTGAAAGTTCGTGAGTAGCTTTATATTTTTAAATATTAACTTTTAATTTTTTAAGAAACCTAGGTTATAACATTATATGGAATCTAATTAAATTTAAATAAAATAATACTAGCGCTATATAATTATACACGAAATTTAAATAAAAATATATACGAAATTTAATTAAATATAAATAAAATAACACTAGCATTATATAATTATATAAGAAATTTTGCCGAAACCCCTTTTATTTTGACATGGTATTTTTTTTTTTTTTAAAATTCTTATTAACAACTAAATTAAATTAAATTAAATAGTAATTAATAAAATTTAAAAAAAAAATTAAATTAAATTGAATTAATTAAAAAAAAATTAAATTGAATTAATTAAATTAAATTAATTAATTAAATGACATTAAATTAAATTAATTAATTAAATGACATTAAATTAAATAAATTAAATCAAATTAAATTAAAAGTCATTAAATTAAATTAATTAAATTAAATTAAACGAATTAAATGAAATTTTGCCGAAACCCCTTTTATTTTGACATGGTATTTTTTTTTTAAAAAATTCTTATCAACAACTAAATTAAATTAAATTAAATAGTAATTAATAAAATAAAATAAAAATAAAATAAAATAAATTGAATTAATTAAAAAAAATTAAATTGAATTAATTAAATTAAATTAATTAATTAAATGACATTAAATTAAATTAATTAATTAAATGACATTAAATTAAATTAATTAAATCAAATTAAATTAAAAGTCATTAAATTAAATTAATTAAATTAAATTAAACGAATTAAATGAAATAAATGTTAAGAGACACTACATTAAATTAATAAAATAAAATTAATATTTAACAAACATTAATTTAAAATAATAATAAAAAAAATTAAAACAATATAAAACGCAAAAAAAACCCTTTTCTTTTACATGGTATTTTTTTTTTTTTTAAATTCTTATCAACAACTAAATTAAATTAAATTAAATAATAATTAATAAAACAAAATAAAAAAAATTAAATTAAATTGAATTAATTAAAAAAATTTAAATTGAATTAATTAAATTAAATTAATTAATTAAATGACATTAAGTTAAATTAATTAAATCAAATTAAATTAAAAGTCATTAAATTAATTTAATTAAATTAAATTAAACGAATTAAATTAAATGAATGTTTTTTAAATATTAAATTAATAAAATTAAATTAATATTTAAAAAACATTCATTTAAAATACTAATAAAAAAAATTAAAAAAAAAAAAAATTAAAACAATATAAAACGCAAAAAAAAACCTTTTCTTTTTCGCATGGGGATTGACGCCAAGGCAGGATCGACGGCTCTCCTTATTCCGCGTCAGCAACATGCACGCATGGTAAGGGTGGTTGGTGGTCGCGGAAAGGAAACCACCATCCCACGTGTTCATTCCTTACTCATCCGCATTCCAATAAAGCGGTATAGTAAACCGCTCATGGGCAACGCGGAAACCGTCTCACGTGTTGTCAAAAGTATGCCTATTTAAGGAGGAAATAAGGTTTTATTTGGCATTGTAGGGTGGCAGATTCAAGACCCGAGGGCTGGGGCTTGTAATTTCACTGCAATTTTCAACTTTGGACACTCGAATTATGACATAGGCGGCCTTGTGGCAGGAGTGAGGCTGCATTCTCTCCTTCCCAGCCAGGAAAAACACACTTGGAGATACTACGAATCTGGGGAGAGCTTGGTTATCGATTATTTTTTTATGTACCTGGACGTTTTATATCTTGTTGGGTAATTTCTTGATGTAAAGATTTGAAAGTCTAGACTGACTGTTTGTTAATGAATGAATTACAGATGAGGCAATGAATCCAACATTACTGAGCTAGTATTTGAAATTGGTGGGATCTAATGCGGAAACCGTCTCACGTGCTGTCAAAAGTATGCCTATTTAAGGAGGAAATAAGGTTTTATTTGGCATTGTAGGGTGGCAGATTCAAGACCCGAGCGCTGGGGCTTGTAATTTCACTGCAATTTTCAACTTTGGACACTCGAATTATGACATAGGCGGCCTTGTGGCAGGAGTGAGGCTGCATTCTCTCCTTCCCAGCCAGGAAAAACACACTTGGAGATACTACAAATCTGGGGAGAGCTTGGTTGTCGATTATTTTTTTATGTACCTGGACGTTTTATATCTTGTTGGGTAATTTCTTGATGTAAAGATTTGAAAGTCTAGACTGACTGTTTGTTAATGAATGAATTACAGACGAGGCAATGAATCCAACATTACTGAGCTAGTATTTGAAATTGGTGGGATCTAACTTTAAACATGGATCAAACTTTGCATGCGTTGCTTCTACCATTAATCCAACCGCCACCACTTTCCCTTTGTTTGTTGAAGTAAATCATTTTAATAGATTCAGAGCTGAGGCTATGGATATATTTTCCCAAGGTAAATTTTTTATTTCTATTGTCATTTTTCATCAGCATAGGTTTATCTATTTGACTGGTTTTTTAGTCTCTCATTTAACACAGTTAGTGTAATTAGTATGGGGAATTAATCAAGCCCTCAAATTAAACTAATTTTTTGGAAATCTATATCTAAAAAATGGATAAGTTTTGTAAAAAGAAAATTGCATCTAAACTGCAAAATTGTCTTAATTGAGCATACATATATTTCTATTTCCTTTAAATTATTAAATTCGGAATCTTACTTTCAATATATTTTAATTTTTTATGAAAATTACAATTTTATTTAGAGTCTAAACTGTAAATGTTGGTTAAGAGGTTACCTTATTTTTGATAGGCCCAGCCGTCGGCTATTGTCAACCTCCCACAGCCGAATGTATTTGACAAGGACCTTTACTCCATGGACATGAGCTAGAACGATATCTCACACTCCTTCAGTTCCAATATCAGAGAGAACCAAATAAATACCCTGGCCATTCCCCATATTATTAACAAATTAACATCTTAACTTAAGGTTACTACGGTTTTCTTCGCCAATGGAATCTTATTTTCTTCGCCAATGGAATCTTATAATTATAGCTTTAGCTAATGGACATTTGTAATGTTACTATTTTGCAAAATTGGTACCAGCAAGGGGGTTGAAGTTTCATGGTTCACAATACGGTACCTACCTCTGAGAAGGATGTTTTCCCCAAGAGCCCGAACCCTTGCATTCGCAGCGATTTATTGGAACTTGATGCGGATGCCTATGGGCTGTAGCGAGAGTCTCCCTTAAGCATAAAGTGCAATCAGCCGGAGTACCTGATCCGAAATCCTTGATGGTCCAATTTGGTTCCAGAAGCTCTGGTCCCCCGGGGCATGGTTGTTTCAGTGCAAATGATGTTTGACTGCCATAGCTTATTGGATAGCTCAATACCCTGGAGATAAAGTCTACCAAAATTTTAATCTGCAACTGGAAAATGTGTGCCCAATGCCATGAATCACGATGGAAGAAGCCGGGAAATGGCATTGGCAACACATTAATTATGGTGTTCATTCAAAATTTATTATCTGTACGATGGAAAGATGTGATGTGAGAACCAAAGATTGCGCAACAGTGTATTAGGTGAAATTAATTAATGGCATTGGCAATTACACATTAATTATGGTGTTCATTCAAAATTTATTATCTGTACGATGGACAAATATGATGTGAGAACCAAAGATTGCACAGCAGTGTATTAGGTGAAATTAATTAATTATAGCTTTAAAAAGGGGCATGCTTGAGAGACACTACATTAAATTAATAAAATTAAATTAATATTTAAAAAACATTAATTTAAAATAATAATAATAAAAAATTAAAACAATATAAAACGCAAAAAAAAACCTTTTCTTTTTCGCATGGGGATTGACGCCAACGCAGGATCGACGGCTCTCCTTATTCCGCGTCGGCAACATGTACGCATGGTAAGGGTGGTTGGTGGTCGCGGAAAGGAAACCACCATCCCACGTGTTCATTCCTTACTCGTCCGCATTCCAATAAAGCGGTATAGTAAACCGCTCATGGGCAACGCGGAAACCGTCTCACGTGCCGTCAAAAGTATGCCTATTTAAGGAGGAAATAAGGTTTTATTTGGCATTGTAGGGCTGCTTCGACGATGGGAGATATGAAATCCATGGGACCCGCCTGGCTTGGCATTTGGTTCCCTGATGAGTCCTCGGCGTTGAGCACAATGCATCTTTTATATATTCCCGTCCTCTTATGTGAACTCAGTGCATGGGATTCGATGGTGGGCATTGATGTGTTAAGTGCGTGGGCCAATTGGCTCTAGTTGTTGAGTTCGGGATGGGCACAAAGGAAAGAAGAAAAACGCTTGGAGGACAATTGATGTGGCGTTGGGCTCCGGGCGCTTGGTACACCTGGCTTGAGCGCTAGGGTTTCAAAGGAAGCAACATTTTGTATGAAATTCGTTTCGGACAAAACAAGCAGCAACAATGGAGAGCAGTATGGAAATCGTTTCATGCATTTGCCATGCTTGTAAATCTTCTTAGTTATTGGTCAAAATGGATCATATCGAGCTCAAATGAAACGATTTCTGCGTCGAAATTGCTGCGATGCTTGTATTATAAACAATATTGCAGGCAACAATATTATTTGAATATTTGTTTTATGCCACATTTATTAAAATGAATGTTTAAAGCAAAATGTTACAGACAAGAAGGCAGATCTGCATTAAAATAATAGGAAATGAAAACTGATCACTTTGGCTGCAGGTCTGAAATTTGGAGAACCCTCTGTAAATCCTGTGCGAGACTCATTGTTTCGTATTTATTATGAATACAATTTCTTTCTATAAATGCAATGAAGTGTTTTTTTTTATCCCAAATGCTTTAGCATTGGATTAATATTAGGGTTTGAATATTAAAAGAGTGTATATAGAAATGTTGTTGTTTTTCTGGAAAGGTTTGTTTAATGGGGTCTAGATTGAGCCCTAAATAAGCAGTTATATATATATATATATATCATTCAAATTCTGTTTCTGTTACGCCTTACGAATAAATGGGAAAAGGCTCTTCATATTATCTTTTTGCAGCCATCATACTGGTTTGTTATTTTCTAGTAAATTCACTAAAGTTCCAGGTGTAGTTAGGCCCTAAGGTCTCAGTGTCTGAGCCTTGCGCTCTGATACCAACTGTAGTGCCCTATCTAGGCACTGGGTCTATTCCGGGTTATCAGGTTATACCTAGTTTTTCCCTTAATTATTGTTAGAAGAAAACAAGAGATTCAACCATCTATATTTCTGTTTCTGTAAATGTTTAACTGTCTGTTTTCTATATGTTTACATGTCTCTGCAATTAAATAAACATAAACCTAAAACTTTCCATTTAATTCTGTTCGTTTGACATGCATAGCTTGGAAATAAAAGAAAATACATTCTAATTAAGCTGGTTCAGAAAAATACCTGAAACCGTCGATTGCAGTAAGATAAGAAGATTTCTGGAATGGATTCTGTAAGTTACCTTAAAAACCCCAAACATATCCTACATATTCAAACATATCCTTTTAATTTACTTGGGATGATTCCGTCCGTTAATTAAATTAATAATTTATTTAATAAATTCATTATTATTCAACCCACTATACTTTATAAAAGGGATTATTATCATTATTATTATTAATTAAATAATATTAATAATATAATAATAATAACAATAACAATTAATAATAATAGTAATTAATTTAAATTGTGAATAGTAATTTAAAATATTTATTTGGTTAATGGATAAGTGTCAACATAGTACCTCTGTGTATAAACAATGAAATATAATAAATGATTTAATTAATCATGATCAACAATTATATAGCACACTCCTCTATTATTAATGTTTAACTTTTATACTTCACCTTGAAGACACCTTTACTTGAGGATACTTACAATTAATGACATTTATTTTACACATGAGAACTTGATAATCTTTTACTAATTAAGTCATCCACTAAACACTTAATTGACTTATCCATGATAACTTATATCATTGTTAAATCTTGATAAGTAGGAAGAAGTTCAACGTGTCTCAACGTGTTTGAAACCAATAAATTTAAACAGTATTTATAGATAATCTGCTGGGGCTAATTTTTTTTAAAGACGTTACATGTCAGGTCATATATCAGATCATTTTTTAATCCAAAGAATTGGGTGGGTTTAATTTTGGTTTAATTTAGTTACCTCATATATGTCGGTTAGCTATCTTGTTGGTGTATGAGACTCCCTTGTTTACCCTTAAATACGATAGCTACTATCATTTAATATTCATCTTTAATAGGACTAATAAGAAGAAATCCTCAACTCAAAGATGTAGTTCTTGAGCGTATGAAAATGAGAATCTAGAGTATGATTGATTCCTTTGAATTCTTCCAATTGTTTCATACTTGATGGAGAAACAATAGTTGAGAAAACATGGTTGCAAATAAGGTTGCATGCTTACCAAAGGGGAAACTAGTGGAAAATGGGGACACCCCCAAAGTGGTTTTGTTACCATAGATATCATGAATTGAGTTGTATGCCAAGGAAAGAATCCAACACTGTCAATGCATGTTAATCGTTCCTATGAATGTATATAAGTATATGGCATTACTTGTACATAAAAATAGTTATCAATTCTATGAATGTATATAAGATGTAAAATAGCTAAATAGCTAGTGTTTTTTATATTTAATTATTTGATATAAGTTTGTAACTTACAGATAGTTTCAATATATTGTACAGTTTCCATTCAAGTATTCTTGGCTTCATAGCTTCTAGATTATTGTCTATCAAAGAAGCAAGACCAACTAAGATGAAGATGAAGTTATGGGAAAAAATGGCATTGGCATTGGCATTAGCTTTAGTCTTAGCCAAACAAAAATTAAAGAAGAAGACTGGATTGAAAAGAGGTTGAAAATCTTGGTAAGTCTATAGATTTTTTTTTACTTTTACAATTTTATTTATAGATTTTTTTTTTATTTTTACAATTTATTTTATTTAGTTTTTTTTACATGGTTTATTTAGTTGTTTTTCTATTAGGTTGAGTTGCATTATTGTCATTTTAAAAGAAAATCCTTTTCATTTATATGCAATATCTCATGTGCGCTCAAAACCGTCACTTTCTTTGATGCACACACACACACACAAGAAACTCTCTCGTCACTCACTAAGTTCAAAAATAGCTTAAATCTACTCACTTAATACTTCCATAGGAGGTCACAAAAGAATCTTGTAGTTTAGGTACGATTTTGGGGCTAGGCATCCAAAAACATAGTTGTTGTCCTTAGGGTGCTTTATAAATCCTTCTAAATCAAGTGGTCGTGTATAGCCACATGGGGCAAGTGAAAGAGCGGTGCCGCGCCATAGGAGGTCAAACCCAAGGTTGCGGGTGTATGTTCTCTCAAGTGGGCTCACCACCACTTGTTGAAAAGGAGACGACCCAATACCGTTCGAGGGATAACTGCTCTTTATCCACTTGACGAAGGTACTTAGTGACCAACTTAGGATGTCATTCCTTATAGGTGACTGTCGTGTATATAAGATGTAATATATAGCATTACTTGTATATAAAAATAGCTAAATAGCTAGTGTTTTTTATATTTAATTATTTGATATAAGTTTGTAACTTACAGATAGTTTCAATATATTGTACAGTTTCCATTCAAGTATTCTTGGCTTCATAGCTTCTAGATTATTGTCTATCAAAGAAGCAAGACCAACTAAGATGAAGATGAAGTTATGGGAAAAAATGGCATTGGCATTGGCATTAGCTTTAGTCTTAGCCAAACAAAAAGTAAAGAAGAAGACCTGATTAAAAAGAGGTTGAAAATCTTGGTAAGTCTATAGATTTTTTTTTACTTTTACAATTTTGTTTATAGATTTTTTTTATTTTATTTTTACAATTTATTTTATTTAGTTTTTTTTACATGGTTTATTTAGTTGTTTTTCTATTAGGTTGAGTTGCATTATTTTCATTTTAAAATAAAAGCCTTTTCATTTATATGCAATATCTCATGTGCGCTCAAAACCGTCACTTTCTTTGATACACACACACACACAAGAAACTCTCTCGTCACTCACTAAATTCAAAAATAACTTAAATCTACTCACTTAATACTTCCATAGGAGGGCACAAAAGAATCTTGTAGTTTAGGTACGATTTTGGGGCTAGGCATCCAAAAACATAGTTGTTGTCCTTAGGGTGCTTTATAAATCCTTCTAAATCAAGTGGTCGTGTATAGCCACATGGGGCAAGTGAAAGAGCGGCGCCGCGCCATAGGAGGTCAAACCCAAGGTTGCGGGTGTATGTTCTCTCAAGTGGGCTCACCACCACTTGTTGAAAAGGAGACGACCCAATACCGTTCGAGGGATAACTGCTCTTTCTCCACTTGACGAAGGTACTTAGTGACCAACTTAGGATGTCATTCCTTATAGGTGACTGTCGTGGAAGCCGACAGTACCTGAGACAAATTTTGTCACAAGATCAAGGAAAGCACACGTCACAAGATCACATACTTATGATAAGAAGAAAAGCTAATAGTCAGTAGCTTTCCAATAGAAAAATCATGTACATGGTGATTGGTGGTTGCTAGCTTATACCTTGAGCTTGTTCCATGTGATGTATTTTGAAATAAGCACATGTCAAAAGATCAAGGAAAGCTAGCGACTGCTAGCTTTCCTTCTAGCATAAGCATTTTCTTCTAGTATAAACACACATGCTTATGCTAGAAGGAAAGCTAACAGTTGCTAGCTTTCCAATAAAAAACCATGTCCATGGTGATTGGTGGTTGCTAGCTTATACCTTGAGCTTGTGCCATGTGCTCTATTTTGAACGAATGCTAGCTTTCCTTCTAGCATAACACACATGCTTATGTTAGAAGGAAAGCTAGCAGTCGCTAGCTTTCCAATAGAAAAACCTTGGGCATGGTGATTGGTGGTTGCTAGCTTATACCTTGAGCTTGTGCCATGCACTCTATTTTCAAATAAGCACATGGCACAAGATCAAGGAAAGCTAGCGACTGCTAGTTTTCCTTCTAGCATAAGCATTTTCTTTTAGGATAAGAACACATATTTATGCTAGAAGGAAAGCTAACAGTCGCTAGCTTTCCAATAGAAAAATCATGTCCATAGTGATTGGTGGTTGCTAGCTTATACCTTGAGTTTGTGCCATTTGCTCTATTTTGAAATAAGCACATGGCAAAAGATCAAGGAAATCTAGCGACTGCTAGCTTTCCTTCTAGCATAAGCATTTCCTTTTAAAATAAACACACATGCTTATACTAGAAGGAAAGCTAACAGTCGCTAGATTTCAATTAGAAAAACCCTGTCCATGGTGATTGATGGTTGCTATCTTATACCTTCAGCTTGTGCCATGTGCTCTATTTTAAACGAATGCTAGCTCTCCTTCTAGCATAAGCATTTCCTTCTAGCATAACACACATTCTTATGCTAGAAGAAAAGCTAGCAGTCGCTAGCTTTCCAATAGGAAAATCATGTCCATGGTGATTGGTGGTTGCTAGCTTATACCTTGAGCTTGTTCCATGTGATGTATTTTGAAATAAGTACATGGCAAAAGATCAAGGAAAGCTAGCGACTGCTAGCTTTCCTTCTAGCATAAGCATTTCCTTCTAGTATAAACACACATGCTTATGCTAGAAGGAAAGCTAACATTCGCTAGCTTTCCAATAAAACACCCTTTCCATGGTGATTAGTGGTTGCCAGCTTATACCTTCAGCTTGTGCCATGTGCTCTATTTTAAACGAATAGCTCTCCTTCTAGCATAAGCATTTCCTTCTAGCATAACACACATGTTTATGCTAGAAGAAAAGCTTGCAGTCGCTAGCTTTCTAATAGAAAAATCATGTCCATGGTGATTGGTGGTTGCTAGCTTATACCTTGAGCTTGTGCCATGCACTCTATTTTCAAATAAGCACATGGCACAAGATCAAGGAAAGCTAGCAACTGCTAGCTTTCCTTCTAGCATAAGCATTTCCTTCTAGTATAAACACACATGCTTATGCTAGAAGGAAAGCTAACATTTGCTAGCTTTCCAATAAAAAACCCTGTCCATGGTGATTGGTGGTTGCCAGCTTATACCTTGAGCTTGTGCCATGTGCTCTATTTTGAACGAATGCTAGCTTTCCTTCTAGCATAACACACATGCTTATGTTATGAGGAAAGCTAGCAGTCGCTAGCTTTCCAATAGAAAAACCTTGGGCATGGTGATTGGTGGTTGCTAGCTTATACCTTGAGCTTGTGCCATGCACTCTATTTTCAAATAAGCACATGGCACAAGATCAAGGAAAGCTAGCGACTGCTAGCTTTCTTTCTAGCATAAGCATTTCCTTCTAGGATAAGAACACATACTTATGCTAGAAGGAAAGCTAGCAGTCGCTTGCTTTCCAATAGAAAAATCATTTCCATAGTGATTGGTGGTTGCTAGCTTATACTTTGAGCTTGTGCCATTTACTCTATTTTGAAATAAGCACATGGCAAAATATCAATGAAAGCTAGCGACTGCTAGCTTTCCTTCTAGCATAAGCATTTCTTTCTAAAATAAACACACATGCTTATACTAGAAAGAAAGCTAACAGTCGCTAGCTTTCAATTAGAAAAACCTTGTCCATGGTGATTGATGGTTGCTAGCTTATACCTTCAGCTTGTGCCATGTGCTCTATTTTGAACGAATGTTAGCTCTCCTTCTAGCATAAGCATTTCCTTCTAGCATAACACATGACCCTTATTATACATCATTTGTGCAGATCATGGTCTGGATGGATAGATGTCTTCTTGGATACCTTCTGTCCAAGAACAGATCACATGGCAAAAGATCAAGAAAAGCTAGCGACTGCTAGCTTTCTTTCTAGCATAAGCATTTCCTTCTAGCATTTTTTAGAAGGAAAACTTTTCTTTTTAATGAGTCTCTACTTGTGCTAGATGCAATGGATTTTTATTTATCTTTAAGTATTTAATATGTTTCCAGGACACATGACCCTTATGTTGTTTAATGAGTTAACAAAATGTAATGATAAAAGAACTACTTGGTTAATGACATAAAAATATGATGATTTAAAGGTCTTCTCTGACGGACAAGGGGGTTCGGTGCTCCATTAGGAACTGTTAGTGCTCAGTTGCATCCTTAATTGCTCAGCGCATGAGGGTTCGTGTAGTAATTTAACTGCTGATTCTTTGCTCAGGCAGTTTGACTGTCTTCTTATTTCCTCTGATTTTGGCAGAATGCCTCAGCCAGGGGACAATACCGGCATCCAGGACATCAAGAAATGTTTGGGGCGGCTGTATGAGATAGTCTCCATAAGATTTATGGATAACAGGGAGATAGCCTGCGCTATAAAAAAGATGGAGGACACTGTGAGCTACACTTCCCTTCAAATCAGCAACCATGACTCCAGGATCGATGATAATGAAAGCTCCTTGCGCGAGATGATGGGGAAGGTGGATATGATCCAGGAGGAGGGCAGCAGGAACAATGCAGTAACTGTTGAAGGGGAGCGTCAGATGGAGGAAGAATCAGTGGTGCAGCCAGTCCACTTCAGGGGCCACCTGTACTCAGGTTTTTAAGGATATATGTTTTTTTGTCTTTTATTATGTAAGATATATAAGGGTATATATTGCCCGTTCTGTTAGTCATCATGGAAGAACTCTGTATATAGTTTTTTGGACCCTTTGCAGGCTTAGTCTACAATGCTCTATCTCTGCTCTGAAGGACTATTCTTCCTCTCTTTTTGCTATGTACTGAATGGTTGTGCACAGCCCCTTTATAATATACTCCTTTTTAGTTTCTGTTCAAAAAAAATATATGATGATTTATAGTCTATCATTTATATGGGTTCAATTTATTTATTTTTTTGTTCACAGGTCTTTAAGTAAACCAATAAACTTAATTTGGTATAAAAGCTATAACGAAAGAGGTTTTCTTTATGTATATTTTACTATGTTTATGTCTATTTTTGCACTAGAGGTAATCTATGTGTAACATTTAATTGTTATTAGCAATAGAAAACTAGAGGTAGTTTCTCTGTATAATTTACTTGTTATTAGCAATAGAAATTATCTCAAAAATTATATTCTTGGTGTAGCCTCCAAGCTTCACATGAGGTCACAAAACATAAATTAGTTAGGTAAGGAAAGCCTTGAACTTCTGCCATGTACTCTATTTTCAAATAAGCACATGGCATAAGATCAAGGAAAGCTAGCGACTGCTAGCTTTCCTTTTAGCATAAGCAAAATACTTATAGGATAATAACATATACCTATGCTAGAAAGAAAGCTAGCAATCGCTAGCTTTCCAATAGAAAAATCCTGTCCATGGTGATTGGTGGTTGCTAGCTTATACCTTGAGCTTGTGCCATGTGCTCTATTTTGAAATAAGCACATGGGTAAAGATCAATGAAAACTAGCGACTGCTAGCTTTCTTTCTAGCATAAGCATTTCCTTCTAGCATTTTTGAGAAGGAAAACTTTTCTTTTTAATGAGTCCCTACTTGTGCTAGATGCAATGGATTTTTATTTATCTCTAAGTATTTAATATGTTTCCATAACACATGACCCTTATTATTCTTGTGCATGTGAATAAAAGACATGTAATAGAATATTCTTTGATAATGCTCATTATTTCATGTATTTTTAAAACAATTTAAACTTATAGTCGACTATTTATTATTGTTTTTAGAAGCTATGGACTCTGGTGCAATGACAATTCCAAGGAATAATTTGAAGGAAAAATGAATTGCAAGTGACACACAAACAACGTCTCCCCCATGTGGTATGGTGGTTTTAAATATTATTCTCTCATTTCTAAATGGTTAGACTAGAAGACTATATGGTAATATTTGTGATTTTGATTTCATTTTATTTATAGTAATAATTGCTTATTATTGTTTTTTGAAGCTGTCGTCTCCAAAGCAAGTAAAATGCCACAATCAGCATTCAAAAAACAAAAGCTTCATTCAACTCAGATTATAAATTCAACAATGGGTTCTAATTTTGAAATGATTAAAAAATTCAAAACATCTGTTGCATTTGAGTATGTCGAAGATTGGTATGTTGAGATTGAAAGTCCCATGAATATGTTTCCAGATATGTATCTATTTGGATCCATGGATGGAAATGATATACAAAGGCTAGGGATAATTGTTAATTGCTATGCTCTCAATCATAGTCAGATCGATTTTCAAATGGAGGTAATTGAAGAAAATGAAGTGAAATTATTTTCCTGCCAAATTGATTACACAAAATTTAGACCAGATTTGATTGATACTAATACAGAATTTCCAGAGTCAATAAAAAAGTCACAGTTTAAGTTGGACAGTTTTGAGAGCTTCAATGAATCTGGTCTAAAGAGTTGTGATGATCTTGTACAACGTATTACCAACGTTATGAAATATCGCTTTGTGAGATGTAAGAAAACATCATCCGTGTTTCTTTATTTGCAACAAAGAGGTAAACTACTTGATAAAATACCAGATGATAAACTCGAGGCTCAAATGCTTGCTTTGAGAAGGGTATATTTAGTTGAGCTAGAACAGAGCATTAAAGAAAGTGAGTTCATGCCTACTACAGAGTTTGTAAAATCCCAAAAAGAAGACTCTCAGATAGAGAAGCTTGCTGACCAATGCGATGAAATCCATGAAAATTTCAAGGACAGTTATTTATTTTCAAGCTCTTTTACCATGAAGGTGGATGTTCGAAGATGTGTAGAAGCACCCAAGTTATATAAATTGAGACCACGGGATGATTTAAATGTTCGAGTATTATTAAAATCGTTCCTACAGAAATTTCAAGCATCATTGCCTGATGCTCTTCTGATTCCATTTGACAAAAAAGAGTCTGATCCAATTGGAAACCCTGTGAAAATCATGAATGAAATGGATATAAATGCCAAGAACATCAATTTTTGGATAGTTGATGGGCAACACACCATTCAAGCAGCAAAAGAAATATTATCAAATCCTAAATTCAGTCTATCTGGGGAGGTAAAACAGAAGTACAAAGAACGTAATGCTCGATTCTTAGATCCATTAGTTGCTCCCAGTGTGGTGATTCGTATTTGCTGCCAGTTAAATTCTGCAAACACAATGTTCTTCAAAACTCCATTCATTGATTCTGTGCGATCTGCAAGACAATTCCTAATTGCCACAAATAAATTAAAGAAACAAAAATGTGGGAATGCTAAGACGGCTGAAGACAAGGTGTGCAATTTTTTTTTTTTTGCACTTAGTTTATATTGTTATAACTAAATTCATGGCTATTTTATTTTTGATATCACATTCTTACTAATTTATATTTGTTATTTTTTAACAGGTTGATGATGAAATGTTGTGCTCTTTCTTCGATTGTCCACTAACAAACTTTGCTGAAAAAAAAGTCTTGTTATATCTTGATGATACTACTTGGGATAAATGGGAAGTTGTTTTTAATTGTTACAAACTAGGGACATTAATGTGTTCTCCAAACCAACCTAAGGATCCAAACTATAAGACAAATAGTCTGAACAGTTTGGTATCAAGTTCTTTCCGTCCCCTTCAGGGACTAACCGCTGAAGAAATGTGTTCTGTAGCAGATAAACTATTGGATGGAACTGTCTGGTTTTCTATTCCAGTGAACCATCCAACCAATGCCATAAAAATGAAAGATTATTGTTCACAATTGAAAACCAAAAGAACAATTTTGGAGGCAATGGTAACATATTGCAAAAGTCATGATAAGAATCTGAATGATAAGATTCTTACAATATCCAATATTCTTGAGCATTATGGAATTACTGATATCATATTTGCCAACTTCTGTAAGACAATGGAAGGGTGTAAATATGTAAAAGGATCACGAAATACAAAAATAGAGTCCCTTTCTCCACACGCGTGTGTGGTCCTTGATAGAATAATTGATGCATCGACAGATATACAGGAAATTGAGAACAGTTTTGAATTCGGTTGTCATTATGGGGGTCCTAGCCTCTTGTCAACACTTTTGCACTCTTTTCCTTGTCTGTTTCAACCAATGTTATACACTGGCTTTGTTGTGTTGGATACATTGGCTTTGAAAGATGAATCATTCCTTAAGGATCACTATATTGAATTGTTTCGATTTTTAATCGAAAAAAATGGGTTGAAAGATTTTACTATGATTATCTTAGTAGAAATTTGGTCTTGTAAGGATGTACACCAAGCTCTGGAGATTGTTGTCAAGGACTCAAATGTCAACTATAAAATGGCTACCGGTCTTTATGAATATAAAGAACAAAATAACTATAGTTATGATATAGTTTTAACTATACATTTCTATAGTGAAGAGTCTAAAAGTTTACAGGCCTCAATATACTCTCACAGTTTTAGAGACATATCTGATGAAAAAGAGAGAGATTTTGAATTCTGGGAAGAATTATTGCAAATGCATCAACAACATAGTGATCTAAATTTGATTATTTCTCTTTATGCGGCGAAAAATTTACAGCAGGCTTGCTGTACATATGGAAGAAGAATGGCATGTGTCGTAGAAAACGAGTTACAAAGGACTACCATGCTGACTAATCAAGAATCCTTCCAATTGCAAAAACCAATGTCTAATATATTGCTGTTGGAATATCCAGGTATTGTACTTTTTTTGTTCTTTCTCTAGTGATTCGTTGGATTCTATGCTATTTATATATCTTCATTAACAAGATGTTTACTATAACTACTAATGGCGGAAATTGTAAAGAAAACAACGACACTTTGCAACAAAGCAATGATCAACATAGTGTGCACAATGTCGAAGAAGTTTTCGAGATGCAAATACAAGACGAAGAAAATACCATACCAGGTACATAATTTATTTTGTTTCTTTTGTTGTATTGTACTTGTTTTGTTCTTTCTCTAGTGATTCTTTGGATTCTATGCCTATTTATTTAATGAATTTCATTCGTTGATACATTTTATAACATTTCATATGTTTATTACAGTAGCAAACGAGGAGAAAAAAGACAGTGATCAAGGGAATGTGACAGAAAGCCATAGTCAAGAACATGATATCATATCAGGTACTTCACATGTCTCTTATTTTCAATTAAACATAAAATATGTCTTATAAAAAAAAATTTGATTTAAAGAAGTATTATTGGTATTCGATTGAAGGTTTGTTATTTTGGCTCTAGGTTCTATGAAGACAATACAAGAGAAGTGTGGCTTATCAATAACTAGTACAAAAAATACTCAAAGTGAGTGTATTTCTTCAACAATTTTTTTTAATAATAATTTATGTAGCATGAATAAAATGAATTTACTATGATCCATTGTTGTTTTGCAGCTATTATAAGTCAAAAGAAATTAGTTATTTTTGAATTGAATAACATTTTCTATCAGAGCGTTGATGGTGATGCATCACAAAAAGAATTTATCGAGAAAATGGGAAGGGCCGCAGATTACACGATAGAGAAAAAATCATTTTGGTTTTGTCCACATGCAAAAACATTTCTTGAAATGTGTTCCAGAAATGAATCTCTTGACATTGCAATTTGGACGACATCTTTGAAACAAAACACAACAAGAGTTATGAAAAAGCTAGTTTCAGAAACATTACAAGCTAAATTTTTGTTTACATGGACTGCTTCAGATTGCAAACAACAAAAGGGAAAAAATGACATTGATAATTCAACACAAGTTATATACAAAAAACATCTGAAAAAAGTGTGGAGAATGTATTCTCAATATGATGCTACTAACACTATTCTAGTGGATTGTTCAATGGAGACAAAGAAAGAAAATCCCAAAGAAAATGTGATTATTGCCCCTTCGTTTGATGGAAAGAATGAGGATAAATGGTTGATCGCTGATCTGTGGAGCTTATTGAATAAACTGTACAAGGCACTCGATGTTCGAGATATTTTGAAGAATCTTCAATGACTTTTAATAGTACATTAAGATGACTGTTATTCATTTCCTCTATAAACAAAATCTTGAAGTTTATGATATAAATTCTTGGTCATTGTACATTTGATGACTTAATTCTACATGTGATGTGTTATTACTGTGTTTTATTTTATTATCAATTTAATGTGTATTATTTCATAATACACATATAAGGATTGTTGTTGTGTCATTATTATAAATTAACATATTATTATTTTGTTTATTTATATTGAGATATTGAGTTATAAAAAGTTAGTGATTTGAATAATAGTCTTATGTGTTTGCATAAAAATGTAGTATTCCATATTAATTAAATAATTGTATTAGGTTGTATGTATAAATTAACGTACAATTCCTATGTTTGAGCAATTGCAGTTTATTTATCAATTGCGTCTTAATTGATCATTATAACTCTTACAAATCAGTGATTTGAATGTTAGTTCAATGTTATCATATGAAATTTTCTTATTTCTTAGAAATTAAAAAAATGGAAAATCATATCAGGTTGTATGTAAAAATTACCTATAATTAGCTTGTTTAATTGAAATTTAAAAAATTGTAAATCTAGGTGGTGGGTATAAATTAACATATAATTGGTTTGAATTGGACCATTGTAACTATATTTTTAAATTGTGATTTGAATTTCATTGCAATGTGCTTATATGAATTTTTCTTATAATTTCTTGAAAATTAAAATATCGTATGAGGTTGTATGTAAAAATGAACATATAAATAGTTTGCTTGATTTAAATTTAAAAACTGTAAAATTTAGGTAGTATGTAGATATTAACATATAATTAGTTCAAATGAATTCGACTATTGTAATTATATTTTTAAATTGTAGTTTATCTCATTACAATTCTTAAAATTAGTGATTTGAGTAGTAGTTGAATGTGTTTGTATAAAAAAACTATTCCACTGAAATTACTTTTATTTTTTTCATTAAGTTGTTTGTTTGGGAGTGGAAATAAATTGGATATGTTTTGATGCCATTTAGCAATGAAGTTTTGAAGTGAAAATATGTTAATGTTATATATGTGGCAGCAATGCAGATGGGAGTTAATATCAGTCGGAAGATCTTGTTGATCTTTGAAATGGAAGGAGTATTCTTCTCGTCGTATTCCAAAGATGATACGAGTTGTCAAATTCAAAGAAAACCAGATTGGGAGCTTGGTGATAAATCCTACTTTTGTAGGCCTTTTCAACTAGAAGTATTAAAATACTGCCTAAAACATTATGATGTTGCGATATGGACATCAAATGTTACTAACAAGTACATTCGACAAGTACTTGAAAAATCAAATATTGATACAAGTGACTTTCAATTCATATGGGATAGGTCCCATTGTCACTTGCAAACAAAATTCAAATCATGTAGTATGATACGGTTTTATGAGAAAAGGCTAAGCGACATGTGGTCCCAATATGGAAATAAGTACACAGAATCAAATGTATTGCTAATAGATACATCAAAGCCTACTTCTCAATTCCTCGGATATCGGTCAAACTGTATCTTAATAAAGGCTTATATAGGACATGAACACGATACTTGGCTTGTGCAAGTTCTATTCCCCTTTTTAAAGACACTTCATCGCATCAAACAGAAACGCAACTACATTCGAATGTTCAATAGAACATTGAGTTCTTTGTATTAAGTGAAGATATTATTATATGGAAATTTGTTGACGATTACATTGCAATATTTCAATACAAGTTGGACACATTTTTTAGTGAATTAATTTGTATGATTTTATAACTTTTATAGATAGATGATAATTGACAATGATATATAAATACAATTATTAGTATTATTTATGATTGCTTTTAGATTGACAAGTTTTTGCATCATACAACACTTGATTTCCCCATTCAAAATATTTTCTAAATTTGTGCTCTTAAATCAACTATTTGTAATTTAAATCATCTCATAAAAGCCAACAAGGCGTGCAAGAAACTCTCTTTAGTTTTATTTATCTATATGTATTAATACAAGTGCATTACAACACTTGATTTCTCTATTCAAAATATTTTTTAAATTACATACTCTTAAATCAATTATTTGTAATTTAAATCATCTCACAAAAGCCAACAAGGAATGAAGTTCTCTTTAGTTTTATTGATCTATATCGATTAATACAAGTGACACACAAATTTTGAATTAAACCTCCGTCTATATAAAAGCACATTTCTTACAAAAAATATTACTTCAATGATAATGAGTGCTAAGTGTACTAGAATTTAGATTGAAGCATGATGAGTCATAGATGAATGATTTTGAAAGGTATAGGCATTTGATTTCCCAATCTATAACTTATTGTAAATGTGTATTCTTAAGTTAATAGTTTATAATTGCAATAATCTCATATAAGCCAACTGGACATGAAATAAATTATTGACTGTTATTAGCCTATATTCATTAATATGAGGAGTTTATCAATGCAATATGTAATTTTTGAAATAAAACCCCATATAATTGAAGTTGCAATTGTTTTAAAACACAAAATTAATTGCTAATGAGTGCTAAGTGGTATTAAGGGTAGTACGAGATTGGTCATAAGTGAGTGACATTGAACTATAAGAAATTTGATTTCTCATTTCATTTTTTTGTAAGTTTGTATTATTAACTCAATTACGATTAATTGAAATAATCTCATAATAGCCAACAAAGCATGAGATACGCTCTATCTTTTATCTTCTTGTATGCATTAAATGAATGTATAAATGTGATGTATTTTTTGGAATAAAATACAATGTAAAAACATTCCACAAGTAGTTGAAAAATCAAATACTGATACAAGTGACTTTGAATTCATATGGGACAGCTCTCATTGTCACTTGGAAACAAAATTCAAATAATGTAGTGTGATACAATTTTATGAGAAAATGTTCAGTGATGTGTGGTCCAAAACAATGCTCAGGCCGACAATGCCGCAAACGAAGCAATTCCCCTTGGAAAAGGGATTCTTAAAATCAACAACGACCATGTCCTGGATCCAATCCCGTAACATTATGGGTTCGACGTTTATTTGGGAGCTACTCGTTGGCAGGAACCTCATGACAAGTGGAACGATTTCCAGGCGACGGATGGGAACTCTCTCCACTCGCAACGTGGTAATTCCAAGTGTGATAGCCATTTCTAACCGCGCCACCCCTCCTTCCTCGCATCTGAACGGGCGCTCACCTCACCTCAGAATGATGGCGTCTTCGTCCCTGCGGATGACGTACTGGAGCAGTTACGCAGAAAGATCTCCCATGCTAAGGAAATCTCGCATCCTCCTCCCGTCAAGCGTGCGAAGTCAATTTCACCTCAGCACAGAGATTTAAGTGCCATAACTTCCAAAATCTCGCATCCTCCTCTGGTCAAGCGTGCGAAGTCAATTTCACATCAGCACAGAGATTTAAGTGCCATAACTTCCAAAGGCTTTGGGCTCACAGGGCCCGCGATCTGTGACATGGACATTCGGGGTACTGATTACCATGCGTCTCCCTCTCTCTGTAATGAATGAAGGCATTTATGGAACTGTACGAGAACCATAAGCAAGAGCATGAACATGTGGTTAAAAGGGCCACGTCTCATCCTGAAGGCTCTCTATCTGCATTATGGACAGAGAAATGACTCCAGCACCTCCCACAAAGCGCCCCTCAGCCCATCCCTGAATTCGAGAGGCATTTCCAAGCTGAAGGAGGTAGACTCAGGTTGGCATAGCTATTGGGAGCTCTACGCTTCCTGCAATCTGGTTCCTCAGAAAAGCGATTGGAACCCGCTGGACAAAATGGCTCACTCAGAGGACTCGGCTGCGTCATCCCCTGACCCGCTCCTTGAACTAGAAGCAGACATTAGGACCCTTCGCCGGTGTGTACGAAGACAGGGGGAGTTCATGTGACAAATAGATGTGCAGGGAGGACACCAGTTGGATAGAATGGAGGACGAAATTGGAAGTTCGAGAGCAGAGTTTGCAGAAGCTCTTGAAATGCTGGAGACGAGGGTAACCGCTGCCATCGAAAGCATGAACAAAAGGCTCGACAAGATGGAAGGAGTTCTGGTGAAGCTGCGTGAAGACGCAGGCAAGGTCTCAGAAGAAGGCAATCGCTCCTCAAGGGATTAACACCGACGCCACCAGTCTGTCTTCCAACCCTGCTGTTTTTTGTATGTCTATTCCTAGAAAGACCTGTTTTTGTTAATAGACAGGCATATGCTTTCCTAAAAGTCCTGAATATGTATAATCACAGGCATCTATTGCTTTAAACAGTTTCCAGGATAGTTAGTTTACAGACTTTGAAGTTGTAATTTTGCTTGTGGCTCTGCCACCCCTTTAATACAAAAACTAACCGCTTGTGTCAAAAAAAAATATTATTTATGATTGCCTTAAGTTTGACATTTTTTTGCATTACACCACTTGATTTTCCCATTCAAAATATTTTTTTAATTTGCGTTCTTAAATCAAATATTTGTAATTAAAATCATCTCATAAAAGCCAACAAGGCACGCACAAAGTTTTGTAAATGTGTATTCTTAAGTTAATAGTTTATAATTGCAATAATCTCATATAAGCCAACAAGGCATGAAATAAATTATTGACTTTTATTTGCGTATATTCATTAATAAGAGGAGTTTATCAATGCAGTATGTAATTTTTATTGCTAATGAGTGCTAAGTGGTATTAAGGGTAGTACGTGATTGGTCATAAGTGAGTGACATTGAACTATAAGAAATTTGATTTCTCAATTCATTTTTTTGTAAGTTTGTATTACTAACTCAATTATGATTAACTGAAATAATCTCTTACAGGCCAACAAAGCACGAGATATGTTCTATCTTTTATCTTCTTATATGCATTAAATGAATGTATAAATGTAGTATGTAATTTTTGGAATATAATACAATGTAAAACCATATAATTAATTGATAATGAGTACTAAGTGGACTATTTAGACTCATTCGATATGTGCCATAAATAAATTCAAAAGAGCATGGGGTCATATATAAAGTTCAACTAAAAGATTTGAAAAATATGTTTCAACATCTATTTCTTCGACATTTAAAAATCTTATCATTTTCTTTGCCTTTTGGTGAAAGTAATTCTCGGCCATGATTTCTTAATTCGATTTCTTCACACTTTCATTGTGTATGTATAATGTTGTACCTAACAACTATCCCAATTTTGACGAATTTATAGTTATTATTTGGTGACATCAATACATTTCTTATAGTTTATTTTATTTTAATTTAATATTGTGATTTCCTTCCAATCATGCTATATTATAATATGTTATTTAACAATGAAAATATTTAATATGATACTTTGTTCACTTCAAATATAGATAGAGATCTTCTTGTTATAAAACATGCAATTATGTGTGCAACTTAACTTCATTAATCCTACATTTTATATCTTCATGAATATTTTTTCTCACGATTCAACAAATTACAGATTTTCATATACTCCTCCTAATTTATGGCATACCGAACTAGTTATAAATGATACAACATTTCATTTTTTATGATTGTATATTAAAAACAGTTGGAGTAAATAAAATTTGTGATCAATAAAAACATTCTTTCTAGGATTAGTTTTTCCAATTTTAATGGAATATTTCTTTAATGCATAATTTTTACAAATTAAATGAAATAAATAAAATATTTACAAAAAAATTCAATGTCATAGAAGTCCTTGTAATAGAATTTTTCTAGATTTAATGAAATAGGTGTTATTAGCCTGTTTAGGACGGTCCGAATGTGGCTATTAACCCTTTTTCTGCGTCCTGCCTGCGGCTTTCGGCCATTTTACAGCAACCCGCCGGTGCCTTTCGGTGTTTTTCCTGCGTCGCGCCTATGGCTTTCGGCCATTTTCCTGCAACCCTCCTGTGACTTTCGGCGTTTTTTCTGCGTCCCGCCTGTGGCTTTCGGCCATTCTCCCGCAACCCGCCTGTGACTTTTGGCATTTTTCCTGCATCCTGCCTACGGCTTTCGGCCATTTTCCCACCACCTGCCTGCGACTTTCGACATTTTTCTTGCGTCTCGCCTGTGGCTTTCAACCATTTTCCCGCAACCCTCCTACGACTTTCGACATTTTTCCTGCGTCCCGAGTGCGTTTTTTAGCCTAAAACCCGCAACCCGACTGTGACTCTTGAGCTGTTTTCCGCGGTCTGTTTTCTGCATTTTTTCCTGTTTTGAACCCAACACTTTACTGCACTATTTTCTGCACCAGCACAGCCATCTGTCCTACCTATAGCCACCCTTCCTTACAGCCTTTTTCTGCAGTTTTATTTCTGTTCCATTTCCAGAATAGTTTTTAAATTTTCAGTATTTTGAATTAAACAATAAAAATAAAAAAAATTTGCATTTTAAAGGTTAATTTTTGTCTTGTTATTGCTAGTTAGAAAGTTGCCCACCCTAGTGGCACTTTTTACTTGTATTCATCATCATCTCACACGCACACACTCTATCACACAATTCAAGTGAGCCTTAAAAAGTACTTAACACAACCAACATTCTAACCCCACTTGGGGAACACATAAGAATTTTTGTAGTTAGCTAGGATCGGGGGGATAAGCATCCAAATAACACCCCTCGGTTGCTTACACTTGAGACATAGCTGTTGTCCATTAGGGAACCAAAATACCCTATTATTTTTTGGCATGGTCACAACCAGTTTATCAGAGGGCCTCTCCCCTAGGAGGGTTGAAGTCGCCAGACTGGTTCCAGAGGCCTGAGTGGAATACCGCAATCCATTCAGTAATCGAAGGCTACCTTTCGCAGTTCTCGGGGTATCCCTGTATGGGGGTACTGCGGTAAAAGGACCAAACGGTAGATTCACCTTTTCTGGATGTGTCATGAACAGGGTATCTTAGTTGCCTTTCTTCTAGGATTGACTACCCGGTGTTCCTCCCAGTAGGGGGATATCTCTAGCCACTTGGCTCTCCTATCCATATTGTCTGACTTGGATTTCATCACCTTGCAGAGGATATGTCTAGTTGAATCAGAATACTATTTAGTTAGGTGTTTGCATGCCCCCTTACCTCCTTTTGGTCTAGTTAGTCCACTATTTTTATTTCTAGGAAACCTGCTGCTTGTTGGTATTCTGACCATTTCTGTTGATACTCCACTTATTGTAGCACAGTTGTTACAGTAAGTGTTTTGAGTTGGTTGTTGGCCTGAGTGCCATATTTTTTGAGCTCTCCTTCTGCACACTCGGTTGCATTCGGGTTTTTGAGCTATTTTTCACTCAACACAACCCCCAGATATTTGACACCATCTGTCACCATTGAGTCCCCGAGACATTCTCGGCGCCTCAGGGGCGAGCCCCCACAGCACGGTTCACTTGACACCACCCATCATAGACATAGATCTTCATCACTTGATACCACTAATCATAGATCTCAAGCTTTGTCACTTGACTCCACACGTCAACGGTATAGAACTTCGTCACCCACTCTAGACGCCCCCTATTTCACCTCTAATTCTGTGGCAAAGTCCGAGAACCCCATTTACACTGCACCAACCAGCCCCATGGCTGGCATGACTTCCACCCCTTTCTTTGTAGGGACCATTGGTGGAGCATGCACCACCACACCAGCTACCACACCCGCTTTGGGTATGACCTCGATGGGGCCCCCATCTACCATTCCGATCACGGCACCCATTCCAGTAGTTGGTCCGTCCCATACCACTTTCGTTCCTCCACTTGGGGGCAACATCCCGAACCCAGCCCCTCCACTTCGGGGCATTGGCCCCCATTTGGTCACACCCACTAGTATGTCACATCCTTCTACTAGTTTGCCATTCATGGCTAGCCTCAACCTTCCTAAGCTAGCCAGACTGACTAACGATCCCATTAGACATGACCTTGCATGGCCTCACATGCCCACCAAGCTCCCCTCTGACATCCCTAAGTTTGAGGGCAAGGCAGGTGAGGACCCCTAGAACCATATTATGTCCTTCCATCTATGGTGTTCCTCCAACTCCATAGTGGACGACTTTGTCTGCCTCCGTCTGTTATAGCACACCTTCACTGGCTCTGCAGCTAAGTGGTACATCGAGCAGCCCCATGGGACCCATGCCACCTTTACCTCCCTTTCCTTGACCTTCCTACAGTTCTTTCAGTTACCTATCCGCTATGACGCGGGAGTTGAGATCTTACTGTCTTGCAGACAGAACACGGCTACCCACATCACTGACCACATTCATGAGTGGCGTTGACGCCGAAGCCTCTGCAAAATCAAGTTAGATGACTGTATCTTCCTAGATTGGTTCCTAAAATCCCTCCTTCCTGTCATTCCCAAGGATGTGGCATCCGAACGACCCCAGTCTGAAAAAGAGGCCATCCTCAAAGCCCAACAATTTGACCTCATTTAAGCCCAGTCGGGTTACCTCTATACCATTATACCTGACGCCCCTCGCGACGATTCCTCCCAGCACGATGCGTCAGGGGCATCCCACGCCGCAGACGACATCATTGGCCGTGTCACCTCGCATCCCAAACCCTTTTCCATCGCACATCCCAACCATGGCCACGACCATTCGCGGGCTACATCACAGTCCGGAGCTACCAATTCGTATGCTCCCATGGTACATCACCACCATTCCCATGGACCCTCATGTCCACCTCAGTGCTTTGGGAATTCATCCCCCGCCTATGCCCCCCTGGTCGCACCGCAGCCGTATTACCATCCACAGGCTGCACCAACTCCTGTGACCTCTCAAGCCCAATCGGCTTATTACACACCGCAGGCAGCTCCTGCGACAAACCCACAACATGCTCCGCAAACATATCAACAACCCCCACAAGGTTCAGCACCTGCGCAGCCTCCACCTATGTATTATCCACCACAGCCTGCTCCTACACCTGCACAACCCCAGAACCCACCTGCTTCCCAAGGGCAAGTATACGCCCAACAAAATCAGCAGCAAAACCAAAACAACCAGCGCCAACAGGGCTAGCAAAACCATGGCAAAGGCCGTAACCATGGGAACAACCCTCCTGAAGACCAAGGTGGTCAACCTCCCAATCCCCCAGACAACAATAATGTGGCACCTGCCAACCAAAACCCTGATCGACCACCCAAGCAGGCCAAGAACCCCAACTTGCGAACTAACCATCCTTGTTCTATTTGCGAGGTCTATGGCCACTACACACATGCTTGCCCACATTTGGAATGAGCTCGGCAACTCTGGGTTGATGATGCACATCGCCAAGGGCATGCAACTCCTCAAGCGCCGCCCAAGCCCCCACCCCCTCAACAGCCACCTTTGGTACTACAAAATCCCTTACCAACCCAAGGCGTAGTGAACACTCAGCCATTGGCTCCCCCTTAAAGAAACGTGCCATCACAACAACAGATCACTTATGCTGCTCCTGACGAACGCATGTTCGACTCAGGTACTCACCACTTGTTGATGATGTCATCCGCTGATGTCAACCTCCAAACCTGTCGGAACCAGTATGGCTCCACCTCTGAAGCCCCTCCCTCTGACATAAACACCAAAACTCATCCCACCGATCAAACATTACGTATACCTCCGGCTCCCCTTGATGGTGCTTCCAAAGCACCTCGTTTCCCACTTCGTCGAATCAATAATAATCCCAATGCTCGCGCTGCGTCAAATTACAACATTGTAGATGACTTAGCCCAGTCTCTCGCAGCCATGTCTGCATTGGAAGTCTTGAAAAATTGTCCTTCACAGTGCAAGACTTTGCTCTCCGCCATTGGTGCTATTGACCCAAATGATTCACAACTGATGGCATTTGATTTGGACCACTCCGAACCACGCCTGCCTTCCACTTTAGCATTCCAAGTTTCTGTTTTTGTTCGGAATCTTGTCATCCATCGGTGCATCATCCATGAAGGTGCCTCTACATGCGTCATGTCCACATTCATTTGGCAGAAGTTGGGATCCCCTACTCTTCAGCAGTCCACTACTACGTTGCGAGCCTACGACGACCGTTTGGCTCAACCCCAAGGCCTATTAGCTAACATCCCCATCCAGCTGGCTAGTAAAACCATTCTCATTGACATAGAGGTCATCAATGCCCAACTCGATTATAACCTCTTACTTGGCCGCAACTACATGTATGCCATGAAGGTGGTTGCCTCCTCCATTTTTCGTACCATGATGTTCCCCCATGACGGACGCGTGGTCAAGGTTGACCAACTCACCTACTACGATCCAAATGCCCCCCTGCACCTGAAAATGTTCTCCCCATGGTTGAACAACCTGTTACTGTTGTCGCTGCCTCGTTTGTTTCCTCCTTGGGACCTGGAGTTTAGTCAGATCCACCGATGACATCCACCTTCCAATCCATTCCTCTCCCGTCATCTGCACCCGAAGTATCTGACTTATGTACCCTTTCCCATAATACACAAACACCTAACAATCAATCACCCTTGTTTCCCAAACCACCATTGGTACCTAGCCACATTGGTGTTACACCCATCCACACAATCCCCTTCCTAGTCCCTCCCTCGGGAGTAGTAAGCACCCCGGTTATGGCTACCCTTAGCCTCCCTGGGTTAACCTTGGGATTACCCATGTGGTATCTTTTGCCTCCCGCTCCCCCACTGACACCAAACGTCATCCTACAACCGGTGCAACCCATGGCTACTACTAGTCAACCACCTCTCGGTGTCACTACCCCTTCATCCTCTACGAATTCCCCCCCTCTTTTCAAGCACACTGGGGGCAGAGGCCCACAACCATACACTGCTATACCTCCTCCCAAGATAGTTAAACCCCCTCTCGTTTTTTGTGCTCCCCCCAAATGCTCATTGTGCAATGAGTTAGGTCATTCGACTCACCAATTTCCACAGTTACCTGCATTGCAGGAACACATGCAGATGCTTGACGATGACCCCAACATCCCTGTTGTCGAACTCAACCGAACCCCCAAGCCTCGTGATAAATCGCTACGCACCAACCACCCTTGTGCCATATGCGGTGTTTACGGCCACTACTTACATCATTGTCCTGATCTCCTAGATTACCGAGCAACTCTCTACGAAATGAATAATTTGGACCTTGAGACGGCGCCCCCCACAATTGAGGAGATCCACCCACCAGTCTCCTCCCCATCCGGCGAGATTAATACCATTTATATGATCTTCTCTACCACCATTCCCTCGTCAACCGACTTGACAGCCCTCATTTTCTGTAATGATGAGGAGATCCTAGAGGCTCTGACTGCCCCGGATTATCCCTGGGACGACATGCACCATCATTCATATTTCCTCCCAGACGACGACTCCTCCACCATAGCTACCCAATTCACGATTGAGTCCAAATATTTCCTCCCCACCAAAGTCGACTGGTTTAAGGATCCTATTCCTACTCCTGATGCCTTTGAGGAAGGTAACATGGCCAACATCTCTCCCATTATCCACATAGATATCTCTGCCCCAGGAGGTGCCCCTGAACTCATCACTTTAGGATCCTCCTGCAGTGAGTCTGAGATTGAAGAGTACAAAAACATCTTCCAAGAATTTCGTGATGTCTTTGCCTGGTCCTATACTGAAATGCCTGGTCTTGACCACGCCATTATAGAGAACCACATGGACACATGGCTTGATGTACCCCCCGTTCGTCAGAAACAACGTCCCATTCATCCTTCCAAGATACCCGCTGTTAAAATCGGGGTCAAGAAACTTCGCAAAGAAGGATTCATTTATCCTATTGCTTATACCACGTGGGTTTCAAACCCTGTTCCAGTTAACAAAAAACAAGGCACCATTAGAGTATGCACTGAATTCCACGATTTAAATCGAGCTTGTCCCAAGGAAAACTTCCCCACGCCATTTATTGACCAACTCATCGATGCATGTGCGGGGCATGAAGTCCTCTCGTTCATGGACAGTTTTTTTGGATACAACCAGATTCATATCCGTAAGGAGGATCAGTACAAGACCGCCTTTACCACCCCATGGGGCACCTTTTCCTACCGCGTCATGCCTTTCAGCCTCAAAAATGCTGGTGCCACCTTCCAGCAAGCCATGACCTATTGTTTTCATGACTTGATTCACCTTGACGGAATATGTATAGGCGCTGCTACCAATAACTAGGCGGAGTATGATGCTGTGACCGGTCTCCTGATTGCTGCCCTCCATATGGGCATATGTCACCTTCATGTGTTCCTTGACTCCCAGCTACTTGTCTCCCAGCTCAACAACTGCTACCAGGTACGTCATCCCTGTCTCTTTAGGAAATTCCTGCGCACAAAACAACCCAGCCGACAGTTTGAATCCATAACATTCACCCATGTCCCAAGAGCTCAAAATAGTGTCGCAGATCAAATGGCCAAAAACATCCTATATTGGCACATCAATCACACCATGTAAAACCTCCATCATGCATCATCATCCCATAGCATCTCATAAAAATATATAAAAACCCAAAAAGATTGCAAGGGGCATCCACGTGCCTATCATCACATAAACATTTGCATCCATGTGCAATAAAAACTAAAAACACATTCATGTACAGGGGCATCCATGTGCCTAGTCTTACTGTTGCATCCATGTGCAATGCATCACATATAATACACAAGGGGCATCCACGTGCCCATCGCCTTATCCTACTTGCATCCACGTGCAGTACAAACATACAACACACCATAAGAGCATCCACGTACGTACAACTAAAACATCATCGCAAAAAGGTGCATCCACGTGCATATATATATATAAAAAAATACATGATTCATTGGCTATACATGTCCTGAGTACCCCCGTACTCAGCTATACACAAAAAATATCTATACATCTCATAAGATACATGTCGGAGCTACAAAACTCGGGGGGAGTTCCCTGCACTCCCTAATGAGAGTCATACCCTGCATCATTGCCTGCATCAGCCACCTCCGAGTCTTCCCCTCACTCCTCCTTCGGCAGCTCCTCATCCCCTACGGGCTGCTGTGCTCAACCCCTGTCCACCAGGATGGCCACCCGGATCGCAATCGATCGGAACTCTCGGGGCACCCTCATGCAATCTTGAATCACATCTGGATCCACGTCCTGCCATCCCTCGTCGGTCACACCAACTAGTAACCGATCCAGCAACACCCGTACGGACTCCAAAGTCCCCTCTATGTCCTACCGATGCACCTCCCCTCAGCCCGATAAGGCTGGTACCGCCACATGCCCTCTCCGCGCGACATGTCCTGGCGGTGGTCTTGGACCCACATCTGTACATCACACATAAGTCAGTCACAGTCTATATCATAACACACATCATACATAAACCTTGACATCCATAACATGCAAGTAAATCAATACATACCATCTGGTCCCCATGCCTGCCCTGGCGGATGTGGTGCCTCTGGGTCCCCGGTATAGTCCATATCCCTGTACGGGTAGTCATCCAGTGGTAGCGGCATCTGTAGCCACTGCAGATACAACTCCTAGGTAAAGTATCTACCCACCTCACTGCCACCCCGGCAGTGCATCATCTCTCCCCACCACACCATACGCATCTCCCTCAATCCTCCCACCCTGACCGGTACCCGCGGCCACAATGTTGGTACCTGCTCCATAAAGAACACACATAGAAAGGACCCATAGCAGAACCCCTTGCTAGATTCCTTCGTTGATGTCAGCTACCATTGAACACAGGTGAGGAACATCTAGCCGCACGCATAGTAGACACCATCCAGTACGCGCTCCACTAGCTGCATCTGGCCCCCAGACACCTTCTTCGGTGACTGGGACCCCAACACGCAAACCACGCATGCTGCAATAGCCTGTATCGCCAGCTCCTATAGGTCTATCACCCGGAGTGCATTCCTATGCACACTAGCCTCTAGAACACAGTACTGCTCCAGCATGTCCTCCATATCTACATCCACAGATACTCATGGCTGTGTATCTGCCACCCTACCCAAACAGGGAAACCCCGTCAGGAAGTATACGTCTGTCAGGGTGAGGTCCACCCTCTCACCCTGCACCCTGAACGCCTGTATGTCTGGCTCCCAGAAACTCACTAGCCTGTTCAGCAGCAACCCTGCTGACCGCATCATAGGTACCTGCGCAAACTTAAGCAGTCCGCCCATCCCCAACACCGACTGCACATGTCGCTCCTCTCGGAGGACAGTCACTATCTCATCTGGGATCTCCCGCTCTCTCCACAGTACCAGTGGAATCCTGTCAAACATGCAAGGAAAACTCATCAGATTCATGTGAAAGAAATAAACCCCCCCCAGGAAAGCCCTAACAGCTCGCTCCCAAACGTGGCTTTAGGTCCCCTTTCCGTGGTTTCCGACCGCGGCTGTTTGGCCTACAGTCGCGGTCTGAAACCGCGACTGTCGGGGCCGAACACGTGGTACCAAACCGCCTGTCCAGCCTTGAAACACGTGGTCTCCGACCGCGGCTCCCTCCTACAAACCCGCGGTCCACCCGACATGGACCATACAAATACCCCCTGGGACCCACTACCCACCCCCTAAACCTAAAAAACATGCAGGTATGAGTTTGACAGAATACCTGTATCTCCCGAATTTGAAATCGGCCAGTCGGATCGTCCAGAAACACCAACTAAGCTCTGGTCAACTCTGATCACTAGTCAAAGTCAACAAGTACAAATTACACTTGTCATGTTGGACCGACTCACTATTTATAGTCCGTTGACTTTTTCTTGTTTTGGCCAGTCTGACCCCATATAGAGTCCATTTTTTGAACCGTTTCCACCCGTGGAATCAGCACGACGAGACCGTCATGATGGTCAACTCGTTGCATTATTTTTTCCATGTCATTTTTTGCACATTTTTTAGATGCCACTAGTCACCTTGATTTGCATGCCACTTCGGCTGCTCTCCATTTTTTGTATATTTTATATCATCAGATTCATTTTTCTGAGCCAGTGAGGATGCTTGAGATCATTGCTCGCTCTCATCCCCATAGTTTTTGGGTATTTTTCCAAAATGCCCCCCGTCGCCTCGATTTATGTGCCACATCGACCGTTGTCCATTTTTTACACTCTTTATATCACCGGATTCATTTTTTCGAGCTCGTGATGATGCTTGAGATCATTTCTCGCTCTCACTTGGTACAGTTTCAACATTGTGTCTCGACACCTTACTGCCTCGATTTGCGCACCACATCAGCTGCCATCGGATTGTTCCACTTTTTTACATGAGCCATTCACTCCTGTCATACTGCAATTATTTCATTATTTTTCCACCGTTCATTACCCCGCAAGGAGGCCCACTAGTGTTCCCCCCCTACCCTCGTTCTTGGTCATCATAAATGTCCCTTGATTGAGCACTTTCTCCTTGCCTGGCCATTCCTTTTGTTCAGTATAATTTTATCCCTTTTTCGGACAGGACAAGTCCTTTACGAAAAAGGCACTTAGGGAGTTTCTGTTAAGCTCTTTTCTGACTCCTAAAACAATGAAAAGATCACCGAGCAATCTTGCTTCCTTTCATGCTTGTTAAAGTACCTGAAAGGGCATCTATCTGGTATAAGTTTACCCCTTTTCCGGACCTGGTAGACTACTTACGAAAAAGGAATACTCTAGTCACACCGGCTAGAAGAGTTCTTCATTGCATCCTTTTATGCTTCTTTGGGGCTTGGAGACTAACACACGAAAAAGAAACCCCTTGGTGTCTTCTTATCGCTTTCAAACTCTCTAAAATTGAAAGCAACCACGAGCATGAACTGTCCTGGGCTCGTACAAATCCACACGACAATACCATTCCATTCTTTCAGAGTCTTCTTATCACTTTCAGACTCCTTAAAATTGAAAGCAATCACGAGCATGAACTGTCCTAGGCTCATATAAATCCACACGACAATACCATTTTTTCACCCACTTCTTCTAGTTCCTTAACCCATGAAGAAGTCCCCCTGTGCCTCCTGGCACTATGATTGATCATCTCGGCAGCACCCCCAATCAAGTCGCCTTTGTTCAGAGTAGTCTGTAGTCTCCTTCCATTTTACACCAGCTTGAGTCTCCCTCATCCCAGTTGCTATCCTTGATCCATTACAACTATGATCCCTTTCCCATCAGTCAGTTTCATATGCTGCCCGATCATCCCCACCATCATACTCTGAACAAAGGAAGTTTGAGTCCACCCACTCCACTTGCCCAGTTATCCCCCCCAGTTTGTCAGTCCTACCATCAGTACTCTCACACTTCGGTTCTCCACCTCGTGCTCCTGTCAAGGAAACATCATTTCCTTGATAGTTGCAAGTCTCCCTCTGTCGACGACAGCCCCTCTATTCCAGAGGATAGACCCAGAGGTCCCTGCTCCTTGGACCCATCACCATCAGTGGTGAGTTCCTACGGACCATTTTGAGAGGAGTCATAATTGCCTCTCTGAGTGGTTGTTTCTCACATGCTCGACTTCAACACCTTGATCGCATTGTTGAGAATTGCACAGGGTTTATATCCCTTTAGTTATTGGTCAAAGACCCCGGATTTCCCCTGACTCTAGCACATCGGTGAGTCACTTCGGAACACCCAGTTATATATTCCCTTGGATGTTCGGGTTGAGTTGGCAATTGTATTTGGAAGCTATCCAGTTATATGCTTCTTTGAGTACCTAGTTTAGTTCCAGTTCAGTGAACCATGGAGAGTATGACTCCCCGTCACTATGATCCAGCAGCTCATTAGTTCCTTTGGTACCACACTCAGTAGCACTATTGTCATTCCAGTGTATCAGTCTTTCAGCTCAGACATGGTCAGCCCAGCAGTATGTCCCAGATTTGTGTCCCCTCTGGACCCATATGATGTACACAGTGGTTCTCTATGTATCCTATAGGTCCCCCTTTTCGGGCCTCACAATTATTTTTTATGCATCTTGATACGAGCATGGGTATGCCCGCGTCGTCCATATATTGAGATTCTTCCTCATTCATTATTTGAGGTCATGTATATGTCAGGTCCCCATATTTTGGACCCCATTGTGATTATTGTTCTATATCTTGATACGAGCATGGGAATGCCCGCCTCGTCCATATGATCAGATTATTCCTCATCCATTATTGAGGTTATGTACTTTTAGTTTTTTGCAGCTGGTTCGGGATCGTTGTTTCGGGTTCCAGTTCGTTTCTTCTCTTCTCCACACCCCAGAAAAACCATTCAAAGACTTATGGTGTCTATCGGCCATACGATGAGATCCTGCCCTCACACATCAGGGGGCCATCTGTTAACACCCAAAAAGTGCTCACTACCTCATCTACCCCATTACATGACTCATTTGTCCATATTTCCTACCATATTTTCCTTCAAAACCCTCAAATCCCATTAAAAAGCCTCCAAAAGGCCAAAAATGCCTCCAAAAGGCCACAAAACCATCAAAAAAACCTCAAAAAGGCTAAAAAACCCCTTTTCCCTCCAAAAATATCCAAAATTCCTCCAAAATAGCAAAAACCCTCTAAAAAGGGAATAAAAAATATAAAATAATGAGGAGAAAGAGGAAAAAGGAGGAAGAAACCCTATCCCGCTGACCTAAACCATATGGTTCCCAAAACCATGGGCCAACACTCCACCACCAAAAACCTATAAATAGGTGATGGAGACCCCTCATTTCATATCCACAATCAAGTATACCCTTACTCTGCCAAAATCTCTCTTGAAACCCTAGCTCACCCTTGAGCTACTTTCACCATTAAGAGCCGCTTTTGGCCCATTTCCACCATTGGAGAAAGAGAAGGAACAAAGTTGGAGTTTGGAGCAACCCTCTTGGATCATTGCAAGAACTTCACCAACCTCTACACTTGAGGTAAAATTTCAATACAAAAGAAAACCATTTATTATTTCTTGTCTTTTATGTTTCATGCACATGTTTAGAATAATTTCCATTTCAATGTATTGTCTTTTAATCACTGTTTATTGAACTGCTACTAAGGAGTCCCTTCTCCTTAGTAGGTGCTCATTTGCACAAGCTAGGGTGAAAACCCTAGCTACCCAATCTTACCATCATGGCTTTGAGTCTGCACACTTCCTCAGTAATCAGCTCCTGTGTGGCGTGCATTTGTCTCAGAATGTCACAAGACAGCTCATGAAAGGGAGACATATCTATCGCTCTACTCTTTGCCTGCTCTAATTGCTCAACCATTGCTTGCTTATCTGCTTGCAGATGAGAATCTCTAGCTTTTGAATCATTCTTTTATGCTTCTAAAACCATCATCTAGACTTCCAAGTGCTCCTTTTCTTCTTCTAAAAGGCGATACTTATCTGACAATTCCTTATGCAAAACAGATAGGCTATTATACTTATTCACTACAAGATCCCTGTAAGCCTATTCATTAGCCACAATATGTTGTAACATGCGAGCTCTCCTCTTTGTTGACTCAAAATCTCTAACCATATCGACCACATTGTCCTGCGTTGCTTTTGTTGCTTCTACAGTGGCGGATGCCATGGCTATGGGAGCCTTATTTGTATTTTGCATCACTGTGGTCTCCCGCTGGGTAAGACTATCTTCTTGGAAGAGTCTCTTTATCCTCTCTTTCGATTTCAAGACTACTTCCTTCCTCTTCTTATCATACACAAATTCATCCCATCGGGACACAATATGATCTTCTGATGGAGTGTAAGGGATGATTGGGAGATCTATTACATGTATTTCTGCTTCTATAGGTGGGGGCTGTACTACTTGAGACACGCCTGTTCTCACATTTTGGGTGCTAGGGACACCTGCTTGAGCTGTGTTTGTCTCCACATTTTGGGTGTCGGGAACACCTGCTTGAGATGTATCTTCCTCCACATTTTGGGTGTTGGGAACACCTGCTTGAGATATGTCTGTTTCCATATCTTGGGTGCCGGAGCCACCTGCCTGGGCATCTTCATCGGTCTTAAGTTCTTCTTCTGCCTTTTGTTCCTCTTCAACTTTACGCCTTCTTTTTTCTTCTTCAGCTTGCTGCTGATTTTCATTTTCTTCCATCTGCTTTGCATCTTTAGCTTCTTTCTGCAGCCTTGCATCTTCTGCTTCTTGTTGCAGCCTGGCTTCCTTAGCTTCTCTCTGCAATCTTGCATCTTCAGCTTCTTTCTGTAGCCTTGCTTCCTCATCTTCTCTCTACAACCTTGCTTCCTCTTTCAATCTTTGTTCTTCTTGGGCTCAGGCATCAGCTGCTTCTCTCTCTTTTTGTAGGATGGCTTTTCGGGTTGGGGTAGAGCTAGAGCTTGCTCCACTACCTTGACGACAAATCTGCAACTCAGTCATGTTGCTAATGTTTCTGAACACTTCTTCCTCGGCATCATAGTAATTAGCATATTCAAAATGAGCATAAATTTCTTTGCAATGCTCGGCAACCCTACTCCACCTATCATTTCTATGGAAAGTCATTTCACCGAAATGGAATGCTTTCAATTATTGAATGAATTCCTCAGTTGATGCAACCCCTGAGAATTTGTAGGCTCCTATGTAGAAGGGAAAAAGAGGGAAAGAAGCCTTATGCTGCTTGTTAAGCACCCCTCCTATTCCATCAAGGAAAATTTGCCTGACTGCTTCCTTGAGGACTACATAATCAGTAGCATATTTTGGCAAAATGTATGGCGCTTTGGTACCTCCAAACATCCTGATGTAGGTGCCCTGCTCTGAGAAATACAAATCTCCATAGTTTTCCAGGACTTCCATGGCATTTTCTGATAGACAATTTGGCTCTTCCTTGAAAATCTGCTCATATAGAGGCATGCTGAACTCTTCGCAGATGACCTTATAGCTTGCTCTGTAATTTTGAGCCCACATTATTTTATAAGCAGTGTAGACCGGGGTGTTGGCCTTATCCCATGTGCAACCTAGGCTAGGGAAAGATAGTTTGGCCAAAATATAGTCAATGAGATAGGAAGACATGTAAAATTCTGACTTTTTTAAGGCCAGACCTTCTCTTGCAGCAGCCACTGTGGATGCCAAACTGTTCGAAAGGATAGTAGCCCAGTCAAACACAGTCCCTTTGAAGGCTACGAAGTGGATGATGGGGGCCCACTGTATCCTATATACAGTGCCATTGGGCATGCCGAAAATTCTGCATAGCATTAGGGCGATTAACCTAAAAGGAGGTCTTAGGTTCGGAACATCATATTCATCATTACCTCTCTTTCTCAAGTGCTTGCCTATGACCAATAATTTTTTTACCATCTCAATATTGTTCATCTTGCCCAACCATTCATCACTTAGAGCTTGTTGGGGATGTGAGAATTTGTAGGCTGCAGCAATATACGCTGGATGGAATGAAGCGAAATGCTCTCCCTTATTGTCATACAACACTCTTGTCTATGGGTTGGCATGTTCTAGTATCCACCCGATCACTTCAGAGCATGGGAACAATTCAGGGCGGGTAGAAACCCTAGCTATGCCAGAAGTTCTGATGTTGAGGTAGATTTGTTCTTCTTCCAATAATACATCTGGGATATCCTGATCCCTAATCATCCAGTAAACATCTCCCCAACGGACCTCGGGAGGAACGTCGATGGTACACTTAGTGTCTTGGAACATAGTTTAAATCCTTAGTTGCACTGGCTCTGGTTCCATCAGTTTAGCTTTCTTTCTACCACTTTTTCGCATCCTGGCTTATCCTTGCTAGAAACCAAATGTGAATCATTATAAAAAGTTGAAACATGTTATGAGAGTGTAACAAAGAGAAGGACAAATTAGACATGCTAATGAGAAATATAGACAAATTATGAAGTTGCATGCTGGGGAAGCAAAATAGATCACTTTAGAAAATGAAATATGGTTCTGAGACTTGATTATTCTAGGGAGACAATGTCTAGTCAGGAGCTTTTGGGATGCTTCCGAAAAGGTAAGCATATGACGTGGAAAAGACCTGCTTCCCTCCTAGCCTTTGGAGAGAGGGTATCCTTCACTAATTGAGCCTAAAAAGGTGAGTGGTTGAGTATCTCAAACCAACCACTACTGTTATTAATAATACTTGAGAAACGGTGTGTGGCCGGTATGAAGTTTGAATCAGGGTAGGAAAACGATGGGAATGTGGTCAGTGAAGAACTTGGATGGTCATGGCTACGGCTTTCAGCTGGTAGGAATGAGGAACCTAAGGGGTCACGGTAGCTGTAATAAACAAAAAAATGACCTACACTACCAACGCCTATCGGTCACGTTATGAACGGAAAAAACTCAAAAAGTAATTCGACATGGAGATAAAACAAAGATGGTGGTTAAAAATCCTACCTGGAGACGAGATAGTGGTTGAGTGAGGTGGATGCGGTCGTGGATGCACTGAGCTGGAGTGAGCCGATGCGGTCTTCCTAATGGAGTTCTTTGAACGATAAACAAACAATGAAATCAATGAAACCCCCACCGTCCTTATAAAAGGGTAGACACATGCGACACTTAAACGGGTAGGTTGTGTCATTAAAACGGGGTTTTAATGCCTTATACGGTGTGTTCATTTCAAGCCATCTCGGCATTTGTGCGCGACCGTCGGTTGTGGGGAGGACTTACGAGTTTCATCCGCAATTGCGGAACAATATGGCAAATTGCTTCGGCGTTTCAGGAGTATTTGGCGTATCTTTTCGAAATACAGTGTTCTCAGAAGATTATCGCGAACGATTTTGCCGAGTCGTCGTGCAGTTTTGGAAATATTTAGGATATCCTTCTGCAACATACGAAATAACTTTGTTCAAGCTTACCAACAAATTAATACGGCAACATTGGACGAAAGCTTCCGCAGTTTCGAGAGAGTTCACCGAGTGCTTCCGTAGTTTCGGGAGAGTCTCGTGAATGCTTCCGCATTTGCAGGAGAGTTTTTTGAATTTCTTTCCGCAATTTCAAGAGAAACATGTGGATGCTTCCGTAGTTTCAGGAGACTTTCATGAATGCTTCCGTAGTTGCGGGAGACTTTCGTGAATGGCTTCCGCAGTTTCAGGAGACTTTTGTGAATGGATTCCACAGTTTCGGGAGACTTTCGTGAATGCTTCCACAGTTTCAGGAGAGAAACTTAAGTTCTTCCATGAATGCTTCCGCAGTTTCGGAAGAGAAACTTAAGTTCTTCCAAAAAAAACACTAAGTCTTTCCACGGTTTTGGGAGAGAATCGTGAATGCTTCCGTAGTTTCGGGAGACTTTCGTGAATGGATTCCGCAGTTTCGGGAGACTTTCGTGAATGGCTTCCGCAGTTTCGGGAGACTTTCGTGAATGGCTTCCGCAGTTTCGGGAGAATTTCGTGAATGGCTTCCGCAGTTTCGGGAGACTTTCGTGAATGGCTTCCGTAGTTTTGGGAGACTTTCGTGAATGGCTTCTGCAGTTTCTGGAGACTTTCGTGAATGGCTTCAGCAGTTTCGGGAGACTTTTGCGACTTTCTTAGAAGAAGAAACTTCAATTTTTTGAAGCAAACTCCTCAGTTGAAAACAAAAACTAAGTTAGAAGGAGAATTAACTTCTTTAGGTAGTCTTTCTAAAAAAACTAAAAGGAGGGGCCCCATATGTAGAAAAATTTGGGGGGGGATGTTGCTCAAACAACACATCTGTCAATCAAACGGAAGCGAATCAGCAGACCCGAAAACCAAAAGAAATCTAAAATATGTATAGAAGCAACTATATAATAGTATACAAAAGTATTGGCCTGAACTAGAAGTTCAAGCGTAATACCGCTTTAGGTAGAGCCCATTTCTAGGCTCCTTCAAGACATTCCCCTCATAGTCCCCTAATTCATAGGCTCATTTTTCCAGAACACACCTCACAATGTAAGGACCGTGCCACATAGGGTTAAACTTTCCTACTCCCAGGGGTTCTTTAGCTTGGTCATATAATAGGACCAAGTCACCTTCAACATATTGCCTGGGATGGACAGACCTATCGTACTGAACCCTAACACGACATTTATCGGCATATATAGCCATGGCGGCATCTCGATGTTGCTTGTCAAGTTGATGAAGGTGGATTAAACATTGCTCAATACCCATCATATCAGGTAGGAGCTCTATGGCCAGTTTAAGTAAAGGGATTTTGCATTCAATCAGTAAAATCGACTCCACACCATGTACCAGCTGAAACGGTGAGAACCAGATGGCAGTATTGACTGCGGTTCGATATGCCCACAAAGCAGGATATAACATAATATGTGAGTTGTTCTTGCTTTGTTGGATGGTACGTTGGAGAATGGTCTTTAAATACTTATTGACTGCTTCAAACTGAGTGACGAAAACCCAATATTGAATGACAAATCCTCCATCATTTTGTTCTGAAAGTGACTACCATGGTCAGTGACAATCTCTTTCAGAATACTGAATCGAGTGATAATCTGCTTGAACACAAAATGGGCTACTGTAGCACCATCGGCTTTTACGGTAGGCATGGCCTCAGCCCATTTGGAAAAGTAGTCCATGACCAATATAATATGGCGATTCCCCCAAGGCGAAGCCAGTTTGCAATCCATGAAATCCACCCCCCACTTGGTGAAGGGACCGACGGTGAAAACCGGATGGAGGGGCGCTAGATGCGAGCGTATATTCTGAGAAAACACATGGAAAGGATGACATCTCTTCACAACATTCACACAATATTGAAACATGGAAGGCCAAAAGTAACCAGCTCGCATAATACGTTGGGCTGTAGCAAAACCGGATAAGTGACCACCACAGGCCCTAGCATGGCAATCATTAAGCATGTGCTCTGCTTCTTCATGAGTCAAGCAACAACGAAGAATAGAATCCTTTCCTCGGTGATACAAAGTGTCACCGATGATAGTATAATCTTCAGCGTGATGTTTCACACACCGTCGCTCATCCCACGAATAATGTGAAGGAAACTTCAAAGTTTGGAGATATACAATGACATCCCCATACCAAGGGTCCTCCGACAAGATAAGAAACAAGTGTTCATCCAAAAAGGAATATTCATGGATGACATCCTCATCAAGTCTCGAAAGGTCCGACATAAGCTCATCAAACACCAATGATTTTACTGACTTCACCTAAGCAAAATCAAGATCGAACTCCTAAAGGATAACAATCCATTTATTGTACTTCCCCCTTATAAGGCGTCCTGATAGCACGAATTGAAATGGATTGATATGCACTACAACTATGGTCATTCTAAGAAAAATATAATGCCGTAACCGTTGGACTGCATGGACAGTCACACGTGCCAGCTTTTCCACGTGAGTATATCTCAGTTTAGCGTCTACTAGATTTCGACTAATGTAATAGATCACATGCTCAATGAGCACATCATCAACCTGAACTAAGACCATGCCAATCGTCTCTTGAGATGCAGCCACATCAATTATAAAATCTCATGCAAAGTCGGGTTGACTAAGCACAGGGGCTGATACCGAAGCTTTCTTTAGGGCATCGAAAGACTGTTGGGCTCGCTCATCCTAGATAAACGGCGTGTCTTTCTTCAACAAGTGCGTGAAACCTTTGGTAATATTAGCCTAATTGACTACAAAGTGACATAGAAAAGTAGCTCTCCCTTGGAGGCTCTGAGGTTGAAACAAGTTGCGTGGAGGAGGCAACCAAAGTATTGCCTCAACTTTAAGAGGATCAACTCTAATACCCTCTTTTGAAACTATGAATTCTAGAGGCAACCTGACCTCACTGCAAAGATGCATTTATTGGGATTCAATTAGATCTTGTAGCGTATACATTGTTCGAGAATCCAACAAAGGTGCTTGGGGTGGTCCATTCTCTTACGAGAATGGCTAGCAAGATCATCCAAGAAAACCTCCATTATACTTTTAAGGTCATGAAAGGCATAGGTCATGGAGCGCTGAAACGTAGCTCCGACCTTTTTAAGGATGAAGGGCATTTTCCGGTATGCAAACATACCCCAAGGACAAATGAAAGCAGTTTTATGTTGGTCCTTGGGTTTGATTTGAATCTGGTTATATCCCAAAAATCCTTCCATGAACGAAAAAATCTCACTTCCCACACAAGCATCCAAGATCTGATCAATGAATGGCCTGGGGAAGTTGTCTTTCAGACACGTACGATTCAGGTCTCTAAAATCAGTGCATACACGGATCGTTCCCTACTTCTTATCCATAGGAACAGGGTTTGACACCCATTCAGTAAGGGGAACGGGATAGATAAAACCAACTCTCAGCAGTTTTTCCACCTCTGCCTTAATACATGCTTCCTTCCTAGGGTTAATAGCACAAAGATGTTGCCAAACCGGATTAGCATAAGGATACATTCTAATCTCATGTTCAAAAATACTGGGGTTTATTCCTGGCATCTCCTCATATGACCAGGCGAAAGCTGCCCGAAGTTCAATACACAATTTGGTGTAAATGGAAACTTCCTCAGAAGAGCAATTAACACCGATGTAAACATTCTCAATCTTTCCAGGAGTGTAAGAGATGTTCATCGGTATAGTCGATGAAATATTAGCCATGTACCCCTCCACAAAAATATCATGTGAGCCCAAAAGAGCCACAGGGTGACCAACCGTTTCGGCAAGAGTCATCCTAAACTCTTCTTACTCGGCGAGATCGAGGTTGGGAAGTAAATAAGAGAAATGGTGCATATCCTCCCAAGGCCTCTCACGACCACACATAGCCTCGATAATAGCTTCATACGAGGGTAAAGTACCATCATGACAATCGTTTGAACAAGATGAGTCGGCTGCCCAAACTGGTAGCGTAACAGGATCTTCCTTATCTGTTCGAGAAGAGGGGAGATCCGTCTCTGCAGTGGCTTGTTGAATATCCTGATAAGCAAGTTTAGTAGCAAACAGTGGGATAGACATCCTGACGTGCACAATGTCTCCAAACGTAGAGCTCGTGGATGGTAAAGTCCACGGATCATCAAAATATGAAGTCCAGAACAGAACATTATGCAAAGGAGGAGACGCATTGTTGGAAATGGTTCCAATAAAATTAATAGGTGCAGGGAAATCATAAGATCCCATCAATGAAGGGTACATACCAACACCCATTTTACTAGTTGTCGGCTGAGAATCTGTAACCTACAGGACTACGGATCCCATGGATGTTGTGGGAGGAGGATTAACAAAATCCAGTTGGCCGATTGTCACAATCTTTCATTCATGTGGAAAGAAAATAACTATGAATATAGTAGATGTGACAGCTTTCATAGCGTACATCCAATTCTGACCTAGTAAAAGGTTGTAGATGATCGGTGCATCAACCACTTCGAATTCAATAGGCATAGGTTTACCTCCCAAGAAGACGACAAGGGAAGGGATAATCCCATGCGGCTTAAATGACCGACCGTCAAATGCAGTGACCATTGTACTAGACGTGACTAGAGGAGCAGAGTTGAGAGCTTTCCAGCAAGTTAAAGACATCATTGACGCGAAAGCACCTTCGTCAAGTGCCTTTCTCGTGACGAAAATCTGAAGGCACTCCACATGGATTTGAAAATCCATGTGGTAAGTTATGGGAAGTTGAACATCAGTAGTGTCAAACTTGATAACACTGGGACTCACCCCATCCTGAACTCCTAATGCACTCAAAAGGGCATTCCTTTGAGAAGGACACGCTTGTAAAACTTCAAGAGCTGACATGGCACACAAATTTTGGCCCAAATCATCTACAATGGAGTAGTTCTAGGCGGCTCGAGCATTGGGAATATGCGTAGAGCACTTAAGAACACCTTTCGGTATCGACGGCATAATAGAGGGCTTCTCGATATGCAAAGAATTATTAGGAGGAGGGGAAGGCTCACTCCCCATATTAGGTTATGGTGCACCATAAACGCATTGATGAGTAACAACACTAACCTCTGATTGAACCATATTCACGCATCCATAACCACTAGTATTGGAAGAAGACGATGTAGTCTCATTAGGTCCATAGCCAGTGGCGGGAGCATGCAAAACCATGTTTTGATGATGAGGAAGGGGATCCTTCGACACAGCTGGGATCTATGCAAGATGCTTTGATGCTTCTTCGATTCAAGGACACAAGTGAGTAAGATGATCTTCCCCACAAAGCTTACAAGGAAATTTCACCTTACGCTTACGTTTGTGGTCCTCACCAGCATTTTCGCCTTCTCAAGAAGGGTTGGCATTCCCCTTACGAGGGGTATTGCAATTACTAATATTGTTCCCATTGTTTCCACCCTTACGGTTGTTTCTCCCCTTCTGCTTACCACCAGGTTGTTGGTTACCCGATGGGTTTGTCGATTGCACACTGTGTACATTGGATGATGGGGTGGAAGTGGACAAGGTGTGAACTTGTTTGGGAGTAGACTGGTTAAGAGACAAATTTTGCATTTGATTAGCCACCAAATCTACAGGGAGAGTACTTTCAGATCCCACAATGCCATCGACATGTGGTCCAGGAATTGACTTGGGCTCATGTCGTGTTCGTGGTGCATCAGGAATAATGTCGTACAAAATGCCAGACTGAGAGTATAGTAAATCTAACTGTTGGACTTTTAAGATGGCTTGTTTTTCACTCACAATGTCGGACATCAAAACATCCTTAGAAATATATATAAGTAAAGACTTGAGGAACCATTCCAATAGAAACTCTGGAGGAATGTTGGCTTTCACTAACCTCTTCCGCCGACGTCACTCTTGAACGTGGTCAGAAATATGTGTGCCCTTATTTTGACGGAAGGTAGACAAAAGTTCAGTACCAGTATCGTAACGAACTGACAACTGGAAATGATCCAAGAAAACCAAAGCAATGTCGCTGAAACCCCTATAAGTGTTCCCAGGCAACTCAACATACCTCTTCATAGCTGCCCCTATGAGGGTGCATTGAAATCGTTGTAATCGAATGGAATCGTGATTCAATGAGTTGGAAGAGCACCAAAGGTGAAATGTTGTGACATGATCACCCGGATCCTCACCACCTTTCCCCTCAAACTTAGGAATGTCCGAAGGGAACTTGGTAGGGAGCAGAGGCCAATTAGGTTCGTGACACACTGGATCATTCATGAGCTTCTAAAGATCTGAAAGATTCAAATGTATGAGGAACGACAGTTGTGGCTATAAAGCTTGATTATAAGCCCCCATAAAAGGCTGGTTGTATGGAACCGAATTATAAGATGGACCAAATGCTTGACCATGACTAGGAAAATGTTGATTATACGGGCTTGACTAACCATAAGCCTAACCATGGCCATAAGGTTGATAGCCTCCTTTGACCTGACGTGTGTGAGAGTAAGCAGGTATATAATCTGTTCTGGGCACCATATTGAGGTGGGTTGTACTGGTGGACAACACCGACTATGTTGTAGTAAGGGTTGCCACCATAATTATGGGGCATATACATACTATTCATAGTGGGAAGCGTATTGTAATGACCATGATGGTAAGGTATGTTCCCACCCCTAGCATAAGCATTAGGATTAGTGTGAGAAGTCGTTTGGTGACCATAAGGATGAGATGTATTCCCAACCCCAACATTAGTGTTACTAGTAGCAGGAATGGTGGCGTTATGATCATGAGGACAAGGTATATTCCCACCTCCTACATTAGCATTACTAATAGCGGTAGCAGATGCAAAATTATGTGGTATTTGTCCACCCCCGTGGTTAGGAGGAGCATTAACATTCGTGAAAGTGGCCCTAGGTTGACGAGTAGCGGCATGTGTATGAGGTTGTGGATGGCAAGTCATGTTGCAAACAGTGTTCCTATTAGGTTGGGTAGCCGTAGGAGGCGGCCGTCTTCCAACATTTGCATTGTTAGGAGGAATGTGACCGGTCCCCATACTATGTGTGTGAGTGGACAACGTGGTGCCCCCAGTGAGGGTATTGCCCCCAATGGGTGTAGTGTTGTTGACACCATGACTAGTGCCAGCATGACTGCCAAAAGCAGTGGAAGGATCAACTGTATTGTAATTAGGCATACCATATGAGAATGTGGTAGGGTTGACCGTAGGGCCTGGGTCATCATGTAACTTTGGCATCTCGTATAAATAATTATGTGGAAATGAAGGATCAAATAGGTCGTCCTTCGGTGGATCCGGACCGAACAAACTAGGTTGGGTCTTGAGTGGATCCAGACCAAACAAACTAGGCTGGGTCTCAGGTGGATCACCCCCCCACGCCTCACAATGAGTAGGGGTGTCTTAAGTGTGCTTGACTCTACCCGATGGAGTCCTAGAGATTTCTCTCATGTCAGAGTGTGCAGTCATGATGTCTAGGATGTATGTTTCGTAAGAATCTGAAGACTCAGAGGGAGCCCGTCGACGTCCCCTAGCAACACGACATGAAATTTCGGCAGGCTGTAAACCAGCCAACTGACGGGATTGGTGGAGAGCAGGACTCTCTGCCACGATATCTCTGGAAAGAATATAAAATCACAGTGTCCCCTAATGGCCAACTATCGATCAAAAATAGTAAATCAAGAGCACACACCTAGAGAAACTATATCCAAGAGCAGACAAACAGAGTGGCTAAATGAGCTCCCGACACTAGAGCCAGTATGTCTCTCCTAGGAGAGGCTTGAGACTCCCAAACTGTAGCAGGAGGTAACAAAATCAATTATAATGGTCCCCAAACTTCTTTGCGTGCACAGGGTCAAGTCCCTATACAACAACAAGTGTGATGTCCGACCCCTATCTGACTCAGGATTAAAACAACATAACCACTGCAAGCACCCTATGCAATACCTAGGTAAGGAAACTATGGTCACCACAATATAACCAATGCTCAAGAGGATAGTCACGGGTGGGATCCATCATATGGGTAGGGTAGCTAAGCTCGAATCACAATAGGATGAACCTCTGGTACCCCCAGATACAAACAAACCATGGAGATATCTCCCACGTTCAGCAGGTATTGGAGGGATATCTCCGCAACCAACCTATCGTGACCTCGTGCTTAACTCTAGTCTGAGTAGAGATTTCTGAGAACACCGACGTATACCATGGATTTTAGCACTCCCTGGTCAGACACATAATGTTTCGTCTAGTAGTCTTGGTTTGTTTACTCACAATGATCTATTCCAAGACTCTAAACCTATGGTAGTTGGTGTACCCTATAAATAAAGTCGTTCTAATCAATTTTAAGATTAAGCATTAATATTGATGGCTATGGTTACTCAAAGGATATGGTCATGAAACTAGTGACTCAAAGGATATGGTCGTGAAAATAGTGATTTATATAACTCAATAGTATGCAAAATCGTCAAACTCTAGACTCATCTATCCAATAAAAGCAATGCCACTAGAATGAGAATCAATCCAACGGTTTTGAAATACAAATGCAACTCTTTTATAGTTTCCAATGCACAAGCAGAACTTAAATGAAAGCAACAAGCACTCAATGCAAAATGTAGTACATAAAAGAATTTTTTTTTTGTATTTTCTCTTATAAGCAAAAGGAAAATACAAACAATTTTTTTGTATTTTTCAATATAATGAAATGAAAAATGCAAGCACAATCTCACTATTTAGTTACAAAAATGCACAGGAGATCACTCAGACAACCTAGTAGATCCTAAACAGTAATACTCAGCCAATGGAATGAGTTAAAAATTTGAAAATGGTTAAAAACCAATGAGGCTCAAAACCAAGAGAAAAGAGGAGTTTTGGTCACAAACAAGATTTGGAACAGTCAAGAATAAGGCCAAAGAAGACTCAGGAACACTCAGAATCAACCCAGCAACAACCAAAGGCCATAAAACAATCACCCTCGAGGTTGTACGCTACTGTTGAAGGAATACCTATGGGTACCCACGGGTTATAGTGCAGACAGAGGCGGGTAGATGCGGGCATAACTAGGCTTACTCACGTACATGGCAAAGCAAATGAGCAGAAAAAGAGTCAAATGACTCAGAAAAATGGTGTTTTCTATAGAGTATCCTAATAGCCAATTAATGACACAGAGACTTGACACACAACAACTCTAAATAAGGACTAATGCCTAAAAATCCCCAAAAATGGATGTTTTCCCCAGTGGAGTCGCCATTTCTATGTTGGAGAAAACTTCCTATGGCTTGGGGTGGACCACAAAAGATAGCTGACTACCAAAAATTAAATCAATTCTCAATGCTATGCTATATAAATGACAATTCTAAGATAATGAAGAATATAACCAACCTCGATCCAAATTTTTGATGTAGATCCCCGTTGGAGCTTTCAACTCGTGCACTTGAACTTGCAAATTAGTCTAGACAACCAATATACAACAAGCGCATATAATATATAAATGACATCAACATCATCAATAGCAATGGTCCATGATATTATAAGTATACACAACCCATTGTAGTATAAACAACATTCGCAACATTAATGGGCGAGAATATGAGTGTTTCTATTAATGAGTAACAAGAAGTACAATATGATACGACCTCTTGTCGGCAACCAATCCAAACCAAGATCTGGGTCTGTCCACTTGTGCCTCCACCACTTCAATCCTCAATGGAATGGAAAACTCAAACTATGATAGGAGTTTGGAAGGTGAACATAAAGGGTTCACAACTACAAGGATCATTGAGTGTAGACTCAAGATAGGGCAAACATCTACTAGAGTTCTCTTGCTCTCTCTTTCCCCTCCCGTCCATATGCCATATGTGCTCAATATATAGTCCTCCCAAAAGTAAGTGAAAGGACACATCGATGCGTTTCAGGGCAAATGGAGGGCCAAAGGTCACCCTATGACCACGTTTTGGGAGTAAAAAGTAATTAACTAGTGATTTTTACCATTTTACATGCTACTTGCGGGCTATAGTGATTCAACTCATGGGTATGCCCACTATAGTGATACATCTAGTGTATAGGGGAAAAAATAGGGAAATAATGTGTCTGAAGGATATAAAGTGGATCTGAGTCAGAAAAATGGATCCTGCAGGCCAAAGAGTGTTGATGCTCACAAGGTGGAAAATTACATTTTAACACTAGGCTCAAGTAGATAGTGACTCAGGGTGTTCATAACAAAACATATATCTGGCCTGGTATTCATCAAATATATCAATGAACCAATCATATGTCTATAAACTGTAGAAACCACTTTCCATCATCCCATATCTCTACTTCAAATTTTCTTTGGCTAAGGAAAAATCTCATCTGATCTCAGCCACATATCTAATCACAAGAATTACACCAAGATTCTTTAAATCTGAGATCTACTCCCTTTGAAGTGGAGTCTTCTACATCTGAGTATTGTCCTCCCTCTATGACTGAACATCATGCATATTCTACATTGAGTGATATTCTGCATATCTATCTATGTCATCTCCTGTCAGATGGGTCTATTGATATGAGCTTCAAGATCACTCGAACTATGGTAAGTTCCTTCTTGTATCTAGCATGTCATTTGTATATAGAAACCATCTTGAACCTTCTAGCAAAGGTTGAAATCCGCATCACCTGTGGTGATCTTCAAGCTTGTAAAATGACTATTGATCCTAGGTACCTGTTGAACTCTTACAAAGCCTTCTTCAATCATGTGATTTTATTTCAAATCTTGGGAGTTTGCTCGATATGCACTTCTTATTCAATTACACCATTCAAGAGAATGGTCTTGTCATCCATGGGTGTAATTTATCTCTGGAAGTGTGTTTAGAAACTGGTGCAAACCTCTCATCATGATCCTCTCCCCCTTTCTAAGAGAATCCTCTAGACACGAGCCTTGTTTTGTACTTCTATAGTATGTTTGATTTGTAAGTCTTCTTGTTGAACATTCATCACTTGTTATTTGGAACAAGTGTTCATCATCCTCTGTTTGTATATCATTACACACGATCTTTCGTACAAATCAAATTCAATTACATGATTAGTAACACTTCACAATCATCCAATCATGTTGACATTTCAATGATAACCTATTATGCATACTGATATGATTCACATAGTTATGCAACTATCTTGACCAATACTTTGGCACAACACTTTTCCATATTCTGTATGCATACAATGGATATGTAGATGCCTTCCATCTCTACTAGAACATACTATCAAGAGCATGCACATCTCCCAGCATGTTAGCAAAGAGGTTTCATTCTAGACAAGAAACAATGGAATGTTTTTCCAACTTACGCATCATATGCATATTAGTAGTATATTGTTCAATGCTATATGAATGCTTACACTATGCATGATACATTTCCTAATTTAGGAATGCAAATATGCATACAACTATTACGAGCAATATCATTAACTATTTAGATATTCAAATAACAACTCAAATACTTATCTTTTATGTTTGTGTGGTTTCCTCCTTCTTGATCTCTATTTTCCCTTTATGGTAGCATCATGATTATATGTCTTTGAACTTCTATCCATCCTGGATTAGCACTATGCACCCTTAAATGTGCACTAGTTTCATCATTGTGTCATCCTCGTAAGTAGAGCTTCTATGTGATCAAAGACTATGGATGAGTCTTTGTATTCATGTCATCATGGTAATATATTCTTAATCTAGAACTTGATTTGTCTTTCTTCATGTACCTTCCATGTTAGCAAACAACATCATCCTCATACAACACCACAAGTGCATGAGTACAATCATAAGTGTCATAAACCTAATCAATGAATGTGTTCTATCATTCACATGCATTCATACTTTTACTAAGGTGCTCAGACAAATGTAAAATTAATCATGATTTTACTAACCTTAATAATATGAAGACAAAAATATAATGAACTTAATCATCAGATAAATAAAATAGATTTCAAAACATACCTGCATCTCCTCAAGTCATACCTGTCAAGATTGCTTGTAGTCTTCTCTATAAGGGTAAAACCCTAATCTTCCAAGGGAGATCACTTGTAAACATCTTTTATATATTCATGGTTCTAGGATGATATAATACCAATTCCATTTAAACCTCCTTCATTTCTGCCCTATGAGTCTCCCAACTTTGCTAGGGTTTCTTCTTACTTGTAGAATCTGAAAAACCCTAAGTGAGAGCTTCTTCCTCTAGTTCTTTGATTTCCTCCGTTCAACTATTTTAGATGTGCCTTATTGTTTTTGGTGTATATATAAAATTTTGGATCATCAAGGTATAAAACTTCAGCCTGTGGTATCTCGTCCTGTCATCTTTGTAACCCCACAGATTTGAGCTTCATTGGATTCTCCATGAGAGAGATACACTAAGTTTCCCAACATGACCTATTTATGAGATGAAATAGAATATCAAACTTGAAATACGTGCCACATCTCACTATTTCAACTTATGCCTATGATACTCAAATTTGTGAAACTACAGTCCCTTCCCTAACTGTCACTTTTTACGGAATTCTATTTGGATCTTCCTTGCCCGAGTTATGACATTTTTCCCTAGGTCACTTGCTTATGGGATGAAACAGCATAGAAAATTTGTACAGAGTACCACGTGTCACTGTTTCAACTTTTTCCTATGATATTGGGACTTGCAAAACCAGAGCAGGTTCTCTAACTATAACGTTTTACGGAATCCCATTTGGAGCTTCCTATCCAGAGATATGACATGTTTCCCTAGGTCACATGTTTATGGCTGCATCTTAGAAGAGGCATAGACAACCCTAACTTGTATGGATCACATATCACAAAGTAAAATGAATATGAGGATGAAACTCGAACACAAGGTACATATTCTTCGAAGTTAAAATATTTCAACATATTCTAGAGTCCAACCAATGGAGATTTCTTTGATTTAACTAAGACATGGTTCATGATGGAGGTTACGAAGACCCTAGATTAATTTTTGTGCTGCATAAATATCTGAAAGATGATGGTTATTATATGATAAACCATCCTTAATATTATTCATAAATATTCCCTTCAAATTCTGCAAGTAATTAAGTCATTTTACCACCTATGCTCATTAGACTAGACATTTTGACTAGTTTTGCCAAATTGTTTGTAAAATGAGCTATATAAAGCCAAATGTCATTATGTAAAGTTATTCAGTTCATTAAGGTCATAATTAATCCTTAACAAGTTGCAGAATGCAATTTAGCTCAGGTCGTACATGTGTTTGGGTCCACTAGAAGTACAACTAGTCAGGTATTTCAACTAGCTAGTTTCATTGCTTTGTCTACAAAATCTATAATATGAAGTCAAATTCAATTATGTAATTTTCTATGAGTTATTTGGATAATAATGAATCATATTCCAACTTCAGAACACTAATTAGAGAAGTTCATTTAGTTCTTGGGAAGGAAAATAGGAAATCCAACCTATTTTTCCAAACTCCACTAGAACCTCGGAAATATTCAGTAAATACTGTCCATAATTTAATTAGAAGTTTACTTATATGATATAAACCACTGGTTAGATTTAGGTTTAAGCAATTGATTCTAGTATGCATATGCTGGAGTGCCTAGGAAGTCTGCTGGAGGAGCCTAAGTCGGCCTGTCGACTAGGTCCTCCACCCAACCTATTGAAAAACATGTCGGCAGTTGCGTCAACCAATGCATGTAGGTTCGGTTGGTTGAGCCAACAAGCAGTTACATAACTATATGTAAAATATATATATAGGTTTGTGATCCATCTCTTAGATTTAACTTGGATTTGTTCGTATATGTACTATTATGCATATCTTGCTGAGTAATACAAGGCTTGTGCTTATCTCCATATCTTGTCTATTGTATCTGTATCTATGTGCTTGCTGTTAAATTTTGAGCATTAATTTACAATACTCTAGGACATTTACTGAGAGAACAACATGTATAGTATATCAATGCATATCAATCATAACAAACATGTCAATCGTCACAAGAATCAAAAGCATGAGAGACAATAGACATATAGTGTTTCCGTGGGGAAAACCCTAAGGTGAAAAACCCCACAACTTCCTCAGAGATAGATAGAGCGATAGCTCAACCAAAGCACAACCAAAATACAAGAGATAGACTCCTAGCAGTTGAGCCTCCTCCTCACAAGTGCACCACTTTCCGAGTGAAGGAAGAATGAGTTTCTGAGTGATGCAAATAGAGATCTCCCGATCTCTATTTATACTTGTTGTGTTTTCCCGATAACCTTATGGGGCCGACTTGTCTAGATAGGTACATAAACCACATATTACATAAATCAGGGCCGTCCCCACACATGGTGGTCTAATAACCCATCGGCAAGTTAACACACTTGCGACACTTTTCAATACACATGACGACACTTCCATATAGAGGAATGACACATCTCTATAGGAGTACAATAATATATAAATGAAATACATGGATGAAATACATTCTGAAGTTACATATACATCAACACTTCCTTGCTTATATATGATATGTATCACTAGTAGCCATGTAACTCCACTGACTACAACATTGGTTCCATTGCCGATGATGCATACAGAATCTAATAGCAAGCATGATAAATGATATCATAGCAATATATTAAAGATTGGTCGGAGAGAAAGATTGCTAATTACCTATAGAATTATGCAAGAAGAAATAAGCTAATGATTTCTCAAGCAAGATAAAAATTATTTTCAGAGACACATGAGAAGTTTGTGGAATCCATGCCATGCGCGTTGAAGAATCTACTAGATGAGAAGATGACCAGATGAAAAGGAGCCCAAGCTAATCGAAAAGCTGATCAACGAAGGTCGTACGAATCTCTTGGAATTGTGCGAGAAGATTACCGACGAGTTCTGTGAAGAATGTGTGATTGAGGAGCGAGTGTCTGTTGACGATGTGAGGAAACAGTTTTTCACCGACCTTACAGACCAATTTTTTTTGTTTTTTTCCAATACTCTTGTTCAAGATTCTGATCGACAAAGGCATCACGCATCTTGTCGAGACTCGGCCCTTGTGGCTTCCACCACTTCAAAACTATGTCGAGCTGGTGACAGAGTACATCGATGAAGCTGACCTCGACCATCTTTATAATATTATTGCGTGTCATAAAGATTACGTCAACCCAACAATAGATGGAGCTTTAAGTTGGTGCAGTATAAACTCTTACTCGTCGAACTCTGAAAGAAGCCTTGGATAACTGGTAGCAGTGTTTCATGAAGTATCAACACGTAAGTGTGCACGCACAACAAAGACTATGCATTGGGTCAGAGCAGAGGTATGGGAACCTCTAATATTTGATGGGCTCAAACTCAAATTGGGAAGAAAAAGAAAGAGCATGGGAGAAATTCATACAAGAGCATGAGTGGGAGTATTTCTTGAGCAAATGTGTAGATTTTCTGTGTTTTACTGCTTGCTGGTTTATGTCAACATTTCAATTGTTTTCACCTTTAGTCGGTTTTGCATAGGCTGAAAGTTACTTATGAAATTTTCAGTAACAATTAAACACACAGTAAAAGACTATAACAGGCTGAAAGTAAATATTTAACACATGCACACCATAAAAGATAGACACTCAGATTTTTCGCAACTATGCTCTGGAAAAACCTCAACAAGGAAAACCAGTTAGAGAGAGAGAGAGATTTTGTTTCTTCAACAATATTTCAGTACATTAAATTTTTACAGACAAGATGTACTTATCTCAACCAACCAAATCATCCTGCTGAGCTTCTCGAAATCTGTGCAAGGTTGCCTCGATTTTTGTGCAATTTTCTTCTCGAAAAATGTGCCAAACACTGTCTCGATTTCTGTGCAAATGAACAAAAATTTTCTATACAGTACAACATCAATTAATGCTACTGTATGGACCTAGAAACTCATGCCATTTCTAGAAAATCGTACCCTGCAATAAATGCCTCAAAACTTGTGCTGTATGGTACAACAATTAATGACTGTATGGCCCTCGATTTCTATGCCAACTATGCAGCTGTACGGACTTGGGAAACCGTGCCTTCTTCTTGCTACAAGTTACCTCAAAAACTGTGCCACTAATTCCTGCTATACGGATTTGGGAAACCATGTCCACTGAAATAAAGCTATGCCTTGAAAACCGTGCCACCTCTAGAAAATCATGTTGTTGTAAGACTCCTCGATTTATGTGTACACTATCTCCTTGGAAACCATGCCAATGCCCTAGATCTCTCTCTAGCTCTTTCTCTTTACTTCAATCTGCAAAAGTGAGAAAGAAATCCTCCCTCATGCCTTTTTGTCTAACCCTAAGTGAGTTCTAATCCAATGGTAGAGAAATATCTAATCCAATGGATGAGATTCAATGAGAGTGAAAATCACTTTTATTTAAATCACTTAAATAAAATTCACTCACCCAATTAAGTTAAATAAAAAAGTGACTTTAATGTTATAATGTCTCATTAAGTGAAATTAATGTGAGGGTCACCTTTTTCCCCCTTCTAAGTGACTTTAGGAAAAATTCACTTGGGGAACACTTCCCTAGGTACAAAACTGAAACTCCCTCTCATCGAGGAAGGTGTTTAGCACCACTCCCAACTTATCTCTGAAGAAGACAAACATCCCCATCCCCAAAGACTTCGTCAGGATATCTGCTACCTGCTCATCGATGGAAATATATTGCAACTCAACTGCCCCTCTCTAGATGTAGTCCCGGATGAAATGGTACTTGATCTCAATGTGCTTCGACCTGTCATGAAACACCAGATTCTCAGAGAGCTGAATGCAACTCTGATTGTCACAATAGATCACCGTAGGTCTAAGCTGCTGATCAAATAAATCTACCAATAACTTACGAAGCCACAGTGCTTCGTAAGTAGCTTGACTGGCTGCCACGTACTCAGCCTTGGCAGAACTCAATGCAACAAACTTTTGTTTACGACTGAACAAGGACACTGCTGCCAAGCCCAAACTGAAACAACAAATGGAAGTGCTCTTCTGATCCCTCACACAACCTGCCCATTCTGAATCTGTGAACCCAACCAAGCTCACTCCACCTGAACCCCTGTAGTCCAAACCATAATCCATTGTACCTACTAGGTATTTCAATACATGTTTTGCGGCAATCCAAAGCACACTCCTAGGATCCACCATGAACAGGCTAAGAGTGTTCACTGCAAAACACAAGTCCGACCTGGTGTTGACTAGATACATCAACGATCCAATGAGCTGATGATAAAGTGTGGGATCCACCAACTTACCCTCATAAGCATGAAGTTGCTTCGAGTTGGTGATCATCAGTGTAGACATAGGCCTGCAGTCCTCCATCCAATAACTCTTCAGAATATTAACTGCATACTTCCCCTGTCCTAGGAAAATATGTCCAGGCTCTTGCCAAACCTCCCTCCCCAAATAGTAATGCATCAGCCCAATATTAGTCATCTCATACTCAGCTGCAAGGTCTCTCATGCATTGTGCATTGAGACGCTCATCTCCATTTATAAATAAGTCATCAACATATAACAAAAGAATGAGAGGATCTCCACCAACCACAAAGTAGTAAATGTTGGGATCATCCTCACTCTTCTGAAAGACCATCGAATTCAAGTATGCATCGATCCTGGAATACTAAGCTCTACGAGCTTGCTTGAGTCCGTACAAGGCTTTCCTCAGCCCGCACACATGATAATATATCCCATGAATCTCAAATCCCTATGGCTGCTCTAAGTACACCTCCTCCTGTAGAAGACCATTGAGAAATGCAGTCTTCACATCCATCTGGTGGATCTTCCAACCCATCTCTGCTACTATAGATATCAATGCTCTGATGGAAGAATACCAAGCAACTAGACAAAAAGTCTCATCATAGTCAACTCCCTCAACCTATGAAAACCCCCGAGCCACAAATCGAGCCTTGAATTTCTCCACACTGCCATCTACAACATGCTTTATCTTGTAAAGCCACTTGGAAGTCACCACTGACTTCGCCTCAGGTCTCAGCACTATCTCCCAAGCATCGTTCTTCATGATGGAATGGTACTCTTACATCATGGCATCTCTCCATACCTGATGCTGAGAGGCCTCCTCAAATGTGGAGGGCTCAGAGTCATGAAGACTCGCAACAAGAGCCATCCCATATCTGTCTGGTTCAACTACTATCCTGATCTCTTCCCAAGGTCTACAAAATGCCTCTGCTTCCGTCAAGGTGTCTTGAAGCCACTTAGGCTTCCTTTTCCTTGAAGGCTCCTCCCAAACTGGTTTATCCTCATTTGAGGAAGTCTTAGAAGCAGAAGGTCCAACACCCTGAGGACCAGTGACTGATGAACCAGTCCCTGAAGAACCTGTAACCTGTGAAACTAAACCTGTACCTGTCCCTGAACCTGTCCCTGAAGTACCTATCACCTGAACCACCGATCCTGTAGAAGTTGTGCCTGTACCCTGTGATCCAGTCACTCCAGATACATGTGGACCTGGAACCTGTATTGAAGAAGCCTGTTTCAAACGAGGTGTGGGAGCTGGTGGCTCCCACTGCTCCATCTATCTCGACTTCCTGAAGTCCCTCTCCTCATCAAACTTCACTTCCAGCCTGACTACAACTCTCTTTTGGCCAGGAATGTAAAATCGATATGCCTTTGAAGTCTCATCGTAACCCACAAAGATACCTCTCTCTGCAGTGGGCTCAAACTTCGTCCTCTTCTTAGAAGGGATGTGAGAGAAAGTCAAAGAACCAAATATACGAAAGTGGCTCACCTCAAGATTCTTTCTTGTATACATCTCCTCTAGAGTCATCCTCCCCAAAGCACGGTGAGGACTACTGTTCTGCATATATACTACAGTGTTGCATGCCTCTTCCCATAGAAAAAACGGTAACCCCTGATCATGAAGGATAGCTCTCACTACTCCCACAATCGACCTGTTCTTCCTCTCTGCTACTCCATTCTACTCAGGAGTGTAGGGAACTATCAGTTGTCTCTGTATACCCTCGTGTCTGCAGAAAGCATCGAACTCCTTGGAGGTATACTCACCCCCATTGTCCGATCTCAACATCCATATCTTCCTTCCTGTCTACTTCTTCACAAGGGCTTTGAACCCTTGGAAGACACTCAAAACTAAGTGTGACTTCTTGCTCCTCAAGAAGTAGATCCAGGTCTTCCTAGAGTAGTCATCAATGAAGCTAATGCAGTACTCATGACCAGTCAAGGAGACTGATGACATAGGACCGCAAATGTCAGAATGGATCAAGTCAAGCACTCTTGCTGCTCTCATGTCACTACTTGGAAAAGTAGTCTTGGTATACTTTCCCAAAGCACAACCCCTGCACACATGACTCTGCTCAGTGCTGAACTTAGGTAAACCTGTAACCATTCTCCTCAACAATCTCAGAGCTGGGTGATGTAGGTGGGCCATCCTCTGATGCCATAGCTCACATGGCTCATTGCTGTTGCTGTGTGCTAGAGCATGCTGCAGCTGAAACAATAGCTTGTACAACTTTCCACATCTAACCCCAATGTCCATGGGAGTAGATACACCTGTAATCCTGGGGAAAACCTGCACTCTCCCATATGAGAAACACACCCCAAGACCCCTATCCTCAATAGTGGAAACTGAAACAAGGTTCTTCTTCAGCCCAGGGACATACAACACATCCCTCAGAATCATGGGACTCATAGACTCCCTCTGAAATGTAATGGTCCCCTTACCAACTGCTTTAACAATGGTATTGTGACCAAGTACCACCTCCACATCTCTACCTTTCTGTGATAGATCGAACAACAACTCTTGAGTACCTCTCATGTGTCTCGAGGCTCCACTGTCAATGTACCAAGTACTAGTGGTGGATGGACCTGTCTGATGGCCTACCAGTAATGAATGATCACTCTCCATATCCATATCTGTGTTGGTGGCTAAAGAGACTCTCTCTCTCTCAATCTGTCCAGCATATAGGGAAAACTCCCTCTGAAACCTGTCTCCAAAGTCATCAACCTCTGCTGAGGCTGCTATCTGATGTCCGTTCTTCTTCTTCTTGCTTGGACACTATGAAGCATAGTGCCCAAATGCCTGACAACAATAACACTTGATTTTACTCAAGTCATTCTTTTGTCCACCCTACTGCTGCTGCTTCTTGGCCCCACCCTTCTTGGGACCCTTCTTCTTCTTCCCCTTGGTTTTCAAAGCCATGTTCTCCTCATCTACCCCACTCTGTGATGAACTGCCCTGTACGAGATCTCTCCTGGTCTCCTCCTGCGCAAAGTCATCCCACGGTCTCTCCCAAGATGGTAGGTTCTCTCTACCCACAATGGCCTACACAAATGCACCCCGGGACTTTCAAGCCCCATTCACTGCTATACGTACAAGCTCAGTAGCAGATACCAGTTCCCCAACTATTGCGAGTTCATCTCAAACTGCAGATATCCTAGTGAGGTATGTTGTGACTCCCTCTCCTCCATTCATCTTTATACTCTTGAGTTTCTCTTTGAGAACCATATTTCTATTCTCATTGGAACTCTCATATAAACTAGTCAAGGAACTCCACATCTCATGTGCCCTAGTCTTCCCAGAAATGTGAGGGATGATGTGTTCTTTCACTGCATCAAGGATAATCCTCCTAGCCTTACAGTCCTTCTTGTTGAAGGATGATAGTGCTGCTGCACCTGTAGCAGTGGGAATGGTAACCGGTTAGATGTAGTATTTCTAACCACCTCCACCCATAGTTCATTCTCCTCCAATATCAGTAAAATTATGGCCTTCCATGGCACAAAATTCTCTATCCTATTCAGCCTATCCTCCAACCTAAGACCTATAGCCATCTCAACTTCAACCCAACAGAATGTTGATCACTAATAGAAGAAAATCACAAAATTTCTGAGTTTTGGAAATTTCTTTTTGTTTGCAAAAATATTACTGTTTTCTACCCCCTCACTCTGATACCATGTAGATTTTCTATGTTTTACTGCTTGCTAGTCTATGTCAACATTTCAGTGGTTTTCACCTTCAGCCAGTTTTGCATAGGTTGAAAGTTACTTATGAAATTTTTAGTAACAATTAAACACACCGTAAAACACTATAACAGGATGAAAGTAAATATTTAACACATGCACACCATAAAATATAGACACTCATATTTTTCGGCAACTGTGCCCTGGAAAAACCCCCATGGGGAAAACCAATTAGAGAGAGAGAGAGAGAGAGATTTTATTTTTTCAGCAATTTTTCAGTACATTAAATTTTTACAGACAAAATGTACTTATCTCAACCAACCAAATCACCCAGCTAAGCTTCTCGAAATCTATTCAAGGATTCCTCGATTTCTATGCAATTTTCTTCTCGAAATATGTGCCAAACACTGTCTCTATTTCTGTGCAAATGAACAAAAAAGTTTCTGTACGGTATAGTAGCAATTAATGTTGTTGTACAGACCTAGAAACTCATGCCATTTCTAGAAAATCGTACCCTACAATAAATGCCTTGAAACCTGTGCTATATGGTACAGCAATTAATGACTGTATGGCCATCGATTTTTGTTAGAACAGTAATCCATACTTAGTACCATAGTCCATAACCATAGTCAAATTTTTATTGCTCATGTGCTTAATAACACCATAGTTTGGACTAGGTGACTTTAGTTGGTCAAATACCCACATTTGAGAGTGTTCACACCCACTTCCAAGCAAACCAGTTCACCCAACCTCCTGTTTTGTCCACAAGTGCGCCCTCATTAATTGTTGGAGCACCCTCTCTCCTTGATTTGGGGAATTTCAGTTGACTAGGGGCGCTAGGGTGGATTTTGCCCAATTTTGGCTAGATTTGGAGCATTTATTGCTCCCTTGGTCCTCCCAAACTCCTCTACTTGCTCACCCACACCTGCCTTTGCCTCATTAATGACCCAACATGCTTCAGCCACCTTCACACCTGAATTTGTGACTGTTTGGGATGATTGGGATTGAGTTGGACCCAACTAGGGGGGATTGAGGCCAATTTGGAATTTTTGACTTGTACACTCATCTTGAGCCAACTAATGCTCTCGAATTTCTCATGGATGTAATAAAAACCTGTTCTTAACATTTTCACATGTTAGACAGAGAGTTAATGCAAAGATTAAGCTCACATTGTGTGTAAATTTATCTCCTTTTTCAAGTTTTTTCACTGGTTTTTCAAATTAATTCAATTTTGTGAGGTCCTCCATAGCTCCTAGATCTTCTGTGATCAAAATACTCACATGGTATCAGAGCCATTGTGGATTTAGTGAGTTCCAGGTCAATATTGAGCATTGAACTGCATTCTAGAGAGGATTTCTAGATAAAAATTGAGTGTTTTTTGCAGGTGTTTCAGTAGTTTTCTCACCATTAATGCAACAGTCATGGAAGCAAACCAAATGTTGCTCACACCGTTCAATTTTTTCGATTGGAAGGCTGAGATGGTTATCAAGCTGAGATCTAAGGGTCTCTATAGAGTAACCATGGGCATAGAAGTGGAGCCAAATTTTGCTGTGGAGAAAGCAAAGTACTACAATCGACTTGATGAAGCTTATGGATTGCTATGCCTGAGCATTTCGAGGGAACTCTTGTTTCATACAGACAGTTTGACAACCCCCAACGAAATATGGGTGAAGCTAGAATCACTCTTTGGGAAAACTGATGAACTGAGAGGCCACCAGCTTGAAAACGAGCTCATTAGCTTGAGTCCAGCGCATTTTGAAACCATCCAGGAGTTCTTCACGAAGTTCAAGTCACTAGTGCTTCAACTGCAACAATGTGGAATTGTTAAGAAGGAGGAACAACTGATTCTGTCCATCCTTTTGAAGCTAGGCCCAGAATTCTCTGTATTTGTTAGCACATTTCACTCAGCCAAAATGACCCTTCGAAATTGGCAAATGCCATCACTAGCTACCTTCATGGAGTGTCTCACTCAGGAGCAGGACAAACTAGTTCAGATGGGCACGATAAAATCAAAGGGACAAGCACTGGCAATGGGTGTTTCAAATGCCAACAAAGGCAAGCAGAAAGCCAAGAATTCGAAGCAGCCGGAGAAGAGGAAGTTTGAAAAGACCAAGTCTGCAGATGGAGGTTTGAATCTGTCAAAGGAGAAGGACAAGAAGGGAAAGGAAAAGACCAAATGCACCTATTGTCACAAGGGATGGCATCCAGAGAGCTCATGCATGAAGAAAACCATTGACTCAATGGCGCAGCTTCTGGAGAAGAACAACATCCCAGTCCCTGAGGGCGCAAGGAAGAAAGAGAGCACCTCAAATCCTGACAATAAGGAGAAATGTCATGCTTTGGTAGCAGGTATTTCGAATCCCTCATCCTTTATCATTGATTCAGGAGCTTCGATACATATGGTTTCATCCAGAGAGCTCTTCTCTTCTATGCATTCGAATGGTGTCCCAATAGTTCAAATGGGAGATGATTCAGAAATCCAGACCAAGGGGATTGGTAGGATTGACATGGAGCATGGATACTTCAGTGATGTGCTCTATGTACCTTCATGGGATGCAAATTTTCTATCAGTTTATCAAATGACCCATACAGGAGAAGCCAAGAGAGTAACATTTACACCAGATTTGGTAGAAATCTCAGAAATTTCTTCAAATCAAGTTGTGGCAGTGGGGTATGATGATCATGAAGAGAGAATGTACAAATTCTCCAATTTCATTCCACACTCTAGTGACCATGCTCTTGTCTCTCATGCCAATGAGACCTCCAAGTTGTGGCATGAAATATTTGGCCACATGAACTACAAATATCTCCAGACACTGCACAAGGACGAGATGGTGGAAGGGCTTCCAGAAATCAAGTCTTCAAATGGTGCATGCATTGGTTGTGTAGTTGGAAAGCATCCTGAGCGTAACTATGAGAAGGGAATGTCAAGGAGAGCCACTCAACCACTTGGATTGGTACATTCATATCTCATTGGTCCTATTCCCACTCCATCATATGGTGGATCAAGGTATGTACTCACATTCATAGATGACTACTCTCGATTCTACTGGGTTTACTTCCTTAAATTGAAATCAGAAGTGTTTGAGAAATTGAAGATTTGGAAGGCCTTAGTGGAGAATCATAGTGGTCATAAGATAAAGATCCTTAGGACTAATAATGGAAAGGAGTATGTGAATAATAACATTCAGCATCTTTGTGAGGAATGTGGCATCCAAATGCAACATTCAATCCCCTACACACCTCAGCAAAATGGTGTGGCAGAGAGGAAAAATAGATCTCTCAAAGAGATGGCCACTTGCATGATTGAAGCTAGGGATCTAAGCCCTAAGCTATGGGCTGAAGCCATCAATTGTGCTGCTCATATTCAGAACATAGCCTTTCACAAATCAGTCAAAGGAAAAACCCCCTACGAGGCATGGTTTGGCCAAAAACCAAATGTGTCAAACTTCAGGATTTTTGGGTCTAGAGCATGGGCTCGAATTCCATCAGAAAAGAGGAAGGATTTGGAGCCACAGAGTAGAGAATGTATCATGGTTGGATATGGTGAATACACAAAGGGCTATAAGCTCTTTGACACATCCACACTCAAAACTTTCATTGAGAGAAGTGTGCAATTCGAAGAAGAACCAATTCCAGATTTTGAGCTTGCACCGGGGGAAAGCTCTTCTCCTCCACACCTTAATGAAATTAGTGATGATTCCACTTCTAATTTTTCTGATATTTCTGAAGATGACATTGCTGTACATGAGTCACCATGAAGGCCCAAGTGGGCTGAAAAAATCATACAAGCTGCAGGTGAATTGGCAGGCAATCCCCAAGAGCCTAGGAAGACTAGATCTCAAACAATCAATGCTTCCTTTGCAAATGAAAGTGAACTTGCTGATCACTATTATATGATGAATGGATCTGATCCAACATAATATCAGGAAGCTCATCATGATCCAAGGTGGAGAACAACAATGCAAGAAGAATTCCAATCTCTCCAAAAGAACAAAACATGAAATTTGGTGCCTGTTCCTCCTAAGAGGAAACTTGTGCAATGTAAGTGGATTTTTCGAACCAAACCTGTTGCTGATGGTTCTGATATGAAGTACAAGGCTAGTTTAGTGGCTAAGGGCTACTCACAAATCCATGGTGTGGATTATACAGAGTCCTTTGCACCGGTTGCAAAGATGGACTCATTTAGACTAGCTCTAGCCATGGCAGCTAGTAAGGGTTGGGAATTTCACCACATGGATGTTAAAAGTGCATTCTTGCATGGTGAGCTACAGGAAGAGATATATATGCAGCAACATGAAGGATTCCAAGAGGATCCCACACTTTTTTGCAGGTTGAAGAAGTCACTCTATGGACTAAAGCAATCCCCCAGGGCTTGGTATGCCAAAATGGATGTTTTTTTGCTCTCAATTGGTTTCTGTCGATGCAAGTCTGATCCAAATGTTTATTTGCAGCAATGTGATGATAATTTGGAGGTCATTGTACTGTATGTTGATGATCTTTTATATACAGGGAGCTGCAACAAACAAATTGGCTCAATTAAAGCTTCTTTGCACTTTGAATTTGCCATGAGCGACCTAGGAATGCTAAGGCAATTTTTGGGTTTGGAAATTGAGCAATCTGAGAGAGGTATATTGCTAAGTCAACCTAAGTATGATTTAGAACTATTATTAAATTTTAAAATGGATGAATGTAAGGCATCCAAGTTCCCATTCCTTTCAGGCATAAAACTAGGTGAATTTGAAGACTCTCCATTGGTGGATTGCACACTCTACAGGCAGCTAGTCGGAAGTTTGTTGTACCTTACACATACAAGACCTGATTTTTCTTATGCTGTAAGTGCTGTAGCAAGGTATATGCAGCAGCCACATGAGATCCATTGGAAGGAAGCCAAAAGGATCCTTCAATATGTCCAAGGAACAAATAGCTTTGGGGTACACTATGCAGTTGGTTCTTCACTACAACTAGCTGGATTTTCTGATTCCAATTGGGCGGGAGATCCCATCGATAGAAAGTCCACTTCAAGTTTTGTGTTTATGTTTGCTGAAGGTCTCATTTTCTGGTCAAGTAAGAAATAGCATTCCATTTCACTTTCATCAGCAGAGGCCGAGTACAGGGAAGCAGTGAACGCAGCCACACAGTGTGTCTGGTTGCAAGGCATTCTTCGGGATTTTGGTGTTGCTATTGATTCTCCAACCAACATTTGGGTGGATAATCAAAGTGCCATCAAGATATATAGTGATCCAGTACAGAGGCAAAGAACAAAGCACATTGAAATCCACATGCACTACATTCGGGGCTTGGTGCATGACAGGGTGATTTCCTTGCAGTATTGCCCATCCACCGAGCAAACTACAGATATTTTCACCAAGTGCTTTACTGAGAAGACCTTCACTCACTTGAGAGCTTTGATTGGAGTGAGTGATGGATGGTGATTGCTGCAATCCAATTGCAAGTTCAGCCCCATGTCCATTTTAGAGGGAAGTTTTTATCCCATGTGGTTTTACTTCTTGTCCTCGGTTTATATGGACAAATAAATTTTTTTGTTTGTAATGAGGTGACTTGAGCCTTTGTTTCCAAGGCCTCCCACTTATCTTTCATGAGTTGTACTAAGTTCTAGTTAAGGGGGGGTGTTAGAACTGTAATCCATACTTAGTACCATAGTCCATAACCATAGTCAAATTTTTATTGCTCATGTGCTTAATAACACCATAGTTTGGACTAAGTGACTTTAGTTGGTCAAATACCCACATTCGAGAGTGTTCACACCCACTTCCAAGCAAACCAGTTCACCCAACCTCCTATTTTGTCCACAAGTGCACCCTCATTAATTTCTGGAGTGCCCTCTCTCCTTGTTTTGGGGAATTTCAGTTGACTAGGGGCGCTAGGGTGGATTTTGCCCAATTTTGGCTAGATTTGGAGCATTTATTGCTCCCTTGGTCCTCCCAAACTCCTCTACTTGCTCACCCACACCTTCCTTTGCCTCATTAATGACCCGGCATGCTTCAACCACCTTCACACCTGAATTCGTGACTGTTTGGGATGATTGGGATTGAGTTGGACCCACTTAGGGGGATTGAGGCCAATTTGGCATTTTTGACTTGTACACTCATCTTGAGCCAACTAATGCTCTCGAATTTCTCATGGATGTAATAAAAACCTGTTCTTAACATTTTCACATGTTAGACAGCCAGTTAATGAAAAGATTAAGCTCACATTGTGTGTAAATTTATCTCTTTTTTCAAGTTTTTTCACTGGTGTTGCAAATTAATTTGATTTTCTGAGGTTCTCCATAGCTCCTAGATCTTCTATGATCAAAATACTCACAATTTCTGTGCCAACTATGCAGCTGTATGGACCTGGGAAACCATGCCTTCTTCCTGCTGCAAGTTACCTCGAAAATTGTGCCACTAATTCCTGCTGTACGGATTTGGGAAACTGTGTCCACTGAAATAAATCTATGCCTTGAAAACCATGCCACCTCTAGAAAATCGTTCTGCTGTAAGAATCCTTGATTTCTATGCACAGTCTCTCCTTGGAAACCATGCCAATGCCCTAGCTCTCTCTCTAGCTCTTTCTCTTTACTTCAATTTGCAAAAGTGAGAAAGAAAGCCTCCCTCATGCCTTTTTGTCTAACCTTAAGTGAGTTCTAATCCATTGGTAGAGAAAGATCTAATCCAATGGATGAGATTCAATGAGAGTGAAAATCACTTTTATTTAAATCACTTAAATAAAATTCACTCACCCACTTAATTTAAATAAAAAAGTGACTTTAATTTTATAAAGTATCATTAAGTGAAATTAATGTGAGGGTCACCTTTTTCCCCCTTCTAAGTGACTTTAGGAAAAAGTCACTTGGGGAACACTTCCCTCGGTACAAAACTAACAAAATGAAGTTCCATACTTTCCCAGTCTCCTAGAGAACTTTGGGCCAGCATTGGGGGGGTAGCCAAACATGTTCTGATGGAGTAGATGCATGAAAAAGGTCGATAGATGAAAATGAGTCATGAAAAATAGTGACATATCCAATAGATTCAACAAAGATCGAGCAATGTGTCACAAAAGCACTCAAGACATCCAGAATATTGAGCAAGAGAAGAGGAGAAAAAGGAGAGAAGAGTTGAATGAGCAGGCCAGTGCACTCTGAAAAAAATGAGGAGTGGGTGTGGTGACAGATGTAGAAGGAAATCTGTCGGAGTCAAGTTGATCCTGAGATGAAAGTGGCGTCGGCAAAGACCTGTCACCAATGGACGGAGACTTGTGGATAGAGAGTGGTAGTGCTCTCCATGTACATATACCCGAGGTAATAATGCCACCTTTTTTGTTGCATCTAACTCAGACTGCCCGAGTTTAGGATATTTTTGAAGAATATCTAGGACTTCATGTTGGTCAGTCAAGCATTTGGTGTCGACAAAGTAATGAAGCTGATGAAGTTGATAGATTGTTGATTCATCAACCAAAAGAAGGGAACTAGGTGACTTTCAGCCTGAGTTTTCCAATAGAAGTTTCCATCTACTCTACTCAGATCATGCATAAGCATCCCCCCTTCCACAAATAGAATTGAATGAATCGTTGAGCTCATCAGAACAACTAAGAAGAGGTGAAATCCCCATTGAGAAGAATTACACCTAGATTTCGACAGGATCAGTCGAAGAAAGTAGGGTTCCAAGACCCAACGAACTGATGAAAATTAAGTTCTAGACACTGGCACTGAAGGCAAAGAACTCGCTCCCAAGACACATTTGGCAATAGTACATGTTGAAGTTAAACCAACAAGTAATTATGTCTCTGGTAATAATCCACCAACCTCTCAAGTCGATTTATCGGTCGAAGTAGAAAACATGTCGCATACGACAACTCACCTTCTGTTTTATGAGGGTGATGAATATCCTTGAAGACATTGATTCATGTATGAATCAATATGGGTAGCGAATATAATTACCAGTGAAGAACAAAAAATGGCTCAGTTTGTTGGCTCTTTGTGAAAAATAGCACTCACCTGGTACATGGGCTACATCGATAAATCACCAAATTTGATGAAGGAAGAAATCAAGCAACACTTCCTATCTTTCTTCAAAACCTCAGATGCAAAGTACCTGGCTACCGAGAAATTAAAGACCACAATCCAAACACCGACATATACTGTAAAAGAATATGATAAGAGGTTTAAATACCTCTTGAGATAGCTTGATTACGATATTGAATAAAAAATCTTAATCAAATGGTTCATTTACGGACTTATACGAAAAATCAAAGTGCATATCTACTGTCAGAACGTCAACTCATATAAAGATTCCCTGGAGAAGCCTCTGGAAATTGAGATGGATGATGAATATCCTTTGGTACCTATCGAAAGACACGTTGAAGAGCGACTGGAAAGTATGCAGCAGTCCATCTAGAATATCAGTCTGAGAGGACCGAAAGTATGGTGTACAAAATGTTCTACTACAGGACATACAAAAGAATCTTGTCATTAGGAGAACCGGCGACAAGATGTATGACTTGTTCAAAGAAGATGTTTCTATGATATCTATCAAGACTATTACTTACATACTACAAATGAGTGCCCATACAATTTGAAGAATAAGCAAGCTAAGTGGTTTCAGATATGTGAAGTCAGTACTCATTCTATAGTAGAATGCCATCTGAACTTAAAGAACAAGCATAATTATCATGCAGTGTACTAGACAAACTTTGTCCAACTACAAAATGATATAAATGACAGATACAACCGAAACAACAAAAACGATAGGAATGATCACTATGACTGGAATGATAGAAATGACAGATATCAAAGATACGACGAAAGAAGATATGATCGAAAAAATTATGACTTCAACAAACGTGAAGGATACCTTGGCTGAGGTCATGGCAATGACAGTCAATATTACCAACCTCTCCGACCTGGCCAATTTTATACTTGTCCTACTAAAGGACATCATCATCCAGAGTGTCCTTATAAAGATCAAATAGATCTAAAATTTTGCACAAATTGTGGAGTAGGGGATCACTTCTTGGAGGATTGCCTTACTATGATTGAGAAAATTACAAATAAAAAGAATGTTCATGTCTTATCATGTTTTCCTAAATGTGATGTGCTTAGAACAAACAATTTACAAATTGTGACAAGACAAGGTACTAGAATTGGACAAGATCATCCACAAATAAGTAAAGTAACACATAAAGAGGATTATCCGAAACCTAACAAGCAAAAATTTGTATAAAAATGAATTCGATATATTTCATGAATTTGTAGCAAAAGAAGATAACGAGGAAGTTTGACAAGAAGATATTAATGGATTGGTTAATCTTATAACTAAAGAACAAGCTATCGGGAAGTTAATTGACTTGTTACATAAGATTAAAATAAATCCGTCGAGCATAGACAAGCCAAAAAGATATGCTGACTAAACTAAAAGGATAAAAACGATGCCGACCCTCTCGTTGACCTTGAAATACACGGATACCATGTCTGACAAGTTGTACTCAACTTTGGTTCACAAGTTAATATCATGAATCGTGATACTTGGGAACATCTAGGTCGACCTCAGCTTAAAGAATCAGGCATTTATTTGAAACTTGCCGATCAAGGACTGATTGAACCAATTGGTAGGTGGAAAAATGTCAAAACTTCCATTAAAGGCATAATAGCAAGAGTCAACTTTGAGATCATAAATCCAAAGGGTAGAGCTATCTCATTTCCAGCCCCGGTTGGTCGACCGTGGGGCCAAAAAATGAAACCCTCGATGTCTCTTGACAAAGGTCGTATTAAACTCAAAGGAAATGGCCAAAAAGTAATTGTTCCTATCTTCCCATCTCAGGGAGAACCATGGTTAGAACCTATGGAGGATGAAAATGATATACGACAACTATATCAACTAAATAATAATGAATCTTATATCAAGATAAATGCACACAGAGAGCTCTATCTTGGAGACCCTACAACAACTAGATACAATTATGATGCTGAATTATAGGACTGGAAAATGGAAAACTATAAATTTCAAGCAAAATAATGATGGATGATTGAAGCTATATCTAAAAATAAAATCAAGAAATGCTTCTCCAACTTGACAATCCCAAAGATATTTGAAAGAAAAATATGAGAATATCTGACTCTAGCATCAGCGAGGAAAGACTCGACACATACTCATGTGTTGAGATATAAGGAAAAGCATATTCGTCAGTACATGTCAAAGAAGTCTCAAATCATGTTGGAGAACAAGGGAGATTGTAGAGTCTAGTCGAGACATTCATGGGACAAGCTGCGAGATGGTGGGACACACATCAATCAAAACTTCGAACATGAACTACTACCTTAACATATTTTATTGAAAGGTTTGGAGATAATAAACTGATGGCTCAGGCTGAAATCCCAATTTTCACACAAGGACAGAATCCTAAAGCTCATATCAACAAGTGCGAAAGGGAATGGAGAAGACTGGGAAATAAAGATGAAAGAGAATGGAAACATCTCTTTCAGAGCACGCTCGACAACTTTCCAAATAAATGGTACAAGATGGAAGAAGAAAGAGGAGAGACCTATGTTTGGAAAGAACTCAAAGAAAATTTCATCAAAGACTTAAAATTTTCTCCAAAGGACAAGTAGCTATATGAGGTGAGTAACCAAATCAAACAGTTTCTGCAACCAAAGAAAGATGCAACACCAACAATACATAATTTAATTATGAGTTTAATTATATGATATAAACCACTGGCTAGATTCAAGTGTAAGCAACTGATTCTAGTATGCATATGCTGGAGTTTTTAGGAAGCCTGTTGGAGGAGCCTAAGTCGGCATGTCGACTAGGCCCTCCACTTGACATATTGTAAAACATGTTTAGAGTTGTGTCAACCAGCGCATGTCGGGTCGGTCGGTTGAACTGACAAGCAATTACATAATTATATGTAAAATATATATATATAGGCTAGTGAGCCATCTCTTAGAGTTAACTTGGATCTGTTCATATATGTATTGTTGTGCATATCTTGCTGAGTAATACAAGGCTTGTGATTATCTCCATATATTTTATATTGTATCTGTATCTATGTGCTTTCTTGCTTATATATAATATGTATCACTGGAAACCATGTAACCCCACCAACTACAACAAAGCCTCAAAGTAGACCTTAGTCATAGCTGCTGTTGAAATGTAAATGGCCCCAGTACTTTGTGCATAGGAATCAGAAGTTGGCCCTGTTTATGTGATGTTTTATTCTCCACACATTCCCATACATTTGGAATATCCTAAATATCCCAAATTCATAATCCTATAGTCATCTAATTGTTCCCTTGACTAGTTCTTTTCTAACTAGTTTTGTTAACTAGTTTATGTTTGTCAAAATTGTGTTATAAACTTTAAAGTTTTGCACAATCTCAACTCCAAACTAATAGGGGATACTAAAATATGAACAAGCATATCGATAGATATAGCATAACTTTCAAAAGTGTGAAGCCTTAGTACAAAAATGATTTGCATCAAGAATGATGGCGAGGATGTTTGGAACCTTCACAAAGAGAGCCTCCAAGGGTTTCTTAGATAAGATTGGTTCAGGAATAACTGAATCCATACTAATTATTCAGCCTACATATAAAATAGGGATGGTAGTGGATAAATATCTCTTTGATCATATCTAGAGGAAGAACACAAATCAGACTTCCATTCCCCATTAGAGCTTCAACATGAAGCTAATGTCAACTGCACAAAGGATGGAAACATAACACAAAGGTATGAAAAATATTTTGATTTTTCCAGTAATCCTATTTCCTTGCAGCAACATAATACATAAGCCATTTAATTTAAGGATGAAGTTCTTGTAATATATTTGAATGTTTGTACTACAAATTTTGATTTTAAACATAAATTGTGGGTTGTGGGTTCATGCCACCCACATTATGATTTTGCATGCCATCCATTAGAAAATGTAAACAAGACAAGCCATGGGAAATGTGATATTACAATATCCACATGATTTGGATGATATCTTATGTGACAACATACACAGTGATGTAAGGATGACATTTAAAGACTTAGAGAGACAACTCTTAGTCACATAAGAGAGAATGTTGCAAGTATTAACCAAGGATAATTTTAAGGACCCATACTTATTTAAAAGTGTATAAACCTTGGCGAATCTTACCAATTCTTAAAATGTCAACTATAAAATATTTGGCGATATTTTCCTAAAATTATTTCAATTTCGAATGATTTTATATAGTTTATATAATAATTTGGCGATTTTTAGAGTGAAAAAAATTTACCCCATCAAAATTGGTCGAAATGGGGCTTCAAAAAATGCAAATTGGCAAATATTTTTTTGGAAAAAACATGGAAAAATAGCCCATGGGGTAAATTTCGCCCCTAAAATTATCCTTGGGCCATACACCTTTTAGGCTGGCCTATGGGAAGGAATCCGTTATGCCTATGGAGTACATTGTTCCCAGCTTGAGGATAGCTGCGTTTACAGGAATGGAAGATCGTGACAACCCTGGAAGAAAGGCTCCTACACTTGGTTGGTCTAGAGGAAGACCGCCTCATCACAGGATATCACCACCAAGTGTAGAAGGAAAGAGAAAAAGCATGGCATGATCGCCACATCAAGAATATGTCTTTCTAAGTAGGTGATCTAGTCCTCTTGTATGATAGTAAATTCATGAAATTTCCTGGAAAGTTTAAAATGCATTGGCTTGGTCCATATACTATTTTACATGTAACTAATGGTGGTGTAGTCTAGTTAGCCACATTAGCAGGAGATAACTTGCTAGTTCTAGTCAATGGAAGCAAACTAAAACCCTATCGCGATAGTTCTGCTTCGCAGAGGTAGTAATGATCAAAAAGAAGGAAATTTCTAAGTGCCAAGTACAGTTGAAATTGGGCACTAGAAATGGGAAAGAGTCTGTACGCAATGTATGATGAGGAACCTGTATGTACATTGCAACACTGTTAAGATGTGCCGCTACGCCAAAAAAAAAATGAAAAAGAAAGAAAGAAAAAGAAAAGAGGTTTTGTGCCATTGTGAAGTCCAAAAGAAAACTGTGAAGGTCGAATTTAAGTTAGAAAGAGACTAGGTTAAGAAGCAGGAAACGAGGCAGCGCGAAGTAACTGCACAGGAGCAAGGCTGACCTGTCGGGCAGTTCGATGCAACACTCCAGAAATATAGCTGTTATACAGTACTTTGCCAGCAACTGCTTGGGCATTTAACACACAGATAGCTATTTTGAATGAATTTATGAAGGAAAAGACTGAAGGATCCGCCAGATTTGGCCAATGGATACCTCCATTAATGCTCATCTAGCCATTAAAGGGCGCATAGGAGGTCAGCTGCGCCTATAACTAATGTTGCATTCATACTTGTGGGCGTTACCGAACACTTAGAATTTTCTTGCGGACATTACTGTGTGAGCTATTTTTAGTAAGCTATCTGAAGCCATGTGATGTTTAGCCATTAAATGTCTGAGTTGTCTTCCATTCAAAAAGAATTCACGGTTAAGGTGACTGTGAGAATATTCAAACATGGAGGGATTGAAGGGTTAATGAGAACCCCATCCAAGAAGGGCGTCTTAGAATAGGGTCAAGCATCCAGACGATCACCAAGACACGGTCCAACGATACAAGACAAAGGTAAAGATCCAGTGCAACTAAGAATGAAGGTCCCAAAGATGGCTTCGATAGTGCAGAAGCTGCTGCTAGCTGATAAGGAGATACCTTTGACAATGACCCTAGACTATATCTCATCGCATGCATGGGATGTACCAGTCTTCATATTGGCAAAGAATGCAAAATACGACATCCCGCTATCACCCATATCAAAACATGTCGATGTTGATAAAAATATGCTGGGTAAAATTCCAAAATGTAAATGGGAAGATTCTGATCTGCTCCAGATGTAGAAAGAGGAACCCAACGAACCTAGGTTCCCCCAGTTCCAACCTGACTAGTGCATGTGCTGCAAGAAGGATGAAAAGGGCAACCTTAACTTGATCGTGGAAAGCTGGCTATCAGGAGTAGTCACATTGGGACTACTCAATTTGCTCAGACTCCCTCATTTTGACAAATCACCAGAGATGAATGTGGTGGTGCAAACACTGATGGTGTGCATTCACCAGGGATATTTGTGGATTGACCGCAATGTCGACTTGACCATTGATATTATCCACTGCATCATTGGGATGAGTAAACGGGGTAAAGACCCGAAACAATTTTTCCAAGCAAGAAGCAAGGATAAAGAAGCCGTCGCAAAGATGAAGAAGACCCTAACTATCGTCAAAGGAAAGAGGGTCTTTCAAACAGACGACATAGATGATAAAGCAAAAAGGTTCATCACGCATTTGTTAGCTGGAAAAATATTAAGAAAATGCAGGCCTCTTAAGGTACCTACAGGCGTAGTACTGCTTGGCACCGCGGTTGGAGAGGCAGAGTAGTTCAACTGGTGTCAATACCTACTGAACAAGTTCCCAGAGGAACTAAATGACATGCAGACCAATGGAGGAAATTTCCATTTCACATGGCTCATAGTGTTGATCGCTTTTGTTGGGTGGAAGGAGACAAAGGATTACGTCGGTGTAATCACTGATACCAATGATTGCAGAGGGCCCCATTATGCAAACCTCTAGGAAAATTTGAACTTGCAGCGACAACACTCTATAGCTGAGGTGTTTTACCAATATTATAGCTAGTTGCGCGATGCAATCATAGTTAACCCCCGGATAAAAAAACAAGTAACAAGTAGGTATATTCCTATTGTTGATTTTTATGCTGACATGCGTAGTATTCATATTTCAGCCAAAGCACAGAAGACGTACGTGGAATGGTTCCCAGGGAATTACTACATGTATGAAGATGATATTGATAATATCATGAAGGAATGGACTGCCGAGTTCAGAGTGGAAATTGTAGATGTTCCAAGCGACTCCGATGAGGATGAACCTATTCCATGTCCTGTTGCTAAGGAAAAGGAGACAGGGAAAAGAAAGGAGCCTGAGAGCCCCGCGCTGAAAAAGGGAGTGTGGAAGAAGTAGAAAGTTGATAGGAGCTAGTCAAACGCAGTCCTCCATGGTGAGGATTATGAAACAATCACCGCAAGGGTCACAGAGTCAATGGAATATATGATGATCAACAAGGAGAAAAAGGACAAGGCAATTTAGGAAAGTCTACAGAAGAATCTGAACACGCTACAAAGAATTACGGAGAAAATTGAAGAAGTCTACAAAAGATTACCCCTGCCGCGAGACTCAGAGTCCAAAGGGAAGTCAGGAGGAACTTCGTAGCAGAAGGATCCATAGTTAACCATGACCATTCCTATGAAGTCCCGTATCGTCCATCTAGATCCGATAACAATAAGCTTTCCTATGCTAGAACAACTAGTGATAGACACGAAGGATGTTGAGCATGTGGAGCTTGATTTGGAAAAGATACCACTACCTAGGTTACACTACTTGCATATGCAAGTTGTTGAATAAATGCATGAGAGAACCACTGATGCACTGAAAGAGTACGCTGACCTGCAAACAGCTAACATGCAGTTGGAGGAGTCTAGCTCACGGAGAACTATGGAGCTACAGGATGAGTATGATCATCGGCAAAGACTAGAATCCATGATCACTATAATCGCAGATAATATTAAAGAATTTGAAGTACAAGTAGACCCCACGGACACTGTCGTTAAGATTGGAGAGCTGGTTAACACCCTTAAGACATAGATGCAAGACATGGAGATTCTCCATGAGGCTAATGTTGCTACCTTGAAGGAACAAATCAATCCACAGACCCCACCAGATGAGCAGCAACTAAGAGAGAAAGAAGTAAAGGCTGCAGTAGAGAGTATTGCTTCCAAAGTGGCTAAGTGCAAGAGTCTGTTGGAAGCAATGCCAAAGGCATTCATTGCCCTCGAAGAAGACCCGGGATTGCTGCAAGTAAAGAATGTAGTGAAAGATAAGCAAGCCGCACTAGAGAAGTTGGATGTTGAAGTAAAATCTCTGCTACCAAGAGATAGGCTTCAGAAGTACAGAGAAATCAATGCGCTAAAAAAGAAGCGCAAGCTTTAAGAGAAAAGGAGACTGAAATGGGCGACAAGTCACAACCCTTACTAGAGGACGCCAGGACGATCTTGCAGGAGATCGAGGAGAAGTTAAAGGAGTTGCACAAGAATCAAGAATAGGTGGAAGGCTAGGCTGACGATGAGATAACACCTGATATGTTGGAAACAGTCAAGCAAGTTGAGAAAGACACGAAGGACGTGATTGAAAAGTTGACTGCTACATACAATGAGTTCACAGGGAAGCTCGCTCCACAGGTAGAGGAACAACTTGGAGAAGTTGCAGGTGGCTCGGGGGAGAGCCACATGTAAGTATTAGGGGCCTGTTGGGCCTTCCCAAGTGGGGCATTTTGAGCAGGAAGGATTTTTGGAACTATCGAGGTGAACGCAGTTCAGTTGAAGTATTTTTTTGGTATAAGTTTTGGGATGCTGTGAAGTTGCACGCAGCGCAGTGTCGGAAGAATTGTGAAGTTCAGTACTGTGAGGAGATAATGCTGCGATGTGTCCAGTCTAGGGGAAACCAGCAAAGAAGGGTGCTTGACGGAAGATGGCACAGATTCCGGTTAGATCGCCGGTGGTCTATTTTTGGTAAAGATGCTCCAGGAGTGTCAAGCAATGGGTAGGAGTAATGCGGAAAGAAAGTGACTGGTCGCACATGTGAAAGAACCACTACTTGAACCAGTCGCATGACGCCATTAGAGAAAGAACAGATTGGTGAAAGAAACTTGTTGGCATGTGTGTGACAGGAAGGCTGATAGAGACATGAGGCAGGTGCTGAAGGTAGCCATGATAGAATATTCGCTACCAGAAGCCAACAAGCCTGATGAGTTGGAAACTGTAATAGTTTTGTAAACCTAAGGGTTTTTCCTATGGATTCTAAAGACATGACCTATGAGCATGATCTATAAATAAGCATATTTTTGTATGGGAAAGGGTTAACCTTTATTGTTGATCTTTCGGGTTATGAAAGACTCTCATTTTTGCTATTATTCTGTTATTGATTCGATAAATCTCTTTAAAAGAAAATTTTGCAAGGCTCTGCAAGCTATGTGCATAGAGGACAATTGAGAGAGGAGTCTGCAGCTGAGTGCATAGACAAATAACTATTGTACCCTTCCCAAAGAATAATATAACAACAGTTATGGTGGAAGTAGCCTCCATTAGGGGGGTGAACCATGTTAAATACTGTGTAGTGTGATTGATGTGTTTCTGCATTTTCTTATTTTCCTACTTTGAATGTCTGGATTCACATTTCTCAGCTGCATTTGAATGCTTTTATATGTATTCTCCATAGAGGAAAGATGGGAATAATATGTTAAGTCTTACATGAATAGATGAATGATGAATGAGCAGTATTCTAAGTTGGTGAAAGTATCAGTTTATTGAATAATCACAAGTATACGTAGAGGTTTGATTGTGTAACTCTTTGGACACACCGCACTATAGGTGTGCAGCCTCGTATAATTCATTTGTTTCTGTCTGTTCTAAAAGCTAATAATCTAAGGTAGTAGATGAATGGTTAAATGTTGCAGTGAAGGCTTTAGGATCGGTTAAGTATGGAAAAGGAAGCGTATAAGTTAGTTGCGTTGTCCTATTATTTTACTTTCTATCCAAACCGCGTAGTCTTTCAATGTGTTGGTTTCGTAGCGGTTAAGGTTGTAGAAGTGCGGGCCATGACACAGCCTATCATCGCACAGCCCTTAGCTCACAGCACAAGTTTAATAGTGCACTGCACAGTAGTTCTATCCGGACAACTCATCACCTAACTGTGGAAACCTGATTCCACAGTGCCCCCACAGCTACACCTCGGGTGAGACCTCAGCCTGTTCACAGGTTGTTTCCGAAAGGGCCGGTGAGAAGGGGTTTTGTTGGTTCATTGAAACCACAAAGAATCTAGGTCTACCTTTGAAACCTCTAGATCAGTACTTAAGCCAACAAAATATCCTAACTCCCCCCCTTAATCCATACTTTTTCATCCTGGGCCCTGGTTACTAAGACTAGAGGTCACCCATACAATCAAATAAATGATAAAAAATAAAGAACGGTCCATGAACCAGGAAAATATGGAAAACCTCATGGGAAAACCCCCCACTCAAATTGGACTGAAACACATCAAAATATTAATTGCTCCAAACTCAAGTAGGTGTGATGCCTCATCATATGTCTGGAGGTATCTTCTTCTTGGGAAGAATTGGATCATACTCCAAAAACATGTCCTTGTATTCTCCTTTAGTGGATGCAACAAATATGGAGGCTTTCTGAACTTTCTCTTTAGACCGAACATGGTGAGAACAAATCCAAAAATATGAAGATCATCTTGGAACCTATGATTCAAACCAGCTAAGGTAGGATCAACTCCGGGAATGTGTAGATAGTTCTTTGATATCTCCTTTGAACCAACATAGGTGAGATCACAACCAAATGAGCTATGACATGATGGTGGTGTCTTGGACTTCAAATCAGATCCAAGGATTGATAGATGATTTCTTGTGATCTCCTCTGAACCAACAGGGGTGATATCAGAACTAAAATCACCAAAATACGCCTGAGACTTGAACCCAAGCGAAAGGTAGTGTCCTCCATCTTCAGAGAAAATATGAGAGCATGTGCTAATGATCAAATAGAAGTTCATAGGAATCATGTGATCAAGTAGGGAGAATGTATCACCTCCAAACTCTAATTTAACCACCAAATAATTCAATAGATCATCATTTTGCACACCATCAGACTAATGTGAAAGAGGGGATTTAAGAACCTCTTTAGATTCTAAAGTATGAACTAGCTTATCTTGCTCAGAATTCAAAATAGATTATATATTGAGAACATGAATGTTGAATCTGCAACTTCTTTTTCATCTTGAATAACTTCATCATTATATATGATTGAGTGATCTGCATCATAGTTGGCAAGTCATTGATGTGGATACAATTTCGACAAGTTTCGACTCGACATGACTTCGATAGGTTCCGATTTCGACACAACTCCTACGATCCTCAACTTCGACATAATGCAACACATTCTGCACCTTAAACATGTTCAACAACCTCACAATTTGTGACATTGACATGCAATGTCGAAATGCAACCAGCGACTATCAAACTTCAATAGACCGTCTCTTTGTCTTCCAGTCAACTGTAACGATTGAACTGTTGAAACCGTCTTAACTTCTTCTTTGTAACTGAACGTAATGGGAAGGAACCCAAGCATCTCAAAATTTTATATAAGCATCTATAATATGGGAGCATATATCAATTTTTGATCAGTTTTGATCTGTTTGCAAGTAATAGAAGAACAGTTTACATTCCTACATATTGTCTACACATATTGTGCTTATCTGTGTTGCGTAATCCTTCTTTTGCTCATTCTATTTAGTAAGCTTCCGCCATAACAGAACCCACTCATTCAATCGAGTTTTTGTCCCCCTTGTGCTTCCTGGAAACGACCTGGATCATTGGTATCAGAGCACTCAGTTTTTTTCATGCTTAAGTTCTGCATATACACTTCTCTCAAAGTTACCTGATTTATGTCGGTTCAAGCTCGCTCGCAATCTCAACAATCCAATAGATGCGATCTCGAGAAATGACAGAAGAAATAGATGATAGACTTCCAGCCGACGAGACAACACAGATTATTGAGCAAGCTTTGGCTCGACAACAGACTGAAATATTCACCCAGTTCAATGATATTCTCTTGCGATTCACTTCAACATCCGAAGGATCCTCGACCAGAACTCACTGCGATAAAATCACCCCCTTCAAAGTGAAAATGAATTTGGACATACCAAATCTTGAAGGTAAGATTGACACAGAATCCATCGACAATTGGGTGCAACAATTGGAATCTTATTACACTGTAAATCAACTCTCCAAATCTCACCATTGTGTCCTTCAAGATGTCAACCTTTGTGCACTACTAGTCAAAGAACCTCTGGACAAAGATGGAGAAAAGCGGAGAACCCATCGATACATGGGATAAATTCGTCGAACACATCCGAAAGGAATTTAACCCTCCGAAGTACCTCGAGTAGCAGTACAAGAAATGGTAGTAGCTAAGGAAATGGAAAGATGAATCAGTATAGAGTTACACTTATGAGTTCTATCGACTTGTCACAAGACTTGGCGTCCAAGAAGAAGAGAAATTGCTTGTTCTGAAGTACGTTAACAGATTTTCCTAGTACATCTAGTAGGAGATGGAATTTCTAACTGTCAATACACTCGTGAATTATTTCCACTATGCCAGCAAACTGGAAACCAAACAGAAAGGAAAAGCATGTTTCGCGACAAAGCCGACATCAAGACGACCACCCGATAAGAAGGAACCAGCCAACTTTGACAAGTCGAAATCTTCTCAACCAACACTGCCAAAGCCATATCATGGAAAGAAGCATTTTCACAAGAGGGAACGTAGCAAACAACTGCCGACTGGAAAATCATGTGATTACCACCACTCATATTGGCATGATACGTTTGAATGCAAAGCTTAGAAGACATTTTTGACAAAAGTGTCGACCTTCGATGCGTTCGACAAGACGGTGGAAGAATCTAATCCAGAAGAAACGACCCTTTTGACCTTGAATACTCCAGCAGCCTCGAATATCATCGACAAGGAGGAACAAGAGGACCTGTTCCATACACAGATATGGGTTCAGGGAAACCCATTACATCTAATTGTCGACAACGGGATCCATAAAAACTTAGTTTATGTATAACTTATAAAGAAACTAGGTCTTGTTACCACTCAACATCCTCAGCCTTACAACATCGGTTGGATGGAGGATGGACAAGAAATTTGGATCACTCGATAATGAAAACTCACCTACTTCATAAAACCTCTTGAAGATGAAGTACTCTACAACGTGGCACCACTCTCCATAGTCAACGCCCTATTTGGGAAACCTTACCTCTGGAATAGACAAGGAAGTTATCAGTCATGAACTTAGAAGGTGATTGTTTGAATCCGAAATCAATGGTTCAACATACTAGAGTGTCAACCTAAACTAATGGTCGCACTGATATCTACCAAACAAACAAAGAAGCTCATCAATCATGCTCAGAAGTTCGCATTAATCATGATCAAGCCACAACATTCTCAGAAGACTACAGCAACAAGTCGAGTCACCGACCAATGCAGTTCTCAACAGAAGTAGCAAGTCGATCATATTCTCGATGAGTACCAGAACCTCTTTCAAGCTCCAAACGGATTACCTCAACATTGTCAGGTAAAATAATCCATTGAACTTGTTCCTAGTTCTTCTTTTCCTAACGTATCTGTTTATAGAAGATCCATTCTTGGAAATGAAGAGATTCGCAGACAGATGCAAGAATTAATTGAAAAAGGTCATATCCAACCCAGCACCTCTCCTTGTGGAAGTCCAGTCATCCTAGTTCCAAAGAAAGATGGGACTTGGCACATGTGCATCGACTGTATGAAAGGTGCTAAATTCTTCACTAAGCTCGACCTCAAGTTGAGCTACCATCAGATTCCAATTGAGCCCTCAGATGTGTAGAAAACTGCTTTCAATACCAAGGAATGATTGTTTGAATGGTTAGTCATGCTTTTCAACTTAACCAATGCACCTGCGACCTTCATGCGACATGTAGATAACCTTCTTCGACCTTTCATCGAAAAATGGGTTATTGTCTATCTCGACTATATATTGATTTTCAGTTGATCATGGGAAGAACATGTCGGACATCTTTGACAATTCCTCGACACTCTCCAGCAACATCGACTATATCTGAACATGGACAAGTGCTCCTTTGCAATGACCAGCATGAAATATGTGGGGTATGTAATTGACTCTACAAGCATTCACGTCGACCCAGAAAAAGTACAAATCCTCAAAGATTGGCCTATTCATTTCACGAACTAAGAAGTTTTCTTGGTTTGGAAAATTTCTATCGACAATTAATACTCAGCCTCAATCACATAGCCTCGCCCTTGAATCAGTTGATGAAGGGAAACGGGAAAAATTTCTTCCGGTGGATAGCAACACAACAAGTAGCTTTTGAATAGCTCAAACACAAGCTCTACACTGTACTAGTACTTGTGTTACCTGATTTGCATCAGCCCTTTGATATTGACATGGACGCATCAGACTATGCCTTGGGTGCAGTGATCACTCAGTCTGGTCACCCAATCGCTTTTCATTCCGATATTTTTAACGACATAGTTAGAAGATACTCGATGTACGAAAAATATTTTTACACCATTGTGCTTTCTCTCAAGCAATGGAGGCATTACATCCTTGGAAAGGAAACGTTCATCCTCACTGATCATAAGCCTCTATAGTTTTCTCTGACACAATCAAAGTTGTAGACAAACCAACAACTTAAGTGGATTAATTACCTACAACAATTCTAGTTGTTTATTAAGTATCGAAAGGTAAAGCTAACGCCGCTGTCGATTGCCTCATTCAACCACCCATAAATCTCCTTTTGATGGTGATGAGTATGCATGGATACGACACAAGCACTTGACCACAGTTGTATGAGGATGACAATGACTTCTCAGCAGTATACTGACAATTACAGACTAACAAGTCGTCGACCTCAGATTCTGACTATTTCCTAAAGGATACCTTGCTATACAAGCTTGGACAGCTTTTTGTACCAACCGGTGAGCACCAACAACAACTCATTTGGGATGCGCACTACAACAAGACGACATGACACTTCAAAGTAGCAAAGACACTTTTTATTCTGCAGAAGTATTTCTTCTGGCCTACACTTAAATATGATGTCAACAAGTTCATTCGTTCATGCATGGTTTGTGCCATTGCTAAAACTCCTAATGGACAATAGGGATTGTATACACCTCTACCTGTTCCTAGTCGACCATGGGAATCTATTTCTATGGACTACTTGATGGGTTATCCTACTACCAAACATCAGCATGACGCGATATTAGTAGTAGTTAACTGATTTTCCAAGATGTCCATTCTTATACCATGTAAGAAAACCATGATAGCACAGCAGACCGCTCAGTTCTTATTTACACGTGTTTGGAAACACTTTAGTTTACCCACAACCATCATTTCCGACCGAGATGCCAGATTCATAAGCATCTTTTGGAAGACCCTCTAGCAAAAGCTGGACACACGACTCTCGTTGTTGACATCTTTCCATCCTTAGACTGACGAACAGATGAAAGTTGTAAATCGTCTTGTAGTAGAACTTCTTCGCTTGTACAATCAGAAGAATCAACGCACATGGGATGATAGTATTCCATACATCCAGCATAGCTACAGTTGAGCTCAGCATAACTCTATAGCCAAGATTCCTTTTGAAATCTATTATGGATTTCAACCCTTAGCACATATTGACTTGATCAACTCCTCAACACAGTTGAACTATGACATCGACTACAGCCAGTGAGAAGTTGATAGAACAGTCAAGTTTTGAGAACAAATTTGCGACATCTAGAAACAAGTACAGGATAAGTTGCACAAAGCAAATCAGAAAGCTAAGGCCCGACATGACAAGCATCGTATTCCTCATACATTCCAAATTAGGATTAAATCTTGGCTACATCTTAAGAAGGAGTGCTTCATTGGCCCTTTAAAGAAGTTAAAACCTTTGCGATATGGTTCGTATAGTATTCTTCTACATATTGGAAAAAATGCTTTCTAGATCGACATTCCTGCATGCCTGGGTCTATATCCAGTCTTCAATGCAGATCTACTTCGACCATACCATGCACCCTTATTGGAACATAACGACTTAGCAACAACAGAACACGAAGACATCCATCCAGATTTTCAGGAGCCTCTTCCTTGTGACACCATTGTGGGATGACGAGTATGCCATACAAGGGCGAATACAATTCCCTTGTTTCAGGTTGCCGAGGCTGGCCAGATCCCATCTCAAGGAAATTGGTACTTTGTTACTGAGATAACTGACAAGTTTCCTCACCTTCACGAGCAAACAATGGAGAGCATTGTTTCTTAAGGAAGGAGGTCTGATCCGAATCATAGTTGGCAAGTCATTGATGTCGATACAACTTCGACAAGTTTCAACTTGACATGACTTCTACAACCTCGACATGTTCCGATTTTGACACAACTTCGACGAGTTTTGACTTCGACATACTGCTACACATTCCACACCTTAGACATGCTAAGCAACCTCACAATTCCCAACTTCGACATGTAGCATCGACATGAGACTAGCGCTTGTCGAACTTCGACAGACTGTCTCTCTGTCTTCGAGTCAACTGCACTGCTTGAACTGTTGAAACCATTCTAACTTCTTCTTTGTAACTGAACATAACGGGAAGGCACCCAAGAATCTCAAAATTCTATATAAGCATGTATAATATTGTAGCATACATTAGTTTTTGATCAGTTTTGATCTATTTGCAAGTAAAAGAACAATAGTTCGCATTCCTGCATATTGTCTGCGCATATTGTATTTATCTGTGTTGCGTGATCTTGCTTTTTCTCATTCTGTTTAGCAAGCTTCCACCATAACAGAACCGACTCATTCAGTCAAGATGTTGTCCCCCTAGTGCTTCCTAGACATGACCCAGATCATTGAGGTTGAGACATAATTAGAGAGAACACTTAAGGAGGTATCACTGGGATTGTTCTCCAAATAATTTGCACCAATCTCTTCATTCTGCTTTCCAAATGCTTTTCCCAGTTGGGCCCATAGATCACTTGTATTTTCAACAATTTCCTTAAGGTAGTGTGTACTATGAGACATAACAATACACATTGCTCCAAAGGATCTGTCACAGCCATTTATCCAATCATTCTCTTCTTCGTAGGAACCAAATCTCTCATAACACCAATACACATATCAAAAATACCTTTTCTCTTCAGATATGCTATCATATTTGGTTTCCACTTATCATAGTTGAATGGAGAGAGAGAAGGAATTGCTTTCATATTCATGGAAGTTGTTGTAGAATACCTGCAAAAACAATGGAAAATATCTACTGCTGCACTCAAAAACTTTGAATAACTAGAAAAAAAAATCTCAATAATGGAGGTAGAATAATACTGAGCACTGCTTTAGGACAATAGACACTTTTATATGGATCCTTCACACCTGGCTAGACTTCGTTGGATTTCTCCAATGAATTCAATGTAATGGCACTAGGATTTGCTGTGGAAATCCAGAGGCTTTTGGTGCACTACCGAAAGAAGCTACTCAACATATTTGTTCCACGGCTCTAATATGATGTGAAATTCTATGTCACAACATATCTAAATAGCTGAGGATACCTCACAAAGAAAGAATGAGCAAAAAATTTGAATAAGAGTGAAAACTGCAGTAAAAAAGAGTAGAAGAATAATAATGTAGTAGATATCAAATAAGATCAGAATAATGTCACACTACTCAATTATCAGTATAATGAACAATGATAATACAATGAAGAGAATTTGAATCATGCAAGAGGATTTGAACCTTAGTTAAAACAGCATAGAGATTTTCACCACTCAAGTGCTCTTGAAGACTCAAAGTAAGCTGAACTGAACCTAAACTCAGCTAACTAAAGTTAGAATCAGTTAACTGACTAACAAGGGCACTATAGTGAGTCTATCATGCATGCCAATTAGAAAAGGCTGTATGAGGCCACGATCAGTGGCATCCGGAGCTCTAACCCCCTACTAGAGTCATATAACTGAAGTGGACTAAATAGAAACACTCAATAGGTTCCTATAAAATAGGGAACTGATTGAAGTGGTCCTATGTCACGTCCCCATTTTGACCCCCTTTGTAAATGATGTAAATACTGATATTTAATCATGGTGAGGAGCTCAAGGCCAAGGCCCCACCATTGATTTAGCGTTTATATATCGGCAATTAAAATAGATGCCTATGGTTCTTGTGTGAGGTGGGCACAATGTATATAAGACATCATGTAATTACGAATTTTTAATGAAATACCCACAACCGGCTATGCAATGCAACAAAAGAGATGGGGCATGGTTCTACAAGGAATAGGGAGGGAAATTATTCAAACCCTTGAGCCAATAGTATTAATCCATGTGTCAATGGGGAAACCCATAAACCACCAACTACCCATTTTGTCTCATGTACCCAATCATTTAATTTTTTTCCAAGAAATTGGTTAAGGCAGTTAATGCCTTGGGAATGAAAGAGTATGGGCAAGCCATTTTCGTGCATGGGCAAGCCATCAACTTGGAAAATCATGTTTTTGCTTGTGAGGCAAGAAACCACCCACGAAATGGTGCCCAATGCCATGGGGAATGGGCAGTCTTCATTCATTCACGCAGTTGGAGTTAGCTGGGCCCTTTCCATTTACGTTTCTCATCTAAATACTGCATTTTTCCATGCCTGGGGGTCGTTTTTGCCTGGTATAACAGTTGGGAGAGGAAGGCCACGAATTGGGGACTAGGAGGGAGGTCGTTTTGCCCCGAATTGACCCTGGACGTTTTACTAAAAACGGATTTGGCTGCCTGGGTTGTTCACCAACTTCCCATTTCGTTTTTGTGGGTTCCCACGTTTTTCTGGGTTAGTTGAAACCCCATCTCATGCATCCCACTGTGGAAAACGTTTTTCTCATGCCCAGCAAGTGGGGTTCTGCTGTTATGTGCATCCTCGTTTTTGGTTTGAACCTGTGAATTGAAGTTTGGAGTGGTAGTGGATAGAAGTGGCTTGATAAACCTAGTGGGGGAGGCAACCTTTCAAGAAGATCAAGAGGGCTTTGGTTACTCTTCTATGCATACCCTGAGAGCACTAGATAGGGAAGGTATGGCTTGAGGGACTGTACAGCAGTGAAAAGAATACTTCCTTGTGCTGGGTGTGTAGGTATTGTGGGTGCCAAGCTAGATAGATCTTGCAAGGTTATCCCTAGCTCTGGGCTGGAGCTCACTAGCTTAGCAACTCTTCCTTTCCATCTCCTAGTAGCCTGATAAACCCAATTGCAGATTGGCTTGGCTCATCTTGGTGTATGCTTGGCTATGTGTGAGTCTGCTATTCCCTGGTTCCTTGTAGAGATCATGCCCAACTCGGGGGGTGGCAGTGGTGCTGAGAGATTGAGGAGCACACTGGCCTACGGTTGGGTGGAACGTTGCAGTTGCATAGCCAGTTGCATGGGACTACTTTTGTATAAGATAAGTATTCTCTTGTGTTAAATTGCAATTACTTATTTGATGAACGTCTTAAATGTATGATCGATGTGAAATTCTTCATATTCCGCTGTGATTTTCTTAAAACCATACAGTTCCATCTATCTCTGTTATATTATGTTCATTATGTTCATGCTTATGATTAAATGTTTCGTAGGGCTAGACGCCCAGTTTAATATCACATCTGTTATGCATTTGTGTATGTATATATATTCTTATTCATTTGAATTTGAATGCTTGTTTAATGAATGGATATGGGGGCTAGATGCCCGGTTTAACCTCACGATCCTCTCCATCTAGCTGGTAGGATGGGAGGGGACGTGACATCCTAAAATGATGCATGCATGGATCAGAAGGTGGTAGATGGATCTGGGATGACATCTGCACACCACTAGGGGGGAAATGACATCATCAACAACTAGGAAAAATAAATAATGCTAGGTAGGACAAGCATGGAGTATTGAAATATCCTAACATTTATGACCCAAAAACACAGATAAATTCTAGAACTAGAAGATGACTTTCGACCCACTTAACATTGACACAAGATTAATATCACCCACAACTATAGAGCTTCCAAATCAAACCAAAATGTTCCAAATACACTTGAATCGAGAGTAATAGATTACTAATAGACACAATGGACACATATAAATGTTTCATATTAGAAAATTAATTTTACAAAACCACATTTAAACATATCTGCTCATAGATAACCATTTATTCATAAATCAACCCCGTGCTTGAATATGGAAAAACATAAGAGGGAAAACACTGTGACTTTTATTATAAACAGGACATTTTCAGAGATTACATCAATGGATGTTATAACAACTCAAAATACAGAGAAATGTCTACTACAAAGAGAGTAGAAATGGCTGCTACAGAACCATGGAGAAAAGAGACAGAGTTACTGCTCCAAATGAGTGGTTTCCTTCCAAAGTTGCACCCTCCACAAGCAATATTTCAAACCCAACTCAAATATATGACTTATCTAGTGTACCATCCATCATATGTTAGTGATACTTATCCATTTGAACATCCTTCTTGAATTTTCGATAGTTACTGGTGCACCCTCCTCAAGCAGAAACCACCACAAACACCACAAACACTACACTCCCAGAAACACCTCAAATCAACATTTCTACTGACTGGAACTCAACGACACCAACTAGATATTCAACCTACTACTAAACATGGACAAAAACATCTACAACAATCTCTGTAGATAAATATAAAGGTGACTTCTCCTCTAAATAATTAGCTACAATGAATCTCAATGAAGAGATTAGGGTGATCTCCTCCTCTCTACTAGTTAGGGTGGAATATTTCACCACTGAAACTAGTTTACAATTGCAAGGGGAACATCTCCCAAGATTGAAAATACACAAGATCTCTCTTATTCAAAATCAAATGTCCAAAAATATCGCTCCCGAGAGACCTGCATCATTTTTATAGACTCCATTGAGTTTTTGCCCCCTCATTCTAGAATTCTCTCACAAAATATTAATAAATTTTATTTTCATGAGATAATGATACCTTGGAAGTCATTTAATTCCTCTCTAATGTTGTTTGACCAATTAATAGCTTCATCTTCCTTAACAATTCAAATTACAGAGGATTAACTTGATTTTGGGGGAGTTACACTATCATTTGGGCCTACTGTGTACTCTATTTCCTTCCTTGTCTAATTTTAGGATTTGCAACATGTCATGTCATAAGTTGTCATAGGACCTGATTCTTGTCATAAGTTTCCATGAGATACCTTTTTGGGAGTGACACTTCCACAAGTGCGCCCTTACTATCTATTTTTAGCTAGATGCCTCTTCATGAAACTTCTTGGGTGTTACTCTTCCTTAGAATTTGAATTTGTGGATAATCTCCTTGATTTGGTGGTGTTACAACTTCCTTGTGGGACCACTTTAGCCTCCTATGTTGCCTCCTTGGATGACTTGGACCATTGCCACCTCATTTATGAATATTTGGCTATTTTATTACAAAAATTGTTATCCACATCACCCCTTCTAGTCTTTGAATTTAAATTTGAAAAATGGCTATAGGCCATGATATCCCAAATTTAATTATTTTTCTCAAATAATTAATAATAAAAATTGGGGACATTACATCTACATACTTCTATTGCCATTTTCTTATTTCAATAGTAGCACTAAGTTGCTTTAGTCTTCAATATTTTGTATTTTATCTATTACACATTTTAGTCTTCAATATTTTGTATTTTATCTATTACACATTTTAGTCTTCAATATTTTGTATTTTATCTATTACACATTTCATATTGAATTTTTAAGGCTTTCATCATTGTTATAATCAAATGTAAACATTCAATGGACTTACATATTTTTGTTGATGAGAAGCTTAACGAGAATTCCTTCACGTAGTATATATTCTGAAAATTTGACTATGAAGCAATAAAAATTAAATATGTTTAAAATAGTTGGTTGAATCTATGAATCTATATCACTTTTTTCCAAGTAGATTTAATACTTTGATTAAGGTTATTTTGATCACATATAGAGGGATTGCAACCCAGATTGAAAATTAAATTTAATTACATAAGATCTCAATGGAGGGTTTTTAAAATACATGCTTAAGCCCTATATGAATGTCATCTAATCCCTCAATCAAAGTCCAACTTTTGATCTAGGCTTTAAAAGTCAATAAAGCTTCCCCATGTTGAAGTTCTTTTGATCTAGGCTTTAAAAGTCAATAAAGCTTCCCCATGTTGCAAGTTCTTATGAAGCTTAAACTTCCTCGACATCAAAATCCGTTGAAAATTCCTCGAAATGTGACAAATTTAATGACATTAGATTCAATATTGAATCATTTAACCAATGGTATATATTTTTCTTATTTTTTATTTCATCTTAAATTTATTTAATTTTTATTATAAAAGGTTATATACTTTTTTTTCCCAAAGTATTGAGGTTCAAAAATCAATATCTCAAGATAAAATAGGAGTAAGCATACATGAATATCATAGATAATTTTTCATATATGTGTGGGGGTATATTTATCAATATCATAGATAATTTTTCATATATTCATATATGTGTGGGGATATTTATGAGTGTTTATTTTTAATTTACTTTTTATATAAATAAGAGAGAAATATTATTAGAAACAATATACAATGAGATTAAAAGAATAATTAATAAATTGAAAATAAAATTTCTAAAATATTTCAAACTAAATAAGAAAGAGATGTTTTTTTTTTTAATTTGCAAAATCAAATATATAATCAAAACAAATTTTAACACATTAATTAACTAATAGCATTTTTTCAAATTATTAAAAAAATAATTAGATTCTTCATTTTCAACATTTTAAATATATACTTATTTTAGAATTTAATTTAAAAAATATGTAAAATATCAAATTTTAATCTCACTTTTCAATAATAAAAAAATAGCATACCTTCATGTATTCACCGCATTCTAATATAAAACATTATATTCTCAATTTTTTGCTTAGTTATTTTTATTGAACCCAAATAAACTCGAAAAAAATATGCTATTGACTTCTTTGTCCAATAACATCTCTTTTAAAATTTTGTTCAATGAGTGTTCATTCAATATATTACAAATTGATTGATTTAGGTTAAATAAGGTTTATTGTAGATTATGTACTTAGTAATATGTTCCATAGCCTTTGCTCTTGTCATAAAGCCAACATAGATCCATCTTAAACCCGTATCTATCAAGCATAGAAAGGGATCGAATTTCTTGAGGCGTATTTCTTTTTTAAAATTTAAACTCAAGAAATTGGATCTCTCTTGATTGATAGATCTGGTTTAAGTTTAAAGTTTTTATTTTATAAACGAACATCTATTTTGTAATTACTTTTCATAGTATTTTATTTTATGAATCAACATGGTTTTTTTAAATATTTTTCATAATTTTTTATTTTATGAGTCGACATGAATTTTTTTAATTATTTTGTTAGTAACAAAATCACAAATGTTACAACATCTCCCCCATACTCGATATATACCTTTATATAAGTTGAAGGGAAATCATTCAATGTTTATATTTATAGTTAGCAAATTTATATAATATATTATCATTCAGCTAATTGACATTGAGTAATTTATTTATATATTATATGATTTTGTATATAAAGTTTTATGTTTTATTATATTGATAGGTGTTTATATCTTAAAATTTGAGGTGAACTATTATTTATGTTTTACTAGATTGAAGGAAGGTGGGACAACTGTGCTGTTAAGATTGATTTGTTCAAAATTAAAAATTAAAAATTATTAAAAAAAGAAATATAAAAACTAAGTGATAGTTATGCATGAATAACTAGTAGCTCATACAAAAATTATAAGTAGTGACATACACCAGTTTAAAATTACAATTAAGCATGAATAAAAAATAACAGATAACTTATTCGTAACACTTAATATGTGACTTATAATATTTACTTGACACAAATAAACATCTACTTCAGTGAAATAACTTGGGACGGGCGCAGTAAAATATTATATGAAATTCATTTTATCGTACCAGGTAAACAAAGAGGAATATGAACTCCCTTTTCGTTATCTGTAGTCTGGAGATTCCCTCTGGCCATGTCTCCCTACCATTCTGTGCGTGTATTCTGTATTTTGTCATCTTCTATTTGGATGAACATTCCATCCGCATCTTCTGACAAGTCCGATTAACGAGTAGCTGAAAATGCTGACGTCGATACAGCGTCTTGATTGGATGGTCACTTTGACACTGCAGTTTTAAAACCTAAATGTACTGCAGACAGTATCTCTTCCCTTGGTTTTCTCTCGTCGACGCGTGACCAGAACCAACTTTAGTTAGAGCCATTTTAAATAGTAGACACAGAGACTGAATCAATGTCTTTTCCTTCGGTTGTATAGGAATATTATTGTAGGATTTCAATTTCCGCGAGGTGGTCCAGTATTGCATAAGAAGCGCTATATGTATAATGGTTAAAATAGTCTAAACAAACCAGGACTCGCTCTATATATAAAGATGATGTGAAAAACTCGCTTTGCATATGTATCATGAACTGATAATCTTCTGTTACACACTATCATGAGCCAGGAGTCATGGTACATCTACTTGATTTTTGGTTGGTGAATTTAGAATACCAGTATAAAATCAATCTATACACTTGTCTTATCCTTCTGCAATCTAGGAAAAGCATCCTCCTGCAATCTAAGAAAAGTATCTTCTACCCCAAATTCTAAAATATAAATAGCTATATGTGTAAATATAGTATTGATTAATGTGTTAACTTTTTTGTCTAAGGATTTTGAAAAATGACAACTTGTGGTTGGTGAATTTGGAATACGACTATAAAATCAATCTATACACTTGTCTCATCCTCCTGCAATCTAGGAAAAGCATCGTTGTACAATCTAGGAAAAGTATCCTCCACCCCAAATTCTAAAATATAAACAGCTATATGTGTAAATATGCTATTGATTCATGTGTTAACTTTTTGTACACACATTTTTTATAATTACACCTATAGGTGTTTATATTTTAGAATTGGGGATGGACTAGCAGCTATGTTTTTCCTAGAATGCATGAGGATGGGACAAGTGCAGTGTCTATATTGATTTTACGTAGTCATTCCAAATTCTAAATAAACAATTATAAAAATATATATATATATATATATATATATATAAATTAACAGGTAAATGATGCATGGATAAATGGGAGCTACATAGACAACTTTTAATTGTTTCATTGATAGTGATCACCTATTTAACTAAAAAGAGGCTGATAATAACAAGTAGCTTAAGACATAGACAAATAAGTTTAAAATACTTTTGAACTAACTATAATAACAATTTTCTTATATAATTTATACATAAATATAAAATTAGTTTTAATTATTTTTAATACTTTTTATAAAACATCATAACAATATTTAATTTTAAATTTCATATAAATATTTTTGTATGTAACAATTTTATTTATTTATATATAAATGTATTTTTTTTTTTAAATTTACATAAAAAAAATAAATCTCTTATTTCACTATAATTACTAATATTATTTTATTATAAATATTATATATTTTTTTAAATTGATATTTTGTGATTTTTCCTTTATATTGAACCATAATAGAATATGATTTCCTAATCTTTTCCATAACCTCTCCATGACCCATTATTCTTATACTAGTGTAGCATAACAACATGCAATGATCCTTTAAACTTGGCCAATTTATATATTTATTAAAATTTCTATAAAGACTTCCTAAGTTTCCCTTAGTGTAAAAACATGGTTACTTATGTTCAGAGTAGGGATTATTTATGGATTGATAAGTTTGTAACTGATGGATTTCCCTCTCGTCATTAAAATGAATTTACGATGTTTAATATGCATACTGATGGTAACTTGTATTCTCTTGTATTCTCCTAACAGTGACTTAGAGCATTCTCACTCTTCATAATATTTTCGTCTTGATCCGAGACTATGAGATGTATAAGGGCATGCATTCCCGTTTTTCTAAATCCCTTTTGTCGACCATGATTCGTACATTTTGGATCTACTAATTTTGTGTTGGCTAGATTTATTTAGGATGAATAGGTTTATCAATGAAATTTTGATGTCTTATACTTGGTAGCATCTTATATGTCAATGCCAAAAAGTATGTGCTGCTAAAACAAGTATTTTTTTATCATCATCTTGGTTGTTTTAATTTGGCTTAAATTTGTTTTGGCATTCTTGGAAAGTTGTTAAATTGATCTTGGTTGGTATCTTTCTAAGAGTCATTGTAGTGACATGGAAACTTTTTTTTCCTGAGGTCAATTTAATCATTATTTTCGAGGTTGTACATGTAAAATCTGTGAGAAATATCTATAAAACATTTTACTATTTATCAATTAGTTTGAGTGTTAATTTAAACTAGGTTTTCCCTTATATATGAGTTGCTTTCAATGATAAAGGTTAAACCTTACACATGTCTAATGCAGAAACTGTATACTACAAGTAATGTAATAGATATATTCCTTCCACGGTATTTCCTATTGACACATGTCCATCCTAGGTCCATATCACTTACATGGTATTAATTACTTTAAGAATAGATGAGTTAGAACTATACAGGAAATTATTAATAATGTCAACATAAAAAGCCTATTATAAATTGAAAATATCAAATATTCATATAAAAATATTGCGGTAACCTAAAAATATAAATATATAATGTAAACTAACATCATTATTAATAATATTACAACCCTCTTTATTGTATGGATAAACAATATTTACAATTATAATATATAATCTTATTAAAAACATCAAGTTTGGATTCTTCTTTCATGAAAACTTCAACATTACCATTATTTTAGAATAATTTTATAACAAAATTTCAAAACAATAGATCCAAAGCATAAGACAAGCACATGAAAGACATGATACATCACCATGAAAAACAATGTGACTATCAACAATGAAAACAACCCTTCATTTGTTTAACTAAATCTCTTTTCAATACAAAACAAGCAATCTCTCATTGTTTGGCTATTTCTACTAGTATTATCTGTCAATGTTTATTTCTTGTTTTCCTTCATTATCATTCATATTCCAAAGTTTAATTTATTTATCCTAATTTTAATATATCTTTTATATTTATAGATGAAACATTGAAATTAAATAATTAAGTTGAACATAAAATATTTTAATATCGAAACATGAATAATCTTTATTATAAAATTATGGTGTCCATTTATACATGCAAGTATCCATAATTAAGTCAAGGGTTCAATTCCATTGAGAAATTTGTTGTTTGAGATTTCCGAAAAAAAAGTATCGATAATTAAATATATTTTTGCCTTTTCTTTTTAAGTAAATATAATTCATCATAATTTATAATTATTTAATATTTAGTGTTTAATTTTATTATAAAGTTAGTTAAATATCTATGAAAATATTATAAAAAATAGACATTTATACAAATATGACAAAAACAAGAATTCTTATTTATTTTTTAGATAGACAATATTAACTATTAATATAGTAAGCAATCTTTACAAATATAAGAAGCAATCTTATTAAAAGAACCAAGTTTACATTATTGATTTATGAAAACCATTGTCACAAACATTCACCATTATCATTATTTTGGAATAACCTTATAATTAAAAGACAATATAATAAATCAATAACATAAGACAAACACATGAAAGTTATCATATATCTTCATGAAAAGCAATATAGCTAACAACAATGAAAACAACCTTTCATTTGTTAAACTATCTCTTTTCAATACAAAACAAACAATGTATCATAGTATGGTAATTTCTACCATAACTAATTTGTAAATATTTGTTTCTATTATTATCATGCTTTCTTTTAATTAACTAGTATATTTGCCTAGATTGCCATTCAAATTCCAAAGTTTTAAAATTTGTTTTAACTTTAAACAACATTTTACAATACAATTTTTAATTATGTTAGTATAATTTTTACATTTTTAATTGAAACTTAATTATATAATTAAGTTTAACGTAAAAACATTATAATATCAAAACATGAATAGTATCTATTATTAATTTGTTGTGTCAATTTATACAAGAGGTTCCATAATTAAACATTCTTTTTAAATAAATATAATTCATGATATTATATAATTTATAATTATGTAATACTTAGTGTTTAATTTTGTTATGGAGTTTTTAAAATTATAGCAAAAAATAGAATTCTTATTCATTTTCTAGATAAATGATATTGACAATTACAATAATGAATTTTATTAAAAGCATCACGTTTAGATTCTTCTTTTATAAAAAACATTCATCATTACTATTATTTTAGAATAACCTTATAACTAAAAGACAATACAATATATCAATAACATAAAACAAACACATGAAAATAAAAATAAAAAACATTGTGACTAACAACTCTTTCAATTGTATATCTCTTTTCAATACAAAACAAGCAATGTCTCATTCCATGAACATTGCTACTTGTACTAGCTTGTGAATGTTTGTTCCCATTATTATATTGACTTGTATCAACTGACTAGCACAAATGCATTTACTTGATTTCAAAGTTTTAAAATTTGTCCTAACTTACATTAAAAAAACAATTATAAATTGTTTCACCACATCGTTTACATTTCCTTATTAAATATAAAGATTATATAATTAAGTGTAACATAAAATATTCTAATATAATCTCTATTACAAATTTATGGTTTTCATGTTGGTAGTTGGTAGAGAAGCATATTTGATGTTATTTCTTTGCAAAATCTTTTAAATGTTTTTTTACTTGAAAAATCGCCTTCATGCTATTCCAAAGGAATAAAAAAAAACTAACACATACTAAAAATCTCAACAAACTTGCTCATAAATAATAAGTCTAGCAAACCATAAGATCTCTTAAATATTATTCATACAATATCACTAAAATTTCTTTTACCTTGTAAAACCTTCAAAAATAAACTTTAAACACACTTAACTTGGATTCAGAACAGAAGATTTTGAGAAACGACTACTGTCCAAAAAGTTTAAATCAGTTTGCGTGAACATGTGCAGAATGTAAGCAGCATCCAACCTTGACGACAAGGCAATGGCACAACGTGTAAAGACTGAATCTGGAACAGCAAACCGGCATTATATAAACACCATAATAAATTGGAGGACACGCAGTTAAATATTATATGCAATTCATTTTATCCTCCAAGGTAAACAAAGAGGATTATGAACTCCCTTTTTGTTCTGGAGATTCCCTCTGACAATGTCTCCCACCATTCTCTGCGTGTAATTTGTCGTCTTCTATTTGGATGAAAGTTCGAACCGCATCTTCTGCCAGTCAGTCCGAGTAACGTGGCGCTGATAATGCTGACGTCAGTACGGCGTATTGATTGAATGGATGTCATTGACGTTGATTTTTTAAAATGGAAATGTTCAGATATCTCTTCCATTGTTTTTTCTGGTGCACGCGTGACCAGAACCAGCTTTAGTTAGTCTTTTTAAATATCACACACAGAGACACATAGACTAGATACCAGACAGAAAGACTGACTGCATGTCTTTTCGTTCGGTTTAATTGTAATATTGTTGTGGGATTCCCATCTCCACGAGGTGGTGAAATATTGGAGAAGACGCCATCCCCCATATATCCCCCCCCACATATATATATATATATATACACACGCCATCCCCATATATACATATAACGATGGTCTAATCAAACAAAGAACACTCTGTTTATATATAGATGATCTGTAAAATTCACTTTCCACATGCATGATGAACTGATCATTGTGTGTCACCAGATTTGTTTGTCAAATCATCAAGTACTGCTCAGCTCGGAGTCAGGATGCATCTTTTCACGTTGAATAATGCATGACTAAGCATATTTTTAATTACCCGAAACAAGACCACTGTATTTTATCTTAATTCCTCAAAATAAGGACCATTCTCGTCTATGTACTCATATTAGAGTGCATGGAAAAAATCAACATTTTGTTTTTGTCTCTAAGAATAGAATCTCACATTTTTGTATTGTATTTATTGATATAATCAACAAATAACAAATAGTCTTACTCCACATATTAAAATTGCAATTAATCTCTGCAAAAATGTTAAAAGGATAAGCTATACGTTCTTTGAAATGTGGAGGCATAATATATTTGCATTAACAGCCGTTTTAGAGAAGTATACAATGTGCTAATATTCAATGCCTTTGTTTTAGCAATAACAAGGAATCAAGAAGATCATTTTGTTTACTTAAATACACCATGTGCTAATGTTCATTACCTTTATTTAGTAAAGACAGGGAATAAAAGGACTATTTTCTTTCGTGTGAGTAACCAGGAATCATGTAAATTTTAGTTTTTTTAAATATGGAAGTAGTTTTTTTTAATATGGAAGAATTAAGAATATTATTTTTGTTTTTAATAACAAAGAATCAAATACCATTTTTATGAAAACATTTGAAACTTGGGATAATTTGTATTTTTAAAGACAACTTTTAGCTTGGAATCAATTGATACTATCTAACTACTTTTAAAAGTTAGTTTAATTATATATATATATATATATATATATATATATATATATATATAATTCTTTGTTTGATAATAATAAAGAATTAAGAATACCATTTTTAATAATATTTGTTGATGTTTATTTTGCAAAGTAATGAATAATAAGTAGAATGATTTATTTTTTAATAAAACAAATCAACTTGAAATAATTTAAATTTTTAAAAATAATTTTTAATTTAAAATAAATTGATAATATGTAATTAGTTATGATACAAGCAATATATATGTTTGTGTTTGGTGGGCATACTACAAGTTAATAATGGTCTCTTTTTACTTAGATGCAAAAGAATTGAAAAACACATGGGTATTTTTGCATACCTACACATTTAATTGAGTTTTGCTAACTCAATTTTGTTTTTTTCTAATATTGGCATGTTATTTTAAAAAAAAATTATAAGGTATATGTCCATGTTAGCTTAGCGTTTGAGTGCCTAAATGATGGAATCAATAAACAAATGACACCAAATATTCTGATACCAAATAGTACTAGTGGAGCACTCTTTTTTCAAAATAAAATTAGTACTTTTATATATTTTTTAAAATTATCTAAATGAGTAGACCTCAAAATCAGTACACAAGCCTTAGTGCAATTTTTCAAGGTCTTAATGCAACGATAAAGGATTAGATTTTTTATAGCATGGGGAGTTCAGTTTCTAGTATGCAACATATAATTTTTTTATCAAATGGTTGAGAAAGGAAAAATTATGGCATAAACATGGTTAGTTTTCTAAAAATCCAATTGCATCTAAAAAGTATACAAACCTCTCTCTCTCTCTCTCTCTCTCTCTCTCTCTCTCTCTCTCGCACACACACACACATACTTTTGAGAAGCAAACCATTTTTTGAGTCCTATGCTAGTTTAAAAATGAAAGACTTGCCACATAAAAGAGACTATGAACTTATCTCTTGGTTTATTTTTCTACCAAGACACTTTCCAAAGCCTTTGGTTATATGAAAAATTGAGTAATATGAATGTTGCTTAGATATTATTGTATAGATTTTAATTTGATTTTTTTGTTTTATCAAGCAACTTTCTCATCATTAATTATTATATATGATGCAGAACAAACACAAGAGGATTACAATTTTAAAAACACATGTGCATTCCTTTTTGTGGACAACATGGACAAGAATGATTGTGCTTTAAAATAACAATTGCATGTTTTTCTTTCCATCAAAAAGAAAAAAATGTCGTCGGCCTCATTTTCCCCATTCTTCACCAATGAGCATCTTCATCCATTATGTCAAGGAGAGCATGTCTTAGTGACCATTCTTCCCTATAATTTCACACCAAGGCCCATTTCCACCACTTCAGGTAATTCTTTAAGTCATGTTCTTTTTTCATTTATAAGCATGTTTAATTAAAACCAAAAATTATAATTTTAAAAGAATTATTGTTTTTACATGCAGATTGTTTGTATTTGATTACAATGGTAGAAAAACCTAAATCAAATCCACAAACAAACCTAGAAATAGAGACACAAATAAACATTAACCTATAGGAAAACCCAAACACAAAGCCATATCAACCAAGATTTAAACCCATTGAGAAACTTGGTTTGAGATTTCAGGACCACAATGGAACCATCACAACTTTCACTAAAGCCACATCCCTTGATAACAGCCTTGACTATGTTGACCATGCCGACTGTCAATTTTTGAGTATAGGGTGGGAGCACGAAGTTGGGTTTACATTTTTGTGCCACCACAGATTTCATAAATGTGAGTTCGCTACAAGATTCCATAATGCAAGTGTGTAATTATGTCCAGGCTTGGTAAAACCTGAGCATGTAGCCAATGCTAAGGCTAGGAAAAAATAAATGTGTGTGCATTCATTTTTGTGAACCTCCACACAAGATGAACAACATGGAAAATAGTGATTGTCATTAAAATAACACACGAATGATTCTCTTTCCATAAAAAATTAAAAAGGGTCGCGGGCCTCATTTTCCCTAATCTTCACTCGTATGGGTCTTCATCCATTCTGTCAATGCAAGCATGTCTTGGTCACCATTCTCCCCTACCATTTTCAATCAAGGCCCATTTCAACCTGCTTGAGCTATTGCTTGAAGTCATCTTATTTTTTCATTTCTATGCTTGTTTAATTAAAACCAAACACCATAATTTTAAAAGAATTAGATTGTTTTTACATGCAGATTGTTTGTATTTGATTACAATGGAAGAAAACTCTCAGAATTAAATCCACAAACAAACCCTAAAACAGAGGCACACACAAACATTAACCTATAAGAAAACCCAAACACATAAACCCAAATTAACCAAGATTTAAACCAATTGAGAAACTTGGTTTGAGAGCTCAAGACCACAAGGGAACAATCACAACTTTCACTAAAGCCACATCTCTTGATAGCATCATTGGCATCGTCGGCTTTGTTGACCATTCCCATTGTCAATTGTTGATTATAGGGTGGGCGCACAAATTTAGGTCCACTTTTTTGTGCCACCAAATATTTTGTAAACATAACTTCATTACAGAATTTCATAATGCAAGTGTATAATTAGGTTTAGGTTCAGTAAAACCTGAGACTATAATCAATGCTAAGGCTAGGAAAAAAGAAATGCAAATGCGATATAACGCATATTCGTTATGAATTTTTTTAAAATATATTGCAAGTGCGTTATAATATATATGAGTAATGAAATAGTTTAAAATATAACACAAGTGTAATATAATTCATACGCATTATGAAAAAGTTTAAAATATAACACAAGTGGAATATAACATAAGTGTGTTTCATTATGCAAGTGTGTTACCAAACCTTCGTTTTACTAATATTAAAAAACAACAGTGGGTCGGCCGACCCGTTCCATTTTTTCGTTTGCAAAACCCAAGAGTGATGAAACACTATACATAATCAATGCACTTGCGATTTGGTCATCTTCACATTTACAATTGGATGATTTGCTTGATTTGGAAGGCTTGGTGGCTTAATTACCTCTATTGGGAACCATTCAAGTTATGTTATTTGTCTCATTCTTATTAAATTCCATATAAAAATTGATATCTATGGATGTTTATAAATTTTGAATCTAATTTTAGAAATTATTGTGCGAAATCAAAGTATTATCCATGGATGCACATAATCATGAAGAAACCATTCTTTCACAAAACCCAAACTTTCAAAATATTGATCTTGAAAACCTAATAAATGTTGAAGAAGAACAAGAAATCCCTCCAAGAGAAAACCATGAAATGAATGAAGAAGAACATCAAATCCCTCCATTGCAAGAAGAACAAAAAAACCCTCCAAGACAACAACTACGAGATAGAAATGTTGAAATACTATCACTGTTGGGGTTTTTGAGATGCCTAAGTGCTAAGTTTAAGGAGGAATACCAACTATGTTGCTTTATTGGGAAAGCAATTGATACTTTCACTGACAGAATTACCAATTCCCAAGGAGCATTATATAAGATTAATTCATTTAGAGATTCCAGGAGGAATTTTTATGCAAATGTACTTAGTTACCAAGATGTAAAAAATTAAAAATAGGAAAAGACCAGTTGTATTCACTCTACAAGACCCTTGCAGTAGTTGTGTTCCTCAAACTACCATATCACATATATCCATTGACTAATGTGTAGAACCAAGTATAAAAGAAAACTGGATGGACATGTGGTATATGGTAATTAATGAAGACCCACATGGAAATAGAGAAATACTATTGTATTTTCTGCCGAAGTTGTATGCTAAATTTATCTTTCATAAGAATGTCAATTAATTCGAAATTTTAGAGTTCCAGTAGGTGGGATGAGAGATGCCCCAAATAGAGAGCTTGTCGAGGATGATACAAACTGTGTACGTTTCCCTCCTCGAACTTTCCCCCCCCCAACCTCGTTTATATCCTCCTACACCTACCCTATTCAATGACATATAAGGGGCATTATTATAGTTGACCGAGGTGTTGGTTTGTCATGGGAATTTTGTTGAGATCCAAATAGTTGTAGGCTCATCTAGGGGGGCATCACCTTCAATTGGTGGTCAGGAGGAGTCACTAAGTGGATATTATGATGCTGAGTAGAAATCTAGTGGTGAACTTGATTTGCTAGAGACAGCTAGTAGAGCACAAACATGTGATACAAAGCAACATATGCTACCACATCCAAGTTGCTCGTCTTGTGGTAGTATTTTCTACAAGACTTCACCAAAATTTCCCACCAGTTGAGTCATGCAATGTGTAAATTCATCAATATTCAAATACTTTATTATATTTTAAATTACCAAATTGGTTTGTTAAAAACTACTAGTTTATTAATTTTTTGACATTTAATATTCACATATTTAGTTTGCATCCAAGGAGACTCCTCCACAACATCTTGGTGTCACTCAAGCTATTAAAATAAATGTAGCAACCAATGTTGCATATGATTTTGGTTTATCACCATTGCAGGTAATGAACTTATATTTTTAGTTTACCATCATTTATGATATTTATATTGAAGGAAGGAAAAATATATTTAATTGTTGGTTTAATATATTTTTTGTAGGTTGTTAGATATTTTGTTGTGCAATCCACACCTGATGTTGTTGTAGAGACTTAATAGGATGAGAAAGCAAATCTTAACAGACCTTTGAGTGCATCATTATTTATTTTCTAATATTATGTATCTAAGTTGTTTGATTGAGTCTTTCTTGTTGGTATGTGTTTTTGATACATTATGGATAGGCTCATATTACACACATAAAACCATCTTCAATTGTTGAGGCATCTGTTGATGTGGACTCAGAGAAGCCTATGAATGAAGGCACATGCATGAAATCCTCATACAGACATAAGGTAAATGTATCGCCCGCTCTCAAACAAGATTTCATCGTAGGTACATGAAATTATTTATCAAATATTTCTACATATAAGATTGTTATGTTTATATCATTGCCATGGATTTGTATCCCACAGTTGAACAATTCGTTCAACAGACTCATGCAACATAGACTCTTTGGGATTCTATTGTTACTTCCTCGGAGGTGGATTCCTCGCAACCGGATGAATTGCAACAACTTGTATTACAACAAGATACCTGATCGATAGCTTCACCTCACATGACACCGGCTATGGCATGCACATATTGAAATTTGGTAAGTATAAATGTTTTATTCGATTGCAATTTTAATAAGTGTAGATGAACTTGTTCTTTTTCAAAATTAAATAATTTTTTTAATGGTGTTTTGTGTGTAGAGTCCTTAAATGAGCACTGATCCTCAGCAAAGGAGTTGACTATCTTCCTCATTTTTAGGGGAGGGGAAGATCATTTTTTTCGTGGAATGTAGCAGTGTCAAGGAAATCAGGGATAAATGAATTTGAAATGGATGTATATTTCTACTTTGTTCAAGATACTTGTGTTATTTTTGTAGTATGGGATTCAAATGTACACTCATTTTTCTACTTTGGGAACAAGATGACATTATGTACTATGGGCATAGTGTGTGATTTTGTAATACATAACTTTTTTATTTAATCTTAGGATTTTAATACACACGCTTGAGTTTGAATGGCAATAATAGAAATCATATGAGGCATGCAATAGAGCTCAATTGTATTATATTGTCCAAGTGATGATTCATCTAAAATTGAATAGATAAAGTATGGGAACTTCCATCCTTCTTTGTATGGATATATTCTTTGATTGAAACCCTATGCCCCCCTTCAAATCTATATATATCTTAATGTAAAGAATCAATGGACCCATTCAATTGTCGAAATCCAACTTCTTCATGGCCCATACAACACCTTGCAACGATAATCTTCCATTATTTATTTTTGCAGTTGTCATTCACTTTGATCATGTTGAAATAGATAGATTTTTTTATCTAGTGTCCTCCTATAGTCAGTGATCTCTTATATTCACTTGGGAACAATAACAAAGTTTATGGTCCCTAAGAGGATTTATGTGAAAAGATGACCAAGAGGAATGTTTTTGTCATTTGCAGTCTTATATGTTTTCTTAGTTTTCATGTTAAGATTAATTTAATGATGTCCTAAAATTAATTAATCTATTATCCATGTGGATTAATTACTATTATCCTGCATTAAAAAACATTACATGAATATATGTTACAGTCTTATATAAAAGCAAGTAAAGAACTACTAATTTTTTTGAAAACTTGAATTTCTCTTTAATTTTAATTTACTAGCCTTGAAAAATATACCTAATTTATCAAAAATTACTTACATTTATCATATGATAACCTAAACTAGATAAACTAAACCTAGACTCTCCTACCCCACTAGACAATCTTAATAAAGCCTAAACTACCCCAACATTAGTTACTACCCTAACCTCACCTACTAAACCTTCCCAAACAAAACTACCAACCATACCTTGGCGTAAAACACTCTAATTTAATAATTTATTACACTAAACTTAAAATACCACCTATCTAATCCTACCTTAACTGTAATCTAGCCTATACACTACCATATCCCACCTTGGAGACTTTTATAATCCCTTGAGTAGCATTTCCTAACCTAGCCTCAACATACATCATATATACTCCATTACCCTTAGTGTCCTAACCTAATCTAGCCTAAACAACCCCAACCGGCGAAATTTCGTCAATTGGATATTTTTTTGGCTTTTTTTTCAAAAAATAAATTCGTTATTTGGTCATTTTTAGTCTCTAATATTGCCTATATTTACATGAAATGTGTTTCTGTATCATAATATTTGCCAAATTTACATGTTTTAGTAGTAAATTGTATGTTTCATATTTAATATCCTCCTACCTATCTATATACATATCTTTTTCAATCCAGAATAATCGCCTAGGATACTAAAGTATAATATTAGAATCCTTAAGAAATACCCTGACCCCAACCTCACATACTAAATGTTTCTACCCTAGACTACCTTGCTATAACCTACTCTACACTAGCCTGAACCATCTAACAACCCACATTTTAGTAAATTTAGATTTCCCGGTGAGAATATGGACTTACAACATGTTCTGAAAGTGTCACTGTTGGTTTTCCATAGTGTGATTATTGGTTGTCATAAGTGTGATAATTGGTTTCCATAATTGTGATCATCAGTTTCCAGAAGTAAGATGATCGGTTTCCAAAAGTATGATTAATGGTTTTTTAAAGTGTCATTATCAGCTTCTAGTAGTGTCAATATTGGTTTTCATTGTTGTGATTATTGATTTCCAATAATTTCATTATTATTTTAAAAAAATAATCATAATAAGTGCAATTACTCTAACCATTGGATTTCGTGAGTTCAACATTTCTTTTTTAATATTCACATAATTAATTCATTTACAATGACGAAGTATCTTGTATAGTGAGAAAGGACACATGTTATTTCTTCTCATCACCAAGGTTCCTAAATTTTACTTCCAATCACATGAATTACTAAATTGTGAGAAAGGGCTTATGCTCTTTCTCCTCATCATCCTAATGCCCACATTTTGACATGTTACAAGTTATATGCCTCCTCATATGGGGGTTGACTGTCAAGTAATCTATTAGAGTTTGAGGTCAATGATCGGTGTTCAACCATTGGGGAATCTATTGGAGTTTGAGGTCGATGATCGGTGGTCGACCATCAGGGAATCTATATGACAGGTTCTATGAACATTAAATTTGGCACCAGGGAAAAAAAACTAAGGGATTGCTGGTGATGACCAAGCATTTAGGTGTAAAGGAATTGGGACTGAATGGAGCATATCAACTTGCAGAAAGAAATATCGATGACCAATAGGAACATCACATCATGAAAAAGTGTTAACGGAAGCTCAAGCAGGCATGATGAGTCATTCCCCCAAAACTACTAGGGAACATGGAAGATTGGAATTGACAATGACTCCCAAATTAGAGTTTTGAAACCAATTTGGGGAAGAGGTGTTACTTCCCATACTAAAAGGATGGAAAATAAAAACTCCCAATATATATGCATGCATCCCTCTGACATGGAAATAATAGCCAACCCACTAACTTGGGAACAAGTTCAAGTAGCTATAGGAAGTTATGAGATGCCTCCAGAAAATAAAAAGATAAAAGTAGGGGTCAAGAGATCAATTGAAGAGGCACGGGAAGATTTGGAAATTAATGAGGTTGGTATGGGGCCCCTCTTAGTACTAATATTCGCGACCCGATCAGCTGATGACAACACCACCGAACGTGAGCGAAGAGCTCAATTATCTAGACAGGGATCAAAACTGTTATGGCACGAGAGGATGGAAAGAAAGTTTGTCTCCCTTTAAATATTTGATCGACCGATGAGACAAAATCAATCTTTGATCGAAGCCATGGTCCAAAATAAATCTACGGTTTATATTTCATTCAAGGGAACATTGTGCGCGATGTTTATTGAGATTGGGGCACCCCTGAATGAAAACAACCAAGGCCACACATCGGCTTCAAAATCATTCATGGACCCAAAAGAAATCTTCGTGAACCACTTTTATTGAGCCCTGAAACCAGTAAGAAGCCGCCACCATGGTTTTAAAGCCGTGAGCCACCAGCGAGCGATCTATTAGAAAGAGGGGCCCATCCCATAAAGTTGCGCTAGCCTTGCATGAATATTGAGAAGATGAAGGGAGAGATCAATGTCTACACTATTTTCGTGATACATAAACAACTCAAAGTTTAACACACTCAATGCACCCCTGAATGAAAACCACCACCTCCATGTGGCAGCCTCACGCTCATTCGGGGCCCAAAAAGAGGTCTTTTGGAACCGCTTATTCCGAGCCTTGAAACCCCTTATGGTTTTTGTTTCTCCGTCTTATTCCCTCGGCCTATCCACCTCAACATTTCCATTAATCCACCCTTAATGGTCATTACCACCATCATTTAGGAGACAAACGTTCCCTTGCATTTAAGAGCCAACTACCTCTCGGGAAAATAACCAATCTACAAGTGCCACATACACTTCACATTAAATCCCTCCAAATTCGAATTGCCCCTATAGATATTCCTTCAAAGAGTTTACCGGGAACCTTGTCTTCATCACTCTCAACTCCTCCTTTAGAAGTCTCCTCGCCAACCTTAGCTTCTGATTTTTCCCCCGAAACGTCTCCCTCGACATCAACAATTCTCAATCAGGATGACCACCTTGTAGAAGAGCATTTTGAAGTTCATGAACCATTGTCATCCTTCTCAAACCTTCACCAATTATCCAAGGAAGTCAAGGATCAGGAAAAGAATGGAAATTACCTTTTCAACTTATGGAGCTCAGGATTGGGAAAGATGGTCTTACCAAAATCCTGGCATTTCCCAGAGCTGGTACAGTGGTGCGCTAAGAGGTATGCCTAAGAGACAAAAGAAGTCATCTCCAAATTGGGATATATCATTTTCCCGATCACCAAAGAGCTCGTCATTCAAATAAATGAAACAAAGGAAAGCACCACCAGTCTGCAGTTTGATGAGGTGTTCCTGGAAGGAAAGATTAGAGAGTTATCGTCCGAAAGTAGAGACACTTTCATCTGCATGGTAATTCCAACAGAAGCAAATTTGCTCCGCACTCAATCAATGTTCATCCTTGAAGTGTTCGTAGAATCAACTAGACCAATACTTTATATGATCTTGCATGTGCTCAGGTACGATCATGACCTGGTAATCGACGACATAGCCTTAGGTTTCCTTTTCCTCATGAACTTATGTTAGCAAGATTCTCCCGTAAAGCTAGATTTGTCATCTTTTCTTGCCTAGTCTATGAACTTGTAATTTAAAATTTTTTTATCTAGGAAAATATTCAGATACAATTCTCTTCTCTTGTATATGATTACCTATCACAATAAAAATGTATTCAACCAAGATGACCTTGAAATTTCAGTCGTCCGAGTTCCTCCACATCAAGGTTTCTCTGTGTTTGTAGATATTGTTATGGCCAAGGTTTATGCACTCTTGTTTGATTGTCCTCCCCCTAGATTCTTTCCGGAGTGCAAAAAGTTGCTTCAACTAAACTCGAATGATGTTGTTGGATATTGGTTCTATTTTGAGACCCACACCGAAATCCGTTTACATGGAGCAGAGATAGCTTCATATAAACTTCTAGTGTTCCTAACTCCCAAGATTTTCTCTTTGGAGTACATCCGTCAGAGATTCAACTGCGATGATCTGCATTTCATGAAGGGAAATAGTGTTGGTAGGCGGTTTCGTAAGGAAGAATTGTAGCATCATCGATGTTGTGACATGTCAAAAGAGGTTGCAGAAGGTAGAAGAATAGACCATTTTATCTAATTTTGAGTCGATTGTACCGTAGAATGCGGGTTTTTGGGTCATTGGACCATATGAGATGTAACGTTTGAGATAATTATACTGTAGTAGGCGGGTTTTTGGGTCATTTGGACCATGCCAGTAAGATTTTGGGTTATTTGTCTAGGAGTCGGTTAGGAAGTTGTTAGTAAGTGGACAAGCATTGTAAAGGTGGAAGCCTAATTATAGTTAAAGAGTTGTATGTGTTGGATAACCTTTTGAGGGAAAAACTTTGGGAGCTGATCTGAGCACGATCTTTGGATGTTGTTGATGCACATCTTTGAGTCTGTATGTGAGATCAAGTGATATTGCTGAGGTTTGGGTTTGTGGAGATGTTGTATCGGGGTTTTTTCTAAAGTAATATGACATGATGGAACCATTTGGTGAAATTTGCTTTGTACCTTTTATGTTAATGCATGTTGCAATGATTTCTTACTGCAGTTAATACATTAATGTTATACTTGTCGCGATGAATGTTTCTGTTGAATAATGCTATGAATACGAATGATGTTAATCTTGATTGTATAGCTTTGTTTTGAACGCTATGAAAATTAAGTTAAGTAAGTAGTGCCACAATAATCCTCCTTCATTCGGTGGAAACATGGTTCCGTCCACTCTCCCTTGATTGCCTTGGGTGAGACCTCATCTGCTCTGCAGGTGTTGCTGGACAGGGTAAAACATGTCTGGGCCGGTGCTCAAGGAGATCGCGGTGGGTTTGTGTCGACAGTGATGGGAACCCTTGTTGACTGGGTTTGAGTCAACAAATGGTTCCTTTGTCGGGACAGTGTGCGAAGTGGAAGGAGGATATGTTGTGGCACTCGACGAAACTTGAGATCGAGGAATGGTTTGATCGAAAACTACAGGAATTCACTGAAGAAGAAAGCTGGAACACTTGACTAACAGTAAATCAGTGGGTAGATAGATATATTCATGACGGTCTGCATGAGTGGTTCTTCTGGGAATTCCCGGTCCTCTTGTTTGAGTGGTTGGTGAAGTTGACCTTTTAGAAGAGGAACTTCCATGGTGGTGAGCCAACAACCTAGACCCCAGAGTTAATCCAAGAACTGTAAGAAGTCGAAAATAAAGCATCGTGGGCTGTCAAAGTGTGGCTTGATTGCAACTTGGAAGGATATATAACAAAATTTGCTATTGATATGCATAAGCCCCATAGTGAAGCTGAAAGGTATTTCTTCCGCGAACCTTGGGGAAGGTTTCTACTATCGTTTCAGTTGTCCATTAAGATGCTTATTTGTGAGAAGGGTATATTGAAGATGCATCTGGATTAGTAAGCAGCCTGGTGGGTGGAGGCTGTGGGAACCACGACAACAGAGGGCGGTGCATTGAATGATCAGGGGTAGATGGGTGTGGGTCACGACAAGACTGTGAGTGAAGCCGAGGAAGAGAGTGGTCTTACAAGGGGAGGAGTGAGGTTTTGACATGAAAAGAGGCTGAGGATAGGAGAAGGTACTACTGCGATCGAACTATGAATTCACGAAGGAAGACCAGATGGGATGAAGTGACCTCACAGTCCAGATAAGGACGCATAGGCTATGCATAGGATAGAGGCAGGACCTAACCCCTGCAGCAATGTACCCACACCTCTGATCACTATTTGTCAACTATTTAAACACCACTTCGATCCCACCAGGTCAACAAAACGTGATTGCTAGTAGTTCAGTACCTGCAAGAAGAAAGCCTAGGATGGTGGGCAATGATGCTAAGCTACCATTGTTCCATGGGAGTGGGACAGATAACCCAGAACAGTATTGGTTTTTGTGTGAAGCAGTCTGGACCGTAAAACAGATCACTAATGATGACGCCAAGAAAGGACAGCTGGTGACAAATCTGCGAGGTTGCACCTTAGATTGGTTTATGAAAGTCGTTCTAGTCCCTATAGGAACTCCGACGAAAACACTAGATGAGATCAAGGATGCATTGATTGGAGAATTCAGAAAGCTCAATTCTGAAGCGCAATATATCACAAAATTGAAAGAAATTAAGTAGCATGCCAATGAGACGGTGTGGTATTTTGATCAACGGTTCAAGACATTGATGGGAAGGGTTAGTTTTGACATGAGCACTGTCCAACATAAAGAGTGGTTTATCGTGACACTACTACCACACATTCAGCTACCATTGATGCAACGAAACATCTTGATGCCCAATGAAGCTCTAGAGATTGCAATGCAGTGGGAGGCATCGCCGATTGGATAAAATGTAGCTGGAATGTCGTAGATACAGACACAGCTAGCTAACTTGACCATACAGCTGCAAGATTTGAAGAAGGGCAAGGAGTAGTGCGAAGAAGTATGGTGCACATGATGTCGAGGGGAAGGGCATACGAAGGACAATTGCCCCGACTTTCACAACTATTTTGTTTCAGGAGTGCCAAATCCATTGAATGGGGGTGGCATGCCATGGTGTCACGTTTGTCAAGTATATGGGAACCATCGTGAAGAATGTCCATATATGCAGAAAATGGTCACCAAGCCGATGAATCTGTATTGCACATTCTGTAAATCAGTGGGACATGAGGACAAAGATTGTCGGCCATATGGGTTACTTCATGAGAGGACGTACGACACGTTCTATGTAAAGGATGACCAGTGTGCCATACAGTCGCAACCACAGCCACAGGTAGCCCAGTCGCTACCTCAACCACAGGTCCAGTTTGTACTGCAACAACCACCACAGTAGTTCATGCCAGAATATGCTCTAATGCAAATGGCTCCATAGCAGCCACAATACGTTCAACAACCCTAGTATGCATAACAAGGGTAAGGCATGCAACCAGCACCGATGCAGCAACAGTACAATCAATAGCAATACCAGTACCAGGGCATATTCTGTGGAGGATACCGAGGTGGACATGGTGGAGGATTTGGTCATGAAGGGGGACGATGCAGTGTACATTTTGCTTCATTGCAGACCATACAGTAGAGAACTTCCCGCAGTTGATTGCACAATGGTAGGCTGGGAACATTCCACAGTTGCAAAATCAGAACCAAGCACAACATCCCGTACAAAATCCGGTGCAGTAGCCAGTCCAAAACCAGAACCAACACCCAATTCAAAACGCTAATCAAAATGTGAACCAACCAGGGAATCCACCGCTGAACCAGAATCAAGGTGCGAATGTTTCAACAATCTTAGCGGAACTAAGGCCATATGATGCAGCTGTTGCAGTGATCACTTAGGGAGGTGCAAAAATAGGAGAAGACACCTCACATTCGCTGATCCAGTTGGCCGTGCAGAAGAAGGTGTTATTTGACATTAATTCAGAACGTGATGCATTACACCAAGCACGACGGGCATTGGAGAAAGGCAAGGCTATTGTGTATGACATGCCCCCTCTCTTTGATGACACGTCAGATGCTAGTCCATCGGAACAATATGGAACTATGCAGAAATTCTTAGAAAGTTGTTTGTTGTTGGCAAGGGATCCTGCTATGCTTGTTGAGATTGAGAAGTTGTTGTAGCGATTGCCAAGGGGACGCCAGGAATCTATGGTGAATTCCTTGCAACATAGGAAGACTAGCAAGGAGATGCGGATGAATATTCAAATTGGAGATTATGATGTCAACTCAGTTATTCTGGATCTTGGGTCGGATGTCAACATCTTAACCAAGCAGGCATGTCAGAAAATGGGGACCCCCCCATTGAGCCGGTCTCCTGTACAGCTATGTGTTGTTGCTGCAACATCTCTCCCCATATTTTTCGAAACTATTGGGGCCCCCTCCTTTTGTTTTTGAGAAGAATATTTCCTAATGATATCTAGACATCAAATTCTTTCCTTACATAGTTTCCATAAAGAAAGGTCTTTTGCTTTGAGTTGATTTTCATTTTTTTCCTAAGTAAAACTCAAGATTGTAACCCGCAACGACGGAAGCTCTAAGCTAACTTTGCCACAACAGCGGAAGGAAAAGACTAAGTCAAGCCGTGGTGGAAAACTTATCTTAAAGCTTCCGAAAAGACGAAACCTTTGACCAAGTGAACCCGTGGCAGAACAAATTCACCAAGTTCCTCTGCAACTGTGGAAGAATTCGCCTAACTCTTCCACAAATGATCGGATTTTTATGAATAAGTCACCGTGGTGAAAGGGCTCATCCATATTTCCCGTAATAGCAAAGGTCTTCAAGAAACTCTTCCACACCAGTGGGTAGAGTGGCACATTTTTCAGGAGAACTCAGATAACTCTTCCACAAAGGCGGGTAAACTCACTTAAGTTGGTTGTTGCATAGCGTCACACTTTCCCTTTGCGGAAAACTTCAGACAATCCTCCCGTAGCAGCGGGAAAACTCAACTTTTCTTTCTGCAGCAAGCAGAGACCTTAACTGAGTCTTTCTGATTTTGGCGGTTGCATTTAATAAGAAAACTGTCGATTTGTCCCATCCGTATGCCGCTTTAACCTTGTTTTAATGGTCTGCAACCACCCTATTAATAGCTCGCACGTACCAATTTTATATATATAGGGCATGAACCCCATTCAGTTTCTTGTTATTTCCGTTGCTCAGAGTGCTCATTATGTTTCCATCCGAGTTTGCAAATACCTGCTACAAGCTCATCGGTCCCGCCATGGTATCAACGGCTACCTACCATCATCTTTCAACAGGTAAGTATCCTGTCAAGCCTCATGGACTAGATTGTAATGGTTAAGGTGAATGTTATGTGCATGGTTCTATTCATATCTTCTTATCTGTGTTAAGTTGTGTAGTTTAACCACGGCCGAAGCAACCCATGCCTTTATCCGTTTAAACGCACCAAAGTCTTGTTTTCATATGAACGTGGACATTCCCGGGACCTTGAACACCCATTAAGCCATCAGTTTTGCAATCACCAGACTAACCCCATCCACCCTTACGTGAAGAGCATAGGTATTCTTACCCAATTGTAAAGTTTATGCTATTTTTGTGCTTTGGAACATAGTACTCAAATTCGCTTTGCACTTACGGTTTGTCATTATGAAATGCGTGTCCCTTATTCTTCATAGTTGCAATATAGCGTCCTACTGAAACATTTTTAGTTTCGCACAGGGATTATGAAATAGCATGTGATGTAAATGTTTAAACTGAAATAGAAGATCCTTTTAAAGTTTGCAAATCAGTAGTGAAACGAGTAGAATTAGAAGCTTCCAGTTGGCATTTAGGCCTCAATAGTATGAATAAAATGATAATTTGAATTACTAACATTGCACCGCATACCTACAAGATTTTTCAAATGACTAAAGGTGGCAAGAGAAGGTCAAAGGCGACCTGCTTGACTGATGACAACACAAGGGTGGAAACTTTATTCCAAGACACTAGGTGCACTACAGGCGTGCCCCCAGAAGTAAAATGGGGACATGTATACCGTATGGTAAGAGACTAGGACTTCCCTGAAGCTCTTCTTGAAGAAGAATGTCTATACCAGAATATCAGAAACTCAGTATATCCAAAGCCTCCACCCACCCAGAGCTCTTCCCCCACTCAGAAGTATTTGGGTGGCTTCTACAGCATGTGAATATCCAGACAAGAGTTCTTGCAGATAGAAAAGGAGAAGCTTTTGCTTCATTTCACCCATCCTATATCTCAATGGCTTATAAATTGCCCAAGCCCCAGCAGTGACTGGATGATGCATGGCTAGAAGAGATCAAAATGGATAATCTAGATATGGATAGGAGGTTGCTAATCTCGGGCAAACAAATGAGGAAAAAGAATAGTGAAGAGTGTGAGGTTCAAAATCTGATACCCCCTTTCAAATTGATTTCTCTCATGCTAAACAAAATCTTTGGAAGAGCCGATGGGACGATGTTTGTGCTACAATGGGTGCCCATCATCCACTATGTGGCATTCAAAGGAACAATTTTTAACTGGGTTGATATTCTCTCAGACAGCTTAACATCAACTATAATTTCTGTGCAAGAAGGGCTAGTGGAGAAAAGAGTAGAATGTTATATGGCATCCTACTTGATAGATTGTGTTTTGGCAAAGTGTCCCTTTCCCAATTTAGGATGCATATGGAACTCGGCCAAGACCTTAGTATTCATTGTTTACAAAATCGTCTGGGATCAAAATTACAAAATGCATTACAAACTCATGTGTGAGGAGTTTATCATGCCTCTATATGAATTAATGTTCAACGAGGAACCCAACTGCTTCTCTGAGAACACCATGGAAGTCTTGGAAAACTATGGTGATTTCTATTTTTCGTCATGAGGCACCTACATAAGAAAGTATGGAGGCTCTAAACCCCCATATATCCTACCGAGATATGCCACTGATTATGTGGTCCACAAGGAGGCAGTGAGGTAAGTGTTCATTGATGGGGTGGGGAGCACCTTGTACAAAGCAAAGAAGGCAATTTTCCTGCCTTTACCTTTCTATGTTGGGGCCTACAAGTTCTCAGGAATTGCAATTGTAGAAGAGTTCATTGTAGAACTGAAAGACTTTCACTTTGGTGAAAGGATTTTTGGAGGAACGATCGACAAGGAAAAGCTGCACGACATTGCAAAGAGCTCCATGCTAACTTTGAATACGCCCACTATTATGATGAGGAAGAAGAAACGTATTGAGGGGTCAGTAACATGACCGAATTGCAGATTTGTCAACCAAGTAAATTCAAGGCCAGTTTTATCTCTGGCACTGTGAAAGGTGCAAAGCAATAGAAAGAAAAGGAAGTAGCAGAAGTTGCTCAAACTCTCTCTAACGAATAGCAAGAGCTAAAAGAAACAGCTGAAAAGATCCAAAGACAAGTTGCTAATAGAACAAACAAGGTGAAAGACAATGAACTCCAGAAAGAAGAAGCTCAAACGATTCAAGCAGCAGAAGATGAAACTCGTAGAATTCAGGAGGAATAAAGAAGTAGGATGGAAGGAATTGCCCAACAAGAAGAAGATGACAAACTGAGAAGAGAACGGGAGGAAGAAGCACGAAGAAAAGAAGAAGAATAAAAGAAATCTAAAGAAGATGCTGACCCCATTATCCCAAATAGACAAGACTTAGATACGGGTTCCCCCATAAGGGACCTCCCAATTGTCCCTTTTACACCATCCAAGAATAGTACAGTGTCCCAATGGAATAAGTTTACTTACAACAAGAAAAGGAAGTCCATTGTTAACGAAATAGTGACCAGAATGAAGAGACCCTTCCAACTAGATATTATCACCAGGCATGAGACCACAGTCATGCAAGGTACCCAGCATGTGCATAAAATCATGGCATCTATATCCGTAGCCTCTATTCTAGCAACTGCCGACAATGTCGACATATTATCAGATAAGTTAGAATCAGAGAAGGAGAAAGCCCATCATCTGCAGGAGAGTCTAGTTAAAGAACGTAATCATTCAAATTTGATGGTTGAGAAAGGTGACACCCTTGTGCAAGAAAAGGAAGAACTTAAGAGAAGATTTCAACATCTCGAAGCTGAAAAGAGAGCTTTGGTGATACAGATGATAACTATGGAGGTAGAGAAAAGAGCTCTAGAAAGCCTCAACCTATAGTTGGAGTCCAAGAAATTTGATACTGCTCAATAGATTGATGACCTAAAGGAAAGCGTTGAAAAGCTGGAAGAAAAGGAAGAATGGCTAGAACATCAATTACAACTCTCAATCAACAAGGTTGGTGACCTAGGACCCTTCCATGAGTAGGCTTGTGAAATTATGAAAAGGATACATGAGATTCAAGAGCTCATGATAGAGGAAATTTGCAAGTTGAAGGAAGTGGTGGCCATAATCAAGGAGATAAATGTTGAGGCCACTAGGCATAGGAGAAAGTATGTACATATTAGCGAGGACATTAGGAGGCAAATGGAGTGGAGAGAAGGAAGATCAGGATTTCCAGAAAGACTCCCTCTTAATTCCATCACCGGTTTCAAAGTAGATATCCGCCTCTTAGAGTTTTGCCAGAATTACGGAGTAAAGTTGAATGAAGTGGCCATGGTTATGCTTGAAAAGAGTGGGAAGTTGTATTTGAAAATACGAACCGCCCACGAAAATTTCCAGGTGAAGATGCTTCAAACCATAGAGGAGTTTCTAGATAGAGCCCAACGTTTGTCTGATCTAAGGAAGGGGTTGAATGCTGAAGTGGACTATGTTAGGAAGGTAGACACTTTGACGTCAGAAGACCTTCATGATTGGATTGGCCAAGCCATATTCCATGCACGTATCCCAAATGAGAGTCTCCAAGTTACAATAGTAGAAGTTTCTAATCTAGAACAAGAGTTGGCCAAGCATGAAGTCTCTCTAAAAACAATGCTTCTCGTCAATGCAAACAATATCATAAAAGAGACTAGTCTTTGGGTGAAGCATATAGTGGAAACGGAAAAGATGCTAACAACAGGAGGAGCAGAGGCATCAACTTCAATAGGATTCCCAACAACAACAGTGGCTCAAACCCCAACAGGAGTACCAGCTTCAGCAAAAACGCCCAAGTCAGTAAAGGCATCAATTCATAAATAATCTACCTTCTGTCCTATTCCGTGGGTCTGCGACTAGTGTATCTTATTTCATCTTTCCTATGTATTGATTATTAAATGGCATTCGGGCCTCCATCACATCCATTTTTGTAATATTTTGGGTTTTTATTCTCTTTTTGTGACATGGGCACTACAAGACAAATTAGAGGAATATAAACGGTTAGGTATAGGTGGCATCTCTTGGTGCATTTTGTAAAGATATATATAGCTGAATAGAAAAGGATAGAATGACTTTTGGTAGGTGAAAGGACATTTATGTCTTGTACATGAACTATTTATGCTACATGAATGAGAAAATCGTTTTGGCTTGTAGAAGCCGGCGCAACATTTTGCTTGGGATTGTGTTGGATAATTGTTGAACTACTTCTACATCTTTCATACAGTTTCTCTGAGATCTTTCCTGGCTATTATGAATTAATTATTTACTATGAATGATTTCATTTTCTTTGCAAAATTTCTATGTCAAATGGGTAATAGCATGTTTATCTTTATCGAAGCTATCTTGGATAATCTTTATTTTCTACAGTAAATGCTTCTTTTCAATTTAACAGCTATCTGTGAAGTTCTTGGATGCATTTCCTGTTTATTACTCATCCTTTAAATTTGCTCCTTATAAGGATAGGTTAATTTAGATTTAATTAGCTTAGAATATATTTGTTTGATGCATGCATTTAATTTAGGGCACATGCATATCATCTTAAACATAAAAATATGAACGGTGGATCGAGCCGCAACCGGTAAAATAAAAAAATCTTTAAAACTTACATGATAGCCGGACCATTAACCGGATGGATTCCCTACACCAAACGATGGGCGATCTAATTGGGATCGCTTGCTAGGGAGAATCCCTAGCTTATTGATGCTATGATTTTTGAGGCATCAACACTCTGATTAGCTAATCACGCTAAAGTGATGCCGATTGGGAGAGTCCCCTGGTTGGTGGTGGACATTGAGGGCATGAAGACCTACGCTGACTTCGATGGCATCGAAGTGGTTGAAGGAGGAAGCTCTTATCCTGCATTGTTGGGGATCAAATGAGCTAACGACAGTGGAGCAGTAATCAACTTTAAGTGACGGATGATGATTTTTGAAAATCATGATCTTAGAGTTATCTCTCTGTTGGATCCGGCCGAAGGATGCAAATACCTTGAACCAGTGAAAGATGAAGATCCCAGTGGATGGGACCATACATTCAACATTTCAAAAGATTACATTCATCTGACTGACAGTGGTGAGCTTGGATGGTGCAGTGACAACTCTGTGTCTTCCGACTCTGATGACGCGGTAGAACACTGGAAGAACCGCTCACACGAGGTGTCACTTCGTAAGTGTGGATTGATCACGTAGTCGCTATGCCGTGCCATGACTAAAACGGTCACACTACCAATATATGAAGGACTGCTTGGCTTGTCTGCCTTTCTGGCATTGGATGAAGCACTGAAGGCTGCTCCATCATGCTGGTGGGCGACACACAGGGCATCAATTGATGGATGGTTGAAATGCAGAAGATTGATGATGGTCTGCTTCGGTGATACTGAGGTCTACCACGCAGGGAATTATGATGGTTGGAACGATCCTAGAGGCCATTTGATGGAGTGTCAGACGTTATGGGCATCGTGGACAAGAGATAAGTGGGTCCACGCATTTATCCATATATTGGATGAAATGTCGCAGTAGTGGTATACGGCAGCTAAATTACGGAGAGAAATCACTACTTGGTTGGAGTTGACCATCTATTTTACTCATACATTCAATTTTGTTGATCCCAACCTGGATGTCCATAACGCTCCGCAAATCATTCACGATGTGGTTCTAAAGGTTGTTCCTATGGCGTACCCGGTGGATCCGCATACACACGGCTAGATGCAATCCATTCTGGAATGTTACAATATCACTGGTGGGCCCGAAGATGGTGATGATCTGTAGAATGTCAACATTCTGGAGTCTAAAGGAAGTCGCGATGTGGTAGCACCTTGTGCGCCAAGTGATCCGTTCAGTCAGCCCATGAAGCTTCACAAGATCAATATTGGGACGAAGGCCACTCCCAAGTTCACGAATGTTGGAGATTATTAGGATTATGAGATGATGGGAAAGGTCACTGAGTTGTTACATGATTTCCAAGACCTTTTTCCTACGATGTTCTCTGAAATGAAAGGTATTTTTGGTGATCTAGGAGAGATGAATATTCCCTTGAAACTAGATGTGAAACCGATCAGGCAGTGACCTTATCAACTCAATCCACGACATAAGGAGAAGGTCAAGGAAGAACTTGATTGCATGTTGGATGTTAGTATCATTGAACCGGTCGAAGAGTCAGAATTGATCAGTCCTATGGTAGTGCAGGACAAGAAGACTGGCAAGGTGTGCATCTGTGTTAATCTACGGAAATTTAATGATGCCTGCTTGTATGACCCCTTTCCAACCATGTTTAATGATGAAGTGCTTGAGGGGGTAGGTGGCCAGGAGATGCATTATTTCACAGATGGGTTCTCAGGCTATCATCAGATCCGTATTACTAAGGAAGATCGCCAGAAAACAACTTTTGTGACAGAATGGGGATGTTTTCATTATACTGTCATGTCATTCGGACTGAAGAATGCACTTGCGATATTTTTGCGGGTTGTTGTTGCTTCATTCAAGGATTTCATCTAGAAGTTCTTACAGGTATACATGGATGATTGGATAGTCTACGGTTTGATCCGCGATCATCTGGCCAATCTGCGGTTGATGCTAAAGTGTTGTTTCCAGCACTAGATATCGCTGAATTTGAAAAAGTGCATTTTTTGCATGCTGTTTGGGATATTGCTTGGTCACATTGTGTTCAAGCAGGGGTTGTTGGTCGATCTAGCAAAGATTGCACTCATTTTGAGCTTAACACCACCGACCACCATTAAGCAGTTGAGGGCGAAACTGGGGCATATTAGGTATTATCGCAAGTTTATTAGGAGATATGTAGTGATCACCACCCGTATGGAGAAGCTATTGAAGAAAGATGTTGTATTTCAATGGAACCCTACATGTGAGGATAGTTTTGAGTAGCTCAAGGCTAAGATGGTTTCGCCACCGATATAAATATTCATGGAATGGAGTAAGGAATTCCATGTTCATGTTGATGCATCGTCAATTGCACTCGGTGTGGTGCTAGCAAAACCAGTAGAGGGGGATCTTGATCACCCTATTGATTTCACCAATTGAAAGCTCTCATCCATAGAAAGGAACTACACCACTACCAAGCGGGAAGGATTGGAAATGGTCTATGTGCTACAGAAGTTCCGACACTATGTATTGGGTGGACATTTTAAGATGTTCACATACCACTGTGCCTTGAAGTACCTGGTCAATAAGCCTATGTTGGGGGGGCAGATATGCCACTGGTTACTTCTCTTTCAAGAGTTCAATTTTGAAGTAATTGTGAAACTAGGGCAGTTGAATTCCGGCCCTAACCATCTTTCGCGGATTGAAACAGGAGAGGAGCCAACTAACATTGAATACGGGTTTCCATATGCACAACTATTTAGGTTTGCAGTAGTCGATGGCTATTTCGAAGAAATCATCCAATTTATGGCAATAGGTACTGCACTAGAAGAGCTCACCACTAGTCAGAAGAAGTAGTTGCTGGTTAAAGCTGTCAACTTCCAGCTCATCACAGGAGAGTTATACAAGATGGGTACCGACGAGATATTATGACAGTGTGTCTTGCCACACAAGAAAGTGCAGATATTGGCAGAAGCACATGGAGGAGTAGCTGGAGGACACTACGGTGGTCGGGTGACTGCCAAGAATGTGCTCCGGGCGGGGCTTTGGTGGCCCATGCTCCATAATGATGCGATTGACTATGCGCGGTCCTGCGACGTCTATCAAAGAATTGGGAATCCATCCAGGAGGGATGAGATGCCATTTATGCCTCAGTTAACATTGCAACCATTTGACAAATGGGCAGTAGATTTTGTGGGACCAATCAATCCATCGGGTAAGTTCATTGGTGCCCGATATATCATCACGGCGACAAATTACTTCACAAGATGGGTCGAAGCTACACCAGTTGTTGATTGTTCCATGGCCATGGCCGCGCGGTTCTTGTTTGATAACATTATCACTCATTTTGGTTGCCCCAAGATATTGTTGAGTGATCAAGGAAGCCACTTTCTCAATCGCACCATCAACGCACTGACGGAGGAGCTGCAGATTCAGCATAAGAAGAGTACACCATATCATCCATAGGAAAATGGCAGAGTGGAAGCTTTCAACAAGATATTGAAACACGTGTTGACAAAGATGTGCAATGCAAACCGTGACGATTAGGATCTCAAAATCCCAACAGTATTTTGGGCCTATCGCACGACATGTAAGAGGTTGACGGGTCAGATGCCATTTAAGCTTGTGTATGGACAAGAAGCAATCATGCCAATGGAGTACATCGTTCCAAGTCTACACATAGCAGCAATGAAAGCAAAGGATTATGCGGAAGCATTGGAGGAACGTCTAGCACAGTTAGTGCAGCTGGAGGAAGATCGCTTCATCACCGATTTCCATCATGGTGTGGAGAAGGATCGTCAACAGGGCGACTTGGTGCTATTGTATGACAACAAGTTTATGAAACATCTAGGAAAATTGCAGATACATTAGCATGGTCCATATTGCATCAGTAGCATAACGTCAGGAGGTGGGGTACAGTTGCAGTAGCTGGATGGAGTGATGCTCCCCAAGTTGATTAATGGTAGCAGGTTGAAGCCCTATCAGTCGGGCTTTGAACAACGCGATTCCTGAGTCACATCGGGAAAAAAGGAAAGTGTATATTGATCAGTGGCAGGGTGGCGCACCAATGAGGACAGAATGCGGAAGCAGGGAGGCTTGTGCTACAAGTTAGGAGCGGTCCGTGACAAGTGGCAGGGTTGCGACTGAGTTAAATCAACAATAGATGCCAAAAGTTAAAATAGTTAATTAACGATGCTTGTTCAAATGATGGGCATTAATGGCGGATCCAGCCGATCGGCTAACAGGATCAATGGCGGATTTGTGTCATTAATACAAGATTTCGGTTGAATTAAATGCGGGATTTAGTGATGATTATGGATCCTTCGACTGGATGCTATAAAAATAGGTAGAAGCTGGTTGGAAGGCATCGAGAATTCAATTGTTAAGTTCCTGTGCAGAGCTTAAGCATATTGTTATAGCTTGGTGAGTGTAGTTGTGCGTTGGGCAAGGTCCAATTGAACTTGTAGAGTGCCGTTAGGATGGAGAAGTTATCGGTTGAGAGAACTAGATACGGTATGCCATGAGAGCTAGAAACGGTTGAGATTAGCAGTGAGGTTGAGTCTCCTTTCATTGGGATTTCCATTGAGGAAGAAGTTACGTGTGTGGGATACATCAATATTGAGGCAGAAGTCTCAAACATGGCGGTGGGGACGTCAGTAATCGCCAAGAAGCATTGAGGGGGTCAGCATTCTAAGTCCCCCCAGAGCAAGAGGCAACTTAGATCATCCGTCGGGGTGGTAGGAGAATCTTAGGTGCAGGTGGGGTAGTCCAGTCACTGCATTGATGAATCTTCCCCATGGGAGGGACTGTTGGCTATTAACATCCCTGGGTATATCCCTCCCATTCGGCCAGATGCAACCACGCACAAACTGAACCCGAAGCAGAAGTATGGTGTGAAGATGCAAGTGCTCCCTACTAGAATGGAGTGCTCGGTTGATATTGTGTCGGCATTGATGCGCCTAGGATATGATGATCATCATATGGTGGCCTACCCAGACATTGCATCGGCCCCATATGTTCCTAGGTCACGACTTACCACGATGCTGATTACACAGGACTGGGCATGTGGATTGGAACAAGCCGGCTTGTTAGGGCTCATAAACATGCCGCATTTTGGGTGGATGGCGGAAGTTAACGTGTGTGTGAAGCAGCTACTTGCATGTTTCCATGGTGGTTCCTTGTAGCTGGATAGAGAAATACCGGTCACTATTGATTTCAGTTCTTCCATTACCGAACTGCCTAAAGATGGATTCGATTTGTTACAATACTTCCAAGGGAAGGCAAACGACAAAAAGTGGGCTGGTCAGCTGGTGAAGAAATATGGCTTGGAAACGGATGGTCGTGGATATCACACCGGCAGTATCAATGATAAGGCAGTACTCACCGGCACCAAGATTTTATCCTGCAAGATGGTCAGGGGTGTTCGTCCTAACCAGTGCAACTAAGGGATTGTCTCATGTGTAGTACAATGCGCAGAGGGCATCCAAATGAACTGGTCCTTGTTTCGATTGAATCAGTTGGTGGAGGATGTCGTGGCAGTTCAGGCCGGTAAGGGCCCATTTACATATAGCTGGTTGTTGCTTTTGATTGCATTTGTGGCTTGGAAGGAGTGCGATGTGTATCATGTTGATGTAATTATAACTTAGGAATGTATTTCACATATATGTATATTGTATTCCTATAGAGATGTTATTATTCCTCTATACGGAAGTGTCGTCATTTATATTTTAAGTGCTGTAACTTATACTTGATGAGTTATTAGACCACCTTGATGGGGTCGGCCCTATATAAGTCATGTGGTTTGAAGGGTTATTAGACCACCCTATTGGGGGTTAGCCCTATTAGCATTATGCTATGTGGTTAAGTTGAGGCTGACTTAGTCAAGGTTATTAGGCAAGTCAAGTCATGTATAAATAGAGTGAGGGAGGCACTCTATTTGATCATTCTGTTCTTCACTCACACACTCATTCGAGAGTGACGCACTAGTGAAGGAGGAGAAGCTACTACTAGGAGGACTATCTCTTGTACTTGGGTTGTATCATTTCTCTATCTATCTCTAAGGAAGCTGCAGGGTTTTTCACCTTCTTGGTTTTCCTCGGTGAAATTCTGTGTCTCTTGTGTGCTTGCATTATTGTGTCCATGATTGATATGTTGTAGATATGCTGTACTTGTTATTCTCTCAGTTAAGATCCTAGATCAGATTGAAATTTTTGAAAAACTAACATGGTATTAGAGCTAGCCTGAAAGAAGGCATGGTATGGCATTTATGACACTTGTTGCACTTATGAAGCTAAGGATTGATATAGAAAAAACTAGTCATCGTATAACTTTCGCTATAAATCCATTTTAGAAACGTTTCAGGATCTGAAAATCTTATAGTTCAAAGATAAGATCCCCATGTACCTTGTGTCCGAAGGAGACCTTCTAATTCGCTGTACTTTTAGATTTATGATCTGTACAATATAGGGTTTGTGCCTCTTCTAGATCTCAATCATAAATAGGTGACCTAGGAAAAAAGGTCACAACTTGGGATAGGAAGCTCCAAATTAAATTTCGTAAAAAGTGGTAGGTAGGGTACGGACTGTACTTTCACAGATCTTATTTTCATAGGCCGAAATTCAACTAGTGACACATGGCACTCTATACAAGTTCGTTCTCCTGTTTTATCGCATAAATAGGTCACGTTGTGACATTTGGCACATCTCTCTCTTAGATAATCCATTTAAGGTAAGACCTGTGGGGTTGGAAAGATAACCAGTCAGGAGACCACAAGCTGAATTTTCAGACCCTGTAGATCTAAAATTCAGAGTTACAGCAGAAACAATCAGGTGCATACTTATGTCAAAACAAAATTGGATTTTCAGCACCTTCATTCATTGCTCCGGGAATTTAGGGTTTTAGAGAATGTTGTAATTTTTTGTATTGAAGAACACAAATGGATGCTCCTCATCAAAATCAAAATTTAGAGACCAAGATCAATTTTTTTGGTTGGGAAAAAGGATCGGCTTGATCAAACCCTAGTTTGGGACTTTGATCGGAAATGTGGAAAATTAGGGCTTCTGCAAAAGTTGGAATTTTTTTAATTCTGTGACCATGGATGGAAGCTCCTCAAGAAAATCGAATTTTAGAGCTTTGGATCAAACGTTTGGTTGGGTGAAGCTCTGGTAAAATCAAACCCTAATTCAAGGTCCTCCCTAGTGAATCTAGAAATCTAAAAGGAAATTTTGAGGGGTGAAAATTTGTAGTTTTCAAATTCTGAGTATACCATCTTGACCAGCTCAGAAAGGCTCATCTTTCTATCCTTTCAGAAGTTTGAAATTCAAAGTTTGAATTTTTAGAATTTCTCTGACAAACCCTAATCCAGTTCCAAATCCAGTTTCAACAAATCAAAGTGGATTGGGCTAATCCTAGAAGAGAATGGATTGCTCACCTACATAAGTGAAGAAGTTCCTATTTCAGAGGGAGATGAGGCTAAGGCCATACATAAGACGATTACAAGCAATCTCGATAGGTATGACTTATCCAGGTATGTTTTGAGATCTGTTCATGATTAAGTTTATGGTATGTTTGTCTTCATTAAGGTTAGTACAATCTTGATTAACTTTAGACTTGTTGTATCACCTTAATAAAATTATGAATGTAGATATTCATTGATCAGGGTTTTGAAATTTATGATTGTACTAATGCACTGTGGTGTTGTATGAGGATAATGTTATCCACTAACATGAAAGGTACAAATCAAGTTCTACATCAAGACCATGATGACATGAAGACAAAGACTCATCCATAGTCATGGATCACATAGAGGTATGTATAATTTGGTTCTACAATGGTTAACTTATGAGTTATGCAGGTCATTGAAGAGAACAAGAAAACATTGCTAGACATAGCTAGCAAATATGATGACCAGGTATGTTGTTTCCTATATCAAAATAGAATCCTACCCTATGTAAGGATCTCATAATTTTGTATGATTGATAATGATTACTCATGAAGTTACAAGTTTGAGTAATCTAGGGTTTATGCATATTATGTCTCTTACCTTGATTGATGATATGACTAACCAGAAGAGTTCTATGGTCAAATATGAATATGCATGAGTAACAGAAGTCTTTCCTGAAACTTTGAATGCTGATGCTTATTATCTGTGTTTGAAATGATCATGACAATACATGCTTAAGATTATTGTGTTTTGATAGTATTAAAATTATACTAATGAATGTATGATTATGTATGAGATCTAGAGGATAACACAATGATGGTAGTAGTAAGCATGCATAGTGATCAAGGATGGATTATAAGTTCAAGAACAGGTGATCCAAGAAGTAAAGATCAAGAGGAATCACACTCCAGTAGTTCCTACAAGGAAGCAAAGATTGAGAGGGATTCCATCCAACAAACAAACAAAGATAAGTATTTCAATTGTCATTCTTGTATTGTTCAATGATGTATATACTTGTGTTCCTAGACTTAGGTTGTGTATTATGTACATTAGAATAATTGCATTAATGAATAGTATACTACTAATATGCATATAATGAGTAAGTGGCCTATGGAACTATACAACATTCCATTTATACTTATCTAGAATGAAACCTCTTTGCTAACATGTTGGGAGTAGCGCAAACTCTTAATAATGTTCTAGTAGTGATGGAAGGAATCTAGAAAGTTACAGAATATGGCTAAATGTTGTATTGAAGCATTGGCTAAGATAATTGCATGACTATATGACATATGTTTTTATGCGTAATATTTTGTTATGAAAACTACGAGAAGTTTCTAATCATGCAATTGAATTTGACTTGTAGGAAAGATTGTGTATAATTACCTACAAAAGAAGGACTACAACATTTCTTCAACAACAAAGCTATCTATTGAAGAATCTAAAGTTCCCAGGATTCGGGATGCAGTAATGGAAGAATGCCATGATCAAGGAATACCAATCAATCATGAAGAATGATTTCTGGGATGCGGTCCCAAGACCTGAAGGGAAGTCCGTTGTGACTTCCAAGTGGATTTATAAGATCAAGCATGCTGCAGATGGTAGCATAGAGAAATACAAAGTGAGGTTTATAGCTCGTGGCTTCTCCCAGAAAGAAGGATTGATTATGAAGAGACTTTTTCACCTATAGTTAGATACACTTCCATCAGAACAGTACTTTCTCTGGCTGTAGTGATAAAGTGGAAGATACACCAGATGGATGTCAAGACAACTTTCTTGAATGGTGTAGTTGAAGAGGAAGTGTATGTGGAGCAGCCACTTGGTTTTGAGACACATGATAGGGAGTCATATGTGTGCAGATGGAATCTTCCTTGGACAAGGGAAGTATGTAGTAGAGATCCTGAAGAGGTTCAGGATGATGGACTGCAAGTCCATGGCCACACCTAAGGCATCGAACTTGAAGCTTCTGTGTGATGCTTCATCTGAGCCGGTTGATGCCATGATGTATCATCAGATGATTGGGTCCTTTATGGACCTGACGAACACAAGACCAGATATTTGCTTTGCGGTGAACACATTGAGGCAGTTCCCGACGGATCTCAGAGGTGTTCACCTTGTTGCTATAAACCATATTCTGAGCTACCTGATCTTTGGTACAATTGATGATGGGCTCAAGTATGATGCGAATCAAAATTTTAACCTGCAGGGTTATGTTGATTCAGATTGGGAAGGCAGTGCTACAGATAGGAAGAGCACTTCTAGTTGTTGCTTTAGTATGGGATTAGGTGTGATCTCTTGGTTTAGTAGGAAGCAGTCCTATGTAGCATTGAGTACAGCCGAAGTCGAGTATGTTGCAACTTGTTTGGCTATTTGTGAGGCAATATGGCTGAGGAAACTACTGTCTGAGCTATTTGATCTTTGGTTGGCTGCTACTAGTATTTTTTATCACAACCAGAGTTGTGTGATGATATCTGAGAAGCCGGTGTTCCATGACAGATCAAAACACATTGAGATCAAATATCACTATATTAGGGATATGGTGCAGAGAGGAGCAGTGAAGCTCCTGTATGTTGCGACATATGAGCAGGTTGCAGATGTGTTGACGAAACCACTAGCCAGAGTGAAGTTTGAGTACTTCAAGGAGAGGCTCGGTGTTCTTCAGATAGAAGATACTTCAAGGAAGAAGTGATGGGACACATCTATAGGAGCCATTCCAAGCATGGTGAGAGGAGGATCCTTCCCATGGATATGGATGTAAGCGCTATGTGATGAGCATCGGGACGATGCTCAAGTTACTTCTTTGTATGATTAGTTGGATCATGTATTTGTATATGCATCATGTTGGATGCTTTGTATGATTAGTTGGATCATGTATTTGTATGTGCATCATGTTGGATGCTTTGTATGATCAGTTGGATCATGTATTTGTATATGCATGATGTTGGATGCTTTATATGATCAATTGGATCATGTATTTGTATATGCATCATGTTGGTCATGTTGGATGCTTGATATGATCAGTTGGATCATGTATTTGTATATGTAACAGGTGGATACATTGTATGATCATGTGGATCATGTATGATGATATGTATCAAGTAGATACTTGATATGCATCAGGTGGATGCATTGTATGATGAGGATGATCATGGATGATGAGCTTCAGGATGTTGCTCAAGATGATATACATCCGGATGATGCTATGATGATAATCAGGATGATCATATGTGATGATATGTATCAGGTGGATACATTGCATAATCAGTTGGATTATGTGTGATGAGTTACGAAGACACAAATGCACATGGGTTTTTTGGACATGGTTGTAGATGTGATCTCCCATTGTTGCGATGTAATTGTCGAGCTTTTCCGACATGGTGGCAGATGTGTTCTCCCATGGTGCTGATGTAATTGCTGGTGTTATTCTCACATTGTGTTAGATTTGTTCTCCCATGGTGCAGATATAAGGGCTTGGGCCATTCCGACATGGTTGAAGTGTATCTTCCCATGGTCGTTGATGTAAGAGCTGTGCCATTCGAGCATGGTTGAAGTGTGTCTTCCCATGGCTACAATATAAGTGTTGTGCCCTTCGAGATGGTTGAAGTGTGTCTTCCCATGGCTACGATATAAGTGTTGTGCCATTTGTAGCATGGTTGAAGTGTCTTCCCATGGATATGGATGTAAGTGCGATGCCCTTCTTGCATGGTTGAAGTGTGTCTTCCCATGGCGTAGATATAAGTGCTGAGCCTTTCATAGATGGAAGTGTGTCTTCCCATGCCGATGATTGTAAGTGCTATGTAATGTGAATCTGGGTTGTGTTTTGTGAACGATGTTATGATTAGTATGATCATGAGTATCAGGATGATACTCTATGGCCATGGACAGGTTGTGCAGTGGCATGTAAAAGGTCCGGGGAGATCCGATAGGTTGAGCTCTGTGCTCGTAATAAGTCCTGGGATGCTCTTGCAATGTTTTGTGACGCATGTAATAAGTCCTAAGGTTTCCAAAGTATGGCTAGTGATGAGGAAGACCTCCACGTGGTGGGCCTACATCCAGCATGAGAAAGGGATGGCTTTGTAGAACTTCCTATGACTAGTAGTTTAGAGATTGATTGAGATAGCAACAGCAGTGACGATGACGATGAGTCGATGTCGATGATCCAGTGACGATGATCTAGAGAAGAAGACTTGTGCTAGCAGATCTGTGTCGAGAAATACCTTCCTAGTTAAGAGGGAGTGTTGATGTAATGGTAACTTAGGAATGTATTTCACATATATGTATATTGTATTCCTATAGAGATGCTATTATTCCTCTATACGGAAGTGTCGTCATTTATATTGTAAGTGTCGTAACTTATAATTGATGGGTTATTAGACCACCTTGAAGGGGTCGGCCCTGTATAAGTCATGTGGGTTAAAGGGTTATTAGACCACCCTATTGGGGGTCAGCCCTGTCAGCATTATGCTATGTGGTTAATTTGAGGCCAACCTAGTAAAGGTTATTAAAAAAGTCAAGTCATGTATAAATAGAGTGCGGGAGGCACTCTATTTGATCATTCTATTCTTCACTCACACACTCCTTGGAGAGTGGCACACTAGTGAAGGACATGAAGCTGCTGCTAGGAGGACTATCTATTGTACTTGGGTCGTATCATTTCTCTATCTATCTCTGAGGAAGTTGCGGGGTTTTTCACCTTATTGGTTTTCCCCAGTGAAACTCTGTGTCTCTTGTGTGCTTGCATTATTCTGTCCATGATTGATATGTTCTAGATATTCTGTACATGTTATTCTCTTTTTTAAGATCCTAGATCAGATTGAAATTTATGAAAAACTAACACATTAGGGCATGGACGTTGTGGCTGCAAAAGAGCGGTGGGGTGCGTGATATCAGAACTTATGGTATGTATGGGAGCCAGAGCGACTCCAGGATTGCCAATTGCTATTCTGGCTCTAATGGGAGATGCTTTGCAATGCAACAATAAAGGTACCATGGATATACGAAGACAATGTGCCGAAGTTTAATTCGATCATGGAGTTTGTGGTTCGACCGCATGCTATTTATGTGCAGGCAAGGTGTGCCTCGGTCAGCAGTGGTTGTTGACCCCTTATAAGGTAACGATGGAGGCACTGGATGCCATTGTGAATGATTGGCCACTGGAATGGCATGAACCTGTGGCGTTGGCCGAGATTGAGGCTAGAGAGCCGGCGAAGGGTCTAGAGGATCGCACATCAGCACAAGACCTACATAGTCATCATGATTCTGATCAAGAGTCCATTAAAACATTGATGGATGACGACAATGACCGCGCCTTGGAGGAGAACATAACAAAATGGCACCAGGATCCAGCGACAATCAGCGAGCTACCCCTGTTGACCGAAGCAAGATTGGGCCGACATAAAATCAAACAGTGATGCATCCACCACAGCAGCTCAGAAGATGACAGGGGCGATAGATGAAGGATTCCATGCGTTCACTACTCATATGGATTCATTGTGTGAAATGGTTTTGTGAAGGGCACCCGAAGAGGCTGTAGCACCACAAGTTAGCATAATCAGCACTGAGCCGCGATTCCAAAATGTGGAGATTCCCCCAATTGTGATTATGGATGAAGATGAGGCTGTGAACACCTTGCTGCAGCAGTTGAAGAAGGTGTCCCTTAATGTTAATGCATTGACAACAGAAGAGTTGACCACTATGCAGGAAGCTACCAGCCAGGAGATGACAGACTGACTATGGGAGATTAGTGGCATTTGAATATGATTACAGGCGAGTGAGGCCAATGCAAAGCGTGACGTTGAAGAATTAAACGACATGGTTGCTTCAGAACGACAGGCTGTGGATGAGCTCGAGGAAGATATCCAGAAGGAATGAGCTGAGAAGGCCCATGAGATCAAAGAACTAAAGAAAGAGCAGAACCTCCTCATCGGTGAGAAGGCCAGTATGTGGGATGACAGTCAACGGATCGACCGGGCCATGATGGAGGCCTATCAGCATGTGCCAAATCCCACTGATGAGATGGATGTGCTCCAATGGGTGCACTGACTGGGGGTTTCCCTTGTCCAATTGCGGCAGGAGAATCAAGAGTTGAAGGCTTAGGTGAATCTAGGTATGCCTCAAGTTGAATTCAATGAAAGAAAAAGGGTGATTGAGGGAGTTGCCACTTAGATGGAGGAGCTAGAAAAGGCCGTGATGAAGCTCACAGCCAATATTGTATAGTTTTGGATCCAAATTGTCTAGGACGAGCAGGTTGACTAGTTGATCAAGTATCGGCAGGACGCAGAAGGACAGTTGGCGACACTCAAGGTAGCCATGCGCATGATGCCACCCATGGAACAGTTCGCCAAGTCTTAGGACTTAAAGGAATTGCAACAATGAGTTACCAAGGATGATGAGTGGTAGAAGAAGCATGTTGTGCAGTTGGAGCAGTTTCAGGATGTCGGGGGACAGTTCATGACGAAGGTGGGTGAAGCACTTCAAGCAGTACAAAAGGATCATGAATAGGTAATGGCGAAGCTCACTTCACATCTATCTGCAGAAGATGTGCTTGGCATTCAGATGGCAGCTACATAAGCCAAGGAAATGATGATGACAATCGCATAGCAGTATGAGGATTTCAAAGTGAAGACCACAGAATACACCATGTGCAGTTGACGTGGCTCAAGAGCGAGTCACAAGATTGTGTTGGGGGCCTGTTGGAAGGCAGTTTGGTAAGGAAGAATCGCAACACCTCCGATGCTGCGACACATCAGAAGAGGTCGTGGAAGGCAGATGAATAGACTATTTTATGTATTTTTGAGTCGATTGTACTGTAGAATGCGGGTTTTTTAGGTCATTGGACGATATGAGATGTAATTTTGAGCTAATAGTATTGCATTAAGTGGGTTTTTGGGTCATTTCGACCATGTCAGTAAGATTTTGGGTTATTTGTCTAGGAGTTGGTTAGGAAGTTGTTAGTAAGTGGACAAGCATTGTAAAGGTGGAATCCTATTTATAGTCAAAGAGTCATATGTGTTGGATAACCTTTTGGGGGAAAAAATTTGGAAGCTGATCTAAGCATGATCTTTTGATGTTGTTGATGCACATCTTTCAGTTTGTATGTGAGATCAAGTGATATTGCTAAGGTTTGGGTTTGTGAAGATGTTGTATTAGGGTTTTTTCTGAAGTAATATGACATGACGGAAAGGTTTGGTGAAATTCCCTGTGTACCTTTTATGTTAATGCATGTTACAATGATTTCTTACTGCAAATTAATACTTTAATGTTATTCTTGTCATGATGAATGTTTTTTTTGAATAATGCTATGAATACGAATAATGTTAATATTGATTGTATAGATCTGTTTTGAATGCTGCGACAATTAAGTTAAGTAAGTAATGCCGCAATCATCCTCCTTCATTCGACGGAAACATGGTTCCATCCACTATCCCTTGATCACCTCGGGTGAGACCTCATCTTCTCTATAGGTGTTGCTGGACAGGGTAAAACCTATCTGGGCTAGTTCTGAGGGAGATCGTGGTGGGTTGGTGTCGACAGTTATGGGAACCCCTGTTGATTGGGTTTGAGTCAAAAAATAGTGTGAGGACTTTAAAAGTCCCGAATGAAGCCGAACTAAGAGTAGAGCCATTTTTGGCATGGGGTTAGAGCGCATGAGATGCAACGCTGACAACGAGGAAGAGGTCATCAACGGAGGAAAATGACCATTTGTGAAGGATAAGGAGCCAATGGAAGTGAAAGTTTTGATCCAAATTAGTTAGAATGGATTGTTTGGACAATTTTATAATGACTATAAGTGTCTATAAATAGAAACACAGTTGTAAGCATAGAATATCATCATTGAGATATTAGTCAATCAAGTTTAATGTATGTTGTCTACCTTCAGCAAGTTTTGATTTGAGTATATGGATTCACGTTAGGTCGCTTGGAATTGTTTTCTGTGAAGTTTATCCCTCGGTCTTTGAGATGATTTAATGAATGAAGATGTTTGTCTATGTTTCAAATCTGTGCTTTCTATTTTTTCGCTATGTTGTGAATTATGAATGATATCTTGTAAGAATGATGATGATGTGATATTGCTGCTTTGTCAATAGATCAGTAATGGTGATTCAAATGGGAACCATATGCACCTTTATGTGAGGTGGAATCAATGATAGGAATGATATTCCTATGCAATAGTTGCGTAGGAAATGGTGCTATCATTGAATCAACTGAAGTGAATGTGGGAGCCTTCTTCTCCTCTTTAGGCACCATCAAAAAGAAATTCTTGACCCAAACTTCCTCCTCAAATGCCATGGAAGAAGTAGAAGGGACTGATGTAGTATCATGGACCAAAATATCATCTCTACAAATTCCATGCATCAATATAATGGATTCATTAAATCCATCAAAGTTTGGTCCATTAAACATGATCTCTTATGATTTCTCAATGGAGGAATGACACACTATAGAAAGAAGCTCAGTTTCTCTCTAGGGAACTGTATGTGCTTGGAAGTCTTCATATGCATCTAAAAATTCCTCAGGAACATGTATGTCATCATGCACCTCATGAACCACCATATCATGAGGTTCCTTCATAAAAATATGAATGTCATCAGCCGAAAGTGAAGAGCTGAATGGAATATAGGAGGGAATGTGTGATCTCTACTACTCTTGGTGAAGTTACTCTATCTCCATATTTTCCAAGAGGGAAATTTGAGTTCTTCTCAAAGAATATTGGATGTCCATCAATTCATCATCGAGCTTGAAAATATCCTCATCATCCTTGCTTCATGCAACATGTGAACAAGCTCATGAAAGTAATCTCTATCAGAAAGCATGTGTGAAAAATTACCTCGGTCTGTAGACATTGATTTCTAAATCTTCTCCATTGCTTCAAGGAAAGATGAATATTCCAATGAAGCATCTCTCCAACAAGATTGTGACATTGAAACATATGTTTCATGGAGAATGTGTAACGCCTCCTTGACATTCCTCTCATTCATATTCAAGGAACATGAAAGGAAATTAGGTTCTCGAGGATAAACCTCTTCTTATTCTTCGGTGGGGTCAACTTGACAATGTAGTTCAACTAATGGTTGAAAAGTTGACTCTGGAACAACTTCTTCTACTATAGACTCTTCATCTTCATACTCAAGGAACTTGTGCTTGAATAAACCTAATCAATAGGTATCTATATGTCAGCAACATATATATATGGACATCCATCAATATACGTCTCCTTGAAACTTAGGCACCCATCAGTAGGTACCTCATCATAGCATCCGTTAGTAGATGCTTCTTCAAAACTAGAAAAACGATTAGTAGATGCCTCTTCTTGGAACCCATTACCAGATACTCTCTGATCCATAATTGGATGATCGTTAGAAAAAATGGTGGTGGCTTCTTCATGATTACAACCTTTGGAATATATACTTGATGAAAACCCAAACAATATCTTAACGCTAGAAGATGCAGTTGGCTGATTTGTTCTTCCTTCTTCTTTACTCAAAGAGGAAGAACAACTTGGTTCCTCTCTAGATGGTTTCCTTCTCTCTATTGAATTTAAATATTTACCCTTGAGCTCAAGTCCAAACCTACAGTAAAATTAATCTTTGAAAGAAATAGCCTTATTAATCTCTTCTCCCAAATCTAGGTACTCCTGGTAATTAAGTTTGTATTCAAAAGGTTGTGCACAACCATTCATTACAAAAAGGAGAGCTTGGGAGCAGAAATAACTTTCACAGTGGAGATTAAGTAAATTCACAGTCTAGCTCTATAATAGTTTTTGATTTGCTGCCTAGTATTTGTAACTACAGGGGAGGGACAAACCCTTACAGATTGGAAATTTAACAAGATAAAGAAAAACATTCAAATTTTCAAAAAAGGTACCAAGTCATCGAAGAAGGGAGATATTCTAAACAAAAATGTCCCCATATTTTATAATATCCAATGTTGCCATCAATTCAATCAAATTGTGTTCCAAATCATCAATTCTCGAGTCCTAATAGGTTAACTATTGAGAGATATCCCTCATGTCGTCGACCGACTCCCTGTGCACTTTGCTACCCAAGCAGATTTCCTCATAAAACTTTCACAGGTTCTGTTTGAAGTCTTCCAAACTAGACTTTAGGAACACCATTCTATCTGCAAGGCCCACCATTGAACTGATAGTAGAGGTATGAGAAGGGGCCAAATCGTCCTGTTTCCTTGAAAAAGAAGTGGAAAATATGAAGGATTGGACTCCCAAGCTAAGAGGATGGGCTAAAATGTCTTGTCGAACAGTGAAGGAGAGGTTTTCAAACTTGTAAAGAAACCAAGAAGCAACAAGGTTCGTAGAGAGGTATGAATTGCTTGGAGGGTTCGACATACTTCCATCATTAGGGCCACTTAAAAAGGGAACAAGAGCCTTATTAAATGTAGGAGCATGGATATCGTTTCTCAAGGGATGTGTGTCGCTAAAAAAGGGAACACAAGAATCATTAAATGTAGGAGCATGGATACTGCCCCCGAAGGGACGTGTGCGGGTGTGGCCATAAATTTTATAATTCCAATGGGGAGATTAACCCCTTGTTTCACTTCTTACTCAACTTGCTTGTTGTTTACCCTGAGTATGTGGAAATAGAGTACCTTGAGGGAGGGGGTTATCTGATTGATCCTCCAATGCATTCTATTACATCTGTAATTACCTTTAAGTCTCCCTTTCCTCATTTTTTGGACGATGTGTTTGGAGTCTCCAAAAACCTTGAGTGTGTTGATGTTGAGAGTCGAGATAATTTTCATGGAATAGTAGAGTTCTAACCATTATGCTTCATTGTTGATTTTCTTTCTACTTAGCATCTACTTCCAAGACTAAAAAATAGAGCAACTTGAGGAAAGAGTGGCCACTCTTTCTCTGACAAAATTTCCACTTTTAAGCAAACTATTTAAGGGAAAAATCCTACGAAATTTGTGCTTAGGTTGTCGATATCTGCTTTCCCTACCCCTTAATAAGAGCACCTGTAGAAAGGAGTGGATTCTCTTTATCCTCGACATATACTTTCAACTCCCCAAAATAGAGCAACTTGAGGAAAGAGCGGTCTCTCTTTCTCAAACATTTCCACTTGCCAGAAAACTGTTTGAAACAAAGTTCATATGCAAATTGTGTTTAAAGTGTCAATTTATATGTTTCCAACTTTTAAAAAAGAACACATGAGGGAAGGGGTGGACAATCTTTCTCCTTAGCATCTACTTCCAACACCCCAACATAGAACAATTTGATGAAAGAGCATTCTCTCTTTCTCTGAGAAAATTTTCGCTCACCAACAAACTCTTTGAAGCAAAATTACTATGAATTTTGTTGTTAAAATTTTGATATCTAAATTCCCTACCAAAAAGTATAACCCCTAGAGGAAGTATCGGATGCTCTTTCTCCTCAGTATCTATTTTCGAGACACCAAAATAGAACATATTGAGGAAAGAGCAGTTGCCTCTTTCCTTGAGAAAATTTCCACTTACAGGAAAATTGTTTAAATCAAAGTTCCTATCAAAATTGTGATTAAGGTACTATAAACTTTTTTCACCCCATAAAAATAACCCCATAGGAAGGAGAAGATGCTCTTTCTCCCAAGCATATACTTTCATTATCCCAAAATCGAACAACATGAAGAAAGAGTGTCCTCTCTCTAAGAAAATTTCCACTTTCCAACAAACTGTTTCAAGCAAAGTTCCTACAAAATTTATGTTTAATGTGTCAATATCTACTTTTCCCACCCCTAAAAAGAACACTCATAGAAAGGAAAAAATGCTCTTTCTCCTCACCAGATTCTTTCAAAACACCAAAATAGAACAACTTGAAGAAAGAGCAGTCGCTCTTTCTCTAAGAATATTTCCACATTCCAGCAAATTGTGCAAAGTAATGTTCCGATGAAATTTTTATTTACAGGGTCATTATCTACTTTCCCCACTCCTTTAAAAAACCCTAAATGAAGGAGCATATTCTCTTTCTCCTCAACATCTACTTCCAACACCCAAAAATAGAATAACTTGAGGAAAGAGTGGCCGCTCTTTTTCTAAGAAAATTTCCACTTTTAAGCAAACTATTTAAGGGAAAAATCCTACGAAATTTGTGCTTAAGGTGTCGATATCTACTTTACCTACCCCTTAAAAAGAGCGCCTGGAAAAATGAGCGGATCCTCTTTCTCCTCAACAATTATTTTCAACTCCCCAAAGTAGATCAGCTTGAGGAAAGAGGGACTGCTTTTTCTTTGAAAAGATTTCCACTTGCCAAAAAACTCTTTGAAGCAAAGTTTGTATGCAAATTGTGTTTAAATTGTTGATTTCTAATTTTAACACTTTTAGAAAAGAACGCTTGATGGAAAGAGCAGACACTCTTTCTCCTCAGCATCTGCTTCCAACACCCCAACATAGAACAATTTGATGAAAGCATTCTCTCATTCTCTGAGAAAATTTATGCTCACGAGCAAACTCTTTGAAGAAAAATTACTATGAATTTTGTTGTTAAAATGTTGAGATATAGATTCCCCACCCCAAAATATAACTCCTGGAGGAAGGAGAGGATGCTCTTTCTCCCCAGTATCTATTTTTAACACCCCAAAATAGCACATATTGAGGAAAGAGAGGTCGCCTGTTGCTCTGAGAAAATTTCCACTTGCCAACAAACTTTCTAAGGCTAAGGTCCTATCAAATTTGTGATTAAAGTACTATCTAATTTACTCACCCCTTAAAAAGAACTCATGGAGGAAGGAGAGAACGCTCTTTCTCCCTAGCATATACTTCCATTATTCCAAAATAGAACAACATGAGGAAAGAGCGGCCTCTCTTTCTCTGAGAAAATTTCCACTTTCCAACAAATTTTTCCAAGCAAAGTTCCTACAAAATTTATGTTTAATGTACTGATGTCTACTTTCCCCATCTGTAAAAAAGAACATTTGGAGAAATGAACGAACGGTCTTTCTCCTCACCAGATTCTTTCAAAACTCCAAAATAGAACAACTTGAAGAAAGAGAGGTTGCTCTTTGATAACAACATTTAATGTAGGGATGTGTCTACCCTAAATGGCTCTATTACTATGAAGTATTGAGGTTCAATCGTCAGAAATGAACAATTATCTAATATTTCCTAAGATCTTAAACCAATTATATAGCATTTCCTAATATCTTAAAACCATTATGAATTCAAACTAAACTTGATAAGAAAAACTTAAACTCATGAAAGGAAGGAAAATTGAATTATTTCATTTGATATGAAAGGAAAAAATAGACATACTTACAATCTTGCTTGAGATGCATCCATCCTCCCTTGCTTTGAGCTATCCTTCTCCATCCTTCCCTTTGATGAAGATGAGCTTTCCAATCCTCGAAAACTCCCCAACATGCCTTTGCACTTACTCTGCCCCTTTCTACCATGGAAGTGGGAAGTGATCTCTATGGATTTTATAACAAGGTTGCCAATGACAATGAAGAAACATGATGCAATCATGGTGGTGGTGGACAAGATATCAAAGGTAGCTCATTTCATTCTAGTTAAGTCCACTCACAAGGCCCATGACATTGTAGGTATCTTCATGAGAGAGATATTCAGGTTGCATGGATTTCCCAAGGCAATAATTTTAGACCGTGACACAAAGTTCACATCTAATTTTTGGAAAGGATTGTTTTAGGAACTTGGAACTCAGTTGAAGTTTAGCACAGCCTATCATCCTCAAATGGATGGTCAGACTGAGACAGTAAATCAGATTCTTGAAGAAATTTTAAGGATGTACGTGATGGACAAGCCATCCAAGTGGGAAGACTATTTACACTTACTGGAATTTGCTTACAACAATGGGCATCGAGCATCATTGAAAATGAGTCCCTTTGAAGTGTTGTATGGAAAAGGATGCAGAACTCCAGTGAGCTGGGACAACCCAATGAACAAGGTAGTACTTGGACCATAAATGATTGAGGATATGGAGAAAGAGATTGTGAAGATCACACAGAATTTGAAGGCAGCACAGGACATGCGGAAAATTTATGCAGATCTGAAAAGAATGCATAATGAATTTCAGATTGGGGATCACGTCTACTTGAGAGTGAAACCAAGAAAGAGTTCCATGAAGTTGGAAAGTTGTTCCAAGTTGGAACCAAGATATTGTGGTCCATTTGAAGTCCTTGATAGGATAGGGCCTGTTGCATATAGAATTTCATTTCTTGCTAACATGAAAGCTCATAATGTTTTCCATGTTTATTTTCTTAAGAAATATATACATGATCATAATCACATAATTGATTGGAATGTGATATAGGTGGAACCAGTAGGAGATTTCCAAGAGGAGCCTACGTGCATCCTTGATAGGAAGGTTACCTTAGTCCGAAACAGGGCGATAGGGCAGGTAAAGGTGAAGTGGAGACACCGTAGCCCCAAGGAGGCCAAGAGGGAGCTAGAGCATGCCATGCGAGAGAAATTCCTATTTTTGTTCAGTTTTGGGAACACTGAGGACAATGTTGTTCTAATGGGGAGGGAGTTGTAATACCCCTATTCCGAACCCTGTGATTATTGGCTTGATGTGAATATTGTATACATGTTATGTATGTGTTTTCCATAGTGTGGAGCTCAAGGCCAAAGCCCCACTAGTGAATGTTTTAGTTTTATTGCACATGCAAGTATTTGATAGTTAATCAACTATGTGATGTTAAGCCATGGAGCATTGCAAATGATGTAATTATTATTATTGCAATAAAATACCTAAGGGACTGGCTATGGAGGCAACGTAAGAGAAGAGGCTGTGTGTATCCACTAGGAAGTGGTGAGGGGGCTGTGGGGTGGGAACCCATGTTGCCACTTGCCCATTCATGAACCCATCTGATCTCCCATACTGCAATTAATGCAATTTTAAGAAAGTGGTTGAGAAAATAGGCTCATGAAGTCGACGGAGTATGGAACAGACCTGCGGACCCATATGGCAAGGGACGACTTGTGCTTGCATGCCCCGTAAACTACTCCATGCCTGGAGAATCTACACAACCTATTTGTTATCCCATGGTTAGGGAAGAGGGAAGGGATTTATGATTCATTCATTCATTATTCAGTATTCATGAAACCACACTTTACTAATCCACTATCATTCATTAGTGTTGGAAGAAGCTAGTTGTGAAGCCGAGAAGAAGAGGAACGTGATTCCTTATGTAAGGGAGGGAATATAGAGTGGTATGTTGTGGGATAGGGCCTAGTCCACATCCATGTTAGTAATCTATTGGTTTTAGCAGAAGTGGAAGGGCAAGTTTTGGGGTTGGATCTGCTCAATAAACCCAGTTAAGACTATAGTCTCATAGAACTGGTAGATGGAAATTTCTATGCCCACCCTAAATAGCACTGGAGGGAAGGAGTCTTGAGGGACTGAGCAACAGAGAAGAGGAACTTCCTTCTGTTGGGTGTTGTAGGTAATGTGGGTGCCATGTTGTGGAGTGTTGAGATGTATGCAACTCTGTCAATGAGCTCACTGGATTAGCACCATCATCACTATTGCTTGAATGCTTGATAAACCTAGTTAAGGTTGTAAACTCATGAGAACATTGGCTGGACCTTTCTATGCCCACCTTGAATAGCACTAGAGGGAAGGGGTATCAAGGGCCTGAGAAATAGAGAAGAGAACCTTCCTTGTGTTGGGTGAGGTAAGTATTGTGGGTGCCATGCTAGATGATTAGTCTGAGATGCTTGTAGTTCTATAAGTGAACTCACTAGCTTAGAATTGTCCCATTATTCCTTGATTGCTTGATAAACCCAATTGTGCATTGGCTTAGCCATGGGATGTGTCCTTGACTATCAAAGTATTGTGAATGTTCCCTAAATTGCTTGATAAACCCAATAGAGTATTGTCTTAACATTGGGATGAGAATTTTACTGTGAGAGATAGCCATCAACCTCCTTAGTGGATACATGGCCCAGCTCGGGGGTGGTCTCTCATATGGAAGGGTATAGGCTGGACAGAGACCTATGGTTGGGTGGAACGTTGTTCTCACATATCCAGTTGCCTGGGGTAGCTTCAGTCTCAGGATAAGTGTTTTAAGGTGTTAATGATGTTGATGCATGTATTATATCCATTTGATATGTGATGTTGATTGAATGGTTGTAGGAATGGAATCATTAGATAGCTATGCGTGAGCTTGTATACAGAATTGATTGCCTATTGAATACTCCATTGTTACATGAATGTTATGCATAACTAGCCTTGTAGGTTGTGATATGTTAACTAGTTCAATTTATTACCCATGTGGTTATGTATTGAGTTCTTCTTCAAGAGGATGGGCTTTAGCCTCATCTGGACCTGAGAGGAAAGTGATAACCTCTTCACGACTATTAGAATTCCTCAGTGAGAGAGAGGGATGTGGAAAAGTCATTGGAGAAGAGAGATAGAGTTTTATGAAGTTCTAAGCCATGGAAAATTGAAGTTATGATGGAATATTTAGATGATATAATGATAAGTTTATAATCCTCAGATGGATGTGAGAGTTATACTAGTGGAAAGAGCTCTCCAATATCTTTCCAATGGTACTGGACTTGCCTCATTTGGCTCAAGTACGAGGGAGAAACAATTCTGGGAAGTTTGGATATGTGGAGAAGGAGGTTCTGCATTCCCACATCAGCAATGCGGATTATGGATTGCGGAAATGAAAGTTTTTTGGAAAGTCATGTTTTGGACTTCTGTAATTCCGACTTCCGCAATGTGGATTGCAGATTGCAGAAAGAGTAGTCTTCCGGTAAATTGAAGTTGGACCTCCGCAACTCCGACTTCCGCAATTACGGATTGCGGAAAGGCAGTTGACATAATACTTAGATTTCTACTATCCCGAGTTCCGCAATGCGGATTGCGGATTGCGGGAAATTGTTGGAGAGATGAGTTCGGTGATCCATCTTCCCAATCCCGCAATGTGGATTGCCGATTGCAGAAGGATGGATTGGGATTGCGGATCCAAGGAAACTTGTGGATTGCGGATCCGAGGCAACTTGCAGATTGCGGATCTAAGAGAGTCTCGGATTGCGGATCTAGTGAGCCAATTGCAGAAAGGCATGAATGGAAGCATTTTGAAGCAAAAAAGAAGTATCAGAGTCTTCTATCACCCGTGGAAGTATAATAATACAACATATTTTACCTATAATATCATAATTGTGTTAAGATCCTTACATATTTTAATTCTCAATTAAGTATTGTCAACCATATTGGTTTCTTTGTTTGGTATATTTTCTTCCTCTTACTACCCTCTAATATTTGAAAAGGTATTTCTTCTAGTTTCAGAATTTTTACCATAAATATTTTTTTGTATAACGATATTGTTTAGACCCTTATGTTGACTAGAATCACACAGGGAATGAAACTTTAATTTGTGATTTTTAATAGATATTATAACGGAGTATTGTTGTGATCCTTTGTATTTATTGATAGTGTCCACAGAATATTAACCAGAAATACCCACCAACAATACTTATAAACAAAAAAAAGAGGACAATATGCCCATCAATAATAGAGAAACATGCACAAAATACTAAGTAACTAGCTATAACACACCGAACTGAGTTTAACATTCCCTTATTGGTGGGAATAAAATGAGTTGAATGAACATTTCTTGTCAAAATGGTATCGACAAATATCAAGGTGTTACAATGTTTATTCTAAGGATGCGTTGAAGGTAGCTTGTGTGTCTGACTTTTGTGTAGAATGGAAGGTCCTTCATGTCCAACTCCATGAGCCCGTCATAAAAGATTTCATGTACTCTTCAAGAATACAAGGTGTTCATGGAATCATAAAACGTAAATTTATACTACGGGTACTTAATCAAGGTTGCAATAATAAAAGCACATGCAAAAGAATAATAAAGAGTTGAGATACAAATCACGGTAGATGAATTTATTTTTGATGAATTTATTTTTATTGACAATGACCCTTATGAAGCTTCAAATTATTTCAAGTTTCAATTTATTGATAATTAATGGCATGCTTTCAAGTTCTTTTAACCATTCATAATGGCAAGAAATAAGCACCCCGGCTGCTCATTAATCTTGTTTATAATTATAAACATATGTAATTGGATGTAATGTTTTCGGTTAATAAAATCAACTAAACCTTACGAATACACATTTTCTATTAAACTAAATGTGAGTAAGGACTTTCCTTGAAATAGGAATACATTAGGGTAGAGACCATGTTATATCATTCTATAAAAAGTTTGGAAAGTAACTAATGTAAATGTGGCTTGAGATTTAACAATAATTTTCTTTCTATAATATTTTAATTCATTTTCCATTATATTTAATAATAATTATAAGAAAATATAATAATAAAACATTTGTAATAATAATAAATATAATTAAAAATAAATTCAACTTCATAAAAATAATAGAAAAATTAAAACTAATTAATAATAATAATAAAAAATAAAAATCAATCACAATAATTACAATACTTATAATAGAATAAACTAGCATACATCTTTTAGGAAGCCAAAGCATTATATCTATGTTTTCTTTGGTCTTTTTTCTTAAATTCTTTTGGGCTGTTATGAGATTACGGGTTAAGATTAGAGGCAATTTGTATTGAAATATATTTAAATGATTATAGTTAATATTTATTAAAACTTGATTTTTAAGATAAACATTGAATATCAATTAGAATAGCTAATGTACATGTTGTAATTTAACTTTTTAACAATGAAGTATTCATTCATAAATGATATAAAAGTGAAACTATAATAACAACAAAACAATGATAACTCAAACAATTTATAACTTTATCATCACAATACAATAGTTATATTTATCAATTTTCAATCCATATAAATAAATATAAAATCTAATAACACTAATGAAAATTATTTTACATATGAAAAGAATGCTAAATTTTTTATTAAAGAGATATAAGATCTAATCGCATGAATGAGAATGATTTTCCATTTCAAAATAATGTTAAGAATGAATACAACAAAATGAAGGAATCATTTCAATCATATTTGTGATTAATGTTTCTATTATTTTTGTTAATAACCTTTGAAGTAGAAAAATTATCTATTCAACTTATGATCTAAAATTTATAAACTCTTATATGATAGGTTATGTAACAAATTTGACTTTTGTTCCAATTTAGTTATGATAAAAAATAAATAATTAATTTAAACATTTGGTATGTTTATGGAAACTTTTAAGATTTAAATACTTCTATTTATACTTTTCAAAACTTGTTACTATAATCTATACATGGGTAAATTAATATGTTACGCTGTAACATTAATAAACATTATTGGAAAACAAAAAAGAAAACATTAAAAATATTAAATATTAAATAAGTCTAAATATATAAGTGTAGATGTTTTCATGGTGTATCAACATTTCGTAATGGTGGGATATATAGAGGTAAGGGGAGACTTAGTCTTTTAGAAATATTAGGTAAATAAGGATTAAAATATTTGAAAGAAACTAGGAGAAATAATTAAAATTAAAAATGAAAGCACTTTAGTTAAGAAAAATAATCTTATGAGTTAAGTAGAAAATTAGTTTCTATATGATTTAAAAAATTAAAAAGTTTAGAGATATAATATAGTAAAGCGGGAGGAATGAATTAAATAAGGAGAGAAAGGTTGTATTAAATTAAAAATGTATAAAGGATTTCAAATTAAAAATAATTACAAAAATTATTTCTTTAAATATTTTATAGAAAAAAGTATTTCCTTTTTTTCTATTTCATAGTTGGTATTCCATATAGAAGCCTCTTTGGGATGGGGAGATTTTGTTTTATTATATTACAATAAAGAATTTCAGTTCATAAATGATTTGAAAAAATTTCATGTTGTCTCATAAAATAATTAAAACCATCATAAATCTATTTCAAACCCTATCTATTAAGCATCCATAAGGATCCAATTTATTGAGTGTAAATATTTTATCTTAATTTTTTTTCCTTTTGGATTATTGGATTATGGGTTAAGATTAGAGGGATTTTGTGTTGAAATATATTTAAATTCTTATAGTTAATTATGTTTATGTTTATGTTATAGTTTAACATTTACCAATAAACATTAAAACTTAATTTTTAAGATAAGCATGGAACACTAATTAGAATAGCCAATGCAGATGTTGTGATTTATCTTTTAACAATTAAGTATTCATTAACTCTTAATATACGAGTGAAACTATAATAACAATAAAAAATGATAACTCAAACAATTTTTAACTTTACCATCACAATACCAATTTTCAATTCGTATAAATAAATATAAAATCTAATAACATTAATGAGAATTATTTTACATATAAAAAGAATGTTAAGTATCCATTATATAAATATAAGATCTAATAGCATGAATGATAATGATTTTCCATGTCTAAAGAATGTTAAGAATGGAGACAACAAAATGAAGGAATCATTTCAAGCATACTTGTGAGTAATGTTTCTATTAATTTTTTGAATAAACTTTGAAAAAAAACATTTGTCTATTAAATTAATTTAATAATCTAAAATTTATATACTTTTATATGATAGGTCAAGTAACAAATTTGACTTTTGTTCCAATTTATTTATGATAAAAAATAAATAATTAGTTTAAATCTTTGAAATGTGTATGAAAACTATTAAAATTTAAAAAAAATATTTTTTATTTAGAATTTTTTAAACTTGTTTTTATAATTTGCACATGAATAAATAAATATGTTGTGATGTAACATTAATAAACTAAATTGAAAAAAGATAGAAGACAATAAAAATATTAAATATTAAATAATTCTAAATATATGACTGTGGATGTTTTCAAAGTGTATGAACATTGTGCTTGTTTTTTTAGATCCCCGTGGTGAGCAAAGGGTTAGAATGGTGAGATATATAAAGTTGAGAGGAGGATTAGCAGTTTATAAACATTAGGCAAATAAGAATTACAATATTTGAAATAAATTAGGAGAAATAATTAAAATTAAAAATGAAAGATCATTCCTTAAGAAAAATAATCTTAGGTAGAAAATTAGTTAATATATAATTTAAAAAATTAAAAAATTCACGGAAATAATATAGTAAAGGGGGAGGAATGAACTAAATAGAAAGAGAAAGGTTGTATTAAATTAAAGATATATAAAGAAATGGTTTTCAAGCTAAAGATAATTACAAAAAGTATTTCTCTAAATATTTTAGAGAAAAAGTATTTCTCTGTTTTCTTTTATATATGTAAATTTACATGTTTTTTATTTCATAATTGATATTTTATATAGTAGCTTTTTTTAGGGGAGATTTTGTCACATTATATTACATGTAATATTGTGAAAGATAAAAAAATTTAATTTATAAAGGATAAAAAATTAAAAATAATGAAAAAATTTCATGTTGCCTCATAAAATAATTAATTTAAACTATGATAAATCTATTTAAAATCCTATCTATTAAGCGTCCATAGAAATTCAATTGATTGGATGTAACTTTTTTATATTATTTCTTTTACACATTGTGAACAAATTTGAATCTCAATTCAAAATATTTTATAAATCCTAATTTAAAATGCATCTATAAATATTATAAATCAAATCAATTCAAAAAAAAAAGTGATTCCCTTAATCTCCCAAAAAAATATTAGCAATGTTTATAATCTTATATTTATAATCATTCTTGGTTTACTTATAAATAGTAAAAAAATATTGTTAAATACTTAAAATAATAATTATATTATTACATATGTATATTGGATTTCATTTCATAGGTATTATTGAAATTCAATTTTTCTAAAGGATAAAATGAATTAGCCTTTTAACTCTTTCCATGCTCATCCTAGAGTTGACCCATGTAATTTAAAAATATATATATATATTATAAAAAATAACATGTATGCTATTTAAAACATTTACAACTAGGTATATATATAAAATTACACAAATTATATAAATTAAAAATATTTCTCAGCATTTGCACTCTTAAAAGTTGTTTGCACCTAGAGCTATTTGATCCCTCTCAACCCTTCATAGATCCCTTTAAGATGGATCTATATTGGTTTTAAAACAACCATTGAACTTGATCCTTGAATGCTGATTCATAACATTGTAAGCATGACTATGGAGTTGTGAGATTTTCTGGTGCGTCTAAAACTCCCACCAATTCTTAAACCTAAGTCAAGTCTCATAAAAAAAAGGGTGTCATTAGAATCTTGTGAATCCAAAATTCTTCTAGGTTATGGTTTGGCAAGGTTGAGGTTTTTCAAAAAATTTCTGAAGGTGTTATCGATCTTATAATAAAATGAAATTCTCAATTCTAGAAAGCACCTCCATCGGAAAAGCTTAGATAGCTTGCGTGGACATGTAAGGAATGGAGACATAACTACAAATAAAAACTTATTGAACCACAGAAAAGGTACAGGCAGTTGTTGTAAACAAACGCTGAAAAAGCAAACAAACAATGTATAAAAACCAGACTGAATTGCAGGACGCACGACGCACGACGCACGCAGCAAAATAATATATGAAATTCATTAACTTAAACAAAGAAGAATCCCAATTTATTTTTCGTTATTCGTAGTATATAGAGATTCCTTCTAGTATTCTGTGCGTGAATTTTGTCTTCTTGTATTTGGATGAACGTTCGATCCGCATATTCTGTCCAGTCATATTAACGTGGAGCTGATAATGTCAATAAACAATCTGGTGAAGATCAAGAAACTGGTAAAGTAGAAGATCAGCAAACTGACAAAGTAGAGAAACTGGTGAAGGTCAACAAATTCATAAAGTTTTTGTTCAGTGATGGGCGATGCCGTCAACATTGCATTTTTTAAACCCAAAACATGGAATTATCCAAAACAATGCTTCTTTCAGTTGCACGCGTGACAGCTAGAACCAAGTGACACTGTTTTCAATTATCAGACACACAGAATGAATGTCTGCGTGTCCTTTTTTTTTCTCTGGAATGATAATATTATTGTAGGTGGTCTAATATTGGAAAAGATGCCCTATGTATAAAATATAAAATGCTTATAATAATCTTCTCAAACAAGACCTTGCTCTTTATATAAAGATATCTGTAAAATTCGCTTTCCAGATTCATGATGATCTGATCATTTTCTGTCACCAAATTTGCTTGTGTTACTTTTATTAAACAAAGTACATTGATATAATATTTATGATATTAAACAAATAAAAGAATCTATTCTCTACTTAGGTATTTCTATTATATTTAGAGTGGAAATGGCTTGACTGTATCTTTTTTATTTTCTATTATATTGTACTCTGTTACTAATTGGACGAGATTGTTCAATCTGTATCACAGATTAATTTAATGTGTCTGTTCAAGAAGAATCCCATGCAATTTCTGCATGCAATAATACACAGTAGCAGTTGCATATAAACTTACAGTACTTTACTGCAACATAGCTTTCATTGAGTTAAAATTTAATGGATTTATGACATAGGCGCGGCAACAAAGATCGGATTATAAATTTAATATTAATATTGCACTGTCTTGTGTTGACAATTTTGTTAAATTTATAGTCGGGAAGGCTGTTTGCAGTCTTTTGTTGATTATTTATTTATATATTTGATTTAGTTTCATGTTATATTAATGTGAATAAGTCACTCAACACAATCAACGAGAATTGAAATAAAAATATACAAGGAGCACATGGAAACCAAGGCCCTCTATATTCCGATTATGTGTAAAATATTAAAAACTAATAGTATCGCAGCCCTGTATCACAAAAGCTATATATGGGTTGATAACTTAAAATACCTACTAATAACTCTCAACGAATCTGAATAAACGTCAATAATTAGGGAAACATACATCCTAATCTTATAATAATTCTACGGCTTCAAAAGAGAGGGATCTCTAATATGTGCTGCATTAAATTAAGTATTCTTAAAATTTAAGATGCCCATTTAGCCGTTAGATACAACTGATATGATATGGGGCATGTTATTCTTATTATATGTCTTTACTTATTGAAATTAATGCTATGAGATAAGAAAGTTGGCATTTGACATAGTTTAAAATGTATGAGATAAGAAAGTTGGCCTTTGACATAGTTTAAAATGTATAATAATACTGAGGATCCATTTTGCAAAAACAGTTTTCTTAATGAATTATGAACATACTTAATCTAAATTTCTTAATGAATTATGAATATACTTAATTTAATTCAATTTAGGATTAACATATAAAATTTTCATTTAATATGTAAAATATGAAACGAAGAAAAGATATGTGAAATGACATAAATTATCTAAATTCATAAGAATCGTACTCTATATAAGAAGGAGATTCATCATCACTCTTTGTCACATATATTAACAAAGTACAATTAAAATAGCATCTTTGTTTGACAAGATCAATATTGGTTAAGAAGCAAAGACAATATGTATGAAGTTAATAAGTTGATTTAAGAAGTCCTTTATGAAAGGGTTAAGAAAAGAGATATAAAATGCTAGAAGATGGTATACATTAACAAAAATTATAAATTCTAATAAGAAGGTTCATTATCACTCTTTGTTATATGTATTAACCAGGACAAATGAAATAATATCTTTGTTTGTCAAGATTAATATTGATTAAGAAACAATATACATATTGTGAAACATTTCGTTTAAAAATGAGGGTCACTTTTGGTACGTTAGATGCAATAAAATAATGAAGAATACATTAGATGCAACAAAATGATGAAGAAAGAGACATACCTCTTTTTTATGGCTATTTCGAGACACTTGCACAATGAATCTTGGTTTCAATAGAAATGATGAAATGTAGGAAATATAAATATTTTTATGAATATATAATTTTTATTTATTGAAAGTTTTCATAACTAGCTCAATTATAATTTTTTCTAACATTGACATTTCTTTTTCACAAATTATAAGGTCTATGTCATAGTTGCTTCCCTTTGAGTGCCTAAATGATGGAATCAAGACATGAAAACTTGTAAACATGTAGATAACACGTAGTACCAATGTAGTGTTATTTTTCTCCCAAAAAAAATAGCAGATATTAATTCATTTTTATAATTATCTAAGTTGGGAGACCTCGAAATGAGTTCACCAAGTGTCCGTGCAGCTTTGGAAGATGTAAATGTAATGATGAAGGATTATATTTTTATAGCATGTAGAGGTAGGTATCTAGTAGTGGAGAATATATTTTTTTAATAAAATGGTTGAGAAATGAAAAAATTATGGATGAAACATTAATAGGGTGTTTTTTGTGGCAAGGAGTTAAATCACAAGAAAAATATTAAAACAAAATTGTTAAAAATTAAATATTGTAATTTGCAGAAACAATTCCATCTATATCTACAATTTCACCGTACATGATTGTCTATAACATAATATAATGTGTGCCCAGAAACATAGACATTTTGTAAAAAGAGAAAAAATATCATATTACCCATGTTTTAGCTAGTTCCATATGACATGCTTGTTTACTCCAAAGCTAAATCCATAAAAAACATTTAGGATAGGAGGTGAAACGTAGCTATTGGAGTAGGATAGTTCTAAAGGTGCACATTATGTTTACATTTAAACTTTTTTTACATACCAATAAATCATGTGCACGATGTATAATCATCGTGTGCACGATTTATAAACATCACATGCATGTGATATAGGGAATGCATACGAGATATGAGAAATATCAAATTGCGTGTGTATTTGACTTTTATACATCAAAGTTTTACAACTATTACTTTGTACATTGTATGGAAATTTTATCTATTTTGCAAATAAAGATCATAATTAAAGGTTTTACCTTGATGTTGAATTATGCATTGGATAGATTTGATCATTAGTGGTAGCTAGTAAATGTCCTTATTTTGTCATGTGCTAAGTCTAGTTAATGTTATGCCTTTTTTGTAAGCAATCTTAGAACTTGGTAAGGTTCAACACACTCTCTCACATGAACTATTTTACCTTCCTCCCTCAAACTTCTCTTGTACATGCTCCAGCCACGATAGTTTGGATCACTAGTGTTAGATAGTGAATGTCCTTTTTGTTCATGTGTTGAGTTTGGTTCATGCCACACCTTTCATGTAGGAAACATGAGAACTTGATCGAGCTCAACACATTGTTTCACACATGACCTACTAAAACCTCATTCCTTGATCTTTCCTTGCACATGCTCCGCTCATGAAACCTCCTTGCATGTCGCTCTCGCACATGTGCTATCATAGGGTCTCATAGTGCTCCTTCCTTGGAAATCTAGAAGGACACTTTATGAGATGTCCTCTCTCCATCACTCATTTTCATTTTTTAATTAATTTTATTTTGCTAAATAAGATCATTGAAATAGTAGGAAAAAAATAGCCTTTGAGCTTAGTGGTTCTACTATGTTAAGAAATTGATTTGGTTTGTATTTTTTGTGATTTTTTAAGGAATGTGCAATATTCACTCCACCTTCCCCCTCTAATTTAATTCAATACACTAATTTAAATTATCTAAATAGGTTCACACAAGAGGAATTATATAACATGAATACACTTCAAACCACCACACATGGCCTCTCCAAGGCATCTTTGGCCTTATAATAGTGAAATGGAGGAAATTTGAGGTTTTAAGGACCAAGTATGGGTTTGAGATCCCTATACATGGTAGAGAAAGAAATATTAGACCTTAGGTCATAGAGAAAGTCTCTAGGAATACAAGGTAAATAAATATGCCATAAACTACAACACATGAACTCTTAAGGATTTCCTTGACGTATGAATGGGTCTAAGGATGCCATTATTTGTTTTTTAACAATAAAAATTGGTTTTGATTTCCTTGACATAGCCATGTAGGGAAACCCAAGATTTAGGACTTAAATGATGATTCTAGTCACCTTGGACCCAAAACAATGCAATGAACTACGACACATGACCTGCTTGTGATATTTTTCAACTTTGAGTGGGAATATTGAGGAACCTTAGGCCTTATTACCTAAAGGATTTTTGTGGGCATTTGGGGCCAATATTAATACCTTAAAACACCACACATGACCTCCCAAGGTTATCCCTATTTTGTGAGTGTGGATATCGATGAAATCATGAAATTATTGAGAATTAGGTATAGGTATTAGGGACCTCGACAATATTGAGGGAGGAATCATAAGATTTTGACCATAAAAGAATCTTTAGGGCATCTAGAGTTTGACCACACTCCCAAAATATAGACAGTCATTTGTCCAAAAGACCTTATGCATTACAAAAACCAATTGCCAAATACTAAAGACATAGTAATAAGTTGAGATCCTATCACTTTAAAAAAGGGGGCATGAAAATATTCAAAGTGAATTCGATCCTCCAATTCTTGAATATGCCAAGTACTTGCATCAAAATATAAACATGAGTTTAATAACGTGTTTACATCCCCTTTCCTTTCTTGACGAGGTTGAAATCAATAATGTCTAGTTTAATCTCATAAAAAAACAACCTCAATAGATAATTGTCCAAATTGTATTATCCATTCACCCATTTTTTTACAACTTGAAAACCTCCAGGTATTTGAATTATTTGTTACCTTCTTAGATGTTAATTTATTGAGCAGTTTTGATTCATACATGCAACAAGGTTGTCTGATCTTCTCCCCAAACTTGCCATAAATTTTAGGAAATCGCTTCCTACTCCACATGAATGGGAAGCACCTTAGTTGGGATAACTAAAATATGCCCATGCATCATTTTTGTGTATCATTTCTTCATAGATAAATATGGGAATTTGATAATAGAATAATTAATAGAAACCATCTAGCCTTGACAAACTCTACGTTGCACATTGTAAAGGAAGAATATACATTTCCTAAAATATAAAATCATTTGGAGCTAACTGGATACCCCAGGACACCAACCGTGGAAAAGCCTTGAATTGTTTTATCAAAATATTTGAACGCCATTTTCTAAATCATTCTGCAATGGAAACACCTCCTCACAAACCTTGAAAACTGCAAATACTTCCAAGTTCATGCCTATAATTATATATATAGTAAAAGGTAAAGAGAAGAGTAAATGATCTATTGTTTCTAGACAATATTTATGATGAATGCATTTACCTAAGCCATGGGTACCCCTCTTCTGAATAGAATGCCAAGTAAGAACTTTGTTTCTCAAGCAAAATAACATAAATATTGTGGATTTTAAAGGGCATTGGAATTTCATGATAACCTTCCACCATTGTATCTTGTACTCTCTCTCTCCTTTGCCAACCTTAAGGCTTGATAACCTATATTTGGAGTATAAATGCCCTTCATAGGGTTTTTACATTAAAGGATCTCTTCTGCTTCACCTTTAATACACACATGACTATACCTTAGATAAATAATAAACATATCCCATTCTATGGCTTCATACCCAAATAATCCCTGGATAGAAGCAAGTTTCCAATCCTCGCACAAATAGTGGTTATTTCAAGTAAAGTTATCTCGATTAGAAAGAAATGTCCTTCTCTTTGAAGGTTTCCTATAAAACACTTTGGTAATTTGAGGACTTCACCAAATCCAATCCAATGATCATATCATAATATCACATGTGTGCCTCTATCTACCTTCCAAACTCATTTTCAATCAAGGAAAAATCCATTATGATCTAGCTTTCCATATAATCGGAGAAAAATGCCATTTCTTTTATCAGCGTTTATAATTTTCCCTTTGATTGTCTTTGAAATGATATACTTATAATGAATAACAACACACCATAATCCCTTTACCTAAACTAATCTCAAGGGACACTTAGTAGAAAGGCCTTGTTAAATAATTGAATATTTTGTATGCCCCATCAACCTTGACTCTATGGAAATGCAACCAAATCCTATCTCACCATGCTATACAACTCTTATCTCTTTCCCTTGATAAAATATTTATATGAAACTAATCTATCAAATATTCTCAAGAACTCCTTTGGGAATAAAACCAAAGGAATCAAACAAACAAATATATCCTCTAAGAAAACCTTGAAAAGAACAAGCATGCCACCATGATACAAGCATTTATTATGCCATACATACAACCTTTTTCCACTTTATTAGTAAGAAATTGGTAGTCCTTCCTACCATATGCATTTTGTTTTAGATAGAATCCCAAATACTTTAATCCATCCTCTATGTTAGACCTCTAAAAGTGAATAAATGAGAGAAAAAACTTTTCTCATCCTCATATATATCAAAGAAATAAATTGAATACTTTTAAATATTTATCAAAATTCTAGTGGATGTCAATAGAGTTCAAGAATATCTCTATTTTTTTGCATTTGGCTAATTACCATCACGGAAGAGTAATATCTCAACTACAAAATGAAGGTGAGATTGAGAAAAATTGTGACCAACATTTATACCTCTGAAACTCATGTATGCCTTAGCCTACAATAGATATTTAACATCCTCTCATTCTATGAGGCACTAATTAGGTGTTGATTGGTTCCTCCATGAATGTCAAACAAAGTTGTTTGCATCTAGATTTGTCAAAAACATACCCATATATGTTCTTGACTCTAGTATTTTTTACCACAATTAGCTCAAAATATTCAAGATTTCCCCAAAATAGAATGTTGTTACAATGTACCCTCTCTATAAGTGTTATACAAGGCTATTTGTAGGTAGAAAAATAGCCCAAAATTGCACCAGCATGCTTAGAATTCAATCCAAGACTATTAGAATTCAAAACATGCCTAGAAATATTCAAACAGTGTTCAATTTTTATTGAATAATTTCATAATTATATAATTTCTCCAATTTGATAATTTCTTCTTGAATAATGGTTACTTGATTCCCTATTCCACTAATATCATTGATTCTACCATATCCCCCTTTGGTAATGTTGGTGTTGATCTTCTTATCTTTGTTTCCTAGTTTCTTCGTAATGAGGGTATTTACATGGTTTCACATCCAATGGTTTCGTTCGCTCTACACACCCATATCATCATGCTTCTCTTCAAGGACAATGTCATGCTCTATCCTCCATGATTGATCTTGTATTACCCTTTTGTTTGAGATAATACCACAATATTTGACATATACGTCCTCAAGTTGGGGCATTAGGTACCTATATATCTATGCGTGTGTACATGATGTGAATATTTGTGGATGTATCACATTTGAAATAAATGAAAATGATTCAATTTATTAAACATATCTTTGGAATGACATCTTATTTGTGTTTTTTATTGTAGATATGGATCGCAATGTTGAGATATTGAGAGATATTACATCTCTCAGATTCGTTAGAATTGTATTTAGGGGTGCAGATGCAATTTAGTGTTCTCTTGTAGATATTGTTAATGCCATCATCGACACAATCATGCGTGCAAATGAGGTACTCTATATCATTTCCTCTTACAAAGAGAGGAAAAAATAGGGTTATGTCGATGGATTAGACAAGTATAGAATAAAAAGACTAAATATAAGTAAAGAATACATATTTTCCATGTTCAGAGACCCTAAAACATGTGAAGTCCCATCAAAGGTGGCTATGGACTATCTGGTTTGATCTAGTGCTTGTGTGGCCTTGGCTATATTCTGATCCAATGAGACTTCCTCTGGGGATAGATCCAGCTTAATGTGGGCCTCGCGTTCTATGGCTTCTTTCTTTAGAGAAGCCACTGTATCAATGATTTGCGTAATTTTCTAGGTGGGATGCATAGATCTAGTAGTTGGCTTTCTTGGGCCTGGGAGTTCCTTGTAGGCTTTGTCAACCTTTGCTTCAAGCTGCTGGCATGCACAACACTCTTCATTGTGGACTTGATTTATCCCTACATAGGACTGACTTAACTATGCATGTCGATCCCACAACTCTGAAAATATCTCAGAAACAAAGTGTTGCAAGTATGGGGTAGGGACCAAGCTCAAGTTCAACTCACTATACAGGAGTGGCTGGGTGTCTGAAGTTACCAGTGGTGCCACTATGGTAATTTATATCAGATTCAACTTCAACATTCACTGAAAGGCATGTCAACCTACTTCTGTATTTCCTTGAAATGGCTCAGGTCGGAATTATCATATGTTTGCACCATTTTTGTATCTGGGGAAAGGTGTGGGACCATTTGAATCTTTTGGAGGTTCTCATGACTATCTTTATGGAACACTTGCACAACCTATAGGTTTGAATTGAGATTTTGAATGATCTTCGGAACTGTCTGTTCCACGTCTTCCTTCTACTTCTTCGGGCTAGTGGGTTCTAGTGTTGTCTTCTATGGTGTTTTCTCAGTTGTGTGATTAGGACCTGGACCTTCATATTGGTGTTGTTGTGCCTCGGACCCTAACACATCTTCTTGGACTTTATCGTGTTGTGGAATTTTGTCCCGTTGTTTCAACACTTTAGTATACCACATCTGAAATGCGGTCTCCTTGTCTACTTGGTACTCATTCTCTGGATTCATATGAATTACCAAAAAATTCATTGCTACAAAGTCATCTAGGGTGGGGAGATTGTAGGTGTAATGTGGTGGGGGTTTCCAAACCACCATTGTGATCATAAGAAACACCCAACTATAATGAAATGAGAAGCCTTATCCTATGCTTCGAGAAAATCTTATAAAAAATCGATTCACGGGTAGGGCCTCCATACTAACATTTGACCTTTGGCACACTGCTCAGCAGTTACTACCATTCCTGCTAGGAATTCATCTTTTTGGGATTTCCTTAATAGTTTGCACACCAATACTTACATAGAAAACCAAACTTTGTTCTTCACGATTATGGAAATGATGAAACCTATATCCCCTCTCTGAGTGTTGTACTTCTTATATATTTCTTCCGCTGACACATGGGCCATAACTTGAATTGGGTCTTCTCCTCTGGTTGGGAGACCATATACCAAACATATCACCTGATCCATGATTTCATATGGTTTGTCCAACCACAAACACCCACCCTATAATCATCTCAAGAGGACCTGAGTACAGGATTTGATATGTCTCTCTCTTCCAAAATGTGAGACATCTAGTAAGGAGAGTATCCCTAGCCAATGAAGCTTGCACGCCCATGCTTATGGAACCAACTACTATGTGTTGATGTATATGTAACTTTGGAAAGTATTTCATATATGTATATTGTACTCCTATAGAGATGGTATTATTCCTCTATACGGAAGTGTTTGTATTCCTATAGAGATGTTATTATTCCTCTATACGGAAGTGTCGTCATTTATATTGTAAGTGTCGTAACTTATACTTGATGGGTTATTAGACCACCTTGTTGGGGTTGGCCCTGTATAAGTCATGTTGGTCGAAGGGTTATTAGACCACCCTATTGGGGGTCGGCCATGTGGGTCAAAGGGTTATTAGACCATCCTATTGGGTGTTTTCCTAGTCAGCATTATGTTATGTGGTTAAGTTAAGGCCGACCTAGTAAAGGTTATTAGGCAAGTCAAGTCAAGTATAAATAGAGTGCGGGAGGCATTCTATTTGATCATTCTATTCTCACACATGCTCTTTGGAGAGTGGCACACTTGTGGAGGAGGAGAAGTTGCTTCTAGGAGATGTCTATCTCTTATGCTTGGGTTGTATCATTGCTCTATCTATCTCCGAGGAATTTATTGGGGTTTTTCACCTTTATGGTTTTCCCCAAGTAAACTCTGTGTCTCTTGTGTGCTTGCATTATTGTGTCCATGATTGATATGCTGTAGATATGATGTACATGTTGTTCTCTCAGTCAAGATCCTAGATTAGATTGAAATAAATTCTGAAAAACTAAAATTGTATTAGAGCTAGCATGAAAAAAGGCATGGTATGGCATGTATGACACTTATTGCACTTACGATGCTAGGGATTGATATTGCAAAAACCAGTCATCATAGTACTTTCGCTATAAATCCATTTTGGTGAATTGTTCGGATCTGAAACTCTCACAGATTGAATATAAGATGCCCATGTACCTTGTGTACAAAGGACAACTTCTAATTCGTTGTACTTTGTGTTTTATGATCTGTACAATCTAGGGTTTCTGCCTCTTCTAGATCTAATTCATAAACAGGTGACCTAGGAAAAAAGGTCATAACTTGGGCTAGGAAGCTCCAAATAAAATTTCGTAAAAAGTGACAGGTAGTACACAAACCGTACTTTCTCAGGTAACGTTTTTATAGGCCAAAACTGAACCAATTATACGTGGAATTCCATACAGGTTCGCTCTCATGTTTTATCCCATAAACATGTCACGTTGCGACACTTGGCATAACTCTCTCTCAGAGAATCCAATTGAGTTCGGAACTATGGTTTTGGAAATATTACAGGTTGGGATACCACTGGTAGAATTTTCAGACTCTGTGGATCGGAAAGTTCAGAGTTACACCAGAAACAATCAGGTACATATTTCTATCAAAACAGAATTGTTTTTTGAGCACCTTCATTCATGGCTTCGGGAATTGAGGTTTTCAGAGAAAGATGGAATTTTTGTAATCGGAGACCACGGCCGAATGCTACTCAAAAAATTTGAAATTTAGAGACCAAGATCAGAATTTTTGGTTGGGCAGAAGGACGGGCTTGATCAGACCCTAGTTCACGACTTTGATTGGAAAAGTGGAAAATTAGGGCTTCTGCAAAAATGGGAATTTTTGAAATATGTGACCACGGCTAGAAGCTCCTCAGAAAAATAGAAGATTAGAGATTTGGATCAAACTTTTTGATTGGGCAGAAGGGTGGGATTTATCAAACCCTAGTTTGGGGTCATGTCCAATGAATCCGAAAGTTGCGAAGGCAAATTTTAGGGGTGAAACTTTGCGGTTTTCAAATTCTGAATATACCGGATTGATCAACTCATCAAGGTGCATCTTTCTATCATTTAGAAGTTTGAATTTTTAGGGTTTCTCTGACAAACACTAATCCAACGTGAGATCCAGTTCCTTCAAATCAAGTGGATTGGGTTAATCCTAGAAGAGAATGGATTGGTCACCTACATAAGTGAAGAAGTTCCCATCTCAGAGGGAGATGAGGTTAAGGCCTTACATAAGAAGATTACAAGCAATCTCGACAGGTATGACTCATACAGATATGTTTCAAATTTTGTTCATGATTAAGTTTATGGTATATTTGTCTTCATACTATTACGGTTAGTACAATCTTGATTAAATTTAGACTTGTCGTATAACCTTAAATAAAATTATTAATGCATGATAGAATATATTCATTGATTAGGGTGTTGACACTTATGATTGTACTAATGCATTGTGATGTTGTATGAGGTTTATGTTGTCCGCTAACATGAAAGGTACACCAAGAAAGAAAAATCATGTTCTAGTTCAAGAACATATGATCATGGTGACATGAAGACAAAGATTCATCCATTGTCATGGATCGCATAGAAGATCTATTTATGAGGTATGTATAACTTGGTTCTATAATGGTTAACTTATGAGATATGTAGGTTACTAGCAGAAGTCATTGAAGAGAACAAGAAGACATCATGTGGGTATGTTAGGCATGACTAGCTAACATACTAATCCAAGTATGTTTTTCCTATATCAAGCTAGAATCCTACCTTGTGATAGGATCTCTTATATAAGTATACATGGCATGATTGATAATGATTATTCATAGGTTTGAATAATCATGGGTGTATGCATATTATGTTTTTTACCTTAATTGATGATATGAGTAACCAGAAGAGTCATGAAAGTATAGGTTTGAATAATCATGGGTCTAGGCATATTATGTTTCTTACTTTAATTTATGATATGACTAACCATTAGAGTCCTTGAATACTAATGCTTATTATTTCTGTTTGAAATGATCGTGACTATACATGCTTATGATTATTGTGTTTTGATAGTATTAAGATTATACTAATGAATGTGTGATTATGTATGGGACCTCGAGGATAACACAATGATGATACTAATAAGCATGCATAGTGATTAAGGATGGATATAAGTTGAAGGACAAGTAATCCAGGAAGCAAAGATCAAGATGGATCACACTTTAGTAGTTTCTGCAAGGATGCAGATATTCAGAGGGAGTTGACCACTTCTCACAATCCACATCAGAATGGAGTTGCAGAAAGGAAGCAAAGACTGAGAGGGAGTCAACCCAACAAAAAAAAAAAGATAAGTATTTGAATCATCATTTCTTGCATATTTGATTGCTTAAATAATATTGTTCAATAATGTATATACTGATGTTCCTAGAATTAGGTTGTGTATTATGCATATTAGAATAGTTGCATTGATGAATAGTATACTACTAATATACATGGGTAAGTGGCCTATGGAATTGTATGACATTCCATTGCTACTTATCTAGAATGAACCTCTTTGCTGACATGTAGGGAGTTGTGCACACTCTTAACAATGTTCTGGTAGAGATTGGAAGGCATCTAGAAAGTTACAGGATATGGATAAATGTTCTATTGAAGCATTGGCTAAGATAATTGCATGACTGTATGACGTATTTCTTTATGTGTAAGAATTTGTTCTAAAAAATATGAGATGTTTCTAATCATGCAATTTATCTTGTTTTTTAGGAAAGATCGTATACAAGAACCTACAAAAGAAGGACTACAACATTTGTTCAGCAACAAAGTTATCTATTGAAGATATTGAAGTTCCCAGGATTCGGGAAGAATGCCATGATCGAGGAGTACCAGTCAATCATGAAGAATTATGTTTGGGATGCAGTCCCAGACCTGGAGAGAATTCTGTCGTGACTTCCATGTGGATCTATAAATATCAAGCTTGCTGCAGGTAGTAGCATAGAGACTTTTGCTCCTGTAGCCAGATCCACTTCCATCAGATCAATACTTGCTCTAGCTGCAGTGATGAAGTGGAAGATACACCAAATGGATTTCAAGACAACTTTCTTGAATGGTATAGTAAAGGAGGAAGTGTATGTGGAGCAGTCACTTGGTTCTGAGACACATGACAGGGAGTCATATATGTACAGAACTTGGTATGGTAGGATAGACAAGTTTCTATCCAGTTTGGGATTTACCAAGAGAAAAGTGGATTCCAACCTTTACTACCAGGTTGAGGAAGGAAATCCAGTGATACTACTTTGGTATGTGGATGACTTGTTTGTTACAGGTGATGATAGATTGATTGCCAACACGAAGAGGAAGCTTGCTGCCGAGTTTGAGATGAAGGACTTCGGGATGATGCACTATTTCCTAAGCATGGAGGTGTGGCAGAGTGCAGTTGGAATCTTCCTTAGTCAAGGGAAGTATGCAGTAGAGATCCTAAAGAGGTTTGGGATGATGGACTACAAGGCCATGGCCACACCTATGGCATCGAACCTGAAGCTTCTGTGTGATGCTTCATCTGATCCAGTTGATGTCACTTTGTATTGTCAGATGATTGGGTCCTTGATGTACCTGACGAACACGAGGTCAGATATTTGCTTTGTAGTGAACACAGTCAGCCTGTTCCCGACGAATCCCAGAGGTGTTCACCTGGTTGCTGTAAAGCATATTCTGAGGTACCTGAAGGGTACGGTTGATTATGGGCTCAAGTATGATGCGAATCAAAATTTTAACCTGCAGGGTTATGTTGATTCAGATTGGGCAGGTAATGCTACTGATAAGAAGAGTACTCCTGGGTGCTGCTTTAGTATGGGATCAGGTGTGATCTCTTGGTTTAGCAGGAAGCAGTCCTACATAGCACTGAGTACAACCGAAGCAGAGTATGTTGCGACAAATGAGCAGGTTGCAGATGTATTAACCAAGCCGTTGGCCATAGTGCAGTTTGAGTACTTCAGAGAGAGGCTTGGTGCACTTCAGATCGAGGTTCCTTCTAAAGGGAAGTGATGAGTCTGGAAGATGCAGATGCACATGAGCTTTTCTGACATGGTTGATGTGTTCTCCCATGGTCATGATGTAATTGCTGAACCATTCTCACATGGTGGTAGATTTATTCTCCCATGGTGTAGATGTAAGAGATGAAGCCATTTTTCACATCGTGATAGATGTGTTCTCCCATGGTGAAAAAGTAAGGGCTGGAGCCTTCCCCGAATGGTGGTAGATGTGTTCTCCCATGTCGGTGGTGTAAGTGTTGGATGATGTGCATCTAGGATGTGATTCGTGGATGATGAGATGATATGAAGAGAACGATGCTAAAATGATTAGGAGGATCATGGATGATGAGCATCAGGACAATGCTCCAGTTACTGCTTTGTATATGTATATGCATCATGTTGGATGCTTGTTATGATCAGTTGGATCATTTATGTATGTATGCATCATGTTGGATGCTGGATATGATTAGTTGGATCATTTATGTATATACACATCATGTTGGATGCTGGATATGACCAGTTGGATCATTTATGTATGTACACATCATGTTGGATGATGGATATGATCAGTTGGACCATTTATGTATGTATGCATCATGTTGGATGCTTGGACCATGTATCTGTATATGTATCAGGTGGATACATTGTATGATCAAGTAGATAATGTATGTTGATATGTATTAGGTAGATACATTGTGTGGACCATGTATCTGTGTATGTATCAGGTGGATACACTATGTATGGTGATATGTATCAAGTAGATACTTGGTATCCATCAGGTAGATGCATTGTATGATTAGGATGATCGTGGATGACGAGCTTCTCCAGATGACATGCATCAGGATGATGCAGTGATGATGATCAGGATGATCATGTGTACATCAGGATGATGTATGGAGAGTATCAGGTTGATACTCTATGTTCGTGGATAGGTTGTGCAGATGAGCACGTAAGTAGACTTGGGAAATATGGATAGGATAAAAAAGCCCTAAGATGCTCTTTCAAGGCATTGCTCTGGGAGGACATCTAAGTAGACTTGGGAGATCTGGACAGGATGAAAAAGGCCTCAGATGCTCTTTCGAGACATTATCCTATGGCATGTAAGTGGACCTGGGAGATCTGGACAAGATGAAAAAGGCCTTAGATGCTCTTTCAAGGCATTGCCATGACCACATGTAATAGGTTCCTAGGAGATTCGATAAGTAGAGCTATGTGCTCGTAACAACCTGGGATACTTCAACCAGGTTTTGTGGTGAGATCACATGTAATGTGCTCCTCGGAGATCTGACAGGTAGAGATGTGTGCTCGTAATAGCCTGGGATGCTTCAGCCAGGTTTTGTGATGGGTCACATGTAATGTGCTCCTAGGAGATCCGACAGGTAGAGCTGTGTGCTCGTACTAGCCTGGGATGCTACTGCTAGGTTTTGTGATACATGTAATAAGTATTGAGGATTCCACAGTATGGCTAGTGATGATGAAGACCTGCAGATGGTGGGCCTACATCGAGTATGAGAAAGGATTGGCTCTGTAGAACTTCCTATGACGAGTAGATTCAAAGATTGATTGAGATAGCAGCAACAGTGATGATGACGATGATCCAGAAAAGAAGACTTGTGCTAGAAGACCTGTGTCGAGAAATACCTTCCTAGTTAAGAGGGAGTGTTGATGTATATATAACTTCGGAATGTATTTCATGTATGTATATTGTACTCCTATAGAGATGGTATTATTCCTCTATATGGAAGTGTTTGTTTTCCTATAGAGATGTTATTATTCCTCTATACGGAAGTGTCATCATTTGTATTGTAAGTGTCGTAACTTATACTTGATGGGTTATTAGACCACCTTGTTGGGGTTGGCCCTTTATAAGTCATGTGGTTCGAAGGGTTATTAGACCACTCTATTTGGGGTCAACCATGTGGGTCAAAGGGTTATTAGACCACCCTATTGGGTGTCGGCCCAGTCAGCATTATGTTATGTGGTTAAGTTAAGGCCGACCTAGTAAAGGTTATTAGGCAAGTCAAGTCAAGTATAAATAGAGTGTGGGAGGCACTCTATTTGATCATTCTATTCTCACACACACTCTTTGGAGAGTGGCGCACTTGTAGAGGAGGAGAAGCTGCTGCTAGGAGATGTCTATCTCTTATGCTTGGGTTGTATCATTGCTCTATCTATCTCTGGGGAATTTATTGGGGTTTTTCACCATGATGGTTTTCCCCAAATAAACTCTGTGTCTCTTGTGTGATTGCATTATTGTGTCCATGATTGATATGCTGTAGATATGTTGTACATGTCGTTCTCTCAGTCAAGATCCTAGATCAGATTGATGTAAATTATGAAAAACTAACACTGTGTGCCATCATGGTTTATATGCATCTCTATGTAGGTGGTAGACTGTAGTTTTGGGAACTGTTTCTCATTGAGGATGTCAAAATACTCATACTTTAGAAAAAGTACATTTGCAAACAGTTCACCCTAAGGACTGTTACTTCTCTTGGGAGTGACAATTATGACATTGTGTATTCCTTCTATGGGGGAACCTTAGCGCGACTCTTCTTCACCACTGGTGCAACTTCCATATCTGTGCACCTAACTTCACTGACCCAAAGACAAGCTTCACACACTCAAGCCTCTAGTCACAAACAAACTCTAATTACTCACTTAGCTCTTTTCACACTCTCTAGCACATTGGTGCGACTATCTCCATTCTTAACAATTCTTATAGCCATTTTTACCAAGTTGGATTCACCTACCCTTGTAATTGTTGTTCCTCCCCTACATATCTATTCTTAACTATCGGATTGAATGGAATCTGAAAAAAAAATATGCATAATCTTGTCACACCCCTCACTATGAATGTTGACCTAATGGCAAACTCAACACAGGCTCTCTCTTTCCTTGAGATATGTCCTTTTCATTCATGGAGGCTGCCTCTCTTTCTTTGTATAGGGTTTGGATTCTCCTTGAAAGTGAATATTCTTTGTCCAACGTGCTAGTAACATTTTTAGCAGTCCTTTCCTGATATGATTTCTCTTAATGATAGTGTCCTTTCTCAATCTTTCCAAATCATTCAAAATGGTTAGTATTGACAAAAACTCTGACTAACAAATGGAACAGTGCAGACATCATGGTGACTAATAGATAGGGACTAATGATTGGGGACCTAGAGGATGATTGGGAATGAATTTTTAATTAATGAGTAGTGTGGTGGAATGGAGACAACTCCATATCCGTGATGACTCAACACTCTCCATTTACACAATGATTCAATTTCTAACAAGGCTCTATTCAATGACTCATACTCCATGTAAACAATGACACATGGAGCGGTGTGTTCCGTGTGATGCTTGACTAGTTTATTTGGATTACAACCTAACTAAATAATGACTCATCCTAACACCTAATGAATGAAACATGGAAACATGAAACTTTTGTTTTATTTTATTTTTTACTGCACATATATTACATGTGTGTCTACCCCTGTAGAGCATGGTAGGGTTTTAGGTGACTTCTATTAACTAATCCCTTCATCGGCTCTCCTTCCAGAGTGACACGGTTCACTGTTCCTACTTCAATAATAAACAAGATCCTAAATGGCCCTAGTCATCTCATGCAACTTTCCTAGATTCTTTAAAAACTTGTTGTCATACATCAATACCAAAGCACCAACTTCCAAGGTCTTACTCTTCATATTTCTATCATGCCAGAATTTTTGTCGTTGTTTCTCCATCACCTTATTGAACCCCATGATGAACCTATTTTCCTCTAGTATGATAAGGTATTCTAATATTCACTTAAGTGATTCATCCTCCATCATCTTTCTAGCAAGCGCTATGCACAAACTAGGCACAACGAACCCTAGTGGCATGACTGCTTCTTTCCCATATATCAGTTTGAATGGGGTCCACTTGGTGACACTCTTTGATGTTCAGCGATACACCCATAGGACTAATAGAATGTGTCGGTCCCAATAGTCATGGTTAACATTACAGACCTTTGTAAGCGCCTATTCTAAAATCTTATTTAATGCTTCCACTATACCATTAGCTTGTGGATATACAATGTACTTTTTTTATGTTGTATCATGAAATATTATGTTAATGCTCGAATTTTTGAGTTCAAGAAATGCATACCTTGATCACTCATCAACACCATTAGGAACCCAGAACCCAAATCTAGTAATGATGTGCTCAAATATAAACCCCCTTCTTTTTTCATAGTAGAATCCTTCACTGGTGTAGCCTTTGACCATATTCTTAGGTACTATATCGAAGTGACGATATATCTAGCATGGTTTGTTCATGATGGTTGGATGATCAGACCCACAAAATCAATATCCCAATTCTTGAATGGCTCGACCACATTGATAGGGAAGAGAGGCATCTCATCCCTACATGATGGCCTACCCACTTATTGACAAACATCACACTATTTTCATTATATATTAGCTTCTTGGAAATACGAATGCCACCATAGTCCTCCACATAGTACTTTATATAGAGTAGAATTCCTCGCATAGTGTCCTCCGGCTATACCTTCATGCACTTCTTTGAGAAGAAGTCGTATTTCATGCTCTAGAACACATCGACATAGGATCCCATCATCTCCCAACTTATAGAGTTGTCCTATGATAAACTGAAAATACGAGTTGCACATCACGACTTATTGGTGTAGTGCAACTGTGTATTCGATAGGCACATGACCAGAAGCAAAAGTGTTGCAATCACATTGAAATGGTCTGGTACAGCCTCAATATGGAATAATTGCGCATCTGGTAGGTCATCATCCAGACTACCTCCTTCTTCTCCCGATTCAAGTCTTGATAAGTGATTAGGACTAACAATGTGTTTTCCTGGATTCACTACAAATTTGAATTCAAATTCTTGTAATAGGAACAACCATTGATAGATGCCTCCCCCCAACACTGGGTTGTTAACTAAGTACCTCAAAGTAGAGTGATTTTTGAAAAACTTGAGGGCACACCCCACTAGTAGAAAATGAGAGATAAGTGACTAGGCGACTAAAAAATTTAGTCACCACTATTTTTTCAAAGGATAAATGACTAAAATTGAGCAATTTTAAATAAGCCAACTAAAAACGACTAAGATAAATGACTAATTTAGTCACGGGATAAAATATATGACTAGATAACAAGTGACTAAAATAAAAATGACTAACATAAATGGCTAATTTGGTCATGAGAATATAAATCTGACTATATAACAACGATTAATGTAAATTAGTCATTTATGTGAGTCATTTTTAGTTGTGTCACACTGACAATGGAAAATTACAATTTTGATAATGAATTTGTACAATATTTTACTAAATTTTAACAATGCAGATGGATTTAGAGATCTTTCTATGGGGTTCATGGTCCATGTGTATGGTCCATGCCATTCTGATTCATAGTACCTTCCCATGGGCCTGATATAATTCATTTACATGTAGGCTAGAGCTCTGTCCATCCTACACGTGATGGTCTCGAATGTCCATGTGCCATCATAATCTCCTCTTGTTAGTTGTTTCCACCGGCATCAATGGATTAATTATTATAAGGTTGATAAACTTAATGATAATGGAATTGCAAGTTTATACCATGGCTGAAGATCTATTTAACAAAGTTGAGGTCATGGTTTATCGACATAGTTGGAGGTCATGGTTTATGATAACTCCAGATGTTGGTGGATGTGTTTGCTGACCTCAAACCTCCTCTGTAAGTGCAATATTATCGTCATGGAATGTGATCAAAAGACGGAATGCCATTTACTATTTTATCAAAAGATGGAATGTTATTTATCATTTTATGGTTACTACCACATTTAAGGAATTTAAGGATGACAACTTCACTATTTTATATAACAAGTATATTATATATATGGAAAAAAATAAGAATCCATGCTTATATTAAGTGTAGAAACCTTAATATTAAGTGAATCTTACTAATTATTGCTTGGATATATTTTCATAAAAAATAAGATTTCTAAAGATTTCATATATATTAGAAAATTTAGGCCATTTTAAAAGTAAAATACTTTTATCTTATAAACAAACCATATTATAAGAAAATAAATCACATTTTTTTTTATCAAAATAAGGAAAATCATCTGATGAAAAAAAAACATCCTTCTAATTAAATGATTTTTTTTAAAATAATAATTTATGAAAATTTACCTCGAATCTTTAACCATTTCAAAACAATTTCAATCATTAAAATTTAGAAAATTAATCAAAGCACAACTTTATTTCACAGAAAAAACATAAACTTATTGATTAAAGAATTCATTGTAAGTCTTTACCTTTAACCGAAAGTTGAGGGGCTAAAAGTTGTGGGGCCATCAAGTGTTGCAATTCACTTTCCGTCAATAGATGGAAGAGAATGGGATTTTGCAGATTAATAATCTGTCTGTTAGGGTCTTAAAGCAGCAACCCACAACATGATGGAACCAAAAGAAATGACTCCCAAGATGTCCCATCACTATGCATTTCATTTTCTGAAACACTCCCACGAAATACTTGTCCTCACCTATCAAGTAACAGAAGTGAGCATCGATGAGAACCACAGAAGAAGCGATGGCAATTAGACTATGATCAGAGAGGCCCCAGTTGCTAAAATTTATCCTACTTCGCAGGCCCAATTGTTTAAAAATAAAAATGTTGTTTCGAAAGTGCGCCCTGTTCAAGATTATTGTTCTCGGTGATATTGGGTAAGTTTTTTGTAAATAAAAAATCAGTATGCTTTCTTTCTTTCATGACCATGTCTAATTCTCAATACTTATTATTCATTTTTAATTTTCTAGGGTTGGAAAAACTTCTCTGGTGGCTCAGTATCCTTATTGGATCATTTATTAAAATGTTATTTTCTTTTGAGACTTTTTTCAATGAGATAGAAATGGTTTAGCCTGGATTTTATGGTTTAGGGATTTGGGTGCATTTTAGTGGGTGATGAGGTACCTCCACGGGATCTTAACTCACGATCACCTAGCATTAAAAGTACTATTGCATAAATGTAATAAAAATGTTCTGCATGTTTTCAGATGTTGTGACAAATCCCACAAGACTTTTGTGTAGGATGAGAAAAAATATGTTCATTTTGGACATTATTGTGTAGAATAATACAAAAATAAATAGTAACAAATTTTCTCCCCCACCTTGTCACCTTGATTGCAATTGATCTATTTGGGTATTTATTTTGAGGTGTCGAAGCTCAGGGGCTCAAATGAAATTCAATGCCTAATACACACACACACATTCTAACCATAGCTTGGAAGATCTCAACTGGTTTGTGATTTTATAAGCATATTAGAACCATTTGTAATTTTTCTTATACAGTCCAAGTGAATCGAATGACCTAGGGAATTTTCAAACTTACCCGACCTAAAAGGATCCAACAAAGTTGTGCAGGGTGGGGGAGGTTGAATGATAAAAACCCATGAGCATGCCTTTGCATCCATAAGTCTATATCAATACATAGTCCATTGAGTGTTGTATGTATTCCTCCAAATCGCTCTTACATAGTTCATTTTGTCAACCAGGTAGTGCATTTTTCTTCATAGCACCAATGTTGCAGCAAGCTATTTTCCAAGGAGGCATTTGGCTCACTTGTGGTCAGTTGTTTATTTTTTCCTTTTCGTGAACTAGAAGCCCATTTTCACTGGAAATGGTCTAAAATTCCTCATCCAAGTGACTTCAGTGACCCGAGGAACTTTCTAAACTACCCTACTCAAAAGGATCCAACAAAGTTACTGGGGGGAGTTTGAATGGTAGAAACCCATTAGTATGGATTTGCATCCATAAGGCGACTTCGAATGATATTGTATTGAGTTTTCTATGCACCCTTTAGAATGAGCTTGATATGGTTCATTTTGTCTACTAGCTAATGCATAATACTTGATAGTATCATAGTACCAATGCAAGAAAAATCTAAAGGAGGCATTAAGCTCACTTGATATAGGTTGTTTATTTTTTCCTTTTTTGGTAGTTAATCCCATTTTGAGTGGAGACTCGGGAACCATCCCACCACTACAGTTGGTTGTTGCTGTTGATCACCTTTGTTGCATGGAAGGAACTTGGCACGTACCAGGGCATGGACTATCCGACTACAGCAGAATGGCAGGGTGCACGGTTTCAGAATCTATGGTATTTATGGGAGCCACAGAGACTCCGGGATTGCCAATTGCAGTTTTGGTTGTTTTGGGAGATGCTTTGTGCTGCAGCAACACAAGTCCCGTGAATCTCTGAAGAAAGTGTAGCACTATTCAGACCATTCATGGCATTTGCAATTCGGCCGCATACCATACATATCCAAGCCCGTCGTGATCCTGATTGGTAATGGTTGTAGACCTCGTATAAGGTGAAATCCGAATATTTGGAGGCTACTATGAATGAGTGGCCAGAGGCATGGAGACAACCCATGAGTTTAGCAGAGATAGAAGTCGGTGGCCCGGTGTTGGTCCCAGATGATCAGGTATCGGCACAAGACCAGCAGAGTCACCATGACTCAGGGCAAGAATTGACCAAATCAATATCGACAGATGACCAAATCAATATCGACAGATAACGACCGGGACCTTGAAGAAAACCGGTCGAAAAGGTATCAGGAGCATGCAACGATCAACGGGTTGTCCTTGCCTCCCGAGGCATAGTTGGGCCGCCTACTCACATCGCTCAATATTGCATCCTCTGCGGCAGTGGACAAGATGGAAAGGAAAGCAAATGAAGGGTTCCATGCGATCACTGCTCGGTTAGATTACTTTATGCATTTTGGGTCAATTGTACCGTGGATTGTTGGTTTTGGGTCATTTGGACCACATATTATGTACTGTTGAGTCAGTTATACCGCAGAATGCGGGTTTTTGGTTGTTTTTTTTATAAGTCAGTTAGATATTGAGTCATTTGTCCATAGTGTCAGTTAACGGGTTGTTAGAAAGTGGACAAGAATTGTAAGGTGGAAGCCTATATATAGATAAGAATTGTAAGTGATGAAAGCATGATGATTATGAGAATGAGAATCAGGATTGAATGCTGGAAATATTGTGTGAAGATCTGATATTGGTTATATGTTTCCGGGTATGTTTTGTTGTTGAGAGTCATTGCGGAGATCTAGTTTTTGCAGAGACATTGTATCTGGGTCGACAATGATAATATGATGAAGCTATTTTGGTATAATCTTTGTGTTTAATCTATTCAGTTATGGTAATGCAATGTTGCATTATACAAATAATGGCATGCTTCTTTGATGCTATACTTGCTTTACAATTACTGTTGTTGCAATGATGAATGTCTTGTTTGAATATTGCATTAATATTGTGTTCAGTGCTTAAAGATCTCTATTCTAGTGTTGCAATAAGTTTAAGTATCATAGCCGCAACCATCCTCCTTCATTCAGTGGAAACATGGTTTTGTCTGCTCTTCCTGTACGCCTCAGGTGAGACCTCATCTGCTTTGTAGGTGTTGCTGAGTGGGATAAACCCTATCCGGGTCGGTGCTCAGGAAGACTGTGGTATGTGTCGACAGTGAGTGGGACCCCTATCGACTGGCATCACGCTAACAAATGGTTCCATTGCTGGGACTTTGTACAAAGTGAAAGGAGGACATGTTGTGGCACCCGACGAAACCGGAGATCCAAGAATGGTTTGATCAGAAGTTGCAGGAATTCGCTAAAGAAGAAAGCAGGAACACTCGATTGATAATAGATCAGTGGGTGGGAAGATATATTCACGATGGACCGCATGAATGGTTCTTCTATGAATTCCCAGTCATTTTGTATGAGTGGTTGGCAAAGTTGACCTTCCAGAAGAGGAATGTCCAGGGTGGTGAACCGACGACCTGGACCCCTGAGTTGATTCAGGAGCTGTAGGAGGTTGATAATAAAGAATCGTGGGCTATTGAAGTGTGGTTCAATAGCATCCTAGAGGGATATATCATAGAGTTCATGGTTGATACTCAGAAATCCTACAGTGAAGCCGAAAGATATTTTTTCTGTGAACCTCGAGGCAGGTTTCTACTGTTGCTTCAACTGTCGATTAAGATGCTCATTTGCAAAAAGGGTATATTAAAGATGCATCTTGATCAGTAGACAGCCTGGTGGGCGGAGGTCATGGGTACCGCCACAGTTGGGGGGCATTACATGGAATGGTAAGGGGTAGATGGGTGTAGGTCATGATGAGACTATGAGTGAATTCAAGGAAGAAAAAGGTCTTATGAGGGGAGGAGCGAGGTTCCTATAGGAAAAGAGGCAAAGGACAGGAGAAGGTCCTGCTACGATTGAATTGCAAGGCCGTGAAGGAAGACCACACGGGATGAAGTGACCCCACAGTCCTGACAAGGACAACCAGGCTACACCCAGGATAGAGGCAGGACCAAACCCCGGCACCAATGTACCCACACCTCTGCTGACTATCTCTCAGATAGCAAGAAATACCACTTCGACATTTCCAAGTTCATCAACACCACAAATATTGATTCGTAGTATTATAGTGTAAGGAGGCAGGAAGCCCAGAATGGCAGGCGATGATGATAAGTTCTTGTCGTTCCACGGGAGTGGGACAGACAACCCAGAATAGTATTGGTTTTTGTGTGAAGCTGTCTGGACCATAAAACAGAGCACCGATTATGCTGCTAAGAAAGGACATTTAGCGACGACTCTATCAGATCATGCATTAGATTGGTTTGTGAAGTTTGTTCTAGTCCTTACAGGAGCTCCAAAGAAGTCACTAGACAATATCCGGGATGGAATGATTGCAAAATTTAGGAAGCCCAAGTCAGAGGCTCAGTATATTACGAAATTGAAGGAAATTAAGCAGTTTCCCAATGAAACCGTGTGGGATTTCGACCAGCGATTCAAGACACTGATGGAAAAGGTTAGTTTCGATATGAGCGCCATCCAACATAAAGAGTGGTTCATCACGACACTGCTACCACACATTCGGCTCCCATTGATGCAACAAAACATCTCGAGGCCTAGTGAATCTCTAGAGATTGCAATGCGATTGGAGACGTCTCCGATTGGATAAAATGGAGCTAGGATGTCACAGATATAGACACAGCTCGCTAACTTGACTATACAGCTGCAAGATTTGAAGAAAGGCAAGGAACAACATGATGAAGTATGGTGTACGTGATGCCGAGGAGAAGGGCATACGAAGGACAATTGCCCAGATTTCCAAAATTATTTGGTGTCATGGGCGTCAAACCCTTTGAATGGCGGTAGCATGTCGTGGTGTCACATCTACCATGTATATGGACACAGCCATGACAATTTCCCATATATGTAGAAAATGGTCACAACCCCAAGAAATATTTATTGTACATTTTGCAAGTCGATGGGTCATGATGACAAAGATTGCCATGCATATGGGTTGCTACAAGAAAGAATGTATGATGCATTCTATGTCAAGGATGACCAGCGTGCCGTACAACAATCGCAACCACAGCCACAGGTAGCCCAGCCACTACCTCAACTGCAGATGCAGTTTGTATCGCAGCAGCAACAACCACCGCAGTTCATGCTGCAATATGCTCCGATGTAGATGGCTCCACAACAGCCACAATATGTATAGCAACTGCAATATGCACAACAAGGGCAAGGAATGAAACCAGCACTAGTACAACAACAGTTTAATCAACCACAGTACTAGTAGCAAGGCAGATTCTTGGGAGGATACCGGGGAGGACATGGTGGAGGATTTGGTCGTGGAGGAGGTTGAGGTGGTCACGGACCTATTCAATGTTATAACTATGCGGTATGGGGACACTATCAGTGAGACTTCCCACTGCTGCAGAACTAGTGTACATTTTGCTTTGTTAATGACCATACAGTTGAGAATTGTCCATAGTTGATTGCACGATGGCATACAGGGAACACTCCCTTGTTGCAGACATAGCCCCAGGAATAGCAGCCTGCCTAGAACCAAGTGCAGCAACCAATGCAGAACCAGAATATGCGACAAAATCAGAATCAGAATGTGAACCCACCTGGGAATCCACCGTTGAACCAGGCCCAAGGTGTAAACATCACGACAATTTCTGCAGAAGCAAGACCGCAAGATGCTTCCGTTGCTATGGTCACTCGAGGAGGAAAGACAACTGGAGAAGACAACTCAACAATCCGGTTAGCTGGACAAAAGAAGGTATCTTTTAACATTGATGCAGAATGGGAGATGTTTGTTCAGGCACGGAGTGCATTAGGAAACGACCGAGGTAAAGCTGTCATGTATGACATGCCCTCTACTTTTGATGCTACTTCAGAGGTTAGCCCGTTGCGGTAGTCCAGCACACTTTGAGCATTTTTGTAACATTGTTTGTCCCTGGCAAGACATCCCGACACTCTTGCTACAATTGAAGCCTTGTTTCGATGACCGACCCAAGATCGACAAGAGCTCACGGTTAATTCCTTGCAATGACGTAAGACTGGTAAGGAGATGCAGATGAATATTCAAATTGGCGACTATAATGTTGATTCAATTATTCTGGATCTTGGTTTAGATGTCAACATATTGACCAAGCAAGCCTTGCAGAAGATGGGGAGCCCCCAATTGAGTTGGTCTCCTGTACATATCCGATTGGCTAGCCATGCAAAAGTAACACCCATTGGGTGAGTTCCGTAGCTAGTGGTAGATATCGAGGGTATGAAAACCTATGCCGACTTTGATGTCATAAAAGTTGTCGAAGGCGGAAGCTCTTATCCTGCACTGTTGGGGATTGGATGGGCTAATGATAGTGGAGCTCTAATCAACTTCAAGCGATAGATGATGACTTTTGAAAATTGTGATCTCAGATTTATCACCCCATTGGATCCGGCTGGAGGATGCTGCTACATAGAGCTAGTGAAGGATGATGATCCTAGCATATGGGACCATGCATTCAATATTTCTGAAGATTATATCCATTTGACTGCCAACGATGAGTTGGGATGGTGCAGTGATAGTTCTGCGTCTTTCGATTCTGATGATGCGCTGGAATATTGGCAGAATTGCTTGCATGAAGTGTTGCTCCATAAGTACGGGTTGTTCACACAGTCATTATGCCATGTTGCGACTGAAATGGTTACACTACAAATATATGAAGGACTACTTGGCTTATCCGACTTTCTGATGGAGTTCGAAGAAAGAGTTTATAACCCACAACAATTGCTGTCATTGAATGAAGCATTGAAGGTTGCTCTAGCACGCTGGTGGGCGACACACAAGGCATTGATTGATGGATGGTCAAAATTTTGAATATTGATGATGGTATGTTTTGGTGATACTGAGGTTTACCACAATGGAAAGTATGATGGTCAGACTGATTCGGGTGGTCACTTGATGGAATGTCTATGGCTATGGGTATCACGACTGAAAGATGAGCGGGTCCATGATTTTATCCATACTTTGGATGAGATGCCACGTTCATGGTATACTGCAACTGAGTTGCGAGGGGAAATTTCTACTTGGCTAGAGCTCACAATGTGTTTTACCCATACATTCAATTTTGTGGATGCCGATCCCGAGGTTAATAATGCATTACAACTCATCCGTGATGGAATTCTGCAGGTTGTCCTGGTAGCATACCCTGCGGATCCGCACATGCACTGCCAGATGCAGTCTCTCATGGAATGCTTCAATACCAGTGGTGGGCCAGAAGATGGTGATGATCCGTGGAATGTTAATATCCCAGATTCAGAAGGAAGTCATGCTGTGGTACCGCCTAATGTGCCAAGCAAACTAATCAGTCATCTGCTGAAGATCCGCAAGATTAGCATTGGGACAGAGGACACTCCCAAGTTTGCAAATGTCGGGGATTACTAGGATGATGAGATGATAAGCAAGGTCACTGATTTGCTCCATGAGTTTTAGGACATATTTCCTACCAAGTTTTTTGATGAAGGGGATTCTGGGTGACTTAGGAGAAATGAAGATTTTATTAAAACCAGATGCTAAGCCGATCCGGCAGTGACCCTATCAATTGAATCCTTGACATAAGGAGCGGGTCAAGGCTGAACTGGATCGCATGTTGGACGCTGGTATTATTGAACCAGTTGAGGAGTCAGAATGGATTAGTCCTATGGTGGTGCAGGATAAGAAGACTGGTGAAGTGTGCATTTGCGTTGACCTCAAGAAGCTAAATGATGCATGTTTGCATGATCCGTTCCCCACTCCATTTACTGATGAAGTGCTTGAAGGTGTGGGTGGCCAGGAGATGTACTCCTTCATAGACGGGTTCTCTGGCTATCATCAGATCTGCATTGCCAAAGAAGATCGCCATAAGATAACTTTCGTTACTGAATGGGGCTGCTTTCAATACACTGTAATGTCATTTGGTTTGAAGAACGCACCTATGATATTTTCGCGGGTTGTTGTCACTGCATTCAAAGACTTCATTCAGAAATTTTTACAGGTATACATGGACGATTGGACAGTCTATGGTTTGGTACGTGATCATCTGGTGAATCTGCGGTTGATGCTCGAGTGATGCCGACATCACCAGATATCATTGAATTTGAAGAAATGCATCTTTTGTGCACCATTCGGAATATTGCTCGGCCATATTGTGTGTAAGCAAGGGTTGTTGGTCGACCCGGCCAATATTGTGCTCATTTTGAGCTTGCAACTGCCGACCACTATTAAGCAGTTGCGGGCAACGCTGGGACACAAGGGATATTATCGCATGTTCATCAGGGATTATGCTGCGATTACCGCCCCTATGGAGAAATTGCTGAAGAAGGATGCACTATTTCAGTGGACCTCAAAATGTCAAGACATCTTTGAAACACTGAAGGCGAAGATGGTGATGGCACCGTTATTGGTATTTCCATACTGGAGTAAGGAATTCCATGTCCATGTTGATGCCTCATCGATTGCATTGGGCATCGTATTGGCTCAACCAGGAGAAGGAAATCTTGACCATCCTATTGCTTTTGCAAGTCGGAAGTTGTCATCTACAGAAAGAAATTACACTACCACAGAGAGGGAAGGTCTGGCAATGGTTTATGCACTGCAGAAATTCAGACACTATTTGTTGGGTGGGCACTTTAAAATGTTCACCGACCATTCTGCGTTGAAATACCTAGTCAATAAGCCTGTGTTGGGGGGCAAGATATGCCGCTGGATACTTATTTTTTAGGAGTTCGATTTTGAAGTCATTTTGAAGCCAGGCTGGTTGAATGCTAGTCTCGATCATCTCTCACAGATCGATATAGGAGAGGAGCTGACCAACATTGAAGATGGTTTACCAGATGCTCAACTGTTTCAGATTGAGGTTGCAGATGGCTACTTTTCGGAAATCATTCCATTTTTGACAACACGTACTGCACCAGATGAGTTCACCACCAGTCAGAAGAAGCAGTTGGTAGTCAAAGCTGCAGACTTCCAACTAATTGTAGGAGAGTTATACAAAATGGGTGCCAATGGGGTATTGTGCAGATGTGTCTTGTTGCATGAGCAATCGCAGATATTAGCAGAAGCGCATGAAGGAGTAGCTGGAGGACACTATGGAGGTAGGGCGACTGCTAGGAAAGTGCTACGTGCTGGGCTGTGGTGGACCACACTGCATAACGATGCGACAGACTATGCGCAGTCTTGTGATGTCTGTCAATGAACTGCCAAGCCATCCCGACGCGATGAGATGCCACTCATGCTTCAGTTGACATTACAGTCGTTCGACAAATGGGCAGTGGATTTTATAGGACCGATCAATCCACCATGGAAGCACACGTGTGCATGCTATATTATTACAATGAACAGAGTATTTGACTCGATGGGAAGAAGCTGCACCAGTCATTGATTGCTCAGTCGCCATAGCCGCACGATTTCTCTTTGACCACATTGTCAATTGCTTCAGTTGCCCCAAGATATTATGGTGCGATCAAGGAAGCCACTTTCTTAATCACACCATCAGTGCATTGACGAAGGAGTTGCAGATACAGCATAAGAAGAGTACACCCTATCATCCGCAGGCGAATGGCACGATCGAGGCTTTCAATAAAATATTGGAGCATGCGCTGACAAAGGTGTGTAATGTGAACCGCGATGACTGGGATCTCAAAATCCTAGCAGTATTGTGGTCCTATTGCACCACATGTAAATGACTGACAGGATAGACACCATTTAAGCTAGTGTATGGACAAGAAGCAATTATGCCCATGGAGTATATTGTCCCAAGTCTGCTCATTGCGGCCGCAACAGGCCTGGATGATGCAGCGGCACTAAATGAACGTCTATAACAGTTGGTGTAGTTGGAGGAAGATCATTTCATCGCTGGGTTCCACCAAGGGGTAGAGAAGGATCACCAGAAGGCATGGCATGATCGACACATAAAAAAAAATAGTTTCACTAGGGCGACTTGGTGTTGTTGTACAACAACAGGTGTATGAAACATCTAGGAAAGTTGCAGATGCATTGGCTTGGTCCGTATCGCATCAGTAGTATTACTTCAGGGGGCGCGGTTCAGCTGCAGCAGCTCGATGGGGCGATGCTCCCAAAACTAGTGAATGGTCATAGGTTGAAGCCCTATCAGTCGAGCTTGGAATACTGCGATGTTTGAGTCGCATCAGGGAAAAAAAAAAGTTAATTGATTGGTGGCAGGATGGTGCACCAACATGGATGGAATGTGGAAGTAGGGAGGCTTCTGCCGCAAGTTTGGAGCGGTCGACGACATGTGGCAGTATTGCAACCAGCTCAAATCAGCAATAAATAACAAAAGTTAAAACAGTTAATTAATGATGCTTGTTCAAATGACGGACATTAATAGCGGATCCAATCAATCAGTTGACAAGATCAACGGCATATTTGCATCATTAGTATAGGATTTTGGTTGAATTAATGCATGATTTCGTGATGATTATAGAGGATTCAGTTGGATTCTATAAAACCGGATCGGAGTTGGTCGGAAGACACCGAGAAATCATTTGTGAAGTGTTGTTGTAGAGTGCAGTTGTGAATTGAGCAAGGTGTTGATAAGCATATAATGAGGTGTTGTGAGGCATGCTAAGAGAACTAGAGACAGTCGATATTAGCAGCGAAGTGGAATCTCCCTTCATCCCAATGCTTGTCAAGCAAGAAGTTGTGTCATCTGGAGTAGTTGATCTTGGAGCTGAAGTTGCAAATATGTCGGTGGGAGCATCAGTCGTTGCTAAGAAGAGATGGGCAGGTCAGCACTCCGAGTCCCCATAGAGTAAGGGGATACTTCGGTCATCCACCGCGACGATCGATGAAGCTCAGGAATAGGTGGGGTAGTCCAGTCGCTGCATTCGTGAGTCTTCCCCATGGGCGGGACTATCAGCCAGTGACATCCTTGGGTATATCCCTCCTATTCAGACGAATTCCACGCCGCGCAAGCTAAAACCAAAATAGAAGTATGGTGTAAAGATGTTAGTGCTCCCGGCTAGAATGGAGTGCTCTGTGTATATCGGGTCGGCATTGATGCGCTTGCGCTACAATGACCATGGTATGGGGGCCTACCCTGACATTGCATCCACCCTATATGTGCTTGAGACATGCCTTTCCCCGACACCAGCTGTACAAGACTGGGCATGAGGATTGAGGCAGGCCAGCTTGTTAGGGATTCTTAACATGCCACATTTTGGGTGACTGGTGGAAGTTAATGCATGCGTAAAGCAGCTCCTCGCGTGCTTTCATGGTGGTTCATTGTGGCTGGACAGAGAAGTCCCAGTCACTGTCGACCTAATTTCGTACATAACGGACTTGCCTAAAAATGGAGTCGATCCATCGCAGTTCATCCAAGGAAAGGCCAATGACAAAAAGTAGGCGTTGCAGTTGGCACAGAAATATCGCTTAGAAATGGATGGGCATGGGTATCACACCAGTAGCTGCAATGATCAGGTGGTACTTATGGGCATTAAGATCCTATCCTGTAAGGTGGTTAGGGGTGGTCGACCTAACTAGTGCAACTCGGGGATCATTGCATGCGCCGAGCAATACGCGGAAGGGTTCCAAATGAACGGGTCTCTATATCTCTTGAATCAATTAATGGAGGACGCTGTGGCAGTCCAATCGCGAAAGGGTGCATTCACATATAGTTGGTTGTTGCTGGTGATATCCTTTGTTGCCTGGAAGGAGCGTGGCACATGCCAAGTCATGGACTGTCCGACTGTAGTAGAATGGCGGGGTGCATGGTATCAGACTCTATTGTATGTATGGGAGCCAAAGAGACTCCGGGATTTCCAATTGATGTTTTGGATGTTTTGGGAGATTCTTTGTGCTGCAACAACACAAGTCCCGCGAATCTCTAAAGAAACTATAGCATGGTTCAGACCAGTCATGGCATTTGCAATTTGGTTGCATACCATACATATACAAGCCCACCATGATCCTGATCAGAAATGGTTGCAGACCTCGTATAAGGTGACGTCCGAATATTTGGAGGCTACTGTGAATGAGTGGCCAGAGGCATGGCGACAACGCATGAGTTTAGCGGAGATAGAAGCCAGTGGCTCGACGTTGGCACCTAATGATTGGGTATCGGCACAAGACCAGCAGAGTCACCATGACTCAAGGAAAGAATCAACGAAATCAATATCGATTGATAGTGACTGGGACCTTGAATAAATCCGCTCGAAAAGGTATCAGGAGCATGCAACGATCATCGGGTTGTCCTTTCCCGTCGAGGCACATTTGGGCCACCTTCTCACAATGCTCAATACTGCATCCTCTGTGGCAATGGATAAGATGGCAAGGAAAGCGGATGAAAGGTTTCATGCGATCACTGCTTGGTTAGAGTCTCTGTATGATATGGTTTTCGGAAAGGCACCAGACAAAGCAGCCTCACCAACCTTTGGCAAAATCAGCACTGAGCTGTGGGTGAGGAATGTGGAAATTCCCTTGACTACGATTGTGACCGAAGATGCGGCGGTAAACACATTGCTGCAGCAGTTGAAGACATTGACCCTCAATGTTAATGCATTGACATCGAAAGGGTTGACCACTATGTAGGCTACTACCAGCAAGGAAACGACATACCGACTGTGGTAGATCAGTGGTATGTGTGTTCGAATACAGGCGAGCACACTATCCAAGAATTGACTGCTAGATCTACTTTTGTATGGAAGGACATGGATGACCTCAAAGCACACATCAAGGAAGAACGGGCTGAGAAGGCACACGAAATCGAAGGCCTAAAAAAGGAACATGATTTCCTTATTGTGGAGATGGCTCGTATGTGGGATGACAGTGTACAGGTTGACCAGGCTATCATGGAAGCTTATCAACATGTGCCGGATCCCACTGAAGAAGTAGGTGTGCTCCACTGGGTGCAGCGATTGGGGACTACCATTATTCAGTTACGACAAGAGAATCACGAGTTGAAGGCCCAGATGAAACTGCGTATGCCTCAAGCTGAAGTGGATGAACGAAGAAGGGCGATTGAGGAAGTTTCCACTCAGATGGAGGAGCTGGAGACGTAGGAAACCAGGCTCACGGTTGAAACTGTACACTTCTGGGGCCGCATTATTCAGGATGAGCAGGTTGAATAGATGACTAAGTATCGACAGGAAGTGGAGGGACAGTTGGCCACATTGAAAGCCACAATGCGCACAATGCCACCACTGGAGAAAGTTGCTAAGTCTCAGGAGCTAAATGACTTGCAACACCATATTGCCAAGGTGGATGAGCGACAAAAAACATGCGTGGCCCAGTTGGAGGAGTTCCAGGATAGCAACGGAAAATTAATGATGCAAGCTAGTGAAGCCCTGTAGGCAGTACAAAAGTGTCAACAGCAGGTAGTGGCAAAGCTTATAGATCACCCATCTGCAAAAGATGTGGTCAAAAATCAGTCAGCGGCTACGGAAGCCAAGGAGGTAGTGCTGATAGTTGAACAACTGTATGAGGACTTCAAGGTCAAAATGACGGAGTACACCGTCTCCAGTTGATGTGGCTCGAGGGTGAGCCACAAGATTATGTTGGGGGCCTGTTGGTAGGTGGTTTGGTAGAGTGCTATTGCAGCATCTCCGATGCTACGACAAGGTAGAAGATGGCGCGAATGGCGATGAGTGGAGGATTATTTTATGCATTTTGGGTCAATTGTACCGCTGATTGTAAGTTTTGGGTCATTTGGACCACATATTATGGACTGTTAAGTCAGTTATACCGCAGAATGTGGGTTTTTGGTCGTTTTTGGATAAGTCAATTAGATATTAAGTCATTTTTCCATAGTGTCGGTTAATGGGTTGTTAGAAAGTGGACAAGAATTGTAAGGCAGAAGCCTATATATAGATAAGAATTGTAAGTGATGAAAGCATGATGATTATGCGAATGAGAATCAGGATTGAATGCTGGAAATATTGTGCGAAGCTCTGATATTGGTTGTATGTTTCCGGGTATGTTTTGTTGTTGAGAGTCATTGCGGAGATCTAGTTTTTGCAGAGACATTGTATTTGGGTTGATAATGATAATGTGATGAAGCTATATTGGTACAATCTCTATGTTTAATCTGTTCAATTATGGTAATGCGATGTTGCATTATACAAATAATGTCATGCTTCTTTGATGTGATACTTGCTTTACAATTACTGTTGTCGCAATGATGAATGTCTTGGTTGAATCTTGCATTAATACTGTGTTCAATGCTTAAAGATCTCTGTTCTAGTGTTGCAATAAGTTTAAGTATCATAGCCGCAACGATCCTCCTTCATTCGGTGGAAACATGGTTCCATCTTCTCTTCCTGGACGCCTCGGGTGAGACCTCATCTGCTCTATAGGTGTTGCTGGGAGGAATAAAATCTGTTCGGGCCAGTGCTCAGGAAGACAGTGGTATGTGTCAATAGTGAGTGGGACCCCTATCAACTGGTGTTGTGCTAACAACTATCGAATGAGTTTTTGAATCTATGAAATATAGAAGATATGATGGATGAAGATGAGATACTTAGAAGATGCGACACTTAGAATGAGCTTGATAGGGAATGAACCAGGATGATGAACAGGCCATACACAAATCATTTATAGAATTGGAAGGTGGTTCCCTGCATGTGCAAAAATAAATTGAATAGACGTTGAGGTTAATTTCATTCATGACAGTGCGATTCGAAGATGACTAGTGAGATATGAAAATTTATTGCATAAGTTAATGAGATTGTGAAAGAGGACAAAAAGTGAAAATCCAATTCATTGTCCCATGTGATCGAAATGGTGTTTCTTAAAAAGCTCTATTACGAAAATGGCATGCCAAATTTTCCCACATGAGCAACTCACATCAACTTGTTGCCATGTTGGCTAACAGATGGAAATACGTGCGATAATAAGAAATAATATTTGGACATTGTGGCAAGATGTGCGAAGCAAGAAAATGTGATGATGACTTTTCACAACATAGTGAATGTGACAAAAGGAAAATTTGAATACTGGAAGAAGTCGGCATGGAAGACAATGCAAATTGGAAGGAGATGGAACTTAGTAATGCACATAATAAGTGCGACAGGAAGATGATAAAGAAGCATGGAAGAATGATATGTCACGGGAATAGAATATTGAGATAAAATAAGTTGGAAACTATATAGGGGGAGCATATTCGAGACAGCTACATAGAGAGTGTTAAATGTATTGGTTGCAAGGTGATTGAGATCTATGCAGAAGAACCGACAAAAGGATGAGGGATGAAGCACAAATATAGGGAGAGTAATTAAAGCAAGCAACTGCATGAAGGATACCGCAAAACCAAAGAAAGGAGAACCTGGATTTGTGCATTGAAGGAACCTATTTCCGATTGATGTCAAAGGGGGAGAAAGATAATGAATCATGCATCAGTGATAGTGATCTGTGCAGAAATGAAGAACAACAGAGAAGTACTGATAAAAGGCTGTGCAAAGGAACAATGGAGAAATATGATGAAGTATGCATCAATAGAAGAGAATTGTGTAGAAATGAAAGACAACAAAAAAGCACTAATAGCAGGATGCATAGAATAGAAAAGGTTCAAACTAGTAAGAACATAGAGGGAGTACACATAGGGGGAGTATTGTGAACAAAATAGAGGAATTCATAAGAGCACAAATTCATGAGGTGGTGACATGCACAACTTCATGAGGTGTTGACATAAATTCAAAAGGAGGAGATTGTTGAACTTTGGTTGTCATTGATTTCAACTGATGTCAAAGAGGATTTAGTATCCTTGTGCGAGTTTGAAGAAGTATATGAAATACAGGTTGAAGAAGTAAATCTAGATTGCAAAAGTACATCCAACTTGAATAAGTACATAAGGTACATGTGCAAGTAAAGAGTAGGTGCTCATGAGCACCTACTCTTTACTTCTTGACTAGGGCCCTAAGAGGATTCTTCATCCATTATTCTTGAAAATGAGGGATCTTATGTTAAATAATTATGCTTATGCTATCATAAATTGGTTAAAAATAATTGTATCATATGTTAAATTTTGTGCTTGGAATTGAAGCATGCCTCCGATTCACCATATCTTTCCTTTTTTTCTCTAATTTCTTGGACCATTTCGAGAGGCTTATTTTTTCTTGCTTATGTTCTTATTCTATTACATATATTTCCCATTGTCACAAAAAAAGACGCTAGTATCTTGTTTTGGAAGCTTTATCAATCATAATCCTTTAAAACAAAAAAATTACAATCATTGTTCACCCAATAGAAACCTATAGAATACAATTTTCTAGCAGACTTCCACATAAATAAGGTTGTGGTGGGACCAAGGGAAATTTTTATTTCCTTATAAACACATGCATGATATGTTAAAAGTGTGTGTTCAATAGACACAAATTGTGTGTGTGATATCGTCCAAAACATCTGTGTGATATGCTCAAAATGTGTGTGCAATGTGTTTTCCTAACCTACATGTCAACTACGTGGTGAGGCTCATAATTGTTGGGCCTAGTTCTCGTAATTGCAAGAGCGATATTGGGTTTTTAACATGATAAGGTTTTGAAAAACTTTGGTTTCACCTAAAAGGTCCACCAACTTCATGTGAATGCCCATAAAATACATAAGTTATTATTTTCTTGAGTATAGGATAAGCTATATTATTGATTATGTGTTTCATATGGTAGAGCTTATAGCTAGGATAATGGGTTTAATAGTGAAAGCCTCATAAGTGATGATTGGTGCTATGTGATTCATTTGACTAAGGGAGATCTAATTGAATAGTTCATAAGACAAAATAATTGTTAAGGTTTTCCAAATTGGGAAGCAAGATAAGTTAACTTGATTGTCGTGAAAACTCCATAGTCTTGACATGGGAGACTATAGAGGAAGTCCTTGTTACTAGGTGTAATCCATGAATGTGATGATCGATGCTGTGAAAATCATTTCACTAGTCCCAATCCCACTTCTTCACCTATGTGGCCAAAATCTTGAGATGGGTGACAGTCCATGAAAAACTCCATAATAAGTATATTATTAACTTGGGAAAACTCCATAGTTTAGTGTGCTTAAACTAGGAGTCTTGGGATGGGTGACCTCCCAAGATGTCTTGGTTACCAGGTGCAAGCCTTGTGTTAGGAACCCGTGCTTCTCGTTACTTTGTTAGTATATTGTTGTTGGATGCATATGCTTTGTAAGTTGTCCCGTAGTATTTTTTGAGCCATAGTTTGCATTATCCCATGGTATTGACCCACAGTATTGGAATCAAATCCATATATCCTTGGTTTTAAATTTGTTTCCCTTGAAAATTCCCTAACACCCCTGCAATCCCATTCGGCATATTTCATTCTTGAGCACCATATCCCAAATTCCACTTCCCAATTCCATAATTTCCACATTTCTCTATTTTTAGGGTTTGCCATAACCTCTTCGATTTTCACCCAATTGCCTACAAATTTTACCACAGTGTGCATTGCATATTTCTTCTTCTTTGTCCCTCTCTACCAAATTATCTTATTCTTTCACCTTGCTTCTGAAATCCTCCTTTTTTGCTTCCTTGTCCCTTTGAAAGAATCCAAAACCTAGTCAAACCCAAATTACCCATCAATTTTTTTCCCAAATCCATATTTTCCTCTACTAAAACCGTTTATGTTTTTGTTTATCTACCCACTCAAAAAAAAAAACTCCTGGTTATGGTTGTCACCCGCATAGGAGCAAAATCCATGGAGGAAGCACTTGCAGCCATCCAAACCAAACTCCAGGATCTGGATGAAACTTTTCTCAGCCTCCATCTTTAGCATTCAGCCATGAACAATAACCGAGAACCATAATATTTTGCAGCCACTGGGTTCTCTTCTTCCAACAATTTTCGTGGGCCGAAGCTTGATTTTCCTTGCTTCAATTGTACTGATCCGACTGGATGGATATACCAAGCAGAACAATATTTCAGTCTGCATAATAATTTTGATGTCCAGAAAGTTCCACTTGCATCCTTTCATTTGGAACATGAAGCCCTTCAATGGTACCGTTGGTACATCAAAGCTCATCACGATCCTAGCTAGATAGATTTTTGCCAACTCCTTTTGCAATGATTTGGTCCTACTGCTTTTGATGACTTCACAGGAGCACTCACTAAACTTCGCCAAATTGGCACAGTGAGAGAGTATCAGACATAATTTGAGAAACTGGCCAATCACACAGAAGGATTGTCTGATGAATTCTACCAGAGTTGTTTTATCAGTGGTATCAAGGATGAAATCCGCTCAAAGGTCAAAATGTTCTGTCCCAACGTAATGATGGAAGTCCTAGGGTTAGCTAAATTTGCAGAGGACAAGATCACAGCCCAACAACGCTCCAAACCCACCTTTGTTCCCTTCAGAAATATGGGTTCCCAACGACCTCCGATCAGGCCAACTCCTCGACCAACTCCTATCAAGCATTTGTCTGAACCAGAGATGCGGGCACGCTAAGAAAAAGGGCTTTGTTATAATTGTGATGAGAAATTCATTCGGGGACATAGATGTGTTGAGCAAAAGCTCTATCTCTTGGATGTGGATTCTCCGATGCCTCCGAAGCTAGTGAATAAGCTCTAGATACAATAGATGTTCATGTCGACATTCAACACCCTCCTATTGACCCCCCATCTCAAGATGACTTACTAGAGATCTCTCTCCATGCTGTAACCAATGTCACCACCCCACAAACAATGTGGGTCATGGGTTAGTTCGAGAAGCTCCCTCTTATCATACTCATTGATTCTGGTAGCACTCATAACTTCATTGACCCTCAGATTTCCAAACATGCTGATTGTTTTGTCCATCCTTGCTCCAAATTTGAAGTCATGATTGCCAATGGGGGCACCTTACCTTGCAAGGGGAAGTGTCACAATGTGCATATCTCTCTGGAAGATTATAACCCGCGCTCTGACATTTTTCCTTGTCCTTAAGCACATGTGATGTGGTTTTGGGAATTCAATGGTTACACACTCTTGGCCCCATTTTATGGGATTTTGCTGAACTTTGGATGCAGTTTTCAGTCAATGGGAAACAACACAAATTTACGGGCTTACAACCATGGTCTTTTCGCATCATCAGTTCACATCGCTTAGAAAAGATCCTTAAGAAGAATTCACATGGTGTCATCTCTCAGCTCCATTCCATTCAGATGCACCCATCATCGGTCTCCACTACTTCCTTGAATAGATATGCAGGTGTCTTCGCTGAACCAATGGGCTTGCCACCTTCAAGAGACCTTTCCGGTAAGAATTTAGCCGCATCTACATCTCATAAGGAATTGATGGCTATTTTGCATGCAGTACAGAAGTTCCAGCCATCCCTATTAGGGAATTATTTCTGCATCAAGACTGATCTCCAAAGTCTGGAAAATTTTCTAGAACAACAGGTCTCCTCCCCAGCACACCTGAATTTGGTTATCCAACTCATGGGTTCCATCTATGCAATCACATACAAGAAGGGTAAGGACAATCTGGTGGAAGATGCTCCTTCTCGCACACTTGATGAACCGGTTTCTTTTATAGATATTTCTGTCATGGTCCCTCCCATCTATTAACGCAAGGAAGGGAACATGATACCCAAAAACCTGGGCTTTTATAAAACTTAGCCCATTTCAACATCCATGATTCATATAAATATAAAGTAATTTCCCATAAATCAGTAAAACATGTACAGTGGAATAAGGCATCATCCACATACATTTCATATGCATCAACCATATCAAAAGAAACCATCCTTTAATTAAAACAGTGTAGAAGTAAATACCCATAAGAAATTATACTTATCTCATTGTAATGTTGTCCCAAGCAACTAGCTATGTCGCTGCAACGTTCCACCCAACCGTAGGTCTCTGCCCAGCCTATATTCTTTCAGCACTCAGAGACCACCCCTGAGCTGGGCATGATATCTACAAGGAAAAGGGGATTCTCAAGCTTAGCACAGCCCAAAGCAATGGATACACATATCAACCTCAACATTCATTTACACATAGCAACTAAAAAATGGGCATGGGTACACATTTCAACAATGGGATTTATAGAATACGGTCTATGGGTCTTCCCCAAATCATTGCACACCCAAAAACGGATTGTGGGAAGAGGGAATCAACCCCAGGGAATAAAACCAATTTCTCCCACAGATGTATGAGCATACAGTGGGCCAAAACGGCCTCTATAAAACCCCCAAATCGTTTCCCCTTCTTCCCCACTGTTAGCCACAACAAAAATGCCCTTCCCAGCTAGGAAAAAAAAAGGATAACATAGGAAATCCATGGAGAAAAACAACCAGGTAGCTCCCAACTCATGAGAGAGAAAAACCGATGGATGAATAATGGCTTGGGGGCAATTTCGTGGCTCTTTTGTTGCCCAAGAATCCAAACACGAAATTCTATGAAGGGTGGCTTGCCCATACTCGAATTTGGACAGCCATACCTCTCCATTCCCCAAGGCATTAACTACCTCAACCAAATCTTGGGAGAAATGAATGATTGGGCACAAAAGTCAACATGGGTAGTTGAGGGTTCATGGGTTCTCTCATTAACACTTGGCTTGACTTGATTGGCTCAAGGGTTTGAATATTTCCCTCCCAATTCCTTGTAAACATCATGCCCCCATATCTTGTTGCATTGCATAGCTAGTTGTGGGAATTTATATTAAAATGCATATTTACAATCTCCATGGTTCACTAGCACGTGGGTAGCATAATATCCAATGCTTTTCTCTTCAAGGTCCAGCGTTCACTAGAAGGACCTTGGCCTTGAGCTCCAAGCTAGGAAACATACATAATATGCATATAATATTTACATTATAGCCCAAAATATCTTAAGGGTCAAAATGGGGGTATTACAATTTCTCTTCTTGTTCCACATTGGTTGCAATTTGATCAACAGGGTTATCCCTTCTCTCAACTACATTCTTCTCCATCGGCAGGGCACTCTGGGTTCCTCAAAACGTATGACTGGGAACAATGTAACTTCTTTTGGCAGGGACTAAAAATGACAATTCAACAGATGGTGGCTGACTGTGATACTTTCCAGGTCAACAAGGGTGAAACGACACTCCTTTCGGGACTACACGAACCCTTGCTCATGTCTAGATAGCTTTGGATTGCTATTTCTATGGATTTCCTTGAAGCGCTCTGGTGGTACAATACCACATCTAAAATGACACCATATGAAGCAGTATATGTGTTAAAATTCAATATGCTAAGACAGAAAATAGCAACATTACATTCCATTTCACAATAATGGCATATACAGGATCACTGAATAAACAACAAGCATAGCATAAACACAAGAGACACAGATTTATCCTGGGAAACCCTCATGGGGTAGAAAACCCAGTAAATCTTCCTCAATGTAGATGACCAGCAATATACAAAGATGCAAACCAAAGACATGATCTCCTCCTCCACCATAGAAGACCTCTCCTCCACAAGTGCGCTTCTCTTAAGTGAGTGAGTGTATCAAATGAGGAACATACCTCCTCTATTTATACACTACACTAACATGTATTTTACACAAGTACATGTAGGCTCGTATTTAACCATTAGGTTAAATACCCTATTATAACTGACTGGGCCGACCCCCACATGGTGGGTCTAATAACCCTAGTTACCACAACCACTTCGGAGGAATAAACATCTCCGAATTCATAGTATAATCACATCGGAGGTATGGAACATCTCCGGGATAAATAATATACAAATATAATATTCTTAGAAGTTACAATATTCAACACTCCCCCTTGGCGAGAAGGATATTATAACAACATCTGCAGGAGAAAGGAGTCATTTACTACATCATCTATATATAATCGGAAGCTTTCTTCAATTCATCATCATCAGTAACTCAACTAGTTACTGGAACATCAACATCATCAGAGTTGATATTATTCGATCATCAGCATCGTCATCATCATCGTCATCACACAATCGGCAGCATCGTCATCACACAATCATCAACATCGTCATCACACGATCAACAGCATCGTCATCATACGATCAGCATCATCATCACACGATCGGCAGCATCGTCATCATACGATCAGCATCGTCATCACACGATTGGCAGCATCGTCATCATACGATCATCAGCATCGTCATCACACAATCAGCAGCATCGTCATCATATGATCAGCATCATCATCACACAATCGGCAGCATCGTCATCACATGATCATCAACATCGTCATCACACGATCAACAACATCGTCATCATATGATCAGCATCGTCATCATACGATCATCAACATCGTCATCACATGATCATCAGCATCGCCATCACACGATCAACATCATCATCACACGATCAACATCGTCATCACACGATCATTAGCATCGACATCACACGATCAGCATCATCATCACACGATCATATTATAGGATGATCAATCCTACTCTCTTTAGGACATAGGTCCATGGATGATACAATCCAGATCAAGTTCCAGGATGATCAATCCTTATCTCTTTAAGACAAGTCTCATGTCTAGGGACGATCTAATCCCAACCATAGTGCCAGTCCTTTTTCATACTGGATGTGACCTAGATCAGATCTAGGATTTACCACCACAGAGCCAGTCCTCTTTCATACTAGATGTGTCATGTCTACAGAGCCAGCCCTGTTTCATGTTGGATGTATCACATCTACAGAGCCAGCCCTGTTTCATGCTGGATGTATCACATCTACAGAGCCAGCCCTGTTTCATGCTGGATGTATCACATCTACAGAGCCATCCCTGTTTCATGTTGGATGTATCACATCTACAGAGCCAGCCCTATTTCATGCTGGATGTATCATATATATAGAGCCAGCCCTGTTTCATGCTGGATGTATCACATCTACAGAGCCAGCCCTGTTTCATGCTGTATGTATCACATCTACAGATCCAGCCCTGTTGCATGCTGGATGTATCATATATACAGAGCCAGCCCTGTTTCATGCTGGATGTATCACATCTACATAGCCAACCCTGTTTCATGCTGGATGTATCACATCTACAGAGCCAACCCTGTTTCATGCTAGATGTAGCCTAGAACAATTCTAGGATTTGTCACGTACATTTTGAAGCGAGGTCCAGGGACGATCCAGTCCTATCATGTACCTTTTGAATCGAAGTCCAGGGATGATCCAGTCCTATCATGTACCTTTTGAACCGAAGTCTAGGGACGATCCAGTCCTATCATTCAATTCTCGGAGACCTCATGTCTACGGCTCAATTCAAAGGACTATAGTCCGAGGATGATCCAATCCCCTTAGCTGTTCATTCAGGCTTTAGTTCTCGAAGAAATCATGTCTACGGCTCAATTCAAAGGACTAAAGTCCGAGGACGATCCAATCCCCTTACCTGTTCATTCAGGATTTTGTTCTCGGAGACATACGTCTATGGATCTCTTTAGGACTGAAGTCTAGGGATGATCCAATCCCCTCAAGTCCACCAAGGACTTCATTCTCGAAGACATACGTCTACGGCTCTCTTTAGGACTGAAGTCCAGGGATGATCCAATCCCCTCAAGTCCACCAAGGACTTCATTCTCGAAGACATATGTCTACGGATCTCTTTAGGACTGAAGTCCAGGGATGATCCAATCCCCTCAAGTCCACCAAGGACTTCATTCTCGAAGACATACGTATACGGCTCTCTTTAGGACTGAAGTCCAGGGATGATCCAATCCCCTCAAGTCCACCAATGACTTCATTCTCGAAGACATACGTCTACGGCTCTCTTTAGGACTGAAGTCCAGGGATGATCCAATCCCCTCACATGTTCACCAAGAACTTCATCAAAACATGTGTCAATCATGTATCCTCATCATCAAAACATTTATAACAAAACATGTATCCTCATCATTAAAACATGCATAACAAAACATGTATCCTCATCATCAAAACATGTATAACAGAACATGTATCCTCATCATCAAAACATGTATAACAAAACATGTATCCTCATCATCAAAACATGCATAACATCTATCATCAAAAGCATGTATACATCTATCATCAAAAGCTTGTATATCTAACCTCAAAAGCATGTATACATCTATCATCAAAAGCATGTATACATCTATCATCAAAAGAAAAAATATAAGATTCCTAAATCTAAATAATTCTAAGTAACTAGGTGCAGTAAAAAAGTAACCTCGTCATTGATGAGACAGACTTGTTATCAGATACTATACTACTCCCCCTTTCGAGGAGGGTCCTTCTGGACTATACCAAGCTTGTCTCGGAAGTATTCAAACTTTACTCGAGACAGAGGTTTAGTCAAGATATCAGCAATCTGATCCTCAGTGCTTATATACTCGATCTTGATAGCTCCTCTCTGCACCATATCTCGTAAATAGAAGTATCGGATCTCTATGTGTTTTTGACTTATCATGGAATACAAGATTTTCTATCTTGATGCAGTTTTGAATGTCACACATAATCATAGTGGAATTCATTTCTAAGTCAAACACTCCATATAAAAGCTTCTGAAGCCACACTGCTTCACAGCTGGCAGAGCAGACAGCTATATATATATTCTGCTTCAGCAGTACTGAGAGCCACACTAGATTGTTCCTTGGTGAACCATGAGATCATGGCAGATTCAAGACTATAACATCCACCTGATGTACTCTTTTTGTCTGAGGCACTTCCTTCCCAATTGGAATCTGAGTAACCATGTAAACTGAGTTCATGACCTTCAAGATAATATAGACCAGAAATCTAATGTACCTTTTAGGTACCTCACTTCATGCTTTGTAGCTATTAAGTGCACCTTTCTAGGTTCTACTAGATACTGGCTTAGGGTATTTACAGCAAAGCATATATCTGGCCTAGTATTTGTTAAATACATCAATGACCCAATGATTTGTCTATATAGGGTCAGGTCCACTAAATACGATGAGTTATTAACTAACAACTTCAAGTTGGAGTTCATGGGAGTGGCCATGGCTTTATACTCCAACATATCAAATATTTTTAGAAACTTCACATCATACTTACCTTGATTTAAAAGATTCCTTTTGGATATTGCCATACTTCTAGACCTAAGAAGTAGTGCATTAATCCGAGATCTTTCATTTTCATTTCTGCAGCCATTTTCATGACCTGTTTCTCATTCCTTGTCAGAAAGAGATCATCGTCATACAATAATTGTATGATAGGTTCATCATCCACAACCTTAAGGTAAAGGTTAGGAACAACTTTACTTCTGGTAAAGCCCAAGCTTTGTCATGAAGCTGTCAATTGTCCATTATTCACACTCAACATTGAGTGATCTTCTGCATATCTATCTGTGCCATCTCTCGTCAGATGGGTCTACTAATATGAGCCTCAAAATAATTCGAACTCTGTGGTGAGTTCCTTCTTGCATCCATGTCATATGTGTATATAACCCATATTCAACCTTGTAGCAAAGGTTGAGATCCACATCACCCATGATGATCATTAAGCTCATTAATTGATTACCGATCCTGGGAAGCCATATAGAACCTGATTACATTATTAAGAGAATGGTCTTATCTAGTCCCTTGGAGCAAAACATCTCATCATGATTTTCTTCCTCTTTCTAAGAGAATCTCTTAACCACAAGCTTTCTATAGTGTGTTTGATTTGTAAATCTTTTGTTGAACATCCATCGCTTGTTCAGAGTTCATCATTCATCATGATCTTTCCTACAAATCAAAATTAAGTACATGATTAGTAATACTTCATAATCATCAAATCATATTGATATGATAACCTATTATGCATACAGATATCATGCAACTATTTTGACCAATACTTTGGCACAACACTTTCCCATATCCTGTATGCATACAGTGGCTATCTAGATGCCTTCCATATCTACCAGAACATACTATCGAGAGTGTGCACAACTCTTAGCATGTCAGCAAAGAGGTTTCGTTCTAGACAAGCAACAATGGAATGTTTGTCCAATTTACCAATCATATGCATATTAGTAGTATACTGTTCAATGCTTTATGAATGTTTACACTCAGCATGATATATTCTAGGAATACAAATATGCATACAAGCAATATCATTTACTATTTCTAATAACAACCCAAATACTTATCTTTTATGTTTGTGTGGTTGCCTCCTGCTTGATCTTCTGTATGTCTTCTGAAATTCTATTCATTCTGTACCACTGTGCATGCTCAAGTGTACACTAGTGTCATCCTCATGATCTCATACACAAACATACATTCATTAGCATATTATCAATATTATCAAAACATTCTAATTCTAAATAATCTTGAATATGTACAGTCATGATCATTAGTATTCAGGGTTTCAAGGAAGTCTTCTTTTACTCATGCATATTCTTGTTTGATCTAGTTAGTTAAATCATCAACCAAGATAAGAGACATAATATGCATAAACCCTTAATTACTAACCAATCATACCAAGTATACTTACACAAGGTAAGATTCTAACATGACATAGGAAAACATACCTGGATTAGTATACCTGCTTAGTTATGTACAACATACCTAAACAATCTCTTCAATGATTTAGAGATCCTGAGCTAGAACCTGCATGTCTCATAGGTTAAACATGATATAAAAAAGTCATACATACCTCATGAGTCTTTGTCTTCATGTTGTCATGGTCATGGAACTTGATTTGTCTTTTGTGATGTACCTGTGTCTTGTTAGCAGACAACATCAACCTCATACAACACCATAATGCATAAGTACAATCATATAGCCCTAATCAATGAATGTCTTCGATCATTCACATGCATTCATATTGTTACTAGGGTGATAAGACAATTAATAACATTAATCAAGATTGTACTAATAAATAACATGAAGACAAACACATTATGAACTTATTCAAGAATAAGATTTCAAGACATACCTGAACCTCCTTAAGTCATACCTGTCGAGACTTTTTGTAGTCTTCTTATGTAAGGCCTTAGCCTCAACTCCCCTTGAAACTTGATCTAGAGATTGATTAGGGTTTGCTAGAGAAACCCTAAAAAGTCAATCTTTGACTTTCACACTTATGAATGGATGGAAGAATGTGTCTTGCTGAGCTGATCAACCTAGTATTCTTCAATTTTGAAATCTCCAAAATTTGACCCCTCAAAATTGCCTTCGAAACTTCTGGATCTTCTGGACAGGAGCCCGAACTAGGGTTTGATGAAGCCCACCCTTATGTCCAATCAAAAGGTTTGATCTAAGGCTCTAAGCTCTTATTTTTCTGAGGAGCTTCCAGCTGTGGACTCCGATTCCAAAAATTCTAACTTTCTCCGAAACCCTAAATTCCGGAAGCCATGAATAAAGGTGCTCCAAAAATAATTATGTTTTGATAGAAATATGCACCTAATTGTTTCTGCTATAAATCTGAAATTTCTTCTCTACAAGGTCTGAAAACTTTTTTTGCAGTAGCGTGACCTGTCATCTTTCCATCCTGATAGGTCTGACCTCAATTGGATTTTATGAGAGAGAGTTATGCCAAGTGTCGCAACGTGACCTGTTTATGGGATAAAACAGGAGAGCAAACTTGTACGGTGTGCCACGTGTCACTGTTTGAACTTTGTCCTCTGAAAACTTTTCCTGAGATAGATAACCCTTTTATATTTCCATCCTGACAGGTCTGACCTCAATTGGACTCTCTGAGAGAGAGTTATGCCAAGTGTCGCAATGTGACTTGTTTATGGGATAAAACAGGAGAGCGAACGTGTACGGCGTGCCACGTATTATGGGTTCACCTTCGGCCTCTAAAAAAGTTTCCTAAGATAGTACAGTATGTGTACTACCTGTCACTTTTTACGAAATTTCATTTGGAGCTTCCTAGCCCAAGTTATGACCTTTTTTCCAAGGTCACCTGATTTTGACTGAGATCTGGAAGAGGCAGAAACCCTAACTTGTACGGATCATAACTCATAAAGTACAACGAATCTGAGGGTTCCCTTTGGACACAAGGTACCTGGGGATGTTATCTACGATCTGTAAACTTTTCAGATCCTGAAACTTTGCTTAAATGGATTTATAGCGAAAGTTCCACGATGACTGGTTTTTGCTATATTAAAACCCTAACCTTCAAATTGTCGCAAGAGAAGCAAGTGTTGTAAGTGCCATACATTGCCTTCCTTCAGGTTAGCTCTGATACCATGTTAAAATTCAATATGCTAAGACAGAAAATAGCAGCATTACATTCCATTTCACAATAATGGCATATACAGGATCACTGAAAAAACAACAAGCATAGCATAAACACAAGAGACACAGATTTATCCTGGGAAACCCTCATGGGGTAGAAAACCCAGTAAAGCTTCCTCAATGTAGATGACCAGCAATATACAAAGATGCAAACCAAAGACATGATCTCCTCCTCCACCATAGCAGACCTCTCCTCCACAAGTGCGCCTCTCTTAAGTGAGTGAGTGTATCAAATGAGGAACATACCTCCTCTATTTATACACTACACTGACATGTATTTTACACAAGTACATGTAGGCTCGTATTTAACCATTAGGTTAAATACCCTATTATAACTGACTGGGCCAACCCCCACATGGTGGGTCTAATAAACCTAGTTACCACAACCAATTCGGAGGAATAAACATCTCCGAATTCATAGTATAATCACATCGGAGGTATGGAACATCTCCGAAATAAATAATATACAAATATAATATTCTTAGAAGTTACAATATTCAACAATATGGACAGGCACCGCCAATTCTTCTTCCATACAACCTCAGCAGTTCCCTAGTTTAGGAAATTGACTCAGTTCTTCGAAACTACTACCAGATTCTTCTCATTCTGCAAGACAATCTTCACATGGCAAGAATTCGACTGAAACAACATGCCGATCAGCACCGTTCTAAGTGCCATTTTCAGGAAGCTGATATGGTTCTTCTTCATCTACATCCTTCCAAGCAATCCTCCCTGAAACTCAAAAGGCGTCAGCTTCTCTCTCACTCTATCATAGATGCATTAATTCACCGGCACGGAATGCAACCTGAGGATGCTACCGGGGAACCACTCCTTCAATTTGTGCATCAATTTCCACATCTAAAGCTTTGAGGAAAAATCTTTTTCTAAGGAAGAGAGGATGATAGGAATCCATGTTAACCCTTCTCTTTAATTTGTTAGTATATTCTTGTTAGAGGCATATGCGTTGTAAGTTGTCCCGTACTATTTGTTGATCCATTGTTTGTATTAGCCCATGGTATTCACCCATATTATTGGACTCATATGCTTTGTAAGTTGTATCATAGTATTATATGTCACATGGTATTGACCCATAACATTGGGCATAGACTTAGTATATAATTGTGTGTTGAGGCCAATGAAGGCACAGTGAAGTTATTCGTATTAAGCGTGCTCAAAAGAGGTTGCCCCCTCGAAGTGGCCTGTGATCAATAAAGTGATTCTGAGTTCTATTATTACTGTTGTCTCGTGTAATTTCATTAATTAATTATTGCAGGTTCCTCACACCTTGGAAGTGATGATTGATGCCATGTGATTAGTTTCAATATTCTCAATCCCACTTCCTCACCTCTATGAGAATCACCAGACACAATGAGTGCTAAGTGGACTATTCAAAACCATGAGAAATTGGTCAATTGTGACTATACTCATGGGATATCGGTCATAGATTAATGACTTACACTATGGAAATAATCCAAAAAATGATATATCATATGTTGTACAACAAAAACCCCTATAAATAAATATAACAAGTCAAGAGAGCTATAAATGAATAGTTCATAAGGAACAACGGTTGTGAAGGTTTTTGTAGATGGGGTATCAAGCTATGTGGGATTGCTTGTGGGGAAATATCCATAGTTAACCACACTTGATACAGAGGAGTCTTGGTCCCGGGTGACCTCCAAGGAAGTCTTGGTTACTAAGTGCAAGCCCTGTAAGTGATGATTTATTTTATGCAATTCATCTCACTAGTTTCAATCCCACTTCTTCACCCCTGTGAGCATCACTAGATGCAATGAGTGCTAGTGGAATATTTAAAACCATGAGAAATTAGTTGTGACTATAATAATGGGATATGGATCATATCTTAATGAATCATGTGACGTAGATAATCCAAAAAATTATATATCATATGTTGGACTATGAAAACCCCTACACCTAAATAAAACAAGTTAAGGGAACTCTACCTAAATATTTCATAAGGCACAACACTTGTTAAAGTTTTTCAAATGGGGTATCAAGCTAAGTGGTATTTGTTGTGGGGAAAAGTCCATAGTTAACCATGCTTGAGCTAGAGGTGTCTTCATATGGTTAACCTCTTAGGAAGTCTTGTTTATTGGGGGAAAGTACCAAAAGTGATGATTGATGTTACATGATTCATTTCACTAGTATCAATCCCACTTCTTCACTATTGTGAGCATCACTTGACATGATGAGTGCTAAGTGGACTATTAAAAACCATGAGAAATTGGTCATTTGAAACTATACTCATGGGATATGGTTCATAGCTTAATGACTTACATTATGCAGATAATCCTAAAAATGATATATCAGATGTTGGACTACAATGAGCACCACCCGATGCTATGAGTGCTAAGTGGGCTATTCAAAACCATGCGAAATTGGTTAGTTGTGACTTTACTCATGGGATATGGGTCATATATTGATGACTTACACAACGCAAATGATCCCAAAGATGATACATCATGTGTTGGACTGAAAAATCCCCTATACTTCAATAAAAAGAGTCAACGAAGCTCTATCTAAACAGTTAATAAGGAACAACACTTCCTAAGGTTGTGCAAATGTGGTAGCAAGTGGGCTTGGTTGTGGGGAAAACTCCACAATTAAACATGCTTGAGAAAGAGGAGTTGTAATGTCCCCTCCCCGAGAGAACCTTTGTCAAACCACTAACCCATTCAGTTCCTATGGGTCTTAGTGGAAAATTAAATTAATGAATAAGAGAGTTAATTTTGGCTATAGTTATTTTATGTAATTAAGTAAATCATGAAAGAATGATGGGGACCACAATTTTGGAATAATTAATTTTCTAATTATTGTTTATGAGTTGTAATTTATCAAGGTGGCTCAAGAGTGAACATAGGATGAAGGATAGGGCATATGAGTTGTCTGCCTCGGGAAAATCTGGAAAGAAAGCAGTAAAAGTAGCCTAAAATAGGAAAAACAAGAAGAGCATCGGAAAATCAATGTTGGGCCCACGTTGAGTTAAAGTTTTAGGAAGAACCTTTTTGAGGCAAGCAGGGAAAGCTGAGCTAAGCACAGCTCAGAAACACAATTTTGGCTAAGTATTGAGGATGTTGCGAAGTTGCACGGAGCATCCAACTTTTGACAAGACTGCGGAGTTGCGCGCAGTGCCGAAGTTTTGTCCATGATGCAAAGACCAGTACTGTGCAGAAGCAGTGCTGCGGTGTTAGGAGGCCACGTTGAGCCAGCAAAGCGGTGTGCTAGACAAGTATGAAGTGTAGTTACCGGATTGACTAGTAGTATCCATTTTTGGAAAGATACTGCAGGATTGCCGAGCGGCGGACGTAGGCAAAATAGGAAGGCGGCCACGTGTGGGTTGTTAAGGAAAACGACGTTTGGCATGCGCAGAAGGTAAAACCATTAGAAAGAAACGGTTCGGCAGAAGCAGCCTGTAGGCATGTGTGTGATAGGAAGGTCGATAGTGACAGAATGAGGATGTGGAGATCTGCCATGATCAAGCAGACGCTACCAGGAGCCAGCAAGCCAGTTTGGAAAACCAGCGTAGTTTTGGAAACCCTTAGGGTTTTGGGTTTTAGGTTTTCGGTATTGTACAGACATGACTTTTGGGCATGATCTATTTAAGAAGTTATTTTTTTATGGGATGGGGGTTCTCAGAGTTATTCTCCTTTTGGATTATTGTTAGTCTTTTGTTGTTGTTAAGAACTTAAGGAGATAAACTTTTTGTATTGTAATATCTCTTCGAGCTGAGAATATTGTAAAGGCTCTGTAGCTATGTACCCAGAGACCTAGCCGAGAAAAAGAAGAGTCTGCATCGGAGTGCGCAGACTAAGAACGGTTTCCCCATCCCTTTTGAGAGAAATATATTACCAACCATTCTTGTGGATGTAGCTTTCCATCCGGGGAAGTGAACCACGTTAAATCCTGTGTTATGTGATAATGTTTATGAATGAATGACTGTCTGTATTTTCTGTAGAATAAATGCTTGAAAGTTTACTTGCATGTTGTAATATGAGAACTTTGATATGCATTTTCCAATAGGATAAGTTTGGGAATGATATGATAGGTTCCGCGGAAGCAGATGAATGGTGAACATTTCAATTCTATGTTAAGGTCGTGAATTAGTCATTTAAGTATAATTACTTTCTTAAAACACAATGAAGGAACGCAGCTCAATTAATCATGTTTATCATTCCAGTTCATGTTGTAATAACTCAAGTTCTTGATGAAGGCAAGAAAGATAGTCAGTAAGTTCCTGGGTGAATGGATGAGTGATATTCATTTCAGTGCCTTAATGTTTATGAGATTTTCCAATTAGAGGATAATTGTGGGTGATTCACAGTTCCAGTAGAAGATTCGTAGCAGTAAGAAACCCTTGGTGCAACCCGCAGGGTTTCCTGCACCGCGCGGTACTATTCGTAGCATAGATCCTGTTGCGTACCACATCACTCTGCTCGCAGCGCCATCCTTCTATCCTATGCTGTGCAGCCTGTTCAGATAAACAACTCATCATTTACTGTGGAAACCTGATTCCATAGTACCCCATAGAGATACACCTCGGGTGATACCTTAACATGCTCGCAGGTTCTTGCCGAAAGGGCCAGTGAGAAGGGGTTTTGTTGGTGAAAGGGAGAACCGCAAAGAACCTGGGTCTATTTGAAAACCTCTGGGTCAATTTAAGCCAACAATCAAAGAAGGTAGAATTTTCCATATTTTTTAAGAAAAGGATCAAGAAGGAATTGCAAAAGAATGAAAGAAATAAAGAAGCCTCAGGAAAGCTAGATATGCTAATTTTATCTAGTGAGGGGCTAGTGCACAATTATGGAGACAAGTGGGTTCAATGCAAGACCAAATTACCAAAGAAGCATACAACTCTTCTATGGCTCAAATTCCGGGAAGGAAAGCTCTAGAAGGAAGGATAAATTAAACAAAGGTTAATAAAAGGGGCATCAGCAATCCCTTTCACATATTTTTTCACTCTAATTATTTATTTTCAAGATCTCTACACTTCTTAGAGTCTTGGATGGTGTGCCTCTTTCCAGCATTGGGAGATGTGCCCCTTTGCAACTAGTAATCTAGTCGAGAGATTGTGATATACATATGCTGGAGTTTGAGGAAGATAACACACAGTGATTTTCATGGATGTTTAATGAAGCCATTAAAGTATTCTTGAAGGTCTGATTTGAGCTTCAGAATGGTGTGGCTGAGTTTCAGTTTGGTGTAGTAGAATCTCAGAATAAATAGTGTTCAATATGCAGTGTTTTGTAGCAGTAGAGAGAGTGAGATCGATGAATTGAGCCCCCTATGAACTATATTTTCTATTCATTTACAATAAGAGGGATATAATATGATTTACTTCTACATGATTATCAGCTCCAATAGTTAAAATATCTCTTCCATACTCTTAGTCACTTTACTTTTGCTCCTATATTACAAATTCTAGTAAATCTATGGCATACTACAAGCTTTGCTCTCATTATATTTTAAATGTGCCTCTAAATTTAAGATTGAATCATGCTTATGTTAAATTACATGTAGTTGAACTCATATACCAATTTTATTTCATAATTCATGATCTCTAGATAGCATTTAAAATGAGATGTTTTCACTTCTTGCACCATTGTTAAGAAAATTCACAATTTTTCAATCTTAAAGGGTTTAACAATTAAAGATGATTTTGAGAATCATTTTGAAGGTACCTGTAGATAAATATGAATTAATTAATATGGTTTATTTCAAGTAGAGTCTCCAAAATCTATTATCCTAGTACCACCTAGGATGGAGAATCCTCAAGTTGCTTGGAAGAGGATAGAAATGAAGCAAAACCACATGAATATAAAATATAAGGCATGCTCAAAGATTCAATCCAATCAAATGAAGAAGTGAAGCAGAGCAAACAACAAGTTGCACATGTGAGTGTTACTATGGAATCCAATGAGGAATAGCATGCTTGCATCAATCTACTCCAAGAAGAAGATGAAGAGGAACCATGCACAACTAAAGACACAACAACCCATCACCAGGTTGATAGTAGTTTGGGAGGTGAATTCACTTCGATCTTCCTTGTTAGTGATTTACATATCACTGCAAAGGGGATTCAAGATGAGAGGAGTTCAATCAAAATCAATGATAGTGAGCCATCCTATGGAGCATATCTAGAAGAAGGGAAGGAATCGGCCTCCCATACATCACTAGAGCTTCATGGTGAAGCATAAGACAAGCGCACACTAGTTGGGTGTGAACTAGAGAGTTTGGTGGAAGAACATGACACCATAGCTCTACCTCATGAGGAGGAAGATGTGATGCAAAGATATAAACAAAATTCTGATTTCTATTTTCATTTGTGTCATCATCAGATGATAGGCACTCCTAGAGAGGTGATTGGCATGATGAAGTCTACTAATGAGGAGAATCTAATTTCTGGTGTGGAGGATGATGGATTGTTGGATGGGAGCTAGCATGATTCCCATAGGATGGATGAGCTCACATGTGACAACACACATTGTGCTATCAATTATACATGGAGTGACTTGGAGAGCCTACTCCTAGTCACTAAAGAAAGGATATTGCAAGTTCTCTCTAGAACTGATGATGCACATAGATTCATGGAGGGTCTCATTGGGAGAGTTCAACTAGATGGGAGACATAGTGGTATTGTTGGCATAGTCTCTAGCTCTGAACTGTGCATCATTAGAAGAGAGTTGGAAGAGCAAAAAGATGATTAATTTCATTTGTTTATGGATAGAGACATGGCTCTCAAATTTGTTGAAGACAAAGTAGTAGCGAAAAGAGATCAACTTCATATGGATTTGGGCGATTCTCTTTCCTCCCCTAGGACAACTAGTGATGTGATTTGTGTGGCTGATTGCACACATGTTGCATTGGAAGAGCCTCATGTGCAAGGTGAGCATGAGAAGTGTTTAGTGATGCAAGTGCTTGATGGTAGCAATGATATGGGGACTAGTTGCAGATAACCTGTTTCACACTAGGAGGATCATGATATTTCTCTATGTGAGGAAGGCTCATTTGTGGAGGATGTACTTGAGTTCATTCCACTTGGACCCAACAGTAGATATCCTGAGATCATTTCCTTGGGATCAAGCAACAAAGACATCATCTATGGATAGATGCATTGTAGACTTGATATCTCCAGGAGGCGAGAGAACATATTATGATTCCATTGACACCTCTCACAGTGCCCAATTATATGAGAAACAACCTATGCATATTTGGTTTCCATTTGATTCCATTTATCCACATATGGATTGGGTGGAAGATTACATGGCACACATGGAGATACCTTGCAGAAATATTTTTGCTCATGTTAGGTGGAAGACAACTGTGCAAGCAAGTTACCATACGGAGATTGGCATATAGCATGTTGAGGCATTTTACTTGCGCAAGGAAGAACTTAGCTTTCCTTTGTAGAGGAAAGTCACATATTTGGATGAGGCACACCAATACATTTTTGTTGGACCAGCCAACCGAGGATACCATGCATCTACTATTTCAATGGATGAATTTTGTAGAGACTTGCATCTGGCTTACTTTACTTCACTCATAGCACTTTATGATGTGAAAGGAAATGTTGATTTGATGGAGGGACCATTTCTATTTATGCTTCATGAAAATAAAGAGGCACATGTTCCTGCTTCTCAACTTGATTTTGATCACTTGGACACACCCTTGATACTCCTCCATTATGATGAGCAACATTGGAATCTACTTCCGTCACTTGATACTTGTCACATGCACAATAATGCAAGGAAGTTCCACTTGAGTGCTTTGAGTGGGACAAGCGATAGCAGTGTGAGCCATGGGATTGGAGTGCTATTTGCACATGTGGAGTCTCACATGTTGTTGGAGAGGCTCACAAAGTTGATTATTTGCATTGGGAGTGGAAAAATTCCCATTTGGTGGATGGATCCTAGCATACCATGGAGTGATAGATTGTCACAAGCAACAATGATGATAGATGGCATGCAGCAAAAACCATGGGATACAAGAATTCATAGTTTGTTTCAAACACAATTGATGATTCAGAGGATGTAGCTGAGACAGTGGGATCCAGGAATTCCTTGGCATGATGGATTGTCTCGGATGTCATTGATGTTTGTTGGAGTGCAATACAAGTAATGGGGCCCTAAAGTTGCTTGGTACAAGTATAGTTGTTGGCATTCGTGCAATAGTTTAGTTGCTAGCACTGGAGAGCTAGCTAGCCATGATTTCCAGGAGTCCATCTATGTGGAGCATTGATTAAGTTTCCTCAATAGGGAACCTTATGATGGATGGACATGTTATTCACTGTCTTATTGTTTTGGGAGCATTTAGAAGGTTCCGTATGTGGAGACTATGCAGTGAAATGGTGATTGTTATAGACACCTTTAATTCATTAGGTTCACTTGGTACCATGGGATTCTTCTGATTTTTTCAGCTTGGTTGAAATTTTAGTTACACAAAAGACAGAGCTATTCCTTGGGAAGTTGGTTGTGATGAGGGTGATTTAGCAACAACATGATGGTCCCTTTTTGAGATTAGCTGGTGAGCTTAGAAATACAATTGCAATGCAAACTCTTGTTAGCTGACTCAAAAAACCATACTCTGAGCAGAGTATTTTACTTTCTTCCTCTTGAATGGGATCCATGACATCATTTTCATCCTCACTATGGTGCATATTGTGAAGAGTAGAGTTGATGACTTGGTCCACTTAAAATTGCATCCTTATACACCGTAATCACTAAGGAAAGAGGAAACAAATCAATGAGAAGTAGTTGGGTATGAAGAAAAAGCATTAACACTCACATATTTAATATCTCGTTATGTGGAAAGACTTACCCAGTAAAGATGCACACATGGGAGCGTGAGCAAGTGTTGCAGCACCTAGGATTACAATTGCTTGAGGACACACAATTTTGGGAGGGGAGGACTGTAATGTCCCCTCCTTGAGGGAACTTTGGTCAAACCAATAACCCATTCAATTGAGTCCCATGGGTCTTAGTGTAAAATTCAATTAATTAATAAGAGAGTTAATATTGTTGATGTATATGTAATTTTGGAATGTATTTCATATATGTATATTGTACTCCTATAGAGATGGTATTATTCCTCTATACGGAAGTGTTTGTATTCCTATAGATATGTTATTATTCCTCCATATGGAGGTATCGTCATTTATATTATAAGTGCCATAACTTATACTTGATGGGTTATTAGACCACTTTGTTGGGGTCGGCCCTGTATAAGTCATGTGGGTCGAAGGGTTATTAGACCACGCTATTGGGTGTCGGCTTAGTCAGCATTGTGTTATGTGGTTAAGTTGAGGCCGATTTAGTAAAGGTTATTAGGCAAGTCAAGTCAAGTATAAATAGAGTGCGAGAGGCACTCTATTTAATCATTCTATTCTCTCACACACTCTTTGGAGAGTGGCACACTTGTGGAGGAAGAGAAGATGCTACTAGGAGATGTCTATCTCTTATGCTTGGGTTGTATCATTGCTCTATCTATCTTTGAGGAAGTTATTGGGGTTTTTCACTTTTATGGTTTTCCCCAAGTAAACTTTCTGTCTATTGTGTGCTTTGATTATTGTGTCCATGATTGATATGCTGTAGATATGTTGTACATGTTGTTCTCTTAGTTAAGATCCTAGATCAGATTGAAGTAAATTCTAAAAAACTAACATTGTATCAGAGCTATCCTGAAAGAAGGCATGGTATGGCATGTATGACACTTGTTGCACTTGCAATGCTAGGGCTTGATATAGCAAACACCAATCATCATAGTACTTTCACTATAAATCCATTTTGGAAAAGTTTTTGGATCTGAAACTTTTACAAGTTGAAGATCAGATCCCCAAGTACCTTGTGTCCAAAGGAAAACTTCTAATTCGTTGTACTTTGTGTTTTATGATCTGTACAGTCTAGGGTTTCTGCCTCTTCCAGATCTGAGTCATAAACAAGGGACCTAGGAAAAAAGGTCATAACTTGGGCTAGGAAGCTACAAATGAAATTTCATAAAAGGTGACAAGTAGTGCATGGATTGTAATTTCTCAGGTAAATTTTTCAGAGGACGAAACTGAGCCAGTGACACATGGCACGTCGTACAAGTTCTCTCTCTTGTTTTATCCCATAAACATGTCACATTGAGACACTTGGAATAAATCTCTATCAGAGTATCCAATTGAGGTTAAACCTATGTAGTTGGAAATATGACTAGTTGGGCTACCACGGGTAGAATTTTCAGACCCTGTAGATAGGAAAGTTCGGAGTTACACCAGAAACAATGAGGTGCATATTTCTGTCAAAACATAATTATTTTTGAGCACCTTCATTCATGGCTCTGGGAATTAGGGTTTCGGAGAAAGTTGGTATTTTTGTAATAAAAGACCACGAGTGAATGCTACTCATAAAAATCAAAATTTAGAGACCAAGATCAAATTTTTTTGTTCGGTAGAAGGCCGGGCTTGATCAAACCCTAGTTCGAGACTTTGATAAAAAAAATGGAAAATTATGGCCTTTGCAAAAGTTGGAATTTTTTAAGTCTATGACCACGGCTAGAAGCTCCTCAGAAAAATCGACGTTTAGAGCTTTGGATCGAACCTTTTGGTTGGGCATAAGGGTGGGCTTTATCAAACCCTAGTTCGGGATCCTGTCCAGAAGATCCAGAAGTTTCAAATGAAATTTTGAGGGGTGAAACTTTGCATTTTTCAAATTCTAAGTATACCAGCTTAATCAGCTCATCAAGGCACATCTTTCTATCCTTTCAGAAGTTTGAAATTCAAAGTTTGAATTTTTAGGGTTTCTTTGACAAACCCTAATCCAACTCCAGATCGAGTTCCTGCAAATCAAGTGGATTGGGTTAATCCTGGAAGAGAATGGATTGGTCACATGCATAAGTGAAGAAGTTCCTGTTTCAGAGGGAGATGAGGCTAAGGCCTTGCATAAGAAGATTACAAGCAATCTCGACAGGTATGACTTATCTAGGTATGTTTCGAGATTTGTTCATGATTGAGTTTATGGTATGTTTGTCTTCATATTATTAAGGTTAGTACAATCTTGATTAAATTTAGACTTGTCGTATCACCTTAATAAAATTATGAATGCATTCATTGATTACGGTGTTGACACTTATGATTGTACTAATGAATTATGGTGTTGTATGAGGTTTATGTTGTCCGCTAACATGAAAGGTACACCAACAAAGACAAATCATGTTCTAGTTCAAGAACATATGATCATGGTGACATGAAGACAAAGATTCATCCATTGTCATGGATCACTTAGAAGATCTATTTACGAGGTATGTATAACTTAGTTCTATAATGGTTAACCTATGAGATATGTAGGTTACTAGCACAAGTCACGAAGACATCATGTGGGTATGTTAGACAATAACCAGCTAACATATTAATCCAGGTATGTTTTTCCTCTATCAAGTTAGAATCCTACCTTGTGATAGCATCTCTATTAAAATTTAATATGCTAAGACATAAAATAGTAGCATTACATTCCATTTCACAATAATAGCATATACAGGATCACTGAAGAAACAACAAGCACAGCATAAACACAAGAGACAAAAATTTATCCTGGGAAACCCTCATGGGGTAGAAAACCTAGTAAAGCTTCCTCAATATAGATGACCAGCAATATACAAAGATGCAAACCAAGGACATGATCTCATCCTCCACCATAGCATACCTCTCCTCCACAAGTGCACCTCTCTTAAGTGAGTGAGTGTGTCAAATGAGGAACATACCTCCTCTATTTATACACTACACTGACATGTATTTTACACAAGTACATGTAGGCTTGTATTTAACCATTAGGTTAAATACCCTATTATAACTGACTGGGCCGACCCCCACATGGTGGGTCTAATAACCCTAGTTACCACAACCAATTCGGAGGAATAAACATCTCCGGATTCATAGTATAATCACATCGGAGGTATGGAACATCTCCGGAATAAATAATATACAAATATAATATTCTTAGAAGTTACAATATTCAACACTCCCCCTTAACGAGAAGGATATTATAACAACATCCGCAGGAGCAACAAGTCATACATCATACATGATACATCTATAAATCATTGGAAGCTTTCTCAACATCATCAGTAAATCAACAAGTTACTCGAACATCTTCAATACTGGAACATCAACATCTTCAGTACTGAGTCTTTATCTTCTGCAGCACTCAAACAGCTACAGCAACATCAATATCTGAATCCTCACGATCGTCAGTATCGTCATCACACGATCATCAGCATCGTCATCACACGATCATCAGGATCATCATCACACGATCATCAACATCGTCATCACAAGATCATCAGCATCATCATCACACGATCATCAACATTGTCATCACACGATCATCAGCATCGCCATCACACGATCAACATCGTCATCACACAATCATCAGCATCGACATCACACGATCAGCATCATCATCACACGATCATCAGCATCGATCATCAGCATCGTCATCACACGATCATCAGCATCGTCATCATACGATCATCAGCATCGTCATCACACGATCATCGGCATCGCCATCACACGATCAACATCGTCATCACACGATCAACGATCAACATTGTCATCACACGATCAACATCGTCATCACATGATCATTAGCATCGACATCACATGATCAGCATCATCATCACATGATCATCAGCATCGTCATCACACGATCATATTACAGGATGATCAATCCTGCTCTCTTTAGGACATAGGTCCATGGATGATACAATCCAGATCAAGTTCCATGATGATCAATCCTTATCTCTTTAAGACAAGTCTCATGTCGAGGGACGATCTAATCCCAACCACAGTGCCAGTCCTTTTTCATACTGGATGTGACCTAGATCAGATCTAGGATTTACCGCCACAGAGCCAGTCCTCTTTCATACTGGATGTGTCACGTCTACAGAGCCAGCCCTGTTTCATGCTAGATGTATCACATCTACAGAGCCAGCCATGTTTCATGCTGGATGTATCACATCTACAGAGCCAACCCTGTTTCATGCTGGATGTATCACATCTATAGAGCCAGCCCTGTTTCATGCTGGATGTATCACATCTACAGAGCCAACCCTGTTTCATGCTGGATGTATCACATCTACAGAGACAGCCCTGTTTCATGCTGGATGTAACACATCTACAGAGCCAGCCCTGTTTCATGCTGGATGTATCACATCTACAAAGCCAGCCCTGTTTCATGCTGGATGTAACCTAGAACAATTCTAGGATTTGTCACATACATTTTGAACTGAGGTCTAGGGACGATCCAGTCCTATCATGTACCTTTTGAACCGAAGTCCAGGGACGATCCAATCCTATCATGTACCTTTTGAACCAAAGTCCAGGGACGATCCAGTCCTATCATTCAATTCTCGGAGACCTCATGTCTATGGCTCAATTCAAAGGACCATAGTCCGAGGACGATCCAATCCCCTTACCTGTTCATTCAGGATTTAGTTCTCGGAGACATCATGTCTACGGCTCAATTCAAAGGACTAAAGTCCGAGGACGATCCAATCCCCTTACCTGTTCATTCAGGATTTTGTTCTCGGAGACATACGTCTACGGCTCTCTTTAGGACTGAAGTCCAGGGATGATCCAATCCCCTCAAGTCCACCAAGGACTTCATTCTCGAAGACATACGTCTACGGCTCTCTTTAGGACTGAAGTCCAGGGATGATCCAATCCCCTCAAGTCCAGCAAGGACTTCATTCTCAAAGACATACATCTACGGCTCTCTTTAGGACTAAAGTCTAGGCATGATCCAATCCCCTCACATGTTCACCAAGAACTTCATTCTTGAAGACATACATCTACGGCTCTCTTTAGGACTGAAGTCCAGGGATGATCCAATCCCCTCACATGTTCACCAAGAACTTCATCAAAACATGTGTCAATCATGTATCCTCATCATCAAAACATGTATATAACAAAACATGTATCCTCATCATCAAAACATGCATAACATCTATCATTAAAAGCATGTATACATCTATCATCAAAAGCATGTATACATCTATCATCAAAAGAAAAAATATAAGATTCCTAAATCTAAATAATTCTAAGTAACTAGGTGCAGTAAAAAGGTAACCTCATCATTGATGAGACAGACTTGTTATCAGATACTATACTACTCCCCCTTTCGAGGAGGGTCCTTCTGGACTATACCAAGCTTGTCTCGGAAGTATTCAAACTTTACTCGAGACAGAGGTTTAGTCAAGATATCAGCAATCTAATCCTCAGTGCTTATATACTCGAGCTTGATAGCTCCTCTATGCACCATATCTCGTAAATAGAAGTATCGGATCTCTATGTGTTTTTTTGACTTATCGTGGAATACAAGATTTTCTATCTTGATGCAGTTTTGAATGTCACACATAATCATAGTGGAATTCATTTCTAAGTCAAACACTCCATATAAAAGCTTCTGAACCCACACTGCTTCACAGCTGGCAGAGCAGACAACTATATATATATTCTGCTTCAGCAGTACTGAGAGCCACACTAGATTGTTCCTTGTTGAACCATGAGATCATGGTAGATTCAAGACTATAACATCCACCTGATGTACTCTTTCTGTCTGAGGTACTTCCTGCCCAATCAGAATCTGAGTAACCATGTAAACGGAGTTCATGACCTCCAAGATAATATAGACCAAAAATCTAATGTACCTTTTAGGTACCTCAGTACATGCTTTGTAGCTATTAAGTGCACCTTTCTAGGTTCTACTAGATACTGACTTAGGGTATTTACAGCAAAGCATATATCTGGCCTAGTATTTGTTAAATACATCAATGACCCAATGATTTGTCTATATAGGGTTAGGTCCACTAAATACGATGAGTCATTAACTAACAACTTCAAGTTGGATTCCATGGGAGTGGCCATGGTTTTATACTCCAACATATCAAATCTTTTTAGAAACTTCACAGCATACTTACCTTGATTTAAAAGATTCCTTTTGGATCTTTCCATACTTCTAGACCTAAGAAGTAGTGCATTAATCTGATATCTTTCATTTTCATTTTTGCAACCATTTTCATGACATGTTTCTCATTCCTTGTCAGAAAGAGATCATCGTCATACAATAATGGTATGATAGTTTCATCATCCACAACCTTAAGGTAAAGTTTAGGAACAACTTTACTTCTGGTAAAGCCCAAGCTTTGTCATGAAGCTATCAATTGTCCATTATTTACACTCAGCATTGAGTGATCTTCTTAATATCTATCTGTGCCATCTCTCGTCAGATGGGTCTACTAATATGAGCCTCAAAATCATTCGAACTCTGTGGTGAGTTCCTTCTTGCATCCATGTCATATGTGTATAGAACCCATATTCAACCTTGTAGCAAAGGTTGAGATCCACATCACCCATGATGATCATTGAGCTCATCAATTGACTACCAATCCTGGGAACCCATACAGAACCTGATTACATTATTAAGAGAATGGTCTTATATAGTCCCTTGGAGCAAAACATCTCATCATGATTCTCTTCCTCTTTCTAAGAGAATATCTTAACCACAAGCTTTCTATAGTGTGTTTGATTTGTAAATCTTTTGTTGAACATCCATCGCTTGTTCAGAGTTCATCATTCATCATGATCTTTCATACAAATCAAAATTAAGTACATGATTAGTAATACTTCATAATCATCAAATCATATTGACATGATAACTTATTATGCATACAGATATCATTTACATAGTTATGCAACTATTTTGACCAATACTTTGGCACAACACTTTCCCATATCCTGTATGCATGCAGTGGCTATCTAGATGCCTTCCATCTCTACCAGAACATACTATCGAGAGTGTGCACAGCTCTCAGCATGTCGGCAAAGAGGTTTCATTCTAGACAAGCAACAATGGAATATTTGTCCAATTTACCAATCATATGCATATTAGTAGTATACTATTCAATGCTTTATGAATGTTTACACTCAGCATGATATATTCTAGGAATACAAATATGCATACGAGCAATATCATTTACTATTTCTAATAACAACCCAAATACTTATCTTTTATGTTTGTGTGGTTGCCTCCCGCTTGATCTTCTGTATGTCTTCTGAACTTCTATTCATTCTGTACCACTGTGCATGATCAAGTGTACACTAGTGTCATCCTCATGATCTCATACACAAACATACATTCATTAGTATATTCTCAATATTATCAAAACATTCTAATTCTAAATAATCTTGATTATGTGCAGTCATGATCATTAGTATTCAGGGTTTCAAGGAAGTCTTCTTTTAGTCATGCATATTCTTGTTTGATCTAGTTAGTTAAATTATCAACCAAGATAAGAGACATAATATGCATAAACCCTTGATTACTAACCAATCATACCAAGTATACTTACATAAGGGATCCTAACACAAGGTAAGATTCTAACATGACATAGAAAAACATACCTGGATTAGTATACCTGCTTAGTTATGTATAACATACCTAAACAATCTCTTCAATGATTTAGAGATCCTGAGCTAGAACCTGCATGTCTCATAGGTTAAACATAATATAACAAAGTCATACATACCTCGTGAGTCTTTGTCTTCATGTTGTCATGGTCATGGAACTTGAATTGTCTTTTGTGATGTACATGTATCTTATTAGCAGACAACATCAACCTCACACAACACCATAATGCATTAGTACAATCATATATCCCTAATCAATGAATGTCTTCATGCATTCATACTGTTACTAGGGTGATAAGACAATTCTAACATTAATCAAGATTGTACTAATAAATAATATGAAGACAAACACATCATGAACTTAATCAAGAATCAGATTTCAAGACATACCTGAACCTCCTTAAGTCATACCTGTCGAGACTTCTTGTAGTCTTCTTATGTAAGGCCTTAGCCTCAACTCCCCCTGAAACTTGATCTGGAGCTTGATTAGGGTTTGCTAGAGAAACCCTAAAAATTCAATCTTTGACTTTCACACTTATGAATGGATGGAAGAATGTGTCTTGCTGAGCTGATCAACCTAGTATTCTTCAAATTTGAAATCTCCAAAATTTGACCCCTCAAAATTGCCTTCGAAACTTCTGGATCTTCTGGACATGAACCCGAACTAGGGTTTGATGAAGGCCACCCTTCTGTCCAATCAAAAGGTTTGATCCAAGGCTCTAAACTCTTATTTTTATGAGGAGCTTTCAGCCGTGGACTCCGATTCCAAAAATTCTAACTTTCTCCGAAACCCTAAATTCTGGAAGCCATGAATAAAGGTGCTCCAAAAATAATTATGTTTTGACAGAAATATGCACCTGATTGTTTCTGCTATAACTCTGAAATTTCTGCTCCATAGGGTCTGAAAACTTCTTCTACAGTAGCCTGACCTGTCATCTTTCCATCCTCACAGGTATGACCTCAATTGGATTTTCTGAGAGAGAGTTATGCCAAGTGTCGCAACGTGACCTATTTATGGGATAAAACAGGAGAGCGAACTTGTATGGTGTGCCTCGTGTCACTGCTTGAACTTCGGCCTCTAAAAAATTTTCTTGAGATAGATCGCTCTGTTATCTTTCCATCCTGACAGGTCTGACCTCAATTGGACTCTCTGAGAGAGAGTTATGCCAAGTGTCGCAATGTGACCTGTTTATGGGATAAAACAAGAGAGCGAACTTGTACGGCATGCCATGTGTCACTGGTTCACCTTCGGCCTCTGAAAAAGTTGCTTGAGATAGTACAGTCTGTGTACTACCTGTCACGTTTTACGAAATTTCATTTGGAGCTTCCTAGCCCAAGTTATGACCTTTTTTCCAAGGTCACCTAATTTTGACTGAGATCTGGAAGAGGCCGAAACCCTAACTTGTACTGATCATAACTCATAAAGTACAACGAATCTGAGGGTTCCCTTTGGATACAAGGTACCTGGGGATGTTATCTACGACCTGCAAACTTTTCAGATCCTGAAACTTCGCATAAATGGATTTATAGTGAAAGTTCCACGATGACTGGTTTTTGCTATATAAAACCCTAACCTTCAAATTGTCGCAAGAGAAGCAAGTGTCGTAAGTGCCATACATTGCCTTCCTTCAGGTTAGCTCTAATACCATGTTAAAATTTAATATGCTAAGACAAAAAATAGCAGCATTACATTCCATTTCACAATAATAGCATATACAGGATCACTGAAGAAACAACAAGCACAACATAAACACAAGAGACACAAATTTATCCTAGGAAACCCTCATGGGGTAGAAAACCCAGTAAAGCTTCCTCAATATAGATGACCAACAATATACAAAGATGCAAACCAAAGACATGATCTCCTCCTCCACCATAGCAGACCTCTCCTCCACAAGTGCGCCTCTCTTAAGTGAGTGAGTGTGTCAAATGAGGAACATACCTCCTCTATTTATACACTACACTGACATGTATTTTACACAAGTACATGTAGGCTCGTATTTAACCATTAGGTTAAATACCCTATTATAACTGACTGGGCCGACCCCCACATGGTGGGTCTAATAACCCTAGTTACCCCAACCAATTCGGAGGAATAAACATCTCCGGATTCATAGTATAATCACATCGAAGGTATGGAACATCTCCGGAATAAATAATATACAAATATAATATTCTTAGAAGTTACAATATTCAACAATCTCTTATATAAGGATACATGGCATGATTGATAATGATTATTCATAGGTTTGAATAATCATGGGTGTATGCATATTATGTTTCTTACCTTAATTGATGATATGACTAACCAGAAGAGTCATGAAAGTATAGGTTTGAGTAATCACGAGTTTAGGCATATTATGTTTCTTACTTTAATTTATGATATGACTAACCATAAGAGTCCTTGAATACTAATTCCTATTATTTCTGTTTGAAATAATCATGACTATACATGCTTAAGATTATTGTGTTTTGATAGTATTGAGAATATACTAATAAATGTATGATTATGTATGAGATATCGAGGATATCACAATAATGATACTTGTAAGCATGCATAGTGATCGAGAATGGATATAAGTTCAAGGACAGGTAATCCAGGAAGCAAATATCAAGAGGGAGCACACTCCATTAGTTTCTGCAAGGATGTAGATATTTAGAGGGAGTTGACCACTTCTCACAATCCATATCAGAATGGAGGTACAGAAATGAAGCAAAGACTGAGAGGGAGTCAACCCTACAAAGATAAGTATTTTAATTGTCATTTCTTGCATATTTGTTTGTTTAAATAATACTTTTGAATGATGTATATGCTTATGTTCCTAGACTTAGGTAGTGTATTATGCATATTAGAATAATTGCATTAATGAACAGTATACTACTAATATGCATGTAATGGGTAAGTGGCTTATGGCACTGTACAACATTCCATTGCTACTTATCTAGAATGAACCCTCTTTGTTGACATGTTGGGAGTAGTGCAAACTCTTAACAATGTTCTGGTAGAGATTGGAAGGCATCTAGAAAGTTACAGGATATGGATTAATGTTGTATTGAAGCACTGGCTAAAATAATTGCATGACTGTATGACATTTATTTATGTGTAAGAATTTGTTCTGAAAACTATGAGATGTTTCTAATCATGCAATTTAACTTGTTTTGTAGGAAAGATCGTATACCATCACCTACAAAAGAAGGACTACAACATTTGTTCCAGCAACAAAGATATCTATTGAAGATATTGAAGATATTGAAGTTCCCAGGATCTGGGATGAAGTAATGGAAGAATACTATGATAAGGGAGTACCAGTCGATCATGAAGAATGATGTTTGGGATGTAGTCCCAAGACATAAAGGGAAGTTTGTTGTGACTTCCAAGTGGATCTATAAGATCAAGCATGCTGCAGATGGTAGCATGGAGAAAGACAAAGCGAGGTTGTAGATCGTGGCTTATCCCAGAAAGAGGAATTGATTATGAAGAGACTTTTTCTCCTATATTCAGATACACTTCCATTAGATCAGTACTTGCTCTAGTTGCAGTGATGAAATGGAAGATACACTAGATGGATGTCAAGACAGCTTTCTTGAATGGTGTAGTCAAAGAGGAAGTGTATGTTGAGCAGCCACTTGTTTTTTGAGACACATGATGGGAAGTCATAAATGTGCAGAACTTGGTATGGTAGGATAGACAACTTTCTATCCAGTTTGGGCTTTACCAAGAGTAAAGCGGATTCCAACCTTTACTACAAATTTGAGGAAGGAAATCCAATGATACTACTTTTGTATGCGGATAACCTGTTTGTTACAGGTGAGGATAGATTGATTGCCGACACGCAGTGGAAACTTGCTGTCGAGTTCGAGATAAAGAACTTGTGGATGATGCACTACTTTCTAGGCATGGAGGTGTGCCAGAGTGCAAATGGAATCTTCCTTGGACAAGGGAAGTTTGTAGTAGAGATCCTGAAGAGGTTCGGGATGATGGACTGCAAGTCCATGGCCACATCTATGGCATCGAACCTGGCCACATCTATGGCATCGAACCTGAAGCTTCTGTGTGATGATTCATTTGATCCGGTTGATGTCACTATGTATTGCCAGATGATTGGGTCCTTGATATACCTAACGAACATGAGACCAGATATTTGCTTTACGGTGAACACATTGAGCCAGCTCCTAATAGATCCCAGAGGTGTTCACCTGGTTGTTGTAAAGCATATTCTGAGGTACTTGAAGGGTACAGTTGATTATGGGATCAAGTATGTTACAAATCAAAAGTTTAACATGCAGGGTTATGTTGATTTAGATTGGGCAGGAAATGCTGCAGATAAGAAGAGCACTCCTGGGTTCTACGTCAGTATGGGATCAGCTGTTATCTCTTCGTTTAGCAGGAAGCAGTCCTACATAGCACTAAGTACAACCAAAGCAGAGTATGTTGTAGCTTGTTTGGCTAGTTGTGAGGCAGTATGGCTTTGGAAGCTACTTTCTAAGTTATTTGATCTCCCGCTTGAGGCTACTGGTATCTTTTGTGACAACTAGAGTTGTGTGAAGTTGTCTGAGAACCCAGTGTTCCACGACAGGTCGAAACACATTGAGATCAAATATCACTATATCAGGGATATGGTGTAGAGAGGAGTAGTGAAGCTCCTGTATGTTGCGATGGATGAGTAGGTTGTAGATGTGCAGACGAAACCACTAGCCAGATTGAAGTTCGAGTACTTTAGAGAGAGGCTTGGTGTTCTTCAGATTGATGACACTTTGAGGAAGAAGTGATGGACACATTTGCTAGAAGCCATTCCAAGCATGGTGAGAGGAGGATCATTCCCATGGCTGCGGATGTAACCGCTGGATGATGTGCATCAGGACGATGCTCCAGTTACTGCTCTGTATGTATGCATCATGTTGGATGTTGGATATGATCAGTTGGATCATTTATATGTATGTACGCATCATGTTGGATGCTCGATATGATCAGTTGGATCATTTATATGTATGTACACATCATGTTGGATGCTAGATATGATCAATTTGATCATTTATATGTATATGTATATACGCATCATGTTGGATGCTGGATATGATCAATTGGATCATATGTATGTATCTGTAGATGTTTCAGGTGGATACATTTTATGATCAGGTAGATCATGTATGTTGATATGTATCAGGTATGATCAAGTGGATCATGTATTTGTATGTGTATCAAGTGGATACATTATATGATAAGGTCGATCATGTATGATGATACGTATCAGGAAGATACTGTGTATGGATTAGGTGGATGCATTGTATGATAAGGATGATCATGGATGACGAGCTTCAAGATGTTGCTCCAGATGACATGCAGCAGGATGATGCAGTGTTGATGATCAGGATGATCATGTGTACATCAGGATGATTTATGGTGAGTATCAGGTTGATACTCTATGGCCATGGACAGGTTGTGCAGATGAGCAGGTAAGTAGACCTGGGAGATCTGGACGGGATAAAAAAGGCCTCAGATGCTCTTTCGAGGCATTGCTATGGGAGGACATGTAAGTAGAGCTGGGAGATCTGCACAGGATGAAAAAGGCCTCATATGCTTTTTAGGGTTCTTGCTTGGAAAGACACCCTTTTAAGGTTTTGTGGTAGGAGTCACACGTAATCAGACCTGGAGATCTAGACAGGATGAAAAATGCCTCAGATGCTCTTTAGGGTTCTTGCTTGACAAGACACCCTTTTAAAGTTTTGTGACTGTCACATATAAAAGATCCTGGGAGATCCTATAGGTCGGAGTTGTGTACCTGTAACAGCCTGGGATGCTCTTTCAAGTTTTTGTGATGCACGTAATAATTCCTGAGGATTCCATAGTATGGCCAATGATGATGAAGACCTGCAGGTGGTCGGCCTACATCTAGTATGAAAAAGGACTGGCTTTGTAGAACTTCCAATGACGAGTAGATTCAGAGATTGATTGAGATAGCAGCAGCAGTGACGATGACGGTGACTTGATGACAATTATCCAGTGATGATGATCTAGAGAAGAAGACCTATGCTAGAAGACCTGTGTCGAGAAATACCTTCCTAGTTAAGAGGGAGTGTTGATGTATATGTAACTTCGAAATGTATTTCATATATGTATATTGTACTCCTGTAGAGATGGTATTATTCCTCTATATGGAAGTGTTTGTATTCCTATAGATATGTTATTATTCCTCTATATGGAAGTGTCGTTATTTATATTGTAAGTGTCGTAACTTATACTTGATGGGTTATTAGACCACCTTGTTGGGGTCGGCCCTGTATAATTCATGTGGGTCGAAGGGTTATTAGACCACCCTATTGGGTGTCGGCCCAGTTAGCATTGTGTTATGTGGTTAAGTTGAGGCCGACCTAGTAAAGGTTCTTAGGCAAGTCAAGTCAAGTATAAATAGAGTGAGGGAGGCACTCTATTTGATCATTCTATTCTCTCACACACTCTTTGGAGAGTGGTGCACTTTTGGAGGAGGAGAAGCTGCTTCTAGGAGATGTCTATCTCTTATGCTTGGGTTGTATCATTGCTCTATCTATCTTTGAGGAAGTTATTGGGGTTTTTCACCTTTATGGTTTTTTCCCAAGTAAACTTTGTGTCTATTGTGTGCTTGCACTATTGTGTCCATGATTGATATGATGTACATGTTCTCTCAGTTAAGATCCTAAATCAGATTGAAGTAAATTCTGAAAAACTAACAAATATTGGCTATAGCTATTTTATGTAATTAAATAAATCATGAAAAAATGATGGGGATTACAATTTTGGATAATTAATTTTCTAATTATTGTTTATGAGTTGTAATTTATCGAGGTGGATCAAGAGGGAACATAGGATAAAGGATAAGACATATGAGTTGTCTGCCTCAAGAAAATTTGGAAAAAAAGTAGTAAAAGTAGGAAAAGTAGCAGAAAATCAAAGAATGAAGAAGCTTCAGGCCTTTCGAATATCAGGCTCAAGAAGGAATAGTAAAAGCAAGAAGGAAAGCAATATGCCTCGGAAAGCTACATATGGTAATTTTATCCTATGAGGGCACAATTATGTAGAGGATCCAATGAAAGAGAAACTTACCAAATAAGCATCCAACTCATATATGGATCGAATTTCAAGAAAGAAAACTCTAGAAGGGAGGAAAAAATCCAACAAAGGTTAATAAAACGAGCATGCTCACTGTCTTTCACATCTTTTGTCACTCTAATTATTCATTTTGGAGAGCTCTGCATTTCTCATATGCTTGGGTGGTGTGCCCCTTTCCAACATTGGGAGATGTGCCCCTTTGCAACTAGTAATCCAGTCAAGAGATCGTGAGATCCTTCTACTGGAGTTTGAGGAAGAAAACAAAGATTAAATTTCGTGAAGGTTTATTGCAACCATTGAATTATTCTTGTAGGTATAACATGAGATTTATAATGGTGTGTTCGAGCTTCAGTTTGCTGTACCAAAATCTTAGAAGTAATAGTGTTCAATTTGCAGTGTTTTCTAGTAGTAGAGAGAGTGAGATTAATGAATTGTTTCCCATGTGATCTATAGATGTTTTTCATGTATAATCATAGGGATTTAATATTATGTAATTCTTCATATTGATCAAATCCAATAGTAAAAGGATCCATTCCTTACTCTTAATCATTCTACTTCTGCTTCTATGTTACAAATTCTAGTGAATCAATGACATACTGTAAGTTTTGCTCTCATTGACTGTTAAATGCACCTATGAATGTATGATTGAAGAATGATGCTATTGAATGACATGTAGTTGAATTCATCTACCAATTTTATTATGGAATTCATGATCTCTAGATATCATTTGAAATTAGTTATTTTCACTACTTGCGCTATTATTAAGAAAAATGGCAATTTTTTATTCTTAAAGGGTTTAACTATTAAATGTGCTTTTGAGAATTGTTTTGAAGGTACTTGTAGATAAATATGAAGTAATTGAGCCCATACCCATCCACAGAGTATAAATTTGGGAGCCTCTAGTGCCATTCGATCATGTTCGGAAACTACCTCCTTCACTAGTCCAAGTTTCATTCTTTGCACCTAGTCACCAATTTCATTGTCAAATCTTTGTTGGTTAGGTCAAGTGGGGTCGATAGCAGTTTGGGAACATTTCAATCAGTATTCCATGGGTCCATTAGTTTCCAGTGGTGCACTAGAAGCAGAAGAATTCACATAATTCCTGGGAAATCGCCTCTGATCATTTTCTTTACCCAAATGGTTTTCCCAGGTGTGATTCCTCTAGAATGTGCCTACTATCGAAACTAATTCCGTATGTTTTGTGTGTCAAACTATCCTTTGTGATTCCAAGTGTTGGTTTTTGAGTTAGTGCGCTTAGACCTGGGTTTGGGTACATTACATGAGTCTTGAGATGGGTGACATCCCAAGAAGTCTTGGTTACTGGGTGCAAACCCTGGATGTGATGATTGATGCTATGCGATTCATTTCACTACTCTCACTCCCACTTCTTCTACCCTGTGAGAATCACCCAATCAAATGAGTGTTGAGTGGACTATTCAAAACCATAAGTAATTGGTTAATTGAGACTATAGTCATGGGATATGGGTCATAGCTTAATGACTTATACTATACAGATAATCTGAAAAAATATATACCATATGTTGGACTATGAAAACTCCTATACATAAATGATATTTTAGCTGAGCATGGTTTACATTACCTAGATCAACTAAATGAGATAATGATATTCAAATTGACCATAGCATATGGAAAACTTCAATTCAACATAACATTAATTATGTTGCAATGCACGAATGACTTAGAAGTACATATGAAAGGTTTTGGTGTAGCTAGAAATATGCTTTCTAGGTACCATGCATGGAAAAAGCTAATGTCTACAAGTCCCATCTACACTTTAATTAGTAGATATGATCTTAAGTGCAATCTACAAGTTAGAACTATAGTGCCACATGTAGTTATGATCTTAAATGCTAAATACATGTAGCATGCAATCACATGTAATCTTTAAACGTGTATAGTAAAATTACTCTTCATTATTATTAATATGCAAAGAATTTGATGAGATAGATAACTTGAGAGCATTTCATGAGTTCGGTAGGTTTGTAATAGGCATAAATATAATGTTTAAGGCATATACGCTTAAATATGTATAGCAATTGATATTGTCACGAAGCAATACTAAGCTGTATTTAAGGAAAGCATGCCTTGTTTCTTAAGACATTGACATATCCATGTTCGTTCTTTAATCAACTAGAAGGAGATCAACTCAAGTTCAAAGTGTTGATCAAATCCACGTGTTATCATTTTTTTAGGCTTCTATGGTGATCGTAAAATTGTAGCCATCCATGAAGTAAAGCTTCAAATGAGCAATGAAAACCTCTTGCTTGACCATACCATACCAAGGTAGTGATGAAAGACGAAATGTAATGCTATCTCTAAGGTATTATATGGAATATTCCTTTGGAAAAAGATGTAATGCTATCTCTTACTTGGATATTGGGCCACAAACGTCCTTTTCTTGGTTCAAGAATATCATTTATCTTAGTCAAAACACCTTTTCGTAAAAAACATAAATGATAATTAAACTAGTACCACTAAAATATATGGATCATAATTTTATAAAATAGAAATATTTTCTAATATAAGGAAGAGGATGAAAAAAATCAGAGACATTTTTTCTCTATTTAGGTTGACTCGGAAGGAAAAAAAGATGAATGGAGTATTATATGATTTGTTAGAGGAAGGATGGAGGGAAATGCATACTTTTTTCTAATATAAGGAGAAGGATGAAAAAAAACAAGATAGACATTTTTGCCCTATTTAGGTTGACTAGGAAGAAAAAAAAGATGAATAGAGTATTATATGATTTGTTAAAGGAAGGATGGAGGGAAATGCATACTTTGTATTTGTAATTTTTCATATTTGTATTACTCCTTACAAAATTAAAAATAATAATAAAAAAAATCTATTAAAATCGACAAAGGTGTACATACCTTACCCCTTAGGATTTGAACTTATGATCTCCTAGAAGAAAACACATGCTCTTAACGGTTAGGCCCACTCAAATATATTATCTAACAAATAGATATACATACATAAAATATTAAAAAGTAATAGTATGATTTATTAAAAAGTAATAGTATGATTAAAGGTTATTACTTTGTAACTAATAAATACTTTATTATAGTGTGAAGTCCCCTTCTCACTTATAATATATATTTTTTAATTTTATAAAATGTATGGCACATTTTAAATACTTTATTATATATTATAGTGTGAAGTCCACTTCTCACTTATAGTATTTTTTTTAATTTGATAAAATGTATGCCCCATTTTAAATAACAAATGCACTTTATTTATTTTTCTTAATGCTCTTATTTTCATGAGGGCTAAACATGCCAGAGATCTCTGATCAAGAAATATCAAAAAGTCCAAGAAATGTGTAAAGAAAACATTTAAATGTACAAGAAAATGATAATTTAAATTAAAAATAATTTAAGTTATTTTGTTAAATAATGAAGATCCATCTTAGTTACATCCATAGTAGCATAATTCGAGTAGAAATACAGATATGAATATGATTCGATACAGAAAAAATATACGTAATGAAAAAATTTAGTACAAGTAAAAAATGGAAGTAGAATGCTTACATATAATACTTTTAATCAAATATTCATAAATACACCATAAATGTACATAGATATTTATATAATAAAATCAACCATTTATTTCAAAAACAAAAAATAAAATCTCAAGAACTTAGAATACTCTTAGTGTCTTAGTGTGAGATGACTAGTTATTAATAATTATTTTAATAAGATCGTATTAAATTGAATTGTATTTTTGTTTTATAATGTTCAAATAATTAAAGTTTGGTTTTTATAAATTGTTTTTAAAAATTTAATTGTTCACTAATAAAAACCTATATCCATATTACACTTACACCAAATCTCCGTACATGAACTACCAATACGACGGAATTATACTACTATAGTTACAACTAAGACTCACTAAATATCAAAAACTATTTTAAAAGCCGTAATGATATTTTTCGAAACTAAATATCAAGAGGCATGATGAATCTTATTTTTTTTTATCTTAGCAATATTAGGAACCTAATGATGTAATCTTATTGTTTTTTATCTTACAATATTAGGAACCTTGAGTTTTGTTGTCATTCAAGTAGGCTTGAGTATATTTTAACCAAAAATTTATTTAACTATTTGCAATACCTTGGGCAAGGTGGCTGTGTTGGAGAATGCAACCTAGCAAATTTCACGCCTTCCCTTGAAAGAAAAAGCACAGCCATGTTGATTGTGTTAGAAGATTCAAGCTGACAAAATTTGCCCCGTTTCCAAAACAAAGACAGAACTGCTATAATCAAGTCTCGAGTCTCCTTTAACAGGTTTCCTAGGTCATCAAATATTTTAATTACTTGCACTCAGTGTCCTGAACATGCAAGCTGACAAATTTTGCCTCCTTTCTCAAGAAAAAAACACAGCAATGCTGTAATGATTGAAGCAGATGTCCTCCTATCTGAGAAGCCTCAGATTGGACAAAACCATACATATTTCAGAAGATAATTATACATTTGATGAAATACTTCTTGATGCATAATGGTTGCTCCTCAAGAGTGTGTCAGGCTCCCTACTAAATCACGCAGCTTCTTGATTTATTAGTTGAATTTAACTTTAGTAAGTTCTGTCCAGCTTTTGTTAAATCTGAGTGCATGGGGACTACTGTGAATGAACTTTTTTTTTCCCTCTATCTTCACTCAAATAATCATGATTCGGCTTATGATTTTAAGTGCGGGATCTCTTATCCCTTAAAACGTAGATCGACAAGACAGTGTTTTGTGTTGTGGATAGACGGATGGCTACAGGCAGACAGACACGGAGAGGTCGGATCAGCGTGCAATTTAGGTCATAGTTGGGCACTCATGACTGACAAGTCTGCCACCCTTAAAAGTGAGTCGAGACAGAAACCGTGGCCCTTTTTCATACATATACATTTTCTGTCTAATCCGCTAACCCTAACTCGAGACCACACAAACCAAACCTCGCGAGTCAACGTGAGCGGGACAAACGATTCTCCAGCATTGATTAAGAAAAGCACCCAACAAAGCGTTCTATTTTTATTGCGAAAAGGTAGTTATGCCAAAGCTGTCAGGGAATTTCGATCGGAATCGGGGCTTGACTTCAGAGCTGCCTGCGTTCTCTTCTGCTTTGCATCCCTACTTTTAAGGGGCTCTGAATCTAAAGTCGGGTACGACATAAAAAGAAAGAAAGAAGAATCGGGTGCTCGGTAGCATTTAATGGAAACTCTAGTTAAGATTCTCTAAGTCATCGCGAATCGCCTATATGTCATCAAAATGAATTTGCAGGCCCTTTGGGACTGTCCAACTAACCGAATCCTGGGCCCCCAATATCTTGTTGTTACGGAATGTGAGTATTTCTTAAAAACGGAATATTGATATCAATAAAGAGACCCTGATATAGCTATTTTTTTAAGTTGCAGTTACTTTGATTGTTTCCCAGAAGTTTCACCCAGATTACTCCGTGAAATTCTTTAACAGTTATGTTTTAATATCCGAAGACGAATGAGCTGCCATGCAGTTAAACCAGGAGTCATACGACCATGAATTTTCCATACATTTTTTCTACTTGGACGTCTTTTTGTCGTTCCATGCAAAGTCACCGTTCTATCGAAGGAGCTTTGGTTTTCTTTAACCTAATCGGTATAAGTTTTAGAAAATAAAACACAATTATAAAATACAAACCATTCGAATTTGGTTGAAGTTGAATTATAAAACAGAATATTTTCATTCATGTTTATATGAGAATGATTAAAGAGCTTATAGTAAATTTATATGGAAAGTTTTGATATATATATATATATATATATATACTTATAGTAAATTTGTATGGGAAAGTTTTGATATATATATATTTATTGTCTTGTTTTTTTTAAGATGAGATAGACCAAATTTTGTTTAAATAAATAAAGATTACTTTAGTCATTATATTATTGTTTCTAAGTTTAAATAGAAATTGTGGTACCAAGAAAATTTAGCAAATAGAAAATGAATATAGTCAAAAATAGAACAAATTCTCATGAGTTCCATAGTTAAATAGGGCATTGGTCTATTCCCAAAACTCTTTGGGCAGAAAGGGTTTGCCATCTTGGTGAGCCTATGAGTGTTGATGATGAAAATCACTTTCTCTTAGAGTGTCCTGCTTATAGCCACAATACACTCACATTATATATGAGTTTCATAGTATTTGCTATAATATAAACCTTTCTAACCTCCTCATTTGCCAAAACTATAGTGACTTTGGAGAGCTTCTTTCTAAGCTTTTTAAGCATATAAACAAAAATTTAAAGCAAATCAAGTAATAAATAATTCTTGGTAGACCAAAATTCATCTTAGTAGACATTAATCATCATTGTATTCCAATCAACTAGCTATTACATGGTGTTTGTTAGTAAGACAATATAATAACATTTACGTTCCATGTTTAATGTTTAATTGGTCTTTATACATATAAGTATTTTTTATTTTTTTTTCAATATAATCTTGAAACAACTTTTGTATTAATTATATTCTTTTATACTATGTTTCGAGTGATTGGTACGATGGAGTATATGGAGTGGAAAGCATTGTTGGGTGTAGTGAGTTTTTTTTATTAATTATATACATATTATAAATTTTTATGAATTTGTGTTCATTATATATGTTATAAATTTTTATTTTAATAGTTTTATATATATATATAAAGAAAAGTTATTGTTATTATTTTCTTAATTTTTAAAGATTTTTGAAAATAATATTTATGGAGATGTAATGAAATTTTTATACTAATATGATCTCAAACTCTGGTTTGAGGTTAGTAAGTGAATATGAAGATTGTAACTTTTATTTTCATAAATAAAGCTATCATAAGTGAATCTAAAGAATGTAACTTTTATTTTTATAAATAGAGTTATGATTTTTTTAGAAAAAAAATATAAAAATAATGATTTTTAGTTTTATTCTTTCTTTAAAAATAATTTTTTTATCATACTATTAAGTTTTGAATAATTTTGAATTAATAATTTAAATATTAATGTTCCACATTTTAGAGATTTTTTAAAAATATATTAGAAATTTATATTTTTTTTTGCTTAAATCTTAATACAACTTTTGTATTATTTACTTTATTTTACACCATGTTTTGAGTGATTGGTATGATAGAATTGAGAGTAAGTAGTTATATTTCATACTGGATATCCAAGCCAGAAGATATCTCAATAGAATTGAACCCGGGTAGATGGAATGAAATCCATTTATCCCCACCAACAAACCCAATAAACCTTAATTATATATATATATAATTTTTTATAATTTTTTTATTGATCATATATATATTTAAATACCAATTTTTATTTTTATTTTTAATAATTTTGTTATGGAATTATTAAATTTTGAATAATTTTAAATCAATAAATAATTTCAAATCAATAATTTCAATATCAATATTTTATATGAGATTTTGAGATTTTTTTTAAAGATATTAAAAAGTATTATTAATAAACTAATTTAATTGATGTTTAAAATGATTTTGTTAATTAATCAACTATATATATATAGATATAGATATATTATAAACAAATAGTTCTTTAATGTAAAAAAACAAGATTTCCATTACCATCTTTATACTAACATTACAAAATTGTTATGACCTTAATTTTTATCACATCATCAATTCGTTTATAATCCATAATATACACTCTATCACATCACATCATTTCCTTTTTGTAACTCATTGAGATTGGTCAAACCATAAGTTAATTATTTGTTAAGATAACAAAATATATCAACTATCTTTTCAAAAAGCTGCATGATAATTCCCTTGAGAACCATGCGAACGTATATATTTTAAGGAATGGCTAGTTTGCAACTTATAAATGCATGTGTGCTTGGTTAAGTATTATATTGCGCAACTATGGACGTATTCTCACCCTCATCTTCGTGAATGTCAATTACCTAGTACTCCATAACGCCCATAAAGGTTATGAATTCGTATTGATATACAAAAAGGTTCAAATGGAAACTACTTTTAGATTGCAGTATTACTATTCATGTAAAAAAGAAGTTATGCAGATGCATTCCATATCAATGCATAAAGAGTAAATCTATTCAACTGCAGTTTCACTTGAGAGTTAACAAAACTCTTTTCTTTCTCTTATATTTCTTACTATTTTCTCAATCTCTCTTCACTTTACTTGTTGAAAACTACAATGGAGCTTGCTAAAATTTCCAAAAGAGTTGGAAATTCAATAAGGAAGAAAAGGTATCCTTCAAATGAGTGTTCTTAATGCACCTTACTGCAACAACTCTTGCCATTGTTGATTGTAAGTTCCATGTATTTGTATTGCTTGATAAAGCATTTCTTATTTCATGCAAATAGTTATGTTGGAATTTCATTTATTGTAATAAATCCATATTTTAGGGATTACAAGTCCTTCTGTCATGATTTAGGGTTTATAGTGATGCATTTTTTTCCAGCAGAAAAAAATCATACTATTGATATTCTTTTGAATCAAATAGTACAAAGATAGAAAGGATAACTTAGTCCAAGATATCCAAAAGTTAGATCTAGTATCCCATGATCTTCCTCAAGACCTTTATACATAAATATAATCGCCATGAAAAAGAGAAGGATTACAAAACAAAACTGTTCACCTTCCGAGGATTACAAAATTTCTTAAAAGAAATATAAATTACACGTGTCAAGCAGACAGGTATCCATCCATTCTTCCCAAAAAAGAACCCAAATAGGACCAACAAAAGCTTCTTTTGATAGCTGATCTGCTTAAGCGTTGTGACATCTGAAAATATGTTCAAAAGAAATCTGATCCAGTTTTTCAATCTCCTGTCGAGCACGAGCACACCCGTATTTAAGATCAATAACATTAAGAGAGAATTCAGAAGTAGCCCATTTAATTGTAACACGTGAATCCCCAAAGACTTTGAGATTCACCAGTCCAAAATAATTTGCCACCTTTAGAACAACCCAAAGAGCCAATAACTCAGCTTTCATATTGGTTCCTCTGCCACCATTAAGATGAAGAGCAAAATAATGGCTATAATTGATGTAGATGACCCCACCAGCGGCACACAAACCATCCTGTGTAGCCCCATCAAAAAATAAAATTGGCTATGAAACACTATAGGAGAAAGAATTCTTGTTCACAACATTCCTACCTGATTCCACCTCAGGATAAGTCTGAATCATTTGACAGACAGTCTTTCCACAAAGCAAAGCATCAGGGCGTTTATTCTGAAAAGTCACTTCATTTCTTGTGTACCATGTGATCCAAGATAAGAAAATAGGAAGGAAAAGAGGCTTCTTGTTATCTCTTACCCAATCAAGTAGACCAACACCAAAATCCAACGCATCCCATACATACAGCAGATTGAGGTCTTTACAACACAGAGACCAAATTTTTTGCACAAAAGAGCATTTCACAAATAGATGATCAACAGATTCAGCTTTTAATTTACATAAACAGCACCAGTTTGGACCACACCAGCCGCGTTTGAGTAAATTCTCCTAGGTCTTAAGGCTGCCATTGAGAGCATGCCACAGGAAACACTTAACCTTCAATGGAATAGCCCAAATCCAAAGTTTCAAAAACCACCACTGACAGGGATAGATACAATGTTCCTGGATAATCCTATCATACGCAGAATGTGCTATAACAGAACCATCTTTCAGATTACCTTCCCATATCAACTTATCACTGGAATCCGAAAGCATAATACCAGCCAATCTAAGTGTCTGTATATAATGATCCCATTCCATCTCATGAGCCGGGACCACCCAATCAAAAGCCCTTATCCAACCATCACCAGATCGCCGAACCAATTCATAATCATAAACATCATTGAGGGTTTTAAACCCCAGCAAATTTAACCAAGAAACCAAAGTTTCGGACAGGTAAAAACATTCCTCCAAACCAAGCACCAGATCAATACCGATATGAACAATGCAACCATTACCAACCTGCCAACAAATATCTTTGGCAATCCAATCATAAACCTTAAGAAACCCTCTCCAAACTGGAGACATCAAACCAGTGATCCTTTTGGCCTTCCTTAACCAACTGACAAGATTAGTTTTAATATACTTGAGAAGGAGAACCTTCGACCAAAGAGAAGAACTAAATAATCCACGCCAAAGCTCTTCAACCGAAGAGCTTTGCTAAACACACCAATATCTTTAATACCCCACCCACCATACTTAACCGGCCGAGCAAGCACCTTCCACTTTTCCATCACCAAATTTGTGCCATCACGATTACCAGACCAAAGGAAATTAAAAATAAGTCATCTGAGTCTATTCAAGATATAGGCCGGGATCTCTAAAAGAGATAACCAGAAAACCGAAATACTAGAGAGAACAGCCTTAAAAAGAACAAGTCTGCCACCAGAGGATAGCAGCTGAAACGTCCAATGATCAATTCTTCGTTCAAACTTACTAATAATCCAGCGCCAATCACAAGCTTTATAAGAATTTGGTTTTAAAATAAAACCCAAATATTTCAATCCATCAACCAGATCAAGACAACCATAAGGTAAAATGACTTCAATTTCCCTTCTTCTACCAGCATCCACATTGTGTTGATAAAAACAAGACTTCGAAATACTAACTTTCATCCCAGAAACCTTACAGAAGAAATTAATGATATTGGAGAAAACTTTCCATTCGTTGACAGAGTCGATGCCAGCAAGGAGGACATCATCAACAAAAAGCATATGTGTCAGGAAGCAACCCTCACCCATTTTGATACCTGTAATCAAACCCATTAACATGGCTTGTTGAACTAGTCTGTTGAGGCCGTCTATAACCAGAAGAAAAAGAAGGGGAGACAGGGGACAACCCTTCCTGATACCTCTTGATCCTTTAAAAAAAGTTGTGGGGTTACCATTAACTAATACAGAAAAACATGGAGTTGAAACACAAGCCATTATCCAGTCAATTACCAGCGGAGGAGTACCTATTTGAATCACAATCAACCTGAGGAATGACCAATTGACCCTATCATAGGCTTTTTCTAGGTCCATCTTCAAAATCAGAGCCTTCAACTTCCTAGACTTGATAGTATGTAGCAATTCCTGTTCAAGCTAAAACAATGGTTACCCATAACCCATACCCCAACATACTCCATCTACACACAACAATCACAAACATTGGGCATGGATACATATTTTTAACAATGGGATTTAGAAACAAGATGGCCATGGGTTTTCCCGAAATCGTGGGCACATGAAAAATGAATTGTGGACAAGGGAATTTGACCAGACGGAGCAAAACTGATTTCTCCTCAATGAAACCCCAAATCGAGCTCCCTTCCTCCCAAATGGTTTGCAACATTAAATCTCCCTCTTCCCAGCTAGAAAACAACGAAAAACCAAGAAAAACATGGAGGGAAAACGCCCAGGTAGCTCCCAACTCGTGAGAGAGCAAACCCATGGGTGAAGAAATGGATTGGGAAGAAAATCCATGGCTCTTTTCTTGCCCAATATGTCAAACACAATTTTCCATGAAGGGTGGCTTGCCCATACCCGAATTTGGACAACCATACCTCTCCATTCCCCACGGCATTAATTATTTCAACCAAGTCTTGGGAGAAATGAATGATTTGGTACAAATTCAACATGGGTAGTTGAGAGTTTATGGGTTCTCTCATTGAAACTTGGCTTGAATTGATTGATTCAAGGGTTTGAATATTGTCCCTCCCAATTCCTTGTAGAATCATGCCCCCATCTCTTGTTGCATTGCATAGCTAGTTGTGGGTATTTCATTAAAATGCATATTTACATGATATTTGCAATTCCATTGTGCCTAGCTAGCACATAAACCACATGCATCACTAAATCGATGGTGGGGCCTTGGCCTTCAGCTTCTCACAACAATTTTATAACAATATTACATCATTTACATTTTAATGTAATGGGGTCAAAACTAGGATATTACATTTATATGGTAAGTGCTTTATGTCTATGAGATCACATCAACATTTCTAGTCTATATTTATTTCATGAACACAACTAAACTTGCATTAGAATGGTGAAGGGAAATATTTTCCAATGATATTTTGTCTAGAATTTTATGCCATAATTTAGAGTATGCAACACCTTTCGAATTGGCACAAACAAAAAATGTAGCTTCTCAAATTCCATGTAGTATACGTGTTTTCTATTTGTAGTTTGTGGGAGTATTTCATTCAAATTGAGAGGGATTTATATAAATTCAGAATATGTTATGATTTTAGATAATGTAGAAACAACTACTATCTTTGTAAACATTTAAACCTTTTTAATACAATTTTCCAGAAATTTGCTCCCCTTTCCAAATCCATCTCAGCATGCTCTTAAAACTATTTTCCTCAATTGTCTTCTCTCTTATATGCTCGATATTCTTGCCACCATTTTTCTTGTTTCTCTAGTGAGAGGAACAAGAAAGGGATCTCTGATAATCATTTAAATGCAATTGATAATAATCACTGTGCAAAGTTATAGTATTCCATTTTATGCACCAACCCATTATATTCTGTGCATTAACTCATTCTATATATTCATGTATAACATTATTGGTAATTTTTAAAATACATTGAAATACCATTACTAATAGGCTATTATATATATATATTGAAAATATTAGTAGTTTGAGTCTATGTTTCCTCTTAGTTATTTGGAAGTTATATGTGATATGTATTTGAATAAAAATTTCAATGAATATTTATTTTTATGAATGCATTTTTTTTACACATTTTTGTGGAAATTTTGGTTATATGTTTTTGTCTATATATTTTGAAAAAAAATTCTTATATAGAAAGTTTGTTGACTCTCTTCCTTATCATTATTTTTCCAGTTTCCTGGAATTATTTATCTAAATTCCAGTTTGAACAACATGTGGGATATCAGATCATCGATAATTCTTTGATTTTAAGTTTAACAAGTATGCAATGTTTTCAAATCCAAATCAACCATGTTTATAAAGTATGATAAAATGAAACATCAAAACCATTGACTTCTAGAGACCATACTTATATATCATATATGTTGAAATATTGTAACTTCTAAGAATATTATATTTTTACTTTATTATTCATGAGATGTTTCATTCCTCCGTGAAGATCTTATTGTATATCGGAAGATGTTTATTCCTCTCTCGGATTGTTGTAACTTGGGTTATTAGACTTCCCTAGTGGGGGTCGGCCCTGTATGTGTTATGTGGGTCAAAGGGTTATTAGACCACACTAGAGGGGTCGGCCCAGTCAGTTGTAATGGGGTGTTTAACCCAGTAATTAAGTTGGGATCGACCTAGCTTGTGTAAAAGGCAGTCGGGAAACTAGTATAAGTAGAGGAGGATGTTCCTCACTTATCACACACTTCTATCACTCGAAAAGTAGCGCACTTATGAGAGAGAGGTCTTTTATGGAGGAGGAGGAGTTCATGTATTTGGTTTACATATTTGTATTTGTTGGTCATCTATATTGAGGAAGCTTTGCTGGGTTTTCTACCCCATGAGGGTTTCCCAGGATAAATCTGTGTCTCTTGTGTTTATGCTGTGCTTGTTGTTTCTTTAGTGATCGTGTATATGCTATTGTTGTGAAATGAAATGTAATGCTGATATTTTCTGTCTTATCATATTGAATCTTAACATGGTATCAGAACTAACCTTAGGGAAGGCAATGTATGGCACTTACGACACTTGCTTCACTTACGACAATTTGAAGGTTAGGGTTTTATATAGCAAAAACCAGTCATCATGGAACGTTCGCTATAAATCCAATTTGGCAAAGGTTCAAAATTTGAAAAGTTTACAGATTGAAGATAACATCCCCAGGTACCTTTTTTCAAAAGGACACCCTCAGATTCATTGTACTTCGTGAGTTATGATCAATACAAGTTAGGGTTTCTGCCTCTTCCAGATCTCAGTCATAATCAGGTGACCTAGGAAAAAAGGTCATAACTTGGGCTAGGAAGCTCCAAATGAAATTTAGTAAAAAGTGACAGGTAGTACACAGAGTGTACTATCGCAGGAAATGTTTTCAGAGGCTGAAGTTGAACCAGTGACACGTGGAATGTCGTACAAGTTCGCTCTCCTTTTTTATCCCATAAAGAGGTCATCTTGCGACAGTTGGCATAACTCTCTCTCAGAAAATCCAATTGAGTTCAGACCTATCAGGATGGAAATATGACAGGTCAGGATACCACAGAAATAGTTTTTAGACCCTGTGGATTGAAAAGTTCAGAGTTACAGTAGAAACAATTAGGTACATATTTCTGTCAAAACTGAATTATTTTTTAGCACCTTCATTCATGGCTTCCGGAATTTAGGGTTTCAGAGAAAGTTGGAATTTTTGGAATCGGAGTCCACGGCTGAATGCTACTTAGGAAAATCAAAATTTAGAGACCAAGATTGAATTTTTTGGTTGGGTAGAAGACCGAGCTTGATCAAACCCTAGTTCGGGATTTTGATCGGAAAGGCGGAAAATTAGGGCTTCAGTAAAAGTTGGAATTCTTGAAGTCTATGACCACGGCTAGAAGCTCCTGAGAAAAATAAGGGTTTAGAGTCTTGGATCGAAAATTTTGATTGGGAAGAAGGGTGGGCTTCATCAAACCGTAGTTTGAGATCCTGTCCAGAAGATCCAGAAGTTTCGAAGGCAATTTTTAGGGGTCAAATTTTGGAGATTTCGAAATTGAAGTATGATAGTTTGATTAGCTCAGCAAGACACATCCTTCCATACATTCAAAAGTATGAAAGACAAAGTTTGAATTTTTAGGGTTTCTCTGACAAACCCTAATCGAGCTCCAGATCTAGTTGCAGGGGGAGATGAGGCTAAGGCCTTACATAAGACGACTACAAGAAGTCTCGATAGGTATGACTTAAGAAGATACAGGTATGTCTTGAAATCTGATTCTTGATTAAGTTCATAATATGTTTGTCTTCATATTATTTAGGTTAGTACAATCTTGATTAATGTTAGAATTGTCTTATCATCCTAATAAAAGTATTAATACATGTGAGTGATAGAAGACATTCGTTGATTAGGGTTATATGATTGTACTAATGTACTGTGGTGTTGTATGAGGTTGATGTTGTCTTCTAACTAGATACAAGTACATCACGAAAGACAAATCAAGTTCCATGACCATGATGACATGAATACAAAGACTCATCCATTATCTTTGATCACATAGAAGTTCTACTTACGAGGTATCTATTACTTTGTTCTATTGTGCTTAACCTATGAGATATGTAGGTTCTAGCATAGGATCGCTAAGTCATTGAAGACAACAAAGAAGATATTGTTTAGATGTGTTAGACATAGCTAAATAGGCATACTAATCCAGGTATATTTTCCTATGAGAAATTAGAATCCTACTTTGTGCTAGGCTCTTAGTATACCCATGTATTGAATGATCATGACCATACATATTCAAGATTATTTAGAAATATAACGTTTTGATAATATTGAGATTATACTAATGAATGTATGTTTGTGTATGAGATCATGACGATTACACTAGTGCACACTTGAGCATGCACAGTGGTACAGAATGAATAGAAGTTCAAAAGACATATAGAAGATCAAGCGGGAGGCCACCACACAAACATAAAAGATAAGTATTTGAGTTGTTATCTCTGAAATAGTAAATGTTGTTGTTTGTATGCATATTTGTATTCCTACAATATATCATGTTGAGTGTAAACATTCATATAGCATTGAACAGTATACTACTAATATGCATATGATTAGGAAGTTGGACAAACATTCCATTGTTTGTTGTCTAAAATGAAACCTCTTTGCTGACATGCTAAGACCTGTGCACACTCCCGATAGTATGTTCTGGTAGAGATGGAAGGCATCTAGATAGCCACTGTATGCATATAGGATATGGAAAAGTGTTGTGCCAAAGTATTGGTCAAGATTGTTGCATAAATATGAAAATCATATTTGTATGCATAATAGGTTATCATGTCAACATGATTTGATGATTATGAAGTATTACTAATCATGTACTTAATTTTGATTTGTAGGAAATATCATGAGGACTGATGATCATCGAACAAGTGATGGATGTTCAACAAGAAGATTTACAAATCAAACATAATATAGAAGGCTTGTGGCTAGAAGATTCTCTTAGAAAGAGGAAGAGAATCATGATGAGATGTTTGCTCCGAGTGGCTAGATAAGACCATTATCTTAATGATGTAATTGAAGGAAAAATTTGAATCAAGGATTCAATAGAAGAAAGCTCTGTTTGGGTACCCAGGATCGATAGTCAATTGATGAGCTTAATGATCACCATGGGTGATGTGGATCTCAACCTTTGCTAGAAGGTTGAATATGATTTCTATATACAGATGGAATGGATGCAAGAAGGAACTCATCACAGAGTTCAAATGATCTCAAGGCTCATATCAGTAGACCCATCTATACAAAGATGGGACAGAAGATCATTCAATGCAGAGTGTGAATGATGTTCAATCACAGAGGGAGAATTGACAGTTTCTTGACAAGCTTAGGATTTACCAAAAGTAAAGTTGTTCCTAACCTTTACCTTAAGGTTATGGATCATACTATTACTATATATAGATGATCTCTTTCTGACAGGGAATGAGAAACAAATCATGAAAAGAAAGAAGAAGATGGCTGCAGAAATGAAAATGAAAGATCTCAGATTGATGCATTACTTCCTAGGTTTGGAAGTATGGCAAGGCTTAGAAGGAATCTTTCTCATCCCGGGAAAGTATGTTGTGGAAATCTTGTGAATAATTGATATGTTGGAATGTGAAGACATGGCCACTCTCATGGGTTTCGACTTGAAGTTGTTAGCTGATGAATCCTCAGAGTTAGTTGATGTGACTCTGTATTGAGTCGTTGATGTATCTGACGAATACCAGGCCAGATATATGCCCTACTGTGAACATATTGAGTCAGTATCTAGTAGAAATTAGATGTGTTCACCTGATAGTTGCAGAGCATGTGATAAGGTACCTAAAGGGTACGATAGACTTTGATCTATGTTATCTTGGAGATCATGACTTTAGATGGCTACACAGATGTTGATTGGGCAGGAAGTGTATCAGACATGAAGAGCACATCGAGAGGATGTTATTTTCTGGGACTAGCCATGATCTCGTGGTTTAGGAGGAAGCAGTCTAGTGTGGCTCTCAGCACAAGCGGAATATATGGCTGCTTACTCTGCTAGTTGTGAAGCGGTATGGTTTCAGGACTGTTTGACTTAAAGATAGACCGAACTATGATCCTATGTGACAAATAGAGTTGTATCAAGATGGCAGTGAATCCATTGTTCCATGATAAGTCAAAGCACATAAATATCTAGCATTTCTATATACAAGATATGGTGCATAAAGGAACTATAAAGTTCGAATTTGTAACAAGTTGTTGATGTACTAACCAAACGTCTACCTCAAGTGAACATGTTACCGATGTACTAACCAAACCTCTATCTCAAGTGAACAAATTACCAATGTACTAACCAAACCTCTACCTCAAGTGAACAAGTTACCAATGTACTAAAAAAACCTCTACCTCAAGTGAACAAATTACCGATGTACTAACCAAACCTCTACCTCAAGTAAAGTTTGAGTATTTCCGAGAAAAACTTGGTAGGACCCTCCTCGAAAGGGGGAGTGATGTAGACACTGATGATGATATGTAGGATACATGTATTACTTGTATTGATGATATGTATACATGTATTGATATCGGTGATGCTGACGGAGAGGTTGGTAGATGGTCCTTAGACAGGGTCTAAGTTGACAAGGGGATTTCATCATCCTTGAACACATGATCTAAAAGGATCCATAGACATATGTCTCTGAGAAAGAAAAGGGATTGCATCATCCTTGAACACATGTTCTAACAGGATTTGTAGATAGTTGTATTCAAGAATGAAGTCCTTGGTGGACAGGTGGGGATTGTATCGTCCCCGGACTTCGGTCCCTTGAATTGATCTATAGACATATGTCTTCAAGAATGAAGTCCTTAGTGGATAGGTGGGGATTGTATCATCCCTGGACTTCGGTCCCTTGAATTAAGCCATAGACAGATGTCTTTTAGAATGAAGTCCTTAGTGGACACGTGGGGATTGGATCATCCCCGGACTTCAATCCCTTGAATTGAGTCGGAGACAGATGTCTCCGAGAATGAAGTCCTTAATGGACAAGTGGGGATTGGATCATCCCTGGACTTCAGTTCCTTGAATTGAGCCATAGACAGATGTCTCTGAGAATGAAGTCCTTAGTGGAGATGTGGGGATTGGATCGTCCCTGGACTTCATTCCCTTGAATTGAGCCGTAGACAAGATGTCTTTGAGAATGGGGATTGGATCATCCCCTGACTTCTGTCCTTTGAATTGAGCTGTAGACAAGATGTCTTTGAGAATGGGGATTGGATCGTCCCCAGACTTCGGTCCCTTGAATTGAGTCGTAGACAATATGTCTTTGAGAATGGGGATTGGATCGTCCCTGGATGTCGGTCCCTTGAATTGAGTCATAGACAGAGGTCTCCGAGAATTGAATAAAAGGACTAGATCGTCCCTAGACCTCGGTTCAAAAGTTACATAATAGGAGTGGATCATCCCTAGACCTTGGTTCAAAAGGTACATGATAGGACTAGATCGTCCCTGGACCTCGATTCAAAAGGTACATGATAGGACTGAATCGTCCTTCGACCTCCATTTAAAAGGTACATGATAGGACTGGATCGTCCCTAGACCTCGGTTCAAAAGGTACATGATAGGACTGGATCATCCTTGGACCTCAGTTCAAAAGGTACATGATAGCATTGTATCATCCATGGACCTATGTCCTAAAGAGAGTGGGATTGATCATCCTATAATATGATCGTGTGTATTGCAGATGATGACGATGCTGATGATGATGATGATCATGTGACGACGATACTGTTGATTGTGAGGATCCAGATGATGATATTGTTGTAGTTGTTCAAAGTGATGCAAAATATTCAGTACTGAAGATGTTGATGTTCCAATATTGAAGATCTTGAAGATGTTCTAGTAACTGGTTGAGTTACTGATGATGTTGAGAAAGCTTCCAATGATTTATATATGTATCATGTATGATGTTGATGACTCCCTGCTCCTGTAGATGTTGTTATAATATCCTTCTCATTTAGGGGGAGTGTTGAAATATTGTAACTTCTAAGAATATTATATTTGTACTTTATTATTTCAGAGATGTTTCATTCCTCTGTGAAGATCTTATTGTATATCCAGAGATGTTTATTCTTCCGTCGGATTGTGGTAACTTGGGTTATTAGACTTCCCTAGTGGGGGTTGGCCTTGTATGTGTTATGTGGGTCAAAGGGTTATTAGGCCACCCTAGAGGGGTTGGCCCAGTCAGTTGTAATGGGGTGTTTAACCCAGTAATTAAGTTGGGGCCGACATAGCTTGTGTAAGAGTCAGTCGGGAAACTAGTATAAGTAGAGGAGGATGTTCCTCACTTATCACACACTTCTATCACTCGAAAATTAGCACACTTGTGAGAGAGAGGTCTTCTATGGAGGAGGAGGAGATCTCGTCTTTGCTTTACATCTTTGTATTTGTTGGTAATCTATATTGAGGAAGCTTTGCTGGGTTTTCTACCCCATTATGGTTTCCCAGGATAAATCTGTGTCTCTTGTGTTTATGTCGTGCTTGTTGTTTCTTCAGTGATCCTGTATATGCTATTGTTGTGAAATGAAATGTAATGTTGATATTTTCTATCTTAGCATATTGAATCTTAACAATATAGACACCCTTTGTGATGGTACCTTAAAGGTTTTTAAGAGTTTGTGATATGTTTTATGTTATAGTTCGAATCATAGTGTGTTAATGTGTGTAAGAGTTTGTGATATATTTTTAGTGTGAACTTTGATTCTATTTAAGGGTGCTAGCTCAATGGAAGAGCACTTCCCTTATAGACATGAGGTTAGTGGTTCAATTTCTCCATGCCCTATCTGCATAAATCAATGAATAATTAAATGACCAGTTAACAACAATTAATGCCTAAATAAATGACCAGTTAACAAGAATCAATGCATAAATAAATGACTAACTAGTGACAATTAATGACCAAATAGTGACAATTAATTACCAAATAAATGACTAAATATATGACCAATGCATGAAGCAATTCAAACAATTTATGACAAAGTGATAAATGACCAATTTGGTTGGGTGATAAGTGACTACTAATTTATGATCAGTGGTCACATGATGAAATTTAGTCATTTATTACCCATTTTTAGTTATTTTTTTAGTCGCTTATCACCTATTTTTTGCTAGTGAATGGAGTCACAAAGAGCTTGAAAACTATGCTTAAAAGATTACTTTACTCTCAATTAATAAATGTTATCTAATTAGAAAGCAGGAGAAAATATGACTTGTGAACTCATTGAGGTGAGGATCAACTTTGCTTGTTAAATAGAGATGCAATGAATTGTGAACCTGCTTGGTGCATGGATCGATTATTTGTTACAACTTGAATTTGTTAAGGGAAAGGGGGTTTCCAATATACTCAAGCTACATGGAAACCCATCTAGATTTCCAAGTCTAGTTGCACATGAGAAAGGGACTACATTTCAGTCGTGTGGGTATGTCGAACATTGAAACCAATTAAGGGTATAACCTAACATATCCTTCTTGGATTTTTAATTTTTGGAGAGGAAAGCAAAAGGTGAAAGAAGAGACCATAGAAGGAAACACAGGGTAAAGTAGCAGGAGTTGTTGAAAAGATGCTAACAACCGCAATAGTTTTTGACTTGGCCTCACATGTATAAAAGGAAGCGGAAGGTAAGTAGAAGAGAGAGACATAAGTGAGAGATATGGAAGAACATAAGAGAATTTGAGAAGTAGAGAACAAACAAAGAGAGATTTGCAATAAAGGATACTATATATGGTATTTTGGGTAATTGGGTTTTGTTTATATATTTTGCATATACCGCAACGAGTAATTATGTGGTAATTAAGGCGATAGAGCCATGATGTAATGAATCTTACCTGCTATAATGAAGAAGGATTTTTGGGACCATTAATTTTCTATGTTGAATCTGTCTGTTTATCATGTTTTATTCTTTATTTTCTATGAGTAATATATATGTTAATGTTGCGATATTTTAAGATGAATGATGTTGCAATGTTCTAAGATGAATGATGTTGTGATATGAATGTTAATAACTTTCAAAACCATATCCTTACAGTTCAACAATCCCTATGACACAACAGTCTTGGATGTTCTTTCGGTAAGACCTTCCCCTTCAAGGGATTGAAAATGCAAGCACACTAGACTACAGTGCTGCCTTTGTTGGCCCATGCACAAGATCCAAGTCTAAATTTTGCACCAACAAATAGTTTCATCAATTCAATACCTACATTTTAATGATAGGATGTTAACTATATGGATACCTATGTGACATCAAGTCAAATTTGACTATGATGGGATAATAATTTTGCAACATAGGAGGCTGAATTACGAAGATGGGAAGTATCCAAGTTTATAAAGTATATTTTCTATGGAGGAATACCATTAGATCAGTACATAATTATGTGGATTGAAATTTTGGTAACCATAGAAAAATGTTTATGCATATTTGTAGAAGCACTTGAATATTGCAAGCGATAAAGGATTTTCCAGCAGACCCAAAAAGACCTTATTAAATTAAATCAACTAGGTTCACCTCTAACCAGATTTGTCAATATCTGGGTAGAAAGCACCCTTGGTTATATTTTGGAATTCGTAGCCAAAAAAACCAATCAACAACTAAAGATGAAGACAAACTTAGAAGAGGAGCTAAGGGAAGATGGTTGAAAGAAATTCCATTGTGGATTAAGACTTGGATGGTTGAATTTCGGTTTATTCCTTTAGAGTGGATTAGATTGGAGGAGTAAAACCCTCTCGCCCCATGGGGGAGATGTAGGATATTCTACAAAATTGTATAATGTAAGAGCTACTGTCAATCGGGGGAGTTAATAATAAAGAATCCATGGCTAAAAGAGGAGAAAGAAGGGAGAATGTTTGTGAACAATGGTGGAAAGTGAAAATCACAAAGGAACTAAAAAGAAGTGCACAAATAAAGAAAGACAAACATAATGGAAATATGAGTGAAGAGAATCAGAAAGAGATACAAAAAATTAAGAAGAGATAGGAACTTACTAGCTCAAGGCTAAGAGAAAAAGGGATAGAGGTGATGGAAATCCCAGTTAGAGGAACCTAAGGAGAAGGCCCAAGTGGAAGGTAGGACTATGAAACTTAGTCACCGAGTAGTGGAATACTGGACCAGTCATGAGAACCATCCCTAGATGCAACTATGAAACTTCAAGAACTATCAGGACCTATAGAAAATTGAAGTACACTGGAAAGTGAACCCCCCATTACCATGGAAGTAGACGACAGAAGCAACATAAATACACTCCTTTGATTGACCCCCACGAACAATTGCAATACTTGGTAACAAATTCTAAACACTTTGTTTTACAATCACCTTGGTATGGTTAGATGAATAATAGTACCAATAGTTCACATAGTAGTTTGTTAGTAGGTGGAAGTAGTAGTATTTCTAAGAAGAATAGAAGTAACATTATAACAAAGCCAGGACACCAAGGGTTTCTATTAGTATGAACTCCAACTATGACAATGATGGGAGTACTAGCAATACTACCCATAAAATGGCTAGAATTTTGGGGGAGAGGAGATGAAGATGATGTGGCACAACATTGGCTTCTTTGTGAATCAATATGGAATGCCAGGGTGAGTCTAGCACTGAAAAATCAATTGAATTTCAGACAACCCTACAAGGAATGGATTTGCACTGGTACATGGAGTTGATTGAAAGGAGAGACCCAAATACATTATCTCCTACTTTAGCAGAGACAAAGAAATTGTTCCTAGATGAATTTTCATAAACAAAGTCCGATCAGAAAGGTGTTGCAGTATTGAGAGAAATCCGACAGACATGGAGAATCTTCCTAGGCATATGTGTAATGTTTCAAGAATTCACTAACTAAACTAACCTTTCTTGTCCATGAAGCCTACCGTCAGGAGTGGTTTATTCAAGGTTTAATGCCATTCAAAAGGATACCTTTATCACAATAGGTGATAGATTCTCCTATAACTACATTAGAGAAGTATATGAATATTGATTCCATGGCCAATTACCCAATAATTGATGCATTAGGAAATTCCTCTTTAGAATTAGCGTAAGTGCATAATAAATTGGCAGAAATAACTAAAAGGATTGACGATCTTAATATACCAAAATAAACTCAAGCACAAGTATTATGTATTGGATGTATGACAGAAGGACACCATGCCCTATAATTCCTCAGTATGAGTAGGGGATAGGTTCCACAAGGAGGACCATTCAATACAAGTCTGCGTGTGACAGTTGCATAGGTTTCCATGAAAATCCCATTAAACTCCACAAGATGGCCAACATATCTAAACCTACCAAGTGCTTCTCCAAATGACTACTGTGATATTTGCAAAGCATTTGGTCATATTCCATGGATTTTCCCAATTTCACAAAAATACTCCTTACATCCAATCACAATATATTGCGAATTTTGTGGATCCACTATACATAGCAATGAGAAGTGCGTAGCCCTGCATGAGTTAAGAGAGAGTCTAGATTGATCCATTAAATGTATTAGATCAAAACCTATGAACAAGGGGGCATAAAAGAGGATTTGGAGCTAGACAAGGAGGTGGCCATACATGATCCATCCGATGTTACAAGTATAATGAGATTGGCCATATTTCCTATGAGTTTACTTTTCCGAAAAGACACTGGTGTACATACTATCACATGAACACCCACATTGCGGAGGATTTCTATTGGCTGCATTCTATTAGACCCAAAGTTTGACTTATGTGACCAACAAGAATCAACATCCTTCAATACTCTATGAATAGAGTACAACCTAACCTAATATGCGCACAGGAATTACATAGAGACCTAAATCAGGGCTATAGAAAAAGGACTATGTTCTCTCTACTCAACATTCCAACAATTCACTTCAATAAATTCATCATACTAATACTTCACATATATTCATCAACCACATAGTTCATAATCATACATTCATGGGGATAGTGCGTAGGAAACTATACAAAAACACAGAGTTCATTCTATTAATTGCCAAAATTAAGGTATCACCATGAAAACAACTACTCATATCAATAGCTTATGAATACCCGTACATCATAACCATTAGATTCTTTATCAACACATAGGTACATACAAAAACTCATTATCAATGCAAAGTTGTAATACCAATAGAACCAAAATAACTATTACATCTCAGAACAAGGACATTACAAAGCTATGGGACTGTTCAACATAGTACTAACAATATCAGAATAAAAACACAAACACTGCTGAACTAAACCAACCCCAACCCTTTACAAACGTAGTCCTTATATAGGATGGAATATCCAAAACTAGAAGTTGTTACTAGAGCGTAGTTGCTAACTATTTTCTGTTTAGCGCAATTGATTTTGAGTTTTAGTGGCTTGGCACATAGTAACTGAACAAAACTTGGCCACCGACAACCCCCCAACACTAATATGTTGTTCATCTAGAGCCATGCATCTCATGGATCTAGTGCTACTATAGACGGTAGGTGCATGCACAGGCCACTAATTAAGTCCTAGAATATTTTATGAATTGGCTCAAACTCACTGGTGATGTCTCTAAGCTACGCAATGAATGCATCAAAATCGTCAGCTTTACTTTTTTCTAGTTATGGTTTTTCTCTCTCTACTATAGGGATAAATTGAGTAGCTTTTTCCGAGAGCTTAGGTAGAATGTCAAAGTGTTTATGTTCTTGTTCTTGTGCCTCTGCAACTGCTGTTGCAATGGTCTGTTTCTCTACTTGTCTAGATGAAATACACTTGGTGAGCGCACCAATATCTATCATTGCATCTTTCTTTGTAGAAAGTGGTAGTTGTTCCATGCTCTACTTGTTTCAGGTCACCAATGCATCCCAGGATTTGATGCACTAGTCTACTTGCCACAACTTTGGTACATCTTGTAAATGGTTCGAAACATTGAAGCTATTCTCAATGACCCCTCCCAAAGTCGCAACTCCTTGCTTGGTTTGATCTAAGACTTTCTCTACATATGCTATCTTCTAGGAAATATCCATCTCCTATGGGGATGGTTCTGTCTTGATCTGCACCTATAGTTTCATTTCTTCTTGATGTAGCACAGTCACTATATCAATAATTTGGGTAATCTTCTTCGTGGATTGAAGTTGAGTGACATGCGACTCGCTAGGGTCTAGTAATGTAACATAGGCTTGATTGACTTCATATTTTGGTTGATCTTGTTCCTAAACAACTTTTTTTTTTTTCTTGAGCCCCACATAGCAATGGCCTGCCTGGGCATGTCTCTCCCCCATCTCCACGAACATCCCACTGATATAATACTAAATATCTTGCATCAGTGCCAAGTGTAGTTTTATCTCATTGTATGGTAATGGATCAATTTATGAAGTCACCTTTGGTTGAACCACGGGGTGTTCACTCAGTGGAATTGTTACATAACATGACCGTTCCCAATATATTAAAGAATATCCCTACTTTCAAAAAATATTGGAAAATGCGTCCAAAATTTGTATTCTTGAAACCCCGTCCCAATATACCTTTCCAATTAAGAAAATCCCTAGTTTCACCATATATTGCAGCTATCCATTTTTATCAACCCATTTTTAATACCCCCTTTATATCATATTATCAAGTTGTAACAAATGAGATCCCTAATGCATCTTGGTATGAGCAAACATGATGCTAAATAAAATCATAGTATAATGCTAATTTTGATCCCACGGGGATTGCAGGGGCCACTGATCAATTTGTAGTGTTCAATAGTGGAAGACCCAACAAAATAGTAATGGGGAAGGAAAAATGCGTAAAAGGAAACCCAATCAAGAGATCAATGTAATAAAAAATGTAAACATTTGATAGTCCAATAGTTAGTGCAATGCTTAGAAAAGATGAGAATTGCAGATGTTTCACAATGTCAAAGATTACCAATCTACCAATTTTATATCATGTAAATACAAGTATAGCCATAGAGAGATGATGTTTTCTATGAGCTTAATAAATTAAACTCCATAAAATTGCAAAATTGGAACCCTTTCGTGGATGAACTTCCCTACCTTCCTATAAAATAAAATAAAATTATTGTTTGAACCCAAATGAACATAGAAAAATTCCTCTTACTTTCCAGTAACACCATATGATCATGTGCGTAGATTGGATTTGGGTTATTCACAAGATGCAACGAATTGCTTCCTCTTCCTCTACATTTCTTTTTGCAATGTTAGCTACATTTGTATGGAGTACTAACATAGATAACTAGCATCAACCATCCTACATCCCGATTGAGTATCCCTTTTCCATTAAACTAAATACCACATTCCCTTGTCCCTGATTTTCCCTCTACCTCCCCTCCACTACTTCTACATGAAATGTAATAAAATATACAATAAATGTTAAATTTTCAGAATTTACTTCAATCTGATCTAGGATCTTAACTGAGAGAACAACATGTACACCAAATCTACAACATGTCAATCATGGACACAATAATGCAAGCACACAAGAGACGCAGAGTTTACTTAGGGAAAACCATAAAGGTGAAAAACCCCAATAACTTCCTCAGAGATAGATAGAGCAATGATACAACCAGAATACAAGAGATAATCTTCTACTAGCAGCAGATCCTCCTCCTCCACAATTGCTCCACTCTCCCAAGTGTGAGTGAGAATAGAATGTGTAAAATGAGAGAGACACACTCTCTATTTATACACTAACTTGACTTGACCTTTAATCAACTAGGTTGGCCTCAATTTAACCACTTAACATAATGCTGAATGGGTCGATCCCCACTAGGGTGGTCTAATAACCCTTTGACCCACATGACCGACCCCCAATGGGGTGGTCTAATAACCCTTTGACCCACATGACTTATACAGGGCCGACCCCAACAAGGTGGTCTAACAACCCATCAAGTATAAGTTACGACACTTACAATATAAATGACGACACTTCCATATAGAGGAATAATAACATCTCTATAGGAATACAACCACTTCCATATAGAGGAATAATAACATCTCTATAGGAATACAATATACATATATGTGAAATACATTCCGAAGTTACATATACATCAACACCCTTCTAACTAGGAAGGTATTTCTCGACACAGGTCTTCTAGCACAAGTCATCTTCTCTGGAACATCATCACTGGATAATCGTCATTGAGTCATCATCATCATCACTGTTGCTGCTATCTCAATCAATCTCTGAATCTACTCATCATAGGAAGTTCTACAAAGCCATTCCTTTTTCATACTGGATGTAGGCCCACCACCTGTAGGTTGGAGCAAATAATTATTTGCTTCACACAAATAACTTTACCAGAAGATCTGGTATATACGATAAGCCATAAATATGGAGTAAAATAGATAATATATTAGATAATGGATGATTAATAATTTATAATGAGGCTCGGTTTTATAGGCTTGAGTGTGTATAGTGAAGGGTTACACCCTTTCACTTAATAATTAATAACTTTAATTAACATACATATAATATTCATAGCATTGCCACTCTCTTAGAAAGGCTTTGTCCTCAAAGCCTTATAATTTTGTCGCATTGTTCTTTGTGATGTCATGGCTGATGAAACATGTCGATATGAACTACTAAGTGTAGAGCATAACTTTCGATATGTGGATGAATCAATCCATCCCAAATTGATTTGTTGCTGACCGTTGGGATTCCCCACTGATCTGTTATTAAGAGCTTTGATCACATTAGTACCATCATCTTTCGACATTTCTCTCTTTTCAGAATATCATTTTTTATGGTTGGGGTGTCGATAGGAAATTTTCACAATGTCATTTTCTTTTATGAGTGTCGTCTTTTGAGCATTGATCTGAGCTAGGACTTTTATTTTCATCTCTTGAGGTTTTAAGGTTTCATTCTGTATCTTTTCCAACTTGTTTCCTAACTGCATGTTATCATTTTGAAACTTCTTAATCAATTCGACTTTTTGATTTTCTATCATCTTCAGATGTCTTAAGTTGTTCCTTAAGATCTTCATTATGAATTCTAATACAACTATTTTCTTCCTTCTTGTCTAGAAGTTTTCCTTCAATGTCGTCCATAGATTGTTCTATCTTCCGACAATTTTTCAACTTCTTAATTTTTGTGACTAGTATCTTGTTATGATTTCTTAGTCTAAAAATTTCTTCAGCATTGTTAGATAATGATTTACTACTCTTCGCGATCTCTGAATTATGTGTCTTTTTAGAGTCTTCATTTTGTTGTTGAAGAATTTTTATCTGTTGTCGACATTGGTCGACCTTTGATTCTTGATCCTCAAATTTCTTGCGTATCTGCTTTAGTTCTTCATCCTTGTCATTAACGACTTTGCTCAAGCGTATTACTTCTGCTTTGTAATTGTCTATTTCCTTTTTTATATCTTGATTTTTTAATCTATGATTGAAATCACTCTCATCTTTTAATTCCTTGATTTCCGCACATAATTTTACTATACGATTTTCCTGGTTGGACATTTTTTGTTCATTGAACCGTTCTTGTATCTTATGTAGTTCAATCCTTATTTCTGATTGTGTATTAATGTATCGTAATTCTTCATTGTCTTTTCGATAGCGCTTTAACTTGGCTTCTAATTTCTCTATTTGCAGTCGCAAACCAGATTCCATGATCTTTCTTTGATTTTTTCAGTGATAGATAGTCTTCCACTTTTTCGATGATAGAGGGTCTTTGACTTTTTGACAAGTGTTTCTTTGAATTTGACTTCTCCCATGATAGATAGCGTCGACTTATTTTGATGAGGGAGTCTTCTTTGACTTCTTCAATTTGGTCTTCTACTTCTTTTGACAAGGAGTCTTCCTCGATTTTTTTTTTCTTCTTTTCTTTCTTTTCTTTTTTCCCAAGAATTATTATCAAAAATAATAACAATGTTGATAACATATGTTATTATAATAACAATAAAAAAAATTGGGATTGAGTAATTTATAATAATATATGTTATTATTATAAATTAATATAATAGTTTAGAAAATTAGAATTTTAATAAAAATATAATAAAAATATAATAATGTGAGTATTATTATTTAATATTGAATCTTATTAAAATATAGGGTTTCGGTATGTGGAATGAGCTGCGAAGATGTAGGGTGATGGGGATTTGGTGCAGGAGGAGTGGGAGTTGGTTTTGCAGGTAGGGTGACAGGGGAGTTGGCGCAGAAGGAGTGGCTGCAGATGGGAGAGGTGGACGCAGGCCATAAGAGAGGTGATGGCGGACTGCGATGGAGGAGGGATGATGGAAGATGTGGAGGGAGATGTGGGCTGTGGGAGTGGAGGATGAGCGAGAGCCTGAGGTAGAAGGAGAAATGCAGCAATGGAGGCCTGCAGGTAGGGGAGGCAACGGTGGAGGGCGTAGGTTGGAGGAGGAGGCGATGGTGGGCGTAGGTTGGTAGATGGAAGAGACAAGCGTGAGAAGAGCTGGTGGAGAGGGTGTAGGGTAGGCGAAAATGTAGAGCAGGAGGGAAATGGCAGGTGTGGAGAAGGAGAGAAGACAAGGATGTAGAGGGGTCGCGAAGCTGACAGGGGTGTGGCGTGTTAAGGTAGTGGAAAGGATGGTGTTGTAGATGGATGTGTGAAGCGAGAGGGAAGCGTTGGGTGAATAGGGAGGATGTGTTGTGGGCAGGCGGATAGAATTTCTTAGGCACTGGCAGCGGCATGATAACAACAAGCTATTTTCCACATTAATTGCAGCGAGTCTTTATTTGTTTCCTTCACTTGCTTTTTAATGTGCAACGAATATTTTTCTTGTTCTTCTATAAAACTCTTCTTCTTGCTATTCTGTTATTTCTTTCTTCAGATCTGCAACATTTAATTTTTTTTTCACTGTGGATGGCCAAGGACCAGTAAAAGTTTGATCAAATACTTTCAACAGAGAAACTCTGATACAATGGGTGTGGTTGATTTAGGGAAACCCTAGAATTTTATGGCTAAAAGCCAAAATTCAGAGAAGCTCTGAGATGATGGCCAAAGGCCGGATCAAGCACGAAGCTCTGATACCAAATGGAGAAAATAATTATTTACTTCACACAAATAACTTTACCAGAAGATCTGGTATATACGATAAGCCATAAATATGGAGTAAAATAGATAATGTATTAGATAATGGATGGTTAATAATTTACAATGAGGCTCGCTTTTATAGGCTTGAGCATGTATAGTGAAGGGTTACACCCTTTCACTTAATAATTAATAAATTTAATTAACATACATATAATATTCATAGCACAGGTCTTCATCATCTGTGCGAACGGTCTGATAGAGGTGGCCTCTTAGGAATAATTTTATGTGTGGATGCAATACCGGAAAGAGTATCCTAGGAACATTTATGTGCCTAACACGACCAGCAAAATCTCCCAGGACTGATTACATGCATCTCCTCCATAATACCTTTAAAGAGCATCCCAGGAACATTTATGTGCCACAGCACGACCGACAAGATCTCTAAAGAGCATCCCAGGAGTTATTACGAGCACACAGCTCAACCTCTCGGATCTTTAGGATTGATTACATGTGGATAGACAAAACCTTTAAAGAGCATCCCAGGAACATTTATGTGCCGCAGCATGACTGGCAAGATCTCTAAAGAGCATCCCAAGACTAATCACGAGCACACAGCTCAACCTCTTGGATCTCCAGGACTGATTACATGTCTCCGTAGTAATACCTCATCCTAGGACTGATTATGAGCACACAGCTCAACCTATCAGATATTTGAGGACTGATTACATACTACATAGCAATACCAGAAAGAGTATCCCAGGAACATTTATGTGCCGCAGCACGACCGACATGATCTCCCAGGACTAATTACATGCTATTTGCACAACCTGCCACATATCATCTCTAACCTCCAAGTATCAACCTGATACTCATGATCCAATGGATCATCATCACACAAAGCATCATCATGATGCTCATGATCACATTGATCATCATCACTATATCATCCTAATACATATCATCTGGGGAAACACCTTGAAGCGTGTCATCATGATCATCCCGATCATACAATGTATCCACCTGATGCATACCAAGTATCTACCTGATACATATCATCATACATGATCCACCTGATCATACAATGTATCCACCTGATACAAATACAAATACATGATACATATCAACATACATGATCTACCTTATCATACAATGTATCCACCTGATACATATACAGATACATGGTCCAAGCATCCGACATGATGCATATACAAAATACATACAAATGATCCAACCGATCATATCCAGCATCCAACATGATGCGTACATACAATAGATATAAATGATCCAACTAATCATACAAAGTAGAAACTAGAACATCATCCTGATGCTCATCATCCAGCGCTTACATCCACAACCATGTGAGGGATCCTCCTTTTAACATGCTTGGAATGGCTTCAGTAAATGTGTCCATCACTTCTTCCTTGAAGTGTCGTCGATCTAAAGAACACCAAGCCTCTCTCTGAAGTACTCGAACTCCACTCTGGCTAGTGGCTTCGTCAACACATCTACAATCTGCTCGTCCGTCACAACATACAGGAGCTTCACTGCTCCTCTTTGTACCATATCCCTGATATAGTGATATTTAATCTCTATGTGTTTCGACCTGTCATGGAACACCGAGTTCTTGGACAGCTTCACATAACTCTGGTTGTCACAAAAGATACCAGTAGCCTCCAGCGGGAGATCAAATAACTCAGACAATAGCTTCTGTAGCCATACTACCTCACAACTAGTTGAATAGGATGCAACATACTCTGCCTTAGATGTACTCAGTGCTACGTAGGATTGCTTCCTGCTAAACCAATAGATCACACTTGATCCCATATTGAAGCAGCACCCATAAGTGCTCTTCTTATCTGCAGCACTGCCTGCCCAATCTAAATCAACATAACCCTGCAGGTTAAACTTTTGATTCGCATCATACTTGAGCCCATAATCAACTGTACCCTTAAGGTACCTCAGAATATGCTTTACAGCAACCAGTTGAACATCTCTCGGATTCGTCAGGAACTGGCTCAATGTGTTCATCGCAAAGAAAATATCTGGTTTCATGTTCGTCAAATACATAGAGGACCCAATCATCTAATGATACATTGTGACATCAACAGGATCATATGAAGCATCACATAGAAGCTTCAGGTTCGATTCCATAGATGTGGCCATAGCCTTGCAGTCCATCATCCCGAACCTCTTCAGGATCTCTACTGCATACTTCCCTTGTCCAAGGAAGATTCCATCTGCACTCTGCCACACCTCCATGCCAACAACAAATAGTGCATCATCCACAAGTTCTTCATCTCGAACTTCGTAGCAAGCTTCCATTGCGTGTTGGAAATCAATATATCCCCACCTATTACAAACAGGTAATCCACTTACAATAGTAGTATGACTGGATTGCCTTCCTGAACCTTGTAGTAAAGGTTGGAATCCGCTTTACTCTTGGTAAAGCCCAAACTGGATAGAAAGCTGTCTATCCTACCATACCGATTTCTGCACATATATGAATCCCTGTCATGTGTCTCAGAACCAAGTGGCTTCTCCACATACACTTCTTCTTCAACTACACCATTCAAGAAGGTTGTCTTGAAATCCATCTGGTGTATCTTCCACTTCATCACTTTTATATTTCTCTATGCTGCCATCTGCAGCATGATTGATCTTGATAGATCCGTATGGAAGTCATAACAAACTTCCCTTCAGGTCTTGGGACCACATCCCAAGCATCATTCTTCATGATCGACGGATCATGGCATTCTTCCCATATCCTATGAACTTCAATATCTTCAATAGATAATTTTGTTGCTGAACAAATGTTGTAGTTCTTCTTTTCTAGGTGATGGTATACAATATTTCCTGCACAACAAGTTAAATTGCATGATTAGAAAACATATCATAGTTTTCAGAACAAAATCTTACACATAAAGAAATATGTCATACAGTCATGCAATTATCTTAGCCAATACAACATTTATCCATATTCCGTAACTTTCTAGATGCCTTCCAATCTCTACCAGAACATTGTTAAGAGTGTGCACAACTCCTAAGATGTTAGCAAAGAGGTTTCATTCTAGATAAGTAGCAATGTAATGCTGTACAGTTCCATATGCCACTTACCCACGTATATTAGTATTATACTATTCATCAATGCAACTATTCTAATATGCATAATACACAACCTAATTCTTAGGAGCATAAGCATATACATCATTGAACAACACTATTTAAGAAATGACAATTCAAATACTTATCTTTGTTTGGTTGCTGGGTGGACTCCCTTTGAATCTTTGCAACTCCATTCTGATGTGGATTGTGAGAAGTGGTCAACTCCCTCTGAATATCTGCTTCCTTGCAGAAACTACTGGAGTGTGCTCCTTTTCTTTCTTGCAAGAACAACTGGAGTGTGCTCCCTCTTGAACTTTGCTTCCTAGATTACCTGTCCTTGAACTTACATCCATCCTTAATCACTATGCATGCTTGTTAGTATCATCATTGTGTTATCCTTGAGGTCTCATACATAACCACACATTTATTAGTATAATCTTAATACTATCAAAACATAATAATCTCAAGCATGTATAGTCAGGATCATTTCAAACATAGATAATAAACATTAGTATTCAAGGTTTCAGGGAAGTCTTCTTTTACTCATACATATTCTTATTTGATCATAGGACTCTTCTAGTTAGTTGAATCATCAATCAAGATCAGAGATATAATATGCATAAAACTCATGATTATTCAAATCTATACCTTCATGATTCTTCTGGTTAGTCATATCATCAATTATGGTAAGAAATATAATATGCATACAACCATGACTATTCAAACCTATAAATTCATGAATAATCATTATCAACAACACAACAGTATAAGATCCTAACACAAGGTAGGATTCTAGATTGATATAGGAAAAACATACCTGGATTAGCATGCTAGCTAGTTATGTCTAACATACCCGCATAATGTCTTCTGGTTCTCTTCAGTGACTTGTGCTAGTAACCTACATGTCTCATAAGTTAACCATTGTAGAACCAAGTTATACATACCTCATAAGTATATCTTATATGTGATCCATGAAAATGGATGAATCTTTGTCTTCATGTCACCATGATCATATGTTCTTGAAGTAGAACATGATTTGTCTTTCTTGGTGTACCTTTTGTAGCTAGGGTTTTCACCCTAGCTTGTGCAAATGAGCACCTACTAAAGAGAAGGGACTCCTTAGTAGCAGTTCAATAAACAGTAAATGAAAAGACAATACATTGAAATGGAATTTATTCTAAACATGTGGATGAAACATAAGAGACAAATGAGTCATGTGATGGGTAGATGAGGTAGTGAGCACTTTTTGGGTGTTAACACCTTTTATGTTAGCAGACAACATAAACCTCATACAACACCATAATGCATTAGTACAATCATAAGTGTCACACCCTAACCAATGAATATCTTCTATCATGCATTCATAATTTTGTTAAGGTGATACAACAAATCTAAAATCAAGATTGTACTAACCGTAATAACATAAAGACAAACATACCATAAACTTAATCATGAACAAATATCGAAACATACCTTGATGAGTCATACCTATTGAGATCGCTTGTAATCTTCTTATGTAAGGCCTTAGCCTCATCTCCCTCTGAAATAGGAACATCTTCCCTTATGTAGGTGACCAATCCATCTTCTTCAAGGATTAACCCAATCCACTTGATTTGAAAGAAATGGACCTGGAGCTGGATTAGGGTATGTCAGAGAAACTCCAAATATTCAAACTTTGAATTTCAAACTTTCGAAAGGATAGAAATATGCACCTTGATGAGCTAATCAAGCTGGTATATTCAGAATTTGAAAACTGCAAAGTTTCACCCCTCGAAATTGCCTTTTAGATTTCCAGATTCACTAGGGAGGACCCTGAATTAGGGTTTGAGTTTCCCGGAGCTTCACCCAACCAAAAGATTTGATTCAAAACTCTAAGCTTTGAATTTTCTGAGGAGCTTCCATCCATGGTCACAGATTTCCAAAATTCCAATTTTTGTAGAAGCCCTAATTTTCCATCTTTCCGATCAAAGTCCCGAACTGGGGTTTGATCAAGCCCGTCCTTCTGCCCAAACAAAAATTCTGATATTGGTCTCTAAATTTCTATTTTTATGAGTAGCATTCAGCCATGGTCTGCGATTAGAAAAATTTCAACTTTCTCCGAAGCCCTAAATTCCGGAAGACATGAATGAAGGTGCTAAAAAATAATTCTGGCTTGACAAAAATATGTACCTAATTGTTTCTGGTGTAACTCTGAATTTTTCGATCCATAGGGTCTGAAAATGTTTCTTGCGCTATCCTAATGTGTTATCTTTCCATCCTGATAGGTCTGACCTCAATTGGATTCTTTTAGAGAGAGTTATGCTATGTGTCGTAACGTGACCTGTTTATGGGATAACACAGAAGAGCGAACTTGTACGGCGTGCCACGTGTCACTGGTTCAACTTCAGACTCTGAAAAATTTTCTTGAGATAGCACGACCTATTTTATTTCCATCCCAACAAGTCTGACCTCAATTGGATTCTCTGAGAGAGAGTTATGCCAAGTGTCGCAACGTGACCTGTTTCTAGTATAATACAGGAGAGCGAACTTGTACGGCATTCCATATGTCCCTGGTTCAACTTCGGCCTCTAAAAACTTTTCTTGAGATATTAAAGTCTGTGTACTACTTGTCACATTTTACGAAATTTCATTTGGAGCTTCCTAGCCCAAGTTATGATATTTTTCCCAAAATCACCTGATTTTGACTCAGATATGGAAGAGGCAGAAACCCTATATTGTACAGATCATAAATCACACAGTACAACGATTTAGAGGTTTTCCTTTGGACACAAGGTACATGGGGATCTTATATTCTACCTATAAAAGTTTCAGATCCAAAAACGTTGCAAAAACGTATTTATAGAGAAAGTGCTACGATGACTGGTTTTTGCTATATCAAGCCCTAGCATTGTAAGTGCAACAAGTGTCATACATGCCATATCATGCCTTCTTTCAAGCTAGCTCTGATACCATGTTTAATTTTCAGAATTTACTTCAATTTGATCTAGGATCTTAACTAAGAGAACAACATGTACAACAAATCTACAGCATATCAATCATGGACACAATAATGCAAGCACACAAGAGACACACAGTTTACTTGGGGAAAACCATAAAGGTGAAAAACCCCAATAACTTCCTCAGAGATAGATAGAGAAATGATACAACCAGAATACAAGATATAGTCTTCTCTTAGCAGCAGAGCCTCCTCCTCCACAAGTGCGCCACTCTCCCAAGTGTGAGTGAGAATAGAATGTGTAAAATGAGAGAGACACAATCTCTATTTATACACTAACTCGACTTGACCTTTACTCAATTAAGTCGGCCTCAATTTAACCACTTAACATAATGCTGACTAGGCCGACCCCCACTAGGGTGGTCTAATAACCCTTTGGCCCACATGGACGACCCCCATTAGGGTGGTCTAATAACCCTTTGACCCACATGACTTATACAGGGCCGACCCCAACAATGTGGTCTAATAACCCATCAAGTATAAGTTACGACACTTACAATATAAATGACGACACTTCCGTATAGAGGAATAATAAAATCTCTATAGGAATACAACCACTTCCGTATAGAGGAATAATAACATCCCTATAGGAATACAATATACATATATGTGAAATACATTCCGAAGTTACATATACATCAACAATAAATATTTGTATTTCCATATAGCATAATTAAGCCCCCTTGGTCCTTTAATATAGGGAAATATATTTTCTCATTTCAATATTATAGTTTATTCCCCAATATGAGTGGATGTGATATGATATTTCCTACCAACTGACCCCCCCATGGGTTGAACTATTGTAATGTCCATGGGGTTCAGTCTCATATTTCACTGGAATCCACCCTTGGTTTTCTTCTAGACTTGTAGTGCATGACCGGTGCAAGCATATTCTAACATATGCTCCACTGGTGTACCTATCACGATATGCAACACCATTTGCAACTCATCAAGCTGCTCTTTGCTATCTTATTGGAGCAGGTCGGCTACATCAATGTTGTATTGTAGCTCTTGGACAATTTTAGGCATCGTTCCAATGCTAGTTGAAACATCCTTGATGCATAGAGGACTTTGTTGGATTGCATCTTGATGTGACTCCTCCATTGTATTTTGCACGTGCTCTTACATTTGCTCGCTCGCTTGTTAAGGTGGAATATCGGGAAGGCTCACAAAGTGCTGAAATATGTTCCTGTGAACGAACCTAAGTAGTCTAGGTCCCGGTAATTGTCTGAATGGTGGTATTTCCTTGGCCTCTCCCTCTTCCTCTTGCTGCTACTTGGTTGTTGGGAAAGGGGAAGTGTGCTTCCTCTTCTAAGTGTCCTCATCTTATTATGATTGATGAGTATCTCATTTTTTTTTTTCTATTAGGCGTGGGGATTTCCTCAGTGGGTTTGAACTACTAAATTCTCCCTTCAATGTCTTCTTATATATGTCAGCTTCCTTGAGCATTTCAATATCCAAATATGACAGAAACTATAAGTGCATTGTACACTGTACAACTACATCCTTGACATCAATGACGATGATGCAGAATGGAAACACATATTCTACCTTCGCTTCAACACGTGAAAAAATCAGGACATTATGGGAATCAACCTCAAAAATGACTTGGTCATTAAATCTATCCACAATGTACTGCAAAATGCGAAATGACACAGCTATGGCATTGATCATTATTGTGTACCACATAGGGAATGTAGTCTCCACATCAACCTAATACTCCCTATTTAGCTATCGGTGGAACACTTGGTACTTCTTTGTAGTAAAGTCCTTCAGTGCGGGATGGTCACAAGTGTAGTGTGGTGGGGGTTCCAAAACCACCATCACAATTAGTAACAGTACCCAACTGTGACGGAATACGTTTCCCTTTTCCTATGCATCTAAGCAGTATTGAAGGAACTCCGAGAATAGGTATGGTTACCATGCCAATTGCTTTCCCATGGTGCACTTTTCAGCTATTGTAACAACGCCAACTAGGAACTTGTCCTTGCATAACTTTTGCAATAGTTTGCACACGGGGATGTACATTGTAAAAAAGATGTGGTGATTTGAGATTTGTGAAAATACACACCCTTTTCCCCCTTGACGAATATTTTATTTCCATTAGATTTCATCCGTAGATGCGTGTGCCATAACATCTACATGTTATTTTCCTCCATGTCAGGAAACTGGAGATCAACTGGATCACCGTGTCCTTGATATCATACTTCTTATCTACCCATAGATAACCTTCCCATAGGAGGATCAAGAGAAAGCAAGTGCAATCACTGATATGTTCCCCTCTACCAAAATGTGGGCCATCCATTAGGGACATTATCCCTAACTGGTGAAGCAGTTTAACCCATGCTTGCAGTTCCACCCTCTTTGTACCATTTGGATTGGTCTTTACTTCAATGTACCAGGTCATTGATAGTTGATGAAATTGTCTCTTGTCCAAGATGTTGAAATCCTGTTACTGTAGTAATGGTACCCAACCCAACTCTTTTCCTTTAACTGAAACCTCTATGGGGAGTGGCACCTCCAACATCCATTATTATTTAAGAGCCAATGTCTTTGTGTGACTTTTATTTTCTCTAGGAGTAGTATCCATTCTTGCGCACTTACCCTATCAACCAATTGATACTCTTCAAAAATCAACTATGTTGTCCCGAATTCGCTCTAAACCGCTTGCTTGGATTAATACTTAGCAAACTCGTGCGTCCATATTCCCTCTCAACATCTCTTATAGTCATCTATGCCAAACAGAACTCACCTAACTCCTTAATTTATTTTCCTCCCATGCATCTCTCTTCTTTAATTCTTGATGGGACGGAAAAATATTCCCTATCTTGGAGTTCCCCTCACCATGAATGTTGGATATGACATCCAACTTAACATAGGATCTTTGTTTCATTGTGCACTACCTTCTCCATTCATGTGGGATTCCTCTCCTTCTGTGCAGGATGTCTGGCTTATCCTGATAATGACTCCTCTATCCTTGATGCTGTTACCTTTTTGAGGAATCCATAACTGAAGTACCTTCTCTTTATGACAATGTCCTTTCGCAATCGTTTTTTATTGGGAGAAATGGGTTTGACTTACTGTAATGTCCCCTTCTCCTTAGAATATGCAGGGAAGAAAAACATTAACAACACACCGATCTTTTGGCAGACTTAGCCCCAATATTTCAATTACTTCAAAAATTCATGACAATTAAAAACTTCTGTGTGCAGATTCGAGCTTCAATATAAGCACAGCGGAATTAAAACACATTTGCACGTACACCAACATCAATGCTTCAACACATCTAGCACAAACAGAAGATGATTCCATATGCAGGGATTCAATCCCATTCTTATGCTATGCACAGACTTCATTTCAATTTCAACCTCATGAATAAATAACATTTAGATTTAGCACTTTACAGAACTCAGAATGTATATAAATTAATTCACAAGAATACTTATCTTTTAACACAAATGTCCAATGACTGGCTACGTGAGAGCAACGTTCCACCCAACCATAGATCTCTGTCCAGCCTATATTCTTTCAGCTGAGAGATCACCCCCGAGCTGGGCTGCGTATCCACTAAGGAAGAACTAGTTGGGCTCACTCACAGCCATGGTTTCGGTCATTAGCTATGCTAATCCAACACACCGTTGGGTTTATCAAGCATATGGATGACAAATGAGGAGGATGCTAAGCCAGTGAGCTCAACCATAAAGCTACAGGCATCTCAAATGAACTCAGCAGTCATGGCACCCACAATACCTACAGCACCCAACACAAGGAAGGTCCCCTTCTCTGCTGCACAGTCCCTCAGGCGTCCCTTCCCTCCAGTGCTCTTTAGGGTGGGCATAGAAAGGTCCAATTGCTAATTCCTTGAGATTCTAGCCTTCACTGGGTTTATCAAGCAAACCAAACCTCTGCTCAGTCATTCACACTTGGATTTCTCACAGTTCTGTTATCCAATAACTCAATCCCGTCACTTCATTTTTGGGCTGTAAAAACTGGGTTTTCCAATGGATTTCGGGGTATCTAATACTCTCAATTTCGCCCCAAGGTTCATATCTATGGATCCCCCATTGGATTTCACTGTCAAATACCAATTCTGGGCGTTTTTGGCTCTCCAAAACGTGGGTTCTCTCACAGTCGCGATTTCTGGTTTTTCCCTCTACTGGCAATTCGTTTTTTTTTTTATGGAAAAATGATGCTGGTTTCTTTCCCATTGGAATGGGGATGAGGAAGAAGCAACTCCCATGAGGTAGAGTGGCTTGTGGTACAAGAAAACAGAGCCCATACTCTGCCATACGAATTTCTGGGCTGCCCATGCTCCATTGAAGCCATGGACTGACTTCCTCAACCACTTCCTTACAACATAATAAATGTCAGCAAGGTAAGTCAAATGGGTTCTCAAGGTGACATATGGCAGCCTATGGTTCAATCCCATATCCCCCTCACCACTCCGTAGTGGATACACGTGGCCCCTTGTCATTCGTTGCCTCCGTAGCCAGTCTTGGAATTTTATATTGCATGATGTTTATTTACATACTTTTTACAATTTCCATAGATTAAGAGCACATGGGAATCAAAATATCAATACTTGCCTTTTAATCAAAATTCAGGCTTTCACTAGCAGGGCCTTGGCCTTGAGCTCCACGCTAGGAAAACATTCATCACATGTACACATTATTTACATTAAATGCTAATATATCCTAAGGGTCAAAATGGGGTATTACAATCCCCTCCCCCTTAGAATAACACCGTCCCCGGTGTTCCAAGACTTAGGCATACATATACAATTTACACATGTCCAAAACCTTAAAAACTTTGCATATCTACCCTGCATTCTTTTCTTTACTTTGAAATTTCAAGACCAAGTCCTTTGATTTTTACGAGCTGCTCCTGCTGATTCGGATCTTCCAGCTCATCCATAAGTCTGAAAAATTTATGGCTGCTAGGACTCACACAGTTCCACTAGCCCCATCTTTCATTACTGCTCATGTTGAGCTCTTTAGGGTGGTTACATGTCCACTCGCATCCTTGAGATGCCTTCATAGTCATTGCTTCCAGCAATACCTACACTCAAACATTGAATTAATTCACATGTTTAGTTTATTTTCATAGGAAACCATAACCAAATCATATACACATGTATATTCATGAGCAAGAAATTACAAGATAACCAAATACTTATCTGCACTAGATGTCTTCACTTTATTCCATAGGGTCCTTCTTTGCTTTAGAAGCCTTGGAATCGCCTATGGATTTGGGTGTTTGGCCAGCGCGCAGGCTGTCCCTCAACATCAAATAGTCTTGCATGTTTGGCCAGTACGCAGGTTGCTCCACAACATCAAAAATCTCGCATGTTTGGCCAGCACGCAGGCTGCTCCAAATCATCAATAATCTTTCATGTTTGGCCAGCACGCAGGCTGCTCCAAATCATTAATAATCTTGCATGTTTGGCCAGCTTGCAGGTTGCTCCAAATCATCAATAATCTTGCCCAACCAGCCACTCTCTAGATTTACCAAGCAATTTATAGTTCTTTCAGGGTCCTTGCTTCCTGTATGACCAAGGTTTCCAACAAAGAAACAATAGTGCATCAGCTTAACTGTTACAAGACTTATACTTGTAATTTTCATTATTCCAAACAAGAAATAAATGAAATTGAATACTTATCTGTATTGTGCATTTCTTCTCTGGTCCACAGGGTCCTGCTTTTACTTTATAAGCCTTGGGATCCTCCTGCGGACTAGGATGTTTGGCCAGCACGCAGGCTACTCCAAATCATCAAATAATCAACACCTTACCAGTACACCTTCACGTCGACTGGAAGGAAACTTCACTACGACCATTTCTAGGTCAAGGCTCTACTATGGAGCCATAGGCACATAATAGCCCTTTCATCAATACTTCACAACCCTTCATCAAAATCCCCACAACCTCCACAACATCCTTTTATTTATATTAACCGTTCCACCACAACCCCTCACAACATCCTTTTTTTTTAGATTCTTTAGTGTGTAACATCAATTACAATCTGTTTAGGCTGTCAACACAAGATGGATAAACAAGTTCATTAGTGTTGCTGCCCTAAACTGTAAACATATTTCATAACATCCACTATCCAACCTTGAAACACCAGGAATGCGTCCATTCCCTTAAGGCATAGTCAATATTGGCATCCCTAACATAACTCAGCACCAGAAAGGCGTGCACTCCTTACTGATGTGAACTATGAAGGTCATAATCATACTTCAAGCAGTCTGCCATAATGGAAATAAAATCAAAACATGCTCTGCATATTAACTCTAATAATTAGACATGCATGTATGTATGCATATATATATCAATCAGGGTTTATGGAACACTTATCCATTTGCAGATGTTATTTCTCTCCTTTAATGAGGAATGGGGCTCCTTCTCTGAGTTGACAGTCCCTCGGTTTGCCATCCCAATTCCTTTTGACGTTACATGCCTCTCACATGTCTTACTGACATAATCTTCACCATCTCACTCATATTGTTTACCAATCATGTAGTGCAGATGAGACATTAATAATGTCTTATGGCGTTTCACCTGAAACCCATTTTCAAATCATGGAATCCCTTCCCATGAAGTTCGGCTTCTGCAGGACCTCTCTCTCTTGGTCTTACTGCAATGTGTCTCCCTGGCACACTTATTAAACAGCCAAACAGTCATTAGCAATTATTAGCAAATTTCAAATCTGAAACATTTACAAATCTGATATTTACAACTGTTCTTACTAACAGAACTTAGAGCTCTCAACCATGAGATTCCTTCTCATAAGTTCTAGATCAAATTTCACAGTCATATCATTCATACAACTCTGTCCTTCCACAGAGCATTCTAGTATCCCATCGATCATGATTGGGCTCTTCATGCACTTACTATTCTGCATTCATAACAGCCCATGAAATGATCCTAGAATTATCATCAATTCATCATTTAATCTATTGCTCAATTATAATGAGACATATACATATATCACAATCATGCATGCGCACAATACATCTCCTTAGGTGTAGGTACCCACATGCATGCATATTCACAACATCACTCAAGTTTTTCATATGCATTCACTCAATGCTTAACTACAAGATTTATAAAATCTCTTAATGCACATCCACTCAATGCCACCTTGCATTGTTTCATGAGTACTATGCATTCAAGCATATTATGATCGGAATATGACTATCTCATATAACTTGCGTTACCATAATCAGGACCACCAGTCCTCACTTGCTTTGGTTATTAAGCACATAACCAACATACACCTGGCATGATATAAATTCATATGAATGCATTGATATTTCTAAATAGTCATAGGGTGTAAGGATAATTTCCTTCACTTACCCACACCTCACCAAGCTTGGTAGGTTAACAGTCCCAATCGGTATTCAATATCACATGCAAACTAACTCAACATAGCTCAAACATAGTTGAAGAGATCTTACCAAATCCTCTTTCAACATTCATGCAATTTGGCACCAATAATCATTACCTGCATGGTTACCATATACATCGCCTGATGTTACCTGATCAGTTAGCCTCTTACCAAGGCTGCTCGGTCCTTTTGCCAACTTTATGATCATAGATTTGTTGCACCATCCTTTCTGCATAAGGTTGTTGGCTTCATGCAGCAACATCCTCAGCACATTTAGCCATGCTCTTTGTTATCTTTGGTCCTACAACCAACACCAACATCAATAGTGATTATCAACCACAATATTCTCCATTAGTGGTTCATTGCATATGCAGACTTCATTATTCTACCAATATGCAATATCCAATTTATGCACAAACATTTCCATATGCACTATCCAATGTTTGTTAAGATGCCATCTAGTGCATATACATCTATGTAATCCCTTACATTTTTAACATTTTTATGCCATATGACAATTTCATAATTATAAGTATGATAACAAACAGGGGTTTAAAGAATTCTTCCCTGTTCGATCCCTCACTGTAACATGGAATTCCTCTTCCATATCATGCAATTGTAGAAATTTTCCACATTGACAACAAAATTTATTTGTTAAAACAGCTGCTGGCACTCTTCTGCACTAAATATCTGTGATATATGTAGACGTCATTCAAACTCTGGTCATGCATCATTGTTCCCTGCTGGAAAATCTTTCCAATACCTGTCTTCATGCTCCATTCCGACATCAGGTGCGGGAACTGCATCTCTTCAAAAATGACAACTTTTACTCCAATTCTGCACACTTTACACAGTTGTATTTTGGTCCAGAATGCCAACTTCAGCCACCTGTGGAAGAAAATCTATGAAGAATTGCAAAAACTTTTATATCAGGGAAAGTTAGTCCATATAACAAGGAACACTCGGCACTTCGCGGATCTTAATTTCGATGCACCATTCATATTTTATAAAATTTTGGGTTTAACTACTTCTTACTTTTCACATTTTTAACTCCCTTTGCATCCTATGCTCCACCTGTGTGCCACCTGCGCACAACCTGCGCGCAATCCGCGCACTATCCGCACGAAACCTGCACGCCATCTGCACGCAATCCGCATGCAACCTGTACGCCATCTGCGCACAATCTGTGCGCGACCCGCACGCAATCCGTGCGCAATCTTTGCGCGACCCGCACGCAATCCGCGCGCAATCTGTGCGCAACTGTGCGCGATCCGCGCGTAATCTATGCGCGATCCGTGCGCAATCCGTGCACAATCTGTGCGCGATCCGCGCGTAATCCACACGCAACCCGCACGCAATCTGCACGCAATCCGCGCGCAATCTGTGCACGATCCGTGCGCAATCCATGCACAATCTGTGTGCGATCCGTGCGCAATCCACGCACAACCCGCACGCAATCTGCACGCAATCCGTGCGCAATCTGTGCGCGATCCGCGCGCAACCCACGCACAATCTGTGCGCGATTCTCACGCAATCCACACGCAACCCGCACGCAATCTGCGCGCAATCGATGCGCGATCCACGCGCAATCCACACGCAACCCGCATGCAATCTGTGCGCAACCTGCGTACTTGCGGGGGTCATATCTCCCTCGTCCCTTAACCAAATTGGACGAATTTGGTACCGTTGGAAATCTCTTGGAGAGGTCTATGCAATGGTGTGATCCTATGCTACATCTGAGAAATTTGAACCTATCATTTTTCCCAATCAAAATGCCACCCCCAACCTCCCAATTTTACATCAAAACCATTCTGTCTCTTGCCTGCAACTGCAACTTTTCACAATAGTTAGAAAATTTTCTTGAATGTGCCCTTTCATCCCCTTACAGAGGTGAACTACTACAGATCAGACTTGCATAAAAACAGTAAGAGAATGACAAGAACTTGCATCTCTAATAAGGGATTTTCTTTTCATTTCACATTCAACAATCCAACCAATGGATTCACAATTAATCTCCAAGCAGCCAACAAGCATGGGTAAGGAGACTCATGAGCATAAGGGAGTAATTTGTAGGATTTCCTCACTTCTGAAAACCATCAATTGGCCACACAATGTGGATTCATTGTAATTAACAATCATCATTAAGACATGGGGCTGTAACAACTGATTATTCATGCTTTTAAACAAACAGAACTCATTTCCAGCCATGCTCAACATTCAAGTTCATGCATTCAAAGCATCATGGACATTCAAGGAACATGGATTCATCATTAATCAAGGTCTCAAGCACATGATGCATCATCTCCTATGCACATCAATTAACAACAACAACAACAAAACAATATAAGATGGCAGAGGTTGCCCCTCCTTTCTCTCCTCCATGGAGGCAAACAGACAAATACAAATTGAATGCTACAGCATTGGGGACAAATTAGAGCAAGCATTCATCCTAAAAATGAATTTTCTCGCTCCTTCCTCTATTTCATAGAATGCAATCAATGCAAGCAGCTTGCAAAAATCCCCAAACAGTCATGGAAATGATTTCCCATTCCAACAAATAGAAGCCATGCAATCTTGAGGTTTCTTTAATGCATTTTAGTCCCAAATACAAAATGCATGTACACACAATGATTTATATCTCTGTGAAGGGCCCAACAGCCTTAGTGTTGAACCTAGAGCTCTGATACCACTCTGTAATGTCCCCTTCTCCTTAGAATATGCAGGGAAGAAAAACATTAACAACACACCGAGCTTTTGGCAGACTTAGCCCCAATATTTCAATTACTTCAAAAATTCATGACAATTAAAAACTTTTGTGTGCAGATTCGAGCTTCAATATAAGCACAATGGAATTAAAACACATTTGCACACACCAACATCAATGCTTCAACACATCTAGCACAAACAGAAGATGATTCCATATGCAGGGATTCAATCCCATTCTTATGCTATGCACAGACTTCATTTCAATTTCAACCTCATGAATAAATAACATTTAGATTTAGCACTTTATAGAACTCAGAATGTATATAAATAAATTGACAAGAATACTTATCTTTTAACACAAATGTCCAACGACTAGCTACGTGAGAGAAACGTTCCACCCAACCATAGATCTCTGTCCAGCCTATATTCTTTCAGCTGAGAGATCACCCCCGAGATGGGCTGTGTATCCACTAAGGAAGAACTAGTTGGGCTCACTCACAGCCATGGTTTCAGTCATCAGCTATGCTAATCCAACACAACATTGGGTTTATCAAGCATACGGATGACAAATGAGGAGGATGATAAGCCAGTGAGCTCAACCATAAAGCTACAGGCATCTCAAATGAACTCAGCAGTCATGGCACCCACAATACCTACCGCACCCAACACAAGGAAGGTCCCCTTCTCTGCTGCACAGTCCCTCAGGCGTCCCTTCCCTCTAGTGCTCTTCAGGGTGGGCATAGAAAGGTCCAGTTGCTAATTCCTTGAGATTCTAGCCTTCATTGGGTTTATCAAGCAAACCAAACCTCTGCTCATTCATTCACACTTGGATTTCTCACAATTCTGTTATCCAAGAACTCAATCCCGTCACTTCATTTTTGGGCTGTAAAAACTAGGTTTTCCAATGTATTTCGGGGTATCTAATACTCTCAATTTCGCCCCAAGGTTCATATCTATGGATCCCCCATTGGATTTCACTGTCAAATACCAATTCTGGGCGTTTTTGGCTCTCCAAAACGTGGGTTCTCTCACAGTCGCGATTTCTAGTTTTTCCCTCTGCTGGCAATTCGTTTTTTTTTTGGATGGAAAAATGATGTTGGTTTCTTTCCCAATGGAATGGGGATGATGAAGAAGCAACTCCGATGAGGTAGAGTGGTTTGTGGTACAAGAAAACAGAGCCCATACTCTGCCATATGAATTTCTGGGCTGCCCATGCTCCATTGAAGCCATGGACTGACTTCCTCAACCACTTCCTTACAACATAATAAATGTCAGCAAGGTAAGTCAAATGGGTTCTCAAGGTGACATATGGCAGCCTATGGTTCAATCCCATAGCCCCCTCACCACTCCCTAGTGGATACATGTGGCCCCTTCTCATTCGTTGCCTCTGTAGCCAGTCTTGGAATTTTATATTGCATGATGTTTATTTACATCCTTTTTACAATTTCCATGGCTTAAGAGCACATGGACATCAAAATATCAATACTTGCCGTTTAATCAAAATTCAGGCTTTCACTAGCAGGGCATTGGCCTTGAGCTCCACGCTAGGAAAACATTCATCACATGTACACATTATTTACATTAAATGCTAATATATCCTAAGGGTCAAAATGGGGTATTACACTTACACAATATTTGACTAATTTTTAAGACACTACTAGCATCCTAATGACTAATGAATGGAGCATGATGATTAGATGACTGGTGAATGCGTTGCGATGGATTTTATTTAATGATTGGTATGATGGGGTGGTGAATAGATAATCCAAGATGCACCTTGAATCTACACTGTCTATATTTACTAATGACTTGACTACTTACGAGCCTTTACTCACTGAACCACATTCAATGTGGAAACTAACCTATACATGGACTTTTATGCATGAAACTTGAATTTTTTTACTAAATTGGCTAGTGATACGACTATGAATCACCCTATTACCTCATGATTGGCACAAGTGATGGAAAATAATCCTTTTTTACATTTTTTTAAGTACTACTGCACCTGTCTTATAGGTTTTATTTCCCCTTCATGCCATAGTAGGGTTTAAGGTGACTAGCATTAATCAGTCATTTAATTGGTTATCCTACCAAGGTGGAAAGATCTGTTGCATCGTATTTGGTGATAAAGATGATCTTGAATGGGCCCAATGAACTCAAGCGCAAATTTCCCAAGTTCATTACAAACATACTATCATACATCAATACCATCGTGCCAAGTTCTAGGGTCTTATTCTTGATGTTCATGTCATGCCATGATTTATACTGCTTCTTCTCAAAAACCTGATTGAACTCTACAATGAAATGATACTATTTCAATTCCATGAGATCTTCTAATCTACGCGTAAGTGATTCATCATCCGATATCCTAGTAGAAAACTTTATGCATAAAGTAGGCACAACAAACTCCATCGACATGATTGCTTCCTTCTCATATACTAGTAGGAATGACATATTCTTTGTGATCCTCTTATGTGTTGTCCTATATGCCCACAATACTATTGGAATGAGCTGATCCCAGTCACTGTGCCAATCATTACATACCTTTGTAAGGGCCTATTCTAGAATCTTATTAAATGCTTCCACTATACCATTAGCCTGTGGATGGTACAATATAGTTTTATGGTGGTGTATCATCAACTCTTCTATTAATTCTTGGATGGTTGAGTTCAATAAATGTGTTCCTTGATCACTCATCAACACCTTTGGGAATCAAAATCTGGTGATAATATGCTCAAATATGAACCTCACAACTGTCTCTGCAGTACAATCTTTCATTGGTGCAGCTTCTGACCATCTTATCAAATAATCTGTCGTAATTATTATATATATAGCATTGGTTATACATGCTATTGGGTTGACCACACCCACACAATACATAGCCCATTTCATGAATCGCTCAAGCACAGTGACAAAAGAGAGGCATATCATCCCTACGCAATGTCTTTCCCACTCGCTGGAAAACATCACATTGTTTGCAATACATCTTCTCTTCTTAGAATAGCGAAGGCTACCATATCCCTATGCATAATAACTTATGTGCAATAGTCTTCCTTTCATAGTGTCCTCCCACTATACCTTCATGTGCATCTCTAAGAATAATATGTCTTCCATGTTCAAAAACACATATGCACAGTATACCATCAAATCCGAGCTTGTAGAGTTGTCCTGCACTCAATTGAAAATATGTGTTGCACATTATCAACCGTCTATGTTACGCAATTTTGTACTATGTCAGTGTGTGACTAGAAGCCAAAAATGGTGCAATCTCATTGAAATAGTCTGGTACAAACTCAAGACATAAAAACTACACATCTGGTAGATCATTGACCACTCTACACTCTTCCTCACCCTATTGAAGTCTTCATAGCTAATCTGGACCAACATTGTGTTTGCTAGGATTGAAAACAACTTCAAATTCAAAATTTTAAAATAGAAGCATCCATCGACAAATGTTCCCCCCCAACATCAGCTTTTTGACTAAGTAATTCAAAGCATAGTGGTATTTGAAGAACTTGAAGGAACCTCCCAACAAGTAGTGTGGATACTTCTGTAGCGCGTATACCATCTCCAAGCCTTCTCGCTGAGTTGTGGTATAATTCTTATTGAATCTAGATAAAGGAGATAGGGTGATTAATGTCTCCTTCCACATGCTGAACCAAAACTACTCTTAGCACAACTGATCGTGCTTCTACATGCACATGGAATATGTTCGTCCAATTGATAAGAATTAGCAAAATCACCAACTTATCCTTCAGAGTATCTCGTGCCCACTAACACTCCAACGTCCATTTATAGGTTACTTCATTTCTCAATAGCTCCTCCAAGTGTGTCTTTATGCTGGCATGGTTTGTAATAAACTTTCTATAGTATCCTACATGGACCAATGTTGAGTGCAAGACTTTCACATGTGTTGGGTATGGAGAATTCACTATCACTGTAATCTTATCCCCGTTGAATAAAATAGGTTCATTGCACACAACAAGTACTATAGAAATAAACCAAATGGGGTGCAAAAAATGCACTTCTTTAGGTTTAAGGAAATCTACATATGCTTGCAGCAATATAACATGAGGCACAAGATGTGCAGGTGATATTTCAACAAAATGAACATTGTCTAGTCATCAAGATAAAATTCCAAAAACTTATGCATGAACTCTTTGAATGCATCCACCATTATCTCTGAGAATACAACTGGTGCATTCTTCATTCCAAATGGCATAACATTATAGGAGAAAGAGCCCCACTAAGTCACAAAAGTGGTTTTTGTGCGATCCTCCTCAGGTATATGCACCTGATGATAACTAGAGAATCCATCAGTGATGGAATAAGCTTCTTGACCCCCTACAGTTTCCATCACCGCATATGTGAAAGGTGTAGAGAATGGTTTATGTATGAATGCTACATTAAGGTTGGGTACATCCATTCTTATGCATATTTATCCCGTATTCTTGTCCTGTACCACCATTGGACTGATCCACTATGAATCCTCTATTGGAAGATAATCCCTCCATCCAACATGTAATTTAACTATTTGTGCACATTCTCCTTATACCATGGGTTCAATATTTATGGCCTTTTCTTGAATGCATTTGCACCCTCTTTTAAATGGATCTTCAATTCTCTGAGCACTCCTGCAATCTTTTTCATTTCTGAGAAGCTGTGTAGAAAAATATCTTCATATTCTTTCAGCATTTCCACTATCTGGGTGACTGTCTCTTGATCTCATTAATATCCAATCATGTCCATTTTAGGCTCCTCCTTAGTGTCAATGTTATATTTATTTTACTTGAGGGGCTCCCAAAGCCCTAGCACAACGCTGGAAGATGGCTCATCTTGCACATCACGTTCTCCCATAGTTTTCTTACTCTATAGGTTGCGTAACTCCTCTTCTTCGTCAAGATCTTTAGTATCAACTCTCCAGCAATATATGGGCTTGTTCAGTCTTTCCATTTCCTTATTATAGGCATAGATGACCCTTTGTGTCAAATGCTAATGTGGTATTTCTACAAAGATAACCTGCTTAATTCTATGGAGAACTTTAGCCATATTCAGATCTCTGGTACTAAATTAGAATGTGGTAGTAAATTCAATAAACACCTTTTCCAATTCTCTTGTTTGCCTCCTTCTCTCCTGCTGCATATGTCAGCTTCATGGTATAAAATCTAATGTATGATAGAATCTATATACCCATTGACTCTGTGGTACCTTCTTCATCTCCCATCTTTGCTGATAGAATTCAAGGTGTTCATGGGATTTTTTGTTCCCTTGAATCCATTCAGGAGCTCCAAATATGCAATAGGTTGGAATCCCTCTTCTGAGAATGTTTGCACTTCTTCATAGTTTCTCATCTATTCTTTATGTTTTTCCACCATCACGTAGGCATTCCTTGGGTGACAACATCCATTACTTCTTCTCGTTGTTCATTTGCAATTTGGGCATGCATTTATTTGCAGAGCATTTATTTTCTCTATTTCATCAAACATAGTTGGATTGCACAACTTTTATCCAATCCATTGCATTGACTTTGTGATGTGCACACCTCATATATCTAGTTCTGCCACTGGTCCATCGCATCCTGGGAATTTGTATCAAATGAATGGACATTGCACCAACTAATCTCTCCATATTTCATGGGGTTTATGTAATCTTCCTTTCTGTCAGTCACATTATAGATGTTTTCTATATCCACACTACCAACATAATCTTGAACCAACTTTGTATACCTTTCTCCTTCTGTGGAATCCAATGGAGCTACCATGCACAGTTACCCTGACTCAAACGACATGCATCTTTGCTTTAGGTTCATAATCAAATTATTATCAAATTCCCAATATATCCCCAACAACGTCGCGTAGGGATTAGTATCCTGCATTATCTCAATCACTTCAAACTCTGCCATTGTCTTTATCCCATTTATGCTTACTTCCACATTGATTAGCCTACCATTCATAAACACTTTATACTTTTTTCCTAATATGAGTTGGATGGGAGACCACACCAGCTTTGGTTTACCCATCACATATGTCCCCAAATAGGTCATAACATCTATCATATGAACTTCCCCCAATTTAAGGGACAACATGAATTACTTCCCAGTTCTTCGTCCCTTACCCACTCTACACGCATTCCTTTCGGGAACCACTACAAAAATAGGTTCTTCGGATTCATCATACATTAGTAACTTGGAAAGCATACTGGTGATTTTATTGATAGCAAAGGATCATTTAACATATTTATACAACTTCACAGAATGTGCTTATTGGATCTTCATGGCGAATTTTGTATATTCCTACAGGATGTTCTTCTTGGCAGTATATTGTTTCACATTGCATGGTTCACTTTATCTCATCATTATGCAAGCTGCACAATAGTTCTTCTTCACACCATCTTATTCTTTGTTTTTCTTATTCCTCATGCAAGCGGTGTATTTCACATTCTTCTTGCACAACTTCTTTGACCGCTTTCTATTCCTCGATCATGATCTATAACTAGTATTTCACTTGAAACTTTGGCTAATGCTGTGCAACGTTTCTAACCTTCTGCTGCAATGGTATTCCTTCATTGTAATATCCAAGAAACTCTTCACCCATATGAGCACCTCCTCTTGTTACTATGTTTATCTATGGCAAACCCTTCCCATCACTATCTTTCTTTGGTTCCATAGTGACTAGGTTACAACGACTTTTTTTCTCTTCCCATTTCTTAATGAGGTATGGACACTCCTTTATCACATGTTTTGTACTACGGAAATATGCACTCAGAGCCCATGGCTTAGTATAATATATTTCCAAGTGTCCTGGTTCTCAATAATTGAAGCAAATTACTTACACTCCACCATCACCATATCCTCTTCCATGACCTTAGAACCCATCCCGCATTGCTCACTGCTATCCTCCTAGGTTAGGGGTTCTATTTTATTATGTACCTTGCATTTGTTAGTTATCCATTGTATTATCTTCCATTTATTGTAGAGCATGATAGTTATTGACATCATGGCCAATGAACCTACATAAATCATGGAATGGTGCATGTGTAGAGCTTTGATACTTATGTAACATGGGATAGTAGGGAGGCGCATGGCCCCAAGTTCTACAACTCTCCCACAATTCATATTTAGGCGTTGTCAGAAAAGGACTAGGGGAACCGATACCTAGATAATTGTTTGGTGCCAGGCACTCATTCTTGTGATGTCCTTATGTTCTACAGAAGCTACACCATATTCTTTATCTAGCTATCATACCAGTAGACAGATGTTCTAGTTACTTATTCAATGCAGCAAGTTGTGTATGAACCTACGCCATTCTTGGTGATGCCTCTCCTTCAGGAGTTGCTTCCAACATGATGAAAATATAGAAGGAATTCGAGTTAGAGTACACTTTTTTTTGTGCTAGGGGAACTCTTATGTGCGACAACAATCCCGTGATAAACCATTCATGGTTTTGCATGTTCTCTTAATGTATTTGTAACTTTGGAATGTATTCACTTGTATATTTTATATTGTATTTGTATTTTATTATTGTACCTCATACGGAAATGTTTATTCCTCCGGTCGGAGAAGTCATTATTGTACTTGGGTCAAGTAAAGTCACTAAGGTCAATCCTCCCATGTAAATCGGGGCGTTAGTTCCCCTAGAGTCATTTGTATTGGGGTGTTTATGTCCCCTAAAGGAGTCGGCCCAGTCAACTTTAGGCCGATTTTTCAAGTGGTAAAGGTAAAGTGAAAGGTAAAGTATAAATAAAGAGCTAAGATCTCTATTTATTCACTCACTCACTCAATTCGCATAAGTGAGAGAGAGAGAGAAGTTCACACAAGTGGAGGAGGAGCAAGCTGCTGAAGACCATCTCTTTGTTTTGGGGTTTTGTATTATTGCTCATTCTATCTCTGAGGAAGTTGCAGGGTTTTCTCTTTTATGGTGTGAAGAACCTACAATATTTAATTAATGGAATTACACAAGATATCGGAAATAATAGAACTCAGAATCACTTTTATATTTATCACATGCCACTTTGAGGGGGCAACCTCCTTTGAGCAAGCTCAATACAATTAACTTCATGGTGCCTTCAATGAGCTCAACACGCACTTATATACTAAGTCTATGCCCAATACTATGAGTCAAAACAATGGGACATATAATACTACGGGACGACTTACAAAGCATATGTGTCCAATACTATGGGTCAATACTATGGGCTAATATAAACTATGGATCAATAAATACTATGGGATGACTTACAAAGCATATGCGTCCAACAACAATATACTAACATAGTAAATAGAAGGGTTGACACAGGTTTCTAACATTCCCTCTCCCTTATAAAAAGCTTTGTCCTCAAAGCTTTGGTTGGAGAAATTGCTACAGAATCTGAAGGAGTGGTTCCCGAGTAGCATCCTCGGGTTTCATTTCGGGCCACTAATGCCTTTGGAGTGTTAGGGAGGATTGCTTGGAAGGCTATAGATGAAGAAGAACCCTATTAGCTGCATGGAAAGTGCACTCAGAACAGTGCTGATTGGCTTATTGTTTCAGTCAAATCCTGGCCATGTGAATATTGTCCTACAAAATGAGAAGAATCGGATCGCGGTTTCCAAGAACCGAGTCAATTTCCTGAACTAGGGAGCTGCTAAGGGTGTATGGAAGAAGAACTGGTGGTGTCTGTCCATAGACTACTTCATATGGTGTCTTTTGAGATGTGGTATTGTACCACCAGAGCGCTTCTAGGAAATCCATAGAAATAGTTGGCCAAAGCTATGGAGGGATGGGCAAGGGTTTGAGCAATCCTGAAAGGAGTGTCGTTTTACCCTTGTTGACCTGGAAAGTATCACAGTCAACCAACATCTGTTGAATTGTCATTTTCAGTCCCTGCCAAAAAAAGTTACATTGTTCCTGTTCATACATTTTGAAGAACCTAGAGTGCCCTACTGATGAAGAAGCATGGAGTTCATAGAAGAGATAGCCCTGTTGAACATATTGCAACCAATTTGGAACAAGCATAGAAAGAGCTGTAAGAGAAACTGGGTCATCAATTGTGCAAGAAGATGAATCTTCCACCATATTGTCCTTACCCTTCTTGTAAGTGACCGCATAGGGATAATCCATGAGTTGGATCACCCATTTCAGGTGTGTTGGGAGGAGACCCATTGTTCCAGAAAATTTTCCAGACTCTCGAGATCAGTCTTGATGCAGAAATAATTCCCTAATAGGTATGGATTCCACTTCTGTACTACATGCAAAATAGCCAGCATTTCCTGCTGAGAGGTAGATGCGACTAAATTCTTACCGGATAGGTCTCTTAAAGGAGGCAAGCTCATTGGTTCAACAAAGACACCTGCATATCTATCCAAGGAAGTAGTCGAGACTATTGATGGGTGCATCTGAATGGAATGGAGCTGAGTGATGACACCATGTGAATTCTTCTTAAGGATTTTTTCTGGGCGATGTGAACTGATAATGAGGAAAGACCTTGGTTGTAAGCCCATTAATTTGTGTTGTGCCCCATTGACTGAAAACTACATCCAAAGTTCAGGAAAATGCCATAAGATGGGGCCAAGTGTACGTAACCATTGAATGCCCAAAACCACATCGCATCCGCCTAAGGACAAGGAAAACATGTCAGAGTGCAGGTTATAATATTCCATAGAGATAGGCACATTGTGATACTTCCCCTTGCAAGGTAAGGTGCCCCCATTGGAAACCATGACTTCAAAGTTGGATTAAGGACAGACAAAACAATCAGCCTGTTTGGCAATCCGATGGTCAATGAAGTTATGAGTGCTACCAGAATCAATGAGTATTGTAAGAGAGAACTTCTTGAAGTATCCCCTGACCTGCATTGTTTATGGGGTTGTGACACTGGTTACAGAATGGAGAGAGATCGCGGGTGGGTCATCCTGAGATTGGGTGTGAACAAGCAGGTGCTGAATGTCGACCTAATCATCTACTATATCTGGAGCTTCTTCATGAAGTTTCGAGCCAGGCAGAGAATCCAAATAAAAAATATAGAGCTTTTGTTGAACACATCTATGTCCCCGAGTGAATTTCTCATCACAATTATAACAAAGCCCTTTTTCTCGGCATGCCTGCATCTCGGTTTCAGACAAATGCTTGATAGGAGCTGGTCGAGGAGTTGGCGGGATGGGAGGTCATTGAGAACCCATATTTTGGAAGGGAACAAAATTGGGTTTGGAGCATTGTTTGGCTACAAGCTTGTCTTATGCCAACTTAGCCAAACCTAGGACTTCCATCATTGTGTTGGGATAGAACATTTTAACCTCTAACCGGATTTTATCCTTAAGACCACTAATAAAATAACTCCTGTAAAATTCATCAGACAATCCTTCTACGTGATTGGAGAGTTTCTCAAATTCTGTCTGATACTCTCTCACTATGCCAGTTTGGTGAAGTTTAGTGAGTCCTCCTGTGAAGTCGTCAAAAGAACTAGGACCAAATCGTGGCAAAAGGAGTTGGCAAAAATCTGTCCAGTTTGGCTCAAGATGAGCTTTGATGTACCAATTGTACCATTGAAGGAATTCCTGTTCCAAATGAAACGATGCAAGTGGAACTTTCCAAACATCAAAAGTATTATGCAGACTGAAATATTGTTCTACGTGGTATATCCATCCGGTTGGATCAGTACCATTGAAGCGAGGAAAATCAAGCTTCATCCCATGAAAATTGCTGGAAGAAGAGAACCTGGTGGCTACAAAAGATTCTAGCTGTTGGTTATTGTTCATGGCTGAATGTTGAAGATGGAGGCTAAGAATTTTTTCATCCAGATCTTGGAGTTTGGTTTGGATGGCTACAAGTGCTTCCTCCATGGCTTTTGCTCCTGTGTGGGTGACAACCACAACCAAGAGTTTTTTTTTTTTTTTTTTTTGAAATGGATAGAAAAACACAAACAAAAGCTTATTTAGTAATGGAAGATTTGTATTTGGGAAAAAATTGGATGGTTAATTGGGGTTTGACTAGGTTTTGGACACTTTCTAATGGATAGGGAAGCAAAAAATGGGGATTTCAGAAGCGGGGTGAAAGAATGAGAAAATTTGGTAGAGGGGGACAAAGAAACAAAATTAGGAAGGGAACATGGTGCCAAAATTTTAAGGCATTTGGGTGAAAATTGAAGAAGTTATGGCAAACCCTAAAAATAGACAAATGTGGGATTTCTGATCTTGGAAAGTGGAATTTGGGATAGGGTCTTCAAGAATGAAATATGCAGAATGGGATTGCAGGGATGTCAGTGAAGTTTCAGGGAAAACAGAGTTGAAACAAGGGAGATATGGCTGAAAAACATATATATATATATATATATGTATATATATATTTTCAGAAATGGATAGGCAACAGTGGCGCGGAAGGGATCCGCAATAGATGGATCTGCAACGGTGCGGAAGGGATCGAAAACAGATGGATCTGAAACGGCAACTGGATCTGGAACGACTTTCAGAATAGATCTGAAATAGCTGGATCTAGAGCGGAAATGATCAGCAACAGTTCAGTTGAGAATAGATATGGAACCCAGGTATGTGCGGCTTCCTATCGATTCAGGGGATTCACTCGGCCACCAATGCTATCTGTCAGCTTGCGTATTGGGGCAGTACCGCTCACTCCACGGCTCAGGTAAAAATGATAACCACTTTGCCACAAATGACAGCTCTTGGTTTACCTCACGGATGGGAACTAGTCAATCAGGTAGGGGTCATTTCCCTTTTCGCTGGTAGGTCCTCTCAATGGGAAAGCTACTTTTGGGTTCCTATGGTACTACTCACAATGATTTTTACGGCTTATTCCCAAGTACTTCCCATAGTTAAGCGGATAGGGGTTATTCCCAGATCCAAACTTGCAACAGATGCAAAAAAAAAAATTGGCAGAAATTCCACCCAACGAGCCCAAGAAAGTGCTTTGATACCAGATGTGAAGAACCTGCAATAATTAATTAATGCAAATACACGAGATATCATAAATAACATAATTCAGAATCACTTTTATATTGATCACAGGCCACTTTGAGGGGGAAACCTCCTTTGAGCAAGCTCAATACAATTAACTTCACGGTGCCTTCAATGACCTCAACACACACTTCTATACTAAGTCTATGCCCAATACTATGAGTTAAAACCATGGGACATATAATACTATAGGACGACTCACATAGCATGTGCGTCCAATACTATGGGCTAATATAAACTATGGATCAACAAATACTATGGGATGACTTACAAAGCATATGCATCCGACAAAAATATAGTAACATAGTAAAGAGAAGAGTTTACATGGGTTTCTAACATATGATTTCCCCGATGAAATGCTTTGTGTCTCTTGTCTCTTGTGTTTGATTTGCTATGCATGTTATTCTCTCAGTTAAGATCCTAGATCATATTGAATTAAATGATGAAAAACTAACATGTTATCATAGCTAGCCTGAAGGAAGGCATTGTATGGCATTTACAATACTTGTTTCGCCTGCGACAATTTGAAAGCTAGGGCTTTGTATAGCAAAACCTAGTCATCATGGAGCTTTCGATATAAGTCAATTTTGGTGAAGGTTCAGGATTTGAAACTTGGACAGGATGAAGATGAAATTTTCCTATATCTTGTGTCTGAGTTTCAGCCTCAGATTGGTTGTAATTTCTGAGATATGATCCGTACAAGTTAGGGTTTCTGCCTCTTCCAGAATGAATCCCTAAACAGGTGACCTAGGTAAAAAGGTCATATCTCGGGATAGGAAGATCCAAATGGAATTCAGTAAAAAGTAACAGTTAGGGAACAGACTATAGTTTCACGGGTTTGAGTTTCAAAGGCCGAAGTTGAAACAACGACACGTGCAACTCCGTACAAGTTCGCTATGTTGTTTCATCCCTTAAACAGTTCATGTTTGGGAACTGAGCATATATCTCTGATGGAGAATCCAATGAAGCTAAAACCCATGGATTTGGAAATAAGACAGGTCAGGATACCACAGGATGAAGTTTCAGACCCTGCAGATCCAAAATTTTAGAGCTACACCAGAAATAATACGACACATCTCACTATGTTTTTTTGACCCAAAATCCGATGGAGAAAAAGTTGAATTTGCTACAACCTATGGTTGACTATGCAACAATTCCAAAAAAAATTTATATCATCGGTGGGATATCGGCTAAAATCTGACATAGTTGAATATGTTAGATATTCGACTTCCATACCTCGTCGGTTAACCGACTTCCTTCAGCTTCACAGGTAGTCGGATAAGCGAAAACGTTAACTTCCAATATTGTTCAGATACCATCCTTTCTCCATTGATTATGTGTCGGTTCAGTCATCGGTTAAGCGAAGTGTATGCCATACAAAAAAAGTTATATACGACGTTTCGAGTCGTCAAAAGTATAGCACAAGCATAGGATATTACCTTGCAATCGTCGGATAGGTCGTCGGTTAAATGACATGGATGCCATACAAAAAAAATGGATCCGACGTTCCAAGCCATCGGCAGTATTGCAAAACCGTCAGATATTACCCTACGGTTGTCGTGATTAGGTCGTTGGTTAAGCGACTACCCAATACATTTAAAAAAAAAAAAACATTTTTGAAATAAAAATTTTCATATTGAATACATGTTCTCTAATCCCTATGCTTATGTAACATTGTGGCATATTTGTCACAAAGAGATGGTAGTGTGCTTCCATTGTGTCAAGGTACTCTTACCTAACTTCTCTAATTTGGTATACTGAGGAGTTTGTATATTCATGTATGAGATCATATTCTTTGAATAAGGCTCATTAGATAGTTAATGGGTAGTTACTTAATGTAAAAGGCTCATTTTTATTAAATAAGAACCAATAGGTGGTTGGTAGTCATTAATTTTGAGATTGCATGTAGTTAGGGTTTTGGTAGTTATTAAGAAACTATTTATAGCACTAGAAGGATGTATATTGTTTTGTCAAAGATTGGTATTGTATTGAAGCTTTGCTCAAAGGAGCTCATCCTCTCCAAGAGGCCCATGAACATTACTCTCTCTTTTTGAATTTATTAATACAAGTGTTATATTTTGCAAGTTTAATCTCTTTCTTGCATTTTCTTTTGTTAACTTATATTTATTTGAGGTTAAGATGGATATTGATTCTTAGGAAATTAAAGAGAAGGTGAAGGATATTGATTCCAGTGCATCATTTACTCAACCTTTGAAGTTATGGAAACTCGAAATTGGTTATGAGGAGCAACCAAAAATCACAATAAGCTCCAAGAAATTGTCAAAATTTAAACGACACGCGGGTGGGTTGTAGAAAGCCAACATCATAGCCATTCATTGAGCTCCTCTCTGTTTCAAGAATAATTTCATATTATCTACTGAACATGTCCAACCATGTGAAGGTGGAAGCTCTTATGGCCCCTCCCCCCCTCACATCACTCTCAATTCCCCATACCCATTTCATGTACTCGAAAAAAACAAATATGTGCAAATTCATCCATATTTTATCATGAACTTTCATCTATTATTCATTCAATAAATGCTAACATTCACTAAAACATTGTTTCTATTGATCCACACATTCATTCAATAAAAGATAACATTCAATAAACCATTCATTAATCATGCAGTCAGCACATTCATTCAATAAAAGCTTAAATTCAATAAAGGTAACAGTTTAGTACACTAAATCATTAAAACATTAGAAAATTCATGAAACCATTCATTCATTAATTAGGCCAAAAATCATGGACGATATATTGTTATCAAAAGTATTTAGATGAGATTTGAACATGTGACCTATGTCTAGTCCCAAGGATACCACCTTCAAGCATGACCTTATCAATCAATTCCCATCGCTATTTTCTCTCGTACAACGTCCCAAAACCATTTCTCTTGAGACCCACTCTTCATTTATTCTGCATCCATTTCATTATGCAATAGTCTCAAATTCCCATTGCGTTTTCCATCAATTAGTTTATCAATTCAGTTTGACCCATGTCCGCCATCCAATGAGTGTTTCCGCGGTCTTCAGTTTCAGCCTGGAAAAGGTTGACAATTCATGGTATTACGTTTCCCTTCTACTACAAATGACACACTCATAGTTCACTATTAAGGTTTGTCTGACAAAGATGACAGTCAAAGAAATATTGATAGTGAACTATGAGTTTGCCATATTGCAGCTTAAGGGAAACATAAATATAGAATGAATCATCACCATTTTTAGGATGGAACTCAAGACTGTGGAAACACTCCTTGGACGGCGGGCGTGGGTCGTACCGAATTGATAAACTAATAGAGGGAAAACTCAATGAGAATCTGAGACGATTGCATAGTGAAATGCATACAGAATGAATCAAGGTTGAATGTGGTATCCCACCATCTCCCATTGTGAAATGCATGCAAAATGAATCGAGCTTGAAGGTGGTCGCCCTTTCCAGCTGCACTTCAAGCTTGAAGGTGGTAGCCTTGGGACTAGACATAGGTCGCAGGTTCGAATCTCCTCAGTTAAGTTCGTACTCTGTTATTTTTTTGATGCAAACTATATGTTTTCTTTAATTTGTTGTTGACTTTAATTCCCTAGCGTAGGAGGAGCCATTATGGTCAATTTGCATTCCTAAAAAAAAGATGAACATTGACAACAAGCAGCATGTCTCTAATTGTTGTTGGTGTATGCTAGCTTAGTTGCAAATATCATGCTTCAGAAGAAGCCATCCTTGAATGGTAAATATACCAATTTGGAAGGGTTTAATGTGAGGTTAAGGATATTGATTCCAAAGAAAATTAAAGAGAAGGTTAAGGATATTGATTCCAGCTCATCATTTACTCAACCTTTGATGTTGTGGAAACTGGAAATTGGTTATGAGGAGCAACCAAAAATCACAACAAGCTCCAAGAAATTGTCAAAATTTAGACAACACACGAGTGGGTTGTAGAAAGCCAGCATCGTAGCCATTCATTGAGCTCCTCTATGTTTTGAGAATAATTTCATATTCTCTACTGAACAGGGCCAACCATGTGAAGGTGGAAGCTCTTATGCCCCCCCCCCTCACATCACTCTCAATTCCCCATACCCAATGCATGTACTTGAAAAAAACAAATATATGCAAATTCATCCATATTTCATCATGAACTTTCATCCATTATTCATTAAATAAATGCTAACATTCACTAAATCATCGTTTTAGTCGATCAACACATTCATTCAATAAAAGATAACATTCAATACACCATTCATTAATCATTCATTCAACACATTCATTCAATAAAAGTTGAAATTCAATGAAGGTAACAGTTTACTACACTAAATCATTAAAACATTAGAACATTCATTAAACCATTCATTAGACCAAAAATAGTGGATGATATATTGTTATCAAAAATATTTAGACGTTGTTTTTCCCATCCTTCTTTTTATAAGTTTTTCTTCTCTTAAGTGGTATATAATCTATAAGAGGACCATCTACATCATCTGGACTTTCTCTTCCAGTTCTTGGTTCTTTAGCAGGCGCTTTTGGTGATGTTTGCAATATCCTAGCTGATTGTTGTTCTAGACGTGGATTTTGTGGCAAGGGGTTCGGATTTGCTGCAACTATGTGAAAATGTTACATCATTATATTTTTCTATTGTAATGACAAGTTTTTCATTTAAAAAAATTCATTATGAAGGTGTTTTTTTACTAGGTGTGACCAAATCATGTTGTTGAAGTTCTTATCTAGTCTCAACTTGTACAGCTTCACCCTCTACATGCTCTACAGTTGAAATACGGTGAACTACAATTAATGGTCACCATTTGTAATGCTATACATAAAATTGTAGCATATGAATAAATTCATTACCAGTATTTGAAGCTTGATCATCGATTTGTTGTTGTCCCTCCTCGACACTAATGGGATCATTACTTTCCTGTTAAAAACAGAGTCAATATTTTACATCAAGTATTTGGAACGAAAATATTCCACAAGCGACAAATATTCATTAAACTATATAGATTCTATATACCTGTGCACCGAATGGATTGGTACCACAAGACTGTGTTTTCCCAGATAAGCTTCTTCTACGTTCAATAACAGCTCCAAAGCCTTCCTGGAAGCTAAGATTCATGTCTTCCTCTGTGGGTACTTCATTGAATTGATCGGCCTACATATTTGCTTATCATTGTTAATTAACATTTTACAGTGCAATAACACGAAAAATAATTTTCAATTTATTATTTGTATTCATTGTTGGTTTCTTGAAACTTACAATCCGTGCCACCAATTTCAAATAACCACCAGGGCCAAGCTTGGGCTGACCTATTTTTTCTAGTTTTTTCTTTGTGGCCTTTGATGTGTCTGGTAGCCTATGAAAGTGTTGAAATATGTTAGATGTTCTAAGTTCGATATAGAAATCAAGGATAATAAGGTTTAGAATTACATTGCGGAAAGTATTGCATACCTCCCTGTGCCTGGTGTTAGCTTGCCTTCTCTTCTCAGATCCTTCTCCTTTCCATCTTCCACTAGAGCTCTCCACTACATTGCTGGAATCATTAGTGGGTGTTCATACCTATGGTTTTTTTCGAGGTGTGTCCTATATTGGTCTCGGACAACCTTCACATGTTGACAAGCCTTTTTCAATACATTGGCATGACTAAAGGTTTTCTCCTCGAACAAGCCAACAAACCGATTAGTGAGTTCATCTTTTAAATGTTTCGGTTGTCTATCCCAACTTGTTCGGATGGTGGTCCCAAAGATCTCCAAGCAAAAGTCATTCATATGTTTATAGAAAACATTGTTTCCTGCACAATGATCATGCCATGATCATAACTAGTTGATAAAAAATGTTTTATCGGTATATTATAATGAAATTATAAACACTAATTAATCTGATCAACTATGATTAATTACTTAGGATCATCCATATCTTTATTGGGACGAGATCTTCGTCCACCAAAAATGTTGTCTCCAGTGCTCCTGTGCTTTTTACATGGGAAGATCCTGGAAATGTAGCTTCTTCGACATCAAAATTTATAGGGGACTTGGTGTTAACCCCTTCTTGTGGATGATCCATTGTGTGTTAACCAGTAGCAGTTGTTGTGCTCACGGCAAGGGTCCATTGTGTTTCAGAACGTGTTTCCGACTGTTCGTTCGACAACAATGGCGAAGGATTTGAACTACGTGGAGTCATTTGGTCACGATGCGAAGTCTCTCCATGAGCCTCATTGGGGCCAACACCACCTTGACCAATATTTTGTGGTCCCTTATAATTCTGTAAATACACACCACGTCTTATACGTTCAATACTATAATATAAAAGAGAGCATTATAAAGATTTAAACGAATTATTCTATGATTCAAGATTCCTCAACTTACTCACAAGTTATTAGATATATGTTCCAACAATGCAATCCTTTTTGTAATTGCGCTTGTTTGCGGAACTTGGATTAGTAGAGAAAGGATTTCCGCAGTATATATATTCAACAATTTCTCTGTCATCTTTAGCAGGTGTGTGGCTTCACCAATTTTTCGCAATCGTGAAGCACCTCTACCACTTCAGGTTCTAACAGAAAATCTTGCGATGTTGATTCATACTGTGATTCACCAGTGGGATGCAACAAACATATATAAAGCACTATTGGGTTCTCTATTGATAGATTCCAAATTTTATATTAATGTAACACATCTATCATGATAGATTCATAAAATTACAACATGGTTTACATTATCATAACAAAACCGGTATATCACATGAAAAATACGTAACAAAATTAACATTATGTTACGTATTATATTGGTACAATTGAAATGAATTATACCTGCAACCTCGAGGATCGCGATGCACTCATTGGATCAATGGTCATAGGCAACTTGCCCCGATTTTCTAATATCTGGGAGCTGCCCCTAACAACACCCTAATAGAAAAACATAGTGAAAGTCACCTAAACGATTCCAAAACTATTCATGAGAAAACACATCAAAAAAATTATTATTCATATTTTATTTTTAATATTACAAAGATGTATACCCATTGCGTGGACCTTGGTGTGACCGACCGTACAGAACCGGCCTGCATCAAAAACATATACTAGAAAATTATGTAAACGAAACCAAAATATTCATTGAAACATTAATATAATGCTAAAACATTTTGACATATTTTAATTGTACAATTCAAATCAAGTCTACCTGTTGCCCCGAGGGTGTTGTCGTCTGATCAACATTCGATGGGTGTATTTCTCGATCAACGTTTTGCATCAAATATAAATTTCATTATATAAAACAAACCAAGTTATTAATAATGGAAAAACAAAGCAAATAAAAACTCTTTTTTCTTATTATATTTGTACTATTAGAAAGATGTATACCTACTCCGTCGAGGAAGAAGTTCTCTTCCGACCATTTGTTGGTAGGGATTTACCTCGATCACTAGCCAGCGAAGTAAATATGGGAAATTTAAATGAAATAAACTAACAAAAAATCCTTATGATGTTTAATTTATTACTAAAAGGTTGGGTAAAATGTTATATAGTGACCTTGTTTGTATCTACTCAGTTGTCAGGGTAATTAATAAGCAACTCGTCCCCTCCAGATATTGTTTTAATAACAACTACAAAAACAGGGTTTCCTTCACGCCCCTCAAATTCGCAGTTTGGTTGCTTAATTGTAGACCCTAGTTGTGTACTATTTATAAACCCCGCAATATTCCCTGTGGCCTTTGCTCTTCCGTCCATGTACAACGTTCCTCCTTTATTTTGATTTTTGTCTTTCAATTGCAAATAGTTTGTTGACAATCCATAGCTACGCATACTTTTTGTATATTGGACAAGGCACATCCAATCGTTGTAGTTGTATATGGGTCCAACATACTCCATAAATTCTGTACATGTCCCATAACCGACCAAGATGCAATCCATGGAAAACAACTTGAAACCATGTATCGACGACAGTGCAATTCGATATCTTCTCTCGTTCACACAAAAATTAGTGTTCAGTGGAGAAACATCCTTTGGTACCCATTGTTTCACTAAATGTTTGTACCTCAAGGGCACCTCTTTGTCGTCTTTTTTCTCATCACCATAGGAACATGCCCCCCTTGACCGTGAAAAAATTCATCGCGTCTATGGAATATTCTTTTGGTTTTTTGACATGTAGTTGATACAATTCTTCTAGACCTACTGGATGTCTCACTTTCCTCTAGCCTTCCTAAACTCCCCTCGCTCGAGGAAGACAGATCAGAAAAATACCTGTTTGGTTCTACCTGCACCATTGGAAAAAAGTTCAGATTCGACTGCAAGGAATAGCACCTCTTAAACGTTGACATGTATCGCCTTTTATAATTTTACTTGATCCTCATTCCCTTTGTCAAGATGTAGGCATTCAAGTGATGATTGGAAGATGACCAATTTATCTTTCTGAAGAGTAGAAAGTCATGCAATATTTATGAGTTGTTTTTTACTATCTGATTTAACGCTACATCACACATGTAACACACATGAAACACTACACATACACGTTACAGGATCTCCTCTAATGCAACAAGTCCTGGCTACTTAATGAAAACTATTTACCACATATTTGATTACCTTAGTGTAGACGTTTCCTGTAATATAATCAAAAGAGTTACTTTAAGAAATGACTGTGCCTCTTAGAGGCTAGTCAACTCTAGGAACCAAGTGACCCTATTATAGGGCTAGTACAAACTAGAGAGAGAGAGATGAATGGGCTATGGTATGGTCAATCAAAGAAATTCAGTGACAGTAAAAAGGCTCAGTACAAAGACCAACCAGTAAGGTACAAGTCAAAAAACAAAGAATGGGTATAAAGACTCATAACCCTTGGGACTAAGGGGGTGTACACTACCTCAAACATGGATAAACTACCATAGTTATAACCACATGACCAAAAACATAAAAGGCAGTACAAATCAATATATGCAATATCTCCTTGTAACTACCTCATATATGCAATAGCTCCTTGTAACTACCTCTTGTAACTCAAATAGTACCACCAAAAGGTATGATAGCATGCAACCTTCCAAACTAAGGTCAAAAGGGTGGTACGAAGTGGGTATAAAGACACATAACAACTTGGAGAAAGTGGGTGTACCTCAAATGTGGACAAACTACCATAGTAACCACAAGACCTAAAACATAAAAGGTGGTACAAATCACAAGATATCCCAATATCAGTAAAAATCCCAAAAGGTAAAAGGCAAAGTACCACAAAAATATTATCGACAAAATGAAAGGGCCATAAGACAATCGACCAAGGTGGGGTACAACCTTTCATATCTCTCTCAAATGTACCATTGTTCCATATAAATTGAAAGACCATCATCACAGTAAACAGAAAAGTCCACACAGGTGATGTGATCACGTGGTCCTCTAAACTAACCCTACGGTCAAGCGTTAGTGGCTCCATGAAGGGGTATTTAGTCCCTTCAGAAGACCATCTAACTCAACCATATCGAAGACCTAGGAGAAGAGGACATCACGCATCATCAAATAAGTATTGGTAACTACCGTGTATGAACTCAAAAACCCTAAAGCAACTGAGTGTGCAGAAGGGGAGCTATGAAAAGACAAGGCTCCCAGGAAAACAAAAGAGCTCAAAAAACTGTATTGGGACCGATGTCACAGTAAGCGAGCTGAAACAAAAGTGGCTAGAATGCCAACAAGTAGCACTAAAAAGAAAAAGACCCTCTAAAAAGGTGAAAATGCAAGCAATCTTCGTAACTAGGAGCTGGAGACCTCGACAAATCGTATCCTTCACAAGGTGATGAAATCCAAGTCGAACAATATGAAGTGAGAGACTGAATTTGAAGGATATCCCTCTACCGAAAGGGATCCTGAGTAAAAGAGCCCAAGTAGAAAAGTCACTAAGCTACCTCGTTCATGACATCTCGAAAAAGGTTTTCGGCACTTCTGCCTTATCACCATTGTATCACCAGTATGGTGGCCGAAGAATACAAGGAAGACAATTATCGATGTTTCCTTAGGGCTAAGTGGAGTGCGGCACTCCACATAGTCCGTTTGGTTGTCGATCTCGCGGTGATTTAACCCTTGAAACAACAGGAGGCCCCTCCACAAACTGGTGTATGACCGTGTCAGCAAATACTAGAGGATTTTGGTTCCCTAGAAGACAAGAACTATGTCTCAGATGATAATGACAAGGGGGAATTATTTGGATGCCTATCCCCGGTGTCCTACCTAACTACCAAATTCTTTTGATTTCTTCAAGTGAGGTTATGGTGTGTTTAGTTAGGGGGTGTAAATTTCAGTGGTTGTATTACTCAATCAGGTGATGGAAGTGAAACTTGTGGTGTCATGACTGACTCAAACCATGCAAATGCATATGAATAAAATAAGCCTTTCCTTTCAATGAATGCTAGCTAAGGTAAGGAAATAGTTCTTTCAAACTATAACTACTCTTTCAAATTAAATGAATACATTAACAATAACTTTCTTCTACTTCTAATGACTAAAATGCATGACAATGTTTAAACCTAATTAGCAAGCATAAGCATGACATTGTGATATCGTGAATAATCGTGTATGGTAGGACACATTATATCAATTTAAAACCCATTTAATGTACGCTAGGAGACTTAAATTACAGAATGATCTCATAAGTATAAGCCCAAGAATATTTGTCACAATCCAAAATCTATTCACCAAATTCAATCACTTCTACTATAGCTCAAGTTATGTGGTGTAGTCATCATACTTGAACTCATTAAAAATTCATTCTTTTGCATTCACAGTCGACATAAGTACAACAAAAGGGATCATAATTGCTAGGCTCCACAATCAAACATGCATCTATGAAACATAAAATTCAAAGTTGGAAGGTAAGATAAGTTAATTACAAAATTAGGTCAATGGGACCCCTAAGTACAAAGGTGTTGATACAATGTGGGAGTGCAAAATCGGCTCCTTTAAAAGGCATATTCTATTGAAAGAAAAGGAAACCTGCCTATGCAAAATAAATGGATCTCCCAAGTCCCAGTACACATTCAAGCAACATTTTTTCCATCTACAATAGAAACTGAGGACAATTTCTTCTTAAGAAGGGAGGAAATGATGAGCCCTATGGGGTTAAAGTGCTTATCATATGTTGCAAATTCGGAATTTCACTGGCAAGATATCCCACCAATCTATTTGGAAGTTCACTAGTTGCATCTCAAATTCTAGTTTTATCTTGGCTACACATTAGGCTTATAATTGTCACCAACTACATGTATTGGATTAAAATTAAGATAAAGGGCTTGAAATTGCCTCCTCAACTTGCAAACATTTGTAGGAATTGCATGTTTTTCCATCAAACCTAATGATTAAGGCATTGTGATAGAGGAAGGCCTTATGGATGCTTCAAGCTCTTATCCTAGGATCACCTCTGTACTATGTTTTTTTATTGTGAAACAACAAATGCAACATTAGTCACTATTGCAAGAAACAAAAATGCTTACTTCTCAATCAGTTTTGTTTGTCTTTGAGGGGTATGCATAAAAATAAGGACTTTTGGTCATCTGGTACTTACGTAAAGTGTTTGGAGAGGCTTCGTGTTGATTTTATTGGTGATAGTGACATTGGGATGCAATGTGTTCTACCAAGTTGTATAAACATATGTAAGCTTGAGATAAGGGATAGACCATTTAGTGATTTGGCTCTTTTATGAATCAAATTCATCCCTTTGTTTCTGAAATGGCCTATCATTTCCTATTCATTCATATGCACACCTAGAATCTATCCACTTATTTTTTTGTCATTTTGTAAACTTCACACATTACACACACACTCCTAACAAGAATGGTATTCAATTCCTTTCCCATTTATTTGGCTTGGCTAATAACATGGAGAAACATACCATCCTTAGATATTAAGGTTAGGATATATGGGATAAAAACTCAAAGTTGCACATATGGAAACACACTAAGAACAATTCTCTGCAGTTTGGATACAAAGAACATGATACTTCATCAAGGTTCAAGCCAACATGCACTAATATTGTTCCCTTGGACAGAAAATACCTCTATACCAACCTGTATCGAGAGCATTAGTTAAATTGGATAGGGAAATCGATGTGTGGAATATAGATTGTCCAGCATCAAACAAAAATTCAGGCTAGGGTAGTGATTGCAACAAGGAGCAATGTATCACTATGGAGGATAAGCCTTGCACTCCTCAACCTTCATGGGAACCTACACAAAAAAGCATGGAATTGCAACTATAAGAACAACACACAGAGAAAATATTATGTGCAGCAACATCACATGGAGATGGAAGAAATGATACAAAATAAATATTGCTGCACTTTCATTTATTATCACTAAGAATACACACTTACAATTTCATAATAACTGAAACTTTCAGCTTCCCACGTTAACACATGTGGGGTGAACTACTTGAGTTAGTTACTTGGAGAAGCATGCTTGGCACAAATTTTCATGTCACCACATACCTTAGCCCATGTGAGGCGCATGAGTTGGTTATGTCAATCGTTAAAATGGACCTTGTCAAGGTGGAGTGATCCACTTTTGGACCCATTCTCTTTTGTGGACCTAGTATAATATTTTTACCTGTAACTCCCCTCTCTGTTGTTCCATAAAAGAGAAGGAGGTGCACATGACTTCTAAGTATGAGAGCTAGAGTGAAGAGTGGCGTGATGTGATAGCTAGGGTATTCTATTTAAAGTGTATTGCTTTATGAGGTTGTGAGAAGGTGGTTGGTTTTGTATAGTAAGCTTGGGAGACTCTGATTTTGGATTATGTAATTCTATTTTCTACTATAATAGAAAGACAAGTGATTGTTGGTGCATATTTAATATTTTCTAGTGGTTCATCTATTTGAACTTTGACTTTCCACAACATCATTTTCTTGTTCACTCCATGACTTGTCCTCTAAAACATTGACATCTCTATTAACCACAAACGTCTTGCTAGTTATATTATACTATATGTAGGATTTGGACTAGTAACTATATCCAATGAAAATACATTTTTCACTTTTGTTGTCGAGTTTCTTTCTAATATCCTCTCAAACATGTGCATATGATATGCAAAAATAAAGTAATGAACAAGTTAAACAAAACTAACAACTAGCATTAGTAATGTTGGTTTAGACCTTCCTTATAATCAGATATATTTTTCAATAAACCCTTTCTGCAATAGCTGACAGCCACAAGGCCTCAACAACGTATGCCCCAGCAAGGCCCATAGGCTCAGAGTAGAGGCCAAAGACAGATTGGATATTCCTGTTCCTATGGATACTGATTCTGAAGATAAGCATAATGATGGGGTTGGAACTAGTGGATTGTCTCTTGAAAATATGAGTAATGAACGCTTTCTAAAATTAAGCATTTCACATGCCATGGTGTTTGTGCATCTGGCAATGGAAAATCCTGAAACTTGTAGAATATTTGTTTAGAAAAAGGGCATTGAAGCCCTTATAAGGTTCTTGACTCTTCCAAGTATTCCACTATCTTCAAAAGGGATGTCTGTAGTTATGCACATGGTTACAGTTTGCAAAGCATTCACACAACAACACTCAGTTTCCCTTGCAAGGGTATTTTGTGCTCATCTGAAGGAACATCTCAAGACTACATTAAATGTTTTGGATCACGTTGCAGGGACTAATTTATTAGCTGCAAAAGATGGACTGAATCGGAAAGTATTTTGCTGCTTGTTTGTGGTACAATTTTTTGTCTTTCTAGCTGATGATGCTAAAGAGAATCTATGGTTGGTAGCATTAACGACAGAGTTTGGAAATGATAGCAAGTATGTGCTTCTTGATATTGGGATGATACATCATGAAATACTATGGCAAGTTGCACTTACTGAGGATTCAAAGGTGTTGCTAAATAAAGATGATGGCAATGTTTCCAACAGTATCACAACTGATTTGGATGCGCATGCAAATGAAATTGATGATCACATGCCAACTTCTGTTGGACACTATGTGGATCTTATTTTGAATCAACATAGGAAATCATCTGTTTGCAATGTTGAACCTCAATTTTTTGATCAAATACATCTATTTCATGATATTGGTCACAGTGCTCGGCTTCAACGAAGGTTGAAAATTGATTCCTCTACCCGAGGACAACAAGCCTATGTTCGTCAACCACAATATTCTCATTCTGATGAAGGCCCTTCTAGAATCAAAATGCAAGACAATAAGCAAAAGTCACTACATTCTTTTTTCTATGAGATATTAAGGCCGTCATTTTCAGTTCATTTAAGTCATTTGTTTTCAGAACTAGGAAAAATGAATTGTCAGTCCTACTTCCAAATTTGTAGCATCTACATTTTCAACCATCTTTCTGGATGATGAGAATCATAATAGCTTCAATGGGAAATGAGAAAGAGGTGAGGGTTCACCCATCAAACTAAAAAAAACACTAGATGCAATAAGATAAAAATACCCCAATGTAGACTGAAAGGTTCTACCCCAATGTAGATTGAATTAGCAATGAAACCCTCCTGGAAGATCAAATTAGCAATGAAACCACAGTGATTTGCTACCAAATTTTGAAATTTGTCAAATCAAAACAATTTAGGGCTTGGTACTCATGGACGTGGGAGGCATTTCTGGCTCCTCTCATAGTTTCTTTGCTTGGACTCCAAACCGCCTCTCCCAATGCTTGCTCGTTGGTTCACTCCCTCTCCACTGCCACAATCACAAACCGCCTCTCCCACAATCGAACACTAGTCCAATCCAAATCAATAGCAGGTCGAGAGGCACAGGTCCAAATCGCAGGTCACTCCAAATCGAGGTCACTTCAAATCGATATCAGGTCGAGAGGCGCAGGTCCAAATCACAGAGGGTTTATGGGTGTGGTTTATGAAATGCATATGGTTTTCTCTATTTGTTCAATATATATTTTATATAATGTTTGTTTTTTGTTTTTTATAATTTGTTTTTAATTAAATATATATATAACATTATATATAACAATTAAATTTTAATTGTTATATATATATTTAATTAAAAACAAATTAAAAAAACCATTGTTATATATTTATGTTTTAATTTTATTTATGATATATTCATTTTTAAATTTTAATTGGTTTTTTTCAGTTATATATAATGTTTTTTTTAATTGTTATATATAATGTTTTCTTAATTATTATCTAATTGTTATATATATAATGTTTTTTTAATGTTTGTTACATAATCATTGCCATCATCATGATCTTGGTATATGTTGACCATTCTTAAATACCTCCTATAGCCAATTGGCTACTAGGGAAGATAAGGAAAATAAGCACCCTTCCTCCTCATACTTTCAAGAAGGGGTTTAAAAAATATGGCTCATGCCAGGCTCTGAAAAGTGGAAGGGTCATTGAAAAGGATAAAAGGAATCACTGAAAACTCATGTTGACCTTAATGACTATGGAAAGATATTTTAGGAATATGTTCTTCATTCATGTGAATTTGGCGATAGCTAGAGCGAAGGTCACGATCAATGAAGAATTTATCTCCATGTATCATATAAGAGATAATTAATGATTGGAATGAGAAATTTATCTTTCACTATCAAGGAGTTGAGAGATAAAAAAATTGGGACACGTGTGCCAAGTGACTTGTTTTTTAAGGACCATGACAACCAAAGAAGAGTACGGTTTGGTACTAGGATGAATGATACCAATATCTAAGAACAACGATACAACATTTTTAATTTCATATATTATTTTGTTCAAAAGTATGACAATATGATCACACATTGGATGGGAGGATACGATGAAGCAATGAGATGCTATGATCATGCTCTCTCATTTGTAATTCCAATAAATCCATGGTGATATGACATAATCTTATTATCCATTCACACCGAGAACAATATCACGCCCACCCGTTTCAATGGAAAACATGTTAGTTTTCCGAGAGTAATCACCCCTTTGAAGCATCACATTTTCAGAACTTCCACCATATTTCATAGATCTCCCATCGATAATCATTATCTAATATTTCTTAGTAACAATGATTTCAATTGGTTTCTTGGGAAACTCAATGATGAATGAAATATGGGTGGTTCTACCATTAATGAAGATAATGAATTTTCTCTTCTTGATATAGCCAACCATGTTTAACATTAATGAGGAGAATAAATACTAGTCAAATAATTAAGGGAGATATAGGGTTCCTCACAGGGTTAGGAAGAAAAACTTCCTCATTGATGGGAGGCGATTCATTTTGAGTTCTTCCATTAAGTTCATCATCATAAATGTCCACAAATATGTCTTCAAATAATTGATGTTCCTTATGTCACGTCCCCATTTTGACCCCCTTCACATTAAATCGTAAATGATGTAAATATTGTTACTTAATCATGGTGAGGAGCTCAAGGTCAAGGCCCCACCATTGATTTAGCATTTTATGTATCGACAATTAAAGAAATAGATGCCTATGGTTCTTGTGCTAGATGGGCACGATGTAAATAATACATCATGTAAATAGGAATTTTAATGAAAAATACCCACAACTAGCTATGCAATGCAACAAAGAGATGGGGGAATGATTCTACAAGGAATAGGGAGGGAAATTATTCAAACCCTTGAGCCAATGGTGTTAATCCATGTATCAATGAGAAAACCCATAAACCACCAACTACCCATTTTGGGTTATGGACCCAATCATTTAATTCTTCCGAGAATTGGTTGAGGCAGTTAATGCCTTGGGAATGAAGAGGTATGGCAGCCAATTTCGTGTATGGGCAAGCCATCAACTTGGAAAATCGTGTTCTGTCTCCTTGGGAAAGGAAACACCCACGAAATGGTTCCCAAAGCCATTCTGAACAGTTCGTCTTTCATCTCTCACGCAAACTGAGCTCACTGGAATTTATCCTCACGTTTTTCACCAGAACCCTGCGTTTTCCATGCCCAGGAACTCATTTTTGGTAGTGTGCAGTAGCTGGGGAAGGAGTGACGCGATTTGGGACTGAGGGAGAGGTCGTTTTTTCCCTGGGGGCATTTTTCTGGAATGGGTTTGCTCTCCCAGTTGAATTTCCCCAGTTGCTAATACGTTTTGGATCTTCCCACGTTTTTCTGAAGCTCAGGAAACCCCACCTCATGCATCCCACTGTTGAAATGTTTTTTCTCATGTTCAGCAAGTGTAGTTTTGTTGTTATGTGCATCCTTGTTGTTTTGAACCTATGAGCAAGAACCTTTCACTGGTAGTGGACAGAATTGGCTTGATAAACCTAGTAGAGGGAGTAACCTCTCAAGAAGATCAAGAGGGCTTTGGCTACTTTTCTATGGACACCCTGAGAGCACTAGAAAGGAAGGTATGGCTTGAGGGACTGTGTGGCAGTGAACATAATGCTTTTTTGTGTTGGGTGTGTAGGCATTGTGAGTGCCAAGCTGAATAGATCTGGGAGGGGTATCCATAGCTCTGTGGTTGAGCATACTAGCTTAGCAATTCTTCCCTTCCATGTCCTAGTAGCCTGATAAACCCAATTGCAGATTGGCTTGGCTCATCTTGGTGTATGCTTGGCTATGTGTGAGTCTGCTGTTCCCTGGTTCCTTGTAGAGATCATGCCCAGCTCGGGGGTGGCAGTTGTATCAAGAGGTTGATAAGCACAACTGGCTGATGGTTGGGTGGAACGTTGCAGTTGCATAGCCAGTTGCTTAGGACTACTTTGTCAAGATAAGTATTCTCTTGTGTTTAACTTTGCAATTATTTCTTTGATGAATACCAATGAATGTATTGTGGATGTGCTAATGAATTTAATTCTGCTGTGTTTTCTTATAATTTTACATTTCCATGTGAATTTTTATACTGTGTGAATGCTTAGTTAGAAGTAAATGGGGCTACTTGCCCGGGTTTAGCACCACGTCCTCTCCATCATGATGGTATGATGGGAGGGGACATGACACCTTACATCTATGCTCAAGAGAATATTTTTCTTTAAGTTGATGTTCCTCCATTTTGTCCTATGCCAACTTATGGACCTTGAAAGGTGGAAGAGGTTGTTGAAGAGCCACCATAGTTGGGGAAAGGAAATGAAATAAAGTTGGGGATTTTGGACTGATCATAGGATATAACACAGGCATGAAAATAAATATTATTGTCTTCCAAACAAGTAGTAGGGTAGTTCACCTCTAAGTGGGATTTAATTTCCTCTTTAAGACCACTAATCAGGAATTGCTTAAAAAATAATCAATTAATTTTTATGAAAAAACAAATGAACTTTGATGACTCCTATAATGAATTTCATTAGGTAATAAATAATTACATTAAGGGAAAGTTAGTGCTTCATTTGATCGTTCAAACCAACCAATCGGATCTGACACGCCAAACATGTTTAGAATTACTTTAGAAAAATGAGGCGTCATACTATTGGAAGGGTCGAAAAATGAGAAGTGATTCTTGGTTTCCATTTTGATAACTAATTGGGTGAGAGAATCAACCATTTTTTGTATGTCCTCTATAGTTTATGTGTTATGAGTGTTTATCATGGGACCATTAGGTCCATCAAATAGGTTAGTGATGATTTATCCCAACACAATCAACAACCTAAGAGGATTTCCTTGTGAGGGTCCATAAGCAATGGTACTAGCGAGTCCACAAAAAAATAAGTTATTTCGGAGTGAAACCATGATGATCAAATTACTCCTTGTTGAGTATCATTACATGGTTTTTAATGCTCCATTAATGGTTGGTGTTAGTCATTTTTGAGTCTAGAAACCCTCCCACACCGTCAGTGCATGCATCTAGTCTAACCATGCCAAATTTCAGTCCAAGCCAACACATATTTAAAAAATTTCAACGTTGGCCCCATGTATCACATTATTTAATTTATAGGTATGGTTTCTGATGCTGCAATGGTGAGTGTCATTCATTCGAGTCTTGAAACCCTCCCACACCATCAATGCATGTGTTTAATATCAGACTTCTGACTTCAAAAGAATCCAACGAGATCGCTAAACCACCAACAACAAACACCGTTGGTTTTTCCAGGTAATAGTTGCATTGGATATCATATAACGATGATGATCATGATGAAGATCATGATGATGATGATGATGATGAAGATGATGATGATGATGAAGACAATCGATGATGACGATGATGATGACGATGATGATGACAATGATGATGAAGATGATCGATGATGACAATGTTGATGACGATGATGATGAAGACGATCGATGATGACGATGATGATGACGATGATGATGAAGATATTGTTGATAATGATGAGGAAGATGATGATGATGATGATGGTGAGGATGATGATGATGATGCTGATCACAATGATGATGATGATGGTGGCCGTGACGACGATGATAAACATGATGCTGCTGATGATGATGATGAGAATGATGAAGATCATGATCAAGAAGAAAAAGATGATGATGATGAAGATGATCACGATGACGACGACGACGACGACAATGATGATGATGATGTTTGAGCTTCTCTCTGTTTCAAGAATAATTAAATATTCTCTACTAAACAAGGCCAACCACGTGAAGGTGGAATCTCTTATGGCCCCTCCCCCCCCTCACATCACTTTCAATTACCCATAACCTGACAAAAATATCTATGTACACTAGAAACTTTAAATGTGTTTTTTGACATACTCTAAAACAAGCAATGTTTCTAATTATATCATATAGGAAAATGGAAACTCACTACGAAACAATTAATTTATTATTACTGCATACCTCATAAACTTCAATGGTCTTCATCATCTTCTTCATCTGGGTCATCATCTGTACTATCATCTGATGATCCAAATTCAACATTGTAAGGATTGGCCATATCATCCTTGTCATCAATGTCAGTTATGATCAACATGTCATCATCGATATCATCTTCATGGACATTGTATGATAGTACATCATCTGATTCAATAAGTTCTTCGACATCTTCTTCTGGACCATGATCATCTAAATCATGTTGATCATGATCATCTTCTGTGGTGTCTTCTTCTTCGAGAACGTCTTCATTACCTTCATCAACGTTATACTTTACCAGCCTTCCCCTTGGATCATGTCTCATAGTAAATGACCAAACCGCTCTACCTGGAACCTCAGAGTAAAATACCTGTTAACATTGGGTTGGAAGAACATAGGGCCCTATTCTTGGCTCAAACAACCTTGTATTTACCATGGTAAAACCATTATCATGTTCAATAATTGTTCTATCGGGATCATGTTGATTCAATCGACACCTGTACCATTTGACAATGAACATAAATACCTTGAAGGATTTAAAGTCACACTAAAGAATGTCTTCCACATACCCATAGTATCGATTTTCAGATAGTTCTAGATGTCCGTCACTTCTAGAAGAAACATTGGTCACCTCAAAGACTGCAGATATCCCACAATTAGATGTTTTCTTTGTTTCATCCAACTTTTTGATGCGATATCTACATCCATTGCACCACATAGCCTTATGGTGTTTTACCTAGTACAACAAGCCACACAGGAAAAGATTACATAATGATCACACAATATTTATGATAAAGTAGTGCATGTTTATTATAATGCCATAAAAGGAAAATAACTAGCGTGACGTACAACGACAATATTCAAAAAAGTAAATAAATAGTGTCATTGATTAATATTCTTACCTGCTTATCTTTTAAACCTCTTGCTAAATCGATTTCCCTTTGTGTTACATTGGTGTCTCCATTGCGATGTGCAGCTTTAACCAATGAAGCCACACCTTCCCATGATATTCCATGACCAGAATGTTCACATTTTTCGATCCATACCTTCATCCAGTTAATATTGTTTTCCATGTATAAATGAATTGCATCCCACTCTCGACCAACTATTTGTTGACAATAAAATTAAAATTCAATGAAAATGTATATTAGTCACTTAAAAAAGTATATAATTACAATATAAATTGATGCAAAATACTAAATAAAAAAATAGAATATATATGTATGATATATAAACATAAAAATCACCAGTGAAATGTGTTATATTACCTTTCACCTTCCTCGATCTACCTTTCCCCTTTGGGTACTCCCCTTCAAAATCATTTTTGGAGTCTGGATCACAAATGTGACGTAAATCGAGCTTTAACGCCAATATAAGAAGATATTTACTAATGTACAACATGTTTTGGTATATCATATATCCCTCCATCATAGAACCCTCAGCATATGCTCATTGTCTAACCAAACCCTTCATAAATTTCAAGTGCCTCTCAACCATCCACATGGACCTTGAGTGCGCAGGTCCACACAGTTCAATCTCCTCAACTTGGTGTATGAGGTAGTGTTCTTGTGCATTGAAAAATGCTGAAGGTAGATGCTTCTGCATTTCACACATGAGACGAGGAATTTCTCTCCTCCAATACTTTATGTCTTCTTTATGGAATTCTTTAGATGACAACCATCTACAATTGACATGACAACTGGCCAATCAATAGATTAAAGAAAAAAGTCATTATATTACGTAACATGAAGCAGAGAATGAAAATCAAATTAATAATAAGTTCTATGTTGAATTAAACAAATAGTAAGCACATGGAAAAATCACCACTTACCTCATGTATTTCCCGAGACTATATATTATTTGCTTGACATTGTTATCAAAGTTGTCCGGGATAGAGAGAGGTAGAACATACTGTAACAATAATATACAAATAGTTTCAGTATATTGAAAAAGAGTACTAGAAAAAGAAAAAAAATTATTAAATGCATACCATATTAATTATTACCTTCATGAAGACATGCCAATCATGCGTTTTCACCCCCACAAAATCACCTTTCTTTGTTATGATATTCTTCATGTTTGCACAAAATCCGGTGGGAAATTTAATTTTTTGAATGACTTCTTTGACAACATTACTTTGATGGTCCGTTAACATCCATGGAAGTGAGTTTATATTAATTTGCTCTTCATTGCTATGAAATTGAATGACGTCGTTCATTGCATGGTTGTTATCTTGAATGTCTTTGCAAATTTTGACAATTTTTTCTTTGTCACTCCTTCCATCCAATATTTGCCATGACGTTTCAGTCACATATTTTCCAATATGCATTGTATCAAATAGATGAGCAATTTGTAGGTGCTCATAATAGGGAAACGTACTAAATTGTCTAGGATAACTTTTCATTCCTTGTGGAAGCCCATTAATGCCTTCATGATGATCACATGAACGATAATGATGAAATTAAAGATTAAATCAATGTCAATTACACTAAACAACACACAATATAATAAAATACAATATGATCATATATACAATGATTGATTATACATACCTTGATGATTTCTATTATATTGCAAGTTCCATAGCTGAGGTGTCATTCTCTTTGGTTTTAATGCAGTCTCTTGCTTGCCATTGAAAAGATGTTTTTCAGTAGTTTGATACTTGTGATTCTTGGAGAGGAAGTGCCTATACTCATCAAACAACTCCTTTCCTAAGATTTTTGAACGACGAGATTTGATCTTAGGACCACAAAATGGACATGCAAATTTCCCCTTTTCTGAAGACCTAAATAAAAAGATGGAATATCAATATTAATGTCTATTATAATTATATAAAAAATGACTGGATTATTTAGAAAAACATGCATGGGTATTATATTAACTAGTAGTTCGTAAAATTAAATGCAACTAAAGTGGAAATTATAATTACATACCACAGAAATGGGTTAACCCTGGGGCATCATGTATTGTCCTTACAAGCATTGCATGGAATTGGAATTTCCTTTGTCGTATTGGTCTAGATAAGCCATACATAGTGATGCCATTCCATAAATTCAGTAGCCCGTCAATAAGAGGTTCGATATATACATTCATATCTTTGACTTGGTACTTACCTATTTGATTTGAACATATAAAATAAATATTCTGATTATGAGATGTACCATTTAGATATATTAACCATATTTCACAATAGAAAAACTTTAAATATATATATGACATGATGAGACAAAAAATGACAAATGAGAATATACCACTGCAACAAAAAAAATTGTAGTGTTCATACCTGGAATAATCATTGAAAACATTATGTGCTCCCTCTTTATTGTCAACCGTGGAGGAATGTTGTTGTTGATAACAAAAATAGGCCACACCGAGTAAGCAGATCTCAAATCTGCAAAAGGATTGACACCATCTACTTCCAAAGAAATCCTAAGATTACGAGGTTCGTCTTTCAAGTGAGGCCAGTTTTCCTCCATATCTCTAAATGTAGGCCCATTTGCAGCCATCCAAATAATGTCATCTTGACTTATGTTCTATGCATGGTAATCCATAAACTACACTGTGTTTTTGCACCTGAATAGTCGATGCAAATGGGGAATAATGGGAATATAACATAGAACCTTGTGAGGCACCTTTCTAGTTACTTGATCTGTGCCATATCTACTGATATGACATTCAAGACATTCTATTGCAAATTCATGCTGGTTGTAATAAAGAACATGATCATCGGGGCATGCATGAATTGCTTCATACTGCATTCCAATTTCTTTCATGATGGCAGATAAATCTCGATATGTGTGAGGTAAAATATTTGAAGGTGGTAACAAATATTCACCTATCATGCTACAACAAATTGAAATAAAAATCTAGTTAATATAATATAGAAATAATATTAATGAAACAAATTTCATCTGTAGTAATTTGACTTATATATGAATTAACAATAAAATACATGACAATCACATATAATTTGTGATAGAATATATTACATACCTTAACATCCGTGTGACTGATATGTTTGAAAGACCATTCATAACCTTCAAGTTCATTACCAACAATATAGCAGAGAGAAGATTTGTCTTGGAGCCCTCATAAAGGGGTTCGTATACCTTGTCAGGAAGAGGTATATCATGAATATCATCAAAATGTTCATCATTTTCATGATCATCCTCATCATCCATTCCAACATTAAATGAATCATGGATCAAAGTATTTGTAACATCATCTTCAACTATGTTATCAGTATGATCATCTTCTTCAATGTGATCATTAACTTGTTCTCCATTAATATTCGTAGCTCCATGTTCCTCCAGTACTTGTTCTGGAATCACTTGCTGACTCGGACGATACGTCGTAGGATGTATTTCCTTTATAATTACATGAAACAATCAATAGATAAAAGTTAATATAAGAAATTCAAACGCAAAATGTAAAAATTTCAAACGCAAAACGTAAAAATTTATGTGATACATTAAAAATTTAACAAATTTTGTACTGTTGGGATGAAAAGAACAACGACCAATTGTACTGTTGGTAAAAAATAAGAAATATCATAATAATACATAAATTTACAAAAACAATCAAAATAAAAACATATATAATTCAAAACTTACAAATGGATGGTATTCATGTCCCACCTCGGCGTTCCCATGCTCCCTACAATGTTTTGTGGCTGTTGTGATCAAAATTATTCTCGTCTTAAATCCCCTGCATTGATTACATGGACAATATCATTTACCATCACCCCTTCTTTCAACTCCTTCCCATAATCTAGCAAGCAATTGTCGATTTTGTTCGTCTGGATCAGGAATATTCGTAGTTGACATTTTCTTGTAAAGAGCTTAAATGAAGATTATCGATCTTAGAAAATGAAGCTCTAGAGTACTTTGCTCACTTGAATAACAAAAACAACGAAAAACAGTGCACTGAACAAGAAAAAAATCCTCAAACCGTCACGGGTATGGAAAACATGTCGGAATGGTTTGATATTTATAAATTTTAAAAGTCAAAAAGTCAAACCTACGTCGGATATCCGACACCACTAATCTAGTTACCGTTGGGAAAAAATCCGTCGGATATCCGACCTCTTCAGGTTCGAAATGGAGTCGGTTATCCGACATCCAAAGCGTCGAATATTAGCAGAGCCATCGGATAGCCTACAAGCCTTGTCGGATATTCAAAAGTACGTCGGATATCCGACGGAAACCTCTCGAAATTTAAAAAAAAAAAAAAAAAATTCAAAGGAAAATCCGATGACACAGTCCATTTCATCGGAGGTCGTCGGATTTGCTCGTTGGATTTTGGGTTCAAATCTACTAGTGTCTGAAATGGCTCAACGGAGGAAATCAAAGAAGAGGAGGAAGAAGCTCTCACTTAGGGTTTTTAGTTTTTAGGTATGGCATGACTTGATACAATGTTGGAGACAACTGATGCTACATTGGAAACTTTGAAAATGGATTTGGAATCCATTCATCATAGATATTAATCCTCCATCAAAATGTTTTGGGAGGAAGGAGATTGAAAATTAGGGTTTCCAAGTAACAAGAAACCCTAGAAAATTTGGAAGACCCATACAGTAGGAATGAAGGAGGTTTAAATGGCACTAATATTCTATCATCCTAGCACCATGAACCTATATAATATGTTTACAAGTGATCTACCTTGGATGATTAGGTGTTTACCCTTCTAGAGAATACTACAAGCAATCTTGACATGTATGACTTAAAGAGATACATGTATGTTTTGAAATATGTTTCATGATTAAGTTCATGATATGTTTGTATTCATATTATTGAGGTTAGTACAATCATTATTAATCTTAGACTTGTCTGATCACCTTAGTAAAAGTATGAATGCATGTTAATGATAGAATACATTCGTTGATTAGGGTTATGACACTTATGATTGTACTAATGCACTATGGTGTTGTATGAGGATGATGTTGTCCACTAACATGAAAGGTACATCAAGAAAGACAAATCCATATGACCATGATGGCATGAAGACAAAGACTCATCCATAGTCATTGATCACATAGAAGCTCTACTTACAAGGTATGTATAATTTGGTTCTACAATGCTTAACTTATGAGATATGCAGGTTACTAGCACAAGGTCTCTAAATCATTGAAGAGAACAAAGAGGACATTGTTTGGGTATGTTAGATATAACTAGCAAACATGATAATCCAGGTATGTTTTCCTATATTGAGTTAGAATCCTACCTTGTGTTAGGATCTTAGATAAGTATACTTTTGTATGATTGATAATGATTATTCATGAAGTTATAAGTTTGAGTAATCATGGGTTTATGCATATTATGCTTCTTAGTTTGATTAATGATATGACAAACTATAAGAGTCCTATGGTCAAATAAGAATATGCATGAGTAAAAAAAGTACTCCCTGAAACCTTGAATACTAATGCTTGTGACAAATTACATTTGTATGAAATTATCATGACCATACATGTTAAGATTATAGGATTATAATGTTTCGATAGTATCAAGATTATCCTAATGAATGTATGATTATGTATGATATCTTGAGGATGGAACAATGATGAAACTAGTGCACACTTAAGCATGCATAGTGGTCCAGGATGGATAGAAGTTCAAAGACATATAATCATGATGTTATCACAAAGGGAAAATAGAGATCAAGAGGGAGCACACTCCAGTAGTTCCTGCAAGGAAGCAAAGATTGACTGGGAGTCCACCCAACAACCAAACAAAGATAAGTATTTGAATTGTCATTTCTTGTATATATGATTACTTAAATGATGTTGTTTAGTCATGTACATACTTATGTTCCTAGATTTAGGATGTATATTATGCATGTTAGAAAAGTTGCATTAATGAACAAGATACTACTAATATGCAAGTAATGGGTAAGTGGCCTATGGTACTATACAACACCCCATTGCTACTTATCTAGATTGAAACCTCTTTGCTGACATGTTAGAGTAGTGCACACTCTTAACAATGTTCTGGTAGATATGGAAGGCATCTAGAAAGTTACGGGATATGGATAAATGTTATATCGAAGCATTGGCTAAGATAATTGCATGATTGTATGACCTATGTCTTTATGCTTAAGAATTTGTTCTGAAAACTATGAGATGTTTCTAATCATGCAATTGAATTTAACTTGTATGAAAGATCATATGCATAATAGGTTATCATTGAAATGTCAACATGATTTAATAATTATGAAGTGTTACTAATCATGTAATTGAATTTGATTTGTAGGAATGATCGTGTGCTATGATCTACAAAAGAAGGATGATGAACACTTGTTCCGAAGAACAAGTGATGACTGTTCAACAAGAAGACTTACAAATCAAGCATACTATAGAAGTACAAATGAAGGATCATGGCCAGAGGATTCTCTTAGAAAGAGGGAGAGTATCATGGTGAGATGTTTGATCTAGTGGCTAGACACACTTCCATAGATAGATTACACCCATGGATGACTAAACTGTTCTCTTGAATGGTGTAATTGAAGAAGAAGTGCATATCCAACAAAATCCTACGATTCGATAGAGAATCACATTATTGAAGAAATATTTTTATGGGTTCAACAGGTACCCAGGATCGATATTCATTTGATGAGCTTGATGATCACCATGAGTGATGCAGATTTCAACCTTTGCTACAAGGTTGAAGATGATTTATATATACATATGGATGCAAGAAGGAACTAACCATAGAGTTCAAGTGATCTTGAGTCTCATATTAGTAGACCCATCTAACAGGATATGGTATGGATAGATATGCAGAAGATCACTCAATAAAGAGTGTGAATGATGTTCAGTCACAAAGGGAGGACAATACTCAGATATAGAAAATTCCACTTCAGAGGGAGTAAATCTCCGAGTTTAAGAATCCTGGAATGATTATTGTGATTAGATATGTGGCTGAGAGAAGATAAGATTTTTCCTTAGCCAAGGAAAATATGCAGTAGAGATCTTGAAGCGGTTCGGGATGATGGACTCCAAGGCCATGGATACACCTATGGCATCGAACCCGAAGCTATTGAGTGATGCTTCATCAGAGTCAGTTGATGCCACAATGTATCGTCAGATGATTCGGTCCTTGATATACCTGATAAATACGAGACCATATATTTTCTTTGCTGTGAACACATTGAGCCACTTCCTGACAGATCTGAGACATGTTCACTTGATTGTTGCAAAGCATATTCTGAGGTACCTGATGGGTATGGTGGATTATGGGCTCAAGTATGATGCAAATCAGAATATTAACCTTGAGGTTTATCTTGATTCGGATTGGGCAAGCAGTGCCATTGATAGGAAGAGCACTTCGGGTTGCTGCTTCCATATGGGATCAGGTGTGATCTCTTGGTCTAGTAGGAAGCAATCCTACGTGGCACTGAGTACAGCCGAAGCAGAGTATGTAGTAGCTTGTTCGGCTAGTTGTGAGGCAGTATGGATAAGGAAGCTATTGTATGATTTGTTTGATCTTTAGTTGAACATGACTTGTATACATTGCAAAAACTAGAGTTTTGTGAAGTTGTCTAAGAACTCAGTGTGTCATGACAAGTCAAAGCACATTGAGATCAAGTACTACTATATCAGGTATATGGTGCATAGAGGAGCAGTGAAGCTCTAGTATGTTGTGATGAATGAGCAGATAGCCAATGTATTGACCAAGCCACTGGCCTAAGTAAAGTTTGAATACTTCAGAGAGAAGCTTGGTGTACTTCAAATCGAGGTTCCCTCCAAGGGAAAGTAATGAGTCCGGAAGATGCAGATGCACATGGGATTTTTTGACATGGTGGTAGATGTGTTCTCCCATGGTCGTAGATGTAATTGCCAAGATTTCCTGACATGGTGGTAGATGTGTTTTCCCATGGTCATTGACGTAATTGTTGAAGCGATTCTCACATGGTGGTAGATGCGTTCCCCCATGGTGTAGATGTAAGCATTGGATCCATTCTCACATGGTGGTAGATGTGTTCTCCCATGCTGTAGATGTAAGCATTGGAGCCATTGTCACATGGTGGTAGATTTGTTCTCCCATGGTGTAGATGTAAGCATTGGAGCCATTCTCACATGCTGGTAGATGTGTTCTCCCATGGTGTATATGTAAGGGTTGGAGCCATTCTCACATGGTGGTATATATGTTCTCCCATGGTGTAGATGTAAGAGATGGATCCATTCTGTAGTGTCCCCTCCTACCATACCAACGAGATAGGGAGGACGTGGTGCTCAGTCCGGGCAATTAGCCCCAAAACGTTTGTATTAAAATCATTGATACAAGAACTGTATCTGTGCATACTATGGAAAAACGACGGTAATCAAATAAATGTTGTTGATCTCTAATACACATTCAAGATTCTGTGGCAACCATGAACTAAAGATCTGTGCAGAATTTTACAAGATCATATGGAAATGCATAATCATTTTTAATACACAGCGGAAGCAAATTCGTTTAATACATCCACATACATTCATAACATACATCAAATGATAATTGCCAATTTACACAAGAGAATACTTATCTCAATAAGGCAGTCCCAAGCAACTGGCTATGCAACTGCAACGTTCCACCCAACCATAGGCCAGTGTGCTCCTCAATCTCTCAGCACCACTGCCACCCCCGAGCTGGGCATGATCTCTACAAGGAACCAGGGAACAGCAGACTCACACATAGCCAATCATACACCAAGATGAGCCAAGCCAATCTACAATTGGGTTTATCAGGCTACTAGGAGATGGAAAGGAAGAGTTGCTAAGCTAGTGAGCTCCAGCACAGAGCCAGGGATAACCTTGCAAGATCTATCTAGCTTGGCACCCACAATACCTACACACCCAGCACAAGGAAGTATTCTTTTCACTGCTGTGCAGTCCCTCAAGCCATACCTTCCCTATCTAGTGCTCTCAGGGTATGCATAGAAGAGTAACCAAAGCCCTCTTGATCTTTTTGAGAGGTTGTCTCCCCCACTAGGTTTATCAAGCCACATCTATCCACTACCACTCCAACACTTCAGCTCACAGGCTCAAACCAAGAACAAGGATACACATAACAGCAGAACCCCACTTGCTAGGCATGAGGAAAACGTTTTCCACAGTGGAATGCATGAGTTGGGGTTTCAACTAACCCAGAAAAACGTGGGAACCCACAAAAACGAAATGGCGAGTTGGTGAACAACCCAGGAAGCCAAATCCATTTTTAGAAAAACGTCCTTGGACATTCGGGGGCAAAAACGACCTCCCTACAGTCCTCCAAACGTGGCCCTCCCTCTCCCAACTGTTATATACTGCAAAAACGACTCCCAGGCATGGAAAAATGCAGTATATAGATGAAAAACGTAAATGGAAAGAGCCCAGCTAACTCCAACTGCGTGAATGAATGAAGACTGCCCATTCCCCATGGCTTTGGGCACCATTTCGTGGGTGGTTTCTTGCCCCACAAGCAAAAACACGATTTTCCAAGTTGATGGCTTGCCCATGCACGAAAATGGCTTGCCCATACTCTTTCATTCCCAAGGCATTAACTGCCTTAACCAATTTCTTGGAAAAATTAAATGATTGGGTACATGAGACAAAATGGGTAGTTGGTGGTTTATGGGTTTCCCCATTGACACATGGATTAATACCATTGGCTCAAGGTTTGAATAATTTCCCTCCCTTTTCCTTGTAGAGTCATGCCCCATCTCTTTTGTTGCATTGCATAGCCGGTTGTGGGTTTTTCCATTAAAATTCGTATTTACATGGTGTCTTATTTACATTGTGCCCATCTTGCACAAGAACCATGGGCATCTATTTTTAATTGCCGATACATGAAACGCTAAATCAATGGTGGGGCCTTGGCCTTGAGCTCCTCACCATGATTAAATTACAATATTTACATCATTTACGGTTTAATACAAAGGGGGTCAAAATGGGGACATTACACAATCTCACATGGTGGTAGATGTGTTATCCCATGGTGTAGATGTAAGGGCTGAATCCATTTTTCACATGGTGGTAGATTTGTTCTCCCATGGTGAAAAAGTAAGGGCTGGAGCCTTCCCCAAATGGTGGAATATGTGTTCTCCCATGTCGGGTGGTGTAAGTGCTATGTGATTTGCATCTGGGCTATGCTTCATTGACAATGAGACGATTTGAAGATGATGAGGTGACAATAGGATGCTCCTTCAAGTTTTGTAGTAGCATATAATTAGTCCTGGGAGATCTTGCAAGTTTTGTAGAGGCATATAATAAGTCCTGAGATGTACCTACTCAATGGCTTGCTCGCAGAGATGATGAATACCTACATGGAAGCTAGGCCTACATCCAACATGAAAAAAGGATGGCTTTGTAGAACTTCCTACGACAAGTAGATTGGATATTGATGGTCTAGATAGAAGTAGCAGTGACGATGATGATCCAACTTTCATGATGATCCAATGAAGAAGACTTGTGCTGATGAACTGTGTCAAGAGAATACCTTCGTAGTTAAGAGGGAGTGTTAATGTATTTGTAATTTCATAGTGTATTCACTTGTATATTTATATTGTATTTGTATTTTATTATTGTACCTCCGACAGAGATGTTTATTCCTCCTGTCGGAGAAGTCATTATTGTACTTGGGTCATGTAAAGTAATTGAGGTCAATCATCCCTTGTAAGTTGGGGCATTAGTTCCCCTAGATTCATTTTTATTGGGGTGTTTAAGTCCCGTGAAGGAGTCATCCTAGTCAACTTTAGTTGAGTCCTACTTGTCAATTTGTAAAGGTAAAGTGAAAGGTTAAGTATAAATAGAGAGCTAGGCTCTCTATTTATTGACTCACTCACTCAACTTGCATAAGTGAGAGAGAGAGAAGTTCGCACAAGTGGAGGAGGAGGAAGATGTTGAAGACCATCTCTTTGTTTTGGGGTTTCATATTATTTCTCATTATCTCTCTGAGGAAGTTGCGGGGTTTTCTCCTTTATGGTTTCCATGGTAAAATGCTTTGTGTCTCTTGTCTCTTATGTTTGATTTGTTGTGCATGTTATTCTCTCACTTAAGATCCTAGATCATATTGAATTAAATGATGAAAATCTAACATGTCCATGATATGAAATATCAGTTATTCTAAAAAGATATTGAACTATTGTTCATAGTCCCAAACAGACTTTCCTATTGTCTACTTAATTTATTTAATCTTAGTGATACAATATGAATTAGACTTCGTATTTTGAAATTATTTCTGAAAGTTAGTTTTAATTGTAACCAATGAGCGAGGATGACCTGCAGAATTAATGGTCTTATACTTCATATACAATGTCAGATATCTATCTCTGAAAATGGTATTCATTTCTCATGTCCCCTTGTTGCTACTGCAAACTGATCCCCATAATTTTCCAAAAATTATAGGGCCCCTCCTTTATTTTTAGAAGATTTTTGTAGTCTCTGGGAAGCTGGTTTTTTGACCCTTGAGTTTTTCTCTTCCATCAAGAAAAGATGTTTAGTTTTTGGCTAAGGAAAAACTTCAAGTTTTTTGCCAAAACTAGTCGCAGCTTTTAGTTAATTTTTTGTCGACCAATAGCTCTTATTTGTAAAGTGGTTGCAACCTTCTGGACTAACCTTGTAGACCAGTCGGAGTACCTTAGCCCGCTTTTTGCTAACTGTTGAGCAGATCTTCATTCATCTTGCTAACTGGTCATAGATTTTTACTTTATTTTTCTCTGATTCTTTCATTTTTCTTTGTAAAGAGGTCGTAGCCTTTACAAGTTTTTTCTCACTAGCCGATCGTTGTCTTAAGTTTTTCTTGCCGACCGTTGCGATCTTCGTTGACTAAAATTTCACCGACTGGCCGCTTATTTTTAGCTTTATGATTGCCGACTGGTAGCATTTCCTAAAGTTATTCTTGTCGCCTAGTTGCACCCTTTGTCTTCTTTCGATCGCAGTTAACTGGGTTATTGTCACTAACCATTGTGTCAGACGTTGGCTTAATTTTGGCTAACCGTTGCGCCACTGATTGGCTTAGGCTTCACCGACCTATCACCTTTTCAGAAGACTTGTCTTGCTGGCCCATTTCACAGCGGCTAAGCTTAGTGTCACCGATCGCCCCGGTCCACGCAAGTCGTCTTCGTCATTAGCACAGTTTGTTTGGGAAAAAGTGAAGGTGGATAGGTGGATTCTTTAATTGAACTCCATGCAAACTTATTTTTCAATCCATCGAGCCCCGTGCGTCTTAATTCCCAGCTACCTACCCATTTTTTTTTAAATGCTCAGGTGTATATGCATATAATGAGGTTTTAGTTCTTTTCTCCCACCATTTCCAATTTAGAGAGAAGCAGCATTCGCACGCTGAAGGAAGAACGCTAGGTAGTCATGAGTCAGAGGACTTGTACTTGTCTAGTAAGCCAGTCAAGTGTTTAAAGGTAGGTTTTTCAAACCCTTCCCCATTTGTTGTGTCTACTCAGGTTTTCATTTCAACGTTTTAAAGGGTAACTATTTTTAAGATTGGACTCTCCTGATACTTTTTGGCGCCGAAAGGTAGTCGTGCCCCAGCAGGTTTTGCCCATATTTTTTCTTCTGAAACCTGTGTCCCTTTTTCACTCTTTAGTCTTGACTAGGTCCATTCTGCCACAACTATTCATTTTGAAGTTTGTCAAATTTTAGAGCCCAACACCCACATGAAAACTTTGTTCTAAGCTCGGTCTCTAACTAAGTTTCAACCCTGCTTGCCATCGCTAAAAATCGCTAGGACCTGAAAACCATGATAGCCATGCCATTGCTCGCTATAGTTTCCTTGCTCATGCATGTTACCCCATGCCATCTCCCCTTGGTGGTCTTGCAGTGTGGTGTCCATCGGGTCATTTTAGGTAGACGAGGAGTAATTTTTTTTAAGCAGATTTTTCAGTAGTGGAAGTCTTCCCCGGTTGATAGTATCATACAGCCACTTTGTTTCATTGTTTCACGCACACACATTTCTTTTTTTAATTTTTACAGCGTCGTAATTTTCAGTTTTAATTGGCTAGTTCCACATCTATTTTTGTTTTTCTTTCATAAGCTAAGAAAATGCTTCATTCGTCAACCTATTAGTTGTTTGCTCAAAAGCTAGAAGCGTAATTAGTTGCATCCTGATTTTTCTAAATAGTGCCGATGTTGTTTTTCTGTTTAAATCACGCTCATTGATTATGGACGATAAGATTACATTTGAATGTTTTCCCTCACTAATTTCAAAATTAATAAGTGAACACTCAATTTGAGTTCTGTTTTGCTATCATGAATACTGTATTGCTCATAAACAATCGTGATCCATCATTTGTCCTTTCATTGTCGTCACAAGTTTGATATGCACAGACTGTCTGCAAGGAAGAAAGCTAAGCTATCCGAGTTGGATTCAGGCATTGATATCCTTTGGGACACCTCACCCGAGACAATGCTCGAAGACACAAAAGTTGTGACAGGAGCTTCCCCATAGTATCAATGGGGCAATTTATATAAGGCTACTAGATACCAAAACTTCCTTGAAGCCTCCTTAGAAGAGATAATGGTTTATCAGAACATCATAAGGTCTAGTCTCCACAAAGAATCCACTGTCTCGGAGTTGTTCCCATGCTCAAAATTTATTGTATGGATACTACCCCAGCTGAATACTGACACTAGAATCATCACAAATATCACCGGAATGAGACTTGCATCTTTTGGACCAGACCATATCACCGCAGCATACCAACTACCCTTCCCTAAAACCTTCCTAAATGATGAGTGGATATCACGACTCAGAATGGTTCCTTTAGAATGTCACAAGAATATGACAATTGCTGAAAGACAAATAAGGTCAAGGTCCAGTGGAGAGTATGAGAGTCAACACCTAAGGACTCTGTATAAGATCATCGCCATTATGCCATTTACTACCAGGGGTGAAACTTTGCATTTTTCAAATTCTGAGTATACCAGGTTGATTAGCTCATCAAGGCGCATCTCTCTATCCTTTCAAAAGTTTGAAATTCAAAGTTTGAATTTTTAGGATTTCCCTGACAAACCCCAATCCATCTCCAGATCCAGTTTCTCCAAATCAAGTGGATTGGGTTAATCCTAGAAAAAAATGGATTGGTCAGCTGCATAAGTGAAGAAGTTCATGTTTTAGAGGAAGATGAGGCTAAGGCCTTACATAGGAATATTACAAGCAATCTCGATAGGTATGACTTACAGGTATGTTTTGAAATTTGTTCATGGTTAAGTTTATGATATGTTTGTCTTCATATCATTAAGGTTAGTACAATCTTGATTAATTACTAGACTTGTCGTATTATTGATTAAGGTTTTGACACTTACGATTGCACTAATGCATTTTGATGTTGTATGAGGTTTATGTTGTTCGCTGACATGAAAGGTACACCAAAAAGACAAATCATGTTCTACTTCAAGAACATATGATCATGGTTACATGAAGACAAAGATTCATCCATTGTCATGGATCACGTAAAAGATCTACTTACAAGTTATGTATAACTTGGTTCTACAATGGTTAATTTATGATACATGCAGGTTACTAGCACAAGTCATTGAAGAGAACCAAAAGACATCATGCAGGTATGTTAGACATAACTATCTAACATAGTAATCCAGGTATGTTTTTCCTATATCAAGTCAGAATATTACCTCGTGTTAGGATCCCTTATATAAGTATACCTGGTATGATTGGTTATGTTTATTCATGAAGTTAGAAATGTAAGAAATCAAGGGTTTATGCATATTATGTCTCTTATCTTGATTGATGATTTGACTAACCAGAAGAGTCCTATGATCAAATAAGAATATGCATGAGTAAAAGAAGTCTTCCCTGAAACCTTGAATACTAATGTTTATTATTTGTGTTTGAAATGATCATGACTATACATGTTTAAGATTATTGTGTTTTGGTAGTATTAAGATTATACTAATGAATGTGTGATTATGTATGAGACCTCAAGGATAACACAATGATGATACTAATAAACATGCATAATGATTAAGGATGGATATAAGTTCAAGGACAGGTAATCCAGAAAGCAAAGATCAAGAGGGAGCACACTTTAGTAGTTTCTACAAGGATGCAGATATTCAAAGGGAGTTGACCACTTCTCACAATCCACATCACAATGGAGTTACAGAAAGGAAGCAAAGACTGAGAGGGAGTCAACCCTACAACCAAACAAAGATAAGTATTTTAATTGTCATTTCTTGCATATTTGTTTGTTTAAATAATATTATTCAATGATGTATATGCATATTAGAATAATTGCATTAATGAACAATATACTACTAATTTGCATATGATGGGTAAGTGGCCTATGGAACTGTACAACATTCCATTGCTACTTATCTAAAATGAAACCTCTTTGCTGACATATTGGGAGTTGTGCACACTCTTAACAATGTTCTCGTAGAGATTGGAAGGCATCTAGAAAGTTACAAGATATGGATAAATGTTGTATTGAAGCATTGGCTAAAGATAATTGCATGAGTGTATGACATACTTCTTTAGATGTAAGAATTTGTTCTGAAAACTATGAGATGTTTCTAATCATGCAATTTAACGTTTTTGTAGGAAATATCATATACCATCACCTACAAACGAAGGACTAGCACATTTGTTCAACAACAAAGTTATTTATTGAAAATATTGAAGTTCCCAGGATCTGGGAAGAATGCCACGATCGAGGAGTACCAGTTGATCATGAAGATGTTTGGGATGCAGTCCAAAGACCTAAAGAGAGGTCTATAGTGACTTCCAAGTGGATCTACAAGATCAAGCATGTGTAGATGGAAGCATAAAGAAATACAAAGAAAGATTTGTAGCTTGTGGAAAGAAGGAATCAACTATGAAGAAACTTTTGCTCCTGTAGCCAGATACACTTCCCTTAGATCAGTACTTGCTCTGGCTATAGTGATGAAATGGAAGATACACTAGATGGATGTCAAGACTACTTTCTTGAATGGTGTAGTCAAGGAGGAAGTGTATGTGGAGCAGCCACTTGGTTTTGAGACACATGACAGGAAGTCATATGTGTGCAGGTTGAAGAAAGCCTTGTATGGCTTGAAGCAAGCTCCTAGGACTTGGTGTGGTAGGATGGACAGTTTCCTATCTAGTTTGGTCTTTACCAAGAGTAAAGCAGATTCCAACCTTTACTACAAGGTTGAGGAAGGCAATCCTGTGATACTACTCCTATATATGGATGACCTGTTTGTTACAGGTAATGATAGTTTGATTGTTGATACCAAGAGGAAGGTTGCTTCTGAGTTCGAGATGAAGGACTTGGAGATGATGCACTATTTTCTAGGCATGGAGGTGTGGCAGAGTGCAGATGGGGTCTTCCTTGGACAAGGAAAGTATGCAGTAGAGATCCTGAAGAGGTTCGGGATGATGGAATGCAAGGCCATGGCCACACCTATGGCATAGAACCTGAAGCTTCTGTGTAATGCTTCATCTATTCCGGTTGATGTCACTATGTATCTTCAGATGATTGGGTCCTTGATGTACTTGATGAACACGAGACTAGATATCCATTTTGCGGTGAACACATTGAGCCAGTTCCTGATAGATCCCAGAGGTGTTCACCTGGTTGCTATAAAGCATATTCTAAGGTACCTGAAGGGTACGATTGACTATGGGTTCAAGTATGATGTGAATCAAAAGTTTAAACTGCAGGGTTATGTTGATTCAGATTGGGCAGGCAGTGCTGCAGATAGGAAGAGCACTTCTGGGTGCTGCTTCAGTATGGGATCAGGTGTGATCTCTTGGCTTAGTAGGAAGCAGTCCTATGTAGCACTGAGTACAGCTGGAGCAGAGTATGTTCCAGCTTGTTCGGATAGTTGTGAGGCAGTATGGCTTCGGAAGATACTGTCTGAGTTATTTGATCTCCCACTAGAGGCTACTAGTATCTTTTGTGACAACTAGAGTTGTGTGAAGCTGTTTGAGAACCCGGTGTTCCATGACAAGTCGAAGCACATTGAGAACAAATATCACTATATCAGGGATATGGTGCAGAAATGAGCAGTGAAGCTCCTGTATGTTGCAAATAATGAGCAGATTGAAAATGTGCTGACGAAACCACTAGCCAGAGTGAAGTTTGAGTATTTCAGAGAGAGGTTTGGTGTTCTTCATATTGACGACACTTCGAAGAAGAAGTCATGGACACATTTGCAGGAGCCATTCCGAGCATGGTGAGAGGAGGATCCTTCCATGGCTATGGATATAAGCACTGCATGATGAGAATTAGGACGATGCTCCAGCTACTGCTTTGTATGTGTGTATATGCAAAAATTCACTAGAGTTCCTTTACTATTCTCTTATTCCTCCCATCCATAAGCCATATGTGCTCAATATATAGTCCTCTCAAAGGTAGGTGAAAGGACACATCGAGATGTTACTTGGGAAGATGGAGAGCCAAAGGTCACCCAATGACTGCTTTTTGGGAGTAAAAAGTGATAAATTAGTGATTTTTACCATTTTACTTGATACCCGTAGGCTATAGGGATGCAACTCATGGGTATGGATGCTATAGTGATGCAACATGCGGGTAGGAATAAAAATAGGGAAAACTAGTATCTCTGAAGGATATAAATGGATCTGAGTCACTGAAATGGATCCTAAAGGCCAAACAATGCTGATGCTCACAGGGTTGAAGATTACGATGTAACACATGCCCCCTAATGTGTGAGGTTAGAGACTGAAAGTGCTACGATGGCCGAAATACATTATAAAACTTAGAAGTGGAGTGATGGAGACACTACTAAATTTTGAGCATTAAATCACAATACTATTGGATCTTTACTGAGAGAATAACATATATAGTATATCAATGCATAACAATCACAATAAGCATGACAAGCATCACAAGAATCAAAAGCATGAGAGACAAGAGACACAGAGTTTCTGTGGGGAAAACCCTAACGTGAAAAACCACACAACTTCCTCAGAGATAGAGAGAGCAATGGCTCAACCAAAGTACAACCAAAATACACTTGAGATAGTCTCCTAGAGCAGATTATCCTCCTCCTCACTAGTGCGCCACTTTCTAAGAGAGAGAAGTGTGTCTTTTCGAATGATGCAAATAGAGATCTCCCGATCTCTATTTATACTTAACCTATTTTCCCAGTTACACTATGGGGCCGACTTGTCTATCTATATATATCCACAATATAATATATATTTCAGGGCTGACCCCACACATGGTGGTCTAATAACCCATCGACAAGTACGCACACTTGCGACACTTGTCAATCCACATGGCGACACTTCCTTATAGAGGAATAACACATCTCTTATAAGGGTACAATAAATATATATGAAATACATAGATGAAATACATTCCAAAGTTACATATACACGAACACTTCCCCTTAACTAGGAAGGTGTTTCTCGACACAGATCTGCTAGACAAGTCTTCTTCTCGAAATCATCGTCATCATCATCGTCACTGCTGCTGCTATCTCAACCAATCTTTGACTCTACTTGTCATAGGAAGTTCTACAAAGCTAGTCCTTTTTCATACTCGATGTAGTCCTACAACCTACAGGTCTTCATCATTTGTGTGAACAGTTTGATAGAGGTGGCCTCTCAGGACTAATTTTATGTGTTGATGCAATACCGGAAAGAGTATGCCAGGAACATTTATGTGCCTAAGCACAACCGGCAAGATCTCCCAAGACTGATTACATGCATCTCCTCCACAATACCTTTAAAGAGCATCCCAAGAACATTTATGTGTCGTAGCACAACCGACAAGATCTCTAAAGAGCATCCCAGGACTTATTACGAGCATACAACTCAACCTCTCGGATCTCCAGGAGTGATTACATGTGGATATACAAAACCTTTAAAGAGCATCCCAGGAACATTTATGTGCCATAGCACGACCAACAAAATCTCTAAAGATCATCCCAGGACTAATTACGAACACACAGCTCAACCTGTCGGATCTCCTGGACTGATTACATGTCTCCATAGTAATACCTCATCCCAGGACTGATTACGAGCACACAGCTCAACCTATCAGATATCTGAGGACTAATTACATACTGCATAGCAATACTAAAAAGAGTACCCCAGGAACATTTATGTGCCGCAGGACGATCGGCAAGATCTCCCAGGATTGATTACATGCTATTTGCACAAGCTGCCACATATCATCTCTAACATCCAAGTATCAATATGATACTCATGATCCAATGGATCATCATCACACGAGGCATCATCCTGATGCCCATGATCATACTGATCATCATCACTGTACCATCCTGGTACATATCATCTGGAGCAACATCCTGAAGCTCATCATCATGATCAACCTGATCATACAATGCATCCACCTGATGCATACCAAGTATCTACTTGATACATATCATCATACATGATCCATCTGATCATACAGTGTATCCATCTGATGCAAATACAAATACATGATACATATCCACATACATGATCTACCTGATCATACAATGTATCCACCTGATACATATACACATACATGGTCCAAGCATCCAACATGATGCATATACAAATACATACAAATGATCCAACCGATCATATCCAGCATCCAACATGATGCATATACAAATACATACAAATGATCCAATCGATCATATCCAGCATCCAACATGATGCGTACATACATATAAATGATCCAACTAATCATATCCAGCATCAACACGATGCATACATACATTCAAATATAAATGATCCAACTGATCATATCCAGCATCAACATGATGCATATACAAAGCAGTAACTGAAGCATCGTCTTGATGCTCATCATCTAGCGCTTACATCCATAGCCATGTGAAGGATCCTCCTTCCAACATGCTTGGAATGGCTTCAGCAAATGATTCCATCACTTTTTCCTCGAAGTGTCCTCGATCTGAAGAACACCAAGCCTCTCCCTGAAGTACTCAAACTTCACCCTAGCTAGTGGCTTTGTCAACACATCTGCAATCTACTCGTCCGTCGCAACATACAGGAGCTTCACGGCTCCTCTCTGCACCATATCCCTAATATAGTGATATTTGATCTCTATGTGTTTCGACTTGTCATGAAACATTGGGTTCTCAGACAACTTCACACAACTCTAGTTATCATAGAAGATACCAGTAGCATCTAACGGGAGGTCAAATAACTCAGATAGTAGCTTCCATAGCCATATTACCTCACAACTAGCTGAACAAGCTGCAACATACTCTACCTCAACTGTACTCAGTGCTACACAGTACTGCTTCCTGCTAAACCAAGAGATCACACCTAATCCCATACTGAAGCAGCACCCATATGTTCTCTTCCTATATGCAACACTGTTATCCCAATCTGAATCAACATAACCCTGCAGGTTAAACTTTTGATTCGCTTCATACTTGAGCCCATAATCCACTATACCCTTCAAATACCTCAGAACATGCTTTATAGAAACCAGGTGAACACTCCTCGGATCCGTCAGGAACTGGCTCAATGTGTTCACCGCAAAGCAAATATCTGGTCTCATGTTTGTCAGGTATATCAAGGACCCAATCATCTGATGATACATAGAAACATCAATTGGCTAAGGTGAAGCATCACATAGAAGCTTCAGATTCGATGGCATGGGTGTGGTCATGGCCTTGCAATCCGTCATCCCGAATCTCTTCAGGATATCTACTGTGTACTTTCCTTGACCAAGGAAGATCCCTCCTGAATTCTGTCACACCTCCATACCTAGGAAATAATGCATCATTCCCAAATATTTCATATCGAACTCAGCAACAAACTTCCTCGTAGTATCTGCAATCAATCTGTCATCTACTATTACAAATAAGTCATCCACGTACAGAAGTAGAATCATAGGATTTCCTTCCTCAACCTTGTAGTAAAGATTGGAATCCACTTTACTCTTGGTAAAGCCCAAACTAGATAGGAAGCCGTCCATCCTACCATACCAGGTTTTGGGAGCTTGCTTCAAGCCATACAGGGCTTTCTTCAATCTGCACACATAAGACTCCCTGTCATGTGTTTCAAAACCAAGTGGCTGCTCCACATATACTTCCTCTTAAACTACACCATTCAAGAAAGCTGTCTTGAAATCCATTTGGTGTATCTTCTATTTCATCACTTTTATATTTCTCTATGCTGCCATCTGTAGCATGCCATATGGAAGTCATTACAGACTCCGCTTCAGGTATTGGTACTGCATCCAAACATCATTCTTCATGATCGACGAATCATGGCATTCTTCCATTTCTTCATCCCAGATCCTGGGAACTTCAATATATTCAATATCTTCAATATATATCTTTGTTGTTGGAACAAATGTTGTAGTCCTTCTTTTGTAGGTGGAGGTATACGATCTTTCGTACAAAACAAGTTAAATTGCATGATTAGAAACATCTCATAATTTTTAGAACAAATTCTTACACATAAGGAAATATGTCATACAGTCATGCAATTATCTTAACCAATGCTTCAATACAACATTTATCCATATCTCGTAACTTTCTAGATGCCTTCCAATCTCTACCAGAACATTGGTAAGAGTGTGCACAACTCCCAACATGTCAGCAAAGAGGTTTCATTCTAGATAAGTAGCAATGGAATGTTGTACAGTGCCATAGGCCACTTATCCATGTATATTAGTAGTATATTGTTCATCAATGCAACTATTCTAATATGCATAATACCTATCCTAAATCTAGGAACATAAGCATATAAATCATTGAACAATATTATTTAAACAATCAAATCTACAAGAAATGATAATTCAAATACTTATCTTTGTTTGGTTGTTGGGTGGACTCCCTCTTAGTCTTTGTTTCCTTGAAGGAGCTGCTAAAAAGTGCTCCCTCTTGATCTTTGCTTCCTGGATTACCTGTCCTTGAACTCATATTCATCCTTGGTCCCTATGCATGTTTATTAGTATAATGATTGTGTTATCCTTGTGATCTCATACAAAATCAGACATTCATTAGTATATTCTCAATACTATCAAAACACAATAATCTCAAGCATGTATAGTTATGATCATTTCAAATAGAAATAATAAGCAATAGCATTCAAGGTTTATATAGGACTCTTACAGTTAGTCATATCATAAGAAAGATAACATGTCTAAACCTGTGATTACTCAAACCTATGACTCTTTTGGTTAGTCATATCATTAATTAAGGTAAGACACATAATATGCATATACCCATGATTATTCAAACCTATGACTTCATTAATAATCATCATCAATCATGCCATGCATACTGATATAAGAGATCCTATGATATAAGGAAAACATACATGTTCACCATATTTGCTAGTTATGTCTGGCAATGTTTTCTTGTTCTCTTCAATGACCTGCATAAATCATAAGTTAACCTTTTCAAAACCAAATCATACATACCTCCATGTGAATTGGATGACATGGAGCCACAAACATCTGAGTGGATGATTTCCAAGATGCCTTTTTCCATGCTTTCACTGCTTGGAAATGCCTTCTTAATGTTCTTTCCTTTTTCACATCCTTTGCAAACACCTTCATGCATGGTCTTGATTTCAGGAAGACCCTCTACTACCTTTCTTGCAATTGGAAGTGCCCTATAGTGCCTATGAGCAAGTCTTCTATGCCAAAGTTCACTTGGCTCCATGGATTAATGCAGCATGGCATGTTTAGGTTGTCCTTTTAATTTATACAAACCTCCCTCTTGCTCTCCAATCACAACCGCATCATCTATGGTCTTTCCCTTTGGCCACATTAGGACTTGGCCATCCGTAAATGCAACCCTCATACCTTTTGCATCCAATGCAGAGATGGAGAGTAAGTTCTTCTTGAGCCTGGGTACATAATGGACTTCTTTCATCTTCAAAGATTTTCTAGAATCTAGGTTGTAGGAGGCTTCACCACTTCCTTTGATGGGATATTGATAATCATCCCCAAGTTTCACTTTATGGGGTGATTCATGTTCAGACAGATTTACAAAGGATTCTTTAAACCTATTCATGTGTTTGGAAGCCCCATTGTCAATTAACCAATCATTACAACCATGGGAGATAGTACCAATGAGAGAAGAGATTAGAACATACTCTTCTTCACTTGATGAGTCATCATTACTATCAATACTTTCTGCCCTAACCTTCTTCTTTGGAGGTTCATCATCTTCGGCAGCATGAGCATGGTACCTTCTTTTCTTACCCTTGTTCTTGTTGGAGTTGTTGTTGTTGTGGTTGTCCCTTTTGTTCTTGGGACATTCTAAAGCAGAGTGACCCTTCTCATTACAAGTGAAACACCTTAGATCATTCTTGTCTTTGTGAAAATGATGAGAATATTTCTTCTTGTGATGGGATGGCTCCCTCTTGAACTTGCCCTTCTTAGTGTGAGCTATGAGAGCTTGAACTTCATTTCCCGTCTTCTCTTCTCTTGCCACAATCCTTGCTTCTTATTGAGAACATTCCTCCCATAATATGATGAAGGAGATTAATTTCTTTCTGGCACAGATCCCCTAGATAAAAGAGTCCCATGACCTAGGTAGGCCATTCAAAGTAGTCATAACAATTTCACCATTATCCACCATTTCATCTACAGCTTCAAGTTGTTCCTTAATCTGAGAGACCTTGGAGAAATAGGATTGAATGGTTTCTCCATTCAGCATCTTGACCCCTTTCAATTGATTCCGCAGGGTCATCTTCCGATCTATGTTCTTTCCTTCAAATAGCTTGGTCAAAGAGTCAAACATAGCCTTGGGTGTCTTTAGAGAAGACACATGGGGCATGAGATGGTCTTTGATAAAATCAGCAATGATTCTCTTTTCCTTAACCAAGTTCTTCTTATGCAATACTTTAGCCTCTTCATCCTCTGGGATAGGGATGTCTTCTTTTTTATATGAGTCCAACTCATTCTCTTCCATGATTAACCCAATCCTATACTTCCAAGCTCAGAAGTTATCATCCACTTCAATGTTATCCTCAAGCTTGGTGAGGTGAGACATCTTAAATAGTACTTCAAATGGAAATAGAAAAGATTTAGTTCTTACCCCTTTGAATGCTGAAAACTGGATCTGGTCCTAGATTAGGGTTTATCGGAAAACCCTAAAAATTCAAAATGTGAATTTCAACTTTCTGAAAGGATAGAAAGATGCACCTTGATGAGCTGATCATTTTGGTGTATTCAGAATTTGAGATCAGCAAAGCTTTACCCTTCATATTTGCCTTTTTGTCCTCCTGATTCACTCGAGAGAGCCCTGAATTAGGGTTTCAGTTTCCCGGAGATCTACCCAGCCAAAAATCTCGATCCAAAGATCTAAATTTTGATTGTTGCAAGGAGCTTCCAGCTATGGCTTCAGATTTCAAAAATTCCTATTTTTGTGGAAACCCTAATTTTTAGGGCCAAATCTGAAAATGCTCATAATTGAATTCTGATTGGACCGATAGATTCTCCTTGATGAGTAGAGTCAATCTACTATACTGTTTTTCCAAACAATGTGGAGAGAAGCCCAATAAACAAGAAACTCAAGTTTTCGTCACTGCAAAATGTCTTCTTCTCAGGTTAGCTCTAATACCATGTTAAATTTTGAGCATTAATTCACAATACTCTTGGATCTTTACTGAGAGAATAACATATATAGTATATCAATGCATAACAATCACAATAAGCATCACAAGCATCACAAGAATCAAAAGCATGAGAGACAAGAGACACAGAGTTTCTGTGGGGAAAACCCTAAGGTGAAAAACCCCATAACTTCCTCAAAGATAGAGAGAGCAATGGATCAACCAAAGTACAACCAAAATACACTTGAGATAGTCTCCTAGAGCAGATGATCCTCCTCCTCACTAGTGTGCCACTTTCTGAGAGAGAGAAGTGTGTCTTTTCGAATGATGCAAATAGAGATCTCCCGATCTCTATTTATACTTAACCTGTTTTCCCAGTTACACTATGGGGCCGACTTGTCTATATAGATACATCCACAATATAATATATATTTCAGGGCCGACCCCACACATGGTGGTCTAATAACCCATCGGCAAGTACACACACTTGCGACACTTGTCAATCCACATGACGACACTTCCTTATAGAGGAATAACACATCTCTTATAAGGGTACAATAAATATATATAAAATACATAGATGAAATACATTCCGAAGTTACATATACATCAACAGACACAAGTGGAAAGAACAGCTCACTTGTCATAATACAATAGTATCTCTGAATACATGTTGGTGTAGTACAACAATATGATACAATGGCCATGAATAGGTAGTATATAATGGATACATGTCATAAGTGATCATAGCCATGATCCCTCTACAGTAAGATATGGTCTTCCGCTGAAAAGAAGACAACTGGAGCAAAACTGGAGGTACAAACTGCTAAAATATGAGAGGTGATATCTCAGATGTAAATTCAAAGTCATATGTAGCATACTGAATGGCACAATCGCCTGGGGTCTTCTACACAAGTCTTCGACGATGCAAGTTCCATCAAGTGAATAAAGGAGTTGGGGTCGAACCTGATGAGACATCGTCTGATTATCGGTCAATGATGTTTATCGTTAACACACGTGAGAGAACCCACAAATAATGAAAATGGGTATCAAGGCACAGAGCACAATCATCAAAGTGTGAATAAATGGGTTGAAGTCGAACATTAGGATGAATCCATCGATCAGGGGACATTGATGTATTCCCAAAACTGTCGATGGTGATAGAACCTGCCACTAATGACTGCAAAACTCAAGTCCCAGAATAAATGGGTTGAAGTCGACGTAATGAGACTCATTGGAAGGAGGGCATTAAGGAATCCCCCATCAACTAGCATGAGGTACCAGCAATGCTGAAAGATTTGGATGATCTTAGGTGAAATGGACTAACTCAATAAGGATGGCTGACATGCAATAGTCAAGAGATCTGAGGAGTGGCCGACACTGGTTTCAAAACTTCCTTTGAACAAGAGCATGAGAAGATGGATAGACTCAGGCAGCATAGACTTGACATAAACTATGCAATGCAGGAGGCATTACAGAGGGATCCATAATGACTGGAAGCTTAACCAATAGGTGGAGAAAATTGACAAACAAGTATAGTGCCTAAGGCCCAACTATAGTCCCGACTCGTAATGTAGGGACTGGAATGAATGCTCTATTCAAAGGTGACACAACAGCTACCGATAAGAATTAGTGACCATAATCCTGTCCGGCTTTTTGGAATATTTGATTTTTTTTTTGTCTTTTTCATATTTGGGAAAAGCTTGAAAAAGAATAAAATTGCTTATAGTACAACAAGTGAGGGAATGAGTGTCAAATAGCTAGCAGACTAGTCCCAAGCAGTGGAACATACCTATGTTCAATGCAAGGAAGTGCGTGCAGGATGTGGACACTCGGGGGTATGTTCCCTTAGGGTCAAAAGGGTCATCAAATTGTGAAGGGAAAATATATAAGCTCGGCAGGGCTCGACAGGGAAAAGTGCTCAGGCACCAGGCTAACAATTGAGTAAGCGGGAGTCGGCACAAGGCTCAAGCGGCATGCAGGATGATGCAATGCAATCACAATATGATATAACTGAGGGGAGTCCTTAAGGGAGATGACTAGCATAAGACAAAGTAGAGTATGAGTCTTTATCAGAATGTCATGGCGTGACTACAAAGGACTCCCAATCCTAAGGACAAACAACGGCATGGGCACCAAAATGCACAAGGGGTTCTAACTAGGGTACCCATGTTCGGGAAATCCCTACCACCACATAACGACACTTCTATAGTAGTGTGAAGGTTTCGTGTCAGTCACGAAGCAGGGTTGCACCTAGGGTTTATGAAAATGGTCAACATGTCAAATGCATAATGCATGTGAAAATGGCATCTAACCTATATGCCAAGTGTGAAACATACCTTCCGTAGGTGTGAAATGCTTCAGAACAACTCTCGCCGAGGAAATCTGCTTAAAAAACACTACTCCATGACACGATATTAGTTCATAACGGCTCAAAATGGAAAAAACTATAGAAACGTGGGTCCAAAAAATTATAAATAGTAATAAAATTTAATAACTTTCAATTCATTTGCACTATTCACCAATTTGGAGTTTAGTGGTAATTTTTCACCTGAAACTTTAGTTGCCAATCATGGGAGCTACAAGCAACCGTTCAACGAACTGTCCGGAGCAGGTTGGTGGTTACTCCCATACCTTTCATTTTACTATTTTCATTTCAATTTTTGTTAGTGGATTTTTTAGTTTGGCCAAGCCCTAGATAGCTTCGGCGCTACCCGCGGGCTATAACTATGTGGGTCGTGGGTAGGGCACGAAACACATAGTCAAAAAATAGATTGTGCATGGGTACCTGCTACTGTATACAAATTAGCCCATGAGTACGGCTGTGAAGAAATTTTTAATCATGAAACTGACCAAAATTCACTTTCTTTGCACTCCAGGATGGTTCTAGAGTGGAGGGAGAGAGAGCATGACTAGGTTTATGAGGCCGTGCGCAATGATTTGCAAGCACAACAAGCATTGCAAGCATGTGGCTTATATAAATAATGGAGTAAAGGGGGTTTAAGGGCCCAAAACCTATTACTCCGTCATTTGACCAACTACTGGGATGTGGATGCTCAACACTTCATCCTCAACAAGAAAACACTGACACTGGAAGTAGAGGATATCTATTTCATTACCGGTTTGTCCCATAGAACGGAGGTGGCTAGTCTTCGGTCACAGACTGTGGGTGGTGGGATCACTATGCCAGATTACATAGCGGGGTACTGTTTCGCCAACACACGAGAAGTGGGAATCCAAGTGCCAGTCAATGCCATAGTAGATCCAAGTACAAAGAACATTGTGGCTACTCTAGTGCGGATCATGGGATCCAAAGCACTACATCAGGCATCCAGACCGGTGATGTTCTATGCATCACAATGCATGCAACCTACTATATTTGACTAGTGTACTACTCTAATGGCGTCTATGAAGACACAACTGATGGAATGCAAAGAGGGGAAGGCCAAAAATTTGGATATGGTAGCATCCTATGCAGCTTCTTCTTTGAGAGGGTTCTGAGGCTTAGCCTGAGGATGGATGTCCCTCCTCACAGTCTCCGTGATCCAGCCCTGACCCGGTGGACTAAGATCCTGACACGACAGGGTAGTGGCCATCTGGCGTCACCATATACTGAGGAGTTCTTCCGCTGGTGTAACCGGCCGGTGATCACGATAGAGGACTATCCCTATGTGGGGATAGACTTCATACAAGACCATGACATGTCGCTCCCGCTAGGCACAGCTTTCGGAGACATCAATGAGTACTCTTAGTTTTGTGTTTATTAAATTTTTATGGATTTTTTTATTATAGTTGAAATGCAAAAAATCATTTTGGTGGTAGTGTCATGTGCTAATGGGTGACTGTTTGCTCACTGAAAAAGGCCCAGTGAGACTCGAGGGCTTCCTGAGACATGGTCGTCAGGGTAGAGATGAGGTGGCAGTAGATACTGCACCAGGGTGCACACTCCATACATTGCGACACAACATATCATGGATGGTTTCCCGAGTACCACAGATAGAGGTAGCCTGACTACTTGAGGCCATGCAGCATCAGGTAGTGGGTGTTCTTGGTGAGTGGGTGCGGCTACTGCATCGGATGGCCAACGCAGTATAGTACTACTATGAGACACATCCCGTAGAGGTGGCAGTTAGACCTCCTCAGATGGAATAGATATCCTGGGCTCTCATAATGTTTTGTATCGATATGTATATTTTTTAGGGCTACGGGCTCCAGTCTTGTATGACACCACCATTTTTGGACATATTTATATATATATACAACTTTGGTTCTCGATTCTACTACATGTGTGTATGTACAAATGTATGAATGTCTTTGTATTTATGTGCTTCATGATGGATGTGACAAATGCCAATGTAATACATAGTTAGCATATGCATCAGATATATAATTATGACTTCTTGGAATATGAATATATGTAATTGAAACAAAATGTCTCTCCAAGAGTCGTACCTTAAGGAAAATCTATACTAAGGTAGGGTCTCATACACGGTAATGCCCATTCAGCTGAGACACAACTAGTTGTGAGTCCAGGCGGACTTCTAAAGACTGGATGTCATGTGAAATGGCATCCCGAAGTAGAAAAAAAATGACACTATACTCAGCCACATTATTAGATGTAGGAATGAGACAAGCACCTCTCGAAGACACAACTAGGTGGTCAGGTGAGAAGATAACCTAGGTAGAAGAAGCAAGCTGCTGTGTATGTCGGCTAGCACCATCCACAAAACCTAAGAATGTAGGAAATCTCGTAGACATCTGTCAATCAAATAGAGGCTAATCAACAAACCCGACAACCAAAAGGTAATCTAAACTATGTACAAAAAAACTATAGAATAGTATACAAAAGTATTAGCTCGAACAAAAGGTTCAAGTGTAATACCGCTTGAGGTAGAGCCCATTTCTAGGCTCCTTCAAGACAACTCCCTCATAGTCTTCTAAGTCATAAGCTCCTTTTTCAAGGACACGCCTGACAATGTAAGGACCATGCCACATGGGATTTAACTTGCCTACCCCCAGGGGTTCTTTAGCTTGGTCATACAAGAGTACCAAGTAACCTTCAGCATATTGTCGGGGATGGACAGACCTATCATACTAAACCTTGACACGACACTTGTTAACATCAATGGCCACAATGGTATCTCGACAGTGTTCATCAAGTTGCTCAAGGTGTACTAAATGTTGCTCAATCTCTGTCATATCAGGGAGAAGAACTATGTCTAGATTGAGCAAAGGAATTTCACATTCAATCGGTAAAAGTGACTGCACACCATGAACTAACTAGATCGGTGAGAACCCAAGGGTAGTCTTAACTGCGGTTCGATATGCCCACAAAGCAGGATATAACATGATATGCCAATTGGTCTTGCTTTGTTGGATGGTACATTGCAGAATGGTCTACAAAGACTTATTTACTACTTCAACCTAACCATTCTCTTGAACATAGTAGGAGGACAAGTGTTCCTAACGAAACCCAAGCTTGAGAGACAAATCCTCGATCATCTTGTTTTGAAAGTGACTTCCAGGGTCAGTGACAATCTCTTTCGGGATACCAATCTGAGTGATAATCTAGTTGAACACAAAATGGGATGCAGTAGCACCATTGGCTTTTACAATAGGCATGGCCTCATCCCACTTGGAAAAATAATCCACGGCCACGATAATATGGTGATGCCCCCCAGCCGAAGTTTGTTTGCAATCCATGAAATCTACCCCCCTCTTAGTAAAGGGATCAACAGTGATGATCAGATGGAGGGGCGCTGGATGCGAGTGTATGTTCCAAGAAAACACCTGGCAAAGGTGACATCTCTTCACAGCGTTAATACAATCTTTAAATATAGTAGGCCAAAAATAACCAGCTCACATGATACGCTGGGCTGTAGAAATCCCGGATAAGTGACTGCCACACACCCCCACATGGAAATCATTAAGTACTTGTTCCACTTATCCGTGATTCAAGCAATGATGGAGAATGGAATCCTTTCCTCGGCAATACAAAGTGTCACCAATGATAGTATAATATTTAGCGTGATGTCTCACAGGCCGTCGCTCATCTCGTGAATAATGCAGAGGAAACTTCAATGTCTGGAGATATACAATGACATCCCCATACCAAGGGTCCTCGATCGAGATAAGAAATAAGTGTTCATCCACAAAGGAATCTTCATGAATGACATCCTCATCAAGACATGGAAGGTCCGACATAAGCTCAGCGAACACTAATGATTTAACCGATTTTGCCGAAGCAAAATCGAGATCAAATTCTTGAAGGATCACAATCCATTTATTATACTTAACCCCGATAAGCCGTCGTGATAGCATGAACTGAAACGGATTGATGCGAGCTACAATGGTGGTTGTTCGAATCAAAAGGTAATGCCGTAACCATTGGACTGTGTGGACAGTCACAAGTGCCAGCTTTTCTACGTGGTTGTACCTTAGCTCAGCGTCTACTAAATTTTGAATAAGATAATAGATAACATGCTCGACGAGCACATCATCTACCTAAACCAAGACCATGCCAATAGTCTCTTGAGACACGACCACATAAAGAATGAAATCTCGTGTAAAGTCCGGAGGACTAAGCACTGGGGTCGATTCCAAAGATTTCTTAAGAGCGTCGAAAGACTGCTAGGCTCACTCATCCCAGATAAAAGGTGTGTCTTTCTTCAATAGGCATGCGAAACCTTTAGTAATACTAGCATAGTTAGCTATAAAACGACGCAAAGAAGTAGCTCTCCCTTGGAGGCTCTAAAGTTGTAACAAATTATGCAGAGGAGGCAACTGAAGTATTGCCTCAACTTTGAGAGGATCGACTCTAATACCCCCTCGCAAAACTATGAATCCTAGAAGGTGACCAGTCCTAACAACGAAGATGCATTTGTTTGGATTCAATAAAATTTTGTAGTGGATATATCATTCAAGAATCATACGAAGGTGCTTGGGGTGGTCCATTCTCTTGCGAGAATGGCCAGCAAGATCATCCAAGAAAACTTCCATAATCATCTTAAGATCGTGAAAGGCATAGGTCATGGCTTGCTAAAAAGTAGCTCCGACGTTTTTAAGGTCGAAGGGCATTTTCTGATATGCAAATGTTCCCCATGGAAAAATAAATTCCGTCTTATGTTGGTCCGAGGGTTTGATTTGAATCTGATTATAACCTCAGAATTCATCTATGAATGAAAAAATCTCACTCCTTGCATAAGCATCCAATATTTGATCAATGAATGGCATGGGGAAGTTATCTTTCGGACATGCACGGTTCAAATCTCTAAAATTAGTGCATACATGGATCGTTCCTTGCTTCTTATCCATAGGAATTGGGTTTGACACCCATTCGGTAAGGGGAACAGGGTAGATGAAACCAACTTTGAGTAGTTTCTCCACCTCTGCCTTAATAGCAATTGCCTTCCTAGGGTTCACAGCACATAAGTTTTTCCGAACTGGTTTAGCATCAGGATACATTCTAATCTCATGTTCAACAATGTGGGGGTCTATTGCTGGCATCTCCTCATATGACCAGGCAAAAGCTTCCCGGAGTTTTATAAACAAGTTAGTGTAAATAGCAATCTCCTCAGGATTGCAATCGACACCGATGTAAACATTCTCTATCTTTCCGGGAGTGTGAGAGATGTTGATCAAAATGGTTGGGGAAATATTGGCCATATGCCCCTCCATAAAAACATCATGCGACTCTGAAGGAGACACAGGGTGACCAACCATCTTTGCTAGAGTCATCCTAAACTCCCCCTGCTCAATGAGCTCGAGGTTGGCAAAAAAATAAGAGCGATGGTGCATATATTCCCAAGGCCTCTCACTACCACACATGGCCTCAAGGATATCTTCATCATATGGTAAAGTATCATCATGGCAATCGTGAGAGAAAGAACAGTTGGCTACCCAAACTGGCAGCATAACGAGATCTTCTTCAATTGTCTGGGAAGAAGAGAGATCCGGATCCGCAGTGGTTTGTTGGATATGATCGTAAGCAAGCTCCACTACAGATAAAGGCATAGACATCCCGACATGCGCAATGTCTCTAGACGTGGAACTCATGGATGGTAAAGTCCATGGATCATCTAAATAGGAGGTCCAAAATAACATATTATTTGAAGGAGGAGACGCATTGTCGGTAATGGTTCCAATAAAATTCACAGGCACAGAATGGTTAAAAGTTCCCATTAATGAGGGGTACATTCCAACACCTATGTTCCCAGTTGCAAGTTGAGAATTAGAAACTTGTGGGACTACGGATACCATGGATACTGTGGAAGGAGTGCCAACATAATCTAGTTGATCGATCATCACAATCTTTCCTTCATGGGGAAAGCAGATAACTCTAAATACAGTAGACACGACATCCTTCATAGTGTACATCTAGTTCTGACCCAGTAAAAGGTTATAGTCGATGGGCGCATCAACCACTTCGACTTCAATAGGAACAGACTTACCTCCCAAGGAGACAACAAGGGAAGGGATAATTCCATGCGACATAAAAGATCTACCATCAAATGCAGTGAGTGTAGTTCTAGACGTGAGTAGAAGAGGAGAGCCAAGAGATTTCCAACAAGCTAACGACATTACTGACGTAGAGGCACCTTCATCAACCATAGTACGTTTGACGAAGATTTTAAGGAAAACTACTTGGATTTGAAAAGCCACATGGTAAGGTAAGCAAGGATGGACATCAGTAGTATCGAACTTGATAACACTAGGATTTCCCCCATCCTGAACTCCTAATGCACTCAAAAGGGCATGTTTCCGAGAAGGACAGGCTTGTGAAACCTCAAGAGCCAACATGGCACACGGAGTTTGGCCCAAATATTCTACGATGGAGTAGTTTTGGGAGGCTTGAGCATTAGGATTATGCATGGAGTGCTTGAGAACACCTTTCGGTATCCGCAGCATAATGGGAGGTTTCTCGATATGCAAGGAATTTTCAAGAGGAGGGGGAGGCTCATTCCCCAAATTGGGTTGTGGTGCACCATAATTGCGCTGACGAGTAGCAACACAAAACTCCAACTGAACGATATTCACACATCCATAACCACTAGTATTGGTTGAAGACATTGTCATTTCATTAGTACCATAACTAGTGGTGGGAGCATGGGAAGCCATGTTTTGATGATGAGGAAGGGGATCCTTCAACATAGTTGGGCTCTGTGCCAAATGCTTCGATGCTTCTTCAATTTGAGGACATAAGTGAGTAAGACGATCCTCCCCACAAATCTTGCAAGGGAATTTCACCTTACGCCTAGGTTTACGATCCTCGCCTACATTACCACCTTCCTGAGAAGGGTTGGAATTCTCTTTACAAGGAGTATTACGATTTCTATTGTTATTACTTCCATTGTTTCCACTCCTATGATTATTTCTCCCCTTTTTCTTACCATTAGGTTGCTGGTTACTCGATGGTTTCATTGATTGCACATTATGTACATTAGATGATGGAGTGGATGTGGACAAGGTGTGAACCTATCCAGGAGCAGAATGCTTTAGCGACAAATTTTGCATTTTATTAGCTACCAAGTCTACAAGGAAAGTGCATGCAAACCCCACAATGCCATCGACATGTGGTCCAGGAACTGACGTGGGCTCATGTCTTGCTCTTGATGCATCAGGAATAATGTCATACAAAATGCCGGACTGAGAATAAAGTAGATCTAACTGCTAGACCTTCAAGATAGCTTGTTCCTCCATCACAATGCCGGACATCGAAACATCCTTAGCAATGTATGGAAGTAAATACTTAAGGAACCATTCCAACAGGAACTCTGGAGGAATGTTGGCTTTCACTAATCTCTTCCACCTAATCCACTCTTGAACATGGTCAAAAATATGTGTGGCCTTATTCTGATGGAAGTTGGACAACAACTCTGTACCAATATCATAACGAACCGGCAACTGGAAATGGTCTAAGAAAACCAAAGAAATCTCATTGAATCGCCTATAGGTGTTTCTAGGAAACTCCACATACCACTTTGTGGCTTCTGTCATGAGGGTGCATTGAAATAGTCGTAAACAAATGGAATCATGATTCAAAGAGTTGGAGGAGCACAAAAGGTGAAATGTCATGACATGATCTCTCGGGTCCTCACCACCTTTCCCTTTAAACTTTCGAATGTCCAAAGGGATCTTGGTAGGGACCGGGGGATAAGTAGGGTCGTGACACACAGGATCATTCATGATATTTGAAAGATTCAGGAGATTCAAGCGTGCAAGGAACGGGAGCTGAGGTTGAAAATCTTGATTATAAGCTCCCATAAAAGGTTGGTAAAATGGAACTGTGTCATAAGATGGACCAAAAGCTTGACCATGAGAATTAAATTGGTGATAGTGAGGACCTGACGAACCAAAAGCTTTCCCATGGCCATAGGATTGATAACGTCCTCCTGGCTGACCCATTTGAGAGTAAGCAGGTATATGCACATTTTGGGCATGATATTGGGGTGGTGGGTGATATTGGTGGCGAGCACCGACTGTGTTGTAGTAAGGGTTTCCACCATGAGTATGGGGCATGTATGTACTAGTCATAGCGGGAACCATGTTGTTATGACCGTAATGGTATGGTATGTTCCCACCCCCAATATTCTGATTAGCTTGAGCAGTCGTCTGGTGACCAAAATCATGAGAAGTATTCCCAGCCCCAACATTGGTGTGATTAGTAACAGGGTTGGTGGTGTGATGTCCATGTGGATAGGAAATATTCCCACCCCCTACATTAGAATTACTAGCGGCAACAGTGGACGCAAAAGTATACGATATGTGTCCACCCTCATGGTTGGGAGGAATGGTATCATGTGCAAAAGTAGTCCTGGGTTGATGAGTAGTGTCACGTGTACTAGGTGGTGGATGGCGAGTCGTATTCCGAATAGAATTTCGATTAGGTTGGGTAATCCTAGGAGGTGGTCATGTTACAACATTAGCATGGTTAGGAATCTGACTAGTGCCCATACTATGTGTGTGGGTGGACAATATAGTGCCCCTAGCGAGGGTAGTGCCCTCAGTGGGGATAGTATGGTTAACACTTTGACTAGTGCCAACATGAGTACCAACCGTAGTGGAAGGTTTGACAGTATTATGACTAGGCATACAAAAAGAGAGTGTGGTAGGGTTGATCGTAGAGCTAGTGTCATCATGAGTCTCAGGCCTCCTGTATCTATAATCACATGGAAACAAAGGAATTAAAGGCTCATCCTGTTCTTCCTCCTCGAGTAAGTCGGGCATCCCGTAAAGATAATTATTTGGATTCAAAGGATCAAACAAATCCCAGTCAGGTGGATTAGGCCAAATAGAACCAGGTTGAGTGTTAGGTGGAACACCTCCCTAATCCTCACAAGGAGTATGGGGATCGGAATTATGTTCAACTCTACCCAAAGGAGTAGAAGGATCTTTCCCAATATCAGGATGTGCAGCCATGTAGTCTTCAACGTAAGTCACGTAACAATCTGAAGACTCAGAGGGAGCCCTCCGACGTCCTCTAGAAATACGGCGTGTAACCTCGAGTGGATTTAAACTAGCCAAATGATGGGACCGATGGAGAGTAGGGCTCCACACCACGATATCTCTGGGGAGAGACATAATGTCCCCTAAAGGTTGACTATCGATCAAATACAGTAAATCAAAAGCACACACTTAGATAAACTACAACCAAGAGCAAACAAATAGAGAGGCTAAATGAGCTCTCGACACTAGAGCCGGTATGTCTCGCTTAGGAGAGGCTTGAGACTCCCAAACTATAGCCGAAGGTAACAGAACTAGTTATAGAGACACCCAGGCTTCACTGTGTTGACAGGGTCAAGTCCACTGCACGAACACAACTGTGTTTTCCAATCCCTATCTGACTCAGGACACAAACAACATAACCACTGCAAGTACCCTATGCGGTACCTAGGTAAGGAAACTATGTTCACCGCAATATAACCAATGCTCAGGGGGACAGTCGCAGGTGGGACCCATCGTATGGGAAGGGTAGCTAAGCCCAAAGCACAAGAGGATGAACCTCCAGTACCCCCAGATATGAACAAATCCTGGATATATCTCCCACGTTCAGCCGATATTAGAGGGATATCTCCTCAACCAACCTCCCGTGATCTCATGCTTAACACTGGATTGAGTAGAGCTTCCTAAGAACACTGATCTATACCATGGATTCCTCCTATCCCTGGTCAAACACCTAATGTTTCATCTAGTATTCTTGTATTGTTAACTCACAATGATCTATTCCAAGACTCTAAACCTATGCTAGTTGGTGTACCCTATAAATAAAATCAGTCTAATCAATTTTATGATTAAGTGTTAATTTAAGTGGTTGTGATTACTCAAGGGATATGATTGTGAAACTAGTGATGTGTAGACTCAATAGTATGCAACATCGTCCAATCCTAGACTCATCTATCCAATAAAACAATGTCACTAATATGCAAAATTAACCAACAATTCCAAAATAAAGATGCAATCTTTTATCTTTTCGATGCACAAGCAGAACCTAAAATGAAGGCAACAAGCACTCAATGCAAGATGCAGTACATGAAAGTAAAATATTTTTTTATTTTCGCTTATAAACAAGAAGGAAAATGCAAAAAACTACATGTGTATTTTTGTATTTTTTCAATATAAATGAAAAGAAAAAATGTAAGCAAAATCCTACTATTCAGTCACTGAAGTGCCAAGAAGATCACTAAGACAACCCAACAGATCCTAAACAGCAAGACTCAGCCAAAAGAATGAGCTCAAAAGGAAGAAACCAAGAGGCTAAAACCAAAGATTGGTAAACAACCAAGAAGGCTCAACCAAGAGAAACAAAGAGATCTAGTCACAACCAAGGCATGAAACAGTCAAGAAAGAGGCCAACAAAGACTCAGGAACCAACTAAACTCACGCAGCAACAACCAATAGCCATAAACCAACACAAGCCAGAGTTACACGCTACTGTCGAAGGAAATACTGTGGGTACCCGCGAGCAGTAGAGTAAACAGAGGCGGGTAGACGCGGCCAGAACTAAGCTAGCCCGCGGGTGAGGAAAGGAAAATGGGCAAATTGAGAGTCCAGAGGCTCAAAAAAGAAAGTTTTCTACAGTGTATCTTAACGGCCAATTAGTGACACAGAGCTTCCATAAACAACAACTCTAATTATGGACTAATGCTCAAAAAACTTCCCAAACATGGATGTTTTCCCAGTGGAGTCACCATTATTGTATTGGAGAAAACTCACTATGGCTTGGGAATACCACAATAGACAGATGAATACCAGAAATCTACTCAATTCTCAAAGCAATGCTATTATAAATGACAATGTTAAGATAATGGAGAAATGTAACCAATGTCAATCCAACGTTTGAAGTAGATCCCCATCGGAGCTTTCAATCCACTCACTTGTAATCTCAAAATTAGTCTTGACAACCAATATCCAACAAGTACATATAATATATAATTGACATTAACATTATCAATAACAATGGTCCATAATATCATAAGCAAATGTAACCCAATGTATAATAAATGACATTCACACCATGAATGGATGAGAATATGAGCATTTCTATTAATGAACAAGAAGAAGTACAAAGTGATACAACCTCTTGCCAACAACCAATCTGAACCAAGATCTAGATCAATCCACTTGTGCCTCCACCAATTCAATCCTCCATGAATGGAAAACTCAAACTAGAAGGAGTTTGGAAGGTGAACATGATGGGTTCACAACTACAAGGATCAATGAGTGCAAACTCAAGATAGGGAAAAAATCCACTAGAGTTCCTTTACTATTCTCTTCTTCCTCCCATCCATAAGCTATATGTGCTCAATATATAGTCCTCTCAAAGGAAGGTGAAACGACACATCGAGACGTTACTTGGGAAGATGGATAGCCAAAGTTCACCCAATGATTGCTTTTCGGGAGTAAAAAGTGATAAAATAGTGGTTTTTACCATTTTACTTGATACCCACAGGATATAGGGATGCAACTTGCGAGTACGCATGCTATAGTGATGCAACATGCGGGTAGAAATAAAAATAGGGAAAATTGGTATCTCTGAAGGATATAAATGGATCTAAGTCACTGAAATGGATCCTAAAGGCCAAACAATGCTGATGCTCACAAGGTGGAAGATTACGATGTAACACCTCCCATGCCGGTGAGTGTAAGTGTTGTGTGTGTGCATCTAGGTTGTGCTTCGTGATACTTCGTGGCCATGGACAGGTTGTGTAGTATCATGTAAAAGGTCTTGGGAGATCCGATAGGTTGAGCAGTATGCTCATAATCAGTCTTGGGATGCTCTTTCAAGGTTTTGTTGATGCACGTAATCAGTCTTGAGGATTCCACAGTATGGCTAGTGATGATGAAGGCCTACAGGTGGTGGGCCTTCATCTAGTATGAAAAAGGACTGGCTCTGTAGAACTTACTATGACGAGTATATTAAGAGATTGATTGAGATAGCAGCAGTAGTGATGATGACGATGACTCAATGATGATTATCCAATGACGATGATCCAGAGAAGACGACTTGTGCTAGAAGACCTGTGTCGATAAATAACTTCCTAGTTAATAGGGAGTGTTGATGTATATGTAACTTCGGAATGTATTTCCCCCATGTATTTCATATATGTATATTGTACTCCTATAGAGATAGTATTATTCCTCTATTCGGAAGTGTTTGTATTTCTATAGAGATTTTATTATTCCTCTATACGAAAGTGTCGTCATTTATATTGTAAGTGTCGTAACTTATACTTGATGGGTTATTAGACCACCTTGTTTGGGTCAGCCCTGTATAAGTCATGTGGGTCGAAGGGTTATTAGACCACCCTAGTGGGGGTCGACCATGTGGGTCAAAGGTTTATTAGACCACCCTATTGGGTGTCGGCCCAGTCAGCATTGTGTTATGTGGTTAAGTTGAGGCCGACCTAGTAAAGGTTATTAGGCAAGTCAAGTCAAGTATAAATAGAGTGCAGGAGGCACTTTATTTCATCATTCTATTCTCACACACACTCTTTGGAGAGTGGCGCACTTATGGAGGAGGAGACACTGCTGCTAGGAGATGTCTATCTCTTATGCTTGGGTTGTATCATTTCTCTATCTCTGAGGAAGTTATTGGGGTTTTTCACCTTTATGGTTTTCCCCAAGTAAACTCTGTTTCTCTTGCATGCTTGCATTATTGTGTCCACGATTGATATGCTGTAGATATGCTGTACATGTTGTTCTCTCAGTTAAGATCCTAGATCAGATTGAAGTAAATTTTGAAAATCTAACAACCCCAACATGGAAAAGTAACTACGCTGAAGTATTGATGGTCCACCGCGTAGTTCAACTCAACACTCGAAGAAACTAGCTGTTGCAATGTTGGTCGAAAAACTATCAATTATATAGTGATTTTGCTGATGACCGCTCGAGCATTTAATGCAGAAATAACCATTCTGACACAGTTAATGAAGGAAAGGACCCAAATCCGTGGAGTATTTGGTCAACAAACATGTCATTTAATTATTTTCTAGCCATTGAGGGGCGCGGCTGGACCTCACCGCGCCTATAAATATCGCTGCATTTGGACTCGCGGGCGTTACCGTAACTATGAAATTTTCCTGCAAACCATACTTTCAATATTCTTACACTAAGAGCTAAGTGATCCCGTTAACTTATTGAGCAATTACCCAGTGAATGTCCAAAATTTAATCCATTAAGGAAGAATTCACAGTCAAGGAGGCTATGAAGGTGTTTAAATATGGTGGGATTGAAGCATTTATCAGAACCCATGCTAAGAAAGTTGTTACTGAGCAAGGTCAAGGATCATGCCATTCACCAAGACATACTACAGTTATGCAAGATAAAGGAAAAGGACCAGCAGGAGAGAAATCAAAACCGAAGACGATGAGTTCCACAACACAAAAACTTCTACTGTACGACAAGGAAATACAGCCTAAGCTGACCCCTTATTATATCTCGCCACGTGTAGAGGATGCACCGGTGATCACGCTGTTCAAGAACGTGAAGTATGAGATTCTGCTCTCACCTATCTCCAAGCATGTGAAGATAGATAGGAATCTGTTGGGAAATATTGTAGAATGTAAGGTTGAGGACTTAGACCTGCTTCAGATGCAGAAAGACCCGGTCGAGCCAAAGTTCCCAAAGTTTCAACCAGATAAGTACATGTGCTGGAGGAAGGATGTAAAAGGAAATTATGTGTTGGTCACATAGACTTGTTTATCCGAAGTAGTCGAATCGGGATTGCTCAATGTGTTTAGGCTCCCGCACTTTGACTGAACCCTAGAGCTGAATGTGGTGTTGCACACTCTGATGTCACACACCAACCAAGGATAGCTATGGTTGTATCGCAACGTCGACTTGAATATCGACCTAATCCATCGAATCATAGGGCTAAGCAAGTGAGGAGAGGACCCCAAGCAGTTTTTTCAAGGAAAGAATAGGGACAAGGAGGTCACCGCGAAGATGAAAAAATCACATACTGTCGTGAGAGGAAAGAGAGGCTTCTTCATAGATGACATCGAGGACGAGGCTACGCAGTTCGTCACACAATTGCCAGTAGGAAAGATCCTGCAGAAAGAAAGACCCATTGAAGTACCTACTGGCGCAGTGCTACTTGGGGAAAATGCCGTGACTGGAGGAAGATTTAACTTGTGTCAGTACCTGTTAAATGAGCTTCTTGAAGAACTAAGTGATACGCAGACACATGGAAGCAATTTCCACTATACCTGGTTGATAGTGTTGATTGCATTTTTAGGGTGGAAGGAATCAAAGCATTATGTTGGGTTTGTCACTGATGGGAATGATTGTAGAGGAGCCCGCTATTCCAACCTTTGGGAGAATTTGATAGCCAACCGACAGGGCGCGCTAGCTGAAGTCTTCTATAGATACTATAAGCAGCTACGCGTGGTCAATATTGTCAAGCCGCGGATATCAAAATAGGTAACAACTAAATATATTCGCACTATCAATTTCTCTGCTGATATGAAATCTATCTATATTTAATCCAAAGCACAAAAGAAAAACCTAGAATGGTTCCAAGGGAACTACCACATGGACAAAAAAGACATCAACACCATTATCAAGCAATGGATACCCGAATTTAAAGTTGAAGGAGTTGTGGAAATCGAGAGTGATTCCGTAGAGAGTAATCCCATTCCTACACCTATTGTTGAATAGCCGTGGATGGGAAAAAGGAAGGAAGCTGAGAGTCCTGTACAACAAAAGGTATAAAAGAAGAAGTAGAAAGTCGTCAAGGGTTGGTCAAAAGCCAAGCTCCATGATGATGATTATGAGATCATCAAATCGATGGTAACCGTGCAAATGGAAGACCTGATGGCCGAAAAAGAGAAAAAGAATGCGACAATTCAAGAAAGTCTACAGAAGAATCTCACCAAGCTACAAGTCATTACAGAAAAGTTTGAGCAAGTACATCGCAGCTTTCCCTTGCCACGAGATTCAGAATCCGAAGGAAATTCAGGGGCCACTTCGCAGCCGAAGACAGTGCCTCTAGCCTTGACCCTGCCACCGAAGTCACGCATAGTCTAGCTTAACCCACTAAGCATCAAGTTACAGTGCAAATAGTTGGCTTTGGGTGTGCAGAACATAGAGCCTATGGGTGTCGATATTGCGATGTTGCCAATAGAGGGCCTACACAATCTCCACTTGCAGGTTATCGAAGAGATCCATGATTGGAGTGTGGTCACTTTCACCCAGCACCATCAATTATAAGAAAATTTTAAGCAGCTATAGGAAGCATGCATAAATAGAACCATGCAACTTCAAGATGATCATGACCGGTGAATGAGATTAGAACATACGGTCGTGTTGGTAGTCGCAACGATACCTGAATGTGACGAGCATCCAGAATCTGTAGACACTATCCTTAAGATTGACGAGGTGGTCAATGATCTTGAGGATGAGATGAAAGACAAGGAGACTAATTACCAGGTGAAGATCGCTTCCTTGGAAGCGCAGAACCAGCCAAAGACAACACCTTATCAACAACAACCTAGAGCAACGGAAGTGAAAGCTATTGCAAAAAGTATAGCCAGTGAAGTGGCTAAGTGCCAAACTTTGTTGGAGAAGGCGACAAGAACATTTACTACACTGGAAGAGGACGCAGAGTTGCTGGAAGTCAAAAACAATGTGAAGGAAAAACTGACTGAGTTCGAAGCTCTCGACGCGGAGGTGAAGGCCTTGCAGCCAAGAGTGAGACTAAAAAGATATCAAGAAGTCAGGGAACTAAGGAAGGAACTTCAAGTATTGAGAGAAAGAAAAACTAAAGTCAGAGATAAAGCATAGTCCCTACAGGAGGAAGCACATGAGCTAACACAAGAGTTAGAGGCAAATTTGACAGAGCTCCGTGATGCACAGGATCCAGTCCTAGAACAAACTGAGAATGATGTAGAACCAGATGTGTTAGATACCATCAAATCTATTGAAAAATATGCCAAGTATACGGTTGTAAACTTGAGAGAAACTTATCAAGAATTCACTGCTAAGTTATCCCCACAGGAGGGCGAGTAGATAGGAGAACTAGAAGTTGAATGTGGCTCGGGGACGAGCCACATGTAAGTGTTAGGGGCCTGTTGGGTTTGGCCCAAGTAAGGAAATTTTGGTATAAGTCAGTTTGGAGATGCTCCATAGCTCATATGAAGACAATTTTGGTAAGCCATTTTTTGACGTTGCGAAGTTGAGCGTAGCGCAGTACTGGTAGGTAAGTGTTGACATAGCGTCTATCGACAGGGGTTCACTTCGCACTGTCACTGACAAACTATCAACCCAAAATCCCTTATACACCAGTGTAGAAAGGTGTAACCATTCCCAGCAACACTTACAGAGCAAGTGCAGTCTCACCCGAGCTGGATAAGGGGGCTACTGGAACCAAGTTTCCACAGTGACGTAGAGGATATGCACAAATTAACTTCGCACTAACCATAGATTATGACATACATAACATACTATTAACTTATCATTCGCAAATTTCAGTAAACATTCAGAACAACATATTCGACATACTTATTCAAATTAACATTACCTCTACAACATATTCACATCAACCAATGTAAAACATTAACACAACATAGTTCGCATTCATCATTTCATAAGATTAAAGACGGAATTTACACCATAACAGAACATCTCCATTCATTCACCAACCCTGCAGAATAAACCTCGCAGAAACTATCAAGACATCATATCACGGATACAAAACGAACTCAATAGATAGTATAATCATCCAAAACTTTGATGCCCTTAGGATTACAATCCTACTCTATTTATATGCTTATATTCTATTACAAAATGGTCCACATGAATGACTTAATATAATAATTCTTATGCTTCCACGAATGCCACGAAGGGTCCTTCTTTCGCGAAATGACCTTTTCGCACCTGTCAGCTTCCGCACTTCCTCAGGATCTATCCCATGCCAACAAGCCCCCAACACAAGATTGTAGCTCGTCCCCAGCCACCTTAGCTGGACACTGTTGGTTTGTTGTACTGTTGTTGGATTTCATCATAGCTAGTTTCAATCTGGTTGACTATCTCTTTTACTGATGCTCGGAGCTACGCACTCTCTATCACATGCTGCTCCGTTGGGTAGTCGCATACTTTCTGTCGTACCTCATGTAGTTGCTCCTATACCTGTTTCATCACTGGTACTACTCATGCTATGAGGGCTTCAACCTTTTTTTGAAGCACATCCAAATGTGTAGCCCATCGTTGCTTCCTTTCGTGGACCTTTTCAGCCCACTGCTTCAAATTTTGTAGTTATGGGGCCTTTGCCATTTGCATCATTGTGGGCATCATTCTAAACAATCCCTTAAAATTTTCCAACTGCTCTTCTACTTCACGAAGTGTTCTCTTTAGTGCAGCTAACTAGTCATCCTCAACCAATCTATCCCAAAACTCTGTAAGTCATACTGCAACTTGCTATGCCGCCTGTTCCATCTCCTGAATCTCCACCACTGCTTCCTCTATTTCCATATTCCGACTTTGAATTTGTGTTGGTGGGGTGCTAGGTGTTACTCGAGTTTGGAGCTCTGCATTTTCCTTTCTTAGCTCAGTAATGGCTACTCCTAGCATAACAGCTTGAGCTTCCGGGGAAACATCAGGATCTAGTGCCTCCTTTCCACATGCCTTCACAAGTGCTTGTTCTAACCTCATCCATTCCTTTACAACCTTTTTCCTTTGCAGTGAGTGCTATAGTCTGCTCCTCAATGACCTTCTCTTTCCTATCTAGGGCTTCTTCTAATCGGGCCTTCTCCTCGATGGCTTGTATTTTCGTAGCCAGTACTATGATGTGTTTATCTCGAAGGTGTTGTGCCTCCATCTGGTTGTGCTACAGTTGCTTCTTGTATTCGACCATCCTGTTGCGAATCAAAGCCTCGTGGTCATGGATTTTGTCGCTTGCTTCTGCTTGGACTTGGTGTAGTGTCAAAATTGGAAGCAAGTTTAAATCAATAAATTCTAGGTCGGCCTTCCAAATCTCAAGGTCCAAGGTATCATCTCTTGTCCACATGCATGGGTTTCGAATTGGACTATGCATTGTTGGGTGCCCACTTCGACCTTGACTCTGGGAGTTGGTAGGTTTTGCTAACTCTCCCCATGTGGTACCCTAATGTTGATTATTGTATTCACCACGGTGTTTAAAAACTCCCCTAAATACTGGAAATTCTCCATTGAATGTTGTGTAACCTTTCGACGGTTACTTTCTACGATCTACGTAATTCTATCCAGAAATATGTCGGCCTACTGCAGAGTAAGCTATGCCTATGTGTTGTTGCTGGCATGATCCATTCTCTTCTTCATCCTTCATTCTTCTTGTTGGAGGTCTAGTTCTCAATCTGTTAGGGTGTTAGCCGTGGATGAATTGTCGCATCGAGGCTCTACTGTCTAGTCCTACGCGTTGGTCTCTTGTTTTGCGTTGTCTTCCTTGGCCAGATCTTGTTGTCCTATTGTCTTCCCCTTCTCTATGTCCTTCAAATCTGTAGGAACCTTCCATATCTCTAGCCATTTGTTGATGATGTTGTCAAGATCACCCTCGGTGAGCTTGTACTGTGTCGTCATCCATTACTTGGTCAGATCTGGGTGGGCATGGATGTAACTTGTGTGTTCTTCGATAGATATCTGAGTGATATAGTGGTATTTTGTTGCAGCTTGCAGTGTGATTCACAGTATCATCTATGCGTCTGCCTGCATTCTCTCAAGCCATATATAAAACTGTATGACGTTTTCTTTCTATCGTTCCTTGTCAGTGGTCTCCCATAATTCTAGTTGTTGATGTAATTGTAACTTCGGAATGTATTTCACCTATGTATATTGTACTCCTATAGAGATGTTATTATTCCTCTATACGAAAGTGTCGTCATTTGCATTGAAAAGTATCGCAAGTGTCGCAACTTGCATGTGATGGGTTATTAGACCACCAAGTGTGGGGTCGGCCCTAATTAGTATAACCATGGGTTATTAGACTGAGTTAGACAAGTCGGCCTTGCTAAGTTATTAGGCAGGTCTGGTCATGTATAAATAGAGTGTGGGAGGCACTCTATTTGATCACTTCTACACTCATCGGAAAGTGGTGCACAAGTGAGGAAGGAGGAGTAGCTTCTAGGAGGACTATCTCTTGTACTTGGGTTGTATCATTGCTCTTTCTATCTCTGAGGAAGTTATGGGATTTTTCACCTTTATAGTTTTCCCCAGTGAAACTCTATGTGTCTATTGTCTCATGTGATTGCTTGTTGTGATTGATATGCTTGATATGATGTACATGTTATTCTCTCAGTAAACATCCTAGAGCATATTGAATTAATGCTACAAAATTAACATGATATCAGAGCTAACCTGAGAAGAAGACACTGTGCAGTTGCGGAAGCTAGGGCTTCTTGTTTATTGGGTCTCTCTCCACAGATATTGAAAGCCAGTAGGGTATTTGGACTCTCCTCATCAAGGCGCATCTTTTTGTCCAATCAGAATTCAATTATGGGAACTTTAATTTTTGGCCCTAAAAATTAGGGTTTCCACAAAAATAGGAATTTGTGAATTCTAAGACCATAGCTGGAAGCTCCTTGTAAAAATCAAAGTTTATAGATTTGGATCAAACTTTTTGGTTGGGTGAAGCTTCGGGAAACTCAAACCCTAATTCAGGGTCATCCGAGTGAATTCGAGAGATTGAAAAGCATTTATGAAGGGTGAAACTTTTCAATTTTCAATTTCTGAGTATACCAGGATGATCAGCTCATCAAGGCACATCTTTCTATCCTTTATGAAAGTTGATATTCATATTTTGAATTTTTAGGGTTTCTCTGACAAACCCTAATCCAGCACCAAATCCATATTTCTACAAATCAAGTGGTAAGACCTAAATATTTTCTATTTCCATTTGAAGTACTCTTTAAGATGTCTCACCACATCAAGCTTGAATATAAGCTTGAAGGCACTGATAAATTCTAAGCATGGAAGTATAGGATTGGGTTAATCCTGGAAGAGAATGAATAGGACACCTACATAAGCTCTGAGGTCCTTGTCCTAGAGGAAGAAGAGGCTAAGGCCTTACATAAGAAGAACTTGGTCAAGGAAAAGAGGATCATTGCTGATTCTATCAAAGACCATATCATACCACATGGGTCATCTCTAAAGACACCCAAAAATATGTTTGATTCCCTAACCAAGCTATTTGAAGGGAAGAACATAAATCGGAAGATGACTCTGCATAACCAATTGAAAGGGGTAAAGCTTCAGAATGGACAGACCATTCAATCTTATATTTCTAAGGTCTCTCAGATCAAAGAACAACTTGAAGCTATGGATGAAGTAGTGGCCAATGGTGAAGTTTTCATGACCACATTGAATGGCCTGCCTAGGTCATGGGACTCCTTCATCCAAGGAATCTGTTCAAGAAGAAAGTTGATCTCATTTAGTAGTCTATGGGAGGAATGCTCACAAGAAGAAGCAAGGCTTGTGGCTTGAGAAGAGAAGATGGGGAATGAAGATCAAGCTCTCACAACACAGACCAAGGGAAGCAATCTTAAGAGGGAGATATATCATAAACAAGAAACATTCTCACCCTCATCACAAGGAGAAAGATCTATCTCATGTTTGATGTTACGATTGCAATGAAATAGGACACTTTGCTTTGAATTGTCCCAAGAAGAAGAAAGACAACAAAAACAAATGCAATAAGAAGAAGAGGTACAACAAGAAGAGATTTCATTCTCATGCTACTGAGGATGATGAACCTCCCAAGAAGAATACTAGGGAAGAATGTGATGTTTCATCAAGTGAAGATGAATATGTTCTAATCTCTGCTCTCGTAGGTACTATTTCTCATGGATGTAATGATTGGCTTATTGATAGTGGGGCTTCCAAACACATGACTGGGTTTAAAGAATCTTTTGTAAATGTATCTAAACATGAGTCACCCCATAAGGTGAAACTTGGGGATGACTATCAATATCCTATCAAAGGAAGTGGTGAAGCCTCATTGAACCAAGACTCTGGAAAGCCTTTGAAGATGAAAGATGTTCTATATGTACCTGGGCTCAAGAAGAACCTACTCTCCATATCTGCATTGGATGCAAAAGGAATGAGGGTTGCATTTGTAGATGGACAAGTGCTAATGTGGCCAAAGGGTAAAACCATATATGATGCAGTAGTTATTGGAGAGCAAGACAGAGGATTGTACGAATTGAAGGGACAACCTAAACATGCCATGGTGCATGAATCCATGTATCCAAGTGAACTTTGGCATACAAGGATTGCACATGTGCACTATAGGGCACTACCAATTGCAAGTAAAGCTGTAGAGGGTCTTCCTGAAATCAAGTCAAATCATGAAGGGGTTTTAAATAACGCGAAACTTGGGGATGACTATCAATATCCTATCAAGGGAAGTGATGAAGCCTCCTAGAACCTAGACTCTAGAAAGTCTCTGAAGATTAAAGATGTTCTATATGTACCTGGGCTCAAGGCGAACCTACTCTCCATATCTGCATTGGATGCAAAATAAATTAGGGTTTCATTTGTAGATGGCCAAGTCCTAATGTGGCCAAAGGGTAAAACTATAGATGATTTAGTAGTGATTGGAGAGCAAGAGGGAGGATTGTACAAATTGAAGGGACAACCCGAACATGCCATCGTACATGAATCCATGGAGCCAAGTGAACTTTGCCATACAAGGCTTGCACATGTACACTATAGGGCACTACCAATTGCAAGTAAAGCTGTAGAGGGTCTTCCTGAAATCATGTCAAAGCATGAAGGGGTTTGAAATAAGGTGAAACTTTGGGATGACTATCAATATCCTATCAAGGGAAGTGGTGAAGCCTCCTAGAACCTAGACTCTAGAAAGTCTCTGAAGACGAAAGATGTTCTATATGTACCTAGGCTCAAGAAGAACCTACTCTCCATATGTGCATTGGATGCAAAAGGAATGAGGGTTGCATTTGTGGATGGCCAAGTCCTAATGTGGCTAAAGGGTAAAACTATAGATGATGCAGTAGTGATTGCAGAGCAAGAGGGGGGGTTGTACAAATTGAAGGGACAACCTGAACATGCCATGGTACATGAATCCATGGATCCAAGTGAACTTTGGCATACAAGGCTTGCACATGTGCACTATAGGGCACTACCAATTGCAAGTAAAGTTGTAGAGGGTATTCCTGAAATCAAGTCAAAGCATGAAGGGGTTTGCAAAGGATGTGCAAAAGGAAAGAACATTAAGAAGGCATTTCCAAGCAGTCATGGCAAAGCTAAAGGAATATTGGAAATTATCCACTCCGATGTATGCAGTCCGATGTCATCCAGTTCTCTGAGTGTGTATGTATACTATGTCTCTTTCATTGATGATTTCTCTAGGAACACTTGGGTTTACTTCTTGAAGAACAAGGATGAAGTGTTTGATAAGTTCAAGGACTTCAAAGCCTTGATGGAAAATCAAACTGATAAGAAGATCAAGACATTCAGATTCGACAATGGCGGAGAATTCACTTCAAGTGATTTCAAGAAGCTATGCAGTGATTCAAGGATTAAGAGGGAGTTAAATGCTCCCTACAATCCACAACAAAATGGGGTTGTAGAAGGAAAGAATAGAACAATCATGGAAGCAGCATGAGAAATGTTGCATGACCAGGATCTGCCTATGAATCTTTGGGCAAAAACAGATAGGACAGTTGTATATGTGCAGAAGAGAACACCTCACAAGATATTGGACAACAAGACACCAGAATAGGTCTTCTCTAGTAAGAAACCTGAAGTCAACCATATCAAAATATTTGGTTGTCCAGTATATACACATGTTCCAAAGGAAAAGAGGACAAAGCTAGATCCTTCAGGAAAGAAGGGCATCTTTGTGGGGTGCAGTGAAAGCTCGAAGGCTTATAGAATATACTTTCCAGGATTCAAGAAGATTGATGTCAGTAGGGATGTGGCATTTGATGAAAACTCAGCTTACATCAAATCAAAGAAGAAAATTGTTGAAGATCATGAAGAACCAAAGGAAACCAGATTTCAAGACACCATTATGACTGAAGCAATTCCAGAAGCAAATCGTGAAGTTGAAGATCCACAAGAACCTGTAGATCCACCCTGTGAGAAGAACTCTCACAAGAGGAAACCTGCATGGGCTAGAGAGCTCATTCAAGATGCAAAAATATATGGCATTCCAGAAGAAGAACATAGAGAAAGGAAGAGGACTAGATCACATACCAGTTATGTTGCCCTACTCTGTGATATTATGAACAAAGAACCTTCCAATTATGAAGAAGCAGCAAAAAAGAAATAATGGAAGGATGCCATGGTTGAGGAATACCAGTTGACCATGAAGAATGATGTTTGGGATGTAGTCCTAAGACCTGAAGGGAATTCAGTTGTGACCTCCAAGTGGATCTACAAGATCAAGCATGTTGTAGATGGTAACATAGAAAACTACAAAGCGATATTTGTAGCTCGTGGCTTCTCCAAGAAAGAGGGAGTAAACTATGAAATTTTTTTTTCTCTTGTAGCCAGGTACACTTCCATCAGATCAGTACTTGCCTTGGCTGCAGAGATGAAATGGAAGATACACTAGATGGATGTCAAGATAGCTTTGTTAAATGGTGTAGTTGAGGAGGAAGTGTATGTGGAGCAGCCACTTGGTTTTGAGACACATGACAGTAGGTCATATGTGTGTAGGTTGAAGAAAGCTTTGTATGGCTTGAAGTAGGCTCCTAGAACTTGGTATGGTAGGATAGACAACTTTCTATCCAGTTTGGGCTTTACCAAGAGTAAAGAAGATTCCAACCTTTACTACAAGGTTGAGGAAGGAAATCCAGTGATACTACTTTTGTATATGGATGACATGTTTGTAACAAGTGAGGATGAGTTGATTGCCGACACCAAGAGGAAGCTTGCTGTCGAGTTCGAGATGAAGGACTTGGTGATGATGCACTATTTCCTAGGCATGGAGGTGTGGCAGATTGTAGATGGAATCTTCCTTGGACAAGGGAAGTAAGCAGTAGAGATCCTGAAGAGGTTCGGGATGATGGACTGCAAGGCCATGGCCACACCTATGGCATCGAACCTGAAGTTTCTGTGTTATGCTTCATCTGATCTGGTTGATGTCACCATGTATCATCAGATGATTGGGTCCTTGATGTACCTGACGAACACTACACCAGATATTTGCTTTGCGGTGAACACATTGAGCCAGTTCCTGATGGATCCCAGAGGTGTTCACCTGGTTGTTGTAAGAATATTCCAAGGTACCTAAAGGGTACAATTGATTATGGGATCAAGTATGATGCAAATCAAATGTTTAACCTGCAGGGATATGTTGATTCAGACTGGGCAGGTAGTGCTGCAGATAGCAAGAGAACATCTGGATGTTGCTTCAGTATGGGATCAGGTGTGATCTCTTGGTTTAGTAGGAAGCAGTCCTACATAGCACTGAGTATAGCCAAGGCAGAGTATGTTGCATCTTGGTTGGCTAGTTGTGAGGTAGTATTGCTCTGGAAGCTACTGTCTGAGTTATTTGATCTCCTGTTGGAGGATACTGGTATCTTTTGTGATAACCAGAGCTGTGTGAAGTTGTTTGAGAACCTGGTGTTCCATGACAGGTCGAAGCACATTGAGATCAAATATCACTATATCAGGGATATGGTGCAAAGAGTAGCAGTGAAGCTCCTGTATGTTGCAAAGGATGAGCAGGTTGCCGATGTGTTGACGAAACCACTAGCCAGAGTGAAGTTTAAGTACTTCAGAGAGAGGCTTGGTGTTCTTCAGATTGACGACACTTCGAGGAAAAAGTGATGGACACATTTGCAGTAGCCATTCCAAGCATGGTGAGAGGAGGATCCTTCCCATGGCTGTGGATGTATGCACTGGATGATGAGCATCAAGATGATGCTCCAGTTACTGCTCTGTATATGCATCAGTTGGATGCTTTGATCAGTTTGATCATGTATTTGTATATGCATCATGTTGGATGCTTTGATGAGTTTGATCATGTATTTTTATATGCATCATGTTGGATGCTTTGATCAGTTTGATCATGTATTTGTATATGCATCATGTTGGATGTTGGATACGATCAGTTGGATCATGTATTTGTATATGTATCAGATAGATGCATTGTATGATCAGGTAGATCATGTCTTATGTATGTATCAGGTGGATGCATTGTATGATCAGGTAGATCATGTACTCATGTATGTATCATGTGGAGGCATTGTATGATCAGGTAGATCATGTACGTATGTGTGTATCAGGTGGATGCATTATATGATCAGGTAGATCATGTACTTATGTATGTGTCAGGTGGATGCATTGTGTGTTCAAGTAGATCATGTACTTATGTATGTATCATGTGGATGCATTGTATGATTAGGTAAATCATGTACTTATGTGTGTATCAGGTGGATGGATTATATGATCAGGTAGATCATGTACTTAAGTATGTATCAAGTGGATGCATTGTATGATCAGGTATATCATGTACTTATGTGTGTATCAGGTGGATGCATTATATGATCAGGTAGATCATGTACTTATGTATGCATCAGGTGGATGCATTGTATGATAAGGTAGATCATGTACTGATGTATGTATCAAGTGGATGCATTATATATATCAATTGGATGCATTGTATGATCAGGTGGATCATGTATGATGATATGTATCGGGTAGATACTTTGTATGCATCAGATGGATATATTGTTTGATCAGGATGATCACAGATGATGAGCTTCAGGATGTTGCTCCAGATGATATGCATCAGGATGATGCTATGATGATGATTAGGATGATCACAGATGATGAGATTTAGGATGTTTCTCTAGATGATATGGATCAGGATGATGCTATGATGATGATCAGGTTGATCATGCGATGATGTACATCAGGATGATGTATGGTGAGTATCAGGTTGATACTCTGTGGCCCTAGACAAGTTGTGTAGGTAGCACATAAAAGACCATTTAGAATCTGCACAGGTAGAGCATTGTGCTCGTAACATCCTGGGATGCTCTATCGAGATACGATCAGGTAGAGCAGTGTGCTTGTAACAGCCTGGGATTCTCTATCGAGATCTAGATAGGTACAGTGGTGTGCTAGTAACATCCTGGGATGCAATGAGTAGGTTTTGTGAAAGTTCACATAGAAAAGATCCTTTAAAATCTGGACAGGTAGAGCGGTGTGCTCGTAACAGCCTGGGATGCTCTATCGAGATCTAGATAGGTAGGCAGTGTGCTCGTAACATCCTGTGATGCTCTGAGTAGGTTTTTTGAAGGTCAACATGTAAAAGAACCTATAGTCTTTGCTATGTTTTGTTGATGCACATAATCAGTCGTAGGTTCCACAGTATGGCCACTGATGATGAATACCTACAAGTGGTGGGCCTACATCCAGTATGAAAAAGGATCGGCTCTGTAGAACTTCCTATGACGAGTAGATTGGAGATTGATCGAGATAGCAGCAGCAGTGACGATGACGATGATTCGAGGATGATGATTCGATGACGATGATCTAGAGAAGAAGACTTGTGCTAGCAGATATGTGTTAAGAAATACCTTCCATGTTAAGAGGGAGTGTTGATGTAATTGTAACTTTGGAATGTATTTCACCTATGCATATTGTACTCCTATAGAGATGCTATTATTCCTCTATATGGAAGTTTCGTCATTTGTATTGACAACTGTCGCAAGTGTCACAACTTGCATGTGATGGGTTATTAGACCACCAAGTGTGGGTTTGGCACCGATTAGTATAACCATGGGTTATTAGAATGAGTTAGACAAGTTGGCCCTACTAGGTTATTAGGTAGGTAACGTCATGTATAAATTGAGTGTAGGAGGCACTCTATTTGATCACTTCATTATTCACTTCTAAACTCATCGAAAAGGGGCGCACAAGTGAGGAAGGAGGAGTAGCTACTAGGAGGACTATCTCTTTTACTTGGGTTGTATCATTGCTCTTTCTATCTCTGAGGAAGTTGTGGGGTTTTTCACCTCTATGGTTTTCCCTAGTGAAACTCTGTGTGTCTATTGTCTCATGTGATTGCTTGTTGTGATTGATATGATTGATATGTTGTACATGTTATTCTCTTCGTAAAGATCCTAGAGTATATTGAATTAATGCTAAAAAATTAACACTGGTACCGTGCCCCATTGCATACCCGTGGTTCCATGGGATCCACCCCCTGATAGTCATCTGATTCCCTCCATGCTTCTAAGGTAATGAGGAGGAGTAGCCATGAATACGTGAATGGATTCCTGTATTGTTGTGCATCATATGCATCCCCGGTCAATTCGTGGAGTAGGAACTGAGCCCAGTTCATCTGTTCCACTATGGTGCACCATTCCGCAGCTGCGATGACACCTGAGTTACTTTGCAGCGGTAGGTTTTTCTTTGTTATTTTGATCGCAAGTATCTTCTCCTCTACTCTTACTACTTGGTTGTTATATGTGTTGATCAGGTAGACTCTAGAATCTTTCTCTATGCTATACTTTGAGGATAATTGTTTGGCTAATTTCTTGTCATTATCCTTACCCTGGAAAAACTGTGAAGGGTCGGCTCCCTCTTGTGGCAGGCTGGTGATTCTGGAAATTAGGAAGAGGGTGACTAGGATTCTCTCATGCAATAGAGGGATCTGTCATGGAAGCATGAGAGGAGCTACTTGACGCATGCATTGACCTGTGCCAGGTGCCCAAAATGTGGTAGGATGGTGATACCGAGCAACCTTGAGTATGCCAATCCAGTGACCACTTTATAGGTTCCTTCATAGTCGGGCCTCCTGCATGGAGGACATTCTCATAAGCCTCCACATATTCTTTAAACTTGGCTAGGTCACAGTTAGTGTATTGTAACCTCTACAATTTGGTTGTAATATCCCAACTTTCAGTAACCCGTAGTGGTACCGGTGCGCCTGTAATAGAGTATTTTTCGTTCTTGTTGATTCGCGGCATGGGCGCCCCCGCCCAATGGGATGGAACGTACTGTGAGATCATGGGGCCATCATATCCATATTGCACAGCCTCAGTAGCTGAGGGCCCTGCAGTGTCATTTGTAAACCTTGCGGATTCCCAGGTGCCCTTCTTTTTCTCCCGACTAGTGTCAGGGGGTCGAGTTATGCTCCACTTTTTCTTGTGTGGGACTTTAGACATAAATTCTGCTCTTGCACAATTGGTGTGGGATGTGGTTTTTCATTCCTGGTGATGGAAACATACACTTTCATTCAACACTTGGAATACTAAAGTAACTATATTTGTGTCCATTTCACCTCCTATATACTCGCCGGAAGTATCCATCCGATCATGGGTCATAATTGCCGAATATCATCGGGATCCTTCAAATCCATTGCGTGCGTTGGTTATTAAATCCTGGTGTTCTTGGTTTTGACGTTGTCCAATGTGTTATAACTACGGCCTTTATTGATTTTAACGTCGGATTTTGACCGTCGTACATCATGGCAGCTTCCAACTTTCCTACAATGTGTCGATAGTTTTTTTTTTTTACCTCGACATAGCAAGTGTCGCTGTGTCGATACATTGTCGTAGAGTTGGCTTCTCTGCTGTGGACAATCTTTGCTGGTTTCCCTGGGTCGCTGTTGTGTACTTCACAATGTCATTTTTCGGTGGTTTTGCTTTGATCATTCTGCCTATTGCATTTGGCATGTGTTGTTGGTGCCTTAGTCCTAGTTGATGTGGATGTTGCTTGACCGACTTTGCATCAAGTTTCAAGGGGGTCTTCATTTCCCCTAAGTCTCTATAAATTCCCTTTATCTCCGAGAATTTCATTGGAAATGAATCCTGAAACTTATGTCATGGGTCAGTTATTTTCAGAATGGTCGAATCATCCTAGTAGTCACCAATGCTTGCAAACTTGGGGTTTTCCTCCAACCCAATGTTCACCTTCTTGATCTTCAATGGTTGCTAAAATTTGTCCGACGGGATATCTGGTGCCACAACACTACGAATACCCTCTGATTTTGGTACGTATGTAGCCCTGGTGTCATCGTCATCTTCAGGCTCTTCAGTGATGTTGTAACTCTCCTTCAGCATTTCTGGTGTTGTAGTCCATTGAAGTGTCATTGGTTGTCCAGTCGGTTCTACTTCAAATATCTTTCTGTAGATCGCCTATAGCACAGTGTGGAGTAAGGGATTTTCCTCTAAGAATGAGAATGATTGGCTGAAGCCAATGGTAAGTTGTTCCCAAGATATCATCCCATGTCGTAGTTCTAAAGTGACATACCAGCTCTGTGGTACCTCATCTAATGTGTGTACAAATGCATGTACCCACTCTTGTTGTGCTCTCAATCCCCATTGCTGTTGATAGGCATTCAGATGTGCCTTTGGGTTTCCTCGTCCATCATATCACATATGGTCATTCTCCACAGTGTCACCAAACCAAACCTCCATGATGCGTCAAGATAGTGGCCAACATGTGATGTTTGATTTATGCACTGCCAACCATCGTGCAGGAGTAGCCTTTAGGGCTTCCTCCAGTACCAAGAGATGCTGTGGTCTTGCCACTTTTTCCTCAAATTCAGTGAGAAATGTACCTAAGTTAAGAAATTTCTCATAGGTAGGTAACACATACTCCTTCGTGGATACCCTTCATAGGGACTGTGTTATCCTTGCGCATCTTCGAAAGGACACTCCATGCAATTGGTTCTGCCAATTCTCAAGGGCCTCATCTGAATTGGAGGATGCGGAGCTGTCACTACGCCATCCTAGTTCTCCATTTGCGGTAGGATTAACATAATCCTCAGAAATGTTATACAAATTGTCCCATCCTTTAGTAAACTCATCTCTGGTTGCCTCCGTATAGCGCAACCCTTCTACGGGATTCAGTGGTGTGATAACCCTTATTTCCTGATTCTTGAATGAAATTATCCTTTTCTTAAAGTTGATAATTGCTTGATTCTTCATGTCACCGTCTATCCCCAGCAATACCGGATAAGGACTGGTGTTATCCACAATTTCAATGACATCGAAATACACATACGTTCTGAGCCCTTCAATGTCAACCAGAATTCAACATACCCAACCAAGCGGGGTGACCTTGCTCTAGTTCTCCAGTCATAGTTGTATTGGTGACCAAGTCATCCACGGCTTCCCCATTGTCTCCCATGTCTGTTTAGTCAACATATTCACGTCTGAACCCAAATCCAGAATGATGGAGTCGACATCAAATTCTCTAATCTGTGTTGACATCCCCATCTCCCTACCTATCTTTCTTTTATGTATGTGATTAACTCCATGTTCCAATCGTGCACCTCCTCGTCATTATATTAGACTAGCTATTTATTCCAGTGCATCTGGGTTTTTTTCCAAGTCTAGGAAACTTTCCAAGAAGGATTTTATAGTGTTCTCCTCCCTTCATGACTTCGTTGAGTTGAATATCGGTGGCAGGTCATAGATTTCTTCCTGAATAGGTAGCTGCCTCCTTTTCCTCATTTCCTCCTGCGCTTTTAAGAAAACATCCCTTTCAGCTTCAACATCGAAAGTAACCTACTTCCGCTGTGTTTTTGTTGGTCTAACATTGGTGTGTGACCTATCGCCACTTTTCATCACCCCTCCTCTTGTCACTATCTTAACTGTCGCATGGTTATTCCTGGCTTATGTCGATATCCTCTACACAGCTAATGGCGCATTGGGATTATTTTGGTTCTCGTTCTGAGATGGATGCTTAGTTTTGCATTTCGCAATGAGTCGAGGGAAGTCCCCTACACTATCATCTACAACACTGCAATATGTACACTACGGCGTTGGATTCAAACAGTCTCTTCGGTAGTGCCCCTATTGTTAGCAATTGAAACAAATGATTGGACCTCTTCCTCGTTCAGCAGCTCCTCCATGTCCCATACCAGCACCTCACCCTCCATGGAATCCTCCTCCAAAATGTCCACCTCGCGGTCCATATTATTGGTACTACGGTTGCTAATACTGTTGTTTCCCATACAACAGCTAGCCATACGGTGGTGGTGGACACTGTGGCTACCCATACTGCAGCTGCCCATATTGCCCCTGGTCGTATTGCTGTAGTTGGTTAATCTATAGCTGACTATACTGTAATTTTTGTTGCACCACCGGAATCTCTTCTCCCTTCATAAAATACATGTCAGTTGTTCGATCTTGCAGTAGTTCATAGGCCCTGCAGTCCTTCTCATCATGGCTAACTGATCAGCAAAACTTGTAGTATAAGTTCACTAGCTTCGATACCATCTTTGGAAGATATACACATTCCTCTGGTTGATACCCTCTAGTCTGACAGACAGTACACCATGGCATGCCTCCTTGATGGATGGGGTTTGGTGCTCCTAACTGCAAATTCTCAGGGAATTCAAGGCAATTGTCCTTATGGTTCCCCTCACTTCTGCATCTAGTGCACCATATGTCTCTGCGAGTTTTCTTTCCCTCCTTGATATCCTCCAATTGAAGTATTAAGTAGGCCAACTGTGCCTAAACTCTGTCCATTCCCATCCCTGCTTCACCGATTGGTGAAGCCTCTATCTTCATCACAATTTCTAATGATTTTTCCTGTGTTGTGACTTTTTGTTTCATCAGCAGCCCTCATATATGTGGTACCAGTCCTGCGATGAACCATTCTTTGTGTTGCAACTCATTTATCGGAAAGATTAATTTCGCTATAAGCATCTTGTACCGTTGGTCGAATTCCCACATAGACTCATTCATGAATTCCTTAATCTCCTGAAGCTCAGTGATGTATTGTGACTCAGATTTTGGTTTTTTAAATTCATCAATCATCGTTGTTCTAACCTACGCCAATGTATTGGGTGTTGTTCCCACTGGAACCCTTACAAACTTCACGTACCAGTCTAACACCCGGCCCTTAATGGTCGTTGCTAGCTATCCCATATTTATAGCGTTGTCCTGAACCTACTTCATGGTCTATACTGCTTCGCATATAAACCAATATTGTTCAAGATCCTCGGTCCCATTCCCCTGAAAGGTGGGAATCTTTACCTCGTCTTCCATCCTAACATTGCTAGTATTATTGTTCACTGAAGCGCTACTCTTGCCGCTACACGTAGTGCAACTCTGCGAGTAGTTTGGATTTCTTCCTATAAAATTTAGAGTAGTGTGAGGGGTCGAACGTATGTGGTAAATTATGATCTTACCTCCCTTTGCCTCTGGGGTATCCTGGTCGACGTCTCCTTCGCAATAAGGTTGCTTCCTCCCTTATTGTCTTGTTTCTCAATTCCTTGTTCTGGTCCTCTCAAGAGAGTCTCTCTCAGTCCTCCTCTTCTTCTCAGGACGCCGAAATATTGCTCCACTCCTCATGGTACCACACTCTTCATCAGCTTCCCTTAGAAATTTTTCATCGCTCATGTGCATCTACCACATCTTTTTGTCAGACTTGCACTTAAGCGATACCTTCACCCTCCGCACACCGATTCTTCTACTCATCAGAAGACATCCTCAATATTCCTTTTTATCAAACAATCATTTTAAGCCACAGTTTTAATGATGACAAGAATCTCCCTCTTGGCCCCCTAAAGAAGTTTCTTTTGGAATCACTGTACGACTTCATAGTATCTACTGCGAACTCAGTCATGTACCCTTCGAGGATACTATCTATCCAAAAGTCAACAGCTCGCGATACCTTGTTATCGACTTGTTTCAGCTGTCGCACCAACTATGGTGTCCAACAATCAGGTTCAGTCTTCTGGCAGTGGTTCTTTTAGAACGTTCGTTATGCTAGCCACTCATGCAACAACATCGGGAATTCACAGAAGAATATTTCATGGATGTCTAAGAAGATGTATCTTTCTAACCAACTGGTTGTTGTCTGTTTAGGATCATGCTTCTCTCTTTCTGCGAATTCCCCTGCCTTCTTGTCGAACCACTCTTGGATCTTTGGTTTTGTTGGATGCCACAACATATCCTCTTTTCTTCTTCCTTAGTGTCCCGAAAATGGAACCATTTTTTGACACAGCATCTATCGACAGGGGTTCACTTGGCACTTTCACCTACAAACTATCAACCCAAACTCTCTTATACACCTGCTCAGAAAGGTGTAACCTTCCCACCAACACTTGCGGAGCAAGTGCAGTCTCACCCGATATGGATAAGGGGGATGTTGGAACCAAGTTTCCGTAGTGATGTAGATGATATACACACATTACCTTTGCACAAACCAAATATTATGACATACATGACATACTATTAACTTATCATTCACAAATTTCAGTAAACATTCAGAACAACATATTCGACATACTTATTCAGATAACATTACTTATATAGCATATTCACATCAACCAATGTAAAAAAATTCACACAACATAGTTCGCATTCATCATTTCATAAGATTAAAGACAGAATTTACACCATAACCAAACATCTCCATTGATTCACCAACCCTGCAGACTAAACCTCATAGAAATTGTCAAGAAATCATATCGCGGATACAAAAAAAACCCAAAAGATAGGATAATCATCCAAAAATTCAATTCCCTTAGGCTTACAATCCTACACTATTTATATGGTTCTATTCTTTTACAAAATGGTCCACATGACCAACTTAATCTAACAATTTTTATGTTTCCACGAATGCTGTGAAGGGTCATTCTTTCGCGGAATGACCCTTTTGCACCTGTCGGCTTCCACATTTCCTGTGGATCTATCCCATGCCAACAGTAAAGAACCACAAATTGGTAGCCTTGCGAGGTGCTAGAAGGGAATCTATTTTTGGTAAAGGATGAAGGGAAGGTTGAGCTGTGAAAAAAACCTAATTTGGTTGAAGTACTCCATGACCACAGCAGACAGATAAGGAGTGGTGTGGAAGGAAAGCAAATGGTCACACGAGCAAGGGAAGCACGACGTGAACCAGCCGCATAAGGCCATTAGAGAAGGAACAACTGGGTGAAAGTGACAGTCGGCATGCGGTCGAAAAGGTAGGCTTAAATTGACGTGACCATGTATAGAGGATGGCCATGATGATGGAATCGCTATTAGAAGCCTAACAGTCCAGTTAAGGGAAAACCACGACAGTTTTGGGAAACCTTAGGGCTTTTGCCTATGCATTGTATAGACATGACCTATGGGCATGATCTATAAGAAGGCACATAATTTTTGTAAGGGAAGGGTTAATGTTGAAATGTAATTGTTGAATCTAAGTGATACTGTGTCGTATTCCTGAAAGCCATTGTAAAGGCTCTGCAAGCTGTGTGCACAAAGGCCTATCGAGAGAGAAGAGATTCTGTAGCTGAGTGTGCAGACTGGAATATTGTACCCTTCCCAAATACTAATACAACAACAGTTCCTATGGACGTAGCTCCCATCTTGGTGGTGAAACACATTAAATACTGTGTTGTGTGATTGCATAATGTGTTTGAATTTGTTATCTCTATATTTTCTTATAATAGATGCTTTAGATCTCGCTTATCAGTTATCAGTTGATGTGTTTTACTTTTGTATGTATTCACCATGAAGAATGAGATGGGAATAATATGTTAAAGTAACACATATGTGGATGAATGTTAGATGCTTGATTCTTTCTATGGCAGAATGAATGCATAAGTAGATTGGGATAATACTTAAGTAAGTGGAGTTCGCACTGTGCGATTCACTTGAAGCGCAACATCGGAAGTGTGCAGTACAGTGTGTGTTGTCATACTGCATAAGTCATAAGATAAATAACATAAGGCAATTGATGAAGGAATAGGAAATCCTAAGTGAAGTCATTAAAGCTAGTTAAGTTCGAACAGGAAGCGTAGTTGTTAGTTGCGCTGTCCTGTTATCGAACATCTGTCGAACCGTGCAGTTGTTGGATGCGTGAGTTCTGCAAGAGCCCTAGGTTGTAGAAGTATTAGTCTTGAAGAAGGTGAACTTCGTGTAGTTATCAGTCTGTAGTGCGTTGTTCATCAAATCTACCTAGAACTCATCATGTAGTTGTGGAAACCTGATTCCGCAACTCCCACATTACTTCACCTCAGGTGAGACCTCATTCTGCTCGCAGATTGTTGCCGAAAGGGATGGTGAAAAGGGGTTTTGTTGGTTCCTTAAACTACAAATAACCTAGGTATTTATAGAAAAAATCTAGAACAATTATGTAAGCCAACAATGGGCATGCGGAACTGTACCCTCTATCATGGTAACTTTCCACACCATCTTCTGAGAGGCATAACATCCACATCCTTGGTCCAAATGAGACAAGGTCAGTACCGTTGGAAATATCTTGGAGAGTTCTATCCAATGGTGAAATCCATTTCCCATCTGATGACTTTTAGAATGTCAAATTATCCACTGAAGATCTATCCATAACTCCACTTAAAGACTTCACCTCCTTCCTGCCATGATCCTTCCTTCCAACTGATCCACAGAGGGGTGTCAAAACACTTCCAAGGAATCCCCCCCCTTCCCAAGGATCGGATTCAAGCACACATTTCATTCACAGGGTTAATCACACTAGGCACAACATATCATAACATGTAAAATGAATTAAATTGTATATAACAAATACATCTATTACATGCAAGACTTATAATCCATTAAACTCATGTAATACCATGATATACATGTAACAATGAACTCCTCGCTTTACTCAGGTCTGCACATGACTCCTTGTCCATCAAATTCATATGAACATGCATTCCACAATTCCACAATTGAACATAAGAAACCATTTCATAACAATGAAACACCATCATTTAACATAACAAGAAATTATTATATTTCAATTTTCGAAGCAACTATCTAAGTGAGAGCAGTGTTCCACCCAACCATAGATCTTTGTCCAACCTGTACTCTTTCAAGTGAGAGATCACCCCCGAGCTAGGTTGTGTATCCACTAAGGGGGGCTATCAGGTTCTCTCACAGTCAAGGTTCCATCACAATGCTAAGCCAATCTGTAGTTGGGTTTATCAAGCATTCCAGGGACATACTGGTCATGCTAAGCCAACTTCCAGTTTGGTTTATCAAGCATACCAACAACAGGTTCATGCCAAGCTAGCATACAGTTGTGTTTATCAAGCATACCAACTAACTAGTCATGCTAATCCAACCTGTAGTGGGTTTATCAGGAGAACATGGATAGGAATGGAGGGATTGCTAAGCCAGTGAACTCAACCACAGAGCTGCAGGCATCTCAACACTCACCCGAACTGTAACCCACATTACCTACCACATCCAACACAAGGAAGACCCCCTTATATTCTACATAGTCCCTCAAGCCCTCTTCCCTTCTAGTGCTATTCCGGGATGGGCATAGAAAGGTACAATCGCTAGTTCTATAAGACTTTGACCTTCACTAACTTTATCAAGCAACTCCAACCTTCTTCCATAGTTGAACGGATTTCTCCTTCTAGGCTCGCGGGAAAGCGCTTCTCCAAAATCTATCCTATGTGATTCAGGCTCAAGCTTTCACGGGTTCTCTCCACTACTCAGGATTTTAGTTTCCTCACAGGTTCTTACCACTCTGTCATCGGTAGACTGGGTTCACACACACAGTTCTCATGGCAATCAACTCTTTTGTATTTTTTGTTACTCATGTAAACACGATTATCTTCAGGTTATATCATTATGTTGGCTCTGTGTATGCAGGAACACATGAGAGAGCTCTCTCTCTGTAGGGCGATGGATCCTGAATCACTAGTGTGTGAATGGATCATTGATGTCTGAATGAATGTGGTGGTTGGTTCCTTCCACCCATGGTAGTGAAACGAGCTCTTCCCATTTTAGGCCTTGAGTGTCTTTTTGGATAAGTAACCAGAGTCATGCTCTGCCATACTAAATCGCAAGCATGCTCTATACTCCATTGGTTTCAGCAAAATGGTTTTCAACCACCCTCTGCAACCGCATTAATGTCAGTAGGAAGTTCAAACGGGTTCACATTCAGACATGTGGCAACATGGGAAACCAATCCCATAACCCCCCCACCTCTCCCTAGTGGATACACGTGACCCCTTCTCATTAGTTTCCTCCTTAGCCATCTTCTTGGTTATTTTATTCATTAATAATAATTACATCATTTACATTTCTTCATGGCTTAACAGCCCATGAATAATCAAACTATCCAAATACTCGCCTAAGCAATAAAATTAAACATCCAATAGTGGGGCCTTGGCCTTGATCTCCACACTAGGGAAAATACACATACTGCATGTATATACAGTCTTTACATTGAAGCCAAATATAATCAAGGTAAAAATGGGGTATTACAACTCCCTCTCCCTTAAAATAACACTTTCCTCAATGTTCTCAAAACTAAATAAAAATGGGAATGCCTCTTTCCTGACATCCTCTAGCTCCCATATGGCCTCTTTTGGGCTAAAGTGCCTCCATTGCACCTCTACCTTCCATATGGTCCAGTTCTAAACCAAGGTAACTTTCCTGTCAAGGATGCATATAGGCTCCACTTGGAACTCTCCTTCTAGTTCCACCTGTATCACATGCCAATCAAGGATATGATTAGGATCATGTACATATTTCTTAAGAAAAGGTACATGGAAAAAATTATGATCTTTCATGTAGGCAGGAAATGCAATCCTATATGAAAGTATCCCTATCCTATTAAGGACTTCAAATGGCCCACAATATCTGGGTGCCAACTTGGCAGAAATTCCCAACTTCATGGAACTCTTCCTTGGTTTCACTCTAAAGTATACATGATCCCCAATCTGAAATTCCTTATGCACTCTTTTCAGATCTTCCTAACTCTTCTTCCTATCCTGTGTTGCCTTCAAATTTTGCCAGATCTTCACAATCTCTTGCTCCATCTCGTCAATCATTTATGGACCAAGCACTACTATGTTCACTGGGTTGTCCCATCTTACTAGAGTTCCGCATCCTTTTCCATACAACACTTCAAAATGGCTCATCTTGAATGATGCTTGATGTCCATTGTTGTAAGCAAATTCCACTAAGTGTAAGTAGTCTTCCCACCTAGATGGATTATCCATCGCATACATCCTTAACACATCTTCAAGGATCTCATTTACTCTTTCAATCTGACCATCCATCTGAGGATGATAGGCTGTACCAAACTTCAACCGAGTTCCCAACTCCTGGAACAATCCTTTCCAAAAATTAGATGTGAACTTTGTGGCCTTGGGAAATCCATGTAATCTAAATATCTCTCTCATGAAGATATCTGCAATTTCATTGGCCTTATGAGTGTACTTGAATGGAATGAAATGAGCTACCTTTGATAGCTTTTCCACCATAACCATGATTGAATCATACTTCTTCACTATCATTGGCAACCCTATTATGAAATCCATAGAGATGACTTCCCACTTCCATTCTGGGAGGGGAAATGGATGCAACAATCATGCTAGATGTTGATGCTCTTCCTTGACCTTTTGACACTTCTAACATCTAGCAATGTACTCGGCTATGTCTTTCTTCATACCATTCCAAAAGTACTGCTTCCTTCCTACTGTTATAGTCCTCTTATATCCTCGATGTCCTGAGTATAGTCTGGTTTTTTTATAAATGAGAACATCATCCTCACCTAGTTGATATCTTGCATACTTTTCCTCTATAACACTCTACTGCAATTTCTCTTTGATATGAAGGTAGACCTCATCACTATATTGAACCTCTAAAATTATTGCCTTCAAGTCTGATTCACACATACTTATTGCTACAATGTGGAATATCCTGCTGAGTGCATCAACAACCTTATTCTCCTTACCCTTGACATGCTTAATTTCCAAATCAAACTCACAAAGAAATTACATCCATCTAGTTTGTCTTGCATTCAGATTTGGTTGTTCAAACAAGTATTGCAAACTCATATGATCAATTCTGAGCCCAAATATTCTTTCCAAGAGATAATGCCTCCATCTCTTGAGAGCATGAACTATGGCTGCTAGCTCTAAGTCATGGGTGGCATAGTTCCTTTCATGCTCCTTCGTCTTCCTTGAATCATAAAAAATTACAAACCCTTCTTGCATTAGCACTCCACCGAGTCCTTCAATGCAAGCATCAGTCCATACCACAAAATCCTTACTCGGATTTGCAATATTCAAAACAGGTGACTAGTAAGCAACTCCTTTAACTACTGGAAACTTCTTTCACATTTTTCATACCATGTGAATTTGATGTCCTTCCTCTGCAATGAAGTGATTGGATGGGATATATTGGAGAAGCCTCTAATGAGCCTCCTATAGTAACCAATAATTCCCATAGAATATCTAACATCTGTTGCATTCCTTGAAGTAGACCAATCCATGATGGCCTCAATATTCTCTAGATCCATGCAACTCCCTCTGCTGATATAATATGACCCAAATACTGCACCTTCTCTTGATAGAAGTTACATTTACTCAGATTATCATATAGTGGGTGCTCCCTAAGGACTTGCAATACCATTCTCAAATGATCATCATGCTCTTCTTCATTCGTGGAATACATAAGAATTTCATCCACGAACATAATCGATAAATTATACAAATATTTTCCGAAGACACTATTCATGAGACATGTGAATGTAGCAGGTGCATTGGTAAGGCCAAATGGCACCATTGTAAATTCATAATGACGATACCTAGTTCTGAAGGTTGTCTTATGAATTTATTCTTTCTTTATCCTTACTTGATGGTACCCAGACCTCAATTCAATCTTTGAAAACACTCTAGCTTCCTTCATTTGATCAAATATGTCATCGATCCTTGGCAAGGGATAGTTGTTCTTAATTGTCACTTTATTGAGCTGCATGTAATCAATACACAGCCTAATGTTCCATCCTTCTTCTTAACAAAAAACATGGGTGCAATCCATGGGGATACACTCGGTATGATATATTCCTTGTCCATTAATTCATGCAGCTGCATCTTCAACTCTACCAACTCTGGTGTTCGCATTCTATAAGGAGATTTGGAGATGGGTGCTGCCCTTGGAATAAGATTAGTGGAAAATTCAATATATCTCTTGGGTGGAAATTCTGGAACTTCATCTAGAAACACATCCTGAAACTCTTGCAATCTCTGGAAGTCTTCTATCCTGGGTCTTTTATATTCTGTTGAATCTGATATATGCACAAGATATAATTGACAACCCTTTTTATAAAACTTCCTTAATTGTAGAGCCAAAATCTGCGTTACTGAAACATGTTTTGGAATTCCTTTAACCAACCTTGGCTTGCCTTCATCATTAAGGAATTCAAGTTCTTTCTCATAATAGTCCACCTCAACTCTATGCCTTTCCAACCAATCCATGTCAATTAAGGAATCATGCGACCCCAATGGTAAGACATTTAATTCTGCCTAAGTGAGGAGTCCATTCAATTCTATGGGACGCTTCCCCACTACTTCACTTACCTTCTTGTTGGTTCTTGTGGCTAACTAAACTAGCCAAGCCTTACTATGCTTTACTTTACCAAGGAAACAACTTTCAACAACCTAAGGTGATACACAACTATGAGTAGACCCTATATCAATCAAAATAGAAATAGGTGGCTCAACAATCCTACCTGGAACCTCCACCATTGCTGATTGATGGTATGCTTGGTGATCATCCAGTGCTGCATAAATACTAGGTGTTTCTCTTTCCATGTCCCCTACTGTAGTTGTTCCTCTAACATTGTGCAAGCTCTGGGTGTTCTTCTTTGTAATTGGGAAATCTTTGAGCATGTGGTTCTCCCCACAACCCCAACACTGAAGTGGCCCCTTTGACATTCTATTTGCTGCTACAGCTGGCTTGAATTATGTTCTTACTTGCTAGCCTTGTGGAAATCTCTTAGGTTGATTGCTGAAGGGTGGTTTGAATTCACCTTTCTTCTAATCAAGCCTTTCATTGGGTTTACCTTTCCACGATGGTTGTGCCTCTGTTTTACCTTTACCCTATTAATGGCAATGCTCTGCCATTCTAATGGCTTCATCCAAGCTTGGTGGATTCAAAAAATCTACTTTATCTCTCTAGCTCTGTGGTATACTACCAAGGAAGCATTGGATCTTCACTCTTTCATCCTTGATGTAATCTATGTATCTCAGCAATTCCATAAACCTATGGACATGGTCATCCATGGTGTTTTGTCCTAGTTTGACTTCATTGAACTCCTTTCTTTTTCTATCATAATACCTAGTTGACACGTACTTCTCCTAAAAGTATATTTGAAACGTTTCCCAACTAACTCTTCTTTCACTAAATCCTTTCACTTCCATGAGGTGATCCCATGAAATAAAAGCTCTTCCACTAAGGTTGTAAATAACAACCTTAGCCTTTTCATGCTCTGAATAATCATGCATTCTGAAGTACTTCTTCATTCCAAGAAGCCATGCCTCTTCTCTTAACCTTCTTTGATTTCACCATCAAAAGTGGGAGGCATTGCCTTCCTAAATTCACCTTGTGGAATACCTCTATGCTTCTTTCTACCTTTACTCTTGCTGGAAATGCACCTTGGGATCCCCTGAGAACCCTCGGAATCATCTAACCTGCTAGAAGAAAAATTAGGAGAGGGTGTCTTGTGCCTTCTGCTCATTGGAACTCTTCTAGGGCTTGGATTTACTCTCATAGAACGACCCCTAGACTGACTTTCTGCATTTCTCTCCTCTCGACCTTCATGGCTTGGGTTTGAATGACCATTTATCCTTTTTTGCAAGTCCGGAAGACTCTACAAAATGGCTGCATTGAGTTGATGTTACTCTTCTTGTGCTTTCATCATCGGCTTGTTAAAACTCACCATAGGCTTAGCAAAGTTTGGGGGCATCCTTACTCCCTTCTTCCATCAAACATGGCCTATGTATGTGCTTCTTTCACATTCTCACCCAACACATCGTGTTTTGGTTCAAACGGGTTCTGCGCATCGTTTAGAGTGACCGTTCTTACACCGTTTTGTCCATTGCCTTATGATACGATTTGCCTTCTAGTTGCTTCTATCTATGTGCATGTCAGAGACATTCTATTAGATATCACAAGCATACAATTAAAATGTATCATACCCATTCAAACCTAGAACTATTCATTTGAAAAATCAATTAATGAAATAAGTTCATCAAAATCATGCCATGGCGGCATCTCTCGGCCACAAGTTATGCATGATCCGGCCCAAATAGCTCTCAGTGTCACAACTAAAGCTCTGATACCAGTCTTTCACATCCCCACTGACCTCCTTAGGCCACAGGAGACCCTAATACATTTTTTTCTCCAAATTCAACTGAATACGCACACATACTTAAAATGAATCGGATCCGCAATCTGGAATTGTGGATGCGGAAGTGCCAAACTTTATAGCTGGAAAGCTTACCTTTCTGCAATGGCGAATCCACAATACGCAACCCACAATTGCGGATGTGGGCATGTAGAACCATGCCCTCTATCATGGTAACTTTACACACCATCTTCTAAGAGGCATAACTTCCACATCCTTGGTCCAAATGATACAAGGTTGGTACCGTTGGAAATCTCTTGGAGAGCTCTATACAATGGTGAAATCGATCTGCCATCTGAGCACTTTTACCATGTCAAATTCCCCATTGAATATCTGTCCATAAATCCACTTAAAGACTTCAAATCCTTCCTGCCAAGATCTTTCCTTCCACCTGACCCATAGAGGGGTCTTGAAACAATGCCAGGGAATTCCCCCCCTTACCAAGGATCAGATGCAAGCATGCAACTCATTCACAGGGTTAATCAAACAAGCCACAACAAATCATAACATGTAAAATACATTAAATTAGATCTAAAAAGTACATCTATCACATGTAATACCATGATATACATCTAAAATGAACTCATCCCTTTACTCAAGTCTGCACATGACTACTTGTACATCAAATTCATATGAACATGCATTCCATAATTGAACATAAGCAACCATTTCATAACAATGAAACACCATCATTTAACATAACAAGAAATACTTATCTTTCAATTTCTGAGGCAACTCGCTAAGTGAGAGCAATGTTTCACCCAACCTTAGATCTCTGTCCAGCCTGTACTCTTTCAGCTGAGAGATCACCCCCGAGATGGGATATGTATCCACTAAGGAGGGATATTAGGTTTTCTCACACTCAAGATTCCATCCCAATGCTAAGTCAATCTATAGTTGGGTTTATCAAGCATTCGAGGGATATACTGGTCATGTCAAGCCAACTTTCGGTTTGGTTTATCAAGCATACCAACAGTAGGGTCATGCCAAGTCAACATACAGTTGTGTTTATCAAGAATACCAAGATTACTGGTCATGCTAAGCCAACCCGCAGTGGGTTTATCAAGCGAACAGGGACAAGAAGGGAGGCATTGCTAAGTCAGTGAAATCAACCATAGAGCTGAAAAAATCTCAACACTCAGCAGACTTGGCACCCAAATTACTACCATATCCAACATAATGAATACCCTCTTCTCTACTGCACAGTCCCTCAAGGCCTATTCCCTTCCAATGTTATTCCAGGATGGGCATAGAAAGGTCCGGTCACTAGTTATATGAGACTTAATCCTTCACTGGGTTTATCAAGAAACCCCAAACTTCTTCCATAGTTCAACGACTGACTCATTCCAGTCTTGCGGGCGAGCCTTGCTCCGCAATCTATGCTCTGTGATCTAGGCTCAGCCTCTCACGAGTTCTCTGCAATATTCAAGTTTGTATTTTCCTCAGGGGTTCTTACCACTCTATCACCGGTAGACTTGGTTCACACACATAGTTCTCATGTCTATCAACTCTTTTGTATTTTCTATTACCCAAGGAAACACGACTATCTTCAGGTTATATCACTCTGTTGGCTCTGTATATGTAGGAACTCATGAGATATCTCTCTCGTTGTGGGGCGATGGATCGTGAATCGCTAGTGTGTGAATGGATTGTCGATGTCTAAATGAATGTGGTGGTTGTTTCCTTCCACCCACAGTAGTCAAACTGGCTCTTCCCATTTTAGGCATTGAGTATCTTTCCAGATAAGCAACCAGGGTCATGCTCTGCCATACAAAATCAAAGGCATTCTCCATACTCCATCGACTTAGCAATAGGGTTCTCAACCACCCTCTGCAACCACATTAATGTCAGCAGGGAGTTCAAACGGGTTTACAGTCGGACATGTGGCAACATGGGAAACTAGTCCCATAACCCCCCCACCTCTCCCTAGTGGATACACGTTGACCCTTCTCATTAGTTGCCTCCTTATCCATCTTCTTGGTTATTTTATTCATTAATAATAATTACATCATTTACATTTCTTCATGGCTTAACAACCCATGAATAATCAAACTGTCCAAATACTTGCCTAAGCAATACACTTAAACATCTACTAGTGGGGCCATGGCCTTGAGATCCACACTACGGAAAATGCACATACTACATATATATAGTCTTTACATTGAAGCCAAATATCATCAAGGGAAAAATGGGGTATTACAGACTTGCAATAGTTTATCACCCCTACCTATAATCTTATGCCAGGAATCCAATGAAATCGACAATTTTGCGATATGAATCATGTTTTTTGTTCTACGTCCATTTGTAGGTTGCCCCCTATATCCATTGAGGGACACATGTTGAATTTCTCTCTAGGCCTAAAAATGCCATTGATCATTCGAATCGTATTCCATAAGTTTGGACACGTGTAACTAGGATGGGAAAAGTGGGTTAGGATGAGTGAATGCTTTTGTGGTGGGATCCATGGAATTTGACCCCCCATTGCAAGAATCGCCATGTGTTCCACTAAACGAAACCGCAGTGTCCTGGTTGTCCTAATAAAAGGCACCTCTATTGCAAGAGGATGCCAATAAAAATGAATATGAGGATGATGATGGAAATGATGATGATGATGAGGATGGTGAGGATGAGGATGATGATGTCCATGCCAATAATAATGAGGATGATGAGGGTAGTGGAAATGATGATGATATTGATGATAATGACATGAATACTAATGATGACATGAAAACTTCAACATTTGGTGCAAGTGTCACGATGCACACATAATTCTAAAAAATCCACACACACATTATCTCCCCACACACACACACTCTAAGCTTGCAAGTGCATGCTCCAATGCCACATGTGGGTTAATCATTTCATGCATGCACCCTTTATCTCACATGTGCACCCAAGACTACTAAGGAATCCCAATTGTTGAGCCTAAAATGAAAACAATATACAGTGACCCATCAACAGTTGTGGAAGGAAGAAGACATATAGCATTTTTATGGCTAGATTGGGTTTCTAGGGCTCGATTAAGTTTATAGGATTCTACATTTCTAGATTAGGTTTCTCGATTTCTAGATTAGGTTGATAGGGTTATATTAGTGTTTCTAGGGTTTCTAGGGCCAGATTTGGTTTCTAGGTTTCTAGGGATATATTAAGTTGTAAAGGCATGGATGTTTGATAGTGGATATTGGTCAATGGTGACATTGCATTTGATATTAGTGATTTGTCAAACTATAACTTTTACAAATTAGGGCCTAGTCTACAAACTAAGGTTTACACTACAAACTAGGAGTTAGACTACAGGCTAGGGTTTATACAAACTAGGGTCTCACACATTGCTCAGTGGTGACATTGGATTTTATAGTAGTCATTGGTCAATGCTGACATTGCATGAGTCCTGTAAGTATGAATTTTTAGGATTGAGAAAGCTTAGGATAGGTCAATGGTTTAGGTAGGTGAACACTAGGTTATATCAACATAGTCTAGTTTAGGAATGTTTAGTAAGTGAGGTTAAGGTAGTAAGTGATGTTAGGGTAGTTTAGGATAGATTAGGGTTGTCTAGTGGGGTAGGCAAGTTTAGATTTAGTTTATCTAGGTCAAGCTAGCATATGATATATAATAAATGTAAAGAATTTATGTTAAATTGGTTGCATTTTTCAATGCTAATAAATTAAAATTAGAAAGAAATTCAATTTTTCCATAAATGTAATAGTTCTTTACTTGCTTTTATAACAAGATTGAAAAATTTATAATTTTTCCTCTTTTAATGTTTTTCAATGGAGGATAATAATAATTACTCCTTAGGTAAGGATAACAAAATCATTAATTTTAGGACATCCTTATATTGATCTTACCATGAAAGCTAAGAAATCATAGAAGATTGCAAATGACAAAAACATTCCTCTTGGTCCTCTTTTCACATAAATCCTCTTAGGGCCTGTAAGCCTTATTATTGTTCCTAAGTGACTAGAAGATCCTTAATATTAATGATTATAGGATACCACTAGATATCAAAATTTATCTAATCCATCATGGCCAAAGCTAATGACAATTTCTAAAAGAAATAATCGAAGATTATCATTTCAATATGTTATATGAGATACGAGCAAGTTGGATTTTGACAATTAAATTGATATATTGATTCTTTACATTAAGATATATATAGATATTGAAGGGGACAATAGGGTTTCAATAAAAAAAATATCAATACAAAGAAGGATGCAAGTTCTCATAATTTATCTATTGAATTTTAGATGAGTCATCAAGAAAAATATAGTACATCTGAGCTCTATTGCATGCTTCATAGGATTTCTATTCATGTCATTCAAACTCAAGCATTCATATTAAAAACATAAGATTAAGTAAAATATTTCCATATTAAAAAATGATATATCATTCCCATAGTTCATAATGGAAACTTGTGCCCAAAGTAGAGAATGAGTGTACATTTGAATGCCACACTAAAAAAATAACACAAGTATCCTGAACAAACTACAAATATACATCCATTCCAAATTCATTTATCCCTACTTTCCTTGGCATTACTAGATTACTCTGAAAAATTGATCTTCCTCTTCCCTAAGAACGAGAAAGATAGTTGATTCCTTTCCCAAGGATCAATACTCATTTTAGAACTCTACACTCAAAACACCATTTAAATTTATTTAGCGTTTATAAAAAAACAAGTTCATGTACAGTTATTAAAATTGAAATCGAATAAAACATTTATACTTATATAACATGAACATTTGTATGTCACAGTTAATGTCACGTGAGGTGAATCTATTGATCAGACATCCTACTATGAGTTAAGTTGTTGCAATTCATCCTACTGTGAGGCATTAAACTACAAGGAAGTAACAACAAAATCCCCAAGAGTGTTGGTTTTTCAGAATTTAATACATTTTGATCTAGGATCTTAACTGAAAGAACAACATGTACAACATATCAAGCATAAGAGATAAGAGACACAAAACATTTCACCAGGGAAGACCAAGAAGGTGAAAAACCCCGCAACTTCCTCAAAGATAGAATAAGCATCAATACAATGATCACCATGATCAAACCCAAGAGATAGATATCTACAGCAGCATACTCCTCCTCCACTTGTGTGCATCCTCCTCTTCTCTCACTAATGCGAAGTGAGTGAACAATAGAATGTGTAAAATGAGAGAGACACACTCTCTATTTATATACTACATCACTTGACATTTACTCAACTAGGTCGGCCCTAACTTAACCATATAACATAATGTTGACTGGGCCGACCCCCAATAGGGTGGTCTAATAACCCTTTGACCTATATGACTCATACAGGGCCGACCCCAACAAGGTGATCTAATAACCCATCAAGTATAAGTTACGACACTTACAATATAACTTGCGACACTTGCAAGTACACATGAGGACACTTCCAATCAGAGGAATAATACATCTCCGTTGGGGATACAATAAAGTACAAATGTAATACATACAATATACAAGTGAATATCTTCTGAAGTTACAAATACATCAACACTCCCTCTTAAATAGGAAGGTATTCTCTTGACACAAGTCATCAATACATATAGGCACAAGTCTTCAATACTGGAGCTGGATCATCATCATTGGATGATAGAGCATCATCGACACAGCTATTGTACTCATCATCCCGATCACTAGTGCTATATCATAATTCTTTTCATCATAGGAAGTTCTACAGAGCCAACCCTTTTTCATGCTGGATGTAGGCCCACCACCTATAGGTCTTCATCATCACTGGCCATAATGTGGAATCTTCAAGACTTATTACGTGCATCAACAAAACCCTGAAAGAGCATCCCAAGACTTTTACGAGCTCACTGTTCAACCTATCGAATCTCCCAGGGAAATATTATATGTGACATCCACAAAACCTCGAAAGAGAATCTGAGGACTAATTACGAGTACCCAGCTCAACCTATTGGATCTCCGACGACAATATTACATGTGGTCATGGAAAAAACCTCGAAAGACCGTCCCAGGACTGATTATGAGCACACAGCTCAACCTATCGGATCTCCTAGGATCTTTTACATGTAACTGCACAACCTATCTACAGCCACAGAGTATCTACCTGACACTCATGATCATACTGATCATGTCATCTCATCTAGCAAGCCATCAAGTGTTAAATTTTGAGAATTTACTTCAATCTGATCTAGGATCTTAACTGAGAGAACAACATGTACAACATATCTATAGCATATCAATCATGGAGACAATAATGCAAGCACACAAGAGACACAAAGATTTACTTGGGGAAAACCATAAAGGTGAAAAACCCCAATAACTTCCTCAGAGATAGATAGAGCAATGATACAACCCAAACATAAGAGATAGACATATCCTAGCAGCAGATCCTCCTTCTCCATAAGTGTGCTACTCCTCCTTGAGTGCATGAGTGAGAACTGAGTGAAAAAATAGAGTGCCTCCCGCACTCTATTTATACTTGACTTGACTTGCCTTTTACATAAATAATGTAGGCTTGAACTTAACCACATAACATAATGCTGACTGGGCCGACCCCCAATAGGGTAGTCTAATAACCCTTCGACCCACATGGCTGACCCCCAATAGGGTGGTTTAATAACCCTTTGACCCACATGACTTAAACAGGGCCGACCCCAACAAGGTGGTCTAATAACCCATCAAGTATAAGTTACGACATTTACAATATAAATGACGACACTTCCATATAGAGGAATAATACCATCTCTATAGGAGTACATACAACATACATATATGAAATACATTCCGAAGTTACATATACATCAACACTCCCTCTTAACTAGGAAGGTATTTCTCAGCACAGGTCTTCTAGCACAAGTCTTCTTCTCTGGATCATCATCACAGGATAATCGTCATCGAGACATCATCATCATCACTGCTATTCCTATCTCAAACAATATCTGAATCTACTCATCATAGGAAGTTCGACAGAGCCAGTCCTTTTTCATATTGGATGTAGGCCCACCACCTGCAGGTCTTCATCATCACTGGCCATACTGTGAAATCCTCAGGACTTATTACGTGCATCACAAAACCTCGAAAGAGCATCCCAGGCTGTTACGAGCACACGGCTCTACCTATAGGATCTCCCAGGGCCATATTATATGTGACCTCACCACAATACCTTGCAAGAGCATCCCAGGTTGTTACGAGCACACAGCTCTACCTATAGGATCTCCCAGGGCATGAATTACATGTGGTCACCACAAAACCTCGCAAGAGCATCTGCCAGATATCCCAGGGAAACGAATTACATGCCATAGGCAAAACCTCGAAAGACTATCTGCAGATCTCCCAGGGCACGAATTACATGTGGTCATGGAAAAACCTCGCAAGAGCATCCCAGGACTGATTACGGGCACACAGCCCAACCTATCGGATCTCCCAGGGACAGATTATATGCCATAGGACAAAACCTCGAAAGAGCATCTGCCAGATATCCCAGGGCAACGAACTACATGCCATAGGAAAAACCTCATAAGACTATCTGCATATCTCCCAAGGCAACGAATTATATGTCCTCCCAGAGCAAAACCTCAAAAGAGCATTTGCCAGATATCCCAGGGCACCGAATTACATGCCATAGGAAAAACCTCGAAAGACTATCTGCAAATCTCCCAGGGCAACGAATTATATGCTCATCTGCACAACTTGATCCACAGCCATAGAGTATCAACCTGATACTCACCATACATCATCCTGATGTACACATGATCATCCTGATCATACAATGCATCTACCTGATGTATACCAAGTATCTACCTGATACATATCATCATACATGATCCACCTGATCATACAATGTATCCACTTGATACAAATACAAATACATGATACATATCACCATACATGATCCACTTGATCATACAATGTATCCACCTGATACATATACAGATACATGGTCCAAGCATCCAACATGATGCATATACAAAAATACATACACATGATCCAACCGATCATATCCAGCATCCAACATGATGCGTACATACATATAAATGATCCAACTAATCATATCCAGCATCCAACATGATGCAAAGATACATATATAAAAATGATCCAACTGATCATATCCAGCAGAAACTAAAAGATCATCTTGATGCTCATCATCCAGCGCTTACATCCATAGCCATGTGAAGGATCCTCCTTCCAACATGCTTGGAATGGCTTCAGCAGATGTGTCCATCACTTCTTCCTTGAAGTGTCCTCGATCTGAAGAACGCCCAGCCTCTCTCTGAAGTACTCGAACTTCACCCTGGCTAGTGGATTCGTCAGCACATCTGCAATCTGCTCATCCGTCGCAACATATAGGAGCTTCACAGCTCCTCTCTACACCATAGCCCTGATATAGTGATATTTGATCTCTATGTGTTTCGACTTGTCATGAAACACTGGATTCTCGGATAGCTTCACACAACTCTAATTATCACAAAAGATACCAGTAGCATCCAACGGGAGATGAAATAATTCAGATAGTAGCTTTCATAGACATACTGCCTCACAACTAGATGGACAGGCTGCAACATACTCTGCCTCAGTTGTACTCAGTGCTACGCAGGACTGCTTCCTACTAAACGAGGAGATCACACCTGATCCCATACTGAAGCAACACCCAGATGTGCTCTTCCTATCTGCAGCACTACCAGCCTAATCTGAATCAACATAACCCTGCAGGTTAAACTTTTGATTCGCTTCATACTTGAGCCCATAATCCAGTGTACCCTTCAGGTACCTCAGAACATGCTTTATAGCAATCAGGTGAACACTCCTCGGATCTGTGAGGAACTGACTCAATGTGTTCATAGCAAAGCAAATGCCTAGTCTTGTGTTCGCCAGGTACATCAAGGACCCAATCATCTGACGATGCATAGAGACATCAACCGGCTCAGATGAAGCATCACAAAGAAGCTTCAGATTCGATGCCATAGGTGTGGCCATGGCCTTGCAATCCATCATCCTGAATCTCTTCAGGATATCTACTGTGTACTTCCCTTGACCAAGGAAGATCCCACCTGCACTCTGCCACACCTCCATACCTAGGAAATAATGCATCATTCCCAAATCTTTCATATCGAACTCAGCAGCAAGCTTCCTCTTCAACTACACCATTCAAGAAAGCAGTCTTGACATCCATCTGGTGTATTTTCCATTCCATCACTTTTATATTTCTCTATGCTGCCATCTGCAGCATGCTTGAACTGATAGATCCATATGGAAGTCATGACAAAACTTCCCTTTAGGTCTTGGGACTACATCCCAAACATTATTCTTCATGATCGATGGATCATGTCATTCTTCCCGTATCCTGGGAACTTAAATATCTTCAATAGATAATTTTGTTGCTTGAACAAATGTTGTAGTCCTTCTTTTGTAGGTGAAGGTATACAGTCGTTTCTACAAAACAAGTTAAATTTCATGATTACAAACATCTCATAATTTTCAGAAAAATTCTTACACATAAAGAAATATGTCATACAGTCATGCAATTATCTTAGCCAATGCTTCAATACAACATTTATCCATATCCCATAACTTTCTAGATGCCTTCTAATCTCTACCAGAACATTGTTAAGAGTGTGTACAACTCTCAACATGTCAGCAAAGAGGTTCATTCTAGATAAGTAGCAATGGAATGTTGTATAGTTCCATAGGCTACTTACCCATGCATATTAGTAGTATACTCTTCATCAATGCAACTATTTTAATATGCATAATACACAACCTAATTCTAGGAACATCAGTATATACATTATTGAACAGTATTATTTACAAAATGACAATTCAAATACTTATCTTTGTTTGTTCGTTGGGTGGACTCCCTCTGAGTCTTTGCTTCCTTGCAGGAGCTACTGGAGTCCTAATCTGAAGTAGCTTCTTCTACACCTTTCTGTTGTGGAATATAGAGAGATGGTCAACTCCCTCTGAATATCTGCATCCTTGCAGAAACCACTGGAGTGTACTCCCTCTTGATCTTTGCTTCCTGGATTACCTGTCCTTGAACTTATATTCATTCTCGATCCCTATGCATGCTTGTTAGTATCATCATTGTGTTATACTCTAGGTCTCATACGTAATCAAACATTCATTAGTATAATCTTAATATTATCAAAACACAATAATCTCATGCATGTATAGTTAGGATCATTTCAAACACAGATAATAAACATTAGTATTCAAGGTTTCAGGGAAGTCTTCTTTTACTCATGCATATTCTTATTTGATCATAGGACTCTTTTGGTTAGTTAAATCATCAATCAAGATAAGAGATATAATATGCATAAAACCTATGATTACTCAAACCTATCCCTTCATGATTCTTCTGGTTAGTCATATCATCAATTAAGGTAAGAAACACAATATGCATACAACCATGACTATTCAAACCTATGACTTCATGAATAATCATTTTCAACAACACAACAGTATAAGATCCTAACACAAGGTAGGATTCTATCTTGATATAGGAAAAGCATACCTGGATTAGCATGCTAGCTAGTTATGTCTAACATACTCACATGATGTCTTCTTGTTCTTCTTCAATGACTTGTGCTAGTAACCTGTATATCTCATAGGTTAACCATTATAAAACCAAGTTATACATACCTTGTAAGTAAATGGATCTTCTATGAGATCCATGACAATGGATGAATCTTTGTCCTCATGTCATCATGATCACATGTTCTTGAACCAGAACATGATTTGTCTTTCTTGGTGTACCTTTCATGTTAGTAGACAACATAAACCTCATACAACACCATAATGCATTAGTACAATCATAAGTGTCAACACCCTAATCAATGAATATTTTCTATCATGCATTCATAATTTTATTTAGGTGATATGACAAGTCTAAAATCATGATTGTACTAACCGTAGTAACATGAAGACAAACATACCATAAACTTAATCATGAACAAATCTCAAAACATACCTTGATGAGTCATACCTGTCGAGATTGCTTGTAATCTTCTTATGTAAGGCCTTAGCCTCATCTCCCTCTGAAACAGGAACTTCTTCACTTATGCAGGTGACCAATCCATTTTCTTCTCGGATTACCCCAATCCACTTGATTTGCAAGAACTCAACCTGGAGCTGGATATGGGTTTGTCAGAGAAATTCCAAAAATTCAAACTTTGAATTTCAAACTTCTGAAAGGATAGAAATATGTGCCTTGATGAGCTCGTCAAGCCGGTATATTCAGAATTTGAAAACTGCAAAGTTTCACTCCTCAATTTTGCCTTTGAAACTTCTGCATTCACTGGACGTGACCTTGAACTAGGGTTTGATGAATCCCACTCTTCTTCTCAATCAAAAGGTTTGATCCAAATCTCTAAGCTTCTATTTTTCTGAGGAGCTTCTAGCCGTGGTCACAGATTTCAAAAATTCCCATTTTTATAGAAGCCCTAATTTTCCACTTTTCTGATCAAGGTCCCGAACTAGGGTCTGATCAAGCCCGGCCTTCTGCCCAACCAAAAATTCTGATCTTGGTCTCTAAATTTTGATTTTGATGAGTAGCATCCAGCCGTGGTCTCTGATTACAAAAATTCCAACTTTCTCCAAAGCCCTAAATTCCGGAAGCCATGAATGAAGGTACTCAAAAATAATTTTGTTTTGACAGAAATATGTACCTGATTGTTTTTGGAGTACCTCCAAAATTTTCGATCCAAAGGGTCTAAAAAAGTTTCCTGAGATAGCCCGACCTGTTATCTTTCCATCCTGATAGGTCTGACCTCAATTGGATTCTCTGAGAGAGAGTTATGCCAAGTGTTGCAACGTGACCTGTTTATGGGATAATACAGGAGAGCAAACTTGTATGGTGTACCATGTGTCACTGTTTCAACCTAGGCCTCTGAAAATTTTTCCTAAGATAGACCAACCTGTTATATTTCCATCCTGACAGGTCTGACCTCAATTCGATTCTCTGAGAGAGAGTTATCCCAAGTGTCGCAACGTGACCTTTTTATGGGACAATACAGGAGAGTGAGCTTGTACGGAGTGCCACATGTCACTGGTTCAACTTCGGCCTCTAACAAATTTTTTGAGATAGTACAGTCTGTGTACTACCTATCGCTTTTTATGAAATTTCATTTGGATCTTCCTAGCCCAAGTTATGACCTTTTTCCCAAGGTCATATGATTTTGACTTAGATCTGGAAGAGGCAGAAACTCTATATTGTACAGATCATAAATCACAAAGTACAACAAATTAGAGGTTGTCCTTTGGACACAAGGTACATGGGGATTTAATATTCGACTTGTAAATATTTCAGATCCTAAAACTTCGCCAAAAGGGATTTATAGCGAAAGTGCTACGATGACTGGTTTTTGCTATATCAAGCCCTAACATCGTAAGTGCAACAAGTGTCATACATGCCATATCATGCCTTCTTTCAGGCTAGCTTTGATACCATGTAAAATTTTTAGAATTTACTTCAATCTGATCTAGGATCTTAACTGAGAGAAAAACATGTACAGCATATCTACAGCATATCAATCATGGAGACAATAATGCAAGAACACAAGAGACACAAAGATTTACTTGGGGAAAACCATAAAGGTGAAAAACACCAATAACTTCCTTAGAGATAGATAGAGAAATGATACAACCCAAACATAAGAGATAGAAATATCCTAGCAGCAGATCCTCCTGCTCGATAAGTGTGCCACTCCTCCTTGAGTGCATGAGTGAGAAGTGAGTGATCAAATAGAGTGCCTCCCACACTCTATTTATACTTGACTTGACTTGCCTTTTACATATTTCGTGTAGGCTCGAACTTAACCACATAACATAATGCTGACTGGGCCGACCCCCAATAGGGTGGTCTAATAACCCTTCGACCCACATGGATGACCCCCAATAGGGTGGTCTAATAACCCTTTGACCCACAGGACTTATACAGGGCCGACCCCAACAAGGTGGTCTAATAACCCATCAAGTATAAGTTACAACATTTACAATATAAATGACGACACTTCCGTATAGAGGAATAATACCATCTCTATAGGAGTACATACAACATACATATATGAAATACATTCCGAAGTTACATATACATCAACATCAAGTAGGTACACCTCAGGACTGATTACACTGATTCTGCAAAACCTGCAAGATCTCCCAGGACTGATTACACTACCTCTGCAAAACCTGTAAGAGCATCTCAGGACTGCTTATATGCCTCTGCAAAACCTGTGTACCATACTATCACCCCATCGTCTTCATATCACCTCATCATCCACGGAGCACAACCCAGATGCACATCACTTAGCACTTACACTCACCGGCATGGGAAGACACACTTCAACCATCCGTGAAAGGCTCAACACTTATATCTATGCCATGGGAAGACACACTTCAACCATGCGAGAATGGCACAACACTTATATCGCAGCTATGGGAAGACACATTTCAACCATGCTCCAATGGCATAGCACTTATATCGCAGCCATGGGAAGACACACTTCAACCATGCTCGAATGGCACAACACTTATATCGCAACCATGGGAAGACACACTTCAACCATGCTCGAATGGCACAACACTTATATTGCAGCCATGGGAAGACACACTTCAACCATGCTCGAATGGCACAACACTTATATCGTAGCCATGGGAAGACACAGTTCAACCATGCTTGAATGGCACAACACTTATATCACAGCCGTGGGAAGACACACTTCAACCATGCTTGAATGGCACAAATCTTGCAGCAACGACCATGAGAAGACACACTTCAACCATGTTGGAATGGACCCAGCCCTTACATCTACACCATGGGAGGACACACCTACCACTATGTGAGAATGGCTCATGTGCATCTATGTCTCTAAACTCATCAATTCACCTTGGATAGAATCTTGATCTGAAGTACACCAAGCCTCTCTCTAAAGTAGTCAAACATCACTCTAGCCAACGGCTTGGTCAACACATCGACTATCTGCTCATTCATTGCAACATACAGGAGCTTCATTGCTCCTCTCTACACCATATCCCTGATATAATGATATTTGATCTTGATGTGCTTCCGCCTGTCATGGAACACGGGGTTCTCAGACAACTTCACACAACACTGGTTGTCACAAAAGATACTAGTAGCATCCAATGAGAGATAAAATTACTCAGACATTAGCTTCCTCAGCCATACTGCCTCACAACTAGCCGAACAAGCTGCGACATATTCTGCTTCGGTTATACTCAGTGCCACATAGGACTGCTTCCTACTAAACCAAGAGATCATATCGGATCCCCTACTGAAGCAGCACCCCAAAGTGCTTTTCTGATCAATGGAACTTCCTACCCAATCCAAATCAACATAACCCCCTAGGTTAAACTTTTGATTCACATCATACTTGAGCCCATAATCAACCGTACCCTTTAGGTACCTCAGAATATGCTTTACAACAACTAGGTGAACACCTCTAAAATCCGTCAGGAATTGGCTCAATGTGTTCACTGCAAAAGTAAATATTCGGTCTCATGTTCATTAGGTACATCAAGGACCCAATCATCTGATGATACACAGTAACATCAACCGGATTAGATGAAGCATCACACAGAAGTTTCAGGTTCGATGCCATAGGTGTGGCCATGGCCTTGCATTCCATCATCCTGAACCTCTTCAAGATCTCTACCGCATACTTCCCTTGTCCAAGGAAGATTCCATCTACACTCTGTCACACCTGCATGCCTATAAAGTAGTGCATCATCCTTAAGTCCTTCATCTCAAACTCAGCAGCAAGCTTCCTCTTCATGTCAATAATCAATCTATCATAACCTATAACAAACAGGTCATCCACATACAAGTGTAGTATCACTGAATTTCCTTCCTCAACCTTGTAGTAAAGGTTGGAATCTTCTTTACTCTTGGTAAAGCCCAAACTGGATATAAAGTTGTCTATCCTACACCATGCCAAGTATTAGGAGCTCGACTCAAGCCATATAAGGATTTCTTCAACCTGCACATATATGACTCTCTGTCATGTGTCTCAAAATCAAGTGGCTGCTACACATACACTTCCTCCTTGACTACACCATTCAAGACATTTGTCTTGACATCTATCTGGTGTATCTTCCATTTCATCACTGCAACCAGAGCAAGTACTGATATGATGGAATTGTATCTAGCTACAGGAGCAAAAGTCTCTTCATAGTTGTTAACACCCAAAAAGTGCTCACTAGCTCATTCCCTTATTCACATGACCCATTTGTCCACTTTTTCCACCATCTGAGACTCTAAAGCCAACAAAAGGTCACCAAAAGACCTTAATACATCCCTTTTCCCACTCAAAAAGATTATTTTCCCTAAAAAAACATAAAAAACCCTAAAAAAGGGTCCAAAACTCCCAAAAATATTAAAAAGGGAATAAAATTAATATTTTTATTCCCTTTTTAATATTTTTGGGAATTTTGGACCCTTTTTTAGGGTTTTTTATGTTTTTTTAGGGAAAATAATCTTTTTGAGTGGGAAAAGGGGTATATTAAGGTCTTTTGGTGACCTTTTGTTGGCTTTAGAGGCTTAGATGGTGGAAAAAGTGGACAAATGGGTCATGTGAATAAGGGAATGAGCTAGTGAGCACTTTTTGGGTGTTAACAATAGTCTATTCCTTTTTTCTAGGAGAAGCCACGAGCTACAAATCTCTCTTTTTATTTCTCTCTGCTGCCATCTGCAGCATGCTTGATCTTTGGAAGTCACAACAGACTTCCCATCTGGTCTTGGTAACACATCCCAAAAATATTTCTTCATGATTGACGGGTCATGGTATTCTTCCATTACTTCATCTCGAATCCTGGGAACTTCAATATCTTCAATAGATAGTTTTGTTGCTAGAACAAATGTTGAAGTCCTTCTTTTGTAGGTGATGGTATATGATCTTTCCTACAAAGCAAGTTAAATTTCATGATTAGAAACATCTCATAGTTTTCAAAACAAATTCTTACACATAAAGAAATATGTCATATAGTTATGCAATTATTTTAGCCAATGCTTCAATACAACATTTATCCATATCCAGTAACTTTCTAGATGCCTTCCAATCTCTACCAGAACATTGTTAAGAGTGTGCACAACTCCCAACATGTCAGCAAAGAGGTTTCATTCTAGATAAGTAGCAATGGAATGTTGTACAATTCCATAGGCCACTTACGCATCACATGCATATCAGTAGTATACTTTTCATTAATGCAATTATTCTAATATGCATAATAGACACCCTAAGTCTAGGAACATCATTGAACAATATTATTTAAACAAACAAGTATGCAATAAATGACAATTAAAATACTTAAATTTGTTTGGTTTGTTCAGGTACACAGGGTACTACCAAAGGACCGAACACCAAGAGAAACCACTTCACACAAATAGATCACATATCAACACATGATGTTTTGACGTGGTTTAAACCCTCTTGAGGGAAACACTCCACAGCCCCGGCCAAATAGCTTCTATGGGACAATTTATTATGCAAAGAAAGAAAGTTACAAATGAGCTTCTCAAAATCGATCAACTAAACAATGACCCTCCATGCTCTTTAAATAGAGATCATGGACCAATCAGGTGTTAAGCCACAGATCAAGGTTAGGTTTGATCTAAGAGAAGTTGAGTTGTCGAATGACTCTATGTCAGGAACATATCGTGACCGTCGGATTAAGTATATACAAACACATACTAATGCATACTAAAGAAACACACTATCCCTAACGGATATATTACACAAGTTGATCTTAACTAATTCCTAAGTGTCTAAATATCCTAACATCCCCCCTTAAGAACAACTTGGGATAGGATTGAAGGATTTACAAAAGTGACACTATTAGGAGAAGGAAGGAGGCATTAGAACCTATCCCCCCTTAATGACAAGTTCATGATTTCCTAACATAGATCAAAGTTTAGAAAACTTCGCTTCTGTAAGAGACTTGGTGAAGATGTCTGCAACTTGATCATCTGTAGTGCAAAAGAGCACTTCAAGAACACGATCATGAACAAGATTTATGATGAAGTGCATATGTAGCTCAATGTGTTTGCTGCGTTGATGTAGAACTGGATCTTTGGCAAGCTTGATGGCACTTTGATTGTCGTACCAAAGTGGAGTAGGCTGTTGCTGCTCGAATCCAAACTCTGAAAGGATCTATTGAAGCCATAAAGCTTCTTGACTGGCATTAACTGCGGCTCGATATTCTACTTTTGTTGAACAAAGAGCAAGAGCTTGTTGTTTCTTACAAGCCCAAGTGATAGGTCCAGATCCCAGACTGAAAATATAACATGAAGTAGACTTTCGATCATTAGGATCGCCGGCCCAATCTGAATCAGTGAAACGAACCAACAAAGGTTTCCCCCCTGTACTATAATGAATCCCAAACTGAACTGTGCCTCGAATATATCGAAGTATTCTTTTAGCTGCTTTCTAGTGACTTTCATGAGGTGTCTGCATATAACGGACAACACGACCAACGGCAAAGGAAAGGTCAGGACGGGAATGAGTCAAGTACAAGAGACTACCAACAAGCTGACGATACAAGGTGGCATCGACTTCAGGTGAAGTACAAGTGGCAGAAAGTTTGACTCCAGACTGGAAAGAAGAAGGGGCTGGTGTACAATCTTCCATGTGAAAGCGACGAAAAAGGTCACAAGCATACTTAGACTGAGAAAGAAAGATTCCTTCTTTGGTTTGCTGGACTTGGAGACCAAGAAAATAATGCAAATGTCCTAAGTCTGACATTTCAAAATTTTGTGTAAAACTGGATTTTAGATGGGTTATAAGCTTAAGGTCACTACCAGTAAGAATAAGGTCATCAACATATAGAACAAGTATGATGAGATGGTTTCCTACTTTCTTGGTATAGACATTGGGGTCAGAATGGCATCTAGAAAAACCAGTGTCAAGGAGAAAGTTATCCATTTTGGCATACCAAGCTCTAGGAGCTTGCTTAAGGCCATATAAGGATTTCTTAAGGTGACAGACAAGGCTAAAGTTATTCTGAAGATAGCCAGGAGGTTGTTCCATGTAAATTTCCTCATGTAAATCACCATGTAAGAAGGTAGACTTGACATCCATTTGATGGACTTCCCAGTTGTGTAAGGCTGCAAGGGAAAGAACAAGGTGGATGGAGTTCATTTTTGCGACGGGAGCAAAGGTTTCATTGTAGTCAATCCCTTCAACTTGGGAAAAACCTTTGGAAACTATCCTTGCCTTAAGTCTTTCAACACTTCCATCTGATGCATACTTAGTTCTGTAGACCCACTTACATCTGACAAGTTTTCTTCCTTTTGGAAGAGGTACAAGATCCCAAGTATCATTCGTCATTAAGGAACGATATTCTTCATACATGGCTGCATCCCAATCTGGATTCCATGAAGCTTCTACAAAAGTTTATGGATCATGATTCTCAGAAACTTGATCCAAAAGAGAAGAGGCTCGCTGAAACTGAGAACGTGTTCAACATTGATATCTAAGATCACCGGCAAGGTCACCAGCTACTTCCAATGTTGAACGGAACCATCAAGGAAGCACTTGTGTTGGTGCAACTGGAGGAACATGAGTAGGCGAAGGTGGATTTTCATCCTCACTGTCATCATCAGAAACTGGAGTTGGAAACCTGTCAAGGAAGTTGGAAGAAGAAGAAGAAGGCACAAACGCCGATTCAGGTTCGCAGGCCAAAGATGGCACAATCGCCAAGTTAGGCTCGCAGGACAATAGATTTTCATCAAATTTAACATCTCTTCTAATGATTATATCATGAGAATGTAGTTGAAGAAGTCTATAACCTTTTACATCTTCAGAATATCCAACAGATATGCACTTTTCACTTTTAGGCTGTAATGTTTTTCATTTTTCATTTGGAATGTGATCCCATACTTCAGTACCAAACACATGGAAGTGACTTACATCAGGTCTAGTTTTACTCCATGCTTCTTGCGATGTTATACCTTGTAATGCTTTAGTGGGGGTGCGATTAACTATGTAATTTGCACAATTTATGGCTTCGGCCCAAAATTGAAGACTTAGTCCGTTAGATTGGATCATACAATTAGCCATTTCTTTTAAAGTGCAGTTCTTCTGCTCAGTTACACCATTTTGTTGTGGTGTATATGGAACAGTGTGTTGTTGTTGGATTCCTTGTTCAGTGCAAAAAGTAGTGAACTTTTTGTTAACATATTCTCCTCCATCGTTAGATCTTAACTTAATAATTTGATCACCAGATCGTTTTTCAACAAGGGCCTTGTAGGCCAAGAACATGGTAAATACTTCACTCTTGAGTTTTAGGAAATAAACCCAAGTGTGTATGGTGTAATCATCAATGAAAGTTAAGAAATATTTGAAACCAGAAAAGGAAGCATATGGAAGAGGACCACACAAGTCACTATGCACAAGCTCCAAGGGAACCGAGGCGTGCCAAGAGGCACGTTTGTCAAAACTGTCCTGATGATGTTTTTCGAGTACACAACCAAAACAAATACCATCCCTGCAAGATACCATTGGATGACCTATCACCATATTGTCTTTACATAGTTGTTGCAATGAGCGATAATTTAAGTGACCAAATCGCGCATGCCAAAGTTTTCTCAAGTTATCACTATGAGCAACAAAAAATCAAGGGAAAGGTGATGACCCAAAGTTGTTAAACTTGTACAACCTGGTAATATCATTAACAATTCCGGTAGCTAGGACCTATTGAGGATCTTTAAAATCCTTGATTACAACTTGGTGAGGTGTAAAGGTCACAGTTTTATCTTCACCGGAATGAGTGATCTGATAGACTGATAACAAATTGCAAGAAATTCTTAGAACACATAGTACATCACTAAAATGACCATTATCTACTGGAACTATTCCAGCTCCTACAACACTTAGAGATCTATCATCATCAACAAATATTTATTTAGTGTTACATTCATGCATAGTAGAAAAGATGGCTTGATCCTTAGCCATATGATACGATGCTCCAGAATCAACGAGCCATTCATTTGAAGTAGAAGAAGAAGATGCATTATAAGAATAACCAGAAGCACAAAGTGCATGTCCATGAGAAGCATATTCCGAAGTTGAATCTAGGCTAATTTGGTGCTTCTTTATTGCTACTTCCAAGGCTGCTAGCTTCTTGAAACACTTAGATTCATCATGATTATCTTTCCCGCAATAGTTGCAATAACGCTCAGTCTTCTTTCCTTTTTGCTTGGATCCTTTGTCATTTTTTAAAGAAGGAGCTGACTGAGAGGGTTTGGGACCCTTGTTTGACTTATTATTGCAAAAAGTTTGTTTCTTGGGAGACTTGGACTTTTCTTTCTGTTGGGACAATAAGGCTTTCCCAGATGTATCTGCATTGTTGATTATTCCAAGAAGAATGAATTTATTTTGTTCTCTAATCAAGGAATCACAAAAGGATTCAAGACTAGGCTCTTGATAGCTAGCTGCATTCAAGGATTCCTTCATGGAGTAAAATGTAGATACAAAAATAGAATATGCAGGTCCAAGTTTGGAAAGTATATGATAAATGCATTGTTTGTCTTCCCTCTTAATCTTACATTCTGCACATAAGAGTTTAAGAGTTTTGTACTTAGATAAATAATATTGAATGCATGAAAAGTCACTTGGATTTAAAGAAATCAACTCATTTTCGAGTTGGTGACTTTGAATTTCATTGTGTTTACCAAACACAAATTCCAACTTGTCCCAAGTAGCATTAGGTTCATCAATTCCAGATATGTGGAATCGCAAATTAGTAGAGATTGACATCCCAATCAATCCACGAGCTTCATCACATCTATTTGCCCATTTTATTTTCTTATCATCATCATTGAGTTCTGTTTCTTTCCCTGAGGTAATTCTGAAAAGTCCCCTACTTCGTAGAACATCCTCCATACGAGATTTCCATGAGAAATACTTGGAACTGTTAAGTAGAATATCACAAGGGGCAGCCATATTTGTAAATTCATGGCTGTAAAAGCAGAAACCAAGAGTTGTGATGAACCTGCAATAATTAATTAATGCAATACACGAGATATCATAAATAATAGAACTTAGAATCACTTTTATATTGATCACGGGCCACTTCGAGGGGGCAACCTCTTTTGATCAAGCTCAATACAATTAACTTCATGGTGCCTTCATAGGCCTCAACACACACTTATATACTAAGTCTAGGAACCAATACCATGGGTCAATACTATGTCTCAATACAAACCATGGGCTAAGTCTAGGCGCCAATACTATGAGTCAAAACCATGGGACATATAATAGTATGGGACAACTTACAAAGCATATGCGTCCAATACTATGGGTCAATACTATGGGATAATATAAAATATGGATCAACAAATACTATGGGACAACTTACAACGCATATGTGTCCAACAACAATATACTAACAAAGTAAACTATGGATCAACAAATACTATGGGATGAATTACAAAGCATATGCATCCAACAACAATATACTAACAAAATAAAGACATGGGTTCCTAACATCCCCTCTCCCTTAGAAAAAGCTTTGTCATCAAAGCTTTAGATGTGGAAATTGATGTAGAATCTGAAGGAGTGGGTCCCCTATAGCATCCTTGGGTTGCATTCCGAGCCACTGGCGCCTTTGGAGTTTCAGGGAGGATTGCATGGAAGGTTGTAGATGAAGAAGAACCATATCAGCGATGTGAAAAGTGCACTCAAAATGCTGCTGATCGGCTTATTGTTTCAGTCGAATTCTTGCCATGTGAAAATTGTCCTACAGAATGAGAAGAAGTTGATCATGGTTTTGAAGAATTGAATCAATTTCCTGAACTGTGGAGCTGCTGAAGGTGTATGGAAGAAGAACTGGTGGTGCCTATCCAGAGACTGCTTCATATGGCATCCTTTGAGATGTGGTACTATATCACTGGAGCGCTTCTAGGAAATCCATAGAAATAGTTGTCCAAATCTATGGAGGGATGGGCAAGGGTTCAAGTAGTCCCAAAAGGAGGGTCATTTCACCCTTATTGACTTGGAAAGTATCATAGTCAGCCACCATCAGCTGAATTTTCCTTTTGAGTCCTTGCCAAAAGAAGTTACATTGTTCCTGATCATACGTTTTGAGGAATCTAGAGTGCCCTATTGATGAAGAAGCATGGATTTCATAGAAGAGATAGCCCCGTTGAACATATTGCAACCAATTTTGAACAAGTAGAGAAATAGCTGTAAGACAAAATGGGTCATCAAATGTGCGAGGAGGAGCATCTTCCACCATATTTTCCTTACCCTTCTGGTAAGTGGTTGCATAGTCATAACCCATGAGTTGGATAACCCATTTCAGGTGTGTTGGGGAGGAGACCCATTGTTCCATGAAAGTTTCCCGACTATGGAGATCAGTCTTGACGCATAAATAATTCCCCAATAGGGATGGCTGCCACTTTTGTACTATATGCAAAATAGTCATCATTTTATGCTGAGAGGTAGATGCGGCTAAATTCTTACTGGAAAGGTCTCTTGAAGGAAACAAGCTCATTGGTTCAGCAAAGACACCTGCATATCTATCCAAGGAAGTAGTGGAGATTGTTGATGGGTGCATCTGAATGGAATGGAGTTGAGCGATGACACCTTATGAATTCTTCTTAAGTATTTTTTCCAGGCGATGTGAATTGATGATGCAGAGAGACCTTAGTTGTAAGCTCATAAATTTTTGTTGTGCCCCATTGACTGAAAATTGCGTCCAAAGTTTAGTAAAATCCCATAAGATGGGGCCAAGTGTGCGTAACCATTGAACGCCCAAAACCACATCACATCCGCCTAAGGACAAGGAAAACATGTAAGAGCGCAGGTTATAATATTCCATAGAGATATACACATTGTGACACTTCTCCTTGCAAGGTAAGGTGCCCCCATTGGCAACCATGAATTCAAAGTTGGTGCAAGGATGGAAAAAGCAATCAGCCTGTTTGGCATTTCGAGGATCAATGAAGTTATGAGTGCTACCAGAATCAATGAGTATGGTAAGAGGGAGCTTCTTGAAGTATGCCTTGACTCACATTGTTTGTGGGGTGGTGACATTGGTTACAACATGGAGAGAGATCTCGGGTGGGTCGTCCTGAGATGGGGTGTCAACAGGCGGGTGTTGAATGTCGACCTAATCATATACTGTATCTGGAGCTTCTTCATCAAGTTCTGAGGCAGGCGAAGAATCCACATCCAAGAGATAGAGCTTTTGTTGAAAACATCTATGTCCCCGAGTGAATTTCTCATCACAATTATAACAAAGCCTTTTTTCTCGGCATGCCTTCATCTCTATTTCAGACAATTGCTTGATAGGAGTTGGTTGAGGAGCAGGCGTGATGGGAGGTCATTGGGAACCCATATTTCTGAAGGGAACAAAGGTGGGTTTGGAGCGTTGTTGAGCTCTGATATTGTCCTCGGCCAGCTTAGCCAATGCTAGGACTTCCATCATTGTGTTGGGACAAAACATTTTGAACTCTGAGCGGATTTCATCCTTGAGACCACTAATAAAACAACTCATGTAGAATTAATCAGACAATCCTTTTGTGTGATTGGCTAGTTTCTCAAATTTCGTCTGATACTCTCTCACTATTCCAATTTGGTGAAGTTTAGTGAGTGCTCCTGTGAAGTTGTCAAAAGCACTAGGACCAAATCATGGCAAAAGGAGTTGGCAAAAATCTGTCCAGTTTGGCTCGGGATGAGCTTTGATGTACCAACGGTACCATTGAAGGGCTTCCTGTTCCAAATGAAAGGATGCAAATGGAACTTTATGGACATAAAAAGTATTATGCAGACTGAAATATTGTTCTTCTCAGTATATCCATCTAGTCGGATCAGTACCATTGAAGCGAGGAAAATCAAGCTTCGACCCACGAAAATTGCTGGAAGAAGAGAACCCGGTGGCTGCAAAAGATTCTGGCTATCGGTTATTGTTCATGGCGGAATGCTGAAGATGGAGGATGAGAAATTTTTTATCAAGATCTTGGAGTTTGGTTTGGATGGCTGCAAGTGCTTCCTCCATGGTGTTTGCTCCTGTGCAAGTGACAACCATAACCAGTAATTTCTTTTTTTTTTGTGCGGGGGGGGGAATGGATAGAAAAACACAAACACAAGATTATTTAGTAAGGGGAAATTTGGATTTCTGAGGGACAGGGAAGCAAAAAATTGGGATTTCAGAAGCGGGAACTGTATGGTAAAATTTGAAGGCAATCGGGTGAAAATTGAAGAAGTTATGGCAAACCCTAAAAATAGACAAATGTGGGATTTCTAGTCTTGGGAAGTGGAATTTGGGATAGAGTATTCAGGAATGAAATATGTAGAATGGGATTGCAGGGATGTTAGTGAAGTTTCAGGGAAAATAAAGTTGAAACAAGGGAGATATGGCCGAAAAACAGAATTTTTTTTTAAATTTTTTTTTTTTAGAAATCGATCGGCAACATCAGCGTGGAGGGATCGAAAACAACTGGATCTGAAATGGCGACTGGATCTGGAACGAATTTTAGAATATATATGAAATGGCTGGATCTGGAGCGGAAGTGATCGGCAAAAATTCAACTGAAAATAGTATGGACCTCAGGTATGTACTATTGCGATATTGTAACTTCAAAGAATATTATATTTGTACTTTATTATTCCGGAGATGTTTCATTCCTCCGTGAAGATCTTATTGTATATCCGGAGATGTTTATTCCTCCGTCGGAATGTGGTAACTTGGGTTATTAGACTTCCCTAGTGGGGGTCGGCCCTGTATGTGTTATATGGGTCAAAGGGTTATTAGACCCACCATGTGGGGGTCGGCCCAGTCAGTTATAATGGGGTATTTAACTTAATGGTTAAATACGAGCCTACATGTACTTGTGTAAAATACATATCAGAGTAGTGTATAAATAGAGGAGGTGTGTTCCTCATTATACACACTCACTCACTTGAGCATAGCGCACTTGTGGAGGAGAGGTCTGCTATTGTGGAGGAGGAGATCATGTCTCAGGGTTTCATCTTTGTATATTGCTGGTCATCTATATTGAGGAAGCTTTGCTGGGTTTTCTACCCCATGAGGGTTTCCCAAGATAAATCTTTGTCTCTTGTGTTTATGCTGTGCTTGTTATTTCTTCAGTGATCCTGTATATGCTATTATTGTGAAATGGAATGTAATGCTGCTATTTTCTATCTTAGCATATTAAATCTTAACATGGTATCAGAGCTAACCTGAAGGAAGGCAAGGTATGGCACTTACGACACTTGCTTTACTTACGACAATTTGAAGGTTAGGGTTTTACATAGCAAAAACCAGTCATCGTGGAACTTTCACTATAAATCCATTTATGCGAAGTTTCAGGGTCTGAAAAGTTTACAAGTCGAAGATAACATCCCCAGGTACCTTGTGTCCAAAGGGCACCCTCAGATTCGTTGTACTTTGTAAGTTATGATCCGTACAAGTTAGGGTTTCTGCCTCTTCCAGATCTCATTCAAAATCAGGTGACCTTGGAAACAAAGGACATAACTTGGGATAGGAAGCTCCAAATGAAATTTAGTAAAAATTGACAGGTAGTACACAGACTGTACTATCTCAGAAACTTTTTCAAAGGCCGAAGGTGAACCAGTGACACGTGGCACGCTGTACAAGTTCACTCTCCTGTTTTATCCCATAAACAGGTCACGTTGCGACACTTGGCATAATTTGGGCTAGGAAGCTCCAAATGAAATTTCGTAAAAAGTGACAGGTAGTACACAGACTATACTAGCTCAAGAAAATTTTTCAGAGGCCGAAGGTGAACCAGTGACACGTGGCACGCCGTACAAGTTCGCTCTCCTGTTTTATCCCATAAACAGGTCACGTTGCGACACTTGGCATAACTCTCTCTCAGAAAATCCAATTGAGGTCAGACCTGTCAGGATGGAAAGATGACAGGTCAGGCTACTGCAGAGAAAAGGTTTTAGACCCTGTGGAGCAAAAATTTCAGAGTTATAGCAGAAACAATCAGGTGCATATTTCTGTCAAAACAGAATTATTTTTGGAGCACCTTTATTCATGGCTTCCGGAATTTAGGGTTTCGGAGAAAGTTAGAATTTTTGGAATCGGAGTCCACGGCTGAATGCTACTCAGGAAAATTGAAATTTAGAGACCAAGATCGAAATTTTTGGTTGGGTAGAAGACCAGGCTTGATCAAACCCTACTTCAGGATTTTGATCAGAAAGATGGAAAATTAGGGCTTCAGCAAAAGTTGGAATTTTTGAAGTCTGTAACCACGGCTGGAAGCTCCTCAGAAAAATAAGAGTTTAGAGCCTTGGATTGAACCTTTTGATTGGACAGAAGGATGGGCTTCATCAAACCCTAGTTCGGGTTCCTGTCCAGAAGATCCAGAAGTTTCGAAGGCAATTTTGAGGGGTCAAATTTTGGAGATTTCAAAATTGAAGAATGCTAGTTTGATCAGCTCAGCAAGACACATTCTTCCATCCATTCAGAAGTGTGAAAGTCAAAGATTGAATTTTTAGGGTTTCTCTAGCAAACCCTAATCAAGCTCTAGATCAAGTTTCAGGGGGAGTTGAAGCTAAGGCCTTACATAAGAAGACTACAAGAAGTCTCGACAGGTATGACTTAAGGAGGTTCAGGTATGTCTTGAAATCTGATTCTTGATTAAGTTCATAATGTGTTTGTCTTCATTAGTACAATCTTGATTAATGTTAGAATTGTCTTATCACCCTAGTAGCAGTATGAATGCATGTGAATGATCGAAGACATTCATTGATTAGGGCTATAAATTGTACTAATGCATTATGGTGTTGTGTAAGGTTGATGTTGTTTGCTAACAAGATACAGGTACATCACAAAAGACAAATCAAGCTCCATGACCATGACATCATGAAGACAAAGACTCATCCATAATCCTTGTTCTACTTATGAGGTATGTATGATTTTGTTATCTTATGCTTAACCTATGATACATGCAGGTTCTAGCTCAGGATCTCTAAATCATTGAAGAGATTGTTTAGGTATGTTGTACATAACTAAGCAGGTATACTAATCCAGGTATGTTTTCCTATGTCAAGTTAGAATCTTATCTTGTGTTAGGATCCCTTATAAAATATACTTGGTATGATTGGCTATGCTTATTCATAAAGCTAGTAATCAAGGGTTTATGAATAATATGTCTTTTATCTTGATTAATGATATGCATGAGTAAAAGAAGACTTCCCTGAAATATTGAATACTAATGTTTATTATCTATGATCATGACTATACATACTCAAGATTATTTAGAATTAGAATTTTTTGAGCATATACTAATGAATGTATGTTTGTGTATGAGATCACAAGGATGACACTAGTGCACACTTGAGCTTGCACAGTGGTACAGAATGAATAGAAGTTCAAAAGACATATAGAAGATCAAGCGGGAGGCAACCACACAAACATAAAAGATAAGTATTTGAGTTGTTATTTGAAATAGTAAATGATATTGCTTGTATGCATATTTGTATTCCTAGAATATATCATGCTGAGTGTAAACATTCATAGAGCATTGAACAGTATACTACTAATATGCATATGATTGGTAAGTTGGACAAACATTCCGTTGTTGCTTGTCTAGAATGAAACCTCTTTGCTGACATGCTGAGAGCTGTGCACACTCTCGATAGTATGTTCTGGTAGAGATGGAAGGCATCTAGATAGCCACTGTATGCATACAGGATATGGGAAAGTGTTGTGCCAAAGTATTGGTCAAAATAGTTGCATAACTATGTAAATGATATCTGTATGCATAATAGGTTATCATGTCAATATGATTTGATGATTATGAAGTATTACTAATCATGTACTTAATTTTGATTTGTAGGAAAGATCATGATGAATGATGAACACTGAACAAGCGATGGATGTTAAACAAAACAAAAAAAGATTTTCAAATCAAACACACTATAGAAGGCTTGTGGCTAGAAGATTCTCTTAGAAAGAAGAAGAGAATCATGATGAGATGTTTACTCCAAGTGGCTAGATAAGACCATTCTCTTAATGGTGTAATTAAAGAAAAAGTGTGAATCAGGTTCTGTATGGGTTCCCAGGATCGATAGTAATTGATGAGAATACATGTGAGGATTGCATCATCCTTGAACACAAGTTCTAATGTGAGCCATAGACAAGTGTCTCCGAGAAAGAAGAGGGATTGTATCATCCTTGAACACTTGTTCTAAAGAGAGCCGTAGATGTATGTCTTCGAAAATGAAGTCCTTGGTGGACATGAGAGGATTGGATCATCCCTGGACTTCAGTCCGAAAGAAGAGCCGTAGACGTATGTCTTCGAGAATGAAGTTCTTGGTGAACATGTGAGGGGATTGGATCATCCCTGGACTTCAGTCCGAAAGAAGAGCCGTAGACGTATGTCTTCGTGAATGAAGTCCTTGGTGGACGGTTGAGGATTAAGTCATCCTTGGACGTAGTCCTAAATGTACGGTTGAGGATTAAGTCATCCTTGGACGTAGTCCCAAATGTACGATGGAGGATTAAGTCATCCTTGGACGTAGTCCTAAATGTACGGTGGAGGATTAAGTCATCCTTGGACGTGGTCCTAAATGTACGGTTGAGGATTGAGTCATCCTTGGACGTGGTCCTAAATGTACGGTTGAGGATTGAGTCATCCTTGGACGTGGTCCTAAATGTACGGTTGAGGATTGAGTCATCCTTGGACGTGGTCCTAAATGTACGGTTGTGGATTAAATCATCCTTGGACAGTAAATCCAGTAATTCTGAAAGGAAGGATAGTCCTAAATGAATTGAGTGGATTAAATCATCCTTGGACAGTAAATCCAGTAATTCTGAAAGGAAGGATAGTCCTAAATGAATTGAGTGGATTAAATCATCCTTGGACAGTAAATCCAGTAATTTCGAAAGGAAGGATAGTCCTAAATGAATTGAGTGGATTAATTCATCCTTGGACAGTAAATCTAGTAATTCCGAAAGGAAGGATAGTCCTAAATGAATTGAATGGATTAAATCATCCTTGGACAGTAAATCTAGTAATTCCGAAAGGAAGGATAGTCCTAAATGAATTGAGTGGATTAAATCATCCTTGGACAGTAAGTCTAGTAATTCCGAAAGGAAGGATAGTCCTAAATGAGATTGAGTGGACTAATCATCCTGTAAATAGATTGGGATTGCCTCGTCCCTAGACATGGTGAGATGTCTTAAAGTGATAAGGACTAATCATTCTATAAATAGATTGGGATTGCCTCATCCTTAGACATGGTGAGATGTCTTAAAGTGGTAAGGACTAATCATCCTGTAAATAGATTGGGATTTCCTTGTCCCTAGACATGGTGAGATGTCTTAAAGTGAAAAGGACTAATCATCGTGTAAATAGATTGGGATTGCCTCGTCCCTAGACATGGTGAGATGTCTTAAAGTGATAAGGACTAATCATCCTGTAAATAGATTGGGATTTCCTCGTCCCTAGACATGGTGAGATGTCTTCAAGTGATAAGGACTAATCATGCTGTAAATAGATTGGGATTGCCTCGTCCCTAGACATGGTGAGATGTCTTAAAGTGATAAGGACTAATCATGCTGTAAATAGATTGGGATTGCCTCGTCCCTAGACATGGTGAGATGTCTTAAATTGATAAGGACTAATCATCCTGTAAATAGATTGGGATTGCCTCGTCCCTAGACATGGTGAGATGTCTTAAAGTGATAAGGACTAATCATCCTGTAAATAGATTGGGATTTCCTCGTCCCTAGACATGGTGAGATGTCTTAAAGTGATAAGGACTAATCATGTTGTAAATAGATTGGGATTTCCTCATCCCTAGACATGGTGAGATGTCTTAAAGTGATAAGGACTAATCATCCTGTAAATAGATTGGGATTGCCTCGTCCTTAGACACGGTGAGGTGTCTTAAAGTGATAAGGATTGATCATCCTGTAAGTTGATCTGGATTGCATCATCCATAGACATGAGAGTTGTCTTAAACCGAGAGGGACTGATCATCCTGTAAGCGGATCAGGATTGTATCATCCTTGGACCTATGTCCTAAAGTGAGAGGGATTGATCATCCTATAATTGGATCTTGTGTGTTGCAGGGTATGCTGCTATTGTGTATACTTGTATTGATGATATGTATACTTGTATTGATGAGGATACCTGTATTGATGATATGTATACTTGTATTGATGAGGATACTTGTATTGCTGATGTGTATACTTGTATTGATGAGGATACTTGTATTGATGATGTGTATACTTGTATTGATGAGGATACTTGTATTGATGATGTGTATACTTGTATTGATGAGGATACTTGTATTAATGATATTTATACTTGTACTGATGATGTTGTTGATCGTGATGATCTAGATGACGATGATGTTGATTGTGATGATCTAGATGACGATGCTGCTGATCGTGATGATCTAGATGACGATGCTGCTGATCGTGATGATCTAGATGACGATGCTGCTGATCGTGTGATGACGATGCTGATGATCATGTGATGACGATGCTGATGATCGTGTGATGACGATGCTGATGATCGTGTGATGATGATGCTGATGATCGTGTGATGACGATGCTGGTGATCATGTGATGACGATGCTGATGATTGTGTGATGACGATGCTGATGATCATGTGATGACGATGCTGATGATCGTGATGCTGATGACGATGTTGATGATCGTGTGATGACAATGCTAATGATCGTGAGATGATGATGCTGATGATCGTGAGGATCTAGATGTTGATGTTGCTGTAGTTGTTCGAGTGCTGCAGAAGATAAAGACTTAGTACTGAAGATGTTGATGTTCCAGTATTGAAGATGTTCCAGTAACTGCTTGAGTTACTGATGATGTTGAGAAAGCTTCCAATGATTTATAGATGTATTATGTATGATGTTGATGACTCCTTGCTTGTGCAGATGCTGTTATAATATCCTTCTCGTTAAGGGGGAGTGTTGAGATATTGTAACTTCAAAGAATATTATATTTGTACTTTATTATTCCGGAGATGTTTCATTCCTCCGTGAAGATCTTATTGTATATCCGGAGATGTTTATTCCTCTGTCGGAATGTGGTAACTTGGGTTATTAGACTTCCCTAGTGGGGGTCGTCCCTGTATGTGTTATATGGGTCAAAGGGTTATTAGACCCACCATGTGGGGGTCGGCCCAGTCAGTTATAATGGGGTATTTAACTTAATGGTTAAATACGAGCCTACATGTACTTGTGTAAAATACATATCAGAGTAGTGTATAAATAGAGGAGGTGTGTTCCTCATTATACACACTCACTCACTTGAGCATAGCGCACTTGTGGAGGAGAGGTCTGCTATTGTGGAGGAGGAGATCATGTCTCAGGGTTTCATCTTTGTATATTGCTGGTCATCTATATTGAGGAAGCTTTGCTGGGTTTTCTACCCCATGAGGGTTTCCCAGGATAAATCTTTGTCTCTTGTGTTTATGCTGTGCTTGTTATTTCTTCAGTGATCCTGTATATGCTATTATTGTGAAATGGAATGTAATGCTGCTATTTTCTATCTTAGCATATTAAATCTTAACATGTACGACTTCCTAATAGTTCAGGTGTTTCACTTGGCCACCAATGCTATCTTACAGCTTGCGTATTGGGGAAGTACCCCTCACTCCACGAATCAAGTAAAACTAATAACCGCTTTGCCACAAATGACAACTCTTTATTTACCTCACGGGTGGGAGCTAGTCAATCAGGTAGGAGTCGTTTCCCTTTTCGCTGGTAGGTCCTCTCAATGGGCCAGCTACTTTGGGGTTCTTGTGGTACTCCTCACAATGAGTTTAAGGGCTTATGCCCAAGTACTTCCCACGGTTAAGAAATTCCACTCAACGAGCCCAAGAAAGTGTTATGATACCAGATGTGATGAACCTGCAATAATTAATTAATGCAATACACAAGATATAAGAAATAATAGAACTCAAAATCACTTTTATATTGACCACGGGCCACTTCGAGGGGGAAACCTCCTTTGAGCAAGCTCAATACAATTAACTTCACGGTGCCTTCATAGGCCTCAACACACACTTATATACTAATTTTAGGCGCCAATACCATGGGTCAATACTATGTCTCAATACAACCATGGGCTAAGTCTAGGCACCAATACTATGAGTCAAAACCATGGGACATATAATACTATGGGACGACTTACAAAGCATATGCGTCCAATACTATGGGATAATATAAACTATGGATCCACAAATACTACAGGATGACTTAAAAAGCATATGCATTCAACAACAATATACTGACAAAGTAAAGACATGGGTTCCTAACAATAGTCTGGATGTGAAGAGCTTGAAAAAATAGGCGGTTTAAAAAAAAATGGCACTAAAAAATGACTCTGTATGATGAAGTTATGCTTGAACAAAGAAACTGTTGAAGATGTCCCCAATAGTGATGTGGCAGCTAGAGAATTTCCAGTAAAAAAAGAATCCCCCTTTTCCCAAGATGAACCTTTTCAAGATCACTTTATAAGAAATTTGCTTTAAGTGAACCACTTTTGTAAAATAAGTCATTCCACTTTTACAATGATATTACTTTTAAATAGTACAACAATAAAAAAAAAACTTAAGTGACTCACTTGTATTTTTATTTTTTATTATTTAAGTGAGATGCACTTTTACAATAAAGTAACTTGAACTCAAGACCTATTACGGAATAAAGCAACTTTGAACCAAGTGAGCTAGATTAAAAGGTATGTAAAATATGGGAATGAGGAAGGGTTTTTTTTTTTTCTTACTCTTCTTGCTTGGTTTGTGTGCTTGCCCTTTTTCCTGCAAAACACACCACAAATCGAAACAAAAAAAAAAATTTCCACACTTGTGGAGTTAGATCTCGTTAGCTTGCCTGGAAAATCTACGTTTTCTCTCTATTTCTGATTTGCCGAGATCGTGCAAGGTGCACGGCAAAGAGCATACGCAGCCCAGAAAAACCCTTTCCCTTTCTGTTTCTGATTTTCCGAGATCGCTCAAGGTGCACGGCAAAGAGCATACGCAGAAGAGAAAGTAACAATCTGAACCCCAAAAAAATCTAACAGTACAAAATGATAAAATATGATTTTTTTTCTTTTAAAAACAGAAAATAAAAAATGCATCACTGTAACATTATACCTTCAGATCTTATGAAATACGCATTTTTGGAGCAACCCGGAATCGTTTTCAATCAAACGAAAACTATTTCCCAATGGAAACGACGCTCCAAACGCAATGGAACAACTCCCATAGCCCAAAAATGCACAAAAATACCAGAACTAGAAACCCTTTCAAGTTTCAGCAACAATAGTTCAAGATCTAGATCATAACCAGAAGCGGCACTTCATAAAAGCTCTGATATCATGTTCGGGTACACAAGGTACTACCAAAGGACCGAACACCAAGAGAAACCACTTCACACAAACAGATTATAGATCAACACACGACGTTTTGACGTGGTTTAAACCCTCTTGAGGGAAACACTCCATGGCCCCGGCCAAATAGCTTCTATGGGACAATTTATTATGCAAATAAAGAAAGTTACAAATGAGCTTCTCATAATTGATCAACTAAACAATGACCCTCCATGCTCTTTAAATAGAGATCATGGACCAATCGGGTCTTAAGACATGGATCAAGGTTAGGTTTGATCTAAGAGAAGTTGAGCCATCAGATCACTCTATGTCGGGAACATATTGTGACCGTCGGATTAAGTATTTACAATTGCATACTAATGCATACTAAAGAAACACACTAACCCTAACGAATATATTACACAAGTTGATCTTAACTAATTCCTAATTGTCTAAATATCCTAACATGGTTGTAGGGTGGACTCCCTCTCAATATTTGCTTCCTAGCAGGAACTACTGGAGTGTGCTCCCTCTTGATCTTTTCTTCCTCGATTACCTGTCTTTGAACTTATATCCATCCTTGATCACTATTCATACTTACTAGTATCATCATTTTGTTATGCTCGAGGTCTCATACATACATTCATTAGTATAATCTTAATACTATCAAAAACATTATGATTCTAAGTAATCTTAAACATGTATGGTCAAGATCATTTCATACACAGATAATTTATCACAATTATTTTACTCATGCATATTCCTATTTGACCATAGGAATTTTCTGGTTAGTCATATCATCAATCAAAGTAAGAAGCATAATATGCCTAAACCCATGATTACTCAAACCTATAACTTCATGAATAATCATTATCAATCATACCAAGTATACTTATATAAGAGATCCTATCATAGGGTAGGATTCTAACTTGATATTGGAAAAACATACCTGGATTAATATGTTAACTGGTTATGTCTAACATACCCACATGATGTCTTCTTGTTCTCTTAAATGACTTGTGCTAGTCACTGGCATATCTTATAAGTTAACCATTGTGGAACCAAATTATACATATCTTGTAAGTAGAGCGTCATGAGTTTTTTTCTTCATGTCACCGTGGTCATATGTTCTTGATCTAGAACTTGATTTGTCTTTCTTGATGTACCTTACATGTTAGCAGACAACATCAACCTCATACAACATCATGGTGCATTAGTACAATCATAAATGTCATAACCCTATACATGCATTCATACTTTTACTACGGTGATAAGACAAGTCTAAAATTAATCAATATTTAACTAACCTAAATAATATGAACACAAACATATCATAACCTTAATCATGAACATATTTCAAAACATACCTGTATCTCCTCAAGTCATACCTGTCGAGATTGCTTGTAGACTTCTTATGTAAGGCCTTAGCCTCATATCCCTCTGGAACTAGAACTTCTTCACTTATGCAGGTGTCCAATTCATTCTCTTCCAGGATTAACCCAATCCACTTTGATTTGATGAAACTTGATCTGGAGCTGGATTAGGGTTTGTTAGAGAAACCCTAAAAATTCAAACTTTGAATTTCAAACTTTTGAAAGGATAGAAAGATGTGCCTTGATGAGTTGATCAAGCTGGTATACTCAGAATTTGAAAACTTGAAAGTTTCACCCCTCAAAATTGCCTTTTAGATTACCGGATTCACTAAAGAGGACCCTGAATTAGGGTTTGATTTTCCCAGAGCTTCACCCAACCAAAAGGTTTGAGCCAAAGCTATAAATTTTGATTTTGTTGAGGAGCTTCCAGCTATGGTCACAGAATTCAAAAATTCCAACTTTTGTAGAAGCCCTAATTTTCCACTTTTTCAATCAAAGTCCCGAACTAGAGTTTGATCAAGCTCGGCCTTTTGCACGACCAAAAAATTCAATGTTGGTCTCTAAATTTCAATTTTGATGACAATCATCCAACTGTGGTCTTCGATACAAAAAATCCAACATTCTACGAAACCCTAAATTCCTGGAGACATGACTGAAGGTGCTCAAAATCCAATTCTATTTTGACAGAAATATGCACATGATTGTTTCTAGTTTAACTCTGAAATTTCAGATCTACATGGTGTGGAAATTTGGCTTGTAGTAACCTGAGCTATTGTCTTTCCAACCCCATAGGTCTTACCTCAAATGGATTCTCTGAGAAAAAGTTATGCCACGTGTCGCAACGTGACCTGTTTATAGGACAAAATAGGAGATCGAACTTGTACGGAGTGCCATGTGTCGCTGGTTCAATTTCGGCATCTGAAAATCGGCTCTGTGAAAGTACAGTCCATTCCCTACCTACCACGTTTCACAAAATTTCATTTGGATCTTCCTAGCCCAAGTTGTGACCTTTTTTTGTAGGTCACCTATTTATGACTGAGATCTGGAAGAGGAAGAAACCCTAGATTGTGCGGACCATCAAACCAAAAGTATAGCGAATTAGATGTTATGCTTCACACAGAAGGTACATTGGGATCTTATATTTGACCTGTAAAAATTTTAGATTTACACACTTCTCCCAAATGGATTTATAGCGAAAGTGCTACAATGACTGGTTTTTTCTATATCAATCCCTAGCTTCACAAGTGTAGCAAGTGTCATAAATTCCATACCATGCCTTCTTTCCAGCTAGCTCTGATACCATGTTAGTTTATCAAAATTTAATACATTCTGATCTAGGATCTTAACTGAAAGAACAACATGTATAGCATATCAAGCATAAGAGACAAGAGACACAAAATATTTCACCGGGGAAAACCAAGAAGGTGAAAAACCCCACAACTTCCTTAGAGATAGAATAGGCATCAATACAATGATCACCATGATCAAACCCAAGAGATAGATATCTACAACAACATTCTCCTCCTCCACTTGTGTGCATCCTCCTCTTCTCTCACTAATGCGAAGTTAGTGAACAATAGAATGTGTAAAATGAGAGAGACACACTCGCTATTTATACACTACATCACTTGAACTTTACTCAACTAGGTCAACCCTAACTTAACAACATAACATAATGCTGACTAGGCCGACCCCCAATAGGGTGGTCTAATAACCGTTTGACCCACATGACTCATACAGGGCCGACCCCAACAAGGTGGTCTAATAACCCATCAAGTATAAGTTACAGCACTTACAATATAACTTGCGACACTTGCAAGTACACATGACGACACTTCCAATCAGAGGAATAACACATCTCCGTTGGGGATACAATAAAGTAAAAATGTAATACATACAATATACAAGTGAATATCTTCCGAAGTGACAAATACATCAACAAAGAGTTTGTGGTACATGAGTCTGTTGAAAGAGCTATTCAACCATGGGCTATAAATGCATGACAATTTAATAAACATAAATATTTGATAAATAAATTCATGTACCTATGACGACCTTTTGTTTGAGAGTGGGAGATACATTTAGCTGATGTATGGATGAGGAGAGAATGCCTAGGTATATAGTCATAGGATACTCTGAGGCCACATTAGCAAATTCCTTGGTGTTGGCTGCTTTCTAAATAGACCCAGGTTTTCAGGATGCCCAGCAACAAACACCCCTTTGGCGCACTGGCCCTTTCGGCAACGAGTTGCGCAGTAGCCCAAAGTCTCACCCGAAGTGGCTATGGGGGGCTAAGGAATCAGGTTTCCTTAACCTAGGTGGTGTGGAGTCTACAGTCTTCTATCTTCCCTTCTTGGAGGTAACCCCTGAACAGAGCGTCTCACTCTTACACACGTCTCCTAGCGCTACAGCGCTGGAACTCACTCTTCTCAGCCGAGCTGCGCGGTAGCTCCGCACCTGCGCACGAGTCTTTTACGCGCTACCTCCGATACACTATGTATCGTCTATGCCCTTGCGCCACAATGCAGTAAGACACTCCTTTAGTGCTGTGGTGACAGTGTTCTTAAAAACTCCTTCGACAATGCACAAGTACAACTTCTAAGGGAGCTTCCAGGATTTACTTTACATAATCATTCATAAAGATAGCGAAACATTCATAGAAACATAGACAGTAAAGCAAAGAAATTCAATCACATAAAGCATCACCACAACAACAAGAATTATGTGGTTCACTTCCAGGAGGGAAGCTACGTCCACAGGAACTGTGTTTTTATTATCTTGAGATGGGGATAACACAGTTCCGCTGTGCACACAGCTGCAGCCTTAGATCTTTCTGGGAAACTCCACACACACAGCTGGGAGCCCTTCTCTTAGATCTATTCTCTTCTTCTATAGATATTACCATGACAAAGACATACAATTACATTCCCCTCTCAGTCCTCTTGCGACTGGTCAATACATGCAATGGCCCTTACGCCAAGCGGTCTTCCTGCGAGATCGCGGCCTTCTTACATGCACAAAATGATCATTAACAGGTTAAAAGATACAGCAATACAATTGACTCAGACATCAACTTAGACTGTCCGTGTAACTCAGTAACTATCTAACTCTTTTCCCTTTTCAATTACACATATATATAGGTGGCTTTGAGGGTCGCACCTTTACAAAACTATGGGCCTTTCCCAACAGTGGTCCCCAAAAACCCTAACCGCGAACACGGCTAGGTGTACTGTAGGTGCCTCTTGCAGTCACATCATAGCTTCCTGCAGACTCCGCGATTTTTGATGCAGATCGCAGGTATGGACATCATTTCATCGTTCTTTGCTCCTTGTCCTTCGCCTTCAATGCTTCGGGCCGTTGCTCTTCCTTGGTCCGAGCAACCATAACTCCTGTACTTTGCCTTAATGAGGGTAGCTGAGCCCTCTATTCCACCGCTTCATTTACTGTGGTGGTTGAGCTTTCTACTCGGCCATCTTATTTACTCTTTCCTTTGACTTGTGCAAGTGAGCTCCATGATTTCTGGCCCGCAATCTGCGGTGAGCTCGTCCATCTGGCGCCGTACTACGCACTATTCATTTCTGCCCAAAAATGGTGCTTTTCCTCAGAATTAGCACTTTTCCTTCAAAACTTAGTGCTTTTTCCTAAAACTTGGCAGCTTTGCCATAGCTGCGGCCTATGCTCCAAGAGGCCCCTAACACTTACTTATGGCTCGTCCCCGAGCCACTCCCACTAACTTGCAGTCGTTTTACTTCTGCATCTGACTTTGCTTGGGTCGCAGTGAAGGCTTGCTTCCACTGCGCAATAGAGAAGTCCATGTATTGCACGCACTTCGTGGCTGTCTGCACCAGGTATGAAGTAGCTTCTTCTCCTTCCGCATCATCAACCAACTCTTGAGACTCATCAAATGCTTTGACCTTGGCCTCTGCTTGGGCAGCAAGTTCAACATACTCATCCATAAACGGCTGAATGATGTTGGTGAGAGTAGCATCTTTGTCTCTGAGCCTGTGCAGTTCTTGCTGGACTTTGCGGACTTCGCTCATCTTTCTCATTTTGGCTAGGCCTTCCAAGGGCTTAGCTTCTTCGTTCAAAACAGTTAGGGACTATTTTGCTGCTTTCACCTATTCCAAAAGGGCAACTTTAGAAGGGAGCTTCTCGAGCTCAGCCCAAGCCTGCATAGATTGCGTCATTAACTGCTGGGCTTCATCTGTTCTGCACTTCATTTGGGTAGAAGATATGTGCAGTGCTTCAAGTCGTTCCTTCTTATCATCTACGGGAGGCACTACGACATGAGCTTCCAACTCGGTGAGCTTCTTTCTATGGTCCTCAGCCATAGCAACTACTTGTTGTTCTAGGGCTTTCACCCTTCTATCAATGCGTTGCACTTTCTCAACTAAAGGAAGGTCTGGTTGAATCTGGCAGGCCGGTAGCTCCTGGGCGATTTCATCGACGACATTCCTTAGCCCAGTGTCTCGCGCTTCGTGAAGTGCAAGCTGCATAGAGATCTCCTTATAGCCTACCCTTAGCTCTACTTCCTGAATCTGCAGTCTTTGATTGGCATGGAATGTGGAGAGCTCCCTAGCTCTCAGCTTAGTAGAGACCTGCTCGTGAACCAACTGTAGAGTTTCCAATGGAATTCGTGACAAATTTATTTCAACAGGGAAAACCACGCTTACCTGTAGTGCAGCCAGAGGATCCGGGAGTGTCATGCTTACGGGAAGGATGTGGATGACAGTGTGCCTTTCTATAGGTACTTCAACCCGCTCGAAACTTGTAGATGCTTGCGGCGTCTGTGAGCCGAATGCTGGCGCATGGGTCTGCACAACTCATCATGCGAGACCTTTCAACTCCACGAGCTGCAGATCGAGAGCACTTCTGATATTGGCCTGAGAGGCACGCAGCTCCTGAAATGGCTCCTTCAAGTATTGGTTGAGCCTCGCGAAAGGGATCTCATAGGGATATCCAATCGCTTCTGCGGGGTGCGACAGCTTCTGCTTCTTGGTAGCCAGTCCTGACGGACCTTCACCATTCTTTTGCCCAATCTTTTCCTTGCCCTTATCTTTCTCTGGTGCCTCAGGGGTTAGCATCGTGGCAGCGGCTTTAGTGGCCTACTTCCATTCATCTGGCATGCACTTCATAGTGTCCTCCACGTCCTGGGTAGTCATTCGGTAGAGCCCTACGGCCCATTCTTCCGACTGAATTCCGCGAGTGCGGAAATAGATTTCATGCAAGTTGGTAGAAAATACCAACTTCATTCCATAGAGTTCTGTCGTCTCCTCAGTAAGCCTCGGCATCTCTAAGATGGTATCCCTGAGAAGATGATAATACTCGAAGAACACGGTGTGGTTAATTTTGTGCTTCACGGGATTACTAGAATCCCAGAGGTTGACATAGCGCATCCCTGTAACCTCTCCTGAGCGGCGTGAAAGAAACTGAGTGTTGGGAGGTTCCTTCCACCCGACAAAGGCACACAAGATCAGGAGCCAAGAGAAATGGAACAACTGATTGACGGTGTCCTAAACATTTCGGTAGTCTTCCAAGAATGAATTCAGGAGGAAGAGACACCAGTTATACTGCTCTCCCTTCGCAGCTGCAATTGCGAGCTCTACAACAGCTCCAGGGACTTCTTTAGGTTGGCATTTCGTTAAAAGTTTGCTTGCGAGCATACTTCCTATGAATCTGAGTGCTTCATCTTCAACTACAGTGAGGTCATAAGCCCAACCTCCTCTCGACAATTTGTATTTCTGCACCACCTGTGCAGCCAGCTTTCGGTCCTTGTCTTTACCAACGAAATGGACGTTGAGGTCCTTCCAACCTTAGATAGGCCGATAATTTGATGAATCAGGTCCACATTCAGATCAATTGGCCTCCCTAGCCAAAGATAACCACCGTGAACACAGGATAACAGGACCTTGACAACCGCATTAACTTTATTGCTACGCCCGAAGTGCGGTAGCTTCAACAAGTTCAGCAGTCCAAGCTTGTCTAGATTTGCTGCAAATTCCTGCGGGACGAATTCATCAATCTTCTTAACAGGATTATGGACCACCGTCAGATAGTGATCTGGCATGAACTGAGGATACGTTCTATAATCTCCCAAGTTGAAGTCAGAAAACTTAACCAGCGGGAGATGTCTAAGCAGGGATCCTTCTTCTTCCATGATTTCCTCCATTGGTGGCAGCGGAATCGAATACTTGGCGTTCTTGGGAATATGCACCTCGGGTGCATTATCTGGGTGTGAAGGAATGTAGTTAACCAGAGTGGCCAAGGGCTCTGGAATGGGTACCTCCGGCTGCTACTGCTGCTGGGGCTGTTGTTGAGACACCGTTGTGCCCGGGAACTGTCTGGGATCAGAGAAAATAAGAAGCTTGACAGTCTCGGTTAGGGTAGCCATACCGAATTCTAACCCTCTGCGTCTGAAGTGACGGATGAATTCTTCAATTGACAGGTTCTCTGACATGAACCTGCATACACGACAAACACTGAACAGAAAAGGGAAGAACAACGTAGGATGCGAACTCTGAAAATAGAGGGAAGCAGTCTGCACGACACGGCTCTGAAAACAATGGCTTAGACTCTCAAACAAGACAACTATACAGCTCAATAGCTAGGAAAGTAACCCAAGCATATACGAATGAGGGGTATTTATAGTTGAGGGCAGTATTAGGTGTGGACAGGTGGCACTAACAACCGTTGGCACCTAAGTGGATGAGTTGACAACCCCCCCCCCATGCCTCTATGGTGCATTAAATGCGAGGGATGGGCTCTGACATCCTTTGGGAGATGTGCTAAGGCCTTCGGCTCCTTAATTAAATGTGAATCTTAGGGAAATCAAGCCGAATTTGTCAGATCAAGTACAATTAGATGGCGGTCTCATCCTTCATTAAGACTCAGACGCGGCTACAGAACTACCACAATTCAAATTTTCAGCGGGTAACTTCAGCATGGGTAACTGTGCACATGGAGGGCTCCACGGTGACGAGAAATCTGCAAGAGAGACAAATCGTCAACAGGGAACTCTGCAAGAGTGAAAGTTTGACAACCCAGGGAACTCTGCAAGAGCGAAAATAGGCTCGCTCAGAACAGGCTTTATTGACTGTGTGGATGTTTCGAGGAACTGCGCGGGAATCCAGAGACTGAAAATGTCTCGCGACTTCCGTGTAGACTGATAAATGCGATGCCTCTTTCAACTACACTGGACATCTACACGACTTTAGCAGCTGATTAGGTTGACAAAGCGAAGTGGCCATCGCGATAAAGCTTGAGCTGACTCCTGTTGATCATTGTGGGAAGCAACTCTCCATTAAGCTTCACAAGCTGAACTGCTCCACCTTTTGTTATCTTCATCACTTGAAAAGGGCCTAACCAATGTACACGAGAATTTTCTAGAAACTTGATGAATTTACTATCATAGAGGAGTACCAAGTCTGCTTCCTGAAAGACTTTATTCTTAATATGCCTGTCATGCCAAGCCTTTTGTCTCGCCTTCTGCACTTGTTGATGGAATCCAGCTAAAAGCCTGTCTTCTTCTAAGGAAACCAATTGTGACATCCTTTCACTCATAGTATCAGTATCTGCCATTTCTGTAATTTGAGCAATTCTGAGATTGGGAAGAATGTATTCCATGGGAATGACTGCTTCTTTTCCATACACCAAACTGACAGGTGTGTGACCTGTTAATTTCTTACATGTGGTTCTAGAAGCCCATAACACAGTTGTGACTTTAAGGTCCCAATCATGTCTTTGTTGATTACAGATCTTCGTTAGCGCATTCTCCAGAATCTTATTGAATGCCTCCACTGTACCATTAGCTTGAGGGTGGTAGGGTGTACTCTTATGGTGACTAATGTGGAATTCTTCATTAAGGGCCTCATTGTCACGTTCACGAAATGTGTGCCTCGATCACTCATTAGAATCAGTGGACATCCAAATCTAGTGACAATATTCTCAAAAATGAACTGCGCGACAGTGATAGCGTCACAATTCTTAATTGGATTTGCCTTAGTCCATCTGGTGAGGTATTCAGTAGTTGTGATGATGTATCTTGCACCGATTCTCTTTCCTGGTGGGTTGATAGGTCCCACAAAATCAATGGCCCACTTATCAAAAGCACGCACTGTTATCTGGGTTCTTAGTGACATTTTATCTCTTCTTGAAGGTTTTCCTGTTCGCTGGCACACATCGCAACACTTGCAAAATTCCTTAGTATCCTTGTGCAATGTTGGCCACCAAAGACCTATGGCTAAGATCTTCTGGGAAGTCGGATTTCCTGCGAAATGGCCTCCTGCGGTTCCTGAGTGCACTTCTGCGATTATGGAATTCTTCTCATGCGGTAAAATGCATCTGCGCAAGACTTCATCAGGGCCCAACTTATAGAGCTAGCCTGCTATCAAAGTGAAGTCTGCGGCTTTGACAACAAGTTGTTTCTTCTGTTGCATTGTGAACTCAATTGGCGCTTGCCCTGTAGTGATAAACCCAAGAATATCGGAATAATACTCGTCTGCTGCTTGAACAGAAAACAGCTACGCATCAGGAAGATTGTCCTCCAAATTTGTAGGTTCCTCCCCTGACTCTATCTTAGATAAATGGTCAGGTCCTGCATTCAATCTATCTGGCTTCACAATAATCTCAAAATCATAGTCCTGGAAGAGGAGTAGCTATCTGCAAATTCTTCCCCCTAACACTGGCTTATTGACCAAGTAATTCAAAGCAGAATGGTCAGTATACATTTTAAAATGAGCACCCAATAGATAGTGTCTGAACTTCTGTAAGGCATACACCATAGAGAGTCCTTCTCTTTTTGTAGTGGTGTATTTCTTCTTAGCTGTAGACAGCTTTCTGCTAGAGTAAGCAATGGGGTGGTCAATACCTCCTTCTACCGGTTGTGGTAGTACAACCCCTAGTGCTATGGAAGAAGCATCTACATGAACGTGAAAGGGTTTTCTCCAGTCTGGGAAAACTGGAATAGGTACTGTGACCATCTTTCCTTTAAGTGTGTCCAAGCTCTGTTGGCATTCTTCTGTCCATTGGAATTTCGAATCCTTTTTCAGTAGTCTTTCCATAGGCGCAGTGATCTTTGCATAACCCTTGATAAATTTCCTATAGTATCCTATATGTCCCAATGTAGTGCGCAATTGTTTGACTAAGTTGGGCACAGGCAAGTTAGCAATGATGGAAACCTTCGCAGGATCCATCATGAGTCCTTGTCTGCACACAATGTGACCCAACAAAATACCAAAAGGAGCACAGAAGATACATTTTTTCAAGTTAAGGGAAATCTGATACTGTCTACATTTTTCTAACATCATCCTTAGATTCCCTATATCGTTCTTTAGTAAACCAAACACAATCCAGTCATCAAAATAGAATTCTAGAAACTTATGAATGAATTCTTTAAAAACAGCAACAACGACTCTAGAGAAAATAGCAGGAGTGTTTTTAAGACCAAAGGGCATTACCGTATACTGGAATGAGCCCCATTTAGTCGCAAAAGTCATCTTATGGTGGTCCTCTGGATGGATTCTGATCTGATGGTATCCTGAAAAGCCATCAGTGAAGGAGTAAGCCTCTTGTCCTCCAACATTGTCAAGCACTTCGTCTGTAAAGGGCGTAGGAAATGGATCATGCGGTGATGCATCGTTGAGCTTGCGCAGGTCCACGCAGATTCATATTTCACCTTTTGTCTTTTTCTCTTGTACCACCATAGGACTAATCCAATCACTTTCCTCTACCAGCTCAATGATACCAGCTCTGAGCATCTTATCAATTTCTTCTCTAACCTTTTCTTTATATCGCGGGTTCAACCTGTACGGGCGTTGTTTTACTAGCTTAGCATCCGCTTTCAAAGGTATGCGCATAAATCCTAAATCTCCTAGGATGCCTTTCATTTCTGTAAACTTGGTAGGAAAGATGTCCTGGTACTCATGTAGTAAATCTCCAATATGGCCAACAGTTCCATCATCCCAATAATCTCCTATACAGGCAAACTTGGGTTCGGCTTCTGTACCAATGTTAATCTTCTTGAGCTTGATGTGTTCCGTAATGGCAGGGATATCAAGCTGAGGGCCTTCAACTTCGCGCGTCCCTTCTGAATCTGGAATATTGATGTTGCGAGGATCATCATCGTCTTCTCCAGTGGTGAAATTATAGCATTCCAGGGCATGTTCCATCTAGACATCCCAATCTAGTTGAGGATACTCTGGTAAAGAACATTGTCCAAATATCTTCTTTCTAATACACTTTAAAGCCTGATCGATGCTTGGATGTTCTGACTCAAAGCTGAAAGTGATTTGAAAAGTTTCAATCATGAGAGGCCAAGTGATAGTGCCTCTGCGCAATTCTGTTTCAGTGTACCAGTTCCTTGGAACTATATCCAACGTGTGGATGAATAGGTGAACCCACTCATCCTCTGGAATATCTGACCAGTGCTGAATACATGCTTCAATGTGTGACCTGGGGTCACTCTGTCCATCATATTTGCGCAAAGATCCTGCTGTAGTCTCTTTAAATCTGCGCAGTATCAACCTGCGACAGTCTTGCCATGTGTCGATATTTTCTTTATGCGCACCCCACCATCTTGCGGGTGTAGTGTGCAGTGCTACATCCAATGCTTGTATGCGCTGCTCATCTGGGATTTCTTGTTCATATGCATGTATGAATTCACTTACTCCAGTTAAACCATCAAAGATTGGAGTGTTATTCAATTCTGTGACAATCCATCGAATGGATTTAGTCATCATGGCGTAACGCCTTGCAGAAACCTCATGTAAGCGATTCTGCCAGTTTTCCAGTCCTGCTTCTGAATCCGATGTGCACAAGCTATCACATCGCCAGCTGATATGGCCGTCCGCTATGGGATTGACATAATCGTTATGACTAGCAGTCATCTGATACAAACTTTCCATGTTGAGCACTTCTTCTTCTGCTCGAATGGGTTCAATATACCGTGGTCCTTGAAGGGGATCAAGTGGTGCAATGACCCTAATCTAGTCATCCTCAAAGGTCATCTTTCTTTTCTTCAAATTAATGACAGCCAGATTATCAAATGCCCAGTCTATGCCTAAAAGTGTTGGGTAAGGTCTACTATCATCCAGAATTTTGATTACTTCAAAGTCTGCAGAACTTATTACTCCCTCAATATCAATGGGTACATTGGGTAATCTGCCCAATGGAGAAACTCATTGCTGATTTGCTAGTCTTAGATGGATAGGAGATCTGATAAGCTGAGGACTACCCATCTGTTCCCAATTTTGCATGGTGAGAACATTAACTTCTGAGCGTAAATCCAAAATGACTTCATCCATTTCAAATGCTCCAATCTACGTTGTGAGTCTCATCTCTCTTCCAGTTCTAGTATGACTCCTAATCTGATGAACAACATGCTGCGCTGTGTTCATCAAAGCAGATTGTTGAAACTGATCCAACAGGTGTTGGAGTTCCATAGTTGCTTTTTCATTGTGCAACAACTTTAAGCAGCTTCTCAGGAAAGCATGAACACTGCCTAGTGTATCCTCCTCATCAGGCCTTCTAGATGTAGTAGCCTACTCTTGTACCAGGTTCCCTTGACTTGGCACATGCAATCTGATATCATTGTGTGGTAATGCGACAGAACTTGAAGCTCGCGGATCTGAGAAATACTCTTGAGCTTGCTTGAATGATTCTTTTTGCTTCTGTAGGTCGAGCAGGGATGGTTTAATATTAGCACGGTGCACCCGTTGTGTTGCTGGCTTTCCAGTTCGTGACTCTGGCGGACCAGTGGTTGCACCACTGCGCGTCACTATATTAACTGTGGGATCTGGTTCTCTTTTTTCTGCTGCAATCAACTAAATATATTGGTTAATCTGTGGCTTCTTTTCTTGCATCTTGGCCATCAACTGAGGGCATTCTTCAATGACATGATCATAAGATTTACAGTATCTAGAAGTGGTTATAGGGTTTTGGAAATCCCTTCCATAATGGCCTTGAGCTCCGCAGTTATAACAAGTGATTTGTCCTCTTCCACGACCAAAACCTCCTGCGCATCCTCGGCCCCTGTAATTTCCTTCTCGGCCTTCGCGAGCTGGGTCATACTGCGGACCTGCTGTGGGTCCCTATGGTTCTGACTATACTCTATAAACATCATGTTTTCTTTCTATCATGAGGTCATATGCTCTGCAATTGTTCTCATCATGGCCTACTGATTTACAGAAATTGCAATATAGATTCTTTGGAGTTTGTACATATTTTTGTAACAAGTGACACTCCTGTGGTCTGTGGTCTCTAGTTCTACAGATTTCACACCAACGCCCCTGAGCCTGTGGTAAAGGGTTAGGTGCTCCGGTTGCAATATAATCGATGAAAACAAGACAATGGTCCTTTGAATGTCCTTGTGCTCTACACTTTGTACACCAAATTTCTTCTTTAACATCCTTTCCTTTCTTAATATCATCCACTTGCAAAGTTAGGTTTGCTATTTGGTTCTGCAATTGCGCAACATCGTTGCTTGTTCCAGCAATTGGTGAAGCTTCTAGTTTCATAGCCATCTCTAGAGATTTTTCTTGAGTAGTGAGATTATGTTGCATAAGAGGAAGTCTAATATGAGGAAGCAGTGTAGCAATGAACCATTCCTTATGATGCTGCGGTGCAAACTCAAAGCTTACTTGATCTATCAAGGCTTTGAACTTCTAGTCAAAGTCACATACTGATTCTGTAGGTAACTGTTTTATGTCTTTGAGTTCTGTTATGCACTCTGATTCTGATTTAGGTTTCTTGAATTCTTTAATCATAGCACTTCTTACATCAGCAAGCGTCCTATTCTGTGTTGCTGAGTATTTCATAAACCAGGTTAAGGCTCTCTCTCTTAGTGTGGTTGCTAACTGAACCAGCTTAACAGCATCATCATTAATTTTCTTAATCGTCCAAATGGCTTCACATAGAAACCAGTGCTACTCAGGGTCTTCTAGCCATGTTCCTCTAAAGGTTGGTAGCTTCATGTCATCACCCATCCTTCTTGCACTAGGTTGACGTGGAGGTGTTGTGGCACTGCCTCTGGGATGGTTAAACAAAGGTGGGGCTGAAGTACTAGAAGTACCGTGCGGTCTACTAGAGGTTGTTACTACGGGGTTATGCTGAGCCTCGTCTGGATTTTGCGGTGTAAAAGGGTGATAAGGGATATGAGCACTCCCTTGTCTCTCTATATGGCTCTCTCTACGAACTCGGCTATCTTCTGGGCTAGACTCAAAAGAATGCTGGTCGAGGCCTACTTTATACCGTTTTCCACTACGAGTGTGACCAATAACTTCAAGATCACTATCAGAATCTGCGGACATTACTTGTTTATGCTATTCATCGGAAGCTATGCATAGTTTTCCTTTTTCATATAAGAGCATTTTAATCCACAAGTTCAGAGAATTTAAGAACTTACCCCTATATGCTTTGAAGAATCTCCTCTCAACCTCACTGAAGCTCTTTCTCGTATCTACTGCAAACTCGGTGATGAAGCCTTCCAGTAGACTGTTCAACCAAACGTCTACTGCGCAGGACACAAGATTATCTACTCGCTTCAAAATGCTAACTAGCTCAGGCGTCCAAACAATAGGTTGATCAACATGCACAGTGGGTCTAGTATCTGCTAGCTTGGATACCCACTCATGCAACTCGAGTGCAAATGTTACAAACAAGATTTCATGAAGCTCAGTATAAATATGCTTCTACAACCAGTCCTCTGTCTGAAGCCTAGGGCTTCTATTTTCATGTTCAGCGAACTCTCTAGCCTTTGAATCAAAGCACTCTTGAATTTCTTTAGCTGTAGGATTCCAGCACCACATTGCCTTCAAAATAATAGGGTTAAAGCAGGCAACGGAACCATTTGTTGGTTGCTTTCTGGACAGACCTGGGTTTTCAGGATGCGCAGCAACAAACACCCCTTTGGCGCACTAGCCCTTTCGGCAACGATCTGCACAGCAGCACGAAGTCTCACCCGAAGTGGCTATGGGGGGCTAAGGAATTTGGTTTCCTTAACCTAGGTGGTGTGGAGTCTACAGTCTTCTCTTTTCCCTTCTTGGAGGTAACCCCTGAACAGAGCGTCTCACTCTTTCACATGTCTCCCAGCGCTATAGCACTGGAACTCACTCTTCTCAGCCGAGCTGCGCGGTAGCTCCACACCTGTGCATGAGTCTTTTACCCGCTACCTTCGATACACTATGTATTGTCTTTTCCCTTGCGCCACAGCGCAGTAACACACTCCTTTAGCGCTGCGGTGATAGTGTTCTTACAGACTCCTTCAACAATGCACAAGTACAACTTCTAAGGGAGCTTCCAGGATTTACTTTACATAATCACTCATAAAGATAGCGAAACATTCATAGAAACATAGACAGTAAAGCAAAGAAATGCAATCACATAAAGCATCACCACAACAACAAGAATTACGTGGTTCACTTCCAGGAGGGAAGCTACGTCCACAGGAATTGTGTTTATATTATCTTGAGATGGGGATAACATAGTTCTGTTGCGCACATAGCTGCAACCTTAGATCTTTCTGGGAAACTCCACACACACAGCTAGGAGCCCTTCTCTTAGATCTATTCTCTTCTTCTACAGATATTACCATGACAAAGACATACAATTACATTCCCCTCTCAGCCCTCTTGCGACTGGTCTATACATGCAATGGCCCTTAAGCCAAGCGGTCTTCCTGCGATATCGCGGCCTTCTTACATGCACAAAATGATCATTAATAGCTTCAAAGATATAGCAATACAATTGACTCAGACATCAACTTAGACTGTCCGTGTAACTTAGTAACTATCTAACTCTTTTCCCTTTTCAATTACACATATATATAGGTGGCCCTGAGGGTTGCACCTTTACAAAACTGTGGGCCTTTCCCAACAGTGATCCCCAAAAACCCTAACCGTGGACACGGCTAGGTGTACTGTAGGCACCTCTTGCAGTCACGTCGCAGCTTCCTGTAGACTCCACGATTTTCGACGTAGATCGTGGGTATGGGCGCCACTTCATCGTTCTTTGCTCCTTGTCCTTCACCTTCAATGCTTTGGCCCGTTGCTCTTCCTTGGTCCGACCAACCATAACTCTTGTACTTTACCTTAATGAGGGCAGCTGAGCCCTCTATTCTGCCGCTTCATTTACTATGGTGGTTGAGCTTTCTACTCAGCCACCTTATTTACTCTTTCCTTTGACTTGTGCGCGTGAGCTCCACGATTTCTGGCCCGTAATCTGCAGTGAGCTCGTCCATCTGGCGCTGTACCGCGCACTATTCATTTCTGCCCAAAAATGGTGCTTTTCCTCAAAAGTATCACTTTTCCTTCAAAACTTAGTGCTTTTTCCTAAAACTTGGCAGCTTTGCCATAGCTGCGGCCTATGCTCCAACACTCGGTAACTGAAGATGGCTCTATGTGTGTAATATTATCCTATCCATAATGTATGAGAAACACATATCAACAAACAAGTGCCAATCAAACACCTTAGACACTGAATATTAAAAATTAAATAATGATACACTTAGAGGTCTATCAAAATTTACCTACTCATCCTACTGAGTCTCAATAGTAGTGTCGGGTGTGGATGGCAAAAAAAAATATCTAAAACCCTACATAAAATATATTACATCAATAATTAAATATATTTTCATTACCTGTAATGGTGATACACTAAAATTGTATACAATTTTGATTGCTGCATTTATTTCAATGTCTTGAGCATGACCAAGATATGGTGGAGGATTCTCCTTGGATACCAGCAAAACATGTGAATACAAAATGTCAAAAAAAATTTAAAATAATAATTTTTTAAGCAAATCAAATTGGTAATATAATATGTAATAAAAAAAATTGAAGATTGATGAAGTTACACATTGCATGCTGCCACTAGTGGGGAATTGCGATGGAGGCCCATAGAAAATGCTGCCAGAAGATCTGCAAGGATGTGATAGCATATGTCACTCTATATCACATTCATGTTCTCTACTAAATGTATTTAGCTAATCATGTTCACAATTTGATGATTTCTTATTATCATGATATCCACTCAGTGGATCCTCCCCACCATCAGTGGAAGATGATGCCCCCATCCCCCCCATGGTGAGCTAGAAATTGTTTGTCTCTCAACAAAATTCCCATGACGAACCAATGTCTTGGTCAACCATAACAATGCCCCCTGCATGCCATCCAATAGAATAGATGCAGGAGAATATAAATGAGCAGGGGTTCTATAGAACAAAGGGTGGCGTACATGGTTTGGATTAGCCCTATCATTCTCTCTATCATGGGGCATCCCTATTATAGGTAAAAATAGCACTTCTCTGTTCGTGACCACATTTCCCTTTTGGTTACACAAATAGACACTATGGATGGAAGAGCTTGCTTTACCTTAGATGACTTAGAGTTGATCCTTTCAGTCCATTCCTCAAAACATAATTTTTTCTGCCTATTTTAGAGCATAATGTAATGTCCCCATTCCAATAATTTCATAGTAAGACAATCCCATCAATCCTACTAGTTTCCTAGGTTGGATGGGCACATGTGGAATGGTAATAAGGAAGCAAATAAATGATGTTTAGACATTATAAGGGTTCAAGTATTTAATAAATATAGTGAATAAAGAAATTCAAGAGAAATCATAGGTGACAAATGGTTTTGGGAGACATATGGAGGATGTGGGACCCACACTAGCTTGATTTTTCATAATACATGGTATCTCTCTTTTGCAAATTCGAATTAATGGGAATGTGAACACTCTTGGGTGAGTTGGTAAGTCATAACACATGTCATTGAGAATATTAGGTCGAATTGGGAAGGATTGGTAACCTCCATGGAAGATAAAGAGTCAAAGTGGAAGTTTGTGGACACTTGGGCTAGATTCCCTAGCCCCTATGACACCAATGATGAAGCATCTATGACAAATATGACAAATTGCAGACCTGACCTCTGACATCTGACCACTATGACATGTCAGCCCCAAAAATAGGCTCAAGGAAGTCGAATTTGGGAGTTGGAGAAGCCAAAGAGACTCAAAATCGAATTTGGGGAGAAGATGGAAGGTTGGAACTAGGAGACAAGTGGCAAATGTGGAATAATTCCTAAATGGAAATCTATTGAATCTATTGAGAGGATTTCGACCCTTAGAAGGATAATGTTGGTTATAAAATGTAGAAATGAAGTATGAGAATGGCTTTTGATGATTTGAGAAAAATTGCATTTGTGAAGAGAGAGCTAGTGGATGACTAGTTTCTTGCCTTAGCCAATTTCGAGGGTGAAAGATTCCCATCCAAGTTGGTGTTTGGAGAGGCCACTCAGGTCTTTCATGGTGCTTTAATGGAGTTTTTATTTGCAGGTATCAGCTACAGGAAGTCTCATGGTTTGGTTTAGTGCAGCACTTTCTCTCCACCGTTTCCAGTTTTGAAGGCATATTCATGCTCCTTGAGGGAGGGCGTTTTTGGTGAGCACTTGTGCTTCTTGAGAGAGCTTCTCATTATATATTTATGATTGTAATAGCTTCATATCCTCTGTTATTCATATTCAGAAAGTCTCAGGTCGAAATACCCACTGGTTGTATGCAAAACTATTGATTAATGAGCAAACAATGTCCATTTCCCCAATGCATTGATGTATGACACTATAATGTTGATTATTTCGAATGGATGGATGATTCTATGATATATTTGTGATCAATATAATGCCATGGATGTCTTCTACAAGTTTCATGTACTTTACTTGAGAATTTGAAGCATTTTTACTCAGTTTAGTTGTATTGGGAGATGAAATAGTGCCATTTCCCCAAGGGTCGAATTGGGGGTTTTTGCTGTTGAATGTGAGAGAGTTATAACAGTAGTAAAAATCAATTAATGGTGCATATGAGACCCCAATAACATACTTAACACATTATATACCTCTGTTCATAAATTTGTGGGAGTTTGGAGGCATTTGGAAGGCCATTTTCAGTGTTACCCGGGGGGGATTTGATGCACAAATTACTAGTCAAAATTACCTATATTGATCAGAATACAAATCAAGTTTGCAGCAGTATTTGGAGGTCCATAAAACATCCCTGAACCTGATATTCAAGTCTAAATACCATTAATACACTCATACAGAATATTTGGGAGCATTTGGGATGATTTGGAGGTCAAAACAGTTAAACTAGTCAAAGGTCGAAATTGGGGAAAAAGTTGAAAAATTGGCATTTTAATAAAATTTGAAAAAGGGATATTACAAGGGGTATCAGAGCATGTTCTTGGCACCTGATGGTCCTAACAAGAAGTCAAAAGAATAATCCACCACCCTTTGAACCAGTAGTTGAAGAGGTTTTTGTTGAAGAAGAGGAGTCTTTTGCTGAAACCATGGGTAGAGAGGAGGATGACAAATTAAAACATAAGGAGGAACTTATTGCAACCTTAGATCCATGTTTCTCTAAACTTTCAGCAAACATGGATAGGATAGGTGATAAATTGTTGCAAGGATTTGAATTGTTGATTAGCCAGCTTCAAAGCAAAGGGATGATAGGAGATAATAGTGGTTCACACTCAGGGGAAAAGATGAAAGGGAATGAGCATATTTTCTCAAGTACAGGACCTCATAATAGACCTGATGAATTTCAAAGCACACAAAGGCATACTGCACCTAAATTTCTCACACCCAAAGAAGAGCCCAATCTTGAATTGGATTACAAGAAACTAGTAAATGATTGGAATGATTTGAATGAAGAGTGTAAAAGAGGTGTACCACTCAGTGACTACATTGATGCTATGCAAAAGATTAAAATGAAGGGAGACAATAGGAGTCCATTCCATAACAAAGAATTGAATAGTGCTATTGGAAAAATGTCACTTCCTACTTTTGATGGTTCTTCTCAAAATTCTGCTAACACTTGGGTGCAAAAATTGGATGTATATTTTCAGCTGAATCCTATGTTGGAAGAGGATGCATTAAAAATGGCCATTTTGCATTTGGAAGGAGATGCCAATGAATGGTGGTTCTATGGTTTGAAAACCTTGGGTCATGATCAGGTTAAAACATATGGAGAATTTGTTGATAGGGTACTAGAGAGGTTTGAACAAAAAGATCCAGAATTGCCTTTCAAGGAATTAGCTCAATTGAAGCAAACTGGGACACCTACTGAATATATGTTGGACTTTCAAAAATTATCAGTCAAGGTGGCTGATGTATCTATGGGAAGGTTGGTATTGCTGTTCACTGAAGGTTTGGTTGAACCCTTAAAAGGTTTGGTCAAAGCCCACAAGCCAACTACATTAAAAGATGCAATGAGCTTGACTAGGGATCTCCAAAATGTGCTTCCTAGAACGAGATTTCCTCCCAAGCCTGACTTCAGAATTGAAAAGAAACCTTGGCAAAGAGATGCACCTGATAAGAAGCCATGGCAAGAAGATGAATATGGAAAGGATAAGAAAGAGGAACTAAGCAGGGAAGAGCTCAGAAGGAAGAAATTGTGTTACTCATGCTTCCAACCATGGGTACCTGGACATAAATGTGCTAAAGGAAAGGCCCAATTCATTGAAGTATTTTGTGATGAGGGATATGAAGGGGGAATGGAGGAAGAAGGAAATAATTCAGCCCAAGAAGAAGGATATACTACAGCAGAAGAAGGGAAACCAGAGGTGAAGCATCCCTCTCCCACCAAAGTAACAATGGCAGTACTTTCAGCAGTACCTCGCTATCATACTATCCGATGCAAAGGTATGGTACAAGGACAAAGAACTTCAGTTTTGGTAGATGGAGGAGCCACCCATAACTTCATTGATGCAGAGATGGTGGAGAAAAGAAATATACCTATTGAACCATTTGATGGCTTCACAGTTGTCATTCCCGGTCACAACACAATGGAGTGCAAAACATGGATTCCCCAGCTGCAAGTCACCGTAGGTAACTATACTTTTGTTGATAGTTTTTATGTGGTTGATATTGCTGATACTAATGTTGTTTTGGGAGTGCAATGGTTGTATTCAATAGGAGAGCATACAGTAAATTATAAAATTCCTGAAATGAAATTCCAAGATTCAAAAGGAGTACTAAGGATTGTGAGAGGGCAACACACCTATCCGAATCAGGTAGTTTCTTCCCACAGCATGAAGCACCGGAATAGAAATATTATGGGAGACATTACTCATGGAAGGCCACCTGATAGAGGAGGGACAAGTTTGCAGCATGGTAAATTGAGATTGCTTGAGGGCAAGCAATCTTGGGTGGGGAGGACTGTAATGTCCCCATTCCAATAATTTCATAGTAAGACAATCCCATCAATCCTACTAGTTTCCTAGGTTGGATGGGCACATGTGGAATGGTAATAAGGAAGCAAATAAATGATGTTTAGACATTATAAGGGTTCAAGTATTTAATAAATATAGTGAATAAAGAAATTCAAGAGAAATCATAGGTGACAAATGGTTTTGGGAGACATATGGAGGATGTGGGACCCACACTAGCTTGATTTTTCATAATACATGGTATCTCTCTTTTGCAAATTCGAATTAATGGGAATGTGAACACTCTTGGGTGAGTTGGTAAGTCATAACACATGTCATTGAGAATATTAGGTCGAATTGGGAAGGATTGGTAACCTCCATGGAAGATAAAGAGTCAAAGTGGAAGTTTGTGGACACTTGGGCTAGATTCCCTAGCCCCTATGACACCAATGATGAAGCATCTATGACAAATATGACAAATTGCAGACCTGACCTCTGACATCTGACCACTATGACATGTCAGCCCCAAAAATAGGCTCAAGGAAGTCGAATTTGGGAGTTGGAGAAGCCAAAGAGACTCAAAATCGAATTTGGGGAGAAGATGGAAGGTTGGAACTAGGAGACAAGTGGCAAATGTGGAATAATTCCCAAATGGAAATCTATTGAATCTATTGAGAGGATTTCGACCCTTAGAAGGATAATGTTGGTTATAAAATGTAGAAATGAAGTATGAGAATGGCTTTTGATGATTTGAGAAAAATTGCATTTGTGAAGAGAGAGCTAGTGGATGACTAGTTTCTTGCCTTAGCCAATTTCGAGGGTGAAAGATTCCCATCCAAGTTGGTGTTTGGAGAGGCCACTCAGGTCTTTCATGGTGCTTTAATGGAGTTTTTATTTGCAGGTATCAGCTACAGGAAGTCTCATGGTTTGGTTTAGTGCAGCACTTTCTCTCCACCGTTTCCAGTTTTGAAGGCATATTCATGCTCCTTGAGGGAGGGCGTTTTTGGTGAGCACTTGTGCTTCTTGAGAGAGCTTCTCATTATATATTTATGATTGTAATAGCTTCATATCCTCTGTTATTCATATTCAGAAAGTCTCAGGTCGAAATACCCACTGGTTGTATGCAAAACTATTGATTAATGAGCAAACAATGTCCATTTCCCCAATGCATTGATGTATGACACTATAATGTTGATTATTTCGAATGGATGGATGATTCTCTGATATATTTGTGATAAATATAATGCCATGGATGTCTTCTACAAGTTTCATGTACTGTACTTGAGCATTTGAAGCCTTTTTACTCAGTTTAGTTGTATTGGGAGATGAAATAGTGCCATTTCCCCAAGGGTCGAATTGGGGGTTTTTGCTGTTGAATGTGAGAGAGTTATAACAGTAGTAAAAATCAATTAATGGTGCATATGAGACCTAAATAACATACTTAACACATTATATACCTCTGTTCATAAATTTGTGGGAGTTTGGAGGCATTTGGAAGGCCATTTTCAGTGTTACCCGGGGGGGATTTGATGCACAAATTACTAGTCAAAATTACCTATATTGATCAGAATACAAATCAAGTTTGCAGCAGTATTTGGAGGTCCATAAAACATCCCTGAACCTGATATTCAAGTCTAAATACCATTAATACACTCATACAGAATATTTGGGAGCATTTGGGATGATTTGGAGGTCAAAACAGTTAAACTAGTCAAAGGTCGAAATTGGGGAAAAAGTTGAAAAATTGGCATTTTAATAAAATTTGAAAAAGGGATATTACACATAACCACGACTCTTATGCTTTCCAACACGCGGGTTAGCCGCAGGTGTCTATACTGACAACCCGTAGGTATATTTTGGAAAGTTGCACGCACTAGCTGCAAGTCAAGATAGTCTCGAGTCACTCGCAGGTTGTCCTATGACATAGTCGCGGATATCTTAAGAAATATCAAAAAATATATAAAAACACTAACTATGGATTAGTTTTGGGAGTTATTCCAACTCCCCCAACTACCTATTCCAACCACCCTTCAAACTTATCCTCCTACTCTTGCCATAAATATAAGATGATGGCCTTGGAGAGGAGAGCTAGCTTTTGGTAATGTAATGTTGGAGAAATTCTTACTCAAGAGAGAGGAGCAGGAACCCAGGGTCTGGTTACACCAGTGCCGGTGTAGGACAAATATAATTTATGTACTTGCTTCATGCATTAATAAAGATAATATATTCTTCCTTTCCCAAATATGATTTGGTCATGTATGATTCAAATATGATTACAATTTGATGTTTTATGTTATTATTCTTGACTACAATTTGATTTGTAGTCAAATTGGTTTGAGGAAGGTTTAATGTTGTTTTGCAAGTTGTTGCATTGAAGAGTGAGGAAGAGAAAGGCTTGGATCAACCTTTTGAATAAGGTACACATCCTTCTAGCCCTAATCTCTTTGCTTAGTAATTGTATTTGCGTAACAATGTATGTTTTTCTTTCTACATTAGTACATTGGTAGTCTCTCCCCTGCTATAGGTGTTATACCAAAATATCGTCATCATGAGCCATGTATCAACTCAGTGCCTTAATCCCTGAAGTTTCCCTAGCAATAACATCATTGAGCAAGTTGTTGAACTTGTTTTCCAACTTTCCTAGTGATGTCGGCACACCCTATTTCCTAGCAAGGAGTTCCAAACCTGGCTGGCACATGATGTACACTATCATCCTACGCCATTGGATCTTTTAGTCCTCATGTAGGATGCGTCAACCCTTCTTGGAACTTGTTGTATTCATCCAGAGTGCACCAGGGTTGGTTAGAATGGATAACAAGGGGCTTCGAGCAAATTCTCTAAGCTGGGTGACATGGATACCTATCTTTAATTAGTAGGAATAGTTGGTATTTGGTTCCTAACCTAATGGGAATATCCCTTAGACCTCTCTCCCTAATCCTGAACCTACTCTATCCTCCTATCCTTATAAATAAGACCTCTCTCTCCATTCAGAAAGGAGGAAGGACTATATCACTTACATGTTGGTGGAATTACCCTAGGTAATCCCTATTCATCTCTTGCGAGGCACACACGCCCTTTGGAGGCTTGGCTTAGACTGTTGGAGGAAGGTTTTTGCATTAAGGATTGGGTTTTAATCATCACTCTTTTATGCATTTCCAATTTATTTTTATGTAATATAATCTCTTTCCATAAATGTCTTTGTGTCAATGATATTTAGATATTTCTTCCTTAACTGTTAGCTTAGACCAGTTAGTCTGTAGATGTTCTTTTACTGTTTGTTTGTCTCTATTGCTCGCCAGGGTTTTGTAGCTCTAGATCTGAAGACCATGGAGCTTGGAGCGACAAAGAGGAGAAGGATTCATGAACCTGAAGGTAAGGAATCTATCTACTTTAATCTTTGATTGATCTAGGAAAGTAGATCTATATTATGTATTCATTTGTTATAGATGCACTTGGACTAGGGAGATCACACTCGTGTTCGCTTCGGTAGATTATCCATAAACAAATCCGGTGACCATACTGGGGAGTCGAACATAGTTTTGATTTCAATTTGATTTGTTTTCATTGATTTGTTTTCATTGATTTATTTTGATTCATTTTCTAGCCTCCTAATCCCCTCCCACCTTTAAATTTTTTCCATTTCAGAGTCTATTCGCTTGCCCTGACTTTGTCTAGGATCAAGATTGGACCTTTTACTTTATATTTTTGGAGATATTTGCTTTCTTGCTACCTACTATTCGCCCGACGCACCTGGGTTGTATATTACTTGTGCTACCGGGACTCTAGTGCTCGCTGTCCATGAGCATCCTGCGCCTTTGGATCCTATAGCCTGAGTACAGTTCACACCATTGGCGCCTTTAGCCTTCATAGAGCATGTGCTTGGTGCTATGGTGTACAAGAACAAAGTGTGCCAACACCTATTTCTTGGTAATTAGCATTATTTATCCATTTTTTATCATTGGGTCTGATTGATTGAGCTCTATATGTTGTGTGATTCAGCCAAAAAACCCCTAGGTCCTGCTTGTTTGTGTCTGTGTTTGATTTGGTTGATTTTTGGTCTTAATCTAGTCAAGTGAGCGATTTGGTAGTGGCACTAAATTTCAATCCCCCATCTATCCACTTGGTCTTGCGATCACTGATCCCATTTCTAGATCTATTCAGTTTGTTAGGTATGATTCCTAACCCCTCCCTACATTCAACAATTGAATTTTTTTTATGATATTGTTGTTTGATTTTGCGTGTGTTTGAGTGTTTTTTGAGTTTATGGTGATCTCTTTTCTTTGAGAATTTCCAGTTTACCATAGTTGGTCAAGACATCATATTTGATTTTCTAAATGGTATATCTAAAGGACATCATAATTCTCAGATCCATTGTGAACATTTGAGCAGATAAAAAAAACGTTTATCATCTTCATTTTGAGTCTTATTCTTGGAATTGTTGGGAAGAATCTTCATGACTTTGGGATAAAAATATTTGGAAAGCTTGAATGATCAATCCTATAGTTTCTTGGTTATGAAGCCTTTCTCATTTATTAGAAAGATATAAGCATATTTGAGTTTTTGCAAAGCAACTTTAAAGATTGAAAATTCTCATTCTTCAGTTTTCCTTCATCTTTTAGGTCATTATTTCGAAAGTTAGAGATTGTTACATTTGAAAGCGAAATTCTTCTTTCCATATTTTGTAGATTCGATTAGATTGAAAAGTGAAAAAAGAAAAGAATTTACATTTTGGTGCTTGTTTGTTATTTAGTGATTTTTGTTGGCATAGTGAAAAGAGTACTTCATTGTATTTTTCATTGATTTTGAGTTATAGGGATACTTGTTTCTTTTTTTCATAACGACAACAAAGGAATTGCTCCCTACCTTAGATAGATTTATTTTTTACATGTAGCTTAAGTTGCATTTGTTTAAATTCTTGTCTACAGTCCATGCATTCACCTAACCTCTCAAGATAAAATTAATGGTAGTGTTAGGTTAAAACTTGCTAGTAACTTGTGTGATAAGTTAGTGACGTGTACTAGCATCATTAAGCATGGCAGCTGTTGTTATCTGCCTACACTGCATCTTGTGGGCCTACAGTTCTTCCATGTGCCAACTGGTATATCGAATGTTCTTTCATGTACCCTTGGGTATATTGAAAGGCACTTCATGTACTTGGTAGTATATCGAAAGGATCTCATCGTACGATTGTGCATTAGAGAGAACCACTACGAATTTGAGCTCCCATGTACCTTGTGTATATCCGGAGACCCTTCTAGGATTCATATATCAACTAAGTTAACGTATTGGCCATCTTGGCATGGAAATACACCAAGAACGACACTTGGGGAGCAACTATGCATGTACTTCAGGTAGTCGGGTTATGCCGTTAGGGGTGAGGTCCTAATCCTCCCTTGTTAGTGCTCTGAAAAATTGGGCCAAGTATAATTGTTGGACACTATGGTATATCGTGAGTTGCACCGCCTTGACAATCATGTGAGGTTACATACTTTTGAATCCCCACTAGTCACGTAAGTTTGCTTGCGGCTTTAGCTTGTGTAGATATTGGATTGATTTTTTTTCACTTTTATAGGTTACACTTAGGAGAAATTTTGATTTAGTCATCCTAGACAATCAACCTCTGAGAATATCGATAAGGATTCTCAATTTACCACCGGAATATCCCCTTAATTAGGAGGATAACTCAGTAGTAAGAATGGATCAACCGATGACATATGTGCCATACGAGGAAGATGCCTCTACTCTAGAGTCGGGAACGAACTACTCATCTCCCACCAACCCACCTATCTATGATCCAGCAGAACCTTTGTTAGGAACACCATCTACCTCCTATGGCACATCCTTCCATCATTCGATAGAAGGACATCCTGGAGCTATGGACTGTATTTTCAGTAAGCCCCAAGATGAATCTATATCAACAACATTTGGTCCGTCTGAATCTTTTTTGGACACTTCTCTAGCTCAACATGTCACCAAATTTGGGTCAATTCCCATGGAAGAAACCATACCTCATTGTTGGATTCCTAACCTTGAATTCTTTGCCCCACTTCACGAACAATTAAACCATTTATGTCTAACTGGTGAACAACTGAGACATCAGAGTTCTTAAGGCGAGAAAACTTTCAACACTCCCCTGTACACTCTTTATCATTTGCTTCACCTGGAACAGTTGTTTCTAATGCGAACACTTATGAACCTAGTCAACCCTCATTTCAAATGAGCACACCTCTAATTCAACCGACTGGTTCTATACCTATTGTGACTCCCACCACGACATCCTCTAGAGGGAAACCTTCAACATATGTTAACTTTGGGACATTACCTCCACCTCCCCCACCTCAAAACTTGAGGGGAGGAGGTAATTTTCCTATTATTCTACTTTCAGGCGGAATTAATCCTTTTGTGAGCACCCAACCCTTGGTCATGAGTCAAACTAACATTAGAGGTTAGCATTTGGTCACCAAACACATTCTAGTTTGTGGACAACTTTTAACTGGGGGAAACCCCCAGTTGGTGGACCTAACCTGACTGGGGAAATAACCCAGCCCGTAGTCATATCATGAGTGGAGGATACACTTCTTATCTGAGTTTTAGTATGGTTGGTATTCCTCTCCCAACTATCGGACAACCCATGTGGACACATCATGTGGGGGTTCCATCCATTTGTACCTAACCTCCATGGGGACACGTTATTCCAACACATCATAGCATTAATATTGGACAAAAATACCCAGGAAAACATTTTCATGGATTACCCTACCCTGGCATCTCTAATACCCCATGGGGGAACTATACTGTCCCACCAACGGGACCTCCAGCCAGTAGGGAACCCCCACCACCTCCACCGCCATCTAGCCCACCACCATATCATCCACTCCATTCCGGAGGAGAAGCACCCCCTCCTTCTGGCGACGAAACTCCCCATTCTGGAGGAGGTGTCCCCCCACCTTAAAGCAGAGGGCCACCTTACTCCGGAGGGGGAGGACCCCCACCGTTCAGCGAAGGTACACCTTACTCTAGACGAGGAGGACCCACACCCTTCGGTGGGGGACCACCACATTCTAGCGGAGGTGGAATCCCACCTTATGGTGGAGAACCACCTTACCCTGGAGGGGCCCCACCTTATAGTTCCCCTCCTAACCCTGACTTCCCACCTCCATACATCCAATTTTCTATTGGAGGACACTACGGTCAATCCATTCCTGGTCCTACCGGTACACCGATGCCATATCAATACTACTAATATCCACATTCCAACCAACAATTACCCTTTTTGGATACTTTCGATCTGCCAAATTTATCATGGTTGACCAACAATCCCATCTATCATGGAACTAATTGGTTGGCTATTCTAGTGAAGTTACCTTCTGACATTCCAAAGTTTGATGAAAAACTGATTGAAGATCCAAAAAACCATGTTATGACATATCATTTATGGTGTTCGTCTAATTCCCTAATGGATGATTCCATCCCTTTATGTTTATTCCAGTGAACCCTCACCGACCCTACCGCCAAGTGGTATATCAAATTACCACCAAACTCTTTTCATGATTTTTTATCCTTGGCCATGTCCGTTTTGACACATTTCCAGTTACCAATCCAGTATGAAACCGATACTGATCTTTTGACCTCTCTCCGACATACCACCGCCACTCACATTTCTGATCATTATCACGATTGGAGGTGGAGACAACGTTTGATTAAATATCCCATTTCGGACCAACTTCTTGTGGATTGGTTTACTATGTCACTCTTACCCGTCATGGTTAGAGATGTCGCTATGGGTGGCGCTGTCACCAAAGAGCAAGATACTGTGCATGCCTAGTACTTAGAATTGGTCTATGCTCAATGCGGAACTCTATATGATATTGTCCCCAGCGCACCTAGCTCTACCTACGACCCAGCAAGACCACCCAGGGACCTCATGCGAACAACATCATAGGTGCATATTCAAAACAAGACTACTTCTCAATCCAGTACCCATGCTAGTTCCACTCCATCCCCATCATAGTTTGAAGACAATACCAATATATCACCCATCCTTGCTGCCACCAAAGAAGTGAATTCAGTCACGTCTTTTTCCCCTCATAAATATGGTGGTAAAAACAAGAACAAGTGGAAAAACAAAAAACCTTCTAATTAGTAGGAACCAAAATACAACAATCCTGATACCACCAAACCTAAGCAGAAGGCTAAGTTTCCATGTTTACTATGCGGTCACAACACCCTTTACGAAAGAGGTCCCACAACAGGACGAGGTCCACATTTTTTTGAGAGGGAACCCCACACCTACAGTTCTAACTGATCCCTTCCCCACACAACAACAATTGATGGTCGCGCAACAACCCTCTCCTTCTTGTTAAATTTTCAGAATTTACTTCAATCTAATCTAGGATCTTAACTGAGAGAACAACATGTACAACCTATCTACAGCATATCAATCATGGAGACAATAATGCAAGCACACAAGAGACACAAAGATTTACTTGGGGAAAACCATAAAGGTGAAAAACCCCAATAGCTTCCTCAAAGTTAGATAGAGCAATGATACAACCCAATCATAAGAGATAGACATATCCTAGCAGTAGATCCTCCTCGTCCATAAGTGTGCCACTCCTTCTTGAGTGCATGAGTGAGAAGTGAGTGAACAAATAGAGTGCCTCCCGCACTCTATTTATACTTGACTTGACTTTCCTTTTACATAAATCATGTAGGCTCGAAATTAACCACATAACATAATGCTGACTGGGCCGACCCCAACAAGGTGGTCTAATAACCCATCAAGTATAAGTTACGACACTTACAATATAAATGACGACACTTCCGTATAGAGGAATAATACCATCTCTATAGGAGTACATACAACATATATATATGAAATACATTCCGAAGTTACATATACATCAACACTCCCTCTTAACTAGGAAGGTATTTCTCAGCACAGGTCTTCTATCACAAGTCATCCTCTCTGGATCATCGTCACTGGATAATCATCATTGAGTCATCATCATAGTCACTGCTGCTGCTTATATCAATCAATCTCTAAATCTACTCGTCATAGGAAGTTCTACAGAGCCAGTCCTTTTTCATACTAGATGTAGGCCCACCACCTGCAGGTCTTCATCATCACTGGCCATAGTGTGGAATCCTCAGGACTTATTATGTGCGTCACAAAACCTCGAAAGATCATCCCAGGATGTTACGAGCACACAACTCTACCTATAGGATTTCCCAGGGCAACGAATTACATGTGACCTCACCACAAAAACCTCGCAAGAGAATCCCATGCTGTTACGAGCACACAGCTCTACCTATAGGATCTCCCAGGGCAACGCATTACATGTGGTCATGGAAAAACCTCGCAAGAGCATCCCAAGACTGATTATGGGCACACAGCCCAACCTATCGGATCTCCCAAGGAACCGAATTATATGCCATAGGACAAAACCTCGAAAGAGCATCTGCCAGATATCCCAGGGCACCGAATTACAGGCCATAGGAAAAACCTCGAAAGATTATCTGCAGATCTCCCAGGGCACCGAATTATATGTCCTTCCAGAGAAAAACCTCGAAAGAGCATTTGCCAGATATTCCTGGGAACCGAATTACATGCCATAGGCAAAACCTCAAAAGACTATCTGCAAATCTCCCAGAGCACCGAATTACATGCTCATCTACACAACCTGATCCACGGCCATAGAGTATCAACCTGATACTCACCATACATCATCCTGATGTACACATGATCATCCTGATCATCATCACTACAACATCCTGCTGCATGTCATCTGGAGCAACATCCTGAAGCTCGTCATCCATGATCATCCTGATCATATAATGCATCTACCTGATGCATACCAAGTATCTACCTGATACATATCATCATACATTATCCACTTGATCATACAATGTATCCACCTAATACAAATACAAATACATGATACATATCACCATACATGATCCACCTGATCATACAATGTATCCACCTAATACATATACAGATACATGGTCCAAGCATCCAACATGATGCATATACAAAAATACATACACATGATCCACCTGATCATACAATGTATCCACCTGATACATATACAAATACATGGTCCAAGCATCCAACATGATGCATATACAAAATTACATATACTGATCATATCCAACATCCAACATGATGCATACATATAAATGATCCAATTGATCATATCAAAGCAGAAACCAGAACATCATCCTGATGCTCATCATCCAGCGCTTACATCCACAGCCATGTGAAGGATCCTCCTTCCCACATGATTGGAATGGCTTCAGTAAATGTGTCCATCACTTCTTCCTCGAAGTGTCCTCGATCTGAAGAATGACAAGCCTCTCTCTGAAGTACTTGAACTTCACCCTCGCTAGTGGCTTCGTCAGCACATATGTAATCTGCTCGTCCGTCGCAACATACAGGAGCTTCACAGCTCCTCTCTGCACCATATCCTTGATATAGTGATATTTGATCTCTATGTGTTTCGACTTGTCATGAAACACTGGGTTCTCAGACAGCTTCACACTACTCTGGTTATCACAGAAGATACCAGTAGCATCCAACGGGAGATCAAATAACTCTAACAGTAGCTTCTGTAACCATACTGCCTCACAACTAGCTGAACAGGATGCAACATACTATGCCTCATCTGTACTCAATGCTACGCAGGACTGCTTCCTACTAAACCAAGAGATCACACCTGATCCCATACTGAAGCAACACCCAGATGTGCTCTTCCTATCTGCAGCACTGCCTGCCCAATCTGAATCAACATAACCCTGTAGGTTAAACTTTTGATTCACTTCATAATTGAGCCCATAATCCACTGTACCTTTCAGGTACCTTAGAATATGCTTTACAGCAACCAGGTGAACACTCCTTGGATCTGTCAGGAACTGGCTCAATGTGTTCACCGCAAAGCAAATATCTGGTCTCATGTTTGTCAGGTACATCAAGGACCCAATCATCTGACGATACATAGTGACATCAACTGGTTCAGATGAAGCATCACACAGAAGCTTCAGGTTCGATGCCATAGCCTCGCAGTCCATCATCCCGAACCTCTTCAGGATCTCTACTGCATACTTCCCTTTTCCAAGGAAGATTCCATCTGCACTCTACCACACCTCCATACCTAGAAAGTGGTGCATCATACCCAAGTTTTGCACATATATGACTCCATGTCATGTGTCTCAAAACCAAGTGGCTGCTCCACATACACTTCTTCTTCAACTACACCATTCAAGAAAGCTGTCTTGAATCCATCTGGTGTATCTTCTATTTCATCACTTTTATATTTCTCTATGCTGCCATCTGCAGCATGCTTGATCTTGATAGATCCATATGGAAGTCATAACAAACTTCCCTTCAGGTCTTGGGACTACATCCCAAACATCATTCTTCATGATCAATGGATCATGACATTCCATTTCTTCATCCCAGATCCTGGGAACTTCAATATCTTCAATATCTTCAATAGATATCTTTGTTGCTGGAACAAATGTTGTAGTCCTTTTGTACGTGAAGATATACGGTCTTTCCTACAAAACAGGTTAAATTGCATGATTAGAAACATCTCATAATTTTCAGAACAAATTCTTACACATAAAGAAATATGTCATACAGTCATGCAATTATCTTAGCCAATGCTTCAATACAACATTTATCCATATCCCGTAACTTTCTAGAAGCCTTCCAATCTCTACCAGAACATTGTTAAGAGTGTGCACAACTCCCAACATGTCAGCAAAGAGGTTTCATTCTAGATAAGTAGCAATGGAATGTTGTACAATTCCATAGGCCACTTACCCATGCATATTAGTAGTATACTTTTCATTAATGCATTTATTCTAATATGCATAATACACAACCTAATTCTAGGAACATCAGTATATACATTATTGAACAGTATTATTTAAGAAATGACAATTTAAATACTTATATTTGTTTGTTCATTGGGTGGACTTCCTCTGAGTCTTCGCTTCCTTGCAGGGGCTACTGGAGTCCTAATCTGAAGTAGTTTCTTCTACATCTTTCTGTTGTGGAATGTAGAGAGATGGTCAACTCCCTTTGAATATCTGCATCCTTGCAGAAACTATTGAAGTGTGCTCCTTTGCTTTCTTGCAGGAACAACTAGAGTGTGCTTCCTCTTGATCTTTGCTTCCTGGATTACCTGTCCTTGAACTTACATCCATTCTCGATCCCTATGCATGCTTGTTAGTATCATTATTGTGTTATCCTCTAGGTCTCATACATAATTCATTAGTATAATCTAAATATTATCAAGACACAATAATCTCAAGCATGTATAGTCAGGATCAATTCAAACATAGATAATAAACATTAGTATTCAAGGTTTCAGGGAAGTCTTCTTTTACTCGTACATTTTCTTATTTGATCATAGGTCTCTTCTGGTTAGTCATATCATCAATTATGGTAAGAAACACAATATCCATACAACCATGACTATTCAAACCTATGACTTCATGAATAATCATTATCAACAACACAACAGTATAAGATCCTAACACAAGGTAGGATTCTATCTTGATATAGGAAAAACATACCTAGATTAGCATGCTAGCTAGTTATGTCTAACATACTCACATGATGTCTTCTTGTTCTTCTTCAACGACTTGTGCTAGTACGCTATATATCTCATAGGTTAACCATTATAAAACCAAGTTATACATACTTCGTAAATGGAGCTTCTATGAGATCCATTACAATGGATGAATCTTTATCCTCATGTCATCATGATCATATGTTCTTGAACAAGAATATGATTTGTCTTTCTTGGTGTACCTTTCATGTTAGTAGACAACATAAACCTTATACAACACGATAATGCATTAGTACAATCATAAGTTTCAACACCCTAATCAATTAATATTTTTTATCGTGCATTCATAATTTTATTAAGGTGATATGACAAGTCTAAAATCAAGATTGTACTAACTGTAATAACATGAAGACAAACATACCATAAACTTAATCATGAACAAATCTCAAAACATACCTCGATGAGTCATACCTTTCGAGATCGCTTGTAATCTTCTTATGTAAGGCCTTAACCTCATCCCCCTTTGAAATAGGAACTTCTTCACTTATGCAGGTGACCAATCCATCTTCTTCTAGGATTAACCCAATCCACTTGATTTGCAAGAACTGGATCTGGAGCTGGATTAGGGTTTGTCAGAGAAACCCCAAAAATTCAAACTTTGAATTTCAAACTTCTGAAAGGATAGAAATATGCGCCTTGATGAGCTGATCACACTGGTATGCTTAGAATTTGAAAACTGCAAAGTTTCACTCCTCAATTTTTCCTTTGAAACTTCCAGATTTACTGGACGTGACCCCGAGCTGGGGTTTGATGAAGCCCACTCTTCTGCCGAATCAAAAGGTTTGATCCAAATCCTAAGCTTCTATTTTTCATAGGAGCTTCCAGTCGTGGTCACAGATTTCAAAAATTTCCATTTTTATAGAAGCCCTAATTTTCCATTTTTCTGATCAAAGTCCTGAACTAGGGTCTGATCAAGCCCGACCTTCTGCCCAACCAAAAATTCTGATCTTTGTCTCTAAATTTCTATTTTGATGAGTAGCATCCATCCGTGGTCTCCGATTACAAAAATTCCAACTTTCTCCGAAACCCTAAATTCCGGAAGCCATGAATGAAGGTACTCAAAAATAATTATGTTTTGGCAGAAATATGTACCTGATCGTTTCTGGTGTAACTCCAAAATTTTTGATCCACAGGGTTTGAAAAAATTTCCTGAGATATCCTGACCTGTTATCTTTCCATTCTGATAGGTATGACCTCAATTGGATTCTCTGAGAGAGAGTTACACCAAGTGTCACAAACGTGACTTGTTTTGGGATAATACAAGAGAGAGAAATTGTACGGCGTGCCACATGTCACTGTTTAAACTTCGGCCTCTGAACAATTTTCATGATATAGCTCGGCCTGTTATCTTTCCATCCTGACAGGTCTGACCTCAATTGGACTCTCGGAGAGAGAGTTATGCCAAGTTTCACAACATGACCTGTTTATGGGATAATACAAGAGAGCGAACTTGTATGGCGTGCCACGTGTCACTGGTTCAACTTCGGCTTCTGAATTTTTTTTTCTGAGATAGTACATTCTGTGTACTACCTGTCACTTTTTACGCAATTTCATTTGGAGCTTCCTAGCCCAAGTTATGACCTTTTTCCCAAGGTCACCTGATTTTGACTCAGATCTGGAAGAGGAAGAAACCCTATATTGTACAGATCATAAATCACAAAGTACAATGAATTAGAGGTTTTCCTTTGGACACAATGTACATGGGGAATTAAACGTTGACCTGTAAATATTTCCGATCCGAAAACTTTTCCAAAACATATTTATAGTGAAAGTTCTAAGATGACTGGTTTTTGCTATATCAAGCCCTAGCATCGTAAGTGCAACAAGTGTCATACATGCCATATCATGCCTTCTTTCAGGCTAGCTCTGATACCATGTTAAATTTTCAGAATTTAATTCAATCTGATCTAGGATATTAACTGAGAGAACAACATGTACATCATATCTATAGCATATCAATCATGGACATAATAATGCAAGCACACAAGAGACACAAAGATTTACTTGGGGAAAACCATAAGGTGAAAAACCCCAATAACTTCCTCAGAGTTAGATAGAGCAATGATACAACCCAAAAATAAGAGATAGACATATCCTAGCAGCAGATCCTCCTCCTCCATAAGTGTGCCACTCCTTCTTGAGTGCATGAGTGAGAAGTGAGTGAACAAATAGAGTGCCTCCCACACTCTATTTATACTTGACTTGACTTGCCTTTTACATAAATCATGTAGGCTCGAACTTAACCACATAACATAATGCTGACTGGGCCGATCCCCAATAGTGTGGTCTAATAACCCTTTGACCCACATGGCCGACCCCTAATAGGGTGGTCTAATAACCCTTTGACCCACATAACTTATACAGGGCCGACCCCAACAAGGTGGTCTAATAACCCATCAAGTATAAGTTATGACACTTACAATATAAATGACGACACTTCCGTATAGAGGAATAATACCATCTCTATAAGAGTACATAAAACATATATATATGAAATAGATTTCGAAGTTACATATACATAACACGTCTCACGAAGAGACATCCTCTACCACTCATGTTCTCATGATGCATAGTGAAACCGTCCACTTGAACACACAATCACATTCTTCTGACTCGGTCCCACTGAAAAAACCTACTTGAAATAATACTGAAAAATATTCCATCTCTACACCGGATAATCCCTTGTCACAGGGTTCTCTCACTATCGAGAAAACTTCCTTCAATTCAGTGTTACGTCCGCCTAAGAGCACGATCAGAAAAGTTGTTGTCAATCCTAGTGCTAGGGATGCTCAGAATTACAACATTGTAGAGGACCTAGTGCAATCCCCTTGTACTATGTCGACGTTGGAAGTATTGCAAAACTGTCCTAATAAGCGCAAGACTCTACTGACTACTATCGGAGCTGTAGACCCCAATTCCATGAACACCATCATGTTCTGACTCGAGTACTTTAAACCGAGAATTTCCCACCAGCTTGCACTCCAAATTGTTACCAATTTTGATGGGAAAAGTATCCATCATTCTGTGTTAGATGATGGAGCATGCACCTTGGTGATGTCATTATCCTATTGGAGAGCCATCAGATCTTCTGAGTTTAACCATTCCCCTACTACATTCAAGGCATTTGATGGTCATGGACTCCAACCACATGGGTTGTTACAAGATTTTTCTATTGAGCTGGGGAGCAAGACAATTTCCATCAATGTGGAATTCGTCGTTGCCCCATTGGATTATAACATACTCCTTGGTCATAATTGGTTTTATGCCATGACTGTGGTTGCTTCATCTGTATTCTGCATCATACAATTTCCCCAACAAGGGAAAATTGTTTCTATTGACCAATTGGATTTCTATACACAAGACACCAATAATCATCCAAGTGCAAATGTACCCTTTTAGGTCATTCGTCCCATATATATGAGAGTGTGGGGGTTGGGCTCCTCAAGGACTCATCCGTTATGGGATTTTTTCCATCACTAGATCTGCCTTACCATGTTGCTATAGTGAACATGATTTCCTCCATGATCCCATCATCATCCAAATCTAATGACCAGTGTCTCGTGCCCATGATTGATACATTGTACTCGATTGGAGATGTCATGCCTTTTACACTAGCGGAAGCTACATATGAGGCTACCCAATCAGCATCTGATTACCACTCTTTAGTGGCATCTACATCATATTATCCACCACTACAATGGTCTTCATCCCTACCCGATTCTCTACTCCATACTTTCCACTCAGATGAGTCCATTATGGAAGTCATGAGTGTGGATGAACCTCCTTGGGAAGACCTCCACCATCGATCAGCTTTCCTACCACTGCTAGATTCCATGGAAAATAATATTGACACCCTCATTACGCCATATGTCATTCCTTGCCCCCAATATCCCATCCTCACTTGTGATACAGCAACTGAGGGTAACTTGGAAAAAATTGAAACCACCTTACCGATCGACATCTCGGCAATACCTAGAGTTGTGGAACATATTCGTATAGGCCACAAGTGCTCTCCTAAAGAGCTTACATCATACACGGCTTTATTCAAACAATTTTGCTACGTATTTGATTGGAGCTACGAGGAAATGCCTGGGATTGATCCTACCATTGTTGTTCATGAGATCAAAACATATCCTTCAGCTAAAGCCATTCGAAAAAATTTATGTCCAGTGCACCCAAGAAAGAATACAGATATAAAGGCTGAGACTGAAAAGCTGTTGAAATTTGGCTTCATCTATCCTGTCCCCTTGACATACTGGGTCTCTAATGTCATCCCTATTTCAAAAAACCAGGGCACCATTAGGGTTTTTGTTGATTATGGTGATCTTAATAAGGCTTGTCCCAAGGACAACTACCCTACCCCATTTATCGACCAAATCATCAACAATTGTGCTAAGAGCGTCATATTCTCATTTATGGATGGCTTTTCTAGCTACAATCAGATTGAGATCCACTCGACCAAACAACACAAAAATGCTTTCATCTACCCATGGGGTACGTTTGCATATCGAAAACTACCTTTTGGCCTTAAAAATGTTGGTGCCACATTCGGTCATATGCCTTTCACAACGTGAAGGAATTTTTAGAACCATATCTTGACGACCTTCCTTCTCATTCACAGCATCGAGAGTTCCACATTGATCATCTGATGGTAGTATTCCTCAGATGAAAGCGGTATAATATCCCCCTAAACCCTCACAAATGCATATTCTGTGTAGAGTCCAGACGCCTCCTGTGCTTCATTGTTTCTAAATTCGGGATCCACATTGATCCCTTGAAGGTGGAAACCATCATTGCTCTTCCACACCCCACTGATATACTGGAACTACAAAGTTTGCAGGGGAAATATGACATTTTGTGTGTAATCTCGCCGAGAAAACACAGGGATACATGCGGTTGTTAAAGAAGGATGTACCATTCATTTGGTATGAGTTTTCTCAGCAATCCTTCAATAACTTAAAACACGCTATCGCCCATGCCCCTATACTTCAACCGCCTAACTACCACAAGGACTACATCCTCTATCTTGTTGCTTCCACTACCACCATTGCTATGGTCTTGGTTCAGGAAGATAGTAATGCCCAAGAAAATGTGATCTATCACCTAAGTAAGGGTTTTATTATTGGCTTATATAACTATCTTGAGGCTTTCTATAAAGACCCAGGTTTTGCGTGGTTCGAGGAACCAACAAAACCCCTTTTCACCAGCCCTTTCTACAACAATTTACGAATAGGATGAGGTCTCAACTGAGGCAAAGTAATGGGGGGGTTGCAGAATCAGGTTTCCAAAACCAGGTGATGAGTGTTTAAATAGATGTGGTGAGCATTGTGTCACTGAGCCCGCCCTGTGAACTTTTGACTGTGCAAAGTTCCCCCTCTTCGTGACTGAGCACTTCGGTTATCGTGCATCCACAGACTGTGTGATGCGGGGCGATTCTTCATTGATAGGATAGTGCAATTGGTTTCTGTACTTCCTCTTAGTACTTAACCATTTCAATCGATCTTCTACTTAGGTTTTCCTATCCATTCATCAATTTCCTTAGGTTATTTATCTTATGACTTATGCAATGTGACAAAACACCATGTACTGCGCACTTCTAGTGTTGTGCTCTGAGGGACTCACACAACGCTAACTCCTCTTATTCTAATGTTTACTCAATCAACTTATTCATTCATTCTAATTTTGAAATACTTATGCATCTAACATTCATCCACATATGCGATACTTAACATAAAATTTCCATCTTCATTCGTTATGGCGAATACATATAAAAGTAAGAACATATAAACTGATAAATGAGATCTTAAGCATTCAAAGTAAACAAATATACAGATTCAAGCACATACACAATCACACAACATAGTATTTAACGTGGTTCACCCCCAAGATGGGAGTTACATTCCAACAAACTATTGTTATATTATCTTGGGAAGGGTACAGTAGTTCCAATCTACACACTCAGCTACAAACTCTCTTCTCTCTCGATAAACCTCTGCACCACACAGCTTGTAGAGAGTTGACAATGGCTTCTAGCAAAACAACAAGTAATGCTCAGATTATACAATGAAGATTCGAGATTAGAGATATTCAATGAGGAATAACCCTTTCCCATACAAAATGTGTCTTCCTATAGATCATGCCCATAGGTCATGTCTTTACAATGCATAGGCAGAAACCCTAAGGTTTCTCAAAACTTTCACGGTTTTCCCTTAACCGAACTTTTTGGCTTCTAATAGTGACTTCTCCATCATGGCCATCCTCTGCATGTGTTCATGTCACTTTCACCCTACCCCGTCGACCACATGCTGACTGTCGCTTTCACCCTACCCCGTCGACCACATGCTGACTGTCGCTTTCACCCACTCATTCCTTATCTAATGGCCTTGTGCGGCTGGTTCTCGTCATGATTCCTCTGCACGTGTGACCGGTCACTTTCCTTCCGTCATACTCCTTACCCGCCTTCTTGGTAAACATTGAGTATCTTAACCAAAAATAGACCACCAATGGTCTTATCAGAATATGTACAGTTTTCCTTCCAGATTCTGCCTTTCCAGATCCCCATAGATCAGGCTCTTTGCAGCGCTGTCTCTTCGCGGCGCTAGCTTTCTTACCCTGTCGATGCTACGCTACACTCAAATTCGCATCTGCAAAAACTATCTTTGCCAAAAAGTCTTCACTGAATTGTACTCAACTTCGCAGTTCCAAAACAGTTTTTTTCCAAAACTGCCTTACATGGGCTAGGCTCAACAGGCTCCTAACACTTACATGTGGCTCGCCCCTGAGCCACTTTAAACTTATGCTTCTCCGAACTTCTCTTCCTCTTGTGGAGCTAACTTAGCATTGAATTCTCGATATGTTTCTCTCAGCTAAGAAACTGTATCCTTGGCATCTTGTTCAATAGATTTGATGGTATCTAACACATCCGGTTCTACATCATCCTCTCCTTTTTCTTTGACTGAATCATGCATGTCATGTAGCTCTATCAGTTTCTGCTCAATCTTCTATGATATCTCGTGACCTTCCTCTTGCAGGGACTGCAATTTATCTTCGTCTTCATCCTCCTTGTCTCTTAATACTTGAACTTCTTTCTTCAGTTCTCTGACTTCCCAATATCTGCGTAGTCTATCCCTTGGCTGCAGTGTCTTCACTTCTATGTCCATGGCTTCTAACGCGGCCTGTTTTTCCTTCAAAGTGTTATTGACTTATAGCAACTTCGGATCCTCTTCTAGCAGAGTAAACGTTCTTATCGCTTCTTCCAACAAAGTTTGGCACTTAGCCACTTCACTGGCTATACTCTCTTCGACAGCTTTGAATTCCTTTGCTCTGAGCTTTACCTGGTCTGGTGGTGTCTTTGACTAAGTTTGCGCTTCCAAGGTAGCAATCTTTTCCTGGTAGTCAGTCTCCACATCTTTCATCTCAGCCCTAAGATAGCTGACCATTGAGGCAATCTTAAGGATAGTATCTGCGGGCTCTAGCTTCTCTTTGCATTTAGGTATCTCCACTACTACCAAAGTGACAGTATGCTCTAGTCTTCATCGTTTGTCCTGCTCATCTTGAAGTTCCATGGTCTTCTTTAAGCTTGCTTCCTACAACTACTTATAGTTTTCTTGCAATTGATGGTGTTTGGTCAGTGCATCCATACTTCGGTCATGGATCTCTTTGACAACCTGCAAGTGAATATTGCGTAGGCCCTCTAGTGGCAACATCGCGATGTCCATGTCCATGTGCTCTAGATCCTTCGTGCCTGGGCCTAACTATTCTTGCGCTGGTAACCTTATGCTTAGCGGGTCAAGTTTTACTATGCATGACTTCGCTGGCAAGGTCAGGGCTAGAGGTGTTTTCTTAGGCTGCAAGGTGTCCCTTGACCTTCCTTCCGACTTGGAATCTCGCGGTAAGGTTAAGCTGCACTTAACTTGATCAAAATTTTCTATTATTCCATGCAGCGTGGTGATATTCCTCTGCAGAATTTCATGGATCACCTCATCCTTTTTGTCTTTGTCGGCTAGTAGATCTTCAATCTGCGTGGTGATGGTGGATGTGATCATCTCATAGTCTTCATCATGGAGCTTCGCATCTGACGGGGCTTTTACAACATTCTGTTTCTTTTTATGAAGTTTCTCCAGTGCTGAAGTTCCTAGCTTCTTCCTTTTTCTTGACCATGGCTCTTCAACAATAGGTGTAGGGATTGGATTACTCTCCTCGGAATCACTCTTGATTTCTCTTGGAATGATTCTAGTTTCTCTTTCTCAGCCTTTGCTGAAATGTAGCTAGAATGCATATCAGCAGAAAAATTGACGGTGAAAATATATTTAGTTATTACCTCTTTTGATATGCATGGCTTGGCAATAATGAATTTGCGCAGCTGCTCATAGTATGTGTAGAATACTTCAGTTGTCATGCAATGTCTTTATTCTATCAAATTCACCCAGAGGTTTGCATATCTAGATCCTCTACAGTCATTGTTAGCAGTGATCTAGCCAACATAATGTTTTGGGTCCTTCCACCCTACAAATGCAATCAATACTATCAACCAGGTAAACTGGAAGTTGCTACCATGTGTCTGCGTGTCGCTCAGTTCTTCGAGAAACTCATTTAATAGGTACTGACACAAGTTAAATCTTCCTCCTGTTGTGGCCTTTTCCCCAAGGAGCACTGCGCCAGCGAGTACTTCATTAGGTCTTACTTTTCACAGAATTTTCCATGCTAGTAGTTGTGTTACAAACCATGTAGCATCGTCGTCTATGTCCTCCGTGACGAAGCCTCTCTTTCCTTTCATGATGGTGTGTGTTTTCTTCATCTTCACAGAAACCTCCTTATCCCTTTTATTTCCTTGAAAGAATTGCTTGGGGTCCTCACCTTGCTTGCTTAACCCTGTGATGCGATGGATCAGGTCAATGTTCAGGTCAACATTGCGATCCAACAATAGATAGCCTTGGTGAGTGTGCGACATCAGAGGGCGCACCACCACATTCAGCTCTGGTGTTTGGTGACTACTTCGGATAACAAGTTCGGTGTGACTAGCACAAAATTTCCTTTCACATCCTTCCTCCAGCACAAATACTAATTTGGCTCAAATTGCTAGTATTTTTTCTCAGCCGGGTCCTTCTGCATCTGAAGCAGGTCGAAGTCTTCAAACTTACAATCTGCAATTTTTTCAAACAGATTTCCTTCTACCTTCACATGCTTTGAGATAGGTAGAAGAGGAATCTTATACTTTGCATTCTTTAATAGCTTAATGGCCGATGCATCCTCTACGTGCGGTAAGATATACTGAGGGGTCAACTTAAGTTGTATTTCCTTGTCTCCCAGCAGAAGTTCGCATACTGTGGAGCTCATCATCTTTGGTTTCAATTTCTCTGCTGCTGGTCCTTTACCCTTGTCTTGCATAACTGTAGAGTGTCGTGGGGAATGGCTCAAACCTTGACCTTGCTCGGTAACAACCTTCTTAGCAAGGGTTCTCATTAACCCTTCAATCCCTCTATATTTAAACACCTTCACAGTCTCCTTGATTGTGAATTATTTTTCAATAGATGAAATTTCAGACATTCACTTGACAATCTCTTAAGAAAATGACAGAATCACTTAGGGCTCGCTGTAAACAATATCAAAGTATGGTTCGCAGGAAAATTTCAAAGTTATGATAACGCCCGTGAGTCCAAATGCAGCAATATTTATAGGCATGATTGATCCCTAGCCACACCCATCAACGACAAACGGATATTTCTATGTTAAATTCTCAAGTGGTCGTCAGCAAAATCACTGTATAACGACTGTTTTTTCCGACCGACAATGTAATGGCTAGTTTTCTAGAATGTTGCGTGGAACTGTAAGGCAGCTCGTCACTATTCTAGCGCAGTTACTTCACAGTGCCTTGCTACTTGGTTATGAACTTTGCGTTGTCTTTGTTTCATTGGATCTGTGCAGCTACCTTTTGAGCTTCGGACTATGGGCTATTATCTTTTTCTTTTCTCCCTTTTTTTTTTATCCGGGTAGCTTCACTTTCTGTGCAGTACATGCATTATGTCTATCAAACTTTGCGTATCGACCCAAAACTGTGTACAGACTCTTCTGCATTTCTAGTGCCCAATTTCAACTGTACTTGACACTTAGAAATCTTCTTCTCTTCTGCTTACTATGGGTTATGTGAAGTAGTACTATCACGATAGGGTTTTAGTCTACTTCCATTCACCAGACCTGGTAAGGTATCTCTGGTTAACATGGCTAACTAAACTACACCACCATTAGTAACATGCATAATAGTATATGGGACAAGCCAATTCATCTTAAACTTTCCAGGAAATTTCATAAACTTGCTATCATATAGGATGACTAGATCACCTACCTGAAAGCTCTTGTTCTTGATATGGCGATCATGCCATGCTTTTTCTCTATCTTTTTTCACTTGCTGGTGGAATCTTGTGATGAAGCGATCTTCCTCCCATCCAACCAAGTGTAGAAGTATTTATTCTATTGCTTGTTCATTCTCCATGACTGTAAATGAAACTATTCTCAAACTGGGTAGAATGTACTCCATCGTCATGATAGCTTCATCTCCATAAGCCAATATGAAAGGTGTGTGGCCGGTCAAATTCTTGCAACTAGTGTTGTATGCCCATAATACAGATGGAATGTGGAGATCCCAGTCATCCCTATTGACATTGCATACCTTAGTTGGCGCATTCTCCTGTACCTTATTGAATTCTTCAACAGTTCCATTCGCTTGCGGATGATATGACTTACTTCGCTGGTGGTAAATGTGGAACTCTTCAGTAAAGGCCTCAATAGTTCAGTTCAATAAATGAGTGCCTTGATCACTCATCAAAATCTCCAGGCATCCAAATCTAGTGAGGATGTTCTCAAAGATGAACTGCATTGCAGTGACTACACTACAGTCCTTCACTGGTTTAGCTTCTACCCATCTGGTGAGATAATCAGTCACCGTGATAATATATCTTGCACCTGTCCTCTTTCCTGGTGGGTTAATAGGTCCCACGAAATCAATAGCTTATTTCTCAAATGCATAAAGGGTCAACTGTAGATTTAATGACATTTCATCTCTTGTCGATGTCCTTCTTGTCCTCTGATAGACGTCGTAGCTCTGGCAATGTTCCTTCGAATATTTATGGATTGTAGGCCACCATATCCCTGCTCACAATATCTTCTTCGCAATGTCCCTTCCTGCGTAATGACCTACCGAAATAAACCTCTAGGAATCTATGGATAAAGTCCTTAAATGCAGCCACCACAACTCTGGAAAATATGGATGGTGCATTGTTCAAGCCAAAAGGCATGACTATATACTGGTAGGATCTCCATTCAGTGACAAACGTTGTTGTATGCTGGTCTGCTTCATCGATCCTTATCTGATGGTAACCCGAAAATATATCGGTAAATGAATATGCTTAATTTCTTCCCACATTATCCAGTACCTCATATGTGAATGGAGTATCAAATGGATTATGTAAGGATGCATCGTTAAAAGTCATGAGATCTACACAGATTCTGATCTCACCTTTTGTCTTTTTGTCTTGGATAACCATCGGGCTTATCCACTTGGACTCTTCAACTGGCTCGATGATCCCCGCGTTGAGCATCTTATCAATTTCTTCCTTAACTCTTTCCTTATATCTGGGGTTCAATCTATACGCCCTCTTCTTTACGATCTTTGCACCTGGCTTGAGAGGTATTTTCATAACCCCTAAGTCCCCCAAGATGTCTTTCATTTCTGTGAACTTCGTCGGGAACAAATCTTGGTACTCATGCAAAAGATCAATGATTTGTGCAACCGTGGCATCATCCCAATAGTCTTCAATGGATGTGAACTTCGGCTCTTCACTAGTGCCAATGTTCACTTTTCTTGTCTTCACAGGTCCACTCATATCTGGAATTTCCAAGGGAGGTCCCTCTACATCGCATGCTCCTTCTGACTCATGTATCTTGATGTTGCGCGGATCCTCCTCATTGCTCTCTTTTTGTTCTTCCTCATTTTCAGCGAGGTTATAGCATTCAAAGGCATGTTCTATTTTCCTACCCCATTCTGGCTGTAGGTTCATAGGTACCTTTACATCTTCAAATACTCTTTCCTTGATTTCTTCTAATGCCTCATTATACTTGGGCATTGTGCTATGAATATTCATTCGTTGATAACCTGTAGAGATTCATTTATGCTCGGGATTTCATCTTCAAAGCTAAAAGTTCTCTCGAATTTCGTAGCTAATATAGGCCAATCTATGGTGCCTCTATGAAGCTCTGTGTCTATATACCAATCTTCTAGAATCCGATCTAATGTGTGCACAAACAAATGCACCCATTATGTCTGCCGTCTTCTTACCCATGCTTCTGAGCATATCTCTACTTGATCCCTTGGGCTTGTCTGTCCATTATAATTTACCATGGTTAGCGTAGCGCTTTCCATGAACCTGATTTGCATCATATGTCTACACTGATCCCATGTGGTCAAAGTATGCTTATGCGCAGCCCACCATCTGGTAGGTGTCTCGTGCAATGTTATATCTAGTGTTGGTATGTGGTGTTCAGTTGCAACTGATACAATATATTCTTGAATAAATGAATAGACATTAGTCGAACCATCATAGGTGGGGATTGGACTTACCTTGGTTCCAATATAGCGCAATGAATTTGTGATTTGTGCACATCTTCTGGCAGATACTTAATGCATATGGCTTTGCCAATTTTCCATTCCTCCATCTGAGTCTAAGATGCAAGAACTATCACATCGCCAACTGAGTGCTCCATCCATCATAGGATTAATGTAGTCATCTTGATTCGCAGTCATCTTGTAAATGTGATCAAGGTCCTGTGCTCTGGATTCTTCCTGAATCGGCTCACTATATTGTTCTCCTTGTGAAGGGTCTAATGGTGCTAACCCTTATATCCTAACCTTCAAATATCATCTTCTTGGTTTTCAAATTTATGATGGCGAGGTTTTCCATTGCCCAATCTATACCCAACAATGCTGGATAAGGCTGACTATCATCCATAATTTCAATAACCTCGAAGTCTGCATGACTTCACACTCCATGAATATCAACAATAGTATTGGCTAGTCTCCCAAAAGGTATGAATGTCTGCTGGTTTGCCAATTTCAAATGTATGGGTGACCACAACAACTTTGGTCTTCCCATATTCTGCCATGTCTTCTTAGTCAAGACATTTACCTCTGATCCGAGATCAAGGATGATCTCTTCCATCTCATAATCTCCTATCTGCGCACTGAGCTGCATTTCTCTACCTATTCTTTTGTGTTTCTTGATGTGATGAACTACACTCTGGGCAATATCCTTCTTACTGCATGGTTCATACTAGTTTAGCAATGTTTGCAGTTCCTCTATAGCATCTGCGCTCTTCAATAATTTCATGCAGCTCCATAGGAACTACGCAACAAAGTTGCCTATCTCTGCTGAGGTGCATGTTTGGTCATAAGCTGCTGGCATATCTTCCATATGAGGTGTTTCACTTTGAAATGGGATTCTTGGTGACTTAGGTGCTTGTTCTTTGAATATGTCATGTGCTTCTTTAAAGAGTTCTTTCTTTTTCTCCAGGTTAAAAGCAGGTGTCTTCCCGCTAGCTTTTCTAATCTAGATTGTTTCAAGAGGGGTCTGCTTAGTTTCAAAGTCTCCAGAAGTTGAAGCTTCTACTTGCCTATCTCTTCCTATCGTGGCGCCACTTCGGGTCACAACATTAATGTTGATGTATATGTAACTTTGGAATGTATTTCATCCAATTATTTCATTTGTATATTATTGTACTCCTATAGAGATGTCTCATTCCTCTATACAGAAGTGTCGGCATGTGTATTGACAAGTGTCGCAAGTATGGTAACTTGCCGATGGGTTATTAGACCACCATGTGTGGGGTCGGCCCTGATTTATATAATATATGGTTGATGTACCTGGCTATACAAGTCGGCCCCATAAGGTCAATGGGAAAACAGATCAAGTATAAATAAAGATCGGGAGATCTCTATATGGCTCACTCAAAAACTCATTCTTCCTTCACTCAGAAAGTGGTGCAGATGTGAGGACAAGGATCATCTGCTACTAGGATAATATCTCTGTGTATTTTGGTTGTACTTTGGTTGAGCCATTGCTCTCTCTATCTCTAAGGAAGTTGTGGGGTTTTCCCCATGAAAACTCTGTGTCTCTTGTCTCTCATGCTTTTGCTTCTTGTGATGATTGACATGCTTGTTATGATTAACATGCATTGATATACTGTACATCTTATTCTCTCAGTAAATATCCTAGAGTATTGTGAATTAATACTCAAAATTTAACATGGTATCAAAGCTAACCTGAGAAGAAGACTTTGTGCAGTAACATACACCAAGGGTTTCTTGTTTATTGGGTTTCTCTCCATAGATTTTGGGAAAACAGTATAGTAGATTGACTCTACTCATTAAGGAGAATCTATTTGTCCAATTAGAATTCAATTATGAGCATTGTCAGATTTGGCCCTAAAAATTAGGGTTTCCACAAAAATAGGAATTTTTGGAATATGAAGACGTAGCTGGAAGCGCCTTGCTAAAATCGAAGTTTAGAGCTTTGGATCAAGATTTTTGGCTGGGTAGATATCCGGGAAACTCAAACCCTAATTCAGGGTTCTCCTTAGTGAACTTGGGAAGACAAAAAGGCATTTCTGAAGGGTGAAGCTTTGAAGATCTGAAATTCTGAATACACCAGGCGGATCAACTCATCAAGGTGCATCTTTATATCATTTCATAAATTTGAAATTCACATTTTCAATTTTTAGGGTTTCTCTAACAAACCCTAATCCGAGACCAGATCTAGTTTTCAGCAAGTCAAGTGGTAAGACGTAAATCTTTTATATTTCCATTTGAAGTACTCTTGAAGATGTCTAACCACACCAAGCTTGAGGATAACCTTGAAGGGGCTGATAACTTTCGAGCCTAGAAGTATAGGATTGGGCTAATCCTGGAAGAAAATGTGTTGGAATCATATGTAAAAGAAGACATCCCTATCCCAGAGGATGAAGAGGCTAAGATATTGCATAAGAAGAACTTGGTTAAGGAAAAGAGAATCATTGCTGATTCTATCAAGGACCATCTCATCCCCCATGTGTCATCTTTGAAGACACCCAAAGAGATGTTTGATTCCCTATCCAAGATATTTGAAGGGAAGAACATAAATAGGAAGATGACTCTGCGGAACCAATTGAAAGGGGTAAAACTTCAGAATGGAGAATCCATTCAATCTTATTTTTCTAGGGTCTCTCAGATCAAGGAACAACTAGAAGTAGTGGATGAAATGGTGGAGAATGGTGAAGTTTTCATGACCACTCTGAATGGCCTACCCAGGTCATGGGACTCCTTTATCCAAGAAATCTATGCAAGAAAGAAGTTGGTATCCTTCAGCAGACAACGCGAAGAATGTTCACAAGAAGAAGCAAGGCTTGTGGCACGAGAAGAAAAGATGGGGAATGAATATCAAGCTCTCATAGCTCACACCAAGAAAGGGAAGTCCAAGAGAGAGCCATCTCACTTCAAGAAATCTTCACATCACCATAAAGAAAGAAGAATATGCTTCACCTGTAATGAAAAGGGACTTATTGCCATAAATTGTCCCAAGAACAAGAAGTACAACAACAACTTCAACAAGAAGAAGAAGGGAAGCAAAAGAAGGTACCATGCTCATGATGTCGAGGATGATGAACCTCCCAAGAAGAAGGCTAGAGCAGAAAGTGATGATAATGACTCATCAAGTGAAGAAGAGTATGTTCTAATATCTTCTCTCATAGGTACTATCTCTCATGGTTGTAATGATTGGCTTATTGATAGTGGGGCTTCAAAACACATGACTGGGTTTAAAGAATCCTTTGCTAATCTATCTGAACATGAGTCACCCCACAAGGTGAAACTTGGGGATGACTACCAATACCCTATCAAAGGAAGTGGTGAGGCCTCCTACAATCTAGACTCTGGGAAGTCTTTGAAGATGAAAGATGTTTTGTATGTACCTGGGCTCAAGAATAACCTTCTCTCCATATCCGCATTGGATGTAAAAGGTATGAGGGTTGCATTTGTGGATGGCCAGGTTCTAATGTGGCAAAAGGGAAATACCATAGATGATGCAGTAGTGATTGGAGAGCAAGAGGGAGGATTGTATAAACTAAAGGAATGACCTAAACATGCCATGGTGCATGAATCCATGGAGCCAAGTGAACTTTGGAATAGAAGACTTTCTCATATGTACTATAGGGAACTTCCATTGCAAGCAAGGCTGTAGAGGGTCTTCCTGAAATCAAGATCAAACATGAAGGTGTTTGCAAAGGATGTACAAAAGGAAAGAACATAAAGAAAGCATTTCCAAGCAGTGAAAGCAAGGCAAAAGATATCTTGGAAATTATCCACTCTGATGTATGTGGTCTGATGTCATCCAGTTCTATGAGTGGGTATGTTTACTATGTCTCTTTCATTGATGACTTTTCTAGGAAGACGTGGGTCTACTTCTTGAAGAAAAAATATGAAGTGTTTGATAAGTTCAAGGAATTCAAAACCTTGATAGAGAACCAAACTGATAAGAAAATCAAGACATTCAAATCCGACAATGGTGGAGAATTCACTTCAGGTGACTTCAAGAAGTTATGCAGTGATTCAGGGATTAAGAGGGAGTTGACTGCTCCTTACAATCGACAATAGAATGGAGTTGTAGGAAGAAAGAATCAAACAATTATGGAAGCAGCAAGGGCAATGCTGCATGACCAGGATCTACATATGCATCTATGGGCAGAAGCAGCTAGGACAGCTATACATGTGCATAACAGAACACCCCACAAGATATTGGACAACAAGACACCAGAAGAGGGCTTCTCTGGTAAGAAGCCTGAGGTCAACCATCTCAGAATATTTGGTTGTCCAGTATAGACACATGTCCCAAAGGAAAAGAGGACCAAGCTGGATCCTTCAGGAAAGAAGGGTATCTTTGTGGGTTACAGTGAAAGCTTGAAGGCTTACAGAATATAATTTCTAGGGTTCAAGAAGATTGATGTCAGCATGGATGTAACATTTGATGAAAACTCAACATTCATCAAATCAATGAAGGCACCTGTTGAAGATTATGAAGAACCCAAGGAAACTAGATTTCAAGACACTACCATGACTGAAGCAACTGCAGATGTTGATCGTGAAATTGAAGATCTACAGCAACCTATAGATCCACCACGTGAGGACAACTCTCACAAGAGGAAACCTGCATGGGCTAGAGAGCTCATTCAAGATGCATAAAGATTTGGCATTCATGAAGAAGAACACGGAGCAAAGAAGAGAACTAGATCTCACTACATCTATGTTGCTTTACTCTATGATATCATGAACAAAGAACCTTCCAATTATGAAGAAGCAACGGAAAAGAAAGAACGGAAGGGTGCCATGGTCGAGGAATACTAATCAATAATGAAGAACGATGTTTGGGATGTTGTCCCAAGACCTGAAGGGAAGTTTGTTGTGTAGCTAGGGTTTTCACCCTAGATTGTGCAAATGAGCACCTACTAAGGAGAAGGGATTCCTTAGTAGCAGTTCAATAAACAGTAAATGAAAAGACAATACATTGAAATGGAAATTATTCTAAACATATGCATGAAACATAAGAGACAAGAAATAATAAATGGTTTTCTTTTGTATTAAAATTTTACCTCAAGTGTAGAGGTTGGTGAGGTTCTTGCAATGATCCAAGAGGGTTGCTCCAAACTCCAACTTTGCTCCTCTTTCTCCAATGGTGGAAATGGGCCAAAAGGGGCTCTCAATGGTGAAAGTAGCTCAAGGGTGAGCTAGGGTTTCAAGAGAGATTTTGGCAGAGTAAGGGTATACTTGATTGTGGATATGAAATGAGGGGTCTCCATCACCTATTTATAGGTTTTTAGTGGTGGAGTGTTGGCCCATGGTTTTGGGAACCATATGGTTTAGGTCAGTTGTATAAGGTTTTTCCCTCATTTTTCCTCTTTTTCCTACTTTTTTTATATTTTTTATTCCCTTTTTAGAGGGTTTTTTCTATTTTGGAGGAATTTTGGATAATTTTTGGGGGAAAAGGGGATTTTTTGGCCTTTTGGAGGCTTTTTTGATGGTTTTGTGGCCTTTTGGAGGCTTTTTAGGCCTTTTGGAGGCTTTTTAATGGGATTTTAGGGTTCTGAAGGTAAATATGGTAGGAAATATGGACAAATGAGTCATGTAATGGGGTAGATGAGGTAGTGAGCACTTTTTGGGTGTTAACAGATTGCCCCCTGATGTGTGAGGGCAGGAGCTAATCATATGGCCGATAGACATCATAAGTCGTGTATGGTTTTCCTGGGAGGTGGAGAAGAGAAGAAACAAACTAGAGTCCAGAACAACAGTCCTGAACAAACTGCAAAAACTAAAAGTACATAACCTCAATAAGGGATGAGGAATAATCTGATCATATGGACGAGGTGGGCATTCCCATGCTCGTATCAAGATATAGAACAATAATAACAATGGGGTCCACAATATGGGGACCTGACATACATGGCCTCAAATAATGAATGAGGAAGAATCTCAATATATGGACGAGGCGGGAATACCCATGCTCGTATCAAGATACATAAAAAATAACTGGGAGGCCCGAAAAGGGGGACCTGTAGGATACATAGAGAACCACTGTGTACATCATAAGGGTCCAGAGGGGACACAAATCTAGGACATTGTCACGTCCCCTCCCATCCAACCCGCTAGATGGAGAGGATCGTGACGGTTAACCCGGGCATCTAGCCCCCATATCCATTCCTTAAACCAGCATTCAAATTCAAATGACAGAGAAAATATACATATACAAATGCATAACATATGTGATATTAAAATGGGCGTCCAGCCCTTTGAAGCGTTTAATCATAAGCATGAACATAATATAACAGGGATAGATGGGACTGTATGGTTTTAAGAAAATCACAGCGGAATATTAAGAATTTCACATCCATCATACATTTAAGATGTTCATCAAATAAGTAATTTCAATTTAACACAAGAGGATACTTATCTTATACGAAAGTAATCCCACGCAACTGGCTATGCAACTGCAACGTTCCACCCAACCGTAGGCCAGTGTGCTCCTCAATCTCTCAGCACCACTGCCACCCCCGAGCTGGGCATGATCTCTACAAGGAATCAGGGAACAACAAACTCACACATAGCCAAGCATACACCAATATGAGCCAAGCCAATCTGCAATTGGGTTTATCAGGCTGCTAGGACATGGGAGGGAAGAATTGCTAAGCTAGTGAGCTCCAGCACAGAGCCAGGGATAACCTTTGCAAGATCTATCTAGCTTGGCACCCACAATACCTACACACCCAGCACCAGGAAGTATTCTTTTCTCTGCTATACAGTCCCTCAAGCCATACCTTCCCTATCTAGTGCTCTCAGGGTATGCATAGAAGAGTAACCAAAGCCCTCTTGATCTTCTTGAGAGGTTGTCTCCCCCACTAGGTTTATCAAGCTACTTCTTTCCACTACCACTCCAAAACTTCAATTCACAGGTTCAAACCAAAAATGAGGATGCACACTACAGCAGAACACAATCATGGGGCAGGATAAAACGTTTTTACAGGTAGATGCATGAGATGGGGTTTCAGCTAGCTCAGCAAAAACGTTGGAACCCACAAAAACGAAATGGGAGGTTGGGGAACAACCCAGGAAGCCAAATCCGTTTTTGTAAAACGTCCAGGGTCCATTCGGGGCAAAAACGACCTCCCTCCTAGTCCCCAATTCGTGGCCTTCCTCTCCCAACTATTATACCAGGCAAAAACGACTCCCAGGCATGGAAAAATGCAGGGTTTTGATGAAAAACGTATATGGAAAAAGGCCCAGCTAACTCCCACTGCGTGAGTGAATGAAGACTGCCCATTCCCCATGGCTTTGGGCACCATTTCGTGGGTGGTTTCTTGCCCCTCAAGCAAAAACACGATTTTCCAAGTTGATGGCTTGCCCATGCACGAAAATGGCTTGCCCATACTCTTTCATTCCCTAGGCATTAACTGCCTTAACCAATTTCTTGGGAGAATTAAATGATTGGGTGCATGAGACAAAATGGGTAGTTGGTGGTTTATGGGTTTCCCCATTGACACATGGATTAATACTATTGGCTCAAGGGTTGAATAATTTCCCTCCCTATTCCTTGTAGAACCATGCCCCATCTCTTTTGTTGCATTGCATAGCTAGTTGTGGGTATTTTTCATTAAAATTCGTATTTACATGATGTCTTATATACATTGTTTCCATCTCGCACAAGAACCATAGGCATCTATTTTAATTGTCGATACATAAACGCTAAATCAATGGTGGGGCCTTGGCCTTGAGCTCCTCACCATGATTAAGTTACAATATTTACATCATTTACAAAGGGGGTCAAAATGGGGACGTGACAGACATACTACTGGGCTGACCGTATCTGAGCTGAAGAACTGTTACACTGGAATGACAACAATGCTACTGAGTGTGGTACCAGAGGAACTAATGAGCTGCTGTATCATAGTGACAAGAGGTCATACTCTCAATGGTACACTGAACTGGAACTGAACTGAGTACTCAAGGAAGCATATAACTGGATGGCTTCCGAATATAATCGCCAACGCAACCCAGACATCCATGGGAACATATAACTGGGCATTCTGAGGTGACTCACCAATGTGCTAGAGTTGGGGGAAATCCGAGGTCTTCGACCAATAACTGAAGGGATATAAGCCCTGCGCGATTCTCAACGATGCGATCAAGGTGTTGAAGTCGAGCATGTGAGAAACAACCACTCGGAGAGGCAATGATGACTCCTTTAAAAATGGCCCATAGGCACTCACCACTGATGGTGATGGGTCCAAGGCGTAGGGACCTCTGGGTCTATCCTCTAGAATAGAGGGGCTGTTGTCGATAGAGGGAGACATGCAACTAGCAAGGAAATGATGTTTCCTTGATAGGAGAACGAGCGGGAGAACCGAAGTGTGAGAGTACTGATGGTAGGACTGACATATTGTAGGGGATATCTGGGAAAGCAGAGTGGGAGGACTAAACCTTCTTTTGTTCAGAGTATGATGGCAGGGGATGATCGGGCAGCATATGAAAATGACTAGTGGGAAAGGGATCATAGCTGTAATCGATCAAGGATAGTGACTGGGATGAGTGAGGCTCAAGCTAGGGTAAAATGGCAGGAGACTGCAGAATACTCTAAACAAAGGCGACTTGATTGCGGGTGCTGTCGAGATGATTAATCATAGTGCCAGGAGGCACGGGGGGACTTCTTCATGGGTTACGGAACTAGAAGAAGTGTGTGAAAAATGGTGCTGTCGTGTGGATTTATACGATCCTAGGAGAGTTCATGCTCATGATTGCTTTAAATTTTAAGGAGTCTGAAAGCGATAAGAAGACTCTGAAATAATGGAATGGTATTGTTGTGTGGATTTGTACGAGCCCAGGACAGTTCATGCTCGTGGTTGCTTTCAATTTTAGAGAGTTTGAAATTGATAAGAAGACTCTAGGGGGTTTCCTTTTCATGTGTTAGTCTCCAAGGCCCAAAGAAGCATAAAAGGATGCAATGAAGAACTCTTCTATCCGGTGTGACTAGAGTATTCCTTTTTCATAATTAGTCTACCAGGTCTGGAAAAGGGTTAAACTTATATCAGATAGACGCCCTTTCAGGTACTTTAACGAGCATGAAAGGAAGCAAGATTGCTCGGTGATCTTTTCATTATTTTAGGAGTCAGAAAAGCGCTTAACAGAAACTCCCTAAGTGCCTTTTTTGTAAAGGACTTGTCTGGCCCGAAAAAGGGATAAAATTATACCGAACAAAAGGAATGGCCAGGCAAGGAGGAAGTGTTCAATTAAGGAACATTAATGATGACCAAGAACGAGGGTGGAGGGGAACATTGATGGGCCTCCTTGCGGGATAATGAATGGTGGCAAAAGAATGAAATAGTTGCAGTATGACAGGAGTGAATGGTTCATGTAAAAATGTGGAACAATCCGATGGCGGCCGATGTGGCGCACAAACCGAGGCAGCAAGGTGTCGGGACACAATGTTGAAATTGTACCAAGTGAGAGCGAGAAATGATCTCAAGCATCATCAGGAGCTCGAAAAAATGAATCCAACGGTATAAAAAGTGTCAAAAATGGATAACGACCGATGTGGCACGCAAACCAAGGTGACGGGGGGCGTTTTGGAAAAATACCCAAAACATCTAGGGGTGAGAGCGAGAAATGATCTCAAGCATCATCACGGGCTCGAAAAAATGAATCCGATGATATAAAATATACCAAAAATGGAGAGCAGCTGAAGTGGCATGGTAACCAGGGTGATGAGTGGTGTTGAGACACAATAGTGATATTGGTCCCTGGTGAGAGCGAGAAATGATCTCCAACATCATCACGAGCGCGGAAAAATGAATCCGGCAGTGCAAATGGTGCAAAAAACGGAGGTCATAAGGACTCCATAATGGTCAAGGGAAAGAACTCTACCTATCAAATCAACTGAAATATATAAGTGACACGTGACCTCAAAAATGGTTGAGATCACAAATGTGAAAAAGTGAGCATGGTTAATGACCTGCCCCCATGCTATGTAAATGGGGTTTGTGATGGTGGATCACATATGTGTTGGTTTGAACAAGGGGGTCATGGACATGCTGAGATAGATGTGATGGGGAAGGTTCAAAAGGGTTTATCATGCCCCCTATCCCAGGTTCGAGGTAATCTATCATGTCCCCGAGCTCAGAGGTGTCAATGCGGTGCTCTATAATAGCAGGGTCAAGACCAGGAATTTCGGTATAGGACCAAGCAAAGACATCACAAAATTCTTGGAAAAGTTTTTTGTACTCTTCAATCTCAGACTCACTGCAGGAGGCTCCTAAAGTGATGAGTTCATGGGAACCTCCTGGGGCAAAGATATCTATGTGGATAGTGGGAGAGATGTTGGCCATGTTACCTTCCTCAAAGGCATCAGGAGCAGGAATAGGATCCTTAAACTAGTCAACTTTGGTGGGGAGGAAATCATTGGACTCAACCGCGAATTGGGTAGCTGTGGTGGAGGAGGAGTCTTCTGGGAGGAAATACGAACGATGGTGCATGTCGTCCCAGGGATAATCCATGGCAGTCAGAGCCTCTAGGATCTCCTCATCATTGCGGAAACTTTGAGTTGTCAAATCGGTTGACGAGGGAGTGGTAGTCGAAGAGATCATATAAATGGTATTAATCTCTCTGGATGGGGAGGAGACCGGTGGGTGGATCTCCTCAATTTCCAAATTATTCATCTCGTGGAGAGCTGCTCGGTAATCTGGGAGATCAGGACAGTGATGTGAGTAGTGGCCGTAAATACCGCATATGGCACAAGGGTGGTTGGTGCGCAGCGATTTATCACGAGGCTTGGGGGTCGGGTAGAGTTCAACAACTGGGATGTTGGGGTCGTCATCAAGCATCTGCATGTGTTCCTGTAATGCAGGTAACTGTGGACATTGGTGATTCGAATGGCCTAACTCATCGCACAACGAGCATTTTGGGGGAGCACAAAAAATGGGAGGGGGTTTAACTGTCTTGGGAGGAGGTACAACAGTGTATGGTTGTGGGCCTCTACCCCCAGTGTGCTTGATAAGAGGGGGGGGATTCGTAGAGGATGAAGGGGTAGTGACAGTGGGAGGGGGTTGACTAGTAGTAGCCATGGGTTGCATTGGTTGTAGGATGATGTTTGGTGTCGGCGGGGGAACGGGAGGCGAAAGATACCACACGGGTAATCCCAAGGTTAACCCAGGGAGGCTAAGGGTAGCCATAACGGGGGCACTTACTACTCCCGAGGGAGGGACTAGGAAGGGGATTGTGTGGATGGGTGTAACACCAATGTGACTAGGTACCAACGGTGGTTTAGGAAACAAGGGCGGTTGATTGTTAGGTGTTTGTGTATTGTGGGAAAGGGTACATAGGTCAGCTATTTCAGGTGCAGATGACGGGGGAGGAATGGATTGGAATGTTGATGTCATCGGTGGATCTGAGTAAATTCCAGGTCCCACAAAGGAAACAAATGAGGTAGCGGCACCACTAACAGGTTGTTCAACCACGGGGAGAACATTTTTTGGTGCAGCAGGGGCATTTGGATCGTAGTAGGTGAGTTGGTCGACCTTGACCACACGTCCGTCATGGGGGAACATCATGGTACAAAAAATGGAGGAGGCAACCGCCTTCATGGCATACATGTAGCTGCGGCCAAGTAAGAGGTTATAATCAAGTTGGGCATTGATGACCTCTGTGTCAATGAGAATGGTTTTACTAGCCAGCTGGATGGGGATGTTAGCTAATAGGCTTTGGGGTTGAGTCGAATGGACGTCGTAGGCTCACAACGTAGTAGTGGACTACTGAAGAGTAGGGGATCCCAACTTCTGCCAAACTAATGTGGACATGACGCATGTAGAGGCACCTTCATCGATGATGCACCGATGGATGACAAGATTCCGAACGGAAACAAAAACTTGGAATGCTAAAGTGGAAGGCAGGCGTGGTTTGGATTGGTCCAAATCGAATGCCATCAGTTGTGAATCATTTGGGTCAATAACACCAATGGCAAAGAGCAAAGTCTTGCGCTGTGAAGGACAGTTTTTTAAGACTTCTAACGCGGACATGGCCATGGGAGATTGGGCTAAGTCATCTACAATGTTGTAATTTGACGCAGCACGAGCATTGGTGTTATTGTTAAGACGACGGAGTGGAAAGCGAGGTGCTTTCGAGGAGCCATTGAGGGGAGCCAGAGGTATATGTAATGTCTGATCGGTGGGATGAGCGTTAGTGTTTTTGTCGAAGGGAGGGGCTTTAGGGGTGGAGCCATATTGGTTTCGACGGGCTTGGAGGTTGACATCAATGGATGACATCATCAACAAGTGGTGGGTACCTAAATCAAACATGGGTTGATCAGGAGCGGCATACATGATCTGTTGTTGTGGTGGCACACTGCCTTGAGGGGGAGCCAATGGCTGAGTGTTCACTACGCCTTGAGTTGGTAAGGGGTTTTGCAGTACCAAAGGTGGCTGCTGAGGAGGTGGGGGGTTGGGCGGTGCTTGAGGAGCTGCATGCCCTTGGTGATGGGCATCATCAACCCACAGTTGCCGAGCTCGCTCCAAATGTGGGAAAGCATGTGTGTAGTGGCAATAGACCCCACAAATAGAACAAGGATGGTTAGTTCGCAAGTTAGGGTTCTTGGCCTGCTTGGGTGGCCAATCAGGGTTTTGGTTGGCAGGTGCCACATTATTGTTGTCTGGGGGATTGGGAGGTTGACCACCTTGGTCGGGAGGAGGGTTGTTCCCACGGTTAGGGCCTTTTCCATGGTTTTGCTGGCCCTATTGGCGCTGGTTGTTTTGGTTTTGCTGCTGATTTTGTTGGGCGTATACTTGCCCTTGGGAAGCAAGTGGGTTCTGGGGTTGCGCAGGTGCTAGAGTAGGCTGCGGAGGATAATATGTAGGTGGAGGCTGCGCAGGTGCTGAACCTTGTGGGGGTTGCTGATATGTCTGCGGAACGGGTGGTGGGTTCGCTGCAGGGGCTACTTGTGACGGGTAATAAGCAGGTTGGGATTGAGAGGTCACAGGAGCTGGTGTAGCTTGTGGATGGTAATACGGCTGAGGTGCAACCACGGGGGCATAGGCGGGGGATGCACGCCCAAAGCACTGAGGTGGACATGAGGGTCCATGGGAATGGTGGTGATGTGCCATGGGAGCATACGAATTGGTCACACCGGACTGTGATGTAGATCGCGAAAGGTCGGGGCCATGGCTAGGACGTGCTATGGAAAAGGGTTGGGGATGCGAGGCATAACGACCAATGATGCCATCTGCGGCATGGGATTCCCTCGGCACATCGTGTTGGGAGGAATCGCCCCGAGGGGCATCAGGTATGATGGTATACAGATAACCCGACTAGGCATAAATGAGGTAAAATTGTTGGGCTTTGAGGATGGCCTCTTCTTCAGACTGGGGTCATTCAGATGCCACATCCTTGGCAATGACAGGAAGGAGGGATTTTAGGAACCAATCTAAGAAGATACAGTCATCTAAATTGATTTTGCAGAGGCTGCGGCGTCGACGCCACTCATGAATGTGGTCAGTGATGTGGGTAGCCATGTTCTGTCTGCAAGATAGTAGGATCTCAACTCCTGCGTCATAGCGGACAGGTAACTGAAGGAACTGGAGGAAGGTCTAGGCAAGGGAGGTAAAGGTGGCGTGGGTCCCATGGGGCTGCTCGATATACCACTTAGCTGCAGAGCCAGTGAAGGTGTGCTATAACAGATGAAGGTAGACAGATTCATCCACTATGGATTTGGAGGAACACCATAGATGGAAGGACATAATATGGTTCTGGGGGTCCTCACCTACCTTGCCCTCAAACTTAGGGATGTCAGAGGGGAGCTTGGTGGGCATGTGAGGCCACGAAGGGTCGTGTCTGATAGGATCGTTAGTCAGTCTAGCTAGGTCAGGAAAGTTGAGGCTAGCCATGAATGGCAAACTAGTAGAAGGATGTGACATACTAGTGGGTGGGACCATGTTGGGGCCAATGCCCCCAAGTGTAGGGGTTGGGTGATGGAGGTTGACCCCAAGTGTGGGGACGAACATGGTATTGGACGGTCCTGCACCGCCAAGAGTAGCATGAGTCACTGATGGAGTGGGAATAGGTATTCCAGCTACGGGAATGGGTACAGTGATCGGAATGGTAGATGTGGGCCCCATTGAGGGCATACCCAAAGCAGGTGTGGTAGCTGGTGCGGTGGTGGATGCGCCACCAATGATCCCTACAAAGAAAGGGGTGGAAGTCACGCCAGCCATGGGCCTGGTTGGTGCAGTGTAAATGGGGTTCTCGGACTCTACCTCAGAATCAGAGGTAAAATAAGGGGCGTCTAGATCGGGTGACGGAGTTCTATGCCATTGACGAGTCGAGTCAAGGGAGAAAGCTCGATATCTATGATGAGTGGTATCAAGTGATGAAGATCTAAGTCTATGACGGGTGGTGTCAAGTGAACCGTGTTGTGGGGGCTCGCCCCTGAGGCACCGAGAATGTCTCAGGGACTCAATGGTGATAGATGGTGTCAAATATCTGGGGGTTGTGTTGAGTGAAAAACAGCTCAAAAACCCTAATGCAATTGAGTGTGCAGAAGGAGAGCTCAAAAAATATGGCCCTCAGGCCAACAACCGACTCAAAACATTTACTGTAACAACTGTGCTACAATAAGTGGAGTATCAATAGAAATGGTCAGAATACCAACAAACAGGAGGTTTCCTAAAAATTAAAAATAGTGGACACGCTAGACCAAAAGGAGGTAAGGGAGCATGCAAACATCTAACTAAATAGTATTCTGACTCAACTAGACATATCCTCTACAAGGTGATGAAATCCAAGTCAGACAATATGGATATGAGAGCCAAGTGGCTAAAGATATCCCCCTACCGGGAGGGACACCGGGTAGTCAATCCTAGAAGAAAGGAAACTAAGATACCCCATTCATGACACGTCCAGAAAAGGTGAATTTTCCGTTTGGTCCTTTTACCACAATACCCCCATACAGGGATACCCTGATAACTACGAAAGGTAGCCTTCGGTTACTGAATGGATTGCGGTATTCCACTCAGGCCTCCGGAACCAGTCTGGCGACTTCAAACCTCCTAGGGGAGAGGCCCTCTGATAAACTGGTTGTGACCATGCCAAAAAATACTAGGGGATTTTGGTTCCCTAATGGACAACAGCTATGTCTCAAGTGTAAGCAACCAAGGGGTGTTATTTGGATGCCTATCCCCGCGATCCTACCTAACTAAAAAAATTCTTATGTGTTCCCCAAGTGGGGTTAGAATGTTGGTTGTGTTAAGTACTTTTTAGGGATCACTTGAATTAGGTGACAGAGTGTGTGTGTGTGAGGTGATGAACCCAAATAAAAGTGCCACAAGGGGGGCAACTTTCTAACTAAAAATAACATGACAAAATCTGAACTTTAACATGCAAAATTTTATCTTTTTAAGTAAAATGCTGAAATTTTAAAACACGATTCGGTAAATGAAACAGAAATAAAAACTGCAGAAAAGGCTATAAGGAAGTATGGCTGCAGGTAGGACAGATGGCTGTGCAGGTGCAGAAAATAGTGCAGCAAAGCGCTGGGTTCAAAACAAGGAAAAAGTGTAGAAAGCTGACCGCGGGTCTGTGGAAAATATTGGCGGTCGGACCGCGGGAAACAGAGCAACAGTCGCGGACAGGTTGTGGGTTTTTGGCCGAAAGATGCAGTCGGACCATAGGAAACATGTAAAAAGCCGCAGGCGGGTTGCAGGAAAATGGCTGAAAGCCGCAGGCGGGATGCAGAAAAAAGGCCGACAGACGCAGTCGGGTTACACCAAAAGCGCTGAAAGCCGCGGTCGGAACACGGGAAAAATGCCAAAAGTTGCTAGTGGGTTGCGGGAAAATGGCCGAAAGCCGCAAGCAAGACGCAGAAAAAATGCCTAAAGGTGCCGGGGGGTTGCAAGAAAATGGAAGAAAGCCACGAGCGAGACGCCGAAAAAGGGTTAATAGCCGCAGTTGGACCGTCTCAAACAGGCTAATAGTCGCGGTTGGATCGCAAGTAAGAAACTGAAAACGGCTGGCAAGTCACCGGAAACAGTCTGAGAGCAGCGGTCGGATCGCAGGTAAACTCCTAAAAGACGTGGTCGGAACGCAACTGCAGGGGATAAAAGATGCGGTTTACGGCGGCCGAAAGGGACAGCCGAACAAAAAAATATTGTAGAAAATTAAAACGTCTAAAACTTAAAAAATTATAACTAGAAATTCTTAAAAACACAAGCGGAGTCGCCAAAACTGTAGCTAGGGTTTTCACCCTAGCTTGTGCAAATGAGCACCTACTAAGGAGAAGGGACTCCTTAGTAGCAGTTCAATAAACAGTAAATGAGAAGACAATACATTGAAATGGAAATTATTCTAAACATGTGCATCAAACATAAGAGACAAGAAATAATAAATGGTTTTCTTTTGTATTAAAATTTTACCTCAAGTGTAGAGGTTGGTGAAGTTCTTGCAATGATCCAAGAGGGTTGCTTCAAACTCCAACTTTGCTCCTTCTCTTTCTCCAATGGTGGAAATGCGCCAAAAGGCGCTCTCAATGGTGAAAGTAGCTCAAGGGTGAGCTAGGGTTTCAAGAGATATTTTGGCAGAGTAAGGGTATACTTGATTGTGGATATGAAATGAGGGGTCTCCATCACCTATTTATAGGTTTTTAGTGGTGGAGTGCTGGCCCATGGTTTTGGGAACCATATGGTTTAGGTCAGTTGTATAGGGTTTTTTCCTCCTTTTTCCTCCTTTTTTTATATTTTTTATTCCCTTTTTAGAGGTTTTTTGCTATTTTGGAGGAATTTTGGATAATTTTAGGGGGAAAAGGGGGTTTTTTAGCCTTTTGGAGGCTTTTTTGATGGTTTTGTGGCCTTTTGGAGGTTTTTTAATGGGATTTTAGGGTTCTGAAGGTAAATATGGTAGGAAATATGGACAAATGAGTCATGTAATGGGGTAGATGAAGTAGTGAGCACTTTTTGGGTGTTAACATGTTCTGACTTCCAAATGGATCTACAAGATCAAGCATGTTGTAGATGGAAGCATAGAGAAATACAAGGCAAGATTTGTAGCTCGTGGCTTCTCTCATAAAGATAGAATAGACTATGAAGAAACTTTTGCTCATGTAGCCAAGTACACTTCCATTAGATCAGTACTTTCCCTGGCTACAGGGATGAAATGGAAGATACACCAGATGGATGTCAAGACTGCTTTCTTGAATGGTGTAGTAGAAGAGGAAGTATATGTGGAGCAGCCAGTTGATTTTGAAACACATGAAAAGGAGTCACGTGTGTGTAAATTGAAGAAAGCCTTGTATGTCTTGAAGCAATCTCCCAGAACTTGGTATGGTAGGATGGACAGTTTCCTATCTAGTTTGGGCTTTACCAAGAGTAAAGCGTATTCCAACCTTTACTACAAGGTTAAGGAAGGGAATCCTATGATTCTACTCCTGTATGTGGATGACCTATTTGTAATAGGAGATGATAGATTGATTGCCGATACAAAGAGGAAGCTTGCTGTCGAGTTCAATATGAAGGACTTGGGGATGATGCACTATTTTCTAGGTATGGAGGTGTGGCAAAGTGGAGATGGGATCTTCCTTGGACAAGGGAAGTATACTATAGATATCCTAAAGAGGTTTGGGCTGATGAATTGCAAGGCCATGGACACACCTATGGCATCGAATCTAAAGCTTCTTTGTGATGCTTCGTCTGAGCTGGTGGATGTCTCTATGTATCGTCAGATGATTGGGTCCTTGATGTACTTGATGAACACGGGACCAAATATTTGCTTTGCGGTGAACACATTGAGCCAGTTCCTAACAGATCCGAGGAGTGTTCACCTGGTTGCTGTAAAGCATTTTCTGAGGTTCATGAAGGGTACAGCTGACTATGGGCTCAAGGATGAAGCGAATCAAAAGTTTAACTTGCAGGGTTATGTTGATTCAGATTGGGTAGGCAGTGCTGTAGATAGGAAGAGCACATCTGGGTGCTTCTTCAGTATGGGATTAGGTGTGATCTCTTGGTTTAGCAGGAAGCAGTCCTACGTAGCACTGAGTACAACCGAGGCAGAGTATGTTGCAGCCTGTTCAGCTAGTTATGAGGCAGTATGGCCGAGGAAGCTACTATATGAGCTATTTGATCTACCATTGGCGGCTACTGGTATCTTTTGTGACAACCACAGTTGTGTGAAGTTGTCTGAGAACCTGATGTTCCACGACAGGTTGAAACACATAGAGATCAAATATCACTATATCAGGGATATGGTGCAGAGGGGAGCAGTGAACCTCCTATATATTGTGACAGATGAGCAGATTGTAGATGTGTTGACGAAGCCACTAGCCAGAGTGAATTTTGAGCACTTCAGAGAGAGGCTTGCTGTTCTTCAGATCTACAACACTTCGAGGAAGAAGTGATGGAGACATTTGCTGTAGCCATTCATAGCATGGTGGAAGGGGGATCCTTCACATGGCTGTTTATGTAAGTGCTGGATGATGAGCATCAGGATGACGTTCTAGTTTCTTCTCTATATGATCAGATGGATCATTCATGTATGTGCGCATCATGTTGGATGTTGGATATGATCAATTGGATCATTCATGTATGTATGCATCATGTTGGATGTTGGATATGATCAGTTGGATCATTTATGTATGTATGCATCATGTTGGATGTTTGGATCATGTATCAAGTGGATACATTGTATGATCAGGTGGATCATGTATTTTGATATGTATCAGTGTTGGGACTGGCCCAACATGGCCATTTTTAAGGCTAGATGGAGCTAAGTTGAGCGCAGCTCAGAAAAGAAGTAAATTTTGGCTAAGTATTGGGAGTATTGCTAAGCTATGCGCAGTACCGAGTTTTTGAAGGATGCTACGAAGATCAGCGCTGCGTAGGTTTAGTGTTGCAAAGGTAGTAGGCCACATGGAGCAAGTAAACTTGTGTACTGGACGGAGGATGGCCAGATATAGTGGATAGACCAGCGGTGGTCTACTTTTGGTAAGGCTACTGGAAAGATGCCGAGTTGAGGGCATAAGCAGATTAGGAAAGTGGGCAACTGTACGAATCCGTTAAGCAGAGGATGGGTCGAGAAAGTGATAGTTTGGCGTGCAGCAGAGTACGTGACCATTAAGAGGAAATCGATGGATGCACAATGACTGGAGTTGAGCGAGTTGTACGCATCCGTTAGAGGAAAGACGGCTTGCAAGGAAAGTGACTAGGAGCTGATCCAGTCGCACAAGTTTGTTAGTGGAAGGGAGGCTTGAAGTGGATGACTTGTTGGTGTGCGCACAATAGGAAGGCTGAAAGCGATGGATCTAAGGTGTGGAGGGCTGCCATGAAAGCAGAATCGCTACTAGAAGCATGCATGATGGTTCAGAGGGACCATAGTGGTTTGGAAACCCTAAGGGTTTTGGTCTTCAATGTTGTAAAGACACGACCTTCGGGCGTGATATATAGGAAGAAGACAATTTTGTATAGGGAAAGGGGGGGTTAGTTGCTCAAGACGAGAGAGGCTAGTCATTGTGACCACATTGTATTGTAATATCTTTAGAGTCAAAGAAACATTGTAAAGGCTCTGCAGCTGAGTGCGCAGAGACCTATCTGAGCAAGAAGAGAGCCACAGCTGAGTGCGTGGCTAAGAAATATGAAACCTTCCTTAAAAGAAATATCAAACACAGTTCTTGTGGACGTAGCTGCCCATCTGGAGGAGTGAACCACGTTAAATAGTGTGTTGAGTGACTGAATGTTTATATGTGTGTTTATAATTATCTGTTTCTATAGTTGGATGTCTGAATATTAGCTTGCAGTTTGTTATGAGAAGGATTTTATATGCATTCACCATCAAGAGAGTATGGAATGATATGTTAGGTCTGCATGAATGGATGTATGGTTAATATTAGCTTTGCTTCTAGGAACCAATGAACCTATCATCTGCTTGAGCATGGAGAAAGTTGTTTATGTGTTTGAATGGATGCAGTTGGTGAATGTATAACAATTATTTCGCACCTGAGGGTTATGCTTAAAATAGTAACATTCTAAGTGTGTGTTATGAGCATTAAGTAGTAAGTTAGTTACATGTATGACTAAGTGGATAAGTGGTATTCAGCTCACTACCTTAAGCATTTTTCACTTAGTCCAAGTATAGGAAGTCAAGTGGTAGTGTTCGCAGTGTAGTATTAAGTCTCGCAGTAAGGAAGAAGGCAGTTGTGCGGAACGTGGTGTTGACCATCGTTGTGCAGTCCGACGTTCGCAGCACACAGCTGATGTGCTGCCACAAACTTCGTCATAGTCATCAACTAATCACTCACTATGGACATCTAAGTCCGCAGTTCCCCATTAGAAACACCTCGGGTGAGACCTCAGCCTGCTCGCAGGCTGTTGCCTAAAGGACCGGTGCGAAGGGGTTTTGTTTGTTTAAGGTAACCGTGCAGAACCTGGGTCTTCATAAAACCTCTGGTCAGTAATGTATAGCCAACAAATGGTTTCGTTGCCATGCTAGAATCCGTGATGTGTTCCAGTCGTGCTGAGTGACGAAGAGTCTGAGTTCCCGGATAGTTCATTGGACTGGCATCCTGAGAAGACAGAAATTCAGGCTTGGTGGGATAAGACATTCAGAGACTTTAAAAGACAAGAGAACAGACATTCGTGTCTAAGTGACGCACACTGGTCGGATAGATATCATTTGGATGATATTCACGAGATTTTTTGGGCTACATTTCCGAACGAGTTGCACATGTGGATCTCGCGGCTCGTAGAAAAGAAAACCTGTTTTCAAGGAGGCATTCCTACAGAGTGGAATCCTGCGCTCATATCACAACTCAAAGCAATAGACAATGCATTGATGTGCGCAGTGGAATTTTGGGTCAATCATATGCTAGAAGGATTTGTCATAGAGTTTGTTGTGGATATGCTCAAATCCTACAGGCAAGCAGAGGCACACTTTTTCAAAGGTTTCCAAGGTAAATTCCAGAACAATCTCAGTCTATACATTAAGATGTTGTTAGCTAAAAAAGGCATTTTAAAAATGCAGTAACCTTTTCAAGTTGTCATGGTAAATAGCATTTATAGCGATTCCGACGAAGATACTCACAACATAAGAAGTGGGAAAAGATACAAGTTTAATAAGAATCCTTGAGGCTCTGGACTCCATGTAGATACTAAGATTCCTTATGATATTGAAAATGAAGCCGCACCCCCATTTACCGCTCAGAATCCTCCACTTGCAGAGCCAACCCCACCGAATACATAGCCTAGTACATCCACCCTGATACGCCCATTTGTCTTCACTGCGGAGAGTCCTTTACGACACCAACCCCACCGAATACACAACCTAGTACGTCCACCCCAATACACCCATTTGTCTTCACTGCGTAGAGTCCTTTACGACACCCTAGCACCCCTCAGGGCACACCTCAAGGTGCCCCTTTGAGTGCTACACCTCCCCCTAGAACGATGGCCCATATGGATATGAAGCTGCCTATATTCAAAGGGACGGGTCTAGAAGATCCTGATCAGCATTGTTTCCTTGGTGAAGCTGTCTAGAGTGTCAGACAGATCCGGGATGATGATGACAAGAAATCCCAGCTTATTACCACATTCAGAGATAGAGCGCTGCACTGGTTCATGAAGTATTCTACCACGCAACCCAGAACCTTGGCAGAAATTAAAGCTGCATTGATAGCAGAGTTCAAGAAACCAAAGTTTGAATCTCAGTGTATAAATGAGCTGAAGGAAATCAAGCAGAGACCGACTGAATCAGTCTAGGAGTTTGATCAGAAGTTCAAGACCCTATTAGACCAAGTAATCTTTTTTATAGCCCCGGATCAACACAAGGAATGGTTCATTGCTGTGTTGTTACCCCACATTAGATTACCATTGATGTAGCATAAGGTTACGTCACAGGCAGAGGCCTTAGAGATCATGATGAAGTTGGAGGCTTCGCCGATCGGTGAGTCTAGTTCTGGGATGATGCAGATTCAAAACCAACTTACCACCCTGACACTGGAGCTACCGAGCATGAAGAATGGAAAAGAGCAGTGATATGAACCTCATCACAAGATCTTGTGTACGAGTTTCAAAGGAGAAGGGCATGACCGCGAACATTGTCCCCTATACCACGATTATCTTGGCAGTGGTGCGCCTAACCCCATCAATCAGAACAAGGCACCCTGGTGTGAGATTTGCAGAACTACCGGTCATAGACCTGAAGATTGTTACCTAATATAGAAATATGTGAAGATGCCTAAGAATCTATATTATAATCTATGTAAATCAGTGGGACATGATGAATCCAACTGCCGTGCCTATGAACTAATGAATGAAATAAAGCGTGACATGGATTCAATGAGAGGCACTGGCTTGTACAGAGTGCAAGAAGATAACCAGCCAAAGCAAGAAAACACGCATTATGATCAATCTATCTACAGAGGCCGTGGTGGTAGATACTACGGTAGAGGAAAAAATACCAGCCCGGCACAAGGAAGAGGCCGCGGCGGGGTCATCTTCTATAATTGTGGCCAGCCAGGTCACGTATCCAGAGACTGTGTAAACCCCTACACCACCTATAATTATTGTATATCATTTGAGAATGTTATAGAAGATCGCCCAGTGCTAGAGGTAGAGATGCAGAAAAGAAGAAGGACAGACATGCCAACCCCGAACATCCAGTGGATCATAGCAGAGAACAGACCTACGGATCTTAGCATTAAAGTAGTCACATGCAATGGCATGGAGACAGGTCATGACAGGGGAGCAGAGGCTTCCACTTCAGGAGAGGCTCATGCAAAGTAGGGCCCTCTTGAAACAATATGGGTAAGAAAATCCCTAGGAAAGAGGCCTTCTCTGGATCTGAAGAAGAACAAAGAAGCTTTTGTTGATGCGATGGATACCTTCAGAGAACCAGCGCCTAAATCAGCAAGGATCCCACTGCGCAGCGAAGTACCATGTGTTGAAGACAGACCTACTGTGTATGACAAGACAAGACACACAGCGGATGTTAGCACCTCTGTTGCGCAGTTCCTAAGGAGCTACATGAAGTTGTTGAAAAATGAAAACACAATAGTAGAGCTAGAGAAGCTCATAAATCTATACGAACCATAAACAACAGTAGAAAATTATGATGGCGCACTACATCATATAAAGAAACAAAAGAGGTCGGGCCGAGAGATGAGGCTCACTGCGCAGATAGGAGACTTTCATATGGATGAAGTTATCCTTGATCTGGGATCAAAAGTAAATGTCTTGACCAAGCAGACATTGTAGTAGATGGGTCGACCAAAGCTGTCGTGGTCACCTATCCAGCTGAGAATGGACAACCAAGAGAAATTTATACCATTTGGCCACTTAGCCAATGTTGTGGTTGATATTGAAGGAGTACAAAGCCATGCGTACTTTGAAGTCATCGAGATTGTTGACGATAGCCAGCCCTTTCCTGCGCTATTAGGAATTAACTGGGTTATTGACAATTTGGCCATTATAAATTTGAAAACAAAGAAGATGATATTCAAAGGCAAGCATCTACGGGTTATCACACCATTGGATCCTGTAGATGGGGACAGATATAGCGAGCCGATTCAGGAGGAATCTAAGGTCCAGGACCTGGATCGGCTGTACCAGATGACTACGAACCAGGAGGATTACATCAATCATACTGCGGATGGTGCACTCAGTTGGAGATGCGATAGCTCCTACGTTTCTGACTCGGAAGCTGGGATGGAAAACTGGCAGAATCGCATGCACGAAGTGTCAACTAGAAGGTGCGCGTAGGTCATGAAATCACTACACTGGATTGGAAAGGAGGTAAGCCCGATCCCTACATTTGATGGTTCTTCTAACATTTATACTTTTATTCAAGACTATACTGCAGCAGTTCCAAAAGAGCACAGGTTGCCAAAATTGGATACGGCGCTGTATGGCATACCCACCAGATGGTGGGCTTCGGACAAACAAATATTGATCACTTGGGATCAATGCAGAACAAAAATGCATATTTGGTTCATAGAAAAGGTTACCTTACCCTTTGAGAAGTTCAATGGGAAAACAGATCCTAGATAGCATTTGGAAGCCTGTTCGTAGGCATGGGAAGAAAGGCCACCTGAAGAGTGGATGCACTTGTTCGTGCATACTTTGGAAGAGGATATTCTGAAGAAATGGTATCTAGACCTGGAGTTACGCAGGGAGACTACAGATTGGGATACATTAACTGCGAACTTCCAGAGAGATTTCAGCTTCGAGGATGAGAACCCTTTGATACATGAGGCACTGCAGATAATCAAGGAACGTGTACTCAGACGAGATTGTCCTCGTGAAGATATGTTATGGGAAGAATTCTTCGACACAGATGACAGTATTGCAAACATACACTCAAAATGGAAAGAACATGAAGAACATCCGATAGAGTGTATAATCTAGCCGAAGATGATGAGCATGGAAGAGAATAAGATGAAGATGATCCGCGCAATATTAATATACTAGATTTAGAAGGTGTGCGTGATATAGAAGGACCGCCATTGGAAATCCGGGACATGAGTGGACCGGTTAAGACACGGAAGGTGAACATTGGCACGATTGAAGAGCCAAAGTTCGCATCTATCGGAGACTACTGGGATGATCAGACTGTCGCGGAGATTGCAAATAGTTTGCACGAATATCAGGAGCTATTTCCAACCAAGTTTACAGAGATAAAAAGAATATTGGGTGACTTAGGAGTCATGAAAATCCCATTGAAGACGAGCGCTAAGCCTGTGAAGCAACAACCGTATAGACTGAATCCACGGTATAAAGAGAGAGTCTGCGCAGAGTTAGACAAAATGTTAGAGGTAGGAATCATTGAACCTGTCGAGGAATATGAATGGATCAGTCCTATGGTTGTCCAGGACAAGAATACGAAGGGCAAGATCAGGATTTGTGTCGATCTCATAAAACTTAATGATGCCTTTATGCATGACCCATTCCCTACTCCGTTTACAGATGAGTTACTTGACAATGTTGGAGGGAATGAGGCCTATTCCTTTACTGATGGTTTCTCTGATTATCATCAGATCAAAATTGATCCCGTAGACAGGCATAAGACAACATTTGCTACAGAATGGGGGTCGTTCCAATATACAGTCATGCTGTTTGGTCTGAAGAACATGCCTTCCATCTTCTGCAGCGTTGTCGTCGCGGCGTTCAAAGATTTCATGCATAAGTTTCTGGAATCATATTTTGATGACTGGATTGTCTTTGGTTTGGTGAATAACCATTGCGCGAACCTGAGGATCATGCTTGATAAGTGCCACCAGCATCAAATATCACTGAATTTAAAGAAGTGCATCTTCTGTGTGCCCTATGGAATTTTACTGGGACATATTGTTTGCAAACAGGGATTGATGGTGGACCTTGCGAAGATTGCCATCATCGTAAATTTTCCTACACCAACTTCAGTTAAAATGTTGTTCTCTACCTTGGACGATACAGGCTATTACAGGAAGTTCATTAAAGGTTATGTGCAGATCACCGCAGCAATGGAGATGTTGCTGAGGAAGGATGTGTTGTTCGTTTGGAACAAGGAATGCGAACAAGGTTTTGACACCCTTAAAGAAAAGATGGTTACTGCGCTGATCCTAGTCTTTCCAGACTAGGCAAAGCCGTTCCATGTTCATGTGGATGCATCATGCATTTCCCTGGGAATTGTGTTAGCTCAGCCAGGAGAAGGGGGTATTGACCACCCCATCGTATTTTCTAGTAGAAAGCTATCGACAATAGAGAAGAACTATACCACTATTGAGCAGGAAGGACTTGTGATGGTATATGCCCTTCAAAAGTTTAGACATTATCTACTTGGTGTGCACTTCCTTATGTTCACTGATCATTCTGCATTGAAATACTGGGTGAATAAGCTAGTGTTAGGGGAGCGTATATGTAGATAGATGTTGCTATTCCAAGAGTATGACTTCGAGATTGTTATTAAACCCAATAGGCTGAATTTGGGATATGACCACCTGTCTCGAATTGAGTCAGGAGAGGAGCCGACGAACATTGAAGATAGTCTGCCTGACGCACAGATGTTTTCTATATAGGTTGCAGATGATTACTATAAGGATATCATTGATTTTCTGACAACAGGGCTGACACCGCAAGAATTTTTTGCTCAGTAGAAGAAGTAGCTAGTAGTCCACGCCGCGGATTTCACTATCATTGCAGGTTAGTTATACAAACTCAGACTAGATAAAGTCCCGCACAGATGTGTACTCGACCACGAGAAACCATATATACTAGCAGATGTGCATTCAGGGATCGTGGGAGTTCATTACGCAGGAAGGGCTACTGCACAGAAGATATTGCACACAGGGCTGTGGTGGCCTACCATCCACAAAGATTCTAAGGAATACTGCAAGAACTGTGATGTCTATCAGAGGACAGGGAAGTCATCAGGGAGATACGAAATTCCATTGAACCTGCAGTTGACCTTACAGGCCTTTGAGAAGTGGGAAATTGATTTTTTGGGACCTATAAACCCACTAGGGAAGAGAACTAGTGAGAGGTATATCATTACTGCCATGGATTACCTCGCTAGATGGGTAGAAGCTAAACCAGTGAAGGACTGCAGCGTAGCTACTGCCACGTAGTTCATTTTTGAGGAAATTTTGTCAAGATTCGATTGTCCAAAAATTTTGGTGAGTGATCAGGGCATTCACTTTCTAAATAAGACCATTGAAACCCTCACAGAGGAGTTCCACATTCGGCATCACCGCAGTATGCCATATTATCCATAAGAAAATGGAACTGTTGAAGCTTTCAATAAGATACTGGAAAATGTGTTAACGAAGGTGTGCAACATAAACAGGGATGATCGGGACCTGCGCATCTCGTCTGTACTCTGGGCATACAGAACAACTTGTAAGAAGTTGACGGGACAGACACCCTTCCAGTTGGCTTATGGGCAGGAGGCCATAATGCCAATGGAGTACATTGTCCCCAGTCTAAGGATTGTTGCATTCACCAGAATGGTAGACCGCGAAGCATTAGATGAAAGACTACTACATTTAGTCAGCTTGGAGGAGGATCGTTTCATTGCAGGCTTTCAACAGCAAGTCCAGAAGGATCGTGAAAAGGCATGGCATGATCGCCATATCAGGAACAAATGCTTTCAGGTAGGTGACTTAGTCCTCCTTTATGATAGCAAGTTCATGAAATTTCTTGGCAAGTTTAAAATGCATTGGCTTGGCCCATACATTGTTATGTATGTCACTAACAGTGGTGTAGTCTAGTTAGCCACTTTAGCCGGTGATACTCTACCCCCTATGATAAATGGAAGCAGACTTAAATTTTACCGTGATAGTCCTGCTTCGCAGCATACGGAAAGCTAAACACGGGGAGAAATTTCCAAGTGTCAGGTACAGTTGAAATTCGACACTGGAAATGTCAACGAGCCTGTACATGTATGTTAAATAGAGCAATGTGTGTACCATGCAGCACTGCTAAAGCTACGTGGAAAGGGAAAAAAAAGAGAAGTAAGAAAAGAAAAAGGAAATCCGCGCAGTTGAAATTTTTGGCACTCTGAAGTAACTGCGCAGGATCTCAGACGGCTTAACGCACAGCTCGGTGTGACACTCAGAAAAATAGCCGTTACACTGCCATTGGAAAAATATAGCCGTTATGTGACTGTTGCAATGAACTACTTGAGCATTTAAAGGAAAGATAACTGTTCTAGACACACTGACGACAGAAGAGACGGAAGGATCTATTCAAATTGGCCAATATACAACTCATTAAATGAGGATATAGATGTTGAGAGGCATAGGGAGGACCCATCTGAGCCTATAAATAAAACCTCTACACGACTCGTGGGCATTATTCAACACTTAGAATTTTCTTGTGATCACTCCCTGAGCTACTATTATTCTATCATTTGATTATCACGGCCTTTAGCTAACTAGTGAATTTCCAAACCCTCCTATAGAGAAGAAGAACTGACCATTGAAGAAGCATTTGAAGTCTTTCAATATGGGGGAATTGCAGAGTTAATGAAAACCCCTACCAATAAGGTTGTAATCGATCCATGGCAAGCATACAGAACATCACCTCGTCATAATCCCGTTATGCAAGAAAAAGGGAAAGACGTAACTGCACCACAAAGCAAGATCATAAAAATGGGCTCGTTGGCACAAAAATCGCTAGTTTTTCAGAAAGAACCATTGAAACTCACACAAGAGTATATATCACCACGGGCGTTGGATGCCCCAGTCTTCAAATTGGTCAAGAGCACTAAGTATGATATCCCATTGTCACTGATCTCAAAGCACGTAGAGGTTTCCAAGAACCTGCTTGGAAAGATTCAGGATTGCAAGTGGGAAGATTTTGACCTCCTAGGCATACAAAAGGAAGAGGTCCACGCGCCTAAGTACCCACAATTCCAGCCTAACCAGTACATGTGCTGGAAGAAAGATACCAAGGGCACACCTAACTTGGTTGCCGAAAGCTGGTTGACACCGGTAGTTCCATCAGGCTAGTTAAACCTCCTCAGACTGCCACATTTTGATCGTTCAGCAGAAGTTAATGTTGTGGTTCACACGCTGATGGCGCAAACCCACCAGGGATACCTATGGCTAGATAAAAGCATTAATGTCAATATTTCCTTGATACACCACATAATAGGTCTCAGCAAGCGCGGTAAGGATACCAAGAAGTTCTTCCAAGGGAAGAGAAACGAAAAAGAAGTTGTCGAAAAAATGAAGAAAAGCCAGCCATTGGTGAAGCGGAAAAGGAGTTTTCCCATAGAAGACATTGAGGACAGAATGACAAAATTTGTCACCCAGCTACTCGTAGGAAAAATCCTCAGAATGGCTAGGCCTTCGGAGGTGCCCACGGGCACAGTATTACTTGGTGCCACAGCGGCCGAGGGCACCGAGTTTAATTAGTGTTAATTTATTCTGAATGAGTTCTTGGATGAACTCAATGATATCCAGGAAAACGGTGGATAGTTCCACTTCACATGGATCATCATCCTAATCTCCTTTTGCAGATGGAAGGATCCAAGGGACTATGTGGGCATCAACATAGAAACCAATGATCCTAGAGGATTCTGGTATGCCAACCTTTGGGAAAATGTCATCGCAGAGCAATAGCGTGCGACAACTGAGGTGTTCTACCAATATTACACTCAGCTGCACGATGTGATTGTCCGTACACCCCACATCACAAAGTAGATAACGTCAAAGTACATTCGTGTTCTGTACTTTAGTGCAGACATGCGATGTATCTTCATCTGACCAAAGGAAAGAATGAAGAAACTAGAGTGGTTCCCAGGTAACTACCACATCTATGAGGAGGACATTGAAGCCCTCATAAAGGATTGGCCCACCGAATTCCGTGTGGAAGTCATGGATGTTGAGACAGACTCTGAAGAGGACGAGCCAATCCCACTGGCATGCCCAATTGTTTAAGAAACTGGGAAGTGGAAAGAGCCAGAGACTCTGCAGAAGCTGAAGGCAAGGAAGAAGATGAAGGCTACAAAGACTCAATCTGAGGCAGTCCTGAATGAAGATGATTATGATATGATAGCCGAAACAGTTTCAGAACAAATGAAGGAGCTCATGGAAGCTAAAGATAAGAAGGATATGGTCATCCAAGATGACCTGCATAAGATGTGGCTTGCAATGCAAGGCCTGATGAAGAAAATGGACGATGTCTAGAAAAGCCTTACCTTGCCACATGACACAGGAGCTTAAGGGAGGTCGGTAGGGACCTCGTAGCAAGAACCGCCGCAGCTAGCCATAACGCTATCGTCGAAGACTAGAATTGTCCACGTGGACCCATTTCCTATTGCACTGCCAATGACAGAGCAATTGGTCTTGGATACAAAGGGAGTTGAGCGAGTAGAGCTCAACTTGGAAAAAATAGCCTTACCAGGATTGCACTTCATCCACACATAGATCATCGAGGAGATGCATGAATGGATGCTGGAGTCAATGAAGTCACAAGCTGAGATCACCATAGCAAAGAGGCAGCTCGAGTTACGTGCATAAATGCAGCTATGAAATGAGTAGGACTGCCGACAAAACTTGGAGACTACAATATATAATGTTGTGAAGGATATTGAGGGCATAGAAATCCAGGATGATCCTGCATACACAGTTTTGAGGATTGTTGATAAGGTGAGATCCTTGAAGTCAGAGATGCAGGATAAAGAATTTTTTTATGAGGCCGATATTGCCTCGTTGAAGGAAAAAATGAACATACAGGCGCCATTAACTGAGCAGCAGTTAAGAGAGAAAGCAGTGACTGTCGCTGCGCAAAACATAATGAGTGGCATGGCTTAGTGCCAAGATCTGTTGGAAAAAGTTTCCAAGGCATTCATTGCCCTTGAGGAGGATCAGGGGCTGCTACAGGTAAACACCGCGGTAAAAGAAAAATAGACCATCCTAGAGAAGTTGGATGCAGAGCTCAAGGATCTACCACCCAGGGAGAGGCTTTCCAGGTATTAGGAAGTATCAGGCTTGAAGAAGCAAGTCCAAGCATTAAGAGATAAAGAGACTGAGATGTACAATCAGTCATAGCAACTCTCGAAGGATGCTATAGCAGTGTTGCAGTAGATAGAAGACAAGCTAAAGGAATTGCACGACAACCAGGAGTAGGTTCTGAGATAGATTGGAGCAGAGATAACTCTATCGCTACTTGAAATAGTGCAACAAGTTGAATAGGATACCAGAGAAGCAGTGGAGCAGTTGTTCAGTGCATATAATGAGTTCACGGACAAATTAGTTCTACCGGTCATGGAGCAGTGAGACAACTGAAGCAGCAAGTGGCTCAGGGATGAGCCACATGTAAGTGTTAGGGGCATGTTGGTCTTGGCCCAATAGTGCCATTTTTTAGGCTAGATGGAGCTGAGCTGAGCGCAGCTCAGAAAAGAAGTAAATTTTGGATAAGTATTGGGAGTACTGCAAAGTTATGCGCAGTACCAAGTTTTTGAAGGATGCTGCAAAGATCAACGCTATGCAAGTTCAGTTCTGCGAAGGTAATAGGCCACGTGGAGCCAATAAAGTTGTGCACTAGACGGAGGATGGCTAGATATAGTGGATAGACCAGTGGTGGTCTACTTTTGGTAAGGCTACTGGAAAGATGTCGAGTTGAGGGCATAAGAATATTAGGAAAGCAGCCAACTGTACAAGTCCATTATGCACAGGACGGGTCGAGAAAGTGACATTTTGGTGTACATAAGAATACGTGACCGTTAAGAGGAAAACGATGAACGGACAATGACAAGAGCTGAGACAGTTGTACGCGGCTGTTAGAGGACCGATGGCCTGCAGGGAAAGCGACTGGGAGCTGAGCCAATCGCATGAGTCTGTTAGTGGAAGGGCGGCTCGAAGTGGATGACTTGTTGGTGTGCACACAACAAGAAAGCTGAAAGCGACGGATCTAAGGCATGGAGGAATGCCATGGCAGAAGAATCGCTACTAGAATCCTACATGACAATTCAGAGGGATCGTAGTGGTTTGGAAACCCTAAGGGTTTCGATCTTCAATGTTGGAAAGACATGACCTTCGGGCGTGATCTATTGGAAGAAGACAATTTTGTACAGGGAAAGGGGGGCTTAGTTGCTCAAGACGAGACAGGTTGGTCATTGTGACCACATTGTATTGTAATATCTTTAGAGTCAAGAAAACATTGTAAAGGCTCTGCAGCTGAGTGTGCAGAGACCTATTTGAGCAAGAAGAGAGCCGCAGCTGAGTGTGCGGCTAAGAACTGTGAACCATTCATTAAAAGAAATATCAAACACAGTTCTTGTGGACGTAGCTTCCCATTCGAGGAAGTGAACCACATTAAATAGTGTGTTGACTGACTGAATGTTTATATTTATCTGTTTCTGTAGCTAAATGTCTGAATATTGGCTTGCAGTCTGTTATGAGAAGGCTTTTATATGCATTCGCCATCAAGAGAGTATAAAATGATATGTTAGGTCTGCATGAATGGATGTATGGTTAATATTAGATTTGCTTCTAGGAAATAGTGAACCTATCATCTGCTTGAGCATGGAGAAATTTGTTTACGTGTTTGAATGGATGCAGTCGATGAATGTATAACCTTTATTTTGCACCTGAGGGTTATGCTTAAAATAGTAACATTCTAAGTGTGTGTTATGAGCATTAAGTAGTAAGTTAGTTACGTGTATGACTAAGTGGATAAGTGGTATTCAGTTCACTACCTTAAGCATTTTGCAGTTAGTCCAAGTATAGGAATTCAAGTGGCAGTGTTTGCAGTGTAGTATTAAGTCTCAGAGTAAGGAAGAAGGTAGTTGTGCGGACCGCGGTGTTGACCATCGCCACATAGTCCGACCTTTGCAGCACACAGCTAGTGTGCTACCGCAAACTCCGTCACATTCATCAACTCATCACTCACTGTGGACATCTAAGTCTGTAGTGCCCCATTAGAAATACCTCGGGTGAGACCTCAACCTTTTCATAGGCTATTTCCGAAAGGGCCGGTGCGAAGGGGTTTTGTTGGTTTAAGGTAGCCGCGCAGAACTTGGGTCTTCATAAAACCTCTGTTCAGCATTGTATAGCCAACAATCAAGTAGATACATTGTGTGGATCATGTATCTATGCATGTATCAGGTGGATACACTATGTATGGTGATATGTATTAGGTAGATACTTGGTATGCATCAGGTAGATGCATTGTATGATCAGGATGATCTTGGATGACGAGCTTCTCCAGATGACAGGCATCAGGATGATGCAGAGATGATGATTAGGATAATCATGTGTACATCAGGATGATGTATGGTGAGTATCAGGATGATAGTCTATGGCCGTGGAATAGGTTGTGCAGATGAGCATGTCTGGGAAATCTTATAAGTCGGAGTTGTGTACCCGTAACAGCCTGCGATTCTCTTTCAAGACATTGCTCTAAGAGGACATATAATAGCACCCTGGGATATCCTTCAGGTCAGATTTGTCTACCCATAACATCTTGGGATGCTCTTTCTAGTTTTTGTCCTATGGCATGTAATTTGCTCCTAGGAGATCTGGACAGGATGAAAAAGGCCTCAGATGCTTTAGCCTGGTTTTTCCATGACCACATGTAATTTTCTCCTAGGAGATCTAGACAAGATGAAAAAGGCCTCGGATGCTTCAGCCAAGTTTTGTGGTGGACCACATGTAATTGGCTCCTGGGAGATCTGGACAGGATGAAAAAGGCCTCAGATGATTCAGCCAGGTTTTGTGGTGAGATCACATGTAATGTGCTCCTGGGAGATCTGACAGGTAGAGCTGTGTGCTCGTAATAGCCTGGGATGCTTCAACCAGGTTTTGTGATGGATCACATGTAATGTGCTCCTGGGAGATGCAACAAGTAGAGTTGTGTGCTTGTAACAGCCTAGGATGCTACCGCCAGGTTTTGTGACGCACGTAATAAGTCTTGAGGATTCCACAGTATGGCCAGTGATGAAGACCTGCAGGTGGTGGGCCTACATCCAGTATGAAAAAGGACTGGCTCTGTAGAACTTCCTATGATGAGTAGAGTCAGATATTGGTTGAGATAGCAGCAGTAGTGATGATAACGATGATCCAAAGAAGAAGACTTGTGCTAACAGATCTGTGTCGAGAAATACCTTCCTAGTTAAGACCGAGTGTTGATGTATATGTAACTTTGGAATGTATTTCATCCATGTATTTCATTTATATATTATTGTACTCCTATAGAGATGTGTCATTCCTCTATACGGAAGTGTTGTCATGTGTATTAACAAATGTCGCAAATATGGTAACTTGTTGATGGGTTATTAGACCACCATGTGTGGGTTCGGCCCTGATTTATATAATATATGGTTGATGTACCTAGCTAGACAAGTCGGCCCCATAAGGTCACTGGGAAAACAAATGAAGTATAAATAGAGATCGGGAGATCTCTATTTGGATCACTCAAAAACTCATTCTTTCTTCACTCAAAAAGTGACACACATGTGAGGAGGAGGATCATCTGCTACTAACAGACTATCTTTGTGTATTTTTGTTGTACTTTGGTTGATCCATTTCTCTCTCTATCTCTATGGAAGTTGTGGGGTTTTTCACCTTAGGGTTTTCCCCAAGGAAACTCTGTGTATCTTATCTCTCATGCTTTTGCTTCTTGTGATGATTGACATGCTTGTTATGATTGATATGCATTGATATAGGTTCTCGTCATGCTTCCTCTGTGCATGTGACCAGTCACTTTCCTTCTGCCAAAATCCTTGCCCACCTGCTTGGTAATCATTGAGTATCTTAACCAAAAATAGACCACTGATGGTCTTATCAAAATATGTACCATTTTCCTTCCACATTCTGTCTTGTGAAATCCCCATGGATCAAACTCTTCAAATTGTTGTCTCTTCATGGCGTTGGCTTTCTTACCCTGACGATGTTGCACTGCGCTCAATTTCACAGCTCCAAAAACTATCTTTGCGAAAAATTCTTCACTGTACTGCACTCAACTTCACAGTTCCAAAACTGCCTTACTTGGGCCAGGCCCAACACTTATGGACTCTTAAATGCGCTATACACATGTCGAGAAACTCACTCTCGTCATCGATGTCCAAAATTTCTCTCACTACATTCTCCTCCACGCTACCACTATAATTGTCGACTCTAACCCTATGTACCACATTCTCATGTGTCAAGTGTTAGGGGGAATGTATTTGCATTGGATCGTCATTGTCCAAGAGTTTGAACTCCAATTTGAGAAGGCTAAGTCTAAGAATTCTTTGGTATTTGTGGAGCTGATCTACAATCTTCCCCATACTGATATGGAGTCTGAGCCCATGGACTCTTTCCCCAATGAGTCCTTGTCTCTGATCAGTAATTTTTACCCATGGTCTGGGGAAATCACTTTGTATATCCAAACCCAATGGTTCAGTCCCCATCTATCTCGCAACGATCATCGTCATGTGCATCACCATGACAAGTACTACCTAATCATTAGTGATACCCTATACCGTCATGGTGTTGATTCAATCTTTCGACACTGTCTAACCCATGAGGAGGTTGAACATGTTCTGACTGACTCTCACTCTGGGGCTTGTGGTGGTCATCTTTCCAGGATGTCTGCGGCCCAGAAGATATTGCGTGCTGGATACTATTGGCCCTTGAACATCAAAGATTGTATTGAAGTGGTCAAGAAGTGTCCTCCCTGTCATCCTTTTCAGTATAAAAAGTGCTCACGTCCAGCCCTACTACACCCCATTATCATCATCAGCCCCTTTGAAAAATGGGGCATAGATCTCATGCATTGTAAGCCTACCTCACCCAAGGGGCATGGTTGCATCATCGTTGTCATTGACTATTATACCAAGTGGTCCGAGGCTATGCCTGCATAAAACAAAGACAGAAAAACAACTGTACTCTTCATGTTTAACAATATTATTGCATGATTCGAAGTCCCACAAGCCATCGTTACTAATCATGGATCCCTTTTTCAAAACAAGATGGTGGATGAATTGAGCGCCAGATTGGGCTTTCTCCATGATAACTCAAATCCATATTATCCACAGTCCAATGGACAAGTATAGGCCATCAACAAGGTCTTAAAAGCTATGATCTAATGGATGGTGGAGACGCACAAGTCAAACTGGAACAATATGTTTTTCTCATCCCTTTGGGCATACCGGAGTTCCGTGAAAACTGCCACTAGTTTCATGCCCTTTCAATTGGTATATGGACTAGAGGCAGTGCTACCCATAGAGTTAGAGATCCCATCGCTAAAAATCATTTTCGAACTGCTTACCAATACCACCAATGAGGAAGAACACTTCCTCCACCTAGCGAAACTCGACTGATCCACATCGTAGAAGGAATTTGTTGTCGGATGCTAACTTCGACACATCTTCGACCAATCATCGGTGTAGATACAACTTCGACAAGTTTGACGTGACATGAATTTGACAACTTCAGCACTTCAACAGGTTTTTGATTTCAACACAACTCCAACAAGTCTTGACTTCAACAAACTGTGACATGTTCTGCACCTTCGACATGTTCTACAATCTTGTAGTTCGCAACAACGACAAGCAATGTCAACATGCGACCATCGACTATCAAACTTTGACAGACTGTCTCTTTGTCTTCTAGTCGACTGTAACAGTTGAACTGTTGGAACTGTTCTAACTTCTTCTTTGTAACTGAATGTAACAGGAAGGCACCCAAGCATCTCAAAATTATATATAAGAATGTATAACACTGTAACATATATAAGTTTTGATCTATTTGCAAGTAATAGAAGAACAGTTCACATTCCTGCATATTGTCTGTGCGTATTTGTGTTATCTGTATTGCATAATCCTGCTTTTCTCATTTTGTTTATTAAGCTTCCTCCATAATAGAGCCAACTCATTCAATCGAACTATTGTCCCCATTTTGCTTCCTGGACATGACACGGATCATTGGTATTAGAGCACACTCAGTTTTGTTCGTGCCTAAGTTCTACGTATACACTTCTCTTGAAGTTACCTGACTTATGCCGATTCAAACTCACTTGCAATTTCAGCAATCCAAGTAGACATGATCTCTAGAAATGACAGAAGAAACAGACGATAGACATGTAGCCGACAAGATAGCACAGCTTATTGAGCAAGCTATGGCTCGATAATGGACTGAAATGTTCACCTAGTTCAATGAGATTCTCTTGCGATTCACTTCGACATCTGGAGGATCCTTGATGAGAACTCACTCAGATAAAATCAGCCCCTTGAAAGTGCAAATGAATCTGGACATACCGAATCTTGAAGGTAATATAGACATGGAATCCATCAACAATTGGAATCCTATTACGTTGTAAATCAACTCTTGGAAGCTGAAAAGATCACCTTACATCCTTAAAGATATCTACCTCCATGCACTGCTGGTGGGACAACCTCTCGATAAAGATGGAGAAAAGCGGAGAGCCCATCAAAACATGGGATAAATTCATCAAACACATCTGAAAGGAATTTTACCCAGTGAAATACCTCAAGCAGCAGCATAAGAAGTGGCAGCGGCTAAGAGAATGGAAAGACCAATAAGTACAGAGTTACATCGACTTATAGCAATACTTGGAATCCAAGAAGAAGAGAAATTGCTTGTTTTGAAGTACGTTAGTAAATTCTCCTAGTACATCCAGCAGGAGATGGAATTTCTGACTGTCAATACGCTTGTGGATACTTTTCACTACGCCAGCAAACTGGAAACCAAGTAGAAAGGAAAAGCATGTTTCATGACAAAGATGAAATCAGGAAGGCCACCTGACAAGAAGGCACCAGCTAACTTCAACAAATCTAAATATTCTCAGCCGACACTACCAAAATCGAACCATGAAAAGAAGCCTTTTCACAAGAGGGAACGTAGCAAAAAACTACCAACGAGAAAATGGTGCGATTACCACCACTCATCTTGGCATGATACGTTTGAATGCAAAGCTCGAAAGACATTTCTTATGAAAGTGTTGACCTCCAATGCGTTTGACAAGACGGTAGAAGAATTAGATCCAGATGCAATGACCCTTTTGACCTCGACAAATCGAGGAGCCTCAACTATTGTCGATGAGTAGGAACAAGAGCGCATGTTGCATACACGAATATGGGTCCAGAGAAGCCCATTGCATTTGACTGTGGACAACGGGAGCCAGAAGAAATTCCTTTCTGAAGAACTTGTGAAGAAACTAGGTCTTATTACCACTCCGCATTCTCACCCTTACAACATCAGTTGGATGAAGGATGGATAAGAACTACGGATCACTCGACAATGCGAACTCACCTACTTCATAAATTTTTTTGATGATGAAGTACTCTGTGACGTGGAACCACTGTCCGTAGCCTATGCCTTGTTTGCGAAACCTTACTTCTGGGATATACATGGAAATTATTAGTCACAACCTTAGAAGGTGATTGTTAGAATCTGAAATCGATGGTTCAACATACCATAGCATCAACTTACATAAATGGTTGCACTGATATCTGCCAAACAAACAAAGAAGCTCATCAATCATGCTCAGAAGTTAGCATTAATCATGATCAAGCCACAACATTCTAAGAAGACTGCAGCAACAAGTTGAGTCATCGACCAATGCATTTCTCGACAGAAGCAGCAAGTCGATCATATTCTCGATGAGTACTAGAACCTCTTTCAAGCTCCAAACGGAGTACCTCAACATTTCTAGGTAAAAAACTCCATTGAACTTGTTCCTGGTTCTTCTTTTCCTAACGCATCTATTTACAGAAGATCCATTCTTGAAAACGAAGAGATTCGTAGACAAATTCAAGAATTAATTGAAAAAGGTCACATCTGACCCATCTCCTCTCCTTCTGGAAGTCCAGTTGTCCTAGTTCTAAAGAAAGATGGGACTTGACGCATGTTCATCGACTACAGAGCTCTCAACAAAATATCGGTGAAGAATTGGTACCCTCTATCGCGGATAGACGAGCTTATCGACTATCTGAAAGGTGCTAAATTATTTACTAATCTCAACCTCAAGTCGGAATACCATCAAATTCCAATCAAGCCCTCAGATGTGTGGAAAACTGCTTTCAATACCAAGAAAGGATTGTTTTAATGGTTAGTCATGCCTTTTGGCTTAACCAACGCACCTGCGACCTTCATGCAACATATGGATAACCTTCTTCAACCTTTCATCGACAAATGGGTTATTGTCTATCTCGACGACATATTGATTTTCAGTCGATCATGAGAATAACATGTCGAACATCTTCGACAAGTACTCAACACTCTCTAGAAACATCAACTCTATCTTAACATGGACAAGTTCTCTTTCGCAATGAACAACATCAAATATTTGGGGTATGTAATTGACATGTAGGAATTCATGTCGATCAAGAAAAGGTACAAATCCTCAAATATTGGCCCATTCCTAGAAGCATTCAAGAACTAAGAATATTTCTTGGTTTGGCAAATTTCTATCGACGATTCATACTCGGCTTCAGTCACATATCCTGGCCCTTGAATTAGTTGACGAAGGGAAACGGGAAAACTGTCTTCCAATGGATAGAAACACAACAAGAAGCTTTTGAATAGCTCAAACAAAGGCTCTACATTGTACCAGTACTTGTGTTACCTGATTTGCATCAGCCCTTTGAGATTGATACAGACGCATCAGACTATGCCTTGGGCGCAATGATCACTTAGTCGGGTCACCCATTACCTTTTCATTCTGATACTTTTAATGACATAGTTAGAAGATACTTGACATATGAAAAAGAATTGTAACCCATTGTGCAAGCTCTCATGCAATGGAGGCATTACATCCTTGGCAAGGAAATGGTCATTCTCAGTGATCACAAGCCTCTATAGTTTGCTCCGACACAATCAAATTTGTAGACAAACCGACAAATCAACTGGATTAATTACCTACAACAATTCTAGTTGGTGATTAAGTATCAGAAAGGTAAAGCTAACACTGTCGCCGATTGCCTCAATCGACATCCCATTACTCTCCTTTTGACAGTGATGAGTATGCATGGATACGACATGACCACTTAGGAATAGTTGTACGAGGATGAAAATGACTTATCAGCAATCTACCAGAAGTTATAGACTAACAAGTTGTCGACCTCAAACTCTGACTATTTCTTGAAAAACACCTTGCTATACCAGCTTGGACAACTTTGTATACCGACTAGTGCACAACAAGAGCATCTCATTTGGGACGTGCACTACAGCAAGACTGCCGTACAATTTGGAGTAGCAAAGACCCTTGCTATTCTGCATAAGTATTTCTTCTTTCCTACACTTAAATATGACATCAACAAGTACATTCAATCATGCATGGTTTGCGCCATTGCTAAGCCACCTAATCGATGACAGGGATTGTATACACCTCTACCAGTTCCTAGTCAACCATGGGAATCTATTTCTATGGACTACTTGATGGGTTATCCTACTACAAGACATCAACATGACTTGATATTAGTAGTCGTCGACTGATTTTCCAAGATGGACATTCTCATACCATGTAAGAAGACCACGATAGCGCAGCTGACCACTCAGCTCTTCTTTACCCATGTTTGGAAACACTTTGGTTTACCCACAACCATCATTTCCGACCGAGATGTAAGATTCGTTAGCATCTTTTGGAAGACCCTCTGGAAACATCTGGACACAGGACTCTCATTGTCAATAGCTTTCCATCCTCAGACCAATAGACAGACGAAAGTTGTGAATCGCTTGGTAGTACAACTGCTTCACATGTACAATCATAGCATCGATGCACATGGGATGATAGTCTTCCATACATACAACACAGCTATAATCATGCTCAAAACATCTCTATAGGAAAGAGTCCTTTTGAAATCTATTACGGATTTCAACCCTCAGCACCTATTTACTTGATCAGCTCCTCGACACAGGAAAACTCTGACACAGACCGTAGCCAGCGAGAAGTTGATAATCCAGTCAAGTTTTGAAATTAAATTTGCGACATCCAGAAGTAAGCAAACGATATGTTGCACAGAGAAAACAAGAAAGCTAAGGCCCGACACGACAAGCTTCATATTCCTCATACATTCCAAATTGGCGATAAGGTCTAGCTACATATTAAGAAGGAGTGCTTCACTAGTCCTTTCAAGAAACTCAAGCCTTTGCTATATGGGTCATATAGTATTCTTCGACAAGTTGGAAAAAATGCTTTCCAGCTCGACATTCCTACATGCCTAGGTCTCCATCCAGTTTTCAATGTGGATCTACTTCAACCATACCATACACCCTTGTTGGAACAGAATGACTTATCCATAGCAGAACCCGAAGATAACCATCTAGATGTTCAAGAACCTATTCCTTGCAACATCCATCCATCTAGATGTCGGATGCCGACTTTGACACATTCTCGACTAGTCAACGTTGTTGATACAACTTCGACAAGTTCGATGCAGCATGACTTCGACAACTTCAGCACTTTGAAAAGTTTTCGATTTCAACATAAATCCGATGAGTCTTGACTTCGACATACTGCGACATGTTCCGCACCTTCGACATGTTCTACAATCTTGCAATTTGCGACATCGACAAGCAACGTTGACTTGCATCTAGTGACTGTCGAACTTCGATAGACTGTCTCTCTTTTTTCTAGTCGATTGTAACAGTTGAACTCTTGGAACCATTCTAACTTCTTCTTTGTAACTAAACGTAATGGGAAGGCACCCAAGCATCTTATAATTCTATATAAGCATGTATAACATTGTAACATATATCAGTTTTGATCTATTTGCAAGTAATAGAAGAAAAGTTCGCATTCTTGCATAATGTCTATGAGTATTTGTGTTATCTGTATTGCGTAATCCTGCTTTGTTGATTCTATTTATTAAGACTCCTCCATAATAGATCCGACTCATTCAGTTGAACTGTTTTCCCCCTCGTGCTTCCTAGACAAGATGTGGATCATCGAAAAAACCCACCATGATGCTTCGTTGGCTAATGAAGCACATAAGAAGTGCATCAAGGTCCAGTATGACATATCCCTCAAGCCTCGTGCTTTTAATGAGGGTGATCTAGTCCTCACATATGACAAGAAACATGATAAGATGGGGGCAGGTAAGCTCAAGTCCATGTGGCACGATCCATATGTGGTAAAATGAGTGTTGGAGAAAGGAGCATATGAGCTCGAATATTATGATGGGATATCTTTAGGGGAGCCTCACAATGGGATCTTCTTGAAGTGGTACTATCCTTATATTTTTATGGATTAGTACTATGTAGATATTGTACATGATGTGTGTTTTATGTGGTGTGACGCTTTGATTGAATGTGCTAGGATCTTGTTTCTACGCTTATACCATGTTCTTCCTGGATGTGCAGATGGAAACATGTGTTGTATTTGGGGACGGCGCTAGTCGGCATACCCGTAACCTCACTTCAGAAGCTTGGGTGCTTTAATCCCCTCCCGGCGAGCTTATCGGTTTAGGAGGAAGTTGTTTAGGGTACACAACCAATAACGTGGCTGAGTATCACGCAGTGATTGGATTCTTAACCAACGCTCTTTCCTTGGGTATAGACCATGTTGTGATTCACCTTGACTCGCAACTAGTAGTCTCCCACCTTAACCGGATCTATGTTATCTGCTACCCTACCCTACTCCATCTATTTCGAAGTACATCACCTAGAGAGGTATTTTGAGTCTATTCAATACTTGCATATTCCTAGGGAGATGAACACAATTGTGGATTCATTGGGCAATTTTATTCTAGATTGGTACATTGCAAATACATAAAACATCCAAAAGATATTACAACAGACACAACATGTATATAAATAAACATGCACAAGATCCCATAATCATCCATAGAACACTGTATATAGAGCCGCAAATAGAGTTTTATATATATCATGTCGGTATAAATACAAAATGTGGTACTCATAAAAAATATAAAGCTCATAAGATTTCAGTAAGAGTCCTCTCTACAAAAATCTGAAGCCCATAGCTTTCGGTACAATACATGTATGCATGAGCCTAATCCCTAGGACGCTTATGATAGCAGGAAAGGGCTCTCGCTACTTTCTGAAGTAGCAAGACAAAATGCTCGAATACGCCCACTGTATGTCACTGGTAGCAACGAGGTAGCTCATAAACACATGTATCAGGGATGTCAAGAGTCAACCATGGGAGTTTCTCCTCCAACTCATCCATCTCCTCCATGGCATCATCATCTATAGCCTCCATCTCATTTGCTTCTCCTCTCTGTGCAAGCAGAGAAGCGCCCTCTAGACGATATGTACACACGTCTGCATAAACATATATAAATCATCAGTACTACACCAAAAAAATCAAAAAGTCATAAAATGAAAAACACAATGGATTTTTCATTCTTACCTATGTCTCCCCATTGCGCTCCCTCATGAAGCACCAAGTCTGGGTCTCCTTTGAAATCAACACCCTCGTAGGGCTATTCCTCCACCATGAGGAGTTGTCCCCTCAACCAGTTGAAGAAATAAGGACCATAACTAATGATGGATCCCCCACCATCGTGACATTCCATCACCTCATACCATTGTACCATGTGTGGATCCCTTAGATCCAACTGATACATATCAAGCTGTGGGATCATATGTGGAACCCGCTCTAGGAAGAACGAGACAAAAAATGATGCATATCAGAACTACTTCATCTCACCACGCCGACATTTGGTGAGCTTCTCTGTAAGAGATACGAGTAGTCCCTCACAGTAGTTGAAAACAATGGGGGCCATGCACTAATCTGTGTATAACATATGGGCCTTGTTGGCCAAGTGAGGTGCTCTACTACCTACCACCCTCTCAATGGTGAATAGGATTGTATGTAGAGGATGATCCCTCGCATCTTTGATGGGGATATTCCCACCAACTATTTTTGTTCCAGGATGGCACCATTGGGCCACTACATCCTCGGTGGCCTGATCACTCCCATGTGATCCTGTTAGAGACACAAGAGCCCCCCATCGGTACAAACCTGTCAGAAAATAGATATCCTCTATATATATAGTCAATGTATGCACACCAACCCAAAAGTTTTGCTGCTCAGGATCCCAACATCGGATCAAGTATTCTAGTAATTTCACTTGGGCCCTCATGCCCTAGATGTGGAATTATTTCAGCAACCCACAATTCCTATATGCATTCATGCATTGAAGGTCATTTTTTACTTGGGAATCATCTAATTCATGCTCTCTTTCACGCCATTGTACAATATTTTTCCACCTAAACCTGTCCAAACATAAAAAAGGACACTCATTAGAAGTGGATCCAACTACCCAACCCCTCAATTTTTGGTTTATGCATGAGTTCATGGGGGAATTCGGCATCGGTGCACCTCGTCGGTACGGAAAGGCACCATTGGCGCATGACATCCCCACGGGTTTGGTGCCAGGATACCTCGACACACATCCCGAATGGGAGAAGTGCATCGGTTCGGGGGCACAATTTCCCCATTCACACAAGCCAAAAAATGGGAAATTGGAAATCAAAATCAAATCTACTCCAATGAAATTGTAAAGGGAAAATTTTAGGGTTACCTGATACTGACGGAAGTGCAAATGGTTGGCTAGAGCTCCTGCAATCAACACTTGAAAAACATCTTCAAAATGGTATTTTCACCCCTCAATTTCGTAAAAAAAAATAGTAATTAGTTTTTACTATTTACCCCTATTTTATATATTGGAAAATGAATATTCCTTTTCTGATTTATTTTTTGTGTGTCATTTTGCTATAGTTGGAATTATTTTTGCGTCCATATACCTAATTGATCATTATGACCTAGTTTTTTAAGTCTACAAGTGAAGTAAAGTGTTGTGTTTAACTTTCAATCATGATTGTGGTCCTTCTATGCCTGTTACCAGGTGTGAACAACTCTTCGAGTGTTTTTGTGTTGTTATTTTGCTCATGAAAGTTGAATATTAATGACACCTAGCATACTCTTTGTTCCTTCTCATGTTCGTAAAATGATGAAATAAAGCTACAGAGTTATATTTTATCACTTTTTCGGGCTCATAAAACTCCTACGAAAAAGTGACCCCACAGGAGTCTTCCTTTAAGCTCTTTTCAGGCTCCCTAAATATGAAAAGATTGCCAAACGAACTTGATGCTTTCATGCTTGTAAAAGTATTTGAATGATGTTCCTTCTAGTGATAGTTTACCCCCCTTTCAGACAAGGATGTACTATTTAGAAAAAAGGAGCACTCCATCCAATCATGACTGGAAGAGTTCTCTCTCGCATTGTTTTATCGTTTTTTCAGGTGAGGAGACTAACGTTTATGAAAAAGAAACTTGTGGAGTATTCTTTAGTTCTTTTCAGACTCTCTAAATATTAAATGACGCTGAGCTTTTCTTCTTTGGATTCATTAAAATCTAACATAGAAGGGATCATTTGGGATGAACCCCTCCTATCCTAGGTTCGTAAAACATTTGGGATTGGAATCATCCGAAGGATGAGCTATAACGAGCATCTGTTTACCCTCCTCAAGCTCGTTAAAAAACAAAAGAGACACTCATCAATAATTATGGGGAAAAGGAAAGATTTTGTGTTACACTATAATTTATGGCAGTACATAGTCACTCTTGGACATGGCACTCATTTTCATATGCATTCAGTACTTGGGTAATCCATTTGTATTTGAGTCACACTGATTCTGTGAGTCTTGTTACTCCTTTGGGTCATCCAAAGAATGTTTTCCTCATCAGTTGCATTAGGGTATTGGTATCATTCTCGTTATGTAAATGTTTTCCTCATCAGTTGCATTAGGGTATTGGTATCATTCTCGTTATGTCAATGCTACCAAGTCATGCCATGCCCATGTTCAAGAGACAGTTTTCATGCACTATCTGCAGTCATACTTACCTTCCATCATGTTGGTCATCCTTGAGTCAGTCTCGCACATTACTGTCCGATTTACTTCAAAAATATATGATCGTGTTTTGTGTCGATGATGGGGGATTCATCATGGCCCTCATTCGATGGATTCATCCTCTTCGAATTCAACACATCATCTGAGGATTGAATCTAGGAACCAATCAAATAACTTGGGCCTGCATGCCTCAATGGAAAGTTACTTCCCTTTGAACATGAGTTTACATCATTGATTCTTGATTGAAAGATCCCATCGAGAGTTTGACCTCAACTCATTGATTCATGTTCGATGGTACGTATTGTGATACCTTGGGGATCATTGACATCAATGGTGATTTCCCTCATGCTTGTTAATGGTATACATCAATGACTGATAATCAAGTGGCTTCTACCATGTTCAACTCCAAGAGATTTTTAATCACATGGTTAGATTTGGATCATTGCGAGTTAATATAGAAGAACTTGGGGAAATCATATCTTACCCAAGTTGCAATGGATATTGTTTGATTCATAATACATGGATACACATTTGTATTGGGCGTGGCTGTGTTATCATCTCATCATGGATCTATGATTGTGTCCTGTATCCATGATTGTGTTCAGTCGGTCCCTATTACGATGGATCTGCACTGTATTGGTTGGCAACCATGTTATGAGTCATGTGAGACTAATATCTCAGAGTCGATTGTACTGTAATAGCTTTTTCCTCCCAACAAGTCCTTGCCATAAACCTTACAATAATTTCACCTGTCTTATTTTACCAGCTTCACACTTTGGGGCGTATTCTGTTATACCAAAGTCTCATCATCATGATCCATGTATCAACTCAATGCCTTAATCCCTGAAGTTTCCTTGGCTAGAACATCATTGAGTAAGTTGTTGACCTTGTTTTCCACCTTTCCTAGTGATGCTGGCACACCCTTCTTCCTAGAAAGGGGATCCAAACCTGGATGGATCCTGATGTACACTATCATCCTACGCCATTGTCTCTTGTTGTCCTCATGCAAAATGTGCCAACCCTTCTTGGTGCATGTTGTCTTCATTTAGAGTGTGTCGGGTTTGCTTAGAATGGATAACAAGGGGCTTCAAGCGAATTCACGAAGTTGGTTGACATGGATACCTATCCCTATTTGGTAGGAACAATTGGTATTCGGTTCCTAACCTAATGGGAAGATCCCTTAGACTTCTCCCCCTAATCCTCAACCTACACTATCCTCCTAGCCTTATAAATAAGACCTACCTCTCCATTTAGAAAGGAGGAAGGACTATAGAACTTGCATGTTGGTGGAACTACCCTAGGTGATCCCTATTCATCTCTTGGGAGGCACACACACCCTTTGGAGGCTTGGCTTGGACTGTTGGAGGAAGCTTACAACGCTAAGGCTTGGGTTGTAATAATCACTCTTCTATGTATTTCCCATTTATTTACAGTAATATAATCTATTTCCATAAATGTCTTTGTGTCAATGATATTTAGAGATTTCTTCATTAACTGTTAGCTTAGATCAGTTAGTGTGTAAATGTGATTTTACTATTTTTTTGTCTTTATATGCTTGACATGGTTTTATAGCTCTAGATCTGAAGACCATGGATCTTGGAGCGAAAAAAAGGAGAAGGATTCCCAAACCTAAAGGTAAGGCATCTATCTACTCTAATCTCTGATTGATTACGGAAAGTAGATCTATATTCGGTATTCATTTGTTCTAGATCCACCTAGACTAGGGATATCACACTCGCGTTCGCTTGAGTAGATTATCCATAAACAATAGGATAATTTCCCTAACAATAGAACCGGTGACTCCATTGGGGATTTAATGTTTTCTTATTTGTGGGATTCTTGAGAGTATTTTATTCACGGGGGCTTCACTAGAAGGCAATATAATACCACGTTCATTCATATTGTGGTATTAAATATTCATGATAACCTAAAAATTATATTGCTTATATAATAAGGGGAAAAGGGTTTTTTATTTAATATAACAATACAAAAATACTTTGGGGTCTTTTTTATATGGGTGGGATGACAAATACTCACCAAATGGAGATGGCGGGATCACAACCGGAGGAGAAATCAGGTTGAGGCAAGGCTCGGGCTTACCAGTATGTAGGGAAATCGCATTTGCAGGCATGCTTGAGTCTAGGGGGTTTCATGGTGAAGTGGGTTTCCAGTCGATCATAGTCGAGAGACAGTGGTCATTGACAACCAATTGTTACCAATAGCACTCAGCCAGTTATTACCAATAGCCTTGGTAGGCTCTAAGCCTCCAGGGCCTGTTATAGGCCATCGATAGGCCTTGGGGACTCGAATACCCAACCACTCGTGCCTATTACAAGCCTTGGGAGGTTTGGTCAGCCTCATAGAGCTTGTTATAGGCCCTGGGGGCTTCGATACCTATCCCACAACAATCTTAGTCAAGGATTGGGGAGCTGCAACATGCAATCTAAATGTTGTACTATGTGCATTGGCTCTAGTGACATACAAGAAGTGATCTCCTATCTCTTCATTAGACCATTAGATTTTGCAAATCATAATGATATGTGGTTGAGTGATTGCATTGTGGGTGAAGTAATGTGCATCCACAATATACATCGAAAGAAGCAAGGTGCATTGTAGAATGCATGTGGGGTCATAAGAGGGGTATAATATCAATATACTAGGTAGAAATATAAATGGGTATAAAAAAAGTTAATGAAAAAGTTGATACATACAATATCTAGTGAAAATAGGGTTTTTTCTAAATTGGGAAGGCATATTGGGAGGGGGTAAAAAAAAACAATTTTGGAAGGTATTTTCCAATATTTACTGAAATTAAGGGTATTGTTTCATATGCCACGAACGAACATGCTATGATAGCAGTTTATTGAGTGAAGCCCCCGTGCTTTTCTTTCAGTTTTTATCAATGTGTTAGGTCTCTGTGAAGGTTTTGGGACATTTTCTATCCTTTTTGCTCGAATTTTATGGTTTGATCTGCATTCTACTTTATTTTTTTGAAATTTTATCAGAGCATACCCGCGAGTCTGTTATACTTACAGTTGCGGTTATTAGCCTACACCCATGAGTTTCCCTTTACTGTACCCATGGGTCACCCGCGTGCTTCTGTTGTTACAGTCATGTTTTTTCCTAAGAAAAATTGTTTTTTCTTTAGGATTTGGCTTTTAGGGTTGTTTGCTTTGATCTGGAAAGTCTCTCTTTTCATTTTAGGTTTTTTGACTGCTTAGAAGTGGTGGTATGAGTCTTTTTAGCCACTTACGAGTCCTATTTTGGTTCATTTTTCTTGTTGAAGGTTCCTTAAGTCTTTCTAACCCATAGTTTATTTGGTGGATGCTTATATTTAGTCCTTTGTTGTCACTGATGTTTGGAGAAAAGCTTGTTATCTATTTTGGATTCATTTGCTTTCTGTCTTTTATATCGGTTGATTCTTTTAGCATCCTAGTTCCAAATTTTAGTTACTTCTAGGTTTTGTGAAGCAAATATTTTTGGGTTGGTCATTTTCAGTAATTTGTGTTGGTGAAATCATGATTTTTATAGTTTTAAGTCTAGTTTTATTCGCATGCATTACTGATTATTCTTGTTTGTTCAAAATTATTTGCATTTTCTTTCACTTACAAATAAAAAACCAAATAAAAAGAAAAGTTGCTTTAGGACAAGAATTTTCTCTTTTTGGAAGTAGTTATGACTAGTTTATGCTTTTCTTCTTTGAAAAATACAAAAAATTAGTTGGCTTTTAGGTTTACTTTGCATATTATGTTTTAAAAGATAAGAAAGAAAATTGTGAATATTTTACGTTTACATATGCACATTTTGCTTTCAATTATAACCATCACACACAAACGCGCTACCCTTTTGAGTAATACAACCTTAAAAAGAATCATTAATAAAATTTATTAGTAACTTTTTCTTTTTAGGTTACACAAACTAACTAGTTAAAGATAGGGTTTTGGAATAGATCACTCTAAAATTCCCAAAACCATTCAAACCTTAAAATCGTAGTAAGTCTATCTTTTAGGTAAATCCACTTTTGTGGAGGTGTGCAGGGAAGCTCTACTCAAACCAAAGTTAAGCACAAGGTCGTGTGATATTATACTATTGGGGATACCCCCCGCTATTCAATCAAGCATACACCAGAGTTAATTCGCGTATGGGGATCCATTAGTGCCTTGTCTACTCTTGGATTTTGGGAATAGTTACCCTCCCATGCGTTTTGGCTAGACCTACAACTATCCCCTTAGACTCTTTCTGCAACTGTGGTAGACTTTAGTATATTTTACCTATAGGGCTCTACACAGGTGACAGTGTGTTGTGGGGAAAATGCACCTATAGTTCAGGGGAGAAACTACCAACTTACGGTGATAAAGATAGACTTACAAGCATTGTGCAAGTACAACAAATAAATGAAGAGATTAGGGTTTAGAGATGTAGGCACCTTATTCATAAGGTTGATCCTAGCTTTGCCTCCCTCCCTCTTCAATGCTTATCCAGTGTCGCAATGCCCAGACCTGCAAAACAACTTGATACCTTTCTCAAATACATTTGACTACATATATAAGACTGATATCCATAATATAAGAAGACATCAAACTACAAGCAAACTGTAATAAAATCAAAGACATACAAGAATAGGTCATATTTGGAAAGAGAAGAACGTCTGATCTTTATTAATGAATGAAAGCAAGTACATACAGTTATACCTTCTTTCAATCTTGGCACTTCATGAAACCTAGATTCAAGGTCTCCTGCTTCCGTTCTCCAAGGATCCTAGCCTCTAAGCAACTGTACTAGGGTTTACCAAAACTGAAGCACAAGAGAGGGGGATGAGGGTCTCCATTCCTCCAGTATAGCTTTGTAATTGGCTTAGTCCCCTCACATGCCCCTTCGACCCTCCTTCTATAGTCAGTGAAGAATAGGAAAAGAAGTTATAACCACTCAAGAGGTTTCCCAACCAACTTAACTTACTCGAATTTCAATATTTTTTACCAAAACAGTGGTGTACGCTACTCTACAATAGACAAAGTCGCGTACACATGTATTTGAGCGCTACTATTTCAACAGTGGAGTCGTGCTCAGTAGGATATACACGCTACCATCATGCCTGTGTACCAACGCTCATATTCAAAAATGGCCAAAAACAGGCTTTTCTGCTCATTTTCAGGAGATGGTTTGGTTTGGAAAAATGTTCCTAAGGGTCATATACATCAAATGGGTCAAGAATGAGGTAATTTCAACCATTTTTAGTGTCCCAAATGACTCCTCCATCCACAAATGTCTTGTTGTGTGACTGAACTTGATCTCAAGAAATGTCGTGATGTGACCAAGGGAAGCAAGTGTCATCACGGACGAAGAGGTGTCATTTCAAGCTATAACATAGTGAAAGGATATTTCCATTGTACCTAGGATAGATGTGGGGGGGAATCCCTTGCATTTATTCGGGAGGGTAGTTGGTGATTCAAACATTTGCACCCAAAGACTCTGTATTGTGAACCCCGAGTAACTGTCGTTCGCTACTCTATTGGTTTTTTCTGGGCCCTAATCATCCCAGACTCTCCTTTGAGAGTATCATCTTTGTTTTCTTGGTCTTGATCACTTTAGGAAATTTTTATAGTGGTGTGTTGTTTGTTCCCTACTGTTTTAGTGGCTACTAGGTTCAATAAATTTTTTTTTTTTTTGCAAGTGTGGAGGAATACCCTCTTCATAGGTCACGAAGGTTGAGAAACCTTCCTCCAATCACAGTGGAGTCTCCACCGCCACCTCAATGGCGATGAACTGAATCATGGGTACAACTGAACCCACTAGATAACCACATCTCATTTCTCAAACTCAACCGGTTCAAGAAACTATTGAGGTTGAAGATTTCCCTACAGAAGAGTTCATAAGACCTTTCAACCCTTCATTAACTAGACCTAACGACCATTTATTGGAAAGATTTGTCTCTTTAGGGGTACCTAAATTGATTGTATATAGTTTTACACATGGTTTTTCTATGGATAACACATGGGATGGATCGAGAGTGCCTCATACTCCCACTTCAGCTATTATGTCAAGAGGTCTATCTCCTCCTCATCTAAACACATCCACACCGAGCTAGCCGCAGTTTAATTCTTCTCCAAGCACCTCCTTCAGTTTCAATGTTGTTTCTTCAATCGTTTCTAGTGCTCAAGGTGTGATGACATCTATTCCTTTTGGATCCTCCATTGGTCCATCTAGTATTCCTTTTTCAGGGATACCCTCAGTGTCTTTCACATCTTCCCCCTTTTTTCAACAATTCCATGTTAACCCCACTTCTTCGCCTTTTAATCAAGGATTTCCTTGGCTTGGAGGACACATTACTCCTTTAGAACCATTTTTAGGATCAATGCCTACCTCGTCTACTGCATCTATGCTAGGTTATAACCCCTTCACAATTTTTAATGCATATTCTTCTAATGTGCAAACCTCTAATGTACCTGAAGGGAATACTCCCTTTTCACTATTTGGTGGAATGGGAAGTAATAGTTATACCAACCCTCCATTTGGAGGTACTTATACTTAGCCGAAGTGGATGGAACCACAAGGAAGTAATCCATTAGCCTTTGGCTGGAGTAACATTCAGAATATTTCTTTTTCACAACCGGTGGCTGGGGGAAACCCCAACCATCCTTATAAGAGATAGGTTTTGGGTGGTTCCCCTTACGAAACTCCTCCGCATCATATTCCATCAGTGCAACCTCACTTTCCATTTTTGGAAACTTTAAATTTTCCATACATTTCAAAACTAATGAACGATCTGGTCCATCACAACCCTGTTTGGCCTCCGGTCCCAACCAAGCTTCCTTCGGAAATTCCAAAATTTGAAGGTAATACTGGTGAATATCCTGTAGATCATGTTACAAATTTTCATGTCTGATGCTCCTTAAACTCATTAAATGATGACTCTATTCGATTGAGGCTCTTTCATAGAACCTTAACGAGTGTAGCAGCTAAATGGTACATCGAATTGCCTGTTGTAGCATATGATAATTTTTGGGATTTAGCGACAGTATTTTTGAATCACTTCCAGCTTCCCATCTCTATGATGTTGAAGTAGATCTCATCTCTACATTTATATAGAACAAAGCCACCGATCTTTCTGATTACGTTAAGGAGTGGCGAAGACGGAAGCGACTCATCAAAGATGAGATTCCCCCAGAGTTTATTTTGGAGTGGTATTAAAAATCACTGCTCCCTTGTGTCTCTAAATATGTTTCAACTTCTAGGGTAACATATGAAGAGAAAGTAATTCTAAGGACCCAACAACTCGACCTAGTCTATGCTCAATCTGGCATCCTTTACGAGATTATACCTGACGCACCTAGATCTAATATAGATTTTGGTAAGCCCAAACCTGGACCTCATGCCAATGGCATGTCACATCCCCATCTTGACCCTATTGCATTAAAATTGCAAATGATGTAATATTGTTATAAAATCGTGGTGAGGAGCTCAAGGCCAAGGCCCTGCCATAGATTTATCAATGCATATGGTTTACATGCTAGCCATGCACAATGGAATTGTGAATATCATGTAAATATGCATTTTAATAAAATACCCACAACTAGCTATGCAATGCAACAAGAGATGGGGGCATGATTTTAGAAAAAATTGGGAGGAAAATATTCAAACCCTTGGATCCAATCAAGTCAATCCAAGTGTCAATGAGAGAACCCATCAAACCCTCAACTATCGATGTTGACTTTTGTACCCAATCATTCATTTCTCCAAAGAGTTGGTTGAGGTAGTTAATTCCTTGGGAATGGAGAGGTATGGCTATCCAAATTCGAGTATGGGAAAGCCACCCTTCATAAAAAAATGTGTTGGGATTCCTTGGCAATAAAAGAGCCTTGAAATGCTCCCCAAGCCATTACACATCAACCATTTTCTCTCCCTCACGAGTTTGGAGATACCTGGGCATTTTCTAGCAATGTTTTTATGGGTTTTCTATGTTTCTCAGCTAGGAGAAGGGCATTTTTGTGTTATATACCAGTGGGGAAGAAGATGAGTCAATTTGGGGGTTCCATAGAGACTGTTTTGGCAGTTGAATGCTTAGATAGTTGGGGAAGAAATCAATTTCCTACCTGTGATTGTTTTTCCCCCATACCACAATCCATTTTTGGATGAAAACGATTTGGGTAAAACCCATGGCCATCTTGTTGTGAATCCCATTGTTTAAAATGTGTATCCATGCCCAATGTTTGTGTTGGTTGTGTGAGAAAAGAGTATGTTGGGGTATGGGTTATGGGTATCTATTGATTTAGCTTGAGATTGAGTGCAAATATCGAGAAATGGAGAGGGTTCATATTTAGCCTGATAAACCCAATTGTGGACTGGCTTGGCTTAGAGAAAATTATTATTTGGCTCTGTATGAGATTGAATGTCCCCTTTTCCATGTAGAAATCATGCCCAGTTCGGGGGTGGTCTCTGAGTAGTGAAATAATACAGGTTGGGCGAAGACCTATGGTTGGGTAGAACATTGTAGTGACATAGCTAGTTGCTTGGGACCATTTCACTGTAAAGTTAAGTGTTTTTCTATCTATGTATGTACTTCTGCAATATTTAAATTGATGACTATTTCTTTTATATGCTGTATGCATATGATGTGTGTGTGGATGATGTTTATTTCCGCTGTGCATGTTTGTTGAATTGCATTTACACACATTTATTTAATTGCTATCAATACGTAATGTTTTGGGATGAGTTATGCAAAAGCCCCAAAGATTGCCTCACATTCCCTTCCTGGAATTGGGTCCGTTGGAGGGTATGTTTCATGGCATCGTTGGTTCATCTGAATCATCGACACTATAGGATTTAACGAAACAAGTGCATGCACTTTCAATGAAGCAGTCTGCAGCGGAAGCAACTACAGTTGCATCCTCCCCTTCACAAACATAATTTGTACAAAATGTGAAGACCAATCAAAAGGGTTCTTGGAAACCCAAGAAAAAGGGTAATAAAGGGGATGGAAACCAACAAAGACCCAAAAAAACTGAAAATGCCAAGGAGGAAAAAAGAGACAAAAAGAAGGTAAAGTTTCCTTGCAAACTTTGTAAGGATGACCACCTCACTCACCAATTCCCTCTCATCGAAGAATCCTAAAAGCTATTGCAAGAAAAGAACCGGTTGTCCTAAAGGATCCTTTTTCCAAAGGACAAGGCCCGGGTTCTGACAGTTCTAATACTGGGGGCACTCATCGTGCCACATCAGCTGATTAGTCATATATAAACATGGTTAAATCACACACTCTATTGCAAATGAGATCCAAGAATTATAAATCGGATATGCAGCAGGAAGATAAAGAGGTTCCCAAGTCATCGTTTCCTCTCCACATTGAGAGACCAACAGATCCTTTGCCGAAGATACCAAAATATGTTTATAAATGAGCTATGCACAACCCTAATGCATGGGTTGCTCCAAACTACTTTGTTGTAGAGGACCTAGCGCAAACGCCATGTGCTATGCCCGCCCTAGAATTCCTGCAAAGCTTCCCTTTGCATCGGAATGCACTTCTAGAGGCAATAGGTAGCATGGAATCATCAAGTATGCTTTCTAGATTTGATATGTTTGATATCAAACCCCGGTTTCCCTATTATGTATCCTTCCAGATCGAAGTAGTCCATGGTTCAAAGACCATTGGAAGAACGGTCATAAATGAAGGGACGTCGACATCTATAATGTCTATATCCTGTTCGAAATACTTGGGTTACCCTGAGTTAGCCCCTTTAATTACACTATTTACCGTGCTTGACGGAAAATCTTGTCGTCTGCATGGAGTCTTACCATCATTTGAGATTCAACTTGTCAGTAAAGTAGTTTCAATAGAAGTAGAAGTTGTGGATGCTTCTCTCAACTACAATCTATTGTTGGGAAGAAGCTATACGTACGCTATGCAAGCCATCCCCTCATCCATTTTTCGAGTACTTATGTTACCTCACGAAGGTAATATCATCATAATCAATCAACTATCCTTCACTTGGAAAAATAACACGACTTCATCAGATTCAGACATCCCCTGGATTGATTAAGGTCGTCCGCTCAATGAGATCTTAGGAGTATGTATGTATTCATATTTGATGGGCGCATTTGACCTACCTTCTTCATGTACATTACATTGGTTCTATGAGTACTAGCGATACATCATATCGGGAAGTTTTTACGGTTATCCAAACGACTGATCTCTGGATCCTTCCGACTGAACAAGAACCAAACATGCCCTTATCCTTTACAGAAGTGGCATACCAAGCATCACAAAATGTTGCAATGGATTATATCTCGACTTTGTCAGTCTCAGCTGAATTAGATTTTGATTATGCACTTGCATGGTCAATTGACTCCATCCATTATTTTGACTGTTTGGATACTTTTTTTCATTCCGATGAAGCCATCCTGGAAGATATGGTAGGCCTGGATCATCCATGGGAACACGTGCATCACAGGTCCTATTTCCTTCCAGATCTGAATAGAATTGAGAATGGAGAGTTCTCATTGAGACCCAGTGGGAATATCGATTTGTCCATCACTCCTTCCACAAAACAAAATATTTATGCTAAAGGTAATATGGAAATTTTTTTGAAGACTATACCGATTGATATTTCCACCAAGCCTAATGTTGTGGAAAACATCTTTATTGGAGAAACATTTTCTCCATAGGAGATGACATTGTACACCAGTTTATTTAAGGAATTTTGCAACATTTTTTCATGGTCTTACAAGGATATTCCAGGCATCAACCCCTCCATTGTGGAGCATGTTATCACGACTTATCCTAACATGAAACTAGTACGACAAAAAATTCATCTAGTTAACCCTAGGAAAGATGCGACCATCAAGGCTGAAGTCGAAAATATCCTTAAGTCCAACTTCATTTATCTTATCGACATGACAGAATGGGTTTCCAACCCAATACTGGTCGACAAAAATAAAGGGACCATACGCGTATGTACAAAATTTAGGGACCTTAATAAATACTTTCCGAAGGATAATTATCCCACACCATTCATAGATCAAATCATTGATGTGTGTGCAGGCCATGAAATTTTCTCTTTCATGGATGGTTTTTCGAGATATAACCAAATAAAAATTAAACCCAAAGACCAACACAAGATGACCTTTATTTGTCCCTGGGGTACCTTTTCCTATACGAAAATGTTGTTCGGATTAAAGAGTGCTAGAGATACTTTCCAGCGAGCCATGAAATTCGCTTTCTATGACATCAAACACGTACTCGAACCATATCTGGATGATCTTCCTGCGCAATCTCGTAAGAGACGAGATCATCCTGACCATTTATGACTTGTATTTGAACAATGTAGATATTACAAGATCCGGTTAAATCTTAATAAGTGTGTATTCTGCATCAAGTCTAGACGTCTACTCGTTTTCATTGTGTCCAGTCGTGGCGTTATGGTCGACCCCTTGAAATTCGAGGCTATTGTGAAATTGCCTCCTCCTTGCACCATTAGACAACTTCAAATCCTACAGGGCATGTCTAATTTTCTACCAATATCTTCGAAGGATTCATGCGATTACTCAAGTAAGAAAACCTTTTTTTATGGGATGAGGCTGACAATCTTCGTTTGACGCTTTGAAAAAAGCATTATTATCATCCCCCTTGCTGAGTCCGCCGAATTATACTAAGGACTTCCTCTACATATAGTGGTGTTTGTTTCCACGATCGGTATAGTTCTGGTTTAGGAGGATGACAAGCTTCAAGAGCATGTCATTTATTATCTCTCTCATGCATTGGTAACTCTGGAACATAAATATTCTCACATCGAGAAGTTGGCATTAGTTGCTATCTATTTTGTTTATAGATTACGTCATTACATTTTGTTTTGGACCACCACAGTTATAGCAGATGTCAATCCTTTTCAATATGTATTAACCCGATGTATCATTGGAGGGAAGTTTAATAAGTGGATTGTCGTTCTGCAAGAATTTGACCTAACATTTCAATCTGCTAAGTCAAAGAAATCTTTCGTGTTTGCTGAGCTTATATCCAAGTTCCCTAGTGATGTAATTAGCAATGAGGAAGATTCATCATTACCCGATGAACATATTTTTCTCATTGCGACGTCTGACTCATGGTATGGAGACATTTTAATATATCTCTAGACTTTGAAGTATCCATCAACACTCTCTAGAGAGGAACAACGAAAGCTTATAACTCATGCTAAAAACTACCTCATTATTTCTAACACACTCTATAGACGTGGGGTAGATTCCATATTATGCCATTGTTTAAATCCGGAGGAAGTTGAATCAGTATTGAATGATGCTCGTAGTGGAGCCTGTGGGAGTCATCTTACTTGTTTGGAAACATCCCATAAAATATTTCTTGCTGGGTATTTTTGGCCCACCATCTTTAAATACTGCGTGGAATCCGTGAAACACTATCAGCCATGTTAGTTTTTCACCAAGAAAATGCGAGCACACCCAGCTCCTCTTCACCCTGTTATCACAGTAGGTCCTTTCACCAAGTGGTGGATTGATTATATGACTTGTAACCTACTATAGGCTGGAGGACATCACCATATCATCCTTTTCGTCGACTACTTGACGAAGTGGGAGAAGGAAATGCCTACTGCGAAAGTAGATGGAGAAATGACAGCTTACTTCGTGTTCAATCAGATCATTGCTAGGTTCGGTATACCTAGGGAGATTGTCACTGACCATGGTAGACATTTCCAGAACAATATTATGACCGAGTTATGCACTATGCTAGTTTTTCAACAAGAACACTCGTCTTCGTTTTATCTGCAAGTGAATGGGCAAGTCGAAGCAATCAACAAAACTTTGAAAACTATTCTTCAACGGACCGTGAATGCCACTAGATCAAATTGGCACATCATGTTGTATCCAAAACTTTGGTAATATCGATCCAATGTTAAAACTGCTATGGGTTTTTCACCTTTTCAACTCATTCACGAGTTGAAGGTAGTCATACCAGTTGAATGCGAGATCCCATCTTTGAAGTTGGCTATCTAGTTGCTTCCTGAAACTTCTGCTTTAGAAGAACATTTCTTCATTTAGAGAATTTAGATGAACAACGTCAATATGCGCTCACTACGAACGAAGTTCATAAAAGATGAGTCAAACTTTATGTTGAGATATTGTAACTTCAAAGAATATTATATTTGTACTTTATTATTCCGGAGATGATTCATTCCTCCATGAAGATCTTATTGTATATCCGGAGATGTTTATTCCTCCGTCGGAATGTGGTAACTCGGGTTATTAGACTTCCCTAGTGGGGGTCGACCCTAAATGTGTTATGTGGGTCAAAGGGTTATTAGACCACCCTAGAGGGGTCGGCCCAGTCAGTTATAATGGGGTATTTAACCTAATGGTTAAATACGATCCTACATGTACTTGTGTAAAATACATATCAGAGAAGTGTATAAATAGAGGAGGTGTGTTCCTCATTATACACACATTCACTCACTTGAGGATAGCGCACTTGTGGAGGAGAGGTCTGCTATTTTGGAGAAGGAGATCATGTCTCAGGGTTTCATCTTTGTATATTTCTGGTCATCTATATTGAGGAAGCTTTGCTGGGTTTTCTACCCCATGAGGGTTTCCCAGGATAAATCTCTGTCTCTTGTGTTTATGCTGTGCTTGTTGTTTCTTCAGTGATCCTGTATATGCTATTATTGTGAAATGGAATGTAATGCTGCTATTTTCTGTCTTAGCATATTAAATCTTAACATGGTATCAGAGCTAACCTGAAGGAAGACAAGGTATGGCACTAACGACACTTGCTTTACTTACGACAATTTGAAGGTTAGGGTTTTACATAGCAAAAACCAGTCATCGTAGCACTTTCGCTATAAATCTGTTTTGGCGAATTTTTCGGATCTGAAAAGTTTACAGGTCGAAGATAACATCCCCAGGTACCTTGTGTCCAAAGGGCACCCTCAGATTCATTGTACTTTATGAGTTATGATCAGTACAAGTTAGGGTTTCTGCCTCTTCCAGATCTTAGTCAAAATCAGGTGACCTTGGAAAAAAGGTCATAACGTGGGCTAGGAAGCTCCAAATGAAATTTCGTAAAAAGTGACAGGTAGTACACAGACTGTAATATCTCAGAAAACGTGTTTAGAGGCCGAAGGTGAACCAGTGACACGTGGAACACCGTACAAGTGCGCTCTCCTTTTTTATCCCATAAACAGGTCACGTTACGACACTTGGCATAACTCTCTCTTAGAGAGTCCAATTGAGGTCAGACCTGTCAGGATGGAAATATAACAGGTCGAGCTATCTCAGGAAAAGTTTTCAGAGGCCGAAGCTCAAACAGTGACACGTGGCATGCTGTACAAGTTCGCTCTCCTGTTTTATCCCATAAACAGGTCACGTTGCGACACTTGGCATAACTTTCTCTCAGAAAACCCAATTGAGGTCAGACCTATCAGGATGGAAAGATGAAAGGTCAGGATACTGCAGAAAAATGGTTTCATACCCTGTAGAGCAAAAATTTCATATTTATAGCAGAAACAATCAGGTGCATATTTCTGTCAAAACAGAATTATTTTTGGAGCACCTTTATTCATGGCTTCTGGAATTTAGGGTTTCGAAGAAAGTTAGAATTTTTGGAATCGGAGTCCACGGCTGAATGATACTCAGGAAAATCGAAATTTAGAGACCAAGATCGAATTTTTTGCTTGGGTGGAAGACCGGGCTTGATCAAACCCCAGTTCGGGATTTTGATCGGAAAGATGGAAAATTAGGGCTTCAACAAAAGTTGGAATTTTTTGAAGTCTGTAACCACGGCTGGAAGCTCCTAAGAAAAATAAGAGTTTAGAGCCTTGGATCAAACCTTTTGTTTGGGAAGAAGGGTGGGCTTCATCAAACCCTAGTTCGGGATCCTGTCCAGAAGATCCAGAAGTTTCAAAGGCAATTTTGAGGGGTCAAATTTTGGAGATTCCAAAATTGAAGTATGCCAGTTTGATCAGCTCAGCAAGACATATTCTTTCATCCATTCAGAAGTGTGAAAGTCAAACTTTGAATCTTTAGGGTTTCTCTAGCAAACCCTAATCAAGCTCCAGATCAAGTTTCAGGGGGAATTGAGGCTAAGGCCTTACATAAGAAGACTACAAGAAGTCTCGACAGGTATGACTTAAGGAGGTTCAGGTATGTCTTGAAATCTAATTCTTGATTAAGTTCATGATGTGTTTGTCTTCATATTATTTACTAGTACAATCTTGATTAATGTTAGAATTGTGTTATCACCCTAGTAACAATATGAATGCATGTGAATGATCAAAGACATTCATTGATTAGGGCTATATGATTGTACTAATGCATTATGATGTTGTGTGAGGTTGATGCTGTCTGCTAACAAGATATAGGTACATCACAAAAGACAAATCAAGTTCCATGACCATGACATCATGAAGACAAAGACTCATCCATAATCTTTGTTCTACTTACAAGGTATGTATGACTTTATTATATTATATAAGACATGCAGGTTCTAGCTCAGGATCTCTAAATCATTGAAGAGATTGTTTAGGTATGTTGTACATAACTAAGCAGGTATACTAATCCAGGTATGTTTTCCTATGTCATGTTAAGAATCTTACCTTGTATTGGGATCCCTTATATAAGTATACTTGGTATGATTGGTTATGCTTATTCATAAAGTTAGTAATCAAGGGATTATGCATATTATGTCTTTTATCTTGATTGATGATATGCATGAGTAAAATAAGACTTCCCTGAAATCTTGAATACTAATGTTTATTAACTATAATCATGACTATACATTTTCAAGATTATTTAGAAATATAATGTTTTGATAACATTTAGAACATACTAATGGGTGTATGTTTGTGTATGAGATCATGAGGATGACACTTGAACATGCACAGTGGTACAGAATGAATAGAAGTTCAAAAGACATACAGAAGATCAAGCGGGAGGCAACCACACAAACATAAAAGATAAGTATTTGAGTTATTATTTAAAATAGTAAATGATATTGCCTGTAATAGGTTGTATGCATATTTGTATTCGTATAATGTATCATGCTGAGTGTAAATATTCATAGAACATTGAACAATATACTACTAATATGCATATGATTGGTAAGTTGGACAAACATTCCATTGTTGCTTGTCTAGAATGAAACCTCTTTGCTGACATGCTGAGAGTTGTGCACACTCTCGATAGTATGTTCTGGCGGAGATGGAAGGCATCTAGATAGACATTGTATGCATACAGGATATGGGAAAGTGTTGTGCCAAAGTATTGGACAAGATAGTTGCATAACTATGTAAATGATATCTGTATGCATAATAGGTTATCATGTCAATATGATTTGATGATTATGAAGTATTACTAATCCTGTACTTAATTTTGATTTGTAGGAAAGATCATGATGAATGATGAACACTGAACAAGCAATGGATGTTCAACAAAAGATTTACAAATCAAATGATAGAAGGCTTGTGGCTAGAAGATTCTCTTAGAAAAGAGAAAGAGAATCATGATGAGATGTTTGTTCCAATTGGATAGATAAAACCATTCTCTTAATGGTGTAATCAAAGAAGAAGTGTGATTTAGGTTCTGTATGGGTACCCAGGATCGATAATCAATTGATGAGCTTAATGATCACCACGAGTGATGTGGATCTCAACCTTTGCTACAAGGTTGAATATGGTTTTTATACATAGATGACATGGATGCAAGAAGGAACTCACCACAGAGTTCGAATAATATTAAGGCTCATATCAGTAGACCCATCTATCGAGAGATGGCACAGATAGATATGCAGAAAATCATTCAATGCAGAGTGTGAATGATGTTCAGTCACAAAGGGAGAATTGACAGTTCCTTAATAAGCTTGGGCTTTACCAAAAGTAAAGTTGTTCCTAACCTTTACCTTAAGGCTATGGATCATACTATTATTATGACATCTTTCTTATAGGGAATGAGAAACAGATCATGAAAAGAAAGAAGAAGATGGCTGCAGAAATGAAAAATGAAAGATCTCAGATTGATGCATTACTTCCTAAGTCTGGAAGTAGGGCAAGGCCTAGAAGCAATCTTTCTCAACCAGGGAAAGTGTGCTGAGAAATATTAAAAGGAATTGATGTGTTGGAATGGCCACTCTCATGAATTCCAACTTGAAGTTCTTAGCAGATGACTCATTAGAGTTAGTAAATATAACTCTGAACAGACAAATTATTGGGTCTTTGATATATCTAACATATACTAGGTTAGATATATGCTTTGTTATGAACACCTTGAGTCAGTATCTAGTGGAAACTAGATGTGTTTACCTGATAGTTGCAAAGCATGTGATGAGGCACATAAAGGACACGATAGAATTTGATCTATGCTATCTTGAAGATCATGACTTCAGATGGCTATTCAGATTCTGATTGGGCAGGAAGTGTATCAGACAGTAAGAACACATCGAGAGGATGTTATTGTCTGGGATTAGCCATGATCTCGTGGTTTAGCTGGAAGCAGTCTAGTGTGGCTCTCAGCACAAGCGGAATATATGGCTGCTTGCTCTGCTAGTTGTGAAGAAGTTTGGCTTTAGGATTGTTTGACTTAGAGATAGAACCAACTAAGATCCTATGTGATAATTAGAGTTGTATCAAGGTGACATAGAATCTAGTGTTCCATGATAAGTCAAAGAACATAGGGAACTAACAAGATATGATGCAGAAAGGAACTCTAAAGTTTGAATTTGTAACAGGTTACCGTTGTACTAACCAAACCTCTACGTCAAGTGAAGAAGTTACCAACCAAACCTCTGTCTCGAGTGAAATTTGAATACTTCCGAGACAAGCTTGGTGTAGTTCAAAAGGACCCTCCTCGAAAGGGGGAGTAGTATAGTCACTGCTGATGAGATTGTCTCATCGAACAACAAGGTCGATGATGAGGTAACCTGTTCTCTACACCCAGTTACTTAGAAATATTTAGATTTAGGACTCTTATACTTAGAATACTTAGTTTTACTTATACATGCTTTTGATGATAGATGTATTGATGAGAATACATGCTTTTGATGATGAAATGTATTAATGAGAATACATGTAGGGATTGTATCATCCTTGAACACTTGTTCTAAAGAGAGCCGTAGACGTGAGGTCTCCGAAAATGAAGTCCTTAGTGGACAGTTGAGGGGATTGGATCATCCCTGGACTTTCAGTCCTAAAGAGATCCGTAGACGTGATGTCTCCGAGAATGAAGTCCTTGGTGGACAATTGAGGGGATTGGATCATCCCTGGACTTTCAGTCCTAAAGAGAGCCGTAGACGTGAGGTCTCCGAGAATGAAGTCCTTGGTGGACAGTTGAGGGGATTGAATCATCCCTGGACTTTCAGTCCTAAAGAGAGCCGTAGACATGAGGTCTCTGAGAATGAAGTCCTTAGTGGACAGTTGATGGGGATTGCATTATCCCAAAACTGCTAGTTCAAAATGTACGTGATGGGGATTGCATCATCCCGGAACTACTAGTTCAAAATGTACGTGATGGGGATTGCATCATCCCGGAACTGTTAAGTTCAAAATGTACATGATGGGGATTCCATCATCCCGAAACTGCTAGTTCAAAATGTACATGATGGGGATTGCATCATCCCGGAACTACTAGTTCAAAATGTACGTGATGGGGATTGCATCATCCCGGAACTGCTAGTTCAAAATGTACGTGATGGGGATTGCATCATCCCGGAACTACTAGTTCAAAATGTACGTGATGGGGATTGCATCATCCCGGAACTGCTAAGTTCAAAATGTACATGATGGGGATTGCATCATCCCGGAACTGCTAGTTCAAAATGTACGTGATGGGGATTGCATCATCCCGGAACTACTAGTTCAAAATGTATGTGATGGGGATTGCATCATCCCGGAACTGCTAGTTCAAAATGTACGTGCTAGGGATTGCATCATCCTGAAACTGCTAGTTCAAAATGTACGTGATGGGGATTGTATCATCCCCGGACTTCGGTCCCTGAATTGATCCGTAGACGAATGGTCTCCGAGAAAGTGATTTTATTGATGATGTGGTTACTTGTATCGGTAGGATACTTGTATTGATGATGTGGTTACTTGTATCGGTAGGATACTTGTATTGATGATGTGGTTACTTGTATCGGTAGGATACTTGTATTGATGATGTGGTTACTTGTATCGGTAGGATACTTGTATTGATGATGTGGTTACTTGGATACTTGTATTGATGATGTGGTTACTTGTATCGGTATGGATACTTGTATTGATGATGTGGTTACTTGTATTGGCATGAATACTTGTACTGATGATCGTGTGATGACGATGTTGATGATCGTGAGATGACGATGCTGATGATCGTGTGATGACGATGCTGATGATCGTGTGATGACGATGCTGATGATCGTGAGATGACGATGCTGATGATCGTGTGATGACGATGCTGATGATCGTGTGATGACGATGTTGATGATCGTGAGATGACGATGCTGATGATCGTGAGATGACGATGCTGATGATCGTGTGATGACGATGCTGATGATCGTGTGATGACGATGTTGATGATCGTGAGATGACGATGCTGATGATCATGAGATGACGATGTTGATAATCGTGTGATGACGATGCTGATGATCGTGAGATGACGATGCTGATGATCGTGAGATGATGATGCTGATGATCGTGTGATGACGATGCTGATGATCGTGTGATGATGATGTTGATGATCGTGAGATGACGATGCTGATGATCGTGTGATGACGATGCTGATGTTCGTGTGATGACGATGCTGATGATCGTGTGATGATGATGCTGATGATCGTGTGATGACGATGCTGATGATCGTGTGATGACGATGTTGATGATCGTGAGATCACGATGCTGATGATCGTGTGATGACGATGCTGATGATCGTGTGATGACGATGCTGATGATCGTGAGATGATGATGTTGATGATCGTGTATCATGAGGATCCAGATGATGATATTGTTGTAGCTGTTCAAGTGCTACAGAAGATAAAGACTCAATACTGAAGATGTCGATGTTCCAGTATTGAAGATGTTCCAGTAACTGCTTGAGTTACTAATGATGTTGAGAAAGCTTCCAATGATTTATAGATGTATCATGTATGATGTTGATGACTCCTTGCTTGGGCAGATGCTGTTATAATATCCTTCTCGTTAAGGGGTAGTGTTGAGATATTGTAACTTCAAAGAATATTATATTTGTACTTTATTATTCCAGAGATGATTCATTCCTCCGTGAAGATCTTATTGTATATCCGGAGATGTTTATTCCTTCGTCGGAATGTGGTAACTCAGGTTATTAGACTTCCCTAGTGGGGGTCGACCCTAAATGTGTTATGTGGGTCAAAGGGTTATTAGACCACCCTAGAGGGGTCGGCCCAGTCAGTTATAATGGGGTATTTAACCTAATGGTTAAATACGAGCCTACATGTACTTGTGTAAAATACATATCAGAGAAGTGTATAAATAGAGGAGGTGTGTTCCTCATTATACACACATTCACTCACTTGAGGATAGCGCACTTGTGGAGGAGAGGTCTGCTATTGTGGAGAAGGAAATCATGTCTCAGGGTTTCATCTTTGTATATTTCTGGTCATCTATATTGAGGAAGCTTTGCTGGGTTTTCTACCCCATGAGGGTTTCCCAGGATAAATCTCTGTCTCTTGTGTTTATGCTGTGCTTGTTGTTTCTTCAGTGATCCTGTATATGCTATTATTGTGAAATGGAATGTAATGCTGCTATTTTCTGTCTTAGCATATTAAATCTTAACACTTTAGTATGACAAGTCTGTAAAACCAAGGGTTTTTTCAAAAGGAGACCTTGTTTTTCTCTACGATTAGGACAAGGATCCCTTAGGAGTAGGCAAGTTTAAATCTATGTGGCTCAGACCTTACATTGTTTCTAAAGTATTGAAGAAGGGAGCTTATGAGCTAACATATTATGATGGTTACAAGTTTCCTGCGCCTAGAACTGGGCTCTAGCTAAAAAAATATTATGCTTAGGCATACATGCTTTTTCTTATACTATAGCTGTACATTTTGTAGAGTTATTAATTTTTTGGATTTATTTCCTTATGTGTCTTCTATATTTTTCTTTCAGATGATAACCAAGTACTTCATAGGATTCACCAATGGCACTAGTCGCCACACTCATCAGTTGGCTTCATCAACTTGGTTTATCTACTCATCATGTGGCCATCTTGTTTCCTCGGGAGGTGCTTGTTTGGGCCCTATGATGAACAATGTAGCTGAGTATATTGTGGCTATCGAGTTACTCTGAGATGTTATTCATCACAATTTTCACATTTGGAGGTACAACTTGACTGGCAATTAGTAGTGCTTCCTTTGTCAGGTGAGTACAGGGTTCGAGATCCTTCTTTACTACGTCGGTTTTTGCGAGATAGATTGCTTGAAAGATATTTTGATTTCCTTACATATCAACATATTTCAAGGAATTTAAATGCTTTAGTTGATTCATTTGCAAATTCTATCCTTGATTGGCATTTGTATCACACACAATAACATTTAAGAAACATAAGCATGCATGTATATAATCGCTAGTGTGTGTGTATATATATATATATATATATACATATGGTCCAAAAAATACATATGAGTTTGAGTCATCCACTGTCAAAATATACAAAAGGGCATAAACAACCTCAAAAATAATAATATGCATCACTCTCCCTATGGAGAGGGAGGAGCCTCAGCTAGCTCCGCCATGGCCTCCCTGTAACATATGACTTGCCTGGCTACTTTTCTAAGTAACCTAATCCGGGCTAGGGGCACCCCTACAACATGCTCCTACATCTCGAGCGACATGCGCTCTATCATGTAGCTGGGGATATCATGAGTCAACTAACTAATTTTTCCCTTGATAGTCCTCAGCATGTCATCCGCACCACCCAGCTAGGTTGGTCGTACATATGTCCTTGGATGTCAAGCCCACGTTGGACCCACATATGCATACATTACTTTTTTCAGTACTCTTACTCATCATAAAAATCATATATAAAAAGAAATAATAATTTTAATCATTTTTCAAAAACCAAAAACATTATGGTACCTACCTCGCCCCAGGATGCCCCTAGAGGCATCATGATCTCTGGATCTCCTCGTAAATCTATCCCTACATACGAAAACTGCTCGAGTGTCGATACTTGGCAGATCCACCAACCTATATAGTCATCAGCAAAATATGATAGGCCTGTATCACCTCCACCCTGGAGCAAAAAGATATCACCCCACTGAGTCAGAGTGGGGACTCTCAAAAAATAAGAAAGAGCATAATATACTTCCATATCCGAAGTTCTTCTTTGTCCCTATCTTGCATTTCATCAACTATTGTTTCATGTTGACTAGTAGCCTTGAGGACCAGTCAAATATGGCATTCCATAGTAATTCAACACCTATTTGCATATAGTTCCTCGAGGCCAAGTGTTGAGTTGCACTTCCCCCGATCCTGTTTATGGTACTCACGATTACCTTTAGTTGGAAGCTAGCAATCTAGCCAATTGGTACTTGGCTACCACTTTTCTCGATGCCAACCACACTGTATGTGTTGATATAATCTTGGATAGATAGGGCACTGAATCCTCTAAATGTGCCTTTGAGGTTTTGGTGAAAACATAAAGCTGGGAAACAATTTCGTGACAATTTACTTTTTTTTGTTCTAAGTTCTAGTTTCTCGCCTGAGAAAAAAGTCAACATATTTTCTTGGGTGAGACTTGTTGAATTTCTCAAATAAGAAATTAACCACGGTTAAACTTCTCTCGTTTGAGAATTTTTCCATAGTTAGATAATTGTTCGCCGTAGAAAATTTAGTTTTCTCATCCAAGAGTATAACCTTTTTTTTATATTAAACTCTTGGACAAGTGTCTCGACCGAGCGTTTAGATTCCTTTTAAAATATTGGTCGAGAAATGTTTAAGTATATAGACGGAAACAAACCCTTCCCGCACCCGTCGCTGTGTGTCATTACTGAAATATTTTCGCTCTCCATCGTTCAAATGTAGAGCTCACAGAAGACATTGAAAAACCATAGGGAGGGGAACGACCATGACAACTTAGGGGAACAACCACAGAAATGAAAGGTCGAAGGAATAGCTTGGCACACACGAAGACAAAGGGAACCCTTTTTTTGCATAGGTAATTGAATCATAAGCTCAAAAACCCCACACTTCTCTTCTACTATTAGGGAAATTCAAATAAACCCCAATTAGCAGCCTTCCTGATAACATTTAAGTAGTTATACTCTTTAAGAGAGCTGGTAACATCACTTTTTTTCCATACTTTAAACATCCTACAACAACTAACAATGAACATTTTATACCTTCTCCCTTTGCTATTGGTGGTTACGGTTCAACTTGCTAAGAAACTAGCTGTCCAACGGAGGATGCCAGTGGGTCAACTTAACCTGGAACTAGGTCTTCTATTGGATATGTAACCTATAAAATGAAAAATGGAATTATCGTCATCCTTCAGCGGCAATTTTTTTGTAGGGTTTGTCAACCCTATGCAATTAAAGGACATGAGTTTCATCTTTTAACCCTAACTAGGGATTTTAGTTCCCTAAGTGCACACTTGAACTACAAACTCTGATTCCATTGCAATGACCCTCAGCCAAAATCTAAACTGATTCCATTTGGTTAACTGCTTGTATAATTGGCTAAGACTTTTGTCAGACAATTATATTCCATGCTTTGATACCACTGAAATATTTCCCAAACTAATATGCTTATGGTGTTGTTTTTTGTGTAAGCCTGTGACTAAATATTTTTGTAGAAATTGTCTAGGTTCATGTTTACACTCATAATTCATTATCATCACCAGTACCACACATCATAAGAGATTAAACATTTTTGTGTCCATGCCCTAGTTGGGTATTCTTTCTCCCTTCCTTAGTTGAAGATAATAGAGAGCGGCTTGTATTCATGGCTTTCTCTATCCGTTTCTCTACTATGTCTTCCTCCATGATCGTTGCTTGGTCTTGTCCAAATGAACCAACTGAGGTAGTTGGAGAAGCATATTTCCTCAATCCTCAAAGGATTGAGGACTTCAAGCAGTTGGGTTTCCTTAATCAAGCACTTGAATAGTTATTATTGTCACTGGGATGAAGTGTTGTTTCCATACATCATTACTTCTCGAGGCTTATTGAATTATGAGTTCACCAATATTCTTCCCATGGATTGAATGTGTGATCATCTCCCCCTAACAATTACACTTAGATGCAAACGTTTTTCCAAACTTCATTCAACTTTCATCACAATGAGATACCATATTCATTGTTTCTGTTCATTTGTCGTTATGGGCTGAATAAGATCTGCTCCTCCTGGGCTTAGGCTCACTTCAAAGACTCAAAACTTCCTTGCTCCATCACATACTTAAAATCATTTACATCTAGGTCTATGTTAGGCCTGTTCTCTTTGTTACTTTGTATAGGCAACATGGGTAATGTCTTCTTGTACCCCTTTCACTTCTTTATTATCAACTTAGAGATGATTCTAAGCAATCTAAAGCAGTCCACAAATAGTGTAAGCACAAGCAGATTTCGAAATAAGTTTCACACTAGTTTCAATCATTCTTCAACTTTTGTCTCAAGGCTCTTAGTCTTATGAAGACTAAGGGCCTAACAGTAAGTTACTACTACCACTTCAAAAACAATTTTCAATTATTTCTTTGAGTTTTCTTGTAATGGAACTAAATTCAGGCCCTTTTGGACTATACCAAAAACTTCAAGTATGGATATGTTCATTCCAGGTTCAATCTTAGCCACCTTTCAACATTGACCTTTTGATCACTATCATACAGATCTTGTTCTACAAGCTTCTATGAATAATTCTTCAAGTGAACTTAATGGGATTCTATTCATGACTATCCAAATTCATCCCAAAACAAAGCATCCTTTTCTTAGTCCTTTAGGCATATCAAGGAATTCCTCCTTAGGTTCCATGTTTTCATAAAGGCCAATGTTGCACCAAAAACAAGGTATGCTCATTGCAAGTTCACTACCAACCATGGATTTCAATCTCATCAAATGGTCAATGCTTCTTTCATTCTTCTTCAACTAGGGTTGCTCTGTCATTTGTTCATGAACTAGTGTTGCTCCATAAGGTTCTCCATCCTCAGGGATACAAATACCTCTCTAATGAACCTTGCATTTCCTCCCTGTTGTACTTTCCTATGAGCGACTTAACACTGAAAGGAAAATTTTGAGAGCGAACCTTAGTCATAATGACTTATGCTCCTACTGCAACTATTGCTCAAAGACACTCTTGAAAGAACTCCTACTTTCCTTGAGATAATGCTTCACATCTCATGAATTCTTCCCCTGCCATACTTCAACACCCTGCCTGAAATTTGGTCAACAATTGTGTCCTTGAAACAACCCTTACTAATCTTCAATAATCAACCCTTTAACATTATCTTATGCATTGTTAGTGACCGCCATTTTTATTTCTTCAACTAGGTCTATATGATCTTGATGACTGTCCACCAATAGACTCCAAAATAGTGCATTCTTCCAACATGCTTCACAATGCCCAAGAATATTGATAGAAAGGTTATATATACACACAATAAAAAATTTCCTTTTGTACCTTTGGATTTCTATTCTTTACAAATAATGCAATTAATTCCCTTTTGTTGTTACCTTTTGCATATGATCTCCATGATGACTCATTTTGCATTCTTGGATGTACAATTTTCATGCATTTTGTTTAGCATGCAAGACTACCTCTGATTTGACTTTAGGGGTAGTACACCATCATTCTTGAATACTGAGTTTTGGATCCTTTCTTCCTTCTTCTTACTATCATTATCAACTAGATTTAGCTAACACGTCTCTTTTCTTTCTTCCTTTCTAGACAACTTGTCTTCACTGGCTTGCGTATGCTATTTTTTATTCCAAAGTTTAATGACTTTTTTCCTGCAATCTCTTGCAATGTGCCCATATTTATGACAACTGTAGCATTCAATGTTGCTATTCATCTCACTTCTATAATCCCTTTCCATATGACTATAATAAAGACAATTGTAGCATTGAATTCGAGAAGCACTCATACCTCTTCTTGATGAGTGGTTCTACCCCAAGTTCTGCTATCTACATCCTTACGTCCAAATTCATTGCAAGAATAAAAATAGCCATAAAATGCCTTTTCATACCTTGGAACAAATGGTCTTCTTGGTGGCATGGTGGTTCTTCGTCCATAAAAAAAATTAAAAAAAATACAAGTAGAAAGATAATTCAATTCTCTAAAACCTTTGTGTTTACTTCACTTTGAAATTATTAAGGGAAATATGGGTTTGAAGAGGTCGAAGTTGAAAAACATAAAATTTAGTAGTTTTATTTGTTAAAAACAAGCCAAAACTGTTTCCCAACTTCATGTTTTCACACATTTACTATCTCACCCCATCGAGACAAGCTGGTTATGAAGTAGATGTCCTCAATGGTAATTTCCAACATATCACCTTGGATATTGAACTTTCCATGATCTACATCCCAGTAATTTACAAGCATTTGGAGTAGGTGCATTTGCACACGCATATTAGTTGTACAGAAGAAATTGAGAAGTCCACACCTTCGTAATGCGTTTAAAGTGAGTGTCCATCTCCCATGGCCAACCTATCCATGGCCTCATGCTCCCTCTCCCTCTAGGTCAAAACCATCTTGCATCAAAGTTTTTCATTTGTTTCATTCGTTTGAAGATTTTTCATTTTTAAATAGCGCCACCTGTAGGTTCACCTCTTACACAGAAGCGAGTACCCGCGACTTTTTTTGAAGTGAAACCACGCACATTTCTCATTCGCACGAGTTTCACTTGGGAAGACCCACGGGAAAGAGGCCCTAAATTTTAAAACCAACAAAGAACTTCAAAAAACCACTAAAACATTAAAATAATGGATGAAAATGATTAAGAAGGTTGAGATTATTTACCTGCAAGTGATGGCATTCGGTTTCGTTTCTTGGATTGCTCAAAATCAACGATTAAAATAAGAGTTCTTTTTCACCCTTTTCTCCAACGGTAAAATGTTTTGGGAAGTTATGTTTTCATTTGGCTCTATATATACACATTTCTTTTTAATATTTACCCAGTTTATATAGTTTCAAATTCCCTTTTTCACTTTATTTAATTATAAATGACCCATTTTGAGTTATGTTAATTAGGTAAAGATTCAAAGGGAATTCTCTCACCATCAGTCACAAAAGGTAGTTATACAAAGGTTTGTTTTCTTTTCGACATGCCAGTTTAGCTTAACATTTTAATATTTTCTATCATTTTATGTCATTTTGAAACCCCTTTTGCACTTTGAACTAACATTTTATGCTATCCATTGACGTTGTTTCCAACTATAGTCCATCTATCATTTGACACGTCAAGGAAATTATACCTTATAAATTATTTTTACCTAAGATTAAGTATTCCATGGTCTGGTAGAGTTTTTGCATGCTCTTGTTATACTCTTAAAATTTAACAAGATTTTCGAGCATACTTGTCTTGCTTAGACTCGTTAAAGGACTTGAATAGACATCCACTTTGATATAAGTTTACCCCCTTTTCCGGTTCTTTGTGGATTATTTACGAAAAAGGTATACTCTAGTCATACTTGGCTAGAATAGTTCTCTCTCTCAATTTTTTACCCTTTTTTGGGTGAGGAGACTAACTTTACGAAAAAGGACCCCTTTGGAGTCTTCTTTAGGATTTTCAGACTCTCGAAATATGAAAACACCAGCGAGCATTTACCAAGTCAGCCTTGATGTGAAATCCACTAGAGGGTATATAAAGTTTTTTTTAGTTTTTTCAGACTCTTTAAATATGAAAACAACGGTGAGCATATACCAACTTGGGATTTATATTAAAATCAACGAGTAGGTGTATGGAGTTCTTCTTTATGTTTTTTAGACACCTTAAATATGAAAACACCGGCGAGCATATACCAACTTGGCATCGATATTAAAATCCATGAGTAGGTGGATGGAGTTCCTATTTAAGTTTTTTAGGCTCCTTAAATAAGAAAACACCGACGAGCGCAAACAGATCGGGGATCTATACTAAAATCCACCGATCCGTAAAACTATCAAGTACTAGTCTATCTCTTCTTCAAACATGTTAAAACATGAAGAAGGTATTGAGTTTCCCTCCCATGGACTTATTAAATTACACATAATTGGACTTATACCAAGCATTCTTCTCTACCCTCTTTGAGCTTGTTTCAAAAATGAAGAAGGACTATTGAGTTTGTTTTCTTGGAATCATTAAAACTAACAAGAAAGATATTATCGATATTTATTTTCCACCTTTTCATGCTCGCTAAAATTAAGAAAATACATTCTTTAACAAAAAGAGAAAAGGGAAGCGAAGAATGTTATTTATATTTCAATGTAATGGAAGCAATTCACTTATGTCCTTGAACAAAGCACATTTTTTAGTCTATCAAACATGTTCAGTTCTAATGTTGGCCTTAGGATAAACCTGATCTTGAATTTTTTACTCCTCTAGTTGGTTACTCTTTCAATCATAAGGAGAATCTGTTAATGTCTCCTACACTACAGATTTATATCATGGTTTGTTTGTCTTCAAAAAGATGGCTAAGTCACTCTTGTGTCATGCTCATTGTTCAAGGATACAACCTGTGTCGGCCATTCTGTAGTTTCCTTGACCTCATGTGTCGTCCATTGCTTGGTATCAATATGTTTCATCATGTACTCAATCCTACTCCACATCAAATCAACCTTTTGATTGTGTCTGGTTGTTGGATGATGGAGGATGCCTTAAGGCCTCCCTTCCAACAAACTTCTTCATATCGAATTCAAGTCATCTTGCTCTAGGAATGAAGTTTAGAGTTTTCGATAGTACCTTGTGTATCGGAGTCATCAGTGGCAATTTCCCTCGCTATTGAGTAGTAAGAATACATCAATGTATCCTACTCGATGGATCCTTCAAGTGTTAAACTTCAAGACCCCTTATTCACACTTTTTAGAATGTACTAGGTACCTTGGGTCCCATTTTCATTACTCGTGGGTGCCCTCATGTTTGTTAACAGTCCACATCAATGGTCGGTAATCAAACAGTGTCCTCCATGTTCGAACTCAACTCATTTATTCGCACAGTTCGGACTCGTACCTTGAGACAGTTTGGATGAAGAGCTTGGGCCTATAATAACATCACCATATTTTTTAATTGCCCAAGCTGTGCAAGACTGAGCCACTCCAATTTTTGGCTCTTGATGAGACATAGATCTAGCTTTTTTTTATGGCTATGATCTCCTATTTTGATATGGATCCATGCGTGTATTCCAGTGGCCATGCTATATACATCTCTATGTTATGTATTAGAGATCATGTTCTACCATTGTAAACATCTCCTGATATCAAGATTGTAATTGTTCGCTAACCTTCTTTATGTTTTAGGTACTATTTGTGATCTCATATTGTGGTTTCCTGTCTCCTCCTCTTCATTGATTGTAATGCATTTCGGCCATCATTTCCCTCTAACCGACCATACATTAGGGGTCATTTGTTATCGGTCAAAATAGCACTTCTCCATTTGTGACCACATTTCCCTATCGGTCACATAAAAGGACACTATGGATGGAAGAGCTTGCTTAAACTTGGATGAATTAGAGTTGACCCTTTTAGTACTTTCCTCAAAACATATTTTTTCTTCCTATTTTAGAGCATAACAACAACTCTTATGTTTTCCAACACACAGGTTAGCCATGGGTGTTTGTATTGACAACCCGTGGGTATATTTTAGAAAGTTGCACCCGCTAGCTGCAAGTCAGGATAATCGCGAGTCACTCGCAAGTTGTCCTATGTCATAGTCACGGGTATCTTAAGAAATATTGGAAAAATATATAAAATCACTAAATATGGATTAGTTTTGGGTGTTATTCCAACTTCTTCAACTACCTATACCAACCACCCTTCAAACTTATCCTCCTACTCTTGATATAGATACCAAAGGAGGGCCTTATAGAGGGGGAGCCAACTTTTGGTAATGTAATGCTAGAGGAATTCTTACTGGAGATAGAGGAGCAGAAATGTCGGGTCTCGTTACGACGGTGCTGGTGTAGGACATGTATAATTTATGTCATTGCTTCATGCATTAATAAATATCAGATATTCTTTCTTTTGCAAACATGATTTTTTTACATATTTCAAATGTGATTACAATTTAATGTTTTATGTTGGTAGTCTCTCTCCTTCTATAGTCTACTTTCCCTAACAAAAATACCTTATCCCACTTCCTAGAACTCTTAAATGTCAAATTAATTAACATGCTTACGAAGGATAAATTCAACATACAAATTATATAGGAAATACAATGTCATGTATTTATTTCCATGCAGGCCTTCATTAAATACCATGTAGTAGCTACCCATCCAATTTTATTGTATATTATGTTCAATGCACTAGTTAATTCATATATATGTGATCTTCTAGTTGAAGCAACAATGTCAGTGTGAGGGTCTCGAAAGAGGGAATATAACTGGCCTTTTTCTATTTTTCAATTTTTTTACATCTTGGTAACTAAGTGCATTTGCATAAAACTACCTCCTCGACTCTCTAAAACAAGTAATGTTATATAATGCTCATTGGGTTTTGTAATTTATGTTAGTGATAGTATAAATTGCTTTACCAAGAGAGGAACATAGTTTTTCTACCACCTTAAGCGTAGCACTTCGATGTCTCAAAAATCCTAATTGTGATAATATTTGAACATTTCTATTTCACATTTGCGGTCTTAGTGGGATTTTTCATTCTTCTTGTCATGGAGGGATTTGTTGTTCTTCTTGCAATGGAGAGTTTTGTTGTTCTTCTTGCAATGGAGGGATTTCTTGTTCGTCTTCAACATCAAGTTTTGTGAAGGAATATTTTCTTCAGGATTAAGTGAATCCATGGAGAATATTCTATTTTTACACAATAAGTTTTAAAAACTAAATTTAATATTTATAAACATCCTAGATATTAAATTTTTTATATATAATTTAGCAACAATAAGACAAATAACATATCTTGGATTCTTCCCAACAGAGGTAGTTAAGCAACCAAGCCTTCCAAATCGAGCAAATCTCCCAAATCCCAATGTGAACTATCACATACCCAAATTATGAATATTTTATTTCATGAGAAAACATTATGTTATATGGTATTGTAAAGTTTTATGATTATTGACCAAGTGGGGTCAAGATGAGTGTAATTAATTAGTTTAATATTTTATTATTATAAATAAAAGAGGAGACAAATATCCCAAGGAGACTGTTGAAAGAGTGTTCATTGACCCACTAGGAAGAATGAACTGGGGTGGAGAGAAAATTGACACTTGGAAGCATCATCAATGCACCTCTAGCTCTTGCAGGTGGCAACTTCCCTACATTAGTGGTCATGTTCCCCAAGAAAGTGGAACAGAGCAGGTGGCTCAATAATTGTAAAACTGACCCAAGACCTAGGCAATCTATTCATACCCATCGAATTGGAGTAGGAGGCTAATCAATTTTTACCTTGTGATTATTTGTGGACTAGACAAGAAGAGAATTCGATGAGGGGAAATCTAGAGGGATTGACTGAGATAAGACTGTTAATCTGAGTTAGTATTGCTTTATGCAGAACTCAATATTGCTGAAAAGCAGAAGTCTCATTCTGGAGTATTGTCAACATCATTGTTGAGTTGCAGAGGATAACATTTGCATCCACCGAGCATATTCGCCCTAGTGGTTTAGTGAGCAAGATCGAGGTCCTAAGATAAGTCATTTGGCTGTCTTGAGGAGTAGGCTAGGAGGAACGGGCTTCCTTGGGTGTTTGTTTCCCTCTTCAGTTTTTAGGTTCTTATCATCTTATGGCGTTATTTTACTGTATATCTATTGCTAAAAGTGTTTAAGCATTATAGAAATATGCAGAGTTATTCCATTTAGTTTAAGAGTTAATTATCAATGTGATTCTGTATTGTGATTAAAAAAGTAAAATTATGAAATGCAGTATGATTGATTAAAATACTTTTATGTATTTTTCCACACACGTTATGTGTCGTACTCTAATACAGAAAATTTGAATTAAAAGATAGATTGGAATGATTGATCATCATAGACGAAACTCTATTTTATTTAAGTACAACCCTTCTGTCTATATTTCAGTAAATATTTCTGTATTAAATGCAGTAACATAGTATTCATCTAGTAAATGGAACTTTTAAATTGCAGTACAATATATAGCATCGCATTGCATTTTATAGAAGCATTAGTCTTCGAATAAATTTCATTACTCGCAACAGAACCTAGGATAAAAGCACAGTAACTTCATTTATAAGTAACAATAATCATATAAACATTTAAATGATAAAAGAAAACTTTTCAAAACCGAATCCTTAGGTTTTTTAACAGAGTATTTGCAAACCTAGAAATACCTTTCATCATTAATGAAAGATAATTTAAAAGGCAAAACCGTCATCGAAGAAAAGACTCTCAAAGATTTCATCATACCATAATAATCGCAGTAACGAAAAATATTCATATTTTTTGTATTCTTTAAAAACTTCATAAGGTACCATACACACGAGTAATGTTTTTTTTCCCAACACAGTAGTAACTACAGTACATGTCGACCCATTGAAAAGCATCTCCAGGGTTTAAAGAAGCTTATTCTTATTAATGTATTATATAAACTCCGAAAGAACAAATACAGACCAGGGTTCGAGACTGTAAAGGATCACCCTAAAGGGTCATTACTTTCATAAAATTTATAAACAAATGTTACATCATTGCAAAAATATAAAGATGCAAGGTTTGAGTTTCGACTCACCCTTAGATATTTAAACTATCAAATTATATATGAAAGGCATTGAGATTCAAAACCCTAACAATTAAAATTCTAACCATCATCATTGTAAATAATTAAGATAGGGTTTCAACCCTGTGTCCATTTATTTGGAACGACGCTACAATTTAAACAACACAAACTGCATTCACTATCAAATTTAAAAGACGGGCGTAGCCCTCAGCACTTACAACTTACAACACAATCTATTCATTTAATAAAATAATGAAAAATGTCGAGAACATCCTTCGAGATGGAAATCAAGCCATACGATGAAATCCTTGAATATCATTTCTTTATTAAAATCCTTAAACAAGGTCTTTACAAAACTTTATAAAACAAAAAATGTTGAGAATCCAACGCACACCAAAGCTCAAGGGTCGAGCCCTTTTTGTTACAAATTCCATTTGGCTTTCAAACTATAAAAACAAATTGTTTAAAATTCAAACACCGGCAAAACTTTCATCTCAGCACAGTACTGTCCCACTTCGTCGACTGTCATCACCCTTTTCATAACAAAATTTTGATTCAGGGTTCTTGAAGAAACGTCGAGGCTTGCCAGTACTTATCGTTGGAAGCCATGGTGGAGCTGTTGCCAGGAAGTAGTAGCAACCTAACATTGATGGAATCATGTCACTCCACGACCATCACAACGATAAATAGGTTTTAGTAATAAGTTATAAAGGATGAATAAAAACGATGAATGCATTACACCATAAGTATGGCCTTACCTATTTTGGACGAGTCTTCAACCAAAGGTCCATTTGTCATGGAGCAATCCACCATGGAAACTGTGAAACAACGTGAAGCTTTCAAACCCTACCATTTCGGCACGTTGTCGGCCTCTACCACCGGCCTTGCTCAATGAACAAGCAAAATAAACTTTCAAATGGTTTGATAGTCATTCAAACCTCGGTTAGGGTTTATCCCAAAGCCCAAGGTCGTCACATGAAACAACTTCCAGCTTCCCACTACGAAGCCATTTAAGACTATATTAAAGATTCACCTACAAGCATGCCAGCAAAAGATCCACTATGAGATCGTGCGTGAAGACTATGCATAGTATAGCTCCAAAGGTTCACGGTTATGTGATCTTTTTACCAAAGTCTTTCCATGATCGGGTTTTAATAATTTAAATCGCGGCCAAGGTTAATACCCTGCCACATATACGTATAAACTTATAAGCACCATTTAAATACTTCGACTATATGGTAATAATCATGAATACAATAATTTTAACAAAGGGTCAATGAAATTAGTAAGTCTTAGTGAACCCTACAAGAAATATACCTTGTCAAACTATACAATAAAGTTTAATGCTAAAGATAATTAAACATTTATATGCTTAAAAATGTAGATGCAAGTCTTTTAAATGAAATAGCATCATAAGCTAGGGTAGGTCTTACCTTAGGTCATATTAGGGTTTACCCTTATATGTCGTTAATGCCAAGTATAGAGTAGTTACAACAACTATGTTCAACATACAATAAATGGATCCTCAACTCATAATAATAACATCATCTACGATATCTATACAAATAGGAGTAAGAGCATTAGCTATGTAAATAGCTAAGTAAGCCTCGGGGATTCCATAGGACCCCTTCATCAAAGAAAATAAAAAGGTTAGTAGAATAAAACTTATATTTCCGTTACATTGCTAACGTTGGATTAAATGTTGATCAAAAAAATAAAGTAAACACATTAATGTTGTAAACTTTGGAAACAAAAAAAAAGAGGCATTCATTTATGAGATAAAATCTGCTAAGTCTTAACATTTATTTCCCAACAGTAAAATTTATAAACATTGATGATATGACGATACTTTAAATGAATCAAGACGATGCATTAACTGCACCGAGTGAAACGAGGTGCTCTACAGCCCAGTATGGGGGAGATCTTCTAACGTGTGTGATGTAGCTTTATGTAGCTTTACATCTAATAAAACGTAAAAAGTATTTTAAAAAAATCCATGATGGTTCATGAAATAAAATATTATGAAAAGTGATTAAAAAATAGATGTTCGTTTATAAAATAAAAACTTAAAACTTAAACCCGGATTTATCAACCAAGACACATCAAATTCAAGAGAGATCAAATTTCTCGAGTTTAAATTTAAAAAAAGAAATACATCTTAAGAAATTGGATCCCTCTCGGTGCTTGATAGATACGGGTTTAAGATGGATCTATGCTCGTAAATACAAGCACAACATCATAAATAGGATAGAATAGTCCTTTACAAGACATCTATCACTAAGAATATCTTCCGCATAACAAATAATTGACATATATATTAATAAAAAAAAAATTAATTTAAAAAAATAAAATAAAGATGTTACATGAAGACACCCATATCAACTTTTAATCTCTCTTGGGTTTTGCAAATGATAAAATGGAATAGGTCACCCTACCCACTTCGTCTTCTTTTTAATATTAATATAACACATTGGGTTATGAAAATATTCAAATATAACACACTTGCTTTATATCGGAGTCTTATTATATTTTAACTTTTCATTATGCATTTGCATTATAACCCATATGTGTTTCTTCTTTCCCAGCCTTAGCAATGACTACAAGCTCAGGTTTTACTAAGTGTGAACCTATTATAGAATTCTATAATAAACTCATGTTTACGAAATTTATGGTGGCACAAAAAAATAGACCCAACTTCGTGTGGACACTCTGATTACTCTTTTAATAAATGAAAAACTGCTTGGATTTTATTTATTTGGTATATGTGTCTAACATCATTTCAACTCCCATCTTCCTTTGGAAATGAATATCTTCTACTTTGTCAACTATGAAATAGTTTACCGAAAATGACTTCAAACTCATTCCTCCAAAAATATATTTTAATAAAACCTTATACTATTTCAATTCTATTTGGCATTCCGACATATACACGTTACATCAGTAGTCAACAAAATTACTAACATCACAAGAATCATGTGTAAAGAAATTGTGTCTAATATTAAGAATGGAAGTCTATTCGATGAGCAAATATATTTATATAACCTTCGTGCTCACTGTTCAATGTTCACATAATATATAGTATAAATAAACTCATTATAATACTTCAAAAAAATCTCTATATGGGTAACACCCAATGTATTACCATATATAATTTAAAATAAAATCATTTTATGTATATAGTCTCCTCGATGACTCCCTCTTTCCTTTATAAAATAATAATAATAATGCTTATTACTTCCATAACAAATAAGAATTACACGTTGAAATTTTACGGATTTTGTATATATTAAATTAATAAGCTGACGTCATTAAAGCATGTGGTTCGCTCATTTTTTAAATAAAAATCAATGTTTTGGACCATACTGTCTCTCCCTACAATTTCAACAATAAATAATGTCATATGATACCTAATATGACAGTTAGGGTGGATAAACTTTCAATAGCATATTTTGAATATTAATTGCAAAAAAATCAATGTTGGAATTGAGAGCTGGGTTTCGCTGCTATCTAATTAAATTATAATGTTTAAATGTGGAAATATTTGCTTTATAGTTTATTTTTAAAAGGGTGGTTTATTTTTTTGTTAGAGGGTTAGTCCACTAGTAGGAAAATGCCATACATGAAAGATTTATATTTATATATTTTAGCGATTAAGTAGTGTTATTATATATATATATATATATATATATATATATAAAACTAGGTTTTGTATCTAGGTTAAATTGTCCAAGTAGAGTTTCTTTATTTCGAGTTGCTATCTAATTTTTAAAAGGGTGGTTTATCTTTTGTTAGAGGGTTATTTCACTAGGAGAATGCCATACATGAAACATTTATATTTATATAATTTGGCCATTAAGTAATGTTATTTAATATATAAAGAACTAGGTTTTGTATCTAGGTTAAACTGTCCAAGTAAGGTTTCTTTATTTCAAACTGCTATCTAATTTTTAAAAAGGTGGTTTATCTTTTGTTAGAGGGTTAGTTCACTGGGAGAATGCCATACATGGAAAGAGTTATATTTATATATTTTAGCTATTAAGTAATGTTATTTAATATATATAGAACTAGGTTTTGTATCTAGGTTAAACAATTTAAGTAGGGTTTTTTATTTCAAGCTGCTATCTAATTAAATTATAATGTTTAAATGTAGAAATATTTACGATATAGATGCAACTTATTTTTAAAAGAATGACTTATCTTTTGTTATAGGGGTTAGTCCACTGGGAGAATGCCATACAAATACAGTGTATTATTCAAACTATAATGCTGAAATTCTATAGGTAAATATAAAACTTGAAAAAATGGATAAAATATATATATATTTTTAGATAAATGTTAAATGACAGCTCCTTTACTTCCAGTACGATCTTGAAACTCGCTGGTAGGCGCGGGAAGGCCATTATTCAGAACCGGTTTATTCTCAGAGCGGCATTGGAGTCATAATTTTCAACGTATTCCCTGCAGCCTGCCATTTTGCAATAGCAGCAATTGACAGTGATAAGAAGAAAGGGGAACACTGCCCAAGAGCAAGCACGGTCTTCAGAAATTAATTATAACAATCACTGTCAAAAGCATGCAGGATTGTTCTTCTCATTCCCATAGAAATACATACTATAATCGTTCTTTGTATTTCTGGTGTTCGAGATCGATCAAAGACTTTTCTGTTTTAATTTTTTCTGGTACACAAATATACTTAATCATTGCGTATTTATTGTTCTCAACCCAACGACCAGAATTGAATAAAAATACGTAGGCCAGCGAGCTTGGAAAATTCCAAAAAACAAAGACCAGATATTACAGGCTAAACACTGTATATAACATAATATTGATAGTGGCATATGGGGTGGGTAAACGTGAAACGCTTGTCGCTTTGCTGTTGTCCTTGAATTCTATCTCGTTGGACTACACAGCTAAGAAAACCAAGGCTTGTACTGCAGACAGAAACACGACAGAGTTCTCTACTAACTGTATATACATTGGCTGGCGTTTTCATTCGTTGGAAACGATGCCATTAGGGCAGAGGGTAAGAGATATTAGGTTTAGGGTTAGGGCAGCATAAAAGGAAGGCGCTGTCTCGTACCGGCTGACTAGGGTTTGACCTACATAAAGAGCTCGTGAGTGGTATGGGAATGCAACGGTCTTTTTGTCGGCAGAAGAGTCGAAAGGACGGGACGATGAGCGTCTCGTGATCTGTGTGGGTGGACGAGGGTCCCATTCCCAACTCCCTTCCAGTTCCTCCTGCTGTTCCTGCTGTGCTGCTGGAAAAAAAATCTTTCTTCTTGGACAGGCCCTGCAGCTCACCCGTGACTCCGAGAGAATGGTTAGTACTAGGGACTGTGCGGTCGAATCTTTTGTTATTAATTTTACTGATGTCATTCGTTTCTGTGACATCATTGGCATCCTTGCTCTCCCGGCTATGGCTTAAAATTTTAATGTACAACGGTATGGTAATAAGGGGTATCTTACACATAAAACAAAATATTAGATGTGGCGTCTTTTTCATACGAGATAAATCTGGCTCTCAACTTGCATTTAATAGAATCTGTGGGGCTTATGCCATACGGTGAGGAAGTAAAGTAAAAACTTTCCTTCTTTATAACAAATTTCCGAGAGATGTTATGCTCGATAGGTGACAGCAATGGCATCAATGGTATCGATAGCACAGAGATGTTATGTTTGGCATCAATTATCGATGGGTAACATCGATGGCCTTCATGGTTATCGATATTTCTCAGTGGTTGATGTGTGGTCATTGTGGAGTCGTTATAATGTCAAAATCTATGATAACATTGTGCATTTTATATTAATTAAAAGAAAAAAAAATATTTCAAATGTACAGGTGTATCATATCTATATTTTTTCTAGATTTTATTGTGAGAATCTCTTTTCCATGTATTTAAGGAAGTATAATATTTTTTTTTTCAAGGGTTACATCCACAAGAATCAAGGTATGGCTAGAATTACATAGTCCACTCAATCATTACCTAAGGGCTCAATAAAAGTGTTATGTCATTCTCTGTTTTTTTAGCCACCCAAGCTACATCCAATAGATATTATTATATAACAATTTAGTGTTTGGGTTGATGCTAACACCAACATAGATCCTTTGATCTTTCTAGATTTTTGATATATCTAGGGTTTAAGATAAAATAAATATAACTTAACTTTTTTGTTTAAGCCAACATCATTTGCATTTTTATTTCTTTTTTAAAGGAATGTCATGTTACATAACATTACACAAATATTGGGTTGTAAGCAACTCACAACTAGGTGCAATTTAAACCACCATAAATCCATCTTACACCTAAATCTAGGGATCCAATTTTGTGGCTAGAAGGAAAGGACAATCCCTAGATTTCATAAATTTGCGAGAAGACAATCCCGAAGAAGGAGAAGGAGGAGTAGGAAAATAGCTCAATTATAATAGCTTATCTACTTAAATAAACTCCAATAATAAAAAAGGAAACTCCAATAATAAAAAAGGTTGGACGGTGCCCTCTCGAACAAATTTTAGAAAGCATTCCAATCACAAACGGATTGCTTAAGGGTAAAATAAGGGGAGGGGTAAGAAGGTTATAAGAAGCCACGGTGAAAAAATTTACACCTCAAAAAATTATTAGAGTTTAGAATGGATTTATGTTAGTTATATAATTATTATAATAATTTAATACTTAAGATAAAATATTATTATGCAAATAATTTGTACATTCAAATTTTTATGAGTATAGTGTGAGTCTCTTAAATCAAATTGACATGTAGCTTTATCATAACCTTAAAAATATATTATTATTATTATTGTTATTATTATTATTATAATCTTTACATTCAAATTTCTATAAACATATATAGCTTAATAACTTTATATTTTAAAACAATTTCTAAAATAGTTTGATCATACATTCATGCAAGTAAGTGATACCATATCATAATGTAAGTCTAGTGAATCAAATTAATATCTAATTTACTCATAACCTTAAAAATATATTATTGTTATTATTATAATCTTTACATTCAAATTTCTATAAATATATATAGCTTAATAACTTTACATTTTAAAACTAACTTCTAAAATAGTTTGGTCATACATTCATGCAAGTGATACCATATCAAGAGCAATAATTAATTTCGTTGTATCCAATAGAACTCTTTAGGTACTTTGGGTTTGAAAGGGCTTTGCAACACATCAAAATGGTTTACAAATTACATAAGAGTATCGTACACGGGAGATCAAGATAAAATCATATCTTTAGGGAAAGAGCATTATAGCTCCTAAAGGAAAAAGTAATGTCAAATTTTGTTATGTTCATTGGTCGACATATGGAAGCTCTTGATATTTTATGTATATTTAAAACCGACCATGACGAATAAATAATTGTGAAGGTATTAATATAATCTTGACAAGATGGAAAGGTGTATGACTCACTTCACACAAATATCACATGGAAAAAGGGCTGGAGCTCATACTATGAGCCTCAAGGAGGTTCCATGCATTTATGCACATATTCTTTTATAAATAATATATACGATATATATTAGTACAAGATAATCATTAATTGCTATCGATTATTTCATGAAAAAGGTTTATAATATGTGTTTTTATATATAATTTAAATTTATTTGTAATTATGAATTATTTTGTCAACTTAACATTTTATTAAAATTATTAAAATTAGTAATATATATTTAGATATCTAGTATGTTTATGAGATATTATGATATTTTAATTATCTTGATGTGGTTAATATAATGAAATTAAGTATTAAAAAAAATTTGATGGACTAAATTTTTTTATTTGATTAATTTTGTATTATTTTTTTTTAGCAATTATTTATTAATTTATTTTTTTTTTCTAAAAAATGAATTATCTAAATTTTATAAGATAAATTTAGTTTACTTAAAAATCATTAAAATTATCTAGATATTATAAAGATATTGTTAAATATTATATAGATAGCTTTTTGTGAATTTTTAAGATTTGTTAAGTAGTGAAAATTTTAAGGATCGATAATTTTCTTAAATTTTAGAAATCCTCGAGAATTTTACTAATTCTTAAATTTTCAACTATAAAATGTTTGGTGAATAATTTTAGGAGAAAATGGAAATTGGCAAAAAAAAATTTGTGAAAGACATTCAAAAACTAGCGCACAAGTTTCTATGTTCTCCATAATTGTTTAATATTTTTTGTTACATGGGAATTCATCTAATTCTATTTTAATTATTAATATTTAAAAATGAAATGTTTAAAGAGATTTGCACCCACTACCTTCCCCTCTACCCACACTACAATGAAAACACTACAATGAAAGTTAATGTTAACCCTGTATTGGTTGAGACCACCTTCCATTAGAGGATTGAAAATGATGACATAATCAACCTTTATTGGCCCCTTTGCGAACCTTAGGACTCCAAATGGGAAAATAATGGTTCCAACTCAATAACTTTATCTTATGAAGGGAAATGAAATTTTGTTAAAGTTGATGAATGCTAAGTTGTAGGATTTACTTACAACCAGATCCCTACGTTTACCTATCAAGAATTTATGTATATAGAGTTGGAAGTGGGAATATTTAAGAAGATTAAATTTGAGATGAACGTGAGGTATATGAATGGTTGAAAAGAATTTTGGAACGACCTCAACATTAGTGAAATATGCACATATTTACTTGAATGCTAATAATTGTTGAAGTTACAAATATTTGGAAATGAAATCATTCATTTCGTTGATTTATTTTCAAATATGAATTTGAAGGTTATGCTTTATATTTTTCTTTTAAATATATCATAAATATTTATCAAGGGTGCTAGAAGAATTCAAGAAAGATCCTTACAAAAGGTTGATTGCAAAATTCTTGTGAGGATCAAGATGTTTATTGTCGAATGATGTATTTTTCTTAACACTCTAGAGATGGAAGTGTATTACCTACACATATGGTTGGTCGTGAAAAATGTTCTAAAAGACACAACACTCAAAAAATACTAGTGGTGAGATCATATAAGAAGGATTCATTCCATGAAGGATTTCCTCATGAGAAAGTATACTTTATAAAAATATCTAGAGGGTCAGATGATGAGAATGTTGCAAAAATTGAGCAAAGGATGTTTGTCCAATCTTGCAAAGTATGAAAAAGATTGTGTGAAATAGTATATGTTGGAGTAAATAGCACAATGAATATTCTTATGGAACACCATCACTTTAGTGATATAGGAATAAAAAGTCTAAGTTAAGGAATAAAAGTTCTTATAAAGATTTCATGGAGAATTCAGAAGGCTCATTATAATAGATGGTGTTTAAATCAAACTTGTTAGTAATAGTAGTCTACAAAATCTTGAGAATACGATGAAAGAGAAGGTGTGTTGTTATGGTGTGATGGATCTATGGCATCTAGTTATGCCACCACAGAGGTAGTTCAAATTGCAAATGATGTCAATTTATCCATGTTTCCACCCTATGTTCCTTTTCCTTTTGGTTAATTTCATGTAATTGTTTCCATACATCGGTGAGCTTTTGCAGTTATTAGTTAATGTGTTCCTACAACAATGTTTATGAAAAGTGTTAATGTCGGTTATGGAAGTCATTTATATTTGGTACACACATTTTTCAAGTAGTGTTAATGTCACAATTGTAATTCAAAACATGATTTCTCAACCTAATTTGCAAGTATTTATCACTAGTTTAAGGACCACAAACTATAAATATGGTGAATCAACCCATAAAGATATCATTGCAATTTCCTCTTTTCCAAGCTTGCTTAGTGTAAAATACATAAATCAACATAATGTAGAGGTTAAATTAATAAAAACAATACTAAAGCATTATAAATAATAATACGATAAATGAATAAATATTAAATTAAACTAATAATAAAAACTAAATAACATAAATTGATAAAAGAAAAATTGATATTAATTAAACTAAAAGACATATTTTTTCATTTGAAAAGAAACCAATATACCTATTTAAGGGTCCCGATTGTACTTGTATTTCATCATTATATGATTCAACAAGTTATTTAATTAATATTGATATTTTTATCAAATAATGTTTATGTTCTTGTGCTACATTGATATGAGATGTTATTGAACTACATGCATAGGTTGAAGGTTGTAAGGAGTTATTTCACAGTTTGTACAATAGGTGTCTGTATAGGTCCATATAGATATATAATTCAAGATAGATCCATATAGGTTAATACTTCCATACATATCTATTTAGTCTATATAGTTAAACAATAAAGTATGGTTTCCATATGGTCAAACATTAAAGAACAACCCATCCTTCCATACAATTCACGCATATTTGTAGAGTACATGCACTCAAATAGTATAGCTTGCAATTTGAATAGTTTGGGAAACCATACAATCCAAGGTGATCATATTTATTAATTTTAAAATTTTAAAAGGAATTAGAAAAGAAGAAATTGGTAACCAACAATATAACCAATAAACAATTATAAACCACAAGGAACAAATAAGAGTTCCAAGATCTCATCTAGATAACACTAAGCTTAGCTTGAATAAGAAAACAAGAGAATTAGTTGAAGTATTATCCAAACAATGACATAGAGCATAATGATGCATTGGAAATAGTAGAAGATGTAATACATAATATACACCCCTAAGACAAACTAAGAAGGTTGAAAGAGACGAATCGAATATTGCAATTAACAGCGAGTTTGGTACGATCATGGAGAAACTAAATCAATTAACACCTAAATTTTCTCCAGTCTCAAGAGAATCCTAGAAAGAAATATATAAAAACCATGGATATCTCTTTTAGGAATAACTAGTAACTTAGGGTTTGAATATATGTTTGAAGATAGTGCTTACAAAAAAAAGTTTTTACCAAAATATGATGGCAAAGACCATAGAGGGGTCATTGTTTTGGTAAACAAAATGGAGTGTATCTTTGAATCAAATCCTACACTTGGTGAATGAGAAAAAATAATGATGACATCCAATATATTAGAAGGAAAATCTTATGATTGGTTCCTATGGTAGGCCAGAAAATGTGATGTTTGCTCATTCTATTGGAAAAATATCACCACATCATTGTTAAAAAAAAAATCATGATGAAGAATAGGATGAAATTTACACCAATGTTGTTAATCTAAAAACAAAAGGGAATGTAGATTATTATAATCATGAATGGGAGGTCTTGGAAAGAAGATATATTGGATTCCAGAATAAGTAGTTACTAAAAATGTACATATGTATGTTGCAGTATTACATTTGTAGTGAACTAAAATTGTGGAATCATAGAACTAAAAAAGATTCCAGACATGAAACAAAGTCAAAGTTAATCAAACCAAAAAATAAGGTTAACAAGTCATCATTGAGAGGGTATAATATACAAAATAGCTATGTCTGTGACAAATCAAATAAATATTCTACGCAAAAGGTGGAAAAACACATACCAATTTGCTAAAGGGAGTGTGAAAAACAATAATATTTGGAAACAAATACGACATGGGTAAGTAATTGTAGATATTGTGGATACAAATGGTCACTAGGGAGTAAGTGTAACAATGAAAAATTATATAATTGTGAGGCTAAGAAGGAACTAGACACATCGGCTAGTGAGTTTAAGGGGGGGGGGAAGCAATCATATGAAAGTAAGGAAATAAATATGGAGGTGGAGAGGGAAATTCCCAATATATCACTAGATGCAATAATAGGCATCACTCAACCAATAAAATTGAAACTAAAAGGGAATGTAAAAAAAAAATTAAAAAATGCCACCATACATACAGACACAAGGAGCACCCATAATTTCATTGATGTAAATGTGGAAAAAATATTAAATTGGTTCGTGTATCCAGAGGAGGATATAAGGGTTATGTTATCAAATGGGAAAAAAATGTTGATGTCAAGGAATGCAACAAAGTCAAAATATGAATAGAAAATTTTAACTTGGAGTTGAAATTTTATAGGATACCACTAGGAGAAGTAGAGATTGTCTTGGGAATCCAATGGATGCAATTAGGTACCTACTCCACAAATTATCAAAATAATTTATTTTTTTTAAATTCAAGTGGAAAGGAAGAAAATGTGATTTCTACAAGTAGCAACCACCTCCTACCGAAGTTATGTTTTCAAGAAAAATGGAAAAGATAATCTGAGAAAGTAACCCACATATGTGATGGGAAGTGTCATAAAATGGCGATATCAATATCATAATTAATCTACTCACAACACCTTGATATCAAAGGGTTAATCCATAAATAAAGAAGTTATTTCAAGACCTACATATCAAGTTGCCACCAAAAGGAAGAATTGAACATGCTTAATTGAGGTAAAAATAGAATCAACACCTATTAACATTAAGTCTTACTAGAATATGCATCACCAAAAAATGGAAACATAAAGGTTTTAGGATATGTTAAGGTAAGGAATTATCACATGAAGTAGAAGCCCTATGCATCCCTAATATTACTAGTGAAAAAAAAGATGGATCTTACAGGCAATGTGTATATTATTGAGGTCTTAACAAAATAACAATCACAAACAAGTTTCTTATTATGTTCATAGTTGAAATGTTAGATTAATTCCATGGGGCCAAATACTTTTCAAACCTATACTTGATGTTAGGGTCCTTCCCTAAATCGCCTTACTCTAAGAATTAATCATACATAGTATAAGGACATACCTTTGTAATAAGTTCGAATAAGTTAGTGTCCAATAACAACGTAAAAACAACCTATTTATTAATTAATATGCATTGGGAAATTGTATTTTGACCATGTCAAGTGGTTAGGGATTTGAACATTTGAAGCCTACTTAAAGAATCTTCAAATCTATGAAGTGTTTTGTTAAGAATATTTTAATGAAGCTCTTTTTCTACCATATTGTGTTATTAATGTATCATATTTATGCTTCTGTGTTGCTTATTTCTGGTTTATTGCATACTAATATTGTTATTTACTATGGGATTCTCAAGTTACAGGGTTAATGAACGCCACAAGTAGTACTATAGCCATCTTCCTGAGACAACACGCCTTCGAGAATTGTTAGATATTTTTTTAGGCTAGAGATGTGTTCCAGTGTCTAATAATAACTGCAAAGACCTATCGTTTAGTGGATAAACATACATATAGGGAGTAATACACACAATGAATATAGTTGGTGCTTTGCCATCTTGTACCCTAATTTGGTGCAATTGTTTGACATAGTTGTAACTCTTCTTAGTACCCATTCAAGTAGTACCATATCAGAAAACACCTACACACAGAATCACTTCCACATACCCACATGTATATAGGAAGTCCGATAGGTCACCTTGAACCAACATATACTTGTTTTGTTTCTATAGTGGTACAAATAAAAACACTTGGGCACATACTCTTTCAGACTTGCGTAGTCGAGTGGTAAGATGAAGGGCATAGTTGAGCCTCCTTAGTTAGCTCCCTAAGAGATTGGGCTTATTACTACTGTTGGAACGCACATGGATATAAGAGAGCCATAGCACATGAAAATCATCTCACTTCAAAATCCTAGAAACCCTTCTTTATGCATCTTGTTTGTGAGATTTATTCATTCTATCTTAGCAATAAGTAGACTCATTGGGGATGTCACACAAAATTCCTATATCTTTGAATCCAATAGTAATTTGGAAATTCTATCAGTGCAGTATTGAAGGTCTAGAAAACCCTTATTTGTGACCTACCTCATTGAAATCCTTGCATCACAATGATCATTTTGATATATATTTCTCATAACCTTTTTTGGGAGTCCTAGAAACCCTTATTTGGGACCAAATTTTATGGATTCCTTTCTTTGTATTGATTGATCGTTTTCATATATATCTCCGAGAACCCTGTTTTGGTAGTCACTATCCCTCTACTTTTTCACTTCCGTCTTTTTTGTGGCCATGGTACACACCCCCCACTAGGCCAACATGGAGAATACCATCAAGAATTCCCCGGAACTCAATATGAAACATTCCACTCATCCTCCTTACCTTCAAACCATATCCTTTGATGTGGATGAACTCACCAACGATGTGTTCAAACTCACCCGACGGATAATCCATTGCAAGGAAAAGAGCCTATAGCAGAGGTCAATGTCACAAGATTGGAAAAAATTGTCAAAAAATCCTCCTCTAGAGCCTTCGCCAATGGTAGCAAAGTTTTAACATAGGTTATTATGGATATATTCTATAACTAAAAAAACTCAATGGCTAGAGGTTTTAGTGGATTTCTTTTATTGGCGCACTTTGTTGGAAAACTATGCACCGGTGCATACCTTACTACAATGCATCAGGCCAAACAATATGAATTATTTGAACTAGTGAAATCAAACAGATATAGCACTGAAGATAACCATATTTTAACATCGTACCGATAATTACATATAGCTTCTATGCACTAGTGCTTACTTACAACCCAATCGCACCGATGCGACATTTTACGTCATGCCCACCAACATTTTTAATATTTTTAAACTTTGACGGTGTCCTCTATTTATAATAGTGCCCTAGGGAATTTCATAATAATACGCCTGTGGAAATACAAACTATTTCTACGTCTAATGCATTTGAACAATTAAAATGTCCCAACATGATATACTAAACAATGCACCAATGCGTACATGCTTCACATATCCTAGTCCTTATTAACAACTAAAACGCGTAGGTGCGATTAACAATTATAAATGCACTCGTATATCTGACTGAGATGTGGACATTTTTAATTTTTTAATTTAACGATGCATTTTATTTACATTGGACTGTCGAGGCATACATATTATTTAAATGCATTTGATGAGTCCCCATTTCAGGTATTTGATAGTTTCTTTTCCCACCAGAAAATACAAGAAAGGTTGAAAAGATACACTCGTTAGTCGAAAAATGATTTACCTTAATTATTTAATGAAGTGTTTAAAATATTTTTTTTGTTATGTTTTGAAAAGCGTTGCTATGAGATAATTGCATGAAAAATGAGGTTGAATGAGCAGGTGTAGGTGTACTCAGGGATAATGCATGAATCAAGTGAAGTACTAGAAGAACATCACCAAACTCAGCCCCTTTTCCCTGATCTGTAGAGAACGAACTCCTGTTCAAAGAAAATTGGCAGTTAGACATTTTTGTTAGGTTAAGCATTAGGATTTTATAAATATGTACCTCTCGAGTAGCGAGAGGCCGCTGTTGCTATTTTGAAGAATTATTCTTTAAGTTTCAGACTATCAAGACAATTGTGTGACAGACCTGGTTTTTAAACGATGAAGTTTCTATTTTAAATAAAGACTTGATGTTATCTACGATTCAGCATTTATAAATTCTTTTCGCTGCTGAGTACTAGTTGGAGAGGGCCCCTCCAACACGTAAGTAAAGAGATCTTACAGTACAGGTATTTCTCATTATGTGTTGTGCATTGATTGAATTTATATTGCAGATGAGAGTATTCTAAATAGCGTCTAGATAACATGATTTAATTTCTGTAGTGGATAATCACTTCTGATTCCATAGTCCATTACAATGCATTCTGTAGTATGATAACGTTGTGTTTGTAGTCCTGTAGCAGCATTCAGACAAAGCATAATTTAACACTTATTTCTCTATGTACTTGCATTTACTTCTGAAACAATGATTTAGATCTTAAGCCTATGTATTCATTTCATTATTAGGACTGCTCATAGAGATTGATTTCTTTCAGTATTGATTGGTTATATGATGATATTCACTCCTTAGATGTTTTGATTAAAAATGCAGCATTAGATAATGGCATGTTGAATTCAACCTTAGCATTAATTTATGTTAGATCAGACTTTGAGTTTTATGCACTTGATTTCCAGTAAAAACCCCTTAGATTAAATATCAAGCTTTCATTACTTTAGAATAGATTTGTGCTAAATCCTAACATTTCAATTCCATAGTATCATTTTTATTGTTTTCAACAAATTAATTCTTAAAAATAGATTGACTTTTTCCTACATTCAAATTCTTATCCATAGATTTCCTGCTTTCAGTATTTGATTTCTTAGCATAGGAATTTCCCTTCCATAGATTAACAATCTTGTTTTTAGTTCATTTAATCTTTCTTAGACAGCTCTTTAAAAACACATTGATACAAACACCCAACTTCGACAAGAACTATCCTAGAAGAGCACATGTAGTGCCAGTGCCTCTAAAGTTTGTATGTCCCCTCGTTTGATAATTAAAGGAAGCTCTTAGTCTAGCTTCCCTCATTAGGCACCCATACTTAGAGCTCACCAACGTTCGTGTGTATAATTTGAGTAAGCGCATTGGTGCAACGGAAAGTACCAAAAGCACCATATATGATTATTTCAATAGTGAATCCTCACATTGTAGTGAAATATCTATATTATTATTATTATTATTATTATTATTATTTTAATTCCATTAGTTATTATAATTTGAAAATTTTTTATAGTACTATTCATTTCAATTGTAATTCTTGTGTTGTTTTGGATTAATTTATTATATTATAGGTTCTAGCATTTATTGCAATATTTAAGCATCCATACATTTAATTACCAATATAATGTACCATTTCACATGTAATATTTGACAATAACATTCAAGAATGCAATAGAATAACAACGTTTATTTTGTTATATATCAATAAGAGGACCTTTATTATACAAAATAGGACAACATAGAGACAACAATAATCAACATGTCAACATGCATGTAATTATTACACTTATTGGTTACCCATTTTCTTTCAATTTAGACACTATGTGTTAACACCCAAAATTACCCTTTAGGTTGTGGGAGAAGGAAGATTGGGGTAACCACTTACCAATCTGTAGTTTGTGCTACTGACCCAACACAAATAGAGAGGGCTCTCTCTATAAACTCGTAGAATACTGGAAATCATCAAGATTGTCAATAATGAAGAAAACACAGCAGCATTCATCATTCAAGATATTCAATTACAACAATACAGAAGATCATATTTCTATTGGAACAAAGTGGTTTAAACGTTGTTTGGCTGAAACATATGAATCTCTATTTGGGAAATAGAGTCAGATTTAAACAAAATCTGAAAATTCATTTACAAATGCTTGGCAAGTGCATTAACACAAGGGCGAGATAGTAAACAGTTCGTAGTCAAAGTGATTTTAATTGGTGAAACAGAAGATAAAGAAACACTCCATTGATATAAGGCACACAATGGTGAATCCTATATCAATTTTAGCAGAAAAGTAATGGTGAAATACTTGGAAAGAGATAAGCAGAGCATAATTTCTATGAATTCCACTTAACTATCACACTACACCAAGTATGAAAGAATGTTACAGACTGGAATTAACAATGAGAGTTAACAATGAGAGATACACAATTCACATGAAAAAGAAAGAACATACTACAAGACCAGTTACACAAGAATCCCTGAAAACATTGGCTCAACTCTCCAATCTTTATTCAAAATATAGCTAAAAAATGTCTTATAGAACAATACAAAAAAATTCCCATAAATGTTTTCAACACTTTTTCTCCATTACACCACATATATAGATGTTGGGAGTCCTCTTGATCGACTCATCTAAAACAAAAAAAGTTATATCGGAGTGACACCTTGTTAATATTTAATATGCTAAGACTGAAAATAGCAGCATTACATTCCATTTCACAATAATACCATATACAGGATCACTGAAGAAACAACAAGCATAGCATAAACACAAGAGACACAGATTTATCCTGGGAAACCCTCATGGGGTAGAAAACCCAGTAAAGCTTCCTCAATATAGATGACCAGCAATACACAAAGATTCAAACCAAAGATATGATCTCCTCCTCCACCATAGCAGACCTCTCCTCCACAAGTGCTCCTTTCTCAAGTGAGTGTGTGTGTCAAATGAGGAACACACCTCCTCTATTTATACACTACACTGACATGTATTTTACACAGGTACATGTAGGCTCGTATTTAACCAATGGGTTAAATACCCCACTACAACTGACTGGGCCGACCCCTCTGGGGTGGTCTAATAACCCTTTGACCCACATAACATATACAGGGCCGACCCCCACTAGGGAAGTCTAATAACCCGAGTTACCACATTCCGACGGAGGAATAAACATCTCCGAATATACAATAAGATCTTCACGGAGGAATGAAACATCTCCGGAATAATAAAGTACAAATATAATATTCTTTGAAGTTACAATATCTCAACACTCCCCCTTAATGAGAAGGATATTATAACAACATTTGCATGAGCAAGGAGTCATCAACATCATACATGATACATCTATAAATCATTGGAAGCTTTCTCAACATCATCAGTAACTCAAGCAGTTACTGGAACATCTTCAATACTGGAACATCGACATCTTCAGTATTGAGTCTTTATCTTCTGTAGCACTTGAACAGCTACAACAATATCATCATCTGGATCCTCACGATTATCGTCATCACACGATCATCAGCATCGTCATCTCACGATCATCAGCATCGTCATCGCACGATCATCAGCATCGTCATCTCACGATCATCAGTATCATCATCACACGATCATCAGCATCGTCATCACACGATCATCAGCATCGTCATCACACGATCATCAGCATCGTCATCACACGATCATTAGCATCGTCATCACACAATCATCAGCATCATCATCACACGATCAACAACATCGTCATCTAGATCATCATGATCAGCAGCATCATCATCTAGATCATCACGATCAGCAGCATCATCATCTAGATCATCACGATCAATAACATCGTCATCTAGATCATCACGATCAACAACATCATCAATACAAGTATAAATATCATTAATACAAGTATCCTCATCAATACAAGTATACACATCATCAATACAAGTATCCTCATCAATACAAGTATACACATCATCAATACAACTATCCTCATCAATACAAGTATACACGTCATCAATACAAGTATCCTCATCAATACAAGTATACACATCATCAATACAAGTATCCTCATCATCAATACAAGTATCCTCATCAATACAAGTATACACAATAGCAGCATACCCTGCAACACACAAGATCCAATTACGGGATGATCAATCCCTCTCACTTTAGGACATAGGTCCAAGGATGATACAATCCTACTCCGCTTACGGGATGATCAGTCCCTCTCAGTTTAAGACAACTCTCATGTCCATGGATGATGCAATCCAGATCAACTTACAGGATGATCAATCCTTATCACTTTAAGACACCTCACCATGTCTAGGGATGAGGCAATCCCAATCTATTTACAGGATGATTAGTCCTTATCACTTTAAGACATCTCACCATGTCTAGGGACGAGGCAATCCCAATCTATTTACAGGATGATTAGTCCTTATCACTTTAAGACATCTCACCATGTCTAGGGACGAGGCAATCCCAATCTATTTACAGGATGATTAGTCCTTATCAGTTTAAGACATCTCACCATGTTTAGGGATGAGGCAATCCCAATCTATTTACAGGATGATTATTCCACTCAATCTCATTTAGGACTATCCTTCCTTTCAAAATTACTGGATTTACTGTCCAAGGATGATTTAATCCATTCAATTCATTTAGGACTATCCTTTCTTTCGGAATTACTGGATTTACTGTCCAAGGATGATTTAATCCACTCAATTCATTTAGGACTATCCTTCCTTTCGGAATTACTGGATTTACTGTCCAAGGATGATTTAATCCACTCAATTCATTTAGGACTATCCTTCCTTTCGAAATTACTGGATTTACTGTCCAAGGATGATTTAATCCACTCAATTCATTTAGGACTATCCTTCCTTTCGGAATTACTGGATTTACTGTCCAAGGATGATTTAATCCACTCAATTCATTTAGGACTATCCTTCCTTTCGGAATTACTGGATTTATTGTCCAAGGATGATTTAATCCACTCAATTCATTTAGGACTATCCTTCCTTTTGGAATTACTGGATTTACTGTCCAAGGATGATTTAATCCACAACCATACATTTAGGACCACGTCCAAGGATGACTTAATCCTCCATCGTACATTTAGGACCACGTCCAAGGATGACTTAATCCTCCACCGTACATTTAGGACCACGTCCAAGGATGACTTAATCCTCCACCGTACATTTAGGACCACGTCCAAGGATGACTTAATCCTCCACCATACATTTAGGACCACGTCCAAGGATGACTTAATCCTCCACCGTACATTTAGGACCACGTCCAAGGATGACTTAATCCTCCACCGTACATTTAGGACCACGTCCAAGGATGACTTAATCCTCCACCATACATTTAGGACCACGTCCAAGGATGACTTAATCCTCCACCGTACATTTAGGACCACGTCCAAGGATGACTTAATCCTCCACCGTACATTTAGGACCACGTCCAAGGATGACTTAATCCTCCACCGTACATTTAGGACCACGTCCAAGGATGACTTAATCCTCAACCGTGCATTTAGGACCTACGTCCAAGGATGACTTAATCCTCAACCGTACATTTAGGACCTACGTCCAAGGATGACTTAATCCTCAACCGTACATTTAGGACCTACGTCCAAGGATGACTTAATCCTCAACCGTGCATTTAGGACCTACGTCCAAGGATGACTTAATCCTCAACCATCCATCAAGGACTTCATTATCGAAGACATATGTCTACGGCTCTTCTTTCGGACTGAAGTCCAGGGATGATCCAATCCCCTCACATGTTCACCAAGAACTTCATTCACGAAGACATACATCTACGGCTCTTCTTTCGGACTTAAGTCTAGGGATGATCCAATCCCCTCACATGTTCACCAAGAAATTCATTCACGAATACATACGTCTACGGCTCTCTTTAGGACTGAAAGTCCAGGGATGATCCAATCCCCTCAAGTCCACCGAGGACTTCATTCTCGGAGACCTTACGTCTACGGCTCTCTTTAGGACTGAAAGTCCAGGGATGATCCAATCCCCTCAAGTCCACCAAGGACTTCATTCTCGGAGACCTCACGTCTACGGCTCTCTTTAGGACTGAAAGTCCAGGGATGATCCAATCCCCTCAATTCCACCGAGGACTTCATTCTCGGAGACCTTACGTCTACGGCTCTCTTTAGGACTGAAAGTCCAAAGATGATGCAATCCTCACATGTATTCTCATCAATTACTATTGATCCTGGGAACCCATACAGAACCTGATTCACACTTCTTCTTTAATTACACAATTAAGCGAATGGTCTTATCTAGCCACTTGGAGCAAACATCTCATCATGATTCTCTTCTTCTTTCTAAGAGAATCTTCTAGCCACAAGCCTTCTATAGTGTGTTTGATTTGAAAATCTTTTTTTTTTTTAACATCCATCGCTTGTTCAGTGTTCATCATTCATCATGATCTTTCCTACAAATCAAAATTAAGTACATGATTAGTAATACTTCATAATCATCAAATCATATTGACATGATAACCTATTATGCATACAGATATCATTTACATAGTTATGCAACTATTTTGACCAATACTTTGGCACAACACTTTCCCATATCCTGTATGCATACAGTGGCTATCTAGATGCCTTCCATCTCTACCAGAACATACTATCGAGAGTGTGCACAGCTCTCAGCATGTCAGCAAAGAGGTTTTATTCTAGACAAGCAACAATGGAATGTTTGTCCAACTTACCAATCATATGCATATTAGTAGTATACTGTTCAATGCTCTATGAATGTTTACACTCAACATCATATATTCTAGGAATACAAATATGCATACAACCTATTACAGGCAATATCATTTACTATTTCAAATAACAACTCAAATACTTATCTTTTATGTTTGTGTGGTTGCCTCCCGCTTGATCTTCTGTATGTCTTTTGAACTTCTATTCATTCTGTACCACTGTGCATGTTCAAGTGTCATCCTCATGATCTCATACACAAACATACACCCATTAGTATGTTCTAAATGTTATCAAAACATTATAGTTCTAAATAATCTTGAAAATGTATAGTCATGATTATATTTAATAAACATTAGTATTCAAGATTTCAGGGAAGTCTTCTTTTACTCATGCATATCATCAATCAAGATAAAAGACATAATATGCATAATCCCTTGATTACTAACTTTATGAATAAGCATAATCAATCATACCAAGTATACTTACATAAGGGATCCTAACACAAGGTAAGATTCATGAGAAACATACCTGGATTAGTATACCTACTTGGTTATGTACAACATACCTAAACAATCTCTTCAATGATTTAGAGATCCTGAGCTAGAACCTGCATGTCTCATAGGTTAAGCATAATATAACAAAGTCATACATACCTCATAAGTAGAACAAATATTATGGATGAGTCTTTGTCTTCATGTTTTCATGGTCATGGAACCTGATTTGTCTTTTGTGATGTACCTGTATCTTGTTAGCAGACAACATCAACCTCACAAAACATCATAATGCATTAGTACAATCATATAGCCCTAATAAATGAATGTCTTTGATCATTCACATGCATTCATACTGTTACTAGGGTGATAAGACAATTCTAACATTAATCAAGATTGTACTAATAAATAATATGAAGACAAACACGTCATGAACTTAATCAAGAATTAGATTTCAAGACATACCTGAGCCTCCTTAAGTCATACCTGTCGAGACTTCTTGTAGTCTTCTTATGTAAGGCCTTAGCCTCAACTCCCCCTAAAACTTGATCTGGAGCTTGATTAGGGTTTGCTAGAGAAACCCTAAAAATTCAATCTTTGACTTTCATACTTCTGAATGGATGAAAGAATATGTCTTGTTGAGCTGATCAAACTAGCATACTTCAATTTTGGAATTTCCAAAATTTGACCCCTCGAAATTGCCTTTGAAACTTCTGGATCTTCTCGATAGGATCCCGAACTAGGGTTTGATGAAGCCCACCCTTCTGCCCAAACAAAAGGCTCGATCCAAGGCTATAAACTCTTATTTTTCTTAGGAGCTTCTAGCTGTGTTTACAGACTTCAAAAATTCCAACTTTTGCTGAAGCCCTAATTTTCCATCTTTCCGATCAAAATCCCGAACTGAGGTTTGATCAAGCCCGGTCTTCCACCCAACCAAAAAATTCGATCTTGGTCTCTAAATTTTGATTTTCCTGAGTAGCATTCAGCCGTGGACTCCGATTCCAAAAATTCTAACTTTCTCCGAAACCCTAAATTCCGGAAGCCATGAATAAAGGTGCTCCAAAAATAATTCTGTTTTGACAGAAATATGCACCTGATTGTTTCTGCTATAAATCTGAAATTTTTGCTCCACGGGGTCTGAAACCCTTTTTATGAAGTAGCCTGACCTGTCATCTTTCCATCCTGACAGGTCTGACCTCAAATGGGTTTTCTGAGAGAGAGTTATGCCAAGTGTCGCAACATGACCTGTTTATGGGATAAAACAGGAGAGCGAATTTGTACAGCATGCCACGTGTCACTGTCTAAACTTCGGCCTCTGAAAACCTTTTCTAAGATAGCTTGACCCGTTATCTTTCCATCCTGACAGGTCTGACCTCAATTGGATTCTCTGAGAGAGAGTTATGCCAAGTGTCGCAATGTGACCTGTTTATGGGATAAAACAGGAGAGCGAACTTGTACGGAATGCCACGTGTCACTGGTTCACCTTCGGCCTCTGAAAACGTTTTCTGAGATAGTACAGTCTGTGTACTACCTGTCACATTTTACGAAATTTCATTTGGAGCTTCCTAGCCCAAGTTATGACCTTTTTTCCAAGGTCACCTGATTTTGACTGAGATCTGGAAGAGGCAGAAACCCTAACTTGTACTGATCATAACTCACAAAGTACAACGAATCCGAGGATTCCCTTTGGACACAAGGTACCTGGGGATATTATCTTCGACCAGTAAACTTTTCAGTCCCTGAACCTTCGCAAAAATGGATTTATAGCGAAAGTTCCACGATGACTGGTTTTTTCTATGTAAAACCCTAACCTTCAAATTGTCGTAAGTAGAGCAAGTGTCGTAAGTGCCATACCTTGTCTTCCTTCAAGTTAGCTCTGATACCATGTTAATATTTAATATGATAAGACTGAAAATAGCAGCATTACATTCCATTTCACAATAATAGCATATACAGGATCACTGAAGAAACAACAAGCATAGCATAAACACAAGAGACACAGATTTATCCTGGGAAACCCTCATGGGGTAGAAAACCCAGTAAAGCTTCCTCAATATAGATGACCAGCAATACACAAAGATTCAAACCAAAGATATGATCTCCTCCTCCACCATAGCATACCTCTCCTCCACAAGTGCTCCTTTCTCAAGTGAGTGTGTGTGTCAAATGAGGAACACACCTCCTCTATTTATACACTACACTGACATGTATTTTACACAGGTACACGTAGGCTCGTATTTAACCAATGGGTTAAATACCCCACTACAACTGACTGGGCCAACCCCTCTAGGGTGGTCTAATAACCCTTTGACCCACATAACATATACAGGGCCGACCCCCACTAGGGAAGTCTAATAACCCGAGTTACCACATTCCGACGGAGGAATAAACATCTCCGAATATACAATAAGATCTTCACGGAGGAATGAAACATCTCCGGAATAATAAAGTACAAATATAATATTCTTTGAAGTTACAATATCTCAACACACCTCATTGAGGTTGTTTTGACACTATCACTACAAAACATAAACAAGTAGAAGCGGCCTAACTGTTTTCTTACAATCCATCCGTATTATTACTAAGTAATATTTGCTTCAAGTAAAAAGTAAAGATAGTAAACTAATAGTTCCAGCTGGATATTTATATAGCCGCCTCAAAGAATATTACAAATTTCTCAAAAATAGGAAACTTTTTTAGAAGTTTATGATTCCAAACAAGCCTCAACAACTATAAAAAGTCAAATATCAATGTGGAGGAGGGAGAGCGTATAGCGATTTGCTATATTTTTCTACATTAGCCCATTGATGTGCAAGTGGGAGGTCATAGTCCACCATCTCCTTTACCATCACTCGTATCTCCATATGCGCTGCGTAGGAAAATGGGGGAAGCCTTTCACCAATGGTGATCAACCTATTCAAGATTTCAAAGTTCTCTTTGACCTTCTCCATTAGAGTCCTACCCATAAGCAGTTGGTTCAGATGTTTGAATTTTGTATGAGCCATCCTTATCACCCACAGTATGTTTTTATAAGCATTATGGGAGATTAGTTGCTGGTCATCATTCCAGAACAAAGGTAGCCCCATTTCAACCATCTTATCAAACAACCCTTTGAACTCCACCACTTGTCCTTTCATTTCTTTGACTTTAGCTTCCACACTCTCAATTTGTGCATATTTCCCCAGGAACCTTCGTGCCACTGCAAGTGTTGTGATCCAGTTCCCAATATTCAGCTTAATCCTTTCTTCTTCGGATAGATCATTCAGGAAATTCATAACACTTAGTGTCGTTTCTTTAGGTCTTTGGGTTGGGGTCTCCCTTGCAACTCCACAACCTATGAGAGCATCACTAATAGTCTTCTCTTTTATTCTTATAAAATCTAAGTAGTGTCTAAAGTTCTCAGCTTCTTTAATGATTCGGTCGCACACCAAATGTTTGCATCCTTGTAACACTTCCTGCCCGGTAACCTGATGAGTGAGATTTTTATTGATGTCAATTAATTATTTGTGCTTCATTTGGAGGACCTTTGCTTCTTCTTTCTTTCTATTACTCTCTTCTTCCAACCTTTGAGCTTTTTCCTTCAACTCCTTGATTTCCACATCTTTCATGATAATTGAGACATAGCCTGCACAAGACTGTTGGTACTACTGCTATCCCCATTTTGGTTCATATTAATAGGCCGCATGTCCAATTTGGACAAGTTAGTTTTCAAGTCATCCAACTATTTTTCTAAGCTTATTCTCTATTATTTCCAGCTATCTTCCTTCTCTGCAAATTCTAGCAACTCTGCTTTACATTCACTTATTTCTTTAGACAAGGATTCTTTTGTATTTCAAAGTCTATCTCTTCAGGAGCTTCTATTAGCCAGATATTTGGAACTTTTTCTTTCTTGTATAGTTTCAAAATCAATTTATCTTTCTTAGCTAGTAGCTTGCTCATGTTTTTACCTCCACCGTCACTTACAACTAGGTCATATTGTACCTTGTTGACCTGCTGTTGAAGAGCTCGGTTTTCACTTTTCTCTTGCTTTAAATGGTTTTCTAACTTTTTCACGGTAACCAGCAAGTTGTCGCTTTTCAATGCTGATTTCACAAAATCATCATATAAAAGATCACTAACCTGCTTGTGGAACTGGATTTTATTCAACACTGGTATCTGTTGCCAATTGATCTTTGTCTCGGTCACTCCATCTTTCATCAATACTGCTGAGTTTAAGGTGTTATCATTCATACCTCTGTTGGTCATCAAGGAAGTTTTGGAATTAGACAAACCTATGGCTATAGGCATCGAATCAAACAACCTCTTAGCTGAGGCCCGTTTGTTCTTATCGTATTGTTTACAGAGGTTGGCCTTGGACCAAAATATTTTACCAGTATCACCCTCCTTAACATCCTGAAACTTATATTCTATAATATAAATTTAAGGAGCAGAAGACTCCTCATCATCTGCCTCTCAACTATCTATTGGAACAGTCAATTCTTCTCGAGCCACTACAATAACCAGCTCATCCTTACTGGGGGAAGCAATTGACTCTGCTTGAGTAGTCGCAATAATTAACTCATCTTGCACTTCCAATTTAGGCCACTTGTTTCCATTACCTTCTTCAGTATCCATATCTCTGACTTCTTCTAAGTCTCTTTTTCGGCCCACCTCCATGATGTCCGGCACTTGATCTAAATCCATTATTAAATCGGATAACATGAGATCTCCTTCCTGTGTCTCCACGACTTCCCTTGCATCGGGTTCCCAACGCAACAAATTTTGCCCCTTTAGCACCCCTTCTGGCTCTGTATGTTCAAAAGCGTTGAGATTATATTCTTTCCTTCTCTTGGAAATATTGTGCAAGGGGTCATATTTGATGGCCACGTATTTTTTTAACCCTAGCGGCTTCAATAATTATTCCACCTATGACAAAGCTTCTTTATTCTTCACGATGAAAGGACCAACCTTCCAAGGGTATTTGACATCCGTTCTCTTCTTATGGTTTAGGAATTGCACTTCTTCCAAGGCCAATTTCTGTCTGATAAATTCAAGAGAAAATATCCACAATGTTAGAAAAGCGATTAAAACATAGGGCTCCTATACAAAACCATACAACCTAATGACTGTAGCTTCTCTTAATAAATACCAATCACCGACAACCAGTTCTTCCTTCAACTGCATCATTGTTTCCATTTCAGGCACACTCTAGGCAATTCTTCCCCAAAGATGATTTTATAAACAGGGGGCAAAACATAGTTCAAATAATTGAAAACATTGTCTACCAAAACATTTGTCTCAAGCAATGAGGAGAAATGTGGGTTTTCGGCGCTGATGTACATAATCATTTTCATCAACTGTGTCTGATATCTAAAAACCCTAGTATTCGGGAAATTGCTCAATTGTACATGTATCTTTTCCGCCAATAGTTCATCAAACCTCAGGGATGGGATGAGTTCGCTTTCAGACCTAGCCAAACTGATGCTAATCCTAAAGAGTAAAATTAATTGGACTTTAGTCACTCACGAATCAATATCCCACCCTAAAAAATGAGCTAACAAATAAAGAACCAATTGGGAATTGTCCTAAAAAAAACATGACATTTAGGGGGTAGGGTTCTTCGGAGATTTCAGAGTCGAGTTTCAGGCATGTGGCTAAGAAATCTGGACAGCTTTCGGAGTTGATTTGGTGATACAAGGAAGCCACAGACTCTTCAAAAAAACCCTCCAACTCTTGGTACTGAGACTCGGGAATGACAAAGGAATTCCTAATAGCCGACGCATCTATATTACAGATGACTCTGGACTTATGGGCATCCATAATTACTCTTTGGGGTTCTGAGTAATTCAAAGAACACCATGTTACAAACTCAGGGAAAGAGAACACTTGGTCAAGGAAAAAGAAAATGAATGACGACCTAAAGATTCCATGTATATCTAGTCCCTGCTCATGCAAGGCTTCCAATCTCTTCTTAATTTCTGGAACCAGGAACCGACTGCATGTGTCAAATACATCGGCGTCCCTATCTTCCAGGGAAACCTTAACCGTAGAACTGGTAGAAGCTTCCTCTTCCCCCAGCCTATGACTGTAAAAGACCTACATTTATTAGAGAATGTCGGATACAGATCCTACCTGTCACTTTGGAAGCCTTGCACACACCCGGTCGAAGTTTCTATCGCCTTCGTCGTCTGCCACATGCCGAGAGAATTTCTGACTTCGACAGGTCTTCGAAACAAATCTCAACCTTCACGGGTGTTCTTATATATATAGCCGGGTTTCCATAACCTCTGGTTTCTTTGGCTATCTATCCTTTGATCTTAACCGTTTAAACTCTCACATGCTCACTTTCCATCGTCGGATCTGACTTTCTCTTTACCCATTGATTTGACAACCCATCTATATCCACCATAGGATCATCTTGTTGGTTTCTCATCTAGGCCATTCATCTCAACCAGATGCATCTACGGGGTAGTATCACATGCACCCAAAGGGATTTTCCTCTATTGCCTTTCCTGCATGCAACAAGATTTAAAGTTGACACCTATCTGAGAGGACCAAGCCCATCGCATCTGCCTTACCGCTATATAGCATGTTACTTCTTGATGTGACTATCTATGAGAACTGTCCATTTCTTCTCAAATGTGTATCCATGGTGAGTTCTCGTGCTCTATTTGACTTCTTACATCATCTGTCTACTGGCAAGGTCCTCCCTATTATATCCTATGTGTTTTCGACTTCCACCAGCCGTAGATGTGGCTCTTCCTGCCATCCAAACCGTATATTTTTCAGAGACTTAGGCCTTTAGGGTGGAGAATATACCCAGACCCTTAGATCTCGAAGGGATAACCTGCACCGTAGATCCTTGCACCGGTCCCCACCATCGCATGCGTCCAATATGGCATCGTCCACTGCTCCTTTCTCCTTGTGATGCCTTGTTAAGCCGACACATGTCTGGTGGGATGAAGCCCATCGCATCCACCTTTTCCCTTTCTTCCTCGCAACTTGTCCATGTGACTGTCCATTGAGAGCCGTAGATCTTGCTTTCTCTCTAGATCAACGGTGCCAACCTATGCAACACTTAGTCTTTCATGACTTGCATACAAACTATAGTCTTTAGGGTATTACCCACTTTCCTTTAGCCACTCTATTTGCCTATTAATACCTGGCCTTTGACATTAATCCATTTTTATTGCGTTGGACATTTTCTAACCCATTCTTTCTCATGTCCTAGCACCTAGCCATCGAGGATGGGGATTACTTCAAGCCTTTATCAGGTAGTTTTCTAACCCTCCACCTTTCATATACACGTTTTTATGCTACAAAAGAGAAAAAATATATAGGTGCTAACAACTGGCTCCAACCGGGGATGCTATCCTCCCAGTGGGGTAGCAAATAACTCCATAGACTAAGTGCCTGATCCAATGGGCAGGTTTTGCAAACCCTAGATTTAAAAATTTCTCTAGAAACTGAAACTGTGCCTGTTTCAATATCCAGGCTGAAAATTCAAAAATGAAAACATGGCTCCCCTTCCAGAAATTAGGTCCTTCGCTTCGGGATTCAAGTCCTTCTGGTTCACCGTTAAAAACCCAAAACAAATCTGAAAAAATGAAAATATATACAGGCTATGGTACATGGGTTACATGCTTTCTCTAGGATAGGTAGTGCTTCAAAAACCTTCAGTTGACTGAACCTCTTGACCAAGTAGACCCATCTTGGTGCTCAAGGATAAAAGAGTTCTTTCCTCGATTTGTTGCAATAATATAGGGCCCCATCCACATACAGTCGCATTTCCCATGTTTCTCTTCCCTCGGAGCATCCCACTTCAGGACCAAGTCATTTACCCGAAACTGATCTTATTTTTCCTTTCTGTCAAAGGAACTCTTTATATTTTCTTGGTGCCCCTGTACTTTTTCATAGGCTCTGCTTCTTAACTCATTTAGCTCAACTATCTGATTCACCCTTCTCTGCATGTGGTTTGGTTCTTCTTCTATCCCTTGCAGCAACCTCATAACAAAAATCCTAGAGAAATTGGAAAAACCACCTCGACTCCATACACCAGCTGGAAAGGGGACATCCCAATGGACCTATCTATACTTATTCTATCGGCCCACGGGGCATATTTCAGCTTTGTGTGCCAAGCTCTCTTATTATCCTCCAATAACTTCTTTATGATTCTAACTAGACTTTTGTTGGATGATTATGCTAGTCCATTTCCTTGAGGGTAGTATGCTGTTGAATGATTCAAGCTGATATGGTATTTGTGGAAAAAATTTATCATTTTCTTAGAACAAAATGCTGGTGCGTTGTCTGTCACTATCCTTTTAGGACACCCGAATCTTGATAGGATATTGTCTTCCAGAAAATACATGATAACACCTTCAATTGCTTTCCGCGTTGGTATGGATTCTATCCACTTAGTGAAATAGTCAGTCATTGTCAATATCCATCTATGTTGCCTTGATGAGTTAGGATTTATTTCTCCAATGAAATCTAAACCCCACTGCTAGAAGGGTGCTTCTACTATGACAGGGTGGAGGGGTAGTGAAACAACCTTTCTTTTTCCTTCAAAAATATGACATTGGTGACAAGCAACAATTTCTTTGTATACATCTGAAAACATGGTAGGCCAGTAGAAACCAGCCCTTAGGATTTTATTTACCGTCACCTTCCATGAATGATGACCAACATAGTATCCCTTGTGAAACTCCTCTTTTGTGTGTTTAGCCACTTCCTCAAGTAAGCAATTCAACAACACACCCCCAAGGTCCTTCCAATATAGGAATTGATTCATAATACAGTACTTCGCAGCTTTTAGCTTCACAGCTCTAGCCCTACTTTTGCTTAATCCTAGGGGAGCTTGTAAGTTTTGTAATACATACACAATATCAACATACCAAGAGGAGGCAGACAATTATGGCCTCACCTACACTCCCATATCTAGCTGATTTGAATACCCTTGTAAGAAGTTCAGTTGCAAAGAATCACAGTTGGCCTTAGTCATTAACTTTGCTAACCCTTGCCCCTTTACCAGTTTGGTGGGTTTTATCTCCGCGTCGTATTCTAGCAATACAACAATACATTTGGATCTTCTTCCTTCTGGGTCTGCTTGGGTGAGGACACCCTTCACAACACTGTTTAGGACATGAGCAATGATGTATGAATGGAGGATATAAACCCTGAAATCTTTTAGTGACTTAATTAGGGCATAGGCCTGCTTTTCCATGATATCGTATTTCAGCTATGCATCTCTTAGTACCCTGCTGAAAAAGGAAATTGGCTATTCAACGTTCTGGGCATTTTTGTGTAACAATACTCCTGCCACTGTATGCTCAGAAGCGTAAGAAAAAATCAAAAAGTCTTTAGAAAAATATGGACTGTCTAATATTGGGGCTTCAGTGATAGCATTCTTAATTCCCTTAAATGAATATCTTTATTCCGGAGTCCATTTAACCTGATTTTCCTTTCTTAACATATTTGTAATACTCATCATGATTTCGGAAAAACTGGGAATGAATCTTCTCAGAAAGCCCACTTTCCCGATGAAAGACTACACCTCCCTTTTGCTTCTTGGCTCCCCATCTTTCTGGATGGCACTAACCCTTTCAGAAATGATTTTGATACCTCCCTTGGAAATAATATGACCCAAGAGCTTAGCTTCTTCTAATGCAAAATGTGATTTCTTAGGATTAAGGGAAATACCATATTTTATACATTTCTTAAAAACCTATTCCAAATGCTTCAGGTGCTCTTCATCATATTTTGAGTACACAGTTATGTCATCCATGTATACAACCATGAAATTATCTTTTTCTTCAACGAATGGTATGTCCATCACCCACTGGAAGTTAGCTCCTGCATTCATCATCCCAAAGGGCATCTTAGCATACATTAAAGTACCCCAAGGAGTGGTAAAAGCGGTCTTCTCCTGGTCTTCAGGACATACCTTGATTTGGTTGTATCCGGAGAATCCATCCATAGTAGAGATCCTTCTACCCCTACTACCTTTTGTAAGATATGCTCCATTTTGGGCAGGGGGTAATTATCCTTTAGTGAAGCCATGTTCAGGTTCCTAAAATCTACGTAGATTCTAATTTCTCCATTCTTCTTCCTTACGGGGACCAGATTTGTTATCTATTGAGAGAATCTCAAGGTGACAATGATTTTTGCATTAAATAATCTTCTAATCTCTTTTTCTATCACAAATCCTCCTCAACTTTTGCTTGAAGGGTTTATCCTTTGTTTTTATTGGAATAGAGTGTTGTATTATTGAGGTATCATATCCCTTTAGCTCTTCATAACTCCATGCAAATGCAACGGCATATTTCTTCTTCAACTTTACATATCGCTCCTTCTTTTCAGCAGGTAGCTTCTTAGACAAGTTTACTATCCGAGGATCTTCTTTAGTGCCCAATTTTTGGTCTTCTACCACCTCTTTGGGGGGTTCAAACTTCGGGTTTTTTGCTACATCATTCTGGTCAAACAGCCTCTCCACGGGTATCAATCCATTGGGGATATAATTACTTTTTATTTGAACGATATCTTTCCCACCCAACATGTTTTTCCATTGTTTGATTTCTCTTTCTTCTCCTTCTGATTGCTCTTGGTCTATTAATCCTTCTATGTTCTCATTTTCAGTATCAATCTGAACATTAGCAAACTCGTCTGATAATTCCAAAAATCTTTTAATTTGTAAATCATCTTCAAATACTTGCCATCATTTAGCATTGTCTGGAATATATGTCCTATTCACCACCTCTACCTCGTCTTTTTCTTGAGAGAAAATAGGAGTTTTAAAACCACCAGCAGTGGTGGCCAAAGAGTCCACCACTTGATTTTCAAATCTCGGGATCACCCAGATCTTGTGTTCGGTGAAAAAGTTCCTAAACATATCCCAAACTTCATTCCTATAGGCCCTCATCTTGGGATGTTTTTCCTGATAACTGTCATTTATTTGATTGACCACCAATTCTGAATCTCCAAAAATGTGTATCCTTTTTGCCCCCAAATATTTCAAAGTTCTTAGTCCCAAGAGTAAAGCTTCATACTAAACCGAATTATTAACACACTCAAAAGTTAGCTTGTATGATAAAGCTCTGGACCCTTGATCGGGAGGTATAATCCAAACCCCTGCACCAGCACCATTCTTGCTCAGTGATCTGTCAAAGTACATTTTCCATAGCCCTTCCTCATTTTTTTGTTTCTATGAGGCCTCATACCTTATGGAAAACTCTTTTTCTTCCTTGACCTCGTGGAAAAATGGGGCCACAGGATCGGTATGTGGGCCATAATTAAAGAAAATAGAGGAACCTACAGCTGTATCTACAGCGTACACTGGATGATTTTCAGGTTTGTCGTCGATGTTGACCACATAGGCCATTATCTTCTCTCTATACAGCTTGCTATTGCTTCCAAAACGTTGTATAGTAGCATAAGATAAGTCCATCGGCATGGTTCCTTTCAACTTCTTTACCTAGGATCTTGATAACAACAACCCAAACTTAGTGGGCACTTCTGCCACCATTATATCCATCATAATGCTCTTAGCTGAAATTTGGGAAAAGGTCACTACTACATCTTTAATTAAACCCAAACATGGTACCTTTCTGGAATCAAAAGAGTACAGGTCTTTGTAGGGTCTGGTGACTTCTAACCCCAACTGATCCACCACTGATTTTGGAATTAGGTTGTGTGAAGCCCCAGAACCTATTAGGGCATTGTATAACAACTTACCATGGATATTCAAACTCAAATAGAAGGGAGGGACTTCTTCATCGTCCAGTTCTTCCATCTTGGAACCGAAGATTATAGTAGGGGCATCATCTGTTACTTCCAATATGTCTTGCATACCTTCTGCTGGTCCCTCTACCAGGCTAGTTATTTCTTCCCTATATTCATTGTTTCTCAACAACTCATTTAAGGGGATAGAGATCTTCACCTTATATAATTCAGCTTTCAGACTGAATGTCGAAGCGGGCCTCACTACTTCAATGACCTCTGGCTACCTACCCTCTTTAGAATGATGCCCCTTATGTTCTGAGGATTTCTACACAGTAACATCTGGCTGTTTTTCCTTTGGCTTCTCCATATTCTGCTGAGTCTTGGATAACTTAATATGGGCATACTTCCCCTCACTTATTGGTATCTCCCTACTTCTTAACTTCATCTTTCATTGGATGTCATCTACGAAATTCATGTAACCCATTTGGTACTACTCAGAATCAAATTCAACAACTTTACTAGCATTCCCCCCGTTGAAAAAGTCATTCTCTCTTTGGGTTAAATGTACTTCATGGTCTAGGGTGTCAAGGAGATGGATCTGGTCTCCAGCAGGCTCTTCAGGTCCTTCCTCATCCACAAAATTTTCAGGGAAAGGAGGTCTCATCTGGTGGTCATCTTGATTTCTTTGATTTCTTGGAGGGGGTGGCCTTATTAAGTTAAGATTCCTTATCTAATTTTCAGGCTGTTCTCTAGGAGGAGTTTTATTTTCTATGGCCAACCTATCCATCAACTTTTCCATAACTTTCATCATAGTATCAAACTTGGCATCACTAGAATATAAGGATGTAGAGGCTAGGGTTTCTTGCTTCTTTTTATCTGCTTCTATTTTTCCCTTTATTTTTCCTGAGGCCATCATGTTGCCCCCCACCTCTATGGAATCCTTTAGCATAGCAGGAAAGGTAGTAGAATTTATCTCCCTTAAGGTACATGAGAAATCTCCATCAAAGGCATCTGCATAATGGAGCTTTGTGGCACCTACTAAGGGTCTCAGATTGTTTGGGATAGAATTATAGGACCTCATAAACCTAGCTGAAAACTCATGAACAAATTCAAAACCTCCTTTCTTTAGATGGTTATATTGGGATAAGACCAAGGCAGGACTTCCTATCGTTTCCCACCTCTCTAAGAAAAATGTCCTAAAGGATGCAAAATCATTGATAGAAGCATTCAGTAACTGTCTGAACCAATTCTTAGGTTCTCCAAACAAACTCTGAGCAAACACCTTCTTTTAGCATCATCGTGATCTACTTCCTCTAAATCGATAAAATCCTCAAACCTGTCTACATGTTGTCTGACAGAAAAAACATCCCTCTCCATCGTAAGAGATGATTCTCTGGGCGTAGTTTTGAGGGAGATCATGCAAAACAGCTGGTAGGGCCAATGGTGAAAACCTAGCAGCCATGGGTCTGAGTGGATTTTAGCTTGGGGATGGATATTCTGGGTAGGATTACTTGCAGGGATTTTGGTATGAGATTAAGGGATTTAAAAACCAGGTCTATCCCTTTCGACTTTGATTATATTCTGTAACTCAAACCAGATAGGATCTAACAAATAGGATTTAGGGTCATTCATACCTTCTTCTCCTAGACTTAGATAGGACTCGGATCTTGATCTTGACAAGGGATTTCCAATATCTATCTCTATAGCCAATTCTTGAAGAACAGGGAGTTCCCCTTTAAAGCCAATTCTTTTAATGCTAGAAGAAGTACTAGCTTTATCCTTTATGGTCTTATGTCTAAGTAATGTTTTTGGATTTTCCACACTTAACAGAATTTTGGAAATAGGATTACCTCTCGTATGGATCTTTCTTGAGGAGAGGATACCCGTTTTGAGATCTCTTCAAAAATGAACTTGGCACGTCGATCTCCACCAGTGGAGTCTTTCCTGAATGTGGATCTTTATGAGTGGAGTCGCCAAGGAAAAAATGAACAACCTTATAAACATATGGAAACCTGTGTTTGCTCGCAGGGATCTCTTCTTTTTTTGAATCTTTAGAATCTTTTGTCATTCCTCCAGGGAAAATAAAACAATCACATCCCTGGCAACGATGCCAATTTGTTAACACCCAAAATGACCCCCTAGGTTGTGGGAGAAGGTAGACTGGGGTAACCACTAACCAATATTTAGTTTGTGCTACTGACCCAACACAAATAGAGAGGGATCTCTATATAAACTCACAGAATACTGGAAATCATCAAGATTGTCAATAATGAAAAAAACACATCAACATTTATCCTTCAAGATATTCAATTACAACAATACAAAAGATAAGATTTTTGTTGGAACAAAGTGGTTTAAACGTTGTTTGGCTGAAACATATGAATCTCTATTTGGGCAATGGAGTCACATTTAAACAAACTCTGAAAATTCATTTACAAATGCTTCACAAGTGCATAAACAAAGGGGCGAGATAGTAAACAGTTCATAGTCAAAGTGATTTTAATTGGTGAAACATAAGAGAAAGAAACAATCCATCGATATAAGGCACATAATGGTTAATCCTATGTAAATTTTAGTAGAAAAGTAATGGTGAAATACTTGGAAAAATATAAGCAGAGCATAATTTCTATGAATTCCACTTAACTATCACACTGCACCAAGTATGAAAGAATGTTACAGACTAGAATTAACAATGAGAGATACACAATTCACATGAAAAATAAAGAACAAACTACAAGACCAGTTACACAAGAATCCCTGAAAACATTGGCTCAGATCTGCAATCTTTATTCAAAATATAGCTAAAAAATGTCTTACAGAAGAATACACAAAAATTCCCATAAAAGTTTTCAACACTTTTTCATTCCATTACACTGCATATATAGATGCTGGGAGTCCTCTTGATCGACTAATCTAACCCAAAAATAGTTATATCGGAGTGACACCCCACTCAGGTTGTTTTGCCACTATCACTACAAAACATAAATAGGTAGAACCAGCCTAAATATTTTCTTACAATCCATCGCTATTATTACTAAGTAATATTTGCTTCAAGCAAAAAGTAAAGATAGTAAAGTAATAGTTCCAGCTAGCTATTTATATAGCTGCCTCAAAGAATATTACAAATTTCTCAAAAAAAGGAAAGTTTTTTAGAAGTCTCTGATTCCAAACAAGCATCAACAACTATAAAAATTCAAATATCAATGTGGAGGAAAGAGAGCGTATAGCAATTTGCTATATTTTTCTACATTAGCCCATTGGTGTGCAAGTGAGAGGTCATAGTCCACCATCTCCTTTACCATCACTCGTATCTCGATATGCTCTGCGTAGGAAAATAGGGGAATCCTTTCAACAATGGCGATCAACCTGTTCAAGATTTCAAATTCCTCTTTGACCTTCTCAATTAGAGTCCTGCCTATAAGCAGCTCATTCAGACGTTTGAATTTTGTATGATCCATCCTTATCGCCCATAGTAGGTTTTGATAAACATTATGGGAGATTAGTTCTTGGTCATCATTCCAGAATGAAGGTAGCCCCATTTCAACTAGATTATCAAGCAACCATTTGAACTCCACCACTTGCCCTTTCATTTCTTCGACTTTACCTTCCACACTCTCAATCTGCGCATATTTCCCCAGGACCCTTCATGCCGCTGCAAGTGTTGTGATCCGGTTCCCAATATTCAGCTTAATCCTTTCTTCTTCAGATAGATCATTCAGGAAAGTGATAGCACTTAGTGATGTTTCTTTCAGTCTTTGGGTTAGGGTCTTGTTGGCTTGGTTTTGCAACCAAGTTTAGTGTTATGGGCACCTATCAACAAGTGATAGCAGCTTCAAATTTGAAAGTAAAAACAATTGTAAATCTAAATCTAAAATTAAACTAAACTAGCATGTGCATTTGAAAACAAGAACAAGAAATAGAATAAAGAATAACTTTATATTAAGAATAGGGGCAAGCAAGTGCTTGCAATGGTGATACCTCCAAATGGTGAAGATTGTTGAGTAGCTCCAAGGGTGAGTAGCTACAAACTCCAAAGTTCGCTTCTCCAAGGTAGCTACAATGGCCAAAAGCTCATGGGAGATTTTGACAGCATGAGGATAGGATGATGGATGGATGGAAAGTGAGGAGCCCCTACAACCTTTTTATAGTTTTTGGTGGTGGGGAATACCATTATGGTTTTGAGGAAACCAATGGTATTGACCAACATGGTTTAGGTACCTTTTTCCTCCTTTTTCATTTTTTGAATATGTTGAATATTTTTATTCCCTTTTTAATATTTTTGGGAATTTTGGAGCCTTTTTGAGGGTTTTTTATGCTTTTTGAGGAAAAATATTCATTTTGAGTGGAAAAAGGGTGTATTAAGGTCTGTTGGTGACCTTTTGGTGGCTTTAGAGGCTCAAATGGTGGAAAAGTGGACAAATGGGTCATGTGAATAAGGAAATGAGCTAGTGAGCACTTTTTGGGTGTTAACAGATTGCCCCCTGATGTGTGAGGGCAAGAGCTCATCGTATGGCCGATAGACATCATAGTTCTTTTGTCTTTTTTCTGTGGTTTGGGGAGGAGAAGAGACCGATTGGAGACTGGATCCACGACCCTTGGAAGCTGCAAAAATAAACAATATTACATGGCCTCAATATGAATGAGGAATAATCTCTGATAATGGACGAGGCAGACATACCCATGCTCGTATCAAGACATATACATAACAATTAGTCCTAAGAAGGGGGAACTGAAAAATACATAAGAAATCTGTTGGTACATCATAAATGTCCAGAGGGGACATCATTTTGGGATGTACTCATGATCATAACATGACTGATCTCAATAACTGATACACTGGAATAAAGCGTCAACCGTTCTGAATAAGGTCTCAGAAGGGTTGATGAACTGCTGAAACTGAAGGTGTTCAACATCTGTAGGGGCTCAATGACTGTGAGCCGTCTTTGGGAAGTACATGTAACTGTATACTCGAGGGAGTATAAAACTGGGTTACATCTGAATACTGTCGCCATGCGCAACCCAGATATCTATAGAAAACATGTAACTGGTTGTTTCCATAAGTAGACTCCCAAATGTGGAAGAGTCAGGTGGTATCCAGGGTATTCAACTAATAACTGAACGGACCAATACCCTGTGCGAGTCTCAACGATGCGATCAAGGTGTTGAAGTCGAGCATGTGAGAAACAACCATTTGGAGAGGTACTGAGGACTCCTCTCGAAATCATTCGTAGGCACTCATCACAAATGGTGATGAGTCCAAGACACAGGGACCTCTAGGTCTATCCTCTGGAATAAACTTGGTTGTCATCGACAGAGGGAGACCAACAACTAACAAGGCAATGATGTTTCCTTGATAGAAGCATGAGGTGTAGAACTAAAGTGTGGTAGTACTGATGGTAGGACTGACATACTTGTGGGGATGGGAAGTAACTGGGGTGATAGAGTGGGTAGACTCAAACTTCCTTTGTTCAGAGTATGATAACATGGTTGACCTGACAGTGTAGGGAACTGACTTGTAGGTGCGGGGATCATAGATTTTAGGCACTGAAGGGTATGTATTGACTCTGGGGGGGGGACAAGCTGATGGGTGCTGTCGAGGGATTTTTAGGGTGACATACTTCAGAATACTCTGAACGAAGGCGACCAAAATGGGGAAGTTGCCATATGAGTAGACGTGATCTATTGTGGTGCCAAGAAGCACCATTGGGTCCTTCTTCATAGTTTTAATGAGCTCCAAGAAGGGATAAAAGTGTGCTCTAAAATGGTACTATCCTGTAGATTTTGTGAGCCCAGGACAGTTCATGCTCATGGATGCTTTCATTTTTAAGGAGTCTGAAAACAATAAGAAGACTTTGCAGTGGTTGTGAGTACCATCCTATGGATTTTTATGAGCCCAGGATGGTGATTGCTCATGGTCGCTTTCATGTTTAGAGAGTCTGAAAGTGGTAAGGGGACTCCATTGTTTTTCTTTTTTGTAAGTTAGTCTCCAAGGCCCGAAAAAGCATAAAATGATGCAAATGGAGAACTCTTCTAGCCGATGTGACTAGAGTATTCCTTTTTCGTAATTAGTCTACAAGGTCTGGAAAAGGGGTAAACTTATACCAGGTAGACGCCCTTTCAGATACGTTTAGCCAGCATGAAAGGAAGCAAGGTTGCTCGACGATCTTTTCATTGTTTTAGGAGTCAGAAAAGAGCTTAACAGAAACTCCCTGAGTGCCTTTTTCGTAAAAGGGATTGCTTGGCTCGAAAAAGGGGTAAAATTATACCGAACAAAAAAGGATTGATGAGAGCGAGAAAAGGTGTCAAGCATCATCATGAGTGCGGAAAACTGAATCTGGTGACATAAAGATTGTCAAAAAGGGGCAACGACGAATGTGGCATGCAAACCGAGGTGATGGGTGGCATTTTGAAACAATACACAGAAAAATATGGGGTGAGAGTGAGAAATGATCTCAAGCATCATCACGAGCACAGAAAACTGAATCCAGCAATATAAGGTATGTCAGAAATGGACAACGGCCGATGTGGCACGCAAACCGAGGCGACGAGGGGGGCATGGAAAAATGCCCATAAAATCTGGGTGTGAGAGAGAGAAATGATCTCAAGCATCATCATGAGCGCAGAAAACTGAATCTAACTATATAAGACTCGTCAAAAACGGACGACGGCCGATGTGGCATGCAAACCGAGGCAACGAGGGTGTGAAAAAATGGTCAAAAAATGGACCTGGTGAAAACAGGAAAAGAAAAGAACTGTCATGAAGTTATCGTTGTTCTAATTCCAATGGTACCAACAGTTTAAGAAACGAACGTCGTATGACATCAGAATGGTTGTTTGAAAAATGGTGGAATCTCTATAAATACGGCGTGGGGCCCATATGACGTGTCATTGTTACGTGTGAGTTTGGCAGAGCAGTCAGAGCTCTTTCTTGATTTCTGGGAGATTTTAGCGTTGGTTTTTTATTCCGCGAGTTTCAGGTAACTCTATTCGCCTTAACCTTTTCAATTATGTCCTTTTTGGTTAGCAGCGGGCCCCCGAAGGCCGCAAAATTCCATGTTGGCCTTCCAACGTAAAATATCGCGGGTTTCGGCTCCTTTTTCACGATGGACATCGTGAGTTTGAGGCTGACAGTCGCGATGTTCATCCCGACTGTCAGTTTGAAAGTCGCGATGTTTATCGCGAGTATGGGGGAGACAGTCGCGATGTTCATCGCGACTGTCTGGCCAATACCCACGATGTTCATCGTGGGTTCTTGTATAGAAGCCGCGATGATCATCGCGGCTTTTGATGGAAAAGCCGCAATGGTATTTTTGAAAAAAATTTCTATGGTGCTAAAAGTTTCTTTGTTTTTTGGCAGGATGCTGAGGAGACCATTGACATCATGGAGAGAGCGAGAGATGGAGGAAGATTTGATGGTCCGGATTCGTACAGATCAGGGGGTTTGGCAGGCTTTGGCAGTGGGTGGACTGCTAAAGTTCGCTTAGATTCCACCAATGTGTTCAGTAGGACCCCTACTGAGCAAGTTGGTGAGTTGGTGGGTACCTGCAGAGGGTGCCTTTGTTGTTGGGGGTGAGAGGTTGGAGATCACCCTCACAGATGTTTATTTTCTTACTGGGTTACCTCGCTTAGGGGAGGTGGGGGATCTTCTACCGAGGATCCCAGCCGATGTTGACATGGAGGATCTCCTGGAGACTTTCTGTGTCGTTGGGGCGATTGTGCAGAACAACACTCTGAGTCTGAGATCACTATGAGAGTGAAACATGTGGGTTGTCGGGGATTGTGTTCTGCGAGGGTTGGGTGCCGCGGTGCCACATCGTTCGTTAGGGGGACAAACGATGATGGTGGATTTTTTGCTGAGGGGGACCTATTATGCATGGGGTCAGATATTTTTAGTTGGTGTCTGGAGAGATCTGGACAAGGTCAGTCGGGAGGGGGGAGAGTTCTGCTATGCCTCCTTTTTGTGTTCTTTTTTCTTTGAACGAGTACCGACTTTGAGACCACGGGTGCCCATTCGTGATGGTTTGGTGAGCGAGCCATGGATGGTGCGGTGGGGGAAGATGATGCCTCGCAGTGGTGGTGGTATCCGTGGGTTCTTCTCACAGGAGATGTACGAGCAGTGGGAGCAGATCCCCCTGCTGATTGAGGACTATCCATATGCTGGTATGGATTACCGAGGAGATCCGGAGATGCCTCGAGCCCGGGGACAGGCCTGGGGTTTAGATGGTATGTTTTGTTCTCTACTATATCATGTGTTTCTAGATTTATTGGTTATGATTATAGTTAGATATGTATATGATGGTTTATTTGCATTGTGCAGATGTTGGTCCTGTTCCACCGACTGACTATGTGGCTCGCAGGGGATGGGCGATGGTGGTTGCTCCACCTCCAGCAGTTGTACCGCCTGCACATGGTCGCGGATTTGGGGCTCGTGGTTGAGGGGCTGGCCCTTGAGATGATGCTGTCGCTGGTTTCCGAGAGACACTGGATATGACTCTAGCAGGATTCCCAGAGGATGGGTGGAGAGACTTGGATCGGGACATCGTCAAGCGATGTTTTGATGCGCCATGTGAGTGGTGCTCGATCCTGCTGAGGGCAGCGTTGCTTGCGGCCGAGTATAGGGATGGTGGTCAGGATGATCTGGCAGGGCCGACGGAGAGGAGGATTTGTCTACGAGATGATCCAGCGGGGCCGACAGAGCGGAGAGTTCAGGCTCGGCATGGTCCAGCGGGGCCAGCGGAGGAGATGCCAGAGAAGCCGAGGGACCATGATGACTAGATGATATGTATTTGCCCCCAAATGCTGATGAGCATATGGGGAAGCACTTTTTGTATGGCTGATGTATTTTTGTATATTGGGTGCTGAGGGAACCTATGACATGTTTTGACTATATGATGATGTATATATATATATATGATGTTGGTATATAGTCGTGTATGCACATGGATGCATTTATTGTCTTTTTGTTCGCCCGTGGAGGCATGTTTGATTTTCTGTATGCCCGTGGAGGAACATGTGATGCACATGGATGCAACATTTTGATTTAGTGTATATGCCTATGGAGGCACATGTTAGGCATGTGGATGCTTATTGTCATATTTATATAGGCCCGTGGAGGCATATGTTATCTATGTGGATGCATTATTTTTTTATGATATGATGTGATTAGTGTGCCAGTCTAGAATGTTGTTGACCATATGGTTTGCTACACTATTGAGGATTCTTGGGACATGTGGAAATGAAATGGATTCAAACTGTCGAACTATTTGTTTAGTGCGCAAAACTTTTCTGAAAAGACAGGGATCGCGTACCTGGTAATCATTGTTGAGCTGGGAAACAAGGAGTTGTGAGTCCAGGAAAACGTTGAGGTGACGTATGCTCAATTGGAGAGCTATGACCAAGAGACCGGTCACGGCATCGTATTCAGCTTGGTTGTTGGTGGCAGCACCTAAACACACTCCGTCGATGTGGATCAACTCATGTGAAGGGGAATATATTACCCAAGCTGCAGAGGCCAGATTGGGGGACGAACGGCTTGCACCATCAACAAAACCGACGTAGCAGAGTGGAATGGGATCCATCTGTGGTCATGCAGAGAAAACAAATATTTAGGTTTTTTGAATTTTTTGTGGAAAAAGACAATAATACTATACAATAATGGATGGTGGTGTCCATCAGATTTACTATGGGTAAAATCGCTTGAGGTACAACCCGTTGTGTGGGTTGCGGAGGGGGTTGCCTTTTGAATCGATCAGAATGTATGCCCCCTGTCCGAGGCAAGTGTGGATAATATATGGGCCTTTCCACATGGATACAAGCTTTCCTTTTCCGGTTTTGTCATGAGCCTGATCACAGGCGAGGACAAGGTCCCCTTCAGTAAAAGTTCTTTGGTGGACATGTTTATCATAATTCAATTTGGATCGGTTCTTGGCTGCTTCCATGGTTTGAAGGGTTGTGCGCTGATCTTCATCGGCCTGCTCCAGGAGTAGTAAGCGTTGTTCGATTGGGGAAGTTTCCAGTAGGAGTTCAATGACCATTTGTAGGGTTGGGATCTGGCACTCAATGGGGAGGACGGATTTGAAACCGTGAACTAAGTGGAAATGGGTAAAACCGGTGACGGTTTTGGTTGATGTGCGGTATTCCCATAGTGTCGGGAACAACATGTGGTGCCAATTTGACTTGTGTTTGTCTACAGTGCGCTGGAGGATGGTTTTCAAAATTTTGTTGATTGCCTCGACTTGGCCATTTCCTTGGGGGTAATAAGCGGAGGAGAAATGGTGTTCAAATTTCAGTAAGGTTGATAGTTCTCTCCAGACGGCGTCTTCGAAGTGAGAGCCGTGGTCTCAGACGAGTTGCTTTGGCACTCCAAAATGAGTGATAACATGGTTGAGAAAAAACCGTGCTGTGGTGTCGGCCTTGCAATTGTAAGTTGGCATGGCCTCCGCCCACTTGGTGAAATAATCTACGGCCACAATGATGTGTTTGTGACCGTCGACTGACGTGGGATTGCAATCGAGGAAATCGATGGCCCATTTGCAGAATGGTCCGGCAGTGACGACTGGATGAAGGGGGGCGGGTGGGGTTCTTTCTTTTGGGGCAAAAAGTTGGCAGTTTTGACAATGTTTGATTGCGGTGATGCAATAAGTAAATAATGAAGGCCAAAAGTAACCTGTGCGGATGATCTTTTGGGCGGTAGCCATACTGGAGAAATGGCCTCCGCAGGCACCGCTATGGAAATCATTAAGAACTTGTTCTGCCTCGCTATGGGATAGGCAGCGTCGTAAGATGGTATCAACACCACGTCGATAAAGTACATCCCCAAACAAGAGGTATCGGGGGCGTGGTGTCATATACGATAGTATCCGTCATGATCAATGTGGGGTCTGAACTTCTGCATGCGAAGGTGTAACAAAATATCCCCGTACCATGGGTCATCAGACGATATGATGAAAATGTGATCGTCAGTGAGATCCATTTGGATAGCGGGTGATGACGAAGAGGATGGGAGATCTGTGATGAGTTGAGCTAGTGCTAGGGCCTTGGTGCTCTTTGGGGTCTTGAAAGTAAGGTCGTACTCTTTTAGGATAATCACCCATTTAGCTACGCGGCCTTGAAGAAGACGACGCGTCAAGAGGTAAACCATAGGATTGGAATTAGCTACGACTATGGTGTGGCTTAGGAGAATGTAATGTCTTAGCTTTTGTACCGAAAAAACGACGATGAGGGCCATCTTTTCTTCATGTGGGTATCTGAGGGGTGGGACGGACAAGGTCTGGCTCACATAGTAGATGACATGCTCTTGGCGAGCAGCATCTTCTTGTATGAGGACTCCATATATAGCATGTTCGGATGCTGAAACATAGAGGATGAAATCTTTGGTGAAATATGGAGGAGAAATCAACAGGGCATTTGTGAGTGCTTTCTTTAAGTCGGTGAAAGATGTCTCTGCTTGTTGGTCCCATATGAAACGGGTATGCAGACATAATAGTTGTAGGAAATTGTGGACCATTGTGGCATAGTCAGGGACAAAGCGGAGGAGGAAGTTGGACCTCCCTTGTAGGATTTGTAGTTGTCTTAATGTGCGAGGTGACAGTAACTCTAGAATGGCTTGGAATTTTAAGGGGTCTACAGTGATGCGTTTTTCTGAGATAATAAACCCCAGTAGGCGACCTGATGTAATGCAAAAGACACACTTGAGGGGGTTCAAGTGGATGTTGTATTTCCGACAATGCATGAAAACTTGTCGAAGGTCGTCTAAATGGTCAGATCACTTTTTGGATCGAGCTGTGAGGTCGTCCAAGTAAACTTTTATGATCTTGTGGTGATCGTGGAAGCAATAAGTCATGGCGCATTGGAAGGTGGCTCCATCATTCTTGAGGCCAAAAGGCATGACGCGATAGGTGAAGGTACTTTATGGGGTGGTGAAAGCCGTCTTATACTGATCTTCTTTACGGATTTTTATTTGGTTGTATCCAGAGAAACCATCCATAAAAGAAAGGACCTCATGTCCTGTGCATTCATCAATTAGTTGGTCAATGAACGGTGTGGGAAAGTTGTCCTTGGGACAAGCGAGATTGAGGTCTTGGAAATCAATGCAAACGCGTATAGTGCCAACTTTTTTGTTTACTGGTACTGGGTTTGAAACCCAGGTGGTGTAGGCAATAGGATATATGAATCCTGCTTTTTGAAGTTTTTCAATCTCAGCTTTAACAGCTGGTAGTTTGGACGGGTGAATGGGTCATTGTTTTTGTCGGACAGGAGTCACATTGGGCCAAGTGTCAATGTGATGTTCCACAATTTTCAGATCGAGGCTAGGCATCTTGGTGTAATACCAGGCGAAGACATCACGAAACTCTTGGAAGAGTTTCTTATATGCCTGAGTTTCCGCTTGAGTGCAAGATGCACCTAGCGAGATGAGCTCAGGTTTTCCAGGTGTGGTGGAAATGTCGATTTGGATAATAGGGGAAATGTTGGACATGTTCCCTTTTTTGAAGGCATCAAGGGCAAGAATAGGATCCTTGAACCAGTCGACTTTGGTGGGGAGAAAATATTTGGACTCGACCGCAAACTGGGTAGCTGTGGTGGAGGAGGACTCTTCTGGGAGGAAGTATGAACAATGGTGCATGTCTTCCCAGGGGTAATCAGGGGCAGTAAGAGTCTCTAAAATTTGCTCATCACTATGGAAGTAATCTGACCATAAATTGACGGGTTCTGGTTTGTATGTTGTCGAGATCATGTAGATGGTGTTAATATCTTCGGATGGGGATTCTATGGGAGGGTAGATCTCCTCAATTGTGGGGGGTGTCATCTCAAGGTCAAAATTATTCATCTCGTAGAGAGCTTCTCTGTAGTCTAGGAGATCAAGACAGTGATGTGAATAGTGGCCGTAAATATTGCATATGGAACACGAGTGGTTGGTACGTAGTGATTTATCACGAGACTGAGGTGGGAGTTCTAGTTTGACTACTGGAACGTTGGTGTCGTCATCAAGAATTTGCATGTGTTCCTGTAATGCGGGTAATTGTGGACATTGATGAGTTGGATGGCCTAACTCATCACACAATGAGCATTTAGGAGGAGCACGAAACATGGGGGGAGGTTTAACTACTTTGGAAGGGGGTACTGCAGTGTATGGTTGTGGGCCTCTGCCCCCAGTGGGCTTGATAAGAGGAGGGGGATTCATAGAAGATGAATGGGTAGTGACACTGGGAGGTGGTTGAGTAGTAGTGACAATGGGTTGCACCGGTTGTAGGATGGCATTCGGTGTCGGCGGGGGAACGGGAGGTGAAATATACCACACGGGTAATCCCAATGTTAACCCGGGGAGACTAAGGGTAGCCATAACCGGAGCGCTTACTACGCCTGAGGGAGGAAATAGAAAGGGGATTGTGTGGATGGGTGTAACACCAATGTGACTAGGGACCAATGGTGGTTTAGGTAACAAGGGTGGTTGATTGTTGAGTGGTTGTGTATTATGGGATAGGGTACATAAGTCAGATACTTTGGGTGTTGGTGACGGGGGTGGAATGGATTGGAATGTAGAAGTCATTGGCGTGTCGGAGTAAAGTCTGGGTCCCACGGAGGAAACAAACGAGGTAGTTGCACCACAAACAGGCTGTTCAATCATGGGGAGAACATTTTCGGGTGCAGCGGGGGCCTTGGGATCATAAGAGGTGAGTTAGTCAACCTTGGCCACGCATCCGTCATGGGGGAACATCATGGTACGAAAAATGGATGAGGCAACCGCCCACATGGCATACATGTAGCTGCGACCAAGTAAGAGGTTATAATCAAGTTGGGCATTGATGACCTCTATGTCAATGAGCACGATTTTACTAGCCAGCTGGATGGGGACATTAGTTAACAGACCTTGGGGTTGAGCCGAACGTCCGTCATAGGCTCACAACGCAGTGGTGGACTGCTGGAGAGTAGGGGATCCCAATTTCTTCCAAATGAATGTGGACATAACGCATGTAGAGGCACCTTCATCGATAATGCACCGATGGATGACAAGATTCCGAACAGAAACAGAAACTTGGAATGCTAAAGTGGAAGGTAGGCGTGGTTCGGACTGGTCTGAATCGAATCCCATCAGTTGTGAATCGTTGGGGTCAATAGCACCAATGGCGGAGAGAAAAGTCTTGCATTGTGAAGGACAATTGTTTAAGACTTCTAAAGCAGACATGGCTGCGGGAGACTGGGCTAAGTCGTCTACAATGCTGTAATTCGACGCGGCACGAGCATTGGGGTTATTGTTGATGCGACGAAGTGGGACGAGGGGTGCTTTAGAGGCGCCATTGAGTGGAACTGGAGGTATACGTAACGTCTGATCAGTGGGATGAGCGTTAGTGTTTTTGTCGGTGGGAGGGTCTTCAGGGGTGGATCCATATTGGTTCTGACGTGTTTGGAGGTTGACATCAGTGGATGACATCATTAACAAGTGGTGGGTACCTGAGTCGAACATGGGTTGATCAGGAGCGGCATAAGTGATCTGTTGTTGTGGACGCGTGTTGCCTTGAGGGGGAGCCAACGGCTGAGTGTTCACTATGCCTTGGGTTGGTAATTGGTTTTGCAGCACCAAAGGTTGATGTTGAGGTGGTGGAGGGTTGGGTGGTGCCTGAGGAGCCACTTTCCCTTGACGATGGGCATCATCAGTCCAGATTTTCCGAGCTCGCTCCAAATGTGGGCAAGCATGTGTGTAGTGGCCATAGACCCCGCAAATAAAACAAGGATGGTTTGTTCTAAGGTTATTATTTTTGGGCTGCTTGGGATGACGATCTAGGTTCTGGTTGGGAGGAGCAGCGTTGTTATTATGCGAAGGATTGGGAGGTGGTGGACCTTGCTAATGTTGTTGGTTGTTGCCATGGTTACGTCCTCTTCCACGGTTTTGTTGCCCACCCTGGTTGTGCTGATTGTTTTGATGTTGGGGCTGATTGTGTTGTGTGTACACTTTCCCTTGAGCAGCGGGAGTATTTTGGTTTGCCGCAGGTGCGGGAGCAGGTTGTGGTGGATAATAAGCTGGTGGGGCTGGAGGTGGTCCAGTTACCTACTGGGGTTGTTGGTAACCCTGAGCTATTGGAGGTGTTGGGTTAGCTGTTGTAACTTGCTGTGGGTAATACATTGGTTGTGGCAGGAACTGAGTTGTTTTTTTGGGTAGCCGATTGGTTATAGTATGTGGGTGGGACATATGCTGATCGTGCTTTCCCATAGAAATGTTGTGGACAAGAGGGTCCATGAGTGTGGTGAGTTTGACTCATTGGAGCGTAGGAAGTTGTCGCTCCAGAATTAGATGTGGCCCTAGAGAAGTCTGGGTCATTTATGGTTCTCACCATGCTAAAAGGTTTGATTTGTGGTGTGAGCTGGCCAATAATACCATTGATGGCATGTGATGCCCCCGGCGCCTCATCGCGTGAATAATCGCCTCATGGGGCATCTGGTATAATGGTGTAGAGATATCCTGATTGGGCATAAATCAGGTCGAATTGCTGAGCTTTTCGGATAGCCTCTTCCTCAGACTAGAGTCGTTCGGAAGCGACGTCTTTTGCTATAAGGGGTAGGAGTGATTTAAGGAACCAGTCCAAAAATATACGGTCATCCAATTTAATTTTACAGAGGCTACGACGCTTGCGCCACTCATGGATGTAGTCTGTGATGTGGGTAGCTGTGTTTTGTCTGCAAGACAACAGTATTTCAACCCCTGCATCGTAACGTACAGGTAGCTGAAAAAACTGAAGGAAAGTGGAGGCGAGGGAGGTAAAAGTATGGTAGGTCCCATGTGGTTGTTCGATGTACCACTTGGATGCAGAGCCAGTGAATGTTCGTGCAATAGTCTTAGACGAATGGAGTCATCCACTATGGAGTTAGATGAACACCATAGGTGAAAAGACATTATGTGGTTTTGAGGGTCCTCCCTAGGTTTTCCTTTAAACTTGGGTATGTCTGAAGGGAGCTTCGTAGGCATGGGTGGCCATGTAGGGTTGTGCCGAATAGGATCATTGGTTAGCCTGGCTAAGTCTGGTAAGTTTAGACTTGCCATGTAAGGTAAACTAGCAGATGGGTGCGGCGTAGTGACCGGGACATAACTATGCATGGTGGCATTATGTAGAGGTCCAGTAGCCCCTAAGGGTATGCTAGGTATTGAAGGTATTTGTCCTCCAACTGTTGTGGTTTGGTATGGGCCAGCATTTCCAAGTGCAACATGGGTTACACTAGGGTTAGGAATAGTACCAGGAATTCCTGGGATCTGGGTTGTGGTAATGGCAGGTGGTGTGATTCCTATATTCGGCATACCCATAATAGGAGGTAGTCCTGTGTTGGGCATTCCTAAAGGTGGAGTTTCCCCCACATTAGGCATGCCTAGAGGGGTTGTTTTTACCATGGATGGCAAAGTAATGAAAGGGTTTGTGGATGTATCTCCAATGGTATTGGTAAAAAGTGGGTCGAATTGTGTTCCAGCCATCAGGTTGGTTGGTCATATCTCAGTAGGGTTTTCGGATTCAGCCTCAGAATCAGATGTGAAGTGAGGCGTGTCAGAATCGGATGACTGTATGTTTGGCCGATGACATGTCGAGTCAAGGGATAAGGCTCGACATCGGTGATGTGGAGAGCCAAGTAGACTAAACTCTGGGGGTTCACCCTGAAGACGACGAGATCGTCTAAAATTCTCAATGGTGAGAAATATGGTTTTTGTGTAAAAATGTTCAGTGTAAGATGGTAATGTATAAAAAACTTGAAACCCTAATGCAACCAAGGGTGCAAAAAGGGGAGTGAAAATAAAGGCTCTCAGGCAAAAAAATCAACCTCAAAAAGCAGTTATTATAGCAGCTGTGCTATAATAAGTGGAGGGATGCAACAAAAATGGTCATAATACCAACAATCAAACAACTTCTAGAAAAAAGAGGTGCTACTAGACCAAAGGTGGATTGTATCATGCAAACACCTAACTAGAAGTATTGTGTGTCAACAAACGATATTCTCTGCAAGGTGATGAAATCCAAGTCAAACAATATTGAGTGTTGAATCAACGGCTAGATATCCCCCTACCGGGAGGGACACTAGGTAATCAATCCTAAAGAATGGCAACTAGGATACTAAGTTCATGACACGTTCAGAAAAGGTGAATCTGCCGTTTGGTCCTTTTACCGCAATACCCCCATACAGGGATATCCCGAGAACTGCGAATGGTAGCCTTCGGTTACTGAATGGATTTTGGTATTCCACTCAGGCTTCCGGAACCATCCTCGCAACTTCAACCCTCCTAGGGGAGAGGCCCTCTGATAAACTGGTTGTAACCGTGCCAAAAAATACTAGGATATTTTGGTTCCCTAATGGACAACAGCTATGTCTCAAATGTAATAACTGAGGGGTGTTATTGGAACACCTATCCCCTCAATTCTACCTAGCTACAAAGTTCTTTTAAGTGCTCCCCAAGTGGGGTTAAAAGTTGGTTGATGTTAGGATAAATTTTAAGGCTCAGTTTAAATTATGTGTTTGAGTGGGTGCATGTGTGGTATTTTAAACTGAAGTTGAAAATGTAAATGCTTTGCAAAAACTATTCAAAAAAAAAAGATCTTTAAAATAGGAAAGCAAATAATATGAATTCTTCAAGAAATAAATGGATTTCTTTTAAAAATTTGCTATGGGCAAAATATCAACGAAGTAAACAGTAAAATTTTTATCTAGATAAAATGCAAATAAATCCTTCTTTCAATTTTTGAAAATTTTTAAAAAGACTTTTTAAAGGAGCATTCTAAATAGTAAAAGATTTCTATGGCTGTAAAAAATGCAAGAATTTTAATACTGTAAAATAGCTAAGTGGGCAGAAAATACAGTAAAAAATTAATTTTTTAACGGATTGGCCGAATTTAAAAAACTTGCATCACGGGTTTTGGCAGAAAATCCGCGATGGACCGCATGGGTTTCTGTCACACAGTCGCGATGGGAAGCGCGGGTTTCAGCCGCGCAGCCGCGATGTGCAGCGCGGGATTTCGTCACACAGTCGTGACGTGCAGCGCGGCAAATGGCTGTGAAGCCATAATGTGCAGCACGCAAATTGGCCGCGAAGCCGCGGGGAGCCGCGCGAAAAAGAGCCACGAAGTCGTGATGAGCCACGCGACTGTTGGGAAAAAATATATGAGGCGAAAGCCGTACACGGACGCGGAAAAATGAACCCGAAAATTGGAAATTTCGGGCTGTTAATGGCAATAAAATGGGCCAAGATCTAGAACAACAATGGATCTGCTGTCTAGGGTGGCAGATCTATGAATTAAACTGACTAAAACTAACAAAAACTAAGATCTAAAGCTAAAAATTGAGATCTAAGAATTTTAAGCCAGCGGAGTCGCCAAAAACTGTTGGCTTGGTTTTGCAACCAAGCTTAGTGCTATGGGAACCTATCAACAAGTGATAACAGTTTCAAATTTGAAAGCAAAAACAATTGTAAATCTAAATCTAAAACTAAACTAAACTAGCATGTGCATTTGAAAACAAGAACAAGAAATAGAATAAAGAATAACTTTATATTAAGAATAGGGGCAAGCAAGTGCTTGAAATGGTGATACCTCCAAATGGTGAAGATTGTTGAGTAGCTCCAAGGGTGAGCAGCTCCAAACTCCAAAGGTCCCTTCTCCAAGGTAGCTACAATGGCCAAAAGCTCATGGGAGATTTTGACAGCATGAGGATAGGATGATGGATAGATGGAAAGTGAGGAGCCCCTACCACCTTTTTATAGTTTTTGGTGGTGGGGAATACCATTATGGTTTTGAGGAAACCAATGGTATTGACCAACATGGTTTAGGTACCTTTTCCCTCCTTTTTTCTTTTTTGAATATTTTGAATATTTTTATTCCATTTTTAATATTTTGGGGAATTTTGGACCCTTTTTGAGGGTTTTTTGTGCTTTTTGAGGAAAAATATTAATTTTGAGTGGAAAAAGGGGTGTATTAAGGTCTTTTGGTGACCTTTTGGTGGCTTTAGAGGCTCAAATGGTGGAAAAGTGGACAAATGGGTCATGTGAATAAGGAAATGAGCTAGTGAGCACTTTTTGGGTGTTAACAGGTTTCCCTTGCAACTCCATAACCTATGAGAGTGTCACTAATAGTCTTCTCTTTTATTCTTATAAACTCTAGGTAGGGTCTAAAGTTCTCAACTTCTTTAATGATCTGCTCCCACACCAAATGTTTGCATCCTTGTAATGCTGCCTGCCCGATAAACTGATGAGTGAGCTTTTTATTGATGTCAATTAATTCTTTGTGCTTCATTTGGACGAACTTTGCTTCTTCTTCCTTTTTATTACTCTCTTCTTCCAACCTTTGAGCTTTTTCCTTCAGCTCATTGATTTCCCCATCTTTCAAGCTAATGTGAGACATTGCCTGCACAAGACTGTCAGTACTACTTCTATCCCCATTTTGATTCATATTGGTAGGCCGCATGTCCAATTTGGACAAGTTGGTTTTAAAGTCATCCAGTTGTTTTTCTAAGCTTATTCTCTCTTTTTTCCAGCTATCTTCGTTCTCTACAAATTTCAGCAACTCTGCTTTACATTCACTTATTTCTTTAGACAAGGCTTCTTTTTGTATTTCAAAGTCTGTCTCGTTGGGAGCTTCGATTAGCCAGATATTTGGAACTTTTTCCTTCTTCTATAGTTTCAGAATCAACTTATCTTTCTTAGCCAGCAACTTGCTCATGTTTTTACCTCCACCGTCACTTACAACTAGGTTAGATTGTACCTTTTTGACCTGCTGTTGAAGAGATTGGTTTTCACTTTTCTCTTGCTTTAATTGGTTTTCTAACTTTTTCACAGTAACCAACAAGTTGTCACTTTTCAATGCTGCTTTCACAAAATCATCATATACAAGATCACTAACCTGCTTTTGAAACTGGATTTTATCCAGCACTGGTATCTTTTGCCAATTGATCTTTGTCTCGGTCACTCCATCTTTCGTCAATATTGCTAAGTTTAAGGTGTTATCATTCATACCTCTACTGGTCATCAAGGAAGTTTTGGTATTAGACAAACTTCTGGCTATAGGCATCGAATCAAATAGCCTCTGGGATGAGTCCTGTTTGTTTTGATCGTACTGTTTACAGAGGTCGGCCTTGGACCGAAATTTATTACTATTATCACCCTCCTTAACATCTTGAAACTTATATTCTAAAATATGGACTTCATGAGCCGAAGACTACTCATCATCTGTCTCTCCACTATCCATTGGAACAGTCAATTATTCTTGAGCCGCTGCAACAACCAACTCCTCCTTATTCGGGGAAGAAATTGACTCGGCTTGAGTAGCTGCAATAATTAACTCATCTTGCACTTCCAATTTAGGGCATTGGTCTCCATTACCTTCTTCAATATCCATGTCTCTAACTTCTTCTAAGTCTCTTTTTCAGCCCACCTCCATGATGTCCAGCACTTGATCTAAATCCATTATTAAATTGGATAAAATGAGATCTCCTTCCTGTGTCTCCATGGATTCCCCTGCCTTGAGTTCCCAATGCAACAAATTTCGCCCCTTTAGGACCCCTTCTGGCTCTGTATGTTCAAAAGCACCGAGATTACATTCTTTCCTTCTCTTGGAAATATTGTGCAAGTGGTCGTATTTGATGGCCACATCTTTTTTGAACCCTAGCGGCTTCAATAATTCTTCCACCTCTGACAAAGATTCTTTATTCTTCACGATGAAAGGACCTACCTTCCAATGGTATTTGACATCCATGCTCTTCTTATGCTTTAGGAATTGCACTTCTTCCAGGGCCAAATTCTATCTGATAAATTCAAGAGCAAAGATCCACAATGTTAGAAAAGTGGGAAAAACATAGGGCTCCTGTACAAAACCGTACAACCTAATGACAATAGCTTCTTTTAATAAAAACCAATCACCGACAGCCAGTTATTCCTTCAACTACATCATTGTTTCCATTTTAGGAAACAATCTAGGCAATTCTTCCCCAAAGATGATTTTATAAACAGGGGGCAAAACATAGTTCAAATAATTGAAAACATTGTCTACAAAAACATCTGTCTCAAGCAGTGAGGAGAAATGTCTGCTTTCGACATTACTGTACATAATCATTTTCATCAACTGCGTTTGATATCTAAAAAACCTAGTATTCGGGAAATTGCTCAATTGTACATGTATCTTTTCCTCCAAAAAATCATCAAACCTTAGGGATGGGATGAGTCCACTTTCGGACCTGGCCAAACTGATGCTAATCCTAAAGAGTAAACTTAATTGGACTTCAGTCACCCAGAAATCAATATCCAACCCTAAAAACTAAGCAAACAAATAAAGAACCAACTGGGAATTGTCATAAAAAAGGATGACATTTAGGGGGTAGGGTTCTTCGGAGATTTCGGAGTTGGGTTTCAGGCATGTGGCTAAGAAATATTGATGGCTTTCGGGGTTTATTTGGCAATACAAGGAAACCACAGACTCTTTAGAGAAACCCTCCAACTCTTGGTATTGAGACTTGGGAATGAAAAAGGAATTTCTAATAGCTGACGCATCTATATTACAAGAGACTCTAGACTTATGGGCGTCCATAATTACTCTTTGTGGTTCTGATTAATTCAAAGAACACCATGTTACAAACTCAAGGAAAGGGAACACTTGGTCAAGGAAAAAGAAAATGAATGATGACCTAAAGATTCCATGTATATCTAGTCCCTCCTCATGCAAGACTTCCAATCTCTTTTTAATTTCTGGAACCAAGATCCGAATGCATGTGTCAAATACATAGGCGTCCCTATCTTCCAGGGAAACCTTAACCCTAGAACTGGTAGAAGCTTCCTCTTCCCCCATCCTATGACTGTAAAAGACTTAGATTTTTTAGAGAATGGTGGTTACAGATCTTACCTGTCACTTTGGAAACCCTGCACGCACCCTATCGAAGGTTTTGTTGCTTTCTTCGTCTACCAAGAGACTTTCTGACTTCGCCAGGTCTTCGAAACAAATCTCAACCTTCACGGACATTCTTATATATATAATCGGGTTTCCATAACCTCTGGTTTCTTTGGCCAGCTGTCCTTTGATCTTAACCGTTTAAACTCTCACGTCCTCACATTTCGTCGTCGGATCTGACTTACTCTTTACCCACTAATTTGACAACCCATCTATTTCCACCGTAGGATCATCTTTCCGGTTTCTCATCTGGGCTGTTCATCTCAACCGGATGCATCTATGGGGTAGTATCACATGCACCCAAAGGGCTTTTACTTTATTGCCTTTCCTCCATGCGACGGGCTTCGGAGTTGATACCTATCTGGTGGGACCAAGCCCATTGCATCTGCCCTGCCGTTATCTAGCGTGTTACTTCTTGATGTGACTATCTATGAGAACCATCCATTTCTTCTCAAACGTGTATCCATGGTGCGTTATCATGCTCTATTTAACTTCTTAGATCATTCGTTTGCTGGAGGGGTCCTCCCTATTATATCCTATGCGTTTCCAGCTTCCGCCAGCCATTGATGCGGCTCTTCCTATTGTCTGAACCGTAGATCTGCCAGAGACTTAGGCCTTTAGTGTGGAGAATGAACCCAGACCCTTTGATCTCAATGGGATAACCTCCACCGTAGATCCTTGCACGGTCCCCACCATCGCATGCGCCCAATATGGCATCATCCATTTCTCCTTTCTTTTTGTGACGCCCTCTTAAGCCAACACCTTTCCGGTGGGACCAAGCCCATCGCATCCACTTTTTCCCCTTCTTCCTCACAACTTGGCCATGCGACTGTCCATTGAGAGCCGTAGATCTTGCTTTTGCTCTTGATCAACGGTGCCGACCTATGCGACACTTAGTCTTTCATGACTTGCATACAAACTATAGTGTTTAGGGTATTCTCCGCTTGCCTTTATCCACTTTATTTTCCTATTAATGCCTGGCCTTTGACATTAATCCATTTTTATTGATTTGGACCTTTTCTAGCCCATTCTTTCTCATGTCCTAGCACCTGGCCATCGAGGATGGGGATTACTTCAAGCCTCGTTCAAGTAGTTGTCTGACCCTCCACCTTTCATATACAGTTTTTTATGCTGCAAAAGAGAAAAAATATATAGGTGCTAACACTATGTCTAGTACATTATACAAACTGTATGATTAACACCAACAATTATTTCAAAATTAAAATACATCATCTTGCATTAACATCAAAAATTAATATTGATCATCATTCTTAGATGAAACTATTATGAGTTCTCGAGCCACTTTCATCATTTGGGTTATTTGGCCAAATGTTTTGTTGATTGGATTGATTGTTTTCCTCTTCTTCAGCTTCCATATGCAAAAATAAAAATAAAGTGTACTGAGTGTATCTACATTGTTGGGAATAATGAAAATTAAAATAAATAATATACATGACTGTGAATTAAATTTTGACATACCAGGGCAATGATTGCGTCATGAGTGTCACACATTCTTTCAAAACCATGCCTCATGCCATCTATCAACAAGTGTTATGTTGGATGCACTCCATACTTTGTTTCCTACATGTTTTATACGTTGTAAGAAATCATTCATTTAACATTTATGATTTTGTTTGTTCTATTACTTATAATATGAGAGAAGTAAAACAATATAGATACTTACAAAAGCCATTATTAATTTTTGATATGCCAACATATACTCACAACCCTTTCTTAACCCAATGTCCATCAATTCTTCTGATGTCTCATCTTTGTATGTTAACACTTGTTTCAATACATCCAAGGACGGTCAATGAAAACAAAAATAATTAAATATAAATATCATGACCACTATGAAATCTTAATTTGATATAAGGAAATCACAAATACTCACAAACTTTGCTATCAACCCCTTTTTAATTTCCTTGTCATCTTGTCTTGTGTGTTGAATGGGTTCCATTTTGTTTTCTTTTCTGCAACAAAACAACTAAAAATTAATATTTAATGTTTAATTAATTTATTAGATGTACATAATCCAAAAAAACAATGATTTCATACAGTTGAAGCACATTCTTGTTGAGATGGCTCCTCCTGCAATGCGCTTATGTCCATTTCCTTGAACATCTCCTTATACACTTTTTTGGACATCCCGACTGGAACATTTCACATACTTTAGGTTTATTTATATGAGTATAAAAAACATTTTATTTTTTTTTTCCCGCCGACGAGATTTTTTTCCGTTTCATTATTCGACCGAATAACCTTCGCCATAATTCACGGCGCCGTTACGAAAAACGTTATTCGGTCGAATAATTATTCGGCCGAATAATTATTTCGGTCGAATAATCTCTGAAACATGAAAGATTCAGATCTCTGCAGAATTTTCAGGTTTCTCCATTTTCGGAAGGGAAAAACCACCTCTTACACAACAAAACGAATGTCGGACTTCATACCAGTAGATTCATCATTGAATCTACTTTACGAGGGTATAAATTTTGTTGTATATAGATAAGAACTGATATTTTTTAAGATTTATTTTCGTAACATGTGTCGAGTTATGATTCAACTCTTTAAAACAACGACGAAAAGAAAAATCCATAACTTTAAAAATACAACACCAAAAAAATTGAAAAAAATGTGGGACTCTTTATTGGCATGTCTACTTCAAAATGGTGTTCGTAGATTTTTTTTTTTTATAGCGGATTGAGAGAAAAGTGGTGCAACAAAAAAGTTGTTGAAAATCGACTGAGTTTCCCCATTGATCGACTTTAAAAAAATATAATAATTAGTATATAGATCCATTGGATGCAAACTTATAGTAAGGCACTAGTACATTGTGTGTAGATTGTCGTAGCATTTTCTGTTTTTGCAAAACACAAGTATAACAAGGATTTTAGTGGTGCAACAAATAATAACTCTTTTGTAGTCTTTTCATTTTATAAGAACACACTGTCAAACATTTGCGAAATCGACATATCAAATCTTAATAAAAAAAATTGAAAAAATTATGAGTAGAAAGCTAACATAATTCTACAAAAGTTTTCTTTTTACGGCAAAGTGAAAGTTTAAACAAAAATATCACTTTTGTTCGCCCGAAGTTGAAAAACATGAAAAAACCAGAATTTTTTTCTCACGAGACCCCCCAAAATAGACACCCATCTTCATTTTTTCACCGCATATAACCTTGTTCATCCTTTTGGATTTTCATAATCTTCTTGGAAATGTAAAATGACATTAAATTATTTTTCTTTTGATATGAAAAACAAATATAGAAGAAATAAAATTGTTAAAGGAAAGGATGTTTGTAGTAGTTCTAAATACATATTCTACATAAACATGTTTAGGAATATTACTTTTTGAATGATTCTTTTTTGTTGTATGGTTTTGCTATTGCAAGTCTAACAAGTCTCATTGACCATTGCTATGGAGATGCCTCTTGAAATTTACATATGACTTGATTCTTCGAATCATTTGATTGATTTATGTATTGTAAGTGAAAATTACGTCTATATGTTCTTTCCACTATATCCTTCATAGTATTATAAAATTATTTCTGCTTTCTATTAACTTCTAACACTACTCGAGATGAGCTAAAGAACAATTCATTATTATTTGCATCTTCCATAAAAAAAATTTCTTATGATGACATTCACTTCTATTGCTATCGGTCCCAACATAACATTCAACATATGTGAATTAAATTATTTGAAACATATTAGTGAATATTCTTAAGTACAATATTACTCAAATTTGAAGAAATAATTCATACTAACTTATTTTTTATTCACCTAATTCATCCCTCTACGACTTTTCCATCAACGTTTTATGCTCTTCTGGACTTAGATTGGTAATAATCTTATTGAGCTTCCTCATTTTTTGGCTTTGCATGTCAAGCATGAATCAATACATATTTGTTAATTTTACAAATAATTTAAACAAATTAATTTAAATACAAGAAGTATAAATCACTTGCCTTCTTCATAATTCTTGATTTGCTCCCATTATGTTGACTAAAATTGTTGTTCATTGAGCTCATACCATGCATTTTATCTCAACAAACAACCTAGACCATTAAATATAGAAGCTATCAATATATTACACAAATAAATTACACAACTTCAAAATAGAAAACAAGTAGATAGTGGTGCACTTAATCACATAAAATGCCTAGGTGTGTTTATGTACATACAAGAATTGGGGCATTATATCAACTAGCGCGCACTGTAAACATATGTAAATTACTTAACATTTTATGAAAATAAAAAATGATACATTCCTACCATGAGTGATGTGATATTCGTATAAACGCACCGGTATGTTAATGCAACACTGTGGCACTGAAAATCGAGAAATGTTTTTTTGTAAATTTAAAAAATGAATATTTTGTCATGCATGGAAGTGCCATTGCACTAGTTGTACAAACACACTAGGGTGTTCATGTTACATGGATGCACTGAAAATGACGCATTCATTTTTTTATTGAAAAAAAAATTGACAGGGCCTGTAATGTCCCCTCCATGCGGCTCTATGGTAACTATGTCGACAATTTCATAGGAACATGCTATGATACCACTATAATATCCCCAATCATAATTATGGAGACATTAACTCAATTAAAAAAGACCAAGTTAGAAAATTTCAAAAACTAGTAGCTAGAATTAAACTAGAAATGACAAATCTAGTGTTAAGCACAACTAGACCTCCCAAATTACTCCCAAGATGGACATTAGGATATGATAATGATGTAAATTGGATGAAAAATAGGCCAATACCTTGAGAACAACACATTAATGGGTACTTCACACATGGGTAGAATCCTTGGGCTAAACCCAAGTCTTCAAGGAAATTGTCTACCAGACTTCTATGGAAACCAAAGGATTTTGGCGCTTAATGGAAGTAATAAACTTGTGCTAGTCTATATGGAATGGACCCACCCTGCTACATAATTAATACCAAGTTTTAGAATCAATTTGACAGGGATTGGAGTTCAAACAAGCAAGTGCACTACTTAGGACTACTCGACTAGTTAACTTCCAGACTTTTCTAAATTACCTCAGAGGGATAGGAATTCTTTAATTAAGGATAGGGATGGTTCAATATATTATTAAGAGTCTTTAGTAACTTACAAAATGAGAAATGGAATCACATAAAACATTTTATAACAAATTATGTAAAACTAGTCAATTTTTTAGGCATAGGGAGAAAGCCTTGAAACCGAGAAATAAAAACAACCTCAGGGGCTCATGAATTCATTCTAAGACCTATCACATGAGTGAAAATACATATAAATGAATATCATAAATCTCCATTGGAATTTTATAGAATAATTTGAAAGTATTCAGGACCCAAACTTTACTGATAGTTCTCACTCTTTGAGATTTACAAGATAGGAGCAACAATGTTCAATAGGATAATGGGGAAAAGAGATGGAACCACTAGATCAGAACCATGGAAAAAATATTATCATATGGATGCTCATGGAATGCACAAAAAATTTAATGTATCTCACATGGGGTGCAATCAATCCAACTGCTCTCTTCTCTTGATGAAACTCATTACAAATTCACATCAATCTTGCATTAATCTCTGCACCAACTCTGGAGGCTCGAATTCTCTAGGAAATGCAATGAATAAGACTTGAAAATTGGAATATAATGGATGCATTATAATTATAACTAATACTGGAACAATCTTTCTATGGGGCACATTACCTAGAGCTATCTGGGGCACATCTCCCAAGCCTCTGAGAAGGAAAGCTCTCAAGACCAATATCGAGAGTGACAAAAGATGTGCACTGGGGCACACCAACTTCCTTTATAGCATGAATGAGTCTTCGGGATACATCGAATGTGGTCATCCAAATTACTAATGCACCCTCCTTGACTGCTTTTGGCATCTTCGGCTTTTACATTCCTTTTACCTTGCTTTGCTGCCCTTCCACTTTAGACTAATTTTATTCTTTTGGAAACATCTTTATTTTCATGGATTCTCTTTGATTTACTGCTTTTCCTATGCTTTTTCCTGCTTTTCTGCTTCTTTATGCTTTTATGTACTTTCCTGCCATTTTGCATGCTTCCTACTTTTGAGCTTCCTTCCATCGTTTTAGTGGTTTTGTGGATTTTTATGATTTTCTTCTAATTTCCAATGTGGATGACAACTCATAGGGTCCACAAGACCACTTATGCACCCTCCTTTGCCACATAGGCACATCAATAAACACAAAATTAAGTAATAATAAAAATAATTACATATATAATCATTGCACACTACTGTAAGTCTTAAAATTAATTATCATGACAATTAATGCCTCAAAAAATTAACTGTTTCTTATTAAATTTTTATGCCAAAATTTGCAGGGGTTGATGTAACAAAATATCCATAGAGCCTCATGGAGGAGACATTATAGTCCTCCCTGCCCAAAATTTCTTATCCTCAAGCAATTGTAAACATGAGCGATGAAGAACATGTGCACTGCCTCCAAAATGCTGCTACAAACATTTCTCGGGAGTCATATGAATATCTCCTCCATAGTATATGACCCCTTTTGTTAAACTTATATTGGTAATCCTTTTCCATCAATTCATACTTGAACCTTTTTTACCCATTATTTTTGCAGCTAGTCAAGAGTGTTTTCTAAGTTCTCATCCTAATAGGAAACTCCTTTTCCTACTTGGGAAACCATATTTTTTTTCAAATGGAAGGATGATTTGCTTGGTGCATCACTCCAATGGATTTATTTAGTTTGTTCATATCTTCTAGAAAGGAGCAAACAAAGGTAGGCTAAATATTCTTCATGTAGAAACCAAACTTTCCTTGCTCAAGCATGAGTTTTAAGAAACATAGTATTAATCCCTCCAACTTCACATTCAAGCACATTAGCATACAATGGTTTCTATAACCAAGTATACAATACAATTTCCAAATAGAGAAAGTGCCTTGCCAACATCCTACAATGAATCATAATGCTATCAAAGGAAAAAAATTCAAATACACCAAGGCGCCTCTCCTCATGTAAGGATGTGAAGCAATGGGTGCATGAATCAAACAATTGGCCATGAATAGAAACCCATAATTGTAACATTTGACAATCAAGAATTGCTTCCTGTAGAACTTCTTTGCTTAGCCAAATTTGACGGTGGCCAAAGTGGAGATGATATAACTCTGAGACTATCTTGTTCCCAAGCAATTCACTTCCTTCCTGGATCATAGTGACTTTGGATGCAATTGGTTTCAAAGCAGTTCTTGTGATACTTGGTGTAGAAGATGCATCAATATGCCTTTAACTTTCACCATTGGGCCTCTTGTCATGTTTGTAGGATATAATGAACCTTTGTTGAGCCATTACCCCATTTTTAAGAGAGTGCTTGGTAAGGATAAAATATTAGGCATCCCACATAACCTCCTTCCTTGGTGATGATTTTGGAGCTGAATGGATAAATTCATTCTTGTTCTCATGCTGCTCATCTTGTATCGAATCATTCAATGGTGCACATGCAAATTGAATTTTAGAAGACTCCACCACTAGTTGAACCTTCCAAGCAAATGGATCCTCTATTAAAGGAAGAAATGCATTTATAATACTACCTTCTTTTTCTCTTCCCTGTATGCATCAACAAAAATATGGGATTGTAGATCTTACTTACCCATTCAAGTAGGTTCCCATGTTCTTTCCATGGTGGTCTACTAGGGGGAAGGTTGCCGAGAACCTTTTTCATGCCATCCTCCTCTACAACACATAGAGTCTTTTGAAGACTCGCAAGGCATTCAACAGTAACATAGTGTTCCCATTCATCATAAGGTTTCTTATGTAGGAAACTCATCCATTACTCCATATGAATAGACTTTTGGGAATGAAAGTTTGCTCTCCCTCCAGGATCTCATTGATCATGTTGCATTCCTCCCAACATATTGGTCACTTGGAGAAACTTGTCACTCCAAATGATACTAGGATCCCATATCCATAATGGAAGTCCATCACTTCGAAATCATCTGAATGTCTTTGTCGTTTGATCCAACAATGTTTGGTTCTCTTCTAGTACAAGTTGATTTCTTGCAAGCTATGTTGTCTTGAACATGCTTTGTATGAAAGAAGATTTTCTCTTGCATGGTATTTCAAAATATTCCATGTACTTTCACACCCAATCCATGGATGTACGTGCACTCAAATTATCCAAGGTCTTCCATACATACCCTTGTTGTTGCTCACATGGTAAGTAAATGTTAGTAAAACAAAAAAAATTATCATGGAAGCAAAAGGAATCTTTAGCTTGATGAATATCCATCTTTTCTATGTATCTATCCACCCAAACCATGGATGAATAAACACTTTGTCTCTCTGATCCATGTGAAATGTAATCAACCACCTTCTTCAAAGATAAGTCTTCTTTCCATATAGGAAGCTCATGATCCTCTTGAAGCGGAACAAATGCTTGGCCAACATCTTCCAAGACAATTTGTTCCTCAACCTCCCGCAACTTTGAATGTTATTCATGTATAATATTCTCTTGTGGTTCTTTTCTCAAATCATGGCTATCACCCACCATAGAATTCGGATTTACAATGGTGTTGGAGGAAACATGTGACCCTCCCAACTTCATACAAATTTGAGAGCCATGTCTCTATCAATGAACAACTACAAGTAGTCATCCTTCATTTCTTCTAGCTCCCTTTTGATGATGTAAATTTCAGAGCTAGAGACTCTATTGACAATCCCAATTTTCCTCTCTTCTAGCTGAATTCTCCTAATGTGATCTTCCAAATAACTATGTTCCCCCATCACTTCGAGATAGAACTTTCAATATCATCTCTTCGGTGACTAGAAGTAACCTCTCCATGTCACTCCATGATTGCTTGAAAACATTATGTATGCTATCACATGTGAGTTCATCCACCATATGAGAATCATGTAGAATCCCATTCAATAAATCATCCCTCTCATTGCACTCATCCTTAATACCAGAAATTTGAACCTCATTGGCAGAGGACTCAACCATGCCAATATCATCCTTGGAAGTGGTTGCAATATCATGATAACACAAAGGAATATAGAAATCATAATTTTGTTCATACCTTTGCATCACATATTTCTCTTCACGTGGTAGAGGTATGGTGGCCTGTTCTTCAACCAAATTCTATGGTTTACACCCAACTGGTATGTGATGGTATTCTACTTCACTATGAAGCTCAAGTGGTGACTGGAAATCATATCTATGTTCTTCATTTGGATATGATCCAAAAGATGTCTCAACACCATCAATAAAATCAATCTCCCTTACAGTTATATTGAAATCACCAAGAAAGAAGCTAGACGTGGATTCACCTCCCACACTGCCAACAACCTGATGATGGGCTGCTAGTCTTCAGCTCCACATGATGCCTCTTCATATTCTTCTTAAAATAGATTGGTTCAAGCAGGATCTTCCTCACTGGACTCTACATTAAGACTCAAATCTAGCACTTTATCTTGCTTCTTCAAGCAAACTGATGAAGCTTCATCCTTGGTTGTCTTAGGATCAAGATTCTTCGAGACTCGACCTAAAGAAAACCCAAAGAATCTCCTCATGCTAGAATCTAATGGATATGGTCAAACTTCACATTCACTTCCTTTTACTCCTTCTTTGCTTGGAGCAGTGGAACAACTTGGTTCCTCTCTGGATGGTTTGATTCCCTCAAAAGAGGACTCATCTAGACCTTGGGGCCAAAATCTATACTGGACATACAAATAATATTTGAATGAAATAGTTGCACAAATTTCCTTACCCAGAGCTAGATATTCTTGATAATAGTAAGGCATATCTTTCTTTGCTGCCATCCTCTTTACTAATTCATCCTCAAAGCTATCCCTTGGTGAACTAGGCCTTATGTCATATCTATATGTAATGTCACAAGAATATTAATCCTCCTCTAATGACATATGCAAGACTCCATCAATGTAGATCACCTCCTCTTCTTCATACTGTTCAAAGTCTTCTTCAACCACTGGTATGATCCTCATAGCTGCAACTTGAAGATGTGATGTCCAATATTCCTTCAATGAGAATCTATGGAGCCTGGTATTTATACTCATAGGTGCATAGGACCATGATCTGATACTAATGTAATATCCACATTTAGAATTATGGAGATATTAACTTGAAATTACAAAATACCACGTTAGAAAAATTAAAAAACTAGTAGCGAGAATTAAACTAGAATTGGCAGAACTAGTATTAAGCACAATTAGACCTCCCAAATTCTTCCCAAGATGGACCTTATGATATGATAAGGCTCCAAATACGATGAAAAATAGGCCAATACCTCAAAAAAATCACATTAATTTTTACTTCACGTCTGAGTAGACTCCTTGGGATAAACCCAAGGATTCAAGGCAATTGTCTAAGGGACTTCTATGGAAACCCAAGGATTTTGGTGCTTAATGGAAGTAATCCAACCTATGGTATACTATATGTAATGTTTGCACCTTTATAAAATAGTAATATCAATTTTTAGGAGCAACTTGACATGGTTTGGAGGTCAACCAAGCAAGTGCACTACCTAGGACTACTTGACTAGTTAACTTCCATACTTTTCCAAATGCCCTCACATGGTTACAAATTTGTAAATTAAGTTTGGGGATGAATTCAACAGAGTATTAAGAACCTACAGTAACTAACAAACTGAGAAATGGACTCACATAAAATATTTTATAACAAATTCTGTAAAAATAGTCCATTTTCTAGGCATAGGGAGCAAGCCTTGAAACAAAGAAATACAAACAACCTCAGGGGCTCATTAATTCATTATCAAACCTGTCACATGAGATCAAATACATATAAATGAACCAAAAAAACATCCATTACAATTTTATAGAAGCATTTGAAATCATTCATGACCCAAGCTTTATAGAACATTTCTCACTCTTTGAGATTTACAAGATAGGAGCAGAAATATTCAATAGGAGAATAAGGGTAACCACCACATCAAACGAAAAGAAGAAACAAGGAAATAAGGGTTTAAACATTGAAGTTAACTATGATTTTTTTTTTTCTAAATCTAGTTGAAATCTAAATAAGATAATAAGATCAATAGTAATATTTACATACTTGAAATTTCTACTATGTAGAGATTTGTTTGATTCACCATATGTAGTAAATTTTGATCCTTAGAATAATATGATTTCTTCAAACTCCTTTCATGTAAGTCTCTCTTCCAAAACCCTGCCTTCAAAATTTAGGGAAAATAATGAAATAGTGTTTAGGTTTTTTGCTTATAAACACCTTTTATGATTAGTCTTTGATTTTAAAATTGCTTCCCTTTTTTTAGTTTAGGGAATAAATAACTTGTGCGATTTTTTAAAATTTTGATTTTCGGCATTTTGAGTGATTTTTTTTTCGGACACACCGATGCATATATACAATAACTGCACCAAGGCCTTTGAATTTGAATGTGGCACTGTATAAATAGGAAATACAAAAATTTAAAAATAAAAATCGTGCAACGGTGCCTATTGAATTCAGATGCACCAATGTGCATGTAGTTATATAATGCACCGGTGTGAACTATTTCTTAAAAATGCGTCGATAAATATCCTCTATCAAATATAGAAGATATTTTAATTTGCAAGAGCTTTTGCAGATGTTGATATATGGTGCATTTATTGTGATGACGCACGAGTGTGTTACATATAAGGCGGAGCACTAATGCGTGTTGAATAAATTAAGTGCACCAATTTACTTTGAAAATCATGTAGCTTGATGTGTCAACTTAAAATTATATATTCATCTGAAATATTATTTTAGTATTCAACCACACCAATTACAATATTTCATAGTATATATATGTTTCTTAAATTCACCTTGTTCTTACAAAATGGTTTCCAAACTATATTGGAAGTTATATTGTCATATAGTTCTTAAAATTATTTTAGGACTATATAGACGTATATTGATTGTTGATTTGGCTCAAATGCAGGGATAAAAGTTTATAGCATCAAATGGCCAATTCTTCAGGTTACAGCTCATTCCATCTTGTGCAAAGTTCGACGTGTTCTCCCTTTCCATCTCTAGTAAGTTTGTGTTTTATTTATATTTTGAGTATTTATTTGAATTTATGTTACTTATCCATGTGAATCTGAATATCAATTTATTCTATATTGCAGGATCCCGATTCAGGTTTCAGTTCGGATGCACAATATATTCCATCGATTTTAAAATTTCATAAGCTCTTATCAAGAGCAAGATACTGTAAGCAATTCGAAAGTGAAAATGGACATCCACTTTACTCCGCCAATTGTAACATTCCATCTTCAAGCAACAATCTTGGTTCATCGACGGTAATTTGGCATGAGATGGATCTCTTTTATGACACCCCGGTTGTTCGTTTTTTTTCAAAATGTCAAGGGTTGAAGGAGAATCCTCATCATGTCACACTCACCTATTACACCAATGATAGATTACCCAATGTTGTTGGTATAATACCCCCTACTGTAGTAAGACATCCAATAGGTGATATAAAAAGGACACGTTGGAACTGAATTCTCCTTTTGTGGTAATCATTTTATGATTTCCAAGTCTAATATAGATGCTGCAAATATTGGGTTGTTTATCTTTTCACATGTACTCATTCCTCCCAAACAGTAAGTAGCACTTATGCCATTTTGTAGTCCTATCTATTATCAGTTGGATTACTTCAATATCATTAAATATAAGCATAACATTTCCCTGTATAGTATGTGCATGAATGGTTATGTTTATGGAAACTTTAACAGGAAGAACTTGTTATATATAGATGGTCATCCACACACTCTTGGGAACATTGCAAGTTTCATAACTAGTTCTAGGTGCTCTTTATTTTCTACAAGTTGTTCTTTTGAGGAACACTTCAATGACCAGAAGTTCTTTATGAAAATGAAAGCATCTAGATTTGTTGGTGTACATGCGATGCATAGTTTGTCTCATGGTGACAAGTTGTTAATAAACTATAACTTTTGTACACCACCAACCACTCGTCAGATTCCTTGCATTGGGATTACCCTTAGACGTCCCCTTGGGGCGTAAGACAAAAATACATGTTTATGAGAACACTAGTACTATCATGCCAACCGAGGAAGATAATGACAGTGATGGAAACATAAAGTGATATCTAGATGGTTTATTTCATAATTCATAGATTGAGATATGTTTTTGTTATTGTTATCACGAAGGGTCTAATTATATTGTTTATTTTTCATGTTATGACGGTGGAAATGGAAAGTTTATTATTTGATGCATTCATTAAAAAATTTGAGTTGGTTAAGTACATAAGTGTATAAAAAACTTGAGTACATGGAAATGGAGAGTGATATGTACATTTTTTATTTCATCATTTATATATTGAGATATCATTTTGTTATTGTTATCTTTGATAGTCTAGAATTATATTGTTTATCTTTCATGTTATGATGGTGCAAATGGAAAGTTGCATATTACTAGATGCATTGTTTAAACAATTTGAGTTGGTTAACATTTAGTTCATTGTAGTGTGGGTTTTATCATTTAATTTATTGTATTCTTACAATTTGATCAGAATCAACTAACTAAAGTGCAAATTATCATTGATGTCAATCATAGTTATTGTTGTTGTAATTTCGACTACTCTCATTTGAATAACAAGATCAATTTAATGAATATACTATAAAATATACTTAGAAATTTATATTTTATATTTTAGATACTTATACACGCATATATCATTAAGGCAGAAAAAAAAAAAATTATTGCAAAAATGAAATATGTATATCCTTTAAAATTATGATATAATAAATTAAAAATAACAAGCAATATTTTTTATAAATCCTATATTTGGAATATGCAAATTCATATCCAAAACATAAATTCCAAATAAATTATCATAAGGTGCAGCATAACAATTAGCAATTGATGACAAGGTATGAACTCCCTTTCATCATCTTCTCGAGTCGCATTTAATGGAAAAACACATAACTTTCAATATTCCAAATAATTGGAAAACTTTCAACACTAGATTTGAGCATCCACAACGAATCATGTTAATTATGTATTAATCATAACCAATTCTCATTTTTGTCATTCAAGTCACACCAAGAAGGATCATTGAACTATGCAACTAATATTTATCACCACAATCTTAAATGGTTCCCATATACAATACAATGCAAAAATAAGATATTCATTGATTCGATCAAACTAATTGAACCTTCAATCAAATATCCACAATCAATTTACTATTGACATTAAATTATCACACATGTTAACGATTTTAATAGCCCAAAGGGTTTTCTTTTAATTATGTATTGGTTTCCCTTCCTATTATAGCTTTGGTATTTGTCATTGTAAAGTGAGTTGTAAAAAAAATAAAAATCTTGAATGATACATTGATAGTTCATATTGATGTTCATATTTGTACATTTTTTTGTGTGATGTTTATATTCATATATTATAATAATATTACATGGTAATACTTGAATTTTTGTTATGACGTTTGGTTATACTTATAAAAAATGATTCATTTGTATGATAACAATATGAAAACCAAATAAAAAAATTAATATTACATCAACATAATAATATGACAAACTATACAAAAATTATATGTTAAATTTTCAGAATTTACTTCAATCTGATCTAGGATCTTAACTGAGAGAACAACATGTACAGCATATCTACAGCATATCAATCATGGAGACAATAATGCAAGCACACAAGAGACACAAAGATTTACTTGGGGAAAACCATAAAGGTGAAAAACCCCAATAACTTCCTCAGAGATAGATAGAGCAATGATACAACCAACCAATAGAGATAGCCATAACCTAGCAGCAATCCTCCTCCTCCATAAGTGCGCCTCTCCTCCTTGAGAGCATGTGTGAGAAGTGAGTGAGTAAATAGAGTGCCTCCCGCACTCTATTTATACTTGACTTGACTTGCCTTTTTACCTAACTCATGTCGGCTCGAACTTAACCACATAACATAATGCTGAGTGGGCCGACCCCCAATAGGGTGGTCTAATAACCCTTTGACCCACATGGCCGACCCCCAATAGGGTGGTCTAATAACCCTTTGACCCACATGACTTATACAGGGCCGACCCCAAACAAGGTGGTCTAATAACCCCTCAAGTATAAGTTACGACACTTACAATATAAATGACGACACTTCCTTATAGAGGAATAATACCATCTCTATAGGAATACAATATACATATATGTGAAATACATTCCGAAGTTACATATACATCAACACTCCCTCTTAACTAGGAAGGTATTTCTCAGCATAGTTCTTCTAGCACAAGTCATCTTCTCTGGATCATCGTCACTAGATAATCGTCATCGAGTCATCATCATCGTCACTGCTGCTGCTATCTCAATCAATCTCTGAATCTACTCGTCATAGGAAGTTCTACAGAGCCAGTCCTTTTTCATACTGGATGTAGGCCCACCACCTGCAGGTCTTCGTCATCACTGGCCATACTGTGGAATCCTCAGGACTTATTACGTGCGTCACAAAACCTCGAAAGAGCATCCCAGGATATTACGGGTACACAACTCCAACCTGGAGGATCTCCCAAGGCGCTATTACATGTGACCCCACCACAAAACCTCGAAAGAGCATCTTAGGATGTTACGGGTACACAACTCCGACCTAAGATCTCCCAGGGCACAAATTACATGTGGTCCACCACAAAACCTAGCAAGAGCATCTCAGGATGTTACGGGTACACAACTCCGACCTGAGATCTCCTAGGGCACAAATTACATGTGGTCATGGCAAAACCTCGCAAGAGCATCTCAGGATGTTACGGGTACACAACTCCGACCTGAAATCTCCCAGGGCCCAAATTACATGCCATAGGACAAAACCTCGCAAGAGCATCTCAGGATGTTACGGGTACACAACTCCGACCTGAAATCTCCCAGGGCACAAATTACATGTCCTCCCAGAGCAATGTCTCGAAAGAGCATCCCAGGCTGTTACGAGTACACAACTCCGACCTATAGGATCTCCCAGACATGCTCATCTGCACAACCTGATCCACGGCCACAGAGTATCGACCTGATACTCACCATACATCATCCTGATGTACTTATGATCGTCCTGATCATAATCACTGCAACGTCCTGCTGCAAGTCATCTGGAGCAACATCCTGAAGCTCGTCATCCATGATCGTCCTGATCATCAATGCAACATCCTGCTGCAATTCATCTGGAGCAACATCCTGAAGCTCGTCATCCATGATCGTCCTGATCATCAATGCAACATCCTACTGCATGTCGTCTGGAGCAACATCCTGAAGCTCGTCATCTATGATCATCCTGATCATCACTGCGACATCCTGCTGCATGATCTACCTGATCATCAATGCATCTTCCTGATGCATACCAAGTATCATACATGATCCTCCTGATCATCAATGTATCCACCTGATACAAATATATGATACATATCATCATACATGATCCTCCTGATCATCAATGCATCTACCTGATGCATACCAAGTATCATACATGATCCTCCTGATCATCAATGTATCCACCTGATACAAATATATGATACATATCATCATACATGATCCTCCTGATCATCAATGCATCTACCTGATGCATACCAAGTATCTACCTGATACATATCATCATACATGATCCTCCTGATCATCAATGTATCCACCTGATACAAATACAAATACATGATACATATCACCATACATGATCCACCTGATCATACAATGTATCCACCTGATACATATACAAATACATGGTACATATCACCATACATAAAATGATCCAACTGATCATATCAAGCAGAAACTAGAACATCATCCTGATGCTCATCATCCAGCGCTTACATCCACAGCCATGTGAAGGATCCTCCTTCCAACATGCTTGGAATGGCTTCAGCAAATGTGTCCGTCACTTCTTCCTCGAAGTGTCCTCGATCTGAATAACACCAAGCCTCTCTCTGAAGTATTCGAACTTCACCCTGGCTAGTGGCTTCGTCAGCACATCTGCAATCTGCTCGTCCATTGCAACATACAGGAGCTTCACAGCTCCTCTCTGCACCATATCCCTGATATAGTGATATTTGATCTCTATGTGTTTCGACCTGTCATGAAACACTGGGTTCTCGGACAGCTTCACACAACTCTGGTTATCACAGAAGATACCAGTAGCCTCCAACGGGAGATCAAATAACTCAGACAGTAGCTTCCGTAGCCATACTGCCTCACAACTAGCTGAATAGGATGCAACATACTCTGCCTCAGCTGTACTTAGTGCTACGCAGGACTGCTTCCTGCTAAACCAAGAGATCACACCTGATCCCATACTGAAGCAACACCCAGATGTGCTCTTCCTATCTGCAGCACTGCCAGCCCAATCTGAATCAACATAACCCTGCAGGTTAAACTTTTGATTCGCCTCATACCTGAGCCCAAAAACCACTGTACCCTTCAGGTACCTCAGAACATGCTTTACAGTAACCAGGTGAACACCCCTCGGATCCGTCAGGAACTGGCTCAATGTGTTCACAGCAAAGCAAATGTCTGGTCTCGTGTTCGTCAAGTACATCAAGGACCCAATCATCTGACGATACGTAGAGACATCAACCAGCTCAGATGAAGCATCACATAGAAGCTTCATATTCGATGTCATAGGTGTGGCCATAGCCTTGCAGTCCATCATCCCGAACCTCTTCAGGATCTCTACTGCATACTTCCCTTGTCCAAGGAAGATTCCATCACTCTGCCACACCTCCATGCCAAAAACAAATAGTGCATCATTCCCAAGTTCTTCATCTCGAACTCGGTAGTAAGCTTTCGCTGCATGTCGGCAATCAATCTATCTTCACCTGTAACAAACAAGTTATCTGCATACAAAAGTAGTATCACTTTTATATTTCTCAATGCTGTCATCTGCAACATGCTTGATCTGATAGATCCATATGGAAGTCATAACAAACTTCCCTTCAGGTCTTGGGACTACATCCCAAACATCGTTCTTCATGATCTACGGATCATGGCATTCCATTTCTTCATCCCAGATCCTGGGAACTTCAATATCTTCAATAGATAATTTTGTTGTTGGACAAATGTTGTAGTTCTTCTTTTGTAGGTGAAGATATACGGTCTTTCCTACAAAACAGGTTAAATTGCATGATTAGAAACATCTCATAATTTTCAGAACAAATTCTTACACATAACGAAATATGTCATACAGTCATGCAATTATCTTAGCCAATGCTTCAATACAACATTTATCCATATTCCGTAGCTTTCTAGATGCCTTCCAATCTCTACCAGAACATTGTTAAGGGTGTGCACAACTCCCAACATGTCAGCAAAGAGGTTTCATTCTAGATAAGTAGCAATGGAATGTTGTACAGTTCCATAGGCCACTTACCCATGTATATTAGTAGTATACTGTTCATCAATGCAACTATTCTAATATGCATAATACATATCCTAAGTCTAGGAACATGAGCATATACATTATTGAACAGTATTATTTAAGAAATGACAATTCAAATACTTATCTTTGTTTGTTCGTTGGGTGGACTCCCTCTGAGTCTTTGCTTCCTTGCAGGAGCTGCTGGAGTCCTAATCTGAGGTAGCTTCTTCTACACCTTTCTGTTGTGAAATGTAGAGAGATGATCAACTCCCTCTGAATATCTGCATCCTTGCAGAAACTACTGAAGTGTGCTCCTTTGCTTTCTTGCAGGAACAACTAGAGTGTGCTCCTTTGCTTTCTGGCAGGAGCAACTGGAGTGTGCTCCCTCTTGATCTTTGCTTCCTGAATTACCTGTTCTTGAACTCATATTCATCCTTGGTCCCTATGCATGCTTATTAGTATCATGAATGTGTTATCCTTGTGATCTCATATAAAATCATACATTCATTAGTATACTATTAAAACACAATAATCTCAAGCATGTATAGTCATGATCATTTCAAACAGAAATAATAAGCATGAGCATTCAAGGATTCTTATGGTTAGTCAAATCATAAGAAACATAACATGTCTAAACCTGTAATTACTCAAGCCTATGACTCTTCAGGTTAGTTGAATCATCAATCAAGATAAGATATAAAATGCATAAAACCTGTGATTATTCAAGCCTATACTTTCATGATTCTTCTGGTTAGTCATATCATCAATTATAATAATATACATCCAACCATGATTATTCAAACCTATGACTTCATGAATAATTATTATCAACAACAGTATAAGATCCTAACACAAGGTAGGATTTTAGCTTGATATAGGAAAAACATACCTGGATTAGCATGCTAGCTATTTATGTCTAACATACCCGCATAATGTCTTCTGGTTCTCTTTAGTGACTTGTGCTAGTAACCTGCATGTCTCATAAGTTAACCATTATAAAACTAAGTTATACATACCTCGAGAATGGATCTTCTATGAGATCCATGGCAATGGATGAATCTTTGTCCTCATGATCATATGTTCTTGAACTAGAACATGATTTGTCTTCTTGGTGTACCTTTCATGTTAGTAGACAACATAAAACTCATACAACATCACAATGCATTAGTACAATCATAAGTGTCAACACCCTAACCAATGAATATCTTCTATCATGCATTCATAATTTTGTTAAGGTGAAACGACAAATCTAAAATCAAAATTGTACTAACCGTAATAACATGAAGACAAACATACCATAAACTTAATCATGGACAAATATCGAAACATACCTCGATGAGTCATACCTGTCGAGATCGCTTGAAAGCTTCTTATGTAAGGCCTTAGCCTCATCTCCCTCTGAAACACGAACTTCTTCACTTATGCAGGTGACCAATCCATCTTCTTCTAGGATTAACCCAATCCACTTGATTTGCAAGAACTGGACCTTGAGCTGGATATGGGTTTGTCAGAGAAACCCCAAAAATTCAAACTTTGAATTTCAAACTTCTGATAGGATAGAAATATGTGCCTTGATGAGCTGATCAAGTTGGTATATTCAGAATTTGAAAACTGCAAAGTTTCACTCCTCAATTTTGCCTTTGAAACTTCTAGATTCACTGGACGTGACCCTGAACTGGGGTTTGATGAAGCCCACTCTTTTTCCCCATCAAAATGTTTGATCCAAAGCTCTAAGCTTCTATTTTTCTGAGGAGCTTCCAGCCGTGGTCACAGATTTCAAAAATTCCCATTTTTACAGAAGCCCTAATTTTCCACTTTTCTGATCAAAGTCCCGAACTAGGGTCTAATCAAGCCTGGCCTTCTGCCCAACCAAAAATTCTGATCTTGCTCTCTAAATTTCTATTTTGATGAGTAGCATCCAGCCGTGGTCTCCGATTACAAAAATTCCAACTTTCTCCAAAGCCCTAAATTCCGGAAGCCATGAATGAAGGTACCAAAAAATAATTCTGTTTTGACAGAAATATGTACCTGATTGTTTCTGGTGTAACTCCGAAATTTTTGATCCACAGGGTCTGAAAAAGTTTTCTGAGATAGCCTGACCTGTTATCTTTCCATCCTGACAGGTCTGACCTCAATTGGATTCTCTGAGAGAGAGATATGCCAAATGTCGCAACGTGACCTGTTTTACGATAAAACAGGAGAGCGAACTTGTACGGCGTGCCACGTGTCACTGTTTTAACTTCAGCCTCTGAAAAAGTTTTCTGAGATATCTCGGCCTGTTACCTTTCCATCCTGACAGGTCTGACCTCAATTGGACTCTCTGAGAGAGAGTTATGCCAAATGTCGCAACGTGACCTGTTTATGGGATAATACAGGAGAGCGAACTTGTACGGCGTGCCACGTGTCACTGGTTCGACTTCGGCCTCTGAAAAAGTTTTCTGAGATAGTGCAGACTGTGTACTACCTATCACTTTTTACGAAATTTCATTTGGAGCTTCCTAGCCCAAGATATGACCTTTTTCCCAAGGTCACCTGATTTTGACTCAGATCTGGAAGAGGCAGAAACCCTATATTGTACAGATCATAAATCACAAAGTACAACGAATTAGAGGTTGTCCTTTGGACACAAGATACCTGGAGATCTTAGCTTCGTCCTGTAACAATTTCAGATCCGAAAAATTTGCCAAAACGGATTTATAGCGAAAGTGCTACGATGACTGGTTTTTGCTATATCAAGCCCTAGCATCGTAAGTGCAACAAGTGTCATACATGCCATATCATGCCTTCTTTCAGGCTAGCTCTGATCCCATGTTAAATTTTCTGAATTTACTTCAATCTGATCTAGGATCTTAACTGAGAGAACAACATGTATAGCATATCTACAGCATATCCATCATGGAGACAATAATGCAAGCACACAAGAGACACAAAGATTTACTTGGGGAAAACCATAAAGGTGAAAAACCCCAATAACTTCCTCAGAGATAGATAGAGCAATGATACAACCAACCAAGAGAGATAGCCATAACCTAGCAGCAGATCCTCCTCCTCCATAAGTGCGCCACTCCTCCTTGAGTGCATGTGTGAGAAGTGAGTGAGTAAATAGAGTGCCTCCCGCACTCTATTTATACTTGACTTGACTTGCCTTTTTACCTAACTCATGTCGGCTCGAACTTAACCACATAACATAATGCTGAGTGGGCCGACCCCCAATAGGGTGGTCTAATAACCCTTTGACCCACATGGCCGACCCCCAATAGGGTGGTCTAATAACCCTTTGACCCACATGACTTATACAGGGCCGACCCCAAACAAGGTGGTCTAATAACCCCTCAAGTATAAGTTACGACACTTACAATATAAATGACGACACTTCCTTATAGAGGAATAATACCATCTCTATAGGAATACAATATACATATATGTGAAATACATTCCGAAGTTACATATACATCAACATTATAAACATAATACTATGACAAATTATACAACAATCATAAATCATAGGGTTGCCACAACTTCATCTATTAAAAATACAAAATTCAAAAAATAATTTAATTCAAATATGATATTTTTAATTCAATTATATTATGTACATAAAAATATTTTTTTTTAACTTATATTAAATAACTTGAAACATTTTTCTACCTTTTCAATGACCATTACTCCAATCTATATTTTCACATTTATGATGACCTAACAACCAACCATACTTTCAAATTCATTTTCTCACAAATTATATATCAACCTATATATGAAACCATTCTTCAAATTGTCTACAAAATTTAGGTTGGAATTAGTTAATAGGAAAAATGGTCCAAATGATGCTAAAACTTTGGCCAAAATTAAAACCCCATTAACTTTCTTTACAAAGCTCTAAATTACTGACTTGTGTTGTAGTGATAGTTGATATATTAATTTTATGAGTGTTAACTATATATTGTAAGTTATTCTCAAACCAAGAATTATTTAATATGGAAAATGGTCTAAACTAGGATGGTAAGATTTTGAAAACTTTCAAAATATTCTAATGTTTTGAAAACTTGTTAAATCATACAACAACTTGTTTCATAACATAATTTACAATGTAAATTGTGATTTTTTCATTGACTAAAATAGTTAGTGATTTAAAGACCCACATTTTGAATAATACAATGTTCTTTTACATAAGCATATGATCATCATCATGATTTTCAACACCTAACAAACATAAACATCATGACCATACCATCATAAACGTAAACATAAACATTCCATGGTCATAATTTTTGACACCACATAAACATAAACATGCCATCATAATGATCATTTTCACCATCTTACAAACACAAAACACATCAGTGCCATCAACTAATAAATAAACATCAACATAAACATGAAAAATGTAGTATATATAGATATAATAAACACATATAACATCAAAATTGTTGGAATAATTAATCAGCATCTAGACCTTAGAGACCTTAGTATAATACTTTAGGTTGATTCCTAGGTATTTAGACCATGGTAGATGTTGTTTGAAGTGCATAACTTCACCATTAAGTGATGCTTATATGCAATTGTGCTACATAGGATGATTTAAAGCATATTTTATGAGATAGGTTCCCTTATCTACTATATTCCCTCTTTTCTCATGATAAGGATGAGTTAGGTGCGCTTTGGTGACTTTGGAAATTATGCATGATTTTTCCTAAACTCCTTCCATCTTTTTCTCCTGAAAATCCACTTAGTTGCTTATTTTTTATCACATGTAGCCTACTTAAGCTTAGTTAGCCAATTTGTGATCATCTAGTGAGAGTTGGAATTAGTAAGTTGTCATAGATGGAGATTTTTCCTAATTCTAAGCCTACAACTTATGTGCATTTTGAAGTGCCTCCAAGGAATTCGAATTTCTCTTAGGAGATTTATTATTTATTGTACTCTTATTGTTCAATAAGATTATTGATGGAATTTTATCCAATTGAGTTTCTTTCTCAACTAATTATGCTCAAATTTTCTCTCTTCTATGCATTCTTGTAAAATAATTGCGAGGATTTTTTTGTGAACTAGATCTAGACTGTGCTTAATTTTTGGCATGGTATCAAAGCCCATAGGGATTTCAATATTAGTCAAATAATTCCATTGAAGAACCAGAAGCAGTGGATTTTCCATAGAAATCCTTATGAAAATGACTTGAAACTATTCAAGAAATCCTTTGGAGTCTACCCAAGTGTGAGGCACTCCCGAATATGCTCAGTGTCGAAGTTGAGTTTTATTGATCTTACTGAATGTTCCTCCTGAGTGGTTTTTGCATGCATTTTGTGCAAATCCAGCAACTTCATGGATTAAGAAGTTGTTCCTCCTCTCACTCCATTCAATTATGTTGAGTGGAATCCAAATATGTGTTCATATCTTAAGGGACATCGTCTCCATGATGTGTCAATTGGTGATGTGAGTGATATTGAGCCTTCAGAAGAGAAATATGATTGGATAAATGACTGTGATAGAGCATTTGGAACAATGTGTTTGTAAATATATCCAAGCATGCACTACCTTATTGATATTGTTGAATACCCAAAGGATCGCTGGACCAATTTGGATAGATCTTTTGGAAAGCACAATGATGAAGAGATAAGCCATATGGAGAGTGATCGTATCAGAGACACCTCCTGAAATTTTCTCACTGATATCACTAACGTATCGGCCTCAAACCTCTCTGAAGAAGTTGTTCATGAAGAAGAAGAAATTGAATAAATTTAACCACATATAGTTCCTGTTGAAGATATTCTCCTTGATTCGAATGCTTCTTATGTTTGTCATGGACCATTAATTGAAGAGAGCTATTCTTATTTGGCTCTAGAAGTTTCAAGGTTCAACTAATGGAACTACATTTGTTGAAGATGGATTCATCCATTCATCTCCCATGTTATGCTATGATTATTCTATTTTTAATTATGAGCAAGACAAGCCAATTTATGCTCGAGGAGCTAAAGAGGAATTTGATTCCTCTCTTCCACACGAGTATATTGGTGTAAATAATGATGATCTACTGAATGTTTTGTATCTTATATAAGAATTTGAAGGTGATGCATTTTCTCTCCTTGATCACATCCTTCCTATGTACTTCAACTTGATCATTGGGACATGTTCTTAGAGTTGCATTGAAAATGGAGGACACTACCATCTGCTTGGGATTGTTTCTCAATATCATCAAGACTCATTTGGACATGATATTAGGAATTTCAAGTCTAATGAGAACCTACAGTTGATATCCTATCATACTTCTACTACTGAGGATCCTATATCAATCATTTCTATTGATGTGAAAGATTGTGGCTCACTAGATGTTTTGGAAGATAGATCAAGATATGGAGTTCAATCATTTTCTATCCTTGGTCCCATGCCTCCTCCCTATTCCTACATGGTCACATGCACATTCCCTCAAGGTGGTAATGAATTTGGAGACATCATGCATTCGTTTGGACACTTGCTCCTCACACTTGTAGCTGATTTCACCACATTTGGTTCAATGTCCAAGTCATCAGCATCATCAGATTTGCTTGGTTTCAAGTCTCAAGCATATCATGGTACATTTGGTTATGATATCACCCATGTTGGTTCAAAGGATATCTCAAGGTACCATATACAGATTCTTGGAGATACTTCTATCTCATTTGGTTCAAAATTCAAGTTCCAAGATGATCTTCATATTCTTGAAGTTGTTCTTACAATGTTTGGTTCAATCAGAAAGTACAAGGATATTCCATATTCACTTGCATCCATTGGTGGAGAAATCAAGCACATGTTTTTGGATCATGATATTCTTCTACTAAGGAGGAATCTACCTCTGAACATCCTCAACTTTGTAGAGAATCATTAATATTTTGGTAGGTTTCATGTCCATTCTAGAGGGGAGGTTTTGTTCCCAAGCAGTTTTCCTCTTTTATGTTAACTTACATGGACAAATAAAGTTGTAAAGGGTTACCATAAGCCTTTGTTGCTTGGGACCTGCACATAAATTTCACTCAAATACGTCAGGATTAAGGGGGGGTGTTGTAATAATTAATCACCATCTAGACCTTAGAGACCTTAGTATAATACTTTAGGTTAATTCCTAGGTGTTTAGACCATGGAAGATGTTGTTCCTAGTGCATAACTTGACCACCAAGTGATGCTTATCCACAAGTGCACCCCACTGGATGCTTTAAAGAAAATTTTATGATCTAGGTTCCCTTATCTTTTTTTTTCTTACTTTATCCCGCTTCATTGAGTTAAAGCCAGCTTTTGCACTACTTTTGTGATGATAAGGATGAGTTAGGTGGGATTTGGTGACTTTGGCAAGTTTGGATCTGATTTTTACTAAAATCCTTCCATATTTTTCTCCCAAAAATCCACTCAGTTTCTTACTTTTAATCACTCATGGCCTACCTAATCTTAGTTAGCCAATTCGTGATGATCTAGTGAGAGTTGGAGTTAGTAAGTTGTCATAGATGGATATTTTTCCTAAGTCTATGCTTGCCACTTGTGAGCATTTTGAAATTCCTCCAAGGAATTCATATTTATCTTCAAAGATGTATTATTTATTGTACTCTTATTTTTCAATAAAAATATTGACGTAATTTTATCCAATTGATTTTCTTTCTCAAGTAATTCTGGTCAAATTATATCTCTTCTATGCATTCTTGTAAAATCATTGTGAGGATTTTTCTATGAACTAGATCTAGGTTGTGCTCAATTGTTTACGAAAATGGTGATACAATATGCCAAATATAATATATATTCAGTCCAATAAGTTCTATGACATATCTGATCCATGTCCTCCAGAGGCATCATCATGACATATCACGAGTAGAGGAGATGATGTAGGATCAGGAGGAAGGTTGAGTAGGAGTAGAGGAGTTGATGGAGGTGGAGGAGGAGGAAATGGTGGAGGATGAGGTGGATGCGATGTCAAAGGTGGAGGAGGAAAAGGTGGATGTCAAGGACTATGAGGTGCATGGGATGTGGAGTCTAGGTCACCAGTCGAAGTTGTTGATGGAGAACAAGGTGGACTAGCAGGGTGAGGATCTATGCCCTCATTTGATGATGAACTAGAAGATGGGATGCCATCTAAAATATCACAAGCAACAAGAATGTGTTGCATAAAGCACCTTATATCATGAGGAATCATCCTCCACAACTCTAAGTGATGAGGGTCCCTCACAATGTATCTCACTGGTACAAGTTGAACCCTTCGATTTGCCAACAATGTAGTCATCCTATCTGCTACATCTTGTCGGTACCTCTTGTATTGATTTTTTTGAAGGTTGGGTCTATCTAAATGGGGCACCTCGGGATGATCATACATCTCCATATCCTCCTCGTTCTGAGCCGAAGAAAACAACACATCACCATAAAATGTCCTGACATGTGCATATGCACATTTGTCATCAACCTAGGAGGGTCGTGGTCAAAATATATCTTGGTGGTCGGAAATCTCTCAAACAATAGAAAAAACAAATCTGAACTGAAAGGGATGTTTTCCCTCCTGCCAATACATGCACAACATCAACTAATAGAATAACAAAGCTATCATAAAAAAATAGCAGAACACCTTATGCATCTAGGTCCCTGCACTAAAGAATCACCATAATATAATATAGGGAAGATAATTCGCTTCCCATCATCGGTGATATGCATGATGGTCGTCACCAAAAATAGGAGGCACCTCTCATCCTCTCTACCAAAATCAACAATGGTAAGATGCCCACTGCTGACGTGAAAAATGAGTAGGGTGGACAATGTTAGGATCAACATATCTTTCAATGTAGATTAGATAAATCCTTGCCACAACTCTAGCTGGGACCTCAAGGAACTGAGGAAAGTCCTCACCTCTCCTAGAGAGACCAATGATAAAATATATGTCCTCCTCAACGGATCAGAACCACAGATTGGGACAAACTCAAAACGCCTAACTATGATGATCCCAACATGCAATCAACTAGGAGAGGAATGTACTATTCCCCTTGAGTGATTTCGCCTCCTCATAGAACTTGAGGAGGATGACAAATCTCAAGAGGTGTCTCATCTATCAATTAATGGGGCGAGGGTAAAAATATCTCTCCCTCTCCCTGCTCTCCCACTCTCTCCATAATTTTTACTCGTCAACTTGTGCTTCCTATTGTTGCCTGGCCTCGCCACGCTCATGTCTCTGTTTCACATATAACATCAATTACTCTCATCTAAATGCATATAAAACACTTATATGAGAATTCTATGTACTAAAATAAAAATTTAAACTTTTATGCGAAAAATTGACTTATGGTGCACCAATATAAAAAATACACACCACTTGCGATGCACTTCTACATTTTAAGAACCGTCGTCGATGCGCAAATCTGACACAATGCACCCTTGATATAATTCTATAAATTTAAATTTTTCTTATCAAGCTGGTGCGCTACAATACACACACACCTTCACATTTTGAAATATGTGTTCATGGTGCTCCAATGGCATATAGGAGCACCAAAAACCAATGCACTGACATGCACTAGGAGCACCGCTGAATTAGGATTTTTTATGATACAATCAATTTTAATGTGTTAGAACCAATTCTTCTCTAACACATAAGTGCACTATAGATGGTGTGCTTACATTATATTAATGCACTATTTTTTATTTCATTGTATAATTGATAAGGAATGTGTCAATAATGTGCCTCCAACACATCAGAGCATCGAATACCAATGTGCTGAGATGAAATAGGAGCACCATTGAATTATGATTTTTTAGTTCCTACAAAAATTAAATTCCAGTTGTCGGTGCATTAATACCTTGTCAACGCATTGTTTTATGTGCATTGATGTGATGTAAAAGAACTGTAGTTTATTTAATTTATGGATGATGGGGAATGTGTTCACAATGCTCATACTGAATGTCATTGCATCGAGAACCAGTGTGATAATGTGCACTAGATGCACCGTATGATTTGATTTTTCAAATTTTCTTGTTAATATTTACTAGTGCGTTCGGTACACATAAGGGCATCGTAATGTCGATGCACTCATGTGTAATGAACACACCGGTTATTAGTTTATAATTTCTAAAATATATTTTATATTATGGCAGTGCACTATGAAATCATATCACACATTTTATGTAGTGTTTTAGAGCCGTTGAGCTTGCACTACAAATGGTGCTCCCTGTAAAAATTTACATAGTGCACCAATATCAAATGTGAACCGAACAGCTCGAACACACCACAAAATATTTACTTTTTTTTTTATAAAAATGGTAAATTATGGCTTAATTTAAAAAATTAATCCACTAAGGATTTAAATTATGAAGTAAGGATTAATTTACCTGCTGAACCACGCATCAGAGAGGCATCCAGGCTATGTATGGGATAATTTGAAAAATTTTCCATTGTTTGGAAAAATTCAAACTAAATTCAACAACCAATAAGACCGTGCAATGTGTGTGCAACAGGTGGGATGAACAAAGGTGGAAGGGCATCTAAGTGGGTTATGAAAGGCACCAGTTGTAACCTACTAGAGCTTGAAACATTTTATGTTATGGGAAAACATTACTTTAAAAGTATTTGTAAAGTTTATGTTGTTGACCAAGGATGTTCAAGGATGACTGTAATTAAATATTTTTATAGAATAGGAGACACCTATCCAAAGAAGAAAGTTGAAGAGTGTTCACTGACCAACTAGGAGAAATGAACTGGTGTAGAAGGAAAAATGACAAGTGGCAGCATCTGCACTCGCTTCCTAGCTAATGCAGGAGGAAACTTTCCCAAAAATGTTGTCATGTTCCCCAAGGAAGGTGGAGCTGAGCACGTGGCTCATTAAATGTTAAAACTAACCCAAATACCTAGGCAATCTTATATCCATTGAATGACCAGGAGGCTAACTAGTTTTATGCCTTATGGATTGCTGGATACTGAAATGTTAAGCACATAAGAGGAATTTGATGAGGGGAAAGATAAAGTGAGCTTCTAGTGTAAGGACTGCAAGTTTATTCTGTTGAGTTGCAGAGAGTGTATTATTTGCAATCGTTTATGATTGTTGAGATACAAAGCGACTATTACATCTTCTACACAGTGTCTTCGTCCTGGTGGTTCAATGAACAGTCTCGGGGGTCCTGAAGCAATTAATCTTGGCTGCTTCTAGGAGACGGTTGAGAGGAACGATCTTCTTTTGGTGTTTGTCCACCTCAACAATTAAACAGATTCTGCATTGTTCTGGTTTAATTATTTCTAAATTGTTCTGTGTATTTTTGAAAGTTTTTATTTATAATTTATCAGCCTTCTAATGCTTCTTAGACTTTCTAATAGTTGCTAAAATTATTTGAATATAGAACTGATAATTATTTTATGTATAAAAGCCTGTATGATTAGATTTGAAATATAGAATAATGAAATATAAAACCTCTGTGTATTTTTCCTTTCACATAAGTGATGTAATTCAGTACAGAGAGTTTGTTAAAATAGGTAGATTAGAAATGATCTCAATATTGTAAGTAGAATGTTGTTCTTTACAATATATCAAAAATATATATATATGCTGGTAGAATTTCACTATTTCAGTAAATGATTTATGCTAAGTATAAATTCGGTAACTATATAGTTGTAGATTATATAAATAATAACCCTCTTTTAAATAGTATTTATATTGCAAACATAATGCTTTAAACAATAGTATATTAATCAATATATGCACAATAGTATAGAAGATGAATGGCTTAGATAATCAACATAGTATTTTATCCAGAGCGGTATTATATAAATAATATATATATACATATATATAATCTTTATTTTTACTTTTTTCTGGTTGCACCGAGTGGAACAAGGTGCTCTACAGCCTAGTATGGGGGAGATGTTGTAACGCGTATGTAGTGTTACATCTAATAAAACGTAAAAATTAATTTTTTTAATTAAAAAAAAAAAAAATTCATGTCGGCTCATAAAATAAAAAATTATGGAAAGTTTTAAAAAAAAATCCATGTTGGTTCATAAAATAAAATATTATGAAACGTAATTGAAAAATAGATGTTCATTTATAAAATAAAAACTTATAACCTAAACCCGGATCTATAAATCAAGAGAGATCAAATTTCTTGAGTTTAAATTTAAAAAAAGAAATACACCTCAAGAAATTAGATCCCTTTCGATGCTTGATAAATACGGATTTAAGATGGATGTATGCTGGTTACAGAGTAACTCTGTAAATCATGAAATAAATCAATATTTCTGGCCTTTTTGAGTACATTACCAACAATTAATGATCATTCAAAATTATAATCTGAAGCAAGGAAATCTAGCCATCATCACAAGCTTCGACAAAAAGGTTTATAGTAATTCATTTAAACTTAATACAGTCAAAGTTTTTACAATGAATCCCATAAATAGTCCATATTAAGCAATATCATAATAAACTGCTTGCGTAAATAAATAACAACTTTTTAAACTAAGTTCAATAGCATCTTGGCCAATCGTTTTCAATCCAAGTACACAATTACAAGTTAGGGATTTCACTCAAATTTATAAACTAATCCATTGAACACTTAACATCAAATTGTTAGAGCCATATTGACATAATATACTATTAATTCACTGTATAGTCGATTTATGGGTAAAATCCCTTTTTATACAAAATATAATAAACAACTACCTAACAGAACAATGCCTTGTGATAAACCAAGCATAGGTCGAGGGTTCTAAAATCATAAGGCTAAAATACTTTTAAAACACTAATAAAAATAAAACTCTGTATCAAATTACATACAGCCGAAAGGCTCATCTTTTCCATATTTCGAATTATAGACAATTTCTTTCCTTGATGAAGTAATAATTTCGATACAACAAATAAGGGTTTTCCCGGTACCGAAGAAATAGAATAAAACCATCAAATCTATTCTTGCAACTGAGCACAAATCATGTCTAGGGTAAGTTTCCAGATCGAACTTCATTATTATAAAAACAAAACTATTATCATTTACTATAGTGCCAGCAATGGCAACAATTCTTTAACCAAAACAGTAATTGTATTTAGGGCTCAGCCTAGAATTCAATAAACAAATTTATGAAGCTGGCAACAGAACATAACTACATTCGCCAGAAGTATAAATGGAGGTTAGAATATAACTACTTCCTCTGAAAACCTGAAGTTTTAAACCACAAAGATGCATAACAAAATACGAATTTACTGAACACTGTAGTCTAAGTCTTTTATTCATATGTTGGAGGAAAACCCAAACATGGACGTGTAGTGAAAACGTATACAAAACAACATTGTTTCCCATCTTTTCCATTATGGCTTAAAGAAATAAACTAACCATAAGTCTGACAGTAAGTAAATATCATAGACAATGCTTGAACAGAGTTAATCCAAGATGGCCTGGGGCTTACCGAATCCATTCCAACTCTGGAGTGTTTAACCACTATGTTCTTTTATTGGTGAGCGTTCATAGAATGAACAGAGAAGCCCGGGGGTTATGTGAAATCCTCCTGTCGGTGTTGATGTATATGTAACTTCGGAATGTATTTCACATCTATGTATATTGTATTCCTATAGAGATGTTATTATTCCTCTATACGGAAGTGTCGTTATTTATATTGTAAGTGTCGTAACTTATACTTGATGGGTTATTAGACCACCTTGTTTGGGGTTGGCTTTATATAAGTCATGTGGGTCAAAGGGTTATTAGACCACCCTATTGGGGGTTGGCCATGTGGGTCAAAGGGTTATTAGACCACCCTATTGGGGGTCGGCCCAGTCATCATTATGTTATGTGGTTAAGTTCGAGCCTACATGAGTTAGGTAAAAAGGAAAGTCAAGTCAAGTATAAATAGAGTGCGGGAGGCACTCTATTTGCTCACTCACTTCTCACACATGCACTCAAGGAGGAGTGGCGCACTTATGGAGGAGGAGGAACTGTTGCTAGTTTATGTCTATCTCTCATGGTTGGTTGTATCATTGCTCTATCTATCTCTGAGGAAGTTATTGGGGTTTTTCACCTTTATGGTTTTCCCCAAGTAAATCTTTGTGTCTCTTGTGTGCTTGCATTATTGTCTCCATGATTGATATGTTGTAGATATGCTGTACATGTTGTTCTCTTAGTTAAGATCCTAGATCAGATTGAAGTAAATTCTGAAAATTTAACATGGTATCAGAGATAGCCTGAAAGAAGGCATGATATGGCATGTTTTACACTTGTTGCACTTACGATGCTAGGGCTTGATATAGCAAAAAAAAGTCATCGTAGAACTTTCGCTATAAATCCGTTTTGGAGAATTTTTTGGATCTGAAATTGTTGCAGGATGAAGCTACGATCCCCATATACCTTGTGTCCAAAGGACAACCTCTAATTCGTTGTACTTTGTGATTTATGATCTGTACAATATAGGGTTTCTGCCTCTTCCAGATATGAGTCAAAATCAGGTGACCTTGGGAAAAAGGTCATAACCTGGGCTAGGAAGCTCCAAATGAAATTTTGTTAACAGTGACAGGTAGTACACAGTCTGTACTATCTCATGGAACTTTTTCAAAGGCCGAAGGTGAACCAGTGACACGTGGCACACCGTACAAGTTCGCTCTCCTGTATTATCCCATAAACAGGTCACGTTGCGACACTTGGCATAACTCTCTCTCAAAGAATCCAATTGAGGTCATACCTATCAGGATGGAAATCTAACAGGCCGAGATATCTCAGGAAAGGTTTTCAGAGGCCGAAGTTGAAACAGTGACACGTGGAACGCTGTACAAGTTTGCTCTCCTGTATTATCCCAAAATAGGTCACGTTGTGACATTTGGCATAACTCTCTCTCAGAAAATCCAATTGAGGTCAGACCTGTCAAGATGGAAAGCTAACAGGTCAGGCTATCTTAGGAAACTTTTTCAGACCTTGTGGATCAAAAATTTTAGAGTTACACTAGAAACAATCAGGTACATATTTCTATCAAAACAGAATTATTGTTTGGTACCTTCATTCATGGCTTCCAGAATTTAGGGCTTTGGAGAAAGTTGGAATTTTTGTAATCGGAGAGCACGACTGAATGCTACTCATCAAAATAAAAATTTAGAGACCAAGATCAAAATTTCTAGTTGGGCAGAAGGCCGGGCTTGATCAAACCCTAGTTCGGGACTTTGATCGGGAAAGTGGAAAATTAGGGCTTCTGTAAAAATGGGAATTTTTGAAATCTGTGACCATGGCTGGAAGCTCCTCAGAAAAATAGAAGCTTAGAGCTTTGGATCAAACCTTTTGATTGGGCAAAAGAGTGGACTTCATCAAACCCCAGTTCAGGGTCACGTCTAGTGAATTTGGAAGCTTCAAAGGCAAAATTGAGGAGTGAAACTTTGCATTTTTCAAATTCTAAATATACCAGTTTGATCAACTCATCAAGGCGCATATTTCTATCCTTTCGGAAGTTTAAAATTCAAAGTTTGAATTTTTGGGGTTTCTCTGACAAACCCATATCCAGCTCCAGGTCCAGTTCTTGCAAATCAAGTGGATAGGGTTAATCCTAGAAGAAGATGGATTGGTCACCTGCATAAGTGAAGGAGTTCCTGTTTCAGAGGGAGATGAGGCTAAGGCTTTACATAAGGAGATTACAAGCGATCTTGATAGGTATGACTCATCGAGGTATGTTTTGAGATTTGTTCATGATTAAGTTTATGGTATGTTTGTCTTCATGTTATTACGGTTAGTACAATCTTGATTTTAGATTTGTTGTATCACGTTAACAAAATTATGAATGCATGATAGAAGATATTCATTGATTAAGGTGTTGATACTTATGATTGTACTAATGCATTATGGTGTTGTATGAGGTTTATGTTGTCTACTAACATGAAAGGTACACCAAGAAAGACAAATCATGTTCTGGTCCAAGAACATATGATCATGATAACATGAGGACAAAGATTCATCCATTGTCATGGATCTCATAGAAGATCCATTTACGAGGTATGTATAACTTGATTTTGTAATAGTTAACCTATGAGATATACAGGTTACTAGCACAAGTCATTGAAGAAGAACAAGAAGACATCATGTGAGTATGTTAGACATAAATAGCTAGCATGCTAATCCAGGTATGTTTTTCCTATATCAAGATAGAATCCTACCTTGTGTTAGGATCTTATACTGTTGTGTTGTTTGATAATGATTATTCATGAAGTCGTAGGTTTGAATAAGTCATGGCTGTATGCATATTATATTTCTTACCATAATTGATGATATGACTAACCAGAAGAATCATGAAGGTATAGGTTTGAATAATCACAGATTTTATGCATATTATATCTCTTATCTTGATTGATGATTCAACTAACCTGAAGAGTCATAGGTTTGAGTAATTACAGGTTTAGACATGTTATGTTTCTTATGATTTGACTAACCATAAGAATCCTACATAAACCTTGAATGCCAATGCTTATTATTTTCTGTTTGAAATGATCATGACTATACATGCTTGAGATTATTGTGTTTTAATAGTATACTAATGAATGGATGATTTTATATGAGATCACAAGGATAACACAATCATGGTACTAATAAGAATGCATAGGGACCAAGGATGAATATTAGTTCAAGAACAGGTAATCCAGGAAGCAAATATCAAGAGGGAGCACACTCCAGTTGTTCCTGCAAGAAAGCAAAGGAACACACTTCAGTAGATTCTGCAAGGATGCAGATATTCAGAGGGAGTTGACCATCTTTCCACAACAGAAAGGTGTAGAAGAAGTTACTTCAGATTAGGACTCCAGAAGCTCCTATAAGGAAGCAAAGACTCAGAGGGAGTCCACCCAACGAACAAACAAAGATAAGTATTTTAATTTCTTGCATATTTGTCTGTTTAAATAAAATTGTTCAATGATGTATATGCTCATGTTCCTAGACTTAGGATATGTATTGTGCATATTAGAATAGTTGCATTGATGAATAGTATACTACTAATATACATGGGTAAGTGGCCTATGGCACTGTACAACATTCCATTGCTACTTATCTAGAATGAAACCTCTTTGCTAACATGTTGGGAGTTGTGCACACTCTTAACAATGTTCTGGTAGAGATTGGAAGGCATCTAGAAAGTTATGGGATATGGATAAATGTTGTATTGAAGCATTGGCTAAAATAATTGCATGACTGTATGACATATTTCTTTATGTGTAAGAATTTGTTCTGAAAACTATGAGATGTTTCTAATCATGCAATTTAACTTGTTTTGTAGGAAAGACCATATATCTTCACCTACAAAAGGACTACAACATTTGTTCCAGCAACAAAGATATCTATTGAAAATATTGAAGATATTGAAGTTCCCAGGATCTGGGATGAAGAAATGGAATGCCATGATCCGTCGATCATGAAGAATGATGTTTGGGATGTAATCCCAAGACCTGAAGGGAAGTTTGTTATGACTTCCATATGGATCTATCAAGATAAAGCATGTTGCAGATGGCAAGATAGAGAAATATGAAAGTGATGAAATAGAAGATACACTAGATGGATTTCAAGATAGCTTTCTTGAATAGTTGTATGTGGATGACCTGTTTGTAACAAGAGATGATAGATTGATTGCCGACACGCAGTGGAAGCTTGCTGCTGAGTTCGAGTTGAAGAACTTGGGGATGATTCACTATTTGTTTTGGCATGGAGGTGTGGCAGAGTGCAGATGGAATCTTCCTTGGACAAGGGAAGTATGTAGTAGAGATCCTGAAGAGGTTCGGGATGATGGACTGCAAGGATATGGCCACACCTATGGCATCGAATCTAAAGCTTCTATGTGATGCTTCATCTGAGCCGGTAGATCTCTCCATGTATCATCAGATGATTGGGTCCTTGATGTACCTGACAAACACGAGACCAGACATTTGCTTTGCTGTGAACACATTGGGCTAGTTCCTAACGGATCCGAGGAGTGTTCACCTGCTTGCTGTAAAGCATGTTCTGAGTGTAACGTCCCCAACTTAACCCTATTGCATTAATATTGTAAATGATGTAAATATTGTCATTTAGTCATGGTGAGGAGCTCAAGGCCAAGGCCCGACCACTGACTTATCATTTTATGTATCGACAATTAGAATAGATGCATATGGTTCTTGTGCTAGCAATGCACAATGTAAAATCGGACATCATGTAGATATGCAATTTTAATGAAAAACCCACAACGCAGCTACGCATTGCAACAAAAGAGATGGGGGCATGATCTTTACAAGGAAGAGGGAGGGAAAATAACCGAACCCTTGAGCCAATGGTTTTAATCCATGTGTCAATGAGAAAACCCATAAACCACCAACTACCCATTTTGTCTCATGCACCCAATCATTTATTTCTTCCAAAGATTGGTTGGGGCAGTTATTGCCTTGGAAATGAAGAAGTATGGCAGCCAATTTCGTGCATCGGCAAGCCATCAAACTAGAAATTCATGTTTTTGCTTGTTGGGCAAGGAAACACCCACGAAATGGTGCCCAAAGTCATTCCGAATGGGGGGGGGTCTTCACTCATTCAAGAGTGGGAGCTAGCTAGGTCTTTCCCTACCCGTTTTTCATCCAAATCCTACATTTATCCATGCCTGGGAGTCCGTTTTTGCATATGTAGTAGCCTGGGAGAGGAGAGCCACGTTTTGGGGACTGTATGGAGGTCGTTTTTGCCCCCGAATGTCCAAGGACATTTTTATAAAAACGGATTGGCTTCCCAGGGTTGTTCCCCAACTTCCCATTTCGTTTTATAGGTTCCCACGTTTTTCTGAGATAGTTGAAACCCCATCTCATGCATCCCACAGTGGAAAGCGTTTTCCTCACGCCCAGTAATTGTGGTTTTGTTGTTCAGTACATCCCGTTTTGGATTTGAACCTGTGAGCAGGAGCTTCAAGAGTGGGAGAGGACAAATTTGGCTTGATGAGCCCAATGGTGTATCCATAGCTCCATGGTTGAGCCACTAGCCTAGTAATTCACCTCTGCCCACCTCTTAGCAGCCTAAGAAACCCAACTGCTAGTTGGCTTGGCTGATTCTGGCATATCTTTGGCTATGTGAAAGCCTGTTTCCCCTCTTCCTTGTGGAGACCGTGCCCAGCTCGGGGGTGGCAGTGGTGCTGAGAGATTAAGGAGCACACTGGCCTACGGTTGGGTGGAACGTTGCAGAAACGTAACTGGTTGCTTGCGATTACTTCATTAAGATAAGTATTCTCTTGTGTTTGTAACTTTGCAATTGTTCCTTTGATGAATAGCTGGAATGGATTATGGATGTGCTAACGAATTTACTCCCGCTGTGTATTCAAACGATTATGCATTTCCATATGCCCTTTATAATTCTGCAAAGGTCTTTATTTGGCTGTCACAGAAATCTTGCGTGTATGATTAGATATCAACAGCATTTACTTAATTTCTATTGTGTTTCTATTCCATGCACTTATACATGTCTTGGTATCAATGAATTTAATTTAATGGATATGGGGTTAGTTGCCCGGTTTGGGATCACGATCCTCTCTATTGCACTAGTATTATGGGAGGGGACGTGACAGAATGGTATCAAAGCTGCGTTGCAGCATTGGGCCTCTATGGGCCAAAACTGATAGCAATTACAAGGGAAGATTTTGAATTTTCCTAAGTCTGTTTTTAAAAAATTTTGGTTTAAGTCCATTTTTTGAAAATTTTTGGTTTAAGACTGTTTCGGAAAGAATTCCCGAATGCCTTCCGCAACTGCGGAAGCATTCGGTGAATCGTTCCGAAATTTCGAAAGCGTTCCAAGAATTTTTTCGAAAATTTCCGGAAGGAATTTTCTTCCGAAATTGCGGAAGGATTCCGCGAGTCGTTCCACAACGCGGAAGAGTTCGGCGAGCCATTCTGAAGTTGTGGAAGACTTCGGCGAATCATTCCGCAACTGCGGAAGACTTCGCCGAATTGTTCCGCAACTGCGGAAGCATTCCACAAGTCTTTCTGCAAAAGGCATTCCCGAAAACCGCCCCAAAACCCGGAAGCATTCCACGAACGGCTCTGAAGTTGCGGAAGCCTTCATCGAACGGCTCCAAAGTTGCGGAAGCCTTCGCCGAATGGCTCCGCAATTGCGGGAGCGTTTGGCAAATCGCCCCGCCATTGCGGAAGTGTTCGGCGAACTGCTCCACAATTGCGGAAGCGTTCGGTGAACTGATCCGTAGTTGTGGAAGCCGTCGTCGAACCGCCCCGCAACGGAGGCGAGCCGAGAATCACCCCAAAACTGCGGAAGGCTTTGGCCAAGCGCCCCGCAATTGTGGAAGGCTTCGGCCAAGCGCCCCGCAATTGCGAAAGCTGTCGCCAAACCGCCCCGCAGTTGCGAGAGCATATAGTGAACCACCCCGCAGTTGCGAGAGCAATTAGCCAACCGCCCATCGCGACAGGATTCAGCGAACTGCCCGTTGCGGCAGGATTTCGCGAACCACCCGATGCGACGTGATTCCTAAGAAAAAAAAAAAAAAAAAAAACGAGGGCGCTGCCCCCTTGACCCCCTTTCTTTTTCCCCCTCATGTGTCTTTGTTTGTGATTTGACGAATTGTTAGTATGGCATTCTTCCCACATGCATGAAGTAATTTGTGAACTTCTGAGAATAGAATGCAACTGTGTAAAATGTGCAGAATGGGAGTGGAAGTTGTCATTTTTGAAAGGATGCAGTTCCTGCACCTAATGTCAGAATGGAGCATGAAGACAGGCATTGGAAAGCTTGTCCAGCAGGGAACAATGATGCATGACCAGAGTTTGAAGGAGATCTACATATATCATAGATATTTAGTGCAGAAGAGTTCCAGCGGCTGTTTTGACAAACAAATCTTGTTGTCGATATGGGTAATTTCTACAATTGCATGATATGGAAGAGGAATTCCATGTTACGAAGAGGGACCGAAAAGGGAAGAATTCCTTAAACCCCTATTTTGTTATTATACTTATAATTACGAAATTGTCATATGGCATGAAAATGTTAGAAATATAAGGGATTACATAGAGGTATATGCACTAGATTGCATCTTAACAAATATTGCATAGTGCATATGAGAAATGATTGTGCATAAATCGGATATTGCATATTGGTAGAATAATGGAGTCTACTTATGCAATGAACCATTAATGGATAATATTGTGATTGATAATCGCTATTGATGTTGGTATTGGTTGTAGGACCAAAGATAACAGAGAGCATGGCTAAACGTTCTAAGGATGTTGTTGCATGAAGCCAACAACCTTATGCGGAAATGATGGCGCAACAAACCTTTGATCACGAGGTTTGCAAAAGGACTGTGTAGCATTGGTAAGAGGCCAACTGGTCAGGTAACATCAAGTGATGTAAACGAAAGCCATACAGGTAATGGTTATTGGTGCATAAATTGCATGAATGTTGAAAGGGGATTTGGTAAGATCTCTTCAACTATGTTTGAGCTATGTTGAGCTAATTTGCATGTAATATTGAATATCGACTGGGGTTATTAACCTACCAAGCTTGGTGAGGTGTGGGTAAGTGAAGAGGATGACCCTTACACCCTATGACTATTTAGAAATCTCAATGCATTCACGTGAATTTATATCATGCCATGCGTATGATTGGTTATGTGCTTAATAACCCAAGCAAGTGAGGACTGGTGGTCCTAATTATGGTAATGCAGGTTATATGAGATAGTCATGTTTCGAGCATAATATGCTTGAATGCATAGTACTCATGAAACAATGCAAGATAGCATTGAGTAGATGTGCATTAAGAGATTTTATAAATCTTGTGATGCATTGTATGAATGCATAGGGATGATACATATGTCATTGCAAAATAAATAATGAATGAAATGATGAATTGATGATAATTCTAGGACCATTTCATGTGCTGTTATGAATGCAAAATAGTAAGTGCATGAAGATCCCAATCATGATCGATGGGATGCTAGAATGCTCTGTGGAAGGACAGAGTTGTATGAATGATATGACTGTGAAATTTGATCTAGAGTTTATGAGAAGGAATCTCATGGTTGAGAGCTCTAAGATCTGTTAGTAAGAACAATTGTAAATCTCAGATTGGTAAATATTTCGGATTTGAAATTTTGCTAATAATTGCTAATGACTGTTTGGCTTATATGAAAATGTGTCAGGAGGACATGCTGTAAGTGGATGCTCATGTATGGCAGCAGGCATAAGACCATAACGGGCAGAGTGGTGTCCCTTACAGGTGCCAAACAATATGAGGATAGCCTCATGGATAAGAAAACTAATTTCTGTAGGAGACAGAATTGTAAATTCATATTGAATTTATTTATGAATGCTATTGATTGGTTATGGAACAATCGTATTTGAAGCTTATTGCTAAATGTTGCTGATGGTTTGGCTATTTGATAAAGTGTGCCAGGATGACACATTGGAGGGAGATCATGTGTGATGGCCTGCAGAAGCCAAACCAGATGGGAAAGACCCCATGCTTTGGAAATGGGTTTCGGGTGAAACTCCATTGATAATGTCTTAGCCAAACCGCATGACGGTAAACCATGAAAGTGAGATGGTAAAGCTACGCCCAGAAGGCATGTGCGACAAATCTGCAAAATGAATGAGTATTCCGTGACCCTAGACAAGAACATGCATGTCTAAATTATTAGGGTTAATACGCAGAGCATGCTCTATCTTATTTATATCATTGCAGATTGCTTGAGTATGATTAGGGCCTACATGATGCACATCGGAAAGGGGGTGCACACCTTTTCTAGTGCTGGGTCATGATAGGGTTTTCAATATTGACTACACCCTAAGGGAATGGATGCATTCCTGGTGTTTCAATACTTGGTAGTGAATGACATGGAATGTGGTTAAGAATTGAATAGCAATACTTATGAGCTTGCTTATCCTTCTTGTGTTGTCAGCCTACACAGATGCAGATTGATACTGCACATTAACGGGTAGAATGAAGAAGGGTACGCAAAGGGACTGTATGGGAATTAGAAACCTATCTATGCTCACATGAAATATTACCAGAAGGGATGGACAGGCCCGAAGAGCTGTGTAATAAGAGAAGGTATCATCCTTGTGTGAGTAGGGGTCATGTTAACCTGCAGTCAAGAAAGTCACCTATAAAGTTCCAAAAAGGAACCACCGAATTGCACAAAAGAAGGAGTGGCATCCTTTTATAAATGAAGAGCCGATGTGTGTGAAGGGTTACAGTGCAAGAAGGTGTGGTGGCATTGGTAAAGGCATGAAATCTCTATTGGGTCAGCAGTGGGAGGGCGGGCGTCGATGACTGACTGAAAACCCTGAGATGCCTATTGGGTCAACAGTGGGAGGGCGGGCGTCGATGACTGACTGAAAACCATGAAATTTCTATTAGGATAGTAGTGGGAGGGCGGGCATCGATGACTGACTGGAAACCCTAAGATACCTATGGCTCCATAATAGAGCCTTGACCTATGATGGTCGGTGGCGCAGTTTCCTTCCATTGGTCGATGACCCAGACGAATATGCTGGCTCGGCACCGGAGAGGGCCAACCAGGTATGGGACTGGTTGGCCACCACCAAATGCTTGGTAAATCCAGCCGATGGGGAGGTGTACTGGTTAAGCATTTACTATATCCAAGTCCATAGGCAATCCCAAGGCTTGCAAAGCGAAGCAGGATCCTGTGGACCAGAGGGGAAACGCACAATACAGATAAGTATTCGTTCCATTTATGTCTTGTTTGGAATAATGAAGATTACAGGTATAAATATTTTAACAGCTAAGCTGATACACTATTGTTTCTTTGTTGGAAACCTTGGTCGTTGTAGGAAGGCAAGACCCTGAATGACTATAAAGTGCTGGTAAATCCAGAGAGTAAATGAGTGGGCGATATAAATTATTAAGAAATCTAGGGAGTAGCTGGTTGAACGCTATAAAGTTCTTGAAAAGTCTAGAGAGTGACTAGTTGGGCATTGCCCACTTGTTATGGTCAAGCAGCGTGTACGCTGGCCCAACACCCCTTAAACAATTGATAAAACCAGTCAGAGCACTGGCCTAGCATATTGCTAAAGGAAGTGATTGATAAACCCAGTCAACGTACTGGACTGGAATTGCTGATTCAAATGATTGTGGAGTAGCCCATGTGCTGGCCCAACATTCGTTATTGTGTTCACGGGAAACCCAAGGCTTGTAAAGCAAAGAAGGATCCCGTGGAAGAAAGTAAAGACATCCAATACAGATAAGTATTCAGTTACCTTGCAGCTTCTTGCTTATAAATATACGTGTGTATATGATTTGGTTATGATTTCCTAAACTCTTGTTTAGAGAAAAACCCTAGGAAGATGAACTAAACATGTGATTTGATTCAATGATTGAGTGTAGGTATTGCTGGAAGCAAGGACTGTGAAGGCATCTTAAAGATGCATGTGGACATGTGACCGTCCTAAAGAGCTCAGTATGAGCAGTAACGAAAGATGGTGCTAGTGGAACTGTGTGGGTCCTAGCAGCCAAAGGCTCTGTAAGCGACAATGGGGAAGGGTTCCCTGGTTGAAATCTATATGCAGACCTTAGACACTAAGTGTCATAGCCAAGAAAGGAAAGTCAAGGCATTCACATTGAAGTGAAAGAGACTAAGGAGCATGAAACCACAACGATGGTGTAGCTCCATAATAGAACAAGACTAAGAGGGAGAAATCCCTACTCTTCTCTTTCCTTTTTGATTGATGCATTTATAAAACAAAAGATTGTTGAGTGCATATCATGGCTGAAAATAGATTGCGTTTAATTGCTTAAGATGAATGGTGAATGCTGAAATAGTAAATTTCCTGTGAAAGGATGAACATGAATGAGTTCATGTGTATGTTGAGAAAGCATGAAAGTATGGAAGTCCCATGACAATTGGGAAAATAATTGACTAATCTTAATGTTTATGCTATGCTTGTCCTAACAAAGAATTCCCATGATGAATTTCACAGGTAAGAAAGTGAAACAATTGGTTGCAGCCGTCACAGGAAAGTGTTGCTAGTAAGCAAGGTGTGTTCAGTTGTGCCCATGGACCATGGCAGCAGGCCGAGGGCTATTAGAGTTGGCTGAAAGTCTTCTTCAAACAATTGCCAGGACCCAAGAAAATCTTGGGGAGATTCTCAAGCTACAGAGGCAACAAAATGAGATAAACCATGAGGCTTTGCGGGACTCTATTCGTCTGCAAAAAGAGGTAAAAAGCATTCTGGGAACAATCAGCAAGGGAAAGGAAAGTGGACCAATGGAGAAGCATTCGTCCAACTGTCCGAGTAAGAAACGTTCCAGGTGGGAAGACTCAAGGGAAATGGATCGGGAACAGGTAAAGCCACCAATGAAATGTTGGGGATGTGGAGGAAATCATTACCTTCGTGACTGCCCAACAAAAGAATATCAAGAGGACAACAACCGTAAATTCTCCAAGTTCGTGGGCCAGTTAGAGGGAAAAGGAAAAGAAGGAATTGTTGTGGAACGACGTCCTCATGCAGAGCTAGAAGGTTCCATCCAGCAAGAGCAGTTTATAAAGACCAAAGGACTTAGTCCTGAAAGACCCAAGTAAAGGGTGAAATGCAGGACAAACCTACCACATTTTGTGAATTTGGGACATATGTAAAGTGGGTATCTATTTTCCGAAGTGTTGGAACACCGAGGACGGTGTTATTCCAAGGGGAGGGGAATGTAATGTCCCCAACTTAACCCTATTGCATTAATATTGTAAATGATGTAAATATTGTCATTTAGTCATGGTGAGGAGCTCAAGGCCAAGGCCCCGCCACTGACTTATCGTTTTATGTATCGTAAATTAGAATAGATGCATATGGTTCTTGTGCTAGCAATGCACAATGTAAAATCGGACATCATGTAGATATGCAATTTTAATGAAAAACCCACAACGCAGCTACGCAATGCAACAAAAGAGATGGGGGCATGATCTTTAAGGAAGAGGGAGGGAAAATAACCGAACCCTTGAGCCAATGGTTTTAATCCATGTGTCAATGAGAAAACCCATAAACCACCAACTACCCATTTTGTCTCATGCACCCAATCATTTATTTCTTCCAAAGATTGGTTGGGGCAGTTATTGCCTTGGAAATGAAGAAGTATGGCAGCCAATTTCATGCATGGGCAAGCCATCAACCTGGAAATTCGTGTTTTCGCTTGTTGGGCAAGGAAACACCCACGAAATGGTGCCCAAATCCATTCTGAATGGGGGGGGGGTCTTCACTCATTCAAGAGTGGGATCTAGCTGGGTCTTTCCCTACCCGTTTTTCATCCAAATCCTGGGAGAGGAGAGCCACGTTTTGGGGACTGTATGGAGGTCGTTTTTGCCCCCGAATGTCCAAGGACGTTTTTATAAAAATGGATTGGCTTCCCAGGGTTGTTCCCCAACTTCCCATTTCGTTTTATAGGTTCCATGTTTTTCTGAGATAGTTGAAACCCCATCTCATGCATCCCACTGTGGAAAGCATTTTGCTCACGCCCAGTAATTGTGGTTTTGTTGTTCAGTGCATCCCATTTTGGATTTGAACATGTGAGCAGGAGCTTCAAGAGTGGGTTGCGCACTGAAGTATCTGACGTGGAACAGAAGGTTCGCGCAGTTATCTATCCATGCAACCCGCAAGACGTTGTACTGCTTATTAGCTTTCCCCCCATCGCATTACCTGGTTGTGGAAACTTGATTCTGCAACCACCCCCTGCAGTTTCACCTCGAGTGAGACCTCAGGCTGTGTGCAACTTGTTGCCGAAAGGGCTGGTGAATAGGGGTTTTGTTGGTTCCTTGAACCACGAAGTACCTGGGTCTACATTGGAAACCTCTAACTTATTCTAGATAGCTAACATGGGTGGTGACGCCGGATAAGTAGAGTGGTTAGAATTGGACACCGTGGCAAGGATGCGCTTGATGAGCCCAATGGTGTATCCATAGCTCCATGGTTGAGCCACTAGCCTAGTAATTCACCTCTTCCCACCTCTTAGCAGCCTGAGAAACCCAACTGCTAGTTGGCTTGGCTGATTCTGGCATATCTTTGGCTATGTGAAAGCCTGTTTCCCCTCTTCCTTGTGGAGACCGTGCCCAGCTCGGGGGGTGGCAGTGGTGCTGAGAGATTAAGGAGCACACTGGCCTACGGTTGGGTGGAACGTTGCAGAAGCGTAGCTGGTTGCTTGGGATTACTTCATTAAGATAAGTATTCTCTTGTGTTTGTAACTTTGCAATTGTTCCTTTGATGAATAGATGGAATGGATTATGGATGTGCTAATGAATTTACTCCCGCTGTTTATTCAAACGATTATGCATTTCCATATGCCCTTTATAATTCTGCAAAGGTCTTTATTTGGCTTTCACAGAAATCTTGCGTGTATGATTAGATATCAACAACATTTACTTAATTTCTGTTGTGTTTCTATTGCATGCACTTATACATGTCTTGGTATCAATGAGTTTAATTTAATGGATATGGGGTTAATTGCCCAGTTTGGGATCATGATCCTCTCCATTGCACTAGTATTATGGGAGTGGACGTGACACTGAGGTACCTGAAGGGTACAGTGGATTATGGGCTCAAGTATGAGGTGAATCAAAATTTTAACCTGCAAGGTTATGTTGATTCAGATTGGGCAGGCAGTGCTGCAGATAGGAAGAGCACATCTGGGTGTTACTCCAGTATGGGATCAGGTGTGATCTCTTGGTTTAGCAGGAAGCAGTCCTGCGTAGCACTGAGTACAGCTGAGGTAGAGTATGTTGCAGCCTGTTCAGCTAGTTGTGAGGCAGTATGGCTATGGAAGCTACTGTCTGAGTTATTTGATCTCCCGTTGGAGGCTACTGGTATCTTCTGTGATAACCAGAGTTGTGTGAAGCTGTCCGAGAAACCAGTGTTTCATGACAGGTCGAAACACATAGAGATCAAATATCACTATATCAGGGATATGGTGCAGAGAGGAGCTGTGAAGCTCCTGTATGTTGCGATGGACGAGCAGATTGCAGATGTGCTGACGAAGCCACTAGCCAGGGTGAAGTTCAAGTACTTCAGAGAGAGGCTTGGCGTTCTTCAGATCGAGGACACTTCGAGGAAGAAGTGATGGACACATTTGCTGAAGCCATTCTAAGCATGTTGGAAGGAGGATCCTTCACATGGTTGTGGATGTAAGCGCTGGATGATGAGCATCAGGATGATGTTCTGGTTTCTGCTTGGATATGATCAGTTGGATCATTTTATGTATGTATGTACGCATCATGTTGGATGCTGGATATGATCAGTTGGATCATTTTATGTATGTATGTATGCATCATGTTGGATGCTTGGACCATGTATCTGTATATGTATCAGGTGGATACATTGTATGATCAAGTGGATCATGTATGCTGATATGTATCATGTATTTGTATTTGTATCAGGTGGATACATTGATGATCAGGAGGATCATGTATGATGATATGTATTAGGTAGATGCATTGATGATCAGGTGGATCAGGTATGATGACATGCAACATGATGTTGCAGTGATGATCAAGATGATCATAGATGACGAGCTTCAGGATGTTGCCCCAGATGACATGCAACAGGATGTTGCAGTGATGATCAGGATGATCATAGATGACGAGCTTCAGGATGTTTCTCTAGATGACATGCAACAGGATGTTGCAGTGATGATCAGGATGATCATAGATGACGAGCTTCAGGATGTTGCTCCAGATGACATGCAGCAGGACGTTGCAGTGATGATGATCAGGATGATCCTGGATACATCAGGATGATGTATGGTGAGTATCAGGTTGATACTCTGTGGCTGTGGATCATGTTTTGTAGATGAGCATGTAATCCGGTGCCCTGGGAGATTTGCATATGGTCTTTCGAGGTTTTGCCTATGGCATGTAATTCGGTGCCCTGGGACATCTGGCAAATGCTCTTTCGAGGTTTTGCTCTGGGAGGACATGTAATTCGGTTCCCTGGAAGATCTGCAGATAGTCTTTCGAGGCTTTTCCTATGGCATGAAATTTGGTGCCATGGGATATCTGGCAGATGCTCTTTCAAGGTTTTGTCCTATGGCATGTAATTCGGTTCCCAGGGAGATCCGATAGGTTGGGCTGCGTGCCCGTAATCAGTCCTGGGATGCTCTTGCGAGGTTTTTCCATGACCACATGTAATTCGTTGCCCTGGGAGATCCTATAGGTAGAGTTGTGTGCTCGTAACAGCCTGGGATGCTCTTGTGAGGTTTTGTGGTGAGGTCACATGTAATTCGGTGCCCTGGGAGATCCTATAGGTAGAGCTGTGTGCTCGTAACAGCCTGGGATGCTCTTTCGAGGTTTTTTGATGCACGTAATAAGTCCTGAAGATTCGACAGTATGGCCAGTGATGATGAAGACCTGCAGGTGGTGGGCCTACATCTAGTATGAAAAAGGACTGGCTCTCTAGAACTTCCTATGATGAGTAGATTCAGAGATAGATTGAGATAGCAGCAACAGTGACGATGATGATGACTCGATGATGATTATCCAGTGACGATGATCTAGAGAAGATGACTTGTGCTAGAAGAACTATGCTGAGAAATACCTTCCTAGTTAAGAGGGAGTTTTGATGTATATGTAACTTCGGAATGTATTTCACATATATGTATATTGTATTCCTATAGAGATGTTATTATTCCTCTATACGGAAGTGTCGTTATTTATATTGTAAGTGTCGTAACTTATACTTGATGGGTTATTAGACCACCTTGTTTGGGGTCGGCCCTGTATAAGTCATGTGGGTCAAAGGGTTATTTGACCACCCTATTGGGGGTCGGCCATGTGGGTCGAAGGGTTATTAGACCACCCTATTGGGGGTCAGCCCAGTCAGCATTATGTTATGTGGTTAAGTTCGAGCCTACATGATTTAGGTAAAAAGGCAAGTCAAGTCAAGTATAAATAGAGTGCGGGAGGCACTCTATTTGCTCACTCACTTCTCACACATGCACTCAAGGAGGAGTGGCGCACTTATGGAGGAGGAGGATCTGCTGCTAGGTTATGTCTATCTCTCATGGTTGGTTGTATCATTGCTCTATCTATCTCTGAGGAAGTTATTGGGGTTTTTCACCTTTATGGTCTCCATGATTGATATGTTGTAGATATGCTGTACATGTTGTTCTCTCAGTTAAGATCCTAGATCAGATTGAAGTAAATTCTGAAAATTTAACAGTCGGCACATTGAGAAGGATGACATTAAAATGAAATATATTTTGATAAGTTAAATAAAAGATTGGGAACAAAAAAAAGGTAATGGTGATGAACCATTACCTCTGTAAAGCAATGTTGCCTCAACCATGAGCTATTATAGCTTGGAAAAAAACCCTCTCATTACTACAATTGAACCATCAAACTACTTTTGTGTGAAGAACCTCCCACAAACCACTGTAAAACCAATAACTAAAAATCAGTTTGAGTGACTCCACATCCATGGCGGCCGAGAGCTCCAAGAGCTCACAAATCACAAAGCAAATGAAAAAAATAATTTCAATACAATGCTTTCGTAGTTAGGGTTTACAGTCTTGTCAACATGGAGTCCAAAACCCAATGCTTCATGTGGTCGTATTAAACTCATGCAGTTGTAACCACTACGAATTCAATATTTACCCACAGTCTATAGTTTTGGTTTGGTGATTAAAGAAATTCAATTCATTGCTACTAAAACCCTTAGCTAGGATTTTAACTCTAACACTTTCATTTAATTTGATGGTTAACCAAAGTTGTAGCTAGGATGCTCCCTCCCTAAAGTGGAAGCTCGACTCTTTTGCACAGAGCTAGGCTATTATCTAACCTTGGTATTTTATTATGAAAACTCTAATTCATCTTTGATTTAAACCCTCACCTGGAGAACAAGAACATCATATTAACATGCGTTAGCTTCTCAAAATCTATGTAATCCCAGGGTTATCACAAGAAACCCTTTCAAGCAAAACGAACATCATCAGTAACTCAACCATCAAATTCTTATACGTTGTTTAGGACATAAGATCTATATTTAAAAATGACATTTAAACATTAACATCATTACAATAAAAGAGATCCATTATCTTCTTCAATGCTTTTAGGACACAATAAATAAACGTCGATTTTCTAAATAAATAAGTATCATCAATGAATACGAGCATACAGCTTAAGCAGATAATAATATAAGAAGTAATTCTTAAGCATAAACTCTGGATCTTATGGACAATTATACTTATATAAAAAATATTATTTTTATGGATTTTTGGAGTCCTTACACCAGTTCAAATGGATTAGACACACTGTAGAGGGGTAACAATGATTTTTATGGCATTGTAAATGTTTTTTACAATACCACGTTTCGGTGCACCCAATAATGGGATGCACAAGAGCGGTTTACATTACTCACACCTCCTTGAAGATTTTAAATCAAATTTATTGTTTCTTAATTTTTTATTTTTTAACAAATACGAACCGGTGCGTTAGGTGATATAACACGCACACATTCAAGAGTAATTAACGACCCACATTTATGGTTTTAAGTATAATATAACGTGCTTTTTAATAAAACATGTTGGTGCATTCGTTTATATTGGACGCACCGGGACGTGGGTTATTGTGTAATGCACCAGGTCATTGTTTTTTAGATATCACAATATTGTTTTAATGCAATATAATACGATGTGTTCTTCAAAACATAGCGCAAGTTATGACAACTAATTTTTAATGAAATATAGTACTACGCATTCTTTGAAATAAATTCCCTGGGTCGTTAAGTTTACAAAAATGTACTGCAGTGGATTTAGAAAATAAAGATGTTTTTTAATAAAATATACCAGCATGTTCATTTAGATTGGATGTATCGAGACGTGTATTATTACGTAATGCACCGAGTAATTGTTTTCTCGATAGCACAATATTTTTTTTAATGAAATATAATATGGTGCATTCTTCGAAACATAATGCATTGCGCCAGCTAATTTTTAATGAAATATAGTACAATTCATTCTTTGGAATAAATGCATCAGGCCATTAAGTTTCCAAAAATTCACCACGATGGTTTCATAAAATTGTCGCACATCTTGGGATTTTTTTTTCATTGATGTTTTTTCGCAGTGCGAGATCATTTTTTTGCATACCTGGTGCATGTTGTTGGGTGATGCATCAGTGGGTTTTGTTTGAAAAAGAACCGAAGAAAAAATATCCATGACAACCTCTGTCTATGCGCCTTTGCTAGTGACGTCTGCTATAAACGGATATTTGAGCTCTTTCGAGAGGAGCATCTGTTATAACCTTCACTTAAGGTCCTTTTCTTTGTAGTGGTCAAACATGAAATAAGCTCGCCAGTGTAACCATTTCATTATAATTTCTAGTACCCAATATTATGTATGCATTCCCCCTTTTGACACCCCCACTCATGAAATTGTGGCCACTGAATACCATGGCTTTAACTCTCTCTTTCCATAACACCAATCTCACTCCTTTGAAGAAAAAAATCCATGGCACCATTTTCTAAATATTGACATGTGCAAGTTTGATGGATCCAACTCCTTATGCTAGGAGACTCAAATGGAACATTTTTTTCACTCCATGGCATGAAATATGATCTCCAAAATTTGAAAAATGTGGTCTTATATGTAGATTCTGAATGCAAGCAGTGCTGGCAATGGTATCATAATTATATTCATTGTTATGTCCCTTGGAGCCAATTTGTCAAGATCCTTCATGAATGATTGATCATGACACTTATTATTTAGGATGATTGAATGAATTATTCTAAACAAACATTATTCTGTACTACATGATAACATTTGAGTAGTTGGCCATCTGCACCAAAGGCCTCACTTATTTGTTCTTTTTTTTTAGAATGTTTCATTAGTGGCCTCAAGGAGGAAATTTGTGCACATGTCATCATGTAGTTACCCTACACTTGGTTGAAATCTTGTGATAGATCTTGTTAAGCTTCATTGGTCCTCAATGTCCAAACAAAGTGTCCTTCATTTTCCCCTCACACGTATCTCACATGGTTCCAACCAGCAATCCCCCCAACCCACCTTTCCTCTTACATAACCTCACCCTTGAGGCCATGGATAAGGATCAATGGCTCATGCTTTGATAAATTTGTGATGAAAAATATGTAAAACCTCATAAATTTAAAGTACATAAAATATTCTTGATCGAAGAAAACGACCTCAGGTCCCAAAAGCTAGCATACTAGAACATCTAATTGAACTAAAAGGTAACAACCAAATGCCACCTCTTGAAGATGCTCTTGATATGCTAGTTCTAGATGAACCACAAATTTATTTTCATGCTTTATGCATATTTTCCACTCTTCAAACATTGAAATTGATTGGTTATATAAAGCAAAAGAAAGTCATTGTGCTAATTGACAGTGGTAACACCCATAACTTCATACATTGGTGTGTGGTAGAAGAAAACCATTGTTATATCTAGCTTATTTTCAATTTCCAATTCCTAATAGCCAATGGGGGTACAATGAAATGGTGTGGTTGATGTGACAATGTCAAAATCAAAATGGGAACCTATGGGAAACATGACCATGGAATTCCTTTAAATCGTTGTAGTCAATCCCCTAATGTCTTTCCTTACCGCCACCTTTTTTTCCCAAAACAATGAAATTAAAAAGATAACTTATGAATTGTTTCCTATCAGTGTCATTCATGCTAGAACCAACCCTTGTTATTCACTTCTGTTTATGGTCCTCGAAAATGAAGGTGATTGGAACATCTCTCTTGATTTCATAGCTCTCAACAAAATCACTATCAAAGACAAATTTTCTATTCTATTCATTGGTGATCTCTTAGACAATTTGCATGGTGCCAAATTCTTCACCAACTCAACCATCATTCGAGCTACCATAAAATATTGATGGAAGAGGTGGATATACACAAAAAAAAAAAATTCGCACTCATGAAGGTCATTATGAGCTATTTGTCATGCCTTTTGGCCTCTACATCTCCCCATCTACTTCTCAGAGTCTCATGAATAATATTTTTGTTAGAACAATATTCCCATCATAGACATGCAATGGACCCTTCTGTTGTTCTACCTAGTGTTGTTTGGTTCATTAGTGCCTAGTCTAGAGTCTTGGACCACATGTTTGTCCACATTTGACTACTTAGACTAGTGATATACCTTATCCACCTTGTATTTCCACAAGATTGCCATCTTTCCTTGGTTTTGAGATTTAATGCATGCATTTGTTGTTAGTTTTTTAGAATTTACTTCAATCTGATCTAGGATCTTAACTAAGAGAACAACATGTATAGTATATCTACAGCATTTCAATCATGGACACAGTAATGCAAACACACAAGAGACACAGAGTTTACTTGGTGAAAACCATAAAGGTGAAAAACCCCAATAACTTCCTCAGATATAGATAGAGCAATGATACAACCCAAGCATAAGAGATAGACATCTCCTAGCAGCAGCTTCTCTTCCTCCACAAGTGCACCACTCTCCAAAGAGTGTCTGTGAGAATAGACTGATCAAATAGAGTGCCTCACGCACTCTATTTATACTTGACTTGACTTTCCTAATAACCTTTACTAGGTTGGCCTTAACTTAACCACATAACATAATGCTGATTGGGCTGACCCCCAATAGGGTGGTCTAATAATCCTTTGAACCACATGGCTGACCCCCAATAGGGTGTTCTAATAACCCTTCAATCCACATGACTTATACAGGGACAACCCCAACAAGGTGGTCTAATAACCCATCAAGTATAAGTTACGACACTTACAATATAAATGACGACACTTCCAAATAGAGGAATAATAACATCTCTATAGGAATACAAACACTTCCATATAGAGGAATAATACCATCTCTATAAGAGTACAATATACATATATAAAATACATTCTAAAGTTACTTATACATCAACACTCCCTCTTAACTAGGAAGGTACTTCTCGGCACAGATCATCTAGCACAAGTCTTCTTCTCTTGATCATCGTCATCGATGCATCGTCCTCAAATCATCGTCATCATCACTGCTGCTGCTATCTCAATCAATCTCTGAATCTACTTGTCATAGGAAGTTCTACAGAGCCAGTCCCTTTTCATACTGGATGTAGGCCCACCACCTGTAGGTCTTCATCATCACTGGCCATAGTGTGGAATCCTTAGGACTTATTACATGTGTCACAAAACCTCGAAAGAGCATCCCAGGATGTTACGACTACACAAATCCAACCTGTAGGATATCCCAGGGTGATATTACATGTGACCCCACCACAAAACCTCGAAAGAGCATCCTAGGATGTTACGGGTACACAACTCCGACCTGTAGGATCTCCCAAGGCGCTATTACATGTGGTCACCACAAAACCTTGCAAGAGCATCCCAGGATGTTATGAGTACACAAATCTAACCTGTAGGATCTCTCAGGGCATTATTATATGTGGTCATGGAAAAACCTTGAAAGAGCATCCCAGGCTGTTATAGGTACACAAATCCGACCTATAGGATCTCCCAGGGTGCTATTATATGCCATAGGACAAAACCTCGAAAGAGCATCCCACGATGTTATGGGTACACAACTCCGATCTGTAGGATTTCCCAGGGTGCTATTATATGTCCTCCCAGAGCAATGTCTCGAAAGAGCATCCCAGGCTGTTACGGGTACACAACTCCAACCTATAGGATCTCCCAGACATGTTCATCTGCATAACCTATCCACGACCATAGAGTATCAACCTAATACTCACCATACATCATCTTGATGTACACATGATCATCCTGATCATCATCAATGCGTCATCCTGACGCATGGCATCTGAAGCAACATCCTGAAGCTCATCATCCATGATCATCCTGATCATACAATGCATCTACTTGATGCATACCAAGTATCTACCTGATACATATCATCATACATGATCCACCTGATCATACAATGTATCCACATGATACATACATAGATACATGATCCACGTGATCACACAATGTACCTACCTGATACATATCTGTTAAGATTTAATATGCTAAGATAGAAAATTACAGCATTACATTCCATTTCACAATAATAGCATATACAGGATCACTGAAGAAACAACAAGCACATCATAAACACAAGAGACACAAATTTATCCTGGGAAACCCTCATGGGGTAGAAAACCTAGTAAATCTTCCTCAATATAGATGACCAGCAATATACAAAGATGTAACCTTGAGCATAAGCTCCTCCTTCTCCATAGCAGACCTCTCCTCCACAAGTGCGCCACTCTCAAGTGAGTGAGTGTGTGTGTAAAATGAGGAATACACCTCCTCTATTTATACACTACTCCGACTTGTCTTTTACACAAAACATGTAGGCTCGTATTTAACCAATGGGTTAAATACCCCACTACAACTAACTGGGCCGACCCCTCTAGGGTGGTCTAATAACCCTTTGACCCACATAATGCATACAGGGTCGACCCTCACTAGGGAAGTCTAATAACCCAAGTTACCACATTCCAACGGAGGAATAAACATCTCTGGATATACAATAAGATCTTCATGGAGGAATGAAACATCTCCGAAATAATAAAGTACAGTATAATATTCTTTGAAGTTACAATATCTCAACACTCCCCCTTAACGAGAAGGATATTATAACAGCATCTGCATGAGCAAGGAGTCATCAACATCATACATGATACATCTATAAATCATTGGAAGCTTTCTCAACATCATCAGTAACTCAAGCAGTTACTGGAACATCTTCAATACTGGAACATCAACATCTTCAGTATTGAGTCTTTATCTTCTGCAACACTCGAACAGCTACAACAACATCAACATCTGGATCCTCACGATCATCAGCATCGTCATCATACGATCATCAGCATCAGGATCATCTCGATCTACAACATCTGGATCATCTCGATCTACGGCATATGGATCATCTCGATCTACAGCATTTGGACCATCACGATCTACAGCATCTGGATCATCTCGATCTATAGAATCTGGATCATCTCAATCTATAGCATCTGGATCATCTCAATCTATAGCATCTGGATCATCTCGATCTTCAGCATCTGGATCATCTCGATCTACAGCATCTGGATCACCACGATCTACAGCATCTGGATCATCTCGATCTATAGCATTTGGATCATCTCGATCTACACCATCTGGATCATCTGTATTAGTATCCACACCAATACATCTATCATTAAAACATGTATTCTTACTAATACATATATCATCAAAAAAACATGTATTCTCACTAATACATCTATCATCAAAAGCATGTATTCTCACTAATACATCTATTATCACAAGCATGTATTCTCACGAATACATCTATCATCAAAAGCATGTATTCTCACTAATACATCTATCATCAAAAGCATGTATTCTCACTAATACATCTATCATCAAAAGCATGTATTCTCACTAATACATCTATCATCAATACATAGCAGCATACTCTGCAACACACAAGATCCTATTATGGGATGATCAATCCCTCTCACTTTAGGACATAGGTCCAAGGATGATACAATCCTGATCCACTTATGGGATGATCAGTCCCTCTAAGTTTAAGACATCTCTCATGTCTATGGATGATGCAATCCAGATCAACTTACAGGATGATCAATCCTTATCCTTTTAAGACACTTCACCATGTCTAGGGATGATGCAATCCCGAATCAACTTACAGGATGATTAGTCCTCATCACTTTAAGACACCTCACCATGTCTAGGGAAGATACAATCCCAATCTACTTACAGGATGATTAGTCCTTATCACTTTAAGACACCTCACCATTTCTAGGGACGATGCAATCCCAATCTACTTATAGGATGATTAGTCCATATCACTTTAAGACACCTCACCATGTCTAGGGACGATGCAATCCCAATCTACTTACAGGATGATTAGTCCTTATCACTTTAAGACACCTCACCATGTCTAGGGATGATGCAATCCCAATCTACTTACAGGATGATTAGTCCTTATCACTTTAAGACACCTCACCATGTCTAGGGACGATGCAATCCCAATCTACTTACAGGATGATTAGTCCTTATCACTTTAAGACACCTCACCATGTCTAGGGACGATGCAATCCCAATATACTTACAGGATGATTAGTCCTTATCACTTTAAGACAAGTCTCATGTCTAGGGACGATGCAATCTCATCACGTACATTTTGAACCCAGTTCATGGACGATGCAGTCCTCACGTACATTTTGAACCCAGTTCATGGACGATGCAGTCCTCACGTACATTTTGAACCCAGTTCATGGACGATGCAGTCCTCACATACATTTTGAACCCAGTTCATGGACGATGCAGTCCTCACGTACATTTTGAACCTAGTTCATGGACGATGCAGTCCTCACGTACATTTTGAACCTAGTTCAAGGACGATGTAGTCCTATCTTCAATTTTCGGAGACATCAGTCTACAGCTCAATTCTGGGACCAAGGTCCGGGGAAGATGCAATCCCCTACCTGTTCATTCAGGACTTCATTCTTGGAGACATCATGTCTACGGCTCTCTTTAGGACTGAAGTCCAGGGATTATCCAATCCTCTCATGTCCACCAAGGACTTCATTTTCAAAGACATACATCTACGACTCTCTTTAGAACAAGCGTTCAAGGATGATACAATCCCTCTTCTTTCTCGGAGACACTTGTCTACGGCTCACTTTAGAACTTGTGTTCAAGGATGATGAAATCCTCACATGTCCACCAAGGAATTCATTTTTGAAGACATACGTCTACGGCTCTCTTTAGGACTGAAGTCCAGGGATGATCCAATCCCCTCATGTCCACCAAGGACCTCATTCTCGAAGACATACGTCTACGGCTCTCTTTAGGACTGAAGTCCAGGGATGATCCAATCCACTGATGTCCACCAAGGACTTCATTCTCGAAGACATACGTCTACGGCTCTCTTTAGGACTAAAGTCTAGGGATGATCCAATCCCTCATGTCCACCAAGGACTTCATTCTAGAAGACATACATCTACAGCTCTCTTTTAGAACATGTGTTCAAGGATGATGCAATCCCCTTGTCACCTTAGACCCTGTCTAAGGACCATCCACCAACCTCTCTGCATCACCAATATAGGTATCCACATCAACGACCTCACTGTCGATGCGGGCAATCTCATCATAAGTGATCACATCGCTCCCCCTTTCGAGGAGGGTCCTTCTGAACTATTTTAAGTTTATCTCGAAAAACTTTACTTGAGGTAGGGGTTTGGTTAGTACATCGGTAACTTGTTACAAATTCGAACTTTAATTCTTTTTTGCACCATATCTTGTATATAGAAATGTCAGATCTCTATGTGCTTTGACTTATCATGGAATACTGGATTCTCTACCATTTTGGTACAACTCTGTTTGTCACATAGGATCACAGTTGGGTCCATTCTAAAGCCATACCGCTTCACAACTAGCAGAGTAAGAAGCCATATATTCCGCTTGTGCTGAGAGCCACACTAGATTGCTTCCTTCTAAACCATGAGATCATGGCTGATCCCAAACAGTAACATCCTCTCGATGTGCTCTTCCTGTCTGATACAATTTCTGCCCAATCAACATCTATGTAGAGAAACCATATTCAACCTTGTAGCAAAGGTTGAGATCCACATCACCCATGGTGATCATTAAGCTCATCAATTGATTATCGATCCTGTGAACCCATACAGAACCTGATTCACACTTCTTCTTTAATTACACCATTAAGAGAATGGTCTTATCTAGCCACTTGGAGCAAACATCTCATCACGATTCTCTTCCTCTTTCTAAGAGAATCTTCTAGCAACAAGCCTTCTATAGTGTTTGAATTGCAAATATTTTGTTGAACGTCCATCGCTTGTTCAATGTTCATCATTCATCATGATCTTTCCTACAATTCAAAATTAAGTACATGATTAGTAATACTTCATAATCATCAAATCATATTGACATGATAACCTATTATGCATACATATATCATTTACATAGTTATGCAACTATTTTGACCAATACTTTGGCACAACACTTTCCCATATCCTGTATGCATACAGTGGCTATCTAGATGCCTTCCATCTCTACCAGAACATACTATCGAGAGTGTGCACAGCTCTCATCATGTCAGCAAAGAGGTTTCATTCTAGACAAGCAACAATGGAATGTTTGTCCAACTTACCAATCATATGCATATTAGTAGTATATTGTTCAAAGCTCTATGAATGTTTACACTCAGCTTGATATATTCTAGGAATACAAATATGCATACAAGCAATATCATTTACTATTTCAAATAACAACTCAAATACTTATCTTTTATGTTTGTGTGGTTGCCTCCCGCTTGATCTTCTATATGTCTTTTAAACTTCTATTCATTCTGTACCACTGTGCATGCTCAAGTGTGCACTAGTGTCATCGTCATGATCTCATACACAAACATACATTCATTAGTATATTCTCAAAACATTCTAATTCTAAAAAATCTTGAATATGTATAGTCATGATCATTAGTATTCAGGGTTTCAAGGAAGTCTTCTTTTACTCATGCATATTCTTGTTTGATCATAGTACTCTTCTGGTTAATTAAATCATCAAGACAAGAGACATAATATGCATAAACCCTTGATTACTAACTTTATGAATAAGCATAACCAATCATACCAAGTATACTTATATAAGGGATCCTAACACAAGGTAAGATTCTAACTTGACATAAGAAAACATACCTGGATTAGTATACCTGCTTAGTTATGTACAACATACCTAAACAATCTCTTCAATGATTTGGAGATCCTGAGCTAGAACCTGCATGTCTCATAGGTTAAGCATAATATAACAAAGTCATACATACCTCGTAAGTAGAACAAAGATTATGGATGAGTCTTTGTCTTCATGTTGTCATGGTCATGGAACTTGATTTGTCTTTTGTGATGTACCTGTATCTTGTTAGCAGACAACATCAACCTCACACAACACCATAATGCATTAGTACAACCATATAGCCCTAATCAATGAATGTCTTCGATCATTCACATGCATTCATATTGTTACTAGGGTGATAAGACAATTCTAACATTAATCAAGATTGTACTAATAAATAATATGAAGACAAACACATCATGAACTTAATCAAGAATCAGATTTCAAGACATACCTGAACCTCCTTAAGTCAAACCTGTCGAGACTTCTTGTAGTCTTCTTATGTAAGGCCTTAGCCTCAAATCCCCCTGAAACTTGATTTGGATCTTGATTAGGGTTTGCTAGAGAAACCCTAAAATTTCAATATTTGACTTTCACACTTCTGAATGGATGGAAGGATGTGTCTTGCTAGCATACTTCAATTTTGAAATCTCCAAAATTTGGCCCCTCAAAATTGCCTTCGAAACTTCTGGATCTTCTGGATAGGAACCCGAACTAGGGTTTGATGAATCCCACCCTTCTGTCCAATCAAAAGGTTTGATCCAAGGCTCTAAACTCTTATTTTTCCAAGGAGCTTCCAGCCGTGGTTACAGACTTCAAAAATTCCAACTTTTGCTGAAGCCCTAATTTTCCATCTTTCCGATCAAAATCCCGAACTGAGGTTTGATCAAGCCCGGTCTTCTACCAAACCAAAAAATTCGATTTTGGTCTCTAAATTTTGATTTTCCTGAGTAGCATTCAGCCGTGGATTCCGATTCCGAAAATTCTAACTTTCTCCGAAACCCTAAATTCTGGAAGCCATGAATGAAGGTGCTCCAAAAATAATTCTGTTTTGACAGAAATATGTACCTGATTGTTTCTACTGTAACTCTGACCTTTTCGTTCCACAGGGTCTGAAAACGTTTTCTATGGTAGCCTGATCTGTCATCTTTCCATACCGACAGGTCTGACCTCAATTGGATTTTCTGAGAGAGAGTTATGCCAAGTGTCGCAACGTGACCTGTTTATGGGATAAAACAAGAGAGCGAACTTGTACAGCGTGCCACGTGTCACTGGTTCAACTTCAGCCTATGAAACAGTTTCCTGAGATAGTACAGTATGTGTACTACTTGTCACTTTTTATGAAATTTCATTTGGAGCTTCCTAGCCCACGTTATTCCAAGTGTCGCAACATGACCTGTTTATGGGATAAAACAGGAGAGCGAACTTGTATGGCATGCCACGTGTCATTGGTTCAACTTTTCCCTCTGAAAATGTTTCGTGAGATAGTATGGTCTGTGTACTACCTTTCAATTTTTATGAAATTTCATTTGGAGCTTCCTAGCCCAAGTTATGACTTTTTTTACTAGGTCACCTGATTTTGACTGAGATCTAGAAGAGGCGGAAACCCTAACTTGTACAGATCATAACTTGTAAAGTACAATGAATCGGAGGGTGCCCTTTGGACATAAGATACCTAGAGATGTTATCTACGACCTGTAAAGGTTTCAGAACCTGAACCTTCACCAAAATGGATTTATGGCGAAAGCTCCACGATGACTGGTTTTTGCTATATAAAACCCTAACCTTCAATTTGTCGTAAGTAAAGCAAGTGTCGTAAGTGCCATACATTAACTTCCTTCAGGTTAGCTCTGATACCATGTTATGATTTAATATGCTAAGACAGAAAATAGTAGCATTACATTCCATTTCACAATAATAGCATATACATGATCACTGAAGAAACAACAAGCACAACATAAACACAAGAGACACAAATTTATCCTGGGAAACCCTCATGGGGTAGAAAACCTAGTAAAGCTTCCTCAATATAGATGACCAGCAATATACAAATATGTAACCCTGAGCATAAGCTCCTCCTTCTCCATAGAAGACCTCTCCTCCACAAGTGCGCCACTCTCAAGTGAGTGAGTGTGTGTGTAAAATGAGGAATACACCTCCTCTATTTATACACTACTCCGAATTGTCTTTTACACAAAACTTGTAGGCTCGTATTTAACCAATGGGTTAAATACCCCACTACAAGTGACTGGGCCGACCCCTCTAGGGTGGTCTAATAACCCTTTGACCCACATAACACATACAAGGCCGACCCCCACTAGGGAAGTCTAATAACCCAAGTTACCACATTCCGACGGAGGAATAAACATCTCCGGATATACAATAAGTTCTTCACAGAGGAATGAAACATCTCCGGAATAATAAAGTGCAATATAATATTCTTTGAAGTTACAATATCTCAACAATATCAACATACATGATCTACCTCATCATACAAAGTATCCACCTGATACATATACAGATACATGGTCCAAGCATCCAACATTATGCATATACAAAATACATACAAATGATCCAACTTATCATATCCAGCATCCAACATGATGCATACATACATAAATGATCCAACTAATCATATCCAGCATCCAACATGATGCATACATACATAAATGATCCAACTGATCATATACAACATCCAACATGATGCATACATACATAAATGATCCAACTGATCATATAGAGAAGAAACTAGAGCATCGTCCTGATGCTCATCATCCAATGCTTATATCCACAGCCATGGAAGGATCCTCCTCTCACCATGCTCAGAATGGCTTTAGCAAATGTCTCCATCACTTCTTCCTCGAAGTGTCATTGATCTAAAGGACACCAAGCCTCTCTCTGAAGTACTCAAACTTCACTCTAGCTAGTGGCTTCATTATCACATCTGCAATCTACTCATCTGTTGCAACATACAAGAGCTTCACTCCTCCTTTCTGCACCATATCCCTGATATAGTGATATTTGATATCAATGTGTTTCGACCTGTCGTGGAACACTGGATTCTCTGACAGCTTCACATAGCTCTGGTTGTCACAAAAGATACCAATAGCCTTCAGTGGGAGATCAAATAACTTAGACAGTAGTTTCTGAAGCCATACTACCTCACAACTAGCTGAAAAAGCTACAACATACTCTGCTTCAGCTGTACTCAGTGCTACCGATGATTGCTTCCTGCTAAACCAAGAGATCACACCTGATCCCATACTGAAGTAGCACCCAGAAGTGCTCTTCCTATCTATAGCACTGCCTCCCTAGTCCGAATCAACATAACCCTGGAGGTTAAACTTTTGATTCACATCATACTTGAGCCCATAATCAACTGTACCCTTCAGGTACCTTAGAATATGCTTTACAGCAACCAGGTGAACATCTCTCAGATCTATCAGGAACTGGCTCAATGTGTTCACTGTAAAGGAAATATATGGTCTCGTGTTCATCAGGTACATAGAGGACCCAATCATTTGACGATACATCGTGACATCAACCGGATCAGCTGAAGCATCACACAGAAGCTTCAGGTTCAATGCCATAGATGTGGCCATGGCCTTGCAATCCATCATTCCAAACTTCTTCAGGATCTCTACTGCATACTTCCCTTGTCCAAGGAAGATTCCATCTGCACTCTACCACACCTCCATGCCTAGAAAGTAGTGCATCGTCCCCAAGTCCTTCATCTTGAACTCAACAATAAGCTTCCACTGCGTGACAAAAATCAATCTATCCTCACCTATAACACATAGGTTATCCACATACAAAAGTAGTATCACTGGATTGCCTTCCTCAACCTTGTAGTAAAGGTTGGAATCCGCTTTACTCTTGGTAAATCCCAAACTGGATAGAAAGTTGTCTATCCTACCATACCAAGTTCTGCACATATATGACTTCTTGTCATGTGTCTCAAAACCAAGTGGCTGCTCCACATACACTTCCTCGTCGACTACAGCATTCAAGAAAGTTGTCTTGACATCCATTTGGTGTATCTTCCATTTCATCAATGCAGCCAGAGCAAGTACTGATCTGATGGAAGTGTGTTTGGCTATAGGTGTAGAAGTCTCTTCATACTCAATCCCCTTTTCTGGGAGAAGCCACGAGCTACAAACCTCAGTTTGTAATTGTCCATGCTACCATCTGCAACATGCTTGATCTTATAGATCCCTTTGGAAGTCACAATAGACTTCCCTTCAAGTCTTGGGACTACATCCTAAACATCCTTCTTCATGATCGACTGATCATGGCATTCGTCCATTACTTCATCCCAAATCCTGGGAACTTCATCATCTTCAATAGATATCTTTGTTGTTGGAACAAATGTTGTAGTCCTTCTTTTGTAGGTGAAGGTATATGATCTTTCCTACAAAACAAGTTAAATTGCAAGATTAGAAACATCTCATAGTTTTCATAACAAATTCTTACACATAAAGAAATATGTCATACAGTCATGTAATTATTTTAGCCAATGCTTCAATACAACATTCATCCATATCCTGTAACTTTCTAGATGCCTTACAATCTTTACCAGAACATTGTTAAGAGTTTGCACTACTCCCAACATGTCAGCAAAGAGGTTTCATTCTAGATAAGTAGCAATGGAATGTTGTACAGTTTCATAGGCCACTTACCCATCACATTCATATTAGTAGTATATTGTTCATTAATGAAATTATTCTAATATGCATAATACACAACCTAAGTCTAGGAACATAAGCATATACATCATTGAACAACATTATTTAAACAAACAAATATGCAAGAAATGATAATTCAAATACTTATATTTGTTTGTTTGTTGGGTTGACTCCCTCTTAGTCTTTGCTTCCTTTCTGCTACTCCATTCTGATGTGGATTGTGAGAAGTGGTCGACTCCCTCTGAATATCTACATCCTTGCAGAAACTACTGGAGTGTTCTCCGTCTTGATTTTTGCTTCCTGGATTACCTGTCCTTGAACTTATATCCATCCTCGATCACTATGCATGCTTACAAGTATCATTATTGTGATATCCTCGATATCTTATACATAATCATACATTTATTAGTATATTCTCAATACTATCAAAACACAATAATATTAAGCATGTATAGTCATGATCATTTCAAACAGAAATAATAAGCATTAGTATTCAAGGACTCTTATGGTTAGTCATATCATAAATTAAAGTAAAAAGCATAATATGCCTAAACCCGTGATTACTCAAACCATGACTCTTCTGGTTAGTCATATCATCAATTAAGGTAAGAAACATAATATCCATACACCCATGATTATTCAAACCTATGAATAATCATTATCAATCATGTCATGTATACTTATATAAGAGATCCTATCACAAGGTAGGATTCTAACTTGATATAAAAAAATAAAAAATAAAAAACATACCTACATTAGTATGTTAGATAGTTATGTCTAAAATACCCACACGATGTCTTCTTGTTCTCTTCAGTGACTTGTGCTAGTAACCTGCATATCTCATAAGTTAACCATTATAGAACCATGTTATACATACCTCATAAATAGATCTTCTATGTGATCAATGACAATGGATGAATCTTTGTCTTCATGTCACCATGATCATATGTTCTTGAAATAGAACATGATTTGTCTTTCTTGGTGTACCTTTCATGTTAGCGAACAACATAAACCTCATACAACACCATAATGCATTAGTACAATCATAAGTGTCAACACCCTAATCAATGAATATCTTCTATCATGCATTCATAATTCTATTAAGGTGATAGGACAAGTCTAAATTTAATCAAGATTGTACTAACCGTAATAATATGAAGACAAACATACCATAAACTTAATCATGAACAAATTTTGAAACATACCTGGATAAGTCATACCTGTCGAGATTGCTTGTAATCTTCTTACTTAAGGCCTGAGCCTCATCTCCCTCTGAAATGGGAACTTCTTCACTTATGCAGGTGACCAATCCATTCTCTTCTAGGATTAACCCAATCCACTTTATTTGCAGGAACTAGACCTTGAGTTGGATTAGGGTTTGTTAGAGAAACCCTAAAAATTCAAACTTCTGAAAGGATAGAAAGATGCGCCTTGATGAGCTGATCAAGCCAGTATATTCAGAATTTGAAAACTGCAAAGTTTCACCCCTTAAATTTGCCTTTAAAACTTTTGGATTCACTTGACATGACCCTGAACTAGGGTTTGATAAATCCCACCCTTCTTCCCAATCAAAAGGTTCGATCCAAAGCTCTAAGCTTCTATTTTTTTGAGGAGCTTCCATCCATGGTCATAGATTTAAAAAATTCCCATTTTTCCAGAAGCCCTATTTTTCCACTTTTTCGATCAAAGACCCGAACTAGGGTCTAATCAAGCCCATCCTTCTACCCAACCAAAAATTCTGATCTTGGTCTCTAAATTTGGATTTTCATAAGTAGCATTTAGCTATGGTCTCCAATTACAAAAAATTCAACTTTCTCCGAAACCCTAAATTCCCGAAGCCATGAATGAAGGTGCTCAAAAATAATTTTGTTTTGAGAGAAATATGTACCTGATTGTTTCTGGTGTAACTCCAAACTTTCTGATCTATAGGGTCTGAAACCTTTATTGTGGTAGCCTGACCTACCATATTTCCAACCCCACAGGTCTGACCTCAATTGGATTCTCTAAGAGAGAGTTATGCCAAGTGTCGCAACATGACCTGTTTATGGGATAAAACAGGAGAGCTAACTTGTGTAGCGGGCCACGTGTCACTAGTTCCATTTAGGATTCTAAAAATGTTACCTAAGAAATTACAGTCCATGCACTACCTTTCAATTTTTACGAAATTTCATTTGGATTTTCCTAGCCGAAGTTATCACCTTTTTTCCTAGGTCACCTGTTTATGACTCAGATCTGGAAGAGACAGAAACCCTAGATTGTACAGATCATAAACACAAAGTACAATGAATTAGAATTTTTCCTTTGGACACAAGGTACATGGGGATCTGATCTTCGACCTATAAAATTTTCAGATCCGAAAACTTTGCCAAAATGGATTTATAAAGAAAGTGCTATGATGATTGGTTTTTTCTATATCAAGCCCTAGCATCGCAAGTGCAACAAGTGTCATATATGCCATACCATGCCTTCTTTCAGGCTAGCTCTGATACCATGTTAGTTTTTCAGAATTTAATTCAATATTATCTAGGATCTTAACTGAGAGAACAACATGTACAACATATCTATAGCATATCAATCATGGACACAATAATGCAAGCACACAAGAGACACAGAGTTTACTTGGGGAAAACCATAAAGGTGAAAAACCCCAATAAATTTCTCAGAGATAGATAGAGCAATGATACAACCCAAGCATAAGAGATAGACATCTCCTAGCAGTAGCTTCTCCTCCTCCTTAAGTGCGCCACTCTCCAAAGAGTGTGTGTGAGAATAGAATGATCAAATAGAGTGCCTCCCGCACACTATTTATACTTGACTTGATTTGCCTAATAACCTTTACTAGGTTGGCCTTAACTTAACCACATAACATAATGCTGATTGGGCCGATCCCCAATAGGGTGGTCTAATAACCCTTTGACCCACATGGATGACCCCCAATAGGGTGTTGTAATAACCCTTTGACCCACATGACTTATACAGGGCCGACCCCAACAAGGTGGTCGAATAACCCATCAAGTATAAGTTACGACACTTACAATATAAATGACGACACTTCCATATAGAGGAATAATAAAATCTCTATAGGAATACAAACACTTCCATATAGAGGAATAATACCATCTCTATAAGAGTACAATATACATATATGAAATACATTCTGAAGTTACAAATACATCAACATTTGTGAGTAATTTATTCCATTTCCCTGTTTTAAGGAGTCTAAGGGCACTGCATCATTAATTTTGTCAAATTGGTGTATTAGTGGCCACTAGTGCTCATAAAACCACTACTCCACTACTTTGGTCTGCACATAGGTTCAAAATCATCCACTCATGGCTCTCATAGGTGTTATTGACCAATTCGTGAGGTCCAAGTATGAGTTGGATGGCATTAATGTTATTTAGTGGGGAATTAGTTTAGGTAATCCCTCATTGTTGTGAGCTACTCAACTTGCCAATAAGTCTCTCGATTATTTGTACTGAGAGAATCTATATATTGTATAGATGCCATTGAATAATAATGTAATGGAAGAATCCACAAGAGTGTTTTTCTCTTGTTTTATGCTTCATATTTTCATCATATTTCTTCTATTTTCCTGTCAACGTTTGGTAAATTCTAAGTGAAGATTTCTCTAGTAATCTAGATCCACTTGTGACACATATAGAATTTGACATGGTATCATATCTTCATAGGGGATCCTAGTCTTGCTTCCAAAATATATTTATGAGTGTGTGTTTTGCAGGTTCCTACACCAACATCATTATGGATTTCAAAGTTGTACCTCTCCTCTGTCCATTTAACTATTCTCAGTGGAAAGGAAAGATGGGTGCATATATCAAGAGAAAATGTCTCTTTGATGTGTCCATTGGTGCTATGAGCAAGCCAGAATATTATGAAGAGAAGCGTGATTGGTTCAATGACTATGATAGAGCATATGGAACTATGTGCCTGGCTATACCTCCTAGAATGCATTATTTGATTGATTCTGTTGAGCATCCATTTGAGCTTTGGATAAATTTAGATAAATCTCTTGGCATGCAGAAAGAAGATATTAGCTAAATGCAGAGAAGTCAAATGGACACCTCCTCACGTGTTCTCCCTCCAAAGGTCTTAGCCTCATGCATTTCTCAAGAAGTTGTTCAAATTGAAGAAGAAGAAGAAGAAGATACATATTCAACAAATGATCCATCTCAACTTTGTTCCTCCATGGCTTCATCTGTTTTCCATGAAGATAAAATATGATCTTCTGCCATCAATATTGTTTAAGATATGTCTCTCCATTCCACTTATTTCTCCTCTATGTCTTATATTATGAATGTTGAATATGGGTTGTTGATTGGTGATCATAGTGAGGCTTATCTAGAAGATGTTCTTTCTTCATTTGAGAGTATTGGTTGGAAAAATGGTCAAGGAGAAGTTTGGAATTCAAGTGAAGATCTTTCATTGCTTCACACTCTTTTTCTTCCTATGTATTCATACACCATGACTAGCAGAATTTATTCAAGTTCATTTGAAGATGGAGAATCCTTATCCATCATATTGGAAAACTTGGGACTCTTGTTCCTCTTTTTTGGAGCTGATTACAACTCTCTTGGTTTGATGTTGATGCTTCAATATCCTTATGATTCTCTTGGGGCCACTTATTCTCAAGCATCTGAGGTCTCTTTTGGGCCTGGAACCCTGGTTGGTTTGAAGATCAAGTCTGAAGAGAGGCCTTCGCTCTACTATCAATGTTACTCCATTGTTCTATATGGTTCTATATTCCATCATGCAATTGTACATGTACATTATCTAGTTGATCACATTCCTCTTCTTCCAAAGAAAAAGGTTCCTCCAGACCTATGAACAAGTTCACACCTACTTGTGTTTTGGAGTAGTGTATTTTTGGTGTATTTCATGTCCATTTTAGAGGGAGGATTTTCCCCATGTGGTTTTGCCTCTTTCCTCACTTACATGTATTAATAATGTAAAGGGTAAACATAAGCCTTTGTTGCTTGGGACCTTATTTTCTGCTCACAACCATTTTTTCTTCAGAGGGGGTGTTAGAACAATATTCCCATCATAGACCTACCATGGACCCATATGTTGTTCTACCTAGTGTTGTTTGGTTCATTAGTGCCTGGTCTAGAGTCTTAGACCACATGTTTGTCCACATTTGACTACTTAGACTAGTGATATTCCTTATCCAGCTTGTATATCTACAAGAGCCCCATCTTTCCTTGTTTTTGGATTCATTGCATGCATTTATGAGTAAGTTATGCCATTTCACTTTTTAAAGGAGTCTAACGGTGCTAGATCATTAATTTGGTCAAATTGGTGTATTAATGGCCACTAGTGCTCATAAAACCACTACTCCACTACTTTGGTACGCACATAGGTTCATAATTATCCGCTCATGGCTCCCATAGGTGTTATTAACCAATTTGTGAGGTCCAAGTATGAGTTGGATTGAATTAATGTCAATTACTGAGGAATTAGTTTAGGTAAGCCCTCATTATTGTAAGCTACTCCAATGACCACTAAGTCTCTCGATTTTTCCTCATGAGAGTATGTATATATTGTACACATTTTATCGAATAATAATGTAATCGAATATCAATATACATGAGTGTTTTTCTCTTATGTTCTGCTTCATACTTTCTTCATATTTCTTCTATTTTCCTGTCAATGTTTGGTAAATTCTCAGTGAAGCTTGATCTAGTAATCTATATCCACATGTGACACATATATAATTTGAAAAATTTACACCCCTTCCTCCACCAGTTTGTCTAGGTTTTCATTTACAATCCTACTCGGAAATCCACCTCCAACTTGTTTCTTGTACTTTCCACTTATTACAAGACAAATAATTATTGGTGAATGCTCCAAGTGTACTTTTGGGGTCCCTAAAGTTGAATGCTTGGGACATATTGTGAGTCAGGAAAATGTTTAGGTGGATTGAAAGAAAGTGGAAGCTATGAAGAACTGGTTTCACTGCAACACATTCGAGAGCTCAAGAGGATTCCTTCACCTTAAAGGCTATAACTGTTAGTTTGTGGTGAACTAGGCGAAGATTAATGCTATGAATATTAAATATTGTATTAAATTAATCAGTAAATTATTAATTAGTTTAATTGAAGGGACGTAACCCTTCTTAGGAAATGCTCAAACCTTTTAAAAGGTGAGCTCTTGTAAAAGCGTTAAGCATCTTATCAATTCAATAATATATCTTTTTATTCAATATGGATTTTGTGTCCTATTTTTTCTGTTGCATTTGGTATCAGAGCGCTCCGATTCTCGGACACTTATTAATTCTGGCCCTTGGCCATATTTTTGGCTTGTAGCCAAACTTTCAAGGATTCCTTGAACCCGGATTTGTGATCTAGGATTTTAGCCATCCATACTCAGATTTTCTGAACTCTGCTCAACTCTACAAGCTTCCGCTCTCCTCGTCCACAGCCTCCACCTCATCGCCCACCTCACCCCATTCCTCCCACACGCTCTAAAATTTTCCTCCACTCTCGGCTTCCCATCTCCGCCTTCCCTCCTCCTCCACACGACCTGCAACCCACCCGCCTACCTTCACCTCATCCACGTTGTCTCTTCCATGCCAACCTTCGACCCTCCTCCCACCTGAATAACCCCCATCCACTTCTCCTTTCCCCCAACATCTCCCCCGTCCCGCATTCCATGACCTCCTGCGTGAGCTGCGTCTCCACCTACTGCTCCAGTTCCCGCGCACTCCATCCTCCCACTCCTACATCCACCATCACCATCCCCCCACTGTGCTGCACCCACCTTCCTCTTGTCCACCTCTCGTCCAGCCCCCGCTCACACTCCACTCGTCCACCTTCCATCTGCTCGCGTCCCATCTACTCACGCTCTTCCGCCCACGCCGTCGTCCACCATCTCACCGCCTGCTCACGCTGCCGGCCTTCTCCCTCTTCGTGTTCCCTACCTCCTTCCCTTCTCCCTCAATACCTCCACCAGCTGCTTCCCCCGTAGCTTCCTGCAATCGTCCACCACCACTTCCGCCCCCATTCCCCGCCATCCATATTCCATCATCCAAACCCTAAATTTCATTTTTTTTTTCAATCAAATATTAAACCTTATACTAGTATCATTATATTGTTTAATATTTTTTATTTGAAAAAATATATATATATAGATATATATAAAGTTTATAAAATATTAATAATATTATTATTAATTAATTAATTAATAATTATTATTATAAAAAAAAAAAAAAAATTATTATTTTTGGAAAAAAAAAAGAGATCAATTATAATTGAAGGAATCCAAGGACCAGTTGTCATCATCAAGAAGACATTAAGAAAAAACCAAGAAAAACAAAAACCAGAAGTCCAAGCAAGACTCCTTATTGTCAAAGAAGTCGAAGAACACTTATCACCGAAGAAATCAAAGTCAAGGACAGTTATTTATCATTGAAAAAGTCAAAGTAAAGGAAGGATTATCAAGAAGTCGAGACGCGTTAACGATAAGGACAACCAAGTTTAAGAAAGACTCATCAAAGAAATCAAAGAAGATCATTCCACCGTCAAAGAAGACAGAAACCATGGAAACCGATTTGCGAGAGAAATTAGAAGCCAAGTTAAAGCGCTATCAAAAAGACAATGAAGAATTACGAGACATTAATACACAATCAGAAGTAAGGTTTGAACTACATAAGATACAAGAACGGTTCAATGAACAAAGAATGTCCAGCCAGAAAAATGACATAGAAAAATTATGTGCGCAAATTAAGGAATTAAAAGATGAGAGTGTTTTCAATCAGAGGTTGAAAAATCAAGATATAAAGAAGGAAATAAATAATTACGAAGAAGAAATAAAACGCTTGAACAAAATCATTAGCGACAAAGATGAAGAACTAATGCAGTTACGACATAAATTAGAAAGTCAAGAATCAGAGGTCAGCCAGTGTCGACAACAGATAAAAGTTCTTCAACAATAAAATGACGACTCTAAAAAGACACATAAGTCAGAGATCGCGAAGAGTAATAAAGCATTATCTAACAATACTGAAGAAATTTTAAGACTAAGAAATCATAACAAGATACTAGTCACAAAAATTAAGAAGTTGAAAAATAGCCGAAAGATAGAACAATCTATGGACGACATTGAAGGGAAACTTCTAGACAAGCAGGAAGAAAATAGTTGTATCAGAAGTCATAATGAAGATCTTAAGGAACAACTTAAGACATCTAAAGATGACAGAAAATCGCAAGTCGAATTGATTAAGAAGTTTCAAAATGATAATAGGCAGTTAGAAAACAAGTTGAAAAGATATAAAACAAAAACTTAAATCCTCAAGAAACGAAAATACAACTTCCAACTCAGATCAATGCTCTAAAGGCAACATTCGTAAATGAAAATGACATCGTGAAAGTTCCTTATCAACACCCCAACCATAAAAACCGATATTTGAAAAAGTTGGAAATGTCGAAAGATAATGGTACTAATGTGATCAAATCTCCTCACGACACATCAGTAGGGGATCCCATCAATCCACAACAAATCAGTTTGGGATGGATTGATCCGTCAATGTATCGGAATTTATGCTATACACTTAGAAGTTCGTATCGACATATTTTGGCGACCACGACACGCAAAGAACAATGCGAAAAAGTTACAAGGCTTTGAGGACAAAGCCTTTCTAAGAGAGTGGCAATGCTATGAATATAAAATAAGATAATAGTTAAATAATTAATAGTTAGGTTAACTAAAGATAGGTTATGAAAGGAGGTGTCTCCTCAACATCAAAATGCCCAAGCTATATTTAAGGCAGGGCCATTATTGTAATCTTTTATCCTATTATCAAATATATTATTTTTTTTACTCCATATTTATGGCTTATCGTATATACCAGATCTTCTGGTGAAGTTATTTGTGTGAAGCAAATAATTATTTGCTCCATTTGGTATCAGAGCTGCATTCAGCATCATCTTTTGCACTCCAGGCTCCAGCTGGGATCCTCGTCAACCCCGTCCTTCTTCTCCACTGCACCTCTATGCTCCATCCATCTTCGAATCCCAACCTCCATGCCTCGACCTCATGTGCTCACCCCTCCACCTCGGCTCCCTCTTCTCTTCACTCCACACCCCATCCACCCCGCGCTACACATTCCCCACGCCTTCGCGCCATTTCTCACAGCATCCGTCACACCGCGTTCCTCTCCCATCTCCACGCCACGTCCAGCGTCGTCAACTCCCTGCGCCTCCCTTTTCTGCTCTCCCTTCCTACGACCACCGCTACCACTTCACTCCCTACATATTCCACTTCCGCCTGCAAAACCTGCCCTCCCTCTCCTCTGTGTCCTTCACCCTCGTCAGCTTCACATCCAGCTCCATCCACACCCTCATCCATTCCTACAACTTTCCACAGCTACCAACGCTCCCATTCGCTTGGGCTCCCCCGTCCACCTCTTGTCCATCCCCCGCTCGGCCTCCACGTAACCCTCCTTCATCCACGTAAACTCCCTCAAACCCTAATTTCAAAAAAAATTAATATTATATAATTAATATTGATTTTTATTAAAAAATCCTTAAATAAAATATATATATATATATATTAATATAATATTTATTATATATATATTTTTTTAACCACACAAAAAATTATAGTAATTCCACTTTTTCCAAGTCATTTTCATTTTCCACCCCTCCTAAGCCAAAATTGCATCCAATTATTCACCACCACACCTAAGAAGCATGAAGACAGAGTTAAGAGCCCAAATGGAGAAAATAGAGAAGGATTTCCAAACCTTCAAGGAAATGATCACCAAGAGCCAGGAAGCACTTAAGAAAGAAATTAAGGATGAAGTCATTCAGGTAATGGAGCAGAAAATAGACGACAAGTTCGACATTATGAGCAAGGAACAAAAAATGTTAGATCAAAAAGTGACTGAGAGCCAGAAAGGTTTCGAGGCTCGGATATGTTGGTTACCCCATCTTCGAATTCTCAGTCACCAGAACGCAACAGGACGAAAGGTACTCAATACCAACCATTCGTAATGTACCCGCCGAGAGCAAAAATAGAAATGATGAAATATAATGGAGGTGAAGACCAATACGTCGCTTGGTTGAATAAAACAGAAGAGTATTTTGACATATATAACATTACAATGGATGAAGAAAAGATCAAGTATGCTTCAATGCACCTTGAAGGATATGCCTACAACTGGTATATGTGGTGGAAGGGAGACAACTTCGCACACACTTGGAACTTATTCAAGAATGATTTCTTAAAAAGGTTTCAAGGAATCACAGAAGATGAATTCTTCTTAAAACTTACCAGATTACAACAAAGGGGAAGCGTCGAAGAATTCACACATCAATGGGAATCCCTCGCTACTAGAGTATTTGGGCTATCCGACAAACAACGGTTGGAAACCTACTTGGGAGGACTAAACCCATACATACAAAAAGAGTTAAAAATGCATGACATAACAAATGTCGAGGCAGGAAGACGAAAAGCAAAAGCAGCCGAGGCCAAATTTGACAGTTTTCAATCAAATAAAGGGAATTCATACTCACAAAGAAACATCCAGTTGACTCCAGAGGATGATACAAACAAATTTATCCCTCCGCCTAGAAGGGACGATAGGAAGAGTCTCGAGAATCAACGTATGAGGGAAGGAAAATGTCGACGATTTGGAGACAAATGGAATCCTAAACATAGGTGTCGCCCCGAGGAAAGCTCAAAGAAATTATATACATGTGAAGCAGAGGAGAATAGTGAATCAGAAGAAGAAGAGCCAGAAGATGAAGAGGAGGAAACCACAAATATGGCAGCCGGGAATGACGAGACCCCCAAAATCTCCCTAGCAGCCATGACAGGCATTAGTTAACCACAGACTCTCAAGTGAAAAGGGCATATAAAAAATGAGAATGTTACAGTGCTAGTAGACACTGGAAGCACTCACAACTTTCTTGATATAAGAGTGGCATGAAAACTCAAGTTGTTCGTACATTCAGTTCCAGACATGAAGGTGATGATTGTAGATGGCAAGAAGATCGAAAAAGTTGGAAAGTGTCACAAGGTGAGACTTCAAATACAAGACTTCGAACTAGAATCAGAACTCTACACCTTACCGTTGGGAGGAGTAGACATCGTTTTGGGAGTCCAATGGTTACAAACATTGGGAACATATTCTGCCAATCATCAAAAACATTTCATCAAGTTTAAGTGGCAAGGGAAAAATTTTAAGCTATATGGTTTTCATCCACCAAACACACAGGTAGTTTCATCTCAGCATATGGAAAAACTCATTTGAAAAGGGGCATCAGCATACGTAATACAATGTCATCAACTGGAAGGAAAGGAGGAGGAACCAAATGAGTTCAAGAAGGAAATCCAAAAATTACTTTAGAAACATGAACACATATTTCAAGACTTACCCATGCAGCTACCACGAGAAAGGAGTATAGAACTCATAATCGAGATTAAACCGGGGTCAAATCCTGTCAAGGTTAAACCATATAGGTATCCCCACCACCACAAAACATAAATAGAAAGGTTGGTTCAAGATTTGCTGAATTGTGGTGTCATCACCAAGAGTAGAAGCCCTTATGCAGCTCCAGTCGTACTAGTACGAAAGAAGGATGGATCGTTTAGATTATGTATAGATTATAGAGGATTAAACAAAATAACAATTAAGAACAAGTTTCCAATCCCTTTCATCAATGATATGCTAGATGAACTTCATGACACAAAATATTTTTTGAAACTCGATTTAAGGTCAGGGTACTATCAAATCAGGGTCAGATTAGAGGATATCGCAAAGACTGCTTTCCAAACTCATGAAGGACATTATGAATTCAAAGTAATTCCTTTTGGGTTAACTAATGCCCCTGCCACATTCCAGGCAACTATGAATGAACTATTTCAGCCATACCTAAGGAAATTTGTGTTAGTATTCTTCGATGACATCCTTATTAATTGCAAGACATGGAAAGAACATTTGACACATCTTGAAGAGGTTCTATCTCTTCTGAAGGAAAACCAGTTCTATGCAAAAAGGTCAAAATGCACATTTGGGAAGCAAGAAGTGGAGTATCTCAGTCATATAATCTCAAAGGAAGGAGTTAAGGTGGACCCAAAGAAGATCCAGGCGATGAAGGAGTGGCTCGAACCAAAGAATATTTCAAAATTGTGAGGATTTTTGGGATTAATAGGTTACTATCGAAGGTTCATCAGGAACTATGCACATGTCATTGCCCCACTAACAAATCTCCTAAAAAGAAATTCTTTTCAATGGGATGATGAAGCAAGAAGATGCTTTGAAACGTTGAAACAAATTATGTCTTCAACTCCCGTTTTGGCAACACCTGATTTTGCGAAACCATTCGGAATCAAATGTGATGCTTCAAGGTTTGGGATAGGAGCTGTGCTAATGCAAGAAGGTCATCCAATTGATTTTGAAAGCAGGAATTTGAACAAAAGAGAATACCTACATTCTACATACAAAATGGAAATGCTTGCCATCATGCATGCATTAACTAAATGGTGACAATACCTTTTGGGAAGTAAATTCCTAATCCGAACAGATCATAATAGTCTACAACACTTGTTACAGCAGAAGACATTAACAACCGAACAACAAAAGTGGATAGAGAAAATCTCTACCTTCGATATGGAGATCCTACATAAACGGGGGAAAGACAATGTAGTAGCTGATGCTTTATCAAGGAAAGATGAAGAGATACAAGTCTACACGGTATCCATGGTGATCCCAGAATATTTGGACGAAATTCATAGGGAATATGCCAAGAATTCAGAGGTTTGCTCCATAATTAACAACATAAATCAGTATCCGAAGTTTGAATGGAAGAATGATCTCTTATGGTACAAAGGACATATTTACTTAAGTTCCAATTCCAGTGTTAAGACCAAGGCGCTTAAAGAGTCACATGACTGCCCAGCCGCTGGTCATGTAGGAATTTTTAAAACCTACTATAATGCAAGGCAATCATTCTTTTGGAAGGATATGTATGCTGACATTCACAAGTATGTTGCAGATTGTGACATTTGTTAGTGGAATAAAACTGAGAATATCTCAAGTCCAGGGTTACTCCATCCGTTTCATATTCCAAGTAAGAAATGGGAGGAAATTTCAATGGATTTCATTGAAGGTCTACCCACATCAGATGGAAAAGACAAAATAATAGTTGTGGTAGACAGCCTAACCAAATATGCACATTTTGTTGGAGTGAAGAAAACTGATTCGGCAAAAGAAATAGCTGAAGCTTTTTGTAAAAATGTCTACAAATTACATGGTTTTCCGAAGATTATAGTAAGTGATAGGGATGCCAAGTTTAAAGGGAACTTTTGGAGAGAGTTTTGCAAGCAAATTGGAACGTCTCTTAACATGAGCTCAGCTTATCATCCCCAAACAGATGGATAGACATAAGTTGTCAATAAATGCTTAGAAACCTACCTCCGTTGTTTTGTAACTGATAAGCAAAATAAATGGTTCCAATGGCTACATCTTGCGGAATGGTGGTATAATTATACTTATCATACATCTGCAAGAATGACACCAATTCAAGCCCTATGTGGATATGAACCCCCAAAATGGAAGGATTTCATCACCAACCAAGCAAGGGTCGCATCAGTAAATGACCATTTAGAAGAAAACCAAAAGGTTGTCCAAGTACTTAAAGAGAATTTGAATACTGCCAGGAATAGAATGAGACAGCAAGAAGATCGACACCGAACAGAACGAGAATTTGAAATTGGAGATTGGGTATATGTAAGACTACAACCCTATAAACATTTATCACTTAAACAGAGTGGAAAAAATAAATTGGCTCCACGTTTTTATGGCCCATATCAAATCAATAAGAAGATTAGTCAGGTGGCATATGCGTTGGAATTGCCAACTACAAGTCACATCCACAATGTCTTTCATGTTTCATGTTTGAAAAAGATGATAGGGCAACACCAGAAGGCACAAACAATACTTCCCTTGTTAGATGAAGAAGGAAGAATCATATTCGAGCCAGAATCTATCATTTCTACTAGAGAGAAGAGATTAAGAACGCAAGTCATTAAAGAATACCTCATAAAATGGAAAAATCTTCCTGAAGAAGATGCAACATGGGAATCAGAACAATTTCGACAATTACATTCCTCATTACCATTGCTTTGAGGACAAAGCTCTTTAAAAGGGAGTGGCAATGCTATGAATATTAAATATTGTATTAAATTAATCAGTAAATGATTAATTAGTTTAATTGAAGGGATGTAACCCTTCTTAAGAAATGCTCAAACCTTATAAAAGGCGAGCTCTTGTAAAATTGTTAAGCATCTTATCAATTCAATAATATATCTTTTTATTCAATATGGATTTCGTGTCCTAGTCTTTTTCTTGCAATTACAACCCTTATCACAACATTGCTATAAAAGAATTCCTTTTTCTTGCATGAAATAATGGACCATTCTTTCTCATCCCTAAAGGAGGCCATATGTACTACCCCTATGCTAGCCATGATGGATTTCATTAATACCTTCATATTAGAATGCAGTTCCTCTAGCCATAGAGTGGGATCCATATTATCCCAAGAAGGACGTCCCTTAGCCTTTACTAGTAAGAAGCTCTATGATAGAAACCTGGGAAAATCTACCTATCAAAACAAAAATGATTCATATCCTTCATGCAGTCAAGACATGGTGCCCCTATCAAATCGATCAGCACTTCAAGATAAAGATGGGACATCATAGTCTCGAGTATTTTCTGGAACATCGTCATTCCTCTCCCAAGAAATAAAAATGTGTCACTAAGATGTTGGGTTATGATTATGAAATAATATATAAGAAGGGTCACGAGAATGTGGTGGATGATGCTTTGTCTAGGAAATTTGAAGAGGAAGGTTCATTCTTTGCCTTGCCTTTACCATTCCTACGATGTCTAGATAAACCACAATGGGAATGGTTGGCCTACGACATAGTTCACCACCTCATCAAATGGCTTCAAGAAGACCTGAATCCTCCACCCAAGTATACATGGAACTAAAAAAAATTGAGGTATAAGGAGTGCATATTTGTCACGTTAGATTCAACATTGAAACCAAGTATTGGTGAAATTACATTCATCACCCACAACAGATCGCTTGATATTTCATAAAAATTACGAAATAATTAACTGTTATTTCTTATGGGAAGACATGAAAAACTATATCCATAGCTTCGTTGCCGCCAGTGATATTTTCCAATAGCATAAGGATGAAAAGGCGAAGTCACCAAGGGCTTTTCAGGCACTCCTCGTTCCTAATCATATCTAGATGGACATCTCTATGGATTTGGTTGTGGGATTCGTAAGCTAGGAAATAAAATAGTCATTCTAGTGGTAGTATATTGTCTGGCCAAATATGCCCATTTTTGTGTCTTACCTTCCACCTTTGCACCATTTCTAGTTTCCCAAGTTTTCCTAGGTCAATTTTCCAATCTCCATGGCATGCCTACTTCTATTGTCTCTAACCGTGACTCCACTTTTATGAGAAATTTTTGGAAATATCTATTCAAACTTCAAGGAGCTCAATTGAATCTCAACACATTATACCACCCCCAATCATATTGTCAAACCAAAGTAATCAATACGTCCCTCGAAAACTAGTTGTGCTCCTTTGCATATGATAAGCCACACCAATGAGCACATTGGATCCCTCTGAGCGAATGGTGGTATGATTCCACTTATCATGGTTCCACAAAGATGGTAGTGTATGAACAAAAAAATTTATCAATGATTTCCTATATACTAGGTACCTCACGTGTTCAGGCAGTGGATGTTTCACTACGCACTAGGGATGACATTCTCCACAACCCTAAATACAATATGATTCTTTCCCAAAGCAGAATGATGAAATAGGCATATCATACATTAGGGGAATTTTAAGGTCTAAAATGGGCCTCCTAAGAGATATAATAAAATATTGTGAGCTTGCCATTCCGTGGGAAAGGTATATTTACAATTCACCTCTTGCACTACAATTCATGTAACTATGGTTAAGTTAAAGTGAAAATATGTATACAATTAAAATTAACAAAAAATACTCTACCATATGACTAGAAACATGAGTAGTTTTGAATACATAAATGTACAAAAATAATGGACTCATAAAATAAAATAAAGTACAATATTTTAGTTTTAAATTGTAAACATAAATTAGCTTTTATAAATAAATTCTAAATTATACTTATATTATAAAATAATTCACATTAATAATTATTTATTTTAAAATATATTTACATATTTTATATAAAATTCTAATTTGTATACATTAATTAACTATAACATTATATGCATTAAATTTATTATAATATAATATAATACAATAATAATCACATATATTATATTTTTTATAATATAATTAATATATAACGCTTTATGCATCCCATATACAACGTGGTAAGAAAGTTAAATAATATATAACCTCCTATAAGTATAGCTTATAACATATAATATAATAATTTTATTAATATATCTTATAATAATTTTAAAAACATAATATATATTATAATTTATTTACTACATCATCTCTCTAAAAGTACTAAATCAAGATTCCATTTTTTAATTTATGTTTGATTTTTTATTACTATTATATTTCTATATTCAAAAGTGAAAGTATTTTAAAGTGAAAGCGTACATAAATATTATATTTAAAAGTAATTTCTGAGTACTTTTTCCATTATGAGCATGGTTAACTATGTATGCTCATCCATAAAATAAAATTTGACAAGTACACAAATTTAACTCAACTAATTCCACCTCAACCATAAGGGGTGATGTCATTCTCTAGAATTTGATTGGTTCTTGTCAATCATGGTCTGAATTTAATTTTGATGGTACATTATTTGTTTGGAAGCCCATTTCCGACCTCAAAATTCCCTAATGATCACTCGTGTCATTCCTTTAAAGTTGGGGATCATGAGTTTTTTCGACTACAACAATGTATATAGACATCTCACAAGATCCATCTCCTTCAGAAGCTCACTCTAAACTTATACAAACCCTACACCATTCTACAGTGCATTAGACATGTGGTCTAGAAGCTATCTCTACTTGACCACTCCAAGATTCACCTTGTATTACATGTTTCTTACCTAAAAAAATGGTGGGATCAAATTGCAAAGTACATACCAATTTTCCATAATTAGATGAGGAAGGATCCATTTTGATTCAATTGACTGCAGTATTGGATTCCGGGGAAAGACAACTACAAGGGCACACCATCAAGGAATTTTTGATCTAGTGGCAAGACATGTCGCTTGAAGATGCCACTTTGGAACCAACCATCTTTTTACAATAATTTGTTTATCTTCAATGTTGAGGGTAATGATTCTTTTGATGGCAGAGGGCATGTTAGGGCTATATATTAACTTGCATTACTCTAAGAACTAACCATACATAGTATAAGGCCATAACTTTGTAATAAGGTCAAATATGCTAGTAGTCAACAATCAATCTAAAAAAGGTCTCTTTATTAATTAAGACCCATTAGCAAAATTATATTTTGATCATCTCAACTAGTTAGGGTTTTGGAAATTTGACTCCTATTTACTAAAGATTCAAGTCTATGAAGTGTTTTGTGAAGAATATTGTAATGGATCTCTTCTCAAGTGAATGCTCTCCCTACAATAATAGTCCGATGAACATTTTTCCCATAATAAGAAATCTCTTTTTCTGCCATATTCGGTTATTATTGTATCATATTTCTAGTTGATTGCATGCTAATCATGCTATATATTGTGAGATTCTCAAGTTATAGGGGTAAGGAACACCACACTTGAGGTGAGGGTACTACCAAATTTAGGTGAGATTGGAAGACACGTCAAATACCACTTTCCAAACCCATGAGGGTTATTATGATGCCATTCAATTTAACAAGTTCCCTTACTACCTTTTAAAAAACTACCAATGAGCTCTTCCAAACCTATATAAATAATTTTGTGCTTCTCTTTTTTGATGAAATTATTATGAATAGTAAATCATCAATGGATCATCATAATAACCTATAAAAAGTAGTCTATTAAAAGAAAATTAGTTTTATAGAAATATGTACAAGTGAACCTTTGACAAGGAAGAAGTAGAATACCTCATCCATGTCATATCCAACGAAAGGGTGAAGGTAGATCCGAACAAAATCAAAACAATCATAGAATGGAAAAAAGAGAATAGAATATCAAAATTAAGAGGATTTTTTGGGTTTAACAGGGTATTACACAAGGTTCATCAAGAACTATACATATTTGATAGCACCACTATCAAACTTACTCAAGAATAATTCCTTTTAGTGAAATAGAAAGGTAGAAGATTTTTTTATGACATTGAAGAAGGTTATGTCATCATAACTCGTATTAGAAACTCCTGATTTCACAAACCATTTCATGGTGGGACATGATGCTTCAGGTTTTGGAATATGCACAGTGCTAATGTAGGAAGACCATTTGACAAAATTTTAAATTTGGAATATCAATAAGAGGGAAGGTCTAAAATTGACATATCACAGGGAGATGCTTTCTATTATGCATGCATTATCTAAATGGTGACAATATCTCTTGGTTTATAAATTCTTGAGATGTACTCAACACAATAGTCTTTAGTACCTTCTTCAACAAAAGACATTGTCCATTGAAAAACAAAAATAGATAGAGAAAATTTCCTTCTTTGATATGTAAATACTACAAAAAAAAGGGAAGGGAAATGTTGTTGTTGAAGCAATATCTTGAAAGGATAAAGAGGTAACAACATATTCAACATCGATCATAATCCATATTTGGCTAGATGAAATATGAGTGGAATCCACCAAAGACCCTGAATCTTCTTCCATCATCTATAAATTATGAAAAAATCCAAAATTTGAATGGAGAAATGAAATTATTCAATACATGAGGAGGATATATTTAACTTTGTGATCAAAATTTACAAAATGATACAATAAATTATAGTAAATGGAGCAAAAATGATATAGTAAATTACATGTGTTGTAAATAAAACACTGAAATGCAATTAGATTTATAAAAACATAATGATAACATTATCTTTATCACCGGGTGCCTCATCTACATTAAATAGGTTGTTCATACATCCTCTCTAATCCATCCCCGCATATGGGTACTCTACAAGATCAAGGACAAGATCATCATCTCTGGAAAAGAAATCAAAGTTCTCTCTATGGACTAGAGTACATGGCCTCTCTAGATGGCCCCTCTTCGGAAACAACCACCCCCACATGTGCATATGATCATCATTCATAGTTCTAGGAAGTGGACAGGGTAATGTAGGTCGAGTGACATGAAACATATAAAAAATAAAGTAAATAGCTCTTATGAAAATGGAAAAATAGAATCCCATAAAAAATAACATGACAATGATCCAAATCATAACCAAATTTTCACAAAAATATATAATACCACCTAATCAGTTGGGGCCTCTAAACTAACTCATCTACATAATACATTATAGGGAAATTGATGTTTTCCCATCATAGGTAAAGTGCGCTAGTAATGTCACAATAAGGAATATGCACATAACCCCCTCTTTATAAATGCGAGTATTTTCAACTAGCCACCAACAAAATTGAACTTTGTGGACTGAAGAATGTCCTGAACGACATATCTATACATATGTTAACTATGTCCATATTTCAATGCTAGGTAATAGATCGAGTAACTAGGGCCGAACCTCACCCATACTCAATGACCAATTGATACCACAGATCCTCCTCTATGGATTGATACCACAGATGAAGAATGACCACGAATCCTTGTCTTCCATGATCACATCGATAGCTCATCTATTATAGAAATGCAGTGTCCCCGCTGAGGGATGTATCCTCCTCACAAAAATTGTTCAAGTTGGATGCACTATGTGGATTTTTCTTTTTAAATGAAAAAATTAAAGGTGAAATTTGAATTTTAATCCAATGAAAATGAAAATAAGAAAGTAACAAATAATTTACGTGGTCTCTTTCCAGTCGAGGAGGCATGGTTTCCTCATAGAGGAAAAATGACTTTTTTCCAAAATGTCAAATTTAATAGAATAGACAAGAGAAGGTATCCAATATGATAAATGGGAAATGTAGAGCATTGAAATCACAAATCCCATATAGGGTTTATGATCACCAGTGCTTGGGTGATTTGTTGGATGCACGGAGGAAATGTAAAAATGAAATTTTGGTTTGGTATTTTTTTTATTTTACCCTACCGCGGTGTATCCCTTAACATGGAAATGCATCGGGGCATTAGGATTGGAGCAATGATAGGAATTTTATTTTTTAAAATAAAATCAATATTTAGTTTTTTAACAATAGAAATTTTCAATACTCCATAATAGATAAACACTAGTGTGGTTGTATGGTTTGTGTGGAGGAGTGAGTTTAGTGTGCCAATATGATATTTTTTTTATTGGATGGGAAATGTTTCGAGCCTGACTAGGTGCATCATGGCATACGTACAGTAGTGCATCATTTATCTTATGTACCACCAATATGTCAATATGCATTAATTTTTAAAATAAAAATATATATTTTTATTTTATAATAATAATCGTTAGCGGTGCTTGCTTGTTTTGTGCACCAATGTGTCATTATTTACACATGAGTGTAGTTCTTTTTTCTTTTTAAAATTAAAATTTTTAATTAAAAGGTTTGTTTTAAACTGGTCGGTGCATCTTGAAAATGAGCATTGATGCTATCCATTTGTTGTAGAGAATCAAAATGCATTTTAATTTTAAATTTTAATAAAATCGATAATTTAGTATTCTAGAAGCATAAATGAGTTTGGTGCATTTTACGTGTTACACACTAGTGTGTTTTGTATATATGTGCACCAATGTTTATTTATTTATTTTAAGTTCATCATTGTGAAAATATTTGCAAAAACCTTCAGCCTCCATCCTCTACTACAAACCTCCACTATAATTGGAGAAGGGGAAACGTTTTTGGTGAAGTTCTACAAAAACCTTATGTACAAGGTGTTCTCCTTGTAGTGATAATTATGGGCTTGGCTAGACTTAAAAGACATAAGTTTCCCTTACATTTTGAAATTTGATTCTATATTCCTGTTTACCAATTGGTTGTTGCTTCTTCTTCAATCATGTTGGCTTCACTCTCAAGGCATTTGGTCTTATTCTAAAATGTCTTCTGAACATTCCTATCTTCCCATAGTATGAGCATTCATTGTCATCCTTGGCCTTCTTAGTTAATTTCTAGTAAACATATTTCTTCTTATCATTTTGGTCAACATAATATTGATTGTGTTGTCAACATGTTTCTCTATAGTTCCACTAACATTTTCCATTAATCATATGGGCTTGTTTCTTATCCTCTATTTTCCCTGCATTAGTCAATTTTACTTATGACTTAATTAGAAAATTACGTAACGAATCAAAGAAATAATCCTTACCATCTCATTTTCTAGAATCCCTACTACCATGCAAGGTCAAACAAAATATATTATAGGATTTGTTGATATTCATCAAAATTAGCCCTATAAATTTACCAGCTTTATTTGGAAAACTAATCTCACCTTCACTAACATTAAACCATAGCTCCCTCACATAAACCAAATAATATAAATCATGTAAAATAAGAGAAACTCAAGAGATATGAACTCTTTCTCAATCTAAATAATATAAATTTCATCATCCTATAAAATATAGTATTCAACTTCTTTTATACTTGATATTGATAGTTAATCTATTTTTCATTGGAGCTAATTCCTTATAGATATAGGTCACTATAAATCCTATGGACTCATCCTTCGTCGCATCAATGTTGGAATTTGTTTATCATGCATAGGATTTACAACTATATCCATTGTAAACTATTAAATCACTTTACTATTTAGTTGCATTTATATATCTTATGTCCACATGCTATAATTATGGCCATTAAAAACCATGGGTTGTTGCTTATAACTCATATTAACTTTTTGAATTTAAATATTGATTCATCATTCAAGTCAAAACCCCAATTCAATCTATAAGAGAGATCCAACCGAACATGAGCATGTGGAAGTGAGAGCTTCCAAAGGACATGTAGACAATAAGTCATGTCTAAAATAATTATCTATAACAACATGTTATGGAATCAAGGGATTGTACAAGTGAAGAGTTTCTGATTTAGAGAATAGGCGGTGTTTAAATACATCATTACACCACAGAATCACAAGTGAATATAGCTTAACATACAATAGAAACAAAAATATATATATAACTTCCATAATAGATTGATATACATGGGAATGTATATGTACTAGCACAAACGTTTAAATAAATTCATTAGAATGAGGTGTACATAGTAAACATTGAATGCTTAGGGTGTGCCTAGAAATCCTACCTTTATGCCTCAAGTTGTGCATGATTCAATTATCTTGTTCAACCTAATTAATTAGTCAATTTCCCACGCAACCACTTATTCAACTCCCATTTGTCAACTAAATGTCTTCATAATATCCAAAGGTGTTATGAAAATGTTGTTATAACATCATTTGAACTCGTGATTGTATAAGAAACTTGAGGGAGATAAATATTTTTCACACTACAAATGGGGTTTTATCCCTACAAATTTGTTCTATTCCAAACATTTTCTCCTCCTCCCTCCTTTAGGACTGCAAATTGAGGCAATTCTAGTATAACCAAGATAGAACAAATGTGTTGTAAATAAATGCTCTAGATAATAACTACGGGGAATAATGATCTCACGCATTGTGAAAGTATGTAAGATGAAATATTTATCTATAAATTCTATGATATCCTTTATAATAAAAAATACAACAAAATGAAAGGGAACACCGAAGAATTGTTTTTTCTTAAATGAAGAAAAGTACCTAATTTCCTTTATTTTCTAGCAACTTCCATCTCGGTGAAATGGTCATCAACAAACTTGAACATGTATAAAGGATTTCCCTCAAAACTATATATCATAATACATGTAAAACATTGAAATTATTTTCCTTATTTGTTAAGGAAATCCTTTCTTATAAGATCAAACAATCAACATACCTTTGGCTTTAGGATAGCAAAAAAATCATCTTTAACTCTCATCACTAACGTTATCTTAAATTTTTTTGAAGTTTGGTGTTGCAACATCTCTAAAGAATATTGTAGAAGGATATAGAAAATCCAATCATTCTTTATGGCATATAATTTCAAAATTAAAAGAAATACACCCTATCTTATCCTCCTTAGAGAAGCAAGTCTCTCCCTAGTTCAGAGCATGGTTATGACTAGGAACCTAATGTACAAGAACAATATAAAAAGCATGAGAGACAAAAGAAATTCTAATATTTATTCACATTCTTGTCAAAACCACCTACAAAATAAGTGAGTTTGGCATAAAGATACTAGGTCTTGGATGAACCACTAAGGAGTCGAGGAAGATGCCACTCTAAAGAATACTGATAATATTAAGACTATTATTACATATAAATTTAAGGATTTTTTTTGGTGAAATAAGGAGTTAGAGGATAAAATAAAATTAATTCATTATAAGGAGGTGATCAATCCTAATCTAGAACATCAAAAGTATCTCTTTCTTTTAACTAGCGTAAACAAGAAAATAAACATTGCTAAAATAAGAACAAACTCTCATGAGCTCCATAGTAAAGCAGGGCATTGGATAATTCCTAAAACATCATGGGATGAAATAATTTATTGACTTTGTGACACAAAGAGGGTTGAACATGAAAATCAATTTCTCATAGAATGTCCTTAATACACCCAGATTAGATGGTGATTTCAACATTTGCTACAATACTGACCTTCCACACCTTTTAACTCATCACAACTATGGTGATTTAGGAATGCTTCTCTTAAATTTTTTTTTAGCATTGAAATAAAATTCTAAGGAAAACCAAGTGAATCCTTTCACTTTTAAGGTTTTATAGACCAAAATTGATCTTGATGGACATTAATAACTATCATCATCACCATAAAAAATCTTGTATTTCACAATAGGGGTACATGGATTTATACTTTGCAAATAATGGGTACCATAAAAGTATAGTCTAGAGATATAGATCTATTCCACATGGGAAATTCACAAACTCTCAAAAGTCTTGTTGAAATATAAGGAAATCATCAAATAATTAGTTTTAAATCTCTTTCAAAACCAACTCAACCAAATAAAAATATATATGTGTTTTTCAATGTTAGTAGAAGATAATTAGAATGTACTTATGAATGTGAGATGCAAAATATTCTTGAAATAGTTAGAAAAACAACCACGCTATCTCTTGGTAGGGGTTATCCAACCCTAGAATATACACATGGTATAGATTCATAACATTATATTTGGGATTTTTCAATTGTTAATACAAAAGAGCCGAGCCACCATCATGAGAACTAAGGAATGCATTTTAAGCACCCTCATGTGATTTTGAAGCTTCAACATTCTCTTGAAAAGGACAAGAGTTAGGGATTCTTGAATAATTCATTCTCTACCAACCTTTATTACCTTGCACTTAAAATCAATTTCTCAATAAAAAAATTCTCCAAATTCTCATAAATCAAAAACCTCATACACATTTAGAATTCACTAACCTTGATGTGCATATTAGGTTTCTCCAATGTGCTTCCTATAGTTTTGCAAATTAACACTTGTATGAAGTTGACTGATGGAGTAACTTACTGTTCTAAGAAAAAGAATTAATAATGTCACTATTGAATTATTCACCCTTTTTATTGGGTGAAATGTATTCAAATATCCATAAACTATATAGATAAAATCATCCTCCTTGAATATATTGTTAAACCCTTAGGAATACTATGACCAAAGTGCCAATATCCATAACTAAAGAGAAAAGGTAGTGGAAACTAGGTGCCCATTTCCTACTTATCCATTCAACTATATCATGAACTTTAATAACCCAATAGTATAATACATCAAGTGAGAATAATAATATTTTTCAAATTACAAACTTAGATCATGTGGGAATGTTAGAGCATTAAAACCCATTTCATACATAGGATATAAGTTTTATGTCAGTCTATTACTTTCCTAGGTGGTTTTACTATGTCATTAGCCACTTATTGCCTTCCTAGGCCCTCCACTTTCCCAAATCATCCACTTGAGTGCATTCATGATCATTTTGCAGGATTTTATGGCTATTCTGAGTGTGAAAGGCGCCTTTCCTACTTTTTCACTTCTTTTTCTTCTTTTCAGTGGATAAGGTAAAAGCTAGGCACGATAGAGGTTCTGAAAGCTACTTGTTTTTGTGTCCAACACACCTTTCCTCTTTTTCACTCCAAAAGATACAATTTGTTTCTAATTTAATCCTACATCACTTTCCAAAATCCTTATGGACAACTCGTCAAATTTATGGCTAAGTTGGAGTTGGATGTTTCTACCTTATTGATTTTTAGCTAGATTAGTAAGCCTGCTTTTGTGAGCTATTTGAATTCCTCCAAATCAATTCAAATTTATGATGTAACTCTACATATTTGAAGCCACTTTATGATACACAGTTGGTTGATGTACATTTATTATATAGAGTTTATTATTGTGCATAATTTATGTGTCTGATTTTCAGTGTTGACAATTCTAGACTAGCAATTTTAGTGAGATTGTTGTTCAATATTTATGATCACTGTTATCACTCAGATTTTACCCTTTAGTTGTGGAAGGATAAAGCTAAGGTAACTCTTTCAAACCAATATTTAGGATCAAAATTGTCCTTTTCTCTACCAGATAGGGCTCTCTCAAAAATATGTAAATGGCTAAGGATATATGAAAAATGACTGAGTTTTTTAAAATGAATACTTGGTTGAAATGTAAACAAGAATCATTGGGCATGGATTCAAACTTAGGAGTTCTTGTACCAACAAATCAAAAACAATAAATATTTTCACAGAAGCAACGTAGTTATCATATTATGGTCAAAGATTTTTACAGGTGATTTAGAAAGAAACATAGACATTCCATCATTAACAGGCACCAAATTTTAGATGAATCCGCTATCAAGTTTAGAAAATCAAATTGAATCTCAAACGCGATAAATCAAGGCATAAAATATATGAATCCCAGTTTATTTCAAACTTTCATTTGAGTATAGAGGACATAACATCATGGAAAGAATAACGAAGAAAGTTAACATGCACATATGAGAAGAGAAAAATACAGACTGTAATAATGATCAACACATGAATCTCTGGTTCTGTAAAAATATGTTATTTCCTGTGTGGCTCTTTATATCAAAAATATAAACTCGATACAAAATATCTCGTCTCTCAAAAAGTTTCCAACTCTTTCAAAAATGACTTTCATTGTCTTTTAAAAAAAACTTCTTTGAAGCAAAACCTAACTGCTTCTTTTAACTGAAAACTTAAATAACTTAACAAACGTGCCAAATGTCACTTGAGTCTAAGTCATAAAAAATATTACAAATTTCTTTTAAATAAAAATATTTCTATATCTTCATTTGATGTAGCAACCAACAAATACTTTCAACCACAAGGTGTGTACTTCATTTTTCCAAAATTTTCCATGCTTGTCCACTGATCAGCAGTTGGAAGATCGTAGCTTGTCATCTCTTTTACCATAACTCTTATTTCAATATGATCTGCAAGGGAAATTTGTGGAAATCTTTCACCAATTCAAACATCTTATTTAGAATCTCAAAGTCTTCTGCAATCTTTTCCATTAAAATCTTCCATGTAAGTAAGGAATTCAAATGCTGAAATTTCACATGGTCCATTCTTATATCAAACAATAATTTCTCATATTCATTTTGTGAAATCAACTACTGATTTTCATCCCAGAATGAAGGTAACATTTTTCAATCAATTTCTCAAACTGTCTTTTGAATCTTGATACTTGCTTCTTCATGGCTCCAACTTTGGCTTCAACATTCTCAATATGTGCATGCTTTCCTAAGATTCTCCTTGCCCATGTAATGAATGCAATCATGTTCTTAATACCCATAATTCTCATATCTTCTTAAGTTAAACTATTCAAAAAGGTAATTGCATTTTGTGTTGTTTCCTTGGGCTTCCTATTTAGATTCTCTCTGACTGCAGTACAACTTGTTACAGCATCTCTAATCACTTTTTACTTCACTATTTTGAAATCAAAATAAGGTCTGAAATCTTCAGCTTCTTTTATGATTAAATCCCACACCATGTGTTTACATCCTTGCATTGTCGCCTGCCCTGTCACTTGGCGTGCCAGTTTTTTATTTGTTTCATTTAGTTCTTTGCACTTCTCTTGTAGAGATTTTGTTTCTTCATCTTTCTTCTCACTTTCTTCTTTTAGCCTTCAAGTATCCTCTTTTAACTTTTTTTATTTCAACGTCTTTTAAAATTACTTTAGACATAGCCTGAAAAAGGCTATCAACACTTTACATCTTCAATCTGATTTGTATCTGCTTGTTTCTGGGCTAGATTTGATAATTTACTTTTCAAATCTTTGACTTGACCCTTTAAACTTGTTTTCTCTTTTTCCCAACTAGCCTCCTTTTCAACCATTTTTAATAACTTTGTTGTAACATCATTCACCTCTTTAGACAATTCTTCTTTATCATGCTCCAATTTGGTCAACTCAGGTCCTTGGATATGTTGATTATCCAGGATTTTCAATCTCTTCCTCAAGTCTTGGATTAATTTTTCTTTTTCCTTTAACAAATATTTCCCTGCATTTCCTTCAGTACCACTTCCAACCAAGTCAATTTGCAACTTATTTATTTGTTGTTGGCGGGATTTATTCTCTATCATTTCTTGTTTTAATTGATTACTCAACTTCTCTACAACAATCCTTAACTTTTCTACTTTCAAAGTTGCTTCAAAAAAATCCGCATATATCACCTCCCATGTTTTCCTGTGCAAAATAATTTTATCAAGTGCAGTGATCTTCTTTAAATTGAACTTCATTTCTGTAATTTTATCACTTGATGATATTCCCAAATTTAGTGTATTCTCTTTTACATCTCGACTAGTAACCAAATTAACATCTGACTTAGCCAAGCTTCTGACTTTAGGGAAATAATGGAAGGTATGTTGAGACGAAGCTCGCTTGTCTTGGTTGTACTTGCTAAACATATCTGCTCTGCTTTGAAATTTATTTACATCTTCGGCTTCTGTGGCTTCCTAAAATGTATTTTCTTGAATTAAGACTTTAGGTACTTCCTCATTTGTAAGTAACAACAAATCTTGTTGTTCATCTAACCTGGATTTTTTCTCTTTTTCTTGTTCTCCACTTTCTGAATCAGCTACATCTTCAAAACCTATTTTCCCTCCGATGACCATAGTGATTGCTGAAGTCTCTGTTTCTCCTATACAATCTTTCAAGAACAATTCTCCTCCTTGTAAAGTTACATTGTCTTCTCTCATATTGTAACCATTTTGTTTTTTCTGTCATTCCTTCCACTTCTTGATGAATGAAAGCTTTAGTGTGATTTAACTGTCGCCTTTTCGATATGACATGAAAAGGATCATAACCGATAGCCACTTCCTTCTCAAAATTCATCTCTTCTAACCATTTCTCTATGTACAGAATAACATATTTATTTTTTACAGTAAACGGACCTACTGTAAAATGATACTTGATATCGGTGGATTTCTTAAAAAATAGAAAATGATTGTCTTCCACAATCCGTTTTTGTCTAACAAACTCAGGGGAAAAGACTCTTAATGTAAAAAATGATGGTAATATGTATGGTTGATGCTCAAAACCATATAGTCTAAGAACAATATTGTCTTTTGACATAAACCAATCTCCCATGGCCAAATCGGTACTCAACTGCATCAATGTCTTCATTTCAGGTTACCCTCTAGGTAGCCTTTCTCCAAAAATCATGTTGTATATCTCTGATAACATGTAATTCACGTAGTTGAACATATTATCCTCCACTGGATTTGTGAAAATTATCTTTGGAAAAAGTATTCTTCTTGACTACTAAACATGACCATCTTCATGAGATGGGATTGAAACCTAAACTTTCTTAGGGTATGAAAATTTGCCATCTGCAAATGAATCTTCTCAGCCAAAAATTCTTCAAATTTAAGAGGAGTCTTCCTTAAGCTTCATGTGAATTGACACTCATTTTAAATAACAAACTCAATTGAAGTTCAGTTACCCTAGCGTCCGTATGAAGACCTAAAAACAAGGCTAATAGGGACGGGACGAGTTGGGTATTCTCATTTAAAAGACTAACATCTAAAGGATAGGCGGTTTTAGTGACTTCCAAATCTGGTTTGAGGCATGAAACCATGAAAATTTTCTTATTTTCAAGGGATGACTCATGATACAACTCCATAATCCACTTCTCAGAAAAACTTTCGGGTTTGGGAATTTCAGACACAATGACCTCTAAAGTGTTGCTTAGAAGCAAGGGCTCTATCTGATAGACAATTCTAGTTTTTAGGGCATTCATAACAGTTTGTTCAGCTTTTGAGTAATTTGACACACACCAAGACACAAATTCGGGGAATGAGACAATTTGTTCAGGACAAAACAACAAAAGGGAAGACGGATTGACTCTATGCACATTTAAACCTTCTTCTTGTAAACTCTTCAATTTAAGCTTAATTTTTGCAACTGTTAACGTAATTGAGGGGCTGAATATATCCTTGTCCCTGTCCTCTAAAGCATCTTGAGCCTAATCAATGTCTCCACTCTGAACTGTATCCATCTTTTTTCTTTATAAACAGTCTTAAAATATTATTAGTTTGGAGTTTCAAGGCCCTACCTGTCACTGACAATCAAGCACTTTGTTTTGTTCTGTCATTCTCTATAGTGCCCACTTGTCCATAACCTTCCAACACTGACAATACAAAGACCAATGTCAACTTTTGCATGCTTTTCTGCTATATATAACTTAATTTCTTTATCCTCCCTCCATCTTTCCAGGTGCTCATTTTTCTCCTCTATCAATCTCACGTACTATGATTTGGACCGTCAGATTTCATGTACTTTTTTCTGCTTGATAACTGCTTCATGTCTGTCGTCTGATCATTTTCCTTTTCAAATCTCGATCGTTGAATCTCAATACCAATCACACAAAATACAACTTCGCAAGGCCGGAAACTGGTTTCTGCAATCATCTTAACCAAAAGCAGACCAATTTGTTTCTTCCACGTGTATAGGAGTTTTCATTTTTGCATCCGCTATCTCTCCTATCTGTTACACAACTTTGTGATGCGTCGGTCATTTGGGACCATCGATCAACCAAAAAACAATCTGGACCATTCCTTTCCTTATTGCATTTCCTCGTTTTTGAAAAATTGACTTTTTAACAACTGGATCTCTTTCCGCCTACCATAGCTGTCCACGTGGTTAACACATTATCCCTTTCACTTCAGCGATATTGCATCCTTCCCAAGTTGTTTTTCATACCACCTTTCTCGTTCATGAAGCGTTGTGGTGTCTCCATTTGTTCCCTGGTTCCGCCTTTCAAAACCACTCACATTCTTTTTCCCCATGCACTTTGGTCGTGCGATAACCAAGGAGAACCATTGATCTCCCTCATGCGCACAATCAATGGTGGATCTTGCATGATCATTAATACTTGAAACATTTGCTTTCAAACTATGGTTTTTTACCTCTCTTTGCTCATTTTGGTCATTTTTTTATACTTTCTTTTGGAATTTCTTTGTTTTTTTCATCCTTAGTGCTTCCAATTACAAATTTTTCCATACCTTAGCATATAGTCATCAAAACAAAGACATTTTAAACTTTTCTCAAGAAAATTTTCAAGATCTCTATCCATTATGCATCAGTACTTGAGCTGTAAAAACTAGGTGCTAACAACTGGCTCCAACTGGGGATGCTATCCTCCCTGTGAGGTAGCAAAGAACCTTGTAGACCAAGTTCCTAATCCATTGGGTTGTTCTCAAATTCTCCCAAACTTATGCAAGCAACCTATAATCTATAACCATTTCACCTTTTGAAAACTAAAAACTGAAAACACATTTTTATTTATTTAGTTATTTAATTTTTTTTTGAAAAATACTACAAACAGAAACAATGTATTTACATTCTACGAAAATTTTCTTTTTGTCACTTCAAGAAATATAATGCTTTAGGTGTCACCCATTCATTGGTCCTCCTGGAAGAAAATCTTTGTTTTGGTCTTGAAGAATAAATGCATTGTCTCTGATATCTTGCTATTATATAGGGACCCTTCCACAAATGTTCAAACTTATCATGCTTGTATGCTCTCCTGGCATCCCATTTCAAAACCAAGTCATCCATCTGAAAATATCTCTCTTTGATTTTCCTGTCAAAATTTTTCTTCATTTTTTCTTGATGTACTTGAGTCATGTTATCAGCTTTTTCCCTCAGTTCATGCACTTCTATCATCTGGCTTATTCTTCTTTGGATGAGATTAGGCTCTTCTGCAACTTCCTGCAACAATTTCATAACTGGCACCTCCAAGGAGACTAGAAATATCACTTCTATGCCATAGACCAACTGAAAAGGAGAAGTACCAATATCTCTCTTTGTGCTAATTTTATCTACCCACAAGGCATACTTGAGATTGGTGTGCCACACTCTTTTATTCTCCTCCAACAACTTCTTGACAATCCTTACCAGACTCTTATTCGAGGACTCTGCCAATCCATTTCCCTGAGGATAATATGTAGTGGAATGATTTAAATGAATATGATACTTATGGGTGATTCCATGAAGATGGATAACTCTTTTTGGCCAAATATGATGGTGTAAAACATAAATTTTACCCATGTATTAAATTGAAGCCCTAGAAACTCATACTTGCCACATGAATTTTGACATGCGGTTGAGAAACGAAATGTAGAGAATTATGTTGGCTTTCCAATGATATTTGATTTGAAATATACCAAATTCATATATCGTGTCGAATTTTCATTTAATGAAACGTGTGTACTTAAAAAATTGAAGAGCAATTAACAAGTAGTTTGTGTGTGTGCACAATAATTTAATGTTAAAGTAATAATTTTAAAAAATGAAATATGTTAACATGATCTAGACAGAATGCACTAGGGCTTAAATATTTTTCTTTTAATTTTTCTCGAAAATTTATATTTATTATTATTTTTCAAAACTAACCATTGAATATTTAGGTCGCATTTTGCAAACATGTGTGTGTGTGCACGAAATCCTTTGATTTTTTACATAATTTGCAAAACTAAAAATACCCTTTTAAAGAGGACGCATTTATCTAGCGCTTGTGTATTTTTTCAATTTTTTTAGATGTGTATTTTGAATGTTGTGGATTTATCTTTGATATCAATTGAAGTTGTTGGTAGGGTTTTTTAGGGGAAGTTTTAGTAGAAATTTAAAAACAAAAGACATATGAAGATAAAAATTTGTAATTTTTATTTATATGGATAGAGGATTCGTTTACAAATCCAATTGTATCAAGTCTACTCATTAATGAGCATTTAATGACATGTTTTAACTTTGTGGAAGGTAGACAAAACTTTTATTCTGCAGTGAAAAGGGCTCTCGACCTATTTTTTAAGCCCTCGATCGAGCTATTTGCTCGATCGAGGATTTTAAAATAACTCGATCGAGGTCCAATTAGACCTCAATTGAGGATTTTAACTTATCAAAACCCTCAATCGAGCAAATTGCTTGATCGAGGGCCTAAAAAAAGGTTGCAAGCCTTTTTTTATTTTTTTCAAAAGCTAGATCGAGATTTTTGAAAGCTGGATCAAGCTTTTAAAAGCTAGATCAAGCTTTTTCAAAGCTAGATCGAGCTTTTGAAAATCTAGATTGAGGCCTTGTTTCAACCCTCGATTGAGGTATTTAAAAACCCTTGATCGAGGTATTTTCAATCCCTCGATCAAGGTATTTTAAAACCCTCGATTGAGGTTTAAAACCTCGATCGAGGGCTTGAAAATACCTCGATCGAGGGTATGAAAAAAAAAAAAATTGGGTTCCTCTTGCCAAAAATGGTGAACCAGCTTCGTCGATTCGCCCTTATGACTGAAATTTATCATCTTTTTCGACTTAGAGGCTGGAGCATTGTCTGTAACTATTATTTTGGGGCAACCGAATCTTGATAAAATGTTTTCTTCCAGAAAATTCATAATAACTATTTCGTTAGCATTTCTGTTTGGAATAGCTTCGATCCATTTTGTGAAATAGTCTATTACAGTGAGGATCCATCTGTGTTGTCCTAAGGAATTCATATTTATTTCTCCAATAAAATCCAATCCCCATTGTTGAAACGGTGCTTCCACTTAAACTGGCTTTAAGGGTAGAGGCAGAAGCTCTCTTTTTCCATCAAATATTTTGAAATCAAGACACTTGGATATCTCTTTATACACATCTGAAAATATTGTTGGCCAGTAAAAACCTTCTCTTAGGATTGTATTAACAGTAGCCTTCCAAGAATGATGTCCTCCAAACGTCCCTTTATGAAATTCTCCCATGATATGCTGTGCTTCATTTTCCAATAGAAAATTTAACAAAACTCCACCTTGATCTTTCCAATACAAATACTCATTTAATATACAAAAATTTGATGCTTTCATCTTAACTATCTTGATCAAGTTTTGTCCATCCCTAGAGGAGCTTGCAAATTTTGTAGGACATATATTATATCTGCATACCATGGAGACAGAGAGAACTCTTCAACCACTTAACATTTAGGAACTGCTTCTGTTGAAAGCTCTTAAATGAAATTCATATCCAAGGAGTAATAATTTGTTTCAGTCATCATTTTTGCCAAGCCTTGACCTTTTATCAACTTCGTGGGTTTTATATCCAAATCATATTCTAATAAAATTGCAATCCACTTTGCTCTTTTCCCTTTAGGATCCAGTTGAGTGAGAATATCCTTTGATTTCGTAGATGGAATGTATGCAACAATGTGGGAATGCATAATGTAAACTCTAAAATCATTCAATGCCTTCACCAATGCATAAGCTTGTTTTTCCATAATATTGTATTTCAACTCCCCATCTCAAAATTTTACTGAAAAAGGAAATTGGTTGTTCCATGCCTTCTTGATTTTTTGTAATAAGACTCCAACCAAGGTATGTTGTGATGCATAAGACAAGATATTAAAATATTTAGAAAAATCAAGGTTGTTTAGAACCGGGGCTTCAGTCAGGGATTTCTTAATATCTTCAAAAGATTGTCTAGCTTCAGTTGTCCACTTAATTTCATTATTTTTTCTTAACATCTCATAAAGATTTCTCAAAATTTCTGCAAAGCTAGGGACAAATCTTCTAAAAATCTTTACTCTACCAATGAAAGACTGTACCTCTTTTTTGCTTCTCGGTATCCCAATCTTTTGAATAGCTGATACTCTTTCTGGATCAATCTTGATGCCATCTTTCGATACGATATTTCCCAACATTTTCCCCTCTTCCATAGCAAAATGAGATTTCTTTGGATTCAATGATATGCCAAATTTTCTGCACTTCAGGAAAAATTTCTCCAAATGTCTTATATGATCTGCAACAAATTTTGAATATATAGTTATATCATCCATATAAACCACCACAAACTTGTCCTTTTCTTTTTCCAAAGCAATGTCCATAGCCCTTTGAAAATTTTCTCCTGCATTCATTAATCCAAATGGTATTTTGGCGTACATAAACGTTCCCCATGGAGTAGTATTGGTTGTTTTATCCTGATCTTCTCGATGTACTTTGATTTGATTATAACCTGAAAATCAATCCAACATGGAAATTCTTTCAGCTCCAACAATTTTCTTGTAGAATGTGATCCATTTTAGAAAGTGGATAATTATCTTTCAGAGATACTTTATTTAAGTTTCGGAAATCTACACACAGTCTTATCTCTCCATTTTTCTTCCTTACTGGAACCAAATTTTCCACCCACCTGGAAAATATCAAAGACACTATGATTTTAGCGTGAAACAATTTCTTGACCTCTTTTTCGATTTTTGGAAGCAATTTGGGATTTATTCTTCTCAGCTTGTGTTTGAAAGGCTTCTCATTTGGCTTTATAGGAATAGTATGCTAAATTATAGAAGTATCATATTGTTTTATATCTTCATAACTCCATGTGAACACTTCCATAAATTCTTTCATTTTTTCAACATATCTCCTTTCTTCGTCTTCCAGAAGCTTATTTGAAATTTTAACTATTTTGGGTTTCTCTGCAGTTCCAATATTACCATCTTTGACATCTTTAGCTTTGGGTTCTATCATTGGATTCTTAGCTACATAATTCTTGTCAAATAATTTCTCCAATGGAACAAGCCCCCCTTGGGATGACATTATTTTTCAATTGAATTATATCTTTACCCCCAATTGTTTCATTAAATATTTCTGGTTCTTCGGAAAATTTAACTATATCAGGAAAATCTTCAACATTTTCAGTATCAATAGTTATATAGTTAAATTCATCTGTCATTTCCAGAAATATCTTAATCTGTTGATCATTATCAAAGACTTGCCAATGTCTCATGTTATTAGGAATAGAGTGTCTATTCACAACTTCAATGTCATACTTCTTCTTAGAGAAACTGGGAACCTTGAAAGTTGCAGCAGTAGTATCCAAAGAATCTGGTATTGAATTATCAACCCTTGATATTGTAATAACATCATGTTCATCAAAGAAATTCTCTAACAAATCCCAAACTTCATTTCTATAAGATCTCAACCTTGGATGTCTTGCTTGATAAATAGCTTTCACTTGGTTTATCACCAATTTTGAATCTCCAAATACCTCAATTTTCTATGCCTTCATATCTTTCCACAAATTCAACCCCAAATTTAGTGCTTCGTATTCTGCCACATTATTTGTACATTTGAATGCCAACTTAAAAGAAAACATTAAAAGTTCCCGATCTGGATAAGTTATCCATACGCCTACACCAACACCTTCTTTACTCATAGACCCATCGAAATGCATGATCCAGGTCCCTTCTCTTCTTACATTTTCTTTTAAGAGTTTCTCTTCTTCACTTGATAGGCCATCCTCTTTCGGTTTAGCCAAATCCATTTCTTCCTCAGATTGAATATCATTATAGAATATAGAAGACCCTAAATCTGTATCTACTGCATATGTTTCATGACTGACAGGTTCACCTTAATCACTCACCATATATTGAAGTCTTTTTTCAGAATACCTCCTCCTATGATTTCCAGGAATTGGAATAGTATCAAATGACATATCCATCTACAAAGTACCTTTCACCTTTGACGTGCAAGATCTAGATAACAACATTCCAAATTTTGGTGGAATGTCAGCAACAACCACATCCATGACAACAACCTTGATTGGAATTTGAGTAATATTCACCACCAAATCCTTGATCAATCCCAAACATTTTACTTTATTTGAATCAAAAGAAAATAAATCTTTGTATGGTCTAGTTATTTCTAAACCCAAACTTTCCACTACAACTTTCGACATCAGATTATGCGAAGCACCTAAATCAAGCATATAATTGTGTACGACCTTGTCATGAATATTGAGGTTTATATAGAAATGTGGTACAACATCCACACTATTATCTTCCATTCTTGAACCCAGATGAATGGTTGGTGTGTCATCATTCAATTCTAATGTATCTGGTTCTACTTGATTTTCGTTTCCAATCATCTTAGAAATTTGTTCTTCGTATTCAGTGTTTTTTAGAATCGCATTAAATGGAATGGAGATTTTGATTTTTGTTATCTCGCTTTGCAGATTGAAAGGAAATAAATTTCTATCCCCTTCTTTAATCATTTCTCTTGTGTTCTCTGAGGTATTTTTAATTTTATCTTCTTTCTCTTTATTCTTCTTGTTCTGACTAGTTGAGGGTTTATCTAGTTGGCCTTTACCTTTATCTATTGTTACATCCCTGTTCTTGAGACTAATCTTCCTTTGAAGATCATTCACTGCATTTTGATATCCAATCTGGTACTATTTTGTTTCTGCTTCCAAATTGTTACATTCTCCTTCTGTAGAAAACATATCATGCTCCATCTTTGTTAAATAAATTTCTGAGTCTAAATCTCTGAAAAGATGAATTTCACTTTCCACCAATTCAGCTTCAGTTTCCTCATCAACATAATTCTTAGGAAATGGAGGTCTTACAGGATTGTCTTCTGCATTTCTTGGGTTTCTTTGATCTCTCTGTTCTCTTTGATCTCTTTGTCTGATTTGTGGGGGTATGGATCTTCTGAAATTAGGGTTTCTAATTGGCATTTTTTTTTGTTCTCTGTTTCGAGGTCTATTATCCAATGCTAACCTATCTATTAACCTTTCCATAGTTCTCATCATAGCATCAAGCTTCACATCATTAGAAGAAGAAGTTGAAGGTTGATTTTCTTCTCTATTCTTTCTTCTGTCCTTATCAATTTTTTGCTTTATCTTTCTAGGAGCCATCAAATTTGCTTCTACCTCCACTGCATCTTTCATCATATCTGATAAGGTAGTTGACCTTCTTTCTCTCAATGTACAAGAAAAATATCCTTCAAATGCATCTGCATAATGCAACTTGGCAGCCCCTACCAATGGTTTAAAATCAATAGGAACTGAATTATAAACGCTCATGAATCTAGCAGAAAAGGCTTGAACTGTTTCAAAATCCCCCTTTTTCAAATTATTATACTGTGTCAATATTTGTGAAGGATTCTTTTTATCTTCCCACCACTCAATCAAAAGTGTTACAAAATCATTATATGTAGCAATAGATCCTGCACCTAAAGTCCCGAACCATTTCTTGACCTCCCCTAAAAGACTTTGAGGTAACAAGTGCATTTTTGCATCATCATGGTCTACTTCTTCAAGATCAATAAAATATTGAACTTATCAACATGTTGTTGTGTTGTAAAATCTCCCTCCCCATCAAATTGTGGAATTCTTTGTGCATAATTTTGGGGAAGATCGTGTAAAGTGGTTGGTAAGACAAGGGGAGAAAACCTAGTGGCCATTGGTCTTGGAGGTGGTACTAAAGGTGGATTTTGTAATGTGGCGGTCTGGTTTCTTATTGGAACTCTTTGAGATTTAGGTTTTTTAGATTAAGCTCTTGCAGACCTTTGTAAACCTTCCCAAACTGATTGTAAAGAATAATTCCAAAAACTATCTTGATCAAACTCAGTTTCTTTTAAATATGATTTTGACTTAGTTCTAGATAAAGGTTTTTCACTTATATCAACATTTTCACCATTTAACAATTCTTCTTGAAAAATAGGAAAAGCGTTTATTGTTTGAGAAGTACCTTTTCTTCTTTTCCTTTGTTCTTTTTCAGAAGTCTTTCTGGAATTTCAACACTGGAAAATAGTTGCAAATCTAGATTTCCCCTCATAGAGATTCTTCTAGAAGCCACAATGTCTTTCTTGGAGTCACCTTTGTCAAACTAAAAACTTTGAACGTGAAGTCGCCAGGGAAAAATACAACCAACTATGAATATCAAAATTCTTTTCCAACTGAAATCTGACTGCAATGTCGTTCTTTTGTAGCCAAAATAAAACCTTCGATTCCCCGACAGAGGAGACAAAATGTTATCACTTAGATTTTACCCTTTAGTTGTGGAAGGATAAACCTAAGGTAACTCTTTCAAACTAATCTTTAGGAGGGAAATTATCCTTTTCTGTACCAGAGAGGGCTCTCTCAAAAATATGTAAATGGCTAAGGATATATAAAAAGTGACTGAGTTTTTTAAAAAGAATACTTGGTTGAAATGTAAACAAGAATCATTGGGCATGGAGTCAAACTTAGGAGTTCTTGTACCGGCAGATAAACAACAATAAATATTTTCACAAAGGAAACGTAGTTATCATAATATGGTCAAAGATTTTTGTAGGTGATTTAGAAAGAAACATAGATAGTCCATCAATAAAGGGCACCAAATTTTACATGAATCCGCTATCAATTTTAGAGAATCAAATTGATACTCAAACACGATAAATCAAGGCATAAAATATATGAATCCCAATTTATTTCAAACTTTCATTTGATTATAGAAGACATAACATCATGGAAAGTATAACAAAAAAAGGTTTACATGCACATATGAGAAGAGAAAAATACAAACTGTAATAATGATCAACACATGAATCTCCGATTCTATAAAAATATGCTATTTCCTATGTGGCTCTTTATATCAAAAATATCAACTCGATATAAAATATCTTGTCTCTCAAAAAGTTTCCAACCCTTTCAAAAATGACTTTCATTGTCTTTTATACAAAACATCTTTGAAGCAAAACCTAACTGCTTCTTTTAACTAAAAACTAAAATAACTTAACAAACTTGCCAAATGCTACTTGAGTCTAAGTCATCAAAAATATTACAAATTTATTTTAAATAAAAATATTTCTAAATAATCATTTGATGTAGCATCCAATGGATACTTTCAAGAACGAAGTGTGTACTTCATTTTTCCAAATTTCTCCATGCTCATTCACTGATCGGTAGTTGGAAGATCGTAGCTTGTCATCTCTTTTACCATAAATATTATTTCAATATGATCTGCAAGGGAAATTTGTGGAAGTCTTTCACCAATTGAAACCAACTTATGTAGAATATGAAAGTCTTCTACAATCATTTCCATTAAAATCTTCCCTGTAAGTAAGCATTTCAAATGCTAAAATTTCACATGGTTCATTCGTATATCGAACAATAATTTCTTATATTCATTTTGGGGAATCAACTCTTGATTTTCATCCCAGAATGAAGGTAAACCTTTTTCAATCAATTTCTCAAACTATCTTTTGAATCCTACTACTTGCTTCTTCATGGCTCTAGCTTTGGTTTCAACGTTCTCAGTATGTGCATGCTTTCCTAATATTCTCCTTTCCCATATAATGACTGCAATCATGTTCTTAATACACATAGTTATTATATCTTCTTCTGTTAAACTATTCGGAAAGGTAATTGCATTTTGTGTTGTTTCCTTGGGCTTCCTATTTAGATTCTCTCTTATTGCAGTACAACTTATTAAAGCATCTCTAATCACTTTTTATTTCACTCTTATGAAATCAAATAAGGTCTGAAATCTTCAGCTTCTTTTATGATTAATCCCCACACCATGTGTTTGCATCCTTCCATTGTCACCTACCCTGTCACTTGGTGTGCCAATTTTTTATTTGTTTCAATTAATTATTTGTACTTCTCTTGCAGAGATTTCGTTTCTTCATTTTTCTTCTCACTTTCTTCTTTTAGCGTTTGAGTTTCCTCTTTTAACTCCTTTCTTTCAATGTCTTTTAAACTTAATTGAGACATAGTCTGCAAAAGGCTATCAACACTATTTACATCTTCAATCTGATTTGCATATGTTTGTTTCTGGGCTAGATTTGATAATTTACTTTTCAAATCTTCGACTTGACCTTTTAAACTTGTTTTTTCTTTTTCCCAACTAACCTCCTTTTCGACCATTTTTAATAACTTTTTTGTAACATCATTCACCTCTTTAAACAATTATTCTTTTTCATGCTCCAATTTGGTCAACTCAGGTCCATGGATAAGCTGAGTATCCGGGATTTTCAATCTCTTCCTCAATGTTGATGTATTTGTAACTTCGGAAGATATTCACTTGTATATTGTAATTGTACTTTATTGTATCCCCAATGGAGATTTATTATCCCTCCGATTGGAAGTGTCATTAGTTGTACTTGCATGTGTCGCAAGTTATATTGTAAGTGTTGTAACTTATACTTGATGGGTTATTAGACCACCTTGATGGGGTCGGCCCTGTATGAGTCATGTGGGTCAAAGGGTTATTAGACCACCTTAGTAGGGGTTGGCCTAGTCAACATTATGTTAAGTGGTTAAGTTGGGGCCGACCTAGTTGAGTAAAGGTCACGCCAAGTTAGTGTATAAATAGAGAGTGTGACTCTCTCATTTTACACATTGTCTTATTCACGGACTTCGCATTAGTGAGAGAAGAGAAGGGTGTGCACAAGTGGAGGACGAGCATGCTGCTAAAGACATTTGTCTCTTGTGTTTGATCATTGTGATCCTTGTATGATTCTTATTCTATCTCTGAGGAAGTTGCGGGGTTTTTCACCTTCTTGGTTTTCCTTAGTGAAATGTTTTGTGTCTCTTGTCTCTGGTTGTCTCTGGTCTCTTATGATTGATATGATGTACATGTTGTTCTTTCAGTTAAGATCCTAGATCTATTGAATTTATGCTCAAAACATAACATGGTATCGGAGCTAGCCTTAAGGAAGGTATGATATGGCATTTATGAGACTTGTTGCACTTGCAACAGATTGGAAGTTAGCGCTTGATATAGCAAAAACCAGTCATTGTAGCACATTCACTATAAATCCATTTTGGCCAAGTTTCAGGATCGAAAAATTTCACAGGTCGTAAATAAAATCCTCATGTACCTTATCTCCAAACCAAAACATTTTATTTGTTGTACTTTGTGTTTTACGATCAGTACAATCTAGAGTTTCTGCCTCTTCCAGATCTCAGTCATAAAAAAGTGACCTAGGAAAAAAGGTCACAACTTGGGCTAGGAAGCTCCAAATGGAATTTCATAAAATTTGACAGGTATAGAACGCACTGTAGCTTCTCAGGTAATTTTTTCAGAGTCCGAAGTTGAACGAGTGACACATGGAAAGTTGTACAAGTTCGCTCTCCTGTTTTATCCCATAAACAGGTCACGTTGCGACACTTGGCATAACTCTCTGTCAGAGAATCCAATTGAGGTCAGACCTATGGCGTTGGAAAGATGTCAGGTCAGGCTAACACAAGCCAAAGTTTCAGACCCTGTGGATTTGTATTTTCATACATGCACCAGAAACAATCAGGTGCATATTTCTGTCAAAACAGATTTGGATTCTAAGCACCATCATTCTTGGCTTATCATTGCTACGGGAATTTAGGGATTCAGAGAACGTTTGGATTTTTGGAATCAGAGACCACGGATGAATGATCCTCATCAAAATTGAAATTTAGAGACCAAGATCGAATTTTTTGGTTGGGCAGAAGGTCGGGCTTGATCAAACCCTAGTTTGGGGTTTTGATCGAAAAGATGGAAAATTAGGGCTTCTACAAAAGTTGGAATTTTTGAAATGTGTGACTACGGCTAGAATCTCCTCAGAAAAATCGAAGTTTAGAGATTTGGATCAAAATTTTTGATTGGGTAGAAGGGTGGGCTTTATCAAACCTTAGTTCAGGGTCCTGTCCAGTGAATCCAAAAGTTTCAAAGGCAATTTTGAGGGGTCAAATTTTGCAGATCTAAAAATATGAGTATACCAGCTTGACTAGCTCAGCAATGCGCATCTTTCTATCCTTTCAGAAGTTTGAAATTCAAAGTTTGATTTTTTAGGATTTCTCTAAAAAACCCTAATCCAACTCCAGATCCAGTTTCAGCAAGTCAAAGTGGATTGGGTTAATCCTAGAAGAGAATGAATTGGACACCTACATAAGTGAAGAAGTTCCAGTTCTAGAGGAACATGAGGCTGAGACTTTACATGAGAAGGCTACAAGCGATTCCGACAGGTATGACTTGAAGAGATACAGGTATGTTTTTTAAATCTATTAATGATTAAGGTTATGGTATGTTTGTCTTCATATTATTGAGGTTAGTATGATATTGATTAATTTTATACTTGTCTTATCACCCTAGTAAAAGTATGAATGCATGTGAATGATAGAAGACATTCATTGATTAGGTTTGTGACACTTATGATTATAGTAATGCACTGTGGTATTGTATGACGATGATGTTGTCCACTAACATGAAAGGTACAAATCAAGTTCTATATCAAGAACATATGACCATGATGACATGAAGATAAAATCTCATGGATCACATAGAAGCTCTACTTACGAGGTATGTATAATTTGGTTCTACAATGGTTAATTTTAGAGTTATGTAGATTACTAAGCACAAGTCATTGAAGAGAACAAGAAGACATTGTTTGGGTATGTTAGACATAACTAGCAAACATGATAACCATGTATGTTTTTCCTATATCAATTTAGAATCCTACCTTGTGTTAGGATCTTATACTTTTGTATGAATGATTATTCCATGATTATTCTTGAAGATTAGAAGTTTAAGTAATGAACAGTTTATGCATATTATGTTTCTTACTTTGATGGATTATTTGACTAACTAGAAGAGTCCTATGGTCAATAAGAATATGCACGAGTAATAGAATTCCTCCCTGAAACCTTGAATACTAATGCTTGTGATAAATTACCTGTGTGTGAAATAATCATGACCATACATGTTAAGTTTATTTAGGATCATAGTATTGAGATTATACTAATGGATGTATGATCATGTATGAGATATTGAGGATGACACTAGTGCACACTTAAGCATGCATAGTGGCCCAGGATGAATGTAAGTTTAAGGACAGGTAATCCAGGAAGCAAAGATCAAGAGGGAGCACAATCCAGTAGTTCCTGCAAGGAAGCAAAGATTGAGAGGGAGTCCACCCTACAAATAAATGATTACTTATTATATATATGATTACTTAAATGATGTTGTTTAGTCATGTACATACTTATGTTCCTAGATTTAGAATGTATATTATGCATTTTAGAAAAGTTTGCATTAATGAACACGATACTACTAATATAGTAATAGGTAAGTGGTCTATGGTACTGTAGAACATTTCACTGCTACTTATCTAGAATGAAACCTCTTTACTGACATGTTGGGAGTTGTGCACACTCTTAACAATGTTTCAGTAGAGATGGAAGGCATCTAGAAAGTTACGGGATATGGATAAATGTTGTATTGAGTCATTGGCCAAGGTAATTGCATGACTGTATGACATATGTCTTTATGCATAAGAATGTGTTTTTTTTTTGAAAAACTATGAGAAGTTTCTAATCATGCAATTGAATCTGACTTGCAGGAAAGATCGTGTACAATCACCTACAGAAGAAGGACAACAACATTTGTTCCAACAACGAAGTTCAAAGAAAACTATCTATTGAAGATATTGAAGAATCTGAAGTTCCCAGGATCTGGGATACAGTAATAGAAGAATACCATGATCAAGGAATACCAGTTGATCATGAAGAATGATGTTTGGGATGTGGTCCCAAGACCTGAAGGGAAGTTTGTTGTGACTTCCAAGTGGATCTATAAGATCAAGGATGTTGCAGATGGCAACATAGAGAAATATAAGGTGAGGTTTGTAGGTCGTGGCTTCTCCCAGAAAGAGGGAATAGACTATGAAGATTCTTTTGCTCCTATAGCCAGATACACTTCCATCAGAATAGTACTTGCCCTAGCCGCAGTGATGAAATGGAAGATACACAAGATGGATGTCAAGACAGCTTTCTTGAATGGTGTAGTCGAAGAGGAAGTGTATGTCTAGCAGCCACTCGATTTTGAGACACGTGACAGGGAGTCATATGTGTGTAGATTGAAGAAAGCCTTCTATGGCTTGAATCAAGCTCCTAGGACTTGGTATGGTAGGATAGACAACTTTCTATCTAGTTTGGGCTTTACCAAGAGTAAAGCGTATTCCAACCTTTACTACAAGGTTGAGGAAGGCAATCCAGTGATACTCCTGCTGTATGTGCATGACCTGTTTGTGACAAGTGAGGATAGATTGATTGTCGACACGAAGAGGAATCTTGATGCCAAGTTTGAGTTGAAGGACTTGCGTATGATGCATTACTTTCTAGGTATGGAGGTGTGGTAGAGTATAGATGGAATCTTCCTTGGAGAAGGGAAGTATGCAGTAGACATCCTGGAGTGGTCTGGGATGATGGACTCCAAGGTCACGGCCACACCCATGGCATTGAACCTGAAGCTTTTGAGTCATGCTTCATCTGAGCCAGTTGATGCCATGAATACGAGACTAGATATTTTCTTTGATGTTAACACCTTTAGACAATTCTTGACGAATCTGAGACATGTTCACCTGATTTCTGTAAATCATATTCTAAGGTACCTGAAGGGTACAATTGATTATGGGCTCAAGTATCATGCGAATCAAAAGCTTAACCTAGAGGGTTATGTTGATTCAAATTGGGAAGGCAGTGACATTGATCGGAAGAGCACTTTGGGGTGCTGCTTCAGTATGGGATCTGGTATGATCTTTTTGTTTAGTAGGAAGCAATCCTATGTTGCACTGAGTACTGCCGAAGTAGAGTATGCTGCAGGTTGTTCGGCTAGTTGTGACGCAATATGGCTTAGGAAGCTACTATCTAATTTTTTTGATCTCCAGTTGGATGCTACTTGTATGTATTGCGACAACCAGAGTTGTTTGAAGTTGTTGGAGAACCCATTGTTCCATGACAAGTCGAAGCACATTGAGATCAAGTATCACTATATCAGGGATATGGTGCAGAAAGGAGCAGTGAAGATCCTATATGTTGCGACAGACGGGAATATAGCCGATGTGTTGACCAAGTCGCTGAAGAAAGTGAAGTTTGAGTACTTCATACAGAGGCTTGGTGTCTTCCCATGGCTATGGATATAAGTGTGATGCCATTCTCGCAAGTTTGAAGTGTGTCTTCCCATGGCATAGATATAAGTGTTGAGCCTTTCATGGATGGTTGAAGTGTGTCTTCCAATGCTAGTGAATGTAAGTGTTGTGTGATGTGCATCTAGGTTGTGCTCTGTGGACAATGATGGTGATCTGAAGACGATGAGGTGACAGTAGGGTACACAGGTTTTGTAGAAGCATGTAAATAGTCCTGAGATGCTCTTGTAGGTTTTGTAGAGGCAGTGTAATCAGTCTTGGGATATCTTGCAGGTTTTGTAGAGGCAGTGTAATCAGTCCTGAGGTGTACCTACTTGATGGCTTGCTCACAGAGATGATGAAGACCTACAAGAGGCTAGTCCTACATCTAGCATAAAAAAGGGATGGCTCTATAGAACTTCCTATGACGAGAAGAATTGTGAGATAGCACCAGCAGCAGTGATGATGATGATGCTCCGTGATCTAGTGTTGATGATCCAACTCAAGAATTGAAGACTTGTGCTTATATGTATTCATGACTTGTGTCAAGAGAATACCTTCCTAGTTAAGAGGGAGTCTGTATGTATTTGTAATTTTGAAAGATATTCACTTGTATATTGTAATTGCAATTTATTGTATCCCCAACAGAGATGTATTATTCCTCCGATTGGAAGTGTCTTCAGTTGTACTTGCATGTGTCGCAAGTTATATTGTAAGTGTTGTAACTTATACTTGATGGGTTATTAGACCACCCTGATGGGGTCGGACCTAGATGAGTCATGTGGGTCAAAGGGTTATTAGACCACCCTAGTACAGGTTGGAACAGTCAGCATTATGTTAAGTGGTTAAGTTGGGGCTGACCTAGTTGAGTAAAGGTCAAGTGAAGTCAGTGTATAAATAGAGAGTGTGACTCTCTCATTTTACACATTGTCTTATTCAATCACTTCGCATTAGTGAGAGAAGAGAAGGGTGTGCACAAGTGGAGGAGGGGCATGTTGCTGAAGACATCTATCTCTTGAGTTTGATCATTGTGATCCTTGTATTGATGCTTATTCTATCTTTGAGGAAGTTGCGGGGTTTTTCACCTTCTTGGTTTTCCCCAGTGAAATGTTTTGTGTCTCTTGTATCTTGTCTCTTATGGTTGATATGTTGTACATGTTTTTCTTTCAGTTAACATCATAGATATATTGAATTAAATGATGAAAAAATAACACTCAAGTCTTGGATTAATTTATTTTTTTCCTTTAACAAATCTTTCCCTGGATTTCCTTCAATGCCACTTCCAACCAAGTCAATTTGCAACTTATTTATTTTGTTGTTGGAGGGATTTATTCTCTATCTTTTCTTGTTTTAATTGATTACTCAACTTATCTACAACAATCCTTAATTTTTCTACTTCCAAAGTTGCTTCCAAAAAATACGCATATATCACCTTCCCTATTTGACTGTGCAAAAGAATTTTATGAGGTGCAATGATCTTCTTTAAATTGAACTTCATTTCTATAATTTTATCACTGGAAGATATTGCCAAATTTATTGTATTCTCTTTTACATGTCGACTAGTAACCAAATTAACATATGACTTAGCCAACCTTCTGACTTCAGGGAAATAATGGAAGGCATGCTCAGACAAAGATTTCTTGTCTTGGTTGTACTTGATAAACATATCTACTCTACTTTAAAATTTATTTACATCTCCTGCTTCTGTAGCTTCCTGAAATGTATATTCTTGAATTCATATTTCTGGTACTTCCTCATTTGTAAGTAACAACAAATCTTGTTATTCATCTGACATGGATTTTTTCTTTTTTCTTGTTCTCCACTTTCTGAATCAGCTACATCTTGAAAACCTCTTTTTCCTCTGATGACCATAGTGCTTGTTGAAGTCTCTGTTTCTCCTGTACAAGCTGTCAACATCAATTATCCTCATTGTAAAGTTACATTCTCTTCACTCTCATATTGTAACCAGTTTGGTTTTTCTATCATTCCTTCTACTTCTTAATGAATGAAAGCTTTAGTGTGATTTAACTGTCGCCTTTTCGATATGACATGAAAAGGATCATAATTGATAGCCACTTCCTTCTCAAAATTCATCTCTTCTAACAATTTCTTTATGTATAGAATAACATATTTATTTTTTACAGTAAACGGACCTTCTCTAAAAGGATACTTGATATCGGTGGCTTTCTTAAAAAATAGAAAAGTATTGTCTTCCACAATCAACTTTTGTCTAACAAACTCAAGGGAAAAGACTCTTAATGTCAAAAATGTTGGTAATATGTACGGTTGATGCTTGAAAACATATAGCCTAAGAATAGTATTGTGTTTTGATCGAAACCAATCTCCCATGGGCAAATCCGGACTCAACTGCATTAATGTCTTCATTTCAGGTAACACTTTGGGTAGCCTTTCTCCAAAAATCATGGTATATATCTCTGATAACATGTAATTCATGTAATTGAACATATTATCATCCACTAGATTTGTGAAAATTATCTTTGGGAAAAGTATTTCTTCTCGACTGGAAAACATGACCATCTTCATGAGATGGGATTGAAACCTAAAATTCCTTAGGGTATGAAAATTTTCCATATGCAAATGAATCTTCTCAGCCAAAAATTCTTCAAATTTAAGACGAGTTGTTTGACTTCCTTAAGCTTCGGGTGAATTGACACTCGTTTTAAATAACAAACTCAATTGAAGTTCACTTACCCAGGAATCCGTATCAATACCTAAAAACAAGGCTAATAGGGACAGGATGAGTTGGGTATTCTCATTGAAAATACTAACATCTAAAGGATAGGGGGTTTTAGTGACTTCCAAATCTGGTTTGAGGTATGAAACCATCAAAATATGCTTAGTTTCAAGGGACGAATGGTGATACAAGTCCATAATCGATGTCTCGAAAAAACTTTCGGGTTTGGGCATTTCAAACGCAAGGACCTCTAAAGCGTCTCTCAGAAGCAAAAGTTCTATCCAACAGAAAATTCTAGTTTTTAGGGAATTCATAACAATTCGTTCATCTTCTGAGTAATTTGATGCACACCAGAACACAAATTCGGGGAATGAGACAATTTGGTTAGGACAAAACAAGAAAAGGGAGGACTGATTGACTCTATGCACATCTAAACCTTCTTCCTGTAAACTCTTCAATTTAAGATTAATTTCTGCAACTATTAACCTAATTGAGGGGTCGAATATATCCTTATCCCTATCCTCTAAAGCATCTTTAACCTTATCAATGTCTCCACTCTGAACTGTCTCCATCTTTCTTCTTTATAAATAGTCTTAAAATATTATTAGTTTGGAGTTTCAAGGCCCTACGTGTCACTGACAATCAAGCACTTTGTTTTTTTTTGTCGTTGTCTGGAGTGCCCACTTGTCCAAAACCTTCCAGTGCTAACAATACAAAGACAAATGTCAAGTTTTGCATGTTTTTCTGCTATATAAGGGATAATGTGTTAACCACATGGAAAACTATGTTAGGCAGAAAGAGATCCAGTTGTTAAAAAGTCAAGTTTTCAAAAAGGAGAAAATGCAATAACGAAAGGAATGGTCCAGATTGTTTTGTGGTTGATTGACGCTCCCAAATGATCGACGCATCAAGAAGTTGCGTGACAGATAGGAGAGATAGCGGATGCAAAAACAAAAATTGTTATACACGTGGAAGAAACAGATTGGTCCGCTTTTGGTTAAGATGATTCCAGAAACCACTTTCCGGCCTTACGAAGTTGTATTTTGTGTGATTGGTATGGAGATCCAACGATTGAAATTTGGAAAGGAAAATGATCAGACAACAAACGTGAAGCAGTTATCAAGCGCAAAAAATTGCATGAAATATGACAGTCCAAATCATAGTACGTGAGATCGACGGAGGAGAAAAATGAGCGCCTGGAAATATGGAGGGAGGATAAAGAAATGAAGTTATATAGAGCAGAAAAACATCCAAAAGTTGACATTTGTCTTTGTATTGTTAGCATTGGAAGGTTTTGGACAAGTGGGCACTGCAGACAACGACAAAAAAAAACAAAGTGCTTGATTGTCAGTGACAGGTAGGGCCTTGAAACTCCAAACTAATAATATTTTAAGACTATTTATAAAGAAGAAAGATGGAGATAGTTTAGAGTGGAGACATTGATAAGGTTAAATATGCTTTAGAGGATAGGGATAAGGATATATTCGACCCCTCAATTAGGTTAATAGTTGCAGAAATTAATCTTAAATCGAAGAGTTTACAGGAAGAAGGTTTAGATGTGCATAGAGTCAATCAGTCCTCCCTTTTGTTTCTTTTTCCTAACCAAATTGTCTCGTTCCCCGAATTTGTGTCCTGGTGTGCATCAAATTACTCAGAAGCTGAACGAATTGTTATGAATGCCCTAAAAACTAGAATTTTCTGTTGGATAGAACTTTTGCTTCTGAGAGACGCTTTAGAGGTCCTTGCGTTTGAAATGCCCAAACCCGAAATTTTTTCCTAGATGTCGATTATGGACTTGTCTCACCAATCGTCCCTTGAAACTAAGCATATTTTGATGGTTTCATACCCCAAACCAGATTTGGATGTCACTAAAACCCCCTATCCTTTAGATGTTAGTATTTTCAATGAGAATACCCAACTCATCCTGTCCCTATTAGCCTTATTTTTAGGTATTGATACGGATTCCTGGGTAAGTGAACTTCAATTGAGTTTGTTATTTAAAATGAGTGTCAATTCACCCGAATCTTAAGGAAGTCAAACAACTCGTCTTAAATTTGACGAATTTTTGGCTGAGAAGATTCATTTGCATATGGAAAATTTTCATACCCTAAGGAAGTTTAGGTTTCAATCCCATCTCATGAAGATGGTCATGTTTTCCAGTCGAGAAGAAATTCTTTTTCCAAAGATAATTTTCACAAATCTAGTGGACGATAATATGTTCAATTACATGAATTACATGTTATCAGAGATATATACCATGATTTTTGGAGAAAGGCTACCCAAAGTGTTACCTGAAATGAAGACATTAATGCAGTTGAGTCCGGATTTGCCCATGGGAGATTGGTTTCGATCAAAAGACAATACTGTTCTTAGGCTATATGTTTTCAAGCATCAACCGTACATATTACCAACATTTTTGACATTAAGAGTCTTTTCCCTTGAGTTTGTTAGACAAAAGCTGATTGTGGAAGACAATCATTTTCTATTTTTTAAGAAAGCCACCGATATCAAGTATCCTTTTAGAGAAGGTCCGTTTACTGTAAAAAATAAATATGTTATTCTGTACATAAAGAAATTGTTAGAAGAGATGAATTTTGAGAAGGAATTGGCTATCAATTATGATCATTTTCATGTCATATCGAAAAGGTGACAGTTAAATCACACTAAAGCTTTCATTCATTAAGAAGTAGAAGGAATGATAGAAAAACCAAACTGGTTACAATATGAGAGTGAAGAGAATTTAACTTTACAAGGAGGAGAATTGATGTTGACAGATTGTACAGGAGAAACAGAGAGTTCAACAAGCACTATGGTCATCAGAGGAAAAATAGGTTTTCAAGATGTAGCTGATTCAGAAAGTGGAGAACAAGAAAAAAAGAAAAAATCCATGTCAGATGAACAACAAGATTTGTTGTTACTTACAAATGAGGAAGTACCAGAAATATGAATTCAAGAATATACATTTCAGGAAGCTACAGAAGCAGGAGATGTAAATAAATTTTAAAGTAGGGTAGATATGTTTATCAAGTACAACCAAGACAAGAAAGCTTTGTCTCAGCATGCCTTCCATTATTTCCCTGAAGTCAGAAGGTTGGCTAAGTCATATGTTAATTTGGTTACTAGTCGAGATGTAAAAGAGAATACAATAAATTTGGCAATATCTTCCAGTGATAAAATTATAGAAATGAAGTTCAATTTAAAGAAAATCACTGCACCTCATAAAATTCTTTTGCGCAGTCAAATAGGGAAGGTGATATATGCGGATTTTTTGGAAGCAACTTTGGAAGTAGAAAAATTAAGGATTGTTGTAGATAAGTTGAGTAATCAATTAAAACAAGAAAATATAGAGAATAAAGCCCACCAACAACAAAATAAATAAGTTGCAAATTGACTTGGTTGGAAGTGGCACTGAAGGAAATCCAGGGAAAGATTTGTTAAAGGAAAAATAAAAATTAATCCAAGACTTGAGTGTTATTTTTTCATCATTTAATTCAATATATCTATGATGTTAACTGAAAGAAAAACATGCACAGCATATCAAGCATAAGAGACAAGAGACACAAAACATTTCACTGGGGAAAACCAAGAAGGTGAAAAACCCCACAACTTCCTCAAAGATAGAATAAGCATCAATACAAGGATCACAATGATCAAACTCAAGAGATAGATGTATTCAGCAACATGCCCCTACTCCACTTGTGTACACCCTTCTCTTCTCTCACTAATGCGAAGTGAGTGAATAAGACAATGTGTAAAATGAGAGAGTCACACTCTCTATTTATACACTGACTTCACTTGACCTTTACTCAGCTAGGTCAGCTCCAACTTAACCACTTAACATAATGCTGACTGTGCCAACCTGTACTAGGGTGGTCTAATAACCCTTTGACCCACATGACTCATATAGGTCTGACCCCATCAGGGTGGTCTAATAACCCATCAAGTATAAGTTACAACACTTACAATATAACTTGCGACACATGCAAGTACAACTGAAGACACTTCCAATCGGAGGAATAATACATCTCTATTGGGGATACAATAAATTACAATTATAACATACAAGTGAATATCTTTCGAAATTACAAATACATACAGACTCCCTCTTAACTAGGAAGGTATTCTCTTGACACAAGTCATGAATACATATAAGCACAAGTCTTCAATTCTTGAGTTGGATCATCAACACTAGATCACGGAGCATCATCATCATCACTGCTGCTGGTGCTATCTCATAATTCTTCTCGTCATAGGAAGTTCTATAGAGCCATCCCTTTTTCATGCTAGATGTAGGACTAGCCTCCTATACGTCTTCATCATCTCTGTGAGAAAGCCATCAAGTAGGTACACCTCAGGATTGATTACACTGCCTCTACAAAACTTGCAAGATATCCCGGGACTGATTACACTGCCTCTGCAAAACCTGCAAGAGCATCTCAAGACTGTTTACATGCCTCTGCAAAACCTGTGTACCCTACTATCACCTCATCATCTTCAGATCACCATCATTGTCCACAGAGCACAACCTAGATGCACATCACACAACACTTACATTCACTAGCAGTGGAAGACACACTTCAGCCATCCATGAAAGGCTCAACACTTATATCTATGCCATGGGAAGACACACTTCAACCTTGCGAGAATGGCATCGCACTTATATCCATAGCCATGGGAAGACACCAAGCCTCTCTATGATGTACTCAAACTTAACTTATATCTATGACATGGGAAGACACACTTCAACCTTGCGAGAATGGCATCGCAATTTTTTCCGCTTGATAACTGCTTCACGTCTGTTGTCTGATCATTTTCCTTTCCAAATTTCAACCGTTGGATCTCCATACCAATCACACAAAATACAACTTCGTAAGGCCGAAAAGTGGTTTCTGGAATCATCTTAATGAAAAGCGGACCAATCTATTTCTTCCACATGTATAGAAATTTTTGTTTTTGCATCCGCTATCTCTCCTATCTGTCACACAACTTCATGATGCGTCGATCATTTGGGACAGTCGATCAACCATAAAACAATCTGGACCATTCCTTTCGTTATTGCATTTTCTCCTTTTTGAAAACTTGACTTTTTAACAACTTGATCTCTTTCCGCCTAACATAGTTTTCCACGTGGTTAACACATTATCCCTTTCACTTCAGCGGTATCGCATCCTTCCCAAGTGGTTTTTCATACCACCTTTCCCGTTCACGGAGCGTTGTGGTGTTGCCATCTTTTCCCCGGTTCCGCCTTTCGCAACCAGTCATATTTTTTTTCCCTACGCACTTTGGCCATGCGACAAACAACTAGAACCATTGATCTCCCTCATGTGCATAATCAACGGTGGATCTTGCATGATCGTTAATACTTGACAAATTTTCTTTTGGACTATTTTTTTTTGCCTCTATTTGCTCATTTTGGTCGAATTTTTTATACTTTCTTTTGGAATTTCTTTGGTTTCTTCATCCTTAGTGATTCCAATTACAAATTTTTCCATACCTTAGCATCTAGTCATGAAAACAAAGACATTTTAAACTTTTATCAAGAAAATTTTCAAAATCTCTATCCATTACACATCAGTAATTGAGTTGTGAAAACTAGGTTCTAACAATCACCATGTGATTTGATTTCACATGGTATCAGAGCTGTTTAGGAGAGAATAGCTACATCCAGTAGCACACCGAAAACAATGGAGTTTCCACAGAATTCCTATGGATAGTTAACTTGTACTCTTGAGATTAGATCAAGAGGTCTACCCGAGTGTGATGGACTCCTGAATGTTGCTACTGTCATATTGTAGAGATACATAGTTTGAATCATTCTCCAGAGAGTTGTTTGGTTGTGTTTTTACAGGTTCATATCAGTATCAGAAATGCAGACCTCATTTTTCCATGGAATCATCTGATAATGTGCTCTTGAATTCATTTAATTTCTTTCAATGGAAGGAACAAATGGATATTTTGTTGAGGTTGAAAGGCATCTACAGAGTAACAATGGGAATTGAAGCAGATCCTACTTCAGCTATAGATAAATATAAGTGGCACAATGAGAGAGATGAGGCTTATGGTCTCCTATACCTCAACACATCGATAGATCTTCTATTCCATTTGGATGGTCTGACTTCACCGAATGAAATTTGTGAGAAACTTAAATATTTGTTTGTTAAAACTAATGAGTTGAGAGGACAACAACTCAATAATGTGTTGATTTCTGTAAGTTCAAGTAGTTTCAAGAATCTACAAGATTACTTCTCCAAATTCAAGTCACTAGTTTTGTATTTAAAGAAGTGTGGGATTGATAAAAAGGATGAGCATTTAGTTTTGGCAATCCTTTCAAAATTGGGGAAAGACTACTCATTCTTTGTCTTGAATTTCCATGCTACAAAAATTGCTATCTAAATTCATGGATTCATTGACTCGGGAGCATAATAAGCTTATCTTGATGGGTACATTGAAACCTTCAAAAGATCAAGCTCTAGTTTTTGGTGACTCAAGAAATTGGAATGGTAAGAAGAAGCATAGTCCCAAAAAGACTTATGAGTAGAAGAAGGAGAAACTTAAGCCGAAAAAAGAGGGCTCCATCTGCAAAACGGATCAACATAAGAAGAAGGAGAGAAGCAAGTGCTCATATTGCCAAAATGGATTTCATCCTGGAAGCTCCTATATGACAAAGACCATAGATCAGATGGCACAACTCCTTGAGAAGGACCATATCCCCATTCCCGAAGGTGAAAAGAAGAAGGAAGGAGGTTCTAACTCATATGATAAGGAGAAATTCCATGATATAATGGTCATCATATCTTCATCCACTTCTTACATCATTGATTCTGGTGCTGCAACTAGAGGGTCATTTTCTCCTCTTGATTCCTCTGATGGCACAGGTCCTATAATTGTTCTTGGAGATGACTTAGAAACTACTTCAAAGGGTAAAGGTAGATTAGATCTAGACAATTGCTCATTTTTTAATGTTCCTTATGTCCCAGGTGTAACTGTACACTTATTTTCTTTATAGTAAATGACACATATTGGTTTACCCGAAAGAGTTATCTTCAACCTGAATGATGTGGAGATATCTGAGATATCCACTAGAAGAGTTGTTACAAGAGGCACTGCCGATCATTCCACCAGAGTTTACAAGTTTTCAAAGTTTTTTCTTATCTCTCAACTAGTAGAGTTCCTCGCTCATGCTAGTGAAGCAAGCAATATTTGGAAATCTAATTTGCAGATACCTTCATGAGTTACATGATAAAAACATGGTTGTAGGGTTTCCAAACATCACCTTCTCTAAGGGTGTTTATCGGGGTTGTATTCTAGGAAAACACCCAGAGATAAAGTTTGAGAGATCAAGGCCTGAAAGAACGTATGAACCTTTGGATCTGATCCATAGTGATATTTATGGTCCTTTCCCTCATTTTTCACTGAACAAAGCCATATACCTATTAACCTTCATTCATGATCATACTAGGTATTGTTGGGTCTACTTCTTGTAGTTTAAGTTTGAAGTTTTTGGTTACTTCAAGGTCTTTAAAGCCTTTGTTGAGAACCAGTCTGTTAGGAATATAAAGGAAATCAGGTCTGATAATGGGTGATAGTACATCAAATCATACTTTTAGTAGCTCTATGCAATGGCTTGCATACACATACAACATATTGTGCCATACACTCCTCAGTAGAATGGAGTTGGTGAGAGGAAGAATCAATCTCTTAAGGAGATGGAAACTTGTATGCTTGAATCAAGATATTTACCACCAAATTTGTGGTCTAAAGCAATAAAATATGCATACTACATACAAAATAGAGTCCCACATAAAGCACTGAAAGGAGTTACCCCCCATGAATCTTCGTGTGGTCATAAGCCTGATATTTCACATTTTAGTATTTTTGCTGTCGAGGCTTGGGATAGAGTGCCATCTGAGAAGAGAAGGGAATTAGAGAAACAAAGTAGGCCATGTTTTTTTGTTGGCTACTCATAAGAATCAAATGGGTACAAAATTATAAATCTAATCACCCAAAATTCATTCATATAAATAAGTGTTCAGTTTGAGGAAGAGATCCTACTAGAAGTTGAGATTAGAGAATCTTCTCAACCACCAATGGAAGAAGAAAATGAAGACTTGCATGAGTCTTACAGGGATTAATTTGATGATGTTATTGTAGAACCAAGCTCACCAACAAGGCCAAAAAGGGAAGCAAAAACCATAGAAGCTGGTAGTGAACTTGTTGGGAATCCCTAGGATCCTAGAAAAACAAGGTCACAATATGAGAATGCTCTTTCAGTGAGGGATATGAATCTTGATGAGAAATTTTTTCTCATGGTTGAATCAGATCCTCAAACATATGAAAAATCCTTAGAATATCCAATATCTAGGTATGCTATGGATGATAAGTTCCACTCCTTGCGGAAGAATGGAACCTGGGAGCTAGTCAAGCTTCCACCAAGAAGAAATCTAGTAAGATGGAAATGGATCTACAAGACTAAGATGGCTACCGATTCTGATGTAGTCAAACATAAAAAAAAATGGTGGAAGAGGTATTTTCACAAGTCCAAGGTTTGGACTTTAATGATACATTTCCCCCCATGGAAAAAATGGATTCTATTCGACTAGTCTTGTCAGTTGCAGCAGCAAATTGTTGGGCATTTCATCACATGGATGTGAAGTCTTCTTTTCTTCATGGTGATCTCGAGAAGGATATATATATGCAGCAAACTGAAGGATTTTCTTTATATTCATCACTTGTGTTTAGGCTAAGGAAATCATTGCATGGACTCGAGGAAGCTCCCAGAGCTCGGTATGCAAAACTGGACCATTTCCTTCTTACAAAAGATTTCCACCAGTGCAAATATGATTCGTATGTGTATATAAAGCACATAAATGGTAATATTATGATTATGTTGTTGTATTTTGATGACCTGCTAATCACAAGAAGTGCTATTGATGAAATTTCATCACTAAATATAGCTTTGCATCAATATTTCTCCATGACAAACTTGGGGATTCTTAGAAATTTTTTGGGGCTTGAGATCACTCAGTCACCCTAAGGAATCATTGTATGTCAGTATAAATATGATTTTGATATATTTAAAAGGTTCAATATTGTAGAATGTAAGGCTTCAAGTACTCCTTTCCTTTTAGGATTTAGGCTAGAAGAAGGGGATTCTACACCTTTGGTGAACAACACTCTCTACAGGAAACTAGTTGGAATCCTATTGTACATGACTCACACCTAACCAGATTTGGAATATACAGTAAGTCATGTTGCAAGGTATATGGAACAGCCACATGAGAAACATTAGAGGGATGCAAAAATAATCTGGGACTTTGTGCAAGGAACCGAGACACATGTGATCCACTATGCTTCCAATTCCTCATTGGATCTAGTTGCATTTTTTGACACAGAATGGGATGGAGATAGAATAGATAGGAAGTCAACTTATGGGTTTATATTCATGATTGTAGGAGGTCCTATATGCTATTATAGTAAAACCAAAAGTGCAATTGCACCCTCTTCAACAAAGGAAGAGAGAGTACCGGTTGTTAGAACTCAAAATGTACCCCAGGTTGCAAAAAGGAAATTTCAAAGTAAACCACAAACCAAACTTTAGGAAATAGATCTAGCTTCTTTCTTTCCAGAGAGGGATCTCTCGCTGATTGTTTAAAAAGGCCAGATATATGAATAAAAATTAAGATCAGGCTGTTGTTTGGTTGAAACAAGGTAAGCATTCATTGGGAAATGGAGACAAAATATAACACGTATGTCAATTAATAGTGCTATGACATGGAAATTTATAACAAAGACAAGGTAGTTACTCATTTATAGTCACAATGTTGTTGTCGGGTGATGAACAAGAAATTAAGAACAATCCATTAACATGGGAATCTAACAAGGATGAATCCAATGTTAACTTTAGTAGAAAATAGTTTGTGAATATCTTAAACCAATAGGCAGAGCATAGATGTATGAATTCTGTACTATCAAACACTTATTTCAAACATGAAAAATATAACGAAATGGAATGGATAACAAGGAATACATTCACATGAGGAAAGAAGATATAGAATGTAAAGTAAATAACACAGGAATCTCTGCAAAATTGCCAGCCTCGGCTCTGTAATTTTATTAAGGATAGATCTCAAATACAAAACTCAAGTTCTCACAGGTTCTGACCCTTTTTCCTATCTATTACATGTGAATATATGGGAGGAAATATCTTCAACCATCAAGCTCGATTCACCTTAACAGAAAGTTGTTACAACTACGATGACACCTATACAGACAGGACCATCATCTTTGAGAATTAGTTACAACAGAAACAACAAGTGCTGAAAAATATGATTAACTGCCTTTACATGTGTCAATGAACATTTAATAACTAGTAACATGTCCTAGTAAATAAATAAATCCTAAGAAACTAATTCTTTAAACTGTGAATCTCCATGATGTTCAAAATATTTATGCATGCAGGGTTATCTTGGATTTTCCATGTTTCTCCACAATAATCCATTGGTCAGCAGCTGGAAAATATGAAATGGCCACCTCCTTTAGCAATACTCGCAGCTCTACATGATCTCTATATGAATAGTTCGGTAGGAGTCCACATGCCTCTTTGAAAATCAAGACCAGCTCAAACTCCTTTGCAAGATTGTCCACAATTGTTTTACCAGAAAGCGATTGGTTCATGTCAGCAATGTTTCCATTATCTAACCTGCATTCCATCAACCTGTCTTGATACTCCTTTTGTGTTAGCATGGTACCATCTTCTCCCCAAAAGAGTGGAATTCCTTTCTTGAACAATGGATTGAACATATCTCTAAAGATATTCAATTAGTGTGCCATAACATCTATCCTGACCTGAATTGTATCTAACTACTGATGGTTATTTACCACCTTCCTCACCCAAATAATGGTAGATAATCAGTCTTTTATGTTAGTTGTTTTCAATTCATTCTCAGTTAACCCATTTAAAAACTCTATGGAATTTTTAGCACATTCAATGGGCTTCTTATTCAACTTTTCTTTCACTACTATTACATTTTGTTTGGCCAATTTAATTACAGCCTATTTTTCCAAAACAAAGTCAAGATAGGGTTTGAATTTGTCTACTTTTACAATGAAATCATCCAAAATTACTTTTTTTTCCTCCTGCAGTGATGATTGACCTGTAACCTGATTCATCAATTGTTCATTATTAACCTGTATTTCTTGGTATTCGGATTCCCAAGCCTTTTTCTCTCGTTCTTCCTTTGAAACCATGCTTTCCGGACTTGTGTTCTGTTTCTGCAACTTTTATAGCTCTAAGTCCTTCAGACTTACCTGTGCCATAGCTTGAACAATGGAGAAATCTCCATATTAAATGGAGGAAGAGCTGATCATATTCTCCAACTCTTTACCTTTCTCTTGCAATTTCTTTTCCACTTCTTCATATTTAGCCTTTAGATTCTTCTCGCTCTCCACTACAAGGGACATATCCTTTTTCCATTACTTTTCTTTCTCTTCAAACTTCAATCATTTGGCTTTACAATCTGTCAATTCATTTCTCGGCTCCTCTTCTTCTTCTCAAGCTCTGTCAACTCAATGCTTCTATCAATTGGGTGGAGGAATATTCAGTTTCTTCTTTAGTTTCTGAATAGTACTTTCCTTCTCATCCAGTAGGTTTTGTATGCTGGCCCTTTTATCTACTTGGCTCTCAGTAGCCAACAATGTTGTCTACAGTTTTTTTATATGTGCCTTATGAGCTTTATTCTCCACCTTTTCCTGCCTGAGTTTATTATCAATCTTGCTCTTCATAGACTATAATTCCGACAATTCGAATGCATCTTTTAACAATTTAGCATAAATTAGGTCTCTAGTTTCCTTATGTAGATTTATCATGTCAGGAATGGGAATGTCCTCTAGGTTCATTTTTACTTCACTGGCCTTATCTTTGGTTGTTATGGCCAAATTCAAAGTGTTCTGATCATGGTTCCTGATAGTGACTAAGGATACATTCTTGTTGGAGATCTATCTAACTTATACATGCAATTTTGATTCTTCTGAAGTTGCATCTTTATCCTCTTTATATTCATCCAACAATTTTGATCTACTTTTTCCTGGCGCAACAGGCTCAGTGGTTTTCTTATCAAATACATATTCCTTGATTTCGAAGGAAAGTACGTTGGCCTTCACTTGCTTCTTCTTACTTTGACCAGTCTTCACCTGTACAATCTACTTCTCTTCCTCTTCAACTTTTTGTCTCTTTGGGATTCTTACTGTGTCTTCATCCTCTATATCAATAACATCAGGGAAGTCTCTTTTATTATTCTTCTCAAAGCAGCTAGCTAAGGGTGTAATTTTCTCTAGTGTTGGAATTAGGCTGTAAATATCAAATTGTGATGAAGTGACTCCTTTTACTGAGGTAGTGGAATTCCTATACATTAACATCTTCTTGAATCTTAAGAGGATATTCCAACCAATTCATAGTCTCTTTTAGACTAGCAAGTTTAATGCGTTCAAAATATTTTCTTTTTCTATTTTGCCTTTTGTGATGGGGATCATAATTGATGGTAGCCTGTGTTTGAAATCCCATCTCTCTTATCACACACTCAATTGATGAAAGGGAATATTTATTCTTAATGATGAATGGACCTACAACCCATGGAAATGTAATGTTATAAGATTTCTTTTGATCAAGAAAATGTTCAATCTCTACCCTTAACGTTTTCCTGATCAATTCCAGAGAAAACAATCTAGGAGTTAAAAATGTTGGTAGTACATAAGGTGGATGAGGAAACCCATATACTCTGATTATTATGCTGTGTCCCAAGAGAAACCAGTAATCTATTTTCTTTTCAAGAGAAGGTTGCAAAATCTCTGTCATATCTATCAACACTCTGGACAATCTCTTCTGATAAAAAAAATTGTAAACCTCCGACATGAGGTTGTTCATGAATTTGTTGTAGTCTGTGTTCATTTCATTTTTGAGCATCATCTCAGGAAGCTGCAAAGTTTCTTCATTAAATGATAAGAACATCCCCAGAAAATACGATTGAAACTTGAAACTTCTGGTCTTGTGGAATTCCACTAGCTGGGAATGCATATTCTCAGCTAGGGACTCATCAAATTTAAGGCAAGAGAAATGGGCTGACTGGTTAGACTCTTCAAACTCAATTGGATAGGTGCTAAGGACAAACAACAAACTCATCAAGGGTTCAGTAACATACATATTTATGTCCAATGCTAACAATTGACTTCTCATGGTTATGACACACTTTGTTTCTTCAATAAAAAGACGGAATTCAACAAGGAAAGGATGGTCCTGCAATGGGACACTAGGATTTAGGCAAACTTTGTAGAAACTTTGTTTCCTCTCAACCGTAGACTCTCTAAAATAATGGATTAGGGACTCTTCCTTGTAATCTTTGGACTTCAGACTGAACTCGTCTAGAATTGAACGGGATTTTCTAATAACGACATGACTTACTGGACACAGGATTTTCAAGCTAGACACATCCATAATTACCCTCTTAGAGGAGGAATAGTTAGTAGCACACCAGTCGATGAATTCTGGATAATTTAGGGTTTGGTCAACTGAGAAGAAATGGAAAAATGACCTGTAAACATTGTGTACATCTATACCCTGGTCCCTAATAAGTTTTAGTCTGTCGTTTACTGCTTCAATAGGTCCATTTAGTAGTACTGTATTATAGATCTCATCATTTGTGTCTTCTAACAGTTCCTCTATTTTATGATGTTCAAAACTAGGGGGTTCTACTTCTCCAAACTCATCCATTTAAATAGTTTTTTATGAGTACAAGCGGCCTACCTGGTTTACTGACAGCTGATCCAAGATTCATGTCTGAGGTGGCTTCTTTCTGCACTGTCGTCAGCTTTCACTTTCCAAAGCATAGGACAAACAAGAACCTAAAAATCCATGCATTTCATTTTTATATTATTATTTTTATTTCATATCATTCTTGCACCTCTTGTGATAAAGGAATTCTTTGAGCTGTCCATCTGCATGATCGATCTTGTGCCATTGGTCTCTTTCCCTATTTAACTCTGCAATCCCTCGCACTCTTCAACATTTCAAATGTTTCCTTTCTCACACCTTTATCCTGTGAAGCCAATGCTAACCACCAATCTGAGTCTTGACTACATCCCAACCATACAAAAGTGTGGCCTTTACCAAACTACGCAAATTTGGAAAGTTAGTTTATTTGCGCATGTTGTATTTGTGAAGTCCATAACCAGTGTTGATTCTCATCTCCGACAGATTTGTACCATCAAACTACGTGGAGCCTACCTCGACTTTGCATATTAAATCGACGAATTGTTTCATGACCGTAGCTCCCTTTTCCCATCGGTTGATCTAACCATCGACTTGCTCGCAGGTAAGCAACACTCCACCCATGCTCTAACTACACATCTTACCCCTACGAAGTCGCTTTGTGGCCGTCGATCTCTGCTTCCATAGATCTGCTCTATTCATTTGTGCCTTCATATAACTTTGAGCAGATTTTTTACACTTTACCCTCATTTACAGGGTTAAAAATTAAGATCCTCGATCATTTCCATTCTGAACCTAGATAGAAACATTCAGAGCTCTTATTTGCATCCTTCTGGGTCACACGACTAAGAAATCGAATACCTTACTCATTATTTGTAGGGATCAAACCCTTTCCACCTATTTAACCCAAAACTAGTGCTAACAATTGGCTCCAATTGGGGATTCTATCCTCCCTGCAAGGTAGCAAAGAACCCTATAGACCGAGTTCTTGATCCATTGGGATGCTCTCAAAAAATTCAAACTACTTTTGTTTCTTTTTTTGTATATAAAAATAAACTATAGAAAATGGCTACCCCCCAGATCTCATGGCCTTCTCCTTGGGCTTCCAATCTCTTGGTTAACCATCTGTACTGATTTAAATGCAAAGAAATATATACACCTATGGTACAAAGGTTACCTAACATCCTCAGGACAAGTAATTCTTCATAAATCTTCCATTTACTGGGCCACGTCCCAGCTGAGACCCATCCTGATCCTCCAAAATGAATGAATTTGCACCTCTATATGTTGCAATGATATATGGACCTACCCACATATGATCAAACTTCCCATGCTTCTCTTGTCAAGGAACATCCCACATTAAAGCCAAATCATAAATCTGGAATTGTTATTCCTTAACCTTCCTATCGAAAGTATTTTTCATTTTCTCTTGATGTACTTGTACTTTGTCATAGGATTTATCTCTCATATCATTCAGTTCTATTATATTATTTATCCTTCTCCGCATATCATTTGGTTCATCTTCATCTCCCTACAAGAATTTCATGATTGGCAATCCTAAAGATGTTGGAAAAACAACTTCAGCTCCATATACTAACTGGAAGGGTGACATTCCAATTGCCATTTTTGTGCTAATCATGTCAACCCACAAAGCATATTTTAGCTTTGTATGCCAAGCTCTTTTGTTCTCTTCTAACAATTTCTTAATTATTATTACTAGGATTTTGTTAGAAAATTCAGCCAATCCATTCCCTTGTGGATAGTAGGAAGCAGAATGGTTCAAGTTGATGTGATATTTATGGCAGAAACTTGTTATCTTCTTAGATTTGAAAGCAGTTGTGTTATCTGTCACAATCCGTCTGGGACACCCAAACCTGGCCAAAATGTTATTTTCTAAAAAATCCATGATCACATCATCAGTGGCTCTCCTTCTGGGTATAGCTTCAATCCATTTTGTGAAATAATCTATCATTTTCAGAATCCATCTATGTTGACCTGAATAATTTGGGTTGATTTCCACAATAAAATGTAACCCCCACTGCTGGAAGGGTGCCTCTACTAAAATTGGGTTAAGAGTAAGTGAAACCAATTTCCTTTTACCATTAAAAATCTGACACTTATGACATGTAGTAGTCTCTTTATAAACATTAGAAAACATAGTAGGCCAATAAAAACCAGCTCTCATAATTTTATTTGTTGTTACCTTCCATGAGTGTTGTCCTCCACAATCTCCTTTATGAAATTCCTTCATTGTTTTTTGAGCTTCATTTTCCAAGAGAAAATTTAACAATATACTACTAGGGTCCTTCCAATACAAGTATTGATTCATAATGGAAAAATTTGAGCCTTCATTTTCACAGATCTAGCTCTTGTTTTACTCAATCTAGTAGGGGCTTGTGGGTTTTGCAAAACATATACAATATTAGTGTACCATGGGGATGAAGAAAAATCTAGCATTACCTATATTCTTGTTTCAAGCTGGTTTGAATGACTGGTCAGGAAGTTGAGTTGTAAAGATTCACAATTAGCATTTGTCATCATTTTGGCAAGTCCTTATCCTTTAATCAACTTGGCAAGATTGATTTCAAGATCATACTTCAATAATACAACAATCCACTTTGCTCTCTTCCCTTCTGGGTCTGGTTGGGTAAGAATGTTTTTCACTACATTAGTTGGAACATATGCAACAATGTGTGAATGAAGAATGTACACCCTTAAATATTTCAAAGATTTTACCAAGGCATAGGTCTGCTTTTCCATGATATAATTTTTCAACTCTCCATCTCTCAATACCTTACTAAAAAATGCTATAGGATGCTCAGCATTTTGACTATTTTTCTGCAATAGGACTATAGCTATAGTATGCTCAGATGCATAAGATAATACTAGGAAATTTCTAGTGAAATATGGACTCTCCAAAACTGGAGCTTCAGTGATGGCCCTTTAAATACCTTTGAAATATTCTCTAGCACCCTCTATCCATTTTATTTGACTCTCCTTCTTCAGCATGTGAGTAATATTTCTCAATATTTTAGCAAAGTTGGGAATGAATCTCCTTAGGAAACCTACCTGTCCAATAAATGACTGCACTTCCTTCTTGCTCCTAGGCTCCTCAATCTTTAAGATTACACTGACCCTTTTTGGATCAATCTTAATACGATCCTTTGAAATAATATGTCCAAGCAATTTCACTTCTTCTAGTGCAAAATTAGATTTTTTGGGATTTAGTGAAATACCATATTTTTTTCACTTCATAAAGACTTTCTCTAAGTGTTTGATATGTTCCCTGTCAGAACTAGAATAAACAGTGATGTCATCCATGTAAACAAAGCCAAATTTATCATTTTCTTCTGTAAAAGTGATGTCCAAAGCATGCTGAAATGTAGCTCCTGCATTCATCATCCCAAAGGGCATTTTGGCATACATGAATGTACCCCATGGTGTAGTAAAAGCAGTCTTATCTTGGTCCTCTAGGAATAATTTAATCTGGTTATAGCATGAGAACCCATCCATAGTTGAAATCCTTTCAGACCCTACCACCCTTTGCAGAATGTGCTCCATCTTCGGTAATGGGTAAATGTCTTTCAAAGAAACTCTATTGAGATTTCTGAAATCAATACAAAGTCTAATCTCACCATTTTTCTTTCTAACAAGCAACAAGTTAGATACCCATTTTGAAAACCTCAAAGTTACAATAATATTAGCATTGAGATAATTTGTTTTATATCTTTCTCTATCACAGGAAACAACTTGGGGGTTACTCTTCTCAACTTTTTCCTAAAAGGTTTATCTCTTGGTTTTATTGGAATGGTATGTTGTATGATAGAAGTATTGTACTCTTTTAGGTCTTCATAGCTCCAAGAAAATACATCTTTGTATTTCTTCATCAAATTGACATATTCTTATTTCTCTTTTGTAGGTGATTTCTAGGACAACTTTACGATTCGTGGTGCTTCTTCAGTACCTAAGTTATGATCTTAAATGACATCATCAGTAGGTTTAACTTTAGGATCCTTAGCAACATCATTTCTGATAAAAAAACTTCTTTAGGGGAATCAAGTCCCTTGGAATAAAATTGCTCTCCAACTGAATTATGTCTTTTCCTCCTACCATATTCTGCCATTCTTTGTTTTCATCTTTTTCATCTTCAGTCAATTCATCACTTTGAAAGCTCTTTAAATTTTCATTTTCTGTATCAATCTAAGCATTCTCGAACTCATCATACATTTCCATAAATCTCTTTATTTGAAGATCATCATCGAAAACTTGCCAATATTTGGAGTTGTCTTGTATTGAGGGTCTATTTACAATTTTCAACTTCATAGTTTGTTTGGCGAATAAATAGGAGCCTTGAAACAACTAGCAGTGGTAGCCAAAGAATCTGCTACCTAATTGTCCATTCTAGAAACCACTCTATTTTATGTTCTGTAAAGTAATTTCCAAACATGTCCTAAACCTCATTCCTTTATGCTCTCATTCTGGTATGTTTGGTTTGGTAACTATCATTCACCTGATTTACCACGAGTTCTAAGTCCCCAAATACTTCTATTATTTTTTCCCCTGTATCTTTCAAAGCCTGCAAACCCAAGAGCAGAGCCTCATATTTAGCCACATTATTTACTAAACTCAAAAGTAAATTTATAAGATGAAGCTTTAAATTCTCTGACGAGAGATATAATCCAAACACCTTCCCCAGCCCCACTTTTACTTATAGATCCATCAAAGTAAATAGTACACAATCCTTCTTCCTTTTGTTTCTTCTCCAAGGATTCTTGTCTTTTTGCAAATTCCTTATCCTCCTTAATTTCAATATGTACAGGAACTTCAGGATCATTGTGTGGTCCATCATTGAAAAATATAGAAGATCCCAAATCAGTATCAACAGCATAAATAGGATGATTTTCAGGCTTATCTGGACTGCTGACCACATAGGCTAACCTCTTCTCTCTATATAACCTTCTTTTTCCTTCGAATAGAGGTATATTGGCATATGACATATCCATTTGCAAAGTTCCTTTCAAATTCAATGCCCAAAACCTTGATAACAACATGCCAAACTTGGGAGGAATGTCAGTTACTAAAACATCCATCACAATGCTTTTAGCTAGAATTTGTGCAAGGGTTACCATCATGTCCTTTATCAATCCTAGACATATGATCTTTCTAGAATCAAAGGAGTACATGTCTTTGTAGGGTATAGTAACCTCCAAACCCAAACTTTCCACTATTGTCTTTGGCATTAGATTATGATATGCACCAGAATCTAACATTGCATTGTGTAAAATCATATCATGGATATTCAATCTTAGATAAAATGGGGAACTTCTTCATCATCTGTATCTTAAATTTTAATTCCAAAGACAATAGTGGGAGAATCATCTATTACTTCTAAAATATTTGGTTGATAATCACCTTGATTCTTGACCATCTTAGTAATCTCTTCTCTATATTCATTGTTCCTCAGCAACTCATTTAAGGGGATAGAAATTTTTACCTTGGATAACTCTAACTTCAAACTGAAGGATGAAATTGCTCTATCTATGTCAATGGGCCTTGACTATTTACTTTCCTTTGGAGGGTGTTCCTTATTTTTTGGGTTCTTCTGTACAATAGCATCTTTTTTATTTTCTTTTTGTTCTTTTCTAAATTTTGTTGGGTGTTGGAAAGCTGGTTTGGACTAGGCTTTCCTTTATTCGTTATTACACCTGATTTCTCACTTTTAATTTTCTTTGAAAATCATAGATGGAATTCGTATATCCTCTCTGATATTGTTCTAAATCTAGCTCTGAAACAGGACCATCATTTTTCTGAGCGAATAAATTATGTTCTTTTTCAATTAAGTATATTTCAGAATCAACATCATCAAAGTGACGAATCTAGTTATCCATTGGATCTTGTTATCCTTCCTCATCAACAATATTTTTTGGGAATGGTGGTCTTATCTGCTGGTCTTCAGGATTTGTTTGGTTTCTTTCAGGAAACGGTCTCCTAAAATTTGAATTCATTATTTGAGTCTCAAGAGGCTCTCTATTAGGTGTTATGTTATATAGGGATAACATCTCCATCAATTTATCCATAGTCTTCATCATCATTTCAAATTTAACATCACTTGCAGAGGAATAAGCAGAAGTGGCTGGTTGGTTTTCTTGTCTTCTCTTATCTGCCTCTATTATATTTTTCAACTTCCCTGAGGCCATTAAATTTGCTTCCACTTCTAGAGCATCCTTTAACATAGATGACAAAGTAGTTGACTTCCTCTCTCTCAACATACATGAAAATTCCCCGTCAAAGGCATCTGCATAATGAAGCATGGTGGCACCTACCAAGGGTTTAATGCCAGTTGGAATGGAGTTGTATACCCTCATAAATCTACTAGAAAATTCATGTATAGACTCAAATTTTCCTTTCTTTAAATGGTTATATTGAGATAATATTTGTAAGAGACTCTTTTTTTCCTCCCACCTATCCAAAAATAGTTTCGGAAAAGCTTCAAAGGTAAGGATAGATGCTGCTGGTAAATCCTTAAACCATCTCTTTGCTTCTCCTGACAAACTCTAAGAAAACAACCTCATTTTCACATCATCATGATCTACTTTTTCAAGGTCAATGAAATCTTCAAATCTATCCATATGTTGTCTTGCTGTAAAATTCCCATCTCCATCATATAAATAAATTCTCTGTGAGTAATTATGAGGGAGATCTTGCAAAGCAACTGGCAAAGCTAAGGGTGCAAACCTAGCTTCCATTAGTCTAGGTGGATTTGGTGGTATAGGAGGGTTTTGGGGAGGATTTTGAGGAGGATTATGAGCAAGGTTTGTAGTATCAGGCCGAGAGGTTTGAAAATGAGGGTTACTTTCTTCAACCTTTATGGTGTTTTGCAAGTTATACCACAAGGGATCTAGCAAGTATGACTCAAACCTATTTGGATTGATTTCTGTTCGCTTTAGGTATGAATCTGATTTTGATCCCAATAAAAACTTTCTAACACTTACTTCTAAATCCATATCTTTAAAACCATAAAACTCTTCTTTAGATAAAGACCTTTCAATATTAGAAGTGCTAGCTTTTTCTTTTCCACTTTGATGTCTAAACAAACTTTCTAGGTTTTCCACGCTTTGTAAACTTTCAGAATTAGGATTACCTCTTGTATGTACCCTTCTAGAGGCCAGGATGTCTTCTAAAATATTATTTGGAAATCAACGTGAAGTCACCATGGGAAATGTACAACCTTCTCTAATGTAAGAATCTTTGTTTTCCCACAGAAATCCTTCTCCCCTTGAAATCTGGAACTCCTTGTCGTTTCTCCTAAGGACAATACAACTTTCACTTCCCCGATAACTACACCAATATGTTAGCACTCAAAATGTACCTCAGGTTGTAAAAAAAACATTTCAAGGTAATGACAAAACAAAACTTTAGGAAAGGGAACTGGCTTCTTTCTTTCTAGAGAAAACAAGCTCTAATATTGTTCTGAATCTAGTTTCTGAAACGAGACCATCATTTTCCTGGGCGAATAAATTATGTTCTATTTCAGTTAAGTATATTTCACAATCAACATCGTCAATGTGATGAATTTGGTTATCCATTGGAACTTATTGTCCTTCCTCATCAACCAAATTTTCTGGGAGTGGTGATCTTCAGGATTTATTTGGTTTCTTTGAGAAAATGGTCTCCTAAAATTTGGATTCCTTATTCGAGTCTGAGGAGGATCTCTATTAGGTGTTCTTTTATATAGGGCTAACCTGTCCATCAATTTCTCCATATTCTTCATCATCATTTCAAATTTAACATCACTTGCAGAGGAAAAAGCAGAAGTGGCTAGCTGGTTTTCTTATCTTCTCTTATCTACCTCTATTCTATTTTTTAACTTACCTAATATAACATCCTGAAAAATACCAAAATTTAAAATTTTTTAAAATAGCAATAATTATCGAAGTTGTTAATGCGGAACATATAAAATAATTAAATTTCTTAACTAGGATAATTAATAACGATGACACGTCATAATTCTATGACATAATTGTATTTGCTATTTCAGATTTAAACGGATGCTAATCTCCTTAATGAAAGATCTTTTTTATGATTAAGCATAAGAATACAATTTATAGATCTGCTTAAGTTCTAAATATAATTACGTGATGTACATAGTTTGTACTATTATGATATTCTTGATGATGTGTTGAGAGTTTGTTTGTATGATTATGAAGGGGTCCTATGAGGTACCCTGGAGTTTACTTACCTACCTTTAGCTAAGGCATTTGAATCCCGTTTCTATGTGGAGACCACAGGTAAGCAATTCTACAACATGTGTTAAGAGTACATGTGTCTTTCAATTCATTGTCAATGTAAAAATTAGAATGCTAACTACTTCCTTGCGAAACAAGTTACTGGAGGTATGGATAGTTGGTTCTAATTCTAGTTTATGTGTTGACTTACAAAGCTCTTCAGTGTTATAATTTCATGGAATCCAATTGTTTTTTTATCATGCTACATATATTATCATATGACTACTGTCATTATTATTAGAAGAGTGATACTAATATCTAATGATAATGCTATTAGGAAGCTTGTAGAAATAGTGTTTATACTCATGAACTATCATTATAAAACTTCATCCTATTGCTTATACAAAAACTATAGAAATATTCTATAGTGACTATACATCCACATAATACATTGGCATGTAATTCAAATGTTACGATGCCTAAATCCAAACTTTGAATTATAAAGGAATGTGCACTTATGGATCTACTAATACAATGATATGATTTACAAATACCAACCCTAGCTAAACTTTGACATTATAAGATATCCTATGCAAACAAATGAATACGATGTAAACAATGTAATTCTAGCTATCCCTAACTTTAGCATATGACTTGTATTCATTTAAAAGATGTAACCAAACCTTTGAAAGGCTAAGACTTTAGCAATAGAATGAACTATGCTATGTGACCTAGCTCTTGTTCTAAGTATTGATAATGTATGTTATGCATTTCACAACGAACTCGTTAAAGAGGTGATGAGTTGACAGGTATTAAATTTGCTAATGCCAGATTGACAGTGTCCCGTCTATCTATGAATGGTCCTTACCAAACTCCATAGTGGAAAGTGCTACTGTCAAACCACGTAATCCACCCACGTGAAACTTGGTTGATGATACAAGTATGAATACTAGCTGTGCATGGTTACCATGTCAATTATCCTACGATTTGTACACGGTATTGTCCCTTGGTAAGCGATGCTCGCATTGTCGTGGTTGTTGTACTTAATGAGATATCAATGCAACAGTTGCCTGACTTTCAACATAGCTTGTTCGCACCTTCTTGCTCGTCGATCTCACCAGATCTTCATCGTTGAAAATGAAACCCTAAACCTCGTTGTATGTAGTGATGGAGAGTTTCCCAGTCTTCATTTTTATGTTAGAGTTTTAGTTATGAGGCCGATAGGATGCTAACATGTAGGGTTAGAGAGTGAGTATATATCAGGAAGTTTTGATCATGTGACCTGTGGGAGGTAGTTTTTTAAAAGTTGCAGTCTTAAGCTCTTTGCACCGAAACCATGATACACCAAAGTAGTAATGAGGATTCTTCTATCAGTGTAATATATGTAATTCAAACTGGGTTCGATCCTCTTGTTTATGAGAATGGTCTTCCGTGCTTTTAGCTCATGGTTGTTCTCAAATACCACCATGCTTCGGTGTTTGTTGGTGTAGTGTGTCAAAAATCAAGAGTTTTGTTTCTATGGGTAAGTGTTTTATGACAGTGAATGCATTACTAAGATGCTTAACTTTATATTTGTGTTTTCTTGATTTAACCCTTCAAAATGTATTGTGGCAAGTACCCACTTTGTATGATATTACTAAATGAAAGATTTGGAGAATGGAAATGCTGCTACTACTTCTTGGTAAGCTTCAGTGGTTCTTGAAACCTCGTAGGTGCATTTGGCATGGTTTTGATGGTGATTTCTGTGTGCCGACAGTTTGCACCATTCGACTTTGTTTCTGTGATGGCCGAGTGTGAAGTTTTAAGGTCTTATTTCGTTAGTAGTTGTACAGAGGATAACCTTCAGTTCTTTTAAGATGCCATTAGGCTCTGTAATGCCTGAATGTGTTGTTTGAAAGGAACTTCAAACTTTTGTTTGTTCTGCTAAATGTTAATGGTGAAACCCTACATAGTTTGTTGATCCATGGCCTCATTTTAATGTTTCTGGTTGATAAGGGTAAACTCTCTGTATTGTTGGGAACCTTGCTAGGTCCATGATGTAACTCTGTATTAAAAAAATTTGAATTGTAAACCCAGAACCGAGGGTTCACTTGCATTAATAAACAATGACTCGTTTTTGCAATGGAAAGTTGTGTTTTTAAAGTAATGTTTGAGAAATTGTGTAAATAATGGTTAAGGTGTTGCCGAACAACAATGGTTGTCTATAGATAGTTGTTTTCTTGTCTTTGTCATCATTGTTTCTAATTATGTTTCATAAATATGATGAGATAAAGTTCGGGTGTCAAGTGTTTTGGTATGGCTATGCCACAGTGTTCTATTTTGTTTCACGAATGAAACCCTACCTGTAGCTTTCGTTTACTATCTAGTTTGTACTGAGATTTTGTACCCGAGACAAGGCCTTAACCTTTGTATAAAAAATCAATCGGATTCTAAGTCTTGAGATAACTTAGGGTTTTGATCCTACTGTACAGATATTTAATAAATGAAATAAAAAATGATAGTTAGTGAAATAATATATATGTATATTTATAACAACTCTGTACAGAGATTAATTTTTGCAGGTGCTAAAATTCTTAAAATAGAAATGCTTCGAAAAGAATGAAATGTATAATATTGAAATGCATGTGATTACTATATGAAGTAGATAGAGTTAAAAATATATATATATAGAACTGTGCAGAAACAAAATGTGTCTTTCTTTTATTCAAGAATTAGATGAATTCTATGTAGCTGTTTATCTTATACTGTAATGTTTACTGTGTTTAATTATATGGCATAATTTTAACAAGAACACTACTGTATTCAATCTTTTCATAAAACGTTTTCATTCAAAATCATACTTAGATCAGAAAATAAAATTGTTTCTTCTCTATAACTGAAATTAATAATTCTATTATGCAGAAACATTTAACTGTAAACAAAATTAAGAACAACAAAACCCGGTTGATTGTAGGAGAAACACATAGCCCAAGGAACCGATTCTACCCAACCTATTCCTAAAGACAACCAAGTTACTTGCCTTAGGACCCCCGATCCTGTTCACTAAACCACTAGGAGGAAGATTCTATAGAATCCTTAGTACATCAACTTGCAATAGAATGTAGATTGTCCAGTCATCAATCCTCACCAATCAAAGAGACTTGCACCAGCACCTTTGGTTTTCCTTCTCAATATAATTAGTAGACTCATAGTTACACTCTCACATAGCCTCCCTATTCAAATCTCTTAGTGATCACCTAATGCACTTGAGGAATATTTCTGCAGAAAATATTATAGGAGCTTCCTTCTCAATTCGAATTTCCTTATCTAGGATGCCTAGGCCTTTTAGTGGTTAACTGGTCATTAATGAGTTTCCTACTCTCTACCACCCACCTAGGGGATAGTGCCACAAATTTAGGGGTAGTTTTCCCATAACCAATAGGTAGTGGTGGAATGCAAATGTTGCCATATGTCCCATACCTTCTAATAGCTTCCATTCCTCCTAGTGGGTGAGTGAACACTCATTTAATAGTTCCCTTAGGTGTTTGTCTCCTATTTTAATTTATCTAATAATAAAAATCAGTAATTTACAATCATCCTTGACCACACTTGGTCATAATTACAAAACTTTGTAATTAAAATTTAACAGAAATCATTTTGCAAATAAAATAATATTCTCATTATTTGGGTAGGTGACATACACCCCCCCTTAAATCTCAACATCGTCCTCGATGTTTTTTAATCACTCTCTGAGTGTTCTTGAAACAATGTTGGGTATGTTTCCCGCATAATACTCTCCAACTCCCAGGTTGCCTCTTTTGGGCTAAGGTGCTTCCATTGCACCTTTACTTGCCCAGTGGTGTGATTTCGAAGTAGAGTTTCCCTCCTTTCGAGGATATAGTCCAGTTCCACTTGAAAATCATCGTCTTGTCCCACTTGTACACCATTCAAATTTACAACATGAGTAGAATTGTGTACATACTTCTTTAAAAATGAGATATGAAAAATATTATGTATCTTTAAATTTGGTGTCAAAGCCAGTTGTTATGCCACTGGTCCAACCCTTGACAATATCTGGAAAGGACTACAATACCTGGGTGCCAACTTGGCATAGTTTCCCAATTTCAATGAACTCTTTTTTGGTCTTACCTTAAGAAAAACATGTTCACCAACCTGGAACTCTTTATGAGTCCTTTTAAGATCTGCTTGACTCTTTTGCCTATCTTGGTCAGCTTTAAGGTTTCTTTGTACCTATTTCACAATTTGTTCTAATTCCTGCAACAATTCAGGTCCTAAAATAACTCTATTTACTAGATCGTTCCAAGAAACAGGTGTATCACATTTCCTACTAGAAAGAATTTCAAAAGGGCTAAGCCTGGCTAATGCATAATAATGGTTATTATATGCAAATTCTTCTAAATGCAAGTAGTCTTCCCACTTACTAGGTTGATCCTTAACATAGATCCTCAGCAAGTCTTCCAATACCTAATTCACTCTTTCTGTCTGTCCATCCATTTGTGGATGAAATGATGTACTAAAGTTTAGGGTTGTACTCAACCCTTTAAACAAAGACCTCCAAAATTTTCCGGTAAACTTAGAGTCACGGTTTGAAATTATCACTTTCGGTATACCATGTCATCGAAAAATTTGCTTCATGAAGATTTCTGCAATGTCTAGAGCCCTGTGAGTAGTATTCATAGGTATAAAGTGTGCTATCTTGCTGAGTCTATCCACTACCACCATGATAGAGTCATTTTGTTTCTGATTTTTGGGTAGACCGGTAATAAAGTCTATGCTTATTACTTCCCATTTCTAGCTAGGTATAGGCAATGGCTGCAATAGTCCAGACGAATGTTGATGTTCAACCTTGTTGATGTATATGTAACTTCGGAATGTATTTCATATATGTATATTGTACTCCTATAAAGATGGTATTATTCCTCTATACGGAAGTGTTTGTATTCCTATAGAGATGTTATTATTCCTCTATACGGAAGTGTCGTCATTTATATTGTAAATGTCGTAACTTATACTTGATGGGTTATTAGACCACCTTGTTGGGGTTGGCTGTGTAAAAGTCATGTGGGATGAAGGGTTATTAGACCACCCTATTGGGGGTCGGCCATGTGGGTCAAAGGGTTATTAGACAACCCTATTGGGTGTCGGCCCAGTCAGCATTATGTTATGTGGTTAAGTTAAGGCCAACCTAGTAAAGGTTATTAGGCAAGTCAAGTCAAGTATAAATAGGGTGCGGGAGGCACTCTATTTCATCATTCTATTCTCTCTCACACTCTCGAGAGAGTGGCGCATTTGTGGAGGAGGAAAATTTGTTGCTTGGAGATGTCTATCTCTTATGCTTGGTTTGTATCATTGCTCTATATATCTCTGAAAAAGTTATTGCGGTTTTTCACCTTTATGGTTTTCCCTAAGTAAACTCTGTGTCTCTTGTGTGCTTGCATTATTGTGTCCATGATTAATATGCTGTACATGTTGTTCTCTCAGTTAATATCCTAGATCAGATTGAAGTAAATTTTGAAAAATTAACATGGTATCAGAGCTAGCCTGAAAGAAGGCATGGTATGGCCTGTATGACACTTGTTGCAATTGCAAAGCTAGGGCTTGATATAGAAAAAACCAGTCATTGTAGCACTTTCACTATAAATAAATTTTAGAGAGGTTTCAGGGATAAGCTAAGATCCCCATGTACCTTGTGTCCAAAGGACAACCTCTAATTCGTTGTACTTTGTGATTTTTGATCTGTACAATATAGGGTGTCAGCCTCTTCCAGATCTCAGTCATAAATAGGTGACCTTGGAAAAAATGTCATAACTTGGGCTAGGAAGATCCAAATGAAATTTCGTAAAAAGTGAAAGGTATTGTAGGGACTGTTCTTTCTCAAGTAACATTTTCAAAGTCCAAAACTGAACCAATAACACATGGCACGCTATACAAGTTCCCTCTCCTATTTTATCCCATAAACAGGTCACGTTGTGACACTTGGCATAAATCTCTTTTAGATAATCCATTTGAGGTCATACATATGGGTTTGGAAAGATGATAGGTGAAGATATCATAGAAACAAATTTCAGACCTTGTGGATCAAAAATTTCATAGTTACACTAGAAACAAAAGTACATATTTTCATCAGAACATAATATTTTTTAGCACCTTCATTCATGGCTTCCGGAATTTAGGGTTTCGGAGAAAGTTGAAATTTTTGTAATCGGAGACTGCGGCTGAATTGCACTCATCAAAATAAAAATTTAGAGACCAATATCAAAATTTTTGGTTGGATAGAAGGTCGGGCTTGATAAGACCCTAGTTTGGGGCTTTGATCGGAAAAGTGGAAAATTACGGCTTCTACACAAATGGGAATTTTTGAAATCTGTGACCACCGCTGGAAGCTTCTCAGAAAAATAGAAGCTTAGAAATTAGGATTGAACTTTTTGGTTGGGAAAAAGGGTGGGCTTTATCAAACCCTAGTTCGGGGTCATGTCTAATGAATCCGTAAGTTTCAAAAGCAAAATTGAGGGGTGAAACTTTGCAGTTTTCAAATTTTGAATATACCAGCGTGATCAGCTCATCAAGGAACATCTTTCTATCCTTTCAGAAGTTTGAAATTCAAAGTTTGATTTTTTAGGGTTTCTCTGACAAACCCTAATCCAACGCTAGATCGAGTTTTTGCAAATCAAGTGGATTGGGTTAATCCTAGAAGAGAAGAGATGAGGCTAAGGCCTTACATAAGAAGATTACAAGCAATCTCAACAAGTATGACTCATCCAGGTATGTTCTGATATTTGTTCATGATTAAGTTTATGGTATGTCTTCATGTTATTATGGTTAGTACAATCTTGATTAAATTTAGACATGTCGTATCACCTTAATAAAATTATGAATGCATGATAGAAGATATTCATTGATTAGGGTGTTGACACTTATGATTGTACTAATGCATTATGGTGTTGTATGAGGTTTATGTTGTCCACTAACATGAAAGGTACACCAAGAAAGACAAATCATGCTCTAGTTCAAGAACATATGATCATGATGACATGAGGACAAAGATTCATATATTGTCATGAATCACTTAGAAGATTTATTTGCGAGGTATGTATAACTTGGTTCTATAATGGCTAACCTATGAGATATGTAGATTACTAGCACAAATCATTGAAGAGAACAAGAAGAAATCATGTGGGTATGTTAGACATAACTAGCTAACATACCAATCTAGGTATGTTTTTCCTATATCAAGTTAGAATCCTCCCTTGTGTTAGGATCCCTTATATAAGTATACTTGGTATGATTGGTTATGTTTATAAATAAAGTTAGAAATGTAAGTAATCAAGGGTTTATGCATTTTATGTCTCTTATCTTGATTGATGATTTAACTAACCAGAAGAGTCCTATGATGAAATAAGAATATGCATGAGTAAAAGAAGACTTCCCTGAAACCTTGAATACTAATGTTTATTGTCTGTGTTTGAAATGATCATGACTATACATGTTTAAGATTATTGTGTTTTGATAGTATTAATATTATACTAATGAATGTGTGATTGTGTATGAGACCTTGAGGATAACACAATGATGATACTAATAAGCATGCATAGTGATGGATATAAGTTCAAGGAAAAGTAATCTAGGAAGCAAAGATAAAGAGGGAGCACACTCCAGTTGTTCCTGCAAGGAAGCAAAAATCAAGAAGGAGCACACTTCAGTAGTTTCTGCAAGGATGCAGATATTCAGAGGGAGTTGACCACTTCTCACAATCCAGATTAGAATGGAGTTGCAGAAAAGAAGCAAATACTGAGAGGGATTCAACCCAACAAACAAACAAAGATAAGTATTTGAATTATCATTCCTTGCATATTTTATTGTTTAAATAACACTATTCAATAATGTATATACTCGTGTTCCTAGAATTAGGTAGTGTATTATGCATATTAGAATAGTTGCATTGATGAACAATATACTACTAATATACATGGGTAAGTGGACTATGGCACTGTACAACATTCCATTGCTACTTATCTAGAATGAAACCTCTTTGCTGACATGTTGGGAGTTGTGCACACTCTTAACAATGTTCTGGTAGAGATTGGAAGGCATCTAGAAAGTTACAGGATATGGATAAATGTTGTATTGAAGCATTGGCTAAGATAATTGCATGACTGTATGACATATTTCTTTATGTGTAAGAATTTGTTCTAAAAACCATGAGATGTTTACTAATCATGCAATTTAACTTGTTGTGTAGGAAACATCGTATACCATCACCTACAAAAGGAGGACTACAACATTTGTTCAGCAACAAAGTTATCTATTGAAAATATTGAAGATATTGAAGTTCCCAGGATCTGGGAAGAATTCCGTGATCGAGGAGTACCAGTCGATCATGAAGATGTTTGGGATACAGTCCCAAGACCTAAAGGGGAGTTTGTAGTGACTTACAAGAGGATCTACAAGATCAAGCATGCTTCGGGTGGTAGCATAGAGACTTTTGCTTTTGTAGCCAGATACACTTCCATTAGATCCATACGTGCTCTGGCTGCAGTGATAAAATGGAAGATACACCAAATGGATTTCAATACAGCTTTCTTGAATGGTGTGGTTGAAGAAGAAGTGTATGTGGAGCAACCACTTGGTTCTGAGACACATGACAGGGAGTCATATATGTGCAAAACTTGGTATGGTAGGATTGAAAAATTCCTATCCAGTTTGGGATTTACCAAGAGTAAAGCATATTCCAACCTTTACTACAAGGTTGAGGAAGGAAATCTAGTGATACTACTTTTGTATATGGATGACCTGTTTATACAGGTGAAGATAGATTGATTGCTCACATGCAGCGGAATATTGCTACCAAGTTCAAGATGAAGAACTTGTGGATGATGCACTATTTTCTAGGTATGGAGGTGTGGCAGAGTGCAAATGGAATCTTCATTGGACAAGGGAAGTATGCAGTAGAGATCCTGAAGAGGTTCGGGATGATGGACTGCAAGGCCATGGCCACACCTATGGCATCCAATCTGAAGCATTATGTGTCATGCTTCATCTGAGCCAGTTGATGTCTCTATTTATCATCAGATGATTGGGTCCTTGATGTACCTGACAAACACAAGACCAGATATTTGCTTTGCGGTTTACACGTTGAGCCAATTCCTAACGGATTCGAGAGGTGTTCACCTAGTTGCTGTAAAGAATATTCTGAGGTACCTAAACGGTACGGTTGATTATGGGCTCAAGTATGATGCGAATCAAAAGTTTAACCTATAGGGTTATCTTGATTCAGATTGGGTAGGCAATGCTGTAGATAGGAAGAGCACTTCTGGGTGCTGCTTCATTATGGGATCAGGTGTAATCTCTTGGTTTAGCAAGAATCACTCTTGCGTAGCAGTGAGTATAGCAAAAGCAGAGTATGTTGTAGCTTGTTCGGCTACTTGTGAGGCAGTATGGATTCGTAAGCTACTGTTTGAGTTATTTGATCTACAGCTGGAGGCTACTGGTATCTTTTGTGACAACCAGAGTTGTGTGAAGTTGTCTGAGAACCCAGTGTTTCATGATAGGTTGAAACACATAGAGATCAAATATCACTATATTAGGGATATGGTGCAGAGAGGAGCAGTGAAGCTCCTGTATGTTGCAACGAATGAGAAGATTGCAGATGTGTTGACGAAGCCACTAGCCAGAGTGAAGTTTGAGTACTTCAGAGAGAGGCTTGGTGTCCTTCAGATCGATGACACTTCGAGGAATAAGTGATGGAGACATTTGCTGAAGCCACTCCAAACATGTTGGAAGGAGGATCCTTCACATGACTGTGGATGTAAGCGCTGGATGATGAGCATCAGGATGATGTTCTAGTTTTTGCTCTGATTGATCAGTTGGATCATTTGTGTACATATGCATCATGTTGGATGTTGGATATGATCAGCTGGATCATTTATATGTATTTGTATATGCATCATGTTCGATGCTTGGACCATGTATCTATATATGTATTAGGTGGATACTGTGTATGATCAGGTAGATCATGTATGTTGATATATATCAGGCGAATACATTATGTGGATCATGTATCTATGTATGTATCAGGTGGATCCATTGTATGATCAGGTGTATCATGTATGGTGATATGTATCAGGTAGATACTTGGTATGCATCAGGAAGATGCATTTTATGATCAAGATGATCATGGATGATGAGCTTCAGGATGTTTCTCCAGATGACTTGCATCAGGACGATGCAGTGATGATGATCAGGATGATCATGTGTACATCAAGATGATGTATGGTGAGTATCAGGTTGATACTCTATGGTCGTGGAGAGCTTGTGCAAAGGAAATCCTAGATTTGTTCTAGGTCACATCCAATATGAAAAAGGACTAGCACTGTGTATCACATGTAAGACCTGGGAGATCCGGTAGGTTGGTCTGTGTGCCCGTAATAAGTCCTGGGATGCTCTTTCGAGGGTTTGTGATAGTGGGCCACATGTAAGACCTGGGAGATATCATAGGTTGGGCTGCGTGCCTGTAATAAGTTCTTGGATGCTATTTCGAGGGATTGTGGTGGGATGATACATGTAAGACCTAGGAGATCCGATAGTTTGGGATGTGTTCCCGTAATAAGTCCAAGAATGCTCTTTCGAGGGTTTGTAGCAAAGGTCACATGTAATTAGTCCTGGAGATCTTGTCGATCGTGCTTAGGCACATAAATGTTCCTGGGATGCTTTTTAGAGTTCTTGTCATTCGTGCTATGCACATAAACGTTTCTGGGACACTCTTTTAAGGTTTTGTGATAGTCACATGTAATAAGTCCTGGAGATCTGGACAGGATGAAAAAGGCCTTAGATGCTCTTTAGGGTTCTTGCTAGTCAAGAGACTCCTTTAAGGTTTTTTGATACACGTAATAAGTCCTGAGGATTCCACAGTATGGCTAGTGATGATGAAGACCTACAGGTGGTGGGGCTACATCTAGTATGAAAAAGGACTGGCTCTGTAGAACTTCCTATGACGAGTAGATTTAGAGATTGATTGAGATAGCAGCAGCAGTGACGATGATGATGACTCGATGACGATTATCCAGTGACAATGATCCATAGAAGAAGACTTGTGCTATACGACCTGTGTCGAGAAATACCTTCCTAGTTAAGAGGGAGTGTTGATGTATATGTAACTTCGGAATGTATTTCATATATGTATATTGTACTCCTATAGATATGGTATTATTCCTCTATATGGAAGTGTTTGTATTCCTATAGAGATGTTATTATTCCTCTATACAAAAGTGTCGTCATTTATATTGCAAGTCTCGTAACTTATACTTGATGGGTTATTAGACCACCTTGTTGCGGTCGGCTCTGTATAAGTCACGTGGGTCGAAGGGTTATTAGACCAACCTATTCGGGGTCGGCCATGTGTGTCAAAGGGTTATTAGACCACCCTATTGGGTGTCAGCCCAGTCAGCATTATGTTATGTGGTTAAGTTAAGTCCAACCTATTAAAGGTTATTAAGCAAGTCAAGTCAAGTATAAATAGAGTACGGGAGGCACTCTATTTCATCATTATATTCTCTCTCACACTCTCGAGAGAGTGGCGCACTTGTGGAGGAGGAGAAGCTACTATTAGGAGATGTCTATCTCTTATTCTTGGGTTGTATCATTACTCTATCTATCTCTAAGACGTTATTGGGGTTTTTCACCTTTATGGTTTTCCCCAAGTAAACTATGTGTCTCTTGTGTGCTTGCATTATTGTGTCCATGATATATATGCTGTAGATATGCTGTACATGTTGTTCTCTCAGTTAAGATCCTAGATCAGATTGAAGTAAATTCTAAAAAATTAACAAACCTTCACTTTTTGACAGTCCAAACACTTAGCTATGTACTATGCTACTTCATTTTTCATTCTGGGCCAATAGTACTCTTTTCGTAGCATAGTGATGGTTTTTTGATAACCTAGATGACCACAATAATGGATTTTGTGCATCTCATTTAAAATCAGAATCTTTACTTGTGGTATGTTGGGTACATACAATCTTTTTTTGTATAATAACAACCCATTTTCCTTTAAATTATACTCTGCCTTAGAATTTTCAGAATTGTCATTTGTTGTCTTTTCTTGTAATTTTCTGTATTCTTCATCCGTTTCACTCCTTTTAAGGATCTAATTTTCTAAATCTATTGAGTAAGTACTGATGGCTACAGTAAAATTCAGTTTTGCTTTACGACTTAATGCATCAACAACCTTGTTCTCTTTCCCTTTAATATGCTGAATTTCGAAATCATATTCACTTACAAAAGTTAACCATCTAGCTTGTCTATTCAAATTTGTGTGATCTAATAAATATTTCAGACCCATGTTATCTGTTAACAAGGTAAATTTTCTGCCAATAAGGTGGTGACGCCACATTTTTAAAGTGTGAATTACTACTAATTACTCTAAATCATAAGTAGAGTAGTTCTTCTCATGTATTTTCATCTTTCTAGATTCGTATGCAACAGCATGCCCTTCTTTGCTTTTAGAATACACTAAAATGTTCTCTATGAACACAATAGCAAACTTATCCAAATATTTGTGGAGAATATTGTTCATTAAACACATAGATACAGCTAGAGCATTAGTCCATGCAAATGGCATGACTACGAACTCATTGTTGAATTTTCTGAATTTACTTCAATCTGATTTAGGATCTTAACTCAGAGAACAACATGTACAGCATATCTACAGCATATCAATCATGGAGAAAATAATGCAAGCACACAAGAGACACAAAGATTTACTTGGGGAAAACCATAAAGGTGAAAAACCCCAATAACTTCCTCAGAGATAGATAGAGCAATGATACAACCAACCAAGAGAGATAGCCATAACCTAGCAGCAGATCCTCCTCCTCCATAAGTGCGCCACTCCTCCTTGAGTGCATGTGTGAGAAGTGAGTAAGTAAATAGAGTGCCTCCCGCACTCTATTTATACTTGACTTGACTTGCCTTTTTACCTAACTCATGTAGGCTCGAACTTAACCACATAACATAATGCTGACTGGGCCGACCCCCAATAGGGTGGTCTAATAACCCTTCGACCCATATGGCCGACCCCCAATAGGGTGGTCTAATAACCCTTTGACCCACATGACTTATACAGGGCCGACCCCAACAAGGTGGTCTAATAACCCATCAAGTATAAGTAACGACACTTACAATATAAATAACGACACTTCCGTATAGAGGAATAATAACATCTCTATAGGAATACAATATACATATATGTGAAATACATTCTGAAGTTACATATACATCAACACTCCCTCTTAACTAGGAAGGTATTTCTCAGCACAGTTCTTCTAGCACAAGTCATCTTCTCTAGATCATCATCACTGGATAATCGTCGTCAGGTCATCATCATCGTCACTGCTGCTGCTATCTCAATCAATCTCTGAATCTACTCGTCATAGGAAGTTCTACAGAGCCAGTCCTTTTTCATACTGGATGTAGGCCCACCACCTGCAGGTCTTCGTCATCACTGGCCATACTGTGGAATCCTCAGGACTTATTACGTGCGTCACAAAACCCCGAAAGAGCATCCCAGGATGTTACGGGTACACAAATCCGACCTGTAGGATCTCCCAGGGCGCTATTACATGTGACCCCACCATAAAACCTCGAAAGAGCATCTCAGGATGTTACGGGTACACAACTCCGACCTGAAATCTCCCAGGGCACAAATTACATGTGGTCCACCACAAAACCTAGCAAGAGCATCTCAGGATGTTACGGGTACACAACTCCGACCTGAAATCTCCCAGGGCACAAATTACATGTGGTCATGGAAAAACCTCGCAAGAGCATCTCAGGATGTTACGGGTACACAACTCCGACTTGAAATCTCCCAGGGCCCAAATTACATGCCATAGGACAAAACCTCGCAAGAGCATCTCAAGATGTTACAGGTACACAACTCCAACCTGAGATCTCCCAGGGCGCTATTACATGTCCTCCTAGAGCAATGTCTCGAAAGAGCATCCCAGGCTATTACGGGTACACAACTCCGACCTATAGGATCTCCCAGACATGCTCATCTGCACAACCTAATCCACAGCCACAGAGTACCAACCTGATACTCACCATACATCATCCTGATGTACTCATGATCGTCCTGATCATCATCACTGCAACGTCCTGCTGCATGTCATCTAGAGAAACATCCTGAAGCTCATCATCCATGATCATCCTGATCATCACTGCAACATCCTGCTGCATGTCATCTAGAGCAACATCCTGAAGCTCATCATCCATGATCATCCTGATCATCACTGCAACATCCTGCTGCATGTCATCTGGAGCAACATCCTGAAGCTCATCATCCATGATCATCCTGATCATCACTGCAACATCTTGCTGCATGTCATCTGGAGCAACATCCTGAAGCTCATCATCCATGATCATCCTGATCATCAATGCATCCACCTGATGCATACCAAGTATCTACCTGATACATATCATCATACATGATCCACCTGATCATTAATGCATCCACCTGATGCATACCAAGTATCTACCTGATACATGATACATATCACCATACATGATCCACCTGATCATACAATGTATCCACCTGATCATATCCAACATCCAACATGATGCATACATACATAAATGGTCCAACTGATCATATCCAGCATCCAACATGATGTGTACATACATACATAAAAATGATCCAACTGATCATATCCAGCATCCAACATGATGCGTACATACATACATAAAAATGATCCAACATGATGCGAACATACATACATAAAAATGATCCAACTGATCATATCCAGCAGAAACCAGAACATCATCCTGATGCCCATTATCCAGTGCTTACATCCACAGCCATGTGAAGGATCCTCCTTCCAACATGCTTGGAATGGCTTCAGCAAATGTGTCCATCACTTCTTCCTCGAAGTGTCCTCGATCTGAAGAACGCCACGCCTCTCTCTGAAGTACTCGAACTTCACTCTGGCTAGTGGCTTCGTCAGCACATCTACAATCTGCTCGTCCGTCGCAACATATAGAAGCTTCACAGCTCCTCTCTACACCATATCCCTGATATAGTGATATTTGATCTCTATGTGTTTCGACCTTTCATGAAACACTGGGTTCTCGGACAGCTTCACACAACTCTGGTTATCACAGAAGATACTAGTAGCCTCCAACGGGAGATCAAATAACCCAGACAGTAGCTTCTGTAGCCATACTGTCTCACAACTAGTTGAACAGGCTGCAACATACTCTGCCCCAGCTGTACTCAGTGCTACACAGGACTTCTTCCTGCTAAACCAAGAGATCACACCTGATCCCATACTGAAGCAACACCCAGATGTGCTCTTCCTGTCTGCACCACTGCCAGCCCAAGCTGAATCAACATAACCCTGCAAGTTAAAATTTTGATTCTCCTCATACCTGAGCCCATAATCCACTTTACCCTTCAGGTACCTCATAACATGCTTTACAGCAACCAGGTGAACACTCCTCGGATCCATCAGGAACTAACTCAATGTGTTTGCTGCAAGGCAAATATCTGGTCTTGTGTTCTCAGGTACATCAAGGACCCAATCATCTAACGATACATAGTGATATCAATCGGCTCAGATGAAGCATCACACAGGCGCTTTAGGTTCGATGCCATAGGTGTGGCCATAGCCTTGCAGTCCATCATCCCGAACCTCTTCAGGATCTCTACTGCATACTTCCCTTGTCCAAGGAAGATTCCTTCTACACTCTGCCACACCTCCATGCCAAAAACAAGTAGTGCATCATCCCCAAGTTTTTCATCTTGAACTCGGTAGTAAGCAAGCTTCCGCTGCGTGTCGGCAATCAATCTATCTTCACCATACCAAGTTCTGCACATATATGATTTCCTATCATGTGTCTCAGAACCAAGTGGCTGCTCCACATACACTTCTTCTTCAACTACACCATTCAAGGAAGCTGTCTTGAATCCATCTGGTGTATCTTCTATTTCATCACTTTTATATTTCTCTATGCTGCCATCTGCAACATGCTTGATCTGATAGTTTCATCTGGAAGTCATAACAAACTTCCCTTCAGGTCTTGGGACTACATCCCAAACATCGTTCTTCATGATCGACGGATCATGGCATTCCATTTCTTCATCCCAGATCCTGGGAACTTCAATATCTTCAATAGATATCTTTGTTGCTGGAACAAATGTTGTAAACCTTTTTGTAGGTGAAGATATACGGTCTTTCCTACAAAACAGGTTAAATTGCATGATTAGAAACATCTCATAATTTTTAGAACAAATTCTTATACATAAAGAAATATGTCATACAGTCATGCAATTAGCCAATGCTTCAATACAACATTTATCCATGTCCCATAACTTTCTAGATGTCTTCCAATCTCTACCAGAACATTGTTAAGAGTGTGCACAACTCCCAACATGTCAGCAAAGAGGTTTCATTCTAGATAAGTAGCAATGGAATGTTGTACAGTGCCATAGGCCACTTACCCAGGTATATTAGTAGTATACTGTTCATCAATGTGACTATTCTAATATGCACAATACATATCCTAAGTCTAGGAACATGAGTATATACATCATTTGAACAATTTTATTTAAACAAACAAATATGCATGAAATGATAATTAAAAATACTTATCTTTGTTTGTTCATTGGGTAGACTCCCTCTTAGTCTTCGCTTCCTTGCAGGAGCTGCTGGATTCCTAATCTGAAGTAGCTTCTTCTACACCTTTCTGTTGTGGGATGTAGAGAGATGGTCAACTCCCTCTGAATATCTGCATCCTTGCATAAACCACTGGAGTGTACTCCCTCTTGATCTTTGCTTCCTGGATTACCTGTTCTTGAATCTCATATTCATCCTTGGTCCCTAAGCATGCTTATTAGTATCATGAATGTGTTATCCTTGTGATCTCATATAGAATCATACATTCATCAGTATACTATTAAAACACAATAATCTCAAGCATGTATAGTCATGATCATTTCAAACAGAAATAATAAGCATTAGCATTCAAGGTTTATGTAGGATTCTTATGGTTAGTCAAATCATAAGAAACATAACATGTCTAAACTTGTAATTACTCAAACCTATGACTCTTCAGGTTAGTTGAATCAGCAATCAAGATAAGAGATATAAAATGCATAAAACCTGTGATTATTCAAACCTATACCATCATGAATAATCATTATCAACAACAGTATAAGATCCTAACACAAGGTAGGATTTTATCTTGATATAGGAGAAACATACCTGGATTAGAATGCTAGCTATTTATGTCTAACATACTCACATGATGTCTTCTTGTTCTTCTTCAATGACTTGTGCTAGTAACCTGTATATCTCATAGGTTAACTATTACAAAACCAAGTTATACATACCTCGTAAATGGATCTTCTATGAGATCCATGACAATGGATGAATCTTTGTCCTCATGTTAGCATGATCATATGTTCTTGGACTAGAACATGATTTGTCTTTCTTGGTGTACCTTTCATGTTAGTAGACAACATAAACCTCATACAACACCATAATGCATTAGTACAATCATAAGTGTCAACACCCTAACCAATGAATATCTTCTATCATGCATTCATAATTTTGTTAAGGTGATACGACAAATCTAAAATCAAAATTGTACTAACCGTAATACCATAAACTTAATCATGGACAAATATCGAAACATACCTCGATGAGTCATACCTGTCGAGATCGCTTGTAATCTTCTTATGTAAGGCCTTAGCCTCATCTCCCTTTGAAACAGGAACTTCTTCACTCATGCAGATGATCAATCCATCTTCTTCTAGGATTAACCCAATCCACTTGAATTACAAAAACTAGGAGTGGAGCTAGATATGGGTTTGTCAGAGAAACCCCAAAAATTCAAACTTTGAATTTCAAATTTCCGAAAGGATAGAAATATGCTCCTTGATGAGCTGATCAAGCTAGTATATTTAGAATTTGAAAACTTCAAAGTTTCACTCCTCAATTTTTCCTTTGAAACTTTCGGATTCCCTGGACGTGACCTTGAAATGGGGTTTGATGAAGCCCACTCTTCTACCCAATCAAAACGTTTGATACAAAGCTCTAAGCTTCTATTTTTCTGAGGAGCTTCCAGCCGTGGTCATGGATTTCAAAAATTCCCATTTTTACAGAAGCCCTAATTTTCCACTTTTCTGATCAAAGTCCCGAACTAGGGTTTGATCAAGCCCGGCCTTCTGCCCAACCAAAAATACTGAAATTGGACTCTAAATTTCTATTTTGATGAGTAGCATCCAGCCGTGATCTCCGATTACAAAAATTCCAACTTTCTACGAAGCCCTAAATTCCGGAAGCCATGAATGAAGGTACTCAAAAATAATTCTGTTTTGACAGAAATATGTACCTTATTGTTTCTAGTGTACCTCCAAATTTTTCAATCCACAGGGTCTGAAAAAGTTTCCTGAGATAGCCTGACCTGTTATCTTTCTATCTTGACAGGTCTGACCTCAATTGGATTCTCTGAGAGAGAGTTATGCCAAATGTCGCAACGTGACCTGTTTTGGGATAAAACAGAAGAGTGAACTTGTACGGCGTGCCACGTGTCACTGTTTCAACTTCGACCTCTAAAAACTTTTCTTGAGATAGCTCGGCCTGTTATCTTTCCATCCTGATAGTTCTGACCTCAATTGGATTCTCTGAGAGAGAGTTATGCCAAATGTCGCAATGTGACATGTTTTGGGATAAAACAGGAGAGCGAACTTGTACGGAGTGCCACGTGTAACTGTTTCAACTTCGGCCTCTGAAAAAGTTTTTTGAAATAGTAAAGACTGTTTACTACCTGTCACGTTTTACTAAATTTCATTTGGAGCTTCCTAGCCCAAGTTATGACCTTTTTCCCAAGGTCACCTGATTTTGACTCAGATCTGGAAGAGGCAGAAACCCTATATTGTACAGATCATCAATCACAAAGTACAACGAATTAGAGGTTGTACTTTGGACACAAGGTACCTGAAGATTTAGTATTCGTCCTATAACAATTTCAGATCCGAAAACTTCGCCAAAACGGATTTATAGCGAAAGTGCTACGATGACTGGTTTTTGCTATATCAAGCCCTAGCATCATAAGTGCAACAAGTGTCATACATGCCATATCATGCCTTCTTTCAGGCTAGCTTTGATACCATGTTGAATTTTCTGAATTTACTTCAATATGATCTAGGATCTTAACTGAGAGAACAACATGTACAGCATATCTACAGCATATCAATCATGGAGACAATAATGCAAGCACACAAGAGACACAAACATTTACTTGGGGAAAACCATAAAGGTGAAAAACCCCAATAACTTCCTCAGAGATAGATAGAGCAATGATACAACCAACCAAGAGAGATAGCCATAACCTAGCAGCAGATCCTCCTCCTCCATAAGTGTGCCACTCCTCCTTGAGTGCATGTGTGAGAAGTGAGTAAGTAAATAGAGTGCCTCCCGCACTCTATTTATACTTGACTTGACTTGCCTTTTTACCTAACTCATGTAGGCTCGAACTTAACCACATAACATAATGCTGACTGGGCCGACCCCCAATAGGGTGGTCTAATAACCCTGCGACCCATATGGCTGACCCCCAATAGGGTGGTCTAATAACCCTTTGACCCACATGACTTATACAGGGCCGACCCCAACAAGGTGGTCTAATAACCCATCAAGTATAAGTAACGACACTTACAATATAAATAACGACACTTCCGTATAGAGGAATAATAACATCTCTATAGGAATACAATATACATATATGTGAAATACATTCCGAAGTTACATATACATCAACACTCATAATGTCCATATCGAGTTCTAAAGGCTGTTTTGAAAATATCTTAATCCTTCACGCGCACTTGACAATATCCTAACCTTAAATCAATCTTTGAAAATATCGTTGCTCCATGTAGCTGACCAAATAGATCATATATGCGGGGCAGTGGATATCGATTCTTGATTGTCATCTTATTCAACTGGCGATAATCTATACAAATCCTTAGGGTGCCATCTTTCTTCTTAACAAATATAACAGGTTCTCCCCAAGCTGACACGCTAGGTTTTATATAGTTTTTATCAATCAGTTCCTTCAATTGTGATTTCAACTCATATAATTCCAGTATATTCATCATATATGGAGCTTTAGAATTTAGTACTGGTCCCGGTATTAACTAGATCGTAAAATCTAGATCTCCTTTAGGAGGTAATCCTAGAATCTCTTCAGGAAAAACATCCTTAAAATCTTTTAGGACAACTATATCTTCTAGTTTCAGTTTGTCCTCTTTAGAAATCAACTCATCATTCACTAGATTTACTGCAAACATTTGACATCCTTTCCTAGCTACTCTCTTTACTTGCATAGCTGAAATCTGTGTAAGGGATGTTCTTCTTTGAATACCTTTTACTTCTACTATTTCTCTTTCATCATTTAAACAAGTGAAACTTTTCTCATAACAATTGAGAATGACATGATGGGATTCTAACCAGTCCATTCCAATTAAAATATCATATGATCCTAAAGGTAAAACATTTAACTTGGTCTGTGTTTTTAACTGATTCATAGATAAAACACAGTTTTCAACAAAATCAGATAATTTTCTTTTTGTCCCTGTTGCTAGTCTAACTAACCAGGATTTATTGAATTTTTCTGTTTTCAACTTAAAAATTTCCACTATATATGGTGATATATAACTCAGGCTAGCGCTTGGATCAATCAAAATAGAAACTAGATGATTTTGTAGCATACCTTCAATCTCTACCATTGAGACTTGATGATCTGCTTCTCGGTTCTCTAATGCTGCATTAATTCTGGGCATCTCCCTTGCCAACTTTCCCACAATAGATTCATCTTGTGTAGAGTGAATGTTGTTGGCTTCCCGCTTCCTAAGGGGACATTCTGAAGCATAATGAGGACCTTGACACTCAAAACATTTTATAGGTTCCTTCTGATCATTGATTCTAGTAATATTGGGAATATTTCCAGGAGCTGTAAATTTCTACTGCTGATTATTTCTGGGACTATTTTTTTGAAAATTTTGATTCTGAAAATTTTTCTTTTGGAAACCAGAATTTCCACTAATCCTGATTTTTTTCTTTTTCAGCTCAAACTTACGAGGTTTACGATTTTTCCAGTTAGATAGTCCTTCTCTTTTCCTATTCTCATCAAAGCAAAAAGTTGCTTTCCTCATGACTTCTTCTAATGTATTTAGGTTATCATACTCTATTCTATCCTTGATGTTGAAGGGTAGACAACTCAGGTATCTTTGAATCTTCGATTTTTCTTCCACTAGGTATGGCACATATCTTAGTAAATTTAGAAACTTGTTGTTCAACTCTTTCATGTTCATTGTTCCCAGCTTTAAATCATAGAATTCCTTAGAATTTTTTTCATAATACTGTTCAGATAAGAACTTGTTTTTGAAGTATCTTTTAAAAGTACTCCAACTCACATCTCTGTCCATTATGCTCTTTGCTCTTTTGACATTTTTCCACCAAATATTTGCCTTCCCGATTAGATTATAAATTTCCATTTTTGCCTTTAAGGATTCAGAATAATCGTAGATTTGAAAATTGGGGGTTTGATTTTCTTGAACTACCCATAAATGTGTTCATACTATTTGTGACTCTTTCTTTTGGGTTTGTACTCTCCTTTGATTCTATCACTTGAATAATCTCATTTCTTTTTGCGTTTTTCATGGGCATTTTTTGATGATGTTGAAATGTTGTTCACATCATCAATTTTCATTTTCTTACCCGTGTCTCGATGAGGTAAATCCTCAATCTTGGAGGTATTCTCAATTTCTCTATTTTGTTCATCAATTGGACATTGTTCAAACAGTACTTGATTAAGTTCCTCTTGTGCCTTCAGAATTTTCTCATTGTCTTGTTTTACAGATCTAGTTTCTGCTTTTAACTCTTGAAATGCACATAACAATTCTGATGAATTGTCATTTAATTCACCATGTACTTCTTCTTCATAATCGTGTCCCGTGCTATGACTGTTGGGTAAAAATTTGTCTTCTAAATGTTCAGCTGATCCTTCCATATCTGTAACTTAAAATAATTTATGTCTAACACAAAGAGTTTAAATTTTAATTAGTAAAATTTCAACAGTAAATAAATTTTCTGTTGCATGTTCTTGGACCTTTTCAGGCCTAGAGTTCAAATGTGAGCTCTAATACCACATGTAACATCCCAAAAAATACTAAAATTTAAAAAATTTAAAATAATAATAATTGTCGAAGTTGTTAATCCAAAACATATAAAATAATTAGATTTCTTAACTAGGATAATTAATAACGATGACATGCCATAATTCAATGACATAATTGTATTTGCTATTTCAGATTTAAATGGATTCTAATCTCCTTAACGAAAGATATTTTCATGATTAAGCATAAGAATACAATTCATAGAGCTGCTTAAGTTCTAAATATAATTACGTGCTGTACATAGTTTCTACTATTATGATGTTCTTGATGATGTGCTAATAGTTTGTTTGTATGATGTTGAAGGGGTCCTATGAGGTACCCTGGAGTTTACTTAGCTACGTTTAGCTAAGGCATTTGAATCATGTTTCTATGTGCAGACCGCAGGTAAGAAATTCTATGACAACATGTGTTGAGAGTACATGTGTCTTTCAATTCATCGTCAATGTAAAAATTAGAATAATAAGCACTTCCTTGCGAAACAAGTTACAGGAAGTATGGATACTTGGTTCTACTTCTAGTTATGTGCTAACTTACAAAGCTCTTCAGTGTTATAATTTCACATCATCCAATTGTTTTGTTATAATGCTACATATATTATCATATGACTACTGTCATTATTATTAGAACGATGACACTAATATCTAATGATAATGCTATTAGGAAGCTTGTAGAAATGGTGTTTATACTTGTGAACTATCATTATAAACATTCATCCTATTGCTTATACAAAAACTATAGAAATATTCTATAGTGACTATACATCCACATATAACATTGGCATGTAATTCGAATGTTACGATGCCTAAATCCAAACTTTCAATTATAAAAGAATGTGCACTTATGGATTTACTAATACAGTGATATGATTTACAAATAACAATCCTAGCTAAACTTTGACATTATAAGATATTACCCTATGCAAACAAATGAATACGATGTAAACAATGTAATTCTAGATATCCGTAACTTTAGCATATGACTTGTATTCATTTAAAAGATGTAACCAAACCTTTGAAAGGCTAAGACTTTAGCAATAGAATGAACTATGCTATGTGACCTAGCTCTTATTCTAAGTATTGATAATGTATGTTATGCATTTCACAATGAACTCGTTAAAGAGGTGATGAGTTGACAGGTACTAAATTTGCTAATGGTTGGTTGATAGTGTCCCAGATATGTATTAATGGTCCTGACCAAACTCCATAATGGAAAGTGTTGCTCCCAAAGCATGTAATCCAACCACGTGAAACTTGGTTGATGATACAAGTATGAATCCTAGCTGTGCATGGTTACCATGTCCATTCTCCTCCGAGTTGTACATGGTATTGTCCCTTGGTTAGCGATGCTAGAATCATCATGGTTGTTGTAATTAATGAGATATCAATGCAAAACTTTCCCGACTTTCAATGTAGCTTGTTGGCACCTTCTTGATCATCGATCTCACCAGATCTTGATCATTTAAAATTACACCCTAAACCTTGTTGTATGTAGTTATGGAGAGTTTCCCGGTCTTTATTTTTACGTTAGAGTTGGAGTTATGAGGCAGATAGGATGCTAACATGTAGGGTTAGAGAGTGAGTATATCTCGGGAGGTTTCGATCATGTGACCTGTGGGAGGTAGTTTTTTAAAAGTTGCAGACTTAAGCTCTCTGCACTGAAACCACGATACACACAAGTAGTAATGAGGATTCTTCTTTCAATGTAATGTATGTAATTTGAACTGGGTTCTATCCTGTTGTTTTTGAGAATGGTCTTCCATGTTTTTAGCTCGTGGTTGCTGTCAAATACCGCCATGCTTCGGCATCTGTTGGTGTAGTGTGTCAAAAATCAAGATTTTCATTTCTATGGGTAAGTGTTTTATGGTAGTGAATGCATTACTAAGATGCTTAACTTGATATTTCCATTTTCTTGATTTAACCCTTCAAAATGTATTGTGGCAGGTACCCACTTCCTATGAAATTACTAAACGAAATATTTGGAGAATGGAAATGCTGTGACTGCTTCCCGGTAAGCTCCACTAGTTCTTCAAACCTCGTAGGTTCCTTTGGCATGGTTTTGATGGTGATTTCTGTGTGTCGAGAGTTGGAACCATTAGACTTTGTTTTGGTGATGGCCTGGTGTGAAGTTTTAAGGTCATGTTTTGTTAGTAGCTGTACAGAGGATAACCTTTAGTTCTTTTAAGATGTCATTTGGATCTGTAATGCCTAGATCCATTGTTTGAAAGGAACTTCAAACTTTTGTTTGTTCTGCTAAATGTTAAGGGTGAAACCCTGCATAGTTTGGTGCTCCACGGCCTCATTTTAATGTTTCTGGTTGATAAGGGTAAACGTTGTGTACTTTTGGGAACCTTGTCAGGTCTGTGATGTAGCTCTGTATAATTTTTTTTTGAATAGTAAACCCAGAACTGAGGGTTCTCTTGGATTAATAAACAATGACTCCTTTTTGCAATGGAAAGTTGTATTTTTAAAGTAATGTTTGAAAATGTGTAAATAATGGTTAAGGTGTTGCCGAACAATGATGGTTGTCAGTAGATAGTTGTTTTCCTGTTTGTGTCATCATTGTTGCTAATCATGTTTCGAAAATATGATGAGATAAAGTTCAGCTGTCAAGTGTTTTGGTATGGCTATGCCACAATGTTCTATTTTGTTTCAGGAATGAAACCCTACCTGTAGCTTTTGTTTACTATCTAGTTTCTACTGATCTTTTGTACATAAGACAGGGACTTAACCTATGTATCAAAAATCACTCGGACTTGAAGTACTGTGATAACTTAGGGTTTTAATGCTACTATACAGATATTTAATAAATGAAATCAGAAATGATAATTAGTGAAATAATATATATGTATACTTATAACAACTCAATACATAGATTAATTTTTGCAACTGCTAACATTCTTAAAATATAAATGCTTTGAAAAGCATGAAATGTATAATATTGAAATGCATGTGATTACTATATGAACTAGATAGAATTACAAAGAAATATATAGAACTGCAAAGAAACAAAATGTGTCTTTATTTTATACAAGAATTAGATGAATACTATGCAACTGTCTATATTATACTGTAATGTTTATTGTGTTTAATTATATGGCAGAATTTTAACAAGAACACTACTGTATTCAATCATTTCATAAAAATTTCTCATTCAGAATCATACGTAGATCATAAAATAAAATTGTTTCTTCTATATAACTGAAATTAATAATTCTACTATGCAGAAACATTTAACTGTAAACAAAAGTAAGAGCAGTAAAACCTGGTTGACTATACGAGAAACAAACAGCCCAAGGAACCTATTCCACCCAACCTATTCCTGAAGATAGCCAAGCTACTTGCGTTAGGACCCTCGAGCCTGTTCACTGAACCACCAGGAGGAAGATTCTGTAGAAGCCTTAGTACATCAACTTGCAATAGAATGTAGATTGTCTAGTCATCAAGACTCAGCAGTCAAAGAGACCTACACCATCACCTCTAGTTTTCCTTCTTAGTATAATTAGCAGACTCATAGTTGCACTCTCACAAAGCCTCCCTATTCGAATCTCTTAGTGATCATCTGATGCACTTGAGGAATATTTCTGCAGAAAATATTGTAGGAGCTACCTACTCAATTCGAATTGCCTTATCTAGGCTGCCTAGGCCTTTTAGTGGTTAACTAGTCATTAATGAGCTTCCTGATCTCTTCCACCCATATGGGGGATAATGCTACAAATTTAGGGGTATTTTTCCCATAACCAACAGCTAGTGGTGGATTGCAAATGCTGCGAGCTGTCCCATACCTTCTAACAGCTTCCATTCCTCCTAGTGGGTCAGTGAACACTCATTTAACAGTTTCCTTGGGTGTTTGTATCCTATTTTAATTTATTAAATCATAACAATCATCCTTGACCAAACGTGGTCATAATTACAAAAATTTGTAATTAAAATTTAACCTAAATTATTTTGCAAATAAAATAATATTCTCAGAATTTGGGTAGGTGACATACACCCCCCGTTAAGTCTCAACATCGTCCTAGATGTTTTTTAATCACTCTCTAAGTGTTCCTGAAACAGAGTTGGGTATGTTTCCCACATACTACTCTTCAACTCCCAGGTTTCCTCTTCTGGGCTAAGGTGCTTCCATTGCACTTTTACCTGCCCAATGGTGTGATTTTGGAGTAGAGTTTCCCTCCTTTCAAGGATATAGTCCGGTTCCACCTGAAAATCATCATCTTGTCCCACCTGTACATCATTCCAATTTACAACATGAGTAGCATCGTGTACATACTTCTATAAAAATAATATATGAAAAACATTATGTATCTTTAAATTTGGTGTCAAATCTAGTTGGTATGCCAATGGTCCAACCCTTGAGAATATTTCGAAAGGACCACAATACCTGGGTACCGACTTGGCACGGCTTCCCAATTTCAATGAACTATTTTTTAGTCTTACCTTGAGAAAAACATGTTCACCAACCTGGAACTCTTTATGAGTCCTTTTAAGATCTGCTTGACTCTTTTGCCTATCTTGGGCAGCTTTAAGATTTCTTTGTACCTATTTCATAATTAGTTCTAATTCTACCTATCCCTAACTTTAGCATATGACTTGTATTCATTTAAAAGATGTAACCAAACCTTTGAAAGGCTAAGACTTTAGCAATAGAATGAATTATGCTATGTGACATAGCTCTCGTTCTAAGTATTGATAATGTATGTTATGCATTTCACAACGAACTCGTCAAACAAGTGATGAGTTGACAGGTATTAAATTTGCTAATGGCAGGTTGACAGTGTCCCGTCTATGTATTAATGGTCCTGACCAAACTCCATAGTGGAAAGTGTCGTTGTCAAACCACGTAATACACCCACGTGAAACTTGGTTGATGATACAAGTATGAATCCTAGTTGTGCATGGTTACCATGTCAATTCTCCTCTGAGCTGTACACGGTATTGTCCCTTGGTAAGCGATGTTGGCATTGCCATGGTTGTTGTAATTAATGAGATATCAATGCAATAGTTGCTTGAATTTCAACGTAGCTTGTTGGCACCTTCTTTCTTGTCGATCTCACCAGATCTTGATCGTTGAAAATGAAACCCTAAACCTCGTTGTATGTAGTGATGGAGTTTCTCGGTCTTCATTTTTACGTTAGAGTTTGAGTTATGATGCCGACATGATGCTAATATGTAGGGTTAGAGAGTGAGTATATCTCAGGAGGTTTCGATCCTATGACCTGTGGGAGGTAGTTTTTTAAAAGTTACAGGTTTAAGCTCTCTACACTAAAACCATGATACGCAAAACTAGTAATGAGGATTCTTCTATCAGCGTAATGTATGTAATTCAAACTGGGTTCTATCCTCCTATTTAGGAGAATGGTCTTCCATGTTTTTAGCTCGTGGTTGCTGTCAAATACAACCATGCTTCGGCATCTGTTGGTGTAGTGTGTCAAAAATCAAGAGTTTCGTTTCTATGAGTAAGAGTTTTATCACAGTGAATGTACTACTAAGATGATTAACTTTATATTTGCATTTTCTTGATTTAACCCTTCAAAATGAATTGCGGAAGGTACCCACTTCATATGAGATTACTAAACTAAATATTTAGAGAATGGAAATGCTGCTACTACTTCTTGGTTAGCTCCGGTGGTTCTCGAAACCTCGTAGGTGACTTTGGCATGGTTTTGATGGTGATAGCTGTGTGCCGAGAGTTGGAACCATTCGACTTTGTTTCGGTGATGGTCGAGTGTGAAGTTTTAAGGTCTTGTTTTGTTAGTAGCTGTACATAGGATAACCTTCAGTTATTTTAAGATGCCATTCGGCTCTGTAATGCCTGGCTGCGTTGTTTGAAAGGAACTTCAAACTTTTGTTTGTTCTGCTAAATGTTAAGAGTGAAACCCTTCCTAGTTTGTTGCTCCACGGCCTTGTTTTAATGTTTCTGGTTGATAACGGTAAACTCTGTGTACTATTGGGAACCTTGTTAGGTCCATGATGTAACTTTGTATAAAAAAAATTTGAATAGTAAACCCAGAACCGATGGTTCTCTTGCATTAATAAATAATGACTCGTTTTTGCAATGGAAAGTTGTGTTTTTAAAGTAATGTTTGAGAAACTATGTAAATAATGGTTAAGGTGTTGCCAAACAACGATGGTTTTCTGTAGATAGTTGTTTTTCTGTACTTCGTCATCGTTGTTGCTAATTATGTTTCGGAAATATGATGAGATAAAGTTTGGATGTCAAGTGTTTTGGTATGGCTATGCCACAGTGTTCTATTTTGTTTCATGAATGAAACCCCACCTGTAGCTTTCGTTTACTATCTAGTTTGTACTGAACTTTTGTACCCGAGACAGGGCCTTAACCTGTGTATCAAAAATCACTCAGATTCTAAGTCTTGTGATAACTTAGAGTTTTGATGCTACTGTACAGATATTTAATAAATGAAATCAGAAATGATAGTTAGTGAAATAATATATATGTATATTTATAACAACTCTATACAGAGATTAATTTTTGCAGCTGCTAAAATTCTTAAAATATAAATGCTTTGAAAAGCATGAAATGTATAATATTGAAATGCATGTGATTACTATATGAACTAGATATAGTTAAAAAGAAATATATAGAACTGTGCAGAAACAAAATGTGTCTTTCCTTTATTCAAGAATTAGATGAATTCTATGCAACTGTTTATATTATACTGTAATGTTTACTGTGTTTAATTATATGGTAGAATTTTAACAAGAATGCTACTGTATTCAATCATTTCATAAAACGTTTTCATTCAGAATCATACTTAGATCATAAAATAAAATTGTTTCTTCTATTAACTGAAATTAATAATTCTATTATGCAGAAACATTTAACTGTAAACAAAAGTAAGAATAGTAAAACCTGGTTGACTGTAGGAGAAACAAACATCCCAAGGAACTTGTTCCACCCAACCTTTTCCTTAAGACAGCCAAGTTACTTACCTTAGGACCCTTGAGCCGATTCACTGAACCACCGGGAGGAAGATTCTGTAGAAGCCTTAGTACATCAGCTTGCAATAGAATGTAGATTGTCTAGTCATCAAGACTCAGTAGTCAAAGAGACCTGCAACAACACCTATGGTTTTCCTTCTCAATATAATTAGCAAACTCACAATTGTAATCTCACATAGCCTCCCTATTCGAATCTCTTGGTGGTCACCTAATGCACTTGAGGAATATTTCTGTAGAAAATATTGTAGGAGCTACCTGCTCAATTCAAATTGCCTTATCTAGGCTTCCTAGGCCTTTTAGTGGTTAACTGGTCATTAATGAACTTCCTTCTCTCTTCCACCCACCTGGGGGATAATGCCACAAATTTAGGGGTAGTTGTCCCATAACCAACAACTAGTGCTGGAGTGCAAATGCTGCCATCTGTCCCATACCTTATAACAGCTTCCATTCCTCCTAGTGAGCCAGTGAACAATCATTTAAGAGTTCCCTTGAGTGTTTGTCTCATATTTTGATTTATTAAATAATAAAAATTAGTAATTTACAATCATCCTTGACCACACTTGGTCATAATTACAAAACTTTGTAATTAAAATTTAACATAAATTATTTTGCAAATAAAATAATATTCTCAAAATTTGGGTAGGTGACACCTGAGGCCATTAAATTTGCTTCCACTTCTAGAGCATCGTTTAACATAGCTCACAAAGTAGCTGACTTCCTCTCTCTCAACATACATGAAAATTCCCCATCAAAGGCATATGCATAATGAAGCTTGGAGGAACCTACCAAGGATTTAATATTAGCTAGAATGGAGTTGTATACCCTCATAAATCTGCTAGAAAATTCATGTATAGACTCATAGTTTGATTTCTTTAAATGGTCATATCGAGATAATATTTGTAAGGGACTCTTTTTTGCCTCCCACCTATCCAAAAACAGTGTCTAAAAAGCTTCAAAGGTAAGGATAGATGTTGTCGGTAAATCCTTAAACCATCTCCTTGCCTCTCCTGACAAACTTTAAGAAAACAACCTCATTTTCACATCATCATGATCTACTTCTTCCAGGTCAATGAAATCTTCAAATCTATCCATATGTTGTCTTGCTGTAAAATTCCCATCTCCATCATATAAAGAAATTCTCTCTGAGTAGTTCTAAGGGAGATGATGCAAAGCAGCTGGAAAAGCTAAGGGTGCAAACCTAGCTACCATTGGTCTAGGTGGATTCTGTGATACAGGAGGGTTCTGAGGAGGAATTTGAGGATTTTGAGGAGGATTATGAGCAAGGTTTGTAGTATGAGCCTAAGAGGTTACTTTCTTCAACCTTTACAGTGTTTTACAAGTTATACCACATGGGATCTAGCAAGTATGACTCAAAACTATTTGGATTGATTTATGTTTTCTTTAGGTATGACTCTGCTTTTGATCTCAATAAAGACTTTACAACACTTACTTCTAAATCCAAATATTGAAAACCATAAAACACTTCTTTAGATAAAGACCTTTCATTATTAGAAGTGCTATCTTTTTCTTTTCCACTTCGATGTCTAAACAAACTTTCTAGGTTTTCCACACTTTGTAAAATTTCAGAATTAGGATTACCTCTTGTATGTACCCTTCTAGAGGCCAGGATGTCTTCTGAAACCTTCTTTGAAATCAACGTGGAGTATCCAGGGAAAATGTACAACCTTCTCTAATGTAAGAATCTTTGTTTTCCCACAGAAATCCTTCTCCCCTTGAAATCCAGAACTCTTTGTCGTTTCTCCCAGTGACAATACAACTTTTGCTTCCCTCACAACTGCACCAATATGTTAGCACTCAAAATCTACCTTAGGTTGTAAAAAGGACATTTCAAGGTAACCACAAAACCAAGCTTTAGGAAAAAGAACTGGATTCTTTCTATCCAGAGTGGGATCTCTTGTTGATTGTTTAACAAGGCCAGATATATGAATAAAAATTAAGATCAGATTGTTGTTTGGTTGAAACAAGGTAAGCATTCATTGGTAGATGGAGTCAAAATATATCACATATGTCAATTAGCAGTGCTATGGCATGGAAATTTTTAATAAAGGAAAGGTAGTTACTCATTTATAGTCATAATGTTGTTGTCTGGTGATGAAGAAGAAATGAAGAACAATCCATTAACATGGGCATCTAACAAGGATGAATCCAATGCTAACTTTCGTAGAAACGATTTTGTGAATATATGAAACCAATAGACAGAGCATAGATGTATGAATTTTGTAGTATCAAACAATTATTTCACACATGAAAAAGATAACAAAATGGAATAGATAACAAGGAACACATTCACATGATGAAAGAAGATATAGACTGTAAAGTAAATAACACATGACTCTCTACAAAAATGCCAGCCTTGGCTCTGTAACTTTATTAAGGATAGATCTCAAATACAAAACTCAAGTTCTCACGGGTTCCAACCCTTTTTCCTCTCTATCACATGTGAATATATAGGACCAAATATATTCATCCCTTAGGCTCGAGTCACCCTAATAGAAAGTTGTTACAACTGTGATGACACCTATACAGACAGGCCCATCATCTTTGAAAATTTGTTACAATAGAAACAATGCTGGCATGGGATTAGTCTGCAAGAAGTAAGGAAGCCGACAGTTGTGAATGGGAGAATCCACAGAAGTAAGGGTCATCCATGGAGAACGCAGAAGCACGGAAATAGATAGTTAGTTAGATAAGGGTCATGTGGACCATTTTTTAACCACTTAGTTTTGCACAAATAGAAGTATGATTGTAAGCCTAAGGGCATATAGGAAATCCATCGATGAATAGAGTTATCGACCTGTTCAGTTTTGACCTACTTGTTGATCTGTTTTGTATCCGCGATATGATGCATTGATTGTTTCTGTGAAGGTCATTCTGCAAGTTTTAATGAATGCATGAGGATGTTTGATTATGGTTTCATCTCTATCTCTATTTCTGTTAGATGATGAATATGAATGTTGATGAGATGTTGAATGTTCTGTGGGTTTGGTAATCATTTTTATGTTAATGAATAATTAGATCATGTTGACGCAAATGCTTATTATGTGTTGATATTGTGATATGAGAATGATGAAGTGCTAGTGTAGTGCAAAAGATATAACCTCTTGTTTATGCAGTTGCAAAGTGTGTTTGATGCATGTTCTCAACTCCACCGTGGAAACTTGGTTCCTGCAGCCCCCTTGTGCATCTCGGGTGCGACTTCACTCACTCTGCGAGTCTTTCTGGAAAGGGTAAAACCTTTATGAGCCGATGCGTAAGGGTGTTTGGGTTGGTATTTGTTGGAAACAGTGCGAAGTGAACCCATGTCGATAAACATTGTGTCAACAAATAACAAGTGCTGACAAATAGGGTTAACTACCTTTACATGTGTTAATGAACATTTACTAACTAGTAACTGATCCTAGTAAATAAACAAATCCTAAGTAACTAATTCTTTAGATTGTGAATCTCTGCGATCTTCAAAATGTTTATGCATGCAATGTTAGCTTGGGTTTTCCATATTTATCCACAATATTCCATTGGTTGGAAGCTGGAAAATATGAAGTGGCTGTTGTGGGGAAAATGCACCTATAGTTCAGGGGAGAAACTACCAACTTACGGTGATAAAGATAGACTTATAAGCATTCTGCAAGTACAACAAATAAGTGAAGAGATTAGGGTTTAGAGATGTAGGCACCTCATTCAGAAGGTTGATCCTAGCTTTTCCTCCCTCGCTCTTCAATGCTTATCTAGTGTTGCAATGCCTAGACCTACAAAACAACTCGATACCTTTCTCAAATACATTTGACTACATACATAAGACTGATATTCATGATAGAAGAAGACATCAGATTCTAAGCAAACTGTAATCAAATCTGAGACACATTAATAGGTCATATTTGGAAAGAGAAGAACGTCTGATCTTTATTAATGAATGAAAGCAAGTACATAAAGTGATACCTTCTTTCAATCTTGGCACTTCATGAAACCTAGATTCAAGGTCTCCTGCTTCCGTTCTCCAAGGATTCCAGCCTCTAATAAACTATGCTAGGGTTTACCAAAACTGAAGCACAAGAGAGGGAGATGAGGGTCCCCATTCCTCTAGCATAACTTTGTTATAGGCTTGGTCCCCTGACATGGCCCTTCTACCGTCCTTATATAGTTAGTGAAGAAGAGGAAAAGAAGTTATAACCGCTCAGGAGGTTTCCCAACCAACTTAACTTACTCAAATTTTTATATTTTGACCAAAACAGGGGTGTATGCTACTATTTCAAGGTGGAGTAGTGCTCAAGCGGGTTGAGTGCTACTATTGTACACTAGAGTAGGGTACACACACTAGTTTTTTAAGGTAGAGTAGCGCTCATGTGAAAAAATGGCCAAAAACAGGCTTTCTGCTCATTTTCAGGAGATGGTTTGGTATGGAAAAATGTTCCCAAGGTTTGTAATCATCAAATGGGCCAAGAATGAGGTAATTCCAACCATTTTTAGTGTCCCAAATGACTCCACCCACAAGTGTCCTGTTGTGTGACTGAAACTTGATCTCAAGAAGTGTCGTCATGCGACCAAGGGAAGCAAGTGTCGTCACAGACGGACAGGTGTCATTTTAAGCTATAACAGATGCCCCCTAATGTATGAGGTTAGAGGGAGTGCGAAAAACAATGGCCAAAATACATTATAAATAATAAAGAGTTGAATCATGGAGGAACGGAGAAACCAAGAATCATAGGCTCAAATGAAGTACCTGAAAGCAAAGGCAATGTTAGACAAACTTATCCTTGGAGTAACTGTCCATGTTCAAATAACGGAATATGACCTCCAAGTGGATACACTAATGATCAAAATACAGATGCATATATCATGGCCACTATAATACAAACATGGATCCATGAGAAACATAAGTGTAAACATAGCCACATAAATACAAGGTGGATCTATGTCAAAACTGGAGAACATAGCCATAGACAACAAGCTAGATCTATGTCTCATCAAGAGCCCAAAAAAGTGTGGTTCAGTCTTGCGCAACTTGGGCGATAAAATAAATGAGGTGATGCTATCCAGGATCCCAAGGTCTTCATCCAAAAACAACCCAAGGTACAAACCTATCCATGCGAATAAATGAGTTGATGTTGAACATGGGAGGTGTTGTTTGATTACCGGTCATTGATGTATACTGTTAACAAATGCGAGGGTGTCCACCAATAATGAAAATGGAACCCAAGGTGCCTAATACATTCAAGCAAGTGAAAATAAGTGGTCTTCCCATCAAACACTTGAAGAATCCATCGGATAGGAGACATTGATGTATTCCCATCTATCCAATAGCGTGGGAAACTGCCACTAATGACTGTAATCCCCAAGGTGCTAATCGAAACTCTATACTTCATTCCCAGATCACAATGAGTTGAAGTCGATGGGAACAAGTCCGTTGGAAGGGAGGCCTTAATGCATCCTCCATCATCCAGCACGAGGGACACTCAAACAGGTATGAGCTGATTTGGAGTAGGACTGAACACATGATGAAACATACCGACACCAAGGAATAGTCGACACATGAGTTCAAGGCAACTGTAGAATGGCCGACATAGGTTATATCCTTGAATAGTGAGCACGACACAAGAGTGACTTATGTAGCTTTTGACACAAAGAGACCATGATGCAAATATGTAATGTAGGAGACATTAACAGATTCTCCATATGATTGGAATACTAACCAAATGGAGGAGTAAGAACTCTGAGATTAGGTTTACCCTAAGGCCAAATACTAGAACCGAACTTGTTTGATAGACTCAAAACAGGTGCTTTGTTCAAGGAGATAGTTGACTTGTTTCCATCATATTGAAAGATATTTTAACATTCTTCCCTTCCCTTTTCTTTTTCATTTTTTAACGAGCTTGACAAAGAACTAAATCATGCTCGACAATATTTTCATATTTAAGGAGTATGAAAAACCTAGAAGAAAACTCCATACACCTATCCGTGGATTTTATATCGAGCCCAGATTGGTCTATGCTTGGGGTTGTTTTCTTGTTTATAGAGTTGAAAAAACTTAAATAGTCCTCTATAAACCTATCTATGGATTTTATATTGAGCCTGGATTGGTCTGTGCTCAGCGGTGTTTTCTGGTTTATAGAGTTGAAAAACTTAAACAGTCCTCTATTTACCATCTCGTGGATTTCAAATCAAGCCCGAGTAGGTGAGTGCTCACTTGGTGTTTTCACATTTTGAGAGTCTGAAAACCCTAAAGATGATCCCAAAGGTCCTTTTTTCGTAAAGTTAGTCTCCTTCCCCGAAAAAGTGTAAAAATAGAACTCTTCTAGCACATACCAGAGTATACCTAGAGTATACCTTTTCCGCAAATTATCCACCAAGGCCCGAAAAAAGGCGTAATTCTATACCTAAGTGGATGTCGGTTCAGTTATTTTAACGAGCCCGAAAAGACAACTATGCTCGGAAAACTTTTCATATTTAAGGAGTCTGAAAAGGGCTTAAAAGAACTCCATAGGGATCTTTTCCGTAAAGGTTTAACGAGCCCGAAAAAGTAAACTCATGATCTCCATATTGTTTTTAACGAGCTCAAAGGAGATACAGAAAATGCTCAAAACTTCCTTACTTTTTTTAATGAGCTTGAAGTGAAGGTTGAAGAAATGCTCGTAGCCTCCTTACTGTTTTTAACGAGCTCAAAGGGAAGGTGGAAGACTGCTCATAACCTACTTACTGTTTTTAACGAGCTCGAAGTAAAAGAAGAGTGCTCGAAACCTACTTACTTTTTTTAACGAGCTCAAAGTAAAAGAAGAATTCTCGCAACCTACTTACTGTTTTTAATGAGCTCGAAGTAAAGGTGGAAGAATGCTCGAAATGGGAGGAGACGAGTGTCAGAGACATGCGAAACTACCTCCAAGCGCATGGAACAAAGCTATGCCTAATGCAAGGAACATGAGCAAGTTGAGGACACTCACGGTCTGTCTCCTCTAGGTAAAAAGTGTCAAACTGCAAAGGAAAAATGATACAAGGCTTAGCGGAAATGAGATTAGAGATGGAGGCTTATACAACGAGCTAAAAGTGTGAAAGCCGGCATCAGGCTCATTAGCACAAGTGGGATCATAATAGATGCATATGCAACTTGAACACAAAGATGGGAGCCTTATCAGGGTTGGCCAAAAGTATATGAGGAAGAAAGATATGAGGCTTCTTCTCAAATTCATGGTAAATCTAAAAAGGCTCCCAAGCCTATGAGAAAAACTCAACATGGGCACCAAAATGGCATAAGGGTGCTGACTAGGGTGACCCATGTTAGGTAGGCTCTGCTGTCGGACTAGTGCACAATGCATAAAGAGATGGCTAACACACCAATATCCAATAGGTTTGACCCTATGGCGAATTTGGATGGCAAAAGGTTCAAATGCAACATAACAGCGGGGAAGCCTAAACCTATATACAAGGTTCCAAATACACCTGACATGGTCACACAAGGTGTCAAAAAGGACTAGTAAGCAAGTATAAATCTAGCTAAGAATCATGTCTCCAAGAAACATTAGTACCAAGATCATATCAAAAACATATGTAAAGAAAGCCCCGATACAAGTCACTATGGTAGAAATACTTTCAACTTCACTATCATCAACAGTAGGCATAAACAAGGCAGAGTTTTCAAAAGAAGACTTTATGGTACCCAAGCCCGAGGATTTACAATCAACAAGATCGACTTTAGGATGAAGATCAAAGTTGAAGGACATGATGGAATCTGTAGAAACAAATTCATCATCACGGGAGTTGAAAATTCTAGAAGCAGAATCAAACTCAGTAGGAACACCGATTTGGGGATCTATAGGAGAGTCTAAAGACTCAATAGTAGGAAGATCAGACTTTAAGGTCAAATCGGAGCTGGACATAACTGCGACTGGATCAACATCCAAATGAATGGTAGATTGTACTATGGACGCTAGGAAAACTTCATTGGAAGGAAGTATATCATCCCAGATAGAACACATATCTAAACATTCAGATGGAGGTGTCACTTGGTCAAAAGCTGGGACTAAATCCCGAGAAGGTAAGCATGAACTCAGAGACTTCTTCTCAGTAGCAGTTGAACTCAAGGAACAATATGCCACATAAGTCCCATGTGACATAGTAGTGCCTAATGACGACGGATCAGACTGGTCTACAGTTCGGTAATAAGGAGGATCAACGAATTCAAGCTGGTCGGTAGTGATGATGCTTTTTTTATGAGGAAAATGCATCACACGAAAGAGCGTAGACACCACAAAATGCATATCATAAACATATTCACGCCCAAGGATCATATCAAATTTTATAGGGTCCTTTAAAACCATAAAATCAACTAAGACTATTTTTCCACCCAAGGTAATAGGTGCCTGACAGAGGAATCCAATCGGTTCACTAGGTCTTCTATTGAAGGTCAACGGTCAATTAACAACTGGAATAACATTAGGGAAACTCAAATATCTCCAAGCATAAGCGGATAAGATACTAACAGAAGCACCTTCATCAACAATGCATTGATCAATCGTATGGTTCCCGATATCAACCTTTATCTGGAAAGGTGTCGAAGAAGAAAGACGATGCTCGGCTAGACTATTCCAATCAAAGGAAACAATCCTAGGGCTTGGTAGGGTTCACATGGCACAGATGAAGTGTCCCCTTTTTTAGAAACATCCAAACTGGTAATGCAGAAGACTTCTGCAGTAGGTGCATCAATCTTGGCAGGATTGATGGGATCGGTCGAAGATTGCATCGATTCGATCACTTCACTCTCCGAAGGAAGAGTGGGGTCAACCAAATATTGCATTGGTTCAACCACTTTATCAACCAAAGGTTGATCTAACTGTAGGGAATCTATAGACAAATCAGGAACAGAGGTTCCTTCAGACATGGACCACACTCTTCGTGCCTCTGGAATGGCAGGGCATCAGTGAGTAAGGTGATCTCCCTTACAAAGTTTACAAGGGAACTTTGGTTTCCGTCCTATAGGTCGAGACTCCTTCACAACGTAATTACTCTCAGCATGACTAGAATTGGCTGATAGCTTTCCCCCAGCATGAATTGCAGTAGCTGGTTGCTCAGAAGCAAACGAATTTTGAACTAAGGACCACACTTTTTGCACTTATGGGAGTACGGGGCACAAGTAAGTAAGGTGGTCTCCCTCACAAAACTTATAAGGGAAATTAAGCTTCTGTTTGTTTGGTTTTTCAACAATGTCAACTCCCTCAGCATGACGTGCAGCTGCTGATATGGTGTCTCCAGTATGACTCATAGGAACTGGTGACTTGTCATTAATATGACTAATAGTGATCAATGACGTGTCCTCAACATGACTGACAGTGGTTGAAGAAAAACTTTCAGTGTCATTTTCAGTGACTAAAATTTTTCTCCCAGCATGACCTCCAAAGGCTAGGTAGGTTCCCCTTGCATGATTTGAAGAGGTAGGGTGCTTGCCCCCATCATGACTTGCAGAGGCTGGGTTGCTGCCCCCTTGTTTTTGCATCTTCTTCCTATTCTTCCCCCATCTATTCCTTTTAGACTGATGGTTACTAGTATTTCTACGTTCGCCACATGAGGTAGAAGGAGGAGGAGAAGATGTTACTGGCAAGGGAGGCACAATGTTCTGATGCTCATGATTTGAGGTGTTCACAAAAGAAGCGTCAGGAGCATGCAAGGAATTCAAAGTGGAAAGCAACCAAACCGGCATCCCAATAGTGAATCTAGGAAGATTCAGAGTAGCCATTAAGGGAGTACCAATGTTTCCAACGAATGGAACAGCACAAGGATCCCCTGGAACAGGGGTACCTTGATTGGCACTCACCAAAACGCTAGACATAGTTTCCTGCTTGAATGAGCAAGAAGTTCTCTAAGGAAAACTAAGACCAGTAGCACAAAGAGAACACCACTAAAAAGGTCCTAGGTAAATCAAACCAGGAAAATAGATGCCTTCCGGAAAAGAGTCTAGGATGATGAGATCCCAGAACAGATCAACGAAGGATGAAGAACAGCTACTCGGGGTCCACATTACAATGACTAAGGGTGCAAGCGCTGGAATCACCCAACCACCCTCCCAAAGACCTGCAAAGGATTTCCTCCTACGTCTGTCTTAGGTATAGTAGATATACCCTCCGTTATCACCTATGTATGAACGTATGTTCAGATACTAAGGATACCACCACATCGAAAACTCCTGCAAGAACAGTCTCTAGTCGAATTAGAAGGCGTGGGAAAGGTAACTGAGCCCAAAACTCAAAAGAGTCCCCAAACACGATCCAATCCTGGTATATGCTCAAAACAGAAAGTAGGAGGAGTATTCCCAACAATCTGATCTCACAAGACCTACTGCATAGATCCCAAGCAAGCTTTGAATGAGGTGGGTTTACCTGTGATAGTCGAACTACGATTTTTGCGTAGTGTGTGATCTTGGGTAGTTTAAGGTGTTTTAAACCCAAGATCCTAAACAAGACTAGTTGGTGTAGTGTAACCTAGAAAAGAAAATGTTGCTAGTACATTTTATTAGAGTTCATTTTAAAGGTTACTTGCTTACTCAAAAAGGTAGTGGGTGTGTGAGAGTGGTTATAATAGAGATAGAGTACTGAAAATGAAATATTTACCACCAAACAAATCTTTTCTTTTCGATGCAAGTCTTAAAATTATGATCTAGAATGCATATGCAAATGCAATTTTTAATCTTTCGAATGCAAAAAAGGTAAAAATAAAGTCTAAATGTACAAAATTAAAGTCAAAACCTAAGAATGCAGCTACTCAAACAAATAGGTATGCAAAAGAAAACTTGTTCTTTTTGATGCAAAGCACTCTAAAATCTTTTAAGCCACTTGCAAGGTACTCTATTCAGAAAATAAATCAAGTTTCTTTATGCTTTCAAAGGTAAGAAACAAAACTCAAACTAACCTACTATCAAATCAAAGCAAAGAAACTTTCAGGTTCTCTTTATGAAACAATAAAAGCTACCAAATATGACTTTCAAATTCTTATTGATGTAAGCATGCCAAACATTGGGAAATGAGTACGAAAACTACTTTTAAACCCAAACAAAGCAAATTACCTATGAAGAAGTATGGTTTGGTAAATTCAGGTCTACACATAAACAATGCAAACAAGGTCTTGAACAACAGCCAAAACACTTGAGCTTTGACTACGAAAGTAAACTTAAAAGCATAAGGGAGGATAAAAAACCAATCGAAAAGAGAAATTTCACTCAAATAGATACAAACAGGGTCAAGAAGACTCAAGAGGTTTCAAATCCAATGGAAATGGGTCAAGCAAGTTTAGTCAGACTCAAATTAGGGTACAAAACACCAAACGGGTCCACAACCCCTCAACTTGGGTCAACAAGCCCCAAAACTTTCCAAACAAGCCCAAATTGATCAAAAGAGGTTCAAATCATATATGTACGATTAGTACAAGGATGGGAGACCACTTACAGTGGTTTAACTCAGACCTAGGGTCATTGGGGACCCAAAAAATGCAGCCACAGCCCCCAGATTTGGGTCCACAGTCCAAAAACTCAAAAAAATCAAACCCAGATTGTGGGCGCTACTATGTATGAGGCATACCAGTGCCCATAGTAGGATGGGTGCGACTGTGCAGAGGAAAAGTAGCGTATGAGTGCTAATATTTTGTACAAACAGTAGTGTACATGTGGAAAAAGTTGCAAAAATGGGGTTATAACCCCCACACCTGGGTCCACAAGGGTTTGCAAGGGCTGGGAAGGGTCTATAAGAGCCAAGGAGGGTCAAACATAACCTACTAACTAATCCTAATCAAGAAAATGAACAAAGACCATCAAACAAGACTGAAGAGATGACCTTGGATACCCCTAAGCAGTTAGGCTTTCGCCAGTGGAGTCGCCATTCTGTTGTGGGGAAAATGCACCTATAGTTCAGGGGAGAAACTACCAACTTACAGTGATAACGATAGACTTATAAGCATTCTACAAGTACGACAAATAAGTGAAGATATTAGGGTTTAGAGATGTAGGCACCTCATTCAAAAGATTGATCCTAGCTTTGCCTCCCTCGCTCTTCAATGCTTATCTAGTGTTGCAATGCCCAGACCTACAAAACAACTCGATACCTTTCTCAAATACATTTGACTACATACATAAGACTGATATTCATGATAGAAGAAGACATCAGATTATAAGCAAACTGTAATCAAATCTGAGACACATTAATATGTCATATTTGGAAAGAGAAGAACGTCTGATCTTTATTAACAAATGAAAGCAAGTACATAAAGTTCTACCTTCTTTCAAGCTTGGCACTTCATGAAACCTAGATTCAAGGTCTCCTACTTCTGTTGTCCAAGGATTCCAGCCTCTAACAAACTATGCTAGGGTTTAACAAAACTGAAGCACAAGAGAGGGAGATGAGGGTCTCCATTCCTCCAGCATAACTTTTTTATAGGCTTGGTCGCCTCACATGGCCCTTCTACCCTCCTTATATAGTCAGTGAATAAGAGGAAAAGAAGTTATAACCGCTCAGGAGGTTTCCCAACCAACTTAACTTACTCAAATTTCAATATTTTGACCAAAACAGGGGTGTACGCTACTATTTCACAGTGGAGTAGCACTCAAGAGGGTTGAGTGCTACTATTGTACACTAGAGTAGGGTACACACGGTAGTTTGTTAAGGTAGAGTAGCGCTCATGTGAAAAAATGGCCAAAAACAGGCTTTTCTACTCATTTTCAAGAGATGGTTTGGTCTGGAAAAATGTTCCCAAGGGTTGTAATCATCAAATGGGCCAAGAATGAGGTAATTTCAACCATTTTTAGTGTCCCAAATGACTCCTCCATCCACAAGTGTCCTGTTGTGTGACTGAAACTTGATTTCAAGAAGGGTCGTCATGTGACCAAGGGAAGCAAGTGTCGTCACGGACGGAGAGGTGTCATTTTAAGCTATAACAGTGGCCACCTCCTTTAGCAATACCCATAGCTCTACATGATCTCTGTATTAATAGTTCTGTAGGTGTGCACATGCCTCTTTGAAAATCAAGACCAACTCAAACTCATTTTCCATCTTGTCCACAACTGTTTTAGCAGACAGTGAGTGGTTTATGTCAGCAAAGTCTGCATGATCCAACCTGCATTCCATCAACCTATCTTGATACTCCTTTTGTGTCATCATGGTACCATCTTCTACCCGAGAGAGTGGAATTCCTTTCTTGAACAATGGATAGAACATATATCTAAAGAGCTTCAGTTGGTGTTCCATAACATCTATCCTAGCCTTAATTGTCCAAAACAAAGTCAAGCTACGTCTAAATTTGTCTGCTTCTACTGACATCATCCAAAATTACCTGTTTTGAATCCTGCAGTGATGATTGACCTATAACTTGCTTCATCAATTGTTCATTCTTAACCTGTATTCTTGGTATTTGTATTCCCAATCCTTTTCCTCTTGTTCTTCCTTTGAAACCATGCTTTCCAGATTTGTGTTTTGTTTCTGCAACTTTTCTAGCTCTAAGTCCTTCAGACTTACCTGTGCCATATCTTGAACAATGGATAAATCTCCAGATTCAATGGAGGAAGAGGTGATCATATTCTCCAACTCTTTAAATTATCTTGCAATTTCTTTTCCAAATCTTCAAATTTAGCCTTTAGATTCTTCTCACTCTCCACTATAAGGGACATATCCTTTTTCCATTGCTTTTCTTTCTCTTCAAACTTCAATAATTTGGCTTTGCAATCTGTCAATTCATTTTTCAGCTCCTCTTTCTTCTTCTTAATCTCTATCAACTCAGATGCTTCTATCAATTGGGTGGAGGTAATCTTTAGTTTCTTATTTAGTTTCTAAATAGTACTCTCCTTCTCATCCAGTAGGTTTTGTATGGGGGCCCTTTTATCTGCTTGGCTCTCAGTAACCAACAATGTTGTCTGCAGTTTTTTTATTTGTGCCTTGTGAGCTTTATTCTCCACCTTTTCCTGCCTGAGATGACTCTCCATCTTGCTCTTCCTGGACTATAATTTGGACAGTTCTAATGCATATTTTAACCATTTGTCATAAATTATGTCTCGAGTTTCCTTATGTAGATTTATCATGTCAGGAATGGGAATTTCCTCTAGGTTCATTTTCACTTCAGTGATCCTAGTATCCAACTATAAATCCTAGAATTTCAAATGAGCTAGTACTCTTCATAATTTCTATAGCTTCGTAAAAGAATCATTTCTACTTAACTACATCAAAATTTGGTACTCCTAGGTTATCCTTATTGAGACTTATTGGATTTTTATCACTAATATATATGCCCTAATTCAAATACCTTGATATGACCCCAAGGGAATATATATGGCGTTAAAATTATATGTAATGGTGTAATTTTATATATAATTGTGTCATCCTAATATAGGGCCCAAATTTGCAATTAGTGAATAGGTGTGTATAGATGTTATGTAGTCATTATTAAGATGAATAGGTGATTTGGGTATAAGAATGTATTGGTCTATTTGGAGAAGGTTATCCTATTACTTAGTACCCTCTTCTAACACCCCTTATTGTGGGGCACACATCCTTACCAACCAACATAGGCTCAAAATTAACTAGGTTAGATTCCACTATCTTTCATAGGATTCCCATTTATTGATTAACTTAGGGTAGTCTCTAGTAGAGTTCTCACATGCTAAGATGTGGCCATTCCTTCTCTACAAATGTAGTGGTTAATATCAAGATATATGTTCCACTTAATTGAAATTATAACATTGAATCAACCCAGTCTTCCAGTCATATATTCCACCTCCATACCCTTCTCCTTTACCTCTACCATACACAAATTATGGTTGGGAATTATCTTCCAACCAAATCATTGTTTTCTCCATTCTTTTGCAAAGGCTAATATTGTTATTTACATTATGTGTATTTATTTACAACTTACAATATATATTGATAGGGACTAATGTGTAACTCTGTAAGATAAGCAAATTTTGTTGAGGGTTCCCATACCTTCTACAAATAATGTAGTGTCATCTTATCAATGCATCTTAAAAAGGGGTAGCTAAATTCCCTTACACAACTCACCATGATGACCTAACTAGGAAGTTCTTTACTGGAGGGACATGCACAACTCATTCATAGTGTTCCATTCCCTCTTAGATCTAGTACACCATATCTACTATTCAGTTTCATTTTGTTTAGTCAGTTAATATATATTCTCAATTAATATTGCTAATTAAGTTTAAAACTAGGAAAACTTAATTGTTTGGATCAATGCAACTGCAAGTTTATTCCTAGGGTACCTCACAATGGACTATATCATCATTGGTAGATCCAATTCATCCTTCTAAGTTATAGTTCATTACTACATCAATGGAATCAAATTCTAGGATATTAGGGCCCACTTAGACCATTGTTTATCTTGTGTATCATGGATTCATGAAAATTCAACTCATTCATCAAATCTCTAAACATTTGACCATAATCCCATGTAACATATCCCATAATCTAATCAATGTAATTTAGTTTCACAATTATGTTTTCCTAAATTCATTTGTCTACTACAACTTAGTGATAAATTGATGCTTCAACTATCTAACATTAGAGTTACCTTAGCTAGCGCACTCTATACAAACTTTGTATATAATTGTAAGGCCCTGGCCCATATAATTGTTTGGAACTCCACCATCTTTGAGGATGGGGTAGTTCCCTTAATATTTTAAACAACCTAGCATAAGGACTCATTCCATTGAGAATTTTCATCTCCCTTCCTAGAGAATTTAGGTAATCCTAATATAAATCCTTCTTGGGTCCCCATGATATTATGACTACTTTTAGAATTACCATCCAAAATTTAACCCCATGAACCAAGGTATATTATGAAGTTTTGATTTTGACTATGGGATGTGTTTTCACCTCCTTACTGTTGATGTATATGTAACTTCAGAATGTATTTCATTTATGTATTTCATATATATTTATTGTACCCTTATTAGAGATGTGTTATTCCTCTATAAGGAAGTGTCGTCATGTGGATTGACAAGTCTTGCAAGCGTGTGTACTTGCCGATGGGTTTTTAGACCACCATGTGTGGGGTCGGCCTTGAAATATATATTATATTATGGATGTACCTAGCTATACAAGTTAGCCCCATAAGGTCACTAGGAAAATAGGTTTGTAAAAATAGAGATCGGGAGATCTCTATTTAGATCATTTGGAAAGTCATCTCTCTCTCACTCAGAAAGTGGTGCACTAGTGAGGAGGAGGATCATCTACTTCTAGGAGACTATCTCAAGTGTATTTTGGTTGTACTCTGGTTGAGCCATTGCTCTCTCTATCTCTGAGGAAGTTGTGGGGTTTTTCACCTTAGGGATTTCCCCACGAAAACTCCGTGTCTTTTGTCTCTCATGCTTTTGATTCTTGTCATGCTTATTGTGATTGTTATGCATTGATATACTATATATGTTATCGTCTGAGTGAATATCCTAGATTATTGTGAATTAATGCTCAAAATTTAACATGGTATCAGAGCTAACGTGAGAAGAAGACATTTTGTAGTGACAGAAACTTGCGTTTCTTCTTTATTGGGTCTCTCTCCACATATTTTGGAAAAGCAGTATAGTAGATTGACTCTATATGTCCAATCAGAATTCAATTCTGAGCATTTTCAGATTTGGCCCTAAAAAATTAGGGTTTCCACAAAAATAGGAATTTCTGAACTCTGAAGACATAGCTGGAAGCTCCTTGCAAAACTCAAAGTTTAGAGATTTGGATTGAGATTTTTGGCTAGGTAGATCTCCGGGAAACTCAAACCCTAATTCAGGGCTCTCCCTAGTGAGCCCGGGAGGACAAAAAGAAAAATCTGAAGGGTAAAGCTTAGCTGATCTCAAATTCTGAATACACCAGGCTAATCAGCTCATCAAGGTGCATCTTTTTATCCTTTTAGAAAATTGAAATTCACATTTTGAATTTTTAGGGTTTTTTCGACAAACCCTAATCTCGGATGAGATCCAGTTTTCAGCATTTCAAGTGGTAAGACCTAAATCTTTTCTATTTCCATTTGAAGTACTCTTTAAGATGTCTCACCACACCAAGCTTGAGGATAAGCTTGAAGGAGATGATAACTTCCGAGCTTGGAAGTATAGGATTGGGTTAATCCTCGAAGAGAATGAGTTGGACTCATATGTAAAAGAAGACATCCCTATACCAGAGGATGAAGAGGCTAAGGTATTGCATAAGAAAAACTTGGTCAAGGCAAAGAGAATCATTGTTGATTCTATCAAAGACCATCTCATACCCCATGTGTCTTCTCTAAAGACACCCAAGGAGATGTTTGACTCTTTGACCAAGCTATTTGAAGGGAAGAACATAAATCGGAAGATGACCCTGCGGAACCAATTGAAAGGAGTAAAGTTTCAGAATGGAGAAACCATTCAATCTTATTTTTCAAGGGTCTCCCAGTTCAAGGAACAACTAGAAGTAGTGGATGAAATGGTGGAGAATGGTGAAGTGGTGATGACCACTCTAAATGGCCTACCCAGGTCATGGGATTCCTTTATTCAAGGAATTTGTGCAAGGAAGAAGTTCATCTCCTTCAACAGATTGCGGGAAGAATGCTCTCAAGAAGAAGCTAGGCTTGTGGCCCGAGAAGAAAAGATGGGAAATTAAGATCAATCTCTCACAGCACATGCCAGGAAAGGAAAGTCCAAGAAGGAATCATCTCATAACAGAAGATTCTCACACCACCATTATCATAAAGATAAGAAAGATCTCAGATGCTTCAATTGGAATGAGAAGGGACACTTTGCTTCAGATTGTCCCAAGAAGAAGAAAGACAACAACAACATCTTCAATAATAAGAAGAAGAATAACAAAATAATATATCATGCTCATGCTGCCGAAGATCATGAACCCCCAAAGAAGAAGGCTAGGGAAGAAAGTGATAATGATGATGACTCATCAAGTGAAGAAGAGTATGTTCTAATTTCTGCTCTCACAGGTACTATTTCCCATGGTTGTAATGATTGGTTGATTGATAGTGGGGCTTCCAAACACATGACTAGGTTTAAGGAATCTTTTGTGAATCTATCTAAACATGAATCACCCCATAAGGTGAAACTTGGGGATGATTATCAATACCCAATCAAAGGAAGTGGAGAAGCCTCCTACAACCTAGATTCTGGAAAATCTTTGAAGATGAAAGAAGTCCTTTATGTACTTGGGCTCAAGAAGAACTTACTCTCCATTTCTGCATTGGATGCAAAAGGTATGAGGGTTGCATTTGTGGATGGCCAAGTCCTAATGTGGCCAAAAGGGAAGAACATAGATGATGCAGTAGTGATTGGAGAGCAAGAGGGAGGTTTGTATAAATTGAAGGGACAACTTGAACATGCCATGGTACATGAATCCATGGAGACAGGTGAACTTTGGCATAGAAGACTTGCTCATATGCACTATAGGGCACTTCCAATTGGAAGCAAGGCTATAGAGGGTCTTCCTGAGATCAAGACCAAACATGAAGGTTTTTGGAAAGGATGTGCAAAAGGTAAGAACATTAAGAATGCTTTCCCAAGCAGTGAAAGCAAGGCAAAAGACATCCTGGAAATCATCCACTCAGATGTATGTGGTCATATGTCATCGAGCTCTCTTAGTGGGTATGTTTACTATGTCTCATTTATTGATGACTTCTCTAGGAAGACTTGGGTATACTTATTGAAGAGAAAAGATGACGTGTTTGATAAATTCAAGGAATTCAAAACCTTGATGGAGAATCAAACTGACAAGAAGATCAAAACATTCAGATCCGACAATGCTGGAGAATTCACCTCAGGTGACTTCAAGAAGCTTTGTAGTGATTCAGGGATTAAGAGGGAGTTGACTACTCCTTATAATCCTCAACAGAATGGATTTGAGAAAGGAAGAACAGAACAATCATGGAAGCAGCAAGGGAAATGTTGCATGACCAGGATCTACCTATGCATCTATGGGCAGAAGCAGCTAGAACAGCTGTATATGTGAAAACAGAACACCCCGCAAGATATTGGATAACAAGACACCAGAAGAGGTATTTTCTAGTAAGAAACCTGAAGTCAGCCATCTCATAATATTTGGTTGTCCAATATACACTCATGTCCCAAAGGAAAAGAGGACTAAACTAGATACTTCAGGGAAGAATGGTATCTTTCTGGGTTACAGTGAAAGCTCGAAGGCTTACAGAATATACTTTCCAGGGTTCAAGAAGATTGATGTTAGCAGGGATGTAACATTTGATGAAAACTCAGCCTTGATCAAATCAAGGAAGGCACCTATTGAAGTTTATGAAGAACCTAAGGAAACTAGATTTCAAGACACCACCATGACTGAAGCGGTTCCAGAAGTTGTTCATGAGTTTGAAGATCTGCAAGAACCTGTAGATCCACCCCGTGAGGATAACTCTCACAAGAGGAAACCTGCATGGGCTAGAGAGATCATTCAAGATGCAGAAAGATTTGGCATTCCAAAAGAAGAACACAGAGCAAAGAAGAGAGCCAGATCACATACCAGCTATGTTGCTTTACTCTGTGACATATGAACAAAGAGCCTTCCAGTAATGAAGAAGCAGCGAAAAAGAAAGAATGGAAGGATGCCATGGTTGAGGAATACCAATCAATAATGAAGAATGATGTTTGGGATGTTGTACCAAGACCTAAAGAGAAGTCTGTTGTGACTTCTAAATGGATCTACAAAATCAAGCATGCTGTAGATGGCAGTGTAGAGAAATACAAAGCAAGATTCGTAGCTTTTGGCTTCTCTCAGAAAGAGGGAATAGATTATGAAGAAACTTTTTCACTTGTAGCCAGGTATACTACCATCAGAAGAGTACTTGCCCTCGCTGCTGCGATGAAATGGAAAATACACCAGATGGATGTCAAGACTGCCTTCTTGGATGGTGTAGTTGAAGAGGAAGTATATGTGGAGCAGCCACTCGGTTTCGAAATACATGACAGGGAGTCGTATGTGTGCAGATTGAAGAAAGCCTTGTATGGCTTGAAGCAAGCTCCCAGAACTTGGAATGGCAAGATGGACAGTTTCCTATATAGTTTGGGCTTTACCAAGAGTAAAGCGGATTCCAACCTTTACTACAAGGTTGAGGAAGGGAATCCTGTGATTCTACTCCTGTATGTGGATGACTTATTTGTAACAGGAGATGACAAATTGATTGCAGATACAAAGAGAAATCTTGTTGCCGAGTTCGATATGAAATATTTGGGAATGATGCATTATTTCATAGGTATGGAGGTGTGACAGAGTATAGGTGGGATCTTCCTTGGTCAAGGGAAGTACAAAGTAGATATCCTGAAGAGATTCGGGATGATGGATTGCAAGGCCATGGCCACACCTATGGGATCGAATCTAAAGCTTCTATGTGATGCTTCATCTGAGTCGGTTGATGTCTCTATGTATCGTCAGATGATTGGGTGCTTGATGTACCTGACGAACACTAGACCAGATATTTGCTTTGTGATGAACACATTGAGTCAGTTCCTGACAGATCCGAGGAGTGTTCATCTTGTTGCTGTAAAGCATGTTCTGAGGTACCTGAAGGGTACAGTGGATTATGGGCTCAAGTATGAGGTGAATCAAAAGTTTAACCTGCAGGCTTATGTTGATTCAGATTGGGTTGGAAGTGCTGCAGATAGGAAGAGCACATCTGGGTGATGCTTCAGTATGGGATCAGGTGTGATCTCTTGCTTTAGCTGGAAGCAGTCCTGTGTAGCACTGAGTACAGATGAGGCAGAGTATGTTGTAGCCTGTTCAGCTAGTTGTGAGGCAGTATGGCTACGAAAGCTACTGTCTGAATTATTTGATCTCCCGTTGGATGCTACTGGTATCTTCTGTGATAACCAGAGTTGTGTGAAGTTGTTCGAGAACCCAGTGTTTCATGACAGGTCGAAACACATAGAGATCAAATATCACTATATCAAGGATATGGTGCAAAGAGGAGCTATGAAGCTCCTGTATGTTGCGATGGATGAGCAAATTGCAGATGTGCTGACAAAGCCACTAGCCAAGGTGAAGTTCGAGTACTTTAGAGAGAGGCTTGGTGTTCTTCAGATTGATGACACTTTGAGGAAGAAGTGATGGACACATTTTCTGAATCCATTTCAAGCATGTTGGAAGGAGGATCCTTCACATGGTTGTGGATGTAAGCGCTGGATGATGAGCATCAGGATGATGTTTTGGTTTCTGCTTTGTATGATTAGTTGGATCATTTTTATATGTATGTATGTATGCATCATGTTGGATGATGGATATGATCAGTTGGATCATTTATATGTATATGTATGTACGCATCATGTTGGATGTTGGATATGATCAGTTGGATCATTTATATGTATGTACGCACCATGTTAGATGCTGGATATGATCGGTTGGATCATGTGTATGTATTTTGTATAAGCATCATGTTGGATGCTTGGACCATGTATCTGTATATGTATTAGGTGGATACATTGTATGATCAGGTAGATCATGTATGATGATATGTATCATGTATTTGTATTTGTATTTGTATTGGGTGGATACACTGTATGATCAAGTGGATCATGTATGATGATATGTATCAGGTAGATACTTGGTATGCATCAGGTAGATGCATTGTATGATCAGGATGATCATGGATGACGAACTTCAGGATGTTGCTCTAGATGACATGCAGCAGGATGTTGCAGTGATGATGATCAGGATGATCATGTGTATATCAGGATGATGTATGGTGAGTATCAGGATGATACTCTATGGTTGTGGAACAAGTTGTGCAGATAAGCATGTAATTTGTGCCCTGGGAGATTTGCAGATAGTCTTTTGAGGTTTTTCCTATGGCATGTAATTTGTACCCTCGGATATCTGGAAAATGCTCTTTCGAGGTTTTTCTCGAGAGGACATATAATTTGTGCCCTGGGAGATCTGCAAATAGTCTATCGAGGTTTTGTCTATGGCATGTAATTTGTTTCCTCGGATATCTGGCAGATGTTGTTTCGAGGTTTTGTCCTATGGCATGCAATTTGTGCCCTGGGAGATCCGATAGGTTGAGCCGTGTGCTCGTAATCAGTCCTGGGATGCTCTTTCGAGGTTTTTCCATGACCACATGTAGTTTGTGCCTTAGGAGATCTGACAGGTTGAGCCTTGTGCTCGTAATCAGTCTTGGGATGCTCTTTCAAGGTTTTGTGGTGACCACATGTAATTTGTGCCCTGGGCAATCCGATAGGTTGAGCCTTGTGCTTGTAATCAGTCTTGGGATTCTCTTTCAAGGTTTTGTGGTGGGGTCACATGTAATAAGTCCTGGAGATATGGACAGGATGAAAAAGGCCTTAGATGCTCTTTAGGGTTATTGCTAGTCAAGAGACTCTTTTAAGGTTTTGTGACGCATGTAATAAGTCCTAATATTTCCACAGTATGGCTAGTGATGATGAAGACCTGCAGGTGGTGGGCCTACATCCAGTATGAAAAAGGACAGGCTCTGTAGAACTTCCTATGACACGTAGAGTCAGAGATTGGTTGAGATAGAAGCAGCAGTGACGATGATGATGACGATGATCCCGAGAAAAAGACTTGTCTAGCAGATCTGTGTCGAGAAATACCTTCCTATTTAAGAGGGAGTGTTGATGTATATGTAACTTCGGAATGCATTTCATCTATGTATTTCATATATTTTTATTGTACCCTTATTAGAGATGTGTTGTTCCTCTATAAGGAAGTGTCGTCATGTGGATTGACAAGTGTCATAAGTGTGTGTACTTGCCGATGGGTTATTAGACCACCATGTGTGGGGTCCGCCATGAAATATATATTATATTGTGAATGTACCTAGCTAGACAAGTTGGCCCCATAAGTTCACTAGGCAAACAGGTTAGTATAAATAGAGATGAGCAGATCTCTATTTAGATCATTCGGAAATTCATCTCTCTCTCACTCGGAAAGTGGCACACTAGTGAGGAGGAGGATCATCTGCTTCTAGGAGACTATCTCAAGTGTATTTTGGTTGTACTTTGGTTGAGCCATTGCTCTCTCTATCTCTAAGGAAGTTGTGGGGTTTTTCACCTTAGGGTTTTCCCCACGGAAACTCTATGTCTCTTGTCTCTCATGCTTTTGATTCTTGTGATGCTTGTCATGCTTATTGTGATTGTTATGCATTGATATACTGTATATGTTATCCTAGAGTATTTTGAATTAATGATCAAAATTTAACACTTATTTTAATTCAAAATTATTACCACCAATGCCTCTATTGTGATTAATGTTATCACTTATTGCACCCAATTTCAGCTAACTATTACTTGAAATGAAACTAGAATTAATGGAATTATTTATAACTACCTAATTTTTCAAAGGTTCTTAATGTGTGTTTGGTGTTTCTTTGGATCCATTAGTGATCGATAGTTTCATATAATTTTTGGGGATCTCTTCTCTATCTAACAACCAAAATATATTTTCAAGCACATCCTCTTGTTTCAAATCTCCTTCTTTCTCTCTTGTCTCAGGATATTCAAGGTTTAACTATAACAAAACTTCTCTTTCTGGTGGATCCATGATACCTATCTACAATTAAACATATGTACATATCCCTATTGACATCTATTATGTGACCCTATGAAAATTCCTTCAACACTAATTCCTCTAGTTGGAATACTTTCAAATGTAATTCCTTAATCTCTCAACCATTAGTTTGCTAGTTGTTCCTACTTCTTGTGTTTCTTTAGCTCCCATAGTCTTCCTTCATTTCGTCTCTCATTGTTGACTTCTCTTTACAATTTCTCACTCCCCATTGTAACTTTGTGCACCTCATTAAGTGATCAATAATCAATTATATCTACCCTTGATAGAATGCATTCAACCTTGTTATTGTTTATTGCTCCCTACATGATACTCTCTCTTCTAAGAACTCATAATTACCAATGTCACTCCAAATACCCCCATGACATAGGTATTTTATGTTTTCATGCTAGAGGGCTTGAGACATAACATAACTCTATATACAAATATCATTTTGACATAGGTTGTATTTCCTTTATTTAGTCTTCTTTTTGCATCCCACATGAACTCTTCCTCAACCATTGAATATTCGTGCTACATTTCTACATTAAACTCCATATTAAACGAGTGAACCCTTTTCTTTATCTATAAATTCAATGTTAGGGTATTAACTCATATACCTACTAAATCATAACAAAATTCTAGAGTTTCTAGTCTACTACATTATTCTCCTTCCAAGCATATTCTAATGCCCCCTTAATCCAATGTATTAATTGGTAAATACCTACTTTGAACTTAACCCATAAGGTCTCACATTGATATTTAGTAACATAACCACACAAAAATATCTTTGTACAATTACAATCTTCCACCTTTGCAACTGAACTTTGTGTTTAATAAAACCTCCCAACTACTTTTCAAACCACTCATATTATTGTGATTTTAGAAACCTTTGTTTCATCCTACAAAGATGTGTTCCCCATGATAAGGTACACACAATGAAACCATTGGTGTCTTTATCTGGTAGACCAATATGGTTCACTTAGGTGTCCAACAACATATGATGTAGGCTAGTGCTAGCATATTTAATCCCTATAAGAGGGAAGGTATCACCCAAATCACAATACTAAGACTTAAGGTAATGGTATATATTATAGGACAGGGTTTTCACATTCTACTTTGTGCTTAAGCAAATTAACCAACTTCTTCCATTATCTAACTTACTAATCCATAACATGTAACCACATAGAAAGCATTCACATTAAGTATAATAAAAAATATAGAGATCTGACCACATACCAATCATCCATATAGAATATCATAACCAACATCTAAATAATAGTGTCTTACATTACTCCCATCCAACATGATCACCAAGTCATAATCTAACTTGTGATAGGAATCCATGCATAATAACCATAAAGGTAGTTATAACAATAATAGTAATTAGGACAACAAACAACTAACAACAACTTAGCAAGCTATCAATAAAAACAACCAATAACAATCTTTTATCATGTCTCTTAGAGGCGATTTATACATTTTTGATGTATGATACTTTTAACAAGGTAAAAACCTTAACTTAACTAACATATTTGGCTACATAAATACAATCCATCAACAACTAAGCAAGTTATCAATAAAACCAACCAATAACAATCTTTTCTTTTATCATGTTTGCTAAAGGCGATTTATATTTTTTTTTTAATGTATAATACTTTTGACAAGGTAAAAACCCTAACTTAATTAGCTTATTTGGCTACATAAATACAATCCATCCTATTCAAATAAAGGCTATCTTTTAAATGCTACAAAACTAAAGATTCTTTTAAATTTTTCTTTTAGTTTGGTACACAACATGGTTCTTTCTTTTGTTCCATGTGACGTAACTATCCAAGTGTCACAATGACTCTATTCAACCATGCTATATTCAAAAATTGATGAGGCCAACACATATTGCACATCAATCTTGCTTCCATCACAAGCAACGAAACACAATCACCAAATTACACAATTTTTTTATTACGAAAGTATCTCAATTGTGGTAACACAATAGTACTATATATCCACCAATTAAAGTGATAATACATACACGCATATTTCCCAAAACACTATGGGACGTATTATTATGGTAATCTTGTGAATTAGTATGTATTTCAATAACTTGAGAATATGTTAGAAAAATTGTCAAGGGGAGTAAAAAATTTCATTATAACTATTAAAAAAATATATATTTACAAAGAATGAATTATATTTTTTCATTTATTTATATGATAAAACAAAGTAATATGAGTCATGTATCTGAACGATTAGCTTATTTTCATAGTTTTTTATGAGTAGAGTATGGTAAATAGAAATAATAAATGCTATTTTATTGTGTTTATTATAATTATTAATATTTAAGAATATGTGTTTTTTTAGGTTTTAAATTCAAATTTGGAGGAGGGTAGGGTATGTAAGTCTCTATAGACTTTACTAATCAAATTACTTAGTGGAGAAAACTTTTGTCCCAAAAACAAAAGAGTCTCAAACACCAAATTGGTTTTTGGTCCTTATATATATGTATGTGTGTATTTTTGTTAGAAAACACAACATAAATTCAAAATATGATTTCAAAAAAAAATAAAGATACTATTGAACATTTAATTAAAATGAATAATAATATTTCAAATCATACATTAATATTAAAAAATTTCACATATTTAATATTCAATATAAAACTTGACAAAGAATTATTAATGAAAAAAAAAACAAATACACATATTATTTTTAGGGTTTAAAATATATACTAAGTTTGTTATATTACTTTAAGGAGTTGTTTAAAAATTCGATGATTTGGTTTACATAGAGCTTTTCACCAGAATTTGATGTTTTTTATTTTGTAAAATTTGAATTTAACTATGTTTCAATGATGATTTTGATGGTAGAAATGAATTCAACACCATCAAAAACCTCACAACACACAAAATTTTACAATTTGAGAATTGTAACCAAGATTTTAAAAAATTTCTTCATTCTTCAAAATCATACATCACATTTTTCCATTTGAAATCGTAAAACTTTTAAACTATACTTTATTTTAAATTCAAAATTTAATAAAAAATATCTCATTTTAAATTCAAAATTTAATAAGAAATATCTCTTGAGTACATTATCTATATTTATGAGTAACCCATAGTCTTGACAACTAGGAAAAATAAAGATTCCACCGACGCAAGTCTTTTAATGAATGATTAAAGTTCATATCGAGTCTCTAATAGTACCTTACAAATCTTGTTGATTCCTTTGTATCGCAATTTCTGAAGTTGGTACAACTTTCTCTACCAAATGTCTCTAGGACAATCTTAGCGCTTTATTCTCGGCCATGGGAGTTTGTGGGTTAAATGCCATACAGGATTTGGGGAATTTTATAAACATGGTTTCATCATTTTAACAAAAAAAATGTTATTATCTCCTCACCATTGTCAACATTGATGAATTTTGCAACCATGGAAAAGGTAATTTAGCCATGTTAAGAAACACAAGAAAGCTGATGTATGAAAGAGTGTGAATCTGCTTTATTAATGATACAAGGACATGAACTCAGATCACCTTCTAGCTGGGTAGGAGGAAAAGGTTGATAAATACACCATTTTCTAGTAGTTGGGTAATTATTTTTTTAGAAACATGGTTAATAATAGTATGAAGCTTTGAACCTTTTATAAGTTGAGAATTATGTATGTGAAGTCAAAAACATTTTATAAAGGAATTACAAAAAAAAAGAAAAAATTTTAGGATGTGAAAATATTTTGTAAAAAAAAATTAAAATATTAAATTAAAAAAACAAATGAAATTGATATATTTTAAATATAATTTTACTATATATTATTTAATTTAATGTTGTAAAAAACATCACAGTTAAATATATATCTAAATAATTTTAAATTTCAATTATTAATAATTTCTTTATTTTATTAACAATACCAACAAATATTACTTACAACTTCATAAATTAGTGTATCAAGGAATCCTAGTCATTTAGTTCAAAAATTACATTTACTTAATCATTACTCTTTTATAAACTTGTTTTAGACTCTCTCACACTCACACAATGGTAGGATAACATCATGAATTAGAATTAATATATGGATGGATTTCCATTGCCACATAATACTTTAAATTGTTAAATTTATGTGATTTGAATTATAATAGTCGAGAAAGTGATTGAGGAGGAATATTATAATTTAAAGACAATTAAAATGATTAAGTAATCACAACACCTCAAAGCCTTTTTAATAAGATTTAATATAGCTATTGAATATTTTTAAACAATATTTGTAGTTCTAATTATTTTAATTTATAAAATGAAATGGTTCATATTACATTTGAATGTATACCATGGCATCTTCTACTAATGGAAACATTTTTTATGGTAATAAAGAGGTGTATTATATTAATATTTATGAGTATTGATATAAATTTAACGATGAAGTATTGTATTGTAATTGATTGAAAAATTATTCTATTCTTATACATTTATGTTTTATTATTATAAAAATATAGATTTTTCTTGAATCAAATTATGAAAATTATGAATAATGTGATTTAAAATTTGGGATAAAAGAAACTTTGAAATCATGTATGAAAAATTAAATTGATTTAATGAATGCACTATAATTATAATGCTTATCAAACCATTTGTGATAAAAAAATGCTTCATTTGAATATTAGTACATGTATGTTGAAGGTAAAAAAAAAAAATCAACTCTTAGCAAATATGTTTCAAAGTAATAATGGTATAATTTGTACATATATGATTTGTTAAAAGAAAAGACAATTTCATAGCCATAGAGATACTTCACAATGTACTTAAAGGAAATCTCATGATATCAAGAAATAAATATAGAGGATTCAAGAAATGAGGTATCAACATTTTGAACATTTTGATTATTATATGAGATATCAAATACAATTAAGGCGAGAGTAAAAATTATAAATTAGTTTTATGATTTTAAAGATACTATTAAAAAATGTTTTATTAAATATGAATGAGTTCACTATAAAAATTCAAGAAAATAAGTAAAATAGTCATCAACCTTAAGTAATAGATTACATATTTATCATTGAATGCATTTTATGATAGCATCCATGCATATATTAATCTTCATTATATGATGTTCAATAAAACATGCATTATATTCAGTATTGGGAAAGTGTACATGGGTATGTGGAAGTAATTTGAAAAATATTAAACATAAATTCAATATGTTAAGATAAAGGACCATTCTCTATGAGTATTCTATGGATTTATATTGAGAACCTAAAATTCCATTAGTTATAGGGATTATGAAAACAATTAATTATGAAGAGATTGTGTAAATCTATCCTAATAAAATTGCACAAGAATAATCAATTCAAACATGAGAATTTGTACAACTAACACTATTTGTTGAAATATTCAACTACTAAGCGGGGGGACATATTTTCCACTTTTAATCCTTGTTTACCATCCAACTTTCAACAAAATTAATCATCACATTAATCCATAAGAGACACAAATATTTAACATGTAAACCCAAAAGGGAAGAAAACCATCGAAAATTTTTCTTTCAATAAATAAATATTACAATGATTCTCCAATACGACTGGAAGGAGGCACCAACTACCTCAATTCTCCAGCACCAACTCCTTTGGTTTCCTCGGCACCGACTAAAAGGAAGAACCAACTCCTTGGTTTCCTCGGCAGTCACTAAAAGGAAGCACCAACTCCTTGGTTTCCTCGACACTGACTAAAAGGAAGCAACAACTCCATGGTTTCTTCAGCACTCCATGAAAGGAAGCATCAACTCCTTCGCTTGCACGGCCCTACCCCCTTAATTCGATATTCAATTTGCAGCCATTACCTTCTTGTATGATATTCAATCATCATTTCCCAAATTTTTTCATAAGCATTTTTTCTTATATAGGATTATATAACATTTTTGAGTCACACACTCATTTGTCATTATACCTTCTCCTTTTATATTTTTCAATTTCACTTTAAATACAAAAACTTATGTTTATTAAAAGAGACACGACTTTCATTAAATTAATAATTAATTTCCCTCTTTTTTATTTCACACAATTATTTTATTTAAGTGCACACAACTTTTTATTATACTTTATGGGAAAAATACCACGAGCCTTCAAAACCATGGGCCAATACAAATTTATTCTTACTTCACTTGTTTGTAACATTCAAATACTATGGTCCTTCAAAAACATTCTTTCTACTCCACCTTTTTACATAACTTTCTTTTTAGTCCACTTTTTATGTAACATTCTTTCTACTACACTTTCAATCCATCTTTAACCTTTTTAATCCTCTTTTATTTTTAATCTACTTTTATCTTTTATTTCTTAAAGTGAGAGACATACCTTTCAATTTATTTAATACCATTAATAAACACCCTTGTATCACTTACCTTATATTTCTTAAAGTAACATACATACCTTTCAATTTGTTTAAACCATTAATAAACACCCTTGTATCACTTACCTTATATTTCTTAAAGTAACATACATACCTTTCAATTTGTTTAAACCCTTAATCATTTTATTTAACACCATTTATCAATTAAACTTAAGGTAAGAATCATTATTATTATTCTCCATAAAATCTTGAATAAGGACTTACCAAAAGTTATTGTTGTGATAAACAAAAAGTAACAAGCAATTATAAGTTGAAACTGTATAATAAAAGAAACTTATCCCATCCAAACTAATATGATCCCTCTATGATCCCTCTGAAAGAAAACCATGACATCTTTACCCTTCATGGATCTCATTTTCGACACCATGATTCTTCTCTATCTGTAATTCAAGGAGCTAGTTTCCTTTTTCATGTTAAAGTATGAAATTAAATGGAATTGTGTACAAATTGAAAAATGAGAAAGAATAAGAACATGATTGTGCATTACATATTTTATCATATGGGCTTAACTCCAATAGATTAAACGAAATTGTGTACAAATTGGAAAATGAGAAAGAATGAGAACGTGATTGTGCATTACCTATTTTATCATATTGACATAAGTCCAATAGATTGACTAAAAGTATAAATGAGTCTAACATGTATCCGCAACATTTTAATGGATCTTCTTAATAATAATCACTTTTATGGGGCAATATTGATTTTGCATAATCACACTCTTTATTTTTCTTCTTCTCTCCTCCATAATTAATCTCCTTTTGAATCCTCACGATTCCTCTCTATCAACTCCTCCTATACCCCTCCCGTATTTGACAATAATCTTATATGTTTTCCTTCAAAAAAATACTCATGGAAAGATGTAATTCTTTTCCATATTATCTTAGAGATGTGTGTGTTATTCATGACTATGTGCCCAATTTCTTGACTAAGGTGACCTCATTGTACATGGGAGTGTTGAATGAAAAAGTAAATTCTTGGAAGAAATAGATGGATGGTACCCTTCGATATGTCGATATTGCGAACAACATTAGTGTAGGAAACTAACCAACATGTGTTAGATCTAAAATAATGAAGCCACCTCACAGGACCTTGATGTAACTAAGTTAATGTGTTTGAAAAATAAATTTAAACTTTTATGTAGCTATTTATGTATTTGGTCTCTTTAGTTCGTATGGATATTTTGTTTGTATCTATACATGCAAGTCCTTACGCAAGCTCCTTATATTACATGTGCACTTGTTTATTTTTGAATATCTAGTGATTATGATCTTTTGGGTATCACATTGTTAATCCATGCATTACATTTATATTGTAAAGTTTAGACCACATCTAGATTCCTTTGTTAATATAAATAGTGATTACATTTCCTAAAAAATATTAGGATGTTTTAAAGAATTTAAAATTAAGAATATACCAAAATTTATGTTGTTTGGATGCTTATTTACATTTTACACATTAATTGTAATTATGAAAATTATAAATAATAATTAAATAATAAAAATATTTTAGTGTTATAAGATAAATTAAAAAATATTGAAATATTATAAAAAGCACGAGTAAATATAAATTCTTAACAAGTTATTAATCAAATTAATTAAAATCATTGTAATAATGAGTGCATTAATACAATCCCAATTTAATTGAAAATGAGACCAAATGTGGGATAAATATGTTTTGTTTAGCACAAATTTCATGAATCTATCCAACATTTGTACAAAACTCTTTAAACCATTGACAATTCTTTTGCATATACAATGACAAAAGAAGTAATTCCAAAATAAAGTTAAAACCATTATATTATGCTAAATCACCTCCAAAATTGGGACTGTGTCAAACATACATGAAAGTATCTAAAGAATTGGGATTGTGTCAAACATACATGAAAGTATCTAAAGAATTGGGACTGTGTCAAACATACATGAAAGTATCTAAATAATTTCACATGTGAAAGAAAAATATTAAATATGTAAATGTAATTAGTTTATTATTAATGCCTACCCACTTAATGTTTTTGAAGTAGAAGGGTCCCCTTTCATGTTTATGTAAACACTAAAGCTAATATTCCCTTCCATATCAATTGGCAAACATGGAAAATAAATGACAATATTATAGTTGATATGTGCTCAATCTGATCTCTAAAGTATATCTCAACCATCCTTACCAATCAGCTAGACACTTATTTTTGTACTCAAGAATGAAACAACATGAAAAAAAAATGTTAATTGTCAAGTGGTCACATGAAAGCACATGAGATAAGTTCCAATAAATAGTGAAAAGGTGAATCAACACAAATACTAGAAAATGTTTGCATCAAAGATCACCATGCACACCAATCCAAAGAAATGTGACAAGTAGAAATGTACTATCGTCGACAATAATGTGCATATAGGTCTAAGAATAGTGTTTCTATACTTTAAGAAATGTGACAAGTTGAAATGTACTATGTTCGACAATAATGTGCATATAGGTCTAAGAATAGTGTTTCGATACTTTAATGATGCTTAGTTGGACCCACACTCTAATATGAGGATTCGTCATTAGGTTGCATGTGTGGAGAAAAGAATTAGGATTTATTTAATGATGGTATCTAAGATATAATAAAGATTTATTAAGTAAACACTATCACCATGTGGCATGTCCCAAATGGTTCTTCTTTTAATATTACAATCATTATTGGTGATATAATCCTAAATACTAAGTACTATTGAGTCAAATGATACCAAACATTGTGTTCAATAAGACCGAATCTTATCTCTTAGTAATTCCGTTTTTAATTTAGTTTGGATTCAAATTGATGTATAACTTTGTCTACATATTAAAGGGGTATAATTTCAACTCCTCTAAGAATTGAGAAGAATATAGATAATAAAACCCAATCTAAATTTTTATTAATTTTATTGAGTCAAATAATGCCAATCATTGTATCCACTCATACCCAATCTTATCTCTTAGTAATTCAAAGTTTAATTTAGTTTGGATTCAAATTGACATATAACTTTGTCTGCATACTAAATTCAAGGAGTACAATTTCAACTCCTCTAAGAATTGAGATAAATAATAAAACCTAATCTTTAATTTAGTTTGAAGTTTAAGCATACATATAATTCTTTCTAGATACATAATTCAAAAAAGTATGCATTTTCAATTCCTTCAAGGATGAAAAGATTATGGATTAAAAAAATAAGCATAATAAATTGTAAAAAATAACGAGTAGAAAAGTAATTAAAAACTCAAACATCATATAAAGATTATGGATTAAAAAAATAAACATAATAAATTGTAAAAAATAAAGAATAGAAAAGTAATTAGAAACTCAAACATCACATAAAGATTATGGATTAAAAAAAAAAAATTATAAAAAATAAATAGTGGAAAAGTAATTAGAAACTCAAACATCATATATAGTTATTTTTTAGATAATACTAACATATTCCAAATTATATTATTTCTATATTTCATTTCACATCCATTCTCTTTTCTCATTCTGCTTTTTCATTTCACATTTAATATCTCTTTTCTCATTATGCTTCCACAACTACAAATAAATTATTCCATATTTCATTTCACATTCAATATCTCTTTCCTCATTCCTCATTCTACTTTCACAACACTTGCAAATAAATTACTCCCATAGAAGGGAAAAGCCCAAAATAACATAAAAGGAAAAAAATCAACATCAGATGTGGTTTGCTTTATTTTCCAGGGGATCATATGGATGGCATCAAGGCTATGTGTTTTTGGTTGAGTCCAAAACTCCAAAAAGGTAATTTGTAGTCACATCCTCTGAAAAGGGTGATCTTGAACCTTCATGAGCCCAAAGGCATTCATTTAGTTGACCTTGGGGCAAAAAATGGTCCCTATTCATAAACAAAATGCCACCAGGCCAGAATGCATATGTACAACGAGAAACCAGTAGCACGCACGCAATACTTTTTAGGTTTAGGTCAAAGTTATCCATTCACAAACTTTTACAGAACCACGCCAAGGTCTTTTCTCATTTACTCAAGGTGCTATTCATATTAAAACAAAAGCCCTCGTTTCTGGATAACATCTAGCCAGAGGACTTCCAGCCAAAAGTTTTAGATAGCCCTGCCAGAGGCATCAGCCGGTATCTATTCAACGTGAAGGCAAGGTTAAGGGAATTCCTCGTAAACTGAAAAAGCAGACAAAATTGGAGGACGCAATTAGTAAAATATCATACGAAAAATTCATTTTATCGCCGTATATTATCGTCCACTGTAAACAAAAGGAACAAGAATTCCTTTTCGTTATTCTTAGTTTTTATATTCCCTCCGGCCATGCCTCCCTCGTATTCTCTGCATGCTTTTGTCGTCTACTATTTGGATCAACGCTTGGCTCGCATCTATAACGTGGACCTGACGGCATTGACGTCAGTATGACAACATCAGGGCCAGTTTTTTAATACCTAATGTCTCTGTTTCTTGCTCATGCACGCGTGAGTCGAACTTTTTACTCGCACTCTTTTTCTAATATGAGAAAGAAAATTAACGAATGAATCTGTCTTTTCGTTGGGTCGGTGGAATAATAATATTGTTGTGCGATTCCAAATCTCCCAGAGCTGGTCAAATATCGGAGAAGATGCCCTATCTATCTAGTGCTCCAAATAGTTTGCCCTCATTCTTTATAGATATCTGTAAAATTCGCTTTCCAGATGCATGATGAGCTTATCATTTTCTGTAACCAAATTTTTCTGTCATACCAAGTAGTACCGCTCCTAGCTGTTAGGTTTAACCTCACGGTGCATCTTCTCTGGTCGAATCATGCGTGGCTATAAATACAATATAATATTATTAATTAGTCAAAACGTGAAACTCCATTTGTTTCTTAGTAGAGTTTATATCCTTTATATTTAGAGAGCAGAGGGCTTGACAGCAACTTATTGCTTTGTATAGACTGTTCTTAGTTACTTCCATTTTTTTTCAAAAACTTCTCTTAGTGACTTCATTTTTTCTATTGCCCGTACCTATCAATAATATATTTGGAAATATAGTTTGGTACCCATACCTACCAATGATATATAAGGGATCCGTGGTTAAGAAGAATTATATGTAATGTCTGTATCGGTGCAAAGTGATTCATATTTATTGAATTCATAAAACATGAATATTTATTAATAACATTTAATACTATGGTTAGTTTTGAAAATTTTAAATAGAATAGAGATATTAAAGATCCATCTTAAATTAATCATATTAAATATTTATATCTGAATATTATTATTGCAATTGAATAATTCAGAAAACCACAATTTAAGTAATTTACAGCTCCAAATAAATATTTTAGTAATTTTTGTAAAAACTTATATTGTTTTTAAGGTTTTTAAGAATATATATATATATATATATATATATTTGTATTTTTAACTATTATTTTGCTCAAATTTTTATTTATCTTTTGGAGACACATATATATTCACACACACACACACATATATATATATATCGGAAATTTGATAAAACTATTTCAAGTGAGGATAGGGAAATAAGGACTTAAGTCTTTTTCCTTCGAGGCAACCTAGGAATTTTCAAATGGTTAGTGTTCTTTTTAAGAATTGAAAAACCTCTTTTGATGAATTTTGATGAATTAGGGCAAAAACAAGAAACATTAGGTTTCTTTGGTCTTGAACTCATTAGGGTAAAAGGAGGTGTCAAAAGGCCTAACGAGAGATATATATACTCCAGAGCAATGACTCACTTACAAGGAAGAGCTTTTAAACATAAAAAACCATACTTGAACTAATTACGGAAAAAAGAGGTGTAAAAATCCCTAACAAGAGATGTCCTCGAGAGAGCAATGTGTCACTTACAAGAAAGAGCTTTTATACATAAAAGCCATAATTTGCGCTTACATTGGATGTCTCTAAGGGGGCAAGAGAAAGAGAACCAAAGATCTTACCACAAATGAAGAAAAATGAAGAAAATAGTAAATGTGTAGCCAACATATGCCGATCAACGTATATAAGCCATATTATAAATATTAATATGGCTTGCTAGTTGACGGTCATCGCACTCGTTAGCTTTGGTGAATTACTATTATTATTATAATAATAATTAGAAATCATATTATGACCACACAATTAATATTATTAATTAAATAATAATAAATATAATAATTAAATATAACATTGACTTGGTTGACCATGGTTGACTTTGATTGACCATGCTTAACCATAGTGGAATTTAGTTGACTATGGTTTAACATCATTGAATCTGGATGTTCATGGGTGATTATGGGTGATTATGGGTGACCATGGTTGACTTTAGTTTACCATTGTTGACTTTGGTTGACTATGATTATTCATGGTTGAACTTGGATGACTATGGCGTGCTTTGGTAGACTTTGGTTGACCTTGGTTAACCATGGTTGACTTTGGTTGACCATGGTTGACTTTGGTTGAATTATGGTTAATAATGGTTTATCATCGTTGATTATGGTTTACTTTTGGTTGACTTTATTGACTTTGATTGAATATGGTTGACTTCGGTTGACTATGGTCGAGCATGGTTAACTGTGGTTCAACATGGTTAACTATGGTTGACCATGGTTTCCTCTGGTTGACCATGGTTTACTATTGTTGACCATGGTTGACTTTTGGTTGACCATGGTTGACTTTTGGTTGACCATTTTTTACTTTACTTTATGGTGATTGACTTTTGGTTGACCATGTTTGACTTTACTTTATGGTGGTTGACTTTTGGTTGAATATGTTTGATGTTACTTTACGATGGTTGACTTTGGTTGATTATGGTTCAATATGGTCGACCATGGATCACTTCAATTGAGTAGGGTTAACTTTTGGCTTGCTTTTGTTTACTATGATTGGCTATGGTTGACTTTGGTTGACGTGAATTAACCAAAATTGACTTTGGTTGACCATAGTTAACTTTGGTTGATCGTGGTTGAATTTGGATGACCATGGTTGGCTTTGGTTGACTTTGGCTTACCATGGTTGGCTATTGCTAATGATGGTTGACTTTGGTTTACCATACCTGAATTTTGGCTGACTATGGTTGACCATAGCTAACTATGGTTGTGCATGGGTGATTATGCTTGACTATGGTTCACCATGGTTGACTAGGGTTGACATTGGTTCACCATGGTTGGATTTGGTTGATGATGGATGACTTTTGGCTTACCATGGTTGACTTTGGTTGACATTTCATTTATTATGGTTGACCATGGTTGAGTTTTGTTGTCCACATGGTTGAATTTGGTTGACCATGGTCCATGGTTGGTTTTGGTTGACTTGTCTATGGTTTACCATAGTCGACTATGGTTAACCATGGTTGACTTTTGTTGAACATGGTTGACTTTGGTTGTCCATGGGGTAGTATGGTTTACCATGGTTGATCATCGTTGACTATTCTTGACTATGGTTGTGTAATGTGCCAAAAAAAATAGCAAAAATTAAAAAAATTTCCTTTAGTGCAATTGAAACCTAAATATAAATGATGTATTACAAAATTAACTTCAGCACTCAAAGTTGTGTCAATATTTTGATTGTGTCAATAACAGGTTATGGTTTCCTAAGTAAGGTAGTCTTACTAGTTTTAATTCTTTTATTTTTGTGGAAGCGATGCAGTAAAATAAATGATATAACTCTAAGGCATGTTTGTAATTGCTAGAGTAATAAATAAAATCCTCCTTTTTATATATAAGATGCAGACACATAATAAGTTTGTAAACTGTTTAGATGTTACCTTCGGGCATGATGGAATTTGTTGACGCAACTGAGACCTTGGGTGACCTAACGTTGAAACACATACCACCGGCAGAGCTGCCGAGACGTAAGCATGACCATGGGGCTTCCTGGCTTACGTAGCAAATTGCTAATGCATTGTGATGTAACTTGCCTTTCATGTATGAAAGTGATGGTGTCTTCCTAGGATTCCCCAAATGAAGCATTTGGTCCAAGCATTTAAAGTTTTTAAGGATGAAAGGGTTCACAAGGTTTAGAACATTGAAATGAAGAATTAGTGGAAAAAGTTCATATTACCAATTAATACAAATTCTAACTATAGCAGTGGTTAAAATACATTGAAATATTAAAGTGGTGGTTGTAGACTTAAATGTTGCTAGTTGTGGTCACGTGGCTTAGGTAGCCAGCTGGGTGAGGGGTTAATACCTCGGTTCTCACCTTTGCGTTACCATTTCTTTCACAATGATTGTGGCTATGAGGCTTTTCTGTTGCATTGGTTTCATTGGTGCTCTTCACCTGAGCTTGGCTCATGGTTAGAGTATTGGTGTAGTAAGGCGAATGAGGGCATTTATGAATTCCAACCAAGTAATATAAATCGTGACTCCCTAAATGTTCTTCCTAAAATTTCCTATACATAATTATATTTAACTCTCTAGATTCTAATCCTTGGCTTCTTTGATGCAGTCTTGGCAGGTAGGAATCGTGGGTGTTGGGCGTTGGTTGTGTTTAGGTGGCAACTCTTGGTCTTCGCCTCCATTGGTAAGTCCATGTTTCGAAACCCATTTTCATTCTTACCTGTCATAGCTTATGGGGAAATGTACTACTATTTGTGTAAGGAGCTTCGTGACGCCTTTCGCTCGTTGTAATAATTTTGGAGCTTCCTTGAGTTTGCCTTTTGGCTAGATCGGTGTGTACATGACGTATTTATTTAATTTTGATGACCCTTGAGGGTTTAATGTTTTGATGCAATAGTGGGTTGTGCACTATATGAAGATTCTAAAAACTTATATATATGAAATGATATATTTGACCTCGATAATTGGGGTTTTGAAAGCAAAATCATGGAACATAGGGTTTCACAAACGTTAGCCCAAAATCGTCTTACGGTGCCTCTGTTGATGTTTATGGTATCTCTGTCCCTTCATTATGTATTTTCTTAGCAGAGTTTCGTAGTAAAGAAATGTAGAGAGTCTTTCAATTTTATCTTGGGAAGATTATGATATAAAGGATCTCTACGTTTTTGAAATAAGTAAGGATGGTTGCTTTTCTGGTTTCTGCATTTTCTCTTGTTTCTCTGTCCGGGATAATTTCGATTTGGCATTTTCGTTTGAACAAATGAGAGCGTAGCTCTGTCTAATGTATGGGATAGATAGTGTAGTTGTATAGACCTCTATATTTGTTAGTTTCTATTTAAAGAAATCGTAACCTATATGTTGGTTTACTCATTTGATGAGATGGTAGTGGAATTCAAACCCTTGATCTATGTTGTTCCTTAGTAAGAGAACATCTTTAGTTTGTAAAAGATAATGTAAGGTTTTTCATTTAAATGTTTAAAGCATTGATTTCATTTTGATGAAATGTATCTACATTTGATGCTATGTCTATCTTCCTGGAAACTATTGTTAGTGAAATCATATGGTATGTATACTCGTTGCATTTTCATTGAGGTGGACAGAGGATATTTCTAAAGGCAATGCTTAGATGGATTCGTGGGTAACTATGTTGATACTGTAGGTTGTAAAATATACGATTTGGTGCTTTAAAGAAATGTTGGGAATGACAAGGATACTGTAGTGTAAAACTATGATAATACGTTTAAATGGAATGACTGGGTAAAAGTAAATATTATGGTTACTGTTTAGTTTACAATTCTCAATCTGCGTTTTTCAATACTTTTGCTAGTCCTGGTTTTTGTTTATAAACTTTAAGAAATAAAAGAAGGAAAGAGATAGATCCTATCCTCTGAAATGGTAAAACGATTTTGACCAAAACGTAATTATTTAAAAGAGTATAATCCTAGTTTAGAATAATAACTTGAATGAAGAAGGAAATGCATAGTTGTAAAATTCATTCAACAATAAAGATATGGTTCCTAAGGTTTCTGTTGGCATGATGTCTAACACAGGCTAGCTAGGCTAGACTTGCTAGACCTTCCGCTAGTTTTTAGACCAAATTTCTGAGTTAATAAGATTCTGGCTAAAGAGGCTTTGCTTCTATAATAAAACCCGAGAGCCCATGCCCAAAGGCCCTTTCTCTATGAGAAAATTAATATTTAAACAGGTTAGAAAAACAAAACAGTGTTCAAATATCAAATATATTCTAAATGTCTAGCTCCTATTATAATTGGAAATGAGAATTTAATAATTCATATCTGGTTGTCTTCGAACTTGATCCTCTTCTGTAGAAACCTGCACACTAAAACAATAATTAGTGCATAAAAGTTTGAGCTTAGTTGACGTGTTAGAACGATTCCTTAGCTGGATAACTTTGGGGTTACCATGTTCCTCACAACCATGACCCTTAGACCATTCCTATTTCTAACTGGATCCCCCCGAGCTGGTTCCAACATGCAATAAGAGATAGAGGCCCTAGGTTCATTGTTGGTTCAGATCTGGAAATTTATGTGGGACTGCTTCAGTTCTTGGAGCAGAAAATTCTCTTTGATTACCATAAGAGAATGATAATGAAAAAGATAATCATCCCCCATTCTTGGGATCTGTCCTTTATATGTAGGGCAGTCTTGAATTATAGTTGTTGGAATAATTATTTAGTTTCTTTAAATTAAATAATATTTAAAAAATATTTTTACTAAATAACTAGTCCTTGCTAAACTAGGACTTTTCATTGCAGTGTTTTTAATATCATCTGTTCATAATAAGAATACTAATAATACCAATATTTCATACTAATATTAATAATATTACTTAATAATATATATTACTAATATGATAAGGTGGTAGTCATTTTATGCATGGACTCTATGCACTATATATATATGTTTTATAAATAAATACTAACAACATTATTATTAATACTTTTAATAATAATATTATTTAACCTTGAGACTTTTACGGAAGCTATTCATATATGACTACTCTTAGTCATTCCATATTTTAAATCAGGGTAATTATCTTTATTTAATTACGTATCTTCTTATGATACTTCTTTTAATGTTAAGGATAAGGTTCCACTCTTTGGATGGTCTTTTGGTAGGCTTGGATAGGCACCTCTAGGTCTCTCTCTTGCATGTTGGATTCCCTCGTTTAACATGGTAGTTCCCACAGTACTTGATGATAGATAAAATGATTAATTTAACCAATTTAAATAAATGTGATGAAAATAGAAGTGATATTCAGAGTCTTTCTGACTCAACACTTTGAGATCTAGTAACCCCGAGTGCTCTTTAGAGTTTTTAACTCAACACTCTCACATGGACGTTACACTAGTGCAGATCTAGAGCCTCCTGCTCAACACTAGTGCTAGAATGTGGTTGTGAGGCTAATCTAAAATATTTAAGTGGCATCGGATCCGGTATTCGTTTATCAAGCTTGGAGTGCTCCACGGCTTATACCCAACACTCAATGTACATCAGGGATTTCTCCCAGTACATAATCATTCTTCTAGGTACATTGGGGCTTATGCCCAGTCCATAGGTCATCATAAGTCAATCATGTAAATCATAGCTCTGCACAGTAAGTAATGAAAATATCATCTCAGTATATTAGGGCTTGTACCCATATCATATGCTAAAGAACACAATCAAAACATTAGGGCTTCGTTTCCCAATACATACTCAATAAAGAAGTCTGTTATGGTCCATGCCTAGTATGTCAATATATATATATATATAAAAGAATAAATCACGTGTGCTAGGGCTTATGCCCAATACTCAAAATAACTCATGTGCTAGGGTTGTGGCCCAATATAACATCATAAGAGTTAGTCCAAAATTTGGGATATTACAGGTTGACCATGGTTGACTTTAGTTAACCATCATTAACCATTGGTTGACTATTACTATGGTTGTCCATGGTTGACTATGTTTGACCATGGTGTAAAATGGTTGACTTCGGTTGAATACGATTGACTATGGTTGACTTTCATTGACCATGATTGACTTTGGATGACCATAATTGACTTTGCTTGACCATGGTTTACTTTTGTTGAACATGGTTGACTTTAGTTAACTATGGTTGACTCTAGCTGACTATGGTTGAGCATGGTTACCTTTAGTTTACTTTCATTGAACATGGTCGACCTTTGGTTGACTTTGGTGACTTTAGTTGAATATTCTTGACTTTGATTTATCGTGGTTGACTTTTTGTTAAGACCTTCGATGACCATCATTGAATTTGGTTGTCCATCATTGAATTTGGTTGTCCATGGTTGACTTTAGCTTACCATGGCTGAATATGGTGAATATGGTTAGCCATGGTTGATTTTGGTTGACCATGCTTGACCATTGTTGACTATGGCTGTTCATCTTTGACCTTGGTCTATGAGGATTGACCATGGTTGACTATGTTTACTCATGATTGACTATTATTGATGGTGGTTGTTCATGGATGACTATGGTTGGTTATGGTTGTTCAGGGTATGGTGTGATTGTTCATTATTTAACTATGGTTGTTCATGGTTGACTATGGTTGACCCTCTCCTTGACTTTACTTAACCAACTATGGTTAACTATGGTTGACCTTAGTTGGTTAACCATTGTTGTTCATGGTTGACAATTATTGTTCATGGTCTACCATTGTTGACTATGGCTGAACATGGTTATTCATGGTTGACCATGGTTGACTTCGGTTGACCATGGTTGACTTTACTTAACTATGGTTGAGCATGGTTCACTATAGTTGACATTGGTTTACCATGGTTGATGCTAGTTGAATTTAGTCGACATTTAGTTGACTAATGTTGACTATTCTTGAATTTTGGTTGACCATGGTTGACTTTGGTTAATCATGGTTAAATTTAGATGATCATGGTTGGGTTTGGTTAACATTGGCTTAACATGGTTGAATTTTGGTTGGCTTTGTTTGAATATGGTTGACCATAGTTGAACATGATTGAATTTGGTTGACCATGGCTGAGCATGGGAGACTTTGGTTGAGCACGATTGACTTTTGTTAACTTTGGTGACTTTAATTTATTATTGTTGAGTTTGGTTGACTATGGTTTACTGCTTTTGAGTTTGGTTGAATTTTGATTCACTTTTGATTGACTTTGGTTGAACTTGGTTGACCATGGCTAACAATGGTTGACTACGGTTGACTATTATCATCCATGGTTGAATTTGGATGACCATGGTTGTTAACAACCGATTATGGTTTATTATGGTTGTTCATGGTTAATTATTGTTGTACATGGTTTACCATAGTTGTTCATGGTTTATCATGGATTACCTATGATGTTTGACTATGGGTGACTTAATATTGTTAACTGTGGAACCATGGATAAACACAATTTACTTTGGTTGACTATTATTGATCATGGTTGACTATTATTGATCATGGTTGACTATGGTTTATCATGTTTGAATATGTTTTCCATGGTTGAATTTGGTTGGGTATGGTTAACCATCGTTAATCATGTGCTTTTATTGTTGACTCTAGTTAACTTACATCAACCATGATTGACTATGGTTGACAATGTTTGAATAATGTTGACTATGGTTGACATGATCAGATTATGTCAGCTTTGCTTGAACATTTTTTACTATTTTTTACTATTGTTGACTATTATTGACCTTGAGATATCCATGAATGTTATGTTTCAAGTTTATATTAATATTTCATATTATTATTATTATTATTATTTATGTCTATGATTAACTATGGTTGAGCATGGTTGAATATGGTTGACTATGGTTGGACATGGTTGACTTTGCTTCCCCATGGTTGACTATGGTTAGCTATAGTTCTTCATGGTTAACTAATTTAGCATTAATATGAATACAATAATTTAATATTAAAAGTATGGTTCACTAATACACTTGATACTTCATAAAATTATACAATTGCACATTTAAATACATGAACTATATTCACTCAAGTGATTGAACTTAAAAATTTTAACAATCATTATTAAGATTACTAATATTAGTATTAAAATTAATATTAATCTTTTCAAGCATTAATATTAATAATATTAATATTTTTTAAAATTAAAACAACTTGTTATTTATGCAATAATTAATTAATTTTGTTAATTCTATTTGAATCTAGTAATATCAATGATAATTGTTTTATAATAATGTATTAAGTTTTCTAAAAAGAGTTATTTAGGATACATTTACTTGATTCTAGTTAAAAAAATATAATAGTAATAGAATTATTTTTAAATAATTAAAAAAATCACATTGATTAGATTTTCATATATATATATAAAGAAGGAGATTACTTTTATTTAAATATAAACATTACTTTAAATATAAAAATTTGTAATATTTTTTTTTAATTTATTTCCAAAACTCTTTATTTTTACCATTATAAATAATTAGCTTTCTTTTTCTAATTATAGATATAATTATAAATACTTTCATAAAATAAACAAATTTAATTTAAAATTAAGTTGTTACTTGATTACATTATTATTAATAATATTAATATTAAGTTATCACTTAATATTATTGAACCATGAATAAGGTATCAGTTTACAACATTATTGTTGATAATATTAATATTAATATTTGTTTTGACATTAATATTAATTTATCAATGTAATATTAACATCACCAACATCATCATTATTATTATTATTATTATTATTATTATTAAATAGTGATTGAATATATATTAGGAAAAAATATTTATTTAAAGTGATTTTCTATCATTAAAATTATTAATAACAAAATAAATAAAATTCTGTGTTTTTTTATAAGAACGGTTATCGATTTATATTAGAAAATAGTGGTCATGCCACTGGAATAGATACAACTGATTGTTATAGCCAAATACAACAACATAATTCCAAAATACCAAAAAAATAAGTCCATAGAAGGCAGCTAGAGCTATAATGCCTAAACCAAAAGCAAAACATAGAATTTTTAACAATTTCTCATTCATAACCACTTATACTATGAAACAAAAACTATATACTATGAACGAGAACTCTACCCTTAAAAAGGATGATTTTTGCAAAACGATCACCAAAAACACCCCCCAAATAGAAAAGTGTTGATACCAGTATACACGTATTTTTTTTCATGGTAAAAAATAGAGCCATGGCCTAAACATCCCATACTCTTGTTTACAAAAACTTTAAAATCAACCCTAAATTGGAAAAAAGCTTTTTTTCTTCAAGAGATAAATTACAACTTTGTGGAAAATTGCATATTGAACCAAAAAGCAAATTTAATAAACAATTTCACCAGTCTAACCATATAAAAAGAAATAATTTATGATGCGATTCATAATGAGATAATATATTAGACCATACAAGAACAAATGGTTCATATAAATATTCAAAAACTCCTATAGAGTTTCAATTACAAAAATCATACTAATAAAAAGTATCTAAACTCCTTCTTCAAATTCATCCATGGATTCTGACACCCCATCATCAAAAAATCCTCTAGATTTTCAATTACAAAAATCATACTAATAATAAGCATCTAAACTGCTTCTTCAAATTCATCCATGTATTTTGAAACCCCATCAGAATGTACATTTTATGCAGATGAAGGACTTGATGAAGATGTAGATGACCCATATTCTTCTCTATTATCAATGGGTGCACCATTCGAGTCTACATCTATGCCCATCATTTTAGATGTCATATTCCTTCAGGATCTACGGCTTGGTTTAATAGACTCCCATCTTGTAACTTCTTGATTTGGCAGCAACCTCTTGATAATCTCTATATTCTTGGAGCGAAGAGTGTCTTTCTCTGTCAACATGAAATAAAAAACAAGTATATCAACTTCCTCTAATTTCAAGATGTCAATGCAGCAACGATTTATTTTTTGACCCTTTCTTTTTCTCTTTCTGTAAACATTTTTCTCAACAATGATGACTTCCTTGTACACACCATCAAATGGGTGTGTATATGTTGCATACCAATGTACTTCTATTGATACTACTTCATTTTCTTCATTGACCTTCATAGCTTTTGCAATCCAAAATGGATAATGAATGATGTTTATCATCTGTAGCCAAAAATACAATCATGCAACCCTCCTTGATATCTTGTACTGAACCCCTATAAAGGTCTTCCATCTCTTGATGCTTTGTGGATGATCTTCTAGAGCCAATGTACATTTCTCTTTCCTCTACTTGAGAAAACTCGACAGCTCGAGGTTAAACATTTGTTACCTCGTTTTCATTTGATAAACTTTGTGGCCAATCATTTAATGGATACTTAAAAAATATATCTCCATTTGTAGAGTTTGAAATTATGGCACTCTGATCCATGAAAAAAGATTCCCACCAAATAGAATCAACAACATCAAAGTATTCATATGTACCTTTGATAGACTTTTTGATTTCTTCCAAGCATTGAGAAGAATCAACATCTCTACTATGTCTCCTTGAATTATGAATCTCTGTAGATGATTGCAATAACAATAAATTTGAAGCATACAATTGATGATTTGGGATGAATTTCAGAAATGCCAAACCTGATGAAGGCCCCCATTCTGTGCTAGTTGAGTACTTCTTGCCCCACAATAGTGTTTTTACCTCAATATTTTTTATATGAAATTGATTTTGAAAGCTAATGCCATTAAGTTTTTCAATGCACCTTTCTTCACCATGTGATCCAAATAGAAATCTTTGCATTTCAATGGTTTTTTCCAATTTATGTACAATAGGCTCTAGATGGTATGCTTTCCCTATAATTTCAATCAATGATGGTAGGCTCCCGAATTTTTTCCTCCTCAATGTCCTTGCAAAATGGCTGAACATTTTATCAATATGATCATGCATATGCCCAACAAGAAGGAAACCAACTTTTACCTTTTTAAAAATTCTCAATTCAACAAGCATGCTTATATAACCAAACATGACCTGATTTTTGTTTTCTCGGCTTGTGTTGTCCAATTGTAGATATAGAACTTCAGGAAGATCACCAGGGCAATGAGTAATGACATGGTGAATTATGGTGATGGTCAAATTTGCATCATTGTGAATATTTGGAGCTGTAAAGTAAACCCCTGGAATCATTTCACCATTTAAAACCATACACCCAACCAAGTGAAACTGGATAAAATTTTCCTCCTTTAAATTCTTTGGCAGATAGAAAAAATGTGGCAAGAGTGTTTTTTTCTGATCCATGTCATCAATTATCAAACCCATATACTTATGTGGAGCATCATAACAGTTATGGTGATGTTTGTACAACTTTTTCTGTTCATTTGATTGTTGATTGTGATGTTCTTGCAGTGCACTCATTATGAAATCTACAAACAGCATAACAAAAAAAAATATTGTTAACTTTCTTTAATAATTGACATTTATCTAAAATAATTTTTTTTGTAAACATACGTCTTTCTATCCCTTCTAATCTATCCCTTCTTTCTTTAAGAGAAGCACATGTAATACAGACCCCATCCTTGATCACCTATTTGGAATGGAGATGTTGTTGAAATTATTTTTCCATACTCTTGTGAAATATGCATATCTGATGAAGTTTCCATTTCCTTGACCACCTTGAACATAATCCTTGTATAAGTTACAGATTTCCTGTCTTGTGAAATTATCTAGAATGTGTAGTGTTTCTCTATTTGAGATACTCTCTCCATGCTTGGAAAAGAAATCATGCATCCATGATATTGCAATGTGTGTTGATGGCCCAGTGATTCGTCCCTAATAATCATCAGAATAAAATGTAGGATCCTTTTCCAATCTTGTTTGGATTTTTGATAATCGAATATTACCAATTGAGTGAATCCATTTGAATGCCTTTCTATAAAGCATAATTTTTCCAATGCAATAATCATAACCTGTCCTAGTAGGAATCACGCACCCCTCTAAATATGAATTTTGCATGCTTTTGTTCATTGATAAATACATCTTCCTTTTCTCCAAGCCATAATTGTAGCCTAAACTTTTCAAACAACTTTTGTGGAAGCTTTCACTCAAAATCCAAGGTGTATTGGAACTTGGACTTGTGAGCAATTATTTCCTAGACCTTGTATAACTGGAATGCTTTGGATTGACATAAACAGGTCTATTCCTACACTTAATATTTCTTTGCATTGGATTCCGTCGATGCATCTCCTGAACCATTATGTCTGCAACAACATCCTCATTAGAATGAATATTTTCATTGTGATGCATATGACCCCCCTTATTGGAAATTTCATCAACAAATTCAATATGAAAATTATTGTCATAATCAAAAATAAGTTGATCAATTGCTGACAGATCAATGTGACCATCAACATTATTTCTGCCACTAAATTCTTCACTGAAAGGGAACTCTTGAGATTCAACATTGACATCATTGTTGCCTGTAAAATCCTTACTTGGAGGAGAATCATTGTCTTCATCATTGGTTCCTGTAACATCCTTACATGGAGGAGAATCATTGTCATCATCATTGGTGGATTCATCATCAACAGAATGATCATTGGTGTCATTGAAATCCTCGCTCAGAGGATAATCATCATCTGTGCCATTGAAATCCGTGCTCGGAGGAAAATCATCATCGGTTCTATTGAAATATTCACTCAGAGGAAAATCATCATCGATGCCATTGAAATCCTCCCTGATAGAAAAATCATCATTGATGCCATTGAAATCCTCCCTCGGAGGAAAATCATCATCGGTGCCATTGAAATCCTCGCTCGGAGGAAAATCATCATCAGTGCCATTGAAATCCTCTCTTGGAGGAAATTTATCATCTGTGCCATTGAAAACCTTGCTCGGAAGATACTCACCATCGTTGCCATTGAAATCCTTGCTTGGAGGTAATTCATCATCGGTGCCATGGAAATCCTCACTTGGAAGAAACTCGTCATCACTTCCATTGAAATACTCGCTTGGAGGAAAGAAATCATCTATGCCATTGAAATCCTCGCTTGGACGAAAATCATCTTCACCATTATTGATGTCTTCTTCCTAACCAAAATCATCATCTGTCCCATTAAAATCCTTTCTGGGAGGAAAATCAACATTGGTCCCATCAAAATCCTTGCTTGAAGGAAAATCATCATTCGTCCCATTAGAATCTGTTAAATTTTAAGAATTTACTTCAATCTGATCTAGGATCTTAACTCAGAGAACAACATGTAAAGAAAATCTACAGTATATCAATCATGGACACAATAATGCAAGCACACAAGAGACACAGAGTTTACTTGGGGAAAACCATAAAGGTGAAAAACCCCAATAACATCCTCAGAGATAGATAGAGCAAGGATACAAACAGAATACAAGAGATAGTCTTCTCCTAGCAGCAGAGCCTCCTCCTCCACAAGTGCGCCACTCTCCCAAGTGTGAGTGAGAGAATAGAATGTGTAAAATGAGAGAGACACACTCTCTATTTATACACTAACTTGACTTAACCTTTACTCAACTAGGTCGGCCTCAACCTAACCATTTAACATAATGCTGACTGGGCCGACCCCCACTAGGGTGGTCTAATAACCCTTTGACCCACATGGCCGGCCCCCAATAGGGTGGTCTAATAACCCTTTGACCCACATGACTTATACAGGGCCGACCCCAACAAGGTGGTCTAATAACCCATCAATTACAAATTATGACACTTACAATATAAATGATGACACTTCCGTATAGAGGAATAATAATATCTCTAAAGGAATACAACCACTTCCGTATAGAGGAATAATAACATCTATATAGGAATAAAATATACATATATGTGAAATACATTCCGAAGTTACATATACATCAACACTCCCTCTTAACTAGGAAGTTATTTCTCGACACAGGTCTTCTAGCACAAGTCATCTTCTCTGGATCATCGTCACTGGATAATCGTCATCGAGTCATCATCATCGTCATTTCTGCTGCTATCTCAATCAATATCTGAATCTACTCATCATAGGAATTTCTACAGAGCCAGTCCTTTTTCATACTGGATGTAGGCCCACCACCTGCAGGTCTTCATCATCTGTGTGAACAGTCTGATAGAGGTGGCCTCTCAGGACTAATTTTATGTGCGGATGCAATACCGGAAAGGATATCCCAGGAACATTTATGTGCCTAAGCATGACCAGCAAGATCTCCCAGGACTGATTACATGCATCTCCTCCACAAAAACTTTAAAGAGCATCCCAGGAACATTTATGTGCCGAAGCACAACCGACAAGATCTCTAAAGAGAATCCCAGGACTTATTACGAGCACACAGCTTAACCTATCGGATCTCCAGGACTGATTACATGTGGATAGACAAAACCTTTCAAGAGCATCCCAAGAACATTTATGTGCCACAGCACGACCGACAAGATCTCTAAAGAGCATCCCAGGACTAATTATGAGCACACAGCTCAACCTCTCGGATCTCTAGGACTTATTACATGTCTCCATAGTAATACCTCATCCTAGGACTGATTACGAGCACATAGCTCAACCTATCGGATATCTGAGGACTAATTACATACTACATAGCAATACCGGAAAGAGTATCCCAGGAACATTTATGTGCCGCAACACAAATGGCAAGATCTCCCAAGACTAAGTACATGCTATTTGCACAACCTACCACATATCATCTCTGACCTCCAAGTATCAACCTGATACTCGTGATCCAACGGATCATCATCGCACAAAGCATCATCCTAATGCTCATGATCACATTGATCATCATCACTATACCATCTTGATACATATCATCCGGAGCAACACCCTGAAGCTCATCATCATGATCATCTTGATCATATAATGCATCCACATGATGCATACCAAGTATCTACCTGATACATATCATCATACATGATCCACCTGATCATACAGTGTATCCACCTGATACAAATACAAATACATGATACATATCAACATACATGATCTACTTGATCATACAATGTATCCACCTGATACATATACCAACATGATGCATATAAAAAATTTATACAAATGATCCAACTGATCATATCCAACATCAAACATGATGCGTACATATACATATACATATAAATGATCCAACTGATCATATCTAGCATCCAACATGATGCGTACATTTACATATAGAGCAGTAACTGGAGCATTGCCCTGATGCTCATCATCCATGATCCTCCTGATCATCATAGCATCGTCTTCTTCATATCATCTCAACGTCCACGAAGCACAACCTAGATGCACATCATCCAGTACTTACACCACCGACATGGGAGAACACATCTACCACAATTTGGGGAAGGCTCCAGCCCTTACTTTTTCACCATGGGAGAACACATCTACCACCTTGTGAAAAATGGCTTCATCCCTTACATCTACACCATGCGAGAACACATATACCACCATGTGATAATGGCTTAGCAATTACATCATGACCATGGGAGAACACATCAACCATGTCAAAAACGCTCATGTGCATCTGCATCTTCCGGACTCGTCACTTCCCTTTGGAATGAACCTCAATCGGACGTGCACCAAGCCTCTCTCTGAAGTACTCAAACTACACTCTGGCCAACGGTTTGGTCAATACATCTGCAACCTACTGATCCGTTGCAACATACTCTGCTTCGGCTATACTCAATGCTATGCAGGACTGCTTCCTACTAAACCAAGATACACACCTGATCCCATACTAAAGCAACACTCAGAAGTGCTCTTCCTATCTGCAGCACTTCCTGCCCAACCTGAATCAACATAACCTTGTAGGTTAAACTTTTGATTCATATCATACTTGAGGCCATAATCAACTATACCCTTCAAGTACCTTAGAATATGCTTTACAACAACCAGGTGAACATCTCTCGGATCCGTCAAAAACTGGCTCAATGTGTTCACCGCAAAGCAAATATCTGGTCTCATGTTCGTCAAGTACATAGAGGACCCAATCATCTGACGATACATCGTGACATTGACCGGATCAGATGAAGCATCACACATAAGCTTTAGGTTCGATTCCATAGATGGGGCCATAGCCTTGCAGTCCATCATCCTGAACCTCTTTAGGATCTCTACTGCATACTTCCCTTGTCCACGGAAGATTCCATCTGCACTTTGCCACACCTCCATGCCAAAAACAAATAGTGCATCATCCCCAAGTTATTCATCTTGAACTTAGCAGCAAGCTTCCATTGTGTGTCAACAATCAATCTATCCTCACCTGTTACAAACAGGTCATCCACATACAATAGTAGTATCACTGGATTTCCTTCCCCAACCTTGTAGTAAAGGTTGCAATCCGATTTAATCTTGGTAAAGCCCAAACTGGATAGAAAGTTGTCTATCCTACCATACCAAGTTATACACATATATAACTCCCTGTCATGTGTCTCAAAACCATGTGGCTTCTCCACATACACTTCTTCTTCAACTACACCATTCAAGAAGGTTGTCTTGAAATCCATCTGGTGTATCTTCCACTTCATCACTTTTATATTTCTCTATGCTGCCATCTACAACATGATTGATATTGACAGATGCATATGGAAGTCACTACAGACTACGCTTTTGGACTGCATCCCAAACATCTTCATGATCGACTGATACTCTTCAATCATGGCATTCTTCCCAGATCCTCGAAACTTTAATATCTTTAATATTTTCAATAGATAACTTTGTTGCTGAACACATGTTGTAGTCCTTCTTTTGTAGGTGATGGTATACGATCATTCCTACACAACAAGTTAAATTGCATGATTAGAAAACATCTCATAGTTTTCAGAACAAATTCTTACACATAAAGAAATATGTCATACAATCATGCAATTATCTTAGCCAATGCTTCAATACAACATTTATCCATATTCTGTAACTTTCTAGATGCCTTCCAATCTCTACCAGAACATTGTTAAGAGTGTGCACAACTCCTAACATGTCAGCAAAGAGGTTTCATTCTAGATAAGTAGCAATGGAATGTTGTACAGTGCCACAGACCACTTAACCATGTATATTAGTAGTATACTGTTCATTAATGCAATCATTCTAATATGCACAATACATATCCTAAGTCTAGGAACATGAGCATATACATCATTGAACAATTTTATTTAAACAAACAAATATGCAAGAAACGATAATTAAAATACTTATCTTTGTTTGGTTGCTGGGTGGACTCCCTTTGAATCATTGCAACTCCATTCTGATGTGGATTGTGAGAAGTGTTCAACTCCCTCTAAATATCTGCATCCTTGCAGAAACTATTGAAGTGTGCTCCTTTGCTTTCTTGCAGGAACAACTGGAGTGTGCTCCCTCTTGAACTTTGCTTCTTGGATTACCTATCCTTGAACTTACATCCATCCTTAATCACTATGCATGCTTATTAGTATCATCATTGTGTTATTTTTGAGGTCTCATACATAACCACACATTTATTAGTATAATCTTAATACTATCAAAACACAATAATCTCAAGCATGTATCGTGAGGATCATTTCAAAAACAGATAATAAACATTAGTTATCAAGGTTTCGGGGAAGTCTTCTTTCACTCATACATATTTTTATTTGATCATAGGACTCTTTTGGTTAGTTGAATCATCAATCAAGATAAGAGATATAATATGCATAAAACCATGATTATTCAAACCTATGACTTCATGAATAATCATTATCAACAACACAACAGTATAAGATCGTAACACAAGGTAGGATTCTAGCTTGATATAGGAAAAACATACCTAGATTAGCATGCTAGCTAGTTATGTCTATCATACCCGCATAATGTCTTCGGGTTCTCTTTAGTGACTTGTGCTAGTAATCTGCATGTCTCATAGGTTAACCATTGTAGGACCAAGTTATACATACCTCGAAAGTAGATCTTCTATGTGATCCATGACAATGGATGAATCTTTGTCTTCATGTCACCATGATCATATGTTCTTGAAGTAGATCATGATTTGTCTTTCTTGGTGTACCTTTTATGTTAGCGAACAACATAAACCTCATACAACATCACAATGCATTAGTACATTCATAAGTGTCAAAACCTTAATCCATGAATATATTCTATTAAGGTGATATGACAAGTCTAGTAATTAATCAAGATTGTACTGTAATGATATGAAGACAAACATATGATAAACTTAACCATGAAACATACTTGTAAGCCATACCTGTCAATATTGCTTGTAGTCTTCTTATGGAAGGCCTTAGCCTCATCTCCCTGTGAAATAGGAACTTCTTCACTTATGCAGGTGACCAATCCATCCTCTTCTAGGATTAACCCAATCCACTTGATTTGCAGGAACTGGATCTGGAGCTGTAATAGGGTTGGTCAGAGAAACCTCAAAAATTCAAACTTCCAAAAGGATAGAAATATGTGCCTTGATGAGTTGATCAAGCTGGTATATTCAGAATTTGAAAACTGCAAAGTTTAACTCCTCAATTTTTCCTTTCACACTTTCGGATTCACTCGTTGGACCCCGAACTAGGGTTTGATGAAACCCACTCTTCTTCCCAATCAAAAGGTTTGATCCAAAGCTCTAAGATTCTATTTTTATGAGGATCTTCTAGCTGTGGTCACAGATTTCAAAAATTTCCATTTTTGCAGAAGCCCTAATTTTCCACTTTTCTCATCAAAGTCCTAAACTAGGGTCTGAGCAAGCCTGCCCTTCTGCCCAACCAAAAATTATGATCTTGTTCTCTAAATTTTGATTTTGATGAGTAGCATTCAGTCGTGGTCTCCGATTACAAAAATTCCAACTTTCTCCAAAGCCCTAAATTTCGGAAGCCATGAATGAAGGTGCTAACAAATAATTCAGTTTTGACATAAATATATACCTGATTGTTTCTGGTGTAACTCTGAACTTTTCGATCCAGAGGGTCTGACATTTTTTTTGAGATATCCTGACCGGCCATCTTTCTATCTCGATAGGTCTGACCTCAATTGGATTCTCTGAGAGAGAGTTATGCCAAGTGTCTCAACGTGACTTGTTTATGGGATAAAATAGGAGATCGAACTTGTATTGCGTGCCACATATCACTGGTTCAACTTCGGCCTCTGAAAAATTTTCTTGAGATAGAACAGTCTGTGTACTAACTATCACTTTTTACGAAATTTCATTTGGAGCTTCCTAGCCCAAGTTATGACCTTTTTCCTAAGGTCACCTCATTTTGACTCAAATCTGGAAGAGATAGAAACCCTATATTTTACAGATCATAAATCACAAAGTACAATGAATTAGAGGTTTTCCTTTGGACACAAGGTACATGGGGATCTGATCTTCTACGTGTAAACGTTTAAGATCCGACAACTTTGCCAAAATAGATTTATAGCGAAAGTGTTACAATGACTGGTTTTTGCTATATCGAGCCCTAGCATCGTAAGTGCAACAAGTGTCATACATGCCATATCATGCCTTCTTTCACACTAGCTCTAATACCATGTTAAATTTTTAGAATTTACTTCAATCTGATCTAGGATCTTAACTGAGAGAACAAGATGTACAGCAAATCTATAGCATATCAATCATGGACACAATAATGCAAGCACAGAAGAGACACATAGTTTTCTTGGGGAAAACCATAAAGGTGAAAAACCCCAATAACTTCCTAAGAGATAGATAGAGCAATGATACAACCAGAATACAAGAGATAGTCTTCTCCTAGCAACAGAGCCTCTTCCTCCACAAGTGCGCCACTCTCCCAAGTGTGAGTGAGAGAATAGAATGTATAAAATAAGAGAGACACACTCTCTATTTATACACTAACTTGACTTGACCTTTACTCAACTAGGTCGGCCTCAACTTAACCACTTAACATAATGCTCACTGGGCTGACCTCCAATAGGGTGGTCTAGTAACCCTTTGACCCACATGACTTATACAGGTCCGACCCTAACAAGGTGGTCTAATAACCCATCAAGTGCAAGTTACGACACTTACAATATAAATGACGACACTTCCGTATAGAGGAATAATAACATCTCTATAGGAATACAACCACTTCCGTATAGAGGAATAATAACATCTCTATAGTAATACAATATACATATATGTGAAATACATTCCAAAGTTACATATACATCAATAGAATCATTGCTATGAAGAAAATCATCAACATTATTTGTACATGCATGCTCAGAAAAAGCATCATTAGTGCCATCAAAATACTCGCTTTCAGAAAAATCATCATCGGTGTCTTGAAAATCTTCAGTGGGAGGAAAATTGTCATCATTTTGCTTGTTGTCTTTAGGATCCCCATTTGGAGGAAGCTCTTCATTGTCATCACATTCTTGCCCTTCATTATTAGTGTCTTCAAAATCTTCATAGTCACGAAGTTCTTGAATAACATGCTTGATTACATTGCTTGCACTGCCAGTACCTTGGCTAGATGAACAATACATTTTTGCATTGACATTGGAATTTAATTCAGATGAGTCCCTGACTTCTTGCTAGAAGATATAATTATAGAAAAATATTAATCGCTCAACTGCAATGAAATTTTACCACAATCCTCACCAAAAAGTAGAATGGTGCAACTGCCAACCAACAATCTTATAGCCATGAGAAAGAAAATATCCCTCCAAAATATTCCCTCCGAATGTTTCCCTCAAAAAATTCCCTCCAAAATTTTTGTTCAAAATTTTCCCTCCAAAACTTCCCTACAAAAAGCGCAAATTCATAAAACTAGTAAAAAAGATGAAATCATGATATGAAAAAATTTGAAATAATGTATTAACTAATTACATATTTCTATCTTAGACATATAAGACTAGTAAAATTTCTTGTAACATTTTTTATATACAATTTATAATAAAGTAATGGCTATTTACATTTTTTTAACTCCCACATTAATAAAATTAGTAATATTTCATTTAAACCTATCTTATATAAATTTAATAATAATTCAATAACTAATTTCATTTCTTTAATCCCACATTCATAAAACAAGTAAAGTTTAACCTAATCTAGGATATATAAACCATTTAGATTTCTACTATTCATCATTTAATTTGGAGCAATTTAGTAACAGTTTCAAGTTTAATGTTTTCTCTCTTTTTAATAAATTAGATAGTTTTATTGTTAATTTTGCAATAATTGTTTTATGGCTTTATTGATTTGGCAATGCTTGTTTTTTGACATTATTGATTTATTCTTTTACAATTTTTTTATACTACATTCTTAAGAGTGGTTTACTTAAACCTAAGCTATCTTATTAATACACTATTGTTTAGACTTTGGAGCAATTCACGAAGGCTTTCAAGCATAACGAGAAGATTGTAGAGAGGAGCTTCTAACACTTTCAAGAGAGGAGGCTCTACCACTTTCCGAATTAGTTATATGTTTTTTTTAAATGTATTTTTTTTTTATTTCATGTCGTATTAATTGAGGAAAGGCTTGCCTATTAGCATTGGGTTTAAAATGAAAAAAAAAAAAATTTACCTACATTTACAAAAAAATTAAACTACCCCCTTAACTTACCCACTAACCCTCCACCTCCCTTCCCCACAGCCACCCCCTGCACCCCTCCCTTCCCCGCAGCCACCCCCCTTCCCCCTCCTTTAGGCTTTTAGTTAATTAATAAGACAAGTTCATAATTCAGTTAAATACCGTATAAGTATAAGGAATTTTGGGAATAATGATTGATTGAGTTGAACTTTGAAATTTGTGTTCATTAAACAATGGAGTTTTTCCATTCAAAATGGGCGAGTGAGATCAACATTATAATTGCTTTAATCTCTTGTAAAATACGAGTTCAGACGTTTTTGATCTATATGCATATGCAGTATTTGTGATAAATAGCACTGTTCAATTTTTGTTCATTAAAAAAGGGCCTTAAAACGACATTGTTCAAATTATTTTCATTAAAAAGGGGCCTTAAAAAAACCGACTGAGATGATGCATGAAATAAACACCATACACACCATTATTGATTATTGGCAATAATGATTGACTGAGTTGAATTTTGAAATTTGTGTAGATTTCACCTTTAAGATTTTATCTATCATAAAGTTGTGGCTCTCAATCTTAAAACTGGAGAAAACCAAAACTCAACTTTCCTTTAAACGGTGAGACTAAACCACAAGCTTCACCTGTGCTGCTCCATAGCTGCACAACACATACAACACAGAATTCCAATACATCAATCAAACAATAGACATCAAAGAAAATGTAACCTCGTTGACTCGAGAGATCTCAGCTCGCTTGGGAATTTTTCATCTCAGAATAGAGGATCCCCATTACACTATAATATTCAAGCTAGTTGTATATTAAATTCCTTAGACCTCACAAGGAATACATGGAAATTGAGTTCCTTTGAATAGCAGGATTCAAGCTCACCTTTCAGAATATACTACACAGTCTACAACCATTTTCCAACAATCGTGCCAATAGTGGTAACATTAAATGGTTTTATGTCAACATATCCATGGCTTAAACAATGATACAGTGTCATTGTCTCTACTTCGGTTCTACTGCCTACAAATTATTATCATTCGGGTCCATTCTTGCATGTTGATGGAGTGGCAATGGCCAAGCTTATTGGTATTTGAGATCGCGAGTGTAAATTTGCCAGCGTCAAGAGTGTTATTTGAAACATCGAGAATTGAGTGATATTTGAAACGAACAAGGTCTACCTGGCAATATTATTTGAAACCGCTAGCCATCCGTGTAGTGGAAACATTATTTGAAACTGCCAACCATCTGTGTAGTGGCAATTTTTCAATTTGATCGCATTCTACACAATGGCATTACAATTCCCCTTATTACCTCGACATCGTTGGTGACGGTTACAATAACACTTGGGTAAATTATTCTAATTTTTTTTATGATTTCTTGATAATAAGTATTAAATCTAATTAAAAAAAAATGCTTGTTAAATTAAAACCATTAATTTCTGTGTACGATGAAGAATATTACATCATAAGTATTCATCAATCTCAACTCAACCCAAGTTGAAATAAAACGTCTATCAACTTAAATATAATATTATTAATTATTCAAAACATTAAACTTCATTTGTTTCTTAGTAGAGTTTACGTCGTTTATATTTAGATTGTTTTTTAGAGAGTAGAGGACTTCACCAGAACTTATTGCTTTGTATAGACTGTTCTTAGTTACTTCCATTCTTTATCAAAAACTTCTCTTAGTGACTTCATTTTTTATATTTCCCGTACCTATCAATAATATATTTGGAAATATAATTTGGTACCCATACCTACCAATAATATATAATGGATCTCTGGTTAAGAAGAATTATATGTAATTTTTGTATCTGTGCAAAGTGATTTATATTTATTGATTTGATAAAACATGAATATTAACTGAGAACATTTAATACTTTGGTTAGTTAAATCTGATTTGATTTGAAAAATTTTAATAGAATAGAGATATTAAATATCCATCTTAAATCAATCATATTAAACATTTATATCTGAATATTATTATTGGAATTGAATAATTCAGAAAACCACAATTTAATTAATTTACAGCTCCAAATAAATATTTTAGTATTTTTTGTAAAAACTTATACGTTTTTTAATGTTTTTAAGAATATATATATATATATTTTGCATTTTTAACAATTATTTTGCTCAAATTTTGGTCTCTCTTTCACACACATATATATTCTTTTAGACACACACACACACATATAAATATATATCAGAAATTTGATAAAAGCATTCCACGCGAGGATAGGGAAATAAGGACTTAAGTCTTTTTCCTTCAATGCCACCTAGGAATTTTCAAATGGTTAGTGTTCTTTTAAAGAATTGACAAACCTCCTTTGATGGATTTTGATGAATTAGGGAAAAAACAAGAAACCCTAGGTTTTGTTGCTCTTGAAGTGATTAGGGAAAAAGGAGGTGTCAAAAGGCCTAACAAGAAATATCCTCCATAGAGCAATGCCTCACTTACAAGGAAGATATTTTAAACATAAAAAACCATAATTGAACTAATTAGGGAAAAAAGAGGTGTAAAAATCCCTAACGAGAGATGCCCTTTGCAGAGCAATGTCCCACTTAGAAGAAAGAGCTTTTATACATAAAAAACCATAATCTGTGCTTACATTTGATGTCTCCGATAGTGAAAGAGAAAGATAACCAGAGATCTTACCACAAACAATGTAAAAGGGAGAAAAGAGTAACCTCCTAAGAATCTGCTTCCTTAAACAATCCTTGGAAGAATAAGTATCAACCTCAAACACTAAGCAAAAGGCACATTGAACCTTCAAGAGTGGCAAGAAGATAGTGTGCACCACTATCCCGAGTAGCCAAGAAGAAATAAGAAAAGAACTTTATTTGATCCCATGATCTTGAGTTAAAATGAGGAGGAGTTTCTTTATTTATATGTGACTTTGGAAAACTTAAACTACTTTACAAGATGGGCAACCTAAAATCACTAAAATAACTTAAAATGATTTTTTAATGGTTTGCTTCCTAAAAGCGGAAGACTAAACCTCATACAACATATAATAATGATAAAATATTCAATGAATTACTGCAACTTTGATGAAATGTTCAGGATGGGAGGAGAGTGTCACTCCCCATCTAACCCAAACATTGTGCTTTTCCCCTCAATACGCTCCTCCTTTAGGTGGTACGATCTCTTCAAAGGATGGAATCTTCATCAATTTGGCAGGATTGGGCCAACAAGAGGGTCAATACATAAGAGAAATAGGTCCAAGTGAGCATAATGAGGTGTTCTGAGATGGGTATGACAACCCTTACATGTGTAGTCATTTCTACAAAGCATAAAAACAAGTGTGGCTAGGATCCCCTAGGCCATGTGTCCCAATGACATCATTACAAGAAGCACAAGACACTAGCCTTGAGCATAAATTTATGACATGTTGAGGATCCTTTGCCACATCAAGGGGTAGTGAGATATGTCACTAAGCAAACACTTCCTGCAATGAAAGCTAAGAGGACATGCCATGACCAAACCATAGGTCTAGTGTCTAACAGTACCATCACGTTAGATAAAATAAGACCAAACTTTTCCTTTACATAGGATAGAGAGCCCCTCCTCTTTGGCAATATGATATCACACACTACAGAACATCTGAAGAGTAATAGTTGGCTCCAACTATGAAACATGTGCTTCTCTAGAAAGTGTGTGAGAACCTATGAATCTTATGGGACCTATAGAGCTACACACACTTCAAAGAAAAATTTCATAAAATGCATCTGAATAAGATACTTTCGTCATGCCTTTTTCAAATCAATATCAAATGGAGCAAATAAAAATTGAAATGCATGTGTAAAAGTAGTATTTGATGAAATCAAATGCTTATGCAATAGATTATGCAACCTTCCTACATACTTTAAGCATGATAAGAGAGATAAGTAAAGTGAAATCATACCACTAATGAAGCCAACTTGGCATATCATTCATGATAGGAATTCTTACTTTGTATTTTGTAGTAATCCAAGACAAAACCACATCAATGACAAACTAACTAGATCACATAACCTTCATTGGAATGTAGATGCAATGATATAGAAGATTATAGGCCCGAAAGCCTGCAATCTTCGGAGAACTGTTTTTCTCACAAGAAATTTCTATCCATGCTTGGATTGGAATCAAGTACAAATTGACTTGATCATATACCCTCTCTCCAAAATATGTTTGTTGTGGAAAATGTCTTTTAAAACCAACAGGAAGGTTCTACATAATGAGGTTGAAAAAAAATATTTTGTGTTGTTCTTGAATCTATGTATCTGCTCATCATCATCAGGAATCTTACAATGTTCAAAGTTAATAGGAACTTAAGGTCTGAAATCTAATTGAATTATTCATGATTCAAGGACACCCTTGCAAGGGAAAAGAATAGAAGCATATGTTTCTAGGGAATTAGATAGCTGATTATGATATATGGGGATCATTTCTAAAGATAAGGCATCGAAATTTTCCATAGCCAATCGCATTGAATCCCTATACCTTTTCAATCTTTGTTTTTCACATGCAATCTCTCCTTTTAGTTGCATAATAATTAAATCAAAGTCACTTATAATATTTAAAGACTTGATACCATAATTTTGAGCTAAATCAAGCACATGCATAGGAACCTCATGTATTTAATCATATTATTAGTACCATCAAATTCTAAACAAAAAGAAAAATGAGAAGCATGACCATATAGGGAAGTTAAGAAGTTTATTTTCCAAAACATACTAGTAGATTCTTTTCATCCAAAAATCACATTAATCCTTGAAAAGCATGGTTGAGAATGTTGGCATAAAACTATATGAGAATGTGAACTCAATGTTAGTATATTATCACCATCATCTTTATGTTTGCATGCATTCTACATGCATGCATGCAGAATGCATCCCAGTCATCAGTATGGTGTCTCCCAACACCTAGTCCCTAGTTTACTAACCCTGGGAGCTTATTTATGTTCAGTTCCAGCCCTCCTAGTCCATCATGTGCCTTGTTTTCATGTCCTATGACCAAGTGCGCTCTCTCTTACCTACCACCAGTGACACACTCAGTTAGTTGCTTGATTTGTGGATTTGTTCCTTTATTTGAAGACATATTGACTAGTTAACTAACTGAAACACTTCAATGGTGATGCAAGTCACCTTACTAGAATAATTTCTTGCTTAACAATTCAAACGACACAAACCACAATGCTTACACAAACAAGGCATAAAACAGGATGCCAAAAGTGGTTTTATATTACTTCTCTGAATTCAGTTACAATGCGGAATAACTGTAAGCAAATAACTAACTATAGTCAGCCTCAGCCGTTACAACTCATAAGTAACTATGGTGTGTTCTCCCTGTGTGTCAACCTCACCCTCTCCTAGTTCAACACTGAACACTGAGCTATGGATTGATCTCAACTCTCCTCTTCAACTGGTGTGACTCTTCACAACTTCTCTCGGCTCCCCCTCACTCTGATGTTGTTGATCCAAAAACTCTCGATCTTGATGATCCTCTCTACTTCTTCTACCCTACTATTGTTGTTCCCAATACTGCTGCAATCCCCAAGACACGCATCCACCTATTCTATGATCCTCCCAGATCCTGTGAACCTACGTTGTCAGCTCCTAGCCGTGTTGCACAGCCTCTATCCATGACATCACCTGTCACATCCTTCACCAACTCGCAATAACTGTATTAACTTCCTCAGCAACCCCAAGCGGCTACCAGGTATAGTCCCTTGATTTTTTGTCCTTCCAAACCTACTACAGTAGTCGGTCACATCTTGACCTCCTAGTTAGCTTGTTTCTCATCCTTTGCGGTCCGCTAGTCCTCCCCTTCCTCCTTGCTTTGAACTGCCAAACCTATCGTGTCGTGGTTTGACCCCTCGTCGACTACCTGACGTTCTACTCCACTTATCATCTATCGACTAATTCCTATTGACTCTCGACCCTTCTCAACATCTGCTGCGTTGCTCCAGTTGGTTGCACCTCGAGTGCTTCTGCTCGACTTGTTGACTTCGACAAGTTAACCTGCTCTTTGTACCACTGGTCATAGGCACTCCCACTGGTCAGCTCTTTCCAGTCGATCATCTTCAACTGATCTGCCTAGGTCCCGATGCTCCTGCATCGGACTCCCCAGGTGAAAAAGAATTTGACTACTCCATTAGTCTCCTGAAATCTTCTTTGGAAATCCACGTTGCTTCCTGCAACTCATCATTTGTCGATCGCACTAAGTATACCTTCATTCGCGATCTACGGTTATGCCCTACGTCACGTTCTTCGATTACTTCTGCGATGTCCTTTTTATGTTGGTCTAGAATCTACTCTGTCCAGTCGATGTTTATCACTTCCTTTCTTCCGCTGCTTGACCACTGTTCAAATATGTATAGGTCTGATACATTGAACGTTGCTGAAATGTTCAAGTCTTCCAGCAATTCCAACACATAAGCGTTGTCCGAAATCTTCTTCAGAATCCTGCATGGTCCTATCTTTTTCAAGTTCAGCTTGTTGTACGTTCCTGTCAGAAATCTTTCCTTCTGTAGGTATGCATAGACTAAGTCCCCTTCCTGGAACGATTGTAGCCTATTTTTCCTGTCATCCCTCAACTTATATGCCGCATTATTCTTCTATATGCGCTTTCGCATATTTTCATGGAATTCCCGCATATGTTCTGCAAACAATTCTACATCCGTGCTCTTCCTGGTTTTTGTCAAAAACTCAACCAAATCCACCACTCCATGTCGGCTTCTCCCTTGAACAATCTGGAATGGGCTCAATCCCGTCGACCGATTCACAAAATTGTTATATGCAAACTCCGCTTGTGCCAATACACTTTCCCACTGCTTAGGTCTGTCGGTAGTTAGACATCTCAAAAGGTTTCCCAAACTTATGTTGACCACCTCGGTCTGTCCGTCCGTCTGTGGATGATGTGCTGAACTAAACTGCAACTTTGTGTCCAGTTACTTCCATAGGGTTCTCCAGAAATGCGCCATGAATTTTGTATCCCGTTCCGACGTGATACTCTTTGGAAACCCCTACAATCTGACTATCTCCTTGAAGAATAGTACAGCAATCCTTGTGGCCTCACTCGTATTCTGACATGGTATGAAATGTGCCATCTTTGAAAATCTGTCGACTACAACAAATATTGAGTCACTTCCTTGCCGAGTCTTTGGTAATCCTAACACAAAATCCATGCTAAGATGCTCCCAAGGTTTTTATGGTACTAGAAATGGTGTATACAACCCTGTGTTCTGACTTCTTCCTTTTTCCAACTGGCAAACTTGACATTGTCGAACCCACCTTCCAACATCTGTCAAAATTCGTGGCCATAAATACTTGTCATCAACCAGTGCTTTGGTCTTGTCAATGCCAAAGTGTCCTACCAACCCGCCATTATGAAATTCTTGGATTAGGTTCTCTCTTACTGATCCTCTAGGAATACACAACTGACTTCCCCTAAACAAATAGCCTTCTTGGATGAAGTAACTCAAATATGGAGTTTTTTCGATACTCCAAGGTTCCTCACAAGCCTTCCATGCTTTCACAAAATACTCGTCAGTCTCATACTCCATCTTTATCGACTCTATCCCTGTTTACTGAACTGTCGTCATGCTCACTAGCGCAACTCTTCTGCTCAATGCATCGGCAACTTTATTCGACTTTCCCGACCTATGTTGCAACACGAATGTATATCTATGAAGCAGTTCTACCCACTTCATGTGTCTCTGGTCCAATTTCGACTGAGTGTTCAAATACCTCAGTGCTTGATGATCTGTGCATAACACAAATTCCTTGGGAAACATATAATTCCTCCACTTGTTCAATGCTTGAATGATAGCATAAAATTCCTGGTAATAGACCGAATACTTCTGCTTCGCTCCATTCAACTTTTCACTAAAGAATGCAATTGGTCGACCCTCCTGGCTCAACACTGCTCCAATTGCCGTTCCACTCGCATCACAATCGACCTGGAAAACTTTGTCAAAGTCTGGGAGCGCTAAGACTGGGCTCTCAGTGACCTTTTCCTTCAATTCGTTGACAGCTTTCTGGGCTTCGTTCGTCCACTTGAACTCACCCTTTCTTATGCATTCTATCAATGGTGCATAGATTCGACTGAATCCCTGAATGAACTTCCTGTAGAAACTAGCAATTCCATGGAAAATTCTCACTCTAGTCGTACTTGTTTGTTCCAGCCATTCCACTATTGGCTTCACCTTTTTTGGGTCCATCACCAACCCTTCACCCGAGATTACAAATCCCAAGTACACCAATTCCTTCTTCATGAAGAAACACTTTGGTAAATTTACCATCAGCTTCTCTTCTTGCAATCTCTGCAATACTTGTCGAACGTGTCTCAAGTGTTCTGCCTTGGTTTGACTGAAAATTACAATGTCGTCTAAATAGACCACGTCAAACTTTCCTAGAAATGGTTTCAACACTTTATTCATCAATCTCATGAATGTCTTGGGTGCATTAGTCAACCCAAATGGCATGACTAACCACTCGTACAACCCTTCTTTTGTTTTGAATGATGTCTTCCATTCATCTCCTTCTCTGACCCTAATCTGGTGATATCCACTCTTCAGGTCTATTTTTGTGAAGTATGTCGCTCCACTCAGGCAATCCATCAAGTCATCCATCCTCGGAAATGGAAAGCGATACTTGATCGTGATCCTATTGATGGCTCTAGAGTCGGTACACATTCTCCATTCCCCTCCCTTCTTTGGTGTCAATACCGCTGGTACTGCACACGGGCTTAGACTTTCTCTGATTAACCCTTTGTCCAAAAACTCTTGGAACTTCTGGTTTAACTCCTGTCCCTCTCTCAGACTCATCCTATATGGTTCTTTGTTTGGAAGACTTAACCCTGGAATCAAGTCGATTTGATGGGATATGCTCTTTGTCGGTGGCAGTCCCTTCGCTTTCTCATAAGCCATTATGTCCTTGAATTCTTCGGGCAACTCCTCCATCTCAACCGAAATGTTCTCCTTCCTGGTCATTCCTTCGACATATGGTCCTTTCGCAATGATTGCAAAACATCCCGACTGCCTCTCCTCTTCTACAAGGAAATCCTTCGTGGTGCTCATCAACACTCGCTTTTCCCAAAGATTGTTCTCATCATCCCTACCGTCGGATGGCTCTTCTCGCCTCAGCTTAAGAGTCCTCTTCACTCCATTCTTCCACACTGTGACTGTGTTGGCTCGACCATCATAGATCATTTTCTGATCATATTGCCATGGCCTTCCTAATAATAGATGGCATGCATCTATGGGAACTACATCGCACAGTACACTGTCCTATAATCCTTCAACTCTGAATTTAATCAGGCACTGTCTGGTCACCCTGATATGGTGTCCTTTCTGTAGCCATGAGATCTTGTAGGGTGTGGGTGTTCTCGACACTTCAACCCTATCTTGTCAATGACTTCTGTCGACACAGGATTCTCCGTGCTTCCACCATCAACTATGGTTTTGCAACGCCATTCCCCGATCCGCACCTTTGTTCGAAAGATCATCTTCCATTGTGCTGGTTCCATCGGGTCACATTGATCTTCCTCGATCAAGGCTCTCCGAACCGTCAAATTCTGGTTCTTCTTCTTCTCACCTCCACTGTTGTCGGATGTCGGTTCTTCTCTCTCGTCGACTTGCTCATCCTTTCGACATCTGGGTTTCGACTCCTCTGTAGCATGTAAGTTTTCTGGGCACTCATATGCCTTGTGTCATGTTACTCAACACTTGTAACAAATTATGGCTGGTATGTTAGCTCCTTCTTGTCGAATGGACCACTTCAACCATACGCACCTCGACTGTGGTTCTCACGACCATCGCATCGGTTTTCTTGCGCCTTCCCTTTCGATGTCCCTTTTGTGTGTCATCTATCTTCGACAGCTTCCCTCCTATACCTGCTACTTTTTCCTTTCATGGAGACAATTTTTGCACACCGACCAGTCATCCTTCCCCTGGTCGCTGTGGATTTCTTCAACAGTTTCTCTTCTGCCTTCCGATCTAACTAGTAGGCTTCGCCGACTACTCTGAATCTCAACATGCTCAGCTCGTCCTAAATAGCATATTTCAAGCCATTCACGTATCTAGCGACAACTTCTTCTCCTTCATTAGTTTGTCCTAACTGAATCGACAATTGGTAGAACTCCCCCGTGTATTCTTTCAAGGTCATTTCTTTCTATCGAAAGTTGTATAACTTTCTGAACAAGGAAATCACATAGTCATTTGGCAAGAAATTTCCCTTCAACTTGGAAACCATTCTATCCCAAGACTTTATTTTTTCCTTGCCTTTCTTGAGTCTGTCAGCTTGTACATTGTCCCACCACAACGAGGCATGACCTTTCAACCTCAGACATGCAGTATTCACCCGCTTAGGGTCCTCGATCTGCTCTACGTTGAAGTATTTTTCCATCTCTCTGAACCAGTCGATCAAGTCTTCTGGGTCCAGGATTCCTGAGTACTTACGCACATCTATCTTTGCCCGACTTCCTATACCTGTTAGAAGTTTGATGAGTCTTTCTTCTAGTTCTTCTGTCGTGGCTTCCCGAGCTTCCACTTCCTCGTCGCTGTGGTCTAACACATTAGGAATACAACCACGCTTCTGGCTTTCTTTGATCGCTACGAATTCATTTGTCAAAGTTCACATCATTCTGTCGCATTCGTCGAACATCTCATGATCCACTGTGATGGCTGCTGCACCACGTGTCCTTCGTCCTCGGACATTAATGCCCCTGTGAGCCATTTTCCAACCTCATCTGAAACTCTCACGCGGCCAACCGTAACTGGACTTCTTTTCGAGCTCTGATACCAACTGACGCAAGTCATTTTACTGGAAAACTTTCTTGCTTAACAATACACATGACGCAAACCACAATGCTTACACAAACAAGGTGTAAAACAAGATGCCAGAAGTGGCTTTATATTACTTCTCTGAATTCGGTTACAATGCGGAATAACTAACTACAGTCTGCCTCAACCATTACAACTCAGAAGTAACTGTGGTGCGTTCTCCCTGTGTGTCGACCTCACCCTCTCCTGGTTCAACACTGAACACTAAGCTATGGCTCGATCTCAACTCTCCTCTTCAGCTGGTGTGACTCTTCACAACTTCTCGAGGATCCCCCTCACTTTGATGCTGCTGACCCAAGACCTCCCGAACCTGATGATCCTCTCTATGTCTTCTACCCTCCTACTACTATTCCTGAGACTGCTGCAATCTCCGAGACACGCATCCACCTGTTCTCTAATCCTCCCACATCCTATGAACCTACGCTGTCAGCTCCTAGTTGTGCTGCATAGCCTCTGTCCATGACGTCACCTGTCACATCCTTCACCAACTTGCAATAACTATATGAACTTCCTCAGCAACCCCGAGCGGCTACCAGGTACAGTCCCTTGATTTTCTGTCCTTCCGACCCTACTACAGTATTTGGTCACATCTCGACCTCCCGGTATGCTTGTTTCTCATCCTCTGTTGTCTGCCAGTCCTCCCCTTCCTGTGCGCTTAGACCCGCCAAACCTGTCATGGTTCTACCCCTCGTCGACTACCCGACGTTCTACTCCACTTATCGTCTATTAACTAATTCATGTTGACTCTCGACCCTTCTCAATGTCTGCTACATTGGTCCAATCGGTCGCACCTCGACTGCTTTTGCTCGACTTGTTGACTTCGACAAGTCAACCTGCTCTCCGTACTAGTGGTCATCGACACTCCTACTGGTTGGCTCTTTCCAGTTGATCATATTCAACTGATCTACCTAGTTCTCGATGCTCCTGCATCAGATGGACATCCATAGAGATTAGTTTGACTATTCTGACTCCAAACAGCTCCTCATGTGCCCTCCTTGGATTTTCCTTGATGGGTGTGGCCCAAGTAATGCAGTTTTGGCAAACCATTTTTTGAACTGCGAAGTTGAGCACAGCGCAGCATCGGTAGGGTAAGGAAGCCAGGGCCGCAAAGAGGCTAATCCATGGGGATATGGCAAGGCAGAATGTGGAAGGAAAACAATACATATTCTGATAAGACCATCGGTGGTATATTTTTGGTTAAGATACTCCATGATTACCAAGAAGGCGGGTTAGGAGTATGGCGGAAGGAAAGCGACCGGTCACACACGTAGATGAAGCACGACGAGAACTGACCACACAAGGCCGTTAGAGAAGAAATGGCTAGGTGAAAGAAACAGTTAGCATGCGGTCGATAGGGAAGGATGAAAGTGACGTTACCATGCACACAGGATGGCCACGACGAAAGAGTCTCTCTCAGAGCCAGCAAGTCTAGTTAAGGGAAAATCGCGACAGTTTTGGGAAACCTTAGGGTTTTTGCCTATGCATTGTAAAGACATGACCTATGGGCATGATCTATAAGAAGGGAAAATTTTGTAAGGGAAAGGGTTGTTGAATCTTGAATATTCATTGTATAATCTTGAGCAATACTTGTTTGTTTTGCTGGAATCTATTGTAAAGGCTCTCTAAGCTGCGTGCGCAGAGGCCTATCGAGAGAGAAGAGAGTCTACATCTGAGTGCACAGAATCAAACTATTGTACCCCTCCCAAGATAATATAAAAAAAGTTCCTGTGGACATAGCTCCCATCCTGGGGGTGAACCAGGTTAAATACTGTGTTGTGTGATTGCTTGTGTCTTTGCATTTGTGGATGGTTGAGATTCAGTTTATGAATGCATGAATTGTTTCTTTTATATGTATTCGCCACAAAGATAGAGATGAGAATAATATGTTAAGTGACCACATGTATGAATAGATGAGTAACTGCACAAGTAATTCATAGTAGATGAATGTATGAAGGAGCTGGATAAATACTCAACCCAGCACTGAAAGTGCGCTGTGATATCATGTTTGTTATAGTGTATAAAAGTTTGCAAAGGTTCCATCTACTATGCTTACTAAATGCGTTTTTTAAACACTAAGTAAGATCGATTAAGGTCACTAAGTGCCAAAGATGGAGCGCAGTCTTTTTGGCGTTGTCCTACCATTGATAAATATCTGACATCACACAGTCCTTGGATGCATGATAGCCTAAGTGTCAGTCGCAAAGAAGGTGAAATTTGCACAATCCGAAGTCTATAGCGTGAGGCCTGCAGTGCGCTGCTCACCAATCTGTTTAAGCACTCATCACTTGGTTGTGGAAACCTGATTCCACAACCCCCCCCCATTATTTTGCCTTGTGTAAGACCTTAGTCTGTTCACATATTGTTTTCGAAAGGGCCAGTGAAAAGGGGTTTTGTTGATTCCTCGAACCACGCAGAACCTAGGTCTTTATAGAAAACCTCAAGACAGTTATATAAGTTAACAAATGGTTCTGTTGGCACGCTAACAATCAGTGATGAGTTACCACGCTTGAAATAGTGATGTGCTCAAAAGAAAAGGTCCCACTGATTGCATAAAATTGGCACCCAGACAAGAAAGAGATTTGGGCTTGGTGTGACAAGACAAAAAGAGACTTCGCATGGAAGTAAAATAGACATCTGCATATCTCTGACATATATTGGTTAAATAAATACCTATGGAAGGACGTTCACAAAATTTTCTGGGCATCCTTTGGAAACAAGTTGCACGAGTGGTTATTGAGGCTCGCAGAGCAAAAGAACTGTTTCCAGCAAGAAGTACCTACCGAGTGGAATCCAGAGCTCATTCAAAGGCTTAAGGAAATAGATATCTCACTATCGAGAGCAGTGGACTTTTGGGTTGGCAGTACACTAGAAAGATTTGTGACAGAGTTCGCTATGGACATGCTAAAGTCCTACACCGCAGTAGAAGCAGAGTTTTTCAAGGGTTTCATAGGTAAGTACCTCAATAATTTGAGTTTACACATTAAAATGCTCTTAGCTGAGAAAGGCGTTTTAAGAATGTAGTAAATATTCCTAGAATTTTTTGAATCTGTAATGGCCAATAACATATATAGTTATTCTGATGAAGAGACACACAATTTGAGAAGTGGAAAAATATATAAGTATACTACCAAGAAGACTTTCAGTGAACATGGAATCCGTGTAGAGATTGATTTACAAGCCGAACCTGATAGCCAAACTGCACCTTTATCCACGACCTACCAACCTATTAATCCGCAGAATCCACCAGTTGTGAACACCACATTTCCTTTTGCACAAAACCCACCATTTCAGAACCATTCAGTTGTTAATATTCCTAATCCTTGGAGTGTCAATACCAACAACACCGCAGGAGTGAATACTCATACCATCCCGGCTCAGACCATTCCAACTCAGAATATTATGATTCAGAACATTCCGCGCAGTATCAATTTTTCTTTTACCGCTTAGAATCCTGCACAGAACCCTAGACCACCAAGAAGAAGGATGGATGATGACATTAAGCTGTTGATATTCAAAGGAATGGGTCTAGAGGACCCTGAGCAACATTGGTTTCTATGTGAAGCTGTATGGAGTGTCAAGCAAGTTCAGGATGATGTTGTGAAGTGAGCGTAGCTCATCACCACATTTTGAGATAGAGCCTTGAACTAGTTCATGAAGTATTCTCAAGAATAGAATAGAACCTTACTGGAGATTAAGGCCACACTATTGAGTGAGTTCAAGAAACCAATGTCAGAATCCTAATGTATAATAGAGTTAAAGGAAATTAAGCAAAAACCTAATGAGATAGTGTGGGAATTTGACCAAAAGTTTAATACATTGCTAGACTAGGTCAGTTTTTTCATAGCACTGTAACAACACCAGGAGTGGTTTATTGTTGTGTTGTTGCCCCATATCAGACTGTCGCTGATGCAGCAGAAAGTGGCTTCACGGGAAGAATCCTTGGAGATCACGATGAAGTTCAAAGCTTCACCTATTGGAGAGACCAACACTGGAATGTCTCATATTTAGACTCAGCTAGCTACCCTGACATTACAGTTGCAGGACATAAAGAAGGGGAAAGAACAAAGATAGGAGGTCTAGTGTATAGGATGCGAGGGAGAAGGACACACCAAGGATCTTTGTCCTTTGTTTCAAGAATACCTTAACATGGGACCACCAAACCCACTGAATCAGAACCAAGGGCCATGGTGTGAGATCTGTAGAACAAGAGGACACCGGCTAGAAGACTGTTACTTAATCCATAAATATGTAAGAACACCTAAAAATTTATAGTTCGATTTCTGTAAATCAGTTGGACATGATGATTCCAAATGCCGTGCATATGAGCTCATGCTGGAAAGAAAGAAAGATATAGAGCATATGTATGGTGGATTATATAGAGTCAAAGAAGAGACTCCGAAGAACAAGGATAACGCGCAGCACGATCAAGGCGCATATAGAGGTTGTGGAGGTTTCCACGGAAGAGGAAGAGGCCAGATGATTTGTTACAACTGTGGCCAGCCAGGTCACTTATCTAGAGACTGTACCAATCCATGTACTACTTGTAATTATTGTAAATATTTTGATCATGTTATTGAAGCATGCCGAGTGTTAGCAACAAAAATGTAGAAAAGAAAGCAAGATGTACGTAATCCAAATATTCAACTGATTCCAACAGAGAGAAGGATTGCATATGCTGGTATTAATGTTGTGACATGAAGTGGCGCTGCAACAGGAAGAAATAGGAAAGCAGAAGCTTCGACTTCTAGAGACTTTGAAACTAAGCAGACCCCTCTTGAAATGATCTAGATTAGAAAATCTAGTGGGAAGACAACTTCTTTTGACCTGGAGAAAAATAAAGAAGTCTTTGAAGAAGCACAGGACATATTCAAAGAACAAGCACCTAAGTCACCAAGAATCCTGTTGCGAAGTGAAACACTGCATATGGAATATATGCCAACAGCTTATGAGGAAATGTGCACCATAGCAGAGACAGACACCTCTATTGCGCAGTTCCTATGGAGCTGCATGAAATTATTGAAGAGCGCAGATGCTGTAGCAGAATTGCAAAAATTGTTAAACTAGTATGAACCACGCTGTGAGAAGGATACTTCCCAGAGCGTAGTTAATCACATCAAGAAACACAAAAGAACAGGACGAGAAATGCGGCTCAGTGCCCAGATAGTAGACTCGGAGATGGATGAGATCATCCTTGATCTAGGATCAGTTGTAAATGTCTTGACTAAGTATACATGGAAGCAAATGGGGAGACCAAAGTTGCTATGGTCACCCACACAATTGAAATTGGCAAACCAACAGATAGTCATACCTTTTGGGAGACTAGTCAATACTATTGTTGACATCAATGGAGTGTGAAGTCATGCAGACTTCGAGGTTATTGAAATTATGGATGACAGTCAGCCTTATCCAGCATTGTTGGGTATCAACTGGGCTATGGAAAGCCTCACAATCATAAAATTGAAAACAAAGAATATGATATTTGAAGGACAAGATATCAGGTTCATCACACCATTGGACCCTTAACAAGGAGAAAGATACATTGAGTTGATTTAGAAAGAATCCAGATCACAGGACCTTAATCGCATTTGCAAGATGACTGCGAATCAAGATAACTACATTAATCCTACATCGGATGGAGCACTCAGTTGGCGATGTGACAGTTCTTTCATCTCAGAATCAGACGCAGGACTGGAAAATTGGAAAGGCTGTATGCATGAAATATCTGGCTGAGGATGCGTGTAGATCATGAAGTCACTACGCTAGATTGGAACCAAGGTAAGTCCAATTGCTACCTATGATGGTTCGACTAATTTTTATTCATTCATTCAAGAATATACTATATCAGTTGCAGCTGAAAACCTCATACCAGCATTAGATATGGCACTGCACGAGACACCTGCCAGATGGTGGGCTACACATAAGTAGACTTAGAACACATGTGATCAGTGTAGACATATGATGCAAATCAGGTTCATGCAAAATGCTGCGCTGACCATGGTAAGGTATAATGGACATACAAGTCCAAGGGATCACGTAGAAATCTATTCGGAAGCATGGATAAAGAGACCACAGATAGAATGGGTGCATCTAATTGTGCACACATTAGACTGGATTCAAGAGGATTGGTATACAGACATGGAGCTTCGCAGAGGCACCACATATTGGTCTATCTTAGCTGCAAACTTCCAGAGAACTTTTAGTTTTGAAGATGAATGTCCGAGCATAAATGAAGCTCTACAAGTTATCAAGGAAAGAATATTTAGAACAGAATGCCGAAGTATAAATGAGGCATTGGAAGAAATCAAAGAGAGGGTGTAACATCCTGTAAAATACCAAAAATTTAATTTTTTTTAAAATAGCAATAATTATTGAATTTGTTAATGTGGAACATATAAAAATAGTTAAATCTCTTAACTAGGATAATTAATAATGATGACACGTCGAATTTCTCAAAACAAAATATGATGCTAGTTGTAATTGCTATTGCAGACTAAATGGATGCTAATCTCTTTAACAAAGGACATTCTATGATCATAACACAAGAATACATATTCAGATCTGCTTAAGTTTTAAATGTAACTATATGATGTACATGTTTGTATTATTATAATTTTCTTGGTAATGTGCTGACAGTTTGTTTTGAATGATGACAAAGGGGTCCTATGAGGTACCTTGAGGTTTACTTAGCTACGTTTAGATAAGGCATTTGAATCCTGTTTCCATGTGCAGAACACAAGTAAGAAATTTTACGACAAACATGAGTTAAGAGTACATGTGTCTTTCAATTCATCGTCACTTGTAATATGAAAAATACTAAGTAATTCCTTGCAAAACAAGTTACTGGAGTTATGGATAATTTGGTTCCAATTCTCATTTATGTTCTAGCTTACAAACTTTTCAATGTTATTAAAATCACGTTGTCATTTTCCTTTTACATTGCTATATTTATTATCTACGAAAAATCATCCTAATATGACTATTATTATTAATATCAAAGCGGTTATACCAATGTCCATTTGTAACTCTATTTGAAATATTGTGAAAATACTTTTTATGCTATTTCAAAATGAACTAGCATTATATTGTGTATCAACAAAACTTAAACTATACCTAAAATCTTACATTTATCAATTGATATAGCAATACATGACTAATGCATGAAACTCTATAAACTTTACCCTAAAAGACTATACATATACTATAGGAAAGAAATATATATACAACCTATATTAACTATGCATTCACGCACATACATTAGCATGTATTACTATTGTCATGGTGCCTAAAATAAAACTTAGGAACTATTATAAAATGTGAACTATGAATCTAAGCATTCAAATGATTATGATTGTGACAGGGTATTAAAGTTCAGTACTTGGGATGCTTCCAATCTGTCGATTTCTAGTCATGGCATTAACATCACCTATCTGTTGACTGAAATTGAAGCTTAGGGGGATGGTCTTCACATGAAAGAGGTTACAATAATGCATCATACGATGCTGAGCTGTGCCATGCACTAGCCATTGGTCTGCTGATTTGGCGACTTAGTAGATGCAATAATCAATGTGATATTGATTGCAATGATCTATCGAATCTCAATGTGCCCAACTGGCATCTATTCCACCGTTGATCATTACAAGATCTAGGGCTTGGAAAGAAACCCTAGTCTTTTATTGGTAAGTAACAAGGAATTGTTTCCCGGCCTTCATTTCATGTTTAGTGGTAAGGTTTGAAGAGCTGACAGTGTCGTTGCAATGTAGGGTTTGGATTTTACTGTTAGGAGGACTCCTTCCTCGGTTTTGAACCTTTAGACCTATGAGAGAAATTTTATATGTTACAGGCTTATAATATTTGTGAAAAAAAGCCACGGTTCAGCCATTGAAATTGTGGGGAGGTTCTTCTGTTAATTTATTTGAGTGTAATTCGAACTGGACTTCGATTCTCCAAGTCCTAAAATTGTTCTATGAATTCAAACTCTTATTTTCTGCAATTGCTATCAGGCTTCATCATTTTGTTGGTGTGGGGTGTCTCAATCGAGGAGCTTCGTCGCTAAGGTAATTTTTCAATGGCAGTGATAGTAATACTGTAATGTTTAAGTTATTCCTGCGTTTTTCTTGTTTTAACCCTTTCAAACTGTAACTGGCAAGTGATACATCATTGGAGGATTTCCATGAGACAAAATTAGAATGAGGGTGCTGCAACAACCTCCTGGTAAGCCTCGGTGGTTCTTGAAACCTCGTAGGTACCTTTAGCATGGTTTAGCTAGTGAATACAGTATGACGAGATTTGGAAAATACGACCCTCTTCGAAGTAATGGCCGAGATTAAGTTTTATTTTGAACAATATTGTAACAAGGATAAACGCTCAATTTTTAAGTTGATATTCGGCTCAGTAATGATTTGTTGCATCGTTTAAAATGACCTTGAACTTGTTTTTGTGCTACTGGTTGTTTAAGGGAAAGACCCTATGTGATTTTTGGAACCTTGAAAGTTCTTCCATGTAAACTCTGTCAAATTTTTGTTATACTGTTGAACACAAAATCATAGAGTCGAGGGTTCACTTGCTTCTGTAAGACAATGGCTCGTTTTGTACTGAAATGTTATAATTTTGTTTAAATAATGGTTTGAGAATTTGGTTGTATGAATTATTGATTTGGTTTAGTGTTGATGTATATGTAACTTTGGAATGTATTTCATATATGTATATTGTAGTCCTATAGAGATGGTATTATTCCTCTATACGGAAGTGTTTGTATTCCTATAGAGATGTTATTATTCCTCTATACGGAAGTGTCATTATTTATATTGTAAGTGTCATAACTTATACTTGATGGGTTATTAGACCACCCTATTGGGGGTCGGCCATGTGGGTCAAAGGGTTATTAGACCACCCTATTGGGTGTCGGCCCAGTCAACATTATGTTATGTGCTTAAGTTAAGGCCGACCTAGTAAAGGTTATTAGGAAAGTCAAGTCAAGTATAAATAGAGTGCAGGAGGCACTCTATTTCATCATTATATTCTCTCTCACACTCTTGGGAGAGTGGTGCACTTGTGGAGGAGGAGAAGTTGCTGCTGAGATGTCTATCTCTTATGCTTGGGTTGTATCATTGCTCTATCTATCTCTGAGGAAGTTATTGTGGTTTTTCACCTTTATGATTTTCCCCAAGTAAACTCTGTGTCTCTTGTGTACTTGCATTATTGTTTCCATGATTGATATGTTGTAGATATTGTTGGAACATTTAAAAAACCCACTATGTCATTCTAGACTTAGGATAAAATTAATTAATCATTTATGATGAATTTCCTGAGTTTTGACTAGGTAGAATAGGCCAGTTTTGTCTTTTAGTGGACCACATGCTATCCTCATTCACAAAAACGAATTTGAATAGATTGTGGATATGATTTCCTTGGATTCTATTTGATTTTATTCCATTCCTGAATTAGAAAGACACTATCCAGTTTTAGTTAGCTTTGTCCTGTTTTTTCTGGTTTCTAGTGGAAAAGATAATGTTAGTTTACTTGGAATCTTTTGCTACTTGACCAATTAGATGTCCACATCATATATAACCTTCGAAATCCATCATTACATTCCATTTACCTCACTCATGATCTTCCATACCATACTTTCCAAATTCGTGAGCCTCTAGCACAATTTTGGAAACTGCTTTTGCCACCTAGGGGTTTTTTTGTCTTTTCTAAGCCTTTCTTTTTGCTCTTTCCATATTGCTTCAAAGCAATTCAATTTTTCCATGGAGGATGTATTATATATTGTTATCATATCAATGAATAAGATATAGAGTGTTTTCCATAATTTATTCTCTCTATTCTTCTTCTCTCATTGTCTAAAATATTCCATGGTGAAATTGTCTTATGAATCTAGTTCCTAGTAATTGAAAATCTCACATGGTATCAGAGCTAGCTTGATTCAAAACAATTTCCAAGAGTGTTTTTTTCAAGTATTACCATTACCAGGAGCACATCAGTATGGATCAAAATCAATCCAAAGTTGTGACTCTCACTCCCTTCAATTTATTTGACTGGAAGGCACATATGATCATCCAGCTTCGGAGCAAAGGATTGTATAGAGTCACTATGGGGCTTGAAACTGAGCCAAGAGTTGTTGCATTAAAATCAAAATGGTTCAATAGGCTTGATGAAGCTTATTGGTTACTTTGTCTCTTTGTATCTCCAGATCTTCTATTCCATATCGAATCTCTATCAACTCCAAATGATGTGTGGACAAAGCTAGAGTCTCTCCTTGGAAAATAGGATGACCTCAGAGGTCATTTTTTGGAGATTGAGTTGTTCTCTCTTAGTCCAAGTAATTTCGATTCTATGGAGGAGTTCATATCAAAATTCAAGAACCTAGTGCTTCAACTCAAGCAATGTTGTATAGAGAAGAAGGATGAACACTTTATCCTTACCATTCTATCAAAACTAAGCTCTGAATAATCAGTATTTGTGTCTACTTTTCATTCTATAATACTTGCAGTTCCCAGGTGGAAGATGCCAACGCTGGATGCATTCATTGATTCACTCACTCAAGAAAAGGACAAGCTGGTCCAAATGAGGGATCAATCACCCTCCAAAGACTTTGCACTTGTTGCTCATGGAGCAAAGAGTTTCAAGAATGACAAATCCAAACAGAAGATATTGTCAGATGAAGAAGGAGAATCCCAAGTGTTCTTATTGCTTCAAAGGCACTCATCCTGAGAAATCTTGCTTCAGGAAGAAATTGGACATCATGGACAAGATGCTTGAAGAGCATAACATAGATGTTCCTGACTTTGGAAAGAAAGAACAAGGCAAGGTTGCTATAGAACAAGAACTCTGTCTCCAAGCCTCTCCCAAAGGTAATAATGTTTATGCTTTGAGTGCTAGAGTGAAATATAATTCTGATGTCTCTGATATTGATTCACATTCTGATATATCAAAATCAGAAACCTCCACCTCTTCCTTGGAACAATCTTCAGTCAATTCATCCAAGTTTACTCTCAAAACTAGTCATTTTTTACTAGCTTCTGACTTATCTTCTGAAAGGTCTTTCCACCATCATTCAAATATTTTTGATTCTGATTTAGAAGATGATTTACAATCTGATATGTAGGTCACTACATATCCCACGTCATATTCCCAACCTTTCGATGCACAAAAGACCCTACAAACCCCAAGTTCTCTAGTTAAGAAACTACACAAATCTATGTTTTCCTACACTGTGTCACTTGCCTCTGTTGTATTTTTGTTTTTCATATCTTTCATTGGTTGGAAAGCCATTGTTTTGGAATTATTTGGACTGATATTCCACACATCTAGACATGACCCCATCACTCATCGTTCAAAATTCAAGTCCTCACACTCTCCAGGCTCGCTCAGTTGTCCGGGTGATCTAGTTTCTCAAATGTTTTCTCCTGAAATTATGTTCATTCATGGAGACTCCAAATATTTACTGGTTGTTGCTCCATATGACTTACATTCTGACATTTCAGAGCTGCATGATCTCATTTTCAATATCAGAAAGGTTCTTCATCAGTTTGGGAAGAAAGTACAAGAACTAGTACACCACATTGCAACTACAGAAGAAATTGATCTTGTTGAGTTCATTGTTTCTTCTTATGAAGGAGTATACATAGATCTTCTTTCCATCATTGATTATGTTTTTAGATTTGATTATGTATGTTACATCAGCAAGAAAAATTCATTTTATGCTCCTCCATCATCAGAAGATGAACTTCATAGAGCTTCAACACATGGTTCTTTCCTACACAACATCGATGCAATGATGCATGATCATGACATCCACAATCTCTTCATCAAGTCAGTTACTGGGAAGACACCCATTCATCTCATTCAGCTCATTCAGCTCATTCAAATGAGCAACATGACAGTATGAATACATCAAGCATGTCCATTTTTGAGTGAGGGTTTTGTTCCCATGAGGTTTTCCATGTTTCCTCAGTTTACATGGACTATTTATTTTTGTATTGGGGTGACCATAAGCATTGTTGCTTGGGCCCTATATTTCTGATATTTTTCTAATTCTTATCACATAAATTCAGGCTTAAGGGCGGGTGTTGGAACATTTAAAGAACCCACTATGTCATTCTAGACTAAAGATAAAATTAATTAATCATTTATGATTAATTTCCTGAGTTTTGACAAGGTAGAATAGGTTAGTTGTGTCTTTTAGTGGACCACATGCTATCCTCATTCACAAAAACAAATTTGGATATATTCTAGATAAGATTTCCTTGGATTCTGTTTGATTTTATAACATTCCTGAATTAGAAAGACACTATCCAGTTTTAGTTAGCTTTTTCCTGTTTTTTCTACTTTCTAGTGGAAAAAATAAAGCTAGTTTACTTGGAATATTTTGCCACTTGACCAATTCGACCTACACATCATATCTAACCTCCTAAATCCATCATTACATTACATTTACCTCACTCATGAGCTTCCATACCATACTTGCCAAATTTGTGAGCCTCTAGCACAGTTTTGGAAACTGTTTTTGCCACCTAGGGGGTTTTTTGTCTTTTCTAAGCCTTTATTTTTGCTCTTTCCATATTGATCTAAAGAAATTCGATTTTATCCATGGAGGATGTATTATATATTTTTATCATATCAATGAATAAGATATAGAGTGTTTTCCATAATTTATTCTCTCTATTCTCCTTCTCTCATTGTCTAAAATATTCCATGGTGAAATTGTCTTATGAATCTAGTTCCTAGTAATTGAAAATATCATAGATATGATGTACATGTTATTCTCTCAGTTAAGATCCTAGATCAGATTGAAGTAAATTCTGAAAAACTAATATGGTATCAGAGCTAGCCTGAAAGAAGGCACGATATGGCATGCATGACACTTGTTGCAATTGTGAAGCTAGGGCTTGATATAGCAAAAACCAATCATCGTAGCAATTTCCCTATAAATTAATCTCAGCGAGGTTTCGGGGTCTGAAAATTGTACAGGACGAAGCTCAGATCCCCATGTACCTTGTGTCCAAATTAAAACCTCTAATTCATTGTACTTTGTGATTTATGATCTGTACAATATAGGGTTTCTGCGTCTTCTAGATCTTAGTCATAAATAGGTGACCTTGGAAACAAGGTCATAACTTGCGCTTAGAAGCTCCAAATGAATATTCGTAAAAATTTATAGGTATTGCATGGACTGTACTTTCTCAGGTAACTTTTTTAGATGCGGAAACTGAACCAGTGACACATGGCACTCTGTACAAGTTCTCTCTCCTGTTTTATCCCATAAACAAGTCACGTTGCGACACTTGGCATAACTCTCTCTCAGAGAATCCATTTGAGGTCACACCTATTGGGTTGGAAAGCTGACAGGTCAGGCTATCTGAGGAAAATTGTTCAGACCCTGTGGATCGAAACATTTAGAGTTACACCAGAAACAATCAGGTACATATTTCTGTCAAAGTAGAATTATTTTTTAGCACCTTCATTCATGGCTTCCGGAATTTAGGGTTTTAGAGAAAGTTGGAATTTTTGTAATCGGAGACCATGGCTGAATGCTACTCATCAAAATTGAAATTTATAGACCAAGATCAGAATTTTTGGTTGGGCAGAAGGCCTGGCTTGATGAGACCCTAGTTTGTGAATTATATTAGAAAAGTGGAAAATTAGGGCTTCTGCAAAAATGGGAATTTTTGAAATCTGTGACCATGGCTGCAAGCTCCTCAGAAAAATAGAATATTAGAGCTTTGGATAGAACCTTTTGATTGGGCAGAAGGGCGAGCTTTATCAAACCCTAGTTTGGGGTCATGTCTAGTGAATCCAAAAGTTTCAAAGGAAAATTTGAGGGGTGAAACTTTGCAGTTTTCAAATTATGAGTATACCAACTTAATCAGCTCATCAAGGTGCATACTTCTATCCTTTCAGAAGTTTGAAATTCAAAAATTGAATTTTTAGGGTTTCTCTGACAAACCCTAATCCAACTGCAGATCCAGTTCGTGCAAATCAAGTGGATTGGGTTAATTCTATAAGAGAATGGATTGGTCACCTGCATAAGTGAAGAAGTTATTGTTTTAGAGGGAGATGAGGCTAAGGCCTTACATAAGAATATTACAAGCAATATCGACTGGTATGACTCATCCAGGTATGTTTCGAGATTTGTTCATGATTAAGTTTATGGTATGTTTGTCTTCATGTTGTTACGATTAGTACAATTTTGAGTAAATTTAGACTTGTCGTATCACCTTAATAAAATTATGAATGCATGATAGAAGATATCCATTGATTAGGATGTTGACACTTATGATTGTACTAATGCATTATGTTGTTGTATGAGGTTTATGTTGTCTGCTAACATGAAAGGTACACCAAGAAAGACAAATCATGTTCTAGTTCAAGGACATATGATCATGATGACATGAGGACAAAGATTCATCCATTTTCATGGATCACTTAGAAAATCTATTTGCGAGATATGTATAACTTGGTTCTATAATGGTTAACCTATGAGATATGCAGGTTACTAGCACAAGTCATTGAATAGAACAAGAAGACATCATGTGGGTATGTTAGACATAACTAGCTAACATACCAATCCATGTATGTTTTTCCTATATCAAGTTAGAATCCTACCTTGTGTTAGGATCCTTTCTATAAGTATACTTGGTATGATTGGTTATGTTTATTCATAAAGGTAGAAATGTAAGTAATCAAGGATTTATGCATTTTATGTCTCTTATCTTGATTGATGATTTAACTAACCAGAAGAGTCCTATGATCAAATAAGAATATGCATGAGTAAAAGAAGACTTCCCTGAAACCTTGAATACTAATGTTTATTATCTGTGTTTGAAATGATCATGACTATACATGTTTAAGATTATTGTGTTTTGATAGTATTAAGATTATACTAATGAATGTGTGATTATGTATGAGACCTCGAGGATAACACAATGATAATACTAATAAGCATGCATAGTGATGGATATAAGTTCAAGTACAGGTAATCCAAGAAGCAAAGATCAAGAGGGAGCACACTCCATTTGTTCTTGCAAGGAAGCAGAGATCAAGAGGGAGCACACTCCAGTTGTTCCTACAAGAAAGCAAAGATCAAGAGGGAGAACACTCCAGTTGTTCCTACAAGGAAGCAGAGATCAAGAGGGAGCACACTCCAGTTGTTCCTACAAGAAAGCAAAGATCAAGAAGGAGCACACTTCGGTCGGAGTTGTGTACCCGTAACATCCCGGGATGCTCTTTCGAGGTTTTTTCCTATGGTATATAATAGTGCCCTGGGAGATCCTTTAGGTCAGAGTTGTGTACCCATAACATCCTGGGATGCTCTTTCGAGGTTTTTCCATGAACACATGTAATTTGTGCCCTAGGAGATCCTACAGGTTGGAGTTGTGTACCTATAACATCCTGGGATGCTCTTGCGAGGTTTTGTGGTGACCACATGTAATTTGTTCCCTGGGAGATCCTACAGGTTAGATTTGTGTACCCGTAACATCCTGGGATGCTCTTTCAAGGTTTTGTGGTGGGGTCACATGTAATAACACCTTTGGACATCCTACAGGTCGGAGTTGTGTACCCGTAACATCCTAGGATGATCTTTCGAGGTTTTGTGATGCATGTAATAAGTCTTGAGGATTCCACAGTATGGCCAGTGATGATGAAGGCCTACAGGTGGTGGGCCTACATCCAATATGAAAAAGGACTGGCTCTATAGAACTTCCTATGATGAGTATATTCATAGATTGATTGAGATAGCAGCAGTAGTGATGATGACGATGACTCGATGACGATTATCTAGTGATGATGATCTAGAGAAGAAGACTTGTGCTAGAAGACCTGTGTTGAGAAATACCTTCCTAGTTAAGAGGGAATGTTGATGTATATGTAACTTTGGAATGTATTTCATATATGTATATTGTACTCCTATAGAGATGGTATTATTCCTCTATACGAAAGTGTTTGTATTCCTATAGAGATGTTATTATTCCTCTATACAGAAGTGTCATTATTTATATTGTAAGTGTCGTAACTTATACTTGATGGGTTATTAGACCACCTTGTTGGGGTCGGCCCTGTATAAGTCATGTGGGTCGAAGGGTTATTAGAACACCCTATTGGGGGTTGGCCATGTGGGTCAAAGGGTTATTAGACCACCCTATTGGGTGTCAACCCAGTCAACATTATGTTATGTGGTTAAGTTAAGGCCAACCTAGTAAAGGTTATTAGGCAAGTCAAGTCAAGTATAAATAGAGTGCGGGAGGCACTCTATTTCATCATTCTATTCTCTCTCACAATCTTGGGAGAGTGGTGCACTTGTGGAGAAGGAGAAGTTGCTGCTGGGAGATGTCTATCTCTTATGCTTGGGTTGTATCATTGCTTTATCTATCTTTGAGGAAGTTATTGGGGTCTTTTACCTTTATGGTTTTCCCCAAGTAAACTCTGTGTCTCTTGTGTGCTTGCATTATTGTGTCCATGATTGATATGCTGTAGATATGATGTACATGTTGCTCTGTCAGTTAAGATCCTAGATCAGATTGAAGTAAATTCTGAAAAACTAACATTTAGAACAATGAAAGTTGTCTCTGGTCGAGAGTAGTAAGTTGCAAGTCTGTTGGTAGATAGACCCTGTACTTCATATTGTTTTTGACATTTATGTTTGAAATAATGATGTTGTAAAATTTGGTCTTTGTCATATGTTTTAAAATGGCTAAAATGCCACAGGGTTCGATCTTGTTCAACGAACGAAACCGTTCCTTGTAGGTTTCGTTGGTAACCCTGAATGTACTGAGAATTCAAACCCGAGAACTGGGCCTTAACTTGTGTACCTAAAGGTTTCGACATTGTTTATGTTTCTTGTCAGGGTTTGATGGATAACGATGCAAAAATCATGTCTTCTGTTAAGTGATGTTAAGTACCTTGTTGATATTCTTAACACGAAATAATAGATAGTATGTTAAATAAAATGTTGTTTAGGGTTTGGAAACCATGTCTGCTATAACTTCAGAAATATTATCTGTTGTTGCCATGAATGGCTTGATATGAAATTTATTGAACTCTATACTAAATGAATGTTTAGAATCTAGGGTCTGCAAAATCTTGGGGTTTTGGTTTTTATGGTGAAAGTATTTATTTTTAATAATTGAAATCTATACTAGATCAAATGTGATAATTAGTGATGAAATAATAATAAGTGTTTACTTATCATTTGTAAGTAACACTCCGTATAGAGAATAATTGCATCTGCTATATTTCTAGATGCATGAAACCATAGGTTTATAATATTGGAATGCATATTATTACCATCCGAAAATAAATGGAATTGAATTGGAAAATATAGATCTGTGCAGAAATAAAAGTATTTTTCTTTTATTATGAAGTAGATGAAATGTTATACATATGTTTATAGTATGCTGTACTATTTCCTGAGTTTTAGCCATATAACTGATGTTAGCACTTAGATTTTATTCCGGTTGTAAGAAAATAAGACCTAAGGTAACCTATTTCAAACCAAGCTTTAGGTAGAAGAACTAGCCATTTTCTCTACCAGAGAGGGCTCTCTCAGGATATATATATGAAGGCTAAAATATATAAAGGTTTCTTTAAAATTTCTCAAAAGATATTTTCTGGTCGAAAAGGGTAAACAAGAAACATTGAGCATGGAGTCAAAGCTTTCAGAAGGTATAATAAACCAGCAAGAGATTTCACCATATAGATTTTCACAGAGGCAAGATAGTAATCATGTTACAGTCAATTTGATTTTTCAGGCGACATAGAAGGAAGTAAAGACATTCCATCAACAATAGGTATCTATCCAGGATAAATCTATTGTCAACTTTGGAGAATAAAATGGATATTTAAATGCAGATAAAATGAGGCATAACCAGTATGAATCTCAAATTATTTCAAATGTTCATTTAAATATAGAAGAAAAACACCATGGGAGATATAACGAAGAAGATAAACATGCACATATAAGGATAAGGAAAATAACAGACTGCAAGACTGATTAACTCATGAATCTCTGTATCAAAAAATAGGTATCATCACTGTACTGCCTTTATTTCAAAAATAAACTTCAACTTCAAAACATACTTGTTTCTCAAAAATTTTCCAACCCTTTCAACAATGACCTCCATTGTCTTTTATACAAAATTTTTAGAAGAAGCTCCACATAACTGCTTCTTCTAACTAATAATTAAAAATATTTAACTAAAGATAACTGTCTTCGAGTAACCCATAACTGTCTTTCAAATAATATTACAAATTTAAAATAAAAAGTCTTTTTGCCACTTGGCAAGATTTTTGGATATCATCATTTTGCCACATGGCAAGAATTTCAAATGCATTTAAGTATGAACAGAATATATGGTCTTTCCGTACTTCTCAACATAATTCCACTGGTCAGCCGTGGGTAGGTCATAACTGGTCATTTCTTTCACCAAGACTCGCATCTCGATATGCCCTGCATAAGAAATAGGAAGAAGGTTTGCGCAAGTTGAAATCAGCATATTTAAAATTTCAAATTCCCCTGACATTTTCTCCATTAGGATTTTTCCTGTGAGCATGTGATCTATCTTCTGGAATTTTCGGTGATCCATCCTGATATCAAACAATAATCTTTTATAATCATTCTGAGGAATTAATTCATTATCTTCGTCCCAGAAAGATGGGAATCCCTTGTTCACTAACTTGTCAAATTGCTTCTTGAACTGGATTACTTCCTTCCTTATTTCTCCTGCTTTGGTCTCGATGTTTTCGATATGGGAGTATTTGCCCAAGATCCTTCTGGCCCAAGTGATGACAGAAATTCTGTTTGTTATACTCATGGCCGTCAGGTCTGCCTCGGATAAACTGTTTAAAAATGTAATTGCTCTCTGGGCTATTTCTTTCGGCTTTCTGTTTAAGCTTTCCCTGACTGCCTGGCAACTGTTAAAGGCATCTTTGGCTACTTTTTCCTTAACTCTTATATAATCCAGATACGGCCTAAGTTTTTCAACTTCTTTAATGATCTGGTCCCATACCATATGTTTACATCCCTGCATAGCAGCTTGTCCTGTTGCATGAGCAGCCAATCCTTTATTATTGCTGATCCATTCCTGATTATTTGCCTGCAAGGTTTTTATTTCTTTTTCTTTTGCTTCATTTTCTTCTTTTAATTTCTGTATTTCTGCCTTCAATAATTTGATTTCATTATCCTTTAAACTTATTTGTGACATTGCTTGTAAAATCCCATCTACACCATTTTTATCTTCTTCTGGGCCTGCCTGTACTTGTTGCTGACTGTTCTCTGCTAGTTGTTTTCTCACTGTTGCCAACTGTTCTTCCAGAATGAACCTTTCTTTTTCCCAATAGTCCTTTTCGTCAGACAGCTTTAACAATTTAGCTGTGACGTCATTGACTTCGTTAGCTAACTCTTCTTTCTCTTTTTCTAATATAGTCAACTCTGCACCTTGAATGAGTACAGCATCTGGGATTTTTAACTTTCGTCTCAATGTTAAAATCATTTCTTCCTTCTCCTGGAGCAGTTTGGTAGCTGCAGCTCCATCTTTATTAGTTAGGTCCATTTGTAGCTTCTTAATTTGATGTTGTCGAGACTTATTCTCTGCCTTTTCTTGCCTCAACTGATTATTTAATTTTTCTACTGAATTCTTTAGTTTGTTTGCTCTCAATGTGGCTCCCAAATAGTCTGAATATATAACCTCTCCAGCCTGTCTATGTAACAAAATTTTATCAGGGGCATTTATCTTCGACAAATCTACACTCATCTCTGAGATCTTGTCTTTTGTCACAACTGAAAATTTTAAAGAATTTTCTTTGATGTTCCTGCTGGTGAATAAGCTCACTTCATTGTTTGATATATTTCTGACCTTTGGAAACAATAGACTTGTTTGTTTCGCAGATTCCTGTTTGTTTTTACTATGTTCATTAAATACATCCATGAAATTTTTAGGTCTATTTACATCATCCCCTACAGAGGTCTCTTCAATATTGTATTCCTTCACTGTAACCTCGGGTATTTCATTTTCTGTAGCTTTTGCTTCTTCTGAAATGGTTGCCAATTCCTGTGACTCATCAGTTTTCAATCGTTTTCCCTTTTCTCTCTCTTCATCATCAATAATCATAACGTCCTGTATAGGTCTTTTGGACCCTACTAATGCAGTATTGATTTCGCTTTCTGTTTCTGCCATTGCTTCTTCCAATGACCTTTCTATGTCGGACTTGTCTGGGATAATTTCTTCTTTGTATTCGAGCCAGCTGGCTCTGTCTGCCATCCCTTCAACAATTTGATGATTCAGAGGCTTAATACGATGTTCAATTCTTCTTTTGGATATGATATTTAATGGGTCATATTCCAATGCTGCATCTGTCTCGAAATTCATATCTTTTAACAATTTCTCTATATATATAGCAGCGTTCTTATTCTTTATTGTAAACGGACCTAATGTGAAAGGGTACTTAATGTCCGTTGCTTGTCTGTGGACCAAAAAATTGTTATCTTCTACAATCAATTTCTGTCTTAAAAACTCCAAGGCAAAAATCCTCAAGGTGAGGAACGCTGGTAGCACATAGGGTTTATGCTTGAACCCATACAATCTGACCACTGTACTATCTTTTGATAAAAACCAGTCTCCTGTAGCATACTCTGTATTCAGTTGCATTGATACCTGCATTTCTGGCAATACCCTAGGCAGACTTTTTCCGAAAATCATCTTAAATATCGTTGAGAGCATGTAATTGATGAAATTGAAAATATTGTTTTCCAGTGGAGTTGCAAAAACAATCTCTGGGAACTGTAATTCTTCCTGGCTGGATACCATAATCATTTTCATTAAAAATGCTTGAAACCTGAAATGTCTGTGTGTGGAAAAATTGACCATCTGGTCATGTATCCTTTCGGCTATGAAAGCTTCAAAATTTAGTCGGGGAATTTGACTTTCGTTAATTCCCGACTGGACTATACTTATTCTGTACAATAAACTCAATTGAAACTCAGTTATATACAAATCCGAATCTAACCCTAAAACTACGGCCAACAGTGCCAAGACCAACTGGGTATTTACATTAAACAGGTTGATATCTAAAGGATAAGGGAGTTCAGAAAGGCTAGTTTTTGGTCTGAGACACGTCGACAGAAACACTTCTCTATCACTCTGAGAGGCATGGTGAAAATTTTCAATAATTGATACCTCAGAAAAAACTTCAGGGTCGAGGGTTCGGGGCAAATCTATTTCTAGGGCTTTAAACACTTCGGCTGGCTCAATTTTGCAGATGGCTCTAGTTTTCTGACTGTTTAAAACAACTTTTTCTTCCTGTGAATAGTTTTCAGCACACCAGGAGACGAATTCTGGGAAAACAGGAAATTGGTCAGGGCAAAAAGCTATTAAAGACGACTGGTGAACTCTATGCGGGTCTATACCCTCTTTTAACAGCTCAGATAACTTCTCTTTTACATAGGAGACTGGAAACCTAAGAAGGGTATCGAAAACATCTTCATCTCGGTCTTCTAGGGCATCTTTCGACCTAAAAACGTCTATATCTTGTACAGTCTCCATCTAGATGCTTCTTTTAAACAAATTTCCGTTTAAAGAGAGTGACAGGTCACCAGACCCTACCTGTAAGTGCTTGCTTTTCGCCTTCTGTCGCAATCGCCGGCTTCCACCAGTCTTCGGAGCTCTCCAGGATAACGACACATATAAAATGCCGTTATGTGGAGCCCTTTCTTTTTATATAAGCCTTTTAAACTTAACCTTCTTGCACTTTTACGAACGTGGGTCATTTTCAACCATTGATCTTTGAACCATCATTTTGAACCGTCAGATCTTGTCCATCTTTATTGCACCGGCGGTATCCGCGATCGAAAAGGTGGTTTCCTTCTCCGGTTTGCAACCCGAGCGGATGCACCATCTGCTGACACCTGTCAAGACGGTTTATTCTCCGCGACCGCTCTCCTTTATATTCCGTGCGCATGTTCCTGGCCGCGGACGAAACGCTGGCCTTTGATTTGATTGAAACATGTATTGGCCTTCCGATCTATGCAAGGTATAGTGCCACGTGCCACGGTCTTATCAATCCATTCCTTGTTTGCCACCTGTTAGGTCCCACCTTGCCACGTAAGAGATCTTTCCCATCTTTCTGAAATGGGTGGTTCCGCGCGGTGTTATGGTGGTTTCCGATACCACTCTCTCCAGGCGCGGATGAATGAATGTGGGACACGTGCCTTGGTGGTATTATGTCCGCTACCACCCTCCACCGTTTGTTGACGATCACTTTGGCGACGCGGGGTTAATATAGACCGTTGATTTGGATCTATGCTATCTCCGCCGTCGGAACCTGACTGGGGTTTAACCTTTCCACAAATTTGCTGGCGGACTTTATAAATATGGGGTTTTATAATGTATTTTTTGTATAAAAACCTTCATTTCAACCCTTTTGTAATAATTTCTTCTCTTTTAGGTCATTTTAGCAAAAACTCTAGGTTTCTTCAGATCTGGTGTCAACAACTGAAATGGCAGAATTTAAAAGAAATACTACTATGTTTATCTATTCATTCAAATGGCATTCTGCCTATCAGTCATCTCTATTAATTTTACCTTTTTGTACTAGAGTACTATATAGATAACAGTATTAGAAAAATACAGAAAAGAATTTAATCATTCATCTAATTTACTTAATCATCCTTAAAACATATCATCTTTAAGTCAGAAAATAACTCAGTTCCTTCTGTATAACTGTAAGTAATAGTTCTACCATGCAGAAAATCATTTAACTGTAAACAATGAGTCAGAATAGTAGAACCTAATTGATTATAGGCGAAATAAACAACCCAAGGAACCTGTTCTACCCAACCTATTTCTCAAGACAACCAAATTACTTGCCTTAGGACCCCCGAGCCTATTAACTGAACCACTAGGAAGAAGAAGAGTCTGTAGAAGCCTTAGTTCATTAACTTGCAGTAAAATATATATCATCTAGTCATAAAAAATCAGTAGTCAAAGAGACCTGCACCAGCACCTCTAGTTTTCTTCTCAGAATAACTAGCAGGCTCACAATGCACTCCCACTTAACCTCCCTATTCGAATCTCTTAGTGATCACCTGATACACTTAAGGAAATATTTCTACAGAAAATATTGTGGACCTGCCTGCTCAATTCGAATTGCCTTATCTAGGATGCCTAGGCCTTTTAGTGGTTAACCCGGTCATTAATGATATAACAGCCCTCTTCCACCCACCTAGGGGATAATGCCACAAATTTAGGGGTAGTTGTCCCATAACCAACAGCAAGTGGTGGAGTGCAAATGTTGCCATCTATCCCATGCCTTCTAATAGCTTTCATTCCTCCTAGTGGGTTAGTGAACACTCATTTAACAGTTCGCTTTGGTGTTTGTCTCCTGTTTAATTTATTAAATAATAATAATAAGTCATTACAATCATCCTTGACTAGATTTGGTCATAATTACAAAACTTTGTAATTAAAATTTAACATAATGTATTTTGCAAATAAAATAATTAGTCTTCAGAATTTGGGTAGGTGACAATGGGTATTTGAAGATATAAAGGTACCTATTAACCTACAACCACAATGGGGAAGGAAAATAGAACATGCCTTTGAATGCTATAATCTTGTTGAAAATGAAGAAGAACAAGATGAGAGCGATGAGGATGATCCGCACAACATCAACATACCTGAGTCAGAAGGAGTGCGCGATGTAGAGGGACCTCCATTGGAAATTCCAGACATGAGTGGACCTGTTAAGACAAGGAAAGTGAACATTGGAACAAGCGAAGAGACGAAGTTCACATCCACTGGAGATTATAGGGATGATGCGATGGTTGCGGAGATCGTAGATGTTTTGCATGAGTACCAATATTTGTTTCCGATGAAGTTCGCGAAAATGAAAGGCATCTTGAGAGACTTGGGGGTTATGAAAATACCTCTCAATCCAGGCGCGAAGCCCGTAAAACAAAGGCCTTATAGACTAAACCCCAGATATAAAGAAAGAGTCAAGGCATAAATTGAAAAGATGCTTGATGCAGGAATCATCAAGCCAGTTGGAGAGTTAGAGTGGATAAGCCCAATGGTTATCAAAGATAAAAAGACTAAAGGTGAAATCAGGATTTGTGTAGATATAAGGAAGCTTAATGATGCTTCATTGCATGACCCATTTCCTACTCTATTTACAGATGAAGTATTGGACAATGTGGGATGGAATGAGGCCTATTCATTTATTGATGGATTATTTGGATATCATCAGATGAGGATCGATCCAGTAGATAGGCATAAGACAAAATTTTCTACTTAATGGGGGTCATAGCAGTATACAGTGATGCCTTTTGGGTTGAATATTAATGCACCAACCATATTTTCCAGAGTTGTGGTGGCTGCATTCAAAGAATTGATCCATAACGTTTTAGAGGTTTATTTCGATGATTGGACTGTCTTTTGGTTGTTGAAGAACCATTTTGAAAATATGAGGATGATGTTAGCTAAGTGCAGACAACATAAAATTTCATTGAACTTAAAGAAATGCATCTATTGTGTGCCTTATGGTATTCAACTAGGACACATTGTGTGCATACAAGGTTTGATGGTTGATCCTGCAAAGATCGTAGTGATTGTGAATTTACCTCCACCAACTTTAGTGAAACAGCTTCGCACCACATTGGTCCATACAGGTTATTATAGAAAATTCATCAAGGGTTATGCGCAGATAACCACGTCGATGGAAAAATAGTTGAATAAAGATGTGCAGTTCATATGGAATGCAAAATGTGAGAAAGGTATAGACACATTGAAAGAGAAGATGGTAATTGCGCTAATCCTAGTGTTTCCAGATTGAGATAAGTCGTTCCATGTACACGTTAATGTTTCGGCCATTGCACTTGTGGTGGTGCTAGCACAACCAGGAGAGGGAGGCATTAACCATCCCATTGCATTTTCAAGTAGGAATTTGTCTTCAATAGAGAAGAACTATACGACCACTGAAAGATAAGGCTTAGCTATGGTGTAGGCACTGCAGAAATTCAGGCATTATTTGCTCGGTGCACACTTCTCAATGTTTACCGACCATTCCGCTTTGAAGTATCTGGTCAACAAACTAGTGTTAGGGAGGAGAATTTGCAGATGGTTACTACTCTTCCACGAGTATGATTTTTAAATAGTGGTTAAGCCAGATAGATTGAACCTAGGACCTGACCATCTCTCAAGGATTGAATTAGGCAAAGAGCTCACAAATCTCGAAGACAATCTTTTGGATTTGCAGTTGTTTGCAATATATATTGCTGATGATTATTACAAGGATATTGTAGAATTTTTTACTACGGGATTGGAACCCATAGAGTTCACTACACATCATAAGAAGAAACCAGTAGTCAAAGCAACATACTTCACTATAATCGCAGGCCAATTATACAAGTTGGGACTAGATGAAGTGCTACGCAGATGCATGCTAGAGCATGAGAAGCCATTTATATTGGCTGATGCAAATTCAGGTGTATCGGGAGGTCACTACGCAGGAAGGGCCACTGCACAGAAGATATTGGGTAGCAGGGATATGGTGGCCTACAATTCATGAAAATTCAAAGGAACATTTCCATACTTGCGATGTTTTTAAAAGGATGTGGAGGCCGTCAAGAAGAGATGAAATGCCATTGAATCTGCAGTTGACAATTCAGGCATTTGAGAAATGTGCTATTGATTTCTTGGGACCCATGAACCCACCAGGAAAAAGGACTGGTGCAAGAGACATTATCATCGCAATTGATTATCTCACGAGATGGGAAGAGGCTAAACCAATGACGGATTGTAGCACAGTTACTACCGTGCAGTTCATTTTTTAGAACATCCTTACTAGATTTGGATTCCTGAAGATTTTGATGAGTGATCAAGGCACGCACTTTTTTAATAGAACTATTGAATCCCTTACTGAAGAATTCCACATTTATCATCAGAGGAGTACACCATACCATCCTTAAGCAAATGGAACTATTGAAGCTTTCAACAAGGTACTAGAGAATGCGCTGACAAAGGTATGCAATGTCAACCAAGATGATTGGGACCTGCACATTCCATCTCTATTATGGGCATATAGAACTACGTTGTTAACACCCAAAAAGTGTTCACTACCTCATCTACCACATTACATGGCTCATTTGTCCATTTTCCCACCATATTTCCCTTAAAAACCCAAAAATCCCACTAAAAAGCCTCCAAAAGGCCAAAAATGCCTCCAAAAGTCCACAAAACCCTCAAAATAGCCTCAAAAAGGCTAAAAAAAACCCTTTTTCCTCCAAAAATAGCAAAATCCCTCTAAAAAGGGAATAAAAAATATAAAATAATGAGGAAAAGGAGGAAAAAACCCTATACGGCTGCCCTAAACCATATGGTTCCCAAAACCATGGGCCAGCACTCCACCACCAAAAAACTATAAATAGGTGATGGAGAACCCTTATTCCACATCCACAATCAAGTATACCCTTACTCTGCCAAAATCTCTCTTGAAACCCTAGCTCACCATTGAGCCACTTTCACCTTGAGAGCCCCTTTTGGCCCATTTCCACCATTGGAGAAAGAGAAGGAGCACATTGGATCTTGGAGCAACCCTCTTGGACATTGCAAGAGCTTCATCAACCTCCACATTGGAGGTAATATCAATACAAAACCATTATTTATCTTTTGTTCTTTATGTTTCATGCATGTGTTTTAGATTAGTTTACATTTTTGTTTTAGCTTAATAATTTACATTTACTGAACTGCTACTAAGGAGTCCATTCTCCTTAGTAGGTGCTCATTTGCACAAGCTAGGGGTAAAACCCTAGCTACAGTTTTGGCGACTCCCCTAAGTTTGAATTTCTGGTTACAATTTTTAAATCTTTTTTCTGTTCAGCTGTCCCTTTCGGCCGCCGTATACCGCATTTTTTCCCCCAACAGTCGCGTCCCGACCGCATCTTCCAGGCACTTACCTGCGACCAAACTGCGGCTCTCAGACTGTTTCCGGCGACCTGCCTGCGGCTTTCAGTCTATTACCTGCGATTCGGCCGCGGCTATTAGCCTGTTTGATCCAGTCTGACTGCGGCTATTTCCCTGTTTTCGGTGTCCCGCCTGCGGCTTTCGGCCAGTTTCCCGCAACCCGCCGACGCCTTTCGGTGTCTTTCCTGCGTCCTTCCTACGGCTTTCAGCCAGTTTCCCGCTACCCGCCGGCACCTTTCGGCGTCTTTCCTGTGTCCTGCCTGCGGCTTTCGGCCAGTTTCCCGCAACCCGCCGGTGCCTTTCGGCATCTTTCCTGCGTCCTGCCTGCGGCTTTCGGCCTGTTTCCCGCAACCCGCCGGTGCCTTTCGGCGTCTTTCCCACGTCCTGACTGTGACTTTCAACCCCTTTGCTGCGTCCCGACTGCGTTTGTCTGCCAAAAACCTGCGTCCTGTCCGCGCCTATTTCCCTCAAACCCGCGGTCCGACTGCTCAGTTTTGCCACAAACCCGTAGTCTGATTTCTGCATTTTTTATAGTTTTGAGCCCAGAATTTTGCTGCACTATTTTCTGCACCAGCACATCCCTCTGTCCTACCTGCAGCCACCCTTCCTTACAGCATTTTTCTGCAGTTTTTTATTTTTTATTTTCTGTTTCATTTACAGAATCGTTTTTACGTTTTCAGCACTTTACATTGGAAAAAGAAAATTGTGCATTTTAAAAGTTCATTTCTGTATTGTTATTGCTAGATAGAAAGTTGCCCTCCCTAGTGGCACTTTCTACTTGGGTTCATCATCACCTCACGAGCACACACTCTGTCACATAATTCAAATGAGCCTTAAAAAACTATCTAACTCAACCAATATTCTAACCCCACTTGGGGAACACAAAAGAATCTTTGTAGTTAGGTACGATCGGGGGGATAGGCTTCCAATAACACCCCTCGGTTACTTGCACTGGAGACATAGTTGTTGTCCAAATAGGGAACCAAAATCCCCTAGTACTTTTTGGAACGGTCATGACCAGTTTATCAGAGGGCCTCTCCCTTAGGAGGGTTGAAGTCGGGAGACTGGTTCCGGAGCCTGAGTGGAATACCGGACTCCATTCAGTAACCGAAGGGCTACCTTTCGCGGTTATCGGGATATCCCTATATAGGGGTATTGCGGTTAAAGGACTAAACGATAGATTCACCTTTCTGGACGTGTCATGAATGGGGTATCTTAGTTGCCATTCTTCTAGGATTGACTACCCGGTGTCCTTCCCGGTAGGGGGATATCTTAGCCACTTGGCTTTCCTATTCATATTGTCTGACTTGGATTTCATCACCTTGCAGAGGATATGTTTAGTTGAGTCAAAATACTTTTAGTTAGGTGTTTGCATGCTCCCTTACTTCCCTTTGGTCAAGTGAGTTCACCATTTTTTATTTTTTGGCAACCTGCTGCTTGTTGGTATTCTGACCACTTTGTTGACACTCCACCTATTGTAGCACAGCTGTTACAGTGGGTGTTTTGAGTTGGTTGTTGGCCTGAGTGCCTTTTTTTTTGAGCTCTCCTTCTGCACACTCGGTTGCATTAGGGTTTTTGAGCTATTTTTTACTCACCTCAACCCACAGAGATTCTACACCATCTGTCACCATTGAGTCCCCGAGACATTCTCGGCGCCTCAGGGGTGAGCCCCCACAGCACGGTTCACTTGACACCACACGTCATCGCCACAGATCATCATCACTTGATACCACTTATCACAGATCTAGAGCCTTGTCACTTGAATCCACTCGTCAACGGCATAGGACTACGTCACCAGACATTGATGCTCCTTACTTTACCTCCGATTCTGAAGAAGAGTTTGAGAACCCTATTTACACTGCCCCTACTAGCCCCATGGCTAGCGCGACTTCCACTCCTTTCGCTGTAGGGACCATTGGTGGCACATCCACCACTACACCAGTTACCACACCTGCTCTGGGAATGCCCTCGATGGGGGCCACATCCACCATCCTGGTTACCATTCCTATTCCCGTAGCTGGCATCCATACCACCACTTCACCAGTGACTCACACTACCCATGGTGGTGCAGGCCCATCCTATACTACCTTAGTTCCCCCACTTGGGGGAAACATTCCCAACCCTGCCCCTCTACTTGGGGGCATGGGCCCCAACTTGGTCCAACCCACTCCGGTGTCACATCCTTCTTCTAGTCTGCCATTCATGGCTAGCCTCAACTTACCTGATCTAGCCAGACTAACCAACGACCCTATCCGACACGACCCAGCATGGCCTCACATGCCTACCAAGCTCCCCTCTGACATTCCTAAATTCGAGGGCAAGGCGGGTGAAAACCCACAAAACCATATCATGTCCTTCCATCTATGGTGTTCTTCCAACTCCATAATGGATGACTCTATTCGCCTCCATCTATTACAACGCACCTTCACTGGCTCTGCAGCCAAGTGGTATATCGAGCAACTACATGGGACCCATGCCACTTTTACTTCCCTTGCCTCGACCTTCCTGCAGTTCTTCCAGTTACCTGTCCGCTATGATGCAGGCATTGAGATCCTCCTATCCTGCAGACAAAACATGGCTACCCACATCACGGACCACATTCATGAATGGTGTAGACACCGTAGCTCATGCAAGATAAAATTGGACGACCGTATCTTCCTAGATTGGTTCCTCAAATCCCTTCTTCCTGTTATTGCTAAGGATGTAGCTTTCGAAAGACCCCAGTCTGAAGAAGAGGCCATCCTTAAGGCACAACAGTTTGACCTCATTTACACCCAGTCAGGTCACCTCTATACCATTATACCTGACGCCCCTCGCGGTGAGTCCTCCCATCACGATGCGTCGGGGGCATTTCATGCTGCAGACGGCATCATTGGTCATGTTTCTTCGCATCCTCAACCCTTTTCCATAGCACGTCCTACCCAGGGCCTCGACCTTTCGCAAGCCACCTCACAGTCTGGGGCCACCAACTCATATGCTCCTATGACACATCACCATCACTGCCATGGACCCAGTTGTCCACCTCAGTGCTTCGATCATGCGCCCCCTGCTTACAACCCCCCGGTCGCACCTCAGCCCTATTACCACCAGCAGGCTGCGCTAGCTCCTGCGCCTTCTCAGGCCCAACCCACTTATTACCACCAGCAGGCTGCACCAGCTCCTGCGCCTTCCCAATCCCAACCAGCTTATTACCCACCACAGGCAGCCCCTGCGGCAAACCCACAACCTGCTCCGCAGCCATATCAGCAACCTCCTCAAGGTTTCACACCTGCGTAGCCTCCACCTACCTATCATCCATCGTAGCCTGCTCCTGCACCTGCACAACCTCAAAACCCACCTGCAAGTCAAGGGCAAGTTTACGCCCAAAACAACCCATAGCAAAACCAAAACAACCAACGTAACCAGGGCCAACAAAATCACGGCAAGGACTGTAATCGTGGGAACAACCAACCTACAGACCAAGGTGGTCAACCGGCTAATCCCCCAGACAACAACAACGCGGCCCCCGCTAACCAAAACCCTGATCGCCCGCCCAAGCAGGCTAAAAACCCTAATTTGAGAACAAACCATCCTTGTTCTATCTGCAGGGTCTATGGCCACTACACACAAACTTGCCCACATTTAAAGCGAGCTCGACAACTTTGGGTTGATGATTCCCATCGCCAAGGGCAGGCAGCTCCTCAAGCACATCCCAACCCCCCACAACCTCAGCAGCCACCTTTGGTGTTGCAAAAACCCTTACCAACCCAAGGCATGGTGAACACTCAACCGTTGGCCCCCCCTCAAGCCAACGCGCAACCCCAACAACAACAGATCACATACGCCGCTCCTGATCAACCCATGTTTGACTCAGGTACCCACCACTTGTTGATGATGTCTTCCGCTGATGTCAACCTCCAAACCCGTCGAAACCAATATGGCTCCACCTCTGAAGCCCCTCCCACTGATAAAACCCCTAACGCTCATCCCACTGATCAAGCGTTATGTATCCCTCCCCCTCGGGTAGATGGTGCTTCCAAAGCAGCTCGTTTCCCACTTCGCCGTATCAACAACAACCCCAATGCACGTGCTGCGTCAAACTACAACATTGTAGACGACCTAGCCCAATCTCCCACAGCCATGTCTGCGTTAGAAGTCTTGAAGAACTGCCCTTCCCAGCGCAAGACTTTACTCTCAGCCATTGGGGCTATTGACCCAAATGATTTGAATTTGATGGCATTTGATTTGGACCAGTCCGAACCATGCCTGCCTTCCACCTTAGCATTCCAAGTTTTTGTTTCCGTTTGGAATCTTGTCATCCATCGATGCATCATCAATGAGGGTGCCTCCACATGCATTATGTCTACATGCGTATGGCAGAAGTTGGGATCCCCTACCCTCCAGCAGTCCACCACTGCGTTACGCGCCTACGACGGTCGTTCGGCTCAGCCCCAAGGTCTCCTAGCCAATGTCCCTGTCTAGTTAGGTGGTAAAACCATCCTCATCGATATCAAGGTCATCAACGCCCAGCTTGATTACAACCTCTTACTCGGTCGCAGCTACATGTATTCTATGCGGGCGGTCGCTTCCTCTGTCTTTCGTACCATGATGTTCCCCCATGATGGACGCATGGTTAAGATCGACCAACTCACTTACTATGATCCAAATGCTCCCGCTGCCCCCAAAAATGTTCTCCCCATGGTGGAACAACCGGTCAATAGCGCTGCTACCTCATTTGTTTCCTCTTTGGGACCTGGAGTTTACTCAGACCCACCAATGACATCCACTTTCCAATCCATTCCTCCCCCGTCATCTACGCCCGAAGTGTCTGACTTATGTACCCTCTCCCATGATAACCAAACAACTACCAATCAGCCACCCTTGTTGCCTAAACCACCACTGGTACCTAGCCACATTGGTGTTACACCTATCCATACAATCCCCTTCCTAGTCCCTCCATCGGGAGTAGTAAGCACCCCGGTTATGGCTACCCTTAGCCTCCCTGGGCTAACCTTGGGATTACCCGTCTGGTATCTTTTGCCTCCCGTTCCCCTGCCGACACCAAGCGTCGTCCTCCAACCGGTGCAACCCATGGCTACTACCACTCAGCCACCCCCCAGTGTCTCTACCCCTTCATCCTCCACGAACCATCCTCCTACTCCCAAACCCACTGGGGGCAGAGGTCCCCAACCTTACACTGCTGTACCACCTCCCAAGACAGTCAAAAACCCTCCAGTATTTCGTGCTCCCCCCAAATTCTCATTGTGCGATGAGTTAGGCCATGTGACTCATCAGTGTCCACAGTTACCAGCATTACCGAAGCACATGCAGATGCTCGACGACGACCCCAACATCCCAGTTGTCGAACTAAACCCCACCCCCAAGCCTAAAGATAAATCCCTGCGTACCAACCACCCCTGTGCTATATGCGGTGTTTACGGGCACTACTCACATCATTGTCCCGATATCCCAGATTACAGAGCGTCTCTCTATGAGATGAACAATCTGGATCTTGAGACGACACCAACCACTATTGAGGAGATTCACCCCCCGATCTCACCCCCATCCGGGGAGGTCAACACCATTTACATGATCTCTTCCACTACCATTCCCACGTCAACCGATTTGATGGCCCAAACTTTTCGTACTGATGAGGAGATTCTTGAGGCACTCACTGCCCCGGAGTATCCCTGGGATGATATGCACCATCGTTCGTATTTCCTCCCAGAAGCATCTTCCTCTATCACCACTACCCAATTTGCGGTTGAATCCAAAGACTTCCTTCCCACCAAGGTCGACTGGTTCAAGGACCCTATTTCTGCTCCTGATGCCTTCGAGGAAGGTAACATGGCTAACATCTCACCTGTCATCCAAATCGATATCGCTACCCCTGGGAGTGCCCCTGAACTCATCACTTTAGGAGCCTTCTGCAGTAAGCAGGAGCCTGAGGAATACACTAACCTCTTCAGAGAGTTCCATGATGTCTTTTCCTGGTCCTATACCGAAATGCCCGGTCTTGACCCCTCCATTATCGAGCACCACATTGACACATGGCCTGATGTACCCCCTGTCCGTCAGAAACAGCGTCCCATTCATCCCTCAAAGCTCCCAGTTGTCAAAGCAGAGATTGAAAAACTACGCAAGGTAGGGTTCATTTATCCTATTGCCTATACCACTTGGGTTTCAAACCCTGTTCCCGTTAACAAAAAACAAGGCACCATCCGAGTATGCACTGACTTCCGTGATTTAAACCGCGCTTGTCCCAAGGACAACTTCCCCATGCCATTTATTGACCAGCTCATTGATGCGTGTGCAGGGCATGAAGTCCTCTCTTTCATGGATGGTTTTTACGGATACAACCAGATTCAGATCCGTAAGGAAGACCAGTACAAAACTTCCTTTACTACCCCATGGGGCACCTTTTCCTATCGCGTCATGCCTTTCGGCCTCAAAAATGCTGGTGCCACCTTCCATCGGGCCATGACCTATTGCTTTCACGACTTGGTCCATATCCTGCTAATCTATCTTGATGACCTTACAGCTCGTTCCCGGAAACGATCAGACCACCTTAATGACCTTCAGCAAATTTTTCTGCATTGTCGCAAATACCAAATCTGCTTGAACCCACACAAGTGTGTTTTTTGCGTTCCAGCATGCCGACTGTTGGGTTTCATTGTTTCCCAGAAAGGAATTACTGTTGATCCCCTAAAAGTCCAACCATCTTAGACCTTCCCGCTCCTTGCATGCTCCGGCAGCTCCAAAGTCTGCAGGGGTGATCCAATTTCCTTCAACGCTTCGTCCCTGATTACGCCACTACCGTTCACAGTTTCTTACTCCTACTTCGTACCCACATACCATTTGTCTGGGATGATCAAGCCGAAGCCGCATTTGAAGCCCTCAAGAAAGCTCTCACGCAAGCTCCCTTGATCTCCCCTATGGATTATTCTCAGGACTTCATCCTCTACGTCTCGGCATCTGAGCACGCTGTGTCTGGAGTCTTGGTTCAAGAAGACGTCTCTCACCAAGAGCATGTCATTTACTACATTAGCCAGACCTTGTCTGGTCCACCTCTACGTTATCCATATGAGGAGAGACTAGCCCTAGCTGTGGTCTTTTCCGTCCAAAAACTGCGACACTATATCTTACTTAGTCATACCACAGTCGTTGCTGACTCCAACCCCATGGTCTATCTCCTAAATCGGCGACTACTGCAAGGTCGTGTTGCTAAATGGGTTATTATCCTCCAGGAATATGACCTCACTTTCCGAACACCTAAGAGCACTAAAGCCCTTGCGCTTGCCCAGCTCATCATTGATCTACCTTCCCTTCTCCCGGCCCCACAAATCTCCGACGAGTTACCCGACAACCACTTGTTCACTATCTCGTCTGATGACCCATGGTACGGTGATATTTTGTTATACCTGCGCACGCAGAAGTTCAGACCCAAAGTCACCCGTGATGAACACCGTTGCATCTGTCACCAAGCCTCTCGATATCTCCTCTTAGGCGATGTCCTTTACCGGTGAGGCGTTGACACCATTCTTCGTTGTTTCCTTACACACGAGGAAGCTGAATACGTCCTTAACGACTGTCATAGCGGTGCCTACGGCGGCCGTTTCTTCGGGATGGCCACTGCCCAAAAGGTCGTCCGCGCCGGATACTTCTGGCCCACACTTTTCACCGATTGCATCACTACGGTCAAGCATTGCCATAACTGCCAACTTTTTGCCCCCAAGGCCCGGACACCACCCGCTCCGTTACACCCAGTCGTCACCATTGGTCCCTTTTGTAAGTGGGCCATCGACTTCATGGAATGTAGACCTTCGTCTGCCAATGACCACAAATACATAATTGTCGCCGTAGATTACTTCACCAAATGGGCCGAAGCCATGCCTACCTTCAATTGTACCGCTGACACAGCTGCCCGTTTCTTTTTTAACCATGTTATCACTCGATTCGAGGTTCCTAAACAGTTAGTCTCAGACCATGGTTCGCACTTCGAAGATTCCGTTTGGCGTGATTTATCCACCCTACTCAAATTTGAACATCAGTACTCCTCTTCTTACTACCCCCAAGGGAACGACCAAGTAGAGGCCATTAACAAAATCCTCAAAACCATCCTTCAACGCACCGTTGACCGACATAAGTCCAATTGGCACCACATGCTCTTCCCCGCCTTATGGGCTTATCGTACATCCACTAAGACCGCCACTGGTTTTACCCCATTTCACTTAGTTCTTGGCGTAGAGTCTATCCTCCCCATTGACTGTCAAATACCTGCCTTGCAAATGCCTTCAAGCTTCTCCCCGACACCTCCCCACTTGAGCAATGTCTGCTATCCCTTGAACAAGCAGATGAAGACCATCGTGCCGCTCTCCAGACCATTGAAGTTGCTAAGAACCACTCCAAAGCTGGTTACGACAAACATGTACACCCTCGAACTTTCCATGAAGGGGACCTCGTCCTTGCCTATGACCAAGCCCATGACAAAACTGGTAAAGGGAAGTTCGAATCCATGTGGCAAGGCCCTTACATCGTGCAGACTTGTCTCGGCAAGGGGGCATACATCTTAGCCGACTCCGAAGGTCACCCTTTGCGCAACCCGCATAACATGTTGTACCTTAAACGCTTTTATCCTTAAATAACTCGCGGCCCCACTGGTCCACATTGTACAGTTTGCTCTCTTTTTTTTTTTCACATTTTTTGCCACAATCTTACATTCCTCATTTTTGCATGACCACAGATGGACCATCTTCCACCTCACTATATTGGCTTCGCCAATGGAGCAAGTTGCTGGTCTCCCAACCTGGCTTCTGCAGTGTGGGTCCTATATTCCCCTTCCCATGAAATGATTCACCTCGACAGAATCTGTATAGGTGTTTCTACTAATAACCAGGAAGAGTATGATGCTGTGACCGGTCTCCTGACTGCTGCCCTCCAGATGGGCATACGTCACCTCCATGTGTTCCTTGAATCCCAGCTGCTTGTCTCCCAGCTCAACAACTAATACCAGGTGCGTGATCCCTACCTCTTTAGAAAATTCCTGCGCACAAAACAACTCAGCCGACAATTTGAAAACATCACATTCACCCATGTCCCAAGAGCTCAAAATAGTGTCGCAGACCAAATGGCCAACAGCATTCTAGATTGGCACATCAATCACACCATGTAAAAAACCTCCATCATGCATTGCATCTCATAAAAATATATAAAAACCCAAAAATATTGCTAGGGGCATCCACGTGCCTATCATCACATAAATGTTTGCATCCATGTGCAATAACAAATACATACACGGGCATCCACGTGCCTAATCCTACATACATAGTGTTGCATCCATGTGCAATACATCACATAACATACACAAGGGGCATCCATGTGCCCAACATCCTATACTACTTGCATCCACGTGCAATGTAAAACATATCACAAATTATAAATGCGCATCCATGTGCGTACAACCAAACAACATCGTACAAAAGGTGCATCCACGTGCATATATCAAAAAATACATGTTCAGTGCTATACATGTCCTAAGTATCCCTATACTCAGCTATACAAAAAAATGGCTATACATCCCTAAAGCCTCATCAAAATACATGCCGTAGCTACAAAACTCGGGGGGAGTCCCCTACACTCCCTAATGAGAGTCGTATCCTGCATCGGCTACCTCTGAGTCCTCCCCTCTCTCCTCCTCCGGCAAGTCCTCATCTCCTACGGGCTACTGTGCCCATGCCTGGTCCACCAAGATCGCCACCCGGATCACTATAGATTTAAACTCTCGGGGTGCCCGCATGCAATCCTAAACCACATCCAGATCGACATCCCGCCATCCCTTGTCGGTCACCCCCACCAAAAAATGGTCTAGTAGCATCCGTACCGACTCTAGTGTCCCCTCCGCATCGCGGCGACAGACTTCCCCTCGCCCAGGCAGAGCTGGAACGGCCACAATCCCCCTCTGTGCCACATGTCCTGGCGGCGGCCTTGGACCCACATCTGCAGATCACCCATATGCCAGTCACAGTATATCACTCTACTATCATATATATAAAACTTGACATCCATAACATGCAAGCAAACACATACGTACCGTCGGGACCGCATGCCTCTCCTGGTGCTCGTGGCGCCTCTGGATCTCCCGTGTAGTCCATGTCCCTATACGGGAAGTCGTCCAGTGTCAATGGTATCTGGAGCCACTGCAGGTACAACTCCTACATAAAATACCTGCCAACATCGCTGCCACCACGGCAGCGCATCATCTCGCCCCACCACACCATCCACGGCTCCCTCAAACCTCCTGCTCTGATCGGCACCCGCGGCCGCAGTGTGGGCACCCTCTCCATAAAGAAGGCACACAAGAACGAACCATAGCAAAAACCTTTGCCAGATTCCTTCGCTGCTGTCAGCTGCCGCTGAACATAGGTCAGGTACATCTGGCCCCACGCATAGTACACCCCATCCAGTACACGCTCTATCATCTGCATCTGGCCCCCAGACACCTTCTCAGGTGATTGGCACCCCAATACCCAAACCACGCATGTCGCCATGGCCTGTACTGCTGGTTCCTGTAAGTCTCTCACAAAAAACTGCATTCCTATGCACTCTAGCCTCTGGACCACAGTACCTCTCCAGCATGTCCTCCATGTCTACGTCCGCGACGACCCGCGGCTGTGTGTCTGCCACCTTGCCCAGGAAGGGCAACCCCGTCAGAAAGTATACATCGGTCAGGGTGAGGTCCACCCTCTCACCCTGTACTCGGAAAGCCTGTATATCCGGCTCCCAGAAGCTAATCAGTCGGTTCAGCAGCAACACTGCTGACCGTATCATGGGTACCTGTGTGAACTTTAAAAGTCCGCGCATTCCCAGCACTGATCGTACATGGCGCTCCCCTTAGATCACCGTCACGATCTCGTCAGGAATCTCCCGCTCTCTCCATAGAACCTGCGGCATCCTGCAAATCCCACAAAGTAGACTCATCAGACTTATGTCAAATAAATAAATCCTTCCCCTTCCCCCCTGGAAGCCCTCATAGCTCGGCCCAAAACCGCGGCTTTCGGGCTCCCTGCTGCGGTTTCACACCGCGACTATCAGGCCTACAGTGGTGGTTCTTAACCGTGCCTGTCAAGGCTAACCCCGCGGTTCCGCACCGCGTGTTCCTCCTTGGAACGCGTGGTACCAGACTGTGTATCCAGCCGAGAAACACGCGGTACTCAACCGCGTGGTTCACCCCGAAACTCGTGGTCGCCAACCGCGGTTTCATCCCCCAAACCCGCGGTCTACCCTACGTAGACCGTACAAATAACCTTGGGACCCACTACCCAACCCCCGACCCTAAAAATCATGCAGGTATGAGTTTGACGGAATACCTGTATCTCCCGGATCTGAAATCAGCCGGTCGGATCGTCCAGAAATGCCACCTCAACTCTGGTCCACTCTGATCACAAGTCAAAGTCAAATAGTACAAATGACACATGTCATGTTGGACCCACTCACTATTTATAGTCTGTTGACTTTTTCTTGTTTTGGCCATTCTGAACCCATACGGAGTCCGTTTCCCGAACCGTTTCCACCACTGGAATCATCACGATGAGACCGTCATGATGGTCATCTCGTTGCATTATTTTTTCCCCGTCATTTTTTGCCCATTTTTCAGACACCACTCGTCGCCTCGGTTTGTGTGCCACATCGGTTGTTCTCCATTTTTCGCATATTTTATATCATCGGAAACATTTTTTCGAGCCGGTGATGATGCTTGAGATCATTTCTCTCTCTCACCCCCATATTTTTTGGATCTTTTTTCCAAAACACCCCCAGTCACCTCGGTTTGCGTGCTACATCACCCGTTTTCCGTTTTCAACACCCTTTATATCGTCGGATTCATTTTTCCGAGCTCGTGATGATGCTTGAGATCATTTCTCATTCTCACCTGGTACAGTTTCAACATTCTGTCCCAACACCTTGCTGCCTCGGTTTTCCCACCACATCGGCCGCCATCGAATTGTTCCACACTTTTACATAAGCCATTCACTCCTATCATACTGCAAATGTTTCGTTATTTTGCCACCATTTCATTCACCCCGCAAGGAGGCCCACCAGTGTTCCCCCTCACCCTGTTCTTGGTCATCATACATGTTCCTTGATTGAATACTTCCTCCTTGCCTGGCCATTCCTTTTGTTTGGTATAATTTTATCCCTTTTTCGGGCTGGACAAGTCCTTTACGAAAAAGGCACTTAGGGAGTTTCTTTTAAGCTCTTTTCTGACTCCTAAAACAATGAAAAGATCGCCGAGCAATCTTGCTTCCTTTCATGCTCGTTAAAGTACCTGAAAGGGCGTCTATCTGGTATAAGTTTACCCTTTTTTCGGACCTGGTAAACTAATTACGAAAAAAGGAATACTCTAGTCACACTGGCTAGAAGAGTTCTTCATTATATCCTTTTATGCTTCTTTGGGCCTTGGAGACTAAATATACGAAAAAGCAACCCCCTGGAGTCTTCTTATTTGCTTTCAGACTCTCTAAAATTGAAAGCAACCACGCGCACGAACTATCCTGGGCTCGTAAAATCCACATGACAGTACCATTCCATTACTTCAGAGTCTTCTTATCACTTCCAGACTCCTTAAAATTGAAAGCAACCATGAGCATGAACTGTCCTAGGCTCGTAAAATCCACACGACAGTACTATTTTACACACACTTCTTCTAGTTCATTAACCCATGAAGAAGCCATCCCGTGCCTCCAGGCACTATGATCGATCATCTTGGCAGCACCCCCAATCAGGTCGCCTTTGTTCAGAGTATTCTACAGTCTCCTGCCATTTTACCCCAGCTTGAATTTCCCTCAGCCCAGTCACCATCCCAGATCCAATACAGTTATGATCCCTTTCCCATCAGTCAGTTTCATATGCTGCCCGATCATCCCCATTTTTCATACTCTGAACAAAGGAAGTTTGAGTCCACCCACTCTACTTGCCCAATTATCCCCCCCAGTTTTTCAGTCCTACCATCAGTACTATCACATTTCGGTTTTCCACCTCGCGCTCCTGTCAAGGAAACATCATTGCCTTGATAGTTGCAGGTCTCCCTCTGTCGACGACATCCCCTCTATTCTAGAGGATAGGCCCAGAGGTCCCTACGCCTTGGACTTATCACCATCTGTGGTAAGTGCCTACGGACTATTCTGAGAGGAGTCATCATTGCCTCTCCGAGTGGTTGTTTCTCACATGCTCGACTTCAGCACCTTGATCGCATCGTCGAGAATCGCGTAGGGTTATATCCCTTCAGTTTTTAGTCAAAGACCCCGGATTTCCCCCGACTCTAGCACATTGGTGAGTCATTTCGGAACACCCAGTTTTATGTTCCCGTGGATGTCCGAGCTGCGTTGGCGATTGTATTCGGAAGCCATCCAGTTCTATGCTTCCTTGAGTACCCAGATCAGTTCCAGTTCAGTGTACCATTGCGAGTGTACCCCTTGTCACTCTGATCCAGCAGCTCATCAGTTCCTTTGGTACCACACTCAGTAGCACTGTTGATTGTTCCATTGTATCAGTTCTTCAGCTCAGACATGGTCAGCCCAGCAGTATGTCCCAGATTTTTGTTCCCTCTGGACCCTTATGATGTACACAGTGGTTTTCTATGTATCTTACAGGTCCCTCTTTTCGGGCCTCACAGTTCTTTTTATGTATCTTGATACGAGCATGGGTATGCCCGCCTCGTCCATATATTGAGATTATTCCTCATTCAGTTTTGAGGTCATGTATATGTCAAGTCCCCATTTTTTGAACCCCATTGTTATTATTATGTTATATCCTGATTGGCCATACACCTTTCAGATTGGCCTATGGACAGGAAGCTGTCAGTGACGCCTATGGAGTATATTGTAGCCAGTTTGAGAATAGATGCATTTATAGGCATGGAGGATGAACAAACAATACAAGAAAGGCTTCTACACTTGGTCAGATTGGAGGAAGATTGCTTCATCACAGGATTCTACCAGCAAGTGAAGAAATATAGAGAAAAATCATGGCACGATTTCCATATCAAGAACAATTCCTTTCAGGTAGGTGATCTAGTCCTCCTGTCTGATAGAAAGTTTATGAAATTTCCTAGAAAGTTTAAGATGCATTGGCTTGGTCCATATAGTTTTGTAGATGTTACTAATGGTGGTGCATTTCAGTTAGCCATGTTAGATAGAGATAATCTACCTTGATTGGTGAATGGAAGTAGGCTAAAACCTTATCGGGATATCCCTACTTCGCAGAACCCTCAATACTATGAAGCCGCAAAGTGAAAAAAAAAGAGAAAAAGAAAAAGAAAAGAAGAACTGGGCAGCTCGAAGCTCAAAAAGGTAGCTGCGCAAATCCAATGAAGTAGAGAAGATGCAAATTTCAAAACAAAAAGCTCGACATGGAAAAGTAACTGCGTTGGAGTAGTGATGACCCGTCATGCAGTTCGACACAACACTCCAGAAACTAGTTGTTAGAATGTCGGTCAGAAAACTAGCCATTATACAGTGATTTTGCTGACGACACCTTGAGCAGTTAACGCAAAAATAGTCATTCTGAAGAAGTTAATGAAGGAAACGACTGAAATCTTCGCCATATTTGGCCAACGGCCATAACATTTATTGCTTATCTAGCTGTTTAGGGGCGTGGCTGAGCCCAGCTGTGCCTATAAATACTGTTTTATTTGGACTCACGGGCGTTACCGAGACTCTGAAAAATTTATTGCAAGCCAGACTTTGAATTTGTTTACAGTAAGCGATCAGTAACCCCATAATTCTATCAAGATTATCCATTGAATGTCTGAAATTTCATCCATTGAGAAAGAATTCATAGTCAAGGAGACTGTGAAGGTGTTTAAATATGGAGGGATTGAAGCGTTGATGAGAACCCCCGCTAAGAAAGTTGTTACAGAGCAAGGATAGAGCTCACGACGATCACCAAGACACTCTACAGCTATGCAAGACAAAGGCAAATAACCAGGGGTGGAGAAGATGAATCTAAATTTCATGAGCTCCACAATGCCGGAAGTGCAGCTGGATGACAAATAAATACCTTTGAAGTTGACCCCTTAATATATCTCACCGCGTATAGAGGATGCACCATCCATTAAGCTGATAAGGAATGCAAAGTGTGAGATTCTGCTTCCACCTATCTCAAAGCATGTCAAAATTGAAGGAAATATGTTGGGGAAAATTACAGAGTGTAAGTTCGAAGACTTCAACCTACTTCAGATGCAGAAGGACCCAGCTGAGCCAAAGTACCCAAAATTTCAGCCAGGCGGTATATGTGTTGGAAGAAGGATGTGAAAGGCATTTCTGTGCTGGTTGCGCAAAATTGGTTGACTAGAGTAGTCAAATCAGTCTTGCTCAACCTATTGAGGCTTTCGCACTTCAACCTAACACCAGAATTGAATGCGGTGGTGCATACCCTTATGTCGTGCACTCACCAAGACTATCTATGGTTGGATCAGAACGTCGACCTAAACATCGACCTGATCCATCGCATGTCACATCCCCACCAACCTACCTAGCCCTTGGAGACCATGATCCATTTTTTTTTCTCCCAAAACATCGACTGGGTTCCCATACACACAGTAGGGAGAGATCAAATACGCAACCTTCATTCCACAATGACAAATCCTACAATCTGCATCCCGCGATCCGCAATTGCGGATGTGGGAATGCAGAATTTCAATATGCGAAAACATGCACTTGATGATCCCGCAACCCGCAATCTGCAACCCGCAATTGCGGATGCAGGATTGCAGAAATCTAAAATACAAAAAAACGTGCACTCGGCGATCCCGCAACCTGCAAACAACTAATCCTACAACCCGCATTCCACAACCCACAACCCGTAATTGCAGATGCGGAATTGTGGAAACCCAAAATATGCAAACATGTGCTTGACGATCACGCAAACAACAAATAGCTGATCCCCCAACCCGCATCCTGCAATTGCAGATGCGGGATTGCAGAAAACCAAAACACATATAGTTTTGAACTTGATGATCCCACAACCCGTAACCAACAATTGCGGAACCATGCATGTGGAACCCTTCCTTTGTAATGGAATTTCATCAATTTTTCAAAGGGCATAACTTTTTCCTCCATCCTCCAAACAGGGCAAGGTTGGTACTGTTGGAAATCTCTTGGAGAGCTCTATCCAATGGTTGTTAACACCCAAAAAGTGCTCACTAGCTCATTTCCTTATTCAAATGACCTATTTGTCCACTTTTCCACCATTTGAGCCTCTAAAGCCACCAAAAGGTCACCAAAAGACCTTAATACACCCCTTTTTCCACTCAAAATTAATATTTTTCCTCAAAAAGCATAAAAATCCCTAAAAAAGGGTCCAGAAATCCCAAAAATATTAAAAAGGGAATAAAAATATTCAAAATATTCAAAAAAGGAAAAAGGAGGGAAAAGGTACCTAAACCATGTTGGTCAATACCATTGGTTTCCTCAAAACCATAATGGTATTCCCCACCACCAAAAACTATAAAAAGGTGGTAGGGGCTCCTCACTTTCCATCCATCCATCATCCTATCCTCATGCTGTCAAAATCTCCCATGAGCTTTTGGCCATTGTAGCTACCTTGGAGAAGGGACCTTTGGAGTTTGGAGTTGCTCACCCTTGGAGCTACTCAACAATCTTCACCATTTGGAGGTATCACCATTGCAAGCACTTGCTTGCCCCTATTCTTAATACAAATTTATTCTTTATTCTATTTTTTGTTCTTGTTTTCAAATGCACATGCTAGTTTAGTTTAGTTTTAGATTTAGATTTACAGTTGTTTTTTCTTTCAAATTTGAAACTGCTATCACTTGTTGATAGGTGTCCATAGCACTAAGCTTGGTTGCAGAACCAAGCCAACAGTTTTTGGCAACTCCGCTGGCTTAGAATTCTTAGATCTCAATTTTTAGCTTTAGATCTTAGTTTTTGTAAGTTTTAGTCAATTCAATTCATAGATCTGCCACCCTAGACAGTAGATCCATTGCTGTTCTAGATCTTGGCCCCTTCTATTGCCATTAATAGCTCGAAATTTCCAATTTTCGGGTTCATTTTTCGGTGTCTGTGTACGGCTTTCGCCTCGCATATTTTTGCCCAACAGTCGCGTGTCTCATCGCGACTTCGCGACTCTTTTCTGCGCGGCTCGCCGTGGCTTTGCGACCAATTTGCGCGCTGCACATCGCAGCTTCATGGCCATTTGTCGCGCTACACATCGTGACTGTGTGACGAAATCCCGCACTGCACATCATGGCTTCGCGGCTGAATACCGCGCTTCCCATCGCGACTATGTGACAAAAACCCGCGCGGTCCATCGCGGCTCTTCTGCCAAAACTCGCGATGCAAGTTTTTTCAATTCGGCCAATCCATTAAAAAAGTAATTTTTTGCTGTATTTTTTGCCCATTTAGCTATTTTACAGTATTAAAATTCCTGCATTATTACAGCCATATAAATCTTTTTACTATTAGAATGCACCTTTAAAAAAGTCTTTTTACAAAATTTTCAGAATTGAAAGAAGGATTTATTTGCATTTTATCTAGATAAAAAAATTTTACTATTTACTTCCTTGATATTTTGCCCATAGCAAATTTTAAAAGAAATCCATCTATTTCTTGAAGAATTCATATTATTTGCTTTCCTATTTCAAAGATCCTTTGTTTTTTGAATAGTTTTTTGCAAAGCATTTACATTTTTCAATTTCAGTTTAAAATACCACACGTGCACCCACTCAAACACATAATTTAAACTGAGCCTTAAAATTTACCCTAACTTCAACCAACTTTTAACCCCACTTGGGGAGCACTTAAAAGAACTTTGTAGCTAGGTAGAATTGAGGGGATAGGTGTTCCAATAAAACCCCTCAATTATTACATTTGAGACATAGCTGTTGTCCATTAGGGAACCAAAATCTCCTTGTATTTTTTTGGCACGGTCACAACCAGTTTATCATAGGGGCCGCTCCCCTAGGAGGGTTGAAGTCATGAGGATGGTTCCGGAAGCCTGAGTGGAATACTGAAATCCATTCAGTAACCGAAGGCTACCATTTGCAGTTCTCGAGATATCCCTGTATGGGGGTATTGCGGTAAAAGGACCAAACGGCAGATTCACCTTTTCTGAACGTGTCATGAACGAAGTATCCTAGTTGCCATTCTTTAGGATTGATTACCCGGTGTCCCTCCCGGTAGGGGGATATCTAGCCGTTGATTCAACACTCAATATTGTCTAACTTGCATTTCATCACCTTGTAGAGAATATCGTTTGTTGACTCACAATACTTCTAGTTAGGTGTTTGCATGATACAATCCACCTTTGGTCTAGTAGCACCTCTTTTTTCTAGAAGCTGTTTGACTGTTGGTATTCTGACCATTTTTTTTTATATCTGTCCACGTATTATAGCACAGGTGCTATAATAAGTGCTTTTTGAGGTTGATTTTTTGGCCTGAGAGCCTTGATTTTCACTCCCCTTTTTTGCACCCTTGGTTGCATTAGGGTTTCAAGTTTTTTATACATCACCATCTTACACTGAAAATTTTTTACAAAACATATTTCTCACCATTGATAATTTTAGACGATCTCGTCGTCTTTAGGGTGAACCCCCTCAGTTTAGTCTACTTGGCTCTCCACGTCACCAACGTCGAGCCTTATCCCTTGACTCGACATGTCATCGGCCAAACATACAGTCATCCGATACTGACATGCCTCACTTCACATCAGATTCTGAGGATGAATCCGAAAACCCTACTGAATTATTACCAACCAACCCTCATGGCTGGAACACAATTCGACCCACTTTTTACCAGTACTATAGGAGATACATCCACAAACCCTTCTACTGCGGTGCCATCCATGGCAACAACCACCCCCCTAGGTATTCCTAATATGGGGGGACACTCCACCTTTAGGAATGCCCAACACAGGACTACCTCCTATTATGGGTATTCCAAACATAGGGGTCACACCCCCTCTCCTTACCACAACCCAGATCCCAGGAATTCATACTACTATTCTAACCCTGGTGTAACCTATGTTACACTTGGAAACGCTGGGCCTATACCAAACCACAACTATTGGAGGAAACATACCTTCAATAACTAGCATACCCTTAGGGGCTACTGGACCACTATATCATGCCACCATGAATAGTCATTTCCCAGTCACTACGCCACACCCATCTGCTAGTTTACCTTACTTGGCTTGTCTGAACTTACCAGACTTAGCTAGGCTAACCAATGATCCTATCAGGAACAACCCTACTTGGCCACCCATGCCTACAAAGCTCCCGTCGGACATACCCAAGTTTGAAGGAAAACTTGGAGAGGACCCTCAAAACCACATAATTTCTTTTCACCTATGGTGTTCATCTAACTCCATAGTGGATGACTCCATTCGTCTAAGACTATTGCAACGAACATTCACTGGCTCTGCAGCCAAGTGGTACATCGAACAACCACATGGGGACCCAGCAAACTTTTACGTCTCTCGCCTCTACTTTCCTTTAGCTTTTTCAGCTACCTGTACGTTACGATGCAGGAGTTGAAAATACTGTTGTCTTGCAGACAAAACACAGCTACCCACATCACGGACCACATCCATGAGTGGTGCAAGCGTCGTAGCCTTTGTAAGATTAAACTGGATGATCGTATATTTTTGGACTGGTTTCTTAAATCACTCCTACCCCTCATAGAAAAAGACGTAGCCTCTAAACGACCCCAGTCAGAGGAAGAAGCTATCCTAAAAGCTCAGTAATTCGACCTAATTTATGCCCAATCAGGCTATCTCTACACCATCATACCGGACGCCCCACGAGGTGATTCTTCACGTGGTGATGCGCGGGGGGCATCACATGCCGCTGATGGTATTTGGCCATGGTCACACCGCAAATTAAACCTTTTAGCATGGTGAGCACCATAAATGCCCCAGACCTCTCTAGGGCTACATCTAATTCTGGAGCGACAACTTCCTATGCTCCAACGAATCAGACTCATCACACTCATGGACCCTCTTGTCCACAACATTGCTATGGGAAAGCGCCATCGGCATATGTACCACCCACATACTATAGCGAACCGGCTACCCAGAACCCAATTCAGTTCCTGCCACAACCAGCGTATTACCCACAGCAAGCTACAACAGCTAACCCAACACCTCCAATAGCTTAGGGTTACCAACAACCCCAGCAGGTAACTGGACCACCTCCAGCCCCACCAGCTTATTATCCATCGCAACCTGCTCCCGCACCTGCGAAAAACCAAAATCCTCCCGTTGCTCAAGGGCAAGTGTACACACAACACAATCAGTCCCAAAATCAAAACAACCAATGCAACCAGGGTGGACAACAAAACCGTGGAAGAGGACATAACCGCGGGCAACAATCAACAGCATAATTAAGGTCCACCGCCTCTGAATCCTCCAAATAACAACAGTGCTGCTCCTCCCAACCGGAATTCGGATCATCATCCCAGCCAGCCCAAAAACAATAACCTCAGAACAAACCATCCTTGTTCTATTTGCGAGGTCTATGGGCCATTACACACATGATTTCCCACATTTGGAGCGAGCTCTGCAACTCTGGACTGATGATGCCCATCGTCAAGGGAAAGCGGGCTCCTCAGTGTTGAATATTGTAACTTCTAAGAATATTATATTTGTACATTATTTATTCCGGAGATGTTCCATCCCTCCGAGGTGATTCTATTATGTATCCGGAGATGTTTATTCCTCCGAGGAGTTGTGGCAACTAGGGTTATTAGACCCACCATGTGGGGGTCGGCCCAGTCAGTTATAATAGGGTATTTAACCTAATGGTTAAATACGAGCCTACATGTACTTGTGTAAAATATATGTCAGAGTAGTGTATAAATAGAGGAGGTGTGTTCCTCATTTGACACACTCATACACTTGAAAAGAGGAGCACTTGTCTGGGATATTTGCTAAGGTGGATTAGAAGGAGGGAGCACATCTTGTATTTTGGTTTATCATCTTATTGAGGAAAGCTTTGTTGGGTTTTCTACCCCATGAGGGTTTCCAGGATAAATCTGTGTCTCTTGTGTTTATGTTATGCTTGTTGTTTCTTCAGTGATCCTGTATATGCTATTATTGTGAAATAGAATGTAATGCTGCTATTTTCTGTCTTAGCATATTTAATTTTAACATGGTATCAGAGCTAACCTAAAGGAAGACAAGGTATGGCACTTACGACACTTGCTTTACTTACGACAATTTGAAGGTTAGGGTTTTACATAGCAAAAACCAGTCATCGTGGAACATTCCCTATAAATCCATTTCTGCGAAGGTTCAGGGGTCTGAAAATATTACAGGTCGAAGATAACATCCCCCAGGTTCCTTGTGTCCAAAGGGAACCCTCATATTCGTTGTACTTTATGAGTTATGATCAGTACAAGTTAGGGTTTCTGCCTCTTCCAGATCTCAGTCAAAATCAGGTGACCTTGGAAAAAAGGTCATAACATGGGCTAGGAAGCTCCAAATGAAATTTCGTTAAAAAGTGATAGGTAGTACACAGACTGTACTATCTCAGAAAACGTTTTCAGAGGCCGAAGGTGAACCAGTGACACGTGGCATGTCGTACAAGTTCTCTCTCCTGTTTTATCCCATAAACAAGTCACGTTGCGACACTTGGCATAAATCTCTCTCAGAAAATCCAATTGAGGTCAGACCTATCAGGATGGAAAGATGACAGGTCAGGCTACTTTAGAAAACATTTTCAGACCCTGTGGAGCAAAATTTTCAGAGTTATAGAAGAAGCAATTAGGTGCATATTTCTGTCAAAACAGAATTATTTTTAACACCTTTATTCATGGCTTCCGGAATTTAGGGTTTCGGAGAAAGTTGGAATTTTTTGAAGTCTGTAACCATGGCTGAAAGCTCCTCAGAAAAATAAAAGTTTAGAGGCTTGGATCGAACCTTTTGATTGGACAGAAGGGTGGGCTTCATCAAACCCTAATTCGGGTTCCTGTCCAGAAGATCCAGAAGTTTCGAAGGCAATTTTGAGGGGTCAAATTTTGGAGATTTCAAAATTGAAGAATGCTAGGTTGATCAGCTCAGCAAGACACATTCTTCCATCCATTCAGAAGTATGAAAGTCAAAGATTGAATTTTTAGGGTTTCTCTAGCAAACCCTAATCAAGCTCCAGATCAAGTTTTAGGGGGAGTTGAGGCTAAGGCCTTACATAAGAAGACTACAAAAAGTCTCGACAGGTATGACTTAAGGAGGTTCAGGTATGCCTTGAAATCTGATTCTTGATTATGTTCATAATGTGTTTGTCTTCATGTTATTTATTAGTACAATCTTGATTAATGTTATTAATTGTCTTATCACCCTAGTAACAATATGAATGCATGTGAATGATCGAAGACATTCATTGATTAGGGCTATATGATTGTACTTATGCATTATGGTGTTGTGTGAGGTTGATGTTGTCTGCTAACAAGACATAGGTACATTACAAAAGACAAATCAAGTTCCATGACCATGACAACATGAAGACAAAGACTCACGAGGTATGTATGACTTTGTTATATTATGTTTAACCTACGAGACATGCAGGATCTAGCTCAGGATCTCTAAATCATTGAAGAGATAGTTTAGGTATGTTGTACATAACTAAGCAGGGTATACTAATCCAGGTATGTTTTCCTATGTCATGTTAGAATCTTACCTTGTGTAAGTATACTTGGTATGATTGGTTAGTAATCAAGGGGTTTATGCATATTATGTCTCTTATCTTGGTTGATGATTTAACTAACTAGATCAAACAAGAATATGCATGAGTAAAAGAAGACTTCCTTGAAACCCTGAATACTAATGATCATGACTGTACATATTCAAGATTATTTAGAATTAGAATGTTTTGATAATATTGAGAATATGCTAATGAATGTATGTTTGTGTATGAAATCATGAGGATGACACTAGTGTACACTTGAGCATGCACAGTGGTACAGAATGAATAGAAGTTCAGAATACATACAGAAGATCAAGCGGGAGGCAACCACACAAACATAAAAGATAAGTATTTGAGTTGTTATTAGAATTAGTAAATGATATTGCTTGTATGCATATTTGTATTCCTAGAATATATCATGATGAGTGTAAACATTCATAAAGCATTGAACAGTATACTACTAATATGCATATGATTGGTAAGTTGGTACGAACATTCCATTGTTGCTTGTCTAGAATGAAACCTCTTTGCTGACATGCTGAGAGCTGTGCACACTCTCGATAGTATGTTCTAGTAGAGATGGAAGGCATCTAGATAGCCACTGTATGCATACAAGATATGGGAAAGTGTTGTGCCAAAGTATTGGTCAAAATAGTTGCATAACTATGTAAATGATATCTGTATGCATAATAGGTTATCATGTCAATATGATTTGATGATTATGAAGTATTACTAATCATGTACTTAATTTCGATTTGTAGGAAAGATCATGATGAATGATGAACTCTGAACAAGCGATGGATGTTCAACAAAAGATTTACAAATCAAACACACTATAGAAAGCTTGTGGGTTAAGAGATTCTCTTAGAAAGAGGAAGGGAATCATGATGAGATGTTTTGCTCCAAGGGACTAGATAAGACCATTCTCTTAATAATGTAATCAGGTTCTGTATGGGTTCCCAGGATCGGTAAGTCAATTGATGAGCTTAATGATCATCATGGGTGATGTGGATCTCAACCTTTGCTACAAGGTTGAATATGGGTTCTATACACATATGACATGGATGCAAGAAGGAACTCACCACAGAGTTCGAATGATTTTGAGGCTCATATTAGTAGACCCATCTAATGAGAGATGGCACAGATAGATATGCAGAAGATCACTCAATGCTGAGTGTGAATAATGGACAATTGACAGCTTCATGACAAAGCTTGGGCTTTACCAGAAGTAAAGTTGTTCCTAACTTTTACCTTAAGGTTGTGGATGATGAACCTATCATACCATTATTGTATGACGATGATCTCTTTCTGACAAGGAATGAGAAACAGGTCATGAAAATGGCTGCAAAAATGAAAATGAAAGATCTCGGATTAATGCACTACTTCTTAGGTCTAGAAGTATGGCAAGATCCAAAAGGAATCTTTTAATTCAAGGTAAGTATGTTCTGAAGTTTCTAAAAAGATTTGATATGTTGGAGTATAAAGCCATGGCCACTCCCATGGACTTCAACTTGAAGTTGTTAGTTAATGACTCATCGTATTTAGTGGACCTAACCCTATATAGACAAATCATTGGGTCATTGATGTATTTAACAAATACTAGGCCAGATATATGCTTTGCTGTAAATACCCTAAGTCAGTATCTAGTAGAACCTAGAAAGGTGCACTTAATAGCTACAAAGCATGTAGTGAGGTACCTAAAAGGTACATTAGATTTTTGGTCTATATTATCTTGGAGGTCATGAACTCCGTTTACATGGTTACTCAGATTCTGATTGGGCAGGAAGTGCCTCAGACAGAAAGAGTACATCAGGTGGATGTTATAGTCTTGAATCTGCCATGATCTCATGGTTCAGCAAGGAACAATCTAGTGTGGCTCTCAGTACTGCTGAAGCAGAATATATATATAGCTATCTGCTCTGCCAGCTGTGAAGCAGTGTGGCTTCAGAAGCTTTTATATGGAGTGTTTGACTTAGAAATGAATTCCACTATGATTATGTGTGACATTCAAAACTGCATCAAGATAGAAAATCTTGTATTCCACGATAAGTCAAAAACACATAGAGATCTGATACTTCTATTTACGAGATATGGTGCAGAGAGGAGCTATCAAGCTTGAGTATATAAGCACTGAGGATTAGATTGCTGATATCTTGACTAAACCTCTGTCTCGAGTAAAGTTTGAATACTTCCGAGACAAGCTTGGTATAGTCTAGAAGGACCCTCCTCGAAAGGGGGAGTAGTATAGTATCTGATAACAAGTCTGTCTCATCAATGATGAGGTTACCTTTTTACTGCACCTAGTTACTTAGAATTATTTAGATTTAGGAATCTTATATTTTTTCTTTTGATGATAGATGTATACATGCTTTTGATGATAGATGTATACATGCTTTTGATGATAGATATTATGCATGTTTTGATGATGAGGATACATGTTTTGTTATATATGTTTTGATGATGAGGATACATGTTTTGTTATACATGTTTTGATGATGAGGATACATGATTGACACATGTTTTGATGAAGTTCTTGGTGAACATGTGAGGGGATTGGATCATCCCTGGACTTCAGTCCTAAAGAGCGCCGTAGATGTATGTCTTCGAGAATGAAGTCCTTGGTGGACTTGAGGGGATTGGATCATCCATGGACTTCAGTCCTAAAGAGATCCGTAGACGTATGTATTCGAGAATGAAGTCCTTGGTGGACTTGAGGGGATTGGATCATCCCTGGACTTCAGTCCTAAAGAGAGCCGTAGACGTATGTCTTCGAGAATGAAGTCCTTGGTGGACTTGAGGGGATTAGATCATCCCTGGACTTCAGTCCTAAAGAGATTCGTAGACATATGTCTTCGAGAATGAAGTCCTTGGTGGACTTGAGGGGATTGGATCATCCCTGGACTTCAGTCCTAAAGAGAGCCGTAGATGTATCTATTCGAGAATGAAGTCCTTGGTGGACTTGAGGGGATTGGATCATCCCTGGACTTCAGTCCTAAAGAGAGCCGTAGATGTATGTCTCCGAGAACAAAATCCTGAATGAACAGGTAAGGGGATTGGATCGTCCTCGGACTTTAGTCCTTTGAATTGAGCCGTAGACATGATGTCTCCGAGAACAAAATCCTGAATGAATAGGTAAGGGGATTGGATCATCCTCAGACTTTAGTCCTTTGAATTGAGCCGTAGACATGGTGTCTCCAAGAACTAAATCCTGAATGAACAGGTAAGGGGATTGGATCGTCCTCGGACTATGGTCCTTTGAATTGAGCCGTAGACATGAGGTCTCCGGGAATTGAATGATAGGACTGGATCATCCCTGGACTTCGGTTCAAAAGGTACATGATAGGACTGGATCATCCCTGGACTTCGGTTCAAAAGGTACATGATAGGACTGGATCGTCCCTGGACCTCGGTTCAAAATGTACGTGACAAATCCTAGAATTGTTCTAGGTTACATCCAGCATGAAACAGGGTTGGCTCTGTAGATATGATACATCCAGCATGAAACAGGGTTGGCTCTGTAGATGTGATACATCCAGCATGAAACAGGGCTGGCTCTGTAGATGTGATACATCCAGCATGAAACAGGGCTGGGTCTGTAGATGTGATACATCCACCATGAAACAGGTCTGGCTCTGTAGATGTGATACATCCAGCATGAAACAGGGCTGGCTCTGTAGATGTGATACATCCAGCATGAAACAGGGCTGGCTCTGTAGATGTGATACATCCAGCATGAAACAGGGATGGCTCTGTAGATGTGATACATCCAGCATGAAACAGGGCTGGCTCTGTAGATGTGATACATCCAGCAAGAAACAGGGATGGCTCTGTAGATGTGATACATCCAGCATGAAACAGGGATGGCTCTGTAGATGTGATACATCCAGCATGAAACAAGGCTGGCTCTGTAGATGTGATACATCCAGCATGAAACAGGGCTGGCTCTGTAGATGTGACACATCCAGTATGAAAAAGGACTGGCTCTGTGGTGGTAAATCCTAGATCTGATCTAGGTCACATCCAGTATGAAAAAGGACTGGCACTGTGGTTGGGATTGGATCGTCCCTAGACATGAGACTTGTCTTAAAGAGATAAGGATTGATCATCCTGGAACTTGATCTGGATTGCATCATCCATGGACCTATGTCCTAAAGAGAGCAGGATTGATCATCTTGTAATACGATCATGTGATGACGATGCTGATCGTATGATGACGATGCTGATGATCGTGTGATGATGATACTGATGATCATGTGATGACGATGATGATGATCATGTGATGACGATGCTGATGATCGTGTGATGACGATGCTGATGATCGTGTGATCATGTGATGACGATGATGATGACGATGCTGATGATCGAGTAATATCAACTCTGATGATGTGGATGTTCCAGTAACTAGTTGAGTTACTGATGATGATGAATTGAAGAAAGCTTCCGATGATATATAGATGATGTAGTCAATGACTCCTTGCTCCTGCAGATGTTGTTATAATATCCTTCTCGTTAAGGGGGAGTGTTGAATATTGTAACTTCTAAGAATATTATATTTGTACATTATTTATTCCGGAGATGTTCCATCCCTCCGAGGTGATTCTATTATGTATCCGGAGATGTTTATTCCTCCGAGGAGTTGTGGCAACTAGGGTTATTAGACCCACCATGTGGGGGTCGGCCCAGTCAGTTATAATAGGGTATTTAACCTAATGGTTAAATACGAGCCTACATGTACTTGTGTAAAATATATGTTAGAGTAGTGTATAAATAGAGGAGGTGTGTTCCTCATTTGACACACTCACACACTTGAAAAGAGGAGCACTTATCTGGGAGATTTGCTAAGGAGGATTAGAAGGAGGGAGCACATCTTGTATTTTGGTTTATCATCTTATTGAGGAAAGCTTTGCTGGGTTTTCTACCCCATGAGGGTTTCCCAGGATAAATCTGTGTCTCTTGTGTTTATGTTATGCTTGTTGTTTCTTCAGTGATCCTGTATATGCTATTATTGTGAAATAGAATGTAATGCTGCTATTTTCTGTCTTAGCATATTTAATTTTAACACTCAGGCGCCACCCAACCCTCCACCACCTCAACATCAACCTTTGGTGCTGCAAAACCCCTTTCCAACCCAAGGCGTAGTGAGCACTCAGCCGTTAGCTCCCCCTCAAAGCAACGTGCCACCACAACAACAAATCACTTATGCCGCTCCTGATCAACCCATGTTCGATTCAGATACCCACCATTTGTTAATGATGTCATCCATAGATGCCAACCTCCAAACCCGTTGGAACTAATATGGCTCCACCCCTGAAGCCCTTCCCGCCGACAAGAACACTAACGTTCATCCCACAGATCAGACGTTACATATACCTCCGGCTCCACTCGATGGCGCTTCTAAAGCTCCTCGTTTCCCACTTCATCGCATCAACAATAATCCCAATGCTTGCGCTGCGTCGCATTACAGCATTGTAGATGACTTAGCCCAGTCTCTCGCAGCCATGTCTACTTTAGAAGTCTTAAAAAATTGTCCTTCATAGCGCAAGACTTTGCTCTCTGCCATTGGCGCTATTGACCCAAATGATTCACAATTGATGGCATTCGATTCAAACCAATCTGAACCACGCCTACCTTCCACTTTAGCATTCCAAGTTTTTGTTTCCGTTCGGAATCTTGTCATCCATCGGTGCATTATTGATGAGGGTTCCTCTACATGCGTTATGTCCACATTCGTTTGGCAGAATTTGGGATCTCCTACTCTCCAGCAGTCCACCACTATGTTGCGAGCCTACGACGGCCGTTCGGCTCAACCCCAAGGTCTCTTAGCTAATGTCGCCATCCAGCTGGCTGGTAAAACCGTGCTCATTGACATAGAGGTCATCAATTCCCAACTTGACTATAACCTCTTACTTGGCCGCAGCTACATGTATGCCATGCGGGCTGTTGCCTCGTCCATTTTTTGTACCATGATGTTCCCTCATGATGGACGCGTGGTCAAGGTCAACCAACTCACCTATTACGATCCCAAGGCCCCCGCTGCACCTGAAAATGTTCTCCCTATGGTTGAACAACATGTTTGTGGTGCAACTACCTCGTTTGTTTACTCCGTGGGACCCAGACTTTACTCCGACACGCCAATGACTTCTACATTCCAATCCATCCCACCACCGTCACCGGAGACCCACGTCGCTGACCTCTGTACTCTTTCACACAATACAAAAACACCCAACAATCAACAATCCTCATTACCTAAACCACCATTGGTCCCTAGTCACATTAGTGTTACACCCATCCATACAATTCCCTTTCTGTTTCCTCCCTCAGGCATAGTAAGCGCTCCAGTTATGGCTACCCTTAGTCTCCCCGGGTTAACATTGGGATTACCCGTATGGTATATTTCGCCTTCCGTTCCCCCGCCGACACCAAATGTCATCCTGCAACTGGTGCAACCCATTGTCACTTCTACTCAACCACCTCTCGGTATCACTACCCCTTCTTCATCTACGAATCCCCCTCCTCTCATCAGGCCCACTGGGGGTAGAGGCCCACAACCATACAATGCGGTACCCCCACCCAAAGTAGTTAAACCTCCCCCCATGTTCTGTGCTCCTCCTAAATGCTCGTTGTGTGATGAGTTAGGCCATCCAACTCATCAATGTCCACAGTTACCTACATTACAGGAACACATGCAAATGCTTGACGACGACCCCAACATCCCAGTTGTCAAAATCGATTCAAACCCCAAGCCTCGTGACAAATCACTGCATACCAACCACCCTTCTGTGATATACGGTGTTTACGGCCACTACTCACATCACTGTCCTGATATCCCAGATTACAGAGCAGCTCTCTACGAGATGAATAATTTGGACCTTGAGACAGCGCGCCCTACAATTGAGGAGATCTACCCTCCGAAATGATCCGCTTCGAAAGAAATCAATACCATCTATATGATTTCAACCTCTTTCAAACCAGAACCCCTTGATTTATGGTCTGACTACTTCCATACTGATGAGCAAATTTTGGAAACACTCACTGCACCCGACTACCATTGGGATGATATGCATCATCGCTCATACTTCCTCCCAGAGGCATCTACATCCACCGCATCTAATCAGCTATCGGTCGAATCGAAAGATTTCATACCCACTAAGGTCGATTGGTTCAAGGACCCCATCCCAGCACCGGATGCCTTCGAAGAAGGGAACATGTCAAACATTTCCCCCATTATTCAAATCGACATTTCCACCACAACTAGGAAGCCTGAGCTAATCTCGCTGCGAGCATCTTGCACTTAAGCGGAAACTCAGGCATACAAAAAATGTTTCCAAGAATTCCGTGATGTCTTTTCCTGGTCCTATACCGAAATGTCTGGTCTTGACCCCACCATTATAGAGCACCACATTGACACATGGCCTGATGTCCCCCCCGTTCGTCAGAAACAACAACCCATTCATCCTTCCAAGCTCCCCGCTGTTAAAGCTGAGGTTGAGAAACTTCGCAAAGCAGGATTCATTTATCCTATTGCTTATACCACCTGGGTTTCAAACCCCATTCCGGTCAACAAAAAACAAGGCACCCTTAGAGTATGCACTGACTTCCGTGATTTAAACCATGCTTGTCCCAAAGACAACTTCCCCACGCCATTCATTGACCAACTCATTGATGCCTGTGCGGGACATGAAGTCCTATCTTTCATGGACAGTTTTTCCAGATACAACTAGATTCAGATCTGTAAGGAGGATCAGTACAAGATTGCCTTTACCACCCCATGGGGCACCTTTTCCTATGGTGTCATGCCTTTCAGCCTCAAAAATGATGGTGCCACCTTCCAGCAAGCCATGACCTATTGTTTTCACGACTTGGTCCATATCCTGCTGGTCTATCTTAATGACCTTACAGCTCGTTCCTGGAAACAATCAGACCAGCTTAACGACCTCTGGCAAGTTTTCCTGCGTTGTCGCAAATATAAAATCCACTTGAACCCACACAAGTGTGTCTTCTGCGTTCCGGCAGGCCAGTTGTTGGGATTCATTGTTTCCCATAATGGAATTACTGTTTATCCCCTGAAAGTCAAAGCCATCTTAGACCTTCCCTCTCCACGCACGCTTCGGCAACTCCAGAGTCTGCAGGAGCGGTCCAATTTCCTTCGTCGCTTCATTCCTGATTACGCCACCAAAGTTCATGGATTCTTACGCCTACTTCATACCCACATAACCTTTGTTTGGGATGAGTAAGCAGACACGACATTCGACACCCTCAAGAAATCTCTCACACAAGCCCCCTTGATCTCCCCTCCAGATTTCTCCCAGGACTTCATCCTTTACGTCTCGGCATCCGAACATGCCGTGTCCAGAGTCTTGGTCCAATAAGATGCCTCTCACCAAGAGCATGTCATTTATTACATCAGCTAGACCTTGTCTGGCCCACCCCTACGTTACCCATACGAGGAAAGATTAGCCCTAGCTGTAGTCTTTTCCATCCAAAAATTGTGACACTACATTCTCCTCAGTCATACCACAGTTGTCGCCGACTCCAACCCTATGGTCTATCTCCTAAACCGGCGGCTCCTACAAGGTCGTCTTGCTAAATGGGTCATTATCCTCTAGGAATATGACCTCACTTTCAAAACTCCCAAGAGCACCAAAGCCCTCGCGCATGCCCATCTCATCACTGAACTACCATCCTCTTCATCATCACCCGCTATCTAGACGGATCTGTTTGACGATCACATCTTCATCATTTCGTCTGACGACCCATGGTACGGTGACATCTTAATTTACCTCCGCACGCAAAAATTTCGACCCCACATCGATCGTGACGAACACCGTCGTATACGACACCATGCTCCCCAATACCTCTTGTTAGGGGATGTACTTTATCGATGCGACGTTGATACCATCTTATGACGTTGCTTATCCCATAGTGAGGCAAAACAGGTCCTTAATGATTGCCACAACGGTGCCTACGGAGGCCATTTCTCTGGCATGGCCACCACCCAAAAGATCATTCGCGCAGGTTACTTTTGGCTATCATTATTTACTGATCGCATCACCGCAGTCAAACACTGTCAAAACTGCCAAATTTTTTCCCCCAACGCAAAAACCCCAAATGGGCCATCGACTTCCTCGATTGCAATCCCACGTCATTTGGCGGTCACAAACACATTAATGTGGCCGTCGATTATTTCACCAAGTGGGCGGAGGCCATACCAACTTACAATTGCAAGGCCGACACTGCAGCACGGTTTTTTCTCAACCATGTTATCGCTCATTTTGGAGTGCCAAAGCAACTCGTCTCAGACCACGACTCTCACTTCGAAGACGCCGTCTGGAGAGAAATATCAACCTTATTGAAATTTGAACACCATTTCTCCTCTGCTTACTACCCCCAAGGAAACGACCAAGTCAAAGCAATCAACAAAATTTTGAAAACCATCCTCCAGCACACTGTAGACAAACACAAATAAAATTGGCACCACATGCTCTTCCCGACACTATGGGCATACCGCACATCAACTAAAACCGCCACGGGTTTTACCCCTTTCCACTTAGTTCACGGTGTCGAATCCATCCTCCCCATTGAGTGCCAGATTCCAACCCTACATATGGCCGTTGAACTCCTACTGGACACTGCCCTAATTGAGCAACGCTTACTACTCCTAGAGTAGGCTGATGAAGATCGGCGCATAGCCCTCCAAACCATGGAAGCAGCGAAGAACCGATCCAAATTAAATTATGATAAACATGTCCACCCAAGAAATTTTTCTAAAGGGGACCTTGTCCTCATCTACAATAAGGCTCATGACAAAACCGAGAAAGGAAAGTTTGTGTCCATGTGGCAAGGCCCATATATTATACACACTTGCCTCAGACAGGGGGCATACATTCTGACCGATTCAGAAGGCAACCCCCTCCGCAACCCATGCAACGGGTTGTACCTCAAGCGATTTTACCCATAGTAAACCGGATGGACACCACCATCCATTACTGAACTTCATGACAGTTCTTTCCTTTTCCTGTTTTCACCAGGTCCATTTTTTGACCATTTTTTACACACCCTCGTTGCCTCGCTTTGCGCGCCACATCGGTCGTCGTCCTTTTTTGATGAATATTATATCGCCGGATTTAGTTTTCCGCGCTCGTGATGATGCTTGAGATCATTTCTCGCTCTCACCTCCAATTTTTTTAGGCATTTTTCCCATGCCCCCTCATCACCTCGGTTTGCGTGCCACATCAGCCGTCGTCCATTTTTGGTGAGTTTCATATCGCCGGATTCAATTTTCCGCACTCGTGATAATGCTTGAGATCATTTCTCACTCTCACGCCCATATTTTTTGGGCACTTTTTCAAAATGCCCTCTCATCGCCCCGGTTTGCGTGCCACATTGGCCTTGGCCCCCTTTTGACAATCTTTATGTCACCAGAACCAGTTTTTCGCACTCATGATCGTGCTTGGGACCTTTTCTCTCTCTCATCAATCCCTTTTTTGTTCGGTATAGTTTTACCCCCTTTTTTGGGACAAGAAATCCCTTTTACGAAAAAGGCACTTACGGAGTGTCTGTTAAGCTCTTTTCTGACTCATAAAACAATGAAAAGATCGCCGAGCAACCTTGCTTCCTTTCATGCTCGCTAAACATATCTGAAAGGGCATCTACCTGGTATAAGTTTACCCCTTTTCCGGACCTTGTAGACTAATTACGAAAAATGAATACTCTAGTCACATCGGCTAGAAGAGTTCTCCATTTGCATCATTTTATGCTTTTTTCAGGCCTTGGAGACTAACTTACGAAAAAGAACACCAATGGAGTCCACTTACCGCTTTTAGACTCTCTAAACATGAAAGTGACCATGAGCAATCACCATTCGGGGCTTGTAAAAACCCACAGGATGGTACTCCTAACCACTGCAGAGTCTTCTTATCGTTTTCAGACTCCTTAAAAATGAAAGCACTCATGAGCACGAACAGTCCTGGGCTCACAAAATCCACAGGACAGTACCATTTCAGAGCACACTTTTATCCCTTCTTGGAGCTCATTAAAACTACGAAGAAGGACCCAATGGAGCTTCTTGGTGCCATAACAAATCACATCTACTCATATGGCAGCTTCCCCATTTTGGTCGCCTTTGTTCAGAGTATTCTGCAATATGTCACCCCAAGAATCCCTCGACAGCACCCATCAGCTCATCCCCTCAGTTAATAGATACCCTTCATTCCTTAAAAGCTATGATCCCCGCACCTACAAGTCAGTTCCCTACGGTGCCAGGTCAACCATGTCATCATGCTCTAAACAAAGGAAGTTTGAGTCTACCAACTATATGACCCCAGTCACTCCCCATCCCCACAAGTATGACAGTCCTACCATCAGTAGTACCACACTTTAGTTCTACACCTCGTGCTCCTATCAAGGAAACATCATTGCCTTGTTAGTTGCTAGTCTCCCTCTATCGACGACAACCAAATTTATTCCACAAGATAGACCTAGAGGTCCCTGTGTCTTGGACTCATCACCATTTATGACGAGTGCCTACGAATCATTTTGAGAAGAGTCCTCAGTGCCTCTCCAAATGGTTGTTTCTCACATGCTCAACTTCAACACCTTGATCGCATTGTTGAGACTCGCACAGGGTATTGATCCTTTCAGTATTTAGTCAAAGACCCCGGATACCAGCTGCCTCTCCCACATTTGAGAGTCTACCTATGGAAACAACCAGTTACCTTTTTTCTATAAGTATCCGAATTGCGCATGGCGACAGTATTCAGATGTACCCCAGTTTTATACTCCCTCGAGTATACAATTACATATATTTCTCAGAGATGACTCACATTCATTGCGTCCCTACAGATGTTGGACACCTTCAGTTTCAGCAGTTCATCACTTATTCCAGTGTATCAGTTATTGAGATCAGTCATGTTATGATCATGAGTACATCCCAAAATAATGTCCCCTCTGGACCATTATGATGTACCAGTATATTTTTTATGTATTTTTTAGGTCCCCCATTCTTGGTACTAATTGTTATGTAGATGTCTTGATACGAGCATGGGAATGCCCGCCTCGTCCATTATCAGAGATTATTCCTCATTCATATTGAGGCCATGTAATATGTTTTGTTTTTTGCAGCTTCCAAGGGTCATGGATCCAGTCTCCAATCAGTCTCTTCTCTTCCCCAAACCCCAGAAAAATGACAAAAGAAGTATGATGTCTATCGGCCATACAATGAGCTACTGCCCTCACACATCAGGGGGCAATCTGTTAACACCCAGAAAGTGCTCACTATCTCATTTCCTTATTCACATCACCCATTTGTCCACTTTTCCACCATTTCAGCCTCTAAAGCCACCAAAAGGTCACCAAAAGACCTTAATACACCCCTTTTTCCACTCAAAATTAATATTTTTCCTCAAAAAGCATAAAAAACCCTCAAAAAGGGTCCAGAATTCCCAAAAATATTAAAAAGGGAATAAAAATATTCAAAATATTCAAAAAAGGAAAAAGGAGGGAAAAGGTACCTAAACCATGTTGGTCAATACCATTGGTTTCCTCAAAACCATAATGGTATTCCCCACCACCAAAAACTATAAAAAGGTGGTAGGGGCTCCTCACTTTCCATCCATCCATCATCCTATGCTCATGCTGTCAAAATCTCCCATGAGCTTTTGGCCATTGTAGCTACCTTGGAGAAGGGACCTTTGGAGTTTGGAGTTGCTCACCCTTGGAGCTACTCAACAATCTTCACCATTTGGAGGTCTCACCATTGCAAGCACTTGCTTGTCCCTATTCTTAATACAAAGTTATTCTTTATTCTATTTTTTGTTCTTATTTTCAAATGCACACGCTAGTTTAGTTTAGTTTTAGATTTAGATTTACAATTGTTTTTGCTTTCAAATTTGAAACTGCTATCACTTGTTGATAGGTGCCCATAGCACTAAGCTTGGTTTCAAAACCAAGCCAACAATGGTAGAATCATCTGATCAGGTGAGGTATCTAACCTCATCATTTCCTTCTCTGAAGTTATGTCCATATCTCCACTTAGAGACCTCCAATCCTTCTACCTATCAAGACCTTCCTTTCCATCTGACCCACAGAGGTTTCTACAACCAATTCCATGGTTCCCTATCTTCCCCATGGATTAGGTGTAAGCATACATCTCCCTCACAAGGTTAGTATACATAAACATTCATCTCCAAACAATGAAACACTATCATTCAATATAACATGTAAAATGCATTAAACATATTTAATTCACACATCTATCATATGCAAGAATTACAAGGCATTAAACTCATGCAATATAAGATATACACTCAACAGTGATTTCAGCCTCTTACTCAGGCCTGTATATGACTTCATGTTAGTCTCATTCATGTTCATACATTCCACAGTTCCATAATTATACACAAGCATTCATCACAACAATGAAACAACATCATTTACCATAACATAAATACTTATCTTTCAATTCCAAAGCAACTAGCTAAGTGAGAGCAACGTTCCACCCAACCTTAGATCTCTGACCAGCCTCTACTATTTCAGCTGAGAGATCACCCCAGAGCTGGGCAGTTTATCTACTAAGGAGGGATAACAGGTTCTCTCACAGTCAAGGCTTGATTCTCATGCTAAACCAGTCTATAGTTGTGTTTATCAAGCATTCCAGGGAACCTACCCATGCTAAGATAGCCTACAGGAGTTTATCAAGCATTCAGGGACAATAAGGAAGGCGTTGCTAAGCCAGTGAGCTCAACCACAGAGCTGCAGGAATCTCAACACTCAGTTGACTTGGCACCCACAATACCTACCACATCCAGCACAAGGAAGACCTACAACACTGTTACACAACTTTTCAAGGAATCTTCCCTTCCAACGCTATTCCAGGATGGGCATAGAAGGGTCCAATCTCTCTCAGCTGACTTGGCACTCACAATACCTACCACATCCAACATGAGGAAGATCCTTCTCTCTGCTGCACAGTCTGTCACAATCTTTCCCTTCCATTGTTATTCCAGGATGGGCATAGAAAGGTCCAGTCACTATTTTGTTGATACTATAGCCTTCACTGGGTTTATCAAGCAACCCAACTCATTTCCTACAGTTCAACAACTCGATTCATTATTAGGTTGGGGTTTTCTCACAAATGCCCTGCCAAAACCACTCTACAATCTCTTTTTTCAACACCAATCCATCGCTGTAACTGGGATTCGCACATCGGGTGCTTCAACTATCAATCCTCGTGTCTTTTCTAACAAACACGAAGTGTGGGTAACCTTAGTTTTCCATTCCTAGATCGGTTTGGTGAATACAGGAAATACATGGACGAATTCCCTGCGAGGTTCGATGGCTCATGGATGGTAAGGGCGTGAGTCTACGAGAGTGAGTGAGGAATGAGTGAGTGTCTTGGAATGAATCCTCCCCCCAATATTCAATCAATCTCCACAATTTTCCCTAGGTAATTGAGTATTTTCTACACACGAAATCAGAGCCATGCTATGCCATACGAAATCACAGGCATGCTCCATACTCTAACGCCCTCAGCCATCAAGGTTCTCAACCACCCACTACAATGCATTAATGTCAGTAGTGAGTTCAAACGGGTTCTCAGTGAGACATGTGGAAATATGGGAAACCAGTCCCAAACCCCCTCACCTCTCCCTAGTGGATACACATGGCCCCTTCTCATTTGTTGCTTCCTTAGCCAGCTTCTTGCTTATTTTATTTGTGTTAGAGCAATATTGTACCTTAGTACCTTAATCATTAAGTAATTAATGGTTATTAGGTTCTAAACTGGTTAATAATACATCCCTAGGTGTGAAACTGGTTATTATGAAGTGGTTTGGACTTATCTAGATAAGTGTGAACAAGTTCATAGTGTATGAGCCAAAGTATGGGCCAAGAGGTGGTCAAACTAGTTGTTAGGCATGCTTATCCCAGCATTTATTGCCCCATCATGCCTAATGCACCTTCTTTCCCTGTTTTAAGGAAATGCATTGAGCAAGGGTGCTCATGCACTGTATGTGGACAATTCCCACTCCCTAGGCCATTTTTGGCATGCCTAAGCCTAAACAACTTCCACCCAACCTTATCCTCACATGTGTGAACCTCATTATGACTGCCCATGCTTACTCAATGTTCACATGCATATTTTGAACCTGTTTGAGTTATTTTGGAAACCATTTTGGTTAACCTAGGGGGGATTGGGGTAAATCTAAGCTAGCTAAGTGTGGACACTCTTAGTGGATTTTTTTTCTTCCTATTTGTATAAATGGATGATCCAATCTCCTTATAATATTGGACAGTTAATAATATCTCATATTTGATCATTTGTGCATTTCTAGAATTTTGATCATTTCTGTTGAGTTTTGATCATTTGTTCATTCTGTAATAGTTTGCACTTGTTTACTTGCTTAATGAGTTAAACTTTCAGCTGTGAGTAATCCATGGTAGCTAGGTCCTATTGTGTCATAGATTTTACATGGTATCAAATCTCTTGGAGCTGTTGTTAGTGTAGATCCCTCCTGAGTGATTGAGAGTTGGTTATTGCAGGTACAAAAGCTTCTACAATGATTCAAAAGTTCCTCTTCTTACTCCATTCAGTTATGCAGAATGGAAGCCTGAAATTTGTGCATATCTCAAGAGACAAGGTCTCTATGATTTGTCCATTGGTGCTAAGAATGAAGGATTTCTCCATTGGTGCAATCCTATCCTACCAAGGATTTTAAATGGCCCACAATATTTGGGTGCCAACTTGGAACAGTTTCCCAATTTCATGGAACTCTTCCTGGGTCTCACTCTCAAGTAGACATGATCCCCAATATGAAATTCCTGATGCCTTCTCTTCAGATCTGCATAACTCTTCTACCTGTCTTGTGCTGCCTTCAAATTCTGCCTAATCTTAACAACTTCCTGTTCTATCTCCCCCAATCATTTTTGGTCCAAGCACTACTTTGTTCACTAGGTTGTCCCAGCTCACTGGAGTTCTGCATCTTCTTCCCTACAACACTTCAAAAGGACTCATATTCAATGATGCTTGATTCCCATTGTTGTAAGCAAATTCCAATAAGGGTAAATAATCTTCCCACTTGGATGGCTTATCCATCACATACACCCTTAACATAACTTCAAGTATCTGATTCACTCTCTCAGTCTCACAAGCTGTCTGAGGATGATAGGTTATACTAAACTTCAATTGAGTTTCCAACTCTTGGAACAAAACTTTCCAAAAATTGGATGTGAACTTTGTGTCACGGTCTGAAACTATTGCCTTTGGGAATCCATGCAACCTAAATATCTCCCTCATGAATATATATGCAATGTCATTAACCTTATGGGTGGACTTGACTGGAAAGAAATGAGCTAGCTTTGATAGCTTGTCCACCACAACCATGATTGAATCATGCTTCTTCATTGCCATATGAAATCCATAGAAATCACTTCCCACTTCCACTTTGGGATGGGCAATGGCTGTAAAAATCCTACTAGATGTTGATACTCTGCCTTGACTTGTTGACACTTTTCACATCTAGCAATGTACTTAGCCATGTCCTTCTTCATACCATGCCAAAAGTACTGCTTCCTCGCTTCTGTTATAGTTTTCTGATATCTTGGGTGTCCTGAGTATGGCTTCTGATGTATCTCATCCATCACCAACTTCTTCAAATCTACACTGTTTGGAATGTATAGTCTGGTGTCTTGATAAATGAGAACATTATCCTCACCTAGTTGATATCTTTCATACTTCTCCTCTATAACATTCTTCTACAATTTCTCTTTAATCTGAAGATAGACCTCATCTCTATCATGAGCCTCTAAAATTCTTGCTTTCAAGTCTGATTCACACCTACTTATTGCTGCAATATGAAATCTCCTACTGAGTGCATCAACAACCTTATTCTCATCGCCCCGGTTTGCGTGCCACATTGGCCATGGCCCCCTTTTGACAATATTTATGTCACCAGAACCAGTTTTTCGCACTCATGATCATGCTTGGGACCTTTTCTCTCTCTCATCAATCCCTTTTTTGTTCGGTATAGTTTTACCCCTTTTTTTGGGACGAGAAATCCCTTTTACGAAAAAGGCACTTACGGAGTTTCTGTTAAGCTCTTTTCTGACTCATAAAACAATGAAAAGATCGTCGAGCAACCTTGCTTCCTTTCATGCTCGCTAAACATATCTGAAAGGGCATCTACCTGGTATAAGTTTACCCCTTTTCCGGACGTTGTAGACTAATTACGAAAAATGAATACTCTAGTCACATCGGCTAGAAGAGTTCTCCATTTGCATCATTTTATGCTTTTTCGGGCCTTGGAGACTAACTTACGAAAAAGAACACCAATGGAGTCCCCTTACCGCTTTTAGACTCTCTAAACATGAAAGTGACCATGAGCAATCACCATCCGGGGCTCGTAAAAACCCACAGGATGGTACTCCTAACCACTGCAGAGTCTTCTTATCGTTTTCAGACTCCTTAAAAATGAAAGCACTCATGAGCACGAATAGTCCTGGGCTCACAAAATCCACAGGACAGTACCATTTCAGAGCACACTTTTATCCCTTCTTGGAGCTCATTAAAACTACGAAGAAGGACCCAATGGAGCTTCTTGGTGCCATAACAAATCACATCTACTCATATGGCAGCTTCCCCATTTTGGTCGCCTTTGTTCAGAGTATTCTGCAATATGTCACCCCAAGAATCCCTCGACAGCACCCATCAGCTCATCCCCTCAGTTAATAGATACCCTTCAGTCCTTAAAAGCTATGATCCCCGCACCTACAAGTCAGTTCCCTACGCTGCCAGGTCAACCATGTCATCGTGCTCTGAACAAAGGAAGTTTGAGTCTACCAACTATATGACCCCAGTCACTCCCCATCCCCACAAGTATGACAGTCCTACCATCCGTAATACCACACTTTAGTTCTACACCTCGTGCTCCTATCAAGGAAACATCATTGCCTTGTTAGTTGCTAGTCTCCCTCTATCGACGACAACCAAATTTATTCCACAGGATAGACCTAGAGGTCCCTGTGTCTTGGACTCATCACCATTTATGACGAGTGCCTACGAATCATTTTGAGAAGAGTCCTCCGTGCCTCTCCAAATGGTTGTTTCTCACATGCTCAACTTCAACACCTTGATCGCATTGTTGAGACTCGCACAGGGTATTGATCCTTTCAGTATTTAGTCAAAGACCCCGGATACCAGCTGCCTCTCCCACATTTGAGAGTCTACCTATGGAAACAACCAGTTACCTTTTTTCTATAAGTATCCGAATTGCGCATGGCGACAGTATTCAGATGTACCCCAGTTTTATACTCCCTCGAGTATACAATTACATATATTTCTCAGAGATGACTCACAGTCATTGCGTCCCTACAGATGTTGGACACCTTCAGTTTCAGCAGTTCATCACTTATTCCAGTGTATCAGTTATTGAGATCAGTCATGTTATGATCATGAGTACATCCCAAAATAATGTCCCCTCTGGACCATTATGATGTTCCAGTATATTTTTTATGTATTTTTTAGGTCCCCCATTCTTGGGACTAATTGTTATGTATATGTCTTGATACAAGCATGGGAATGCCTGCCCCGTCCATTATCAGAGATTATTCCTCATTCATATTGAGGCCATGTAATATGTTTTGTTTTTTGCAGCTTCCAAGGGTCGTGGATCCAGTCTCCAATCAGTCTCTTCTCTTCCCCAAACCCCAGAAAAATGACAAAAGAAGTATGATGTCTATCGGCCATACAATGAGCTACTGCCCTCACACATCAGGGGGCAATCTGTTAACACCCAGAAAGTGCTCACTATCTCATTTCCTTATTCACATGACCCATTTGTCCACTTTTCCACCATTTCATCCTCTAAAGCCACCAAAAGGTCACCAAAAGACCTTAATACACCCCTTTTTCCACTCAAAATTAATAGCTAGGTCCTATTGTGTCATAGATTTTACATGGTATCAAATCTCTCGGAGCTGTTGTTAGTGTAGATCCCTCCTGAGTGATTGAGAGTTTGTTATTGCAGGTACAAAAGCTTCTACAAGGATTCAAAAGTTCCTCTTCTTACTCCATTCAGTTATGCAGAATGGAAGCCTGAAATTTGTGCATATCTCAAGAGACAAGGTCTCTATGATTTGTCCATTGGTGCTAAGAATGAAGGATTTCTCCATTGGTGCAATCCTATCCTACCAAGGATTTTAAATGGCCCACAATATTTGGCTGCCAACTTTGCACAGTTTCCCAATTTCATGGAACTCTTCCTGGGTCTCACTCTCAAGTAGACATGATCCCCAATATGAAATTCCTGATGCCTTCTCTTCAGATCTGCATAACTCTTCTACCTGTCTTGTGCTGCCCTCAAATTCTGCCTAATCTTAACAACTTCCTGTTCCATCTCCCCCAATCATTTTTGGTCCAAGCACTACTTTGTTCACTGGGTTGTCGCAGCTCACTGGAGTTCTGCATCTTCTTCCCTACAACACTTCAAAAGGACTCATATTCAATGATGGTTGATTCCCATTGTTGTAAGCAAATTCCAATAAGGGTAAATAATCTTCCCACTTGGATGGCTTATCCATCACATACACCCTTAACATAACTTCAAGTATCTGATTCACTCTCTCAGTCTCACAATCTGTCTGAGGATGATAGGTTATACTAAACTTCAATTTAGTTTCCAACTCTTGGAACAAAACTTTCCAAAAATTGGATGTGAACTTTGTGTCACGATCTGAAACTATTGCCTTGGGAAATCCATGCAACCTAAATATCTCCCTCATGAATATATATGCAATGTCATTAACCTTATGGGTGGACTTGACTGGAAAGAAATGAGCTAGCTTTGATAGCTTGTCCACCACAACCATGATTGAATCATGCTTCTTCATTGTCATATGAAATCCATAGAAATCACTTCCCACTTCCACTTCGGGATGGGCAATGGCTGTAAAAATCCTGCTAGATGTTGATACTCTGCCTTAACTTGTTGACACTTCTCACATCTAGCAATGTACTTAGCCATGTCCTTCTTCATACCATGCCAAAAGTACTACTTCCTCGCTTCTTTTATAGTTTTCTGATATCTTGGGTGTCCTGAGTATGGCTTCTGATGTATCTCATCCATCACCAACTTCTTCAAATCTACACTGTTTGGAATGTATAGTCTGGTGTCTTGATAAATGAGAACATTATCCTCACCTAGTTGATATCTTTCATACTTCTCCTCTATAACATTCTTCTACAATTTCTCTTTAATCTGAAGATAGACCTCATCTCTATCATGAGCCTCTAAAATTCTTGCTTTCAAGTCTGATTCACACCTACTTATTGCTGCAATATGAAATCTCCTACTGAGTGCATCAACAACCTTATTCTCTTTACCTTTGACATGCTTAATCTCCAAATCAAACTCACAAAGAAACTCCATCCATATAGTCATCCTTGCATTTAGATTTGGTTGGTCAAACAAGTATTTTAAACTCATATGATCAGTTATGAGCTCAAATCTCCTTCCCAAAACATAATGCCTCCATCTCTTGAGAGCATGAATTATGGCTACTAGCTCTAAGTCATGGGTGTCATAGTTCTTTTCATGCTCTTTCAACTTTCTTGACTCATAAAAAATTACAGAACCTTCTTGCATTAGCACTCCACTGAGTTCGTCAATGCAAGCATCGGTGCATACCACAAAATCGTTACTCGGATCTGCAATCCTCAAAACAGGTGCACTAGTAAGTAGCTCCTTCAACTACTGGAAACTCCTTTCACACTTTTCAGACCATACAAACTTGATATTCTTCCTCTATAATGAATTTATTGGATGGGCTATCTTGGAGAAGCCCTCAATGAACCTCCTGTACTAACCAGCAAGGCCCATAAAATATGTAACATCTGCTGCATTCCTTGGAGTATACCAATTGATGATGGCCTCAATATTCTCTGGATCTACTACAATGCCCTCTGCTGATATAATATGACCCAAATACTGCACCTTCTCTTGATAGAAGCTACATTTACTCAACTTAGCATACAGTTGGTGCTCCCTAAGGACTTGCAATACCATTCTTAAATGCTCATCATGCTCTTCTTCACTCTTGGAATACACAAGAATGTCATCGAAGAATACAATTACAAACCTATCCAAGTACTTGCTAAAGACACTATTCATGAGACACATGAACGTAGCAAGTGCATTGGTAATACCAAATGGCACTACTGTAAATTCATAATGACCATACCTAGTCCTGAAGGCTATCTTATGAATTTCTTCTTCCTTTATCCTTACCTAATGGTACCCATATGTTAAGTCAATCTTTGAAAACACTCTAGCTTCCTTCATTTGATCAAACAAGTCATCAATCCTTGGCAAGGGATACTTGTTCTTAACTGTCACTTTATTGAAGTGCCTGTAATCAATACATAGCCTCAATGTTCCATCCTTCTTCTTAACAAAAAACATTGGTGCACCCCATGGGGATAAACTTGGTATGACATATTCTTTGTCCATTAACTCCTACAGCTGCATCTTTAGTTCCACCAACTCTGGTGTGCTCATTGTATAAGGAGCTTTGGAGATGGGTGCTGCTCCTAGAACAAGATTAATGGAAAAGTCAATGTCTCTCTTAGGTGGCAATCCTAGAACCTCATCTGGAAACACATCCTGAAACTCCTACAATAATTGGAAGTCTTCTACCCTGGGTCCCTTATCTTCTGCTGAACTTGATATATGTACAGCATATAACTGGCAACCCTTTTTTATAAAACTTCCTTAATTGTGGAGCTGAAATCTACCTCACTGAAACATCCTTTGGAATCCCTTTAACTAACCTTGGTTGGCCTTCATCAACAAGGCATTCCAACACTTTCTCATAGCAGTCCACCTTGGCTTTGTGCCTTTCCAACCAGTCCATGCCAATTAGGGCATCATATGATCCCAATGGAAAGATATTTAGCTTAGCATGTGTGAGGAGTCCATTCAATTCTATAGGACACTCCTTCACTACCTCACTTACCTTTCTCTTGGTACCAGTGGCCAATTGAACTAGCCAAGCCTTGTCATTCTTCACTTTACCAAGAGAACAACTTCCAACTATCTCAGGAGATACATAACTATGAGTAGACCCTAGGTCAATCAAATCAAAAATAGATTGCTCAGCAATCTTACCTACAACATCCACCACTGTTGACTGATGGTCTGCTTGGTGATCATCCAGCGCTGCATAAATCTTAGGTGTTGCACTTGACATATACCCTACTACAGCTTCTCCTATAACATTGTGAAAGCTCCTGGGGTTTTTATTTGCAGTTGGGAAATCTCTGAGCATGTGGTTCTCCACATAGCCCCAACACTGAAGTGGCCCTTTTAATGCTCTACCAACTGTTACAGTTGGCTTGAATTCTCTTCTTGCTTGCTGGCCTTGTGGAAATATCCTAGGATGATTTCTGAATGGTGGCTTAGACTCACCTTTCTTGTGATCGAACCTTCGCTTAGGTTTACCTTTCCATGCTGGTTGTGCTTCTACTTTACCTTTATTCTGCTCATAGCAATGCTCTTCCATCCTGATTGCTTCATTCAAGCTTAGTGGATTTACAAACTCTATCCTATCTCTGTAGCTTTGCGGTAGACTACCAAGGAAGCTATGAATCTTCACTCATTCATCATTGATGTAGTCCACATACCTTAGTAACTCCATAAACTTATGAACATGCTCATCCATAGTGTTATGTCCTAACCTGAGTTCATTGAACTCTTTCCTTTTGCTATCATAATACCTAGTTGATATGCATTTCTCCTGAAAGTATCTTTGGAATCTACCTCATCTAACTCTTCTTTCACTGATTCCTTTCAATTGCATGAGGTGATCCCACTAGATAGAAGCTCTTCCACTAAGGTTGTAGATAGAAACCTTGGCCTTTTCATTATCTGAATACTCATGCATTTTGAACTACTTCTTTATCCCAAGAAGCCATGCTTCTGCTTCTAGGCCTTCTTTACTTTTACCATCAAAAGTAGGAGGCCTTGCCTTCCTAAATTCACGCTGTGGAATACCTTAGTGCTTCTTCCTTCCCTTATTCTTACTGGAAGTGCGTCTTGGGATCCCTCGAGAACCCTCAGAATCAGATGACCTGCTAGAAAAAAACTTAGGAGAAGGTGTCTTGTGCCTTCTGCCCACAGAACCTCTTCTAAGGCTTGGAGTTCTTCTCATGGAAGGACCGCTAGACTGAATTTCTGCATTTATTTCCTCTCGGCCTTCGTGGCTAGGGTTAGAACCACCATTAATCCTTTCCTGCAAGTCCGTAAGACTCTGCAAAATGGCTGCATTGAGTTGATGTTTCTCTTCTTGTGCTTTCATCATTCGCTCATTAAATCTAACCATAGTCTCATCCAATTTTGGGGGCGTCACTTGCTCCCTTCTTCCATCAGAATCGCCTTCTATATGTGCTTCTTGCACATTTACACCCAGTACATCATCTTCTGGCCCAAATGGGTCCTGTGCATCATTCAAAGTAACCATTTTTTTTTACACCATTCTGTGTGTTTCCCTGTGACACAATTCATCTTACAGCTGTTGCTATCTATGTGGATATCATAGACATTTATTAGACATCACAAGCATGCAAATAATCTCTATCATACCATTCAAACCAAGAATTTTTCATTTGAACAATTAATATATCAAATAATTTTATTAAGACCATGCCATTGGCGCATTTCTTGACTAGAATTCATCCACGGTCCGGCCCAAATAGATCCAAGTGCTACAACTAAAGCTCTGATACCACTTTGTCACGTCCCCACTGACCTACCTAGTCCTTGGAGACCATGATCCATTTTTTTTCTCCCAAAACATTGACTGAGTGTCCATACACACAGTCGAGAGAGCTCGAATCCTCCACCTTCATTCCGCAATGGCGAATCCCGCAATCCACATCCTGCAATCCGTAATTGCAGACACGGGAATGCGGAATTCCAATATGCGAAAACATGCACTTGACGATCCCGCAACCCGCAATTGTGGATGCGGGATTGCAGAAATCTAAAATATGAAAAACATTCACTCGACGATCCCGCAACCCGCAACTGCGGATGGAGAATTGCGAAAACCCAAAATACGCAAACATGTGCTTGACGATCCTGCAACCCACAAACAACTTATCCCGCAACCTGCATCCCACAATTGTGGATACGAGATTGTGGAAACCCAAAAGATGTATAGTTTTGAATTGATGATCCCGCAACCTACAACCCACAATTGCAGAACCATGTGTGCGGAACCCTGCCTCTGTAAGGGAATTTCATAAATTCTTCAAAGGGGCATAACTTATTCCTCCAACCTCCAAATGGGGCAAGGTTGGTACCATTGGAAAGCTCTTGGAGAGCTCTATCTAATGGTAGAATACTCTGATTAGGTGAGGTATCTAAAATCTTGATTTCCTTCCCTGAAGTTATGTCCATATCTCAACTTAGACACCTCCAATCCTTCTACCTATCAAGACATTCCTTTCCCATCTGATCCACAGAGGTTTCTGCAACCACTTCCATGGCTTCCCTATCTTCTCCATGGATTAGGTGTAAGCATACATCTCCTTCACAAGGTTAATATACATAAACATTCATCTCCAAACACTAAAACATTATCATTCATTATAACATGTAAAGCGCATTAAACAAATTTAATCCACACATCTATCATATGCTAGAACTACAAGGCATTAAACTCATGCAATATAAGATATACATTCAATAGTGAATTCGGCCTCTTACTCAGGCCTATATATGACTTCATGTCAGTCTCATTCATGTTCATACATTCCATAGTTCCATAAGTATACACAAGCATTCATCACAACAATGAAACAACATCATTTACAATAACAAAAATACTTATCTTTCAATTCAGAAGCAACTGGGTAAGTGAGAGCAACGTTCCACCCAACCTTAGATATTTGTCCAAACTCTATTATTTCATCTCAGAGATCACCCCCAAGCTGGGCAGTGTATCCACTAAGGAGGGCTAACGGGCTCTCTCACAGTCAAGGCTTCATTATCATGCTAAACCAGTCTGTAGTTGGGTTTATCAAGCATTTCAGGGCACCTACCCATGCTAAGCCAACCTATAGGGGTTTATCAAGCATTCAAGGGCAATAAGGAAGGTGTCGCTAAGCTAGTGAGCTCAACCATAGAGTTGCAGGCATCTCAACACTCAGTTGACCTGGCACCCACAATACCTACCACATCGAACACAAGGAAGACCTACAACACTGTTACACAACCCTTCAAGGCATCTTCCCTTCCAGTGCTATTCTAGGATTGCAATAGAAAGGTCCAATTTCTCTCAGCCAACCTGGCACCCACAATAACTACCACATCCAACACAAGGAAGATCCTTCTCTCTGCTGCATAGTCTCTCACAGTCTTTCCCTTCCAGTGCTATTCCAGGATGGGCATAGAAATGTCCAGTCACTGGTTTGTTGAGACTACAGCCTTCACTGGGTTTATCAAGCAACCCAATTCTTTTCGCATAGTTCAACAATAAGATTCATTACCAGGCTTGGGGTTTTGTCACAAATGCCCTACCAAAACCACTCTACAATCTCTTCTGTCAACACCACTCCGTTGTTGTAACTAGGATTCGCACATAGGGTGCTACGGCTATCAATCCTCGGGCCTTTTCTAACACACAGGAAGTGTGGGTAACCTTAGTTTTTCCTTCCCAGATCGGTTTGGTGCATACAGGAAATACATGGACGAATTCCCTACGAGGGTCGATGGCTCATGGATGGTAAGGGCATGAGTTTTCAAAAGTGAGTGAGGAATGATTGAGTGTCTTGGAATGAATCCTTCCCCCCAATAGTCAAACAGGATCTGCGAGTTTCCTCGGGCGGCTGAGTGTTTTCTGCACATGAAATCAGAGCTATGCCCTTCCATACGAAATCATAGGCATGCTACATACTCCAATGAACTCAGCCATCAAGGTTCTCAACCACCCACTGCAATGCATTAATGTCAGTAGTGAGTTCAAATGGGTTCTCAGTCATACATGTGGCAATATGGGCAACCAGTCCCAAACCCCCTCACCTCTCCCTAGTGGATACACATGACCCCTTCTCATTCGTTGCCTCCATAGCCATCTTCTTGCTTATTTTATTCATTCAGTAGTAATTACATCATTTACATTTCTTCATGGCTTAATCATCCCATGAATAATCAAACTATCCATATACTTGCCTAAGCAAATAACCTTAAAGATCCACTAGTGGGGCCTTGTCCTTAAGCTCCACACTAGGGAAAATACACATAATGTATATAAGTAGTATTTACATCAAATCCAAATACACATCAAGGGAAAAATGGGGTATTAAATAGCATCACGGGGTTAAGCAAGTGAGGCGACGACCCCAAGCAATTATTTCAAGGCAAGAATAGGGACAAGGACGTCGCCGCAAAGATGAAGAAAACACACACTGTCGTCAAAGGGAAGAGAGCATTCGTCACAGACGACATAGATGACGATGCTACGTGGTTTGTAACACAACTGCTAGTAGGGAAAATTCTGCGAAAAGCAAGACCTACTGAAGTACCCACTGGCACAGTGCTCCTTGGGGCAAATTCTGTGATAAGAGGAAGATTTAACTAGTGTCAGTATCTTTTGAACAAATTTCTAGAATAGTTGAGCGATACACAAACACATGGCAGCAACTTTCACTATACTTGTTTGATGGTATTGATTGCATTTTTAAGATGGAAGGATCCTAAACATTATGTTGTCCTAATCACTACCAACAATTACTGTAGAGGAGCCAAATACGCAAACCTCTAAGTGAATTCGATAGCATAAAGATAACACACATCAGATGAAGTTTTCCACACATACTACGAGTAGCTGCGTGATGTCATTATTTGCACGTCGTGCATACCCAAGCAGGTAACAACTAAATATATTTTCACTGACAATTTTTGCGCTCACATACATTCTGTCTACATTTCAGCAAAGGCACAGATGAAGAACACAGAATGGTTCCAAGGGAACTATCACATGAGCGAAGAATATATTGATGGAATTACGAAGGAATGGATACCTGAATTTAAAGTCAAAGGACCTATGATCATTGACAGTGATTCTGAAGAGAGTAATCCCATTCCTACACCAATTGTTCCAGACTCACCGTCGGGAAAAAGGAAGGAGCCTGGAACCTCCACACCGAAAAAAGTCCAAAAAAAGAAGCAGAAGGATTTAAAGGTCCAGTCAGAAGCAAAGCTCCATTATGAAAATTATGAGATGATCGCATCCATGGTCACCTCACAGATGGAAGATATGCTAGCTATAAAAGATAAAAAGGATGAGGCGATCCAAGCAACGTTATAGAAGAATCTCACTACACTGCAAGGCATAACTGAGAAGTTCGAGCAAGTTCAGTGCAACTTGCCCTTGCTGCGAGATTTAGAATCAGAAGGAAGGTCAGGGGACACTTCACAGCCAAATAAAACACCTCTAGCCCTAACCTTGCCACCGAATTTATGCATAATCCAACTTGACTCGCTAAGCGTAAGGTTACCACCACAAGAACAGCTATCTTCGGGCACAAAGGACCTAGAGCATGTGGACGTCAATATTGCGATGTTTCCAATGGAGGGTCTACACAATCTGCATCTGCAGGTTGTCGAGGAGATCCATGAGATAAATGTAGTTGCTCTGAATCAACACAATGAGTTATATGAAAATTATAAGAAACTGCAGGAGTCAAGCTTAAAGAGGACCATGCAACCTCAACATGAGCAGGACCAATGAAGAAGGTTAGAGCATACTGTCAATTTGATAGTAGCGGAGATAGTAGAATTTGAAGAGTAGCCAGAGCCCGTGGATACCATCATTAAGATCGGCTCACTGGTTAGCGATCTTAAGGATGAGATGAAAGAGATGGAGACTGATTACCAGGAAAATATTGCTTCCTTGGAAGCGTAGAATTAGCTGAAGACACCACCTGATCAGCAACAACTCTGAGCAAAGGAAGCGAAAGCTGCAGTAGAGAGTATAGCCAGTGAAGTGGCTAAGTGCCAAAAATTGCTAGACGAAGTGATAAGAATGTTTACTGCTCTGGAAGAGGACCCAAAGATTCTAGAAATCAAGAACACTTTAAAGGAAAAATAAGTCGCGTTAGAAGCCCTGCACGAGTAGGTAAAGGCATTGTGGCCAAGGGATAGACTCCACAAATATCAGGAAATCAGAGAACTGAAGAAATAAGTTCATGTATTGAGAGAAAGGGAGACTGAAGTTGGAGATAAATCGCAATCCATGCAGGAGGAGGCCCACGAGCTAACACATAAGAGAGAGGGAAAGTTGCCATCAAAGAGAAAACTGAGGATGACATAGAGTCGAATGTGTTAGATACCATCAAAACTATTGAACAGGATGCCAAGGATACGGTTTCTAAGCTGAGTGCAACCTATCAAAAATTCCCTTCTAAGTTAACTCCGCAGGAGGAAGAGCAGCTCAGAGAAGCACAAGTTGAAAGTGGCTCCAAGACGAGCTACATGTAAGTGTTAGGGGCTTGTTGGGCCTGGCCCAAGTAAGGCAGTATTTCCAAAAGAGTTTTGGAACTGCGAAGTTGAGCGCAGTTCAGTTGAAGAATTTTTGGCAAAGAAAATTTTTGGAGCTACGAAGTTGACCACAGTGCAACATTGGTAGGGTAAGGAATCCAGCGCTGCGGAGAGATATTGCTGCGAAGATCTTGATCTGCAGGGATCTAGAAAGGCAGAATGTGGAAGGAAAACGGTAAATATTCTGGTAAGACCATGGGTGGTCTATTTTTGGTTAATATACTCTATGATTACCAAGAAGGTGGGTAAGGAGTATGGCATAATGAAAGCGACTGGTCACACGCGCAGAGGAAGCACGATGAGAACTGACCGCATAAGGCCATTATAGAAGGAACGGTTGGGTGAAAGCGGCAGTAGGCATGCAGTCGAAAGGGCAGGCTGAAAGAGACGTGACCATGCGGAAAGGATGGCCATGATGGAAGAGTCGCTATCAGAGCCAGCAAGTACGATTAAGGGAAAACCATTAGTGTTTTGGGAAACTTTATGGTTTTTGCCTATGCATTGTAAAGACATGACCTACGGGCATGATATATAAGAAGGGCACACTTTTTAAGGGAAAGGGTTGTTGAATGTTGAATCTTCATTGTATAATCTTGAGCAATACTTGTTTGTTTTGTTGGAATCTATTGTAAAGGCTCTACAAGCTACGTGCGCAGAGGCCTATCGAGAGAGAAGAGAGTTTGCAGCTAAGTGTGCAGACTCGAACTGTTGTACCCTTCCCAAGATAATATAACAACAGTTCCTGTGGATGTAGCTCCCATCCTATGGGTGAACCACGTTAAATACCATGTTGTGTGATTGCTTGTGTCTTTGCATTTGTGTCTTTGCTTATGTGGATGGTTGAGATTCAGTTTATGAATGCATGAATTGTTGCTTTTATATGTATTCGCCACAAATATAGAGATGGGAATAATATGTTAAGTGACCACATGTATGAATGGATTACTAACTGAATAAGTAATTCACATTAGATGAATTTATGAAGTAGCTGGATAAATACTCAACGCATCACCAAAAGTGAACTGTGATATCATGTTTGTTATAGTGTCTAAAGTTTGCAAAGGTTCTATCTGTCGTGCTTGATGAATGCATCTTTTAAACACTAAGTAAGATCCATTAAAGTGTCTAAGTACCAACGAGGGAGTGCAGTCTTTGTGGCGCTCTCCTACCATTGAGAAATATCTGACATCGCACAGTCCTTGGATGCATGATAGCCTAAGTGTGAGTCTTTACATAGTCCGAAGTCCGCATCACGATCCCTGCAGCGTGTTGCTCGTCAATTTGTTTAAGCACTCATCACTTGTTTGTGGAAACCTGATTCCGCAACCCACCCCATTACTTTGCCTCAGGTGAGACCTCAGTGTGTTCGCAAATTGTTTCCGAAAGGGATAGTGAAAAGGCATTTTGTTGGTTCCTCAAACCGTGCAGAACTTGGCTCTTTATAGAAAACCTCAAGACAATTATATAATCCAACACTCCTTCACTACATTAGTGCTCCATGCATCAGTTACACCTACGTACATTCAGGTAGACTCAGTTTAACGCCTGGTTGACCGTTACTTGTGCTTTGATGACACTACCACTAATTAATGATGAGGACTCCTAGTTCAGACCAGCTACGCCATGTAGGCTATTCGAATGAACTCCTTGGTTAATTCGAATTATTCAGCCATTGTTACTGTTTTGTATTGTATTCTACTTCTGAGTTCAAAGAGCACTGCTGCAAGTCTTTTCCAGAGTTTTCACATATTAATCTACATGCATTTCTTGTAATGTTTCTCTTGTTCCATAGATCTGCTATGATTGAATTTCATATGGTATCATAGTTATTGTAGGGACAAGCCAACTATTCTGCACTGCATGCATATTCTTCACTGGTCATTCTGCACTAGTGATTCTGCATTGGTGATTCTGCATTGGTGATTCTACACTAGTGATTTTGCACTGCATGCATATTCTGCACTTGCAGCTATTTTTTCCAATTCTGCACCAGAAGCCGAGAGTTTCCACATAATTTCTGGATATTGATCACTGGATCTTCAAGCTTGCTTGATCTCTTATGCCAGGGGTGATGCAACTTGAAAAGTGCAAGGTTTTGACCTAAAGGTTCTTGTTTGTTTTGTGATTTGCAGGTTCTCTCCTCCTCCTATTGCATTCACTCTTCTTGAATATGGACACTGCTTCATCAAATATTCTCACTCCATTCAACTATTATCAGTGGAAGGCTGATATGGAGATAATATTGCACTCTAAGGGCTTCTACAGAGTCACCATGCGCTTAGAAGTCAAAGCTACATCTGCAGTAGAGAAGGAAAAATACTTCAATAAGCTTGATGAAGCTTACGGTTTCCTTTGTCTCAACATTTCTAAGGATCTTATTTTCCATCTTAGCAGATTGACTACTCCGAAGGAGGTGTGGGATCAACTTTCCATTCTCTTTGGCAAGCAGGATGAAATGAGATCCTATCAGCTAGAAAATGAGTTGATTGCACTCAATACCGAGAATTTTGAGACCATCAATGACTTCTTCACTAAGTTTAAGCACTTGGTAATGCTATTGGAGCAATGTGAAGTGAAAAAGGAAGATAAACAATTGATTCTATCCATCCTTACAAAGCTAGGAAAATATTATTCAGTTTTTGTTTCCACTTTCAATACAGGAAAGCTCACAATTCCTAATTGGAAAATGCCTACCTTGAATGCCTTCATTGAATCCTTGACAAAAGATCATGATAAGATTGTTCAAATGGGGAACATCAAAACCTCAAAAGATAAAGCCCTGTTTGATGGAGGATCCAAAGATACGAATGGAAAAGGGAAGCAAAAGAAAGAGAAGACAAATCTTGATCATCCAAAGCAAAAGGAGAAGACAAATCGGTCACATGAGCCATCTGGTTCAATAAAAGACAAACAAATGCGCAAAGAGAAGACTAAATGTTCTTATTGCAGCAAGGGCTTTCATCCTAAAAGCTCATGCATGAAGAATACCATAGATCAGATGGCCCTTCTCTTGGATAAAAATAACATTGCTCTTCCTAATGGCACAAGGAAGAAGGACAACAATGATCATACAGAAAGAGGCCATGCACTCATGGCTAGTGTTTCTAATTACACCACTCTTCTCATGGATTCAAGGGCTTCGAATCACATGGCTGGAAACAAAGATTATTTTTCTTCATTGGACTCTGACAATACCATATCCATCCACATGGGAGGTGACTCACAAATTTCTTCGAAAGGAAAAGGTGCTATTCATTTAGAACATGGAAGTTTTCAAAATGTTCTTTATGTTCCTTCTCTAGCTATGAACCTTCTTTCTATGTATCAAATGACAGACATTGTTTACCAAAGAAGGTTGTATTCAGCCCCATTGATGTTGAAATTTGATATTTCCACCGCAATTATCATTGCAGTAGGAAAGGAAAATCATGCTGCAAGAACATATGAGTTTTCTCACTTTTTACCACATTCAAATCCTAGTGCTCTTCTGACTCATGGAAATGAGGTTAGTATGCTATGGCATGAGAGGTTTGGACACCTTAATTATAAATATTTTCAGCTGCTGAAAAATAAATCCATGGTTGATGGCCTTTCGAAGATCAAATCCTCAAAAGGAATATGCAAGGGTTGCATCATTGTGAAGCACCCCGAGCACAAGTTTGATCGAGGAAAAGCTAGCAGAGCTTCTTGTATTTTGGAGTTGATTCATTCTGATATCAGTGGTCTACTTCCACATACCTCCATGAATGGCTCAAGGTGTGTTCTGAAATTTATTGATGACTTCTCCATATTCACATGGGTTTTCTTTCTCAAAAACAAGTCGAAAGTGCTAGAAAAATTCAAGATTTTCAAGGCTTCCATTAAGACTGCCACCGAGAGATAGATCAAAGCTCTTAGATCTGATCATGGAGGTGAATATATCAAGTTAGAGCTGCTTCAACTTTGTGCAGAAAATGGAATTGAGATCCAACACATTTTTCCCTACACACCTCAGCAGAATGGTGTAGCGGAAAGGAAGAACCGATCACTGAAAGAAATGACAACTTGTATGCTTGAGTCAAAGTGTTTGGCTACAAATATTTGGGTTGAGGCCATGAATGTTTCTGCATACATTCAAAACATATTTCCACACTCATACGTGAAAGGTACTACTCCTTTCGAAGCCTATATTGGTCACAAGCTTGATGTGTCCAATCTCAGGGCTTTTGGCTCAACTGCATGGGCTAGAATTCCGACTAAAAAGAGAAAATATTTGGATCTGAAAAGTACTGAGTGCATACTCATTGGATATGCTGAAGAATCTAAAGGCTACAAAATCATGGATATCAGATCCAAAAATATATTCATTGAGCGAAGTGTAAGATTTGAAGAACCGCTTCAAGATCTAAAACTAGTCAAGGAAGAAACTGATGAATTGCCGCCTCTACAAGAAGAAGATTCGAAAGACGATGATGATAGTTTGTGTTATGATATTTCTAATATTTTATCAGATGTCAATGAACATGAAATATCAGGTTTATATGCAGATCCAGATGATCCCCAACAGTTTCCAAATTGGTCCCAAAATACTCTCCAATCTACTAGTTCTAACATTGGAAATCCTGTCGATCCAAGAAGAACTCGAGCAGACTTTCAAAGAGTAGGTATGGCTCTTTCATATTCTGATCCTTTAGTGTTTCAAATTTTTTTTGATGATAGGTTCAGATCCTAAATCATACTATCATTCTCACCGATATCCGAGATGGAAAACCGCCATGGATGAAGAGTACAATTGATGGAATATTGGTCAATACTGAGAAGGGGGGGGTGAATCAGTATTCTAAACTTTTACCTTTTAACCACTTATGTGGCAAATTTTTTTCACCAAATTGCCATATTTTTCCAAAACTATGCCAGACTACTATAATGACTTTCTGATAGCTTCTAGAACACCATCATGTATTTTTCAAGCCTCATCACACATGCTGCATCACCATATATGTTATGTCATTTCCTTGGTTATTCCTTTGTCATTACTGAGATCCTTTTGACATCAATGGAAACCATAAGCCATATTGCCAACAACAATTCTCTTCAGAAAAATGCTACATGGGAGCTAGTTTCTCTTCCACCTAGGAGGAAATTAGTCTAATGCAAATGGGTTTACAACAAAAAGGTTGCTATAGATGGCTCAACCTACAAATACAAATCTAGGTTGGTTGCAAAAGGCTTCTCCCAAGTCCAAGGAGCGGACTACACCGAGACCTTTGCACCGGTTGCAAAGATGGATTCTATTTTCCTAGTTTTGGAAATCTTTGCATCTAAGAACTTGGAAGTGCACCATATGGATGTGAAGAGTGCATTTCTTCATGGAGATATGAAAGAAGAGATTTACATGAAGCATCCTGAAAGATACATATCAGATCTGACATTAGTGTGCAGACTGAAGAAATCATTGTATGGTTTCAAACATGCCCCAAGAGCTTCGTATGGAAAGATGGATTCCTTCCTTCTGTCACAGAATTTTGCAAGGTGAAAATCAGATCGAGATGTGTACCTACAATAGCATGAAGGTAATTTTTTTTATCATTGTCCTTTATGTTGATGATGTTTTCATAACTGGAAGCAATCTTGCTTCGATCGGCAACACAAAGACTGCTTTAAATCTATCTTTTGACATGAGTTATTTGGGCTTGTTGAAGCAACTCCTGTTAGGATATTCCTATACTCCATCCTAGTCCTACCAGCATTTTCAGTATTGCATGCATTTTTGCATGTAGCATGCATGCATGCAATTGCATGCATCCCAGTCATCAGTCCCAGCACCTAGCTCTTAATTAGCTAGCCCCAGGAGCTTCTCACTGATCAGTTTTAGCCCTCCTAGTGCTTAGTTCACCCTGCATGCAGTTGCGTGCATCTCATGTGCCCTCTCTCACCTACCATTCATTTCTACTTCAGTTAAGTTGAGTTATCTTTAGTTATTTCATTGATTTAAAGCTAGACTGACTCTTAACTGACTGTATCACTCTGATGGACCTCCAATGAGAATAGACTACCCATTCTGACTCCAATTAGCTCCTCATGCGCCCTCCACTAAGCTTCCTTCATTCAGTTAGTGCCAGTTACACTCAGTTACACCTACCACATTCATTTAGAATCAGTTTGACTGATGGCTAACAGTTACTTGTGCATAGATAACTCTACTGGTGATGATGAATACTTCTAGTTGTGCTTTGATGACACTCCAGTGATCTTTTGATCTCTCCATGAAGGCTAATTCAAATTATACACCCTTGGTATTCAAATTTTGTGCATTGGATCATTAATGTTTTACTATTCTGATTAATGAAAAATGTGTGAATATTCCGCTCCTATCTGATTTCCATTGGATCTATGTTATGCTGCTCTATTCTCTTCTATTTTCCTAAATTCTTTCATTGTGAGGTTTACATCATCTCTTTGGATCCACTATGAGGATTTTCAAATGGTATCAGAGCATGTTCAGAGTATAGTCTATCTCCATTCCTGCGAGTTTTTTTAAGGTTATTATCAAGATTTTGAGTGCAGCAGTTTCTACACTTTTGCAGCAGTAACAGTTGCATACATTTTCTATTGTTTTTGTATGTCTTCTGAAATAGATTCCATGAATTCAGAAGGAATTACTCCTCTTTCTCCATTCAACTATGATGAATGGAAACCACAGATGATAACACATTTGAAGAGAAATGGTCTCTTTGATTATTGTTTTGAAAGAGAGTTTGAATCCTTTGAAGAAAAGTATGACTGGTTAGATGAAGGTGAAAGAGCCTCTGCAGCCATGATGCTTAATATGTCTCGATGCATGGTACAGCACTTCTATTCTGTTGAATCTCCAAAAGAGCTATGGGCCCAACTAGACAAAATATTTGGCAAACAGAATGAAGGGATTGGTCTAAACGATTTCGAGAGCAAGCAAAGTAATGCATTTGCCCTCCTTGATGGTCTCTCTAATCATAAATCATTATCAAACATATCTCATATTGAAGTTGTCCACAAAGACGAAGAACTTGCAGATTCTACACTCATGCTCCAAATTTCTTCTCTTTCAAAATTTGTGCCAGCTCACACTCTAGAAATTGCAAGGGTTCTTAAATCCTCTCTTGCACCAGAGTCTGTTGGTTTGCATCATGATCTATTGAGTGTTTCAGAGGCCAAATTAGCCATTGTAGGTTATACATTTTCTCTCCTTGATCAATCACCTCTTAGTTACTACTGTAAGATCATTTTATCATGCTCTCAAAAGGTGATTGAAGATGAAGGCCATTGCCATTCGCTTGGGATAATTTCTCATGCATTTCATGGTTTAGATCTCACCTCAAATGGTTCAAAAGAGTTCTTAAGAAACCATCTTTCAAGTCTTGGATCTGATTTGCATTCCAAGCAATCACTGACATTTGATGGTTCTTTTGGGCATAATCTCACCCATGATGGTTCAAAGGAGAAAACAAAAGACTATTTGCACATTCATGGATTTAATCCTACCTCAGCTGATTCGAATCATAGGTTCCAGGATCATCCTCATACTTTTGGATGTGTTCTCATCACATTCAATTTGAAGATCAAGTACAAGCACATGCCTTTTGAGCATGAACCACTTCTTCCCAAGAAGAAGATACCTCCTGAAATATGGCCAAGCATCACACCTGCTTGAGTTTTGATAAAAAATAATTGTATGCCTTACAGTCTATTTTGAGGTGGGGTATTTTTCCCATGAGGTTTTCCCCATTTCCTCAGTTTATTGATTGTTATTATTATTCAATGTATTGGGTGACCTTTGGTCTCAGTTACCAGGGCCCGGGATGGATTAAGGGAGGGTGTTAGGATATTCTTATACTCCATCCTAGTCCTATAAGAATTTTCATCATTTTCATTTTCAGTCTTGCATACATTTCTGCATGCAGCATGCATGCATGCAATTGCATGTATCCCATTTATCAGCCCTAGTACCTAGCTCTCAGTTAGCTAGCCCCGGGAGCTTCTCACTGATCAGTTTTATCCCTCCTAGTGCTTAGAGAAACCTACATGTAGTTGCATGCATCTCATGCACCCTCTCTAACCTACGATTCAGTTGTACTTCAGTTAAGTTGAGTTATCTTCAGTTCTTTCCTTGATTTAAGGCTAGACTGACTCTCAACTGACTGTATCACTCCGATGGACCTCCAGTGAGACTAGAATACCCATTATGACTCCAATTAGATCCTCATTGTGAAAATCAGATCATGTCCAAGAAATATTCAAGAAATTACACTCTCTCATATGAAAAATCTCACACAACTAGTCAAAAGCACAAAAATTATGCACAAGAGTAGATTTATGTATTACTTCTCATGAACAATAATTAAATCAGCCAACATATGAATATTGTAGGCTGTTATCAAATAACATTACAACAATAATTTGAATGGCTAAAGATGCCAAAAGAATCTTCTATCCATCAGACTTTCTAAAACTGCCCATCCCCCCTAGGTGGCAAGTTGGCTTTCCAAGTCTGCTCAAAAGCTCACAAATTGATAAATTAGTGAGCTGAAGGTGAAATATAGGTAAAAGCAATGCCAAATACGAAATTTGAGTGGAAATGGTGTTAAGGAAATTTTTTGGTGTAAGAAACACTTTCCTAGGTTGAGTAGCTCTTTCCTTTGGGGGAAAGAGCAGTAAAAGCGACAGCTTTCTTCACAAATGCGCCCTCCTTCCTAAATATTATCTAGAAATGTTTAGGAATGTGCCCAAGTGGCCTAGAAGACTTATAAAACACACATCGGATGGAATCTTATCCTCCCATATTGCCTTGTGGGCCACACAGTGGCAATTTCCTCAATTATTACATAGAATTAACCAACAAGTGATTAATTAATGCATCTTATGTAATTAAAAATATGGTAGGAAGGATTAAATATTCCAACAACCCCTCTTAAATTTGACTTGAATGATCTAAATATCAAAATATATAAAAAAAATGCTAAGGGCCCAGTAACAAGACTTGGTCACCCCGTACAAAATACTGTCGGTCTACAAAACAAGGATAGAAGGAAAACCTCGTGGGAAAAACCTTCCCTCAAAACATGTACATATCAAAATTTAAAGGTTTCTGATCAACCCTTCACTCCACCACATGTCTAACCATCCCAAGCAGTGATCTAAGATAGCTGAATGGCTTCTCTGTGGAAGCCTTGGTGAAGATATCTACAGTTTGCTCACCTGTGGGGCAATACTGCAAATCAATGATCTGGTCATGCACTAGTCCTCTGATGTGGTGCATATGAATCTCTATGTGCTTGGTCCTCTGCCTCTGTACTAGGTCACATGAAACTCTAATGGCACTCTAGTTTTCACAATAAATGACAGTTGGAGTACTGAAAGCAATCTCAAACTTAGACAAAATCCCCTGCAACCAAACACACTGTGTAGCAGCATTCATTGCTCCTCTGTACTCTGCCTCCGCTGAAGATAGTGCTATGCCATTTTGTTTCTTGTTGGAGCAGAAAAAAGGTCCACCTCCAAGCATGAAGACAAATCCTGATGTGGATTTCCTGTCAAGGCTATCACTAACCCAATCCAAATCTGCGAAACCCAATAGATCTAAGCTCGAATCTGCCACATAGTGAATCCCATCACTCTTTCTGCCATGCACATAATGAAGGATTCTTTTTGCAGCCCTCCAATGTAACTCATGTGGCTGCTCCATGTATCAGGATGCCACACTCACAACATATGCAAGATCTGGACGAGTGTGAGTCAAGTAGAGTAAGCTGCCAATCAATTGTCTGTAGAGTGTACTGTCAAAAAGCAGTGTAGATTCTGCTTCTTCCATTCTGACTCGAAAAAGGAATGGAGTCTTAGAAGGCTTGCAATCATCCATCTTAAACTTCTTCAACAGATCAGAAGCATACTTTGACTGACATACCTTGGTTCCTTCTTTTGTTTGTGAAATTTCAAGCCTCAAAAATTGCTTGAGAATTCCCAAGTCACTCATGGAGAATGCTTGGTGCATTGCGGTCTTAAGAGATGCTATTTGTTCAGTTCTATCACCTATGATCAGCAAATCATCAACATACAACACTATTAACATAATAAAACCATCAGAAAACTTCATATAGACATTTGGATCAGATTTACACTGAACATAGGATTGTGACAGCAAAAAACTGTCCATCTTCGCATACCAAGCCTTGGGGGCTTGCTTGAGTCCATACAGAGACTTTTTCAACCTGCAAACAAGGTTTGGATCTGATGTGTACCCCTGTGGCTGCTGCATATATATTTATTCTTCAAGTCCCCATGGAGGAAAGCACTTTTCACATCCATGTGATGTACTTCCCACCGCTTAGAAGCTACCATTAGTCTAATGGAGTCTTTATGAACTACCGATGCAAATGTTTCATTATAATAAAGTCCTTGGACTTGAGAATACCCCTTTTCTACCATCCTTTCCTTGTACTTAATGTCTGTACCATCCGCTACATATTTAGTCTTATAAATCCATTTGCATCTTACCAACTTTCTGCATGCGGGGAGCTTGACTAGCTCCCAAGTTTCATTCTTCTGCAATGACTGAAACTGATCATCCATAGCAATCTTCCATCTAGGACCATGTGAGGCATCCTCATATGTTTTTGGATCAGAATCTATCATCATATATCACTTCTCATAAAGATAAGGATCATTCACATTGAGAGCAATCTCAAACTGTGATCTAGTCCTCTTTTGGTCCTGAGGGTTGCCTGCTAGTTTACCTGCTACTTGCAAAGTTTTTGTAGCCCACTTAGGACTTGTATGTGAGTTTACATATGAAATAAATTGATCCTCATCATAAGAAATATCAGAATAAAAAATATCAAGAACATCACTTACCTCTTCTTCAGTCGGCGGTGAAGATGAATCTCCAATTTCTGCACTCTGAGAGGGCTCTTCCTCAAACTGCACACTTCTTTCGATGAATGATTTATGAGTTGTCATGTTCAGCAAATTATATGATTTGGATTCCTCTGAATATCCCACAAACAAACATGGTTGGATTTGGGGCTGCATAGCCCTCCTCTTCTCAATCGGAATCCTAGCCCAAGCCTTTGAGCCAAAAATCCTGAAATGAGAGATATCCGTTTTTTTACTTGTCTAATCCTCGAAAGGAGTAATACCTTTGAGAGCTTTGTGTGGCACTCTATTCTGAATATAGGTGTCACAATTTATTGCTTCAGCCCATATCTTAGGAGACAAACCTTTTTCCTCAAGCATGCATGTGCCCATCTCCTTAAGAGATCTGTTCTTTGTCTCAACAACCCCATTCTGCTGAGGTGTATATGGAACTGTATGTTGCATCCGTATGCCCGATGAAGCACAAAATTGCTGAAACTCTGATTTCACATACTCACCACCATAATCAGACCTTAACACTTTAATATTCCTACCAGACAGATTCTCAACTGAGGCTTTGAATAGCTTGAAAAACCCAAAAACGTCTGATTTAAGCTTGATGAAATAAACCCAGCAGTACTTGCTAAAATCATCTATGAATGTGAGAATGTATTTTGCTGAATTCAATGAATCATGAGGAAATGGACCTGATATATTGGTGTGTATAAGTTCCAATGTTCCAGTGCTTCTCTCAGTGGTAGATCTCCCATACTTGTGCTTAGGGTGCTTTCCTAGGATGCAAAATTGACAGACACCTTTGGAAAATTTGATATTGGGCAGCCCTATAACCATCTCTTTCTCATGAAGTTGGGAAAGGTATTTGTAGTTTAGGTGGCCAAATATTTCATGCCATAGCTTGTTGGACTCATTGGCATGGGTCAGTAGAGCAGAAGGTGAGGAGTTTGGCACAAAATGAGAAAACTTGTAGATTCTAGAATAGTGGTCAGCAGTACCAAATGAAATAATTTTTCCTATTGAAATTTCTGCTATCTCAACATCATTGGGGGTAAAGGTGACTCTCTTGGGAAGCCTTGTATGGGTCATCTGATAGACTAATAGTAGGTTTGCAGCAAGTCCACGGACATATAAAACATTATTGAATGACCCAAACTCGAGATCTATGCTACCTTTGCCTTTGCTAGAAGTCTCAGAAATGTCTCCCAATACAATATTCGGACCACTCGAAGAGTCCAGTGAAGTAAAATAATTACTTGCAGACACCATATGTCTTGAAGAACCAGAATCAATGATGAATGATGAAGATTGGGAAGTTCCGGCCATCAATGCATGAACTCTCTCTTTGTCATTGGAATTTGATCCTCCATCCTTCCTTCTTGCGCTCTCTGGAAGAGGGATATTGGATTTCTCCAATACATGAGTTAATTGGTCGATGGTCTTCTTCATACAAGAGCTTTCGGGATGAAATCCCTTGCTGCAATAAGTGCACTTTGTCCTCTCATTCTTCTTGTTCAGATTCTTCTTGAAGTTTGATGGCTCTCCATTAAAATTCTACTTGTATTTCCGCTCACCGATGGGCTTCTTGAAGTTGCCTTTCTTCTTGCCTTTTGAATTCCTTGAGTCTTCAACATTTAGACAATGGTATTTGGATGGATTTTTAATGTCTCCCATTAAGACCAGATTGTATTGTTCTTGTGTTAATGACTCCATGAATTCTGAAAGTGACGGGCTCTTCCAATTTTTAATTGCTTTCTGTGTGGAATGGAAGCTAGAAACAAAAATTGAATAGTCCGAGCAAAGCTTTCTAGAGAATGGCCAAAATTAATTGCTCATATTTCTTGTCTATTCCACATTGCTTCAGCTACAATACAAGAGACTTGAATTTGGATAAGAAGTCTTGTAGATTATCGAAATTTTGCGGACTCAAAGAGACTAGCTCGTTATCCAATTGGTGGCCTCTCAATTCATCGATTTTACCGAACAATTCTTGAAGTTTCATCCATACTTCATTGGGTGAAGTGAGGCCATCAAGATGAAATAAGAGTTCTATGGATGTAGTGAGGCATAACATCCCATAGGCTTCATCCCTTTGATTATTCCATTTAGATTTCTCCACTACTGAGGTTCGCTCAGCTTCTGTTGCCATGGTCACCCTGTAGAGCCATTTGCTCCTCAATAGAATCTCCATATGTGCTTTCCAATCAAAGTAATTGAAAGGAGTGAGGATGATATGTTGTGTATTATCCATTGCTGCAACTGATATAAACTTTTGGAATGAAATTAGAACACTTCTAGATTCCAAAATGCGCCATGCAGAGAATAGAAATCACCCGGTGGTTTGATCAATGCACCCTTCCTGAGACTGTTGGAGCCTGCAAGACAATCAATAGATGAAAGGAATAGCTTGATGGATCTGATACCATGTAAAAATCAGATCACATCCAAGAAATATTCAAGAAATTACACTCTCTCATATGAAAAATCTCACACAACTAGTCAAAAGCACAAAAATTATGCACAAGAGTAGATTTCTGTATTACTTCTCATGAAAAATAATTACATCAGCCAACATATGAATGTTGTAGGCTGTTATTAAATAACATTACAGCAATAATTCGAATGGCTAAAGATGCCAAAAGAATCTTCTATCCATCAGACTTTCTAAAACTACCCATCCCCACTAGGTGGCAAGATGGCTTTCCAAGTCTGCTCAAAAGCTCACGAATTGCTAAACTAGTGAGTTGAAGGTGAAATATAGGTAAAAGCAATGCCAAATATGAAATTTGAGTGGAAATGGTGTTAAGGAAAGTTTTTGGTGTAAAAAACGCTTTCCTAGGTTGACTAGCTCTTTCCTTTGGGGGAAAAAGCAGTAAAAGTGGTAACTTTCTTCACAAATGCACCCTCCATCTTAAATCTTATCCAGAAATGTTTAGGAATGCGCCCAAGTGGCCTAGGAGACTTGTAGAACACACCTCGGATGGAATCTTATCCTCCCATATTGCCTTGTGGGCCACACAACGACAATTTCCTTAATTATTACATAGAATTAACCAAGAAGTGATTAATTAATGCATCTTATGTAATTAAATAAATGGTAGGAAGGATTAAATATTCGAACACTCATGTGCCCTCCACTGATCCTTCTTCATTTAGTTAGTGCTAGTTACACTCAGTTACACCCACCACACTCAGTTAGACTCAGTTTAACTGATGGTTGATAGTTACTTGTGCATATATGACTCCACTAATGATGATGAAGACTTCTAGTTGTGCTTTGATGACACTCTAGTGATCTTTTGATCTCTCCATGTAGGCTAATTCGAATTACACCCTTGGTATTTGAATCCTGTGCATTGGATCATTATTGTTTTACTATTATGATTAATGAAACATGTGTGAATATTCTTCTCCTATCTGATTTCCATTGGATCTATGTTCTACTGCTCTATTTTCTTCTATTTTACTAAATTCTTTCATTGTGAGGTTTACATCATCTCTTTGGATCCACTATGAGGATTTTCACAATTCATTGGGTTAGATATTGCTCAAAATTTTGATGGGATCACCATATCTCAGTAAAAATATGTTTCAGACCTGCTAAACAAATTTAATATGTCAGATTGTAAGGCAACACCATTCCCATTCCTCGTGGGAATAAGACTTGAGGATGGTGATTCCACACCATTGGTGGATTCGACAGTTGATTGGAAGTCTTCTATACTTGACACATTCTAGGCCTGATATTTCTTATGCCGTGAGTGCCATGTCAAGATGTATGCAACATCCCCATGAGCTTCATTGGAGGGCGGCCAAGAGAATCTTGCACTATGTGCAGGGTACTAGACACTTTTGGCATACACTATGCTGCAGATTCCGAGCTAGATTTAGTGGGATTCACTGATTCAAATTGGGTGGGTGATAGCATGATTGTAATTCCACTTTCGGATATGTTTTCATGATTGGAACAGGGCCTATTTTTTGGTCAAGCAAAAAGCAGGCTTCCATTTCCTATATCTTCAATAGAGGCTGAGTATTGAGGAGTGGTCAACGCTTGCATTGATGTAGTTTGGTTGCATGGTATTCTAGCACAGTTTGATATTGGTAGCACCACTTATACTATCATTTTTTGTGACAATCATAGTGCTATCAATATCTCTACGGATCTAGTTCAGAGATAAAGGACCAAGCATATCGAGATCCACATGCACTACATCCGAGAGCTTGTGCATTACAGAACCATTGTACTGCAATATTGCCCTATAGAAGAGCAAATTGCAAACATATTCACCAAGAGAATCACTGAGAAGAAGTTCTCTTATCTTTTTTCATTGTTGGGGGTGAGTTCTACTATGGTGGAGATAGATTAGATGCTTCAGTGTTCATCTTGAGGGGGACCTTTCTTCCGACTGGGTTTTTTCTCTTTCATCACTAAGATTTTTTCTAGCATTTTTTATTATTTTATGCATTGGGGTGACCTTCGGTCTTAGTTACCAAGGCCCTATATTCTATTTTTTACCTCATAGTATAACTTGTGGGGGGTTGTTAGGATGTTCTCATCATCATCTTTATGTTTGCATGCATTTTGCATGCATGCATTTTAGTCATCAGTATGGTGTCTCCGAGCACCTAGTCCCTAGTTTACTAGCCTAGGGAGCTTATTTTTGTTCAGTTCCATCCCTCCTAGTCCATCATGCGCCTTTTTTTCATCTCCTATGACCAAGTGTTCCCTCTCTTACCTACCACCAGTGATACACTCAGTTAGTTGCTTGATTTGTGGATATGTTCCTTGATTTGAGGACAAATTGACTAGTTAACTAATTAAAACACTCCGATGGAAATCCAAAGAGACTAGTTTGACTATTCTGACTCCAGAAATCTTCTCATGCACCCTCCTTGGATTATCCTTCACTACATTAGTGCTCCATGCATCAATTACACCTACCTACATTCAGTTAGACTCAGTTTGACACCTAGTTGACCGTTACTTGTGCATTGATGACACTAGCACTCATTGATGATGAGGACTTCTAGTGCAAACCAGCTACACAATGTAGGCTATTCGAATGAACTCCTTGGTTAATTCAAATTATTCAGTCATTGTTACTGTATTGTATTGCATTCTACTTTTGAGTTCAAAGAGCACTGCTGCAAGTCTTTTGCATAGTTTTCACATATTATTCTGCATGCATCTCTTGTAATGTTTCTCTTGTTCCATAGATCTGTTGTGCTTGAATTTCATACTCAACTGCTGAACATCAACAACAAATATCGCCACATGTATCCCTTTATTATTAATAATGGTGAGCAAAAATTAATGGTATGTATCATGAGAAATCTCATATGATATCGGTCTTCTAAGGTCTTCAAAAATTTCACTTTCCTCATTGGAAGAATTATAAGTGGGATCTCCCAAAAATTTCGAAGAACCCATACCCATATCATGTTCATGATAAAAATGTACAAAATTGCATCCATGGTGATGATAACCAATAGAAAAAATATCCCCATACCTTTCATCCTCAAGAACAAAAAGAGATGCATCCAACGTGTATGCATGATTTTTTTTAATAGAGGATGGATTTTCAAGAGTTTATTTATTATGTTATGAATCTGCATAAAAAAACGGCTCTATCTTATCCAAAATGACACCATGTTCACGCATGGTGGGAAAATATCACGGGAATCTATGTCAGAACCCGTGTGCCCCAAATGATCAAGAACAATATTCCCGACCCTCAAAGAATCATAAATGGGAGGGTCTAGAAAGATCCAATAATCACCATTTTCTTCGTCACACACTAAAATATTACCATTTTTCCGAAATAGGGATTATTGATCTTCATATGTTTATTTTTCAAAGTCTTTCTCTTGGCCTTCATAATGGACATTTTGAACTTCACTTTCTGGAGCACCTTCATATTTATTTTCAAGATTACTTCCTTCCTAGATCATAGGACTCAAGATGTCGTCATCTTTAACTTCCCTAATAAAATATTGAATGTAAGACTCTTCAATAATGGATTCTTCATGAGATTTTTCTAGGGCTTGATCTTTGTGACTATCTTCACCTTCAAGGGTTTCATATTTGACGTGATTTTCTCAAGGAGCGGTAGTCATGTCTTCGATGAGTTTTTCATTAAGATTAGAATCACATTCCTTGCCAAATGTCTTAACTAAATGTTCAAGTGAAGGTATCCCTTTATTAGTAAGTTCATCATACCAATCCATCACATCTTCATCATTACTTAGATAAAGAGATATTATGAATAAGTTCATTTTAACATCCTCATGCATCACATCCAATATAGTAAGAAATCCCTTGAAGAACATAATATGAATTGCAACTATACTCTCCTATTCATGAAATTTTGGGATGGGTTCCTTCCAATCATCATTATCAAACTGATTTGGATATATGAAGATACTCAAGAAATCCAATGGATCAAACCAACCAAGATGTGATTGATGTTTAAGAAACTCCATCTTACTTTTTTATCGATGCCAAAAAGGTGTCAAGTCACAAGAATGATCTTTTATTCTTGAATGATGGATATGATCACACCCATACACGACAATGAAATCAGTAGTTGAAGGATTTGTTTAGTAATGTACTTCCTTGTTGTTTTTTCAAATCTGTCATTCCTGTTGGAGATGTAGGTTTTTAACCCAACAACTTCAAAATGTCCCTAGAAACAATACCAAAAAATTTTACCTAAAAAACTAGCAATCTTCCACGATCAAAGATAAATTGACCCGGATAAAGCATGTGGACTCAAATATGATAGGTGGACTGAGTGGACCCAGTGCCGTGATCGAAAAATATTCAAGGAGGTACACCCAATGTCACCTCAATATAATCCCCTTCCTCTTTATAACCTGCTTATTTGGGCTACAGAGGCTCCTCGAAACATTGTAAGGATATACCTGTAAGAGGCATAATAACAAGTAGTTCTATCCCTACAACACCTTCCTCAGTGTTAATAGACCAATTCCTTATGGAGCCAATGAGACATGCATGATAAATCCTTTGCATTGGAAGGTTAGGATAAATAATGAATATGTAACTGACGTCAATTTTTTGTACTAAAAACTAGCAATAGAAAAATGGAAATATCTCTCAAACAAATTGTCAGAATTGTGTGAGATTGATCTCTCGGTGACCAACAAGGAGGAGCACACATATCCCTCCTATGGAACGCATTTTCTTGTGTATGAAAAATATTATTTAGAACTGATTTAAGCTACATGTTTGCAAATTCCCTTGGTCTTAAATATTATTTAGGACTGAGTTAAGCTACAGGTAGAAGAAAATCATAAAAATGCTTTGTCTTAAATTCCCCCAAGGAGGTCTTCCTAAGTGGTCTAGAGTTTAAGCAAAACTTCATCAAAACCCTATGGTTTGAATTTTATTTCAAGATGAAATTGCAATAAATCAATAAAAAAGTATGAAAAAAACCCTTAGGACTGTCGTCACTTAACCCTAGGATGACGACACTTCCTCTACGGAAATTTTAGCACATAAAATTCACCGTTTTGCAATATTTTTCAACTTTTTTTGGATATTTTATATTTTTATCTATATCTAGAATTTATTGTTGGAATTGACCAATTTAGAAAATCAGTGTGAATGTAATCTACAACAAAAAAATAATATTTTTGGAATTTTTGCAAACATATACAACTTTTAGGGTTTTCACGATATATGATTTTTTTGGTATTTTAAACAATATATGGTACACAAACTTGATAAAAGGATTCCAAGTGACGATGAATGCAATAAAAAATTATGTCTTTTTCCTTTAAGGCCATTGATGAATCGTGGTTAGTGTTTCTCTCAAGAACATACAATCCTATTTTAATGAATTAGGGAAAAACCAAGAAACCCTAGGTTTTGTTGGTCTTAACGTGATTAGGGAAAAACTAAGGTTCAAAAATTTCTAACAAGAGAGACCCTTTAGAGAGGGTTGTCTCACTTACAAGATAGAGCTCTAATGGATAAAAAAAACCTAATTTACTCTTACCTTGGATTCCTATGATAGTGCAAGAGAAAGAGAACCCAATATCTTACCACAAATGCAGAAAAGTGGAGAAAAGAAAAACCTCCTAAGAATCCCCTTGCTTAAACAATGTTTGAAAGATTAAATATCAACCTCAAACACCAAGAAAATGCAACATTGAATCTTCAAGAGTGCCAATAAGAGAGTACACACAACTATACCAAGCAACCAAGAAGACATAAGAAAATAACTTTATTTGATCCCATGATCTTGAGTTAAAATGAGGAGGACTTGTCTTATTTATATGTGACTTAGTCCAACTTAAACTCCTTTACAAGACAACCAACCTAAAATTTCTAAAATAACATAAAATGATTTTTCAATGAGTTTTTAAGGGTTTGTCACTCACAAGCTAGGTAGTAAACATAATACAACATAAAATAATCATCAAACATGATGAATTGCTGCGAATTTGAGGAAATGTTGAGCTTGGAAGGGGGGTATCATGCCCCATCTAACCAAGAAAAAATACATATCAGATAACTCACTTAACAAGCACAAATATAGGCTTGTGGCGAAAGGCTATTCATAGAAGGAAGGAATTGACTATCAAGAGACGTTCTCCCCCACAACAAAATGGGATACAGTCTGCACCTTATTGTCTTTGGATGCACAAAATGGGTGGAAAGTTCACTAGATGGATCTAAAAATAGCTTCCTTGAATGGAGACATGAAAGAAAATGTTGTCATGCCTCAACATGAAGGATTTGTTGTGAAGGGACAAGAAAAAAAGGTATGCAAACTCGTCAAGTCCTTGTATGGCCTGAAACACGTACCTCGAGCATGGTATGCAAATCTAACCAAGCATATTTTGAAGCTAAATTTCAAACATTATAATCTTGATGATGCAACATTTTTTGTAAAGAAATTTGGAACATCTCTTGTGTTTCTTATGGTATATGTAGATGACCTTTTCATGATAGGGAACAATGAATGTTATATTGCATCCATAAATAAATACTTGAAGAAGGGATTTGAAATAATAGATCTTGGACACCCTCACTATTACTTGGGAATTGAAGTGAATCAACATCCTAAGTACATATCCATCTCCCAGAAGAAGTATGTTGGAGAATTGTTGAACATATTTTGCATCACAAACTCCAATGGAATCAAATTTGAAGCTCACATCAATTGAAGGAAAAGAATTCAAGGATGCGACCAAGTGTTGATAGCTGATATGAATCCTTATCTACCTTACCACCACTAGACCAAATATTTCATATGTTGTTGGGATCCTTTCAAGGTTCATGCACAAACCTTGAGAAAGACATTGGACTACTACTAAAGGATTTCTAAGATACTTGAAGGGGACACAAGACTTTGGACTCAAGTACTCTAAGTTAGATGACTTCAAAAAATTTGGGTACTTTGATTCAGACTTTGATGGTGACAAAGAGACAGGAGTATCTACTTCTAGATACACAATGAGTCTTGGATTAACAATTGCTTCTTGGAGATCACGCAAAAAATTAGTTGTAGCATATTCGACAACAGAGGAAAAATATGTGGCTACTACGGAAGCAACGAAAGAGATCGTGTGTCTCGGGAAGATACTTGAATATTTGCAAGAGAAAAAAGAGAACTCCACTCCCTTATTGATCGATAACACTTCTATAATCAAGTTGGACAAGAATCCTAGATTCCATGGTAAAACCAAGCACACCAACATAAAGTATCATTTGATTCGACGTCATGTAGAGGCCAAGACAATTCATCTACGACATTGTTCCATGAATGATAAAATTGTAGACATATTCAACAAAGCACTCGGACAAGAAAAGTTTGAGATGCTTAGAAACATGGTCGAACTTACAAACACCCGTTCTGATTAAGAGGTAGAATGTTAGAAAGGTAATCTTACATGACTATGTTTCCATCAATGATTGCAAATAATAATGTAAATAATAGCTTAATAAGAAGAAGAAGTCAAAAAGACTTCAATGGAAGCATTGGTAGGTGAAGCGAGAGAGACATCTCTAATTTTATAAATTAACTATTGAGGATCAATGAAAACAATGAATTGGATTTTATTTTCTCTCGAACAAACAATATATAAAGTGGACTTCTCACATTAAAAGGCATTTTGCATTTTCAAATGTCTTACAAGTAAATTTCAATATATCGATGAGAATTTTCATTTGACAAAAAATAAGTATCATTTGTTTTCCAAACAGAATGACATAAAATAGAACAAGTTGAATATGTTGACTTGCAAATGGATGGTAAAGTAAAGAAACTATATAAATATTTTTGCAATTATCATTAAATAGAAAATGGTTAGAATGAGCAAAGAGACCTTGGTACCTGTATTTTTAATTTAAAAAATAAAAATAAGATATTCGAAATTATTTTTAAAGAAAAGTAAAATGTAGATAATTTTAGGAAATAGTCTTTTTTTTTTTACATAAATATCATTGAATCCATATAAAGTACATTAAATCTCTACTAAATGTTAAATTATATGCAGCTTAAAAAAAGTTGAAGTATAATGCCCACGATCGCTGGGAAGGGACGAAACGAGGCCCACTGGTAAATCCTCACTATAACCCAAGGCACAATTAAAAGTGGACCCATCGATGACCACCTCGACATGAATGGACACGATGTGGCAGGTCACCATGCATAGCAGCTAACTCCGTGGAGAGGAGAATGTGGTAGATTATCACGTCATATATGGATATCAAGCGAGTGAGCAGACATTGGTTAATCGTGATTGAGGCAGGGATGTGGAAAACGAAATATTCCATGGAATTAATTGTTATCTTAAGGGTGATGGACAACAATAACTCCCATGAAAAGAATAAAGAGTAAAACATCAATAGTCATAGACACTATGGAAATAGCAAAAAAGTTTAGGATCTTGGGGAATAGAAAGGGGAAAGCCTCTCGATCCAAAGATGGAAAATATTTACAAAAATCAGCAACGAGAAACTTCCACTGCTACCAAGAGCAACAACTATAGACAACATTCCTCATGTTTGCAAGCTGAAGATTGAGTGGTTGGAGCAATTGATTTGGCATGAAACTAAAAGTTTTCAAGAGGTTGATGCATTTCAATCACTAAGGAATTGGTTCCCATGGGAGACACATAGTTTAGGATAGCCCTCTATAATTGTTCCTTAGTGACTTTTTTGATTCAAAAGGTCCTCCTAGGAAGAATTTTAGCGGATCATCGCTAAAAAACATACAGGTTGGACAACGAGATTCAAATTCTCGAAGATCTCAAGGAGGAATAAAAAATTATGAACTCTACTTTCAACTCTCCTACCACTCTAAGAAATTTGGATGGTGAAGAGTCAGAGTAGGACCAAAGAATGCAAGCTATAGATCAGGGTAGCAAGGTCTTTTTAAAACTAGAATGAATAAAAAATGATATCGATTCTCATAACAAAAGAACATGTTTACAAATACATAAATGTAATATCCCTATTTTGACCCTTAGGGTTTATTGGCTTCAATGTAAATATTTTGTACATGCAATGTGTGTTTTCTCTAGTGTGTAGCTCAAGGCCAAGGCCCCACTAGTGGATGCTTAGGTTTGTTTGAATAGGCAAGTATTTGATATTCTGATAATCCATGTGATGTTAAGCCATGAGATATTGTAAATGATGTAATTATTAAATATTGCAATGAAATACCAAGAAAGCTGGCTAAGGACACAACCGATGAGAAGGGGCCACGTCTATCCACTAGGGAGAGGTGAGGGGGTTGTGGGATTGGAACCCATGCTACCACATGTCAAATTGTGAACCCATTTGAATTTCATGCTGACATTTAATTATGTTGTAAGAGGGTGATTGAGAAAACTAGTCCATGAAGTCAATGGAGTATGGAGTAGCCATGTGAATCTATATGGAAGGGTATGGCTCTATTTACTTGACCCTTATGACACTCCACACCTAGGAATTCGCTCACTCTAATCGCTATCCCATTGTTGACCAACGACCGAAGGAACAACGCACAGAGCCTATCCGTGAAGCATAAGAGAGAAATGACAATTATGTGCAAGCCGAATTTGCAGAGGCGATTCTGTGGAAGCCGAATTTGGCCCAAGGATGAAGGAGTTATAAGCTTGGAAAGTTGCAGGTGGAGGGGTACATGGTTCCGACCTTTTCGCATCTGCAATGCAGATTGTGGATTGTAGAGGTTGGGGACCGACCTTTGGATTGGCGTGGTTAGCCTACTAACCTTCTGAATCCACAAGACAAACTATGGATTGCAAAATTCGGAAGGGAGATTTCCACGGGATCAACACGTTGGAATCTCTCCTTTCTGCATCTGCAAAGTAGATTGCAGATTGCAGGAATGAGAAGGAAATTTCCATGAGGATTGACGTGTTGTATTTCCAACTTTTAGCATCCGTAAGGCGGGTTGCAGATTGCGGAAGTTGGAATATGGTTTTTCCACGGGATACGAAATGAGGTTTTCGCTTTCTGACATCTGCAACATAGGTTGCAGATTGTGGAATTGCGGAGGAGTAAATCCTTCAGGACGGCAATTGGAGGATTCTGATTTCCAAGTTCCGCATGCGAATTGTAGAACTATGGAAGTTGGATGGACAATTTTTGAGGCCGTGAAATGACTTTTGGTTTTTGACTTCCGCATTTCGAATTGCAGAAGTCGGGAGCGTGCTCCGCGATTTTATCGGAGAGGTGGATTTGGAAATCCGACTTCCGAATTCCGACTGGGGATTGCGGAAGGGTGGATTTTGGATTGTAGATCGGAGGCCATTGCGGCTGTGTGTGAAAATAGAGTTAATTGTTGAAAAAGAATGTATCATTGGTCTCCCATCACCTCTGAAGGCCACCAGGGTGACCGGGGACGTGACAAAGTGGTATCAGAGCTCAATTTGCAACACTGGGGCTGCTTGGGCTGATGCACGAATGAGTTGCAGTAGGAATGGCGCCAAGGGCACGATTTTGTTAATTAATTTGTATTGTTGATTGTTTCCCGAATGAGTAATTCCATATTTGTATGGGTGCTTTATCTTTTTATGCATTCTTATGATGTCTGATAAATTCCTCTGTGATGCACAACGATTGCAACAGTAGTAGTTTAAATTGTACAACAGGGAAGCATATAGGGAAGCGGTAAAATGGTGACAATTAACGATGCCCAAGATCCATATGAGTAGGAGGACGACATGCCAGGAGAAAACATGCAAGAAGCACATACTAAATCCAAGTCCGATGGAAGAAGGGAACATATAGCTCCCCCAAACCTAGTTGAAACCATGGTGAGCTTCAATGAGAGGTTGATGAGGCCTTAAGAAGAGCAACACCCGCTCAATGCTGCCATCTTGTAGAACCTCACTAATATGCATCAGAGGATAAATATTGGGTCTAACCCAAGCAATGTGGGCATACAAGGAAGACTCAGATGCATGTAGCCACTTTAGAGGTCGTTCTAGGAAGAGGACTCCAAGCCCAGAAGGGGTTCTGTGAGCAGAAATCACAAAACACCCTCTCCAAGATCTATGTCCAGTAGGTCATGTGACTCCAGAGACTCTCAGAGAAGTCCAAGGAATACTTCTAGCATGTTTGAAGGAAGGAATAAGTACATAGGGATCCCACAAGGAGAATTTAGGAAGGCAAGGCCTCCCACATTCGATGGAGAAAGCAAGACAAGTCACGAAGCAGAGGCATGGCTTCTTGGAATGAAGAAGTTTTTCAGAATGCATGATTATTCAGAAAATGAGAAGGCCAGAGTTTCCATCTACAACCTAAGTGTCAAAGCTTCAATATGGTGGGAGCACCTCATGCAAGTGAAAAGAATCAGTGAAAGAAGGATCAACTGGGAGCAGTTTAAAAAGTACTTCAATGAGAAATACCTCTCAGCTAGGTATTATGATAACAAGAGAAAAGAGTTCAATGAACTCATATTGTGAAGGAGAGGTCTGCTATGGAGAAGGAGGAGTTTATGCTCAGGTTTTGCATCTTTGTATATTGCTGGTCATCTATATTGAGGAAGCTTTGCTGGGTTTTCTACCCCATGAGGGTTTCCCAGGATAAATTTGTGTCTCTTGTGTTTATGCTGTGCTTGTTGTTTCTTCAATAATCCTGTATATGCTATTATTGTGAAATGGAATGTAATGCTGCTATTTTATGCTCAGCATATTAAATCTTAACATGGTATCAGAGCTAACCTGAAGGAAGGCAAGGTTCAGGATCTGAAACCTTTACAGGTCGTACTTAACATCTCCAGGTATCTTGTGTCCAAAGGGAACCCTCAGATTCGTTGTACTTTGTAAGTTATGATCAGTACAAGTTAGGGTTTCTGCCTCTTCCAGATCTTAGTCAAAATCAGGTGACCTAGGAAAAAAGGTCATAACTTAGGCTAGGAAGCTCCAAATGAAATTTCGTAAAAAGTGACAGGTAGTACACAAACTGTACTATCTCAGGAAACTTTTTTAGAGGCCGAAGTTGAACCAGTGACACGTGGCACGCCGTACAAGTTCGCTCTCCTGTTTTATCCCATAAATAGGTCACGTTTCGACACTTGGTATAACTTGGGCTAGGAAGCTCCAAATGAAATTTCGTAAAAAGTGACAGGTAGTACACAGACTGTGCTATCTCAGGAAACATGTTTAGAGGTGGAAGTTGAACTAGTGACATGTGGCATGACATACAAGTTCGCTCTCTTGTCTTACCACATAAACAGGTCATGTTGCGACACTTGGCATAACTCTCTCTCAGAAAACCCAATTGAGGTCAGACCTGTCGGGATGGAAAGATGACAGGTCAGGATACCACAAAAAAAGTTTTCAGACCCTGTGAAGTGAAAATTTCAGAGTTACAGCAGAAACAATCAGGTACATATTTCTGTCAAAACATAATTATTTTTGGAGCACCTTCATTCATGGCTTCCGAAATTTAGGGTTTCGGAGAAAGTTAGAATTTTTTGAATCGGAATCCACGGATGAATGCTACTCAAGAAAATCGAAATTTAGAGACCAAGATCAAATTTTTTGGTTGGGTAGAAGACCGGGCATGATCAAACCCCAGTTCGGGATTTTGATCGGAAAGATGGAAAATTAGGGCTTCAACAAAAGTTGGAATTTTTGAAGTTTGTAACCACGGCTGGAAGCTCCTCAGAAAAATAAGAGTTTAGAGCCTTGGATCAAACCTTTTGATTGGACAGAAGGGTGGGCTTCATCAAACCCTAGTTCAGGTTCCTGTCGAGAAGATCAAGAAGTTTCGAAGGCAATTTTGAGGGGTCAAATTTTTGGAGATTTCAAAATTGAAGTATGCTAGTTTGACCAGCTCAGCAAGACACATCCTTCCATCCATTCAGAAGTGTGAAAGTCAAAGATTGAATTTTTAGGGTTTCTCTAGCAAACCCTAATCAAGCTCCAGATCAAGTTCAGGGGGAGTTGAGGCTAAGGCCTTACATAAGAAGACTATAAGAAGTCTAGATAGGTATGACTTAAGGAGGTTCAGGTATGTCTTGAAATCTGATTCTTGATTAAGTTCATAATGTGTTTGTCTTCATATTATTTATTAGTACAATCTTGATTAATGTTAGAATTGTCTTATCACCCTAGTAACAGTATGAATGCATGTGAATGATCGAAGACATTCATTGATTAGGGCTATATGATTGTACTAATGCATTATGGTGTTGTGTGAGGTTGATGTTGTCTGCTAACAAGATATAGGTACATCACAAAAGACAAATCAAGTTCCATGACCATGACATCATGAAGACAAAGACTCATCCATAATCTTTGTTCTACTTACGAGGTATGTATGACTTAGTTATATTATGCTTAACCTATGAGACATGCATGTTCTAGCTCAGGATCTCAAAATCATTGAAGAGATTGTTTAGGTATGTTGTACATAACTAAGCAGGTATACTAATCCAGGTATGTTTTCTTATGTCAAGTTAGAATCTTACCTTGTGTTAGTATCTCTTATATAAGTATACTTGGTATGATTGGTTATGCTTATTCATAAAGTTAGTAATCAAGGGTTTATTCATATTATGTCTCTTGTATTGATGATTTAATTAACCAGAAGAGTACTATGATCAAACAAGAATATGCATGAGTAAAAGAAGACTTCCTTGAAACCCTGAATACTAATGATCATGACTATACATATTCAAGATTATTTAGAATTAGAATGTTTGTAGAATATACTAATGAATGTATGTTTGTGTATGAGATCATGAGGATGACACTAGTGCACACTTGAGAATGCACAGTGGTATAGAGTGAATAGAAGTTCAAAAGACATATAGAAGATCAAGCGGGAGGCAACCACACAAACATAAAAGATAAGTATTTGAGTTGTTATTTCAAATAGTAAATGATATTGCTTGTATGCATATTTGTATTCCTAGAATATATCATGTTGAGTGTAAACATTCATAGAGCATTGAACAATATACTACTAATATGCATATGATTGGTAAGTTGGACGAACATTCCATTGTTGCTTGTCTAGAATGAAACCTCTTTGCTAACATGCTGAGAGCTGTGCACACTCTCGATAGTATGTTCTGGTAAAGATGGAAGGCATCTAGATAGCCACTGTATGCATACAGAATATGGGAAAGTGTTGTGCCAAAGTATTGATCAAAATAGTTGCATAACTATGTAAATGATATCTGTATGCATAATAGGTTATCATGTCAATATGATTTGATGATTATGAAGTATTACTAATCATGTACTTAATTTTGATTTGTAGGAAAGATTATGATGAATGATGAACAATGAACAAGCGATGTATGTTCAACAAAAGATTTACAAATCAAACACACTATAGAAGGATTGTGGCTAGAAGATTCTCTTAAGAGAATCATGATGAGATGTTTGCTCCAAGTGGCTAGACCATTCTCTTAATGGTGTAATTAAAGAATAAGTGTGAATCAGGTTCTGTATGGGTTCCCAGGATCGATAATAAATTGATGAGCTTAATGATCACCATGGGTGATGTGGATCTCAACCTTTGCTACAAGGTTGAATATGGTTTCTATACACAGATAACATGGATGCAAGAAGGAACTCACCACATAGCTCGAATGATATTGAGGCTCATATTAGTAGACCCATCTAGATATGCAGAAGATCATTCAATGCAGAGTGTGAATGATGTTCAGTCACAAAGGGAGAATTGACAGTCTCTTGATAAGCTTGGGCTTTACCAAAAGTAAAGCTGATCCTAACCTTTACCTTAAGGTTGTGAATGATGAACCTATCATACCATTATTGTATCATGATGATCTCTCTCTGACAAGGAATGAGAAATAGATCATGAAAAGAAAGAAGAAGATGGCTGCAGAAATGAAAATGAAAGATCTCAGATTGATTCATTACTTCCTAGGTCTGGAAGTATGGCAAGGCTTAGAAGGAATCCTTCTCAACCAGGGAAAGTATGCTGAGAAATATTAAAAGGAATTGATATGTTGAAATGTCCACTCTCATGGATTCCAACTTGAAGTTGTTAGTGAATGACTCATCAGAGTTAGTGTATATAACTCTATACATACAAATTATTGGGTCATTGATGTATCTAACAAATACTAGATCAGATATAAGCTTTGTTGTGAACACCTTGAGTCAGTATCTAGTGGAAACTAGATGTGTTCACCTAATAGTTGCAAAGCATGTGATGAGGTACCTAAAGGATACGATCGACTTTGATCTATGCTATTTTGGAGATCATGACTTCAGATGGCTACACAGATGTTGATTGAGTAGAAAGTGTATTAGACAGGTAGAGCACATCGAGAGGATGTTATTGTCTGGGATCAACCATGATCTTCTAGTTGAGCAGGAAGCAGTCCAGTATGGCTCTTAGTACAAGAAGAATATATGGCTGCTTGCTTTGCTAGTTGTGAAGTGGTATGGCTTCAGAATTGTTTGACTTAGATATAAACCCAATTGTGATCCTATGTGACAAATAGAGTTGTATCAAGATGACAGAGAATCCAGTGTTCCATGATAAGTCAAAGCACATAGAGATATGACAAGATATGGTGCAAGAAAGGAACCATAAAGGTTGAATTTGTAACAAGTTATCGATGTACTAACCAAACCTCTACTGATCCGATGTACTAACCAAACCTCTACCTCAATTAAAGTTTTCCAAGACAAACTTAATATAGTTTAGAAGGACCCTCCTCGAAAGGGGGAGTGATGTGTTCAATTATGATGAGATTTCCCACATCGACAGTGAGGTCAATGATGTGGATACCTATATTGGTGATGCCGACAGAAAGGTTGGTGGATGGTCCTTAAACAGGGTCTAAGGTGAGAAGGGGATTGCATCATCCCTGAACATATGTTCTAAAAGGAGCCGTAGACAAGATGTCTCCGAGAAAGAAGAGGATTGTATCATCCATGGACTTTAGTCCTAAAGTGATCCGCAGACAGATGTCTCCGAGAGTAAGGGGATTGGATAATCCTCGGACTGTGGTCCTTTGAATTGAGCTGTAGACATGAGGTCCTTGATAATTGAATGACAGGACTGGATCATCCCTGAACCTCGGTTCAAAAGATACATGATAGGACTGGATCGTCCCCGGACTTCGGTTCAAAAGGTACATGATAGGATTGGATCGTCCATGGACTTCGGTTCAAAAGGTACACGATAGGACTGGATCGTCCCTGGACCTCGATTCAAAAGGTACATGATAGGACTGGATCGTCCTTGGACCTCGGTTCAAAATATACATGGCAAATCCTAGAATTGTTCTAAGTTACATCCAGCATGAAAAAGGGTTGGCTCTGTAGATGTGATACATCCAGCATGAAAAAGGGCTGGCTCTGTAGATGTGATACATCCAGCATGAAAAAGAGCTGGCTCTGTAGATGTGATACATCCAGCATGAAAAAGGGCTGGCTCTGTAGATGTGATACATCCAACATGAAAAAGGGATGGCTCTGTAGATGTGATACATCAAGCATGAAAAAGGGTTGGCTCTGTAGATGTGATACATCCAGCATGAAAAAGGGCTGGCTCTGTAGATGTGATACATCCAGCATGAAAAAGGGCTGGCTCTGTAGATGTGATATATCCAGTATGAAAAAGGACTGGCTCTGTGGAAGTAAATCCTAGATCTGATCTAGGTCACATCCAGTATGAAAAAGGACTGGCACTATGGTTGGGATTGCATCATCCCTAGACATGGATTCGTCTTAAATGAATCACAGACTGCATTGTCCCTAGACATGAGACTTGTGTTAAAGTGATAAGGATTGATCATCCTAGAACTTGATCTGGATTGCATCATCCATGGACCTATGTCCTAAAGAGAGAAGGATTGATCATCTTGTAATATGATCGTGTGTGTTGCAGGGTATGCTGCTATTGTGTGAATACTTGTATTGATGATGTGTATACTTGTATTGTGTGAATACTTGTATTGATGAGGTATACTTGTATTGTGTGGATACTTGTATTGATGAGGTATACTTGTATTGTGTGGATACTTGTATTGATGATGTGTATACTTGTATTGTGTGGATACTTGTATTGATGATGTGTATACTTGTATTGGTGTGGATACTAATATTGTTGATCTAGATGACGATGTTGCTGATCGTATTGATCTAGATGACGATGATGCTGATCGTGTTGATCTAGATGACGATGCTGCTGATTGTGTTAATCTAGATGATGATGATCCAGATGCTGTAGATCGTGATGATCCAGATGTTGTAGATCGAGATGATCCAGATGCTGTAGATTGTGATGATCCAGATGCTGTATATCGAGATGATCCAGATGCTGTAGATCGAGATGATCCAAATGTTGTAGATCGAGATGATCCAGATGCTACAGATTGAGATGATCCAGATGTTGTAGATGGAGATGATCCCGATGTTGATGATCATATGATGACGATGCCGATGATTGTGAGGATCCAGATGTTGATGTTGTTATAGTTGTTCGAGTGCTGTAGAAGATGAAGACTCAGTACTGAAGATGTTGATGTTCCAGTAAACGCTTGAGTTATTGATGATGTTGAGAAAGCTTCCAATGATTTATAGATGTATCATGTATGATGTTGATGACTCCTTGCTCGTGCAGATGCTGTTATAATATCCTTCTCGTTAAGGGGGAGTGTTGAGATATTGTAACTTCAAAGAATATTATATTTGTACTTTATTATTCTGGAGATGTTTCATTCCTCCTTGAAGACCTTATTGTATATCCAGAGATGTTTATTCCTCCATCGGAATGTGGTAACTCAGGTTATTATACTTCCCTAGTGGGGGTCGGCCCTGCATGTGTTATGTGGGTCAAAGGGTTATTAGACCACCCTAGAGGGGTCGGCCCAGTCAGTTGTAGTGGGGTATTTAACCCATTGGTTAAATACGAGCATACATGTTTTGTGTAAAAGATAAGTCGGAGTAGTGTATAAATAGAGGAGGTGTATTCCTCATTTTACACACTCACTCACTTGAGAGTGGCGCACTTGTGGAGGAGATATCTGCTATGGAGAAGGAGGAGTTTATGCTCAGGTTTTGCATCTTTGTATATTGCTGGTCATCTATATTGAGGAAGCTTTGATGGGTTTTCTACCCCATGAGGGTTTCCCAGGATAAATCTGTGTCTCTTGTGTTTATGTTGTGCTTGTTGTTTCTTCAGTCATCTTGTATATGCTATTATTGTGAAATGGAATGTAATGCTGCTATTTTCTGTCTTAGCATATTAAATCTTAACACAACTTAGAAGAATCAACTACAATGGAATATATGTTAAGGGAAGCACCTCGAATCTATGCAGCATTGGATGATCATGATCAAGAAGACCATCAATTGGAAATGGTGGAAGTTGAAGGTAAGATTGCGAAGCAATCTATTTCGGTTTTGATTGATCCAGGATATACTCATAGTTATGTGTCTCCTAAGGTGTTTGAAGGTTTTTCTCTTAGTAGAATAAAACATAGTAAGCCTTGGCTAATCCAATTAGCCACAGGAACCAAGAGAAAGGTGAGTGAAGTAGTGCCCCATAGAATTGAATGGACTCCTCGCAAAAGAAAATTTGAATGTCCTACCATTAGGATTTTATGATGCCCTAATGGGTATGAAGTGGTTGAGAAGACACAGATCTAAGATAGACTACTATGAGAAAGTACTTGAATGCATTGATGAAGGAGAAAGGCCAAGGTTGGTAAGAGGAATTTCCAAGCAATTTTCATTAAGGCATATTTCAGCCTTACAATTGAGAAAGTTTTGTAAAAAGGGTTTGCAGTTATATGAAGTCCACACATCAGATTAATCAGAGGATAAGGGACCAAGTCTAGAAGAATTTCACTTGTCGCAAGAGTTCCAAGATATATTTCCAGATGAAGTGCCAGGACTGCCACCAAAGAGAGATATTGATTTTTCCATCAATCTTGTTCCATGCGAAGCACCAATTTCCAAAGCTCCTTATAGAATGACCACACCAGAATTGGTAGAGTTGAAGATGCAGCTGCAAAAATTAATGGATAAAGAATATATCAGACCTAGTGTATCTCCTTGTGGAGCACCTGTGCTATTTGTGAAGAAAAAGGATGGGACTTTGAGGCTATGTATTGATTACAAGCAACTCGATAAAGTGATAATCAAGAACACGTATGCATTGCCAATAATTGATGACTTGTTTGATCAAATCAAGGAATCTAGAGTGTTTTAAAGGATTGACTTGAGGTCTGGATACCATTGAGTGAGGATAAAGGAAGAAGACATTCACAAGACATCTTTCAGGACTAGATATGGCCATTATGAGTTCACCGTGGTGCCATTTGGTCTTACCAATACACCAACCACATTCATGTGTCTCATGAATAGTGTCTTCAGTAAGTATTTGGATAAGTTTGTAATTGTGTTCTTGGATGACATTATTGTTTACTCAAAGAATGAAGAAGAGCATAATGAACATCTGAGAATGGTGTTGCAAGTACTCATAAAACACTGATTGTATGCAAAGTTTAGGAAGTGTGTGTGAGGCACCTGCAACAATTAATTAACAAGAATACGCGAAATAGCAGAAATGACAGAATGCAAAATCACTTTTGTATTGATCACAGGCCACTTCGAGGGGGCAACCTCCTTTGAGCAAGCTCAATACAAATAACTTCACCGTGCCTTCATAGGTCTCAACACACACTTATATACTAATTCTAGGCGACAATACTATGGGTCGAAACCATGGGTCGTTACAAACTATGGATCAACAATACTACGGGCGACTTACAAAGCATATGCGCCAACAACAATAACACAAACTATTGATCAACAAATACTACGGGACGACTTACAAAGCATATGCGTCCAACAACAACATACTAACAAAGTAAAGACATGGGTTCCTAACATCCCCTCCCCCTTAAAAAAAAGCTTTGTCCTCAAAGCTTTAGATGTGGAAATTATTGTTGAATCTGAAGGAGTGGTTCCCATGTAGCATCCTCTAATTGCATGCCGTGCCACTGAATTAAGACCTCTGTGATAGAGCGAGAGCGAAGCTGACACGTGCGCCGATTGAGGATGGCCTCTAGCTCCAAAAGGATGGATCCTTCATTATCTAGTTCGGGTAAAATCGTTTGGCCGCTGATGTTGGTGCCAAGAAATTTCTTCAGACAAGAGACATGAAAGACTGGATGAATGCGGGAAGAAGGAGGAAGTTCCAATTTATAAGCAACGGACCCAATCTTCTGAAGAATCCGATATGGCCCATAGAACTTTGGAGCGAGCTTATGACGCCCTTTGAGTTTCAAGGAGGATTGTTTGTACGGCTGGAGACGAAGAAAAACCATATCGCCGACTTGAAAAGTGCGCTCTGAACGGTGTTGATCAGCTTGTTGCTTCATGCGATTTCTTGCCATGTGAAGATTGTCCCGCAAAATGCGAAGAATCTGATCACGGTTGCGAAGGAGCATGTCAACTTCCTAAACTGGTGAACTGGTGGGGGTGTATGGAGAAGAGCTGGAGGTGCCTAACCATAGACTGCTTCATATGGGGTCATTTTAGAGGCAGTGTGGTAAGAGGTATTGTACCACCATTCAGCGAGAGGGAGCCACTTTTCCCACTGATGTTGTTGTTCCGAGGTGAAGCAACGAAGATAAGTTTCCAAGCATTTATTCACAATTTCAGTCTGACCATCTGTTTGTGGGTGATACCCTGAACTCATCTTCAGCTTGGTGCCAGTGTGGCGAAATAGTTCTGTCCAAAAATGACTAGTGAAAGTCGCATCACGATCCGAGACAATGGAAGAAGGGATGCCATGAAGACGAAAGATCTAGTCCACAAAAAATTGAGCGACGGAGGAGGCTGTATAGGGATGGTTGAGAGCACAAAAATGACTATATTTGGAGAGACGATCAACCACAACAAGAATCACTGTCTTCCCGCCATATTTAGGGAGCCCTTCAATGAAATCCATAGAAATATCTATCCAAATCCGTGTAGGTATGGGCAAGGGTTCAAGCAATCCTGGAAGGAGTGTTGTTTCACCCTTATTGTGCTGGCAGGTATCACATTCGGCCACCATCTATTGAATTGTCCTTTTCATGCCCTGCCAAAAGAAGTTACGCCGTGCTCGTTCATATGTTTTGAGGAACCCAGAGTGCTCGGCCGATGGAGAAGCATGGAGTTCATAGAAGACAGCCTGTTGAATTTCTGTGCTCTGGGGAAGCACCAGACGACCCTTGTATCGCAGAGAAGCACCATCCCAAGAGTAATGTGGGGCAACAGAAGGATTGTTGGTCAAGCGTTGGATGATCTGAGATAAGGATGAGTCATTGACATAACCCTATTGAACAGATTGCAACCAATTTGGAACAGGCATAGAAATAGCTGAAAGAGAACCTTGGGCATCAAATGTGCGAGAAAGAGCATCTGCCACAATATTGTATTTACCCTTCTTGTAAGTGATCTCATAGTCATAACCCATGAGTTTGCTAACCCATTTCTGTTGTGCCAGGGAGGAGACACGCTGGTCCAAGAAATATTTCAGACTCTGGTGATCAGTCTTGATGTAGAAATGATTCCCTAATAGGTATGGACGCCACTTCTGTACTGCATGCAAAATAGCCATCATTTCCTTCTCATAGGTAGAGGCAGCTAAATTCTTACCTGAAAGGGATTTGCTGGTGAACGCAATGGGGTGTTCATCTTGAAGGAGAACAGCACCAAGTCCATTTCCACAAGCATCACTCTCAATAGTGAAGGGCTTGGAAAAATTGGGCATAGCTAGCACAGGTGTAGTACACATAGCTTGTTTTAGTTTTTCAAATGCACACTGAGCATCAGGTGTCCATGTAAAAGCATCTTTTTTCAATAGAGTAGTTAATGGAGCTGCAATCTTCCCATAATCCTTGACAAACTTGCGGTAGTAGCCAGTCAACCCCAAAAAACCACGAAGGCTCTTGAGTGTCTGAGGATGTGGCCAATTGTTCATGGCCTCGATTTTGGCAGGATCCACGCGAACCCCTTGTGCTGAGATAATGTGCCCGAGATACTCAACTTCCTTTTGTCCAAAAACACATTTAGACTGCTTGGCATGGAGATGATGGTCAGAGAAAAGTTGCATGACAAGATCCAGATGCTGGAGATGTTCATCCCATGTTTTACTGTAGATGAGGATATCATCAAAGAATACCAGAATGAATTTCCGCAAGTAGGGTCGAAATATTTTATTCATTAAGGCCTGGAATGTGGAAGGAGCATTAGTGAGGCCAAAGGGCATGACCAAAAACTCATAATGGCCATCATGTGTGCGGAAAGCTGTTTTAGGAATATCATCCTCATGAACCCAAATTTGATGATACCCAGAACGAAGATCCAACCTGGAGAAAAAGTGAGCCCCATGAAGCTCATCAAGAAGCTCATCAACAACAGGAATTGGAAACTTATCATTGATGGTGAGGTGATTAAGTGCTCGGAAGTCAATGCAGAGGCGCCATGACCCATCTTTTTTGCGGACAAGAATAACTGGAGAAGAAAAGGAACTAGTGCTTGGGCGAATAATACCTTGCTTCAATAAGTCCCGAACTAGCATTTCAATCTCCATTTTTTGGTGAAATGGGTAGCGATAGGGCCTGATATTGGGAGGAACGCTACCAAGAAGGAGCTGAATACGATGGTCTTCTGGCTTGGAAGGTGGTAATCCCACTGGTTCAGCAAAGACACCTGTATATCGATCCAGAATTTGTTGTAGATCCAAAGGAGTAGTGGAGACCGCTGATGGTTGCATCTAGATGGAATGGATCTGAGCGATGACACCATGTGAATTCTTCTTGAGGATTTTTTCCATGCGATGTGAACTGATGATGCTGAGAGAACCTGGTTGTAATCCTATCAATGTATGTTTGTGTCCATTGAGGGAAAACTGCATCCAAAGTTCGGCAAAATCCCATAAGATAGGGCCGAGTGTGTGTATCCATTGAGTGCCCAAAACCACATCACATCCACCTAAGGGAAAGGAAAACATGTCAGAGCGCAAGGTATAATATCCCATAGAGATAAGCACATTTTGACACTTCCCTTTGCAAGGTAAGGTGCCCCCATTGGCAATCATGACTTCAAAGTTGGAGCAAGAATGGATAAAACAATCAGCTTGTTTGGCGATCCGAGGGTCAATGAAATTATGCATGCTACCAGAATCAATGAGGATTGTAAGAGGAAGCTTCTTGAAGTAACCCCTGACCCGCATTGTTTGGGGGGTGGTGATTCCAGCTAAAGCATGGAGAGATATCTCTGGCTGGTCATCCTAAGACGGAGGGTCAATAGGTGGTTCCTGAATGTCGACCGGAGCATCCAGTGTTTCTGGATCTTCGTCACCCATTTCAGAGGCAGGTGGAGACTCCACATCCAGGAGATAGAGCTTTTGCTGAACACATCTATGTCCCCGAGTGAATTTCTCATCACAATTATAACAAAGCCCCTTTTCTCTGCGTGCTTGCATCTCTGTTTCAGACAAACGCTTGATAGGAGTCGGTCGAGGAGCCTGCGGTATAGGTGGTTGCTGAGAACCCATATTTTGGAAGGGAACAAAAGTGGGCTTGGAGCGTTGTTGGGCTGCAATCTTGTCTTCTGCCAACTTAGCCAACCCGAGTGCTTCCATCATTGTGTTGGGACAGAACATTTTGACCTCAGAGCGAATGGCATCCTTTAGACCACTGATAAAACAACTCCGATAAAATTCATCAGACAATCCTTCGTTTTGATACTCTCTCACAGTGCCAGTTTGGCAAAGTTTAGTGAGGGCTCCTATGAAGTCATCAAAAGCACTAGGACCAAATCGTTGCAAAAGGAGCTGGCAAAAGTCTGGCCAGTTGGGCTCTGGATGAGCCTTGATGTACCAACGATACCATTGAAGAGCTTCCTGTTCCAAATGAAAGGATGCCAATGGAGCTTTGTTGACATCAAAAGTATTATGCAGACTGAAATATTGTTCTGCACGATAGATCCATCCAGTTGGATCAGTACCATTGAAGCAAGGAAAATCAAGCTTCGGACCACGGAAATTGCTGGAAGAAGAGAACCCATTGTCTACTGAAGACTCGGACTGCCGTTTGTTGTTCATAGCTGAATGTTCAAGATGGAGACCGAGAAATTTTTCATCCAGATCCTGGAGTTTGGCTTGGATGACTGCAAGTGCTTCCTCCATGGTTTTTTCTCCTGCACGGGTGACAACCAGAACCAGGATTTTTTATTTTCTTTTTGTTTCAGACTAGAGTGGCTACGGCTCGAAAGAGATCTGGACTACCGTTTGTTGTTCATAGCTGAATGTTCAAGATGGAGACCGAGAAAATTTTCATCCAGATCCTGGAGTTTGGCTTGGATGGCTGCAAGTGCTTCCTCCATGGTTTTTTCTCCTGCACGGGTGACAACCATAACTAGGATTTTTTTATTTTTTTTTTCAGACTGGAGCGGCTACGGCTCGAAAGAGATCTGGAACAACGCCGAATGGATTGAAAACGGCTGAATCTGGAACGGATTGCAAAATAGATCTGAAACGGCGCAGCAGTGATCGACAATAGTTCAGCTGAAAGTAGATATGGACCCCAGGTATGTGTGGCTTCCTAACAGTTTAGGGGTTTCACTCGGCCACCAATGCTGTCTGACAGCTTGTGTATTGGGGCAATACCCCTCACTCCATGGCTCAGGTAAAATTGATAACCGCTTTGCCACAAACGACAGCTCTTGGTTTACCTCACGGGTGGGAACTAGTCAATCAGGTAGGGGTCGTTGCCCTTTTCGCTGGCAGGTCCTCTCAATGGGCCAGCTACTTCGGGGTTCCTGTGGTACTCCTCACAATGAGTTTTAGGGCTTATGCCCAAGTACTTCCCACAGTTAAGCGGATAGGGATTAGTCCCAAATCCGAACCTGCAATAGATGTGAAAAAAAATTTGGCAGAAATTTCACCCAGCGAGCCCAAGAAAGTGCTCTGATACCAGATGTGAGGCACTTGCAACAATTAATTAACAAGAATACGCGAAATAGTAGAAATGACAGAATGCAAAATCACTTTTGTATTGATCACAGGCCACTTCGAGGGGGCAACCTCCTTTGAGCAAGCTCAATACAAATAACTTCACCGTTCCTTCATAGGTCTCAACACACACTTATATACTAATTCTAGGCGCCAATACTATGGGTCGAAACCATGGGCCGTTACAAACTATGGATCAACAATACTACGGGCGACTTACAAAGCATATGCGCCAACAACAATAACACAAACTATTGATCAACAAATACTACGGGACGACTTACAAAGCATATGCGTCCAACAACAACATACTAACAAAGTAAAGAGATGGGTTCCTAACAGTGTGATTTATACCAACAGAAGGTACAATATTTGGGTCATGTCATCTTAGCAGAAGGAATTGCAGTGGATCCAAAAAATATTGAAGCCATAACGGATTGGCCTACTCTAAATAATGTTGCAGATGTTAGATATTTTATGGGTCTTGCAGGATACTACAGAAGGTTCATTGAAGGATTCTCCAAGATATCTCACCCAATCAATTAATTGCAGAAGAAGAATATCAAGTTTGTATGGTCTCAAACATGTGAGAAACTCTTTCAACATCTAAAGAGGTTGCTTACCAATGCTTTTGTTTTGAAGATTGCAGATCCAAAGAAATATTTTCTTGTGTGTACAGATGCTTGCATTAAAGGGCTAGGTGGAGTGCTCATGCAAGAAGGATTTGTAATTTTCTATGAGTCAAGGAAGTTAAAATAGCACGAGAAGAATTATTCCACACATGTCTTAGAGCTAGCAGCTATAGTTCATGCTCTTAATAAATGGATACATTATCTCTTGGGAAGAAGATTTAAACTCATGACACATTATATGAGCTTAAAATATTTGTTTGACGAGCCAAATCTGAATGATAGGAAAATTAGGTGGATAGAATTCCTATGTGAATTTGATTTGGAAATTAAACATGTCAAAGGTGTTGGAATATTTAAGCCTTCCTACCATTTAATTATTTACATATGATGCTTTAATTAATCACTTGTGGTTAATTATATTTAATAATTGAGGAAATTGCCATTGTGAGGCCCACAAGGAAACTTGAGAGGATAAGATTCCATATGAGGTGCATTCTATAAGCCTCCTAGGCCACTTGGGGGCATTCCTAAACAATTCTGGATAAGATTTGTGAAGAAGGGCGCACTTGTGAAGAAAGCTGCCGCTTTTACTGGTTTTCCCCCCCAAGGAAAGAGCCAGTCAACTTAGGAAAGTGTTTTATTCACCAAAAAATTTCCTTAACACTATTTCCACCCAAATTTCGTATTTGGCATTTATTTTACTTACATTTCACCTTCAACTCACTAATTTAGCAATTCATGAGCTTTTGAGCAGATTTGGAAAGCCAACTTGCCACCTAGGGGCATGGACAGTTTTAGAAAGTCTAATGGATGGAAGATTCTTTTGGCATATTTAGCCATTCAAATTTTTGATGTAATGTTATTTAATAGTAGCCTACAAAATTCATATGTTAGCTGGTGTAATTATTATTCATGAGAACTAATATAGTATTACATTCTTGTGCATAATTTATGTGTCTTTGAGAAGTTGTGTGAGATTTTTTATATGAGAGAGGTTAATTTCTTGCATAGTTCTTGGATATGATCTGATTTTCACATGGTATCAGAGCCATTAAGCTATTCCTTTCATATATTGATTGTCTTGCATGATCCAACAGTCTCAGGAAGGGCGCATTGATCAATTCACCGGGTGAATTCTATTCTCTGCAGGGTGCATTTTGGAATCCATAAGTGTTCTAAATTCAGTCCAAAAGTTATATCAGTTGCAGCAACGGATCATACATAGCAGATCATCCCCACTCCTTTCAATTACTTTGATTGGAAAGCACAGATGGAGATTCTACTAAGGAGCAAAGGGCTCTACAGGGTGACCATGGCAACAGAAGTTGAGCCAACCTCACCAGTGGAGAAATCTAAATGGCATAATCGAAGGGATGAAGCCTATGGGATGTTATGTCTCAATACATCTAGAGAACTCTTATTTCATCTTGATGGCATCACTTCACCCAATGAAGTATGGCTGAAACTTCAAGAATTGTTCAGTAAAACAGATGAATTGAGAGGCCACCAATTGGATAACGAGCTAGTCTCTTTGAGTCCATAGAATTTCGATAATCTACAAGACTTTTTCTCCAAATTCAAGTCTCTTGTATTGCAGATGAAGCAATGTGGAATAGACAATAAATATGAGAAATTAGTTTTGGCCATTCTCTCCAAGCTTGGCTCGGACTATTCAATTTTTGTCTCCACCTTCCATTCCACCCGGAAAGCAATTAAAAATTGGAAGAGCCTGTCACTTTCAGAATTCATGGAGTCATTAACTCAAGAGAAAGACAGGCTGGTCTTAATGGGAGCCATTAAAAATCCATCAAAAGACCATTGTCTAAGTGTTGGAGACTCAAATAATTCGAAAGGCAAGAAGAAATGCAACTTCAAGAAGCCCACCGGTGAGCAGAAAGACAAGCAGAATTTTAATGGAGAGACATCAAACTCCGAGAAGAATCCGAACAAGAAGAATGAGAGGACAAAGTGCACATATTGCAGCAAGGGTTTTCATCCCGAAAGCTCTTGTATGAAGAAGACCATTGACCAATTAACTCAGGCATTGGAGAAAGCCAACATCTCTCTCCCAGAGAGTGCAAGAAGAAAAGATGGAGGATCAAATTCCAATGACAAAGAGAGAGTTCATGCAATGATGGCTGACACTTCCCAATCTTCATCATTCATCATTGATTCCAGTGCTTCAAGACACATGGTGTTTGCAAGTAATTATTTTACTTCACTTGACTCTTCCAGTGGTCCAAATATTGTATTGGGAGACAATTCTGAAACCTATAGCAAAGGCAAAGGTAGCATAGATATCGAGTTCGGGTCATTTAATAATGTTTTATATGTCCCTGGACTTGCTGCAAATCTACTGCCAGTCTATCAAATGAACGATACAGGGCTGCCCAAGAGAGTCACCTTTACACCCAATGATGTTGAAATAGCAAAAATTTCAACAGGAAAAATTATTGCATTTGGTACTGCTGACCACTGTTCTAGAATCTACAAGTTTTCTCATTTTGTGCCAAACTCCTAATATTTTGCTCTACTGACCCATGCCAATGAGTCTAGAAATCTATGGCATGAAATATTTGGCCACCCAAACTACAAATACCTTTCCCAACTTCATGAGAAAGAGATGGTTATAGGGCTGCCCAATATCAAATTTTCCAAAGGTGTCTGTCAATCTTGCATCCTAGGAAAACACCCTGAGCACAAGTATGGGAGATCTACCACTGAGAGAACCACTGCACCATTGGAACTAAAACACACTGACATAGCAGGTCCATTCCCTCATGAGTCATTGAATTCAGCAAAATACATTTTCACATTCATAGATGATTTTAGCAGGTACTGTTGGGTTTATTTCATCAAGCTTAAATAAGAAGTTTTTGGGTTTTTCAAGCTATTCAAAGCCACAGTTGAGAATATGTCTGGTAGGAATATTAAAGTGTTAAGGTCTGATAATGGTGGTGAGTATGTGAAATCAGAGTTTCAGCAATTTGGTGCCTCATCGGGCATACAGATGCAACATAGAGTTCCATATACACCTCAGCAGAATGGGGTTGCTGAGAGAAAGAACATATCTCTTAAGAAGATGGCCACATGCATGCTTGAGGAAAAAGGTTTGTATTCTAAGATATGGCCTGAAGAAATAAATTGTTCCACCTATATTCAAAATAGAGTGCCACACAAATCTCTCAAAGGTATCACTCCTTTCGAGGCTTGGACAGCTAAAAAATCGGATATCTCTCATTTCAGGATTTTTGGCTCAAAGGCTTGGGATAGGATTCCGATTGAGAAGAGGAGGGCTATGTAGCCCCAAATCCAACCATGTTTGCTTGTGGGATATTCAGAGGACTCCAAATCATAAAAGTTTCTTAACATGAAAACTCATAAAGCATTCATCGAAAGAAGTGTGCAGTTGGAGGAAGAGACCTCTCAAAGTGCAGAAAGTGGAGACTCATCTTTACTGCCGACTCAAGAAGAAGTAAGTGATGTTGTTGATATTTTTTATTCTGATATTTCTGATGATGAGGATCAATTTATTGCAAATTCAAACTCACCTACAAGGCGTAAGTGGGCTACAAAAACTTTGCAAGAAGCAGGTGAACTAGCAGGTAACCCTCAGGACCAAAGGAGGACTAAATCACAGTTTGAGACTGCTCTCAATGTGAATGATCCTTAGTTTTCTGAGAAGTGCTATATGATGATAGATTCTGATCCACAAACATATGAGGATTCCTCACATGATCCTAGATGGAATATTTCTATGGGTGAGGAGTTTCAGTCTTTGCAGAAGAATGAAACTTGGGAGCTAGTCAAGCTCCCTGCAAGAAGAAAGTTGGTAAGATGCAAATGGATTTATAAGACTAAATGTGCATTAGATGGTACATCCATTAAGTACAAGGAAAGGCTAGTAGCAAAGGGGTATTCTTAGTTCCAATGACTTGATTATAATGAGACATTTGCACCGGTAGCTCAGAAAGACTCCATTAGACTAGTTTTGTCAGTGGCAGCATCCAAGCGGTGGGAAGTACATCACATGGATGTGAAAAGTGCTTTCCTCCATGGAGAACTCGAGGAGGATATATATATGCATCATCCAAAGGGGTACACATCAGATCCAAACCTTGTTTGCAGGTTGAAAAAATCTTTGTATGGACTCAAGCAAGCCCCTAGGGCTTGGTATGCAAAGATGGACAGTTTTTTGTTGTCACAATCCTATGTTCGGTGTAAATTTGATCCAAATGTCTATATGAAGTGTGCTGATGGTTTTATTATGTTAATAGTGTTGTATGTTGATGATTTTCTGATCATAGGTGATAGCACCGAACAAAGCATCTCTTAAGACCGCAATGCACCAAGCATTCTCCATGAGTGACTTGGGAATTCTCAAGCCATTTTTGGGGCTTGAAATTTCACAAACAAAAGAAGGAACGAAGGTATGTCAGTCAAAGTATGCTTTTGATCTGTTGAAGAATTTTAAGATGGCTTATTGCAAGCCTTCTAAGACTCCATTCCTTTCTAGAGTCAGAATGGAAGAAGCAGAATCTACACCACTTTTTGACAGTACTCTCTACAGACAGTTGATTGGCAGCTTACTCTACTTGACTCACACTCATCCAGATCTTGCATATGCTATGAGTGTGGCATCTATATACATGGAGTAGCCACATGAGTTACATTGGAGGGCTGCAAAAATAATCCTTCATTATGTGCAGGGCACAAAGAGTGATGGGATTCACTATGTGGCATATTCTAGCTTAGATCTCTTGGGTTTCACAGATTTGGATTGGGCTGGTGATAGCCTTGATAGGAAATCCACATCAGGATTTGTTTTCATGCTTGGAGGTGGCCCTATTTGCTGCTCCAGCAAGGAATAGAATGCCATAGCACTATTTTCAGCGGAGGCAGAGTACAGAGGAGCAGTGAATGCTGCTACACAGTGTGTCTGGTTGCAGGGGATTTTGTCTTAGTTTGAGATTGCTTTCAGTACTCCTACTGTCATTTATTGTGACAACCACAGTGCCATTAGAGTTTTATGTGATCCAGTATAGAAGCAGAGTACCAAGCACATAGAGATGCATATGCAATACATCAGAGGACTAGTGCATGACCAGATCATAGATTTGCAGTATTGCCCCACGGGTGAGCAAACTGCAGATATCTTCACCAAGGATTTCACAGAGAAGACATTCAGCTATCTTAGATCACTAATTGGGATGGTTGCACATGTGGTGGAGTGAAGGACTGATCAGAAACCTTTCAATTTTTATATGTCCATGTTTTGAGGGAAGGTTTTTCCCATGAGGTTTTCCTTCTATCCTTGTTTTGTGGACCGGTAGTATTTTGTACGGGGTGACCAAGTCTTGTTACTGGGTGTGTTCTACAAGCCTCCTAGGCCACTTGGGTGCATTCCTAGACAATTTTGGATAAGATTTGGGTAAGAAGGGCGCACTTGTGAAGAATGCTATCGCTTTTACTGCTTTTTCCCCCAAAGGAAAGAGCTAGTCAACCTAGGAAAATGTTTTATTCACCAAAAAATTTCCTTATCACTATTTCCACCCAAATTTAGTATTTGGCATTGATTTTACCTATATTTCACCTTCAGCTCACTAATTTAGCAATTCGTGAGATTTTGAGCAGATTTGGAAACCCAACTTGCCACCTAGGGGGGATGGGCAGTTTTAGAAAGTCTGATGGATGGAAGATTCTTTTGGCATCTTTATCCATTCGAATTATTGTTGTAATTTTATTTAATAATAGCCTACAACATTCATATGTTGTCTGGTGTAATTATTATTCATGAGAAGTAATACATAATTCCATGCGTGTGCATAATTTTTGTGTCTTTGAGCAGTTGTGTGAGATTTTTTATATGAGAGAGGTTAATTTATTGCATAGTTCTTGGATGTGATCTGATTTTCACAAAAGTTAAGGAGAATAAGGTTTTAGATGCACTTAGAAGGATATTTCATGTTGCAACAATGAGTATATGTTAATATGATTTGAAGACAGGTTTCTTGAAGCTCAAACCAATGATGAAGCTTACCTTCAAATCAAGGAGAAGTTGCAGTAGGGAAATCTGGATGAAACATGTGCAAGATATCATATTGGTGAATATTATTCTCTCATTTATCAGGGTACTAGATTGTACATCCCAAATTGTGTAGAATTGAAGAAGCTTGTGATGGATGAGATACATCAAAACCCATATTTTTGACACCCAGGATATCAAAAGACCATAACAGTAGCAAGAAAGCAGTACTTTTGGAATGGGATGAAGAAGGACATAGAAGAGTACACTGCTAGGTGTCAAAAATTCCAACAAGTCAAGGCAGAGCATCAACACCTAGCAAGATTGTTGAAGGCTTTTCCCATTCAAGAATGGAAGTGGAAAGTTATTTCTATGGATTTTATAACAGGTTTTCCAATGACAGTAAGGAAGCATGATTCAACCATGGTAGTGGTGAACAAGCTATAAAAGGTAGCTCAATTCATTCCAGTCAAGTCCACCCATACGACCAATGGAATTGCAAATATCTTCATGAAAGAGATATTCAGATTGCATAGATTCCCCAAAGCAATAATTTCATATCGTGATACAAAATTCACTTCCAATTTTTGGAAGGGATTATTCCAGGAATCAGGAACTCAACTGAAGTTCAACATAGCATATCATCCTCAAACTAATGGTCAAACTGATATAGTGAATCATATTCTTGAAGACATGCTAAGGATGTATGTGATGGATAAACCATCCAAGTGGGAAGAATACCTACACTTGGTAGAATTTTATTACAAAAATGGACATCATGCATCATTGGGAATGAGCCCTTTTGAGGTATTGTATGGCAAAGGATGCAAAACTCCAGTGAGTTGGGATATCCCAATGAATAGGGTAGTGCTTGGACCAGCGATGATCAAGGAGATGGATCAAGAGATTGCTAATATCAGGAAGAATTTGAAGGCATCATAGGGCAAGAAGAAGAGTTATGCAGATATGAAAAGAGTGCATAAAGAATTTCAGATTGGGGACCATGTTTACCTAAGAGTGAAACCAAGGAAAATTTCCATGAAGTGGGGGAGTTGTGCCAAGTTGGAACAAATATATTGAGGGCCATTTGAAGTCCTTGATAGGATATGGCCATTTTAATATAGGATTGCAGTGCTTTCTAACATGAGAGCTCATAATGTTTTCCATGACTCTTTGCTTAAGAAATATGTACATGATCCTGATCACATAATTGATTGGAATGTGATACAGGTGGAACTAGAGGGAGAGTTCCAAGTGGATCCTATGCATATCTTAGATAAGAAGGTCACTTTTCTCCAGAACAAAGCCATCAGATAGGTGAAGGTGCAATGGAAGCACCTTAGCCCGAATAGTCTACATGGGAGCTGGATGATTCCATGAGAGAGGCATTCCCATTTTTGTTCAGTTTTGAGAACACTGAAGATAGTTTTGTTCTAAGGGGAAGGGAGTTGTAATACTCCTATTAAGACCCTTAGGGTTTATTGGATTCAATGTAAATATTTTGTACATGCAATGTGTGTTTTCCCTAGTGTGGAGCTCAAGGACAAGGTTCCACTACTGGATGCTTACGTTTATTTCATAGGCAAGTATTTGATATTATGATAATCCATGTGTTTTTAAGCCATGAGATATTGTAAATGATGTAATTATTAAATATTACAATGAAATACCAATAAAACTGTCTAAGGAGGCAACCAATGAGAAGGGGCCATGTATATCCACTAGGGAGAGGTGAGGGGGTTGTGGGATTGGATTCCATGCTGATACATGTCAAATTGTGAACCCATTTGACTCCCATGCTGACATCATAGGGTGGTTGAGAAAACCAGTCCATGAAGTCGATGGAGTATGGAGCAACCCTACAAATCCATATGGCAGGGTATGGCTCTATTTTACTTGTCCCTTAAGCCAATCCACACATGGGAATTTGGTCACAATGATTTCTATCTCATTGTTGACCAAAGACAGAAGGAACAATGCATTGCAGAGCCTAGCCATGAAGTAGAAGAGAGAAATGGTGATTCTATACAAGCCGAAATTGCAGAGCCGAAAACAAAAGTAAACCCTGCGTAGTAAGTGAAGGTCGTTGGGAAACCCTTGGATCAGACCCTGAGATGAATTATGGAGTGTGATAAGCTTAGTGAATCCATGATAACACTTAGATCTATTTGGAGAGGACCGATTTGCAGGAAAGAGTTTTGACCGCAACGCTAGGAATATTCCAGCTAGAATAACAAAGAAGAAGTAAAAATAGGGTTGGATCTTCTTGATTAACCTAGTGAAGGATGTAATCTCATGAAAGCAGCACTGTGGACCTTTTTATGTCCACTCTAAAGAGCACTGAAGGGAAGGGGCCTTGAGGGACTGTGCATCAGAGAAGAGGGCCTTTCTTGTGTTGGTTGACGTAGGTATTGTGGGGGCCATTTTTGTTGAGTGATCTGAGATTCTTGTAGCTCTGTGGGTGAGCTCACTCACTTAGAAGCATCCTCCCTGTTCCATTGTATGCTTGATAAACCCAACTGTAGGTTGGTTTAGCATTGGGATGGAACCATGACTATGAGAGAGCCTATTTATCCCTCCTTAGTGGATACACAACCCATCTCGGGGGTGGTATCTCAGCTAAAAGAGTATAGACTGGACATAGACCTAATGTTGGGTGGAAAGTTTCTCTCACCTAGACAGTTACTTGGGAAACTTCATTCCAAAGATAAGTGCTTCTGTGGTGTAAAAATGATGTTAGTTTCCCTATGTTATGCTATGCTTGTATGTTCAATTTATTGAATGAAGAATTACATGAAATTGATCAATAGGGAACAATGTGTAAGCTTAAGTATGAGGCTGATTTCATGCTTGAATGCTTCATCATTCGCTTGAGTGTAATATGTTGCTAACCTTGCAGGTTGTTGATGTGTTGACTAGTTTAGTTAAATAATATGTGTTTATTTATGCATTGAATTCGCCCTTAAGAAGGACTTCTTGAATTCATTTGGACTTGGGGAAAGAATTAAATAACCCCCTTCTGTGTTTCATGACCCTCTGTGGGTCAAGTGAAGGGAGAATCCATGGAAGAGGGAAAACAGAGCTCCTTGTAATAGGTTAATGAGGCATTGAGGGATTTTGATCTATGATTCAAATGGAAATTTGGCCAAGTCAAAGGACTCAGATGTGGTAGGAAATTAGAGAAGTGGATAGATATATCCGAGAGATTTCCAATGGTACCGACCTTGTCCAATTTGGACCAAGGATGAAGGAGTTATAAGCTTGGGAAGTTTCATGTGAAGGGGTCTGTCGTTTCGACCTTTTCGCATCTGCAATGCGGATTGCGGATTGTGGAGGTCGGGAACTGATCTTTGGATTGGCGTGGTTAGTCTTCCAACTTTTTGAATATGCAAGGTAGAATGCGGATTGCGGAATTCAAAAGGGCGATTTCCACGAGATTGACGCATTGGAATTCCGTGTTGATGTATATGTAGCTTCGGAATGCATTTCATCTATGTATTTCATATATATTTATTGTAACCTTATTAGAGATGTGTTATTCCTCTATAAGGAAGTGTCGTCATGTGGATTGGCAACTGTCACAAGTGTGTGTACTTGGCGATGGGTTATTAGACCACCATGTGTGGGGTCAGCCCTGAAATATATATTATATTGTGGATGTACCTAGGTAGACAAGTCGGCCCCATAAGGTCACTGGGCAAATAGGTTAGTATAAATAGAGATCAGGAGATCTCTATTTAGATCATTCGCAAAGTCATCTCTCTCTCACTCAGAAAGTGGCGCACTAGTGAGGAGGAGGATCATCTGCTTCTAGGAGACTATCTCAAGTGTATTTTGGTTGTACTTTGGTTGAGCCATTGCTCTCTCTATCTCTAAGGAAGTTGTGGGGTTTTTCACCTTAAGGTTTTCCCCACAGAAACTCTGTGTCTCTTGTCTCTCATGCTTTTGATTCTTGTGATGCTTGTGATGCTTATTGTGATTTTTATGCATTGATATACTGTATATGTTATTCTCTCAGTGAATATCCTAGATTATTGTGAATTAATGCTCAAAATTTAACATTCCGCCTTTCTATATCCGCAAGGTGGATTGCGGGAATAGGAAGGAAATTTCCACGGGGATTGGCGCATTGGATTTCTGAATTCCCGTATCTGCAAGGTGGGTTGCGGATTGCGGAAGTTGGAAGATGGTTTTTCCCTGGGATATGAAATGAGGTTTCCACTTTTTGACATCCACAATGCGGGTTGCGAATTGCGGAAATGCGGAGGAGTAAATCCTTCGGGACAACGATTGGAGGATTCCGATTTCCGAGTTTTGCATGCGGATTGCAGAATTGTGGAATTTGGATGGACAATTTTTGAGGCCTTGAAATGAATTCCAGTTTTTTGCTTCCGCATTTCGGATTGCAGAATTCGGGAGTGCAACTTCATAAAAGAGGTGGATTTGGAAGTCCAGCTTCCGAATTTCGACTGTAGATTGCGGAAGGGTGGATTGTGGATTGCGGATCGGAGGCCATTGCGGTTGTGTGTGAAAAAAAAGTTAATTATTGAAAAAAAATGTATCACTGGTCTCCCATCGCCTCTGAATTCCACCAAGGCAACCAAGGACGTGAAAATAAAAAACTTGTTCACTTCAAACACTATGTTCAACAACTCAAATAAACTAGGTGGAACTCTCAAATCATTGTTAGTTTTATTTCATTTTCCAAGTTATTTTTATTTATATGCAAGGGACCTTCTTGACTTAAATAGAGATCATTCATTTTTACTTTCTACCAATTAATATAATTTTGTTTTTCTATATTGTGTTATGGTATGTAAGAAACATACATGTAAATGATTCCACTCATGAAAAAGTAAGAGAGAAAATATTTTTGGCCATCAAGAATATTTCAGTATTATGGTTTAGAATCAAAAGATGCTGAAAATTCTTTGTGTTAGCAAAAGAATTTAAAAAATTGTAATGAATGCAAAAATAAGACTCTTATTTCGATCTATGCACAACATTATGGTGATGAAATCCTTGGTAGAAGAAGATATACTTCTCCAAGAATCCATTGGAAATTGTATCTTGGATTCTTCATGCAATAAAAAATATTTGATTTGGTGTTTAACCCAAAAAGGTGCAATCCCACTAAGAAGATATAGAAGGGTGCAAAACCTCGATGGCTATATCGAATGGTATTCATATAGTTCCATTGATTCTTTACCCTATTTCAAATGGAGATTAAACATTGAAGCTTATAAGGAGCATGGAACTATAATTGAATTGTGTTGGAATTGATTTAATACTAAGAGGGGGGTGAATCAGTATTAACATAGTTATTAACAGATTTCACCTTCTTTAAAAGATTAAACTTTACTTAATCATTCATCATATGTTATGCATCATTAAATAAAAATTCACATGTACATGCACCACATCATCAACACATAACACCGAGATATTTTACGTGGAAACCCAAATGGGAGAAAATGACATAATGCTTCTTTATAATTAGAAAGAATACATTCAAGGAAGAACCAACTTCGTGTGTTTACCGGCACCAACTTTAAGGAGGCTCCAAACCCTTTAGTTTTCTCCATCACCAACTGGAAGGATTCACCGACTCTCGATCGCTTTGTTTTACAAGCACCAACTTGAATGAAGCTACAACTCCCTATCTCCTTGTTATTTTATAGGAACCAACCCAAAGGAAGCTCCAAATCCCTATATCCTTTCCCCGACATATTACAATTTAGATTGCACAACAATCATAACACTAGGTTCTGATACATGTGACAATCCAACCTAAATCTAGATAGAAAAAACAATCTCACTTAGAATTATTTGCACAAAGTGATAGCAAGAAATATTTAACATAACACTAGAGGAAAATCACTCCAGTGGAAAGAATTCCACTCTGATACTATTCACTAACATGAGTACAATATATAGATTCTCTTAAGAGACAAAATCGAGAGGTTTAGTGGCAAGTTGAGTAACTCACAATAATGAGGCTTAGATTGGACCAATTCACCCATCAATGACATGAGGCCAATTGTAACTCAAAGATTGGGCCATATTGAGGTTCAATGAACATAAATGGACCATGAGGAGGTTATGCTAGTAAAATTGGTGTGAAAAGTACCATTATGAGAGTGCATGGGGTGAGTAGTTAGCTAAGTAGTGGCCATTAATGCACAAGTTGACCAAATCCTCAAGACGGTGCACTCCATCTCCTTAAAACAGGGAAATGTAATAAATTCCATTTACTAAATGCAAGGTAGTGGGGTGAATTGACTCCTAAAATGATGGAAATGAGTGGATAAGTGGACCAACAAGGATTCATGGATATACCACTATTCTAAGGTGGCCAAACGTGGAGAAACTATGGTCCAAGACACTAGATGAGGTACTACAAGGCCAAATAACACCAGGTAGAACAACATGATGGTCCATGGCATATACATGATGGGATATTGTTCTGACAACCCCCTTAAGACAAAATGGTAGCGAGCATGAGAAATAGGTCCCAAGAACCACAGGATTATGGTCACCCTTTACATTATTAGTCCATGTAAAATGAGGAAAGGGGCAAAACAACTTGGGAAAAATACTCCCTAAAAATGGACATGAAAGAGATACTAAAAAATGAATACTTTCCAAACTAGATTAATATGTATGGAGGAATCTTCTTCTTAGGAATAAGTGGAATGTGTTCAGCTAGATCATCAACATGTACAACTGCATGATGGAAATTGAAGCCGTGTAGAAAAATTGAAACATATTGATAGTAGAGCGAATGAATGTGCTCTTCAGACTTGATCTTCGAACCAACCAGGGTTCCATGTCCAAAAGAGACTTGAGGTGCTTGACAATGCAAACCAATAGTGGTTAAAATGATCCCAAGCAAATCATAAGGCTCTTGAAACATCAACTTCGAATTAAGAGAGTTGTAATCAGCTCCAAGAAAGAGGAACAAGGGTCCCATGTGTGCCAATGTGATGGATAAGGAGTCTCCATATTTTGTGCAACTCTGAAAATCAATGCTAGTAATTATATAGGAATATATAAGAAGAATGGATCCAAGGAGGGTGAATGCTAGAACTCCAAGCTTTGATCCTTCTTCCATAACATCCAAGGCATCACTCTTTCGCACACTAGCATAATCAATAGAAGAATCATGGAGGAACAATGATGAGAGATGGAAGGACTTCTCTTCAATACTATTGATGGAAAGAAGTCATATATTATCTTCATGAAAAATAGATTCATGGAAAACAAAGGAAGCCACAGAGGAAGAAAGTTGAACTGGATCATTTGTTGACTCTTCTTCCATTTATTCATGTACTCGTAAACAACACTCTTTGAAATTCCTTATTTGAAAAGCATGTCTCAAAAATGCCAAAAGGAGAAACCAAATGGTGAAACGTAATAATTGGAAGCAACTATGGAAATTATTTTGCATTAGACTAGCTTTGATACCATATAAGAATTTATATTTCACAACAATCACAACAGGTTCTGATACATGTGACAATCCAACCTAGATGTAGATAGAAAAAACAATCTCACTTAGAATTATTTTCACAAAGAGATAGCACGAATATAGAAGAAATATTGAATAGAGCACTAAAGGAAAATCACTCAAGTGGGAATAATTCCACTATGATATTAATCATTAACACGAGTACAATATATAGATGCTCTCAAGAGGCAAACTTGAGATTCTTAGTAGCAATTTGAGTAGCTCACAATAATGAGGCTTAGATTGGACAAATTCACCCATCAATTATATGAGGCTAAGTGTAACTCATATATTGAGCCATAATGAGGTTCAATGAACATAGGTGTACAATGAGGAGGTTAGGCTAGTCAAACTCGTGTGAAAGTTATGATTATGAGGGTGCATAGGGTGAGTAGTTGGCTAAGTAGTGGCCATTAATTCACAAGTTGACCAAATCCTCAAGAGGGCACATTCCATTTCCTTAAAACAAGGAATTGCAATAAATACAACATAAATGAAAGGTAGTGGGGCACATTAACTCCTGAAATGATGGATATGAGTGGATAAGTGGACAAACAAGGATTCATGGATATATCACTAGTCTAAGGTGGTCAAATGTGGACAAAGTATGGTCCAAGACACTATATTAGGAACTAGAAGGCCAAATAACACTAAGTAGAACAACATGAAAGTCCATGGAATATATATGATGCGAATATTTTTCTAACATGTCCTACCACCCTAGTGTCCGATATATCTTGATTCCTTGTTGTTATTTAACTCTACGCACTTCTTCAGGTCTTTTGATGATGATTCTATTGTGCGCGACCTTCATATGTAGACTGTATTCTGTCACTGCTTTGCATAGATCTCTTGAATTCTATTTCTTCTTAAAAATCACACTTATGTTAATGAATTACTTGATGGATTGTGTGCTATGTTTATGTTTCATTATGTGCTTGTGGTTTAACGTTCTTCTTTATGTGACTGCAATGATCAACTAATACTGTGATTTCAATTCATGATTTGATGCATTTAAATGAAGCACTAGTAACATAGATAAATGCGTACTTTATGATGTTTCCATTCTAATAAAGTGTTTTGGTCCTTGAAATGATATGAGACATCCTGTGCATTAAATGATTGGTTAGTTTAGTATAATGCACTTGTCTTAGATCATGTGCATCTTGATGTGCCTCTCTGATTTTGCTAATTTTTTGTTGTTGCGCACCAAATGTAGTCTTCAATTTTGCACACTTTCACGTAAGTTCATATGCATCATCTAGAAATCCGTGCAATATTTGATAATAATTGATTATGTATATACCCTTTTGTATCTTCAACTTCTATGGCTATTGATGTGCTGATTGTGATACAATCCTCAAGATATCTAGCACTTGCGCATTGCTTAGTATTTCTTCCTTTCCGTGTTTGCACAATTGTTACAGGTTTACGACATCTTTCTACGCATCATCAAAAAATCGTTCTGTTGCATGTGCACATCTATCTCTTTTCTAGATCATTGTGTTATGTCCACAACCCCCTTGATGCCCCGAAAAAAAATTGAAACTTTCACGAAACTTGCAATCTTCTTACTCTTTCTACTTCATGTCGTATCTATGCAAAATATGATTCCTGACGTATCTTCTTACAACTTCTTGTCATATCTACACAAATCATATCTACATGACCTATCTTCAAGTAATATTCTTCACGCTCTTTCATGTCTTCTTCATGCTTCATGCTTCATGCTTCATGCTCTGCTTCTTTGTTGTCTTCATAATCTGCAGTCCTCAACACTCCATGCTCTTTCACATATGCTTCATGCTTTATGCTCTGTATCCACATGTATGCATTTATTTTCAGCTTCAACAACTTCATGCATCTCTTCCCCTTTGACATCAATGTCAAATATGTCCATTGCGCTTTGAGAATTCTTCTCTTGTGCTTTGCACCTGAACGTTTCTAACCTTTTGTGGGATAAATCCCTGTATATTTGTGCTTTATTGTTCAATTATTCTTCATAATTATATTTTATTTCCATTTTTGAAATAGATATCTTCTTGTCACAACACGTTATCATAATTTGCATAGGGATATTTCATTCATGCATCACCATATTTTTCTTGTGCAATAATCTTAACTCTCTTCCATGCTTTCCTGTTGCAAAGTGCATTCCCCCCTTTTTTAATTATTCTTATTTATTTTTGTTCTCCTCATGTTGAGGATTGAAAACCCCAATTTTTCTATGAGATATTCAAACATACCTCGGGGAAGAGGTTTTGTGAATATATCTTCAATTGTTTCCTTGGTGTCAACATATTACAGTTTGCTAACATTGTCTACTACTTTCTCTCTTACAAAAAGGTACATGATGGGGATGTGCTTAGTTTTGCAGTGCATAACAGGATTCTTGGAGATGCTTACTGCACTTGTGTTGTCACACAAAATATGTATTGGCTTATTTATGTTTACTTGAATATCCTTCAAGGTATGTTAAATCCATAATACCTGTGAACAATAGGCGACTGCAACAATGTATTCAACTTATGTTGTAGATAGCGCCACGGATGGTTGTTTTTTGTTGATCCAAGACACAAGACGGTTGCCTAAGAAAAAAAAAACACCACTAGTGTTTCTCCTATCATCAATACTTCCATCCCAGTTTGCATCGGTGTATGCGACTAAGTTGTGTTTTTTGTTTCATGGATACCATAAGCTAGGATACATGGTACCTTTCAAATATCTGAAAATTATTTTTACTGCTTGAACATGCATTTCCTTTGGTGTTGCATGGAATGTGGAAACAAGTATGACAACTTGCATGATGTCTGGTCTATAAGTTGTTACATATAGTAAAATACCAATCATTTATCTATAAAGTCTCAGATCTACTTCTTTAGTGTCATCATCTTTACTCAATTCCCATCCTGTCATCATGGGAGTACAAACAGGCTTGCAATATTCCATGTTGAATATTTTTAACTTATTTGGATTGAGATATGAAGACACCATCATTTAATAATGAAATTTTCTACCCAAGGAATATGGACAACTCTCCTAGAATGGACATTTCAAATTCCTTTAGCATGTCTTTTGCAAATTGCTGAGTCATCATGTCATCATTGCTTCCAAAAATGATGTCATCCACATATACTTACACAACAATCATTTTCTCATTCTCAATTTTTATGTAAAGATTGTTGTAAACACTTCCTCTCTTAAAACCCTTTTTTTGCAGATATTTATCCAGTCTTGCGTACAGGGCTATGGGATCTTGTTTTAGTCCATACAAAGCTTTCTTGAGCTTGCAGACATAGTCCTTATTTTCAGATAGAGAGAAACCTTATGGTTGTTCAATGTATACCTATTCTTCAAGATTGTCGTTTAGAAAAAATGATTTTACATCCATCTAATATACCTTGACATATTCTGAGCAGACATAAGGCAAGAAAATTTTGATTGCTTCCATTCACTCTACCCAAGGAGAATTTCCCTTAAAATATATTCCTTCGATTTGCGCATACACTTTGCATACTAATATTGCTTTATTTCTGACAACTTGTCTGTCCTCATTTAATTTGTTTCTGATTACCCACTTTGTTCCTATAACATTCTTGTTCTTGGTTCTTGGAACAAGTTCCCAAGTTTCATTTTTTTTTATTTGATGTAATTCTTCATTCATATCCTTCATCCATCCTTCATCTAGTTTGTCTTGCACAAATCCTTCTTGTTCTGTTTGTGATAGTAGTAGGAAATTTAGTTCTTCATCTCGATTATTCTGACCTGTTCTGGTTCTGATTCCAACATTTTTGTCTCCAATAATTAAATCCTCTAAATGATTTTTCTAGACAAATTTGGAGGGGAATTTTGAATTCGGTCTTTCATCTTCCAGTTTGAACTGATATACCTCTTCTTGTGTTGTTTTTGTTTCTTGCAGTTCTTCATATTATTTTTCTAGCAGTGGCAAGTCATCATCTTTGAGTATTCTGTGAGTTAATACTTCATGAATTTAAACTATTTTCCCGAGTCGCAAATTGTAGCACTTATAATATTTTATTTTGTAGGAGTAGCCGAGAAAAATTCCTTCGTAAGATCTGGAATCAAATTGACCAAGAGTATCATCATTTCCTTTTATCTAGCATTTACTTCCAAATATTTTGAAATGATTGACAATAGTTGGTCTTCTGTTCCATAATTCATAAGGCGTTGAGCCACTATTTTTTCTGATCAGTGTTACACCTAAATCTTACCATCATGATAGTTAGTGTAAACATTCCCTGAAGTTCCTTGACTAAGTCATCAACCTAGAAGAGATGAAAACCTTTTTCTACTAGGTTTTGAGAGGTCATTGCAGGTTGTCCTCTTGTGGACTTCGACGATGTCAATTAATTGATTAAAATAGCTTCTTTGAGCCCATTCTCAAAGGTAGCTGATGTGTATCCCTATCCCTAACCTTTGGGGAAGCTGGGATTTGGTTCCTAGCCTCTTGGAAGGATCCCCTATCTCTCTCCTAGCATTTATCAACCTACCCTATCCACTTAGTCCTATATAAGTGAAGCTCACTCGCATCCCAAGGGGAGGAAGTCTATAGTATCTATACGTTGGTGAAATTAGCTTAAGAGAGATCCATCATCCCTTTCGAGGATTTGGCATTGGCTTGGTTGGAGAAGGATTTCTACGTTAAGTCATTGGCTCTAATCACTTCCTTCTATGTATTTCCCTTTAATACACTAATATAAAGGATTTCCACCAAATCTCATTGTGTTAATGATGTTTTGTGTAGTTTTCTTGCTTAACTTCTTACATAGATCTATTATTGTGTAGATGCATTTTACTACTTATGTTGTTTTGTTGTCTTGACAGGTTTTGTAGGTGAGATCTGAAGACCATCAAGCTTGGAGCAGCATTCGAGGAGAAAGGATCAGTGATCTCAAAAGGTAAAACATCTAATTCCTCGATCTCTAATTAGATCTAGGAGAGTTATTTATGTTATTTTTCTCTTTGTTCTAGACTTATGTTGAGCTAGAGAGATCAGTCCTCGAGTCCGTTCTTTGTAGATTGTTCGTCAAACAAATCTAGCGACCATACTGGGGAAGTTACATTGTTTAGTTTTCATTTGAATGCCATTTTCATTTTATTTCTTTTGCAAGCCATCTTATTTGCCTCCTAAGTCTTTTTCACCATCAGACCTTCACTTTGAAGAGTCTGTAGTCCTCCTATGAGTCTGTACTCACTATTTCTAGGCCATTTTACTACTCATTTCTTGGGGATCTATTGATCCTAGAGTCTGGATATCACTCATCGCACCTAGGTAGTGCAACTAGAGCATTGATTTGACCTCTGTTCTCTATCTTTTATCCTATCGTCACAACCCATCCCTTAGTGTCCTGCGACATCGTCGCAATTCCTGCATTGGTTACCTGTGACAGTCGCTTTGTGTATACACACAGACTGCGCCGATATGTTAGAATTGGTATATGGGCATCCCTCTCAATTTTTTGATTTGAGTTTTGTTTCGGTGTGCAGACCTCTCTATGCTTGAAGATCCAGTTAGAGACCCTTTTGATCAGTGTGTTGAAAGTGTTTGGTTTTTGTGTGGGTTGTATTGGGCCTCATTTCTTGAAAAAATTAAGCTTGGTAGTGGTGGACACCTTGGTTTCCCCATATTCATCCACTTAGCCTTGTCATAACCTCTCTCCTCACTTGATCTAATATTTGCATTAGATTTGCTCCCAAACTTCTTTCCGCACTTGTCATTTAGCTTTGTTTGCATTCAGTTGTTTGATTGAGTGTTTTGAGTGTTTTGAAGTGTTTTCAATCCATATGTGTGCTTCTCATTTTTCGAGAATTTGCCAATTGTTTAGAGTGTTGCAAATAAACTTTCTTTTAATTTTTTGTGCTTAAAAATATCATTGTTATCAAGTTATTACCTTGGCATATCATTGGAAAATTGTAGGTGCATCATTTTTACTGGTTTTCAAGAGCATTTGGAAATTGTAGTAGGAATTACTTCATACATTGGAAATTGACATTCATTAGTCTTTTGCAAAAATTTGAGAAGAGTTAATCATTTGTGCTTTTCAAGAATTATGAATCATTCATTTTCTTGAAAAATTCGAGTGAGATCAAGTTTTTACAAAAGTAATTTTATGCTTGAATAAATTGTATGCATGCTTGATTTTTTATGCTTTTAAGCCACTGTAGTGAAATTAAAAAGTTAAGAGTACTCTAAAGAGGAAATTTCTCTCTTTTCATCTCTTAAAGTTTTGATTCGAAGAGACAAAAGAAAATGTTTGGGTTTGGTTGTCATGCTTTTTGATTTTTTGAGTTTTGCTTGAAAAAACGAAAAAACGAAAAAGAGTATTTTTATCACATTTGGTAGATTTTGGGATTGTGTTGCTTTGGTGAAATCACTTGGAAAGAAATTTCTCCTTCCCATACATAGAGTTCATAAAAAGAAAAGAACATTTTTTGCATGTAGTTAGGTCCTGCATTATGTTTACGTTTATGTAATCACCTCATGCATTCACCTAACCATCCAGATAAAACTAACAGTGGAACTAGGGTAAAATTTTTAGTAACTTGTGTGTTAAGTTAGAGATGTGTTTCAGCGTCATAAAACATGGCAGCTGTCGTTACTTGCAAGCACTGTATTCTGGGGGTATTGTAGTATTCCGCGTACTTATTGGTATATCGAAGCTCTTTCATGTACCAACCAGGTATATTGAAGCTCTTTCACATACCCACCAAGTACTTCATGTACTTGGCATATATCAAAAGGTGTTTCACGTACTTTGCGTATATAGAAAGGTGTTTCATGTACTCGGTAGTATACAGGAAGGTCTTGTGCCATACGTTTGTGCATTAGACAACATCACTACGGATTTGATGTCCCACATACCTTGCATATATCGGGAGACACCATTAGGATTCCTGAAACCAACTGAGTTAACCTTTGGATGTCTTGGCAGAGCAATACACCGAGAACAACACTCGGGGAGATTACTATGCATGTACTGTCCAAGTAATTGGGTATTCAAGAAAGGGTACAGTCCCAATCCTCCTTGTCACATTTTATTGTTGGACCCTGCGGTATATAGAGATTTGTGAAGCCTTTACAATGCTGTGAGGTTCCAGACTTTTGAATCCACTCCTATCACATAAGTTTGCTTGCGGCCTTAGTTTGTGTAGCATTTTTCTGGACTGCTTTTCTTTTGTTTAGAATTCCCTAGGAGAAACTTTTGTTTTAGTCACTCTCGCTAACTTTCCTTGGAGAAGGTCCCATTCAGAACTTACCACCCGAATATCCCCTTAACCAGGAGGTAATTTTGAGGGTAAGAATGGACCCACAAGCCACAATCATCTCACCTGAAGTAGAAAACCCTACTTTGAATATTGGAGCACATATGTTTCCTCCAGATTCACCTTCCTGCAGGGTGAAGAGGCACAAACTACTACTCCACAAGACTTACCTCCTATTTTTCCGGGAGAGCCTGGATCCCTGGAATGGTTAAATCCACCCCAGGACGACCCTGCAACAGCTGTTGGTCCAGCAACAACTTATTGGACAACATATCTATGCCACCCAATGTCCCATTTTTCCATCGCATCCCCACCTAGTTGGCCTACTCCTGAAGAACTCTTCCGACTTATTCGTGATCGGTTGGATCGATTACGTGTTAAGGGTGATGAAATTCAAAGACAAAGTCTTTCATGAAGGGTAGAAGACCCAATGTCACATTCTTACAAACCACTCCCAAGTTGTGTTTTATCTTATGATTCATCGGAATCATCCACGCAACACGCGACCACTTCTGAACTTGGTCAACCTTTATCTCCTGCACATACACACACTAGACAGGAGGCCAGTTGTATACCTCCAATGATCCAACCTGTTGAAGAAAAATAGTCCAACACACCTGTTACTACCACGGTTACGTTACCCATTCCTTCCCAACCTCAAAATTTGTGGGGAGGATACTCTTTACCCCCTACCTTCCTTACTAGTAATGTTAATACTATGGTAGATAATCAACAACCCGTGTTGGGTCAACCTTTACTTAGTGGTTAGCAATTTGTTGCTAGGGGAAAACCCCCGTCTCTTAACCATAATGCTGCAGGAGGAGTTCCCATCGGTCCTTCCATTGGAAATTCCTTACCTCCTAGACCTTCCACTAAGGGATTATATCATGTTGGGTGTTGGCTTAAACTGACTCAAAGGTTTCCAATTAGACCCAGGTTCCTTGCGGTTCTTCCTTTTACCAAAAAAACCCCTTCGCACTAGCCATTTCAGCAAAAACCTGTGAGTAGGTTCAGGTCTCACCTGAGGTGTATCTTTATGGGGTACTGCGGAATCAGGTTTCCATAGTAAATGATGAGTTGTTTATCTGGACAAGCTGTGCAGCGCAGGACAGAAGGAGTACGCTGTGGGGGAAAGTGATGCGGTGCACAACAATATCTATACTGCGAGCAGTACTGTGCGGAGGAGGAAACACTATGGGCCACACCAAGGGTTTCTTACTGTTGCAGATCTTCTATTAGAACTGCGAACTACACACAATTATCCTCTACTTGGAAAATCTTGGAAATGTTAAGGCACTAAAATGAATATCACTCATCCATTCATTCAGGCACTTATGGGCTATCTTTCTAACATTCGTCAAGAACTTGGATTATTACAACATGAACTGAAATGATAAACATGATTAATTGTGCTGCGTTCCTTCACTGTGTTTTAAAGAAGTAATTATACTTAAGTGATTGATTCACGACCTTAACATAGACTTAAAATGTTCACCATTCATCTGCTTACGCGGAACCTAGCATATCATTTCCAAACTTCTCCTATTGGTAAATGCATATCAAAGCTCTCATATTACAACATGCAAGGAAACATTCAAGCATTCATTCTACAGAAAATACAGACAGTCATTCATTCATAACATCATCACATAACATTGGATTTAACATGGTTCACTTCCCTGGATGGAAAGCTACGTCCACAAGAACGGTTCGTAATATATTTCTTTCAAAATAGATGGGGCAACCGTTCTTAGTCTGCACACTCAGCTGCAGACTCTCCTTCTCTCAGCTAGGTCTCTACGCACATAGTTGCAGGGCCTTTTCAATATTCTTAGCTTGAAGAGATTTTACAATACAAAAAAGTTATCTCCTTAAGTTCTCAGCAATAACAAAAGAATTAACCATAATCCAAAGAGAGCAACCCACAAAGCTAGAACTAACCCCCATCCCATACAAAATGTCTTACTAAAATAGATCATGCCCGAAGGTCATGTCTGTACAATGTCAAAGACCTAAAAAACCAAAACCCTAAGGGTTTCCAAAACTGCGTCTATTTTCCAAACCAGCTTGTTGGCTCCTGGTAGCATCTGCTTGAGCATGGCAGATCTCCATGTCCTCATTCTGTCACTATTGGCCTTCATGTCGCACGCGTGCCTGCATGTTGCTTCTGCTGAACCGTTTCTCTCTAACGGTTTTACCTACTGCATGTGCCAAACATCGCTTTCCTTAACAACCCACGTGTGGCCACCTTCCTATTTTGCCTACATCCGCCGCTCGGCAATCCTAAAGTATCTTTCCAAAAATGGCTGCTACCGGTCAAGTCAGTAACTACACTTGATACTTGTTCAGCACACCGCTTTGCTAGCTCCACGTGGCCTCCTAACTCCGCAGCACTACTTCTGCACAGTACTGGTCTTTGCATCACGGCCAAAACTTTGACACTGTGTGCAACTCCACAGTCTCGTCAAAAGTTGGTTGTTGCGCGCAACTTCGTAGCATCCTCAATACTTAGCCAAAATTGTGTTTCTGAGCTGTGCTCAGCTCAACTTTCCCTGCCTGCTTCAAAAAGGTGCTTCCTAAAATTTTAACTCAACTTGGGCCCAACATGCCCCTAACACTTACATGTGGCTTGTCCCCGAGCCACTGATTGTTTCCAGTGGGACAAACTTGGCCATGAACTCTTCATATGTATCACACAACTGCACCACTTCTTCTCTTGTATACTCTTCAACCTATTTAATTTCCTCAAGCAGTGTTGGAATTACTTCTTGTCCAATTTGATCTTGTACTCGCTCTTGGTTATCGCGTAGTTCTATTAACTTATCTTTAATCTGCTGCGATACCGCCATGGCATTCTCTAAGAGCTGCTACGAATTATTATCCATCTTAGTCTCTTTTTGTTGTAATTCTTGCACTTCTTTCTTCAAGCTAGATATCTCCTTATATCTCGGAAGCCTTCCTCTAGGTGGCAGAGCTTTCACCTCTACATTCAACTTGTCCAGTGCAGTCTATTTTTCTTGTACCGCAGTCTTGACCTACAGGAATCCTTGATCCTCTTCAAGGGTCGCGATTTCCTACGAAACCTTATCCAGGAGAGATTGGCAATTAGCCATCTCACTTGTGATGCTTTTTGAGGCGGCACTGACTGCTTTCTCTCTGACCTGTTGTTCATTTAATGGCACCTACTTATTTAGCTTCTCCTTCAGTGTAGCAATATCGGCCTCATAGTAAATTTCTTTGTCCTGCATCTCCGACTGCAAGGATCTCACCTTATCTCCGATCCTCGAAACTGTGTCTGTAGCATCATCCTAGATTTCTATGTCTTTAATATCCTTCGCCAAATTGGATACGGTGGTCTCCAAATTCTGTCGGCGGTCCTGCTCGTTGCATAGCTGTAGTTCTGCCTTTTGCCGAATTTGTCTGTTTGTTGCGGTGAGTTCTTCCTGTAACTTCATCGCTTCAACTATCCATTCATGCATCTCCTCCACGATCTGCGTGTGGATGAAGTGCAATCCTGGTAATGGGATTTTGGCTAAGTCGAGCTCTACTATCTCGACTCCCATTTTGTCCAAGGCCACTTGCTCTGCTACTGGCAACGCAACAACCAATGGGTCCACGTGGACAATCCTAGTCTTCGACGGCAGCGTTATTGCTAGCTGTTGGATTCCTTGCTGTGAGGTTCCTACCGACCTCCTTTTAGCCCCTGCTTCTTGCGGCACAATAAGGCTTTTCTGGAAATCGTCCATTTTCATTATTAGGCCTTGCATTGCAAGCCTCGTCTGGTGCAGGTCATCGTGGATGACCTTGTCCTTCTTTTCTTTAGCCGCTGGCAGCTCCTTCATCTGCTCTGAGATTTCTTTAGCTATTAGCTCATAGTCATCATCATTGAGGACTACCTCTGATTGAAGCTTTGTAGCCTTCACCTTTTTCCTCAACTTTGGCTTCTGCGACGTCTTAGCTTCTTTTCGCTTCCCTATTTCTTCAATGATTGGGCATGAGAGAAGGATCGGCTCATCTTCTTCTAAATCTGTCTCCACATCCATGACCTCTACGCGGAATTCTGCTAGCCAATCTTTCATGAGGTCGTCAATGTCATGCTCGTACATGTTGTACTTTCCTGGGAACCACTCCAGTTTCCTCGTTTGTGCTTTTGGTGATATGAATATACATTTCATATCCACTTCAAAGTCGATGATTTGGATATACTTCGTCGTGACCTGCTTTATAATGTGGGGTGTCTTCATGATTCCGTCGCGCAGCTACATATAGTACTGGTAAAAGACTTCTGCGGTTGCATGTTGGCGCTCTGGATTTGTGTTCGCCCAGAGGTTGACTAACCTAAACCCTCTAGGATCCTTGCTATCCATAACGACTCCCGCATAGTCTCCCAACGGTGTTATTTATAGGCACAGCAGACCCTCTCCTGCGCCCTTCAATGGATAGATAAGCATTTAATGTGGTGTCTGTTGGTGAATTTTAGTGGATGCTTCGGTCCTTTCTGTTGTCAGCGTGCTCAGAACGACTATCTTTTCTTTAAATGCTGAAGTGGTTGCTACAACGGTCGTCTAATGGCTATTTTTATGTAAAGCCATGCAACGGCTATTTTTCTCTGGGTGTTGCACCGAACTACGTGGAAAGTCATCTGCAACCTTGCGCGGATACTTCGCAATGCCAAAAATTTCCAACTGGGCGGCTACTTTGCAGTGCCAAAAATTTCCAACTTCGCAATGCCAAAAATTTCCAACTACACGGCTTCCACTCTATCGATTTTTCTTCTTCTTTTTTTTTTCCACGCAGCTCCAATGGTGTTGCGCAGTACATAGATCATTCTTCTTATTATACCTTCTTCCTTTTATCGTACATGTACAAACTCCTTTACATTTCTAGTGTCCACTTTCAATTGTACTTGACACTTAGAACTTCCTTCATTGGTTCATTATTCAAGGTTCTGTGAAGTAGTGCTATCATGGTATAGCTTTAGCTTGCTTCCATTTATCAAAGTTGGAAAAGTATCACCAACTAAATTGGCTAACTGGACTGCACCAATGTTAGTAACATGCATCACAGTATATGGGCCAAGCCAATGCATCTTAAATTTACCAGGGAATTTCATGAATTTGCTATCATATAGGAGGACTAGATCACCTACCTGAAAACACTTGTTCTCTATATGGCGATTATGCCATGCTTTCTCGCGGTCCTTCTGAGCTTGCTGGTGGAAGCCTGCGATGAAGCAATCTTCCTCCAAGCCCAGTAAATGTAGTAATCTTTCTTCTAGATCTTTGTAGTTTACCATTCCTGTAAATGCAGCGATTCTCAAACTAGGGACAATATATTCCATAAGAATTATAGCCTCTTTCCCATAAACCAACCGAAAGGGTGTCTGTCATGTCAATTTCTTGCATGTTGTCCTGTATTCCCATAGCACAGATGAGACACGCAGGTCCCAATCATCTATATTTACATTGCACACCTTATTGAGTGCATTCTCGAATATTTTATTGAAAGCCTCTACAATACCATTCGCCCATGGATGATATGGAGTACTCTGCTGATGAAGAATGTATAATTCCTCGGTAAGCGCCTTAATCATCTTGTTTAGAAAGCAAGTACCTTGGTCACTCATCAAAATCTTCGGACATCCAAATCTGGTGAGTATTTCTTCAAAAATAAATTATGTAGCAGTACTGGCACTGCAGTCCTTAACTGGTTTTGCTTCCGCCCATCTGGTGAGGTAATCCATAGTAGTAATAATATACCTTGCACCTGTTGTTTTTCTTGGTGGGTGTATAGGACCCACAAAGTCTATTGCCCATTTTTCAAATGGCTACAGTGTTAACTGTGGATTTAATGGCATCTCATCTCGGCGTGATGGTTTTCCTATCCTCTGATAGACATCACAGTTCCTGCAATGTTCTTTGGCATCTTTATGGATCATAGGTCGCCATAGCCCTACGCGCAATATCTTCTGTGCAGTAGACCTTCCTGCATAGTGACCTCCCGTGATTCCTGAGTGTGCGTCAACTAGAATAAATGGCTTCTCATGATCGAGTACGCACCTATGTAGGACTTCATCCAGCCCAAGTTTGTATAACTGACCTGCAATTATAGTGAAGTCCGCGGCATGCACCACTAACTATTTTTTCTATTGGACCGAGAATTCCTGGGGTGCCAACCCTGTGGTTAAGAAGTCAATAATGTCCTTGTAATAATCATCGGCAACCTGTATACTAAATAACTATGCATCAGGCAGACTATCTTCAATATTCGTCGGCTCCTCTTCTGACTCAATCCTTGACAGATGATCAGGTCCCAAATTCAGCCTACCTGGTTTGACAATAATTTCAAAGTCATATTCCTGGAACAACAATAGCCATCGGCATATGCGTCCCCCTAACACTGGCTTGTTGACCAAATATTTCAATGCGGAATGGTCAGTAAACATAAGGAAGTGCAATCCCAGTAAGTAGTGTCTAAATTTCTGTAGGGCATATACCATTGCAAGGCCTTCCCTCTCAGTAGTAGTATAGTTCTTTTATGCTATCGAGAGATTTCTACTAGAAAATACGATAGGGTGGTCAATGCCTCCCTCTCCTAGCTGAGCTAACACGATCCCCAGGGAAATACATGGTGCATCAACATGGACATGGAATGGCTTTGTCCAGTCCGGAAAGACTAGAATCAGTGTAGTGACCATCTTTTCTTTTAATGTGTCAAAACCCTGTTCGCATTCTGCATTCCAAATCAATGGTGCATCTTTCTTCAACAGCTTTTCCATTGCTGCGGTTATTGTTAAATTTTTAGTATTAAATCACAATACTATAGGATCTTTGTTGAGAGAATAACATCTACAGTATATCAATGCATGACAATCATAATATGACAAGAATCACAAGCATCACAAGAATCAAAAAGCATAGAGACAAGAGACACAGAGTTTCCGTGGGGAAAACCCTAAGGTGAAAAACCCCACAACTTCCTCAGAGATAGAGAGAGCAATGGCTCAACCAAAATACAACCAAATAACACTGAGATAGTCTCCTAGCAGATGATCCTCCTCCTCCTCACTAGTGCGCCACTTTTCAGAGAGAGAGATAGTTACTTTTCCGAGTGAGTAAAATAGAGATCTCCTATCTCTATTTATACTCACCTTTTTGCCCAGTGACTTACTCGGGCCGACTTGTCTACTTAGATACACCCACATTATATTATATATTAATCAGGGCCGACCCCATAAGGTGGTCTAATAACCCATCGGAAAGTACACACACTTGCGACACTTGTCAATCCACATGACGACACTTCCTTATAGAGGAATAACACATCTCTTATAAGGGTACAATAAATATATATAATATATAGATGAAATACATTCCGAAGTTACATAGACATCAACACTCCCTCTTAACTAGGAAGGTATTTCTCGACACAGATCTGCTAGACAAGTCTTCTTCTCTGGATCATTGTCATCGATGCATCGTCATCATCATCATCACTGCTGCTACTATCTCAACCAATCTCTGACTCTACTCGTCATAGGAAGTTCTACAGAGCCAGTCCTTTTTCATACTGGATGTAGGCCCACCACCTGCAGGTCTTCATCATCACTGGCCATACTGTGGAATCCTCGGGACTTATTACGTGCGTCACAAAACCTTGAAAGAGCATCCCAGGATGTTACGGGTACACAACTCCGACCTGTAGGATCTCCCAGGGAGCTATTACATGTGACCCCACCACAAAACCTCGAAAGAGCATCTCAGGATGTTACGGGTACACAACTCTGACCTGAAATCTCCCAGGGCACAAATTACATGTGGTCATGGCAAAACCTCCCAAGAGCATCTCAAGATGTTACGGGTACACAACTCCGACCTGAAATCTCCCAGGGCCCAAATTACATGCCATAGGACAAAACCTCGCAAGAGCATCTCAGGATGTTACGGGTACGCAACTCCGACCTGAGATCTCCCAGGGCGCTATTACATGTCCTCCCAGAGCAATGTCTCGAAAGAGCATCCCAAGCTGTTACGTGTACACAACTCCGACCTATAGGATCTCCCAGACATGCTCATCTGCACAACCTGATCCACGGCCATAGAGTATCAACCTGATACTCACCATACATCATCCTGATGTACTCATGATCGTCCTGATCATCATCACTGCAACGTCCTGCTGCATGTCATCTGGAGCAACATCCTGAAGCTCATCATCGATGATCATCCTGATCATCACTGCAACATCCTGCTGCATGTCATCTGGAGCAACATCCTGAAGCTCATCATCCATGATCATCCTGATCATCACTGCAACATCCTGCTGCATGTCATCTGGAGCAACATCCTGAAGCTCATCATCCATGATCATCCTGATCATCAATGCATCCACCTGATGCATACCAAGTATCTAGTTGATACATATCATCATACATGATCCACCTGATCATCAATGCATCCACCTGATGCATACCAAGTATCTACCTGATACATGATACATATCACCATATATGATCCACCTGATCATACAATGTATCCACCTGATACATATACAGATACATAGTCCAAGCATCCAACATGATGCATATACAAAATACATACACATGATCTAACTGATCATATCCAACATCCAACATGATGCATACATACATAAATGATCCAACTGATCATATCCAGCATCCAACATGATGCGTACATACATAAATGATCCAACTGATCATATCCAGCATCCAACATGATGCGTACATACATAAATGATCCAACTAATCATATCCAAGCAGAAACCAGAACATCATCCTGATGCTCATCATCCAGCTCTTACATCCACAGCCATGTGAAGGACCCCCCTTCCAACATGCTTGGAATGGCTTCAACAAATGTGTCCATCACTTCTTCCTCGAAGTGTCCTCGATCTGAAGAATGCCAAGCCTCTCTCTGAAGTACTCGAACTTCACTCTGGCTAGTGGCTTCGTCAGCACATCTGCAATCTGCTCGTCCATCGCAACATACAGAAGCTTCACAGCTCCTCTCTGCACCATATCCCTGATATAGTGATATTTGATCTCTATGTGTTTCGACCTGTCATGAAACACTGGGTTCTCGAACAGCTTCACACAACTCTGGTTATCACAGAAGATACTAGTATCCTCCAACGGGAGATCAAATAACTCAGACAGTAGCTTCCGTAGCCATACTGCCTCACAACTAGCTGAACAAGCTACAACATACTCTGCCTCAGCTGTACTCAGTGCTATGCAGGACTGCTTCCTGCTAAACCAAGAGATCACACCTGATCCCATACTGAAGCAACACCCAGATGTGCTCTTCCTATCTGCAGCACTGCCAACCCAATCTGAATCAACATAACCCTGTAGGTTAAACTTTTGATCCGCCTCATACCTGAGTCCATAATCCACTGTACCCTTCAGGTACCTCAGAACATGCTTTACAGCAACCAGGTGAACACTCCTCGGATCCGTCAAGAACTGGCTCAATGTGTTCACAACAAAGCAAATGTCTGGTCTCATGTTCGTGAGGTACATCAAGGACCCAATCATCTAATGATACAAAGAGACATCAACCAGCTCAGATGAAGCATCACATAGAAGCTTTAGATTTGATGCCATAGGTGTGGCCATGGCCTTGCAATCCATCATCCCGAACCTCTTCAGGATCTCTACTGCATACTTTCCTTGTCCAAGGAAGATTCCTTATGCATTCTGCCACACCTCCATGCCAAAAACAAATAGTGCATCATCCCCAAGTTCTTCATCTCGAACTCGGTAGTAAGCTTCCGCTGCGTGTCGGCAATCAATCTATCTTCACCATACCAAGTTCTGCACATATATGATTTCCTATCATGTGTCTCAGAACCAAGTGGCTGCTTCTTCTTCAACTACACCATTCAAGAAAGCTGTCTTGAATCCATCTGGTGTATCTTCTATTTCATCACTTTTATATTTCTCTATGCTGCCATCTGCAACATGCTTGATCTGAAAGTTCTATTTGGAAGTCACAACAGACTTCCCTTTAGCTCTTGGGATCCCATCCCAAACATCATTCTTCATGATCGACGGATCACGGCATTCCATTTCTTCATCCCAGATCCTGGGAACTTCAATATCTTCAATAGATATCTTTGTTGCTGGAACAAATGTTGTAGTCCTTTTGTAGGTGAAGATATACGGTCTTTCCTACAAAACAGGTTAAATTGCATGATTAGAAACATCTCATAATTTTCAGAACAAATTCTTACACATGAAGAAATATGTCATACAGTCATGCAATTATCTTAGCGAATGCTTCAATACAACATTTATCCATATCCCGTAACTTTCTAAATGCCTTCCAATCTCTACCAGAACATTGTTAAGAGTGTGCACAACTCCCAACATGTCAACAAAGAGGTTTCATTCTAGATATGTAGCAATGGAATGTTGTACAGTGCCATAGGCCACTTACCCAACACATGCATATTAGTAGTATACTGTTCATTAATTCAATCATTCTAATATGCACAATACATATCCTAAGTCTAGGAACATGAGCATATACATCATTGAACAATTTTATTTAAGCAAACAAATATGCAAGAAAATTAAAATACTTATCTTTGTTTGTTTGTTGGGTGGACTCCCTCTGAGTCTTTTCTTCCTTGCAGGAGATGCTGGAGTCCTTCTACACCTTCTTGTTGTGGAATGTAGAGAGATGGACAACTCCCTCTGAATATCTGCACCCTTGCAGAAACCACTAGAGTGTGCTCCCTCTTGATCTTTGCTTCCTGGATTACCTGTTCTTGAACTCATATTCATCCTTGGTCCCTATGCATGCTTATTAGTATCATGATTGTGTTATCCTTGTGATCTCATACAAAATCATACATTCATTAAAACACAATAATCTCAAGTATGTATAGTCATTAGCATTCAAGGTTTATATAGGACTCTTATGGTTAGTCATATCATAAGAAACATAACATGTCTAAACCTGTAATTACTCAAACCTATGACTCTTCTGGTTAGTCATATTATTAATTAAGGTAAGACACATAATATGCATATGCCCATGATTATTCAAACTTATGACTTTATGAACAATCATCATCAATCATGCCATGCATACTTATATGATAGATCCTATGATATAAGAAACACATACCTAGTCACCATATTTGCTAGTTATGTCTAGCAATGTGTTCTTGTTTTATTCAATGACCTGCATAACTCATTAGTTAACTTTTGCAAAAACAAATTATACATACCTCTATGTGATCCATGACTATGGATGAATCTTTGTATTTATGTCACCATGGCATGTTCAGGTTGTCCCTTCAAATTGTACAAACCTCCCTCTTGCTTTCCAATCACTACTGCATCATCTATGGTCTTTCCTTTGGCCACATTAGGACTTGGACATCCACAAATGCAACCCTCATACCTTTTGCATCTAATGCAGAAATGGAGAGTAAGTTCTTCTTGAGCCCAGGTACATAAAGTACTTCCTTCATCTTCAATGATTTTCCAGAATCTAGGTTGTAGGAGGCTTCACCACTTCCTTTGATTGGGTATTGATAATCATCCCCAAGTTTCACCTTATGGGGTGATTCATGTTCAGATAGGTTCACAAAGGATTCTTTAAACCCAGTCATGTGTTTGGAATCCCCACTATCAATCAACCAATCATTACATCCATGGGAGATGGTACCTGTAAGAGCAGAAATTAGAACATATTCTTCTTCACTTGATGAGTCATCATCACTACTACTTTCTGCCCTAGCCTTCTTCTTTGGAGGTTCATCATCTTCGGCAGCATGAGCATGAAACCTTCTTTTGCTGCCCTTCTTCTTCTTACTGGAGTTGTTGTTATTATCCCTTTTGATCTTTGGACAATCTGAAGCAAAGTGACCCTTCTCATAGCATGTGAAGCATCTTAGGTCCTTCTTACTCTTTTGATGGAATCTTTTGTGGTGAGAGTGATCCTTCTTGGTTTTGCTTCTCTTGGTGTGAGCTGCAAGAGCTTGATCTTCTCCTCCCATCTTTTCCTCACGAGCTATGAGTCTAGCTTCTTCTTGAGAGCATTCTTCCCTCAATCTGTTGAAGGAGATCAATTTCTTCCTTGCACAAATTCCTTGAATAAAGGAATCCCATGACCTGGGTAGGCCATTTAGAGTGGTCATCACCACTTCACCATTCTCCACCATTGCATCTACTGCTTCTAATTGTTCCTTGATCTGGGAGACCCTTGAAAAGTAAGATTGAATGGTTTCTCCATTCTGAAACTTCACTGCTTTCAATTGGTTCCGCAGGGTCATCTTCCGATTTATGTTCTTTCCTTCAAATAGCTTGGTCAAGGCTTCAAACATCTCTTTGGGTGTCTTAAGAGAAGACACATGAGGTATGAGATGGTCTTTGATAGAATCAACAATGATTCTCTTTGCCTTGACCAAGTTCTTCTTGTGCAATGCCTTGGCTTCTTCATCCTCTGCGATAGGGATGTCTTCTTTCACATATGAGTCCAACTCATTCTCTTCTAGGATTAACCCAATCCTATACTTCCAGGCTTGGAAGTTGTCAGCCCCTTCAAGCTTATCCTCAAGCTTAGTGTGGAGAGACATCTTTAAGAGTACTTCAAATGGAAATAGAAAAGATTTAGGACTTACCACTTGAAGTGCTGAAAACTGGATCTGGTCCCGGATTAGGGTTTGTCAGAGAAACCCTAAAAATTCAAAATGTGAATTTCAAAATTCCAAAAGGATAGAAAGATGCACCTTGGAGAGCTGATCAACCTAGTACATTCAGAATTTGAGATCAGCAAAGTCTTGCCCTTCAAAATTTCCTTTTTGTCCTCCCGGGTTCACTGGGAGAGCCCTGAATTAGGGTTTGAGTTTCCCGAAGATCTACCCAGCCAAAAATCTCGATCCAAAGCTCTAACCTTCGATTTTTGCAAGGAGCTTCCAGCTATGCCTTCAGTTTCCAGAAATTCCTATTTTTGTGGAAACCCTAATTTTTAGGCCCAAATCTAAAAATGCTCGAAACTGAATTCTGATTGGACAGATAGATGCGCCTTGATGAGTAGATCCAATCTACTATACTGAATTTCAAAAATCTGTGGAGAGAAACCCAATAAACAAGGAATACAAGCTTCCGTCACTGCAAGATGTCTTCTTCTCAGTTAAGCTCTGATACCATGTTAAATTTTTAGTATTAAATCACAATACTATAGGATCTTTGCTGAGAGAATAACATCTACAGTATATCAATGCATGACAATCATAATATGACAAGAATCACAAGCATCACAAGAATCAAAAAGCATAGAGACAAGAGACACAGAGTTTCCGTGGGGAAAACCCTAAGGTGAAAAACCCCACAACTTCCTCAGAGATAGAGAGAGCAATGGCTCAACCAAAATACAACCAAATAACACTGAGATAGTCTCCTAGCAGATGATCCTCCTCCTCCTCACTAGTGCGCCACTTTTCAGAGAGAGAGATAGTTACTTTTCCGAGTGAGTAAAATAGAGATCTCCTATCTCTATTTATACTCACCTTTTTGCCCAGTGACTTACTGGGGCCGACTTGTCTACTTAGATACACCCACATTATATTATATATTAATCAGGGTCGACCCCATAAGGTGGTCTAATAACCCATCGGCAAGTACACACACATGCGACACTTGTCAATCCACATGACGACACTTCCTTATAGAGGAATAACACATCTCTTATAAGGGTACAATAAATATATATATAATATATAGATGAAATACATTCCGAAGTTACATATACATCAACAGTTATCTGTGCATAACCCTTTATAAATTTCCTGTAATATCCAGTATGGCCAAATGTAGATCGCAACATTTTGACTGAATTTGGTGCTGGTAAGTTTGCAATAACTGCAATCTTCGCAGGATCTACCATCAGTCCTTGCTTACAGACAATGTGGCCAAGTAAAATTCCATAAGGCACATAGAAAATACACTTTTTCAAATTCAAGGATATTTGATACTGTCGACACTTCTTGAGCATCATGCGGAGATTTGCGCAATGATTTTTCAATAGACCAAATATAGTCCAATCATCAAAATACGCTTCTAAAAACTTGTGCATAAAATCTTTAAATGTTGTGACGACGACTCTAGAGAATATGGCAGGTGCGTTCATTAGCCCAAAAGGCATGACAGTGTACTGGAATGACCCACATTATGTAGCAAATGTCGTCTTATGCCTATCTGCAGGATCAATCCTGATCTGATGATAACCAGAGAAACCATCAGTGAAAGAATATGCCTCATTTCCTCCAACGTTATCAAGCACTTCGTCTGTGAATGGAGTAGGAAATGGGTCGTGCATGGAAGCATCGTTCAACGTTCTGAGATCCACACAAATCCTAATCTTGCCTTTTTCTTTCTTGTCTTGAACAACCATGGGGCTAATCCATTCGGATTCTTCAACTGGTTCAATGATTCCTGCTTCTAGCATCTTATCTAGCTCTACGTGAACTTTTTCCTTATAGCGCAGATTCAATCTGTATGGTCTCTGCTTGACAGGCTTAGCACCCCGCTTTAAAGGTATTTTCATGACCCCTAGGTCTCCCAAAATTCCTTTCATTTCTGTAAATTTTGTTGGAAATAGTTCTTGATACTCATGTAAGGTATCTGCGATCTCTGCAATAGTCTGATCGTCCCAATAATCTCCTATTGATGTGAACTTCGGCTCTTTTTCTGTGCCAATGTTTACTTTTTGTGTTTTTATTGGTCCAGTCATATCATGAATTTCCAATGGAGGTCCTTCTACCTCACGCGTGCCTTCTGATTCTGGTATATCTATGTTGCCCGAGTCATCCTCATCATCTTCATTTGTATCATTGGTATCTTCAGCTAAATTGTAACACTCGATCAAGTGCTCTTCATGTTCCTTCCATTCTGACTGTAGGTGCGCGAGAACGCACTCTGTCCCAAAAAACTCCTGCAATGTTATGTTTTGATGATGACAGTCATCCTGGAATATGTGCTTCTTGATTAGTTGTAATGCTTCATGGATTAATGGATTCTCGTCTTCAAAACTGAAGTCCTTCTGGAAGTTCACAATGAGAAGCTCCCAATCAGTGAGTTCATTGTGCAACTCCAGGTCGAGGTATCATTTATTTGGGATACCGGCATCCAATGTATGTACAAATAAATGTACCCATTCTGTAAGTGGTCTTTCCACCCATGCCTTTGAACAGATTTCAATGTGCTGACTAGGGTCTATCTGTCCATTGTACTTTTCAAAGGGTAAAGTAACCTTTTTGGCGAATTGGATCTGCATCTTAGTTCGGCATTGATCCCACATGGTCAATGTTTTCTTATGGGCATTCCACCATCTGGCAGGTGTATCGTGCAATGCTATATCTAAAGCTAGCAGTCTATGATCATCTGGTATAGCTGCAGTATATTCCCTTATGAAACTGTAAACATTAGCAGAACCATCATATGTGGGAATAAGACTCACCTCTTTTCCGATCCAGCGCAGTGATTTTGTAACCTGCGCACATCTTCTTGCTGATACTTCATGCATGCGGCTTTTCCAATTCTCCAATCCTGTATCTGAGTCAGAGATACAAGAAGTGTCACATCCCTAGCTGAGCATACCATCCACAGTAGGATTAATGTAGTCTTCCTTGTTCGTAGTCAGCTGGTATAGTCGGTCTAAATCCTGAGCTTGGGATTCCTCGTGAATCAGCTCACTGTATCTATCACCATCTTTAGGATCCAATGGTGAGATGACCCTAAGATGCTTCCCTTCAAAGATCATCTTCTTTGTCTTCAAGTTTATGATAGCCAAGTTATCCATAGCCCAATCAATTCCCAATATTGCTAGAAAAGGGTGACTATCATCCACAATTTCAATAACCTCAAAGTCTGCATGACTCTGTACTTCATCAATGTCAACTACTACATTAGCTAAGCGGCCAAAAGGTATGACCTTCTCCTGATTAGCCATTCATAATTGGATAGGTGACCAGAGCAACTTTGGTTGACCCATCTGCAGCCATGTCTGCTTAGTTAAGACATTCACTTCTGATCCTACATCAAGGATGACTTCATCCATTTCAAGATCTCCTATCTGCGCAGTAAGCCTCATCTCTCGGCCCGTTCTTTTGTGCTTCCTTATATGATGTACAACGCTATCTGGAGTCTCTATTGCGATCTGAGGTTCATACTGGCTGATAAGCTTCTGGAGCTCTACTATGGCTTTTTCACTTTTTAGTAACTTCATGCAGCTTCGTAAGAACTGCGCAACAGAAGTACGAACATCTGTCGTAGTACTTGTTTTTTCATATGGAGCCAGCATGTCTTCAACATGCGGTGTTTCACTACGGAGCGGGATCCTTGATGACTTATCTGCTTGTTCTCTAAAGGTATCCCACGTGTCAATGAACATCTCCTTGTTCTTCTATAGTTTAAGAGGGAGTGCTTTTCCTGGAGCTTTCCTTATCCATACTATTTCAAGGGGATCATTCTTCGTATGTGCTTCCCCTGATGTTGAAGCTTCCGCTCCTCTGTCATGGCATATCTCAGCGCCACTGCGCGTGACCACGTTAATTCTTGTATCCACTGGTCTATTCTCTACTGCCATCCACTGGATGTTTGGATTCAGAGCCTCTATTCATCTTCTCTTCTGCATTTCCACCTTTAATACTAGGAAATATTCAATGACATGCTCAAATGATTTACAATAATTGCACATAGTGCATGGGTTAACACAATCTCTAGACACGTGCTTGGGTTGGCCACAGTTATAACAAATGACTTGGTCGCAGCCTCTTCCTTGTGCTGGACCAGCATTTCTTCCTCTTCCGCGGTATCCATCACCACGACCTCTATATCCTCCTTGGTCATATTGTGCATTTTCTTGTTTTGGCTGGATCTCTTCTTGTACGTGGTACAAGCCAGCGCCTCGCATTGAGTCCATATCCCTTTTTCTTTCATCCATTAATTCATATGCGCGGCAATTGGATTCATCATGTCCAACTGATTTACAGAAATTGCAGTATAAATTCTTAGGAGTTTTCACATATTTCTGGATTAGGTAACAGTCTTCAAATCTATGTCCTGTGGTTCTACAAATTTCACACGATGGGGCCTGATTCTGATTTAATGGGTTAGGCGCACCACTGTTAATATAGTTGCGGAATAGAGGGCAATGCTCATGGTCATGACCTTCTCCTTTACAACTTGTACACCAGACCTCTTGTCTAGGTTCATATCTTTGTTCTTTACCATTTTTCATACTTTGTAGTTCAAGTGTTAGGTTGGTCAGCTGGTTCTGGATCTGAGACATCCCAGAACTAGTATCACCAATCGATGAAGCTTCCAGCTTCATTGCAATTTCCAAGGCCTCTTACTGGGATAGAACCTTCTGCTGCATCAATGGTAATCTGATATGAAGTAACAACGCAGCAATGAACCATTCTTTATGTTGTTCTGGTGGTATAACAAAACTTACTTGGTCTAGTAAGGTCTTAAATTTCTGATCAAATTCCCAGACCATTTCAGTTGGTCTCTGCTTTATTTCCTTCAGCTCAGTTATACACTGAGACTCAGACTTAGGTTTCTTGAACTCTGCTACCAGCGCAACTTTAATTTCTGTGAGGGTTCTCGACTGTACGGTATAGTATTTCATAAACCAATGTAGTGCTCTATCCTTGAAGGTGGTAATGAGCTGTGCTTGCTTCACAACATCGTCCTGGATTTGTATTACACTCCATATGGATTCACAAAGGAACCAATGCTGATCAGGGTCCTCTAGGCCAGTTCCTTTGAATATTGGTAGTTTCATATCAGTGTTCGCCATTGTGCTACTAGGTGGTGGGGCATCGGGATTAGTGTGTGGCTGCTGTAAAGGGACCTGCGCAGTAAATACAAATGGGACTATCGGGAGAGATAGACTAAGATGATTCTTCTGCGGGGTGGTTTGCGTAGTGGGTGGGTTCTGCGATAAGGGTGGCGCGGTTTGTGCAGCCAGCGGATTCTCAGGGGTAAATGGTTGTGTAACTTCGTTATCAAGATCGTAGAGAATCTTACTATCTATATGTAGTGTAGGGCCTTTCGGATTCTTATTAATTTTATATCTCTTACCACTTCTAAGAGTATGTGTCTCTTCGTCAGAATCAATATATGTACTGTTTATCATGAAAAACTTCATGCATATTACTGCATTCTTAGAACACCTTTCTCAGCTAGCAACATCTTAATGTATAGACTGAGGTTGTTCAGAAACTTACCGTGGAATCCTCTGAAAAATTTTGCTTCTGCTTGGTTGTAGGATTTGAGTGTATCTACCGCAAATTATATTACAAAGCCTTCTAGCATATGATTGACCCCATAATCAACTGCGCGTGACAATGGGCTTTCTAACGCTTTAAGCTGCATTGTGAGCTCGGGAGTCTACTCCGTAGGAAATCCTCCTTAGAAATAGTTTTTCTTCTCTGCGAGCCGCGAGATCCATGCATGCAGCTCGTTTGGAAACGATGCCCAAAAGATCTCATGAATATCGTCTAATAGATATCTATCATACCACTATGTGTTGCTTAGACGTGGATGTCTATTTTCTTGTCTGTTAAAATCGCTTATGGTCTTATCCCACCAAGCTTGGATTTTTGTCTTTTCAGGATGCCAATAGTCAGATCCTTCCGGGAACTGATATTCTCCTTCACACATCGTATTTCAAACTCAATGAAACCATTTCAACTCATCATCAATTCTAGCGTGAAAACAGAACCATTTGCTGGCTTAAAATGACCCAGAGGTTTCCAATTAGACCTAGGTTCTTTGCAGTTCTTCCTTTTACCAACAAAACCCCTTCGCACTGGCCCTTTCAGCAACAACCTGCAAGCAGGTTGAGGTCTCACCCGAGGTGTATCTTTATGGGGTACTGTGGAATCAGGTTTCCATAGTAAATGATGAGTTGTTTATCTGGACAAGCTACGCAGCGCAGGACAGAAGGAGTGTGTTGCGGGGCAAAGTGATGCGGTGCGCAGCAAGATCTATGATGCGAGCAGTACTATGCGGTGGAGTCAACACTGCGGGCCGCACCAAGGGCTTCTTACTGCTGCGGATCTTCTACTAGAACTGCAAACTACCCACAATTATCCTCTACTTGGAAAATCTCGGAAACGTTAAGGCACTGAAATGAATATCACTCATCCATTCATTCAGGCACTTATGGGCTATCTTTCTAGCATTCGTCAAGAACTTGGATTATTAAAACATGAACTGAAATGATAAACATGATTAACTGTGCTGCGTTCCTTCATTGTGTTTTAAGGAAGTAATTATACTTAAGTGACTTATTACGACCTTAACGTAGACTTAAAATGTTCACCATTCATCTGCTTACACGAAACCTAGCATATCATTTCCAAACTTCTCCTATTGGTAAATGCATATCAAAGTTCTCATATTACAGCATGCAAGGAAACATTCAAGCATTCATTCTACACAAAATACAGATAGTCATTCATTCATAACATCATCACATAACACAGGATTTAACGTGGTTCACTTCCCCGGATGGAAAGCTACGTCCACAAGAACGGTTGGTAATATATTTCTTTCAAAAGGGATGGGGAAACCATTTTTAGTCTGCGCACTCAGCTATAGACTCTCCTTCTCTCGGCTAGGTCTCTACGCACATAGCTACAGGGCCTTTTCAATATTCTTAGCTTGAAGATATTTTACAATACAAAAAGGTTATCTCCTTAAGTTCTGAGCAACAACAAAAGACTTAACCATAATCCAAAGAGAGCAACCCACAAAGCTAGAACTAACTCCCATCCCATACAAAATGTCTTCTTAAAATAGATCATGCCCGAAGGTCATGTCTGTACAATGTCGAAGACCTAAAAACCCAAAACCCTAAGGGTTTTAAAAACTGCACTGGTTTTCCAAACCAACTTGCTGGATCCTGGTAGCGTCTGCTTGATCATGGCGGATATCCACATCCTCATTCTGTCGCTATCGGCCTTGCTGCCACACGCATGCCTGCAGGATGCTTCTACCGAACTGTTTCTCTCTAACGGTTTCACCTTCTGCATGTGCCAAACGTCGCTTTCCTTAACAACCCACGTGTGGTCGCCTTCCTGTTTTTCCCACATCTGTCGCTCGGCAATCCTGTAGTATCTTTCCAAAAATGGCTACTACCGGTTGAGTAGGTAACTACACTTGGTACTTGTCCAACACACCGCTTTGCTGGCTCCATGTGGCCTCCTAACTCTGCAGCACTGCTTCTGCACAATACTGGTCTTCACATCACGGCCAAAACTTTGACACTGTGCACAACTCCGTAGTCTCGTCAAAAGTTGGTTGTTGCGCTCAACTTCACAACATCCTTAATACTTAGCCAAAATTGTTTTTATGAGCTATGCTCAGCTCAACTTTCCCTTCCTGCTTCAAAAAGGTGCTTCCCAAAACATTAACTCAACCTGGGCCCAACATTGGGGGATCATCCAATGTAATTCAACCACCATGGAGTCGAGCATATCCAAGTTATATTAATCATGTGTCAGGACAACTCAATCCTGGAAACAAACTCTACGGGGTACCCTACCCCGGAAATCATTACACTCTATAGGGACAGCAAAATGTTTTACAACATTGACCCCCACCTACAGTCCCTACACCCCCATTTCATCAACCCCCACCTCCCATTGGAGGCGGCGAGCCCCCACATAACTCTGGAGGAGGCATACCTCTACCTTCTCATGGAGGACCACCTCATTTCGATCTTCATGGCCCACCTCCCCCCCCCCCCCCCCCCCCGGCAGTGGAGGACCACCTCATTTCGATCTTCATGGCCCACCTCCCCCCTGGTAGTGGAGGACCACCTCATTTCGATCTTCATGGCCCACCTCCCCCCCCCAGCAGCAGAGTTGGAGGCCCTCCCCCTTCAGGCGAAGGAAGAGGACCACCTCCCTTGGTGGTGGTGGCCCTACACCTTATGGTGGAGGACCATCCCATCCTGGTGGTGGTGGTGGAGGACCACCCCATCCTGGTGGTGGTGGCGAAGGACCTTCCCATTCTGGTGGTGGTGGTGGAGGACCACCCTATTATGGTGGTGGTGGTGGAGGAGGCCCTTACCTTTCTGGCGATAGTGGTGGACCACCACCCCCTCCCAATGGAGGCGGTGGAGGCCCACCCTATTCCGGTAGTGATGGTGGACCACCACCTCCTCCCGGCGGAGGCAGTGGAGGCCCATCGTATCCTGGCGGTAGTGGTGGACCCCCACCATTTGGAGGTGGCCTACCCCCTCTCGGCGGCAGAGGCAGGCCCCCACCTTATGGTAATGGGACACCTTATTATGGTAATGGACCACCTTTTTACAATGGTGGACCGACTTACGGTCCAAGCAGTACACCACATTACGGTCAGTTTCCTCCAGGGAAACCTTATGATTAGTCAATTCAAGGTCCTGCCGGTCCATACATGCCTTATCAGTACTATCAGTACCCCTAGCTAAACCAAGCACTTCCCTTTTTGGCTACTTTGGAGTTTCCCGACCTATCTCGTCTGACGAATAATCCCATTTTCCATGGGCATAACTAGCCACCCATTCTGGTCATGTTACCATTAGATATTCCCAAATTTGATGGAAAACTTGGTGAGGATCCTAAAGACCATGAGATGACATACCATCTATGGTGTTCATCCAACTGCTTGATGGACGACTCGATTTGTCTTAGGTTATTTCAGCGGACTCTCACTGGCCCAACTGCCAAGTGGTACATTGAATTACCACCCAATTTTTTCCTGATTTCTGATCTCTTGCTATGTCGTTCTTGACCCACTTCTAGTTACCCATTCACTATGAGACTGGTATGAAACTATTGTCCTCCCTTCACCAGAACACTGCCACTCATATTTCTGATCATATCCATGAATGACGGTGAAGATGACATCTTATTAAGGATCATATTCCGAAACAACTCTTAATTTACTGGTTTACAAAGTCACTTTTACCCATCGTAGATCGAGACGTAGCTATGGGGGGAGCCACCATTGAAGAACATACCATTTCATGTGCCCATTACTTAGAATTGGTTTATGCTCAATCCGACACATTGTATAAAATTGTTCCTAATGCCCCTCGCCCTATGTACGATCTCATGAAACCACCCAAGGGACCACAAACTGATGGTATCATCGGTTCCCTTGCCTCCTAGCCTTCTATTCAAACTAGTGGCTCGTCGAACCCCCAAGGTTCTTCCCCATCCCCACCACAGTTTAGCAACAACACTACCAAGTCCACCACTCCTTCCCCCACCGAGGGGGTGAATTCTTTGCAATCAAATTCATCTTTTAAATCCGGTGGTAAGAAGAAGAACAAGGGAAAACATAATAAATATTATGATCAACAGGAGCCCAAGCTCACTCAGGAAGACACGAAACAAAAGAGGAAGTTAAAATATCCTTGTTTTCTATGCAGTGGAGACCATTTCTCAAAAGAATGTCCCCACCAAGACGAAGTTCAGAAGTTTCTCAAAGGAAACTCTACTACCACAGTTCTCAATGATCCCTTCCCCACTCAAAACCAACAACTCATCGCACACACCTCTCCTTCCCAAGGAGAATCATCCTCCACCGCGCATATTCTCATGATGCGTTTTGAGATCGTCAACTTGAACACCCATTCTCATTCATATGACTCTGTCCTGACGAAGGAACCCGTTGGAAGTAATACTGGAAAAGATTTCACTTCGATTCACGATGTCACCATACAATCCGCTTATCTCACCATTGAGAAGTCTTAGCTATAAAATGCTGACCAGAGGTTTTATGAAGACCCAGGTTCTGCAAGGTTACCTTACACCAACAAAACCCCTTCGCACCGGCCCTTTTGGCAACAGCCTACGAGTAGGCTGAGGTCTCACCCGAGGTGTTTCTAATGGGGCATTGCGGACTCAGATGTCCACAGTGAGTGATGAGTTGATGACTTTGACGAAGTTCGCGGCAGCGCACTGGCTGTGTGATGCGAAGGTCAGACTCCGTGGTGTTGGTAAACACCGCGGTTTGCACCACTACCTTCTTTCTTACTACAAGACTTGATACTACACTGTGAATCACTGTCACTTGACTTCCTACACTTGGACTAAGTGGAAAATGCTTAACGCAGTGAGCTGAATACCACTTATCCACTCAGTCATACACTTAACTAACTTACTACTTAATGCTCATAACACGCACATAGAATGTTACTATTTTAAGCATAACCCTCAGGTGCGAAAAAACTGTTATACATTCATCGAATGCATCCATTCAAACACGTAAACAACTTTCCCCATGCTCAAGCAGACGATAGATTCACTCTTCCTAGAAGCAGGATAATATTAACCATACATCCATTCATGCAGACCTAACATATCATTCCATACTCTCTTGATGGCGAATGCATACAAAATCCTTCTCATAATAGACTGCAAGACAATATTCAGACATCCAACTATAGAAACAGATAAATATAAATGCACATATAAACATTCAGTCACTCAACACACTATTTAACGTGGTTCACTCCCTCGGATGGGAATCTACGTGCACAAGAACTGTGTTTGATATTTCTTTTAAGGAAGAATTCACAGTTCTTAGACGCGCACTCAGCTGTGGTCTCTTCTTGCTCAGATAGGTCTCTGTGCACTCAGTTGCAGAGCCTTCACAAGGTTTTGTTGACTCAAAAGATATTACAATACAATATGGTCACAATGACCCGCCTCTCTCGTCTTGAGGAACTAACCAACCCTTCCTATACAAAATTTTCTTCTTAATATAGATCATGCCCTAAGGTCGTGTCTTTACAATGTTCAAGACCGAGACCCTTGGGGTTTCCAAACCACTACGGTCCCTCTGAACCGTCATGCAGGCTTCTGGTAGTGATTATGCTATCGTGGCAGTCCTCCATGACCTAGATCCGTCGCTTTCAACCTTCCTATTGTGCACACACGAACAGGTCATCCACTTTGAGCTGCCCTTCCACTAACGGACTCGTGCGACTGGCTCAGATCTCAGCCGCTTTCCCTGGAGGTCATCCATCCTCTAATGGCTATGTACAACTTCCTCAGCTCCATTCATTGTCCGCCCACCATTTTCCTCTTAATGATCATGTACTCTACTGCACGCCGAACTATCACTTTCTCGACCCATCCTCTGCTTAACGAACTCATATAGTTGGCCTCCTTCCTGATCTGCTTATGCCCTCAACTCAGAATCATTCCAGCAGTTTTACCAAAAGTAGACAACTTTACTGCCTCCACGTGGCCTCCTACCTTCGCAGCACTGAACCTGCGTAGCGCTGATCTTCGCAGCATCCTTCAAAACTCGGTACTGTGCATAGCTCAGCTCGGCTCTATCTAGCCTCAAAATGTTATAAAAAATGGCCCTGTTGGGAGAGGTCCAACATGCCCCTACCACTTACATGTGGCTTGTCCCCAAGCCACTTGTTGCTTCAGTTGTCTCACTTTGCTCTGCGATCGGTGGAACTAATTTGGCCGCGAACTCATTATATGCACTGAACAACTGCTCCAATGCTTCTCTGGTATCCTGTTCAACTTACTATATTGTTTCAGGCAGCGCTGGAGTTATCTTTGCTCCAATCTATCCCTAAACCTACTCCTAGTTGTCGTGCAATTCCTTTAGCTTGTCTTCTATATGTTGCGACACTGCTGTAGCATCCTCCAGGAGTTGCTGTGACTGATTGTCCATCTCAGTCTCTTTCTCTCTTAATGCCCGGACTTGCTTCTTCAAGCCTGATACTTCCTTATACGTGGACAGCCTCTCCCTGTGTGGCAGAGCCTTGAGCTCTGTGTCCAACTTCTCTAGCACGGTCTGTTTTTCTTTTACCGCGGTCTTTACCTATAGCAACCCCTAATCCTCCTCAAGAGTAGTGAATGCCTTGGAAACTTTTTTCAAAAGATCTTGGCACTGAGCCATGCCACTTGTAATGTTCTGCGCAGCGGCAGTCACTGCTTGCTCTCTTAACTGCTGCTCAGTTAATGGCGCCTATATGTTCATTTTTGCCTTCACGAGGAAATATCGACCTCATAAAAAATTTCTTTATCCTGCGTCTCCGACTGCAAATATTTCACCTTATCTCCAATCCTCAGAACTGTGTCGACAGGATCATCTTGGATTTCGATGCCTTCAATATCCTTCGCAACATTAGATATGGTAGTCTCCAAGTTTTGTCAGCAGTCTTGCTCATTTCGTAGCTGCATTTCTGAGTGCAACTCGAGCTACCTGTTTGATATGGTGAGCTCAGCTTGTGACTTCATCGACTCCACCATCCGTTCATGCATCTCCTCGATAATTTGCGTGTGGATGAAGTGCAATACTAGTAATGGGATTTTTTCCAAGTCGATCTCTACCTGCTCGACTCCCTTTGTGTCCAAGACCAATTGCTCTATCATTGGTAGTGCAATAGCCAATGGGTCCATGTGGACAATTCTAGTCTTCGACGACAGCGTTATTGCTAGCTGCAGCGGTTCTTGCTGTGAGGTACCTACCAACCTCGCTTCATCTCCTATGTCGCGTGGAAAGGTAAGGCTTTTTTGGACATTGTCCATATTCTTCATCAGGCCTTGCATTGCAAGCCGCATCTTCTGCAGGTCATCCTGGATGACCACATCCTTCTTATCTTTAGCCGCAATGAGCTCCTTCATTTGTTCTGAGACTATTTAAGCTATCATCTCATAATCATCTTCATTCAGGACTACCTCAGATTGAGTCTTTGTAGCCTTCATCTTCTTCCTTGCCTTCAGCTTTTGCGGAGTATCTAGCTCTTTCCGCTTCCCAGTTTCTTCAATAATCCGGCATGCCAGCAGGATTGGCTTGTCCTCTTCAGAGTCTGTGTCAACATACATGACTTCCACACAGAAGTCGGCGGGCCAATCCTTCATGAGGGATTTAATGTCCTCTTCATACATGTGGTAGTTACCTGGGAACCACTCTGGTTTCTTCATTCTTGCCTTTGGCGAGATGAAGATACATCGCATGTCTATGCTGAAGTCCAGAATGCGAATGTACTTCAACATTATCTGCTTTGTGATGCGGAGTGTACAGACAATCGCATTGTGTAGCTGACTGTAATCTTGGTAGAACACCTCAATTGTCGCATGTTGTCGCTCTGCGATGACATTTGGCCAGAGGTTGGCATACCGAAATCCTATGGGATCATTGGTTTCTATGTTGATGCCCACATAGTCCCTTGTCTCCTTCCATCCGCAAAAGGTGATGAGGATGATGAGCGATGTGAAGTGGAACTGTCCATCGTTTTCCTGGATATCATTGAGTTCATCCAAGAACTCATTCATAAGAAATTAACACCAATTAAACTTGGTGTGCTCAGCCGCTGTGGCACCAAGTAATACTGTGCCCGCAGGCACCTCCGGAGGCCTAGCCGTTCTATGGATTTTTCCTGTGAGTAACTGGGTGACAAAATTTTTCATTATATCCTCAATTTCTTCTATGGGAAAACCCCTTTTTCCCTTCACCAATGACTGGCTTTTCTTCATTTTCTCGACAACTTCTTTTTCCTTGCTCTTCCCTTGGAAGAACTGCTTGGGATCCTTACCGCACTTGCTGAGACCTTTTATGCGGTGGATCAAGGCAATGGTGAGACCTTTTATGTTTTTATCTAGCCACAGGTGTCCCTAGTGGGTTCGCGCCATTAGCGTGCGAACCACAGCATTAAATTTCGCTGAACGATCAAAATGTGGCAGTCTGAGGAGGTTTAAAAGCCTAACAGGACTACCGGTTTCAGCCATCTTTCGGCAACTAAGTTAGGTGTGCCCTTGGAATCCTTCTTCCAGCACATGTACTGGTCAGGATGGAATTGTGGGTACTTAGGCGCGTGGGGCTCTTCCTTTTGCACATCTTAGAGGTCAAAATATTCCCACTTGCAATCGGGAATCTTTCCAAGCAGGTTCTTGGCAACCTCTACATGCTTTGAGATTAGTGACAATGGTATCTCATACTTAGCGCTCTTCACCAATTTGAAGACTGGGGCGTCCAATGCCCGTGGTGATATATACTCTTGTGTGAGTGTCAGTGGTTCTTTCTGAAAGACTGGTGGTTTTTGTGCCAACAAACCCATCTTTATGATCTTGCTTCATGGTGCAGTTATGTCTTTCCCTTTATCTTTCCCTTTATCTTTCCCTTTTTCCTGCATAATAGGATTATGATGAGGTGATCTTCTGGATGGTTTCCCTAGCTCAATTACAACCTTCTTGGCAAGGGTTTTTATTAACTCTGCAATTCCCCCGTACTGAAAGACTTCAAGTGCTTCTTCAATGTTCAGTTCTTCTTATATATAGGAGGGTTCGGACATCCATTGGTTAGCTAAAGGCTATGATAGTTAGATGATAGAAGAATACTAGCTCAGGGAGTGATTGCAAGAAAATTCTAAGTGCTGAGTAATGCCTGCGAGTCCTGTAGCGGTGTTATTTATAGGCGCAGCTAGGTCATCCCCGTGCCTCCCAATAGCTATATCTGCATTTAATGAGTTTTCCGTTGGCCAATTTGAACAGATCCTTCCATCTCTTCCATCATCAGCATGTCAAGAACATCTATCTTTCCTTTAAATGCTCAAGCGGTTCGTTGCAACGGTCACATAACGGCTATATTTTTCCAATGGCAGTGTAATGGCTATTTTTCTGAGTGTTGCGTCGAGCTGCGTGGCAAGCCGTCTGAGATCCTACGCAGTTACTTCGTAGTGCCAAAAATTTCAACTGCATGGCTTTCCTTTTTCTTTTCTTACTTCTCTTTTTTTTTTTCCTTTCCGCGTAGCTTCAGCAATGCTGCACGGTACACACATTTCTCTATTTAAGATACATGTACAGGCTCCTTGACATTTCCAGTGTCGAATTTCAACAGTACCTGACACTTGGAAATTTCTCCCCACGTTTATCTTTCTGTATGTTGTGAAGAAAGACTATCGCAGTACAATTTAAGTCTGCTTCCATTTATCATAGTGGGTAGAGTATCACTGGCTAAAGTGGCTAACTCGACTGCACCACTGTTAGTGACATACATAAAAATGTATGGGCCAAGCCAATGCATTTTAAACTTGCCAGGAAATTTCATGAACTTGCTATCATAGAGGAGGACTAAGTCACCTACCTGAAAGCATTTGTTCCTAATATGGCGATCATGCCATGCCTTTTCACGATCCTTCTAGACTTGCTGTTGAAAGCCTGCAATGAAACGATCCTCCTCCAAGCCAACTAAATCTAGCAGTCTTTCATCTAATGCTTCACGGTCTTCCATTCCGGTGATGCAACAATCCTCAGACTGGGGACAATGTACTGCATTGGCATTATGGCCTCCTACCCATACGCCAACTGGAAGGGTGTCTATCTCGTCAACTTCTTACAAGTTGTTCTGTATGCCCATAGTACAGACGACATGCATAGGTCCCAATCATCCTTGTTTATGTTGCACACCTTTGTCAGTTTGTTTTCCAGTATCTTATTGAAAGCTTCAACAGTTCCATTCGCCTGCGGATGATATGGCGTACTGTGGTGATGCCGAATGTGGAACTCCTCTGTGAGGGCTTCAATGGTCTTATTCGGAAAGTGAGTGCCTTGATCACTCATCAAAATTTTCGGACAACTGAATCTTGAAATTTTTTCTCAAAAATGAAATACACGATAGTAGTTGCGTTGTAGTCCTTCACTAGTTTACCTTTTGCCCATATGGTGAGGTAATCCGTGGCAATAATGATATACCTCGCACCAGTTCTCTTACCTGGTGGGTTTATAGGTCATACAAAATCAATTTCCCACTTCTCAAAATCCTGTAAGGTCAACTAAGGGTTCAATGGCATTTCATCTCTCCGCGATGGCTTCTTTGTCGTCTGACAGACATCGCAGTTCCTGCAGTATTCCTTAGAATCTTTGTGGATGGTAGGCCACCACAGCCCTGTGCGCAATATCTTCTGTGCAGTAGCCCTTCCTACGTAATCACCTCCTGTTATCCCTGAATGTGCATCTACTAGTATATATGGTTTCTCGTGGTTGAGTACACATCTGTGTAGGACTTCATCTGGTCTGAGTTTGTATAGCTGACCTACAATGATAGTGAAATCCGCCTTGCGGACTACTAGCTGCTTCTTCTGTTGAACAGAAAATTCTTGCGATGTCAACCTTGTTGTCAGAAAATCAATGATATCCTTATAGTAATCATCTGCAACCTATATAGCAAACATCTACATGTTAGGAAGACTGTCTTCAATGTTTGTCACCTCCTCTCATGACTCAATTCGAGATAGGTGGCCAGGTCCCAAATTCATCCTGCCGGGTTTAACAACGAACTTGAAGTCGTACTCCTGGAATAGAAACAACCATCTCCATATACGCCCACCTAACACTGGCTTATTGACCAAGTATTTCAATGCAGAATGATTAGTAAACGTAAGGAAGTGCACACCAATTAGATAATGTCTAAACTTCTGAAGGGCATATACCATCGCAAGTCCTTCCTGCTTAGCATTGGTATAGTTCTTCTTTGTTGTCGATAGCTTTCTACTTGAAAATGCGATGGGGTGGTCAATACCCCCTTCTCCTGGCTGAGCTAACATAATTACCATGGCAATGCATGATGCGTCCACATGAACATTAAACGGCTTTTCCCAGTCCGGAAAGACTAGGATCGGCACGGTAACCGTCTTTTCTTTAAGGGTGTCAAAACCTTGTTCACATTCCTCGTTCCAAACAAATGACATGTCCTTCTTCAGCAGCTTCTCCATTGCTGCGGTGATCTGCCCGTAACCTTTAATGAACTTCCTGTAATAGCCTATATGGCCCAAGGTAGAGCGTAGAATTTTAACTGAAGTTGGTGTAGGCAAATTTAAGATGATGGCAATCTTCGCAGGGTCCACCATCAATCCTTGTTTGAAAAAAATATGTCCCAGTAAAATTCCATAGGGAACACAGAAGATGCACTTCTTTAAATTCAATGATATTTGATGCTGGCGGCACTTGTCAAGCATCATCCTCAGGTTCACGCAATGGTTCCTCAGTAGACCAAAGACAGTGCATTCATCAAAATATGCTTCCAGAAACTTATGCATGAAATCTTTGAACGCCCCGACGACAACTCTGGAGAAGATGGGAGGCGCATTCTTCAGACCAAATGGCATGACTATATACTGGAACGAACCCCATTCTATAGCAAATGTCATCTTATGCCAGTCTGCAGGATCAATTCTGATCTGATGATAACCGGAGAAACCATCAGTAATGGAATAGGCCTCATTACCTCCAACATTGTCAAGTACCTCATCTGTAAATGGAGTAGGGAATGGGTCATGCATAGAGGCATCATTAAGTTTTTTGAGATCGACACAAATCATGATCTCACCCTTCATCTCCTTGTCCTGGACAACCGTAGGACTGATCCATTCAGATTCATCGATAGATTCCTGCCTCTAACATTTTGTCCAACTCTGCGTGGACTCTCTCTTTATACGGTGGATTCAATCTATACGGTTGCTGCTTCACAGGCTTAGCAGCTGGCTTCAAAGGGATTTCCATGACTCCTAAGTCACCCATAATTCCTTTCATCTCTGTAAACTTGGTCGAAAATATCTCCTGATATTCATGCAAAGTGTCTGCAATCTCCGTGACAGTCTGATCATCCCAGTAGTCTCCGATAGATGCGAACTTCCGCTCTTCACTCGTGCCGATGTTCACCTTCGATGTCTTAACTAGTCCACTCATGTCCGGGATTTCCAATGGTGGTCCTTCTATATCACACACACCTTCTCACTCTAGTATATTGATATTGCACGGATCATCTTCATCTTCTTCTCTTCCATGCTCATCATCTTCAACTAGATTATAACACACTATCGGATGTTCTTCATGTTCATTCCATTCTGAGTGTATGTTCGCACGACTGTCATCTGCACCGAAGAATTCTTTCCATGACATATCTTTGCAAGGACAGTCTCGTCTGAATATACGTTCCTTGATTATCTACAGTGCCTCATGTATCAAAGGGTTCTCATCCTCAAATCTGAAATCTCTCTGGAAGTTCACAGTTAATGTATCCCAATCTGTGGTCTCCCTGCATAACTCCAGGTCTAGATACCATTTCTTCGGAATATCCACTTCCAAAGTATGTATGAACAAGTGCACCCACTCTTCAGGTGACCTTTCTTCCCATGCTTGCGAACAAGCTTCCAAATGCTGGCTAGGATCTGTCTGCCCGTTGAACTTATCAAAGGGTAAGGTAACCCTTTCTGCAAACCGAATCTGCATCTTTGTTCTACATTGATCCCAAGTGATCAATATTTGTTTGTGCGAAGCCCACCATATGGCGGGTATGCCACGTAGTGCCATATGCAACGCTGGCAACATGTGATCTTCTGGAACTGCTGCAGTATCGTCTTGAATAAAAGTATAAACGTTAGAAGAACCATAAAATGTAGGGATCGGGATTACCTCCTTTCCAATCCAAGGCAGTGATTTCATGACCTGCACACACCTTCTAGCTGACACTTCATGCATGCGATTCTGCTAGTTTTCCAGTCCAAGGTCCGAGTCAAAAACGCAGGAGCTATCGTATCTCTAGCTTAGTGCACCATTCGCAGTAGGATTGATGTAATCCTCCTGGTTCGCAGTCATCTAGTACAGTCGGTCCATGTCCTGGGCCTTAGATTTCTCCTAAATCGGCTTGCTATATCTATCCCCATCTGTAGGATCCAATGGTGTGATAACCCGTAGATGCTTTCCTTCGAATATCATCTTCTTTGTTTTCAAATCTATAGCGGTCAAGTTGTCAATAGCCCAGTCAATTCCTAACAACGCAGGAAAGGGATGGCTATCGTCAACAATATCGATGACTTCAAAGTCCGCATGGCTTTGTACTCCGTCAATATCAACCACAACATTGACTAAGCGGCCAAATGGTATAACTTTCTCTTGGCTGGCCATTCTCAGTTGGATAGGTGACCACGATAGCTTTGGTCAACCCATGTGTTGCCATGTCTCCTTGGTCAAGACATTTACTTATGATCCCAGATCAAGGATAACTTCATCCATCTCAAAGTCTCCTATCTGCATAGTGAGCCTCATCTCTCGACCCGACCTCTTCTGTTTATTTATATGATGTAGTGTGCCATCATAAGTTTCTACTTCTATCTGTGGTTCATATAGATTTATGAGCTTCTCCAGCTCTGCTATCGCGTTTTCATTTTTCAGCAACTTCATGCAGCTTCTTAGGAACTGCGCAATAGAGGTGCTAACATCTACTATTTGTCTTGTCTTGTCATATGCAGCAGGTGTGTCTTCAACACATGTTACTTCACTACATAGCGAGATCCTTGGTAATTTAGGTGTTGGTTCTCTGAAGGTATCCCGCTCGTCAACAGAAGCTTCTTTGTTCTTCTTCAGATCTAGAGCAGGCGTCTTTCCTGGAAATTTTCTTACCCATATTGTTTCAAGAGGGACCTGCTTCGCATGAGCCTCTCCTGAAGTGGAAGCCTCTGCTCCCCTGTCACAGCCTGTCTCCACGCCACTATGTGTGACTACTTTAATGTTAGGATCCGTAGGTCTGTTCTTTGCTGCGATCCACTGGATGTTCAAGGATGGCGTGTCTGTCCTTCTTCTTTTCTGCATCTCTACCTCTAGCACCGGGCAATCTTCTATAACATGCTCAAATGATTTACAATAATTACACGTGGTGCAGGGGCTTACACAGTTCTCGATACGTGACATAGCTGGCCACAGTTATAGCAGATGACCCCACCGTGCCCTCTTCCTTGTGCTGGGTCGGTATTTCTTCCTCTACCGCGGTATCCACCACCACGGTCTCTGTAGACAGACTAATCATAATGCATTTTTTCTTGCTTTGGCTAGTTATCTTCTTGCACTCTATACAAGCCAGTGCCTCTGATTGAATACATGTCGAGCTTTCTTTCATTCATTAGTTCATAGGCGCGGCATTTGGATTCATCGTGTCCCACTGATTTAAAGAAATTACAATATAGATTCTTAGGCGTCTTCACATATTTCTGTATTAGGTAACAATCTTCAGGTCTATGACCGATAGTTCTGCAGATCTCACACCAGGGTGCCTGGTTCTGATTGATGGGGTTAGGAGCATCACTGCCGAGATAATTACGGTATAGGGGACAATGTTCATGGTCATGCCCTTCTCCTTTGCAACTCGTGCACCAGATTGCGTGACGAGGTTCATATCGCTGCTCTTTTCCATTCTTCATGCTCTGCAACTCCAGTGTCAAGGTGGTAAGCTAGTTCTGAATCCGCGTCATCCCAAAACTAGACTCACCGATCGATGAAGCCTCCAACTTCATCGCTATCTCTAAGGCCTCTGCCTGCGATGTAACCTTCTGCTACATCAATGGTAATCTAATGTGGGGTAACCGTGCAGCAATGAACCATTCCTTGTGTTGATCCGGAGCTATAAAAAAACTTACTTGGTATAACAGGGTCTTGAACTTCTGATCAAACTTGCAGACCGATTCAGTCGGTCTCTGCTTGATTTCCTTCGGCTTAGTTATACACTGAGATTCAGACTTTGGTTTGTTGAACTCTACTATCAGCGCAAATTTAATCTCTGCTAGGGTTCTGGGCTGCATGGTAGAATACTTCATGAACCAGTGCAATGCTCTATCTCTGAATGTGGTAATAAGATAGGCTTTCTTCTCATCATCATCCCAGATCTGTCTGACACTCCAGATAGCTTCACAAAGGAACCAGTGCTGATCGGGATCTTCTAGACCCATCCCTTTGAATATAGGAAGCTTCATATCCATATGGGCCATGGCTCTAGAGGGAGGTGTAGCACTCGAAGGGGCACCTTGAGGTGTGCCCTAAGGAGTGTTGATGTATATGTAACTTCGGAATGTATTTCATCTATGTATTATATATATATTTATTGTACCCTTATAAGAGATGTGTTATTCCTCTATAAGGAAGTGTCATCATGTGGATTGACAAGTGTCGCAAGTGTGTGTACTTGCCGATGGGTTATTAGACCACCTTATGGGGTCGGCCCTAATTAATATATAATATAATGTGGATGTATCCAAGTAGACAAGTCGGCCCCAGTAGGTCACTGGGCAAAAAGGTGAGTATAAATAGAGATAGGAGATCTCTATTTTACTCACTCGGAAAAGTAACTATCTCTCTCTCTGAAAAGTGGCGCACTAGTGAGGAGGAGGAGGATCATCTGCTAGGAGACTATCTCAGTGTTATTTGGTTGTATTTTGGTTGAGCCATTGCTCTCTCTATCTCTGAGGAAGTTGTGGGGTTTTTCACCTTAGGGTTTTCCCCACGGAAACTCTATGTCTCTTGTCTCTATGCTTTTGATTCTTGTGATGCTTGTGATGCTTGTCATATTATGATTGTCATGCATTGATATACTGTAGATGTTATTCTCTCAGCAAAGATCCTATAGTATTGTGATTTAATACTAAAAATTTAACAAGGAGTGCTAGGGTGTCATAAAGGACTCTGTGCAGTGAAAACAAATGGGCGTATAGGGGTAGACATACTAGGTTGTGTATTCAGCGGTGTTGGATCTGCAAGTGGAGGATTCTTAGGGGTAAATGGGGGTGCGGCTTCATTTTCAATATCAGAAGGAATCTTAGTATCTACATTGAGTCCAGAGCCTCCTGTATTTTTATTAAACTTGTATCTTTTCCCACTTCTTAAGTTGTGAGTATCTTCATCGGAATCGCTATAAATTCTATTTACCATGAAAACTTGAAAAGATTACTACATTCTTAAAATGCCTTTCTCAGCTAACAACATCTTAATGTTTAGACTGAGATTGTTTAGAAATTTACCTTGGAAACCTTTGAAAAAGTGTGCCTCTACTTGGCTGTAGGATTTGAGCATATCCACAGCAAGCTCTGTGACAAAGCCTTCTAGCATATGATCGACCCAAAAGGACACTACGTTCATCAATGCGTTGTCTATTGCTTTGATCTGCGATATGAGCTTGGGATTCCACTCTGTAGGAACGCCTCCTTGAAAATAGGTTTTCTTTTCTGGGAGCCGCGAGATCCACGCATGTAGCTTGTTCGGAAATGTAGCCCAAAAAATATCGTGAATGTCGTCCAACAGATATCTATCTGACCACTATGTGTTGCTTAGATGCGGATGTATGTTCTCTTGTCTTTTAAAGTCTCTTATGGTCTTATCCCACCAAGCCTGGATTTCTATCTTCTTAGGATGCCAGTTCAATGCACTTTCCGGGAACTCAAACTCTTCGTCACTCATCACGACAGGAACTCATCACAGATTCTAGCATGGCAACAGAATCATTTGTTGGCTATACAATGCTGACGAGAGGTTTTATGAAGACCCAGGTTCTGAGCGGTTACCTTAAACCAACAAAACCCCTTCGCACCGACCCTTTCGAAAACATCCTGCGAGCAGGATGAGGTCTCACCTAAGGTGTTTCTAATGGGAAACTATGGACTCAGATGTCCACAGTGAGTGATTAGTTGATGACTATGACGAAGTTCACGGAAGCGCACCGACTGTGTGCTGTGAAGGTCAGAATGCGCAGCGATGGTCAACACCGCGGTCCACACCACTACCTTCTTTCTTACTACGAGACTTGATACTACACTATGAATCACTGCCACTTGACTTCCTACACTTGGACTAAGTGAAAAATGCTTAAGGAAGTGATATGAATACCACTTCTCCACTCAGTCATACACTTAACTAACTTACTACTTAATGCTCATAACACACACTTAGAATGTTACTATTTTAAGCATAACCCTTAGGTGTGAAATAACTGTTATACATTCATCGACTGCATCCATTCAAACACGTAAACAACTTTCCCCATGCTCAAGCAGACGATAGATTCACTATTCATAGAAGCAAGCTAATATTAACCATACATCCATTCATGTAGACCTAACATATCATTCCATACTCTCTTGATGGCGAATGCATATAAAATCCTTCTCATAACAGACTGCAAGACAATATTCAGACATCCAACTATAGAAACAGATAAATATAAATGCACATATAAACATTCAGTCACTTAACACACTATTTAACGTGGTTCACTCCCCCGGATCAAAAGCTATGTCCATAAGAACTGTGTTAGATATTTATTTTAAGGAAGGGTTCACAGTTCTTAGGTGCGCACTCAGTTGCGGCTCTTTTCTTGCTCAGATAGGTCTCTCCGCACTCAGTTGTAGAGCCTTTACAATGTTTTCTTGACTCAAAAGATATTGCAATACAATATGGTCACAATGACCCGCCTCTCTCGTCTTGAGCAGCTAACCAACCCTTCCTATACAAAATTGTCTTATTAATATAGATCATGCCCAAAGGTGATATCTTTACAACATTGAAGACCAAAACCCTTAGGGTTTCCAAACCACTACGGTCCCTCTGAACCATCATGCAGGCTTCTGGTAGCGAATCTGCTATCATGGCAGTCCTTCATGCCTTAGATCCGTCGCTTTCAGCCTTCCTGTTGTGCACACACCAACAGGTCATCCACTTCGAGCAGCCCTTCCACTAATAGAATCGTGTGACTGGATCAGCTCCCAGTCGCTTTCCCTGCAAACCGTCTGTCCTATAATGGCCGCGTACAACTGGATCAGCTCCAGTCATTGTCCATCCGTCGTTTTCCTCTTAATGGTCACGTACTCTGTTGCACGCCGAACTGTCAATTTCCCGACCCGTACTTTGCTTAATGGACTCATATAGTTGCCCACCTTCCTGATCTGATTATGCCCTCAACTCGGCATATTTCCAGCATTTTTACCAAAAGTAGACAACCGTTGGTCTATCCACTATGTCTGCCCATACTCCATCCATTACACAACTTTACTGGCTCCACGTGGCCCACTACCTTCATAGCACTGAACCTGCACAGCGTTGATGTTTGCAGCATCCTTCAAAACTTAGTACTGTGCACAGCTTCACAATACTCCCAATACTTAGCCAAAATTTACTTCTTTTCTGAGCTCCGCCTAGCTCAACTTGATCTAGCCTCAAAAATGTTATAAAAAATGGCCCTAATGGGCCAGGCCCAACATGTCCCTAGCACTTACATGTGGCTCGTCCCCGAGCCACTTGCTACTTCAGTTTTCTCACTTTGCTCTGTGACCGGTGGAACTAATTTCTCCGCGAACTCATTATATGCACTGAACAACTGCTCCACTACTTCTCTGGTATCCTGTTCAACTTGTTGTACTGTTTAAAGCAGCACTGGAGTTATCTTTGCTCCAATCTGTCCCTGAACCTGCTCCCGGTTGTCGCGCAATTCATTTAGCTTGTCTTCTATCTGCTGCAACACTGCTATAGCATCCTCCATGAGTTGCTGTGACTGATTGTCCATCTCAGTCTCTTTCTCTCTTAATGCCTGGACTTGCTTCTTCAAGCCTGATATTTCCTTATACCTGGTCTCCCTGGGTGGTATAGCCTTGAGCTCTGTGTCCAACTTCTCTAGCGCGGTTTGTTTTTCTTTTACCATGGTCTTTACCTATAGCAGCCCCTCATCGTCCTCAAGGACATTGAATGCCTTGGAAACTTTTTCCCATAGATCTTGGCACTGAACCATGCCACTCGTTATGTTCTGCGCAACGGTAGTCACTACTTGCTCTCTTAATTGCTGCTCAATTAATGGCGCCTATATGTTAATTTTTTCCTTCAACGAGGTAATATCGGCCTCATAAAAAATTTCTTTATCCTGCATCTATGACTGCAAATATTTCAGCTTATCTCCGATTCTCAGAACTATGTCCGCAGGATCATCCTGGATTTCTATGCCTTCAATATCCTTCGTAACAATAGATATGGTAGTCTCCAAGTTTTTTCGGCGGTCCTGCTCATTTCATAGCTCCATTTCTGCATGCAAATCGAGCTGCCTATTTTTTGCGATATGCTCAACTTTTGACTTCATCGACTCCACCATCCGTTCATGCATCTCCTCGACAATCTGCATGTGGATAAAGTGCAATCCTGGTAACGGAATTTTTTCCAAGTCGAGCTCTACCCGCTCGACTCCCTTTGTGTCCAGGACCAACTGCTCTGTCATTGGCAGTGCAATAGCCAATGGGTCCATGTGGAAAATTCTAGTCTTCGACGGCAGCATTATTGCTAGCTATGGTGGTTCTTGCTACAAGGTCCCTGCTGACCTCCCTTCAACTCTTGTGTCGGGTGGCAAGGTAAGGCTTTCTTAGACATCGTCCATTTTCTTTATCAGGACTTGCATTGCGAGCCGTGTCTTCTACATGTCATCCTGGATGACCATATCCTTCTTATCTTTAGGTGCCATGAGATCCTTCATTTGTTCTGAGACTGTTTCATCTATCATCTCATAATCATCTTCATTCAGGACTGCCTCAGATTGATTCTTTGTAGCCTTCATCTTCTTCCTTGCCTTCGGCTTCTACAGAGTCTCTGGCTCTTTTCACTTCCTAGTTTCTTCAAAAATTGGGCATGCCAACGGGATTGAATCGTCCTCTTCCGAGTCTGTGTCAACATCCATGACTTCCACATGGAAGTCGGTGGGACAATCTTTCATGAGAGCTTCAATGTCCTCCTCATACATGTGGTAGTTACCTAGGAACCACTCTGGTTTCTTCATTCTTGCCTTTGGTGAGATGAAGATACATAGCATGTATGCACTGAAGTCTAGAATGCGAATGTACTTCAATGTTATCTTCTTTGTGATGCGGGGTGTACGGACAATCGCATCGCGTAACTGAGTGTAGTATTGGTAGAACACCTCAGCTATCACATGTTGTCACTTCGCGATGACATTTGCCTAGAGGTTGGGATACCAGAATCCTTTGGGATCATTGGTTTCTATGTTGGTTCCCACATAGTCCATTCAATCCTTCCATCCACAAAACGCAATGCGGATGATGAGCCAAGTGAAGTGGAGCTGTCCACGGTTTTCCTGGATATCATGGAGTTCATCCAAGAACTCATTCAGAAGAAATTGACACCAATTAAACTCGGTGCCCTCAACCACTGCGACACCAAGTAATACTGTGCCTGCAGGCACCTCCGGAGTCCTAGCCGTTCTAAGGATTTTTCTTGCGAGTAACTGGGTGACACATTTTGTTGTTCTGTCCTCAATGTCTTCTGTGGGAAAACCCCTTTTCCCCTTCATTAATGACTGGCTTTTCTTCATTTTCTTGACAGCTTCTTTTTCCTTGCTCTTCCCTTGGAAGAACTGCTTGGGATCCTTACCACGCTTGCTGAGACCTATTATGCAGTGGATCAAGGCAATATTGACATCAATGTTTTTATCTAGCCACAGGTATCCCTGGTGGGTTCGCACCATCAGAGTGCGAACCACAGCATTAACTTCCGCTGAACGATCAAAATGTGGCAGTCTGAGGAGGTTTAACAAGCCTGATGGGACTACCGGTGTCAGCCAACTTTCGGAAACCAAGTTAGGTGTGCCATTGGAATCCTTCTTCCAGCATATGTACTGGTCAAGCTGGAATTGTGGGTACTTAGGCATGTGGGGCTCTTCCTTTTGCATGCCTAAGAGGTGAAAATATTCCCACTTGCAATCCGAAATATTTCCAAGCAGGTTCTTGGAAACCTCTACATGCTTTGAGATCGGTGACAATGGGATCTCATACTTAGCGATCTTGACCAATTTGAAGACTGGGGCATCCAATGCTCGTGGCGATATAAACTCTTGTGTGATTTTCAGTGGTTCTTTCTAAAAGACTGGCGGTTTTTGTGTCGACGAACCCATCTTTATGATCTTGCTTCGTGGTGTAGTTACATCCTTCCCTTTATCCTTCCCTTTTTCCTGCATAACGGGATTATGATGAGGTGATCTTCTGGATGGTTTCCTTGGCTCGATTACAACCTTCTTGGCAGGGTTTTTCATTAACTCTGCAATTCCCCCATACTGAAAGACTTCAAGTGCTTCTTCAATGGTCAGTTCTTCTTCTCTATAGGAGGGTTCGGACATTCACTGGTCAGCTAAAGGCTATGATAATCAGATGATAGAAGAATACTAGCTCAGGGAGTGATCGCAAGAAAATTCTAAATGCTGAGTAAAGCCCAAGATTCCTATAGCGGTGTTCTTTATAGGCATACCTGGGTCCTCCCCACGCCTCCCAATGGCTATATCCACATTTAATGAGTTGTCCGTTGGCCAATTTCAATAGATCCTTCTGTCTCTTCCATCGTCAGCGTATCCATAATAGCTATCTTCCCTTTAAACGATCAAGCGGTTTGTTGCAACGGTCACATAATGACTATATTTTTTCAATGATAGTGTAGCGGCTATTTTTCTGAGTGCTACGCCGAGCTACGCGGCAAGCCATCTGAGATCCTGCGCAGTTACTTCGTAGTGCCACAAATTTCAACTTTGCAGCTTTCCTTTTTCTTTTCTTACTTCTCTCTTTTTTTTTTTCCTTTCCATGCAGCTTCAGTAGTGCTGTGCGGTACACACATTGCTCTATTTAACATACATGTACAGGCTCCTTGACATTTCTAGTGTCCAATTTCAACTATACCTGACACTTGGAAATTTCCCCCCGCATTTATCTTTCTGTATGCTGCGAAGCAGGACTGTCGCGGTACAACTTAAGTCTCCTTCCATTTATCATACTGGGTATAGTGTCACCAGCTAAAGTGGCTAACTGGACTGCACCACTGTTAGTTACATACATAATAATGTATGGGCCAAGCCAATGCATTTTAAACTTGCGACAAAATTTCATGAACTTGCTATCATAGAGGAGGACTAAGTCACCTACCTAAAAGCATTTGTTCCTGATATGGCGATCATGTCATGCCTTTTCACAATCCTTCTAGACTTGTTGTTGAAAGCCTGCAATGAAATGATCCTCCTCCAAGCCAACTAAATGTAGCTGTCTTTCATCTAATGCTTCGCGGTCTTCCATTCCGATGAACGCAACAATCCTCAAACTGGGGACAATGTACTCCATTGGCATTATGGCCTCCTGCCCATAAGCCAACTGGAAGGGTGTCTGTGTCGTCAACTTCTTACAAGTTGTTCTGTATGCCCATAGTATAGACAAGATGCACATGTCCCAATCATCCCTGTTTACGTTGCACACCTTTGTCAGCGCATTTTCCAGTATCTTATTGAAAGCTTCAATAGTTCCATTCACCTGCAGATGATATGGCATACTGTGGTGATACCAAATGTGGAACTCCTCTGTGAGGGATTCAATGGTCTTATTCAGAAAGTGAGTGCCCTGATCACTCATCAATATTTTTGGACAGCCGAATCTTGACAAAATTTCCTCAAAAATGAACTGCGCGGCAGTCCATCACTGGTTTAGCTTCTGCCCATTTGGTGAGGTAATCCATGGCAGTAATGATATACCTCGCACCATTTCTCTTCTCTGGTAGGTTTATAGGTCCCACAGAATCAATTGCCCACTTCTCAAAATCCTGTAAGGTCAACTACAGGTTCAATGGAATTACGTCTCTCCACGACGGCTTCCCTGTCCTCTGACAGACATCGAAGTTCCTACAGTATTCCTTAAAATCTTTGTGGATGGTAGTCCACCACAGCCGTGCATGCAATATCTTCTACGCAGTAGGCCTTCCTGCGTAATGACCTCTCGTGATCCCTGAATGCACATCTGCTAGTATATATGGTTACGCGTGGTCAAGTACACATCTGCGCAGGACTTCATCTGGTACGAGTTTGTATAACTGACATGGAATGATAGTGAAATCCATGGTGCGGACTACTAGCTGCTTCTTTTGCTGAACAAAAATTTCTTGCAGTGTCAGCCCTGTTGTCAGAAAATCAATGATATCCTTATAGTAATCATCTACAACTTGTATAGCAAACATCTACGCGTTAGGAAGACAATCTTCAATGTTCATCGGCTCCTCTCCCAACTCAATTCGAGACAGGTGGTCAGGTCCCAAATTCAGCCTACCGGGTTTAACAAGGATCTCAAAGTCATACTCCTAGAATAGCAACAACCATCTACATATACGCCCCCCTAACACTGGCTTATTGACCAAGTATTTCAATGCCGAATTATCAGTGAACATAAGGAAGTGTGCACCAAGTAGAAAATGTCTAAACTTTTGAAGGGCATATACCATCGCAAGTCCTTCCCGCTCAGTAGTGGTATAGTTCTTCTCTACTGTCGATAACTTTCTACTAGAAAATGCGATGGGGTGGTCAATACCCCCTTCTCCTGGCTGAGCTAACACAATGCCCAGGGAAATGCATGATGCATCCACATGAACATGAAACGGCTTTGCCCAGTCTAGAAAGACTAGGATCGGCGCGGTAACCATCTTTTCTTTAAGGGTGTCAAAACCTTGTTGGCCTTCCTCTTTCCAAATGAATGACACGTCCTTCTTCATAAGCTTCTCCATTGTTGCGGCGATCTGTGCGTAACCTTTAATGAGCTTCCTGTAATAGCCTGTATGGCCCAAGGTAGAGCGTAGCATTTTAACTAAAGTTGGTGTAGGCAAATTTACGATGATGGCAATCTTCGTAGGGTCCACCATGAATCCCTGTTTGCAGACAATATGTCCCAGTAAAATTCTATAGGGCACACAAAAGATGCACTTCTTTAAATTCAATGATATTTGATGCTGGCAACACTTTTCAAGCATTATCCTTAGGTTCGCGCAATGGTTCTTCAGCATACCAAAGACAGTCCAATCATCAAAATATGCTTCCAGAAACTTATGCATGAAGTCTTTGAACGCCGTGATGACAACTCTGGAGAATATGGTAGGCACGTTCTTCAGACCAAACGACATGACTGTATACTGGAACGACCCCCATTCTGTAGCAAATGTCATCTTATGCCTGTCTGCAGGATCAATTTTGATCTGATGATAACTGGAGAAACCATCAGTAAAGGACTAGGCCTCATTCCATCCAACATTGTCAAGTACCTCATCTATAAACGGAGTAGGGAATGGGTCATGCATAGAGGCATCATTAAGTTTTTTGAGATCGACACAAATCCTGATCTCACCCTTTGTCTTCTTTTCTTAGACAACCATAGGACTGATCCATTCAGATTCCTCGACAGGTTCAATGATTCCTGCCTCTAACATTTTGTCCAACTCTGCACGGACTCTCTCTTTATACGGTGGATTCAGTCTATACGGTTGCTACTTCACAGGCTTAGTGCCTAGGTTCAAAGGGATTTTCATGACTCCTAAGTCACCCAATATTCCTTTCATCTCTGTAAACTTGGTCAAAAATAGCTGTTGATATTCGTGCAAAGTGTCTGCAATCTCCACGACAGTCTGATCATCCCAGTAGTCTTTGATAGATGCGAACTTCGACTCTTCACTCGTGCCGATGTTCACCTTCTGTGTCTTAACCAGTCCACTCATGTTTGGGAATTCCAATGGCGGTCTTTCTATATCACGCACACCTTCTCAGTCTGGTATATTGATATTGTGGGGATCATCTTCATCTTCTTCTCTTCCATGCTCATCATCTTCAGCTAGATTATAATACTCTATCGGATGTTCTTCAAGTTCTTTCCATTCTAAGTGTATGTTCGTAGGACTGTCATCTGCGCCGAAGAATTATTCCCATGACATATCTTTGCGAGGACAATCTCGTCTGACGATACGTTCCTTGATTATTTGTAGTGCCTCATGTATCAAAGGGTCCTCATCCTCAAAGCTGAAATCTCTCTAGACGTTTGCAGTTAATGTATGCCAATCTGTGGTCTCCCTGCATAACTCTAGGTCTAGATGCCATTTCTTTGGAATATCCTCTTCCAAAGTATGCATGAACAAGTACACCCACTTTTCAGGTGGCCTTTCTTCCCATGCCTACGAACAGGCTTCCAAATGCTGTCTAGGATCTGTCTGCCCATTGAACTTCTCAAAGGGTAAGGTAACCCTCTCTGCGAACCGAATCTGCATCTTCGTTCTGCATTGATCCCAAGTGATCAATATTTTTTTGTGTGAATCCCACCATCTGGAGGGTATGCCACGCAGCGCCATATCCAATGCTAGAACCCTGTGCTCTTCTGGAACTTCTGTAGTATAGGCTTGAATAAAAGTATAAAAGTTAGCAGAACCATCAAATGTAGTAATCGAGCTTACCTCCTTTCCAATCCAGCGCAGTGATTTCATGACCTGCACGCACCTTCTAGCTGAAACTTCGTGCTTGCAATTCTGCCAGTTTTCCAGTCCAGTGTCCGAGTCAGAAATGCAGGAGCTATCACAACTCTAGTTGAGTACACTGTCCACAGTAGGATTGATGTAATCCTCTTGGTTCGCAGTCATTTGGTATAGCCGGTCCAAGTCCTGGGCCTTATATTTCTACTGAATCAGCTTGCTATATCTGTCCCCATCTGCAGTATCCAATGGTGTGATAACCCACAGATGCTTTCCTTCGAATATCATCTTCTTTGTTTTCAAATTTATAATGTCCAAATTGTCAATAGCCCAGTCAATTCCTAACAGTGCAGGAAAGGGCTGGCTATCGTCAACAATCGCGATGACTTCAAAGTCTGCATGGCTTTGTACTCTGTCAATATCAACCACAACATTGGCTAAGTGACCAAATGGTATAACTTTCTCTTGGTTGGCCATTCTCACCTGGATAGGTGACCACGACAGCTTTGGTCAACCCATCTGTTGCCATGTCTACTTGGTCAAGACATTTACTTCTGATTCTAGGTCAAGAATAACTTTGTCCATCTCAAAGTCTCCTATCTACACAGTGAGCCTCATCTCTCGGCCCGACCACTTCTGTTTCTTTATATGATGTAGTACGCCAGCAAAAGTTTCTGCTTCTATTTGTGGTTCGTATAGTTTTATGAGCTTCTCTAGGTCTACTATCGCGTTTCCATTTTTCAGCAGCTTCATGCAGCTTCTTAGGAACTGCGCAACAGAGGTGCTAACATCCGCTGTGTGTCTTGTCTTGTCATATGCAGTAGGCATGTCTTCAACACATGGTACTTCGCTGCGCAGCGGGATCCTTGGTAATTTAGGTGTTGGTTCTCTGAAGGTATCCCGCGTGTCAACAAAAGATTCTTTGTTCTTCTTCAGTGTAATGTACCCACCCTTGGACCAAGTGCAAGAAAGGGAACATGCTACCAATCTATGGGGATTTTCGTAAAACTCATCCCATTCATTAGATGCATATAGTTAAAAACCAAAGTTAGTAGATATAAATCAAACAAATATGCACAGCGGAAATAAATTCATCCACACACATATTTTCATATGCACTCAATATATCAATAACAATCATCAATTAATTAAAACAATGCAGAAGTAAATACACATAACAGAATATACTCATCTCACTATAATGCGGTCCCAAACAACTAGCTATGTCGCCGCAACGTTCCTCCCAACCATAGGCCAGTTTTGTTCACGAATCTCTCAACACAAATGCCACCCCCGAGCTGGGCATGATTCTTACAAGGAACAGGAGACATTCAAGATCACACATAGCCAATTAATCATTTCATCTGAGCTAAACCAGTCCACAGCTGGGTTTATCAGGATGCATTTGAACCCTGGATGCTTGCACTCAAGCTCAAGCCAAAGCAATAGATACCCATAACCCATACCCCAACATACTCTTTTCTCACATAGCAAGCACAACATTGGGCATAGATACACATTTTAAACAATGGGATTTATGAATAAGATGGCCATGGGTTTTCCCAAAAACGTTCCCAACCAAAAACAGATTGTGGGATGGGGCAAACAACCACAGAGAGGAAAAACGATTTCTTCCCCAAATATTTCAGCCTTCAATAGCCCAAAACGGTCCTTATTGAACCCCCGTTCGATTTCCCTTCTTCCCCACTGGTATACAACACAAAAACGCCCTTCTTCCAGCTAAGGATCAAGGAAAACCATAAAAACATGGCTGGAAAACACCCAAGTAGCTCCCAACTCGTGAGAGAGGGGAACTGGTTGATGGGTAATGGCTTGGGGAGCAATTCCTGGCTCTTTTTCTTGCCCAAGAAGACAAACACGATTTTCCATGAAGGGTGGCTTTCCCATACCTGAATTTTGGACAGCCATACTTCTCCATTCCCAAGGCATTAGCTACCTCAACCAACTCTTGGGAGAAATCAATGGTTGGGTACAAAATTCAACATGGGTAGTTGAGGGTTTGATGGGTTCTCTCATTGACACTTGGCTTGACTTGAGTGGCTCAAGGGTTTGAATGTTTTCCCTCCCAATTCCTTGTAAAATAATGCCCCCATTTCTTGTTGCATTGCATAGCCAGTTGTGGGTATTTATTAAAATGCATATTTACAATTTCAATGTGCCTGGCTAGCATGTAAACCATATGCATCACTAAATCAATGGCGGGGCCTTGGCCTTGAGCTCCTCACCACGATTTTATAACAATATTACATCATTTACAATTTAATACCATGGGGTCAAACTGGGGACATTACATTCAGATCCAAAGTTCCTGGAGATTTTCTTACCCATATTGTTTCAAGAGGGCCCTGCTTTGCATGAGGCTCTCCTAAAGTGGAAGCCTCTGCACCCTTGTCACGGCCTGTCTCCACACCACTACGTGTGACTACTTTAATGCTAGGATCCGCAGGTTTGTTCTCTGCCGTGATCCACTAGATGTTCGAGGCTGGTGTGTCTGTCCTTCTTCTTTTCTGCATATCTACCTCTAGCACCGAGGAATCTTCTATAACATGCTCAAATGATTTACAATAATTACAGGTGGTGCAGGGGTTTACACAGTCTCTGGATACGTGACCTGGCTGGCCACAATTATAGCAGATGGCCCTACCGCGGCCTCTTCCTTATGCCGAGTCAGTATTTCTTCCTCTACCGCGGTATCCACCACCACGGCCTCAGTAGATAGATTGATCATAATGCGTGTTTTCTTGCTTTGGCTGGTTATCTTCTTGCACTCTGTACAAGCCAGTGCCTCTCATTGATCATAATGCGTGTTTTCTTGCTTTGGCTGGTTATCTTCTTCGCGCTTTCTTTCATTCATTAGTTCATAGGTGCTGTAGTTGGATTCATCATGTCCCACTGATTTACAGAAATTACAATATAGATTCTTAGGCATCTTCACATATTTCTGTATTAGGTAACAATCTTTAGGTCTATGACCGCTAGTTATGCAGATCTCACACCAGGGTGCCTGGTTCTGATTGATGGGGTTAGGTGCACCACTACCGAGATAATCGCAGTATAGGGGACAATGTCCGCGGTCATGCAATTTTCTTTTCCAACTCGTGCACCAAATCTCGTGATGAGGTTCCTATCGCTGCTCTTTTCCATTCTTCATGCTCCGCAGCTCCAGTGTTAGGGTGGTAAGCTGGTTCTGAATCTGCGTCATTCGAGAACTATACTCATCGATCGGAGAAGCCTCCAACTTCATCGCAATCTCTAAGGCCTCTTCCTATGACATAACCTTTTGCTGCATCAATGGTAATCTAATGTGGGGTAACCGCGCAGGAATGAACCATTCTTTGTGCTGATCCAGAGCTATAACAAAGCTTACTTGGTCTAATAGGGTCTTGAACTTCTGATCAAACTCCCAGACCGATTCAATCGGTCTCTACTTGATTTCCTTCAGCTTAGATATACACTGAGATTCAGAATTTGGTTTGTTGAACTCTGCTATCAGCATAGCTTTAATCTCTACCAGGGTTCTAGGCTGCGTGATAGAATACTTCATGAACCAGTGCAACGCTCTATCTATGAATGTGGTAATAAGTTGGGCTTTCTTCTCATCATCATCCCGGATTTGTCTGACACTCCAGACAGCTTCACAAAGGAACCAGTGCTGATCAGGATCTTCTAGACTCGTCCCTTTGAATATAGGTAGCTTCATATCCGTATGGGACATGGCTCCAGGGGGAGGTGTAGCACTCGAAGGGGCACCTTGAGGTGTTCCCTAAGGAGTGCTAGGGTGTCGTAAAGGACTCTGCACAGTAAAAAAAAAATGGGTGTATAGGGGTAGACGTACTAGGCTATGTATTGAGCGGGGTTGGCTCTGCAAGTGGAGTATTCTGAGGGATAAATGGGGGTGTGGCTTTGTTTTCAATATCAAAAGGAATCTCAGTATCTACGTGGAGTCCAAGGCCTCCAGGATTTTTATTAAACTTGTATCTTTTCCCACTTCTTAAGTTGTGAGTATCTTTGTCAGAATCGCTATAAATGTTATTTACCATGACACCTTGAAAAGATTACTTCATTCTTAAAACGCCTTCCTCATCTAACAGCATCTTAATGTATAGACTCAGATTGTTCAGGCATTTACCTTGGAAACCTCCAAAAAAGTGTGCCTCTGCTTGGTTGTAGGATTTGAGCATATCCAAAGCAAACTATGTGACAAATCCTTCTAGCATATGATTGACCTAAAATTCCACTGCACGCGTCAATGCACTATGTATTGCTTTGCGCTGTGATATGAGCTCAGGATTCCACTTTGTAGGAACACCTCCTTGAAAATAGGTTTTCTTTTCTACGAGCCTTGAGATCCACGCGTTCAGCTCATTCGGAAATGTAGCCCAGAAAATCTTGTGAATTTCGTCCAATAGATATCTATCTGACCACTATGTGTCACTTAGACACGGATGTCTGTTCTCTTGTCTTTTAAAGTCTTTTATAGTCTTATCCCACTAAGCCTGGATTTCTGTCTTCTTAGGATGCCAGTTCAATGCACTTTCCAGGAACTCAGACTCTTCGTCACTCATCACGACTAGAATTCATCACGAATTCTAGCACGGCAATGGAACCATTTGTTGGCTATACAATGTTGACCAGATGTTTTATGAAGACCCAGGTTCTGCTCGGTTACCTTAAACCAACAAAACCCCTTTGCACCGGCCCTCTCGACAACAACCTGCGAGTAGGATGAGGTCTCAGCTAAGGTGTTTCTAATGGGGCATTGCGGACTCAGATGTCCACAGTCAGTGAACAGTTGATGATTGATGAAGTTCGCGGCAGCGCACCGGCTGTGTGCTGTGAAGGTCAGACTGCGCGGTGATGGTCAAAACCGCGGTCCACACCACTACCTTCTTTTTTATTGCGAGACTTGATACTACACTGCGAATCACTGCCATTTGAATTCCTACACTTGGACTAAGTGCAAAATGCTTAAGGAAGTGAGTTGAATACCACTTATCCACTCAGTCATACACTTAACTAACTTACTACTTAATGCTCATAACACACACTTAGAATGTTATTATTTTAAGCATAACCCTTAGGTGCAAAATAACTGTTATACATTCATCGACTTCATCCATTCAAACACGTAAACAACTTTCTCCATGCTCAAGCAGATGATAGATTCACCATTCCTAGAAGCAAGCTAATATTAATCATACATCCATTCATGCAGACCTAACATATCATTCCATACTCTCTTGATCGCGAATGCATATAAAATCCTTCTCATAATAGACTGCAAGCCAATATTCAGACATCCAACTACAGAAACAGATAAATATAAATGTACATATAAACATTTAGTCACTCAACACAATATTTAACATGGTTCACTCCCCCAGATGGGAAGCTATGTCCACAAGAACTGTGTTTGATATTTCTTTTAAGGAAGGGTTCACAGTTCTTAGCCACGCACTCAGTTGCGGCTCTCTTCTTGCTCAGATAGGTCTCTGCGCACTTAGCTGTAGAGCCTTTACAATGTTATCTTGACTCAAAAGATATTACAATACAATATGGTCACAATTACACGCCTCTCTCGTCTTGAGCAACTAACCAACCCTTCCTATACAAAATTGTCTTCTTAATATAGATCACGCCCGAAGGTCGTGTCTTTACAACATTGAAGACCGAAACCCTTAGGGTTTCCAAACCACTATGGTCCCTCTGAACCGTCATGCAGGCTTCTGGTAGTGATTATGTTGTTGTGGCAGTCCTCCACACCTTAGATCCATCGCTTTCAGCCTTCCTCTTATGCGCACACCAACAGGTCATCCACTTCAAGCCGCCCTTCCACTAACAGACTCGTGCGACTGGCTCAGCTCCCAGTCGCTTTCCCTGCAGGTTGTCTGTCCTCTAACGGCCGAGTACAACTGGCTCAGCTCCTGTCATTGTCCGTCTGTCGTTTTACTCTTAATAGTCATCTACTCTGCTGCACACCGAACTGTCACTTTCCCTACCCGTCCTCTACTTAACGGACTTGTACAGTCGACCACCTTCCTGATCTACTTACGCCCTCAACTCGACATCTTTCCATCAGTTTTACCAAACGTAGACCACCGCTGGTCTACCCACTATATCTTGCCATCCTCCATCTAGTACACAACTTTACTGGCTCCATGTGGCCTACTACCTTCGCAGCACTGAACCTGCGCAGCGCTGATCTTCGCAGCATCCTTCAAAACTTTGTACTGTGCACAGCTTCACTGTACTCCCAATACTTTACCAAAATTTACTTCTTTTATGATCTAGGCTCAGCTTAGCTCCATCTAGCCTAAAAAATGTTATAAAAAATGGCCCTGTTGGGCCAGGCGCAACAAGAAGCCCTCTTTTGAGTCAGTGTTGTGTCCGCCCAAGAGCACGATTAGAAAATCTATTTTTAATCCCAATGCTTGGGTTGCTCAGAACTTCAATATTGTATAGGACCTGGCACAAGCTCCTTGTGCTATGTCGATGCTCAAGTTCTTGCTAAAATTTTCTAAATAGCGCAAGACTCTCCTCACTGCCATCGATGCAGTTTACCCGGATTGATCCATTGCCATTCTAAGAATATGTGATGAGTTGAAGTTGTGATGTGCAATGAAGAAGAAACTTTGCTGGGTATCAAATTTTGGCATCCAAACAATAAAGAAATCTAGGCTTGGTGTGACAAGACAAAAAGAGACTTCACAAGAAAGGAGAATAGACACCCACATCTCTCTGGCATCTAGTGGTTGAACAAACACTTGTGGAAAGACGTTCACAAAGTTTTATGGGCATCTTTTGGAAATGAGCTACACGAGTGGTTGTCAAGGCTCACAGAGCAAAGAAACTTTACACTGCGAGACGTACCGACCGAGTCGACGCAAAAGCTTATTGAAAGGCTCAAGGAAATAGATAGCCCATTCACAAGAGCAGTTGACTTCTGGGTTGACAGTACACTATAGAGATTTTTGACACAGTTCGTTGTGGATATGATAAATTCCTACAGTGCAGCCGAAAGAGAGATTTTCAAGGGATTTAGAGGTACATACTTGAAGAACCTCGGTTTATACACTAAAATGATTTTGGCCGAGAAAGGTGTTTTTAGAATGCAATGAATTTTTGTTTCAATTAGTCATTGTAGATAGTACATATAGTGGTTCTTATGAAGAATCCCATAACTTGAGAAGTGGAAAGTGATACAAGCTCATCGCTGAGACAAATCCTATACCACATGGACTCCGCATAGATACCCAGAGACCTTGTGAGATTGATAATCAAACTACACCTCTGTCAGCCATGTATTAGCCTATTACACCACATAATCCACCAGTTCCACATACCATGCCTCCCTTGTCTCAGAATCCATCAGTTCAGAATTCGTCTTTTGCGAACATCATGCATCCCACACCATAGAACATTGGTACTGGTAACGCCGTAGGAACGGGTTCCCGGGCTATTTCGACTCAGCCTACCCCATATTAGGTTGTACCACCTTAGAACGTCCAACCTCAGATCATTCCTCAGAGTCTTATCCCTAGCACTACTCAGACAACTATGCCACCTAGAAGGAGGATGGCTGTTGATATCAAACTGTCGATATTCAAAGGAACGGGTCTAGAAGACCCTGATCAGCATTGGTTTCTATGTGAAGCCATATGGAGTGTAAAGAAAGTACAAGATGACACTGTGAATTAGGCACAGCTAGTCACCACTTTTAGAGATAGAGCCTTGCATTTGTTCATGAAGTATTCACAGGGATATAATAAAACCCTAGTAAAAATCAAGGATGCACTCTTAGCAGAATTTAAGAAGCCAAAATCAGAATCATAGTGTATAACAGAGTTGAAATAGATCAAACAGAAACCTAATGAGACAGTCTAGGAGTTTGATCAAAAATTTAAGACACTGTTGGACTAAGTAATCTTCGTTATAGCACCCCAACAACACAAGGAATGGTCTATAGCCATGTTGTTTCCGCATATCAGACGGCCCTTGATGCAATAGAAGGTGGCTTCACAGGTAGAAGCCTTGGAAATCGCGATGAAGTTGGAAGCTTCACCAATTGGAGAAAGTAGCACTGAGATGTGTCAGATTCAAAACCAGTTGGCTACCCTAAAACTACAATTGCAATATATCAAGAAGGGAAAACAAGAGAGACATGAAGTCTAGTGTATTGGCTGTAAGGGAGAAAGACACACTAAGGATCACTACCCTTTATTCCAATACTTCCTTAACATGGGTGGACCAAACCCATTAAATATGAACCAAGGGACATGGTGTGAAATTTGCAGAACTAGAGGACACCAGCCAGAAGACTACAACGTGATACATAAATATGTAAGAACACCTAAAAACCTATATTGTAATTTTTGTAAGTCAGTTGGGCATGATGAGTCCAACTGCCATGTATATGAGCTCATTCTAGAAAGAAAGAAAGATATTGAGCATATGTATGGAGGAATGTACAAAGTCCAAGGAGAGAATCCTCATAAACAAGAAAATGCACAACATGATCAAGGAGCATACAGAGGCTGCAGAGGATACCGCGGGAGAGGAAGGAATAACAACCCAGCACAAGGCTGAGGCCAAGGTCAAGTCATCTGTTATAATTGTGTCCAGGCAGGCCATGTATCTAGAGACTGTACCAACCCATGCACCATGTGTAATTACTATAAATCATTCGATCATGTTATTGAAGAATGTCTAGTGTTAGAGGTAGAAATAGAGAGAAGGAAGCGACCAAAGGCGCCAGGAACAAACATTTAGTTGATCACAGTAGAGAAGAGGCATGTGGATTCAAGTATCAATGTAGTGACACGAAGTGGCACTACGATGGGGAGAGATAGAGGAGCAGAAGCTTCGACTTTAGGAGATTTTAACACTAAGCTGATTGCTCTTGAAACAATATGGATAAGAAAAGCTATTGGGAAAGCACCTACTTTCAATTTGGAGAAAAAATGAGAAGTCTTTGAAGAAGCGTGGGATATCTTGAAAGAGTTAGCACCTGTTGGAGCCTAGGCCACAGCTATGGTAAAGCTGCAAATTTTGAGGAAAAAGCACAAGTGTTGAAGGGAAAGTGCTAATTTTGAATAAGCACCAATTTTTGGGAAGAATTAAACGGTGCACAGTACGGTGCCAGATGGACGAGCTCAGCGCAGATTACGGACCGAAAATGGAGGAGCTTGCGTGCACACGTCAAAGGAGAATGAATGTGGCCGAGTAGAGAGCTCAGCTACCACAATAAATGAAGCGACAGAATAGAGGGCTCAACTACCCTCATTAAGGCTAAGTACAGAATTTATGGTTGCTCTGATCAAGGAAGAGCAATGGACCAAAGTATTGAAGGCGAAGGACAAGGAGCAGTGAATGATGAAGCGACGCCCATACCTGCAATCTGCGCCGAAAGTCACGGAACCTGCAGGAAACGGCGACGTGACTGCAAGCGGCGCCTACAGTACACCTAGCCATGTCTGCGGTTAGGGTTTTTGGGGAATACTGTTGGGAAAGGCCCACAGTTTTGTAAAGGTGTGACCATCATGGCCACCTATATATATGTGTAATTGTAAAGGAAGAGGGTTAGACGTAAGTTAGCTGTTTGAGATAAGCTTGCCAACTAGTTAGTCTTCTATTCTGTTGTTAGAAGACAAGAGTTAGAACTGGATAGCCGTGAAGCTAATCCCTAAGTTGTAGATAGTCTGAGTCGATGTCTGAACCATTGTAATCTCTGTAGAGAAGAGACTAGATCTAGAGAAGGGCTCCCAGCTATGTGCGTGGAGTTTCCTGGAAAGATCTAAGGCTGCAGCTGTGTGCACAGCATATTGTGTAATTCCATTTCTGATTAATATAAGATACACTTCCTGTGGACGTGGTTTCCCCATGGAGGTGAACTACCTAATTCTCGATGTTATGATGCTATGTTGTGTGATTGCATGTTTTAGTTCACTATCTGTGTATACATGAACATTGCATTGTCTTTATGAATGAGTATATAAAGCGAGTCCTTGAAACTCCCTTAGAAGTTATATTCACGCACTATCGAAGGAGTTGATAGGAGCACCATTTCCGCAGTGCTTAGGAATGCGTTACTGCGCTGTGCGCACAAGCAGGAATGATACATAGAGTATCGACGCAGAGGGTAATTGCCTCATGTGAAGGAGCGGAGATACCGCGCAGCTAGGCTGGTAAGTGCGAACTTCAGCGCTGTTGCACTGAGAGGTCGGCGGAAGAGTAAGACGTTCCGCTTTGAGGAATCCTCTCGAGAGAAAGAGAGGGAGAATATCGCAGTCTCCGCGTCGCCTAGGTTAAGGAAGCCTGATTCCTTAGCTCCCCCATAGCCACTTCGGGTGAGACCTCGAGTTGCTGCACAGCTCGTTGCCGAGAGGGCCAGTGCGCCAAGGGGTTTTGTTGTTGTGCCTCATTAAAACCTGGGTCTGTCCAAAAATCAGCCAACAAATGGTTCTGTTGCCTTGAGACTTATTATTCTGGCGATGTGCGAGATTGATGCGAAACCTAGAGAAAGAGCGAGCCAACAAATGGTTCCATTGCCTTGCGACTTATTGCCTTGAGACTTGTTATTCCGGCGACGTGTGAAATACTGCTGGAGCCAACAAATGGTTCCGTTGCCTTGCGACCTGTTGCCTTGAGACTTGCTCAGCCAGCAAATGTGCTACTGGAATCCTACAGCTAAAGAAATTCAAGACTGGTTTGATTCAAAGGCTAGAGAGTTCACTGAACGAGAAAATAGAAGCTCTAGGCTTCAGACAGAAGACTGGTTGCAGAAGTATATTTATACTAACCTTCATGAAATTTTCTTTGTCACATTTGCACTTGAGTTGCATGCGTGGGTAGCCAAGTTAGCAGATACTAGACCCACTGTGCATGTTGATCGACCCGTCGCTTGGACGCCTGAGCTAGTCAGTATTTTGAAGCGGGTAGATAATTCTGTGTCCCGCGCAGTAGAATTTTGGTTGAACAGTCTGCTGGAAGGCTTCAGCACCGAGTTTGTAGTAGATACGAGAAAGAGTTTCAGTGAAGCTGAGAGGAGTTTCTTCCAAACACACAGAGGTAAGTTCTTAAATTCTCTGAACTTATGGATTAAAATGCTTCTGTATGAAAAATCAAAACTATGCATAGCTTCCGATGAATAGCATAGACAAGTAATGTCCGCAAATTCTGATAGTGATCCTGAACTTATTGGTTGCACTCGTAGTGGAAAACGGTATAAAGTAGGCCTTGACCAGCATTCTTTTGAGTCTAGCCTAGAAGATAGTCAAGTTCCTAGAGCGAGCCATATAGAGAGACAAGGGAGTGCTCATATCCCTTATCACCCTTTTACACCGCAAAAGCCAAATGGGGCTCAGTATAACCCCACAGTAACACCTTCTAGTAGCTCGCACGGTACTTCTAGTACCTCAGCACCACCTTTGTTTAACCATCCCGGAGGCACTGCTACAGCACCTCCACCTCAACCTAGTGCAAGAAGGATGGGTGATGACATGAAGCTACCAACTTTTAGAGGAACAGGGATAGAAGACCCTGAGCAGCACTGGTTCCTATGTGAAGCCATTTGGACAATTAAGCAAATTAATGATGATGTTGTTAAACTGGTTCAGTTAGCAACCACACTAAGAGAAAGAGCCTTAACCTGGTTCATGAAATACTCAGCAACACATAATAGGACGCTTGCTGATGTAAGAAATGCTATGATTAGAGAATTCAAGAAACCTAAATCAGAATCACAGTGTATAATAGAGCTCAAAGACATAAAACAGTTACCTATAGAGTCAGTATGGGACTTTGACCAGAAGTTCAAAGCCTTGATAGATCAAGTAAGCTTTGAGTTTGCACCACAGCAGCATAAGGAATGGTTCATTGCTGCGTTGCTTCCAAACATTAGACTTCCTCTTATGCAACAGAATCTCACTACTCAGGAACAAGCTCTAGAGATGGCTATGAAACTAGAATCTTTACCAATTGCTGGAACAAGCAACGATGTTGCGTAGTTGCAGAACCAATTAGCAAACCTAACCTTGCAAGTGTAGGATATTAAGAAAGGAAAGGATGTTAAAGAAGAAATTTGGTGTACAAAATGTAAAGCGCAAGGTCATTCAAAGGACCATTGTCCCGTTTTCATAGAATATATTGCAACTGGAGCACCTAACCCTTTACCACAGGCTCAGGGGCCTTGGTGTGAAATCTGTAGAACTAGAGGTCATAGACCACAAGAATGTCACTTGTTACAGAAATACGTACAAACTCCAAAGAATCTATATTGCAATTTCTGTAAATCAGTAGGCCATGATGAGAACAATTGCATAGCATATGATCTTATGATGGAAAGGAAACATGATGTTTATAGAGTACAGTCAGAGGCACAAGGACCCACAACAGGTCCACAGTATGACCAAACTCGCGATGACCGAGGAGGAAATTATAGGGGCCGCGGACGCGTAGCAAATTTTGGTCGTGGAAGAGGACAGATCACTTGTTACAACTGTGGAGCGCAAGGCCATTATGCAACGGATTGCCAAAATCCTACCACCATCTGTAGATACTGTAAATCTTATGATCATGTGATTGAAGAATGCCCTCATTTGATGGCTAAGATGCAAGGAAAGATGCCACAGGTCAATCAAAATATTCAATTGATTGGAGCAGAAAAAAGAGAACCAGATCCTACAGTTAACATAGTAACACGCAGTGGAGCAACCACTGGTGCGCTAGAGTTGGGAACTAGAAAGCAAGCGATGCAATGGGTGCGCCGTGCTAATATTAAACCAGCCCCGCTTGACCTGCATAAGCAAAAAGAAGCATTCAAGCAAGCTCAAGAGTATTTCTCAGATCTGAGAGCTTCAAGTTCTGTCGCAATTCCGCATAATGATAGCAGATCGTAAGTGCTAAGACAAGACAACCTGGCGCAAGAACAGGCCACTACATCTAGAAGACCTGATGATGAAGAGGATGCACTAGGCAGTGTCCATGCTCTCCTAAGAAACTACTTAAAGTTGTTGCGCAGTGAAAGAGCAACTATGGAACTTCAACACCTATTGGATAAGTGTCAACAATCTGCTTCGACAAATACACCGCAGCGTGCTGTTCACCAGATTGGGAGTCATACTAGAAATGGAAAAGAGATGAGGCTCACAGCGCAGATTGGAGCATTTGAAATGGACAAAGTCATTTTGGACTTGGGCTCAGAAGTTAATGTTCTCACCATGCAGACATGGGAACAGATGGGTAGCCCTCAGCTTACAAGATCTCTTATCCAACTAAGACTCGCGAATCAGCAACGAGTCTCTCCATTGGGCAGATTACCCAATGTACCTATTGATATTGAGGGAGTAAGAAGTTCTGCAGACTTTGAAGTAATCAAAATTCTGGATGATAGTAGACCTTACCCAGCACTTTTAGGCATAGACTGGGCATTTGATAATTTGGCTGTCATTAATTTGAAGAAAAGACAGATGACCTTTGAGGATGACCAGATTAGGGTCATTGCACCGCTTGATCCTATTCAAGGACCAAGGTATATTGAACCCATTCGAGCAGAAGAAGAAGTGAGCCACATGGAAAGTTTGTATCAGATGACTGCTAGTCATAGCGACTATGTCAATCCCACAGCAGACGGCCATATCAGCTGGCGATGCGATAGCTCGTGCCCATCAGATTCAAACGCATGATTGGAAAACTGGCAGAATCGTTTACATGAGGTTTCTGCAAGGCGTTGCGCCATGATGACTAAATCCATTCGATGGATTGGCACAGAATTGAATGACACTCCAATTTTTGATGGTTTAACTGAAGTAAGTGAATTCATACATACATATGAACAACAAATTCCAGATGAGCAGTGCATACAAGCTTTGGATGTAGCACTGCGCGCTACACCCGCAAGATGGTGGGGTGCGCATAAAGAGAATATTCACACATGGCAAGACTGTCGCAGATTGATATTGCGCAAATTTCAGGGAACTACAGCAAAAGTGTTGCACAAATATGATGGACAGAGTGACCCCAGGTCACACATTGAAGCATGTATTCAGCAATGGTCACATATTCCAGAAGATGAGTGGGTTCACCTATTCATCCACACGTTGGATACAGTTCCAAGGAACTGGTACACTGAAACAGAATTGCGCAGAGGCACTGTCACTTGGCCTCTTATGATAGAAAGTTTTCAACTTACCTTCAGCTTTGAGTCAGAACATCTGAGCATTGACCATGCTTTAAAGTGTATTAAAAAGAAGGTATTTGAACAATGTCCATTACCAGAATATTCCCAACCAGATTGGGATGTCCAGATAGAACATGCCCTGGAATGCTATAATTTCACCGCTGGAGAAGAGGAGGATGATCCTCGTAACATCAATATTCCAGAATCAGAAGGGACACGCAATGTTGAAGGTCCCCAGCTTGATATCCCTGCCATTACAGAACACATCAATCTCAAAAAGATTAACATTGGTACAGAAGCCGAACCCAAGTTTGCTTCTATAGGATATTATTGGGATGATGAAACTGTTGGGCATATTTCAGATTTATTACGTGACTACCAGGATATCTTTCCCACCAAGTTCACAGAAATGAAAGGCATATTAGGGGACTTAGGAGTTATGTGCATACCTCTGAAAGCAGACGCCAAGCCAGTAAAACAGCGCCCGTACAGATTGAACCCGCGATATAAAGAAAAGGTTAAAGAAGAAATTGATAAAATGCTTGCAGCAGGTATTATTGAGCCAGTAGAGGAAAGTGATTGGATTAGTCCTATGGTGGTACAAGAGAAGAAGACAAAAGGTGAAATAAGAATCTGCGTGGACTTGTGCAAGTTGAATGATGCATCAGCGCATGATCCATTTCCTACCCCCTTTACATACGAAGTGCTTGATAATGTTGGAGGACAAGAGGCTTACTCCTTCACTGATGGCTTTTCGGGATACCATCAGATCATAATCCATCCCGAAGGCTACCATAAGACCACTTTTGCGACTGAATGGGGCTCATTCCAGTATACGGTAATGCCCTTTGGTCTTAAAAACGCTCCTGCTATCTTCTCCCGAGTCGTTGTTGCTGTATTTAAAGATTTCATTCATAAGTTTCTAGAAGTCTATTTTGATGACTGGACTGTGTTTGGTTTACTAAAGCACCATATAGAGAATCTGCACATGATGTTAGAAAAATGTAAACAGTATCAGATTTCCCTAAACTTGAAAAAATGTATCTTCTGTGCTCCTTTTGGTATTCTCTTGGGTCATATTGTATGCAGAAAAGGACTCCTGATGGATCCTGTGAAGGTTGCCATCATTGTTAATTTACCTGCACCCAACTCAGTCAAACAATTGCACACTACATTGGGACATACAGGCTACTACAGGAAATTTATCAAAGGTTATGCAATGATCACTGCACCTATGGAAATATTGCTGAAAAAGGATTCGAAGTTCCAATGGACAGAAGAATGACAACAGATCTTGGATACACTTAAAGAAAATATGATCACTGCGCCTATCCTAGTTTTCCCAGATTGGAGAAAACCCTTTCATGTTCATGTAGATGCTTCTTCCATAGCATTGGGGGTTGTGCTTACACAACCGGGAGAAGGAGGTATTGATCACCCGATTGCTTACTCTAGCAGAAAGCTGTCCACAGCCGAGAAGAACTACACCACTACAGAAAGAGAAGGACTAGCTATGGTGTATGCCTTACAGAAGTTCAGACACTACCTATTGGGCGCACATTTTAAAATGTATACTGACCATTTTGCTATGAAATACTTGGTCAATAAGCCAGTGTTAGGGGGAAGAATTTGCAGATGGCTACTGCTCTTCCAAGAGTATGATTTCGAGGTTATTGTAAAGCCAAGTAGATTGAATGCAGGATCTGACCACTTATATACGATAGAGTCAGGGGAGGAACCTACAAATCTAGAGGACAATCTGCCTGATGCGCAACTTTTTTCTGTTCAAGCAGCCGATGAGTGCTATTCCGACATTCTTGAGTTTCTCACTACCGGGCAAGCGCCAGTTGAGTTTACAATTAAGAAGAAGAAGCAACTTGTTGTCAAAGCTGCAGACTTCACTTTGATAGCAGGCCAGCTCTATAAGCTGGGCCCCGACGAAGTCTTGCGCAGATGTATCTTACTGCATGAGAAGAACTCCATCATCACAGAAGCGCACTCAGGAACCGCATGAGGCCATTTCGCAGGAAAGCCGACTGCACAGAAGAGCTTAGCCGCAGGTCTTTGGTGGCCAACATTGCACAAGGATACTAAGGAATTCTGCAAATGTTGCGATGTGTGCCAGCGAACAGGAAAACCTTCCAGAAGAGATGAAATGGCGCTAAAACCCTAGCTAACACTGCGTGCTTTTGATAAATGGGCCATTGATTTTGTAGGACCTATCAACCCACCAAGAAAGAGAGCCGGCGCAAGATACATCATCACAGCTACTAAATACCTCACCAGATGGGCTGAGGCGAAGCCAGTTAAGAACTACGACGCTGCCACTGCTGCGCAGTTCATTTTTGAGAACATTATCACTAGATTTGGATGTCCACTGATTCTCATGAGTGATCAGGGTACACATTTCCTGAATGAAACTATAGAGGCCCTTACTGAAGAATTCCACATTAGTCACCATAAGAGTACACCCTACCACCCTCAAGCTAATGGTAAGGTGGAGGCATTCAATAAGATTCTCGAGAATGCCCTGACAAAGATATGTAATCAACAAAGAGATGATTGGGACCTTAGAGTCATAGCTGTATTATGGGCTTACAGAACCACATGCAAGAAATTAACAGGTCACACACCTTTCAGTTTGGTGTATGGACAAGAAACAGTTATGCCCATGGAATACATTGTTCCCAGCTTCAGAATTGCGCAAATTACAGAAATGGCAGATACTGATACTATGGGTGAAAGACTCTCACAATTGCTTGCCTTAGAAGAAGACAGACTTTTAGCCAGATTCCATCAACAAGTACAGAAGGCAGGACAGAAAGCTTGGCATGACAGGCATATTAATAATAAACACTTTAAAGAAGGAGACTTGGTACTCCCCTATGATAGTAAATTCATCAAGTTTCCAGGCAAGTTTCGTGTACATTGGTTAGGCCCTTTTCGGGTCATAAAGATAACAGAAGGAGGAGCAGTTCAGTTTGCGAAGCTTAATGGAGAATTGCTGCCCACAATGATCAACGGGAGTCGGCTCAAGCTTTATCGCGACAGCCACTCCGCCCTGTCAACTTAATACATTGCTAAAGAGATGCAGATGTCCAGTGTAGTTGAAAGAGGCATCGTATTATCAGTCTACACGGAAGTCACGAGACACTTTAAGTCTCTGGCTTCCCACGCAGTTCCTTGAAACATCTGCGCATGTCAATAAATTTTGTTTTGAACGACCCTATTTTTGCGCTCTTGCGAAGTTTTTCCCCGAGTCGTCGAACCATCGCTCTTGCGGAGTTCCCTGTGTCAAGTTTCTGCTTGAGGAGTTCTTGTTCTGGACCCCCCTATATGCACAGTTACCTATATTGAAATGAACCACCGAAAAATTTGAATTACAGTTGTCCTATAGTCGCTTTGAATATTAATGGAGGATAAGTTCGCCATTTAATTGTATCCACTCTGACAGAGTCGGCATGATCTCCCTAAGATCGGCATTTATGTCATGCGCCGAAAGCTTTAGCTTCTCCCAGAAGGCTGTCAGAGCCCATCCATCACAATTAATGCACCGCAGAGGCGCGGGGGTAGGAGTCTTGTCAACTCATGTATAGTCGCCTACAGCTAGTAACCCCACTTGCCCGCATTTACTATCGCCTTTAGCTATAAATACCCCACACTTGTATATTTTCGGGTTACTTTTCTCGAGTTGCATAGTCTTGTTTGAGAATCTAAGTTCTTGTTTTCAGAGCCGAGTTATGCAGACTGCTTCCTTTGTTTTCAGCGTTCGTATCCTACGATGTTCCACCATTTGTCTATTCAAGTTCTTGCTGTCTATACCGGTTCACGATAGAGAACCTCTCCACTGAATAAATTGTTCGTCAATTTAAGCGCACAGGCTTAGATTTCGGCATGACTACCCCAGTGACGACCTCGGCTTACACGCACCTTGGTTGGACTGATCCCAGACAATCTCCAGGAACGAGGACGTCTCAGCAGCAGCAGCCGGACGAGCCCGTTCCAGAGCCGTTGGCCACTATGGTGAATTACATTCCACCGTGTCCAGATGATGCACCAGAGGTGCATATCCCGAAGAATGCAAAGTATCCGATCCCATTGCCTCCAATGCCGGAAGGCGTGCAACAAGAAGGGTCCCTGCTTGGACACCTTCCACTGGTAAAGTTTTCTGATTTAAACTTGGGAGACTACAGAACATATCCTCAGTTCACGCCTGATCACTATCTTACGGTAGTCCACAATCCCACCAGAAAGGTTGATGAATTCATCCCAAAGGAATTTGCAGCAAACTTAGAGAAACCGGGACTGTTGAACTTGTTGAAGCTACCGCACTTCGGGCGTAGCAATGAAGTCAATGCAGTTTTTAAGGCATTGCTATCCTGCGTTCATGGTGGTTACCTTTGGCTAGGGAGGCCAATCGATTTAAATGTCGACTTGATTCATCGTATTACCAGCCTATCTAAGGTTGGTAAGGACCCCAATATTCATTTTGTTGGAAAGGACAAAGACAGAAAGTTAGCTGCACAGTTGGTGCAGAAATACAAATTGACAAGAGGAGGTCGGGCTTATGACCTCACTATAGTTGAGGATGAAGCACTTAGATTTACAGGCAGTCTGCTTGTAGGCAGACTTCTCCCAAAGTGCAGACCTAAAGAAGTTACTGGAGCTGTCGTGGAGCTCGCTATCGCAGCTGCGGAGGGAGAGCAGTACAACTGGTCTCTCTTCCTCCTCAATACTTTCTTGGAAGACTGCCAGAACGTCCAAGACACCCCCGGTCAGTTGTTCCATTTTTCTTGGATTTTATTTTATGTGCCTTGGTTGGGTGGAAGGAGCCCCCCAAGACTCAGTTCCTTCCGCGCCGCACAGGAGAGGTTACGGGAGTGCGCTATGTCAACCTATGGGATTCTAATAATCTCGCGAAGTGCAAGATGAATCGCGCTGTATTTTGTGAATACTACCATCTCCTCAAAGATACCATTCAGGAAATGCCGAGGCTGAGTGAGGAGACAGCGAAAATATATCAAGGGAAGTTGGTTTTTTTCGCCAACTTGCATGAAATTTACCTCCGCCCTTGCGGAATTCAGGACGAATGGGCCGTAGGCCTTTACAGGATGACTACTGAAGATGTTGAAGAAAATGTCAAGTCTAGGTCAGATGAATGGAGGGAGGCCACCGAATTTGCATCCGTGATACCACCCCCGGTTGCGCAAGAGAAGGATAAGGGGAAGGAAGCGCCTGAGCAAAGAAGTGATGAAGGTTCAACAGAACCAGTAGCCAAGAAGCAGAAGGTGTCGCATCGCTCTGAGACCATTGCCTCGGGGATCGACCAGTACTTGAAGGAGCAATTTTGCAAGCTGCGGACCGCGCATGCTCACATCAGAAGTGCTCTGGACCTGCAGTTCGTGGAGTTAAAAGGTCTCGTAGGAAGAGTTGCGCAGACCCATGTGCCAGCATCTACTTCATAGGTGCCACAAGCAACCACAAGCACCGAGCGAGTTGAAGTACTTGCAGAGAGGCATACTGTCATGCACATTCCACCTACAAGCATGACACTTCCGGATCCTTTGGCCGCACTACAGGTAAGCGCAGTTGGGCCCGTTGAAATAAATTTGTCTTTAATTCCCATAGAGACTTTGCAGCTAGTGCAAGAGAAGGTCTCTATTGAGCTGAGAGCTAGAGAGCTCTCCACATTCCATGCAAACCAAAGACTCTAATCGCAGGAGATAAGCTGAAGGCAGGCTATAAGAACATCTCTGAGAAGCTTGCACTTTATGAGGCACAAGACACTGGGATAAGAAACGTAGTTGATGAAATCGCCCAAGAGTTGCCGGCCTGCGAGATTCAACCAGACCTTCCTCTGGTTGAGAAAGTTCAAATTATTGGTGGAAGGGTGAAATCCCTAGAGCAGGAAATAGTTGCTATGGCTGAAGACCATAGAACATAGATCACCGATTTGGAAGCTCATGTTACAGCGCATTCTACAGATGATAGGCAGGAACAATTTGAAGCGTTGCGCAGAGCTTCCACACAAATGAAGAGCAGAGTAGATGAAGCCGAGAACCTGATGAACCAAGCTATGGAGGCTTGGATGGAGCTTGAGAAGCTCCCTTTCAAAGTCGATCTTTTGGAACAGGTACAAGCCGCAGAACAGTCCCTAACTGTTCTGAATGAAGAAGCTAAGGCATTAGAAGGCTTAGCAAAAATGAGGAAAATGAGTGAAGTGCGCAGAATACAACAGCAACTGCACAAGCTCAGAAATGAAGACTGTCTAGTGTTAGAGGTAGAAATAGAGAGAAGGAAGCGACCAAAGGCGCCAAGAACAAACATTTGATTGATCACAGTAGAGAAGAGGCATGTGGATCCAAGTATCAATGTAGTGACACAAAGTGGCACTACGATGGGGAGAGATAGAGGAGCAGAAGCTTCGACTTCAAGAGATTTTAACACTAAGTTGATTGCTCTTGAAACAATATGGATAAGAAAAGCTGTTGGAAAAGCACCTACTTTCAATTTGGAGAAAAAACGAGAAGTCTTTGAAGAAGCATGGAATATCTTGAAAGAGTTAGCACCTGTTGGATCCTAGGCTGCAGCTATGGTAAAGCTGCAAATTTTGAGGAAAAAGCACAACTATTGAAGGGAAAGTGCTAATTTTGAATAAGCACCAATTTTTGGGCAGAATTAAACGGTGCACGGTACGGTGCCAGATGGATGAGCTCAGCGCAGATTACGGACCGGAAATCGAGGAGCTTGCGTGCACACGTCAAAGGAGAATGAATGTGGCCGAGTAGAGAGCTCAGCTACCACAATAAATGAAGCGACAGAATAGAGGGCTCAACTACCCTCATTAAGGCTAAGTACAAAAGTTATGGTTGCTCTGATCAAGGAAGAGCAATGGACCAAAGCATTGAAGGTGAAGGACAAGGAGCAGTGAATGATGAAGCGGCGCCCATACCCGCAACTTGCGCCGAAAGTCACGGAACCTGCAGGAAATGGCGACGTGACTGCAAGCGGCGCCTACAGTACACCTAGCCATGTCCGTGGTTAGGGTTTTTGGGAAATACTGCTGGGAAAGGCCCACAGTTTTGTAAAGGTGCGACCATCATGACCACCTATATATATGTGTAATTGTAAAGGAAGAGGGTTAGACGTAAGTTAGCTGTTTGAGATAAGCTAGCTAGCTAGTTAGTCTTCTATTGTGTTGTTAGAAGACAAGAGTTAGAACTGGATAGCCGTGAAGCTAATACCTGAGTTGCAGACAGTCTGAGTCGATGTCTGAACCATTGTAATCCCTGTAGAGAAGAGATTAGATCTAGAGAAGGGATCCCAGCTGTGTGCGTGGAGTTTCCTGGAAAGATCTAAGGCTGGAGCTGTGTGCGTAGCATATTGTGTAATTCCATTTCTGATTAATATAAGATACACTTCCCGTGGACGTGGTTTCCCCGTGGAGGTGAACTACCTAATTCTCGATGTTATGATGCTATGTTGTGTGATTGCATGTTTTAGTTCACTATCTGTGTATACATGAACATTACATTGTCTTTATGAATGAGTATATAAAGCGAGTCCTTGAAACTCCCTTAGAAGTTATATTCACGCACTATCGAAGGAGTCGATAGGAGCACCATTGCCGCAACGCTTAGGAATGCGTTACTATGCTAGGCGCACAAGCAGGAACGATACATAGAGTATCGACACAAAGGGTAATTTCCTCATGTGCAGGAGCGGAGATACCGCACAGCTAGGCTGGTAAGTGAGAACTTTAGCATTGTTGCACTGAGAGGTCGACGGAAGAGTAAGACGTTCCGCTTTGAGGAATCCTCTTGGGAGAAAGAGAGGGAGAAGATTGCAGTCTCCACGTCGCCTAGGTTAAGGAAGCCTGATTCCTTAGCCCCCCCATAGCCACTTCGGGTGAGACCTCGAGCTGTTGTGCAGCTCATTGCCGAGAGGGCCAGTGCGCCAAGGGGTTTTGTTGCTGAGCCTCATTAAAACCCGAGTCTGTCCAAAAAGCAGCCAACAGCACCCAAATCACCAAGAATCCTGCTGTGCAGTGAAATACCGCATACAGAAGATATGCCAACTGCTTATGACAGAACGAGCAGCAAAGCAGAGATAGGAACCTTTGTTGCGCAGTTCCTTAGGAGCTGCATGAAGTTGTTGAAGATCGCAAACACTATAGCAGAGTTGCAAAAGTTGTTAGATCAGTATGAACCACACAACGAATGTGAAACTACTAATAGTGTAGTTCATTACATCAAGAAACATAAGAGAACAGGGAGAGAAATGAGATTCAATGCATAGATGGGAGATTATTAAATGGATGAGATCATTCTTGATCTGGGATCAGAAGTAAATGTCTTAACTAAACAGACATGGCAGCAGATGGGGAGACCAAAGCTGTTATGGTCACCTATCTAGTTGAGAATGGCCAATCAGGAGAAGGTTACCTTTTGGAAGACTAGCCAATGTTGTTGTTTACATTGATGGATTGCAAATTCATGCAAATTTCAAGGTTATTGAGATCATGGATGATAGTCATCCTTTTCCTATGTCGTTAGGGATAGACTGGGCTATGGATAACCTCGCTATCATAAAATTGAAGACAAAAAATATGATATTCGAAGGTAAGCATATTAGGGTCATCGCACCATTGGACCCTTCAGACAAAGACTGATACAGCAAGCCGATTCAGGGAGAATACAGGGCTCAAGATTTGGACCAAATTTACAAGATGACTGTGAACCAAGAATATTATATTAACCCTACTGCGGATGGAACACTCAGCTAGAGATGCGACAGTTCTTGTATCTTAGACTCTGATGTAGGATTGGAAAACTGGAAAAGTCGTATGCATGAAGTTTCTACAAGGAGATGTGCGCAGGTTAGAAAGTCACTGTGCTTGATTGGAAAGGAGGTAAGCCCAATCCCTACCTATGATGGTTTATCTAATGTCTATTCCTTTATCAAAGAATATACTATAGCAATTGCAGATGAACATCGCTTACCAGCACTAGATATGGAATTGTGTGAGACACCTGCCTGATGGTGGGTTGCGCATAAGCAAACATTGACCATATGGGATCAATGTAGAATCAAGATATAGATCAGATTTGCTGACAAGGTTACACTACCATTTGAAAAATATAATGGAAAGACAGTTCCAAGACAACATATTGAGGTATGTTCATAAGCATGGGAGGAGAGACCACAAACAGAATGGGTGCATCTGTTTGTCCACACTTTGGAGGAAGAAATTCCAAAGAAATGGTACCTTGATATGGAGTTGCATAGGGAAACTGCAGATTGGCCTACTTTGACTGTGAACTTCGAGAAGAGTTTCAGCTTTGAAGACAAGATTCCCACCATAAACGATGTACTATAGAGTATTAAGGAAAGAATATTCTTACTAGAATGCCCAGATAAGAACATGACATTAGAAGAATTCTTTGGAGCTGACCGCATACCTGCAAGTTTACAAACAAGATGGAAGGAACAGTTAGAACATGCCATCGAATGTTATAACCTAGTTGAAGAGGCTGAAGAAAGAGAATACAATGATGAGGAGGATCCGTGCAACATAAACATACCTGAGTCAGAAGGAGTGCATGATGTAGACGGAACTCCGCTGGAAATTCCAAACATGAGTGGACCTGTGAAAACAAGGAAAGTGAACATTGGTACCAGCGAAGAGCCAAAGTTCGCAAGTATTGGAGACTATTGGGACGATCAGACTGTCGCAGAGATCACAGACCCATTACACGAGTATCTGGATTTATTCCCAACAAATTTTACAAAGATGAAGGGCATCTTGGGAGATTTAGGTGTTATGAAGATACCTCTTAAGCCAGGTGCAAATCTCGTTAAGAAGAGTCCCTATAGACTGAACCCATGATACAAAGGACGAGTTAGGGAAGAACTTGATCAAATGCTCGATGCAGGGATCACCGAGTCATTCGAAGAGTCTGAGTGGATAATACCTATGGTTGTCCAAGATAAGAAAGCAAAAGGTGAGATTAGGATTTGTGTGGATATGAGAAAGTTGAATGATGCTTCATTGCATGACACATTTCCTACCCCTTTCACTGATGAGGTGCTTGATAATGTTGGAGGAAATGAGACCCATTCCTTTACTGATGGCTTTTCAAGATATCACTAGATAATAATTGATGCCATGGATAGACATAAGACCACTTTTGCTACCAAATGGGGGTCGTTCCATTACACAATAATGCCGTTTGGTCTGAAGAACGTGCCTACCATCTTCTCCAGAGTTCTGATCGCAACATTTAAAGACTTCATGCATAAGTTTTTAGAGGCTTATTTTGACAATTGGATGGTATTTGGATTGCTGAAGGACCATTACACAAATCTGAGATTGATGCTGGAAAAATGCAGACAACATCAAATGTCATTAAAACTGAAGAAGTGTGTCTTTTGTGTACCCTATGGAATTTTGTTGGGACACATTGTGTGCAAGAAGGGATTGATGGTTGACCCTGCGAAGATCACAATCATTGTAAACTTTCCCACATAGAACTCAGTCAAGTAGTTACGCACTACATTGGGGCATACCGGTTACTACAAAATTTTTATAAAGGGTTATGCACAGATAAGCACAGCCATGGAGAAGCTACTAAAGAAAGATGTGCCATTCATCTGGAACGCAGAATGTGAACAAGGATTTGACACCTTGAAAGTGAAAATGGTAACTGCGCCGATCCTAGTTTTTCCATACTAGGAGAAGTCATTTCATGTCCATGTCGATGATTCATGTTCATCATTGGGAGTTGTCTTAGCACGACCAGGATAGGGAGGTATTGACCATCGCATCACATTTTCGAGTAGAAAGCTCTCATCTATAGAGAATAATTACACCACTACTGAAAGAGAAGGCCTAGCTATGGTCTATATAGTACAAAAGTTCAGGTACTATTTTGTATGTGCTCACTTCTCTATGTTCACTGACCATTCTTCTTTGAAATACCTGGTCAACAATCCAGTGTTAGGGAGGTGAATCTACAGATGGTTGTTAATCTTTAAGGAGTACAACTTTGAAATACTTCTTAAGACGGGAAGATTGAACTTAGGACCAGATCATCTGTCAAGGATCGAGTCAGGAGAGGAGACTACGAAACTTGAAGACAATCTGCCTGATGCACAATTGTTTGCTATCTAGATAGCTGATGAATATTATAAAGACATCATAGATTTCTTGACTACTAGGTTGGCACCCATAGAGCTCACTATGCAGCAAAATAAACAACTAGTAGTAAGACCAGCAGACTTCACCATAATTGCCTGACAACTATACAAATTGGGGCCAGATGAAGTACTGTGCAGGTGTGTGTTAGAGCACAAGTAACCATTCATACTAGATGATGCACATTCAGGAGCAGCAGGAGGTCACTAAGCAAAAAGAGCCACTGGGCAAAAGATATTGCAAGTAGGGCTATGGTGGCCTACGATTCACAGAGACGCGAAGGAGCACTAACAGAGCTACGATGTTTGTCAGAGGATAGGAAGGCCATCGCGAAGAGATGAGATTCCATTGAATCCAAAGTTGACACTACAGGAAGTTGAGAAATGGGAAATTGATTTTGTGGGACCTATAAACCCACTAGGAAAAAGAACTAGTGTGAGGTACATTATTACTCCAACTGATTACCTCACCAGATGGGAAGAAGCGAAGCCAGTGAAGGATTGTAGCGTAGGTAATGCTACACAGTTCATATTTGAAGACATCCTTACAAGGTTTGGATGCCCAAAGTTTTTGATGGGTGATCAAGGAACTCACTTTTTGAACAGAACTATTGAAGCATTGATAGAAGAGTTTCGCATCGACCATCAATGAAGTACGCCATATCACATGCAAGCGAATGGAACTATTGAAGCGTTCAATAAAGTACTGGAGAATATGCTAACTAAGGTATGCAATGTCAATAGGGATGACTGGCACCTATGCATTCCAGCCGTTTTATGGGCATATAGAACTACTTGCAAAAAGTTGACTGGATACACACCTTTTAAGCTGGCCTATGGATAGGAAGCAATAATGCCAATGGAATACATTGTTCCCAGCTTAAGGATAGCTGCATTTACAGGCATGGAAGATCGTGACGCACTAGAAGAAATGTTTCTACACTTTGTTGGTCTGGAGGAGGATCGCTTCATCGTAGGATTTCAGCAACAAGTGCAGAATGAAAGAGAAAAAGCATGGCATGATCGCCATATCAAAAACAAGAGCTTTCAGGTAGGTGATCTAGTCCTCCTGTACCATATTAAATTCATGAAATTTCCTGGAAAGTTTAAAATGCATTGGCTTGGACCATATACTATTTTACATGTAACTAATGGTGTCACAGTCTAGTTAGCCACATTAGCAGGAGATAACTTGCCTGGTCTAGTCAATGGAAGCAGACTAAAGCCCTATCAGGATAGTCCTGCTCCACAAAACCCTTGATAATTAGGAAAAAATAATTAAAAAATAAATAAAATAAATTTCTAAGTGCCAAGTATAGTTGGAAGTGGGCACTAGAAATGAGGAAAATTATGTACAAAAAGTATGATGATGAAAATGTATATACCGCATAGCAATGAAGCTATGCCGCAAAAAAAAAAAAAAACATGCACTTGAAGCAGAAAATATAGCTGCACAGACCTACATTGATAGACCAACTGTGCAGATCAAGTTAAATGGATCAATTGTGGAGCTCGAGAGGCTGTGGAAAGAGGCATATGAGGGGACCACAACTGTTCTACTGAAAGTAAAGAGGCACACATGTACATCAGAACTGCCAGCGTAACATGACGAAAAATGTTAATCGGGAAGCTGTCGGCTGGTTAGTGGGTCGTTATCCATTATGGCGGCATCGATGAAGTTATGCATTAAACAATGGATATGACAGCTTGGGTCATAGTAAAAGGAGAAGTGACCAAAATCTATCCAAGATCCAGCTGACAAGATGGAAATCAAATGCTAACTTAACTGACTTGATAGCTTCGCCATGCCGCCACCGTTTTGCAATTAAGGAAACATCATTGGTCTGGGGATGATGATTGGCTGAAGTGACTGGGATCTCAAAGGAGATCTAGCTGACTTATGAACTAGTAACAATTTCAGTAATGGTCTCTTGCCACGTTCGAGACCAGTAGGGCTTATAAATAGCCCTCGAGCAAGTATTTATAAGTTTTGCCGGGAACTTTGCTCGTATGTTCGCGATTTCATAGTTTCCACAACCAGAGAGTTGAGCAGTCTATAGGTGCATGTATGAACCACTTTCTAGTGCCGAAGTGTTGAAAATATTCATCCAGTCAGGTTTTCAGGGAGTCATGACGGCTCCAACTACAAAACCTATAGCCGAACCGGGAGCTTCATCCCAAAGTTCTGCAAGACAGGCTGCAGAAACGGGAAAAAATCCAGCCACAAACCAAGGAGGGCCGAAGGCGCTGGTTAAGATATAGAAACTAGTTACATTCATGGAGAATCCCATCCACTTGGCACAGGACTACATTCCACCTCGAAAAGATGATGCACCACCTGTCGAGTTGCAGAAAAATGCCGTTTACAAAATTCCCATCCCACCCATGTCTAAACATGTGAGAATTGTAGAGGACCTTCTGGGAAGAGTAAGGGATTGCAAATTTGAAGACCACGACTTGCTATAGGGAGCACAGTCAAAGCCCAAATTTTTTTCTCAATTCCAACCTGACCAATACATGCGGAGGCAGCTTGATGCGCAGACTGGAATTGAATGTCTGTATGTTCAGGACTGGCTAAAATCCATAGAGCCATCCGGGTAGCTGCATCTGTTGCGCATCCTGCATTTTGATAGGAGTACAGAGCTCACGACGGTAGTGCGCATTCTACTATCTTGCGTACATGATGGTTACCTATGGATGTACAACTGCGTTGATATTAATAATGATCTCATACACCAGATCACTCTGCTAAACAAGAGAGGTGATGACCCATCGACAGTGATGTTAGGGAAGGAGCAAGAAAAGGATCTTGCTGCTAAAATAGCCGAAGAATTCAAGGTAACTAGGAAAAAATAGGTTTTCCCTACCAGTGAAATCAATGACGAAGCCACTAAGTTCATAGTCCAACTTCTTGCAGGAAAGGTGCCCCGCAAATGTAGACCTCCAAAGGTATCGACCGCAGTAGTCTGGCTCGCAGATAAAACATTAAAGGGCACTTCCTACAACTGGGCACAGTACCTGCTTAATGAGTTCTTAGTAGACATTGAAGAAGCTTAGGACAATGGATCCTTGTTCCATTTTAGTTGGTTGCTAGTATTGATTGCTCTCGTCGGCTAGAAAGAGCCCACTAGTTATCAAGGTATTCCAGTTCTCGAGGGGCAATGCAGCGGAGTGTGCTACACCAACTTATGGGCTAGCTCAAAACACTCTAGACAATGGGAAAGTAACTAAGTATTCTATACCTACTATGTGCAGATATGTGATGCGATTCGGTGGACACTGTGCATCTCGCAACTGTTCACAGATAAATATAGAGGGATAAGGAGATTCCTAGACAAAAGGAACAGATCATACATTCAGCATTGGGAAGACATAGATACTGTTAAGTTTTAAACCAAATAGACTAGCAAGATCAATGAAAGAAACATAATCACAAGATAGACACAGAAATTACCCTGGGAAACCCTCATGGGGTAGAAAACCCAGCAAAGCTTTCCTCAATAAGATGATCAACCAAAATACAAGATGTGCTCCAAGACTTGTCCACCTTCTCTATCTTCCAGACAGACCTCCCAGATACAAGTGTGCTACTTTTCTGAGTTGTGTGTGTGTGTCAAATGAGGAGCTCCTCTCCTCTATTTATACTAGATCCCAACTGACCAAAAACTCCAATGGGGCCGACCTCTACTTGAGAAGTCTAATAACCCCTAAAATATAAACTCAGGCCGACCCCCACATGGTGGGTCTAATAACCCTAGTTTCCACAAACTATCGGAGGAATAAACATCTCCAGATACATAATAGAATTGCCTCGGAGGGATGAAACATCTCCGGAATAATAATGTACAAATATAATATTCTTAGAAGTTACAATATTCAACACTCCCCCTTAACGAGAAGAATATTATAATAGTATCTGCAGAAGTAAGGAGTCATCGACTACATCATACATGATACATCTCTATATCATCGGAAGCTTTCTTCAATACATCATCATCAGTAACTCAACTAGTTACTGGAACATCAACATCATAGTTATCACACAATCATCAGCATTGTCATCACACGATCATCAACATCGTCATCGTACAATCGTCGGCATCATCATCATCAACATCGTCATCATACGATCATCAACATTGTCATCATACGATCATCAGCATTGTCATCATACGATCATCAACATCGTCATCATACGATCATCAACATCGTCATCATCAACATTGACATCATACGATCATCAGCATCGTCATCATACGATCATTAGCATCGTCATCATACGATCATCAACATCGTCATCATACGATCATCAGCATCATCATCATACAATCATATTACAGGATGATCAATCCTGCTCTCTTTAGGACATAGGTTCATGGATGATGCAATCCTATCATGTACCTTTTGAACCGAGGTCCAAGGATGATCCAGTCCTACCATGTACCTTTTGAATCGAGGTCTAGGGACGATCTAGTCCTATCATGTACCTTTTGAACCGAGGTCCAGGGACGATCCAGTCCTATCATGTACCTTTTGAACCAAGGTCTAGGGACGATACAATCCTATAATTCAATTCTCGGAGACCTCATGCCTATGACTCAATTCAAAGGACCAAAGTCCGAGGACAATCCAATCCCCTTACCTGTTCATTCAGGATTTTATTTTCGGAGACATCTTGTCTACGACTCAATTCAAAGGACCAAAGTACAAGGACGATCCAATCCCCTTACCTGTTCATTCAGGATTTTATTTTTGGAGACATCTTGTCTACGGCTCAATTCAAAGGACCAAAGTCCGAGGACGATCCAATCCCCTTACCTGTTCATTCAAGATTTTATTTTCGGAGACATCTTGTCTATGACTCAATTCAAAGGACCAAAGTCTGAGGATGATCCAATCCCCTTACATGTTCATTCATGATTTTATTTTTGGAGACATCTTGTCTACGACTCAATTCAAAGGACCAAAGTCCGAGGATGATCCAATCCCCTTACCTGTTCATTCAGGATTTTATTTTCGGAGACATCTTGTCTATGGCTCAATTCAAAGGACCAAAGTCCGAGGACAATCTAATCCCCTTACCTGTTCGTTCAGGATTTTATTTTCAGATACATCTTGTCTACGACTCAATTCAAAGGACCAAAGTCCGAGGACGATCCAATCCCCTTACCTATTCATTCAGGATTTTATTTTCGGAGACATCTTGTCTACGACTCACTTTAGGACTGAAGTCCAAGGATGATCCAGTCCTCACATGTCCACAAAGGACTTCATTCTCAAAGACATATTTCTACGGCTCACTTTAGGACTGAAGTCCAAGGATGATCCAATCCTCACATCAATATAGATACTAGTATCCTCATCCATACAAGTATCATCAAAGCATGTATTCTCATCAATACATATATCATCAAAACATGTATCCTCATCAAAACATGTATCTTCATCAATTCATACATTATCAAAACATGTATCCTCATCAATACATATATCATCAAAACATGTATCCTCATCAATACATACGTTATCAAAGCATGTATCCTCATCAATACATATATCATCAAAACATGTATCCTCATCAATCAAAACATGTATTCTCATACATCATCAAAGTAAAAGAAAAAATAGTGTAAGTGTTCTAAGTGTAAGAAGTCTAAATCTAAATAAGCATAAATATCTAAGAGTGGTAAACATGTATCCTCATCATTAGTGACGATACTACTCCCCCTTTCGAGGAGGGTCTTTTAGAGCTACACCAAGCTTGTCTCGGAAGTCTTCAAATTTCACACGAGACAAGGGTTTGGTTAATATATCAGCAACTTGTTCTTCAGTACTTATATATTCGAGTTTGATAGCTCCTCTCTGCACCATGTCTCGTATATAAAAGTATCGGATCTCTATGTGTTTTGACTTATCGTTGAATACAGGATTTTCTATCATTTTGATGCAACTTTGATTGTCACACATGATCACAGTGGGATCCATCTCTAATTCAAACACTCCAGATAATAGTTTCTGAAGCCACACTGCTTCACAGCTAGCAGAGCAGGAAGCTATGTATTCTGCTTCAGTAGTACTGAGAGCCACACTGGATTGTTTCTTGCTGAACCATGAGACCATGGTAGATCCAAGACCATAACATCCACCTGATGTGATTTTTCTGTCTGAGATACTTCCTGCCCAATCAGAATCTGAGTAACCATGTAATTTGAGTTCATGATTTCCAAGATAATATAGACCAAAATCTAAAGTACCCTTTAGGTACCTCATCACATGCTTTGCAACAATTAAGTGAACCTTTCTAGGTTCTACTAGATACTGAATCAGGGTATTTACGGCAGAGCATATATCTGGCCTAGTATTTGTTAAATACATTAAAGACCCAATGATTTGTCTATATAGAGTTATGTCCACTAATTCTGATGTGTCATTAATTAATAACTTCAAGTTGGAGTCCATGGGAGTGGCCATGGCTTCAGACTCCAACATATCAAATCTTTTTAGAATCTCCACAGCATACTTACCTTGATTTAGAAAGATTCCTTTTGGTTCTTGCCATACTTCTAGACCTAAGAAGTAGTGAATTAATCCGAGATCTTTCATCTCGAATTCTGAAGAAAGCTTCTTCTTGCATTCAATAATTTGTTTCTCATTTCCAATTAGAAATAGATCATCTACATATAACAGTAGTATAACTGGTTCATCATCCATTACCTTAAGATAAAGATTAGGGTTAGCTTTACTCTTGGTAAAGCCCATGCTTGTTAAGAAATTGTCAATCCTTCCGTACCAAGCTCCGAGAGCTTGCTTTAATCCATATAATGCCTTTTTCAGTTTGCATACATGAGTTCTCCCGTCTTTAACCTCGAACCCTTGTGGTTGTTCTATGTACACTTTTTCTTCAATTACACCATTCAGAAAAGTTGTCTTAACATCCATTTGATGTAATTTCCACTTCATCATAGATGCAGGTGCCATGATAGTTCTAATTGAAGTATACCTAGCAAATGGTGCAAATGTTTCTTCATAGTCAATTCCCTCTTTTTGAGAGAATCCTCGGGCTACAAATCTTGCCTTATATTTTTCAATGCTACCATCTGCAGCATGTTTTATCTTAAAAATCCATTTGGAAGAAACCACACTTTTATCTTTTGGTTTGGGAACTATATCCCAAACATCATTTTCATTATTGACTGATATTCTTCTTTCATTGCTTCTACCCATTCTTTCTTTTGAGCTGCCTCTTCATAGCTAGTAGGATGTTCATCCACAAGATCACACATCAAGGCTACATAGTTGGATACTAGCTTTGGTTTCTTTCTTTCTCTAGTGGAGCCTTTAGGAGCTCCATATCTTTCAGCTCCTTCAATAATGTCTCTAGCCCATGCTGGCCTTCTTTTCCTAGATAAGTATGAAATAGGGGATTCTTGTGGTTCTATCATTTCATGATCCTCTAGAGTATCATCTTCAGGAATGTGCATAGCTTTTGTGATTCTAGGAGGTGTATCTTCTTCATAGATTTCTTCAAGTTAACACTTCATGGATTTCTTGAGAGCTGCTTCTTCATCAAATGTTACATCTCTACTTATTTTCATATGATGAAAACCTGGTATGTAAATTCTGAAGGCTTTGGATGATTCACAGTATCCAACAAATATTCCCTTCTTACCAGAAGGATCCAACTTGGTTCTCTTTTCTTTTGGAATGTGAATGTACACAGGACAACCAAATATTTTGAGATGACTTAACTCAGGCTTCTTTCCTGTGAACACTTCTTCTGGAGTTTTGAATTCAAGAGAACTATGGGAAAGTCTATTATGCACATAGACTGTTTTCCTAGTTGCTTCAGCCCATAAATACATAAGTAGATCTTGATCATGTATCATAGTTTTTACAGCTTCCATGATGGTTCTATTCTTTCTTTCAGCCACCCCATTTTGTTGAGGATTGTAGGGAGTGGTTAGTTCCCTCTTGATTCCAGCTTCCTTACAAAAGTCTTCAAAGTCCTTTGAAGTATATTCTCCCCCATTATCTGTTCTGAGAATCTTGATTTTCTTTTCTGAGAGATTTTCTATTAAGGCCTTGAACTCTTTGAATTTTCCAAAGACTTCATTCTTACCTTTTAGAAAGTATATCCATGTCTTCCTTGAATAGTCATCAATGAATGATAGATAGTATTCAAAACCACTTAGGGAAGTGGTGGGCATTGGTCCACACACATCTGAATGTATTAGTTCCAAAATGTTCTTAGTCTTTGTTTTACTTTTTGGAAAAGGGTTCTTGATATTCTTCCTTTTTTCACATCCTTTACATGAGCCATTATGATCAACCTAAGTCTGGTAATCCTATGACCACCTTGCTTACATAGGGTAGGAATTTATAGTTAATGTGAGATAATCTTCTGTGCCATAGCTCACTGGGGCTAGAGGTTTCATGAGCAAGGGAAACTTCTGGATGTCCCTTGAGCTTATAGAGGCCTCCTTCCTCTTCACCAATGACAACTGCATCTTCAATAGATTTTCCTTTGGGCCACATAAGTACTTGACCATCTATGAAGGAAACTCTAAAACCTTTCTTATCTAGTGCTGAGATAGAGAGTAGGTTCTTCTTCAATCCTGGCACATATAAAATTTCTTTCATCTTCAAGGGTGTTCCAAAATCTAGCTTGTAGCTTGATTCACCAATCCCCTTGATGGGATATTGGTAATCATCACCTAGAGATACCTTTTGTGTAGAATACTTTTCTTCAATATTTGAGAAATTCTTTCTTTGACCTGTCATGTGCTTAGAGTCACCACTATCAATGAGCCATGTATCTTCTCCAGGAGATATAGATCCAGAGAGTGCAGAGAATAGGACATATTCTTCTGGATCTTCTTTCTTTACTTTAGATCTTTTCCTTCGAGGCCTTTCCTCTTCCTCTTCTTCTTCTTCTTCTTCTTCTTCACTATCATCTTCTGCCATATGTGCATGGTGTCTTTTGTGTACAAACTTCTTCTTCTTTTGTGAAGGTCAAAATCTGGCAATGTGTCCTAGTTTAAGACAACTGTAACACTGGATTGTGGAGAGATCTCTTACTGGATTGGGTCCTCTACTCCTTTTAAATTTAGAGAAGTGTTGAGATCCTTTGTGGTCAACTTTCTTGAAGTGACCCATTCTTCTTCTCTTGGTGTGAGTAGCCAAGGCTTGGTCATCCTCCTTGAGGAGTGGTTCTCTGTTGGCTACCCTAGCCTCTTCTTGAACACAATCCTCCCACACTACATCAAACTTCATACTTTCTTTTCTGGCAAACATAGTTTGTATAAATGACTCCCAAGGTCTAGTGAGACCATTTAGAGCAGTCATCACAAGTTCATCTTCATCAAGAGTATCACCAATGGAATCTAGTTGCTCCTTGATTTGGGAGACCCTTGAGAAGTAGTCTTGAATGGATTCTCCTTTGTTCATCTTGGTACTCTTCAACTGAGTTCTTAGGTTCATTTTCCTATTGATGTTCTTTCCCTCATACATTCTTCCTAGGGCATCATACATTTCCTTTGGAGTTTTCTTGGAAGCCACTTGGGGAATCAAGTGGTCTTTAATAGAATCAGCTATGACTCTCTTTGCCCTAATCAAATCCTTTCTATGCTTATCTTTGGTTTCATCTCCTTCAGGTTCTGTAACTTCATCCTTGATGTACTGAGCAAGATCATTCTCTTCAAGAATGAGACCAATTATGTATTTCCATGCCTGGAAATTCTCTATACCTTCTAACTTGTCTTCAAGCTTAGTGCTTGGAGCCATCTTCTCTTGGGGGAGTCCAAGAGACAAGAGATAGAATAGTACTTACCTGGAAACTTTAACCTTTTTACTTTTCCGGATCCTAGGACAGAATTTATGGTTTATCACACTTTTGGTAAAACTAGGATTTGACTTTCCTGGAGTTCTACCCAACCAAAAAGTTCGATCTAGGGCTCAAAAGATTGGTTTTGAGAAGGGCTATCCATCCATGTAATCAGAGTTCAACAATACCAACTTTTTGCAGAAACCCTAATTTTCACCGGAGAAAGAGAGAGAAATTTTTACCTTGTGAAAGATGTCCTATTCATGCTAGCTCTGATACCATGTTAAGTTTTAAACCAAATAGACTAGAAAGATCACTGAAAGAAACATAATCACAAGATAAACACAGAAATTACCCTGGGAAACCCTCATGGGGTAAAAAACCCAGCAAAGCTTTCCTCAATAAGATGATCAACCAAAATACAAGATGTGCTCCAAGACTTGTCCACCTTCTCTATCTTCCAGACAGACCTCCCAGACACAAGTGTGCTACTTTTCTGAGTTGTGTGTGTGTGTCAAATGAGGAGCTCCTCTCCTCTATTTATACTAGATCCCAATTGACCAAAAACCCTAATGGGGCCGACCTCTAATTGAGAAGTCTAATAACCCCTAAAATATAAACTCAGGGCCGACCCCCACATGGTGGGTCTAATAACCCTAGTTTCCACAAACCTTTGGAGGAATAAACATCTCCGGATACATAATAGAATTGCCTCGGAGGGATGAAACATCTCAGGAATAATAATGTACAAATATAATATTCTTAGAAGTTACAATATTCAACAGATATAGAGCTATGGTATCCCGGATTCTAAAAGCTAGATGCCAAGAAAATTGAAAAATGATGGAGAGATAGGAGCCAGATTGGAAAAAAGAGCAACCAATCGACGTTGAATCTGACTATGAGAAACAAAGAGAAGAAGACGAGCCCGAAAGAAAAGATAATGAGACAGAAGAAGACACATATGATGACAAGGATGAAGGCCAAAGTCAAGACAAGGAAGAAATCCAACCTACACCTATTATGGAGGAAAATGATCCTGAGCAGACCAAAATGGAAGACCAGGTAGGAGACAAAAGAAAAGCGACTGCAACTCCTACCTGCGCGAAAGGACAACGAAAAAAGAGGAAGTCTAAAAGGACCAATATTGGTCCACATCTACATCCAGATGATTGTGAGACAATCGCGAGAAAATTCCAGGAGGTATGGGAGGAAACCAGGGCAGAAAAAGAGGCTAAGCAAGAACAGATGCAACTCTGCCTCATTTAGACAATGGAAACAGTGTAGACCATGGTCACGCAGATGAGCCTAGGCCAACAGTCATCAGATTCCGAAGGGAATTTAGGAGGAACGAGTGCATAGAAGCAGCCACCTCATACAGTGAGTCCCTACCCCTAGGTTGCGCATATAGAATCGATGCACTTTATCTTCCCAAATGATAAGGTGTGAAAAGCAGCAAAATACTAGACACATTTTGACCTCAACATTGTGACATTAGTGCTAGAGGACCTGAATGAGTTGCATCTACAACTTACGGATGAAAGACAAGAAATAGGCATTTCCTCATATGACCAGAGTGTCCAGCTGAAAGAAAATATCGATGAGCTCAAGCAAGAATCCGAGCAGAAGGAACAAGAATTATTTGAAGTTTGAGAGAGGGACCGCAAGCTCACAAAGACCGTCTCAGCGGTATGCACGAATATTGAAGAATGCGCAAAGGAATAAAATGTTGAAGATACCATACGAAAGATTGGGGCGAAGGTAGAGTCCCTCATGGCCTAAATGATGGAAATGGAAGTCTCTTATAAGGGAAAGATCGTGGACTTAGAAGCTAGGCAGTCAACTCCAGCATCAGATCAACAATCAACCACACAAGAGGAGGTTGAGGCCAAATTGGGTAGCATCCAATCTGAAGTAGCAAGATGCCAAGGTTTACTTGAACAAGTGAACACAATTATCATAGGATTGAATGAAGACCTAGAACTTCAGAAGATCAAAGAGGAAGTGCAACAGACACGGCAAGAGATTGATGCTGAAACCACAGAGATGAAAGCTCTGCCCATGTAGCAAATTATACCTAAGTTTAACAAAGTAAAGGAACTCTAGAAACAACTCAAGGCACTAAAGGAAAAGGAAGCTATCACTTCTGCGTAGCTAGAGAGCATAGAAGAGGAAGGACTGAACCTACTTTAGCGGTTTGATGAGAAGTTCGTCGAACTGCAAATAGAAAAGGGAATGCTTAGAGAACCAATCCGGGAGAAGGTTTCATAGGCACATTTGGAAACCATTAAGACTTTTGAAACAAAGGAAAAGGAAACTGTTGATGGTATTGACGACACTTTGAGAAATTTCACCGCTAAGCTAAAAAGTGTCAAAGATACGCAGGAGAAATCGACTAGCGGAAGTGGATCAGGGACAATCCACAAGTAAGTGTTAGGGGACTGTTGGGTAGGGCCCAAGTGGGTATAACTTTGGATAAAGAGAAGTTTTGGAAGTGCCTAGTTCAAGCTAGCTGTGTAGAAGGTACAATTTTGTGGATCGCACAACGCAGGTTATATGTTTAAGTTTGCACAGTAACATCGCAGCAGCTAATTTTGGTAAAGAATATAAGTAAAGGACTATCACCTACCCAAATTTGGATACTATTTATTTTTATTGCAAAAACATTATATTAAATTATAATTACAAAGTTTTGTAATTATGACCAAAGATTGGTCAAGGATGATTGTAATTACTAATTATTATTATTTAATAGATTAAAACAGGAGATAAACACTCAAGGGAACTATTAAATGAGTGTTCACTGACCCACTAGGAGGAATGGAAGCTGTTAGAAGGCATAGGATAGATGTCGTCATTTGCAATCCACCATTAGCTGTTGGTTATGGGACAACTACCCCTAAATTTGTGGCATTATCCCCCAGTTGGGTGGAAGAGAGATGATCGCTCATTAATGACCAGGTTAACCACTAAAAGGCCTAAGCAACCTAGATAAGGCAATTCAAATTGAGCAGGAAGCTCTACATTATTTTTCTGCAGAAATAATTCCTCAAGTGTATGAGGTGATCACTGAGAGATTTGAATACGGAGGATAAGTTGAAGTGCATTGTGAGGCTGCTGAATTAACTAGAGGTGTTGGTGCAGGTCTCTTTGATTGCTAAGTCTATATGACTGGATGAATTACTTTGCTGCTGCAAGTGGATTGACCTAAAGCTTCTACAGATTCTTCTTCCTAGTGGTTCAGTGAACAAGCTCGGGGGTCCTAAGGAAATTAATTTGGCTGTCTTCAGGAATAGGTTGGGTGGAACAGGCTCCTTGAGTTGTTTGTTTCTCCTATAGTCAATCAGGTTCTACTATTCTGTCTTATTATTTACAGTTGAATGATTTTTTGCATTGTAGATTTATTAGTTATAGTTATACAGAAGAAACTACTTCAATTTTTGACTTAAAGATGATATGGTTTAATGATGGTTAAGTAAATAAGATGAACGATTAAAATATTTTCTGTATTTTTCCCATACTATTTTCTGTATAGTACTGTAGTACACAAAAACAAAATTAATATAGATGAATGAAGGCCAGAATTCCAAGTGATTAGATAGATTAAAACTATAGGGTTTCTTTTAAATTCTACCATTTCAATTATATGTCTAAAACGCAGGAAATAGAACAACATATTATAAACAAATGTATAGCATTTCCTCTACTTAATAATACAAGAAAAACACTTTATTTCTGCATATATCTAGATCTTCAAATTAACTCTATCTAATTTCAGATGATATTACTATGCATTCCATTATTATAAATCCAATGGTTTCAGGCATTTTGTATTCTAGAATTTTTAATAGCTGCAATTATTCTTCTATACAGAGTTGTTACTTATAAATGATAAATAAACATTTATTTTTCCATTACTAAATAGTACTATTTTATTGTAATACTCATTTCTCATTTTCTAATTTAGTATCAATTACAATAATTAAATATAAACACATTCACTATAGAATCAAAAACCTAATATTTTTAGACCTTAGCTTCTAAACATCAACTTCGTATACATTTCAATAATTTTTATATCAAGCCATTCATGGAAAAGACATATAAGATTTTTGAAGTTATAGTAGACATAGGTTCAAAACACTAAACAACATTTTAATTAACCTTACTATCTACCATTCATGTTGAGAATACTAGCAAGGCACTTTACCTCACTTAACAGAAACCATGAAATTAGTATCATTATCTAATAGTGAGCTTGTAACCCTAGTAGAACCATAAAGAGTATCGAAAACCAATAGATTAACAAGTTAAGGCATGGTTCTCAGGTTTCAATTCTCGGTAATATCAGAGTTACCATTGAAATTTACAGGATAGGATCTCATTAGGCTTATCACAAGATTTATACACCTATGGCTCTCAGCCATCATTTAAAAACACAGCAGTTCATAAAACAAGACATTGCATTTTCACATTTACTGGAGCAATGCTCACAGTTTCAAAATACGCAAAACTTATGAAGTTTGGAACCAAATTCCTTTATTTAAAACTAGAATGGCCAAAGGTTAAAACCCTCTCAACTGTTTACATCTTTTGCAAAGTATTTAAAACTGAAAGGAAAAGCAAAAGACTTAACATTGTAGCAGTAGAACTTCTACTTCACAGAAACGAGTCATCCCATGGCATTCAACTCTCCCAAGACACTGTATTAAATATCCATTATCGACGAATTCAAACTGAAACATTGCACAAAAGACTATTTGAAGTTTCAACACTGTTCTTCCATTAAAAATAATGAGGGTTCATCCCTTTAAACTTTACATCTTAAAAAAATGGTATTACTGCAATACAAATCTACAGTGAAACATAGAGAAGCATAGTAACAAGACTAGCCAAGCATCTTATCCTCTGGCATTTAGTAATTTGGTTCTCAAAACATTAACACTAGACAAAACTCTTCCAGGAACCTAATACATTCCATCTTCAAACACCAAACATCGGCCATGATAGGCCAGGAAAACCTACAAAGTAGAGAACCACCGAGGATTATTGGTGGTCGAGCAGTGTTCCTTCCACAAGCTTTCAAAACACTGTAACCTTTCTATGAAGTGTAAAACCTGCCACACAATCATGAGTATGGTCAAAAAAAAAAACGTATCATCAAAGAAGCTTCTTAAACAACAACTGAAATTTTTAAACTAATAGAAGAAGATAGGTTTCGAATTTTATTCAATAGCTTTTAACGGTTATTTATGGAGCATGATGCCTTAGCCACTATTGAACCGAGACCACCACTTCATCATCGATTGCAACAAGGGTTGGAGAAAATTCTAGGAATCATCACTTGACATACAAAGAAACTGAATATTGGTGGAATTTACACACGGTACTCTCAACAACCCTGGAGCTCTTCCTAAATTCAAGCGTTGTTGTAAGCTCGCACTATTAGGTTTGGCTCTTAAGCTATCTCAGGTATCTAGATCCAAGCCGACGTCACAGGTTTGAATCATGGAGGAAGCACTCCGTACCTACTATCGAAACCCTAAATTATCTCGGGCTATTTGGTCTCTACACTGAGCTAGTAACAATACACAATGAAAGCCGAAAAGAATAACTTTGAGACTTAGTGGTGAATTAGGGTTTCTTGTTTGAATTCCAAAACATGTGAGATCAAGGATGGAGGTGAAGCCAACAAGGCACGTTGATAATTGAGCATCAACACATTAAATGCCATATTTATTATTCACACCCACCATAATGCCAACCTAGCGATCCATGGAACAAAGCATGTTACAGATCAACCTTTTTGTGTACACGTTCGTAAAATTTCTTCACGTGATCCATAGCCACAAAGGAACCTACTCAGACTTCCACTACATACAACAAATAGATGAATTTAATTCTACGATCAGGTTTTAACAGACTGTCAGCATGATAGTACCATCACATTCTTTTACCCTGTCATATCACATATCATTGCCAAAGATTTAGGGTTTCATCATATGATTATTTTCATTTCAAAAATTTGTCATCGAATGTATGGTTTATATCTTTGGTATGTTGTTTTTGAAAGGACAATGGTCATAAGAATTTCAATGTGTAGTGTATAGTTTAGGTTTTTGTACATTATGAAAATTGTAACACTTTGTTTACATCACCATCTCCTTGCACAAGATTACATTATGATAGTACATTGTATATATGTTAAATGGGGAGGTTTTAAGTTCTATAGTATTGCATTTTCACTATAGTATATTCATATTCATGATGGTCATAATATAGTAATCTTTGTTATACTAATCTGATTTCTCATAAATTCATATTTTAGAAATTGTGAAAGCTACTACAGTTATAGCCATGTTAATTTTTAGCTAATTCCACGTATGATAAATAGTCGTTGAATCATGTTACTATTTTATGGAGCAGCTAATAAATTGAAACGTTCCCATAGTAAATATTATGATATTATTACCCTTGTATTTTGGCAAATTGGTGACAAGAGTCTAATAACACTGATAAGCTTGTAAACTAGCAAGTAAACGAGAAGTGGAACAAAGATCCATACCTTCATTAACTTTCATACAAGGAAGCATTGAGAGTTTTCACAATGAATTGACGACGAATTGAAAAGCATATTTACTCTAATACTTGATGCATTGTATTACTCTTATCTACGTTTCTTCACAAATAGACAGGTTCAAATGCTTTTAGCTAATCATAACTAAGTAAACCTTAGGACTTCGTAGGACCCCTTAGTTACCATTCAAAAGCAAACTGTCAGTACCTTGTTAAGAAAATATATTGCAAGATAAATTTAATTACAGCATGTAGATTTCAAATAAACACAAGTAGAACTAATGAAGTAATTTGCGTTATGAAGTTAATTTGTTGTTATCATAATTCATCATTAGTTAAAAGATTAATAATTATTTGATTTTTTGCATTAGTAGTTTTAGTATTTATTGCTACTTTAATTTTATTTTTATTTTTTTGTAAATAGAGGGATGTTAGATGTGGTATTAGACCTCATGTTTAAACTCTCGACCTGAAAAGGTCCAAAGAACATGCAACATAAAATTTTATGGCAACAGAAATATTTACTAATTCAATTTAAATTATTTTTGTTATACATAAATTTGTTTTCTAAGCTATAGGTATGGAAGGATCAGCTGAACATATGGAGGACAAATTTTGACTGCACAATCATACAAATAATAGCACGAGACGACATTATGAAGAAGAAGTTCATGGTGAATTGAATGACAATTCATCAAAATTGTTACGTGCATTTCAGGAGTTGAAGGAAGAAATAAGACATGTTAAACAAGATAATGAGAGAATTCTGCAGGCATAAGAAGAACTAAACCAAGCACTGTTCGATCAGTTCCCAACTGATGAACAAGATAGAGGGATTGAAAATACCTCCAAGATTGAATACTTACCTCATCAAGACAAGGGTAAGAAAGTGAAAACTGATGATGTGAACAATAGTTCAACATCATTAGAAGCTGGCAATGAAAAACGTAAAAAGAAACATAATTACTCAAGTGATAGCAGTGAAGGAGATTACAAACCCAAAAGAAAAAGCCACAAACAGTATGAACATATTTCTAGGGAGTTCAAGAAAATCAAACCCCCAACTTTCAATGGTGAAACTGAGAAAGGAGAGACGACTGAAGCATGGCTGTGTGGCATGAAGAAATACTTTCAAATCTATGATTATTCATAATCATTGAAAGCAAATATGGCCATATACAACCTGATAGGGAAGGCAGAAATTTGGTGGCAGGACATCAAAAGAGTGAAAGCCATCAAGGACAAAGATGTGAATTGGAGCACCTTTAAATGGTACTTAAGAAGAAATTCCTATCTGAACAACATTACGAAGAAAAGTCTAAGGAATTTTATGATCTAAAATTGGGAACCAAGAACATGAAAGAACTGAACAACAATTTTCTGAATTTGCTAAGGTATGTGCCATATCTTGTGGAGGAAAAGCCAAAGATTCAGAGGTATCTGAGTTGTTTACCTTTCAACATGAAGGACATAATAGATTATGACAATCCAAAGACCTTAGAAGAAGCCATGAGGAAAGAAACTTTCTGCTATGATACAAATCGGAAAAGAGAAGGGATATCTAACTGGAAAAATCATAAACCCAACAACTTTGAGCTGAAGAAGAAAAATTTCAGGTTCAACGGAAATTCTGGCTTTCAAAAGAAAAACTTTCCAAATCGAAATTTCCAAGGAAACAGTCCCAGAAATAATCAACAACAGAATTTTACAGCTCCTAGAAATACACCGAATGTTACCAGAACTAATGACCAAAAGGCACCTATAAAATGCTTTTAGTGTCAAGGTCCTCATTATGCTTCAGAATGCCCTAAAAGGAAGCAGACAACCAACAATATTCACTCCATACAAGAAAAACCTACTGTGGGAGACTTGGCAAGAGACATGCCCATAATTAATGCAGCTCTAGACAACAGGCAAGCTGAGCATCAAGTATCTATGGTAGAGATTGAAGGTATGCTACAAAACCATCCAGTTTCTATTTTGATTGATGTAGGCGCTATCCTGAGTTATATATCTCCTGATATTGTAGAAAATTTTAATTTGAAAACAGAAAAATTTAATAAATCCTAGTTAGTTAGACTAGCAACAGGAACAAAAAGAAAAGTGTCTGAATTTGTTGAAAGTTGTGTTTATCTATGAATCAGTTAAAGACACAGACCAAGATGAATTTTTTACCTTTAGGATCCTATTACCTCTTAATTGGAATGGACTAGTTAGAAGCCCATCATGTTGTTCTGAATTGTCATAAGAAAAGTTTTACTTGTTTAAATGATGAAGGAGAAACAGTAGAAGTAAAAGGTATTCCTAGAAAGACATCACTTAGACATATTTCAGCTATGTGAGTAAAAAGAGCAATAAGAAAAGGATGTAAGATGTTCATAGTAAATGTAGTACATGAGGAATCAATTACAAAAGGGAACAAACTGAAACTAGAAGATATACCTGTCCTAAAAGAATTCCAGGATGTTTTTCCAGAAGAGATTCCAGGGTTACCCCCGAAGAGAGATCTATATTTTACTATTGAACTGATACCGGGTGCGGTACCGAACTCTAAAGCTCCATATAGGATGAATATACTGGAATTAAATAAGTTGAAATCACAGTTGAAGGAACGCATTGATAAAAACTATATAAGACCCAACGTGTCTCCTTGGGGAACACTTGTTATATTTGGTAAGAAGAAGGATGGCACTTTAAGACTTTGTATAGATTATCGCCAACTGAATAAGATGACAATCAAGAATCGATATCCTTTTCCCCACATAGATGATCTATTTGATCAACTGCATGGAGCAACGATATTTTGAAAGATTTATTTGAGGTGAGGATATCATCAAGTTCGTGTGAAGGATGAGGATATTTTTGAAACAGCCTTTAGAACATGCTATGGACATTACAAGTTCGTAGACATGACATTTGCGTTGACTAATGCCCCGATAGTATTTATGTGCTTAATGAACAATATTCTGCACAAATATTTTGATAAGTTCGCCATTATGTTCATAGATGACATTCTAGTATATTCTAAAAGTAAGGAAGAACATGACGAACATCTGCGTATTATTTTACAAGTTCTGAGATATCATCAGTTATATGCTAAGTTTAGTAAGTGTGGCTTTCACAAGGATAAGATTCAGTATTTAGGTCACATAATCTCTAAGGAAGGAATTTCAGTTGATCCCGATAAGATAAAAGCCATTAATGAATGTCTAGTTCCTAAAGATGTAACAGACATTCGATCCTTTATGGGTATTACAAGATATTATAGAAAACTCATAGAAGGTTTTTCAAAGATTGCAAACCCCATAACCTCCTTATAGAAGAAGGGGAATAAGTTTGTATGGGATCAAAAGTGTGTAGACAGCTTTAAGAAGTTGAAGGAATTACTAACTACAACACCTATTGTGAGAATTGCAGATCCTAATAAAGATTTTATAGTATGCATTGATGCATGTAATGACAAAATCGGTGGAGGCCTAACACAAGAGGGACATGCTGTTGCATATGAGTCTAGAAAGATGAAAATACATGAGAAAAATTACTCTACTTATGATCTAGAATTATTAGCAGTAATACATGCCTTGAAAATGCGGCGTCATCATCTTATTGGCAGAAAATTTACTTTGATGACAGATAACATGGGGCTGAAGTATTTACTAGATCAGATGGCTAGATGGCTAACCTTTCTAAGCAAATATGATGGCTAGATGGCTAACCTTTCTAAGGGAATATGATTTGGAAATTCAGCATATAAAGGGTAAAGATAACAAGGTTGGTAATGCTTTAAGTCGTAATGCAAGGTTAAATTTTATTTCAGCCATCAGCACATACACAACAGATTTGGAAAATCAGATTTTTGAAGGGATTAAAATAGATGAAGAATACAAAAAATTGCATGAAAAGATAGTAGAAAATGATTCTAAAAATTCTATGGCAGATTTCAAGTTAAAAGAAAATGGCTTGTTGCTGTACAAAAACAAATTATATGTGCCTAATGTAACAAAGATAAAAATTCTAATTTTAGATGAGATGCACAAAATTCATTATTTTGGCCATCTAGGTTATCAGAAAACCATCACTATGTTATGGAAAGAGTATTATTGGCCCAGAATAAAGGATGAAGTAGCAGAATATATAGCTAAATGCTTTGACTGTCAAAAGGTAAAAGTTGAACATCAACATCCGACTGGACTGTTATAGCCATTACTTATACCTAGCTGGAAATGGGAGATCATAAGTATAGATTCTGTTACCGGACTACCCAATAATCATAAAAAAAATCATTCCATCATGGTGGTAGTGGATAAACTCAACAAGGCAACACATTTTATACCAGTACAAACTACTCATAAGGCTCTAGACATTGCAGAATTTTTTATGAAACAGATTTTTCGATTACATGGAATACCAAAAGTGATAGTTTCAGATCGTGATTCTAAGTTTACTGGAAACTTCTGGAGATCTTTGTTTAAAGGGTTGAATACAACCTTAAACTTCAGCACAACATTTCATCCACAAACGGATGGACAGACAGAAAGAGTGAATCAGATATTGGAAGACATGCTATGGATGTATGTTAAGGATCATCCTGGTAAGTGGGAGGACTACTTGCATTTAGCAGAATTTGCATTTAACAACCATTCTCATGCATCAACCAGGCTTAGCCCTTTTGAAATTCTTTATGGTAGGAAATGTAATACACCAGTTTCTTAGAATGATCCAGTTAATAGAGTTATTTTGGGACCTGAATTGTTGAAGGAAATAGAACTAACTGTGCAACAGTTACAAAGAAATCTTAAAGTTCCCCAAGATAGGCAGAAAAGTCAAGCAGATCTTAAAAGGACTAATAAAGAGTTAAAGGCTGGTGAACATGTTTTCATTAAGGTACGACCAAAGAAGAGTTCATTAAAACTGGGAAGTTGTGCCAAGATGGCACCAATGTATTGTGGTCCTTTCAAAATTTTGTCAAGGGTTGGACCCGTGGCATATCAACTAGCTTTACCACCAAATCTAAAAATACATAATGTTTTTACTGATTATTATTATTTAATAAATTAAAATAGGAGACAAACACTCAAGGGAACTGTTAAATGAGTGTTCACTAACCCACAAGGAGGAATGGAAGCTATTAGAAGGCATGGGACGGATGTAAGCATTTGCACTCCACCACTAGCTATTGGTTATGGGACAACTACACCTAAATTTGTGGCATTATCCCCCAGGTGGGTGGAAGAGAGCTGATGGCTCATTAACAACCAAGTTAACCACTAAAAGTCCTAGGCATCTTAGATAAGGAAATTCAAATTGAGCAGGAAACTCTACATTATTTTTCTGCAGAAATAATTCCTCAAGTGTATCAGGTGATCACTAAGAGATTCAAATAAGGAGGCTAAGTTGAAGTGCATTGTGAGGATACTAAATTAACCAGAGGTGCTGGTGTAGGTCTCTTTTACTGCTAAGTCTATATGACTGGATGAACTACTTTTCTACTCCAAGTGGATTGACCTAAAGCTTCTACAGATTCTTCTTCTTAGTGGTTCAGTGAACAGGCTCCGGGGTCCTATGGAAAGTAATTTGGCTATCTTTGGGAATAGGTTGGGTGGAATAGGCTCCTTGAGTTGTTTGTTTCTCCTATAGTCCATCAGGTTCTACTGTTATGTCTTATTGTTTACAATTAAATGATTTTTTGCATTGTAGATTTATTAGTTACATTTATACGGAAGAAATTGCTTCAATTTATGACTTAAAGATGATATGGTTTAAGGATGGTTAAGTAAATAAGATGAATGATTAAAATCTTTTCCGTATTTTTCCCATACTGTTTTTTGTATAGTACTCTAGTACAGAAAAGCAAAATTAATATAGATGAATGAGGGGCAGAATGCCAAGTGATTAGACAGATTAAAACTGTAAGGTTTCTTTTAAATTCGGCCATTTCAATTATATGTCTAAAACTTAGGAAATATAACAACCTATTATAAACAGATGTATAGCATTTCCTCTACTTAATAATAAAAGAAAAACACTTTATTTCTGCACAGATCTAGATCTTCAAATTAACTCTATCTAATTTCAGATGATATTACTATGCATTCCATTATTATAAATCCAATGGTTTCAGGCATTTTGTATTCTAGAATTTTTAACAGCTGCAATTATTCTTCTATACAGAGTTGTTACTTATAAATGATAAATAAACATTTATTTTCTCATTACTAAATAGTACTATTTTATTGTAATACTCATTTCTCATATTCTGATTTAGTATCAATTACAATCATTAAATATAAACACATTCACTATAGAATCAAAACCCTAAGATTTTTATAACTTAGCTTCTAAACATCAACTTAGTATACATTTCAATAATATTTATATCAAGCCATTCATGGCAAAGACATATAATATTTATGAAGTTATAACAGACATAGGTTCAAAACCCTAAACAACATTTTAATTAACCTTACTATCTACCATTCGTGTTGAGAATACTACCAAGGCACTTTACCTCACTTAACAGAAAACATGAAATTAGTATCGTTATCTAACAGTGAGCTTATAACCCTAGTAAAACCATAAACAATATCGAAAACCAATAGATGAACAAGTTAAGGCATGGTTCTCAGGTTTGAATTCTCGGTACAATCAGAGTTACCATCGAAACTTATAGGTTAGGATCTGGTCAGGCTTATCACAAGGTTTATACACCTATGGCTCTCAGCCATCATTTTAAAAAACAACAGTTCATAAAACAAGACATTGCATTTTCACATTTACTGGAGCAACGCTCACAGTTTCAAAATATGCAAAACTTATGAAGTTTGGAATCAAATTCCTTTATTTAAAACTAGAATTTCTGAAGGTTAAAACCCTCTCAACTCTTTACATATTTTGCAAAGTATTTAAAACTGAAAGCAAAAACAAAAGACTTAACATTGTAGCAATAGAACTTCTACTTCACAGAAACGAGTCAACCCATGGCATTCAACTCTCCCAAGACACTGTATTAAATATCCATTATCGACGAATTGAAACTTAAACATTGCACAAAAAACTATTTGAAGTTTCAACACTATTCTTCGATTAAAAACAACAAGGGTTCTTTAACCTTTACATCTTAAAACAAGGGTATTGCTATAATAAAAATCTACAGTGAAACACTGCGAAGCATAGTAACAAGACTAACCAAGGATCTTATCCTCTGGCGTTTAGTAATTTGGTTCTCAAAACATTAACACTAGCCAAAACTCTTCCAGGAACCTAATACATTCTATCTTCAAACACCAAACATCGGCCATGACAGGCTAGGAGAGGCTACGAAGTAGAGAATTGCCGAGGCTTACCGATAGTCGAGTAGTGTTCCATCCACAAGCTTTCAAAACACTGTAACCCTTCAACGAAGTGTAAAACCTGCCACAGAACCATGAGTATGGTAAAAAGAAAAAACGTATCATCGAAGAAGCTTCTTAAACAACTAAAATTTTTAAACTAATAGAAGAAGGCAGGATTCTAATCCTATTCATTACCTTTTAACATTTATTTATGGAGCACGATGCCTTAGCCACTATTGAACCAAGACCATCACTTCATCATCGAATGCAACAAGGGTTGGAGAAAATTCTGGGAATCATCACTTGACATACAAAGAAACTGAATACTAGTTGAATTTACACATGGTACTCGCAACAACCCCGAAGGTCTTCCTAACTTCAACCTTTGTTGTAAGCTCTCACTATTAGGCTCGGCTCTTAAGCTATCTCAGGTATATGTAGCCAAGCCGAGGTCACGGGTTCAAATCATGGAGGAAGCACTCCATACCTGCTATCAAAACTCTAATTTATCTTTGGTTGGTCAGCCTCTACAATGAGCCAGTAACAATACACAATGAATGCCAAAAACAATAACTTTGAGACTCAGTGGTCAATTAAGGTTTCTTGTTCGAATTCCAAAACATGTGAGATCAATGACGGAGTTGAAGCCAACAAGGCACGTTGAGAATCGAGCTTCAACACATTAAATGCCATATTTATTATTCACACCCACCATAATGCTAACCTAGGAGGCCATGGAACAAAGCATGTTACAGCTCGACCTTTTTGTGTACATGTTCGTAAAACTTCTTCACGTGATCCATAGCCACGAAGGAACCTACTCGGACTTCCACTACATATAGCATATATATGAATTTAATGCTACAATCAGGTTTCAACAAACTACCAGCATGATAGTACCATCACATTCTTTTACCCTATCATATCACATATCATTGCCAAATATTTAGGGTTTCATCGTATGATTCTTTTCATTTCAAAAATTTGTCATCGAATGTATGGTTTATATCTTTCATATGTTGTTTTTCAAAGGACAAAGGTCATAAGACTTTCAATGATTAGTGTATAGTTTAGGTTTTTGTACATTATGAAAATCGTAACACTTTGTTTACATCACCATCTCCTTGCACAAGATTACATTAGGATAGTACATCGTATATATGTTAAATGGGGAGGGTTTAAGTTATATAGTATTTCATTCTCACTATAGTATATTCATGTTCATGATGGTCATAATATAGTAATCTTTGCTATAGTAATCTGATTTCTCATAAATTCATATTTTAGAAATTGTGAAAGCTACTACAGTTATAGCCATGTTTATTTTTAGCTAATTCCATGTATGATAAATAGCCATTGAATCATGTTACTATTTTATGGAGCAGCTAATAAATTGAAACGTTCCCATAGTAAATATTATGATATTACTACCCTTGTATTTTGGCAAATTGGCGACAAGATTCTAATAACACTGATAAGCTTGTAAACTAGCATGTAAACGAGAAGTGGAACAAAGATCCATACCTTCATTAACTTTCATACAAGGAAGCACTTGGAGTTTTCACAATGAATTGACAATGAATTGAAAAACATATTTACTCTAATACTTGATGCATTGTATTACTCTTACCTGTGTTTCTGCACAATGAGACAGGTTCAAATGCTTTAGCTAATCATAGCTAAGTAAACCTCAGGGTACTTCGTATGACTCCTTAGTCACCAGTCAAAAGCAAACTGCTAGTACCTTGTCAAGAAAATATATCGCAAGATAAATTTAATTACAACATGTAGATTTCAAATAAACACAAGTAGAACTAATGAAGTAGTTTGCATTATGAAGTTAAATTTGTTGTTATCATAATTCATCATTAGTTAAAAGATTAGTAATTATTTCATTTTCCGCATTAGCAGTTTTAGTATTTATTGCTACTTTAAATTTTTATTTTTATTTTTTTGTAAATAGAGAGATGTTACAAGGTTGGATGAGGAAGTGACCTATTTTTAGTAAAGGACAAAGCCAACAATATCGAAAAGTGACCTTTCTAAGAGAGTGGTGGCAAGCAATTGAGAAGCTAGGCCACTAAGTCGAAGGGGACAGGAAGGCTAAAGGAGTGGAAAGTGACAGGCCACGATGTAGTTTTAACCGTTTTGCTACTGACAATGGCTGTCAGAAGGGTGTTAGAACCAGGAGTGGTCTAGTAAGGTGGCCATAGCACGTGGAGAAAGTTCTCGACGATGACAGGCATGGTGGCAGGAATCCATGCCAGTTTTGGGAACCTTAGGGTTTTTCCTATGAATTGTAAAGACATGACCTATGGGCATGGTCTATAAATAAGGCATATTTTGTACGGGAAGGGGTTAATCTTCATTGTTGATGTTTTGGGTTGTTAGTTTTGTTACTCTTCATTATTATTGATTGAATAGATCTTTGTTAAGAGAAAATTTTGTAAAGGCTTTGCACGCTGTGTGCGCAGAGGCCTATTGAGAGAGAAGAGAGTCTTCAGTTGAGTGCCCAGACAAAGAATTGTTGTCCCCTTCCTAGAGACTAATACAACAACAATTCTTGTGGACATAACTCCCATCCTAGGGGTGAACCATGTTAAATCCTGTGTAGTGTGATTGTTTATATGTGTGCAATTGTCTGTTTGCTTACTATGGGTGCTTGAATTCTAAATTATCAGTTGTTATGTTAAATGCTTTTATATGTATTCGCCATAGGAGAAAGATGGGAATAATATGTTAAGTATTACATGTATGGATAAATGATGAATGCGTAGTATTCTAAGTCTGTGAAAGTATGAGTTCATTGAATAATCACCTGTGTATGTAAATTTTTGGGTTACATAACTCTTTGATGTACAACACAGGAAGTGTGGAGTATTGTTTTTCATCTATTTACATCGGTTATAAGGTTAATCGTCTAAGGTAGTAGACGAATGGGTAAACACTAAGTAAATTCATCAATATCTGTTAAGTCCGCAAAGGAAGCATATAAGTCAGTTGTGCTGTCCTATTATTTGCATCCTGTCTGAACCATGCAGTCCTTAGAGGCATTGGTTGCGCAAGTATCTTAGCTTATAGAAGTGAGGACCACAACGCAGTCTATTGTTGCGTAGTCTTCAGCCTGCAGTGCGTTGCACAGTAGATCTGTTTCAACAACTCATCACATCGTTGTGGAAACTTGATTCCGTAACACCCCCATAGCTACACCTCGGGTGAGACCTCCGCCTCTTCACAGGCTATTGCCGAAAAGGCCGCTAAGAAGGGGTTTTTTTTATTCCTTGAAATCGTGAAGAACCTGGGTCTACATTGGAAACCTTTAGGACACTATCTTAAGCCAACATGCACATTCTTCAGTATTTCTTACTTTCTATGTTTGTGCAATTTTCACAGGTTTACGACATATTTATGTGCACCATCAAAACTTTGTTCTATTGCATGTGCATAGCCGACTCTTCGTTAGATCATTATGTTATGTCCACAAGCCCCTTGATGCCCCGAACAAAAAAACTGAAACTTTAACAAAACTTGCAAACTTGTTACTCCTTCCACTTCTCTTACTTATTTTTAAATCTCCAACTTGTGTTTATATTTATATATGTCCTACACAGATTGTATGTTTGCAAGTCGATCATGGAATCCCCTCTTCCATACTTCACAGATCGTGCATATGCCTCTTGTCATCATATGTGCTATTGATAAATTATCTCTAATGTATCAAGCTCCCTTAAAGTCCACAAATTAGTGGGACATTGCACCTTGGTGGTGTACCACTGCACTCTATATGTACCATTGCCTTACAGTATATGCGCAAACTTTCACCTTATCTTTTATATGTCCATGATATTTGTTGCACCATCCCTTGTGGGTAATTCTCCCTTGTGTTATCACTAATTGGTATAGTCTATTCATTTTCCAACATCTACTTAGTGGGATTGTTACCCATGCTCATCATTGCATTTGGCTAATGTGCTCTTGTTGTATTGAAACTTTTAGAAAATTGCGCACAATCCAAATTCTCTTTGGTGGGGTTTTGACCTCTGTATTATCATTACTTGTGGGACTTGCACACTTGTTGTTCGTCGGTTGTGGTATTTTTTCATTATGATATTCAACCGATCATACCCATTTAGGAACTTGTGCACTTTTCACCACCTGAAGGCATCTTCTGATTGGCCATGCTTGTGTAGTTTTAGGATTGTCCATCCATCTGTTGTTTCTTTCTTATTGTGCTCTCCCAATCATCAACCAAGCAACACTTAGACTTTCTAGCTTTCCTGTCCCTTTGGTCCAATCATCTTCTTGGAAGTTTGAGCACTTGTACTATTGTCCAACCAATTCCTTGGCTATTTTCCATGAGAAGGTGTATCTTGGTGGACTTAATATATGTGCAAGGACTACATTATGTAGAGTGCATTTCTTGTTTTCCTTCTTGAACTGAATCTTCATGATGAATGAACTCTTAGATATACTCCAAAGTTGCATACTTAATGCATCCTTTATTCACAACTTCAGACTTCTTCAAAATGGATGCAGTAGCTAGATATTATCTTTTAGACTGTCATCCATATTTATCACCTTGCACATATATGCTTCTTATCTTCTTTAGATATTTATTCTTTTAGATATACTCCAAAGTTCCATATCTTTCACCTTCACCTCTTGCACATATGCTTTTGATGTTCATGCTTTCTTCATCATCGGTAGTAGACTTCCTCAAAGTGGCTTCTTCATTTTTCTACTATAATGTTGTATCCACTTTGACTTGTGTTGATATCAATGACTCATGTTGAATCAGTTAACATCCTATTTGAACTTGGATGATGTTCATCATCTTTAGTTGAAATCAATGACAACTAATGCGCAACAAATTGTATCATATAGTTTACTAAATTTTAGACAATGATAAGAAATTGAGAAAATAGGGAATGAAATATTTTCATTACTTTTGATTTCGTTTTATGTTGGCCATCTCTTACTTTCAATTTTTAAAAAATACTTATGCCTAGCTACTCACTACTCATAAAGCAAACAAAAGGACAATATATTATAAAAATTTAAAATTCAATGCAGTTGGAGGTAAGTGATCGATGGCTTGAGTAGGTGATTGAGGGCTAAAATTTAACTTTATCCCTAATAGAGTTAGTGCCCAGGTGATAAATATATTTGATGTATTAGAGGAGATAGCACCTGAGTGCTATAATATGTCCCAAGGATTATTTAAATTTATCACCTAAGTGCTTAACTTGACAGAGTGAGAAACTAAATTTTCATTGGAGGAAATCAATCATGTGAATGAGTGAATGAACCACTGGGTAAGTGATAAATGATCAAACTACTAGTCGCAAAGAAGATAATTGGCTAGTAGTAATTCAGTCTCATGAAGCTATGTGATGGTTAATCTAATATGCAAGCACTGGAAATTAAAGACCAAATAGACTACATGGAGAACATTCATGTGTTGGCGTACTTTTACTTCGACCAAGGTTCAAACATTCAACAAAATACAAACAAACACCACTACCACAGATATCGTCTCAAAAGGGATTTCAATCCCTTTCGGCAACACCTATAGAGCAGATGAAGCCTCACTCGAGGTACCTATGGAGTCAGCGGGAACCAGATTTATAGAGTAGAAAAAGGGAATAGATCAACATGTGATACATTCATCATACATCCCAATAACATCGACCAAGCTAGAACATCGATAGAATTAGAGTTTTGACACATTCATCAATTCGACGGAACCATGACATCGCCAGAATGACATAACTTAAATTATATACTTCATTCATATTACTTATAATTATCTTGATCATGCATTCATTTAAGAATTCAAATAGAGTAAAGAAACACAGATCACATATCACATCACACATCACAACACATAAAAACACCATGTTTAACGTGTAAACCATCCCAAGAAAAACCATAAAAGCACTTGTCTTTATTATGAGTTGCAGCGAAATAAGCACTTCAGTTAAGACTTATATATTTATTCATGACATACAATGTATATGTGCACACAAGCTGCAGATAAACGACTCAACGTCTCCCAAAAACATCCAATGGATATGGCATAATATGCTTCATTACAAACTCAAAATATGCTCTTACAACATTGAATGACAATAACCAAAACTAGGAACCCCTATTAACCAAAATTTCACCAAAAATGGTACATCCAAAACACTAGGCCCAACAGGCCCCCACCATCACATGTGGCTCATCCCAAGCCACTTCAAGGTTGTGAGAGAAGTTCCTGCAACTTCAATTGAAACTGTTGGAATACAATCCTGCTTACTTCGACCAACTGCTATACTTTCTCTTTCTTCCGAGTGATAGTTTCGACCAACTCTCGAGTAACATGGGTTTTTCTTTCCTCGACAGCTTGAGTGAGTGCTGACTGGATGGAAGTATGCTTACCCACGATGACCTCTGATACATGCTCAGTATCATACTAGAGTGCCTAAACCCGTTCTGTCTGTTTCCTATGCTACATCCTCAATTGATTGATTTCTTATTAGAACTCTTTGCTCTCCATAGCTCTTATTATTCTCTGGATTGGTGGAAAAGTATTCAACTACTCACGTAATGTCATCATCCTTTCTTTAGCATCTCCGATATTAGTAGTGACCTCATGTAACTTTGCATATTCAAATAATGTAGCCCATGACTACAACACCTCCTTATAAATCTTCATGCACTGTGTTTCCGTTGTATAAAGGCTCTGAATAGCTTCTCGAACTGCTTCCTGTCGCTGCTTATATAATTCAGGTGGGGTACTCGGCACAATATTGGCCTTTAAATATTGTACTTTTTGTCGATATCCCGAGATAAAATCTTCTAAATTTTTTATCTTTTCCTTCGATGTCATCTCTTCAATAAATTTTTCCTCAGGTATTGTAAAGCATGCGACTTCGACAACCATCTGAAATTTATCCTTTTCCTTTCGTAGCAAGTCCTTGTTCGACTGAAGATTAGCATTCAAGTCCTTAAGCACAACCGCTTGATTATTATATCCCTTCATTAGATCCAAGAGGGAACTCTCCCTTGAGTTTGCTTCTTTTGCTATACCTTCCTGTAACCAGTGCAATACATAAAGTGGCAATGCATATAACTTTAATTCCACATACTCGGTTTGTGGAATCTACACAGTTGTGCCTTGTTCATAAAAAATTAGCGTTCTTGGAAATATTTTAACCACCCCCTCTCTCGATTAGGTTGCAAGTGTCTAGTCATGGCCTTCTTCTTCTTTCACAACTTCGACCTGCGGTGGTGTGACTTGTGATGTACGAGAAATGCGTATATGTTTAACTTCTTGGCAGAGTGTACCTAAGATGTCTGTGACACTATTGAATAGATGGATCTTCCTATATTATGATTTCTTTCATTTTTCCTTTGCAACCTATCCCATCATGTCAAATATGATGTTAATATCATCGTCTGTTAATGCTTGGTAATTATAAAACATCTGCAATTTCTTTTTTTTCCTTCCACCCTACGCAAATGTTCTAAATTTCTACTTATCTCGTAGACCAAGATCAATAGGGGTATGAATTTACTCTTCATCCTCATGATCATCACCCCCTCCTCCATTGTGCTATGTTTTTGGACTTGTTTGTTTGTTTTGGCCCAAGGTTCCCTGTTGTTGCTTCTCTTACTGCGACGAATCTAGCGAGATGTTTTCTAGTGCAATGTGTACTTTCCATTCTGCTGACCATTCATGGACAATAGCATCCATTTCTTCATGAGTCAACTTGAACCCACTAACTAACCACTATAGGTGTGGGTCTCTTCTTTCTTGCACATACATGTGGTGGGGCCTAGCCTTGAACTTCTCCACAGTACGATATTTTTACACAATAGCTTCGTCGATGCATGGTATTTGAACCACATAATAGTGAAATTCTTCCAACTAGATGCATAAAGAGATATTGATTTCCTGTAGACAATTCCTTATGTCATAAAATGACAAGTTCATATACTATGAGCCTTGGCATGGTTCGATTGGTTGTATACCCTAATAATCTGCTAGATCTTCCCACCCGACAAATGATATCAACAACAATAGCCATGAATATGCGAATGTTGAACCATTGTCCTGTGCATCTACACAATCCGCCATAAATTCATTAAGTAGAAAGGTGTCCCAATTCATTTACAAACCTTGGGCACATGGATCTACCACATTAATGACATAGGAAGTGACTTGGTTTGGTCGAACCTTTCATAGTATATTAGTGGCTAACAAATTTGCAACAAAACTAATAGCTTGGTCATTGATAGAGGACACGTCGAAGCCTCTATTTCTCTTTGACAAGTTATACTTCTCCTTCATTTTTGCTACGAGATCATGATCTCTTTCTTTGCCGAAAAAATACTATGATAGGTCCAACCTAGCCTTAGCTAGGCCCATAATATTGGTAATTAAATATGTATCTATTGACACCTTGGTCTCCAACCATAGGAATACTCCATGCATAAAAAGTAATATTTTTTTTACACATGTGTTCACTTCTATAGTGCGACCAAAATGGGGAAGATGTAGTAATGGTAAAAGACTAGCTCTAGTTATGCTAAGAGCCCATTGTTGCGGTTCCAGTTCCATTGGATGACCTTTATATGAAATAATATCTCTCATGTAGTGTGTGTATTTAAACTCAAGAAATTTGGCGACATCATGGTCTACATATGACAACTTCTAGATGTTTCTCAAAATATTACCTTGAACCAAGATGACCTTTGACACTAGCATGATCTCCAACTGGTACCTCATATTCTTTGACAAATTTTATTGATTTCTCCCTCGAGTTTCGTGGAGGGATATAATCTAGTAATATAGATGCAAATCCCAATGAGTATTCTCCTACATCACAACTTGCATTCATTCTTGGTGTTGGATTCAAATGGTTTGTATGACATGTTTTCCTTGGCACATTGACAAGAATTTGTGGAGAAATAAAATTTGGTTGGTTGTGACTAGCAGAAACAGACCTCGACATCATAAATTTTTCAACAGACCCCTAATCCTCACTTTCAACTGATACAATGACTTGCATTGTAGATATTTTGTAATTACTCTCCAATCAATAGGCTAAGTATCGGTTATGGTTTGCTCACTATGTTGTAATCGCTCAAGTTGTAACAAATAAAAACCAAGGGAGGGGGGAGATTTTTAATTTTACTCCCATGTGCGATCCGTTTGTAGTTCCCATTGTGAATTGAATGTACTCAATATTCCAATGATGATGGTGGCAATGACTGATCTATTCACACACTTAAGTATTTTCATCAATTAATACAAAATCCCACTAACGTCGCCACTAAACCCATCATAAAAGTAGCATATATGCGTAATAAATGCAACTTCGACTGGTGGACCATTCCAGAACTTCGATAGATGGACATCGACAGACCAACAAATAGACATAATGGGAAGTTGGGGTTTGTGAATGACAAAAAAATAGAAACCGGAAAAAATGATCCTGGAAGAAGAACCTCGACATGCTAATAACTTAGAGGTTCCATGAAGCTCCTATGACACTGTATATCGACACAGACTCTTCGACATAACTAACTACGACACAAAATAAACTTGGGGTTTCCAAATAGTTTTTTATTTTTTATGTTCAAGAATCGAATTAGACATCTTCACTTCGATAGACAATGGATGTCCCTATTAAATTTTGAGCATTAGTTCACAATACTCTAGGATCTTCACTGAGAGAATAACATATATAGTATATCAATGCATAACAATCACAATAAGCATGAAAAGCATCACAAGAATCAAAAGCACGAGAGACAAGAGACACAGAGTTTCTGTGGGGAAAACCCTAAGGTGAAAAACCCCACAACTTCCTTAGAGATAGAGAGAGCAATGGCTCAACCAAAGTGTAACCAAAATACACTTGAGATAGTCTCCTAGTAGCAGATGATCCTCCCCCTCACTAGTGTGCCACTTTCTGAGTGAGAGAGATATAACTTTCTGAATGATCTAAATAGAGATCTCTTGATCTCTATTTATACTAACCTGTTTTCCTAATGACCTTATGGGGCCGACTTGTCTAGCTAGGTACATCCACATTATAATATATATATTTCAGGGCCGACCCCACACATGATGGTCTAATAACCCATCGACAAGAACACACACTTGCGACACTTGTCAATCTACATGACGACGCTTCCTTATAGAGGAATAACACATCTCTAATAAGGGTACAATACGTATATATGAAATACATAGATGAAATACATTCCAAAGTTACATATACATCAACACTCCCTCTTAACTAGGAAGGTATTTCTCGACACAGATCTACTAGACAAGTCTTCTTCTCGGGATCATCGTCATCATCATCGTCACTGCTGCTGCTATCTCAACCAATCTCTGAATCTACTCGTCATAGGAAGTTCTACAAAGCCAGTCCTTTTTCATATTGGATGTAGGCCCACCACCTGCAGGTCTTCATCATCACTGGCCATACTGTGGAAATCTCAGGACTTACTACGTGCGTCACAAAACCTTAAAAGAGTCTCTTGCCGAGCAAGAACCCTAAAGAGCATCTGAGGCCTTTTTCATCCTGTCTAGATCTCCAGGACTTATTACATGTGACCCCACCACAAAACCTCGAAAGAGAATCCTAGGACTGATTACGAGCACAAGGCTCAACCTATCGGATCTCATAGGGCACAAATTGCATGTGGTCACCAGAAAACCTCGAAAGAGCATCTCAGGACTGATTACGAGCACAAGGCTCAACCTATCGAATCTCCCAGGCACAAATTACACGTGGTCATGGCAAAACCTTGAAAGAGCATCCCAGGACTGATTACGAGCACACAGCTCAACCTATCGGATCTCCCATGGCACAAATTACATGCCATAGGACAAAACCTTGAAAGAGCATCTGCCAGATATCCCAGGGCACAAATTACATGCCATAGGCAAAACCTTGAAAGACTATCTACAGATATCCCAGGGCACAAATTATATGTCCTCGCAAGCAAAACCTCGAAAGAGCATTTGCCAGATATCCTAGGGTACAAATTACATGCCATAGGAAAAACCTCGAAAGACTATTTGCAAATCTCCCAGGGCACAAATTACATGCTTATATGCACAACCTGTTCCACGGCCACAGAGTATCGACCTGATACTCACCATACATCATCCTGATATACACATGATCATCCTGATCATCATCACTGCAACATCCTGCTGCATGTCATCTGGACCAACATCCTGAAGTTCGTCATCCATGATCATCCTGCTCATACAATGCATCTACCTGATGCATACCAAGTATCTACCTAATACATATCATCATACATGATCCACCTAATCTTACAGTGTATCCACCTAATACAAATACAAATACATGATAGATATCACCATACATGATCCACCTGATCATACTATGTATCCACCTGATACATATACAGATACATGGTCTAAGCATCCAACATGATGCATATACAAAATACATACACATGATCCAACTGATCATATCCAGCATCCAACATGATGCGTACATACATATAAATGATCCAACTAATCATATCCAGCATCCAACATGATGCGTACATATACATATAAATGATCCAACTGATCATATCCAACATCCAACATGATGCATACATACATACATATAAAAATGATCCAACTGATCATACAAAGCAGAAACTAGAACATCATCCTGATGCTCATCATCCAACGCTTACATCCACAGCCATGTGAAGGATCCTCCTTCCAACATGCTTGGAATGGCTTCAGCAAATGTGTCCATCACTTTTTCCTCGAAGTGTCATCAATCCGAAGAAGACCAAGCCTCTCTCTGAAGTACTCGAACTTCACCCTGGCTAGTGGCTTCGTCAGCACATCTACAATCTGCTCGTCCATCACAACATACAGGAGCTTCACATCTCCTCTCTGCACCATATGCATGATATAGTGATATTTGATCTCTATGTGTTTCAACCTATCATGAAACATTGGGTTCTCAGACAACTTCACACAACTCTGGTTATCACAGAATATACCAGTAGCATCCAACGAGAGATCAAATAATTCAGACAATAGCTTCCATATCCATACTACCTCACAACTAGCTGAACAGGCTGCAACATACTCTGCTTTAGTTGTACTCAGTGCTACACAGGACTGCTTCTTGCTAAACCAAGAGATCACACCTGATCCAATACTAAAGAAGCAACCAGATGTGCTCTTCCTATCTGCAGCACTGCCAGTCCAATCTGAATCAACATAACCATGCAGGTTAAACTTTTGATTCGCCTCATACTTGAGCCCATAATCCATTGTACCCTTCAGGTACCTCAGAACATGCTTTACAGCAACCAGGTGAACACTCCTTGGATCCGTCAGGAACTGAATCAATGTGTTCACAACAAAGCAAATATCTTGTCTCGTGTTCGTCAGGTACATCAAGGACCCAATCATCTGACGATACATAGAGACATCAACCAGCTTAGATTAAGCATCACATAGAAGCTTCAGATTCGATGCCATAGGTGTGGTCATGGCCTTGCAATCCATCATCCCGAATCTTTTCAGGATATCTACTGTGTACTTCCCTTGACCAAGGAAGATCCCACCTGCACTCTGCCACACCTCCATACCTAGTAAATAATGCATCATTCCCAAATCTTTCATATCGAACTCGGTAGCAAGCTTTCTCTTAGTATCTGCAATCAATCTGTCATCTCCTATTACAAATAAGTCATCCACATACAGGAGTAAAATCATAGGATTCCCTTCCTCAACCTTGTAATAAAGGTTGGAATCCGCTTTACTCTTGGTAAAGCCCAAACTAAATAGGAAACTGTCCATCCTACCATACCAAGTTCTGGGAGCTTGTTTCAATCCATAAAAGGTTTTCTTCAATCTGCACACATATGACTCCCTGTCATGTATTTCGAAACCGAGTGGCTGCTCCACATATACTTCCTCTTCAACTACACCATTTAAGAAAGCAGTCTTGACATCCATCTGGTGTATTTTCCATTTCATTGCTGCAGCCAGGGCAAGTACTGTTCTGATGGAAGTATACCTGGCTACAGGTGCAAAAGTTTCTTCATAATCTATTCCCTCTTTCTGAGAGAATCCACGATCTATGAATCTTGCCTTGTATTTCTCCACACTGCCATCTGCAGCATGCTTGATTTTGTAGATCCATTTGGAAGTCACAATAGACTTCTCTTTAGATCTTGGGACAACATTCCAAACATCATTCTTTATTATTGATTGGTATTCCTCAACCATGGCATCCTTCCATTCTTTCTTTTCCGTTGCTTCTTCATAACTGGAAGGCTCTTTGTTCATAATGTCACAGAGTAAAGCAACATAGCTGGTGTGTGATCTGGTTCTCTTCTTTGCTCTGTGTTCTTCTTCTGGAATGCCAAATCTTTCTGCATCTTGAATGAGCTCTCTAGCCCATGCAGGTTTCCTCTTGTGAGAGTTATCCTCATGGGGTGGATCTACAGGTTCTTGCAAATCTTCAAACTCACGAACAACTTCTGGAACTGCTTCAGTCATGGTAGTGTCTTGAAATCTAGTTTCCTTAGGTTCTTTATAGACTTCGATAGGTGCCTTCCTTGATTTGATGAATGCTGAGTTTTCATCAAATGTTACATCCCTGCTGACATCAATCTTCTTGAACCCTGGAAAATATATTTTGTAATCCTTCGAGATTTCACTATAACCCACAAAGATACCCTTGTTTCCTGAAGGATCTACTTTAGTCCTCTTTTCCTTTGGGACATGAGTGTATACTGGACAACCAAATATTTTGAGATGGCTGACTTCAGGTTTCTTACCAGAAAAGACCTCTTCTGGTGTCTTGTTGTCCAATATCTTGTGGGGTGTTCTATTCTACACATATACAACTATTCTAGTTGGTTCTGCCCATAGATGCATAGGTAGATCCTGGTCATGCAGCATTGCCCTTGCTGCTTCCATGATTGTTCTATTCTTCCTTTCTGCAACTCCATTCTGTTGAGGATTATAAGGAGCAGTCAACTCCCTCTTAATCCCCGAATCACTACAAAGCTTCTTGAAGTCACCTGAGGTGAATTCTGTTGAGATATTGTAACTTCAAAGAATATTATATTTGTACTTTATTATTCTGGAGATGTTTCATTCCTCCTTGAAGATCTTATTGTATATCCGGAGATGTTTATTCCTCCGTCGAAATGTGGTAACTTGGGTTATTAGACTTCCCTAGTGGGGGTCGGCCTTGTATGTGTTATGTGGGTCAAAGGGTTATTAGACCACCCTAGAGGGGTCGGACCAGTCAGTTGTAGTGGGGTGTTTAACCCAATGGTTAAATACGAGCCTAAATGATTTGTGTAAAAGACAAGTCAAAGTAGTGTATAAATAGAGGAGGTGTATTCCTCATTTTACACACACTCACTCACTTGAAAGTGGCGCACTTGTGGAGGAGAGGTATGCTATGGCGAAGGAGGAGCTTATGCTCAGGGTTACATCTTTGTATATTGCTGGTCATCTATATTGAGGAATCTTTGCTGGGTTTTCTACCCCATGAGGGTTTCCCAGGATAAATTTGTGTCTCTCGTGTTTATGTTGTGCTTGTTGTTTCTTCAGTGATCCTGTATATGCTATTATTGTGAAATGATATGCAATGCTGCTATCTTCTTTCTTAGCATATTGAATCTTAACATGGTATCAAAGCTAACCTGGAGGAAGGCAATGTATGGCACTTACGACACTTGCTTCTCTTGCGACAATTTGAAGGTTAGGGTTTTATATAGCAAAAACCAGTCATCGTGGAACTTTCGCTATAAATACATTTCTGCAAAGGTTCAGGATCTAAAAAGTTTATAGGTCATATATAACATCCCCACGTACCTTGTGTCCAAAGTACACCCTCATATTCGTTGTACTTTGTGAGTTATGATCAGTACAAGTTAGGGTTTCTGCCTCTTCCAGATCTCAGTCAAAATCAGGTGACCTTGGAAAAAAGGTCATAAAATGGGCTAGGAAGCTCCAAATAAATTTCAGAAAAAGTGACAGGTAGTGCACAGACTGTACTATCTCAGGAAACGTTTTCATAGGCCGAAGTTAAACCAGTGACATGCCGTACAAGTTCGCTCTCCTAGTTTATCCCATAAATAGGTCACGTTGCGACACTTGGCATAACTCTCTCTTAGAAAATCCAATTGAGGTCAGACCTGTTGCGATGGAAATATAACAAGTCAGGATACCACATAAAACGTTTTCAGACCCTGTAAAGTGAAAACTTCGGAGTTACAGCAGAAACAATCAGGTACATATTTCTGTCAAAACATAATTAGTTTTGGAGCACCTTCATTCATGGCTTCCAAAATTTAGGGTTTCGAAGAAAGTTAGAATTTTTGGAATCGGAATCCATGGCTGAATGCTACTCAGGAAAATCAAAATTTAGAGACCAAGATCGAATTTTTTTGTTGGGTAGAAGACCGGGCTTGATCAAACCCCAGTTCGGGATTTTGATTGGAAAGCTGGAAAATTAGGGCTTCAGCAAAAATTTGGAATTTTTGAAGTTTGTAACCACGGCTGGAAGCTCCTCAGAAAAATAAGAGTTTAGAGCCTTGGATCGAACCTTTTGATTGGGCAGAAGGGTGGGCTTCATCAAACCCTAGTTCAGGATCCTGTATAGAAGATCCAGAAGTTTCGAAGGCAATTTTGAGGGGTCAATTTTTGGAGATTTCAAAATTGAAGTATGCTAGTTTGATCAGCTCAGCAAGACACATCCTTCCATCCATTCAAAAGTGTGAAAGTCAAAGATTGAATTTTTAGGGTTTCTCTAGCAAACCCTAATCAATCTCTAGATCAAGTTCCAGCGGGAGTTGAGGCTAAGGCATTACATAAGAAGACTACAAGAAGTCTCGACTGGTATGACTTAAGGAGGTTCAGGTATGTCTTGAAATCTGATTCCTGATTAAGTTCATAATATGTTTGTCTTCATATTATTTATTAGTACAATATTGATTAATGTTAGAATTTTCGTATCACCCTAGTAACAGTATGAATGCATGTGAATGATCGAAGACATTCATTGATTAGGGCTATATGATTGTACTAATGCATTATGGTGTTTTATGAGGTTGATGTTGTCTGCTAACAAGATACAGGTACATCACGAAAGACAAATCAAGTTCCATGACCATGACAACATGAAGACAAAGACTCATCCATAATATTTGTTCTACTTCTGAGGTATGTTTGACTTTGTTATATTATGCTTAACCTATGAGATATCCAGGTTCTAGCTCAGGATCTCTAAATCATTGAAGAGATTGTCGAGGTATGTTGGACATAACTAAGCAGGTATACTAATCCAGGTATGTTTTCCTATGTCAAGTTAGAATCTTACCTTGTGTTAGGATCCCTTATATAAGTATACTTGGTATGATTGGTTATGCTTATTCATAAAGTTAGTAATCAAGGGTTTATGCATATTATGTCTCTTATCTTGATGATTTAATTAACCAGAAGAGTACTATGATCAAACAAGAATATGCATGAGTAAAAGAAGACTTCCCTGAAACCTTGGATATTATCTATAATCATGACTATACATTTTCAAGATTATTTAGAACTATAATATACTAATGAATGTATGTTTGTGTATGAGATCATGAGGATGACACTTGAGCATGCACAGTAGTACAGAATAAATAGAATTTCAAAAGACTTACAGAAGATCAAGCGGGAGGCAACCACACAAACATAAAAGTTAAGTATTTGAGTTGTTATTTGAAATAGTAAATGATATTGCCTGTAATAGGTTGTATGCATATTTGTATTCCTAGAATATATGATGCTGAGTGTAAACATTCATAGAGCATTGAACAGTATACTACTAATATGCATATGATTGGTAAGTTGGACAAACATTCCATTGTTGCTTGTCTAGAATGAAACCTCTTTGTTGGCATACTGAGAGCTATACACACTCTCTATAGTATGTTCTGGTAGAGATGGAAGGCATCTAGATAGCCACTGTATGCATACAGGATATGGGAAAGTGTTGTGCTAAAGTATTGGTCAAAATAGTTGCATAACTATGTAAATGATATCTGTATGCATAATAGGTTATCATGTCAATATGATTTGATGATTATGAACTATTACTAATCATGTACTTAATTTTGATTTGTAGGAAATATCATGATGAATGATGAACACTGAACAAGCGATGGATGTTCAACAAGAAGATTTACAAATCAAACAAAATATAGAAGGCTCATGGCTAGAAGATTTTCTTAGAAAGAGGAAGAGAATCATAACAAGATGTTTGCTCCAAGTGGATAGATAAGACCATTCTCTTAATGGTGTAATTAAAGAAGAAGTGTGAATCAGGTTCTGTATGGGTACCCAGGATTGGTAGTCAATTGATGAGCTTAATGATCATCATGGATGATGTGGATCTCAACCTTTGCTACAAGGTTGAATATGGCTTCTATACACATATGACATGGATGCAAGAAGGAACTCACCACAGATTTCGAATGATTTTGAGGCTCATATCAGTAGACCCATCTGACGAGAGATGGCACAGATAGATATGCAGAAGATCACTCAATGCAGAGTGTGAATGATGGACAATTGACAGCTTCTTGACAAAGCTTGGGATTTACCAGAAGTAAAGTTGATCCTAACCTTTATCTTAAGGTTGTGGATGATGAACCTATCATACCATTATTGTATGATGATGATCTCTTTCTGACAAGGAATGAGAAACAGATCATAGAAGATGGCTGCAAAAATGAAAGTGAAAGATCTCAGATTGATGCATTACTTCCTAGGTCTGGAAGTATGGCAAGGCTCAGAAGGAATCTTTCTCAATCAGGGAAAGTATGCTGAGAAATATTAAAAGGACTTGATGTGTTGTTAGCATATGACTCATCAGAGTTAGTGGATATAACTCTGTACAGACAAATTATTGAGTCATTGGTGTATCTAACGAATACTAGGTCAGATATATGATTTGCTGTGAAACACCTTGAGACAGTATCTAGTGGAACCTAGACGAGTTCACCTGATAGCTGCAAAGCATGTGATGAGGTACCTAAACGATACGATAGAATTTGATCTATGTTATCTTGGAGATCATGACTTCAGATGGCTACACAGATGTTGATTGAGCAGAAACTGTATCAGGCAGGAAGAACACATCGAGAAGATGTTATTGTCTGGGGTCAGCCATGATCTTGTGGTTTAGCAGGAAGCAGTCTAGTGTGGCTCTTAGCACAAGCGGAATATATGGCTGCTTGCTTTGCTAAGTTGTGAAGAAGTATGGCTTCAGGATTGTTTGTCTTAGAGATAGACCCGACTGTGATCCTATGTGACAAACAGAGTTGTACCAAAATGGTAGAGAATCCAGTGTTCCATGATAAGTCAAAGCACATAGAGATCTGACATTTCTATATACAAGATATGGTGCAGAAAGGAATTAAAGTTTGAATTTGTAACAAGTTGTCGATGTACTAACCAAACCTCTACCTCAAGTAAAGTTTTTCGAGACAAACTTAATATAGTTTAGAAGGACCCTCCTCGAAAGGGGGAGTGATGTGATCACTTATGATGAGATTTCCCACATCGAAAGTGAGGTCGATGATGTGAATACCTATATTGGTGATGCCGATAGAGAGGTTGGTGAACAGTCCATAGACAGGGTCTAAGTTGACGAGGGGATTGCATCATCCTTGAACACATGTTCTAAAAAGGATCCGTAGACATATGGTCTCCGAGAATGAAGTCCCTAGTGGATAGGTGGGGATTGTATCATCCCTGGACTTCAGTTCTAAACAAATCCATAGACAGATGTCTCCGAGAATGTGGTCCCTAGTGGACGAGGGGATTGTATCATCCCTGGACTTCAGTCCTAAACAGAACCGTAGAAATATGTCTCCGAGAATGTGGTTCCTATTGGACAAGGGGATTGTATCATCCCTGGACACATGTCCTAAAAGAGACCCGTAGACATATGTCTCCAAGAAAGTGGTCCCTAGTGGACGTGATAGGACTGCATCGTCCCTGAGCGTTTGGTTCAAAATGTACGTCACAAGATTGCATCATCCTTGGACTTATGTCCTAAAGTGATAAGGACTAATCATCCTGTAAGTAGATTGGGATTGCATCGTCCCTAGACATGGTGAGGTGTCTTAAAGTGATAAGGACTAATCATCCTGTAAGTAGATTGGGATTGCATCATCCCTAGACATGGTGAGGTGTCTTAAAGTGATAAGGACTAATCATCATGTAAGTAGATTGGGATTGCATCGTCCCTAGACATGGTGAGGTGTCTTAAAGTGATAAGGACTAATCATCCTGTAAGTTGATTCGGGATTGCATCATCCCTAGACATGGTGAGGTGTCTTAAAAGGATAAGGATTAATCATCCTGTAAGTTGATCTGGATTGCATTGTCAATAGACATGAGAGATGTCTTAAATTGAGAGGGATTGATCATCCCGTAAGTGGATCAGGATTGTATCATCCTTGGACCTATGTCCTAAAGTGAGAGGGATTGACCATCCCGTAATTGGATCATGTATGTTGCAGGGTATGCTGCTATGTATTGATGATAGATGTATTAGTGAGAATACATGCTTTTGATGATAGATGTATTAGTGAGAATACATGTTATTGATGATAGATGTATTAGTGAGAATACATGCTTTTGATGATAGATGTATTAGTGAGAATACATGCTATTGATGATAGATGTATTAGTGAGAATACATGCTATTGATGATAGATGTATTAGTGAGAATACATGCTTTTGATGATAGATGTATTAGTGAGAATACATGCTTTTGATGATAGATGTATTAGTGAGAATACATGCTTTTGATAATAGATGTATTAATGATCCAGATGCTGTAGATCGTGATGATCCAGATGTTGTAGATCGAGATGATCCAGATGCTGTAGATTGTGATGATCCAGATGTTGTAGATCGAGATGATCCAAATGCTGTAGATCGAGATGATCCCGAAGCTGATGATCATATGATGACAATGCTGATGATCGTGAGGATCCAGATGTTGATGTTGTTGTAGCTGTTTGAGTGTTGCAGAAGATAAAGACTCAGTACTGAAGATGTTGATGTTCCAGTATTGAAGATGTTCTAGTAACTGCTTGAGTTACTGATGATGTTGAGAAAGCTTCCAATGATTTATAGATGTATCATGCATGATGTTGATGACTCCTTGCTCGTGTAGATGATGTTATAATATACTTCTCATTAAGGGGGAGTGTTGAGATATTGTAACTTCAAAGAATATTATATTTGTACTTTATTATTCTGGAGATGTTTCATTCTGTTCATGTATATGTAACTTTGGAATGTATTTCACACATATGTAGATTGTATTCCTATAGAGATGTTATTATTCCTCTATACGGAAGTGTCGTCATTTATATTGTAAGTGTCGTAACTTATACTTGATGGGTTATTAGACCACCTTGTTTGGGGTCGACCCTGTATAAGTCATGTGGGACAAAGGGTTATTAGACCACCCTATTGGGGGTCGGCCATGTGGGTCAAAGGGTTATTAGACCACCCTATTGGGGGTCGGCCCAGTCAGCATTATGTTATGTGGTTAAGTTCGAGCCTACATGAGTTAGGTAAAAAGGAAAGTCAAGTCAAGTATAAATAGAGTGCGGGAGGCACTCTATTTACTCACTCACTTCTCACACATGCACTCAAGGAGGAGTGGCGCACATATGAAGGAGGAGGATCTGCTGCTAGGTTATGTCTATCTCTCATGGTTGGTTGTATCATTGCTCTATCTATCTCTGAGAAAGTTATTGGGGTTTTTCACCTTTATGGTTTTCCCCAAGTAAATCTTTGTGTCTCTTGTGTGCTTGCATTATTGTCTCCATGATTGATATGCTGTAGATATGCTGTACATGTTGTTCTCTCAGTTAAGATCCTAGATCAGATTGAAGTAAATTCTGAAAATTTAACATGGTATCAGAGCTAGCCTGAAAGAAGGCATGATATGGCATGTATGACACTTGTTGCACTTACGATGCTAGGCCTTGATATAGCAAAAACCAGTCATCGTAGAACTTTCGCTATAAATCCGTTTTGGCGATTTTTTCGGATCTGAAATTGTTACAGGACGAATCTTAAATCGCCAGGTACCTTGTGTCCAAAGGACAACCTCTAATTCGTTGTACTTTGTGATTTATGATCTGTGCAATATAGGGTTTCTGCCTCTTCCAGATCTGAGTCAAAATCAGGTGACCTTGGGAAAAAGGTCATAACTTGGGCTAGGAAGCTCCAAATGAAATTTCGTAAGAAGTGACAGGTATTACACAGATAGTACTATCTCAGGAAACGTGTTTATAGGCCGAAATTGAACCAGTGACACGTGGCATGCCGTACAAGTTCGCTCTACTGTATTATCCCATAAACAGGTAACGTTGCGACACTTGGCATAACTCTCTCTTAGAAAGTCCAATTGAGGTCAGACCTATCAGGATGGAAATATAACAGGCCAAGATATCTCAGAAAATGTTTTCAGAGGCTGAAGTTCAAACAGTGACACGTGGCACACCGTACAATTTTGCTCTCCTGTTTTATCCCAAAACAGGTCACGTTGCGACATTTGGCATAAATCTCTCTCAGAGAATCCAATTGAGGTCAGACCTGTCAGGATGGAAAGATAACAGGTCAGGATATCTCAGGAAATCTTTTCAAACCCTGTGGATCAAAAAATTCAGAGGTACACCAGAAACAATCAGGTACATATTTCTGTCAAAACAGAATTATTTTTTAGTACCTTCATTCATGGCTTCCGGAATTTAGGGCTTCGTAGAAAGTTGGAATTTTTGTAATCGGAGACCACGGCTGGATGCTACTCATCAAAATAGAAATTTAGAGACCAAGATCAATATTTTTGGTTGGGTAGAAGGCCGGGCTTGATCAAACCCTAGTTCGGGACTTTGATCAGAAAAGTGGAAAATTAGGGCTTTTGTAAAAATGGGAATTTTTGAAATCTGTGACCACGGCTGGAAGCTCCTCAGAAAAATAGAAACTTAGAGCTTTGGATCAAACCTTTTGATTGGGTAGAAGAGTGGGCTTCATCAAACCCAGTTCAGGGTCACGTCCAATGAATCCGAAAGTTTCAAAGGCAAAATTCAGGAGTGAAACTTTGAAGTTTTCAAATTCTAAATATACTAGCTTGATCAGCTCATCAAGGCACATATTTCTATCCTTTCGAAAATTTGAAATTCAAATTTTGAATTTTTGGGGTTTCTCTAACAAACCCATATCTAGCTCCACTCCCAATTCTTGTAATTCAAGTGGATTGGGTTAATCCTAGAAGAAGATGGATTGATCATCTGCATGAGTGAAGAAGTTCCTGTTTCAGAGGGAGATGAGGCTAAGGCCTTACATAAGAAGATTACAAGCGATCTCGACAGGTATGACTCATCGAGGTATGTTTCGATATTTGTCCATGATTAAGTTTATGGTATGTTTGTCTTCATGTTATTACGGTTAGTACAATTTTGATTTTAGATTTGTCGTATCACCTTAACAAAATTATGAATGCATGATAGAAGATATTCATTGGTTAGGGTGTTGACACCTATGATTGTACTAATGCATTATGGTGTTGTATGAGGTTTATGTTGTCTACTAACATGAAAGGTACACCAAGAAAGACAAATCATGTTCTGGTCCAAGAACATATGATCATGATAACATGACGACTAAGATTCATCCATTGTCATGGATCTCATAGAAGATCCATTTACGAGGTATGTATAACTTGATTTTGTAATAGTTAACCTATGAGATATACAGGTTACTAGCACAAGTCATTGAAGAAGAACAAGAAAACATCATGTGAGTATGTTAGACATAAATAGCTAGCATGCTAATCCAGGTATGTTTTTCCTATATCAAGATAGAATCCTACCTTGTGTTAGGATCTTATACTGTTGTGTTGTTTGATAATGATTATTTATGAAGTCGTAGGTTTGAATAAGTCATGGCTGCATGCATATTATATTTCTTACCATAATTGTTGATATGACTAACCAGAAGAATCATGAAGGTATAGGTTTGAATAATCACAGGTTTTATGCATATTATATCTCTTATCTTGATTGATGATTCAACTAACCTGAAGAGTCATAGGTTTGAGTAATTATAAGTTTAGACATGTTATGCTTCTTATGATTTGACTAACCATAAGAATCCTACATAAACCTTGAATGATAATGCTTATTATTTCTGTTTGAAATGATCATAACTATACATGCTTGAGATTACTGTGTTTTAATAGTATACTAATGAATGTATGATTTTATATGAGATCACAAGGATAACTCAATCATGATACTAACAAGCATGCATAGGGACCAAGGATGAATATGAGTTGAAGAACAGGTAATCCAGGAAGCAAAGATCAAGAGGGAGTACACTCCAGTGGTTTATGAAAGGATGCAGATATTCAGAGGAAGTTGACCATCTCTCTACATTCCACAACAGAAAGTTGTAGAAGAAGCTACTGCAGATTAGGACTCCAACAACTCCTGCAAGAAAGTGAAGACTCAGAGGGAGTTCACTCAACGAACAAACAAAGATAAGTATTTTAATTATCACTTCTTGCATATATGTTTGTTTAAATAAAATTGTTCAATGATGTATATGCTCATGTTCCTAGACTTAGGATATGTATTGTGCATATTAGAATAGTTGCATTGATGAATAGTATATTACTAATATACATGGGTAAGTGGCCTATGGCACTGTACAACATTCCATTGCTACTTATCTAGAATGAAACCTCTTTGCTGACGTGTTGGGAGTTGTGCACACTCTTAACAATGTTCTGGTAGAGATTGGAAGGCATCTAGAAAGTTACAGGATATGGATAAATGTTGTATTAAAGCATTGGCTAAGATAACTGCACGACTGTATGACATATTTCTTTATGTGTAAGAATTTGTTCTGAAAATTATGAGATGTTTCTAATCATGCAATTTAACCTGTTTGGTAGGAAAGACCGTATATCTTCACCTACAAAAGGACTACAACATTTGTTCCAGCAACAAAGATATCTATTGAAGATATTGAAGTTCCCAGGATCTGGGATGAAGAAATGGAATGCCATGATCCGTCTATCATGAAGAATGATGTTTGGGATGCGATCCCAAGAGCTAAAGGGAAGTCTGTTGTGACTTCCAAATAGAACTATCAGATCAAGCATGTTGCAGATGGCAGCATTGAGAAATACAAAAGTGATGAAATAGAAGATGCACCAGATGGATTTCAAGATAGCATGGTGTAGTCATATATGTGTGCAGAACTTGATATGGTAGGATAGACAGCTTTCTATCCAACTTGGGCTTTACCAAGAATAAAGCGGATTCCAACCTTTTCTACAAAGTTGAGGAAGGCAATCCAGCGATACCACTATTTGGATGACCTGTTTGTATCAGGTGAGGATATATTGCTTGTCGACACGCAGCGGAAGCTTGTTGCCGAGTTCGAGTTGCGGAACTTGGGGATGATGCACTATTTGTTTTTGGCATGTGGCAGAGTGATGGAATCTTCCTTGGACAAGGGAATTCTGTAGTAGAGATCCTGAAGAGGTTCGGGATGATGGATTGCAAGGTCATGGCCACACCTATGGCATCAAATCTGAAGCTTCTATGTGATGCTTCATCTGAGCCGGTTGATGTCTCTTTGTATCGTCAGATGATTGGGTCCTTGATGTACCTGACGAACATGAGACCAGACATTTGCTTTGCTGTGAACAACTTGAGCCAATTCCTGACGGATCTGAGGAGTGTTCACCTAGTTGCTGTAAAGCATGTTCTGAGGTACCTGAAGGGTACAGTGGATTATGGACTCAAGTATGAGGCGGATCAAAAGTTTAACCTACAGGGTTATGTTGATTCAGATTGGGCTGGCAATGCTGCAGATAGGAAGAGCACATCTGGGTGCTGCGCTGAGGCAGAGTATGTTGCGGCATGTTCAGCTAGTTGTGAGGCAGTATGGCTACGGAAGCTACTATCTGAGTTATTTGATCTCCCGTTGGAGGCTACTGGTATCTTCTGTGATAACGAGAGTTGTGTGAAGCTGTCCGAGAACCCAGTGTTTCATGACAGGTCGAAACACATAGAGATCAAATATCACTATATCAGGGATATGGTGCAGAGAGGAGCTGTGAAGCTTATGTATGTTGCGACGGACGAGCAGATTGCAGATGTGCTGACGAAGCCACTAGCCAGAGTGAAGTTCGAGTACTTCAGAGAGAGGCTTGGCGTTCTTCAGATCGAGGACACTTCGAGGAAGAAGTGATGGACACATTTGCTGAAGCCATTCCAAGCATGTTGGAAGGAGGATCCTTCACATGGCTGTGGATGTAAGCGCTAGATAATGGGCATCAGGATGATGTTCTGGTTTCTGCTTGGATATGATCAGTTGGATCATTTATGTATGTATGCATCATGTTGGATGCTGGATATGATCAGTTGGATCATTTATGTATGTATGCATCATGTTGGATGTTGGATATGATCAGTTGGATCATGTGTATGTATTTTGTATATGCATCATGTTGGATGCTTGGACCATGTATCTGTATATGTATCAGGTGGATACATTGTATGATCAGGTGGATCATGTATGGTGATATGTATCATGTATCAGGTGGATACATTGTATGATCAGGAGGATCATGTATGATGATATGTATCAGGTAGATACTTGGTATGCATCAGGTGGATGCATTGATGATCAGGTGGATCATGCAGCAGGATGTTGCAGTGATGATCAGGATGATCATGGATGATGAGCTTCAGGATGTTGCTCCAGATGACATGCAGCAGGACGTTGCAGTGATGATGATCAAGATGATCATGGATGATGAGCTTCAGGATGTTGCTCCAGATGACATGCAGCAGGACGTTGCAGTGATGATGATCAGGATGATCATGAGTACATCAGGATGATGTATGGTGAGTATTAGGTTGATACTCTGTGGCCGTGGATCAGGTTGTGCAGATGAGCATGTCTGGGAGATCCTATAGGTCGGAGTTGTGTACCCATAACAGCCTGGGATTCTCTTTCGAGACATTGCTCTAGGAGGACATGTAATTTGTGCCCTGGGAGATTTCAGGTCGGAGTTGTGTACCCGTAACATCCTGAGATGCTCTTGCGAGGTTTTGTCCTATGGCATGTAATTTGGGCCCTGGGAGATTTCAGGTCGGAGTTGTGTACCCGTAACATACTGAGATGCTCTTTCGAGGTTTTGCCATGACCACATGTAATTTGTGCCCTGGGATATTTCAGGTCAGAGTTGTGTACCCGTAACATCCTGAGATGCTCTTGCTAGGTTTTGTGGTGGACCACATGTAATTTGTGCCCTGGGAGATTTTAGGTCGGGGTTGTGTACCCGTAACATCCTGAGATGCTCTTTCGAGGTTTTGTGGTGGGGTCACATGTAATAGCGCCCTGGGAGATCCTACAGGTTGGAGTTGTGTACCCGTAACATCCTGGGATGCTCTTTCAAGGTTTTGTGACGCACGTAATAAGTCCTGAGTATGGCTAGTGATGACGAAGACCTGCAGATGGCGGGCCTACATCCAGTATGAAAAAGGACTGGCTCTGTAGAACTTCCTATGACGAGTAGATTCAGAGATTGATTGAGATAGTAGCAGCAGTGATGATGATGATGACTCGATGACAGTTATCCAGTGATGATGATGATGACTCGATGACAGTTATCCAGTGACGATGATCCAGAGAAGATGACTTGTGCTAGAAGAACTGTGCTGAGAAATACCTTCCTAGTTAAGAGGGAGTGTTCATGTATATGTAACTTCGGAATGTATTTCACACATATGTAGATTGTATTCCTATAGAGATGTTATTATTCCTCTATACGGAAGTGTCATCATTTATATTGTAAGTGTCGTAACTTATACTTGATGGGTTATTAGACCACCTTGTTTGGGGTCGGCCCTGTATAAGTCATGTGGGACAAAGGGTTATTAGACCACCCTATTGGGGGTCGACCATGTGGGTCAAAGGGTTATTAGACCACCCTATTGGGGGTCGGCCCAGTCATCATTATGTTATGTGGTTAAGTTCGAGCCTACATGAGTTAGGTAAAAAGGCAAGTCAAGTCAAGTATAAATAGAGTGCGGGAGGCACTCTATTCACTCACTCACTTCTCACACATGCACTCAAGGAGGAGTGGCGCACTTATGAAGGAGGAGTATCTGCTGCTAGGTTATGTCTATCTCTCATGGTTGGTTGTATCATTGCTCTATCTATCTCTGAGGAAGTTATTGGGGTTTTTCACCTTTATGGTTTTCGCCAAGTAAATCTTTGTGTCTCTTGTGTGCTTGCATTATTGTCTCCATGATTGATATGCTGTAGATATGCTGTACATGTTGTTCTCTCAGTTAAGATCCTAGATCAGATTGAAGTAAATTCTAAAAATTTAACACATTCCTCCTTGAAGATCTTATTGTATATCCAGAGATGTTTATTCCTCCGTCGGAATGTGGTAACTTGAGTTATTAGACTTCCCTAGTGGGGGTCAGCCCTGTATGTGTTATGTGGGTCAAAGGGTTATTAGACCACCCTAGAGGGGTCAGCCCAGTCAGTTGTAGTGGGGTATTTAACCCAATGGTTAAATACGAGCCTACATGATTTGTGTAAAAGACAAGTCGAAGTAGTGTATAAATATAGGAGGTGTATTCCTCATTTTACACACACTCACTCACTTGAGAGTGGTGCACTTGTGGAGGAGAGGTCTGCTATGGAGAAGGAGGAGCTTATGCTCAGGGTTACATCTTTGTATATTGCTAGTCATCTATATTGAGGAAGCTTTGCTGGGTTTTCTACCCCATGAGGGTTTCCTAGGATAAATTTGTGTCTCTTGTGTTTATGTTGTGCTTGTTGTTTCTTCAGTGATCCTGTATATGCTATTATTGTGAAATGGAATGCAATGCTGCTATCTTCTGTCTTAGCATATTAAATCTTAACAAATTCTCCACCATTGTCGGATCTGAATGTTTTGATCTTCTTGTCAGTTTGATTCTCCATCAAGGTTTTGAATTCCTTGAACTTATCAAACACCTCATATTTGTTCTTCAAGAAGTATACCCAAGTCTTCTTGGAGAAGTCATCAATAAATGAGACATAGTAAACATACCCACTCAGAGAACTGGATTACATAGGACCACATACATCTGAGTGGATGATTTTCAAGATGCCTTTTGCCTTGCTTTCACTGCTTGGGAAAGCCTTCTTAATGTGTTTACCTTTTGCACATCCTTTGCAAACACCTTCATGTTTGGTCTTGATTTCAAGAAGACCCTCTACAGCCTTGCTTGCAATTGGAAGTGCCCTATAGTGCATATGAGCAAGTCTTCTATGCCAAAGTTCACTTGGCTCCATGGATTCATGTACCATGGCATGTTCAGGTTGTCCCTTCAATTTATACAAACCTCCCTCTTGATCTCCAATCACTATTGCATCATCTATGTTCTTTCCCTTTGGCCACATTATGACTTGGCCATCCACAAATGCAACCCTCATACCTTTTGTAACCAATGCAGAGATGGAGATTAAGTTCTTCATGAGCCCAGGTACATAAAGGACTTATTTCATTTTCAAAGATTTTCCAGAATCTAGGTTATAGGAGGCTTCACCACTTCCTTTGATTGGGTTTTGATAATCATCCCCAAGTTTCACCTTATGGGGTGATTCATGTTCAGATAGATTCACAAAAGATTCCTTAAACCCAGTCATGTGTTTGGAAGCCCCACTGTCAATCAACCAATCATTACAACCATGGGAGATAGTACCTGTGAGAGAAAAAATTAGAACATATTCTTCTTCACTTGATGAGTCATCATCACTGTCACTTTCTACCCTAGCCTTCTTCTTTGGGGGTTCATCATCTTCGGTAGCATGAGCATGATATCTTCTTTTGTTATTCTTCTTATTATTATTGAAGTTCTTGTTGTTGTCTTTCTTCTTCTTGGGACAATCTGAACCAAAGTGTCCCTTCTCATTGCAATTGAAGCATCTAAGATCTTTCTTATCTTTATGATAATGGTGGTGTGAGAATCTTCTGTTATGAGATGATTCCTTCTTGGACTTTCCTTTCCTGGCATGTGATGTGAGAGCTTGATCTTCATTTCCCATATTTTCTTCTCGGGCCACAAGCCTAGCTTCTTCTTGAGATCATTCTTCCCGCAATCTGTTCAAGGAGATCAACTTCTTCCTTGCACAAATTCCTTGAATAAAGGAATCCCATGACCTGGGTAGGCCATTTAGAGTGGTCATCACCACTTCACCATTCTCCGCCATTTCATCCACTGCTTCTAGTTGTTCCTTGATCTGGGAGACCCTTGAAAAATAAGATCGAATGGTTTCTCCATTCTGAAACTTTACTCCTTTCAATTGGTTCCACAGGGTCATCTTCCGATTTATGTTCTTCCCTTCAAATAGCTTGGTCAAAGAGTCAAACATTTCCTTGGGTGTCTTTAGAGAAGACACATGGGGTATGAGATGGTCTTTGATAGAATCAACAATGATTCTCTTTTCCTTGACCAAGTTTTTCCTATGCAATACCTTAGCCTCTTCATCCTCTAAGATAGGGATGTCTTGTTTTACATATGAGTCCAACTCATTCTCTTCTAGGATTAACCCAATCCTATACTTCCAAGCTTGAAAGTTATCATCTCCTTCAAGCTTATCCTCAAGCTTGGTGTGGTGAGACATCTTAAAGAGTACTTCAAATGGAAATAGAAAAGATTTAGGTCTTACCACTTGAAATGTTGAAAACTGGATCTGGTCCCGAATTAGGGTTTGTCAAAAAAACCCTAAAAATTCAAAATGTGAATTTTAATTTTCTAAAAGGATAGAAAGATGCGCCTTGATGAGCTGATCATCCTAGTCTATTCAGAATTCGAGATCAGTAAAGCTTTACCCTTCAAATTTTCCTTTTTGTCCTCCTGGGTTCACTAGGGAGAGCCCTGAATTAGGGTTTGAGTTTCCTGGAGGTCTACCCAGCCAAAAATATCAATCCAAAGCTCTAGACTTTGATTTTTGCAAGGCGCTTCCAGCTATGTCTCCAAATTTCAGAAATTCCTATTTTTGTGGAAACCCTAATTTTTAGGGCCAAATCTGAAAATGATCAGAATTGAATTCTGATTGGATAGATAGATTCTCCTTGATGAGTAGAGTTAATCTACTATACTGATTTTTCAAAATATGTGGAGAGAAACCCAATAAACAAGAAACTCAAGTTTTCGTCACTACAAAATGTCTTCTTCTCAGGTTAGCTCTGATACCATGTTAAATATCGAGCATTAATTCACAATACTCTAGGATCTTAACTGAGAGAATAACATATACAGTATATCAATGCATAACAATCACAATAAGCATGACAAGCATCACAAGAATAAAAAGCATGAGAGACAAGAGACACAGAGTTTCTGTGGGGAAAACCCTAAGGTGAAAAACCCCACAACTTCCTCAGAGATAGAGAGAACAATGGCTCAACCAAAGTACAACCAAAATACACTTGAGATAGTCTCCTAGTAGCAGATAATCGTCCTCCTCACTAGTGCGCCACTTTCTGAGTGACAGAGATATAAATTTCCGAATGATCTAAATAGAGATCTCCTGATCTCTATTGATACTAACTTGTTTTCCCATCGACCTTATGGGGCTGACTTCTCTATCTAGGTACATCCACATTATAATATATATATTTCAGGGTCGACCCCACACATGGTGGTCTAATAACCCATCGGCAAGTACACACACTTGCGACACTTGTCAATCCACATGACGACACTTCCTTATAGAGGAATAACACATCTCTAATAAGGGTACAATAAGTTTTTATGAAATACATAGATGAAATACATTCCGAACTTACATATACATCAACAGTCCCTATAGGGATTCAATCAAATACCATTCACCAATCCTTGGAGGAGTTCAACATCTAATTTCTGTAATTGCACTCCACCTCCTTGTGTTATAAAGTTGATAACATACCGCCTTATCCAATGCATTTGTAACTTACCAGGATGTTTGAAAAAATTGTTCTCATAGAGGAGAACTAGATATTCACGCTGAAAGTACTTCTTAGTAATATGGAAATCATTCCACATTTTTTCTTGATATTTTTGCACTTGCTGATGAAAACCTGTGAGAAAATATAACCTCTTGCTACTAGAGTAACTGTGCTAACATTTCTTTGACATCACCTCCGTCACGCATGCCAATGAAATCAATGATTCTTAAACTAGGTACAATATACTCCATAGGAATCACAACCTCTTTTCCATACACCAAATTGAAAGGTGTTTGACCCATCAAACTCTTACATGTCATTATATAGGCCCATAAAATTGCAGGAATCCTTAAATCCTAGTCATTGTAGTTCACAGTACATACTTTTGTTAGGGCATGTTCTAGGATCTTAATGAATGCTTCAACGGTTCCATTTTCTTATGGATGGTATGGAGTACTCTTCATATGGTAAACCTAGAATTTTTCAGTGAGAGATTCTATAGTCTTATTAACAAAATGTGTACCCTAATCACTCAATAAAACCAGAGGACATCGAAACCTGGTGGTTGAAATGTAATAAAAATGAATCTGGGTCTTTGTTTTGCAAACCATAAAAATTTGGTAAAGCAGATGGGGGAATGATTTGCATTTGTACCACTCCTTCTATATTTCTGATGGGGAATTCAAAGGTAACAATTTATTCGTCTTTATCACCTACCATGTCTTCCCAACATATAAAAATTTCTTCCTGGGCTATATTGAGGCTACTCCTTCGAATGTTCCTATTAACTTGTGAGTAGAATAGGTGGTGCTTACAACACCATTGAGGGGAATTATAATATTTATGCACCAAAAATGAAATAAAAATGAATGCACAGAAAGAAAACCCACACTCAAAGCGAATTCAATCAAATGAAAGGTAATCATGCAAGCTACATGCCCTAACCCTTGTGAGGTCGATCTTGTTACAACCTGTCGAAAGATGCATAGATATTCACTATGTCTTACCTCCTTGACACCTCAGGATCAGAAGCACATATACCATGTTCTACTTTAACACTGCATCTACAAAACAATGCCAGATGTACTTTTTCACCATTGATAAAGTCCTCAGAAATGATGCCAAAATGTTGGGTAAATTAATTGTCTAATGAAATAAACAGCTGAAATTCCCAAAATAAAAATTGCCAACCCGAGGAAGTCTTTTATTTCAAAGCTATCATGAGATATCTATCCAGGAAACAAGTTCCAACTAAAATTATTATCTATGCAATCAATGAATTCAAACACTTGTTGTAAACTTAAATCACACCGTGAAATGAAATGCACAGCTTGAAAGGAAATCACTCTCTCACACTTGCTCTGAAAAAAAATTCAAATTCACACTTGATGAAATAAAGCATTCTACTTAAATGAACTCATACTTGCATGAGAATGAAAGTCATACTACTAAACTAGGTAACTCTTTCATAAATTAAAGAAGTGACATCAAAATATAGACTAATAGTGTTGTGTAAACTACGAATGGGGCAAGAATCCAACTTAAAAATTAATTAAATCTCTATAATTATCAATTTAACAAATCATGAATGGAGTTAGAATGAAAATAAAATAACTCTTTATCTATTTAACAGAATTAATAATATGCAAAATAGAAATAAAGAAACAAGACCAACACATACCAGAGTGAGGGGGCCCTGCCTCACCTAGCATGCGTTGACAAAATACTTACACTCTCAAGAATAATTTGCACACTATTGCAAATCCATCAGCACTTTGGTATTATTGCAACAAACTTAGAAATTACATCAGTTCATCTCTCTTTTACAATAGATCTATTCGATACAATCCCATGAATCCCCCCTCTAATCTAACGGATCTTAGCTATAAATCATTACCGTGAAAAGAACGATGATATCAAATCCCCAAATCCTTGGGTCGCTCAAACAAATTGTTGAGGGAAACTGATCGCAACCATAAATATGCAAAATACACATTTAGAGAACCGGCCAGATCTCTTAAACCGTGGTCATTTTGGGACATTTACATCCAAGTCAACTAATTGGGATCGTTCTGCACAAAACCCATGTCCTAGATTTTCAATATTCTTCTTCATCGGCCCGCAAATTGAAACACAAATCAATGTGTTCTTATCTAGCATGCATTTTTGGTTGGGACCGTTTGATCATGAGCTAGAGGCGGCCATGTTGGACTTGGGCACGAATTGAGATCACAAATCCTAATAATCAATCATAGGAATAAAACCATGTTGTGATTTTCCATGTGGAGATGTGATAACATGCCATCTTTGGATGCTGCGACAAGAAACTACTTCGTAAACCATCATCAATAAAATCATGCATAATAGTCTTTAATTCATTAAAAACAAAATAAAATAATCATTATTAACCACTAAAGCATCTATAGGAGTAAGATGGTATTTTACGAGCAGTTACAGTAAATGCATGGCAAATGGAATGATAAATGAGCAATAATGAGGAAGAAGAGGGATAAAATAGGTGTCAATAAGTGATGGAAATATGGACAAATTCGTGACCCAACACTAACCATGGTTGATCTATTAAGTTTCCTCTAGAGACTGGCCACCTCTAGAGTGAATTAATTTAGCATATAACCACTTGGAACGATAGTAGAACAATATGATCACATCATTGGGAAAATAGTCTTAGTATATTTGATGTACGATAATTAAGTTGCCACATGTGGACCATGTAGATAAGAAAAGAGATAAATATAATATGTGATAGGATATGAGAGAATTTGAAGTGCACATAGAGAATTGATTAAGAGTTAATGCAAATTGTTAACATTCACTGAAGAATTCAGTAAAGAAAACGAGAACTCGAATTGATCACTACACTGATGTTAACAAAAAAGAATCGGTTAAGAGAGTTAACTAAGTGATAACGGAGAATATATAGTTAACTAAGTGTTCTTTCTGATGGAACTTATGTTAAACTAAAATACCACACTTATGTTCAAATAAAAGACAACACCTGAGTTGCGACACTTGCATGATTACACTTAATTTAGCCACCTAATTAAGTTGGAAAGCTTTCAGTTAAGGGGCGAGTTCATCCTAAGAATCGGTGAAGTGAGTTAATGCACTGCATGAGAAGTGGGGTGCACTTATTCATGCAATATTGATGCATCCACATGGAGGGTGAGTTCATCCTTAAGTGAAAAGATAAAAATAGAAGACGATGCATGTGAATAATGTATAAATATGTTATATAGGATTGATGAATTCAATGTGAAGCGAATTCTCTTCTCCCTTGAAGGAAATGCACTTTTATTATGCAAGATATTATTCTGAGCCTCTCTTGTTTATCTCTCTTTCTCTATAATTGCACCAGGGGTGCTTGATTTAAAATAAATTCTCTACTATCTATCAATATACTAAGGAAGGTTTTGATGGGGTTTTCTACATCATGTCATAGAGGGTTTCCCTAGGGTAAATTCATGTGTCGAATGTGATTTATTATGTGTATGACTGTTATTCTATTTCAAGTATTATTGCAACTCCATATTAAATAGCAAAATTTAATATCATTTCCTTCTTCTATATTTCTATTCTTCCGCATACAAACAACACATTTAATCTTTTATTGAGTAGCTTTCTCAACTGCTCTATCTGTAACTAGTGTTCTACTTGAAACTTAGGTGGATGTTGTGAAAATGTTCTAACCTTCTAGTCCAATGGTACTCTTGTGCTGCAATCCCCAAGGAATTATTTACCTGTCGAAGTGACTTCTTTGCTTACTACGTTTACTTGCATTTGACCCTTCCCATTATCGCCTTTCGTTGCTTCCATCATGACCAGGTTAGATCGACCTTTCTTCTCTTCTCATTTCTTAACCAGGTTAGGGAACGCCTTTCTCACATGTTCTGTACTACAAAAATATGAGCACATATCTTGTGTCTTATTATAATATCTCACCAAATGGACTAGTTCCACACAATTGAAGCAAATTACCTGTCTACCATCCCCATAGCCTCTTCCGCGACATTGAAGCCCATCGCGCTCTACTCCCTATTGTCCTTCCAAGTCATGTTATTTATTTTCTTCTATACCTTGCACCTAATAGGCATCCATTATATTATCTTTCATTAGTTGTAGAACATAATAATTGTTCACATCATGGCCAACATAATTTCATAATTCAAAGGATGGTGCATGTGTAGAGCTCTAATACTTCTACCACATAGGACAATTGGGAGGTGCATGTCCCCAAGAATTACAAATATTCCACCATTCAGACTTCGTTTCTTTTGGAAAAGGACTAGGTGCACCAGTACCCAGATGATGCTTAAGGTTGGGAACTCATTCTTGTGATGTCCCTATGTTCTATAGAAGCTACACCATATGATTTATCTGACTCTCTTATCCATGTACAGGTGTTGTAACTTTTCAATCAGCATAGCAAGCTATGTTTGAAACTACACCATTACTAGTGATGCATCCCCTCCAGGAGTTTTTTCCCACCTCATGGTAATATCCAGGGCATCTGACTAAGCTTTTATATTCTGCTATGTCATACGAACTATGATATGTGGTAGCAACCTCGCGATGAGACATTCATGGTTTTGCATGTCCATTATATGAAAGCTCAGTCGGTCTGATAATATTTTGAGCTATTGGTCATCATCCCAAACAGACTCTCCCACTCTCTACTTGATTTATTTAATCTAAGTAATACACTGGGACTTGAACTTTGGAAATTTTGAAATTCCTTCAAACGGTTGGTTTCAATTGTAACGAGTAAGTAGGGATGACCTACGATGGTAGTGGTCTTATAATTCATGTATCATTTTAAATATTCTTCTATGAACGTGGTCTCTAGATATGCAATATTAACAGCTTCATTTTTTACTTTCCTTATATCCCAAATTGCTTCGTAGTTAAACCAATGTTGCTATCCATCATATTTTCTCATCCCATGAAAATTGGGCAATTGAAAGGTAGAATCTGATGGTGTCACCATCCTTGTAGATGTAGGATGACTTACATAACTACTTGTGATTGGTGGACTTGGAACAATACTATTGCTTCTTCAATTTTGGGTATCTAGGTTAATCCTGTATGTAGTATTATCTTGAACTTCTCTTGACTCTAGTTCATCTTCATCTCTTTCTTCCTACAAAAAATCAATTATTAATTGGGTTTCTTGATTTGATAAAGAATGATAGGGGTCTAGGCCAAAGGGAGGATAACTATCTAGCATGCATCTTCTAAAAATACTGATTCTAGAGGAGTTTGAATCTAGTAGAATTTCTTCTCATGATGCAAGAAGATCCATTGCCATGGAATCCTTATTCTTGCTTATCCTCTTGATTTTATTTTTATTTCATCCTCAAGTGTTCAATATCACTATTCACATAAGAGATCTCACTTTCCTCCATTTCACACATCTTGGGAGGTCTCTCATCGTATGAGCACTCTTCTTTCCCAAACTCTGCGCACCCTTTAGTCACAAAGGGACCTTCTACACATTATCTTCATTTGGTCCCACATCTTGCATTCTTCTTTCCTTTGGAATATGACTATCTTCTCCCTTGAGCTCCTTTTCTTGATTCTTTCTTTTTATTGGTTTCTTATATCATATCGTCTTTAATTTCTTTTATCCCTTTGGAGTCTTTGTTCTTCCTGATCTGTAGTGGGCCTACCGATTCTCCCACTTCCTCATACCCCACTCCCACAGTGTAGGGATTACTCTACCATAATACCGGGGCTCATGTTTATTAGACCCTCGTCCATGAAACACATCTTTATCCACAACAAAATTAACTTCAAGAAAATCTCTCTTGGACCTTCTTCAAATATTTCTTTCATGTGGCTATATGATTCACCGATCCTATAGAAAATTCTATAATATATCCTTGTTTCATGTGCAAGAAACAAAAAATCATAGATCTAGACCAGATATTGTCCAAACCTTTTAGTTCTTGAATCATTTCCTTGGTATAAACTACTAGCCAAGGTGCACTCCAAGTAGAATTTATCTCAGTCTACATCTTTACCCATTGATACAACAAAATAGGAAACTTGCAAAAAAAAAATTCACACAGATCAAAGTAAATGTACCTTTCTTTCCAATGTTGGTCCGAAATTTGTAGATATTTAGTATCTTTCTGTGCGAATTCATCTTCATTTCCCTCAAACCATTGTTCAATATTGTATTTATTAGGTTTCCACCTAGTTACTTTGAACTCCTAACACAATCCCTCTCAGGACCCGACAACGAAATCATTGTTGGTTGCAGTTTGTCAGACCCAGGGTTTGACTTCCAACAAGAACCCAATAAGCATCGTCATATTTCAATACTTTGTGGGTAGAGTAAGGTCTACCTTGAGATGGGAATAAGACCTAAATGGATACCTCAATCAAGTTTTCGAAAGAAGGGATAAGTTCTCTCTACTTAGCATTTTGATAGTTCAATTTAATACATTCATCAAAGTTACACATTCAATCATCACATAATTCATCATCATACATTCCTGTAGACAATGCACAGGAAACTATACGGAAAAAAAAAATTCATTCTATTAATTAGAAAAATTAATGTATCACCATGAGGAACATATAATAAACTCAACAATGTTGAAATATTGTAACTTCTAAGAACATTATATTTGTACTTTATTATTCCGGAGATGTTCCATTCCTCCATGGAGACCATATTGTATATCTGGAGATGTTTATTCCTCCAGGAGAATGTGGTAACTAGGGTTATTAGATCTCCCATGTGGGGTCGGCCCTAAGTTATTTGTTTAGGGGTTGTTAGACTCCCCTAAGAGAAGTCGGCCCTGTTAGGGTGAAAAGCTAGTTAGGAGTTGAGTATAAATAGAGGAGGTGTGTTCCTCATTTATCTCATTAATTCACTCACTTGTGATTGGCGCATAGGAGAGAGAGAGATCTACATAGGAGGAGAAGGAGCTCTTTTTTGGGACTACATATTTGTATTTATTGATTATCTATATTGAGGAAAGATTTGTTGGGTTTTCTACCCCATGAGGGTTTCCCAGGCTAAATATTTGTTTATCTTGTGATTGTGTTTCTTTTAGTGATATTGCTTGTGAAATTAGGTTAAACTTAACATGGAATCAAAGATAGCCTGAATAAGACATCTTTCACAAGATGAAAATAACTCTCTCCTCCTCCAGCGAAAATTAGGGTTTCTGCAAAAGTTGGAATTTTTGGAATCTGATTGCATGGTTGGATATCCCTCCTATAAATCGATGTTTTGATCCCTAGATCGAACTTTTTGACTGGGTAGAGCCCCAAGATTTGTGAAACCCTAGTTTGACTTCTAGACCAGAAAACCAGTAAACTAGAAAAAGTGCGCACCTTTGCACCAGTAAACCAGAAAAAGTGCAAACTGGAAAACCAGAAATTCGGTTGCAGATCCAAAAGTTGTTGATCAGATTTAAAGGGTGAAAAGTTGAAGTTTCTAGAAGCAGAGTTCACCAGTTATCTCAATTCAATCAAGCACATCTCCTGGTAAGTGTTATTCTATCTTTTGAGAAACTTAAATTTCTGTGACCTCCTGAATAAGATGGCTCCAAGCACTAAGCTTGAAGACAAGCTAGAGAGTATAGAGAATTTTCGATCATGCAAATATAGGATTGGTCTCATTCTTGAAGAGAATGATCTTGTCCAATATATCAAAGATGAGGATGCAAAACCTGTGGAAGATGAATCCAAAGAGAAGTATAAGAAGGACTTGATTAGGGAAAAGAGAATCATTGTTGATTTTATCAAGGACCACTTGATTCCCCAAGTGGCATCCAAGAAGACCCCAAAGGAGATGTATTATGCCTTATCCAGAATGTATGAAGGGAGGAACATCAATAGGAAGATGAACCTAAGATATCAGTTGAAGAGCACTAAGATGAATCAAGGAGAATCTGTTCAAGATTACTTCATAAGGGTCTCCCAGTTCAAAGAACAACTAGAAGCTATTGGATACAAACTTGATGAAGACGAATTTGTTATGACTACTCTCAATGGTCACACTAGACCTTGGGAATCATTTATCCAAACCATGTGTGCCAGAAAATAAATCATGAATTTTGATGTGGTATGGGAGGATTGTATTCAAGAAGAAGCTAGGGTAGCCAATAGAGAAGCTTTGCTGAAAGAAGATGACCAAGCTTTGGCCACCCACATCAAGATAAGAAGAAGTCAATCAAAATTCGAGAAGGATAGTCACAAGGAGTCTCAACCTCCACAAATATTTAAAAAGAGAAGAGGAACTAATCAAAGAAGAGATTACTCATCATTCCAATGTTTCATTTGTCACAAAATAGGACACATTGCTAAGGATTGTCCTTCAAAGAATAAAAAGAGTTTCCACTTCAAAATACATCATGCACATCTAACAGAAGATGATAGTGAAGATGAAGAAGAGGAAAGAAATCAAAGGAAAAGAGATAAAGTAGGAAAAGAAGATGCAGAAGAGTATGTTCTATTCTTTGCACTCTTTGGGTCTGTAACACCTGGAGAAGACACATGGATTATTTATAGTGGTGCTTCAAAGCACATGACAGGACAAAAGAAGACTCTCTCAAGACTTGAAGAGAAGACCTCTCAACAGAAGGTATCTTTGGGAGATGACTATCAATATCCCATCAAGGGAGTTGGTGAAGCAAGCTACAAGCTTGATTCTAGAACTCCATTGAAGATGAAGGAAATGTTATATGTACCAAGCTTGGAGAAGAACCTTCTTTCTATCTCAGCATTAGATAAGAAAGGTTACAGGGTCGCATTCATAGATGGAAAAGTACTCATGTGGCCCAAATTAAAATCAATTGAGGATGCAATTGTTATTGGTGAAGAGGAAGGAGGTCTATACAAAGTCAAGGGTCATCCAGAAGCTTCCCTTGTTCATGAAGCCACTATCCCAAGTGAGCTATGGCATAGGAGGCTTTCTCACATTAACTATAAAGCACTACCTCATGTGAGCAAGGTGGTTACAGGACTACTAGATTTGAAGATTGATCATGATGGCACATGCAAAGGATATGCAAAAGGGAAGAATATCAAGAACCCATTTCCAAAGAGTGAAACAAAGACTAAGAGCACTTTGGAATTGATTCATTTAGATGTATGTGGACCAATTCCATCCACATCCTTTAGTGGGTATGAATATTACCTTACATTTATTGATGACTACTGAAGGAAGACTTGGATATAGTTCCTAAAGGGAAAAGATGAAGTCTTTGGAAAGTTCAAAGAATTCAAGGCATTGATAGAAAATCATTCAGAAAAGAAGATGAAGATACTCAGGACATATAATGGTGGAGAATATATATCAAAGGATTTTGAAATCTTTTGTAAAGAAGCTGGAATCAAGAGGGAACTAACCACTCCCTACAATCCTCAACAAAATGGTGTTGCATAGAGAAAGAATAGAACCATCATCGAAGCAGTAAGAACAATGATACATGATCAAGACCTACCTATGTATCTATGGGCTGAAGCAGCCAGGACAGTAGTCTATGTGTAGAATAGACTATCCCATAGTGCTCTTGATTTGAAGACCCTAGAAGAAGTGTTCACAGGGAAGAAGCCTGAGGTAAGTCACCTCAAGATATTTGGATGCCCAGTATACATTCACATTCGAAAATAAAAGAGGACCAAGTTGGATCCTTCTGGGAAGAAGGAAATATTTGTTGGATATTGTGAAGCATCCAAAGCATTCAAAATTTACATCCCAGGATTCCATCATATGGAAATAAGCAGGGATGTGACATTTGATGAAGAGGAAACTCTCAAAAGATCTAAGAAGTGCCAGTATGAAGAAGTATATGAGGAACATGCACTACCCAGAATTGCAGAGGCTATACCCACCCCTGAATATGTAACACCTGGAGACCATGACATGATAGAACCATAAGAAGCCCTACCATAAAAATCTCAAGAAAGAGAAAGCTAGCATGGGAAAGAGACATTATTCTAGGAGAAGAAAAGTATGGAGCTTCTTAAGGCTCCACTAGAGTGAGCAAGAAACCAAAGTCATTCTCTAGCTATATGGCCTTGATGTGTGATCTTGTAGATCAAGAACCCACTAGTTATGAAGAGGCATCTCATAAGAAAGAGTGGGTAGAGAGAATGACAGAGGAATACCAGTCAATAATGAAAAATGATGTTTGGGATATAGTTCCCAAACCAAAGGACAAGAGTGTGGTATCCTCCAAATGGATATACAAGATAAAGCATGTTGCAGATGGTAGCATTGAAAAGTATAAGGCAAGGTTTGTGGCCAAAGGATTCTCTCAGAAAGAAGGAATTGACTATGAAGAGACATTTGCACCAGTTGCAAGGTACACTTCCATTAGAACCATCATGGAACTTCCATCCATGATGAAGTGGGAATTACACTATATGAATGTAAGGACAGCCTTCTTGAATGGTGTGATTGAGGAGGAAGTGTACATAGAACAACCACAAGCATTTGAGGTTGAATATAGAACAACCCACGTATGCAAACTAAAGAAGGCTTTGTATGGGTTGAAACAAGCTCCCAAAGCTTGGTATGGAAGAATTGACAATTTCTTGACAAGCTTGGGCTTTACCAAAAGTAAAGCTGATCCTAATATTTATCTCAAAGTTATGGATGATGAACCTGTCATATTGTTTCTATATGTCGATGATCTATTTCTGACTGGAAATGAGAAATAGATTTTCAAGTGTAAGAAGAATCTCTCTACAGAGTTTGAGATGAAATATCTCGGATTGATGCATTAATTCCTAGGTCTGGAAGTATGGAAAGGCCCAAAAGGAATCTTTCTCAACTAGGGAAAGTATGCGGTGGAAATCTTGAAAAGATTTGATATGCTGGAATGCAAAGCCATGGCCACTCCGACGGATTCCAACTTGAAGCTGTTAGCTAATGACTCATCAGAGTTAGTGGATGTGACTCTGTACAGACGGATTATTAGTTCATTGATGTATCCGACAAATACCAGGCCATATATATGCTTTGCTGTGAACACCTTGAGTCAGTATCTAGTAGAACCTAGACGTGTTCACATGTTTGCTGCAAAGCATGTGATGAGGTACCTAAAGGATACGATAGACTTTGGTCTATGTTATCTTGGAGATCATGACTTCAGATTGTATGGCTACACATATGTTGATTGGGAAGGAAGTGTAGCAGACAAGAAGAGCACATCGAGAGGATGTTATTGTCTAGGATATGCCATGATCTTGTGGTTTAGCAAGAAGCAGTCTAGTGTGGCTCTCAGCATAGCTAAATCGGAATATATTGTTGCTTGCTCTGCTAGTTGTGAAGTTATATGGCTTCGGAAGTTGTTATCAGGGTTATTTGACTTAGAGATGGACCCCACTGTGATCCTATGTGACAACTAGAGAGTTGTATCAAGATGACAAAGAATCCAGTGTTTCATGATAAGTCGAAGCACATAGAGATTCGATATTTTTATATACATGATATGGTGTAGAAAGGAGCTATCAAGCTCGAGTATGTGAGAATTTACGAACAAGTTGCTGATATATTGACCAAATCTATGTCTCAAGTAAAGTTTGAGTATTTCCGATACAAGCTTGGTGTTGTTAAGAAGAACCCTTCCCGAAAGGGGGAGTGATATGGTCGATGATGATATTTGGATACTAGTATCTCTGTGGATACCTGTATCGATGATGAGATTTCCTATATCGATGATGAGGACGATAATGAGGATACTATATGAGGCTACCTGTTCCGACGATGAGGTCGATAATGAGGATACATGTATTGATGAGGATACTATATGAGGCTACCTGTTCTGACGATGAGGTTATCTGTTCCGGGGATAAGGTCAATGTATGGTCCTTAGAATTTGTCTAAGTGAACATGATAGGACTACATCGTCCTTGAACATTTGGTTCAAATGTATGTGATTGGATTAATCATCCTTAAACAGTAAATCCAGTAATTTCGAAAGGAAGGATAGTCTTAAATGCTGATAGTGATTGGACTAATCATCCTTAGATAGTAAATCCAGTAAATACAAAAGGAAGGATAGTATTAAATGCTGATTGTGATTGGAATATTAGACAGTAAATCCAGTCATTCTGAAAGGAAGGATAATCTTAAATGATGATTGTGATTGGACTAATCATCCTTAGACAGTAAATCAAGTAATTTCGAAAGGAAGGATAGTCTTAAATTATGATTGTGATTAGACTAATCATCCTTAGAGAGTAAATCCAGTAATTCACTAAGGAAGGATAGTCTTAAATGCTAATTGTGATTGGACTAATAATCCTTAGACAGTAAATCCAGTAATTCCGAAAGGAAGGATAGTCTTAAATGCTGACTATGATTGAAGTAATAATACTTAGACAATAAATCCAGTAATTTCGAAAGGAAGGATAGTCTTAAATACTGATTGATATTGGACTAATCATCCTTAGACAGTAAATCTAGTAATTATGAAAGGAAGGATAGTCTTAAATGTTGATTGATATTGGACTAATCATCCTTAGACAGTAAATCCAGTAATTCCAGAAGGAAGGATAGTCTTAAATGTTGATTTTGATGGGATTGATCATCCCTAGACAGTAAATCTATTAATTCCGAAAGGAAGGATCACGTCTGTTGCAGATGATGATATTGTTGATCAGGAGTTCCAGATGATGAAGCTATTGATCGAGAGATCCAGGTGATGATGTTGATAGAGAGATCTAAATGATGATGTGATTGAGATATCCAAATGATGATGCTACTGTAGCTCATCAAGTGCTACAGAAGATGAAGACTCAGTACTAATGATGTTGATGATCCAGTATTGATTATGTTCCAGTAATTGATTGAGTTACTGATGATGATTGAAGAAAGCTTCCAATGATTTATAGATGTATCATGTATCATGTATTGTGTAGTTGATGACTGCTTGCTCCTGTAGATGTTGTTATAATATCCTTCTCATTAAGGGGGAGTGTTGAAATATCGTAACTTCTAAGAATGTTATATGTGTACTTTATTATTCTGGAGATGTTCCATTCCTCCATGGAGACCCTATTGTATATACGGAGATGTTTATTCCTCTGATAGAATGTGGTAACGAGGTTTATTAGATCTCCCATGTGGGGTCAGTCCTTAGTTAGGATTTTAGGGTTATTAAACTCTCCTAGGAGAAGTCGGCCCTGTTAGGGTGAAAATTTAGTTAGGACTTGAGTATAAATAGAGGAGGTGTGTTCCTCATTTATCTTATTCATTCACTCAGTTGTGATTGGTGCATAGGAGAGAGAGAGAGATCTACATAGGAGGAGAAGGAGCTCTTGTTTGGGAATATATCTTTGTATTGGTTGATTATCTATATTGAGGAAAGCTTTGCTGGTTTTTCTACCCCATGAGGGTTTCCTAGGGTAAATCTTTTTCTATCTTGTGATTGTGTTTCTTTCAGTGATCTTGCTTATGAAATTAGGCTAAACTTAACAAACAATTTATATATGCCCATACATCACACCTCTCAGATTCATTAAGAAAACATAGTTACATTCAAACAACTCATCCTTAGCAACGAAAAGCTCTACCACTAGCAAAAAGAAAACAAAAACGGTTACATCTTTGAATGATGGCATTACATAGATCCATGACTGCTCAAAACAATACTAATAGTGGTAGAAAAACAACCGTAACTCTGTGGAACTAAACCAACCCAAACCCTTTACAAACATAGGCCTTATATAGGACAAAGTATCCAAAACTAGAAGTTATTGTTAGGATATTCCTATACTCCATCTTAGTCCCACCAGTATTTTGATCATTTACATTTTTAGTAATGCATGGACCTTTAGGGTTTTCATTCATTCTATGGTTTGCATGCATCCCAGTCATCAGTACAGCACCTAGCCCTCAGTTAGCCAGCCCCCAGGAGCTTCTCACTATTCAGTTTTAGCCCTCCAGTTGCTTAATGCGCCCTTCTTTCTTGATTTTAGGAGGCAACTCGCCCTTCTTCACCTACCAGTCCAGTTGTCACTCAGTTAGACTTAGTTACACTGAGTTAGACTCAGTTACACTTAGTTAAACTCAGTTACAGTCAGCTACACTTAGTTACACTCAGTTACACTCAGTTACACTCAGTTACACTCAGTGACACCTACTAGACTCAGTTTGACTGATGGTTGACAGTTACTTGAGAATTGATGACTCCACTGATGATGATGAAGACTTCCAGTTGTGCTCTGATGATCATGAGGACACCTAGTTGTGCTCCGATGACACTATATTGATCTTATGATCACTCTGAGAGGCTAATTCGAATTGTTACCTTAGGCATTCAAATCCTCTCTACCATTGTACTATTTATTTTTCCATATTGTGATTAATTAACTAGTGTGTGTGAAGTATTATTGCTTCTATCCGAGTTCTACTGTACCATATTATTCTATTGCTCATTATACTGTATTGACCACTCTTCTTCTATTTTCTTTCTTAATCATAATCATTCTCTTGTGAGGTATACATCATCTCTTAGATCTGCTGTGAGGATTTTCACATGGTATTAGGGAATGTTGAGAGTATTGTTTATCTCCATTCTTGATAGTGTTTTGCAGGTTATTACCAAGATTTCGAGTGCAGCAGTTTCTGCATTTTTGCATCAGTAGCAGTTGCAGTTACTCTATATTGTTTTTGCAAGTCTTCTACAACTTCAATGTATGATTTAGAAGGAATCCCTCCTCTTTCTCTATTCAACTATGATGAATGGAAACCGAATATAATAGCATATTTAAAGAGCCATGACCTCTTTGATTATTATTTTGAAAGAGAGTTCGAATCCTCTGAAGAGAAGATTGACTGGTTGATTAAAGCTAACATACACCTTGGAAGTATGATGCTTACTATGCCTAAGTACATATTGTACCCTCTCATTATTGATATTGAAACTCTGAAAGAGCTATGGGCTCAACTAGATGAAAGATTCGGCAAACAGAATGAAGGATTTGGTCCAAAACCCTTCAAAAGCAAGCAAAGTGATGCATTTGCTCCTCTTGATGGTCTCTCAGATCATGAACCAGTATGATCTCATATTGAAGTTGTTGACAAAGAACTTGCAGATTCTCCACTCATGCTCAAACTTTCTTCTCTTTCTGTGCCAGCTCACACTCTAGATATTGTAGAAGGTCCTAAATCCTCTCTTGCACCAGAGTCTGTTGGTTTGCATCATGATCACATGATTATTTCGGAGGTCAAAACATCTTTTGAAGGTAATGCTTTCGCTCCTCTCCAGCTATCTCCTCTTCTATACTACTATATGATCATAATTCCATGCTTTTAGAAGGTCATTGAAGAATATGGTCATTGCCATTCGCTTGGGATAATTTCTCATGCATCTACTGGTTTTGATCTCACCTCTCATGGTTCAAAGGAGATCTCAAGAAACCATGATTCAAGTCTTGTATCTAAATTGGGTTCTAAGCAATTACTGCTTGGGATAATTTCTCATGCATATGATAGTTTTGATCTCACCCCTGTTGGTTCAAAGGAGATCTCAAGAAGCTGTTTTTTAAGTCTTAAATCTGATTTTGATTTCAAGCAAACATGTAATAGTTATTTTTGGCATAATCTCACCCGTGGTGGTTTGAAGGAGAAGACAAAAGACTATATGCACTTTCACAGATTTGATCCTACCTCAGTTGATTCGAATCACAAGTTCAAGGATCATTCTCATACTTTTGGATTTGTTCTCATCACATTCGATCTGAAGAGCAAGTACAAGCACATGTTTTTTGAGCATGATCCACTTCTTCCCAAGAAGAAGATACCTCCAGACATATGACCAAGCATCACACCTGCTTGAGTTTGGAGCATTTATTTTTATGTGTGCCTTACAGTCTATTTTTTGAGGACGGGGTATATTTCCCATTAAATTTTCCCACTTCCTTGGTTTATTGACTGTTATCATTCATTGTATTGGGTGACCTTTGGTCTTAGTTACCAGGGCCCAGGATGGATTAAGGGGGGGTGTTAGGATATTCCTATACTCCATCCTAGTACCACCAGTATTTTAATCATTTACATTTTCAGTCATGCATGCACCTTTAGGGTTTGCATGCATTCTAGGGTTTGCATGCATCCCAGTCATCAGTCTAGCACCTAGCCCTTAGTTAGCTAGCCCTGAGGAGCTTCTCACTATTCAGTTTTAGCCCTCCAATTTCTTAATGCGCCCTTCTTTCTTGATTTTAGGAGGCAACTCACCCTTCTTCACCTACCAGTCCAGTTGTCACTTAGTTAGACTTAGTTACACTGAGTTACACTCATTTACATTTAGTTAAACTCAGTTACACTTAGTTACACTCAGTTACACTCAGTGACACCTACTAGACTTAGTTTGACTGATGGCTGACAGTTACTTGAGCATTGATGACTCCACTGATGATGATGAAGACTCCCAATTGTGCTCCGATGATCATGAGAACACCTAGTTGTGCTCCGATGACACTCTATTGATCTTATGATCACTTTGAGAGGCTAATCCGAATTGCCACCTTTGGCATTCAAATCCTCTCTACCATTGTACTATTTATTTTTCCATATTGTGATTAATTAACTAGTGTGAGTGAAGTATTATTGCTTCTATCCAAGTTCTACTATACCATAATATTATGTTTCTCATTATACTATATTGACCACTCTTCTTCTATTTTCTTGCTTAATCATAATCATTCTCTTAAGAGGTATACATCATCTCTTAGATCTGCTGTGAGGATTTTCACAGTTATTACTAGTGTGCAACTATTTTTTGTTTGGAACAACTGATTCTTAGGTTAAGTGGTTTGGTGCACAAAAAATAATCAAAACTTGGGAACCAACAGGCACCCAACACTAATATGTGGCTCATATCGAGCCATGTAGCTCATGGCTCCATTTTTGCTACTGATAGCAGGTGTGTGTACTCATATCACTAAGGAAGTCTTATAAGCTTTTTGAATTGGCTCAAACTCACTAGTGATGTGTTTGAGCCACACAATAAATGAATCAACATCGTCAGCTTTACTTTTTCCCACTTCCGACTTTGCTTTCTCTACTACAAGAATAAATTCAACATCTATGGCCTATAGCTTAGACAGACTGTCAAAGTGTCTATAATTTTTTTTTCCCCTTCAACAACTACTATCACAATGGTATTCTACTCTACTCGACTAGCTGAAATGTTCTTTTTTAGTGCGATAATGGACTTCCACAATGACGTTGAGCTAGCTCTTCCTCCAGGATCCTCTTGGGGAGAGAAGGGTAAGAAAAATTTCTTTTTGAAAATTTATTTAACTTTTTCATTGTATATGTATATAATGTTTTGATGAGTTTGGAGTATTGGTCAATTTGTCTTATGCAAATGTTGGACCTGTGCGCCCCGAGGGACACCCTCGCACTTTTGTACTACCATTCGAGCTAGGGGAATTTGATGCCATGTTGACGAGTATAGAGGGAAAGATGAGTCGGTTGACTCATGACATCACTACCTACAAAATCAAGCGGATTCCGCTCGATATGCAGGAGGACGTTGTGGGTGTGCCCCCAGCATGGATTCGACTACTTAGGAAAGTAGTTAGACTAGTTATCTGTTACAAAGAGGCTGTAGCGGAGATGGCAGAGGCCCATGCTTCTCCATAGAGGAGGACATATATGTATATTTTTTAGGCCGTTGAGCCCATTTTGTATATTGATATGACATTGCGACATACTTGTTGACCCAAACTCATATATTTTTTGATATGGCCTATATACAGTATCAAATTTAATTACATGCGTGTCTTATCTTTATGTGTGAATTGTTTATTATGACTATGTGTGATGTAGATGCTAGTGTAAAACATAATTTGCATATGAATTAGCTAAATCATTTCAATTCCTTGGAATGTGTTGATATGTAATATAATCAAATTATCTTTCAAGCAACCTAACTAACAAGAACTGATGTAGAAAAATGAGATCTCTAACTTGATATTCACCCATTAACTGAAACACAACCAACTGCGAGTCCAGTCTTACCTCCATACGTAAAATGCCATGATGAAGATCATCTCAGAGTAATTAAATGACCACGCTATATTCAACCACATTATTTATTGTGGGACTTAAGAAAATCCCTCCCGAAGACACAAGTTTGCCAGACATTGAGCAAATAACCCAAGCTGCTGCAGCCAACTGACGGGTGTGGCGACTAGCACCATCAGTAAATCCTATAAAGTATTCAATCGACATCTGAAAACACAAACCAATAGACACATAAGACGCGACAATAACCACAAGAAAATATAACTCTACAAAAATGTACAACTATAATACATGAAAAAGAATAGAGGCCTAAGCATAATATGTTTTCAAGTAGATCCCATTTTTGGGCACCGACAACTTATTACCCTCATAATCCATCAGCTCGTAAGCACCTTTTTTCAGAACTTTAGAGACTATGTAAAGACCGAGCCACATAGACTTGAACTTACCTGCCCCCAAGGGTTCCTTATCCTGGTCGTAAAGAAGGACAAGATCTCCTTCGAGAAAAACCCTAGGTTTGATAGACTTATCATATTGACTTTTGACTCGATTCTTATGAGCCTCGTTGGCTGTGAGCGCATCACAGCATTGCTCATCAAGATGTTCTAGGTGCATCAAATGTTCTTCTAGAACTAAAGTATCGAGGAGTAGTTGGACAACCAACTTTAATGAAGTAATTTCACATTCAACTGGAATAACTGCATCTACCCCATGAACAAGTTGAAAGGGAGAGAACCTGGTAGCAGTATTAACATTAGATCGGTATGCCCAAAGAGTTGGGTACAACATGATGTGCGAGTTGGATCGACTAGAATTGACGGTCCTTTGAAGAATGGTCTTCAATGTTTTGTTAGCCGCTTCGACCTGACCATTCAGTTGCGGATAAAATGAAGAGGAATGTTCCTTCCAAAAACCTAGCATAGTATACAAGTTGGTCATCATGTTGTTATGAAAGTGTCGACCATGGTCCGTAATGATTTCTTTGGGGATACCAAATCTACCAATGATCTGGTTAAATACAAAGTAAGAAACCGTTTCTCCATCTACTTTGACAGTAGGCATTGCCTACCTTTTGAATTAGTCGACAACAACAATTATGTGATGGTGTCCTCCAGCAGAAGCTGGATTACAGTTCATGAAACCAATCCCCAATTTGGTGAAGGGGCCTGCTGTAATCACAGGGTGGAGAGGAGCTGGGTGTGCTCTCATCTTTTTGGTGAAAAAATGACATGGTTGACAGCGTTTCACAGCTTCCACACAATCTTTGAAGATCATGGGCCAAAAATAACCAGCATGCAATACCTTTTTAGCTGTTGCCAAACTAGAAAGGTGACCCTCACAGGCTCCATTATGATCATCATTCAATACTACTCCGGCTTCCTCTACAGTCAAACAATAGCATAGAATGGAATCTATACCACGTCTGTGTAAAGTATCAGAAATGATGAGATCATTCTTTTCATGATTCTTCAGTTTCCGTCGATCATCCCTAGAGAAAGTAGAAGGAAATCTCAAAGTTTGGAGATATACTAAAATATCCCCGTACCATGGGTTATAAGATGCAATAAGAAACATGTGTTCATCTTAGAATGATGACTCTTCCTCATTGTTTACTATGTCACTCAGAAATTTAGAGATAAGTTCAGCGAAAAAAGTGACTTCTTTGACTTAGTTGATTTAAAAACTAGGTCAAATTATTGCAAGATGACAATCCATTTATTAAATTTGTCACTGATGATACATCGGGTTAGAACATATTGAAACGGATTGACCTCTACGATCATTGTAGTAGTTTGCAACAAAATGTAGTGGTGTATCCTCTGAATGGAATGGACAACATCTAATGCCAACTTATCAACGTAACAATACTTAATCTCAAGAGCTATTAATGTGCACGACAAATAGTAAATGACATGATCTTGGAGCTTGTCATCCTCTTGAACAAGTACTATGTCGATTGTGTATACGATGCTTCCAGATATAACAAGAAACCCTTGGTACAGTATGGAAGGCTCAACAAGGGGGATGGCAGTAACGCATTTTTCAAATCCTCAAATGAAGTTTGAGCAGCCTCATCCCAAAGAAAATAGGTATCTTGTTTGAGCAGTCTCATAAAACCTTTTTTGATTTTAGCATAGTTAATGATAAAATGTTGTAGAAAATTGGACATACCCTACAGACTCTGAAGTTGTCGTAGGGTTCGAGGAGGAGGTAGATTTACAATGGCCTCAACTTTTAGCGGATTGACCATGATGCCATGACTGGATATATTAAAACCCAGTAAATGTACGGACTCGACATATAGCACACACTTATTAGGATTCAGACTAATCTTATAGTATCTGCATCGTTCAAACACGAGTCTCAAGTGATCAGGATGATTCTATATCTTACAAGATCGCGCTGGGAGATCATCAAGATAGGGTTCAACTACATGTTTGATATCATGAAAAGAGAAGTTCATTATGCACTGGAATGTAGCCCCAACGTTCTTTAGGACAAATGGCATCTTCCGGTAAGCGAATCTCCACGGAGGACAAATAAAACTTGTTTTATGTTGGTCTTCAAGTTTTATCTGAATCTGGTTGTATCCTAAAAAACCATCGATGAAAGAAAACATTTAATGGCTCGCACATGCATCGATAATCTGGTCTATGAACGGTGTGGGGTAATTGTCCTTAGGACAAGCTTTGTTTAAGTCTTGAAAGTCTGTACAGACCCGAATGGACCCTTGCTTCTTATTGATTGGAACAGGGTTAGAGACCCATTCCTTCATATCAATTAGATAGATGAGTCCATCTTTAAGGAGTTTCTCAACTTCCACCTTGATCGGAGTTGCTTTTCTAGGGTTTACTGGACAAAGCTTCTATCTCACAGGTTTAGCGTTTGGATAAGTTGTGATGAAATGCTCTACGATGGTGGGGTCGATGATTGGAATCTCCTCGTAAGACCAAGAAAACACATCACAAAATTCCTTAAATAGATTGGTGTACAAAATAATCTCCTCGAGAGAACAGTCTGCTCCAATGAAAAGGTTTTCTACAATGCCAGGTTTGATGGAGATATCGATTGGAATGGTTCTTGATATGTTTTCCATATTCCCCTCAGCATAAATCTTTTGTATAGAAGGGGTAGTTGAAAAATCAACATCACCACCAAGTCTCATTGGAAACTCTCCTCTCTTAATCCTGTCTAGATCAGGACGAAAATAGGACCTATGATGCATATGTTCCCATGGGTGATCCAAGCCTACCATGGCTTCCAAAATGGCCTCGTCAGAGGGAAAAATAGTATGTAGAAAATCGAAAGAGTAAGTAGAGTTGACTAACCATGTAGGTGCATAGTCCATATCTGATTCCGCGGAGACAAATGAAGTTGAGATATGTTTTGTTGCAGCATTCTGTGATGCTTGATAAGCCAGTTCTGCAACAAACAAGGGAACAGTTGGTTTCGACGAAGTAGGAAGAATCCATGGATTAATTGTTTGACTGACCGTGGAAATCTCAAAATATGATCAATCAGTGGTACTCGCAGAACCAATAAAGAAAATGGGAGCAGGTAGGTCGAATGTTCCCATCATTGATGAATACATGCCTTCTCCCAACTCTCACTAGTTGGGTGAGACTGATAAATCAACGGGATTGTAGAATCCGATGAAGCATTGTTTTTTTTTTAGTAAATGAAAGTTGATAAACCGTGATGATCTTGCCTTCATGCAGGAACATTAGTACTTAGAAAACAGACAATGGGACAACTTGCATCACATACTTCCAACTTGTTCCTAACGACAAATTGTAAAAAAGAGGAGCATCCAACAGTTCAACCTCCAAATACACCATCTTATCGGCAATTTTCAACTTCAAAAGAAGGAAAGAATCTGTATGGACAGAAAGATCTCTCATCAAAATTCGTAAGTATAGTGTTGGAAGGGGCTAACTCAAGCGATCTTAGGGATTTCTAGTAGGAAATCGACATTACGCACATACACGCACCCTCATCCACCACCATTTCTCCAATGGTTTTAGGGCCATGGACTACTTCTATCTGGAGGATACATGATACAGCAACCGAGGTTTGATATTAGACATATCAAACTGAGCAAGCATACTAGATGAGTCCAGGCTCCCTATCGCCACTAGAAGTGCATTCTGGTGTAATGGACAACTCTGCAAGACTTCTATTGTGGACATAGCACAAGGTGTTTGGGATAGATCCTCTAAAACATTGTACTTAGGAGCATCCCACGCGTTAGGGTTGTGCACAACTTGTTTGAAGAAACCTTTCAAGATCTTCAGGAACGGATCTTTAGGTCTTTCAATGTGAAGAGATCTAGATGTTTCGGGAACATCATTATCTTTCTCCTGCAAGCTTGGGGAATAATTCGTAGATCGAGTTTGCAAAAGCACATCTGAGTTAACCATGTTTATGAATGATTGATCAGCTGAGGATACATGAGTTGTGCCCCCAACACTATAGTTTCCAAAAGTTGAACTTTGTCCATGAGGGAATGGATCCTTCAAAACAGTTGGTTTCTTCTCATGAAGGAGTTTCTAGGATTCTTTCATCACAGGGCATTGGTGGGTAAGGTGCTCATCCTTACATAACATGCAAGGAAACTTGAATTTCATTTTATCCTTCTTTCCCTCCTCGACATTTTTAGTTTTTTGGGGATTTGGATGGTTTTCCTCCCCCTTCTTTTCCTTCTTTTTGTGGTTGGGTTGCCGAGGACCCTTTTGATTAGTTTTCACTTGTTGTAGAGATTCAGTTGTAGAAGGGGAGGCTACAACAATAGTTGCATCTTTAGCAGATTTCTTTATAGATAAAGCATGAACTTGCTTGGTCAAATCTTCGAATGTTGTTGAGTCTACTGAACTAACGATTCCATCGGCATGCAGTCTAGAGTTAGGTTTACCTAGATCAACATTAGATCGTGGCGCATCGGGTATAAACTCATACAGGATCCTAGATTGAGCATATACAAGATCAAGTTGTTGGGTCCTGAGTATCCCTTCTTCCTCTAAAGACACTCCAGAAGTTGCTACGTCCTTAGAAATATAAGGGAGGAGTGATTTCAAATACCACTCCAACAGAAAATCTGGAGGGATTTCAGCCTTAATGAGCCTCTTTTGCCTTCGCCAATCCTAAATGTGGTCAGATAAGTGAGTGGCCTTATTCTTCCTGGAAGTTGGCATAAGGTCTATACCAGCATCATACCAGACAAGAAGTTGAAAGTGGCTCAAGAAGACTGTGGCCAAATCCCAAAAGTTGTCATAGGTTGCAGTAGGTAGTTCAATGTACCACTTAGCTGCAACACTAGTCAAGGTCCTTTGAAAGAGCCTCAACTTGATGGAATCATCATTCAGAGAGTTGGAAGAACACCAGAGATGAAAAGTAGTGACGTGATCCCCAGGATATTCCCCATTATTTCATTCAAACTTTGGAATGTCAGAAGGCAACTTAGTTGGAACTGGTGGCCATGTCGGGTTATGGCGCACATGATCATTTATTAGTTTCAAAATATCTAGAAAGTTAATAGTTTCCAGAAAGGGAAAACGAAGACTTTCCAATGGAATTTGATAAGTAGGAGTTAGGTAGTGGGAACCACCTGAAACCTATCTCGTATACTGCTGGTTGGGGTTTCCCATAGCTATCGGTTGTGAAGTAAAAGCATTACTGAAATTTCTCCAATAATAAGACAAATGGTTACACTTCCTTGGGTGTTCGTCCATTGTAGTTGGTTGTTAGCCCCTCTATAACGTGGGTTAAACATATTACCATCCCCTCCACCAAACAGTGAAAAGGGGATACTCCCTACAGGTATATGAGACATTTGTACATTCAATGAATGCATACTAGGACCTGTGAAGGGGTTAAACCCAAGCATAGATGTAACAGATGAAATAGGCATCGAGCCCACACAAGGTGTGGATGAAGTAGGCATCAAACATATACAAGGTGTAGAAGAATTTATGTGTCCTCCATACGTAGGAAAACCATGACTGAAAGGAGCATATTTTGGATTACCATGGGACTGTTGTATGAACAGAGATGATGTAAATGGTACTGAAGGTATCCTTGAAAAGGGGATATTGGATGATCCAATAGTTGAACCAAAAGGAGTAGGTGATGTCGAGGCTGAAGAGCTAGACATACCTAAGGAACCAGTATTGAAACTGAACGGAGGGCTCGAAGCAAAAGAGGCTTGCAAAGAGATAGGTACCGATGTGTTTTTAAAAGAAGGAGAGAAAAATTTCGAAACAATAGCTATAGTAGGAGTTTGGGGATCTCCCAACTCGTCTCCTGAACTAGTCATGACAAAAATAGGTGTAAAGCAATATGCACTAAACTCGGGTTAACCTAGAGAATCTACACTTATAAGTAAAGGATCGTTAGGTCCTGTCAAAGGAGGGTTGAAAGGTTAGTTAAAATCTTGAGAAGTTATGTCCTCAACCTCAGTAATGTCTTGAATCCATTGATACTCAATTATAAGGTGTGGTTCTCTATGTGGTTCCGTTATGCCCATAAGTTTGTATGAACCATGGCAATCAGTCCTTCGCCATCGAGGTGGTGGTGGAGGGTCCACAGTGTGTGGTGGAAGGTTTTACAACATTCGTGACCTACGGAGAGGTTGGTCCTCCACAATTATATAAAAAATAAACTAAGTGTAAAACCTAGTGGTCACTAATCAACTAAGAAGCAAATGTCATACTACTAAAACATGTCCTGTATTGATCAAAACTAGGTAAACAAAGCTAATACTCTCAAAGGTCAGTTTGGGATGATGAGGGCCCAGAAAAAACCAATAGAACATCAAAGGTCATTTACACGGAATGCAATGTAGGTCCACAGGGTGCAAGCATTCGAATCACCAAACCACCCTCCCAGTATTACTGAAAAGGGTTACCTTCCGTGTCTATCCTAGGTGCAGTGGAAATAAACTTCCACTATACTTGTGAAGAGCCCTAAGCTCAAGATACTAAGGATTCCACAATTACGGAAATATCTAGGGGGACAATTGTAGGTCTAGTCAAAATGCATGGGCAGGGTAGCTAAGCCCAAAATCCAAAAATGTACAAAGCACTAATGGACCCCCGTACACAAATCAGCCTTGGTGTATGCTCAAAAGGAAAGTGGGGGTGTATCCACAACAACTCTAGTCTCACACGATCTCCTGCTTAACTCTGATTTAAGTGGAGCTTCCCATAATATTTTGATAAGAGTGGGTTTACCTAAAATATTGTCTCACTATGATTTTTGAGCGATGAAATGATTTCAGAAAGTTTAAAGTGATCTATTCCGAAATCCTAGCCTAAGCTAGTCAGTGTCGTGTCAAACCTAAAAAGAAAGATTACTAATTGATTTTATTAGATGTTCTTTTTAGATGTTTTTTCTTACTCAAAAGGTAGTGATGTGTGTGGTATGGTGATGACAAAAGTAAAGTGTGTACCATGATGCATAAAACTTCAAAAAAAAAAAATTCGTTTATAGTTTTCAAAACAAAAAACTAGGCATTGCTAAGCATAAAATTTTTATTTTCCAATTTTTTTATTTTCAAAGTTAATAGTAATACAAGCTATCCTAGCTTGAAAAAATGAAAAATCTTGTAAACATGTTCTTGATTTTTCAAATTTAACCTTTTTCTCTAACTATGAAACAAATTAAACATGAAAATGAAAAAACAAGATTTATCAAAAGTGTGAGTAAAGACAAAGAGCTCAAAGCTTATAACAAACAGATCTGAAGACTGAAAAAGACTTTAACCTACAGAGTTGTTTCAATGAAATAACTCATAATTTGGAACAAGATGCAAAAGAAAAAGGAAAAGCTGATGTGTAAAGCGGAAAAGCAGAGAACTAAACTACTCCTGGACATCAGAAAAACAAAGAAAAGCATCTATCAAATAGAAAGTAGGCAAGCAAACCAAGGAAACCTTACAATCACGAAGACTCAAGCAGAAAACTATCAAAGAGTTTCTAAACAGAATCAAACTGGACTGAACAAATGTTCAGGGGGTATCCAAATAATCAATGACCTTCAAAACCAAAAAAATACCCTACTGAAATCAAACCCTAATTAAAAAAGCAAAACTCAGAAATGTGCGTAGGTCCTATACAAGACAATTCGCAGTTGATGTGCGGGTGTGTAAGCAGGAAACTCGCGGCTAGGGAACAAAGTGTGCTACTGCAACTACTGGAAATGCGTGAATAGGCTTGAAAAGAACTTAAAAAGAAAGAAAGGAAACCACACAAATGACTGAAGCAAATGAAAATCTCAGAAAAGGACCTCTGAGATGCTATAATAAGCCCCAGAAAAGACACAGGAGTGTCTAAACAATAGCAGGAAGGCAAAGCAAAATGTCAAAGACAGAACCAACACCCAAAAATAAAATCGTACAACAAAAGGTTCAAACCTACATGGATGTTCATAGTTGTATATAATAACAACCTGCGCATGAAACTATAACGCCGTGGGTTGTAATGCTAACAACTCGCGCACAAGTCAGAAAATGCGCGCCTGGATGTGCAGGAAACACGCGTGTAATAACCCATTTTGACCCTTAGAATATATTAGCTTTTAATGTAAATATTGTATATGTGTGATGTATGTTTTCCGAGTGTGGAGATCGAGGCCAAGGCCCTGCTAGTGGAAGGTCAAATTTTATTTAAAAGGCAAGTATTAGATATTATGTTACCCATGAGCTATTAAGCCATGGAATATTGCAAAATGATGTAAATATTTGATATTGCAATAAAATACCAAAACTTGCTATGGGAGTAATGAATGAGAAGGGGCCATGTGTATCCAATAGGGATTGGTGAGGGGGTTGTGGGGATGAACCATAAGCTGCCAAATATAATTGTGAGAACAATTTGACTTTCTTTGTTGACATTTAATTCTGTTGTAAGGAAGTTGTTGAAGAATTGAGTCCATGGCTTCAATGGAGCATGGGAAGCCCAGAAATTCGTATGGCGGAGTATGGGCTCTATTTACTTGTACCACAAGTCACTCTACCTCATGGGAGTTGCTTCTTCATCATTCCCATTCCATGGTGGAGGAACTCGACATCCATTTTCATCCAGGACGAATTCCTAGCAGTGAGAAAGACCAGAAATCGTAACTTTGCAAAAACCCACGTTTTGAAGAGCCATAAATGCCCAAAATTGGTATTTGACAGTGAAATACAATGGGGGATCCATAGATATGAGCCTTGGAGAGAAATTGAGAGGATGATATACCCCAAAATCCATTGGAAAACCCAGTTTTTATAGCCCAGAAGTCCAGTGACGGGATTGAGTTATTTGATGACAGAATTGTGAGAAATCCAAGTGTGAATGTTTGAATAGAGGATTGGATTGCTTGAATTTAGCTTGAGATGTCTGTAGCTCTGTGGTTGAGCTCACTGGCGTAGCATCCTCCTCCTTTTCCTTTTGTATGCTTGATAAACCCAACTGTGTGTTGGCTTAGCATAGTTGTTGAGTGAAACCATGGTTGTGAGTGAACCTACTTAGTTCCTCCTTAGTGGGTACAAAACCCAGCTCGGGGGTGATCTCTCAGCTAAAAGAATATAAGATGGATAGAGATCCATGGTTGGGTTGAGCTATGCTCTCTCATAGCTAGTTGTTTGGAAAACTTCATCTCAAACATAAGTATTCTTTATGCTTTAATTTATATGCATTCTGTGTTCTATATGTTTTAATTCTGAATGTTAATTATTCATGTTAATGGAATTGATATGAAGTCTTTGCACAACATGAGAAGGGGATTGATTCTCCGCATATTGAATCATCATTCACTTGTGGTAGATATGTTGATCCATTAAAATGGTGTGTGTGCAAATATGATGTAATTCTGTTGTGTTTATATTGAGTATGAGCTTGCACACATAAGTTTTAAATTGTTATGAATTTCTGAGTAATGTATGGGGATGAGATTACCAAATAATCCCGGTATGTTGGGTCATATTTCATTCTAGGCACTGGATTGATGGAATGGGACATGACAATGCGCACAGGGAATGATAGAGGAAAGAAAAGCTTTGCAAACTCAAAACTAGACTGGGTCAAATGAAGGAAATGAACAAAACAACTTTTAAAAACCTCACAAAAAACCAGAAAGTTGTAAAAACTAAAGAAAAACTAAAAAAGATTCCCAGAGCAGAAACAAACAGGTGCTTCGAAGCGGAGTCGCCAGTTCTATTGTTAGGGAAAATACCTTATAGTAGGGGATAGATGCTACCAACATGCATGGGGCTGACAGAAAGATACATAAGGTTTCACATTCATTACTGTAAATAAATGAGATTAGGGTTTAGGAAAGAGTACTCTATTTATGGCGGCTGGTCCTAGCTTTCCTTCCAATATCTGCAACAATATACCTACAAAACACACAAACCTTCCTCAAAATGATTTGACTATAAACATATAATGATATTGACAGAAAAATATAACATTAATTATAATAAAAAATCCAATAGAATTGACACTTTATGGGATGGGAAGAGTATCTTGATCTTTATTGTCAAAGAAATGCAACAAAATACAACTGATATACCGAATCTTGCTTCAAGCACTTCTGCAACTAAGTTCTGGGCTCCTGCTCCTCTCTTGACTTTAGATTCCTTCACCATAACCGTAGATTTCTCTCTATTGGCCTCTTTCTCATGGATTCCCCTTGTATTTATGTCCAAGGAAGGAAGTTAGATTGGTCAGGCAGTTGAATTGGGAAGTTGGGGGAGTTAATATACACGCGAGTATGACACTAGGAAACAAGCGCATGGTGTGCAGCTAGTTATCTTAGCAACTCGTATGTACAACTTTTAAGTAATCTGCGTGTGTTGTCAATATTGGAACCCGTGCATGACCTGCTAGATGTCAACTATTAGATTCACGACTTTCCAAAATATGCAGATTTTTTTTTTTTTCAACTGAAGATGTAGAATCTTAGCACTAAGTTATCTAAGGTTAATCTAGCTCTTATATCCACGGTGTCCTTTTTGTGTGATTGATAGGCAATGTGATCACGGATAGAGAAGTGTTGATTTGACCTATAACAATCACTTCTTTCTTTGTAGACATTGGCAGTTGTTCCATGCTATGTTTCTTCACACTTACCAATGGCTCACATCTTTTGATGTGCTAGTGTACTTGGTGCAACTTTGGTAGGTATTGCAAGTGGTTCCAAATGTTGAAATTATAGTCAAAGGCCCCTCCCAAGGTCAAAACTCATTTCCTTGTGTCCTCTGAATATTTTGTTGCATGTACTATATTTTGGGAAATATCCAATTCTTGCGGGGATGGGTATAGCTTGATCTGCACCTGGAGTATTTTTATTTCATATTGTACTACAGTCATTGTATCAATGATCTGATTAATCTTTTGTGTTGGTTCAAGTTGAGTGACAAGTGGTAGTATAGGGCTTGGTAATGTAGCATAAGCTTTGTCAAATTCAGGTTCGAGATGATCATGTGCACAGACAACCTCTTTATGTTCTTTCTTGAGCCCTGCATAGGAGTGGCCTAGTTCTGCATGTATCTCCCTTAGCTCCAAAAACTTCTCATTTATATAATATTGAATATCTTACGTCAGCACCAACTGTAAGTTTAAATCATTGTAGGGTAATGGGTCTTTTACTAAAGTCACCATTGGTTGAAGTGCCTAATTGTTATGGGGTTCAACCTTAGCTTCTGTTTAAAGGCCCCATCAGTTACTGTTGTGAAAATTTAATTAATATTATTAATTATAAATTAATAGATTATTAGGTTACTAGTGAAAGGGTGTAACCCTTCACTATGCTTGATCAAGCCCTATAAAAAGAAATCTTATTGTAATTTATCAACATCATCTAATATATTATTTTTATTTATCATTCAATATGAGAGTCGGATTCGACTATTAATAGTCCAACTGGATACGGTTGCTCTAATACCAAAATGCAACAACCATATTCGGTTGGACTGTTAATAGTCGAATCCGACTCTCATATTGAATGATAAATAAAAATAATATATTAGATGATGTTGATAAATTACAATGTGAAGCACCTACAACAATTAATTAATAATAATATGCGAAATAGCAGAAATGACGGAACCCAGAATCACATTTATATTGATCGCAGGCCACTTCAAGGGGGAAACCTCCTTTGAGCAAGCTCAATACAAATAAATTCACGATGCCTTCATAAGCCTCAACACACACTTATATACTAAGTCTAGGCACCAATACTATGGGTCAAAACCATGGGCCACTACAAACTATGGATCAACAATACTACGGGCGACTTACAAAGCATATGCTCCAACAACAATAACACAAACTATTGATCAACAAATACTACAGGATGACTTACAAAGCATATGAATCCAACAACAATATACTAACAAAGTAAAGACATGGGTTCCTAACATACCCTTCCCCTTAAAACAAGCTTTGTCCTCAAGCTTTAGATGTGGAAATTGTTGCTGAATCTGAAGGAGTGGTTCCCATGTAGCATCCTCTGGTTGCAGGCCGTGCCACTGAATTAAGACCTCTGTGATAGAGCGAGAGAGAAGATGACAAGTGCACCGATTGAGGATGGCCTCCAAATACAAAAGGATGGATCCTTCATTATCTAGTTCGGGTAAAATAGTTTTTCCACTGATGTTTGTACCAAGAACTTTCTTTAGACAAGAGACATGAAATACTAGATGAATGCGGGAAGAAGGAGGAAGTTCCAATTTATAAGCAACGAACCCAATCTTCTGAAGAATCTGATATGGCCCATAGAACTTTGGAGCGAGCTTATGACGCCCTTTGAGTTTCAGGGAGGATTTCTTGTATGGATGGAGGAAAAGAAAAACCATATTTCATGCTTGAAAAGTGCGCTCATAATGGTGCTGATCAGCTTGTTGCTTCATGTGATTTCTTGCCATGTGAATAATGTCCCGCAAAATGGAAAGAATTTGATCATGATTTTGAAGGACCATGTCAACTTCCTAAACTGCTGAACTGTTAGGGGTGTATGGAAGAAGAACTAGAGGTGCTTGACCATAGACTGCTTCATACGGGGTCATTTTAAAGGCAGTTTGGTAAGAGGTATTGTACCACCATTCAGCAAGAGGGAGCCACTTTTCCCACTGATGTTGGTGTTCATAGGTGAAGCAACGAGGATAAGTTTCCAAGCATTTATTGATAATTTCAGTCTGACCATTTGTTTGTGGGTGATACCTTGAACTCATCTTCAGTTTGGTGCCAGTGTGGCAACATAGTTCTGTCCAAAAATGACTGGTGAAAGTCGCATCGCAATCCAAGACAATGGAAGAAGGGATGCCAGGAAGACGAAAAAATCTGGTCCAAGAAAATTTGAGCGACTAAGGAGGCTGTATAGGGATGGCTGAGAGCACAAAAATGACTATATTTGGAGAGGCGATCAACCACAATGAGAATCACTGTCTTCCCTCCATATTTAGGGATCCCCTCAATGAAATCCATAGAAATATTTGTCCAAATCCATGTAGGTATGGGCAAGGGTTCGAGCAATCCTAGAAGGAGCGTTGTTTCACCCTTATTGCACTAGCGGGTATCACATTCAGCCACCATCTGTTGAATTTTCCTTTTCATGCCCTGCCAAAAGAAGTTACACCATGCCCATTCATACATTTTGAGGAACCCAGAGTGCCCTGCCGATGGAGAAGCATGGAGTTCATAGAAGACAACCTATTGAAGATCTGTGCTCGAGGGAAGCACTAGACGACCCTTGTATCTCAGAGAAGCACCATTCCAAGAGTAATGTGGTACAGGAGAAGGGTTGTTGGTCAAGCGTTGGATGATTTGAGATAAGGAAGAGTCATTGACATAACCCTCTTGAACAAATTGCAATCAATTTGGAACAGGCATAGAAATAGCTAAAAGAGAACCTTGGGCATCAAATGTGTGAGAAAGAGCATCTGCCACAATATTGTCTTTACCCTTCTTGTATGTGATCTCATAGTCATAACCCATGAGTTTGATAACCCATTTTTGTTGTGTTGGGGAGGAGACACGTTGTTCCATGAAATATTTCAAACTCTGGTGATCAGTCTTGATGCAGAAATGATTCCCTAATAGGTATGGTCGCCACTTCTGTACTGCATGCAAAATAGCCATCATTTCCTTCTCATATGTAGAGGCAGCTAAATTCTTACCTGAAAGGGATTTGCTGGTGAACGCAATGGGGTGTTCATCTTGAAGGAGAATAGCACCAAGTCCATTTCTGCAAGCATCACTATCAATAGTGAAGGGCTTGGAAAAATCGGGCATAGCTAGAATAGGTGTAATACACATAACTTGTTTCAGTTTGTCAAATGCACACTGAGCAGCATGTGTCCATGTAAAAGCATCCTTTTTCAATAAAGCAGTTAATGGAGCTGCAATCTTCCCATAATCCTTGACAAACTTGCGGTAGTAGCCAGTCAACCCCAAAAAACCACGAAGGCTCTTAAGTGTCTGAGGATGCGGCCAATTGTTCATGGCATCGATTTTGGTAGGATCCACGCGAACCCATTGTGCTGAGATAATGTGCCCGAGATACTCAACTTCCTTCTGTCCAAAAACACATTTAGACTACTTGGCGTCGAGATGATGGTCAGAGAAAAGTTGCATGACAATATCCATATGCTGGAGATTTTCATCCCATGTGTTACTATAGATGAGGATATCATCAAAGAATACCAAAATGAATTTCTGCAAGTAGGGCCGAAAGATTTTATTCATTAGGTCCTGGAATGTGGAAGGAGCATTAGTGAGGCCAAAGGGCATGACCAAAAACTCATAATGGCCATCATGTGTGCAGAAAGCTATTTTAGGGATATCATCCTCATCAACCCGAATTTGATGATACCCAGAACGGAGATCCAACATGGAGTGAAATTGAGCCCCATGAAGCTCATCAACAACAGGAATTGGAAACTTATCCTTGATGGTGAGGTGATTAAGTGCTCAGAAGTCAACGCATATGTGATATCCCTCTCTTTTTTGTATCCTATTGTTTTGTAAATATGTCATAATTTGTAAGTGGCCAGGTGAGGAGCTCAAGGCCAAGGCCCCACCTGTGGACCTTGAACTAGTGTTATGTTTTTATAAGTCTTAGTTTACACCGAGAAGGTTAAAAGATGGTAATGCGACTAAACAATGAGTAACAAAACCCACCTGCAAGAAAAGATAACGACTAGGGAGCCATGTGATGGTTGACCATATCATGACTTATAATATTGAGTTATGATAGGATATAAGTATTCCTAGAAGGATTACCTTTCACCATAAGCATTTAACTTAACCATTATGGCTTACATCTAAATTTTGATAAACCTAATAAGGTTAAAATTTATTATTATTTTAATTCTGAGATGAGAAAACTAATTGGACAGTAGAATCCTATTTTTAGCATGAAGCTAAACATTAGACTAATATTTTTAAGAAACTTAATCCTGTGAAGATGACATGCTTTTATATATATATATATATATATAGAATTTCATTAAAAAAAAAAGAGAAGAGAGTTACTATCTTGGAAACCATTGTCATTAGAGAAAGGAAAAGAATTAAAAGTTATTCCAATTATATATGACAACGTGACTTCCTTGGTATAACTAATACCTAAGCAAAAGTTAGTTTGTCATTCAAATAAATGGATAACTAGCCAATGTAATTTCTTTTACTAGTTTTATTCTGCATCCACTAGCATAAGGCTAGGTATTATTAAATAAACTTTTGAATTATGATTTCACCTTTTTATTATACGAATGATTAGATATTTATACCAAAAGTAATTTTAAGAAAATGTAATTAAATTAAAAGGGTTTTTATACATATATATATAAGACTTACTTGGTATTCTTCAAGAACAAAGAATTACTGACCGTGGATATGGATGAGTATCTTAAGAGAATTTCTTAGTTTGCATTTATATAAAATAAAATATACACGATGCCAAGTTTAAAAGAGGAATACAAAGATTAAGTATTCTTGACACTTTGTAATCTACATAAAGAGGTAAGGGAGTATTAAATGACAAAGCAATTACTTAGCTTATGCGTAGGGTGGAGGGCGACATCTCCCGTGAATTTTGGAAGCAATATGGAATTAAACCATATCACGTCATCTTTCGGTTGAGGGTGCTTAATGAGTAGAATCAGTGGGGAAAGTTAAATCCCATGTTAAATAGTGGGCCGTTTTTATTTAATTCTTGGCGGATGCATTAAGAAAGTGGTTCTCAAATTTAAAACTTATTAATAGTAGTGGGCGACAAGTATTTGTGGACTGCCACTTATCTCCTCCAGGAGTTCGACACATGCAAGCTGTAGAGCCACAGCTGGAAGGGACTCCAGTTCCACCTTTCTTAAAAGGAATCCTGTGTAAAGAGGGGAAAAAAATGGAGAATAGGAGGGAAATCTCGATGGAAGTATCGAGCTGGAGTCTTGATCTATAATCTAGATTAGTAACCCCGAGGGAACGATTTTTGCAAACTGGGGATCTGTAAGAACTCGATTGGAAGTCTCGTTCTTCCCCAGTGCATTCTTGTTCAACAGAGACCGCGGTTTCCGAGCGAGGAGAGAATTTTGGGGCAGTCGAGGAGCAACGCTCAGTCTAACTGGTTCGCTAGTGAACGGAGTTAACACTGCACAGTAAATTCCTTGTCTTGTTTGATCTATGGTGAATGAGGTTAGTACTCGGATCAACCGGAGCGCTGGGATCAAAGGTAACATTGTTTATTTTTTTAAATCTCTGCATTCTTCTCCGTTAAGTATTAATGTAGGTATTTAGACCTTGGATCTGCGCATCCTTGATAGGAGTGCAGTTTGGAATAGATGCAAACTCTGCATACTCTTCCACTAAGTGTGATTTATGTATTTGAAACCCCGGATCTGCGACTTTTTGAATGCTTGGGTTAAACACTAGTCTCTGTATGATGTCCATGGATTGAGATCGTGTACGCTTGGATAAAAGGGCTAGTATGCTTTCTTTTGATTAAAAACCGTGTCTCTGAGAGTTTGGATCGAATCATTTACTGGATATAAGTTTGTTCAATGCTGGAAAACGTAACTCTATATATTCTTTATTGGAGTTGAAAAGCGTGTCCCTGAGATTTGCTGGATCAAATCGTTTATTGGCGGTATGTTTAAATTCAATGCTGGATTTGAATTTACCCTTTTGAATCTGATGGATCCTCTACTAAGTCCAGTAATGATCTCGGTTATGAGATCTGTTTTAATTTATTATTTTGAATCAAACGAACCTGTGCCAGATCCAGCATTGATCTCGAGTAAGAGATAAATTTTATAATGATACCAAAACTCTACAAGAGAGTGATCCATTTGCTAGACAGAGGGTGATATTCATCAAATCGCATCTCTACAGGAGAGTGATCCCATTGTTTGACAGACTTAGATCTCCCTTCAGATTGTTCTATGAACCTGACCCTTTACGTTTAAATTTGGGTTTAATTACAATGTGCTAGAAAAGACAACGTCATAGAGGCCTGACCTCTTGATTAAGGGCTAGGTTTTAATCTTCGTGTAGTTATTTCATGTTGGAACTGTAAGTAGAGATGGTGTCACCCTCACCACCTGAGCGCTTGCGTTAAAGGTTGATCGTTGGGAAAATCTTCTGAGTTTGATCTATTTTTTATGCAATCTGAATTTGTACAAAACCTTGGCTTGATAAAATAGGTGATCTGGTTTCACACGAACTGTGTTTCGATAGAAAGGCAATCTGACACTTAGAGGATTTTTGTATAGGCGGTGGCATACAATCTAACTTACACCGTTTGTTTCATAGATGTGGACGGTTCCTTGAGGAGCTGGGTCTTAACTAAGAAGTCTGTTACATTTCTTTTGTGGATAATCCCTGCGGATAGATATTTCTGATGGAGGCCTGATTTTATACAGTGTTCTTTCTACATTTTTCGAGCTGTAGATCTTCTTAATCTCTATGAGATACAGAGTTACCTTTTTATACCTCTGAGTATGTATCTCCTCTGTGTATAGCTTATACGGTGGCACCTTAATCCTCTGCTAGTCCTACATTGTTCTCAGTTACGAGATCTGTTTTCATTTTATTAATTTGAATCAAACGAACATGTGCCAGTTCCAGCGTTGACCTCGAGTAAGAGATAAATTTTATTATGATCCAATATGAACTATATGTACTAGCCACCTATGTTACCTTGTATGATCGTTATCTATGGCAGTATTATATATATATATATATTTGTCATGAATGTGTTTAGAGTTAATGTTTTTCCTACTCAACGTTAAACTGAGCGTAGACATTAATAATGTATTTTGGTAGTTTCAAATTTAGCAAATCTGTCGACATGAATTTTAATATCGTAGGATCCATGCCATCATTGTAGGGTTTTTGTAAGGTTATTATTTTGTCATCTCTGGACGGACGGCTCAAGAGAAGAGTTGATTCCCATCTCTTCAAAATATAAACTGTTTTGGATATCAGTGTGAAGGATATCCGGTTCCCGTTATTGTAGTGTCTCGTTATTAGAGATGTTAACTAACCTCTGCACTTAAAAATATTTTGGTGGTGGAATATTAGGAATATTACAAAGATAGAAGTTGTAGGCCTAATCATCGGTTTGATGTTAGCACTGAATTGTCTCCGAACTACTCTCGACCAGAGAGGCTGCGACAAAGTTAAAATGCAAAGATTGTAAAAGTTGCCTTGCAGAATCCTACTTTATTGATAAATAAAGATATGACGGTTTTGTGGACGTAGCCCAAGGATGGGGGTGAACCACGGTATATCTTGTCTCGTTCATATGTATGATTTTAATGGTGATGTTGTTATGTATATGGTTATTTTTGTCAAATGAAATTCTCAGTAATGGATTTTGGTTGCTATTTAAAATATATCATTGTTCGGCCTATGCTGTGTAATATGGGTGTATAATAATCATTTTGTATTGTCGCTTTATTTACGGAAGCATGTCGGACTTTTATTCCTTCCAACTACATTTCTTTGCAGAGACCATTGACGTTATGGCAATACATTTATTTTGTTAATTAAATAATGGAAGAAAGTAATTTTTTTTATTTTACAAAAAAATTACTAACTCGTTTTTTTATATTTGGAGATGTCACATATGGTATCAGAGCCCAAGTTGCTACACTCGGGCCTATAGTGGGCTCAGCATGAGGAAATAAAATTGGACGAACCAGGAAAGGGACTCCACTTGGAAATAAGTATCGAGACAGATTTAGATTCAACGTTTGACAAGAAGTAACCGACAAGTTGTTTGGAATCTCAAGTAAGTATGTCCCACTTTCTGAAGCATTATAATAACATAGGATTGTTTATATGTGAACGTTGTTTCACTATGTATTTGAATGAGTGGTTATTGGAAAATATTATGGATGAATATTTCCTCTTACTCTATAATTAGTTTTATGGAATGACTAAAAATAACTCTTTAGAAAGATTAAAATAGCTAGACTATTGGAGTTATGGAAAATTTATTGTAAGGGATCCTAGTTCTGGATGAAAGGTTTATATGCGAGGGAACCCTCCTAACTCTGTCAACTTGATAGTTCTATTCAAATGTTTATTACTTTCTCTACGTCTCATGCCTCCCTAAAAGCTGACACCTTTCAGTCTCAACAACCGCTTTAGGATAGGAAGTACGGTTTATACATTCTGTTGTTTTTATATAATTAATCGGATTTGATTGACCTAGTCGTCAAGATACCCAAATAGGAGATTTAGATGGATTACTTAAGCAAACTTAGATATGCTAGAAAAGATTAGTTAAGTGGGATTAAAGGTAAGTTTAAAGGTCCTTTAAGATTTGAGAAAAATGTGATGGTCTTGAATTAAGTTCTTTTCTTCGTATAAAGTTTCTTTTTGTATAAATGCCTTTGACCTTAATAGTAAAAGCTGTAAAAGTGCATGCTACAGGAGGAGCCAATGGGAATAAAGCTTGTAACTGAGGTATTAATGTTTCCTAGTTATGAAGAAAGTAGCATAGTCTAACTAGATTAAAGGTACCTAAAATTATAAATTAGTGTGACTTTTTCTATGACTAGGAAATGGTCAGATCATAAAGGAGAACAATTGTTAGTAGTCTCCTTATTTTCATTATAGTACGCAATTATCATAAGAATGTTGTGTGGCATTGAAGCATGCTTATAACCTGGCCTGTAGGTTCAACAAAGGAAATGGTTATGATTACTTAAAAAGGTATGTATTTACCGCTATAAAGTATGCAAATAGATATATGTAAACAATGCGTTGTTACTTACATGATGTTAAGTGCATACAAAGAAAAGTTGTATAACTAAATAGGAATCGAATGATAAATGGAAATATAGCGTCCTTCCAAATAAGTTACTAGACTAAATGAATTAGAGTTTAACCCTAGTCTTTGGATTCATGAAAGGAAGGAAATTACCGATGAAACAACTCTCACCGGTTCTTATTATCTGTCATGAAGCATGTTATTAGATCTTATACTATCTTCTGATGATGTGTGTATTTTGTCTTGGTGGCAAATTTTGGGTTTAGGTTATTACCTAGATTAGAGTAATGACGAAGGCGTTACTTTGAAGTAAAACATATGATCATGAAAATTCTCCTAGGGAGATATTTATTCTTGTGTATATTGATGGTTTAATGCTCATCAAAGTTTATGGTTTAATTATTTCTGATGAGATTGGTGATACCGGGATATGACTAAAGTTTATCTAAAGATGAATAAGGTATGAAACGTATTATATTACAAACTTTCATATATGAAAATCCATGAAGTTGAAGTTGGCATAGTTCAAAGTAGTAACATGAAGAAGGATACTTATTATGTCAAGGTTAATAAAGAAAAAACACCTATATGCTTAGAAGTGAGTTACCATAAGATGGTTTTGTGATGAATAGAGGTATTTGACATTTCCATCATGGGTACATACCGGTTTTGTTGTTTACTCACAAAAGCTTAGTAAGAAAAGAATGTTGTACGTAGATGATCAAGTATAGATGATCTTATTTTCTGCATAGGAAAATATATTCTTACAAATATTTATTTTGTTACTAACAATGAATTTGGCAGATGGTCAAAATTCTGTGGAGCTTGTGGAAAGACAAGAGCACAAATGTTATGCATGGTAAAATAAGAGGGTGAGGATTTAAGATACACATCACAACTGCTATTTATTCTTTTAATGTTTTTATAATTATTGTTGAATAAAGAACTAGACCCAAATTGGTCAAGAGTAATCTTATGGTTACAAAGTGTAATATGACAAACTAATTGATAAATTTGAAAGAGATTTCCTGGACTCAAGCGAGGAGGTTTGAGGGGAAATAGATTCCATGAATCAAACAAGAAGGTTTGAGGGGATTTATGGGAGAGTGCGTTAAGGGCACTGAAATACTCCTGAGAAATCAGGGAGTTGACAGCCGCTAGGATTCTTGAAGGAATCAGCAAGCTGTAAAGACCTAGGCAAACTATAAGAGAATGCATATGCGGGAGGCAGGACGCTGCTTAGTATGCATGAGAGAAAGTATTGCTGTGTGAGCACTGTGGTGTTAGGCAAGAAATCTGTGAAAACAATTGCTGCGTGAGCACTGTGGTGTTAGGCAAGAAATCTGTGAAATAATTGCTGCGTGAGCACTGAAGTGTTAGGCAAGAATTTCGAAAGGATTGTTGTGTGAGCACTCGGGTGTTAGACAAAAATTTTCTGGATCAAGTGAATGGTTTGTTGTGATTAAGTTCATAGTCTACATTCCTCGATCACTTGAATTATGTGTGCTGATGATAATAAAAGCACAAACAATGATTAAAATATATTCCATATACTGCAAATGTTATGTTAAAATAAATGACTCAGTATTTATGAATATGAGTTTGATTATGAAGTTGATGATAAGTTTTACGGTTTCTTTGAATTCTGGTTTAAAAAAAAAAAAAAAAAAAAAAAAAAAATGCAGGGTGATTGATAGTGACTTGCGAGAAATTCATGAAAGACCAAAGAAGGTAAGAATAGAAATGATGAAGCAAGCAGAAAGGTGACTCAAGAAGAGAGGACGAACTGCTAGAATATATCAACACCGAGGACGGTGTTATTTTTAAAGGGGAGGAGGATGTGATATCCCTCTCTTTTTTGTATCCTATTGTTTTGTAAATATGTCATAATTTGTAAGTGGCCAGGTGAGGAGCTCAAGGCCAAGGCCCCACCTGTGGACCTTGAACTAGTGTTATGTTTTTATAAGTCTTAGTTTACACCGAGAAGGTTAAAAGATGGTAATGCGACTAAACAATGAGTAACAAAACCCACCTGCAAGAAAAGATAACGACTAGGGAGCCATGTGATGGTTGACCATATCATGACTTATAATATTGAGTTATGATAGGATATAAGTATTCCTAGAAGGATTACCTTTCACCATAAGCATTTAACTTAACCATTATGGCTTACATCTAAATTTTGATAAACCTAATAAGGTTAAAATTTATTATTATTTTAATTCTGAGATGAGAAAACTAATTGGACAGTAGAATCCTATTTTTAGCATGAAGCTAAACATTAGACTAATATTTTTAAGAAACTTAATCCTGTGAAGATGACATGCTTTTATATATATATATATATATAGAATTTCATTAAAAAAAAAAGAGAAGAGAGTTACTATCTTGGAAACCATTGTCATTAGAGAAAGGAAAAGAATTAAAAGTTATTCCAATTATATATGACAACGTGACTTCCTTGGTATAACTAATACCTAAGCAAAAGTTAGTTTGTCATTCAAATAAATGGATAACTAGCCAATGTAATTTCTTTTACTAGTTTTATTCTGCATCCACTAGCATAAGGCTAGGTATTATTAAATAAACTTTTGAATTATGATTTCACCTTTTTATTATACGAATGATTAGATATTTATACCAAAAGTAATTTTAAGAAAATGTAATTAAATTAAAAGGGTTTTTATACATATATATATAAGACTTACTTGGTATTCTTCAAGAACAAAGAATTACTGACCGTGGATATGGATGAGTATCTTAAGAGAATTTCTTAGTTTGCATTTATATAAAATAAAATATACACGATGCCAAGTTTAAAAGAGGAATACAAAGATTAAGTATTCTTGACACTTTGTAATCTACATAAAGAGGTAAGGGAGTATTAAATGACAAAGCAATTACTTAGCTTATGCGTAGGGTGGAGGGCGACATCTCCCGTGAATTTTGGAAGCAATATGGAATTAAACCATATCACGTCATCTTTCGGTTGAGGGTGCTTAATGAGTAGAATCAGTGGGGAAAGTTAAATCCCATGTTAAATAGTGGGCCGTTTTTATTTAATTCTTGGCGGATGCATTAAGAAAGTGGTTCTCAAATTTAAAACTTATTAATAGTAGTGGGCGACAAGTATTTGTGGACTGCCACTTATCTCCTCCAGGAGTTCGACACATGCAAGCTGTAGAGCCACAGCTGGAAGGGACTCCAGTTCCACCTTTCTTAAAAGGAATCCTGTGTAAAGAGGGGAAAAAAATGGAGAATAGGAGGGAAATCTCGATGGAAGTATCGAGCTGGAGTCTTGATCTATAATCTAGATTAGTAACCCCGAGGGAACGATTTTTGCAAACTGGGGATCTGTAAGAACTCGATTGGAAGTCTCGTTCTTCCCCAGTGCATTCTTGTTCAACAGAGACCGTGGTTTCCGAGCGAGGAGAGAATTTTGGGGCAGTCGAGGAGCAACGCTCAGTCTAACTGGTTCGCTAGTGAACGGAGTTAACACTGCATAGTAAATTCCTTGTCTTGTTTGATCTATGGTGAATGAGGTTAGTACTCAGATCAACCGGAGCGCTGGGATCAAAGGTAACATTGTTTATTTTTTTAAATCTCTGCATTCTTCTCCGTTAAGTATTAATGTAGGTATTTAGACCTTGGATCTGCGCATCCTTGACAGGAGTGCAGTTTGGAATAGATGCAAACTCTGCATACTCTTCCACTAAGTGTGATTTATGTATTTGAAACCCCGGATCTGCGACTTTTTGAATGCTTGGGTTAAACACTAGTCTCTGTATGATGTCCATGGATTGAGATCGTGTACGCTTGGATAAAAGGGCTAGTATGCTTTCTTTTGATTAAAAACCGTGTCTCTGAGAGTTTGGATCGAATCATTTACTGGATATAGGTTTGTTCAATGTTGGAAAACGTAACTCTATATATTCTTTATTGGAGTTGAAAAGCGTGTCCCTGAGATTTGCTGGATCAAATCGTTTATTGGCGGTATGTTTAAATTCAATGCTGGATTTGAATTTACCCTTTTGAATCTGATGGATCCTCTACTAAGTCCAGTAATGATCTCGGTTATGAGATCTGTTTTAATTTATTATTTTGAATCAAACGAACCTGTGCCAGATCCAGCATTGATCTCGAGTAAGAGATAAATTTTATAATGATACCAAAACTCTACAAGAGAGTGATCCATTTGCTAGACAGAGGGTGATATTCATCAAATCGCATCTCTACAGGAGAGTGATCCCATTGTTTGACAGACTTAGATCTCCCTTCAGATTGTTCTATGAACCTGACCCTTTACGTTTAAATTTGGGTTTAATTACAATGTGCTAGAAAAGACAGCGTCATAGAGGCCTGACCTCTTGATTAAGGGCTAGGTTTTAATCTTCGTGTAGTTATTTCATGTTGGAACTGTAAGTAGAGATGGTGTCACCCTCACCACCTGAGCGCTTGCGTTAAAGGTTGATCGTTGGGAAAATCTTCTGAGTTTGATCTATTTTTTATGCAATCTGAATTTGTACAAAACCTTGGCTTGATAAAATAGGTGATCTGGTTTCACACGAACTGTGTTTCGATAGAAAGGCAATCTGACACTTAGAGGATTTTTGTATAGGCGGTGGCATACAATCTAACTTACACCGTTTGTTTCATAGATGTGGACGGTTCCTTGAGGAGCTGGGTCTTAACTAAGAAGTCTGTTACATTTCTTTTGTGGATAATCCCTGCGGATAGATATTTCTGATGGAGGCCTGATTTTATACAGTGTTCTTTCTACATTTTTCGAGCTGTAGATCTTCTTAATCTCTATGAGATACAGAGTTACCTTTTTATACCTCTGGGTATGTATCTCCTCTGTGTATAGCTTATACGGTGGCACCTTAATCCTCTGCTAGTCCTACATTGTTCTCAGTTACGAGATCTGTTTGCATTTTATTAATTTGAATCAAACGAACCTGTGCCAGTTCCAGCGTTGACCTCGAGTAAGAGATAAATTTTATTATGATCCAATATGAACTATATGTACTAGCCACCTATGTTACCTTGTATGATCGTTATCTATGGCAGTATTATATATATATATATATTTGTCATGAATGTGTTTAGAGTTAATGTTTTTCCTACTCAACGTTAAACTGAGCGTAGACATTAATAATGTATTTTGGTAGTTTCAAATTTAGCAAATCTGTCGACATGAATTTTAATATCGTAGGATCCATGCCATCATTGTAGGGTTTTTGTAAGGTTATTATTTTGTCATCTCTGGACGGACGGCTCAAGAGAAGAGTTGATTCCCATCTCTTCAAAATATAAACTGTTTTGGATATCAGTGTGAAGGATATCCGGTTCCCGTTATTGTAGTGTCTCGTTATTAGAGATGTTAACTAACCTCTGCACTTAAAAATATTTTGGTGGTGGAATATTAGGAATATTACAAAGATAGAAGTTGTAGGCCTAATCATCGGTTTGATGTTAGCACTGAATTGTCTCCGAACTACTCTCGACCAGAGAGGCTGCGACAAAGTGAAAATGCAAAGATTGTAAAAGTTGCCTTGCAGAATCCTACTTTATTGATAAATAAAGATATGACGGTTTTGTGGACGTAGCCCAAGGATGGGGGTGAACCACGGTATATCTTGTCTCGTTCATATGTATGATTTTAATGGTGATGTTGTTATGTATATGGTTATTTTTGTCAAATGAAATTCTCAGTAATGGATTTTGGTTGCTATTTAAAATATATCATTGTTCGGCCTATGCTGTGTAATATGGGTGTATAATAATCATTTTGTATTGTCGCTTTATTTACGGAAGCATGTCGGACTTTTATTCCTTCCAACTACATTTCTTTGCAGAGACCATTGACGTTATGGCAATGCATTTATTTTGTTAATTAAATAATGGAAGAAAGTAATTTTTTTATTTTACAAAAAAATTACTAACTCGTTTTTTTATATTTGGAGATGTCACAGCATAGGTGCCATGACCCATATTTTTTGCGGATAAGAAGAACTGGAGAAGAAAAGGAACTAGTGCTTGGGCGAATAATCCCTTGCTTCAATGAGTCCCGAACGAGCATTTCAATCTCCATTTTTTGGTGAAATGGGTAGTGATAGGGCCTGATGTTGGGAGGAACGCTGCCAAGAAGGAGCTGAATACAATGGTCTTTTGGCCTTGAAGGTGGCAATCCCACTTGTTCAGCAAAGACACCTGTATATCGATTCATAGTTTGGTTTAGATCCAAAGGAGTAATGGAGGCCACTGATGGTTGCATCTGAATGGAATGGATCTAAGCAATGACACTATGTGAATTATTCTTGAGGAGTTTTTCCATGCAATGTAAACTTATGATGCTGAGAGACCCTGGTTGTAATCCTATCAATGTGTGTTTTTGTCCATTGAGGGAAAATTGCATCCAAAGTTCAGCAAAATCCCATAAGATAGGGCCACGTGTATGTAGCCATTGAGCACCCAAAACAACATCACATCCGCCTAAGGTCAAGGCAAGCATGTCAGAGTGCAAGGTATAATCTTCCATAGAGATACGCACATTCCGAAACTTCCCTTTGCAAGGTAAGGTGCCCCCATTGGCAACCATGACTTCAAAGTTGGAGCAAGGATGGATAAAACCATCAGCTTGTTTGGCGATCCAAGGGTTAATGAAATTATGAGTGCTACCAGAATCAATGAGTATTGTAAGAGGAAGCTTCTTGAAGTAATCCCTGACTCGCATTGTTTGGGGGGTGGTGATTCCATCTAAAGCATGGAGAGATAGCTCTGGCTGGTCATCCTGAAATGGAGGGTCAATAGGCGGTTCCTGAATGTCGACCTGAGCATCCATTGTTTCTGGATCTTTGTCACCAATTTCAGAGGCAGGCGGAGAATCCACATGCAAGAGATAGATCTTTTGTTGAACACATCTATGTCCCTGAGTGAATTTCTCATCACAATTATAGCAAAGCCCCTTTTCTCTCCATGCTTGCATCTCTGTTTCAGACAAACGCTTAATAGGAGTTGGTCGAGGAGCCTGCGGTATGGGTGGTCATTGAGAACCCATATTTCAGAAGGGAACAAAAGTGGGCTTGGAGCGCTGTTGGGATGCAATCTTGTCTTGTTCCAACTTAGCCAACCCTAGGGATTCCATCATTGTTTTGCGAAGAACTTTTTGACCTTAGAGCGGATGGCATCCTTTAGACCACTGATAAAACAACTCCGGTAAAAGTCATCAGACAATCCTTCAGTGTGGTTGGCTAGTTTCTCAAATTCGGTTTGATACTCTCTCACAGTGCCAATTTGGCGAAGTTTAGTGAGGGCTCTTGTGCAGTCATCAAAAGCACTAGGACCAAGTTGTTGCAAAAGGAGCTAGAAAAAGTTTGGCCATTTTGGCTCTTCATGAGCCTTGATATACCAACGGTACCATTGAAGAGCTTCCTATTCCAAATGAAAGGATACAAGTGGAACTTTGTTGACATCAAAAGTATTATGCAGACTGAAATACTGTTCTGCACGATAGATCCATCCAGTTGGATCAGTACCATTGAAGCGAGGAAAATCAAGCTTCGGACCACGGAAATTGCTGGAAGAAGAGAACCCATTGTTTAATGAAGACTCGGACTGCCACTTGTTGTTCATAGCTGAATGTTCAAGATGGAGGCCGAGAAATTTTTCATCCAGATCCTAGAGTTTGGCTTAGATGGTTGCAAGTGCTTCTTCCATGGTTTTTTCTCCTGCATGGGTGACAACCATAACCAGGAGTTTTGTTTTTTTGGTTGACTGGGTACAAAAACAAAAACAAAAACTACTTCAGTAAAGGAAAATCTGGATTTGGGAAAAAATCTGAAGGGTAATTGGGGTTTGACTAGGTTTTGGACACTATCGAATAGATAGGGAAGAACAAAATGAGGATTTCAGAAGCGGGGTGAAAGAATGGGAAAATTTAGCAGAGGGGAACAAAGAAATAGAATTCGGAAAGGAACTCTATGGTCAAATTTGAAGGTGATTGGGTGAAATTTGAGGAAGTTATGGAAAACCCTAAAAATAGAAAAATGTGGGATTTCAGGCTTTGGGAAGTGGAATTGGGGATAAGGTCCTTAGGAATGAAATATGCAAAATGCGATTATAGGGGCTCCCTGAAAGTTTCAAGGGAAACGGAGTGAAAACAAGGGAGATATAGAGAAAAAATGGATTTTATTTATATTTTTTTTTTCAAAATGGAGCGGCTACGGCTCGGAAGGGATCTGAAACAGATAGATCTACAACCGCCTGGAAGTGAGTGGAAACAAAGGGATCTGAAATGGCACCGAATGAATTGAAAATGACTGGATCTAGAACGACTTTCAAAATGGATCTGAATGGCTGGATTTAAAATGGCACAGCAGTGATCGACAATAGTTCACTTGAATATAGATATGGACCCTAGGTATGTGCAGCTTCGTAATAGTTCAGGGGTTTCGCTTGGCCACCAATGCTACCTGATGGATTGCGTATTGGGGTAGTACCCCTCACTCCACGGCTCAAGTAAAACTGATAACTACTTTGCCACAATCGACAGCTTTTGGTTTACCTCACGGGTGGGAACTAGTCAATCAAGTAGGGGTCGTTTCCCTTTTCGCTGGCAGGTCCTCTCAATGGGCCAGCTACTTTGGGGTTCCTGTGGAACTCCTCATAATGATTTTTAGGGATTATGCCCAAGTACTTCCCACAGTTAAGCGGATATGGATTGTTCCCAAATCCAAACCTGCAACAGATGTGAAAAAAATATTTAGCAAAAATTTCACCCAGCAAGCCCAAGAAAGTGCTTTGATACCAGATGTGAAGCACCTGCAACAATTAATTAATAAGAATATGCAAAATAGCAGAAATGACAGAACCCAGAATCACATTTATATTGATCGCAAGCCACTTCGAGGGGGCAACCTCCTTTGAGCAAGCTCAATACAAATAACTTCACGGTGCCTTCATAGGCCTCAACACACACTTATATACTAAGTCTAGGTGCCAATACTATGGGTCAAAACCATGGGCCACTACAAACTATGGATCAACAATACTACGGGTGACTTGCAAAGCATATGCGCCAAGAACAATAACACAAACTATTGATCAACAAATACTACGAGACGACTTACAAAGCATATGCGTCCAACAACAATATACTAACAAAGTAAAGACATGGGTTCCTAACATACAATAAGATCTCATTTTATAGGGCTTGATCAAGCATAGTGAAGGGTTATGCCCTTTCACTAGTAACCTAACAATCTATTAGTTTATAATTAATAATATTAATTAAATATTCACAGTATTTCCTTCCCCTTAGGAAAGCTTTGTCCTCAAAGCTTGAGTATTTTTCTAATGTCGTCTTTTATTCTGGCTCTATGTCGCATTGATGACTTGAGAGGTGCGATTTTGATTATGACCATTGCCTCATTTTGATTATTATGTCTTGGTATTTGCAATAAGTATGTACTTGGTGAAGTTTTGTTTACGCTATTTCTACTTGTGTGATTGCTTATTTTAACTATGTTTGTTGTTAACTGAACATGCTCAACATACATTATGACCTTAATTATTTTCGTGTTGTTATCCCCAAAACATTTTGTGTCACTTCCCTTGAACGAGCTTTTTGTGCTTATAATGCTCATAAGAACATCAGCTTGTCTCTTATCACAGTTGTGGTGAGGATCATATTTCTTCTTGTCAAATAGTTTGTTGTCATTTTCTTCATTACTAGCGTATGTTATATCTTTGTCTTGCACAATGTATTGATTGTTACTATTACTCTCATGGGAGACGACATAATAGTCTACTGTATCTTCATCTTTTACATTAGCTTGGATGGTTTCTTCTACTTGATTTTCATATCCATCTTCATTTTCTTCAAATGTTTCGTCTATAGATTTCTCTATTTCATCTATATCCTTAAGGATTTTCTCAAGGATATTTATGAATTCACCACTCTTACTATAAGATGCCATAGACATTTGTAGAACGCTAGTTTGGCCTTTTAAGGTGAAATTTTGAATAATAATATATTAATTAATTAATTAATTAATATTATTTTTATCTTTTTCATAAACTATATAATATTTTGTATATAGTTTTTTTTTAAACAAATATTATAATATTATGAAATTTTTTTGGGGTTGAATGATGGAAATTAGGGTTTAAACTAATGCGTGGATGCTAATGAAGGAATGCGGGAGGGAGGAGTGTGTGGGAAATGTAGCGGTGACAGAATAGAGGATGGAGGGTGAATGAGGGCGAAGTTGAGAGATGGTGGACCATGTCGTGGGTTGGAGAAGAGTGTGGGAGGAGCGTAGAGCAGGTGCAGAGGGATGCAGTTATATGGATGAGTGTGCAAGTGTGGAATGGATGAAGGGTGGAAGAGCTTGAATGATGAGTTTGAGATGGCGCAGATGAGGGATGGCATGTGAGTGTAGGAAAAGTGGCAAGGAGCATGGAGTAGAGAGATGATGGGGTGGACACGGGCAACGTTGACCAGACAGAGGGAGTGGGTGGTGTAGAGAGCTAGTGCGAGGGAGAGTTCTACAATGGAGAGCAGGAGTGGCGGCGCAACAACAGGGAGCAGGTTGATGGGGGAGCACGCAGGTGGAGTGGGGGGAAGGTTGAGCAATTTCCTGAAGAAGGTGTGGAAGGAGAGTTGATGGGGATGGATAGAGCATGGGGATGGAGAGGTATGATGCCATGCAGATGAGGATTATGGCGAGGTTGGGATCAAGGGAAGAGGAATGGAGGGCTGAGAGTGTAGCGATCAAGAATGCATAGGGAAGAGGAGTGGTGAGAGTGCAGAGATGTGAGGGAGTTGAAGCGAAGGAAGGATCGTACTGGAGTGGGGATTTGTTGAGTGTGTAGACCAAAGGAGAGGGATGAAAGGCTGCAGTATAATGGGGTGGATCATGAAGAAGGTTTGTTAATGGAGAGTGGGGTAGCATGTGGAAAGTGAAGCAGGAGGAATAGAGCGAGTGATGTAGTAGAATGGAGGAATGAGTTGAGTCTGAGCTCACCTGATGGAGGAGAAAGTCCGCTCTGAGTGTGAGCCGAATACGAGATCAGATGGAGGAGCGTTCCGCTCTGATACCAAAATGTAGCAACCGTATCCAGTTGGACTGTTAATAGTTAAATCTGACTATCATATTGAATGATAAATAAAAATAATATATTAGACGATGTTAATAAATTACAATAACATCGCCTTTTATAAGGCTTGATCAAGCATAGTGAAGGGTTACACCCTTTCACTAGTAACCTAATAATCTATTAATTTATAATGAATAATATTAATTAAATATTCACAACAGTTAGGATATTCCTATAATACATCCTAGACCTATCAACATTTCCATTATTTGCATTTTTTGTCATGCATGCATTTTTAGGGTTTGCATGCATTTGCATGCATCCCAATCATCAGTCCCAGCACCTAGCCCTCAGTTAGCTAGACCCCCAGAGCTTCTTTCCACTCATTTTCATCCCTCCTAGTGCTTAGTGCGCCCTTCCTTACCTACCATTCAATTATCTTCAGTTATTTCCTTGATTTAAGGCTAGATTGGCTCTTAACTAACTATATCACTCAGATGGACCTCCAGTGAGACTTGACTGCCCATTCTAACTCCTGTTATATCCTCATGCATCCCCACTGAGCCTCCTTCATTCAGTTAGTTCCAATTACATTCAGTTACACCTACCACACTTAGTTAGACTCAGTTTGACTAATGGTTGATAGTTACTTGTGCATTGATGACTCCACTGATGATGATGATGACTTCTAGTTGTGCTCCGATGACACTCCAGTGATATTTCGATCACTCCATGAAGGCTAATTCAAATTGCCACCTTTGGCATTCGAATCCTCATGCATTGTACTATTTATTTGTCCATATTGTGATTAATGAGTTAGTGTGTGTGAAGTATTTTTGCCTCTATCTAAGTTCTATTGTATTTTTTATTATTATTCTGTTGCTCATTACACTACATTGACCACTCTTCTTCTATCTTCCTGCTTAATCATAATTACTCTTGTGAGGTATACATCATCTCTTAGATCTGCTGTGAGGATTTTAACATGGTATCAAAGCATGTTGAGAGTATTGTTTATCTCCATTCCTTAGAGTTTTTTGCAGGTTATTATCAAGATTTCAAGTGCAGCAGTTTCTGCATTTTTGCAGCAGTAGAAGTTGCAGATATTTCTATTATTTTTTGCAAGTCTTCTACAGCTTCCATGTATTCAGAAGAAATCCTTCCTCTTTCTCCATTCAACTATGATCTTCTTTCTCCATTCAACTATGATGAATCGAAACTGAAAATGATAGTATATTTGAACAAAAATGATCTCTTTGATCATTGTTTTGAAAGAGAGTTCGAATCCTCTACAGAAGAGATTGATTGGTTAAATAAAGGTGTCAGAGTCTATGCAACAATGATGTTTTCTTTGCCTGAATACATGATATACAAATACCTTGATGATATTAAAACTCCAAAAGAGCTAGGGGTCGACTTGGATGAAAGATTTGGCAGACAGAATGAAGGGATTTGTCCAAACCCCTTCGACTGCAAGCAAAGTGATGCATTCACCTTCCTTGATGATCTCATTGATCATGAATCAGTATCAAACATATCTCATATTGAAGTTGTCCACAAAGAAGAAGAACTTGCAGATTCTACACCCATGCTCCAAACTTCTTCTCTTTTGAATTCTGTGCCAGCTCACACTTTACAAATTGCAGAAGGTCCTAAATCCTCTCTTGCACTAGAGTCTGTTGGTTTTCATCATGATCACATGAATGTTTCGGAGGTAAAAAAAGCCATTGGAGGTAATGCATTCACTCTCGTTGATCACTCACCTCTTATGTACTACTATATGATCATTATTTCATGCTTTCAGAAAGTTATTGAAGACCATGGTTTTGATCTCACCCCTACTAGTTCAAAGGAGATCTCAAGAAACCATTGCGATTCGCTTGGGATAATTTCTCATGCACATCATGGTTTTGATCTCACCCCTGCTGGTTTAAAGGAGATCTCAAGAAACCATTTCCATTCGCTTGGGATAATTTCTCATGCATTTACTGGTTTTGATCTCACCTCTAATGGTTCAAAGGAGATCTCAAGAAATCATGATTCAAGTCTTGGAGTTGATTTGGATTCCAAGCAATCATTATTATTTGATGGGTCTTGTTGGCACAATCTCACCCATGATGGTTCCAAGGAGAAGACAAAATACTATCTGCACATTCATAGATTTGATCCTACCTCAGCTGAATCGAATCACAGGTTCAAGGATCATCCTCATACTTTTGGATTTGTTCTCATCACATTCGATCTGAAGAGAAAGTACAAGCACATGCTTTCTGAGCATGATCCATTTCTTCCCAAGAAGAAGATACCTCCAGACATATGACCAAGCATCACACCTGATTGAGTTTGGGGCATTTATTTTTGTGTGTGCCTCACAGTCTATTTTGAGGGGGGGTATTTTTCCCATGAGGATTTCCCCATTTCCTTGGGTTATTGACTGTTATTATTATTCATTGTATTGGGTGACCTTTGGTCCCAGTTACCAGGGCCCAGGATGGATTAAAGGGGGGTGTTAGTATATTCATATACTCCATCCTAGACCTATCATCATTTCTTGTAACATTCCCTTCCATCAATCTGATGCAAGGAAGGAAACGTTAACCAAACTACCGGGCTTATTGGCAAAACTTAGACCCAGTAAATTTCTTTAGAAATGCATGGTTAAATAAAACTTTTGCATACCTATTCATACTGAACAAGCACAATAGAATTAAACACTATGTATGCACACAGTTTCATCATGCAATCAACATGTAAATAACAGTCATTAATTAAGACATTACAGAACATGGAATTAATACAACTCAATTAGTAAACACAACATAATGACCATATTGACACACACACGGACTGGAATGCATCAGCATATCTCTTCTAGGCGTAATGATGAAATAGTCATACAATAATCCATCTCATTATCATGCTATGCATAGGCTTCATGCCAACTAGTCTGAGATAATCATTTCATTCAATTTACATGAGTAATTAGACCTGCAGAACATAACACATAAGGATCATAATTTAAACCACAGAGACTACGTATCTTTGAGATGAAGCTGTCCAACAACTGGCTATGTGAGAGCAACGTTACACCCAACCATAGATCTCTGTCCAGCTTCTATTCTTTCAACTGAGAGATCACCCCCGAGCTGGGTTGTGCATCCACTGAGGAGGAACTAGACAAGCTCACTCACAACCATGGGTTCACTCAATGGTCATGCTAATCCAACACTCAGTTGTGTTTATCAAGAAAAAAAGAAGATAGAGGAGGGTAATGTTAAGCCAGTGAGCTCAACAACAGAGCTATAGGCATCCCAAATGAACTCAACAGTCAAGCTCCAACATTACCTAGCACATACAACACAAGGAAGGTCCCCTTCTCTGCTACACAATCCCTCAAGAAACCCTTCCCTCCAGTGCTCTTCAGGATGGGCATAAAAAGGTCCATCTGCTAGCTTCCTGAGATTTCATCCTTCACTGGGTTTATCAAGCAAACCCAACCTCTGCTCAATCATTGACACTTGGATTTCTCAGAATTCTGTCACAAAATAACTCAAATCCGTCACTAGTTTTCTGGGCTGCAAAAAATGGGTTTTCCTTTGGATTTATGGGTATCTAATGCTCCCAAATTTGCCCCAAGGTTCATACTTATGGATCCCCCATTGAATTTCACTGTCAAATACCAAATCTTGGCATTTTTTGCTCTTCAAAACGTGGGTTCTTGCACAATTGCGATTTCTGGTTTTTCACACTACTGGGAATTTGTTTTGGATGGAAAATGATGTTGGTGACTTCCACATTGGAATGGGGATGAGGAAGAAGCAATCCCCATGAGGTAGAGTAACTTTTGGTACAAGAAAACAGAGCCCATACTCTGCCATACGAATTTCTGGGCTGCCCATGCTCCATTAAAGCCATGGACTGTTTTCTTCAACCACTTCCTTACAATAGAATTAAATGTCAGCAAGGAAAGTCAAATGGGTTTTAAAGGTGACAAAGGGAAGCTTATGGTTCAATCCCATAGCCTCCTCACCACTCCCTAGTGGATACACATGGCCCCTTCTCATTCGTTGCCTCCATAGCCAATTTTGGTATTTTATTGCCTGATGTTTATTTACATCATTTTTACAATGTTCCATGGCTAAATAGCATATGGGTAACATAATGTCCAATGCTTTGCCATTTTAAATAAAATACGAACATACACTAGTGGTGCCTTGGCCTTGAGCTCCATGCTAGGTAAACATACATCACATGTATACAATATTTACATTAAAAACTAATATATCCTAAGGGTCAAAATGGGGTATTACATTTCCATTATTTGCATTTTAGGTCATGCATGCATTTTTAGGGTTTCCATGTATTATTTAGGGTTTGCATGCATCCCAGTCATCAGTCCCAGCACCTAGCCCTCAATTAGCTAGCCCCCGGAGCTTCTTCCCACTTAGTTTCATCCCTCCTAGTGCTTAGTGCGCCCTCCTTTCACCTACTGCATGAGAAAGGCGCCCTTCCTTACCTACCATTTAGTTATCTTTAGTGCATTCCTTGATTTAAGGCTAAACTGACTCTTAACTAACTGTATCACTCCGATGGACCTCCAGTGATAGTTGAATTCCCATTCTGACTCTAGTTAGCTCCTCATGTGACCTCCACTGAGCCTCCTTCATTCAGTTAGTGCCAATTACACCTACCACATTTAGTTAGACTCTGTTTGATTGATGGTTGACAGTTACTTGTGCATTGATGACTCCACTGATGATGATTATGACTTCTAGTTGTGATCTGATGACACTTCAGTGATCTTTTGATCACTCCATGAAGGCTAATTCAAATTTCCACCTTTGGCATTCAAATCCTCATGCATTGTACTATTTATTTGTCCATATTGTGATTAATGAATTAGTGTGTGTGAAGTATTTTTTCTTCTATTAGAGTTCTACTGTATTATTATTTTGTTGCTCATTACATTGCATTGACCACTCTTCTTCTATCTTCATGCATAATCATAATTACTCTTGTGAGGTATACATCATCTCTTAGATCTGCTATGAGGATTTTCACATGGCTCCCATCTTCTAATGTGCTGGTGTACTTGGTGCAACTCTGGTAGGTATTACAAGTGGTTCCAAATGTTGAAACTATAGTCAAAGGCCCCTCCCAAGGTCAAAACTCATTTCCTCGTGTCGTCTGAATATTTTGTTGCATCTACTATATTTTGGGAAATATACAACTCCTGCGGGGATAGGTGAAGCTTGATCCGCACCTGGAGTATTTTTATTTCATATTGTACTACAGTCATTGTATCAATGATCTGATTAATCTTTTGTGTTGGTTCAAGTTGAGTGACAAGTGGTAGGATAGGGCTTGGTAATGCAGCATATGCTTTGTCAAATTCAGCTTTGAGATGCTCATGTGCACAAACAACTTCTTTATGTTCTTTATTGAGCCATGCATAGGAATGGCCTGGTTCTGCATGTATCTCCCTTAGCTTCAAAAACTTCTCATTTATATAATATTGAATATCCTACGTCAGCACCAAGTGTAAGTTTAGATCATTGTAGGGTAATGGGTCTTTTTCTAAAGTCAACATTCGTTGAACCGCTCTAATTGTTATGGGGTTCAACCTTAGCTTCTGGTGAAAGGCCCCATCATATTTCTTTTGGAGTTCCTATGCATGAATAGTGCCAACAAATTTTTATGTGTGTGCCACTATTGTGTCTGGCACAATGTGGAAGACCATTCGTAGCTCATCAAGCTGCTCTGCTATCTTGTTGAGGTAGGTATGCTACATCAATGTTGGATTGTAGCTAGAAAAACCACTTCTTATGGTGTAGTATAGAAGTAATATAACCTCATTTAATGCTAACTAACTATCCCCAACCAAGTATATAGCCTCTCTAACTTAGCAACCAAGATCTAGTAGTAAAAAATCTAACTAGGTGCAAAAGACTAGACTTGAGCTAGTTGAAGTTGGGATTTATAGGTGAATTTGAATGGCTAGGAAATATTCCTAATTTCTTTTCTAGAGACATGGATGGGTTTTTACAAATATTATTTGATTGATATAAACTTCATAATAGATATTAGTAATAAATTAGTCCATAAAATGCATTTAAACAAAAAACTATATAATTTTTCCTCACTAGAGTACAACCATTGAAACCGTACATTCCAAACAACATCAAAGGTTCCCGAATTATTCAAAAAATTAATATATGAGATAAAATACATTTACTTGAATAGCATAAATCTCAAATTGGAGTCTTGGAGCAGGAATTAATGATCTATTGAAGCAAAAATAGCAGGAAGTCCATAATTCTTAGGATTTTACATTATTGAAACAAGAATGATAAATATGAGAGTGAAAGGAAGGACTTTCACCACTATATCCTAACCATGGGAAAATAATTACCTTCTTGTAGCTTATTGAAGACATAGGAAATACTAATGCAACTCATAGGGGGCACACTTGCTCTATTTTCTCTCTTCTCTGGCCAAACCTCACCACACTCACAAACATTGATGTATCTAGCTCTGCAACAAGTATTAAAGTTCGAGTTCTTTAATTTGTATGGTGGATCATATCTATAATTCAGGATCTAATGGCTTCACTAGCACTATTAATATGAATGGAACAAGGGTTTCTATGGGCCACATACCCCACAACTAGCTAGGGGTGCATCTCACAAGCCTTTGAGATGCAGAACTATCAAGAAAATTATCAAAAGTGGAAAAAGATGTCAGACGGGGTGCAACACCTTATTTTATAGGATGAATTGGATTATATATACATTGAATGTGGTCCATATACCTCAACCAGTGCAACCTCATTGACTAATTTTGTTCATATAGATTTTGCTTTCTTTTTCCTTGCTTTGCTTCCTTTCCGGTTTGCTTTTCTTTTCTGCTTTTGGAAACATCTTGATTTTCCTAGATTTTTTGTTCTTTCCTTCTTTTCCATTAATTTTTTTTCTTTTTTGCTTCACTAGTACAAAATGAGAGATAAGTGACCAGGTGACCAAAAAATTTGGTCACCACAGTTTTTTCAGGGGATAAATGACCAAAATTGAGAAATTTTAAGTGAGCTAACTAAATCTGACCAAGATAAATGACCAATTTGGTCACGGGATATGAATGAAACTAAAAATGACCAAGATAAATGACCAATTTGGTCACGGGATAAGAACTAAGCTAAAAATGACCACATAACAATTGGTCATTTTTTGTTGTGTCACTGCGACAATGGAAAATTACAATTTTGACAATGAATTTGTACAATTTACTAAATTCTAACACTGCAGATGGATTCAGAGAGGGGTCTTTGAATCCATCTGCAGTGTTAGAATTTAGTAAATTGTAGACCTCCTCATGTGTCACAACTCAACATTAATGCATGAAGCAGATTTGTACCGCTTACATTAACGACCTTATACACAGATTTGCACCGCTTACATTAATAACTACATTTAAAATAAAATTAAATGCAAAACTAATTAATGAAAGAGGCCATTAGGATCACTTTTATACATGGAAGAAGATTGTCAGGGAAAGACGATGATCCATTGTTTTAGGCTATATCATAGTAAAGAAAAAAAAGGAGTCGAATAACCTTTTTTGACATAGCTTACTCAAGGAGAGGGGAATTGAGCCTCACCAACCAAGAAAAAAAGAGAATCCATGGATGCAAAAATGATAAAGTTAGAGCTTCTATATGGATCCATGGGCAAGAGGATCCTAGTCCAGATGATTTTCTTTGCAATTTCCTTGGCTACAATGCCCTTTTTTTACCTCATCCAGGATCCCTCACCATGTGACCTCTTGGACTATTTGGATGACTGCATGGGTAATTTCAGGAGTAACAAAATTTTTTCGTTCCGAATGGTCTCATTGCTTTCCTTCTCCAACAATCAGAACCAACTAAAGGCCTCCATGAATGATGATTCCCTCTACAAACCCAGACCCTCTAGAGGCTTGTTTGGTTTCTAGCTAGTAATATTTTTTGATACTTTCAAATGGTAATGTCATTTTCTTGCAAGCTATTGCCTATTATCCATTTATTATTTTTGAAACTTTTCATAGGATATAGTTACTAGCTACCACATAATTCTTGTTGTGCATTTGAGATTAAATAAATGAGCATATATCTAGTCCTCGTCGAGTCACAAGTTCAAACCTTATGGTTAGGTGTTGGGAGTGGAGACTTTCACTATCTCAAAAGGTGACCAAGTTCTACGAAGCCTTATATAAATGAAGGGACATCATTTCATTGTTGGGGGATAAGGCTAATCTTGTAGCATTCTTTCCTATTTTCCTGACAAGTTTTCTTTATAATTCACACAATATTTTCCATGGATTGTTGGAATTGTATGTTTTAATCACTAAAATTGCAAAGAAGAGGTCTTCAAATGAAATTGGGGGTCTTTGAATCCAACTGTAATGTCAAAATTTGCAAAATCGTAGAATTTCAATGTCAAAATTGCAATTTTCAATTGTGAGATTCCATCAAATAACCTTGGGGAGAGGCAAGATTGCTCCATAATTGCAAATATTTTACTTAATTACATCACATGTAAGAAAGTGATATTTGAACCCATGTTAGGATGATAAAAAAATTCCTCTTAACCACCAAATTTACCCTCAATCGACACCATTGTTGGGCATATAATTCCTCCATTTAATATTAAAATGCCCTAGCCTAGATTACTTTTTAAAAGTAGAAGTATAGATATATTTTAACTCACATCCGTTGTGCTTAGAGAAAAAAAAATGAAATTAAATTAAAAACCTATAGATGATTTAAACATCAAGATCATTAATTCACTTTAAAAGCATGTATAGAAGGAAGGGCATTCTGAAGGAGATCATTAAATTAAATACAAGTGAAATCACTACTTTACTTCACACACACTCCATGCATCTTTTGTCAAAATAGTGTTTTGGGTTTTACTCCTAGGCTAGCACAGAAACAAAAAGCGCTACAACTACATATTTGTGTACAATAAATATGACATTGTGTTTCACAACATGTTTCTTCCTATTGATCTTTGTCATGTGTCCTCATATATCCCGGGTTTTGAGGAGCGATTATGACATAGCAGTAAATGCCTTTTCCACTAAAGGGCATCTCTTCAAGGTTGAATATGCCATGGAAGCAGTCGAGGTTCAATACATCTCTTTATTAATTGAATACCCATTCATTTATTTTTCTTTTCAAGCTGTTAACTTGCACTTTTTTATTTGCAGGTTTGTTGGGTTTTGAGGAGCGAGTATGACAGAGGAGTCAATGCCTTTTCCACAGAAGGGCAGCTCTTCCAAGTTGAATACTCCATGGAAGCAATTGAGGTTCAATTCATCTCTCTATTCATTGAATACCCATTCATTTATTTTTCTTTTCAAGCTGCTATCTTACACTTTTTTATTTGCAGGTTTGTTCCTCTTCAATGGGGTTGAAAACGAAGCAGAGAATCATACTAGCACAAACACAAAAAGCCCTGAAACTACAGATTTCTGTACAAAAAATATGACAACATGTTTCACAATAGGTTTATTCCTATTGATCTTTGTCCTGTGTCCTCAACTATCCTGGATTTTGAGGAGCAAGTATGATAGAGGAGTCTACACCTTTTCCACAGAAGGGCAACTCTTCCAGGTTGAAAACGCCATGGAAGAAATCGAGGTTCAATACATCTCTCTATTCATTAAATACCCATTCATTTATTTTGCTTTTCAAGATGTTATCTAACACTATTTTATTTGCAGGTTTGTTCAACTTCAATGGGATTGAAAACGAAGCAGAGAATCATACTAGCAGTGGAGTAGTGCATCGCATCACCTTTGTTGGTTTGGTTCTTTATTCAATCCATTTGTTTGCATTCCATGTCCACTGTCTAGAACAAGCTCATGTATAAACTTCGATAAAGAGAGACAAACTCATGTATGAACTTTCAAAGGAGAATATCCTCCTAATGGCATGAAACATCTTCTAAACTAGCCATGAATTTTCAAAGGGATGAATTTTGTCTCAACTATGGCACAAAAATCCTAGGGATTTACCTAATCAAGCTCAATTTCCAAGTTGTTCACAACCCTCCATGATAGAAACATATTATTCTATGGCTATTGTGGCTTCTATTGCTCTTGTGCATAGGTTTGGAGTAATTTTTAATGTTGTTTTTGAATTCCTCCTATGTGAAAACTCTCCAAAAATGTTTAGAATTCACCCAGCAACGCAAATCTCTCCCTTTTGTTGCTTTACAATAATTTTTTAGGGATTCAACATGCCCATAATTTATGGGAAATTGACCCAACCTAGGTTTTTAGGTTCTGAAATTAACCCAGATTGGTATTTTAGGGATAAAGTCATGCCCAAAAATGTTGTACGTAATTTTGGCTTATCATTCTAGGTTTGTGATGTGACTTTTGATTATTGTTCACACTCAGAATTGTCCAAAAAGTTCTTAAATCTAATGTTGATGCTCACTTGTCATTTCACCCATAAAATGCCTCTTTACGATTATTTGGGATGTTGGTTGGGAGATTTATGATTATTTGGGATGCTGATAAAGTCATTCCCAAAAACATTGTACGTAATTGTGGCTTATCATTCTAGGTTTGTGATGTGACTTTTGACTGTTGTTCACACTCAGAATTGTCTAAAAAGTGCCTAGATCTAATGTTGATGCTCACTTGCTGTCATTTCACCCATAAAATGCCTCTTTATGATTATTTGGGATGCTGATTGAGGGTTGTAATGTGCCTAGACATTTGTTTTGTGGTTGTTTGATGACTAAATCATGCACATATTTGGATATTTAGTGTCTTTTACCACTGTTAGGAGGTTGAAATATGCCCAGGTTCACCCATATTGTAGATGTGCTCGTTTTATCACTGTTTCTATCCACAAACATATTCATTTACAGTATAAAGTTGTTAATTATTCTCTGGTTCAAACTTTAGAACTGATCTACTTTGATGATACTATTCTCTCTGAACTTTCCAGGTTTTCGAGGTTCCAGTATATGATTGGAAGCCTCCAAAAATGACATTGACATTGAGTAAAACAAATACTAATTCCTTTGTTGTTCAATTCCTACAATTGAATCCTCAACTAAATTCCTACAAATACTAATTCCAAAAATGAAATTGACATTGAGAAGCTAAATCTATGAATTGCAAATATAATTCCCCTACTGCTCAATTCCTCAATTCCTACAACATTCACATACCCTACATATAATAGTTCATGAATCCTCAACATTTGAAACCAACAATGAATTCCCTAATTTGAAGTTTGAATATAGCTCTCTTCTGTTTCGATTTTGCTTCCCTTGATTTTGAGATATTCTAAGATTTGGTTAAACTCTCATGCTCTAGAGTCATTTTCCATTATCATACAAGTTGCACAGTTTCCATCCCATCGAGGTCATTGTTTGAAAGATACCCAACATAAACCAAGTTTTTCTTGGTTAATCTGTAAAGAGTTAAATGACACTCCAAACTGATTCATTTTTAGCAAATACCTATGACACATATTGCAAGCACCATGTTTGATTTTTGAAAGGAATCGAATCTAGGAATTTATTAATTTTCACTTGATCCTGACTTGCAGGTTCTAAACACCAAAATGATATCAAATCATTCAACTTCCATGAGCTACTCTAATTTGTGGGTATAATAAATATTAATTTGGGATAGAAAGGAAGTCCAAAAATAATCAATTCAATGCATTTTCAGAACAGTCAAGGAGAATTTTCCATCTTAGAACTGGGCCTACCCTTCACAACAACAATCATGTGTACTGAATCATTTATTTTCTTCACTAATATAGATTTTTTTCCCTTCCTTTCAGCAAAATTTGGATCTTCATTTAAAATATTTGTAAGATCAACGCCACTACATCCAGGATTTCTCATCACCATGAGATCAAGTGAGACACCTTTATCTAGTTTTTTGTTGTTAGAATGGACTTTAAGGATGGCTTTACGACTATTCACATCAGGAACAACAACAATGATTTGTCTATTGAATCTGCCAACCAAAGTAGAGCTGCATCCAACACATCAACTCAATTGGTAGCTACGATGACAATCACTCCTATGTTTCCTTCAAATCCATCCATCTTAGCAAGCAATTAGTTCAATATTTGTTCTTGTTCATCGTTGCCTCTACCAATTCCTGCTCCCTCTAGAGGTGTTTCTCATGGCATCCTTAATGTAGAAATATATTGATAATTGTCCCTACAATCCGGGTAATTGGATCAACTTCATCAAAACATTCAAGAGTACGGTAACCTTGAAACCAACAAACCCTGAAGATGTTGTTGGTCGTTGTCGACATTTGAATGCATGTCTTGTGGTTTATCATTTGCTGAAGACTCATGGCATTTGGTATTCTCTGACGTTGGCATTGAATTGCAAACTGAGCCCAATGCTTGACATTTAGGTGGTTTTCCTTTACAACTAGATTCTATTACCGCGTTCACACACATGTGGTCTCAATGGATAAGGCACACTTCATAACGAGTTCATGTAACAGGTTAAAGCATGCTTAGTGAAAATTTTCAAGAAAGTGTTTTTCATAGGACATATCTGAAGCACCAGACCCCTCCATTCTTCCTTCAATTGAAATTTGTGGCTGTAGCATTCATAAAGGAGCACTGACATGTTATTCATTAAGTTGGTTACAGGCTTCTTTGTAAATAAAAGAATTCCAATCTGGAGAAAAAATACACTCTTTAATAAAACCAAGCACTTCAACAACTCCTTGTAAATAGATATTACTAGAGTCAGAAACACTGTTATTTCTAGAGAGGGGTTGTTCATGTCCATCAGAGATGACTACTTTCCTTCTAGCCTCTGAGAAAAGATCTCCAATGAGCATCATCTTCATGTCCACTTGCATATTCTGCATCATTTACTCCCAGCCCATCCTTACCAGTAGTTGGCCATGACTTATCCTCCCTAGGCCTTGCTTTTAAACCTTGTTCTTGCAGAAAACTTGCAATAGCTAGTAGATCCTCTCCTCTAGTCAGTGACCTACCTATGGAAATATAGCATTTAGTTGATTCTATAGCATATCGAAATATAGCATTTTGTGAAGGATAGGGCAGTTGTCAGAAATAAAAGATACACGCATTGTAGGAGGACCCCTTTCAGGAGCAAACTTAACTTGACATCCATAAAACTCATACAAAGCTATGCACATGGTTAACAACTTTTTGGAGAATAGATGAGCTCCCAAAATACCAAAACTGTAGCCAATATCCAATATTGTGTGAACCTGCAACAAACAGGAAGAGTCAAAAAAAAGATTGCTAATAAACAAAAACAAGTGCTAATAAAGCTAATGTGAAGGATGCAGACATTATGAGCACAAATTCCAAAGGAGAGTTGTGTTTATGGCCTCATTGTTTCTATTTACAAGCATTCAGTAACTCTTGAAAAGAAGTGAAGAACATCAAGTGATACTAGAGTATATTTTGCTTATAATGCTATATTACAACTTCTTTTCATCTCTTCGATTATCTTTAGAAATTTATGCTTTTAATGACAATATATGTATACAATGACGATGGTGCATCGTTAAATGTTTATTTGGACCAGCTAATGATTTCTATTAGTATAATTGATTTAGTTTCTAATACCACTTTTACTTTAAGAATTTAACATTACCATTTAGTATTTCCAAATCTGCTGAGTAACTGAACAAAGCAGATTTGTTTTCCTGACAACTCGGCCAGTTCAGGTTTAAGTCCAAGTCAAATCAGTGTTCACAGTAACCAAAGGAGGTTCAACCTTTAAACCATTTGAAATTGGTCCACTTGAGGGGCCTCTCAAAATTCCCACTTGTTGATAGTTTGCTACACACCAAAGCTGTCCACTCTAGGGCTTGCACCATCCAGAGAAATCTTTAAAGGGAAAATATTAGCATTGTGTTATTGTTTATGATAGATCCAACATTTGAACATATTGTTCTCAATGTCCAAATTGTAATGCCCATATTTTGATTCGGCATATTTATTAGTTAGACACACCATACTTTATTTCTTATATATTTTGTCGAACTCAGCTCGACTGAGTAAACTATATTGGACCTCATTATATGATGTTACTCTGTCTTATGATTTCACCATGATTATGATGTTACTATGTTATGCAGTTATGATGTCATGATTATCATATGATTTCCTTATTTTACGATTGCAGTATATGTTTATATGTTTTCCTTAATGAAATGTGAAATATATGATTCGGTACGTGGATACCATTTTCTTATATGAATTATTGAAATGTTATATGTATCTATGATGAGCTAAAAGGTTACATGAAATGAAATGATAACATGGATCAATTGGCGATCAATGGAAAATGCTTTCTATAAATTGTATTTTGCAAAACACTAACCTACAGGACACAAGGGCTATGGGATAGCCAGTTACTTGATCTGATATACATTGGAAAGGAAAAACATGTTCATACAGCAAACCTTAGCAGCCAAAATGAGGATACGATAACACAAACTGATAATCCCGATAGCAGCAGGTATGAGTTGATAAGGGCGTAGGCCCAGTATGTTGAGAGGGATGGATGTGTTTCCCACCCTATGTTTCCATGAGACCCGAGGTCGTGGGAGGGCCGTGCTGAGACACGCTCCCCATGTTGTTGTGATGACGATTGTCGGATGCCTGCTAGGGGAGGATAGGTCTGCTGTTCAGCCGACGCTATCGCTCTCAAGTTCTATGTGGTCAGATCGGTGAGTCCGACATCCACTGTTGTACTAGCAGAGGGAGGATAGGGAGGATGCTGGACGTAGGTTATGATGGGAGGATGTGTTAGTTAGTACTGTTGGGGGTTTAGTATTCCTTGATTCCGAGTTAGTGGAAGTAGGCACCCTTCCTGTACTTGATTGATTAAACTAATGTAAACATAAAGACAATGATGTTAAATCGTAAAGGGTTAACTGTTAAATAACCGAGGATGTTAAAGTAATTATACTATATATTATGCTTGCTCTTCTGCATGGGGGTAGATACTATTATTAGTTAGCAAGTATGCATAGGCGGAATGGGGTTTGTTTATAGTACATGTCCGACATGTGCATACACTGGCCATGCATGCACACCTTGTACTTGTACAATATTACTGGTGTATAACATACTTGTCATGCTTGAATAGTGGTATAAATGTCATAGATAACTCAGTTAAGGATACATCAATCAACTTAGGTAATGAATGGTTAGGTTGTCAATGTGTAAATAAGTGAATTAGTAATTATATGAAAACATTGTAATAATAAACTAAGACAAGTGTCGTTAGTTAACATTGTCATAGGAGAACTGTTGTGAATAGGGTAATGATAGTGTCTAATTAATTAGTAAAATTGTTTAAGCCCTCACAAGTGCTTTGTTTATAAGAACAAGGATGCTATGTTGATGATAGGGTACCCATGTGAGGAACAAATAATTAAGAATACTATGATTGATTCACCTTTTATTATTGTCAAAGGGTGATTTAATTATTATTATTAATTAATAAATGATATTCCAGCAAACATTTATATCCCTATCATAACAAATGCAATATAAGTAAGATTTAAAATATTGATTTATAAATTAAAATTGTTTGATTAATTCCATTTCAAAAGTTAGCCATAATAAGATAATCATTTTTGGAATAAACGTGATGTGATGGAAAATGGATATTTAATTATTCAATGTTAATCTTGGAATTTAAACCTCAAGCTAAGTAGTCTCGACGGATAAGGTGGATCATTAAGACACATCATGTCCAAGTTGACAAGGGGGCAACTAATTATATAATATTTTATTAATTACATTAATAACATTAAAATATCAAGGACGGCGGATAGACTTGTATTTAATGAAACTTGTCCCGAATGGATAACCTTGGGGTGATAATTCCCACCGTAATAAATAATTACGACCGTCAATCCAAACCCAAATGAATTTTCCATAAGAGTAATTAATTATACATTTTTATAATGAGACGTGGATGAATGAACTAGGGAAAGGAGTAAAGGTTTGAGGGGCTCGAGAGGGGGAGTTTGGGGCGGTGGAGTAAGCCCAAGGTCTTCTCGAGGATGGACATGTATATAGAGGGGGAGAAGGTTGAAGGTGAGGAGGTTTTTTTGATTGGGGAAAAAAAAAAGTTTGGAGAACAGAAAGTTTGGCGAACAGAAAGATTTTGAGAACAGAAGGAAAGACTGCTCTCGGGATTATCAGATTGTGGGCTCGGGGGCTTGGAAATCCTTTGATTTCCAAGGGCCAGCAAGATTATAGCTGGTCGGTAGGGTGGACACTTCAGTTTGGCTGTCTAAGGGGTTACACAACCTGCTACAACTTACGGTTAGCATCAGCATCAGGTAATTTCCGTTATTTACTATTATGCTAAATCTTACTGTAAACATGCAAACTTACTATTTACTGATTTACTGCTATTTACTGATTTACTAAGTTGTGAAACCTATTCTTATGCTGTTGAAAAGAAAATAACGATATGTTTGTTTATTTCAAATTTCGAATGTAAGGTTAGTGAAATCACCACAGTACACTAAATATTATTTCGGCACATATAGAAATTCTTAGAAATTCACTTCCATAAACTAATAAAGTTTAAAACGTAGAAAATTAAACCTGAAATTTTACATAGTGCTCTGCTGTAAAAAGGCAGAGCATTACAGATGGTATCAGAGCGCCAGGCTCGGAAACTCAGACCTTAAGGGCCTACACACTTAAAAAAAAAAAAAAAAACTAGTCTAAGAAATTGGATCTACACTAGAAAATTCAATTTGTTACCTAGATTCGAGCTCTTGCCGAGCTTAGCAAAAACAAAAAAAATTACGTGCAAAACACACACAGAGAAAGTTACACAAAATCCTTCTTCCCAATGGTTGTGAGCAGCAGGAAACTACCTGCACGCATAGAAACAAAAAAAATATAATTAGTTGTTTATATATAAAGCATATACCAAGAGAATTCCAACACAATATGTATATATATATAATAAATGAAAAAAAAAAACAACTAAAGAAAATGGTTTACAACACAAACACAACTACAACCACTCTCGTCTACAATGCACCCTCTGGTAATGGAAGGAGGGCTATCACTAGAGGCCACGATCTGATCCCGAACATGAAGGTGGAAGTAGACCGTAGATTCAGATATATTCTCGGGCTATAAGCTAAGCCTGTATTTCTTTCTCCTTACAGGTCATAATTAATCATCTAAAAAAAAAAATAATGCCCAGAAAGTGTAAACTTTACCCTAGGTAACTCTGAAAATTCATGAGGAAAGTAAACAGTAAATTCCTGTCGTTAAACGCATTGTCTATAGGGTTTTGAAATAAGAATTCTTATTTTTGCGAGAAAGCCCTAAATTTCTGTAAGAAAGCCCAAATTTCATTGAGGGCGTCACCAAAGCTAATATCCAGAAATTGTTAATGGCCTTCGTAACTGCTGCACTAATAAAAGTTTTAATTATTACAACAATGACAACCCTAACTATACTTGTGCATGTAGTTATCGCCTTTCCAAAACAATTGGCATCCTTGCTTTTCATTCACCTTCGTTGGCGTAGCATGTGTATTTAAAGGAAAGGTAAGTCTTTTACTTGTAAATAGACTTTATTGAAATATTTAATGAAGAGAGAAGCGAATGGGTTCCGTGATTAAAACCTGAAAAGGAGATTTATTGGAAGCATATCAAACTTTTGTATCTATTCGATAAAATTAATGGAGAATACACTCTTTTGCCTATATGTAGATACAATGTACAACATAAACTTACAGCAAGTATTTTAAATTTTCTCATTAAAGTCCGGTCGTAAAAGTAATACAGGATAGACCCTATCTTTTAAAAAATAAAAAAAATATAAAAACAAGTATGGAGTCCAGATTTCAAAATTTGATGAAGAAAACCCAGGTTAAAACATCAGGGTCTGTTAGGCTTTTGCCGGCTTTCTGTAAAGTGTGAGATTCTCAATGCGCGGATTCAGCAGTAAAATACATGAATGTTATCTATCCCATTTGATGTAATTTATTTGCCTCGTCCACAGCTAAAAACCTACCTTTAAATGCGTTTAGAGGGAGATTGAGATCCAGTTCCATAGCCGCAAGCACTCAAATATCCCAAAGTGTTCTATACACAAGCCATCAATTTCTGATACACCAGCTTAGGCTTCGTTTACAATGGAGGAACTGTAGGCGGTTCATAGAAAAGGCAGTGATTTATTATAGATTGGGGTCCTGGGCGGACTCCTCTCGACAGGGTATAGCACTGGAGCAAGAAACCGTCGATTGCCGAAAGATGAGTGCACCGTCATTCCAAGGAATGGAGAACGTATATAATGTTTACGCATGGGAACAAACAGAACACATAGTTTATTCACCAAAAAAAAAAAAAAGGAAAACGTTGGGCTCGTACAGCCTGGTCGCGATTCCTGGAAATGCATCCCACCGCTCCTCCCCACATGTAAGAAGTACAAGGATTTGAACCTGAACCCTTAGCTTACCACTGGCTCACGACCTAAGCCCCAAATATATGCATGAAACTATTATAAAGAGCAAAAAATACACAGCTGAGAACAAACAATAAAGGAACAAACTACAATGAACTGAACTAGAACACATGAAAAAGTACCTGATAATTTGTTGTATTTCATATGCATACCAGTTAATTCAGATAGAAAGGAAAAATGCATAAGATGTTTTTTTATCCTGAGGAAAACGTGACCAGCACCGGCTTCTGTTCCTCTCCTCCAGTTCTGTTGCTGAAATTCCTGGCACCGGCTTTCGATGAATAGAGGCTGAGGCAGTTATAGAAGCCCAATTTCTATGAGGTATCCAAAAACACCAAACCCACCAAGTATTCTTGCAATTCTGTGTAGCGGTGTTGGACAAAAAATGTTTAACTTTGTGACAGCAGTGATGAGAAGGAGAAGAATTTGGATCATTAGTATTATTAGAACGAAACATGGATAAAGCAGAGCCATAAGGAATGTGCACTTGGTTTCCCTCTCCTCTTCCTCCATTTGCAAGGGTGTGTCCACTCAAGCGGCAGCAGCTAACGTGCTTATGGTTACAGGATTGGAAAACAACCCGAGCATAATTGAATTGTAGGCAGATTGCTGCCAAGGAATATGATCGGGCCCTGAATACGGTTATCCTCTCGAGCCAAGGGCACACCACTGGGAGTCGCCTGCCCAAGCCCATACCTATGCCCTCAATAACTATTGAAATTCGAAATGCCCAGCCTTACCCAGATGCCCTTAAAATATTAGACCTGGACGTAAACGGTTGGGGATAAAAATCATAGTACCCTTCCATTGGGAATAAAATCGTCAGCGCAGGACACTGACTCGACTCCATTGTATACGTTTATATGAACCAAGCTGTTCTGTCCTCCGAGCTGAGCACAACCAACCACGATACAAATGTATTTGGGTTATATACACGAGCCGGAACGGACCTTATTGAACGGTAAACCCCTGGAAGGCGTAAGAGACTGAAAATCACCATATCCACCACCCAGGTTGGATTTCCGTGGACTGCCAGAAATTGAAATAGAATAAAGCCACTGAGAATACGAAAAACTCAACAGTAATCAGATAAACACCCTACAATAGCCATAAAACACCAGAAATGAAAGGGTAAATCCCGTTCATTCTTTACAATAGCAAGTCTGACAGTAGTATTCTGCAGTGGAAAAATGGAAAGCTCCTTCCTTTCTGAAACCCTAAGCGAGCTTGCATTTGAGTTGCAGAGCTAAAACTCCAGGAGAGAGGGTGAAAATGGCCGCGCCTTGGGGATTGACTCTATTTAGGGTTTCCCCACCTTCACATGGTGGTGGGTTGCTTGGAGAGACCGCGTGTCCTTCATGCACACTCGCTTCTTGCATGGCGGTGAACTGACACGAAGAGCCGCGTGGCCATACCTTTTGCTTAGCCGAGAGTCGAGTGAAAAGGGCTAAGCGGTCGAGTAAAATTTTCCTTATTTATTTTTATTTATTTTATTTAAATTTAGTTTTAAAGTTATAACCTAAGTTTTGGCAAATTTCGTATATATATTTATAAAGTGTTAGTATCATTTTATTTAAAAATTAATTAAATTTTGTATACGTTATATAATGTTAGCGTGCTTTATTTAAATTTAATTTCGTATATATATTTATAAAGTGTTAGTATCATTTTATTTAAAAATTAATTAAATTTTGTATACGTTATATAATGTTAGCGTGCCTTATTTAAATTTAATTTCGTATATATATTTATATAGTGTTAGTATCATTTATTTAAAAATTAATTAAATTTTGTATACGTTTATATAGTGTTAGCGTTGCTTTATTTAAATTTAATTTCGTATATATATTTGTATAGTGTTAGCACCATTGTATTTAATTTAATTAAATTTGGTATACATTTATATAGTGTATAACCTAAGTTTTGTTAAGAATTAAAATTTAATATTAAAAATTTTGCCGAGATTTCAACTCCTAGTCGAAGGGATGAAAGAGACCCGAAAAGTCAAAAACAAGACACCATTAAGACCAGCACGACGAGCTGAACACCATGACAAGATTGTTTAATAAAAACGACTATAGATTTTACTGCGCTAATCCTGACAATCTGTTATCTCATGATGCAAGTTATTTCTTATGCATAAGTATAAGTGTATGAATACCTACATTTTAGTTCCGCGTGTATTTGATTGAACAACTAAGGACATGATTTTATTTTCAATAAACTCAGGAACTATCATGGTAACAACACGCAGAGGTCGAGGTCGGGGTCAAGGTCGACCACCGTCACCACCACCTCCGCCACCGCCAACACCACCACCACCAACCTCAACACCAGAAATGCAGATCATAATGAGGTCATTGGAGGCTATTATGACCACGATGAACAGGCAGTCGGAAAGGGCCGCCGAGGTGGAAACCACTCAAGTGAGTCGAGAGAACTCTGAAAGGGCACATGGCCCAAGACTGGAACCGCTTCAGGACATATCGAGGGAGTTACAAAAGATAAAAGTTCCAGAGTTTTCAGGAGGACGACCCGGGTAAGCATGCAGAGGCATGGCTGGAAGGCATGAAGAGATGCTTCGCATTGAATGAGTACACATCTAGTTCCAAGGCTAGGATGGCCGTCTTTCAGCTTAAAGGTGATGCTTTGAATTGGTGGTCAGACCTCGAGAAGCAGTTGCACCTTACAACTCTTACAACTTCTTGGGAACTGTTCGAGGAGAGGTTCCACATGAAGTATTTGCCAAATTATTACAAGGAAGAACAGGCAGGTGCACTCCATGCCTTAGTACAGGGAGACAAGACAGTGGAGGAGTATGAATCTCGATTTATGGAACTGGTAAAATATGTTCCTTACCTAGATGCAGATGATTGTCAGGTAGAGCGTTTTGTGTATGGACTTAACTACAAGATTAGAGCTGCTGTACGGATGTGGAAGCCAACTTCAGTTGCCATGGCAGTTGAGTATGCTCGTTATGCAGCTGATATGTCAGATGGAAAAGGGGGCAGTAAGTTGACAGGAACCAATCAGTATGTTTCAGGGAAGGCATCACGTCCTTACTTCAGGGGAGGACAGTCTAGACCTCCTCCTTATGGTAACCGGTTCACACCGAGGGGTAATACTTCAGTTAACTCAATCTCGCAGGCATCGTCTGCAACCCACCAAAGCCAGGGACGTACACAGGGAAGTTCCTATAGAGGAGCAAGGGGTTTTAGAGGAACCAGGGGAAGGAACTCATCTCAGAGGATTCCTTCGAGCAACAGGCAAGCCCCTCCCAATCTCTCTTGTTGGGGATGCGGAGGTCCTCATTTCCAGCGAGACTGTCCCAAGGGTCAGTCAAGCAGCAGGCACAGGGAAGGAAAGGCACCCATGGATAGTTCGGGTAACAGTCATCGGATTCATGCAGCGGTGCATAACCACCAGGCAGAACATCAGTCTACCGTAGTAGAATCCACTGGTAATGTAAACAATGTCAAACTTAAAATTTTGTTTGATCCAGGAGCAACTGATAGTTTTATTTCACCATTTGCATTAGATAAATGTGGGTTGGCAGCCTACGAGCACGATGATTTCAAACTGGTCGAAATGGCTTCAGGAACTAAGCAACCCGTAGGTCTTAAAGTGAGAGGTTGTGGGGTTGACTTAGGAGTTTGCACCACTAAGTTGGATGCTTATGTCACCAATTTGGGGACTTATGACCTCATTATTGGCATGGATTGGTTAGAAGACCATAGAGCTTTCATAGACTGCTATGCAAAGAAGGTGTTGTGCCTCGATGACGAGGGAAGGACAATTCAAATCCAAGGCTTGAAGAGGAAGGTATCCCTCCGTTTCATCTCTATGGTGAAAGCTAAGCGGTGCCTAAGACAAGGATGCCAGTTGTTCGTAGTGGAGGCCGTGAGCGATAGTAAAGGACCTTCCTTGAATTCTTACCCAGTACTTTCTGAGTTCAAGGATGTCTTTCCGAAGGAATTACCAGGACTACCTCCAGAAAGAGAGCTCGATTTCACAATCGAACTAAAACCTGGTGCAGAACCTATCTCAAAAACTCCTTATAGAATGACAACTCCAGAGCTCCGTGAGTTACAGATCCAGTTAAAAGAGTTGCTAGATTTGGGACTGATTAGACCCAGTATCTCACCGTGGGGAGCACCAGTGATCTTCGTTAAGAAGAAGGATGGATCTCTGCGACTGTGCATAGATTACAGAGATTTGAACAAGGCCACCGTGAAGAACAGGTATCCCATACCAAGAATTGATGACCTCTTTGATCAAATGAAAGGTGCGTCAGTCTTCTCAAAAATTGATTTACGATCAGGGTATCACCAGTTGAGGATCAAGGAAGGCGACATTCCTAAGACTGCCTTTCGAACTCGATTTGGGCATTACGAGTTTGTAGTGGTACCATTTGGTTTGACCAATGCTCCAGCTGTATTCATGAGCCTCATGAATGGTGTCTTCCGAAAATACTTGGACCACTTTGTTCAGGTCTTCTTAGATGATATTCTTATCTATTCTAAGAATGAGAAGGAGCACGAGGAACACTTGCGGTTAGTCTTGACGTGCTTAAGGGAACATAAACTTTATGGTAAATTGTCAAAGTGTTCCTTCTTCCAAAAAGAGATTCACTACTTAGGGCACATCATCTCAGGTGAAGGGATTTCCGTAGACCCAGAAAAGGTAAAGGCCATTGAAGATTGGCCAATTCCAAGGAATGCTCATGAGGTGCGCAGCTTCATGGGGTTAGCAGGCTATTACCGGAGGTTTGTGGAAGGATTTTCTAAAATTGCAAAACCTATTACCACCTTGCAACGCAAAGGAATCCGGTATGAATGGACCGATGAATGTGATGCCGCTTTTACAGAGTTAAAAAGATTGTTGACAAGTGCACCGATCTTGCGGGTACCAGACATGGATAAAGATTTCATGGTATGCACCGATGCGTCGAAGCAAGGATTAGGAGCGGTGTTGATGCAGGAAGGTGGGGTAATAGCTTATGCATCTCGAAAGTTGAAACCTCATGAGGAGCAGTATGCCACGCATGATCTAGAATTGGCAGCAGTAATGTTGGCACTAAAATTATGGAGGCACTACCTAGTTGGTAGAAGCTTCACCCTTAAAACAGACCATCAGAGCTTGCAGTACATCTTTACCCAAAGGGATTTGAATGCTAGGCAAAGGCGATGGAGTGAGTTCATGAGTGAGTATGACTTTGGTATCTCTTATATCAAAGGAAAGGAGAATATGGTGGCAAACGCTCTAAGCCGAAGGCCGAGACTTTTCTCCTTAATTCCCTTGAAGGTTGACTTGAGGGAAAGGGTACTAGGACAACTATTGGGCGATAGTTGGTATCTAAAAGTAACCTCATCTATTCAGAATGGAAAGAAACAGGAATTGAAGTATGATGGGTACCATCTTGAGGAAGATGGGTTGTTGCGGTATCAGGGAAGGATGTATGTTCCTAAGGAAGGTGATATCAGGAAAACAATCCTTAGAGAGGCCCATAGATCACATTACTGTGCACACCCAGGAGTGAAGAAGATGTATGCTGACATGAAGCAACTCTTCTTTTGGCCAGGTATGAAGATGGATGTAGTGGATTTTGTTTCGAAGTGCCTTGAGTGTCAACAAGTGAAGGCAGATCACCATCACCCGGCCGGTCTCCTACAACCGCATGATATTCCTATGACTAAATGGGAAGTCATTTCCATGGACTTCGTGGTAGGATTACCACTCACATCTCTGAGACATAATGCTATTTTGGTGGTAGTCGACAAACTGACCAAAAGTGCTCACTTCATTCCAGTCAAAGACACCTATGATGTGACAGATGTGGCAAGGGTATTCATAAATGAGATTGTACGTCTTCATGGAGTTCCTAAAAAGATAATCTCTGACAGAGACCCTAAGTTCACCTCCAGATTTTGGACAAGCATGCAGTCAGCATTAGGGACACAGTTGAACTTAAGCTCAGCTTATCACCCCGAGACAGATGGACAGACTGAGAGGGTGAATCAAGTGATGGAGGACATGCTTAGGATGTATGTTATGGATCAGCAGACACAGTGGGAGAAATATCTTCCTTTAGTGGAGTTTGCATACAACAATAGTCATCACAGCTCCATTGGTATGCCGCCATATCAGGAATTGTATGGGAGGCCGTGCAGGACACCACTCAGTTGGGACAGATTAGAGGATCGACTTTTAATTGGGCCTGAATTAATTCAGGAAATGGAGGAGCAAGTGATACAGATTAGGCAGCGGCTGAAGGAAGCACAGGATAGGCAAAAGAGTTACGCTGATGCACACAGATCAGATAGAACTTATGGAGTAGGGGATCGTGTATTTATTCGCATCAGACCAAATAAAAGTACCATTCGATTTGGGAAGGGTACCAAGTTGTCACCTCGCTTTATAGGTCCATTTGAGATTCTTGAGAAAATCGGACCAGTTGCTTATCGTCTCGCGCTGCCACCCCACTTGCATAAAACTCATAATGTATTTCATGTTTCTGTATTACGACATTACATAGCTGATGAGACTCACAAAATTCATTGGAAGGAATTGCAGGTCTCGGACGAGGGAACCTTCAGGGTCGAACCATTACGTATACTTGATCGTAGGGTTCGACAGCTCCGTAGTCGCCATGTGGACCAAGTTAAGGTCCAATGGGACAAGTATAGCCCCGGGTCTGCTACCTGGGAGGACGCAGAGACCATGCGTCGAGACTTTCCCTCACTATTTTGACCATAACTTCGGGACGAAGTTTCCCGAAGGGTGGGTGTATGTAATGCCCATATTTTGATTCGGCATATTTATTAGTTAGACACACCATACTTTATTTCTTATATATTTTGTCGAACTCAGCTCGACTGAGTAAACTATATTGGACCTCATTATATGATGTTACTCTGTCTTATGATTTCACCATGATTATGATGTTACTATGTTATGCAGTTATGATGTCATGATTATCATATGATTTCCTTATTTTACGATTGCAGTATATGTTTATATGTTTTCCTTAATGAAATGTGAAATATATGATTCGGTACGTGGATACCATTTTCTTATATGAATTATTGAAATGTTATATGTATCTATGATGAGCTAAAAGGTTACATGAAATGAAATGATAACATGGATCAATTGGCGATCAATGGAAAATGCTTTCTATAAATTGTATTTTGCAAAACACTAACCTACAGGACACAAGGGCTATGGGATAGCCAGTTACTTGATCTGATATACATTGGAAAGGAAAAACATGTTCATACAGCAAACCTTAGCAGCCAAAATGAGGATACGATAACACAAACTGATAATCCCGATAGCAGCAAGTATGAGTTGATAAGGGCGTAGGCCCAGTATGTTGAGAGGGATGGATGTGTTTCCCACCCTATGTTTCCATGAGACCCGAGGTCGTGGGAGGGCCGTGCTGAGACACGCTCCCCATGTTGTTGTGATGACGATTGTCGGATGCCTGCTAGGGGAGGATAGGTCCGCTGTTCAGCCGACGCTATCGCTCTCAAGTTCTATGTGGTCAGATCGGTGAGTCCGACATCCACTGTTGTACTAGCAGAGGGAGGATAGGGAGGATGCTGGACGTAGGTTATGATGGGAGGATGTGTTAGTTAGTACTGTTGGGGGTTTAGTATTCCTTGATTCCGAGTTAGTGGAAGTAGGCACCCTTCCTGTACTTGATTGATTAAACTAATGTAAACATAAAGACAATGATGTTAAATCGTAAAGGGTTAACTGTTAAATAACCGAGGATGTTAAAGTAATTATACTATATATTATGCTTGCTCTTCTGCATGGGGGTAGATACTATTATTAGTTAGCAAGTATGCATAGGCGGAATGGGGTTTGTTTATAGTACATGTCCGACATGTGCATACACTGGCCATGCATGCACACCTTGTACTTGTACAATATTACTGGTGTATAACATACTTGTCATGCTTGAATAGTGGTATAAATGTCATAGATAACTCAGTTAAGGATACATCAATCAACTTAGGTAATGAATGGTTAGGTTGTCAATGTGTAAATAAGTGAATTAGTAATTATATGAAAACATTGTAATAATAAACTAAGACAAGTGTCGTTAGTTAACATTGTCATAGGAGAACTGTTGTGAATAGGGTAATGATAGTGTCTAATTAATTAGTAAAATTGTTTAAGCCCTCACAAGTGCTTTGTTTATAAGAACAAGGATGCTATGTTGATGATAGGGTACCCATGTGAGGAACAAATAATTAAGAATACTATGATTGATTCACCTTTTATTATTGTCAAAGGGTGATTTAATTATTATTATTAATTAATAAATGATATTCCAGCAAACATTTATATCCCTATCATAACAAATGCAATATAAGTAAGATTTAAAATATTGATTTATAAATTAAAATTGTGTGATTAATTCCATTTCAAAAGTTAGCCATAATAAGATAATCATTTTTGGAATAAACGTGATGTGATGGAAAATGGATATTTAATTATTCAATGTTAATCTTGGAATTTAAACCTCAAGCTAAGTAGTCTCGACGGATAAGGTGGATCATTAAGACACATCATGTTCAAGTTGACAAGGGGGCAACTAATTATATAATATTTTATTAATTACATTAATAACATTAAAATATCAAGGACGGCGGATAGACTTGTATTTAATGAAACTTGTCCCGAATGGATAACCTTGGGGTGATAATTCCCACCGTAATAAATAATTACGACCGTCAATCCAAACCCAAATGAATTTTCCATAAGAGTAATTAATTATACATTTTTATAATGATACGTGGATGAATGAACTAGGGAAAGGAGTAAAGGTTTGAGGGGCTCGAGAGGGGGAGTTTGGGGCGGTGGAGTAAGCCCAAGGTCTTCTCGAGGATGGACATGTATATAGAGGGGGAGAAGGTTGAAGGTGAGGAGGTTTTTTTGATTGGGGAAAAAAAAAAAGTTTGGAGAACAGAAAGTTTGGCGAACAGAAAGATTTTGAGAACAGAAGGAAAGACTGCTCTCGGGATTATCAGATTGTGGGCTCGGGGGCTTGGAAATCCTTTGATTTCCAAGGGCCAGCAAGATTATAGCTGGTCGGTAGGGTGGACACTTCAGTTTGGCTGTCTAAGGGGTTACACAACCTGCTACAACTTACGGTTAGCATCAGCATCAGGTAATTTCCGTTATTTACTATTATGCTAAATCTTACTGTAAACATGCAAACTTACTATTTACTGATTTACTGCTATTTACTGATTTACTAAGTTGTGAAACCTATTCTTATGCTATTGAAAAGAAAATAACGATATGTTTGTTTATTTCAAATTTCGAATGTAAGGTTAGTGAAATCACCACAGTACACTAAATATTATTTCGGCACATATAGAAATTCTTAGAAATTCACTTCCATAAACTGATAAAGTTTAAAACGTAGAAAATTAAACCTGAAATTTTACATAGTGCTCTGCTGTAAAAAGGCAGAGCATTACACAAATGTCATGTCACGGTTACCCTAGAATCTCGAACGGGATAGATTTTGTTAAAACTACTGCTTAGGTCCACCCCCACACAAGTTATAACACATGTGATAATATTCATTGCCTTTTTTTCCAATACCAAGTCAACATACTTGCCTAAGGTATTCTCAATCTTTTCATAGATCTCATTCCTCTAGAGGGGAGGCAATAAATTTTGAAGTGGAACCCACACCAATTTTTTTTGAAGCATGTTGAAGCATTAGGTATGCCCTTAGGCCTTGTTTTGGATTTAATTTTTACCAGATGCTTAATGCAATGAGCAATCTGCTTGAACCATAGTCCATGTTCATGACTTTCGCCCATTTTTTCCCTTTAGCTTGACTGCAGTTTAAATTTCCTCAATGTTTTGCATCCTTACAGAGGTCTTCTTCAGTTTGATCAACCTAGAACTGGTAAAACAATGCTTGCAAATGTTGTTTCCATAGAAGCTGGAGCAAATTTTATAAATTTATCAATATCAACAGTTGTCTCAAAGGTGTGGACATGATTTTAGATTTTGTTTATCATGAGTCTTTAGATTCTATGAGTTTAAGTGATCTAGTATACTTTGTTGTATTTACAGAGGTTTGGTGAAGCAGAGAAGTATGTCATAGTAGTGTCTACTTTAGCTAATAGAATAGCCCCTAGTGTTAATTTTACCGATTAGGTAAGTTTGGATTAAAGGTAAGCATTTGGATTCAATTTTTTGATGTAAGCATATGAATTCAAATTTTTTTATGTAGGGTTTCTATCTATTGGCCAGGGAAATCTACTCCCTGTCATGACTGTGTCTACACCTTGGGAACTGGACTGAACACAACCCTTTTCAACTAGCTACCAACACCTTCACCATCACCTGCTGAGACCACTAAGACATATCCTTTGCAGAATCCAAGTTGTCCCACAAAACCATCGATTGGCCTAAGTGCTTTGAAATCCCAGGATAGAGAAGCGAACTTTGGACTCAAGGTAGTGAACCTCGAGCTCTCGTGGAGAAGGTATGGATTGATAAGGTGAGAATACTAGAGAAAAAATAAAACAATTGTCCATAAATGATGGTGACAAACCTCCATCTTCCTCAAACTAGTTAAACCACCAAGTTTCGTAATCTCAAGCTATGATAGATCATTTAATAGCTTGCTCCTCATATCAATGCATTGTGTATCAGTTCACGAGTGCATGAGGATGCTTTCATTACTAGGAGTTATGGATATGTATAGAGTTGAAGCAAGCTAGACAAAACCCATCATAGCTTGCCCCTTCAACTTGCCATTAGTTGTGAAATTAGTCCCCAATAACCAAATCCCATTTCTAATATGTACCTCCTAGTTACAGATAAGACATCATCTCAGTAGCCATATTGTCTAGCTCAGCCCTCAATATTATTGAGAAGGAAGCATGCCTAGTAAACTTATAAAAATGATGATCTTGTCTCTCTTTTATTTACCAAATGATTTTTATTCTGGGATATATCTCTTCCTTCAAAATTATCACATTGACCTTGTTGGCCTCCTTGTTGCACCAAGAGGTGTGTCTACAATCCAGGTAGGGGAGATCCCTGTTACTTCAAGTGTGTGTGTGTGTAACCTCAAGGTGCAAACCTCAATGTTTATGAACTCTCAAAGACTTTAAATACATTGAGTTTTTTTATCCCTCTCATTGTTTAGTAGATCTAGGGTTAAGATCGATCTCTGTTAGTCTAGCTGTTCCACAATTCGAGTTGTATGTGCCTTACCTATCTGTTTTCTATGCTCACCCTTTCTTGGATTGTCTTTATATAGCTTTGTTTTTACCTTTAATGCTTTCTAGAATGCTTGTTGCAAATTCATGAGGTTGATAAACCTCATCTCATTCTGCATGGAAAATCTCAACCCATTAGTGAATCTTGTAGCCATTATTTGAGGTCTCTTGGATAAATTCATCTTGGTATATTGATGCAATATCTCATACATAATTCATTTTTAAATATGATGAGAAAGTGATTAGAATAATTCATAAAGTGTGCAAAAGAAAACAAAACCCCTTAGAAGAATGTGCAAACGATGTGAGCAATGCTTGGTCCAATTTGCATTGGAGGCCCACTTTACAAAGTGATGGGCCAGCCCACAAACCATGGATATAACATCCATGCATCGAACCAAGCTATATAAGGTAGCTCATTCCCTTGACCGGTCAATGCTTTGCATGCTGTGCTATACAAAAATCAGTTGAATCCCCCTCCATGCTAGATGCCCATACGCCACAAACCTTCACTCAACAACACATGCGTTGATTTTCATTAATGCAGCTGACAATTATTTTCTCCAAATTGTGCCGAAGTTGGAGTTTGATCGTGTAATAATGTTGAATCCTATAGCTTGATCAGTCAGCAAGAGAGATGTAAGCCCCAGTCAATTAATCAAACCATAAGCTTGTTTTCCAATATGTGACCGTGCCTCGGCTATTGCTATTATCATTGTTTCAGTTGCCTTCCCTTGAAAATGATTTGGTTTTCTACTGGCACCTGTTAATACAACCTTCACAGAATGAGAAGAATGAATACCTATTTTTTTTATTGCATACTCCTTGTCGAAGGCCTGCAAATATCTTTCATTTGATCTACACATGAGTACCTTTCCCTTGATTGCATTTGTAAGGGGATGATGATGACAAGTGTTTCAGCATGTTTGATTTGAGGACCATGTGAAACATTTGAAGGCATAACACCACAATTTTGTTGTCTCTTATCCATTTGAGGACCCCTTTATGATTGTATAACTTGATTACCCAACTTGATATGATGTTCAAAATCTTCGAACATTAATACCTAGGGAAACACTCCCTTACTTGTTTGTAAGAGCTCATGTTCCAAGACATCAAATTTGATCTCTGAATTTATCATTTCGGTTACATATTCCATCACATTACCACATTAAACTCTTCTTCTTCCAACCTTTTCTCCTTGTTTCCTGATTCTAATTTTGTTTTCAATAGTGTTCCTACAATGGACAGTGTTTGCGAGATAAAACAGGGTTTAAACATCCCAGACTGCTCAAGTGTTAGCCGAGACTTGGAGCTGATGAATTTAGATGCCGTTGGGAGGCCAAAATGTGCCCAGGCATCCATATTTAGTGTTGTCATAGTGCTCAGACTTGATAAATGACCTTCTTTATTACTGTTTATGTGCCCATATCACCCTAGGACTTCCCAAAATGCCTCCTCTCAGCTATTTAAGAGTGACATTTCCCAGAATGCTGCTAAGACACTCAGAATGTTGATATACCACAGAAATTGTCCAAAATTCATCTTTCGTGCCTAGGATCCATGTTGCTTCTAGCCATACATATTCTCAGAAAGTTCAATATTCATCCCAGAAAAGATCCAAGTATCCACCCATGCAAATAGGGGGGAACACTCTCTCACCGCCTTGAGTTCCCAGAGTCCCATTACCAAATTATCCTTGACTTTTGAGTGTTAGGAGAGATGTGGTAGAAGGTTAGTTTCCACCCATCCCCTCATCATAGGTTCAATCCGAAAGAGCATATCAAGCAATGCATCAGTTCCTTCTCGAAGTTCGATGACCTTATTGGGGAGTCCTCTTCTTCTTCCTCCCCTCATTTTGCTTCTGCTTCTAGACCTGATGTGCTTTCACATCAACATATGTTTTTCGACATGGCTTTTGTATTAGTTTTATTTTTCATCACTATTATCTATCTCTTTAGCTCATTCTCTTTTTGTGTTAGGAGTTATTTTACATTTCATCTATATGTACTTACATTAGTTATATCTCTAAGTCCCATTGACCTAATAGTTTTAAATTTTTTTCCAAGGAAAACGTCATGGGAAAACCCAAGGGATACTTCCCTACATTCATGGATAATAAACCCATCAGCATAAACTTGTGTGCCTCACCCAGGGGGATTCAAATTGGGCACCTGATGGCATCGAACTAGCACGGAACTAGCCAAATGCCCAATAACATTGGTGACAACTAGTTGCGCTAACCCCTTGGGCTCCCATTGACCTACTATTGTGGTCACTGGACAATGCAAAGGAATAAAATTATCTTATCTTATCTCATATGTTGTCCACCGTTTTCTCTTTATATTGCCTTCTGTTCAATTTTATATTAGTTTCTGTTGGGTATTGTGCCTCTAGTTTCTTTTATTTTTTACACAGAAAAAAGTTCATAACTTTATTAATATAACCAAGTTACACTCTTTAGATGCTTCAAGAGCATGCTAGATATCAAGAGAGCTGACAAACAAATGTTGTAGAAAAAAAAAACATATTCTACAGCATATTACATATGTAAGTTCAAAATACTTTCTTCTAGATATGCCTACTATGCCAACTTCCCTATATAGAAAGACCTTATATGAAATTATCCAATAAAAAATGGTATTTATGAGAAATTACCTATTAATTACAGACATGGATAGACAAGGGGAAAAACCTGAGTCATAATAAGCCCCAAAAGAAAGACAAAAATATCAAAAATATCTCTTGTTTCTTTTATACTTAGCTAGTTCGTGAAATTAGGTGTAGTTTAGGGATGAATTATGTTATGGTTTTTCTTATGCATTACTACTTAGGTGAAAATTCCTAGAGGAACATGGCTTTTAAAGTTTGTGCTGGGCATGTTCTATCGATCTTTGGTGAATCTAGATTTAAAATATGCACATATACCACTTTTTGTGGCCCAGGAATTGCCCCTAATTCGAGTCTTCGACATCTTTGGTTTGAGAACTGCTATATGGTAAAATATTTTTTATTTTTTCAACAATTTCTGGATATGCACAGCTTATATGGAAAGGTAGTAAACTCAATTATGAATTGCCTGTTTTTAATATCAAGAAGGATTTCATTCTACATGTATGTGCTATCATCCTTCAACTCACCTTAAATGCATACTAGATTTGCATCAAACCTATGCATGTTGTAGAAAGAATCTAATTGTGCTTTTTGGATAATTTTCTGTATGAATAAACATCAAACCATACACATGAGTGGAGAAAATAGTGGTAATAATGAATGCTTTACTTTAAAAACATAATTCAAAGTTTGATGAACTGAAGTCCAAAAAATTATTTTTAAATAATTGCTTAAGATCCAAACTCTAAACCCTTCCCCTTTGTTTGTTCTTGCCAAGTTTGAGAAAGCACCTGGAGACGTTTTTTTGGTCTGTTGATCAAGATGATGATGGAGAAATTGAACAACATGAAGCAACAAAGGTTATAAATAAACTTGTTTACACTGTCTTAATAGGGAAATTGTGTTTCCTACTATGTTGTTTCTATTTGATTGAATTAATTTCTTCAACAACAAACATTTGAGGCAGCTTTGCCTAGAAACTAAAATCTGCCAATGAACTGTTCCCTATGATTTCGACATAAATATTGTCATCTTAAAACTGGTATGCTATTATTCGGTATATATTTCTCGGTTTTGTTCATTATGCTCTATTTGGCGTGTAGTGTACATGGGACAAATGTGACTTTCTTTGGTGGGATTTGATGTTGATCACTTGGTGCTATGACATTCTAGACTCAGTTTCTGGTGTTGCTCAAAGCATCGACAAGAATAACGAGCGTATGTTTCTGTGGGAAGAAATCTGTTGCTATCCCATACTCCATAAATTTATAGGTTTCATCCATTTTCCCATCTTACAAAGCTCATTTATGAGTTTATTATAAGTAAAATTATCTAGAGAAACACTATTTTGAGTTTAATTGAAGAATTCCATTTCAATTGCAACAAACTTTCCTCTCCAAAAGAAACGAATGGCCACATTGATAGTGATCATGTCCAGGAATTTTTATTTTTTTTTCGCGACATCACCCACGGTAGTGTCCATAGCGTTTTTTAGGAAAGAAACCAGTTTGATTGTAGGTTGAGAAACAACTTATAAATGAAGTGAGATTGAGACCCCAATGACCTTTCCCGTGCAAAACTGGTATGCAATTATAAGCTATTACGATAGTGCTGTATCCCTACGATGGGACTTTTTTTACATCAATCCTTATTCTTGCCGTGTGTGGGTTTTGTGAATAATCCCACATTGGTATTGATTATGAGACAAATGTGGTTTATGAGTCATTACCTGCACCAAAATCTTTGTCAATATGGAATCTGGCTTAGAGGTGCAAGTCCCTTCCTAGGTTGATGTGTTAGCATCCTCCCTCACTGCAGTGCTAACATTGCTGGTTGTTTTGGTGTCATGCCTTGTAGGCCCTCTAGGGATTGTTGTTGTTATCTATCTGATGTCCATAATTACAATCTATAAGATACTACTATAGTTGTACATCCCCATGATGGGATTTTGTTCCACACTAATAATTCCTTATGTCCTCTCTAATCCCTAGCAGGTCTGATAACATTCCCAAATAAATGGAGTTGACTTTTGATAATGTTAATGCCATCTCATGTGAATCCACTAAGGTTGAAGTTATTTTTTTAGAACTAAAGAGTACAACAAAATGACCCTTTTTTATTTTAAAGAGTTTTTATAAGGGTCACTTGAAAGAATGGTATCACGAGACACTTTTGGATCAGTGGTAACAGTTACTTTACAACGTTATAGTCCAAACACCAATTCTCTCAAACTGTCATCTATGATAGATCAGATGCACATATAGTATTTTCTCAATTGAGAACTTAGTTTTATGGCAATGGCAGTGCAAAAGAAGGAAAGTTGAAATATTTCTTTTAATTGCTAGAAGAAGCAGTCAGTGTTTCCATAGAGTGATGTGTACCTTCTTGGATATCTGATGGTAGCTGAACGAATGAGTTTCCCTCCATATGTTTCTGACATTGTGAAATAGATTTCAGTGGGACAGTATGAGGCCAAAACAACTTTAGATGCACATGTAAATGACAGACTTGTGAAAAAAGGAACTCGAAACTGGAAAAAGGTATAGGAAGCCTGCCAAAAGATAACATAATTGCAAGGAAATTTAATTTAGAAACAATAAACAAAGTGTTCGGATATCCACATCATCGTTTTCAGGATCTTGCATGCAATTAGGGTTTGCATGCAAAATCTAGGGTTTGCATGCACCGGCATGCACTGGCATGCATCCCAGTCACCAGTTTGATGCCTCCAGCACCTTATCCACCTTATTCTAGCACCCGGGAGCCACTTACTACAGAGCTTTAGCCCTCCTAGGCTGAAAGGCGCCCACTTCTCACCTACTGCCAGAGAAGGGCGCACTTGTTCACCTACCACTGCAGTTCCACTTTAGTTACATTCAGTTAGCTCTGATTCTCCCTGATTTGAGGCTAGTTTCACTCCCGACTGACTGTTTCACTTCCGTTGGACCTCCAGATTGACTAGATGAATTGTTCTGACTTCAGTTATGTTATAGCTTGAAATGACACCTCTCCGTCCGTGACGACACTTGTTTCCCTTGGTCGCATGACGACACTTCTTGAGATCAAGTTCAGTCACACAACAGGACAATTGTGGATGGAGGAGTCATTTGGGACACTAAAAATGGTTGAAATTACCTCATTCTTGACCCATTTGATGTATATGACCCTTAGGAACATTTTTCCAGACCAAACCATCTCCTGAAAATGAGCAGAAAAGCCTGTTTTTGGCCATTTTTCACTATGAGCGCGACTCTACTGTTATAATAGTAGCGTGTGTACGCGACTTTACCTAATTCATAGTAGCACCCATTGCCATATGTACGCGACTTTGTATACTATAGAGTAGCGTACACACTTGTTTTGGTCAAAAATCTCGAAATTCGAGTAAGTTAAGTTGGTTGGGAAACCTCTTGAGTGGTTGTAACTTCTTTTCCTCTTCCTCACTGACTATATAAGGAGGGTAGAAGGGTCATGTGAGAGGGCAAGCCTAATTGCAAAGTTATGCTGGAGGAATGGAGACCCTCATCCCCCTCTCTTGTGCTTTAGTTTTGGTAAACCCTAGTACAATTGCTTAGAGGCTGGGATCCTTGGAGAACGGAAGCAGGAGACCTTGAATCTAGGTTTCGTGAAGTGCCAAGCTTGAAGGAAGGTATAATTGTATGTACTTGCTTTCATTCATTAATAAAGATCAGACGTTCTTCTCTTTCCAAATATGACCTATTAATGTGTCTTAAGATTTGATCACTGTTTGATTATAGTTTGATGTCTCTTTCCATTATAGATATCAGTATTATATATGTAGTCAAATGTATTTGAGAAAGGTATCAAGTTGTTTTGCAGGTCTGGGCATTGCGACACTGGATAAGCATTGAAGAGCGAGGGAGGAAAAGCTAGGATCAACCTTCTGAATAAGGTGCCTACATCTCTAAACCCTAATCTCTTCATTTATTAGTTATACTTGCAGAATGCTTGTAAGTCTATCTTTATCACCGTAAGTTGGTAGTTTCTCCCCTGAACTATAGGTGCATTTTCCCCACAACAGAATGGCGACTCCGCTGGGGAAAGCCTAACTGCTTAGGGGTATCCAAGGTCATTTCTTCAGTCTTGTTTGATGGTCTTTGTTCATTTTCTTGATTAGGATCAGTTAGTAGGCTCTGTTTGACCCTCCTGGGCTTTTTACAGACCCTTCCCAACCCTTGCAAACCTTTGTGGACCCAGTTTGGGGGTTTTAACCCCGTTTTTAGACTTTTTTTCTTGTACGCTACTGTTTGTACCACACAGTAGCGCCCATACTGCTATGAGCGCTAGTTTCCTTCATACACAGTAGCGCCCATACTGCTATGAGCGCTAGTTTCCTTCATACACAGTAGCGCCCAAAATCTGGGTTTGATTTTTTGAGTTTTTGGGTTGTGGACCCAAATCTAGGGGTTGTGGCTGCATTTTTTGGGGTCCCTGATGACCTTAGGTCTGTGTTAAATCCCTGTAAGTGGTCTCCCATCCTTTGTATTGATCCTACATTCATGATTTGAACCTCTTTTGATCATTTTGGGCTTGTTTGGAAAGTTTTGGGGTTTGTTGACTTAAGTTGGGGGGTTGTGGACCTGTTTGGTGTTTTGTACCTTAATTTGAGTCTGATTGAACTTGCTTGCCCCATTTCCACTGGATTTGAAACCTCTTGAGTCTTTTTGACCCTGTTTGTATCTATTTGAGTGAAATTTCTCTTTTAGGTTGGTTTCTTGTCCTCCCTTATGCTTTTAGTTTTTCTTTTGTAGTGAAAGCTCAAGTGTTTTGGCTGTTGTTCAAGACCTTGTTTGCATTGTTTACGTGCAGACCTGACTTTACCAAACCATACTTCTTCGTAGTTCATTTGCTTCGTTTGGGTCTAAAAGTAGTTTTCGTACTCTTTTCCCAATGTTTGGCATGCTTACATCAATAAGAATTTGAAAGTCATATTTGGTAGCTTTTACTGTTTCATAAAGAGAACCTGAAAGTTTCTTTGCTTTGCTTTGATAGTAGGTTAGTTTCAGTTTTTGTTTCTTACCTTTGAAAAGCATAAAGAATTTTGATTCATTTTCTAAATAGAGTACCTTGCAAGTGGCTTAAAAGATTTTAGAGTGCTTTGCATCAAAAAGAACAAGTTTTCTTTTGCATACCTAGTTGCTTGAGTAGCTGCATTCTTAGGTTTTGAGTTTAATTTTTTACATTTAGACTTTATTTTTACCTTTTTTGCATTCAAAAGATTAAAAAATTGCATTTGCACATGCATTCTAGATCAGAATTTTAAGACTTGCATTGAAAAGAAAAAGATTTGTTTGGTGGTAAATATTTCATTTTCAGTACTCTATTTCTATTATAACCACTCTCACACACCCACTACCTTTTTGAGTAATCAAGTAACCTTTAAAATGAACTCTAATAAAATGAACTAGCAACATTTTCTTTTCTAGGTTACACTACACCAACTAGTTTTGGTTAGGATCTTGGGTTTAAAACACCTTAAACCACCCAAGATCACACATTGCGCAAAAATCGTAGTGAGACTATCATTAGGCAAATCCACCTCACTCAAAATTTGCCTGGGAGCATATGCAGTAGGTCAATGTGAGATCAGTTTGTGGGAATACCCCTCCTACTTTCTGTTCGAGCATACGCCAGGATCGGATTGCGTATTGGGGACTCTTTCGAGTTTCGGGCTTAGCTACCCTGCCCACGCTTTCTGATTCGACCGGTGACTGTTCCCCCAGGAATTTTCGGTGTTGTGGTATCCTTAGTATCAGACTCTAGGTTCATACACAGGTGACAGCGGAGGGTATATCTGCTGTACCTAGGACAGACGTGGGAGGAAATCCCTTGCAGGTCTTTGGGAGGGCGGTTGGGTGATTCCAGCGCTTGCACCCTTAGTCATTGTATTGTGGACCCCGGGTAACTGTCCTTCATCCTTCGTTGATCTGTTCTGGGCCCTCATCATCCCAGACTCTTCTCCGGAAGGCATCTGTTTGCCTGGTTTGATTTACTTAGGACCTTTTTTTAGTGGTGTGCTCTTTGTGCTACTTGTTTTTAGTTTGCCTTAGGGAACTTCTTGTTCATTTGAGCGAGAAACTATGTCTAGCATTCCGGCGAGTGCCAATCAAGGTACCCCTGTTCCGGGGGATCCTTGTGCTGTTCCATTCATTGGAAACATTGGTGCTCCCTTAATGGCTACTCTGAATCTTCCTGGATTCACTATTGGGTTGCCGGTTTGGTTGTTTTCCACTCCGAATGCCTTGCATGCTCCTGACGCTTCTTTTGTGAGCACCTCAAATCAAGAGCATCAGAACCCTGTGCCTCCTTTGCCAGTAACATCTTCTCCTCCTCCTTCTACCTCATGTGGTGAAAGTAGCAATACTAGTAACCAGCAGTCTAAAAGGAATAGACGGGGGAAGAATAGGAAGAAGATGCCAAAACAAGGGGGCAAGCACCCTGCCTCTGCAGATCATGCAGGGGGCACCCACCCAGCCTCTGGAGGTCATGCTGGGAGAAAAATTTTAGTCACTGAAAATCATACTGAAAGTTTGTCTTCAACCACTGTCAGTCATGTTGAGGACACGTCATTGATCACTGCTAGTCATATTAATGACAAGTCACCAGTTCCTGTGAGTCATACTGGAGATACTAGATCAGCCACTGCAAGTCATGCTGAGGGAGTTGACATTGTCGACAAACCCAACAAACAGAAGCTTAAGTTCCCTTGTAAGTTTTGCGAGGGAGACCACCTTACTTACTTGTGCCCTGTACTTCCAGAAGTGCAAAAAGTGTGGTCCTTAGTTCAAAAGTCTTCTGCTTCTGAGCAACCAGCCTCTGTGAGTCATGCTGGGGGCAAGCTGTCAGCCAATGCTAGTCATGCTGAGAGTACTGACGTTGTAAAGGAGTCTAAACCTATAGGACGGAAACCAAAGTTCCCTTGTAAACTTTGTAAGGGAGATCACCTTACTCACCGATGCCCTGCCATTCCAGAGGTACGAAGAGTGTGGTCCATGTCTGAAGGAACCTCTGTTCTTGAGTTGTCTATAGATTCCCTGCAGCCAGATCAACTTTTGGTTGATAAAGTGGTTGAACCAATGCAATCTTTGGTCGACCCCACTCTTCCTTCGGAGAGTGAAGTGATTGAATCGATGCAATCTTCGACCGATCCCATCAGTCCTTCAGAGATTGATGCACCTACTACTGAAGTCTTCTGCATTTCCAGTTTGGATGTTCCTGAAAAAAGGGGCACTTCATCTGTGCCATGTGAACCCCTACCAAGCCCTAGGATTGTTTCCTTTGATTGGAATAGTCTAGCTGAGCCTCGCCTTCCTTCTTCGACACCTTTCCAGATAAAGGTTGATATCGGGAACCATACGGTTGATCGATGCATTGTTGATGAAGGTGCTTCTGTTAGTCTCTTATCCGCTTATGCTTGGAGAGATTTGGGTTTCCCTAATGTTATTCCAGCTGTTAATTGGCCGTTGACCTTTGATAGAAGACCTAGTGAACCGATCGGATTCCTCCGTCAAGCACCTGTTACCTTGGGTGGAAAAACAGTCTTAGTTGATTTTATGGTTTTAAAGGACCCTATGGACTTTGATATGATCCTCGGGCGTGATTACGTTTATGCTATGCATGCTGTGGTGTCTACGCTTTTTCGTGTGATGCATTTCCCTCATAACGAAAACATTGTCACCATCGACCAGCTTGCATTCGTTGATCCTCCTTATTACCCATCTGTAGACCAGTCTGATCCCTCGTCATTAGGCACTACTATGTCACATGTGCCTCATGTGGCATATTGTTCCTTGATTTCAACTGCTACTGAGAAGAAGTCTCTGAGTTCATGCTTACCTTCTCGGGACTTGGTCCCAACTTTTGACCAAGTGACACCTCCATCTGAATGTTTAGATATGTATTCTATCTGGGATGATATACATCCTTCCGATGAAGTTTTCCTAGAGTCTATGGTACAGTCTGCCATTCACTTGGATGTTGATCCAGTTGCAGTTATGTCCAACCCCGGTTTGACCTTAAACTCTGATCTTCCTACTGTTGAGTCTTTGGACTCTCCTATAGATCCGCAAATCGGTATTCCTGCTGAGTTTGATTCTGCTTCTAGAATTTTCAACTCCCGTGATGATGAATTTGTTTCTGCAGATTCCATCATGTCCTTCAACTTTGATCTTCATCCTGAATTTGATCTTGTTGATTGTAAGTCCTCGGGCTTGGGAACCATAGAGTCTTCATTCGAAAACTCTGCCTTGTTTATGCCTGCTATTGATGATAGTGAAGTTGAAAGTATTTCTACCACAGTGACTTGTATCGGGTTTTCCTTTACATATGTTTTAGATATGATCCCGGTACTAATGTTTCTTGGCGACAGGATTCTTAGCTGGATGTATACTTGCTTACTGGTCCTTTTCGACACCTTGTGCAACCATGTCAGGTATATTCGGAACCTTGCATATAGGTTTAGGCTTCCCCGCTGTTATGTTGCATTTGAACCTTTTGCCATCCGAATTCGCCATAGGGTCGAACCTGTTGGATATTGGTGTGTTAGCCATCTCTTTATGCATTGTGCACCAGTCCGACAGCAGAGCCTACCTAACATGGGTCACCCTAGTCAGCACCCTTATGCCATTCTGGTGCCCATGCTGAGTTTTTCTCATAGGATCGGGAGCCTTTTTAGATTTACCATGACTTTGAGAAGAAGCCTCATATCTTTCTTCGTCACATATTTCTGGCCATCCCTGATAAGGCTCCCATCTTTGTGTTCAAATTGCATATGCATCTATTATGATCCCGCTTGCACTAATGAGCCTGAAGCCGGCTTCCACGCTTTTAGCCCGTTGTATAAGCCTCCATCTCTGATCTCATTTCCGCTAAGCCCTGTATCATTTTGCCTTTTCAATTTGACACCTTTTACCTGGAGGAGACACACCTTGAGTGTCCTTATCTTGCCCATGTTCCTTGCATTAGGCATAGCTTTGTTCCATGCGCTTGGAGCTAGTTTTGCATGTCCCTGACACTCGTCTCTTCCCATTACGAGCATTCTTCTGCCTTCACTTTGAGCTCGTTAAAAACAGTAAGTAGGTTACGAGCAGTCTTCCACCTTTCCTTCGAGCTCGTTAAAAACAGTAAGGAGGCTACGAGCATTCTTCTACCTTCACTTCGAGCTCGTTAAAAACAGTAAGTAGGTTACGAGCATTCTTCTGCCTTTACTTCGAGCTCGTTAAAAACAGTAAGTAGGTTTCGAGCATCCTTCTTTTACTTCGAGCTCGTTAAAAACAGTAAGTAAGTTACGAGCAGTCTTCCACCTTTCGTTCGAGCTCGTTAAAAACAGTAAGGAGGCTACGAGCATTTCTTCCACCTTTCCTTCGAGCTCGTTAAAAACAGTAAGGAAGTTATGAGCATTTTCCTATCTCCTTTGAGCTCGTTAAAAACAGTAAGGAGGTCATGAGTTTACTTTTCCGGACTCGTTAAACCTTTACGGAAAAGATCCCTATGGAGTTCTTTTAAGCCCTTTTCAGACTCCTTAAATAGGAAAAGTTTGCCGAGCATAGTTGTCTTTTCGGGCTCGTTAAAATAACTGAACCGACATCCACTTAGGTATAGAATTACCCCTTTTCCGGGCCTTGGTGGATAATTTACGGAAAAGGTATACTCTAGGTATACTCTTGTATGCGCTAGAAGAGTTCTTCTTCCATCATTTTACACTTTTTCGGGGAAGGAGACTAACTTTACGAAAAAGGACCTTTGGAGTCGTCTTTAGGGTTTTCAGACTCTCGAAATGTGAAAACACCAAGCGAGCACATACCAATCCGGGCTCGATATAAAATCCACGGATAAGTGTATAGAGGACTGTTTAAGTTTTTCAACTCTATAAGCAAGAAAACACCGCTGAGCACAGACCAATCCGGGCTCGATATAAAATCCACGGATAGGTGTATGGAGTTTTCTTCTAGGTTTTTCAGACTCCTTAAATATGAAAATACCGTCGAGCATGCTCTAGTTCTTTGTCAAGCTCGTTAAAAAATGACAAAGGAAAGGGAAGGGAAGAATGTTAAAATATCTTTTAATATGATGGTAGCAAGTCAACTATCTCCTTGAACAAAGCACCTGTTTTGAGTCTATCAAACAAGTTGGGTTCTAGCTTTGGCCTTAGTGTAAACTTGATCTCAGAGTTCCTACTCCTCCATTTGGTTAGTTTTCCACTCATATGGAGAATCTGTTAATGTCTCCTACATTGCAGACTTGCATCGTGGTCCCTTTGTGTTCAAAGCTGCCTAAGTCACTCTTGTGTCGTGCTCACTGTTCAAGGATATAACCTGTGTCGGCCATTCTGCAGTTGCCTTGACCTCATGTGTCGACCATTCCTTGGTGTCAGTATGTTTCATCCTGTGTTCCGTCCTACTCCAAATCAGCTCATACCTTTTGAGTGTCCCTCGTGTTGGATGATGGAGGATGCATTAAGGCCTCCCTTCCAACGAACTTCTTCCCATCGACTTCAGCTCATTGTGCTCTGGGAATGAAGTTTAGAGTTTCGGTTAGTACCTTGGGGATTGCAGTCATTAGTGGCAGTTTCCCTCGCTATTGGATAGATGGGAATACATCAATGTCTCCTATCCGATGGATTCTTCAAGTGTTCGACGGCAAGACCACTTATTCGCACTTGCTTGAATGTACTAGGTACCTTGGGTTCCATTTTCATTATTGGTGGACACCCTTGCGTTTGTTAACGGTATACATCAATGACCGGTAATCAAACGATACCTCCCATGTTCGACAACAGCTCATTTATTCGCATGGATAGGTTTGTACCTTGGGTTGTTTTTGGATGAAGACCTTGGGATCCTCGATAGCATCACCTCATTTATGTTATCGCCCAAGTTGCGCAAGACTGAGCCCCACTCCTTTTGGCTCTTGATGAGACATAGATCCAGCTTGTTCTCTATGGCTATGTTTCGACTTATGTTCCTCATGGATCCACGCTTGTATTTTAGTGGCCATGATATATGCATCAGTATTTTGGATCATTATTGTATCCTCTTGGAGGTCATGTTCCACCATTTGAACATGGACAATTACCCCAAGGATAAGTTTGTCTGACATTGCCTTTTCTTTCAGGTACTTCATTTGAGCCTATGATTCTTGGTTTCTCCGTTCCTCCACGATTCAACTCTTTTTTATTTTTTATAATGTATTTCGGCCATCGTTTCCCGTACTCCCTCTGACCTCATACATTAGGGGGCATCTGTTATAGCTTGAAATGACACCTCTCCGTCCGTGACGACACTTGTTTCCCTTGGTCGCATGACGACACTTCTTGAGATCAAGTTCAGTCACACAACAGGACAATTGTGGATGGAGGAGTCATTTGGGACACTAAAAATGGTTGAAATTACCTCATTCTTGACCCATTTGATGTATATGACCCTTAGGAACATTTTTCCAGACCAAACCATCTCCTGAAAATGAGCAGAAAAGCCTGTTTTTGGCCATTTTTCACTATGAGCGCGACTCTACTGTTATAATAGTAGCGTGTGTACGCGACTTTACCTCATTCATAGTAGCGCCCATTGCCATATGTACGCGACTTTGTATACTATAGAGTAGCGTACACACTTGTTTTGGTCAAAAATCTCGAAATTCGAGTAAGTTAAGTTGGTTGGGAAACCTCTTGAGTGGTTGTAACTTCTTTTCCTCTTCCTCACTGACTATATAAGGAGGGTAGAAGGGTCATGTGAGAGGGCAAGCCTAATTGCAAAGTTATGCTGGAGGAATGGAGACCCTCATCCCCCTCTCTTGTGCTTTAGTTTTGGTAAACCCTAGTACAATTGCTTAGAGGCTGGGATCCTTGGAGAACGGAAGCAGGAGACCTTGAATCTAGGTTTCGTGAAGTGCCAAGCTTGAAGGAAGGTATAATTGTATGTACTTGCTTTCATTCATTAATAAAGATCAGACGTTCTTCTCTTTCCAAATATGACCTATTAATGTGTCTTAAGATTTGATCACTGTTTGATTATAGTTTGATGTCTCTTTCCATTATAGATATCAGTATTATATATGTAGTCAAATGTATTTGAGAAAGGTATCAAGTTGTTTTGCAGGTCTGGGCATTGCGACACTGGATAAGCATTGAAGAGCGAGGGAGGAAAAGCTAGGATCAACCTTCTGAATAAGGTGCCTACATCTCTAAACCCTAATCTCTTCATTTATTAGTTATACTTGCAGAATGCTTGTAAGTCTATCTTTATCACCGTAAGTTGGTAGTTTCTCCCCTGAACTATAGGTGCATTTTCCCCACAACAAGTTAGCCTCCCATGCACCCCCACTGAGCCTCCTTCTCCTTAATCAGTGCTACACACTTCAGTTACACTTATTACACTCAGTTAGACTCAGATTGACACCTGGATGACTGGTTCTTGTGCATTGATGAGCACCACCGATTGATGATGAGGACTCTTAGTTGGAGTCAAGCTACTCCATTCAGTGATTCAAATGGCCTACTTAGTCAATTCGAATTGCTCATTGACAGAGATTGTATTCTATTGTAATTCATTCACCCTTTCTGGGATATTGAGCACTGATGCATGTTTTGCACAGTTTTACACCATATTTTCTATATTCATCTGTTGTGATTGATTTACTTGTTCATTAGATCTGCTGTGACTAATTTTACATGGTATCAGAGCCATTGCAGGGACAAGATCTCTTTTCTACAGGTGTTTCTACAAGAAGATTTGACTGAATTGCTCAAATTGCAATAAGTTTTGGCATGAGATATCTCAAGGGCATTCGCTCCTGTGCATGCAAAGCTTAAAAATACTTCCAATACCACTCCAGAAGCTTGAGTTTCCACATAATTCCTGGATCTGATACATTGGACCCATTCAACATTGTTTGATCTCCAATCCCAGGTGTGATGCAACTCTAAAAGGGTGGATTGTTCGACCTTATTGTGTCTGTTTTATTGTGATTTGCAGGTTTATTATCTCCATCAATTGCACTCGCTACACTGTGCATGCAAGCTTCCCTAGAGCAATTGCATTCGTTATATTGTGCATACAAGCCTCTCCTACAACAGTTTGACTCGCTCCTAGCAATGGAATACTCTTCTTCAAAGCCTATCCTCACCCCATTCAATTATTTTGATTGGAAAGATGATATGGAGATCATATTACGTTCAAAAGGTTACTACCGAGTCACTGTTGGTCTTGAATTGGATCCAAGCAATCAATCAGATAGAACCAAACACTACAACAAGCTTGATGAAGCTTATGGTCTTCTTTGTCTCTCCATATCCAAAGATCTTCACTTCCATCTCAGCGGATTGAAGACTGCAAAAGCTATATGGGAGCAACTTGAAACACTATTTGGCAAGCAGGATGAGCTTAGGGCTTTTCAATTAGAGAATGAATTGATTGCCCTTAGTCCTGAGAATTTCGAGACCATCAATGAATTCTTCACAAAATTCAAGAACTTGAACTTACAATTGAAGAACAGTGGAGTTATCAAAGAGGATAAACAATTGATCCTCTCCATTCTAAGCAAGCTTGGGAAAGATTATTCGGTATTTGTCTCTACTTTCAATTCCAGTCGGCTAACTACCCCGAATTGGAAGATGCCTACCTTGAATGCCTTCATTGAGTCCGTCACAAAAGAGCATGACAAGTTGATTCAAATGGGGTCCATAAGCTCCAAAGATTCAGCCCTATATGTTCAAGGACCCAAGATCTCGAATGGTAAAGGAAAGCAAAAGAAGGAGAAGCCCAAATTCGAGCCTCACAAGCAAAAAGACAAAGGCAAGCAAATGGATGCTCCATCCAGTTCGAAATCCAAGCAAAAGGGCAAAGAAGGTAACCAAAAATCTAAATGTACTTATTGTAACCGTGGCTTTCATCCTGAAAGTTCATGTATGAAGAAGACTATAGATCAAATGGCCCTCCTTTTGGAAAAGAACAACATAACCCTTCCTGACAATGCAAGGAAGAAGGATAGGAATGATGATCATGAAAGAGGACAAGCACTCATGGCAACGGTTTCGAAACCCACTACTCTCTTGATAGATTCGGGTGCATCAAATCATATGGCTGCAAATATTGATTCTTTTTCCTCATTCGATCCAAACAGCTCCATCCCCATCCATTTGGGAGATGACTCAAAAATTTCTTCAAAGGGCAAAGGTACGATTCATGTAGAACATGGAAGCTTTCAGAATGTTCTCTATGTGCCTTCCTTGGCTTCAAATCTCCTTTCTGTGTATCAAATGACACATACTGGTGAACCAAAGCAAGTTACATTCAGCCCTAATACAGTTGAAATTTCTGATATCAAAAGTGGAAGACTAGTTGCAGTCGGAAAGGCAAATCACACTGCAAAATGCTATGAGTTTTCACACTTTATTCCGCTTGTAAAGCCCACTGCTCTTCGCACACATGGTAATGAGGTTAGTAGGCTTTGGCATGAAAGATTTGGACATATTAATTATAAGTATTTGCTGCTGTTATCAAACAAATCCATGGTAGATGGGCTTCCACAACTCCGTTCCTCGAAGGGAATATGCACTGGTTGCATCATTGGGAAGCACCCCGAGCACAGATTCGACCGCGGCAAAGCTAGCAGAGCTTCTACTATTTTGGGATTGATCCATTCTGATATCAGTGGTCCGCTGCCCCATATTTCATTAAATGGTTCAAGGTATGTTTTGACATTTATTGATGATTTTTTCCGCTTTACTTGGGTATTCTTTCTCAAAAACAAGTCAGAAGTGCTTGGAAAATTCAAGGATTTTAAGGATTCTGTTGAGACCACCACTGAGAGAAAGATCAAAGCTCTTAGATCTGATAATGGTGGGGAATATATAAAGTCCGAGTTGCTTCAACTTTGTGCCCAAAGCGGAATTAAGATCCAACATACAGTTCCCTACACACCCCAGCAGAACGGTGTAGCGGAAAGGAAAAATCGGTCACTGAAAGAGATGGCTACATGCATGATTGAATCGAAAGGTTTGGCTGCAAATATTTGGGCTGAAGAAATCAATGTTGCTGCATATATACAGAACCATGTTCCACATTCATCCATGAAAGGTATGACTCCTTTCGAAGCATTCTTTGGTCACAAACCGGATGTGTCAAATTTGAGAGTTTTTGGCTCTACTGCATGGGCTAGAATTCCTTCTGAGAAGAGACGAGCTTTGGATCCACAAAGTATCGAGTGCATATTGATAGGATATGGGGAAGAATCAAAATCATATAAACTCATGGATATCAGATCTAAAAAGATATTCATAGAGCGCAGTGTGCAATTTGAAGAACCGCTTCAAGAATTGCAACTAGTCGAGGAGAAGACTGCCGATTCACCGCCTTCACCAGAAGAAGATCCGAGCAGCGATAATGAAGGTATGAGTTCTGATATTTATGATATTGTAGCAGCATATGATGATCATGACATATCAGGTTCGGAATCCGACCATTATGATCCTCCTCAGTTACCAAAGTGGGCCCAAAACACTCTACATTCTGCTGGTTCGAATCTTGGAAATCCTGCTGATCCGAGACGAACAAGAGGAGATTTTCAAAGAGCAGGTATGGCTCTTTCTATTGCTGATCCATTTCTTCCTGATATTTGTTATTTGATGGCTGGTTCAGATCCTACATCATACTATTCAGCCCATCGAGATCCAAGATGGAAAAGTGCCATGGACGAAGAGTATAGTTCTCTTCAAAAGAACAACACATGGGAGCTAGTTTCTCTTCCACCTGGAAGAAAATTAGTGAAGTGTAAATGGGTCTACCGTACTAAAGTTGCTGCTGATGGCACTATCAGCAAATATAAAGCAAGGTTGGTGGCAAAAGGTTTCTCCCAAGTCCAAGGAGTGGACTACACTGAGACCTTTGCACCGGTTGCAAAGATGGATTCCATCCGCCTTGTTTTAGCTATTGCCGCATCCAAGCACTGGGAAGTGCACCACATGGATGTGAAGAGTGCATTCTTACATGGAGACCTTGATGAAGAGGTCTATATGCAGCAGCCAGAGGGTTATACATCAGATCCATCATTGGTTTGTAGATTGAAGAAATCTTTGTACGGGTTAAAACAGGCCCCAAGAGCTTGGTACGCAAAGATGGACTCCTTCCTTCTTTCTCAGAATTTTCAAAGGTGCAAATCTGATCCGAATGTGTATCTTCAGCGAGTTAAAGGTAATTTGTTGGTTATTGTACTTTATGTTGATGATCTGCTTATTACTGGTAGCACACTTACTTCAATAAACAAGCTAAAATCTGCCTTAAATCTAGCTTTTGACATGAGCGATTTGGGCTTGCTGAGTCATTTTTTGGGCTTGGAGATAGCTCAAAATTTTGATGGGATCACTATATCTCAGAAAAAATATGCTTCCGACCTGTTATTGAAGTTTAATATGGCTGAATGTAAGGCAGCCCCATTCCCATTCCTCTCAGGAATCAGTCTTGAGGAGGGAGATTCCACACCGCTTGCAGATTGCAGTATGTATCGACAACTGATTGGTTCACTACTTTATTTGACACACTCACGGCCTGATATCTCATATGCCGTGAGTGCCGTGTCAAGATATATGCAGCAGCCACATGAGCTTCATTGGCGAGCAGCCAAGCGGATCTTGCAGTATGTGCAAGGTACGAGACAGTTTGGCATACATTATGCTGCAGATTCTGAGCTAGATTTCATTGGTTTTACTGATTCAGATTGGGCAGGTGATAGCATTGATCGGAAGTCCACTTCTGGTTATGTTTTCATGATTGGTGATGGTTCTATTTGCTGGTCCAGCAAAAATCAAGCAGCCATTGCACTTTCTTCAGCAGAGGCAGAGTATCGAGGGGCAGTCAATGCCTGCATTCAGGCAGTTTGGTTGCAGGGTATTCTTTCCGAGTTTGGTTTTGGTGGCACTACTTCGCCTGTCCTATTTTGTGACAATCAAAGTGCTATCAAGATCTCCACAGATCCAGTTCAGCGGCAGAGGACCAAACACATTGAGATTCATATGCATTACATTCGACAGTTGGTGCATGACCGCACCATCATTCTGCAATATTGCCCTACTGATGAGCAAATTGCAGACATCTTCACCAAGAGCTTCACTGAGAAGAAGTTCTCTTACCTCCGTTCACTGTTGGGGGTGAGTTCCATCATGGTGGAGACAGATTGATTCATTATTATGCTTTAGCTTGAGGGGGGGCTTTCTTCCCACTGGGTTTTCCCTCTTTCCTCACTTAGTTTATTTTCAGCATTTTTTTGGATTATTGTATTGGGGTGACCTTTGGTCTTAGTTACCAGGGCCCCACATTATTTTTGTTGGCACATCATAGTCTAGCTTGAGGGGGGGTGTTCGGATATCCACATCATCTTTTTCAGGATCTTGCATGCAATTAGGGTTTGCATGCACCGGCATGCACTGGCATGCATCCCAGTCACCAGTTTGATGCCTCCAGCACCTTATCCACCTTATTCTAGCACCCGGGAGCCACTTACTACAGAGTTTTATCCCTCCTAGGCTGAAAGGCACCCACTTCTCACCTACCACTGCAGTTCCACTTCAGTTACATTCAGTTAGCTCCGATTCTCCCTGATTTGAGGCTAGTTTCACTCCCGACTGACTGTTTCACTTCCGTTGGACCTCCAGATTGACTAGATGACTTGTTTTGACTTCAGTTAGCCTCCCATGCGCCCCCACTGAGCCTCCTTCTCCTTAATCATTGCTACACACTTCAGTTACACTTATTACACTCAGTTAGACTCAGATTGACACCTGGATGACTGGTTCTTGTGCATTGATGAGCACCACCGATTGATGATGAGGACTCCTAGTTGGAGTCAAGCTACTCCATTCAGTGATTCGAATGGCCTACTTAGTCAATTCGAATTGATCATTGACAGAGATTGTATTCTATTGTAATTCATTCACCCTTTCTGGGATATTGAGCACTGATGCATGTTTTGCACAGTTTTACACCATATTTTCTATATTCATCTGTTGTGATTGATTTACTTGTTCATTAGATCTGCTGTGACTAATTTTACACAAAGGAGGAAATGGGCCAAGGGTAAAAATGAACATACCATTATCAAAACTAGAAGAAATAATCTCAGATACAAACTTTATGAAAAGCAAGAAAATAGAATTCCAAACTAAACTAAAGCAAAAGATCTTGAAGATAGAAAGTAAATATATTGAAACTTTTCGCTTCAGGCGTATCATTGCAAAATATATTTCATTGTTTTGAAGTTAGATTACATCTTGGGATTACCAGAATTTTTATGTCCAAGGAGATCAATGTCAAGCAGGATGAGATCTAGATAAAAAATTTCCTAGTTCTAGTGCAAAAGTTTTGTTTACTTGCTGAATTCTACAACAGTATACAAAAAAATTGTCAAAATGGCTGGTGGCTTGGTTTGATATGACTAAAGTGGGACAGTTATAACTCCAACATTATGGAGTACATGGTACAACACATGGAAGAAGTATATGATGTGAGACTTGAATCAAACAACAAAGATATTCATCAAATGAAGGCGTCTATTGAGATGGACTACCTTTTTCCTAGCACATTCCAACTTATGCTGAAAAGGATTAAATCTCTCTACTCATAAATGGCAATGGAATTCCTTAAACAAAGTTGATGTCGATTTTGTAGGACTTTGAAGATAATGGTTTTGAAATACACCAAATACTTATATAACATTTAGATTCTTTGTATCAATGCAATTCAATTACATATAGGTCCATAATGACATTGACAGTAGTTATATTATATTGAACTCACTCTTTTTGTTCTATATTTGAAATTTTCTTTGTCAATTCTTCCACACCTTGGACAAAATACTGATACTTGTAAAATATAGGTAAAATCTTAGATTACATGGTTTGGTTTGTTACTGAATAAACAATCGATATTTTTGAGGGAAAAACCAAATGAAGACAACTAAATGGCTATGGGATACATCCGTCATAAACATAGCATTTGGTTTCTTACAGACGTTATATCGCTTAAGTGGGACAGTTATGAAATGAACATCATCAAGTACAAGCTACAGCACATGGCAGTGGTATATGATGGGAGACATGAATCAAACACCAAAGAGATTTATCAAATTAAGGCATCTCTTAAAATGGACTACCTTTTGCTAGCACATTGCAACCTATTCTGAAAAGGATAAGATCTCTTTACTCGTAAATGGCTATGGAATTCCTTAAACTAAATTGGTGTTAATTTTGCAGGACTTTTAAGATCATGGTTATGAAATACACCTAATATTTTGATAGAATTTAGATTCTTTGTATTGGTACATTTTATGGTATATAGTTTCATAATGACATTGAATTTAGTTATATTGATATTGAATGAGAAATGTGTGTTCTATATTTGAAGTTTTCTTTGTCGATTCTCCCCACAAAATGGATAAAATACTGATATTGGTAAAATATAGTTGAAATATTAGATGGTATAGTTTCCTTTGTTTCTGAATAAACAATTAATTTTATTGTGGGGAAAACCAAATGAAGACAATTGAATATTTATGCAATACATCTGCCACAAACATAGGATTTGGTTTCTTACAGGCATTATATTAAATTCTAACTTTGCACTTTCTAGAAGTGATAACAGTTTCCTCCAAATTACAAATGAAATGATAAATAGGTGTAAGTATTAAAAAAGGTTGATGGATAGAGACTAATGCATGGGGAAAAGAGACTTCTCATGAGGATAGCAGTTACGATCATAGATAAATAACAGTAAATGCTATGCAATTCTAAAACTGATTTCAAGGCCTGTGGTTATAGGGGGTAGAAAATGAGTGTGGCAATTCTTCTATGCGAACTGGAAGTACGTTAAGGAGAGTAGTTCTTTCAAGCAGGACAATTGCTTCAGCTGAGACTGGTGAGCAATCGCATTCACTAAATAATTTTCTTCCTTCCAAGTCTTCATTCATTAGGTTTTGCAGTTGAGCCCAAGAGATCTTCAATATCTAGAAATCCATCTATGAGGAGTCAACAAGAATTGTCTAAGGAATTTCCAGCTTCTCTCTGTAGATTCACAACATAGGAGGTGATCTAATTTTTTAATTTGTCTGAGAGCAGTTATATAGTGGAGTTTCTGTTCAGAAATGGAATATGCTTTCCTGATCATCTAAAAGTTCCATGATGTGCCAACTTCTTAAAATGCAATAGATTTTTAAGAGGTTGCTCATGTGATACAAGGGGATAAGGTACAAGGGATGTTGAGTTTCTTGGAATTTGTAGACATTAGTTCTATAATGTGCAGGTAAATAGCAAACCAGTGTGTATGTAACTAGGCAATATTTCCTTTGTTGCTTCCTGCAGCTATTGATTTGATTCTATTAAATTGTTGAAGGCTATAGTCAATTTGCAGTGGTTGCAATGAAATTATGGATGTGAACCTAAATGGCCATATTGGATTTGGTTATTTGACCTCTTAAGACGCACTTCAAGTTTTCATTTACCAAGTCTTGTCAGAAAAGCTATGATCCATTATTCCTTGGTAGAAATAATACTATGTTTAGAAGTTCATGCCATCTCTCAAAATGAGAAGGATTTAACATTTATTCATCATAAAATGAGAAGCTATTTCACGGATTTTATTATATTTGCTCATGGGAAGACTGGTATACATTGTTTGTTGTAAGGGACCTTTTCTTGTCACTAGCCTTGAAGAAATTTCTCAAAGTCTAAAGATATCAAAGGACATTTTCCCATATGGCTGTCTTAATATGAAATATAATCGTTTGATGATTTGCCTTATTTTCATAATTTATATTAAAATAAATATTGGCATTGTTATTACAATACATAATCAGTTGGAAAAGGAAAAATTCACTGCCCAAAAGGGCCTTGCAGGCTTGCACCATAGAATAGATCTAATACGTGCAAAGTAAGCCCTATTGGGCCTTAGTCACTAACGCTACTACAAATCGATCATAAAATGTTTGATGGACCAATTTATTAGTGTAAGAAAAAAGACTACTGGGATGGTAGTCATCATCATAATCAGATTGGAATTAGTTGCTCTGTATATTCTTGACCTTTAAGTTCCAGTTTCTTACTAAGCTGCTGGAGGTGGTGTCTCATCTTATTGGTGATCCTTTTCCCAGAATTTGGCAAGATGGTGTTAACGGTTAGAAATTTTATTCTCATATCAATCCATAAGGAATTCTATTTAAGGGTGCTAGCTCAATGGTAGAGCACCTTCCTTATAGGCAGGAGGTTGGTGGTTCGATTCCTCTGTGCCCTATTTATATTCTGAAACCACTAAAAAGAGATAAATGACTAAAACAACGACCAAAATTTGCATATTAATGACCACCAGTACAACATGAGAGACTGAAAAAAAAAATTACCAAAATATGCATATAAATGACCAATTTTGAGTTGGCGATCATTGGTAGCAAATTAATGGTCATTTATCACGTTACAAAAAATGTGACAATTAATGACCAAATATATTACCAAATTAATGACCAAGTATACGACCAAATATATGACCACAAGATAAGCTATAAATGACCAAGCTAAATATGACCACATTTTTGGTCGCATGATACATGGCCACTAAATTTCTACCAGTGGTCACCAACTCAAAAGTGGTCATTTATATGCGAATTTTGGTCGTTTTTTTGGTCAATTATCTCTCATTTTGTACGAGTGCTTTTATAAACTTTCCCGCTTTTCTTCTATTTTTTTTTGTGTTTTCCTGCTTTTATGTTATATTCCATATTTCTAGTGGCTTTGTGGATTTATTCATCTTTTCTGCTAGTTTCCATTGTGGATGACAACTCATTGGGTCCAAAATCTCTCTTATGTGCCCTCATGGTCCCTCCTAAGCATATCCAACTTATCTCAATATTAAATAAATAAATATTAATTAAATATTCACAAACAATGTGATTTATCACTTCCCTTATGTTAAATATAATTAAACATGGACCAATATTAATCCTAGCATCATCTACATCACGAAAAATTGAAAATACTTGAAAAACACGTTTTTTATCTCACTAGAAACACATTTTTTAAGTATTTTTATTTTTTCATGATGTGGATGTTGTCAAACGTATGCAAGTTGGATACTCATTGGATGCATAATTTAATTCTACATCCAATGAGTGCTCCCTCTTGAAATTTGAGCAAACCTACAAGAAGATAAGTTGAAAATTCAATCGAAAAAAGTAGTTCTTTTACTCTCTCTCTACTATTATTTTATTATTTTCCTAAGTATTTCCTTATGTAGACCATTTTTCATCCAAATTTCCTCTAATGTTACTATTTTGGGAATGTAACTCCCATTCGTGTGTCCCTCTCTCCCCCAATTTGAATTGCTCATGAAGGAATTCAATTTGCTTGTGTTGTTGCACTGAGAGGTGCTCTATAGCCCAATATGAGGGAGATCTTGTAACATGTGTCAAGTGTTTGTCGAGTAACAAAATAATACAAAGTAAAAAGTAAAAAATAATACAAAGTAAAAAGTAAATATGAGACTTAAACTAGAGACTTTACTTTTTACTTTTAATACAAAGTAAAAGTAAATATGAGACTTTAGAGTGTTTGTCGAGTAACAAAATAATACAAAGTAAACAAAAAAGAATAATACAAAGTAAAAAGTAATAAATATTATGTCAGCCATAAACAAAAAAGAATAATACAAAGTAAATGTGAAAATCCTCACATCAGATCTAAGAGCTAATGTATACCTCACACTGAAGGAATTTAGGAATAAGATTAAGAGTGAATAATGTAGTGTAAATGAGCAACAAAATAATAATACAGTAGAACTCAGATAGAAGCAAAATAACTTCACACACACTAATTCATTAATCATAAATGGACAAATAAATAATACAATGCATGAGGAATTCGAATTCCAAGGTGGAAATTCAAATTGGCCTTCATGGACTGATCAAAATATCATTGGTGTGTCATCGTGGCACAACTAGTATTCCATATCATCATCAGTGGAGTCATCAATGCTCAAGTAACTATCAACCATCAGTTAAATTGAGTCTAACTGAGTGTGGTAGGTGTAACTGAGTGTAACTGGAACTAACTGAATGAAGGAGGCTTAATGGAGAGCGCATGAGGAGCTAACTGGAGTCAGAATGAGTAGTCTAGTCACACTAGAGGTCCATCGGAGTGGTAAGATTAGTTAAGAGTGGGTCAAGCCTAAAATCAAGGAGAGAACTCAGTTAACTGAAGAAAACTGGACTGGTAGGTGAAGAAGGGCGCCTTTGACAAGTGAATGGTGAGATGTGGGCACATCATTGGCTAGGAGGGATCAATCTGAGTGGAAATAAGCTCCTGATTGATGGAAGACTAGGGACTAGGTGCTGGAGGTATCAACCTGATGACTGGGAATCATGCGGATGCATGCAATGCATGCTGCATGCAGGAATTATTACAACGTAATCTTCCACCTTGTGATCATCAACATTCTTTGGCCTGCAGGATCCATTTCACTGATTCAAATCCACTTTATATCCTTCAGACACTATTTTTCCCTACTTTTTCCCTTGTAAACTAGCTGCATCTCTATACCCAGCGTACCCACGAGTTGCATCACTATAGCCTGCGGGTAGCATGTAAAATGGTAAAAATCATTGGTTTATTACTTTTTACTCCCAAAAAGCGGTTATTAGGTGAACTTTGACCCTCCATCTACCCAAGAAATGCCTCGATGTGTCCTTTCACTTACCTTTGAGAGGACTATATATTGAGCACATATGGCTTATGGACGGGAGGGGAAAGAAGAGCAAGAGAACTATAGTGGATTTTTTTCCCTATCTTGAGTCTACACTCATTGATCCTTGTAGCTTTGAACCCTTTATGTTCACCTTCCAAACTCCTATCTAGTTTGATTTTGCCATTCATGGAGGATTGAAGTGGTGGATGCACAAGTGGATTGATTGAGATCTTGGTTCAGATTGGTTGTCGACAAAAGGTCGTATCACATTGTACTTCTTCTTGTTTATTAATATAAATACGCATATTCTCATCCATTAATGTTGTGAATGTTGTTTATTCTACATTGGGTTGCATTTACTTGTTATATCATGGACCATTGCTATTGATGATGTTAATGTCATTTATATATTATATGTACTTGTTGTATATTGGTTGTTAAGACTAATTTGCAGATTCAAGTGCACAGATTGAAAGATCCAACGAGGATCTACATCAAATGTTTGGATCGAGGTTGGTTACATTCTCCATTATCTTAGCATTGTCATTTATAATAGCATAGTTCTGAGAATTGAGTTAATTTCTGGTAGTCAACTGTTTGTAGTGGTCCCCCAAGCCATAGTGAGTTTTCTCCAATACAAGAATGCATGCAAGACTAAAAATGCAAAGGATGAAAATGTTGGTAGGACTAGGATGGAGCATAGGAATATCCTAACACTCCCCCTTAATCCATCCGGGGCCCTGGTAACTAAGACCAAAGGTCACCCAATAGAATGAATAATAATAACAGTCAATAAATTGAGGAAATGGGGAAACCCTCATGGGAAAATAGCCCCCCTCAAAATAGACTGTAAGGAACACACAAAAATAAATGCTCCAAACTCAAGTAGGTGTGATGATTGGTCATATGTATGGAGGTATCTTCTTTTTGGGAAGAAGTGGATCATGCTCAAAAGGCATGTGCTTGTACTTGCTCTTCAGATTGAATGTGATGAGAACAAATCCAAAAGTATGAGGATGATCCTTGAACCTATGATTTGAATCAACTGAGGTAGGATCAAATCTATCAATATGCAGATAGTCTTTTGTCTTCTCCTTCGAACCATCATGGGTGAAATTATGCCAAAAAGAACCATCAAATAATAGTAAATGTTTTGAATCCACATCAGATCCATGACTTAAAGAATGGTTTCTTAAGATATCCTTTGAACCATTTGAGGTGAGATCTAAACCATTGAATGCATGAGAAATTATCCCAAACGAATGGCAATGGCAATCAAATATTAGTGTTTGCTTGGAATCCAAATTAGATCCAAGACTTGAATCATGGTTTCTTGAGATCTCCTTTGAACCATTAGAGGTGAGATCAAAACAAGTAAGTACATGAGAAATTATCCCAAGCAAATGGAAATGGCCATTATCTTCAATAACCTTATGAAAGCATGAAATAATGATCATATAGTAGTACATAAGAGGTGAGTGATCAAGGAGAGCGAATGCATTACCTCCAATGGCTAATTTTACCTCTGAAACATTCAATAGATCATGATGCAAACCAACAAACTCTGGTGCAAGAGAGGATTTAGGACCTTCTACAATTTCTATAGTGTGAGCTGGAACAAAATTTGAAATAGAAGAAATTTGGAGTATGAGTGTAGAATCTTCAAGTTCTTCTTCTTTGTGGACAACTTCAATATTAGATATGTTTGATACTGGTTCATGATCAATGAGATCATCAAGGAGGGAGAATGCATCACTGGGCTTGCTCTTGAAAAGGTTTGGACCAATCCCTTCATTCTGTTTGCCAAATATTTCATCGAGATGGGCCCATAGCTCTTTTGGAGTTTCAACAAAATTAAGGGAATCGATTACCATAGAATGAGACATAGCAATCATCATGGTTCCAGAGGCTCTGTCACCTTCATTTAACTAGTCATACTCTTCTTCAAATGATTTGAACTCTCTTTCAAAAAAATAATCAAAGAGATCATGGCTCTTCAAATATTCTATCATTTTTGGTTTCAATTCATCATAGTTGAATGGAGAAAGAGGAGGGATTTCTTCTGAATACATGGAAGTTGTAGAAGACCTGCAAAAACAATAGAAAATATCTACAATTGCTGATGCTGCAAAGATGCAGGAACTGTTGTAACTGCTGCACTCGAAATCTTGATAATAACCTGCAAAATACTCTTAGGAATGGAGATAAACAATACTCTCAACATCCTCTGATACCATGTGAAAATCCTCACAACAGATCTAAGAGCTAATGTATAGCTCACAATGAAAGAATTTAGGAATAAGATTAAGAGTGAATAATGTAGTGTAAATGAGCAACAGAATAATAATATAGTAGAAGCAAAATAACTTCACACACTAATTCATTAATCACAAAAAAAAAAAAAAATAATACAATGCATGAGGAATTCGAATGCCAAGGTGGCAATTCAAATTGGCCTTCATGGAGTGATCAAAAGATCACTTGATTGTCATCGGAGCACAACTAGTAGTCTATCTCATCATCAGTGAAGTCATCAATGCTCAAGTAACTGTCAACCATTAGTCAAATTGAGTCTAACTGGAACTAACTGAATAAAGGAGCCTTAGTGGAGGGCGCATGAGGAGCTAACTAGAGTCAAAATGAGTAGTCTAGTCACACTGGAGGTCCATCGGAGTGGTAAGATCAGTTAAGAGTGAGTCAAGCCTAAAATCAAGGAGAGAACTCAATTAATTGAAGACAACTAGACTGGTAGGTGAAGAAGGGCGTCTTTGTCAAGTGGATGGTGAGATGTGGGCACATGATTGGCTAGGAGGGTTCAATATGAGTGGAAATAAGCTCTCAAGTGCTAGAAGACTAGGGACTAGGTGCTGGAGGTATCAACCTGATGATTGGGCAGCATGTGGATGCATGCAATGCATGCTGCATGCAGGAATGCATGCAAGACTGAAAATGATGGTAGGACTAGGATGGAGTATAGGAATATCCTAAGAGTAAAAAGTAAACATGAGACTTAAACTAGAGATTTTAGAGCTTAGGATTAGGTGGCTCAGGTAATGCACTCAAGGAGCTATTCAAGGAAAGGTTTGCACCTAGGGAGATTTGATCCCTCTCGGTGCTTGATAGAACCTAGGATTTTCTAGTCACACTTCTATATGAGTTCATGCTTGTAACATCCAAAAAATCATAAAAATTTAAAATTTTTCATAGTAGCATTAATTGCTATAAAGACCATGCATAAGTATAATAAATGTTTGTTTGTTTAACTAGTTGTCACAAAGTAATAGACATGTTAGGTCGATTATGTGTGCGTAGTGTATTACAAAATATGATTCATGTTTTTATATCTATAGTATACTATTTCTGGATTCAATGTATGTGCTAACTATTTCCTTTTCTTGTTGATGATGAAGGGGTCCTATGGGTACCCCATGGATTACTTAGCTATTTTAGCTAAAGCATTTGAATGTTCTGTCGTAGATCATAGGTAAGAGAAAATAGTGTTTCGAAAGTGAATACAGAGGTGATACTTAACTTCAGTTAGCCTTCTATGTTATAAAAAGAAAAGTAGAGTGACTCAAGTATTCCAGGGTGAGATCTATCCTAGTTGATCTTCAGTTATACTTAAATTGTTTATGTAACTTCCAAACATAGGTCAAAACTCAGAATTTGTGATTAGTATTAATATAGTTGTCTTGTATTATAAAATCATGGGAAGTATTAGAACTTCACTCTCTTGATTTGGTAATTAAATCCTACACCTAGGAAGTGTACTATGTAATTGATTCCATACGTAAAGCAAGCATAACCTATGCTTAGATACTAGCAATGAACTACTAAACCTATCTTTTGGTTTCATACACTATATGTATAACATGTGTAGTAATGTTATTTTGGGACTTGACAATAGTTATAATTGTAGCTATACTCTATATCCACTTCTTCTATTAATTTATATCATGGATGTTTAAACTATTAGAGCATTAGTTTATAGCATAGTCTAGATATGCACTTTATGGTATTTATATCATAACAAGGGTTTGATTAAAATGGTGATCTGCGTAATACCTTGTTTCCAAGGTTGGAAACATGCAAAGGTTAACAAACTTGAGGAATAATGTATCTAGCTTATAGTATGTTTGTAAGTCTCTCCATATTGGATGGTCGAAACCTTACCCCTAGGATACGATGTACTAGCAAATTATTTTGTAACACTTTGATAAAATAAGGATATTAGTTTGACTATTTGATATATCATGTCCATACTATAGTATGGTTACCATCTATGCAAGACGAAAACTCTGACATAGTTATAATGCGTTGGTAGGGGTGACGTATGCAGTAGATATGGTAATAAAAGTGCATTAAAGTGTTGTGGGTGGAAGGTCTAGTGGTGTGATTTGTGGAAAGCCTTCACGTGGTTTCCTTGGTAATGATGTTAACCCTAACTACTACAGGCTTACCTCATCAAGAGCATACTCTTGGTATTCATTTGGAAAGGAGTGGTGTTTGGATAGGCCGACAGGCCTGCGGTTCTTTAGGGTTTGCAAAACAATGTAAAGGAGGTCCTCCTCAAGTTTCGATACCCCAACCTGTGACTTGCATGATTTCCATAGTGAGCTCTCTGAGCTATATCCTTCCTTCACTGATTTTGCTAGTGGTGTGTTGGATCTGGTTCTCATCGGATGTGGGAATCTCAGGTTTAGAAGCAAGGTTATAAAGATAAAGGTAATGTCTCAGTTCATTTCTTGCTACCCACAATAGTTTAAAATGTTGCAGTTGTCTGTAATTTGTTTTTCGAGCTTCAAAATCCATCTTTTAACCATGTTATGTGTCAATGGAAGTCACTCTTCGGTTTTGGGTTTCTATGTTCGAAGCTACATGGAAATATGATTGAAAACTAGTAAGCCTCAGTGGTTTTCCTGTAGGTTTCAACTTGGCAAATTATTGGCTGTTGTCTGGTTTTAGCTTAAACTTCAGTTTTGAGGTCTGGCTATGAATATTTTCGGCGTTGAAATTTTTGTGAGCCAAATGGAAAGTGTAGGGAGGATGGGATCTTTGACCTACCTTGGCGTTAACTCTACACCATTTTACTATGTATTAACTTTTTGAAAGTGTAACAACTATGTGATAGGGGCTCAACCCTCAGTTGTTTGATTAATGAAAAATAATATGGTATTTGGAACTATATGTTGTTTATGAGGACCGTGCCTGAGAGCGATGCTCCTGAAAGCCTGCGTTATTTTTTTAAACGATGTTTGTTATACAGTGATAAGGGCAACAACCCATTCTTGAATTTTTATAAAAGGATGTGTTTGTTAAAGGATGAGAGCCGAGAATGGCTAATGTCTAGTTTTGTAGTTTCAACCCTAAACTTGTTTTGTAAAGTGATAAATTCAAAGTATGTGTTACTGATATTTTAAGTGCCAAGACCTAATCTCGTATGTATTGTTTCGTCGAATGATGGGTTACTAAAATTAGGTTCGTTTTGAAAATGCTCAGTTGTTTTATTATTAATGGCTTGAGCCCTTTATCGAATGTAGTTCTGCATGTGACTGTGATACTAGTCAATGTTATTAAAGGCAAAAAGCCTTGGTTTGAAAATGTGTCCAAACGATTTCTATGTTTATAAAGGTTTTTGGTTATAAGGGTTGTGAAACACTAACCAACACTAGTATTATTCTGTTTTACTTACTATATAAATAATGAAGGTATTGAATGAGAAATAACATGTACCTGCAAGGTTTCAGAGTAATCGTGCTCTGTCTTTCTATTTTTATTTGATGAGAACAAGTTAACTTAGATTATTTGAGAATACCAAGGGTTTGAGACTTAGGACATTTGTCCAAAATAGAAGTTGTTTCGTGTTTGTTTTATATGATATCAATGATAAAATAAGTACCAGCAGTTCTACATATTAGATATGTTTGTTTTCGATCTTTTCTACAGCTGTTTTAAATTCATAAATGTTGATGAAAATGTTAAACTTAGTGTTATATGTTGTAACTAGCTAAGGACACAATGCGACATTCGTCCAACAATTAGAGCTTTTTTGTATTTATAATAATAGTGATGTTTTCAAGGTTAATTAAATGAAAGATACTATTAGTGTATTAGTGTTGTATAGTAGTTATGTAATTCGATACTGAAAGGCATAAAACTACGAGTTATTAAAGGATTCTTTATACAGAAAATAACATTATAAGTCTTATTTGTTTTCTGACATGTAAAAGGTTACCCTATAATAGTACTTAGGGTTTTATGGAGAAAGCAAGGGATTGTTTGAGTTCTTGTATCTCTATTGCTATAGATGTATCGACATTCTAATGTCTGCATAATATAAATTTTGCTATGTTTTTCTATGACTAAGAACATAGATATTTTAATTGCAAAATGTAAGCAACTAAAGGAAACATAACAAGGTTTTTGTATTCAATCATTCTATCTACTGCATATCATTTATCTATTTTTAAACATCCTTCCCTGTGCTATAGTACGGCAGAAGGATAGTGCATGGAAAAATACAGGGATATAATTTATTCTACCATTTCATATAACTTATTCAACAATTTACAGAATCATAATCAGTTTAGAAAATCAAACATTTACTTTTGCATGGTGATAACTATCAACATTCATCTAATAAATTCTAAATCAACAGTTTAAGAAAATAAATTATAACTACTTAGGAAATGAAATAACAGTAGAACCTTCAAATGTAGATAGGGTGGAAAAACACCCAAAGAGGCCTATTCCTCCTAACCTTCTCCAGAAGAAGTAGCCAATATCACTTGCTCCTTTGGACCCCCGAGCCTGTTTACTGAACCACTAGGTAGAAGAATCTATGTAGAAGCAAGTCACTCAGGTTGTACTTCCAGCAATCAATGGAGACTTGCAATACACCTCAAAATAACTCTCTGCACTCAGCAGTAAACTATGCACTTAGCAGAAGTGAAACATACTTACACTACAACTCAAAACATAACTTCCCCTCATTGAATCTTTTGTTTGCATACAAGAGAACCATAAGGTAAATTTTCTCGTCAGAAAAAGTGCGAGCCTCTACTCAAATTCGATGGCTTATAAACATGCCTAGGTCTTTTAGTGGTCAATTTCAAAATAAATGAGCCTCAAGCTCCAGTCCCATCTTTCAAGGAACTTTGACCACAAATCAAGGGAGTTGTCCCATAACAATAGCTAGTTACTGAGTTTTGATGTTGCCACTTGTCCATTGCCTTCTACCCCAGATTCCATTCCACCTAGTGGGTCAGTAAACACTCTTTCAACAGTCTCTTTGGGTGAGTGTCTCCTATTTTATTTTATTAAATAATAATATTGTGCAACTTCAGTCATCCTTGGCCACTTGGTCAAATACAAAACTTTACAGTAAAAGTTAAGATAATGTTTTCTCTCAAACATAAAATGTTTCAAGAAATGGTTATGTTACAATGCTTTTGTTTTTTTTCTTGTGTTTGACACTTTTGGTTTGTTTGTATGAGATCGTTTATATTCATTGCACCCTTGTGGAGCCTTCTCCCAAGCTGAGTTACTTAGCAACCACTAGTATATGTCTTGGAATTTCCTCTAGAGATGTTGGATTGGAAGTAGGGGTGAGGTCCAGTTCCATTAGATTTGAGGTTGGATAGAGCTATGTATTACCTCTAGAGATCCTAGTTTGGTGGTAGGGGATGAGGTTCAATTCCTTGTATTTGAGGTTGTCCTGGAGCCACTTGAATTTACCTAGATTGGACGTATTATTTTCCATTGGGTTTTGGTTGGAAAGTTGTCCTGGAGCCACTGGAATTTCCCTAGAGTGGAAGTAGAGGCCACACTTTCCATTGGGTTCTGGTTGTTGTTGTTATGGATTTTACTTTATAGTAGGGGATAGATGCTACCAACGTACATGGGGCTAACAGATAGATACATGCGGTCTTAGATTCATTACTGTAAACAAATGAGATTAGGGTTTAGGAAGGAGTACCTTATTTATGATGGCTCATCCTAGCTTTTATCCCAATCTCCACAACAATATACCTGCAAAACACACAAACCTTCCTCAAAACGATTTGACTATGAACATATAATGATATTGACAAACAATATAACATTAATTATAATCAAAATTCCATAGAATTAACACTCTATTGGGATGGGAAGAGTATCTCAATCTTTATTGTCAAATAAATGCGCAAAATACAACTGATATACCTGATCTTGCTTCAAACACTTCTGCAACCAAGTTTTGGGCTCCTGCTCCTCTCTTGACTTGGAATTCCTTCAGCATAACAATAGATTTCTTTCCATTGGCCCCTTCCTCATGACTTCCCCTTGCATTTATGGCCAGGCTAGGAAGTTAGATTCATGAGGTTGTTGAATTGGGAAGTTGGGGGAGTTACAATACCAAACTCAACTAATCCCAATTCGTATTCTTAATATATATTTTCAATTTCATCTTAAAATACCCGCGAGTATGACACTAGGAAACAAGCAAATGGTGCGTGGCTAGTTCTCTTAGCAACTCACAAATGCAACATTTAAGTGATGTCCGTGGGTTGTCAATATTAGGGCCCATGCATGACCCACTAGATGTCAATTATTAGAGACGCAGATTTCCAATGAAATATGCAGAAAAAATAAGGTTTTCAGCCGAAGATGTAGGATCTCAGTACTAAGTCATCTAAGGTTAATCTAGGTCTTCCATCCATGGTGTACTTTTGTGTGAACAACAGGGCAATGTGATCATGGACGGATAAGTGTTGATTTGACCTATAATAGATGCCCCCTAGTGTGTGAGGTCAGAGGGAAATGATGGCTGAAATACATTACAATCCAAGTCAGAGGAGAAGTAAGGAAACCAAAGGATGAAGTCACAAAAGTACCTAAAAACAACAACCAAGGTCAGTGAGCAATTACAATCATGACATCAAATAGATGTTCAGTATGATAGAACATAATATCCAATGCATAACTAGGAGATGTATATAGCATGGCCATTAAAACACAAGCGTGGATTCATGTCCAAAAAAGGATATCATAGCCATAACAACAAGCTGGATCTATGTCTCATTAAGAGAAAAAAAATGAGTGTGGCTTAGTCTTGCACATTTTGGGTAATAAAATAAATATAATAATGCTATAATAGTCCCAAGGTCTTCATCCAAACATCCCAAGGTACGAACCTTATCCATGTGAATAAATGAGTTGGAGTCGAACATTAGGGATACTGTTTGGTTAACAGTCATTGATTCATACCATTAACAAACGTGAGGGTGTCCACCAATAATGAAAATGGGGCCCAAGGTACCTAGTACATTCTAACAAGTGTGAATAAGTGGACTTGAAGTTGAACACTTGAAGAATCCATCAAATATGAGACATTGATGTATTCCCACTATCCAATAGTGAGGAAAATTGCCACTAATGACTGCAATCCCCAAGGTAATATTCAAAACTCTGAACTTAATTCCCAGAGCATGATGAGCTGAAGTCGATGAGAAGAGGTCCACTGGAAGGGAGTCCTTAATGTATCCTCGATCATCTAACACGAGGAACACTTAAAATATTGAGTTGTGTTGGCTTACATAACTGTCTTGAGGTTATCTATAAAGACCCAAGTTCTTCACGGTTCAAAAAACCAACAAAACCCCTTTTCATCGGCCCTTTTGGAAACCATTTGTGAGCAGACTGAGGTCTCACCCGAGGTGAAGTTATGGGGGGGATCTGGAATCTGGTTTCCACAACCACATCATGAGTGATTAAACAGATCTGATGAGTAACGTGTTGCACCGTTCGCGCTGTGGACTGGGGACTGCATAGAACTTAACCCCTTCGTAGTCAATACTTCTACAAGCCAGGAGGCTTGCACAACTCGCATATCCAAGGACTGCGCAGTTCGGATGGGTTTCACTGACAGGACAACGCAATTGATGAATACGCTTCCTCTTTGGATTTAATCAACCTTGACGACTTTACTTAGTGCTTTAATAATTTATCTACTACCTTAGATTATCTAGTCTTATGACTCGTACAAAATAATAACATAATATGCTGTGGTCTTCTGGTGCTGCGCACTGTGAGGATCTTATCTATTCAAGTGATTGTCCAACTAATTCATACATTCACAGACTTAGAAATACTCATGCATTTAGCCTTCAATCACATATGCGAACTTAACATATTATTCCCATCTCATTCCTTACGGGGAATACATATATAAGTAAACACATAAACTAATAAGCAAGATCTCAAGCATTCATTGTAAGCAAATAGACAAGTGCAAACACATAAACAATCACAATGCACAGGATTTAATGTGATTCGCCCCCCAGGATGGGAGCTACGTCCATAGGAACTGTTGTTGTATTAGTCTTTGGGAAGGGTACAACAGTTCGAGTCTGTGCACTCAGCTACAGACTCTCTTATTTCTCAATAGGCCTCTGTGCACACAGCTTCAACAGCCTTTACATTGGCTTCCAGCAATACAACACAGTATCACTTAGATTTAGCATTTACATTTCAACATTAACCCTTCAACGAGAGATTCAACCCTTTCCCTTACAAAATATGCCCCTTTTATAGATCATGCTCGTAGGTCATGTCTTTACAGTAGCTAAGTAAAACCCTAAGGTTTCCCAGAACTGTCACGATTTTCCCTTAACCGGACTGTTGGCTTCTAGTAGCAAATCTTCCGTCATGGCCATCCTCTGTGGATGGTCATGTCACTATCAGCCTGCTCTGTCGACCGCATGCTGACTATCACTTTCACCCAGTCATTCCTTCTCTAACTACCTTATGCGGTCGATTCACGTCATGCTTCTTTGCTTGTCCAACCGATCGCTTTCCTCTGTTTTACTCCTTACGTATCGCTTGGTAATCATGGAGCATATTTACCAAAAATAGACCACCGATGGTCTAACTGGAATATCTACCATATTTTGCCAAACATTCTTCCTTGTCGGATTTCCGTAAATCGAGCTCAGCAGAGCGCTATACTCCTCCGCAATGCTATACTTCGTAGCTCTTTCGATGCTACACTACGCTAAACTTCGCAGCTCCCCAAAAATTAATTGTTCAAAAAGTCTTCAACTTTACTGTGCTTAACTTCACAGTGCCAAAACTTGATTTGCACAAAAATGCCCCACTTGGGCCAGGCCCAATAGGCCCCTAACACCTACATGTGGCTCACCCCTGAGCCACCTTCAACCTCTACTTATCCTTGTTGTTCTTCATCCCGCAAAGCTAACTTCGCAGCCAGCTCTTAATATGTTGCATTCAACTTTGCAACCTCTTCCTTGGTTTCCTACTCAATTTGCTTGATGGTCTCCATCACATCAACTGCTATTTCATCGTCCACTTTCTCTTCTACTAAATCCTGTCCTTCATGGATCTCCCTCAAGTTTTCTTCAATTTTTTATGTTAGTTCATGGGATTCCTCTTGCAAGGGCTGCGACTTATCTCTAATTTCAGTCTCCCTGTCTCGCAGTGCTTGCAGTTCCTTCTTCAATACCCTAAATTCTGGAAATCTCTTAATTCAGTCCCTTGGTGGCAAGGCCTTGACCTCTGCATCCAGCAGTTCCAATGCAACCTGCTTATCTTTCAAAGCACTTTGGATCTCCAACAAATCTAGCTCCTCTTCCAAGGCAGTGAATGTTTTTGTTTCCTCATCTAACAAGGTTTGGCACTTAGCCACTTCACTAGCTATACTTTCTACTACAACTTTCACTTCATTTGCTTTGAGTTGTTGCTGATCAAGTGGTGTCTTCGGCTGATTTTGCGCTTCCAACGCAGTAATATTTGATTGATAACTGATCTCCATATCCTTCATATCCGCCTTTAGATCACTAACCACCTCACTGATCTTAATGACAGTGTCTGCACTCTCTGGCTCCTCATCGCACTCTGATATCTTCGCAGCTACTACAGCGACTGTAGACTCTAATATCTTTCATCGATCGTGCTCATCTTGCAGTTCCATGGCCCTCTACGAGATGGATTCTTGCAACTGCTTATAGCTTTTCTGTATCTTATTGTTCTAGTTCTGAACGTCTACACTTCGCTCATGGATCTCCTCCACAACCTGTAGATGCAGATTGTGTAGACCAGGCAATGCAATGTTCGCAATGTTGAGGTCCACATGCTCTAAGTCCTGCGTGCCCATTATTAACTATTCTGGCAATGGTAGCCTTACACTTATGGGGTCAAGTTTGATGATGCATGACTTCGTAGGAAAATTCAAGGCTAGAGGCATTGTCTTCGGCTTCGAAGTGCCTCCTGACTTCCCTTCTAATTCTGAGTCTCGTGGCAAGGGTAATCTGCGTTGTACTTTCTCGATCTTTTCTATAATGCCTTGCAGCATGATCATATTCTTTTGTAGACTCTTTTGAATTGCCTCATTCTTTTTATCTTTTCTAGTCATCAAGTATTCCATCTCCAATGTTATGGTAGATGTGATCATCTCGTAATCATCATCATGGAGCTTTGATTCTGATTGTCCCTTACTGGCTTTCTACTTCTTTTTCTGTACCCTTGGCTGTACAGGGCTCTCAACTTCCTTCCTTTTTCCTATACTTGTCCACGGTTCTTCAACAATGGGTGTAGGAACAGGATTGCTCTCCGTGGAGTCACTTTCAATTTCCACAACTCCTTCGACTCTAAATTCAGGAGGCCATTCCTTCATAATGGTATCAATGTCTTCTTCATTCATGTGGTAGCTTCCTTGGAACCATTTACGGTTCTTCTTCTGTGTCTTGGCTGAAATGTGAATGGAACACATGTCAGCATAAAAATTGACAGTGCGAATATACTTAGTTGTTAACTCTTTTGTTATCCGCAACATGTTGACAGTGACTTCGCGCAGCTAGTCATAGTAAGTGTAGAAGACCTCATTTGTCACGTGTTGTCTTTCTGAATTCAAATTCACCGAAAGGTTTGCATAATGGGCTCCTCTGCAATCACTGATGTCGGATCTTATTCCAACGTAATGCTTCGGGTCCTTCCACCCTAGGAACAGGATTAGTACTATCAACCATGTATAATGGAAATTACTATCATGTATCTGTGTATTATTAAGTTCCTCGAGGAACTCATTCAATAGGTACCGACACCAGTTGAATCTTCCTCCCTCCGCGGCCTTTGCACTAAGTAGAACTACACCCACGGGTACTTCCAATGGTCTTGCTTTTCTCAGAGTTTTTTCTGCTAGCAGTTGTGTGACAAACCATGTAGTATCATTGTCTATGTCATCTATGACAAAGCCTCTCTTCCCTTTGACGATGGTTTTCATTTTCTTCATCTTCGTGACGACCTCCTTGTTGCGGTTCGTTCCTATGAAATATTGATTGGGGTCCTCGCCTCTCTGTTAGAACAGTAACCACACTTAGTACCATAATCCATAAATTTTAATTATCCATGTGCTTAATTAAACCATGTTTTGGATTAAGTGACTTTAGTTGGTCAAAAACCCACTTTGAGAGTGTTCACACCCACTTCTGAGCAAACCAGTTCACCCATCCTCCAGTTTTGTCCACAAGTGCGCCCTCATTTATTGCTGGTGCGCCCTCTCTCCTTGTTTTGGGGAATTTAGTTGACCAAGGGCGCTAGGGTGGATTTTTGCCCACTTTTGGCTAGATTTGGAGCATTTAATGCTCCCTTGGGCCCCCAAACCTCCTCTATTTGCTCACCCACGCCTGCCTTGAGCTAATTAATGACTCAGCATGCTTCAGCCACCTCCACACCAGAATTCGTAGCTGTTTGGGGTGATTGGGATTGAGTTGGACCCACCTAGGGGGGATTGAGGCCAATTTGGCATTGATGACTTGTACACTCAGCTTGAGCCACCTAATGCTCTCGATTTTCTCATGGATGTAATAAAAACCTGTTACTAACATTTTCACATGTTAGACAGTCAGTTAATCAAAGATTTGAGCATACATTGTGTGTAAATTTATCTCTTTTTTCAAGTTTTTCCACAGTTTTTGCAAACTAATTCGATTTTGTGAGGTTCTCCATAGCTCCTCGATCTTCTGTGATCAAAATACTCACATGGTATCAGAGCCATCGTGGAGTTAGTAAGTTGCAGGCCAACATTGAGCGTTGAACTGCATTCTAGAGAGGATTTCCAGATAAAAATTGAGTGTTTTTTGCAGGTGTTTCAGTAGTTTTCTCACCATTAACGCAGCAGTCATGGAAGCAAACCAAATGTTGCTCACACCCTTCAATTTTTTTGATTGGAAGGCTGAGATGGTTATCAAGCTGAGATCTAAGGGTCTCTATAGAGTAACCATGGGCACAGAAGTGGAGCCAAATTCTGCTGTGGAGAAAGCAAAGTACTACAATCGACTTGATGAAGCTTATGGATTGCTATGCCTGAGCATTTCAAGGGAACTCTTGTTTCATACAGACAGTTTGACAACTCCCAATGAAGTATGGGTGAAGCTAGAATCACTCTTTGGGAAAACTGATGAACTGAGAGGCCACCAGCTTGAAAACGAGCTCATTAGCTTGAGCCCAGCGCATTTTGAAACCATCCAGGAGTTCTTCACGAAATTCAAGTCACTGGTGCTTCAACTGCAACAATGTGGAATTGTTAAGAAGGAGGAACAACTGATTCTGTCCATCCTTTCGAAGCTAGGCCCAGAGTTTTCAGTATTTGTTAGCACATTTCACTCAGCCAAAATGACCCTTCGAAATTGGCAAATGCCATCACTAGCTACCTTCATGGAGTGTCTCACTCAGGAGCAGGACAAACTAGTTCAGATGGGCACCATAAAATCAAAGGACCAAGCATTGGCAATGGGTGTTTCAAATGCAAGCAAAGGAAAGCAGAAAGCCAAGAATTCGAAGCAGCAAGAGAAGAGGAAGTTTGACAAGACCAAGTCTGCAGATGGGGGTTCGAATCTGTCAAAGGAGAAGGACAAGAAGGGAAAGGAAAAGACCAAATGCACCTATTGTCATAGGGGATGGCATCCAGAGAGCTCATGTATGAAGAAAACCATTGACTCAATGGCGCAGCTGCTGGAGAAGAACAACATCCCAGTCCCTGAGGGCACAAGGAAGAAAGAGAGCACCTCAAACCCTGACAATAAGGAGAAGTGTCATGATTTGGTAGCAGGTACTTCGAATCCCTCATCCTTCATCATTGATTCAGGAGCTTCCAGACATATGGTTTCATCCAGAGAGCTCTTCTCCTCTTTGCATTCGAATGGTGGCCCAACAGTTCGAATGGGAGATGATTCAGAACTCCAAACCAAGGGGATTGGAAGGATTGACATGGAGCATGGCTATTTCAGTGATGTGCTCTATGTACCTTCATTGGCTGCAAATTTGCTATCAGTCTATCAAATGACTCATACAGGAGAAGCCAAGAGAGTGACATTCACTCCAGATTTGGTAGAAATCTCAGAAATCTCCTCAAATCAAGTTGTGGCAGTAGGGTATGCAGATCATGATGAGAGAATGTACAAATTCTCAAATTTCATTCCAAATTCTAGTGACCATGCTCTTGTCTCTCATGCCAACGAGACCTCCAAGTTGTGGCATGAAAGATTTGGCCACATGAACTACAAATATCTCCAGCAATTGCACAAGGACGAGATGGTGGAAGGGCTTCCAGAAATCAGATCATCAAATGGTGCATGCATTGGGTGTGTAGTTGGAAAGCATCCTGAGCGCAGCTATGAGAAGGGAATGGCAAGGAGAGCCACTCAACCACTTGGATTGGTACATTCAGACGTCATTGGTCCTCTTCCCACTCCATCATATGGTGGATCAAGGTATGTACTTACATTCATAGATGACTACTCTCGATTCTGCTGGGTTTACTTCCTTAAATTGAAGTCAGAAGTGTTTGAGAAACTGAAGATTTGGAAAGCCCTAGTGGAGAACCATAGTGGTCATAAGATAAAGATCCTTAGGACTGATAATGGAAAGGAATATGTGAATAATAACATTCAGCACCTTTGTGAGGAATGTGGCATCCAAATGCAACATTCAATCCCCTACACACCTCAGCAAAATGGTGTGGCAGAGAGGAAGAATAGATCTCTCAAGGAGATGGCTACTTGCATGATTGAAGCTAGGGATCTAAGCCCTAAGCTATGGGCTGAAGCCATCAATTGTGCTGCTCATATTCAGAACAGAGCCTTTCACAAATCAGTCAAAGGAAAAACCCCCTATGAGGCATGGTTTGGCCAAAAACCAAATGTGTCAAATTTCAGGATTTTTGGGTCTAGAGCATGGGCTCGAATTCCATCAGAAAAGAGGAAGGCTTTGGAGCCACAGAGCAGGGAATGTATCATGGTTGGTTATGGTGAGGACACAAAGGGCTATAAGCTCTTTGACACATCCACACTTAAAACTTTCATTGAGAGAAGTGTGCAATTCGAAGAAGAACCAATTCCAGATTTTGAGCTTGCACCGGGGGAAAGCTCCTCTCCTCCACACCTCAATGAGATTAGTGATGATTCTTCCTCTGATTTTTCTGATATTGCTGAAGATGACATAGCTGAAGATGACATTCCTGTACATGAGTCACCATCAAGGCCCAAGTGGGCTGAAAAAATCATAGAAGCTGCAGGTGAATTGGCAGGCAATCCCCAAGAGCCTAGGAAGACTAGATCTCAAACAATCAATGCTTCCTTTGCAAATGAGAGTGAGCTTGCTGATCACTGTTATATGATGATTGGATCTGATCCAAAATCATATCAGGAAGCTCATCATGATCCAAGGTGGAGGGCAGCAATGCAAGAAGAATTCCAATCTCTCCAAGAGAACAAAACATGGGATTTGGTGCCTCTTCCTCCCAAGAGGAAACTAGTGCAATGTAAGTGGATTTTTCGAACCAAACCTGTTGCTGATGGTTCTGATATGAAATATAAGGCTAGGTTAGTGGCTAAGGGCTACTCACAAATCCATGGTGTGGATTATACAGAGACCTTTGCACCGGTTGCAAAGATGGACTCAATTAGACTAGCTCTAGCCATGGCAGCTAGTAAAGGTTGGGAAGTTCACCACATGGATGTCAAAAGTGCATTCTTGCATGGTGAGATACAGGAAGAGATATATATGCAGCAGCCTGAAGGATTCCAAGAGGATCCCACACTTGTATGCAGGTTGAAGAAGTCACTCTATGGACTCAAGCAAGCCCCCAGGGCTTGGTATGCCAAAATGGATGCCTTTTTGCTCTCAATTGGTTTCTGTCGATGCAAGTCTGATCCAAATGTTTATTTGCAGCATTGTGATGATAATTTGCAGGTCATTGTACTGTATGTTGATGATCTCTTAATTACAGGGAGCTGCACCAAACAAATTGGCTCAATTAAAGCTTCTTTGCACAGTGAATTTGCCATGAGCGACCTAGGATTGCTAAGGCAATTTTTGGGTTTGGAAATTGAGCAATCTGAGAGAGGTATATTGCTGAGTCAATCTAAGTATGCTTCAGACCTGTTATTCAAGTTCAAAATGGCTGAATGTAAGGCAGCCAAGTGCCCATTCCTTTCAGGCATAAAACTAGGTGAATTTGAAGACTCTCCGGTGGTGGATTGCACACTCTATAGGCAGCTAGTTGGAAGTTTGCTGTACCTTACACATACAAGACCTGATTTTTCTTATGCTGTAAGTGCTGTAGAAAGGTATATGCAGCAGCCACATGAGATCCATTGGAAGGCAGCCAAAAGAATCCTTCATTATGTCCAAGGAACTAAGAGCTTCGGGGTACACTATGCAGCTGGTTCTTCACTTCAACTAGCTGGATTTTCTGATTCCGATTGGGCGGGAGATCCCATCGATAGAAAGTCCACTTCAGGTTTTGTGTTTATGTTTGCTGAAGGTCCTATTTGCTGGTCAAGTAAGAAACAGCATACAATTTCTCTTTCATCAGCAGAGGCCGAGTACAGGGCAGCAGTGAACGCAGCCACACAGTGTGTTTGGTTGCAAGGCATTCTTCGGGAGTTTGGTGTTGCTATTGATTCTCCAACCAATATTTGGGTGGATAATCAAAGTGCCATCAAGATATCTACTGATCCAGTACAGAGGCAGAGAACAAAGCACATTGATATCCACATGCACTACATTCGGGGCTTGGTGCATGACAGGGTGATTTCACTGCAGTATTGCCCATCCACCGAGCAAACTGCTGATATTTTCACCAAGTGCTTTACTGAGAAGACCTTCACTTACTTGAGATCTTTGCTTGGAGTGAGTGATGGATGGTGATTGCTGCAAGTTAATTGCAGGTTCAGCCCCATGTCCATTTTTTAGGGAAGTTTTTATCCCATGAGGTTTTACTTCTTTTCCTCGGTTCATATGGACAAATAAAATTTATGTTGTATTGAGGTGACTTGAGCCTTTGTTGCCAAGGCCTCCCACTTATCTTTCATGAGATGTACAAAGTTATGGTTAAGGGGGGGTGTTAGAACAGTAACCACACTTAGTACCATAATCCATAAATTTTAATTATCCATGTGCTTAATTAAACCATGTTTTGGATTAAGTGACTTTAGTTGGTCAAAAACCCACTTTGAGAGTGTTCACACCCACTTCTGAGCAAACCAGTTCACCCAGCCTCCAGTTTTGTCCACAAGTGCACCCTCATTTATTGCTGGTGCGCCCTCTCTCCTTGTTTTGGGGAATTTAGTTGACCAAGGGCGCTAGGGTGGATTTTTGCCCACTTTTGGCTAGATTTGGAGCATTTAATGCTCCCTTGGGCCCCCAAACCTCCTCTATTTGCTCACCCACGCCTGCCTTGAGCTAATTAATGACTCAGCATGCTTCAGCCACCTCCACACCAGAATTCGTAGCTGTTTGGGGTGATTGGGATTGAGTTGGACCCACCTAGGGGGGATTGAGGCCAATTTGGCATTGATGACTTGTACACTCAGCTTGAGCCACCTAATGCTCTCGATTTTCTCATGGATGTAATAAAAACCTGTTACTAACATTTTCACATGTTAGACAGTCAGTTAATCAAAGATTTGAGCATACATTGTGTGTAAATTTATCTCTTTTTTCAAGTTTTTCCACAGTTTTTGCAAACTAATTCGATTTTGTGAGGTTCTCCATAGCTCCTCGATCTTCTGTGATCAAAATACTCACACTCTCTTGCTTAACCTAGTAATTCAGTGGATCAGATTAATATTCAGGTCGACATTATGATCGAGCCACATATATCATTGTTGCATGCGTGACATGAGAGTGTGCACCACTGCATTCAACTCTGGCATTATGTCGAAGTGCGGGAGTCTCAACAGGTTGAGCAGTCCTGATTCGACTACTCCGGATAACCAGCTTTCTGTGACCAAGGAAAGATTTCCTTTCACATCTTTCTTCCAGCACATGTACTGGTCTAGATGGAACTATGCATACTTAGGTTCATTGGGGTCCTTCTGCATCCGAAGCAGGTTGTAGTCTTCCCACATATATTCCAGGATCTTACCAAGTAGATTTCCTCCCACTTTGACATGCTTCGAGATAGGTGAGAGAGGAATCTCATACTTGGCATTCTTTAATATCTTAATGGCTGGTGCATCCTGTGCACGCGGTGAGATATATTCAAAGGTTAGCTTCAACGGTATTTCCTTGTCTCCCATCGGGACTTGTGGCACTATGGAACTCATCAAATTTGGATTTATTTTCGGCACTGCTGGTTCTTTTCCTTAATCATGCATGGTTGTAGTGTGTCTTGGTGATCTTCGGGAACCCCGAAATTGCTCTTTTATAATTTTCTTGATGGGGGTTCTCATCAACCCTTTGATTCCTCCATATCTAAACACCTTCACAGTCTCTTGGACTGTGAACTCTTGTTCAATAGAGTACCTCTCAGACATTCACTAGATAGGTCTAGACAGAATGAAGAGATTTCTGATAACTTGCTGTAAAAAATCAGAAAGTATTGCTTGCAGGAAAATTCAAGGGTTTTGGTAATGCCCACCAGTCCAAATAAAACGATATTTATAGGCGCAACTAGCCTCCTTCGTGCCTCTCAAAGGCTAGATAAACATTAAATGTTGTGGCCGTTTGCCAAATCGGGCAAATATTTCGGTCCTTTCCTCCATTAACTCCATCAGAACGGCTATTTCTGCGTTAAATGCTCAAGCAGTCGCTAGCAAAAGTGATGTATAATGGCTATATTTGCGACCGACATTCTAATGGATACTTTTCTGGAGTGTGGCTTCGAACTGCATGGTGGGTCATCACTACTCCGGCGTAGTCACTTCGCGGGGCTTGATTTCTTGGTTCTGAACTTGAACCTTCTTTGCTTCTTTGGATCTGCGCAACTACCTTTTCGAGCTTCGCTCTGCGTGGTTCTTCTTTTCTTTTTCATTTTTTTTTTCGTGTCTTCACTCTACAAAGGGTTCTGCAAAGTATGGCTATCCCCATAGTTTTTTAGCCTACTTCCATTGACTAATCTAGGTATATCATCTCCAGCTAACGTGGCTAATTGAACTGCACCACCATTAGTAACATGTACAATAGTATATGGACCAAGCCAATGCATCTTAAATTTCTAGGAAACTTTGTAAATTTGCTATCATATAGGAGGAATAAATCACTTACCTGAAAGGACATGTTCTTGATGTGGTGATCATGCCAGGATTTTTCTCTATCTTTCTGCACTTGCTGGTGGAAGCCCACGATGAGCCGATATTACTCCAACCCATCCAAGTGTACAAGCCTATCATCTAGTGCCTCTTGATCTTCCACGCCTATAAATGAAGCTATTATCAAGCTGGGAACAATTTAATCCATAGGCATCACTGCTTCCTATCCATAGGCCAATCTAAAAGTTGTATGGCCAGTCAATTTCTTGCAAGTAGTTCTGTGTGCCCATAATGCAGCTGGAATGCAAGATCCCAGTCATCCCTATTCACATTACATACCTTAGTTAGCGCATTCTCCAGTACCTTATTGCACGCTTCAACAATTCCATTTCTTGTGGATGATACGACGTACTTCCCTGATGATGAATGTGGAATTCTTCTATCAGTGCCTCAATAGTTATGTTTAGAAAATGAGTGCCTTGATCACTCATTAAAATCTCAGGAAATCCAAACCTAGTAAAGATGTTCTCAAAAATGAACTGCGCGATAGTAATTGCGCTACAGTCCTTCACTGGCTTCACTTCTTCCCATCTGGTGAGATAATTAGTAGTAGTAATAATATATCTCACACCAGTTCTTTTCCTTAGTGGTTTTATAGGTCCTACGAAATCAATTGCCCATTTCTCAAATGCCTGAAGTGTCAACTGTGGATTCAAAGGAATTTCATCTCTTTGCAACAGCTTTCTTGTCCTTTGACAAACATCACAGCTCTTGCAATGTTCCTTTGCATCTTTATGGATAGTAGGCCACCATATCCCTGCTCGCAATATCTTCTACGTAGTGGCTCTTCCTGCGTAATGGCCTCCCGATACACCTGAATGTGCCTCTGCCAAGATAAATGGCTTCTTGTGCTCTAAAACACATCTACGCAACCCCAATTTGGATAGCTGTCTAGAAATTATGGTGAAGTCTGCTGCTCTTACTACCAGATGCTTCTTCTGCTACATAGTAAATTCTATGGGTGCCAACCTAGTATTCAAGAAGTCTATAATATATTTATAGTAGTCATTGGAAATCTTGATGGAAAACAACTACACATTAGGCAGACTGTCTTCAAGGTTCGTAGGTTATTTTCCTGACTCAGTCCTTGAAAGATGACTAGGTCCTAAGTTCAATCTACCAGGCTTAACCACTATTTCAAAGTCATACTCCTAAAAGAGTAACAACCATCTGTAATTCGCCCCCCTAACACTGGCTTTTTGACTAGGTATTTCAAAGCAGAATGGTCGGTGAACATAGAGAAGTGCGCACCAATAAAATAGTGTTGATGCCTCGGATATCGTAGCATCAATCAGAAAGGGATTCTCCCCGATAGATGATCCCAATTAGATTATCTACCGTTTGGTATAGGGAATCCGTCCGGTTAGCGGTTCCGGCAACCGTGGGTTTGGAGTTTAATTCTGATTATACCGGTTATGGCCCGATCCACCTTTCTTTTGGATTTTATGTTTTAATGAGATGCAAGTGTCTAATTTATATTTGATCTAAATGCAAAACTAAAACAGATCTAAGTCTAAAGAACTGCAGTAAATCTACCTATCCTTGCAAGGAACACATTTACAGGATGAGCAATGAGCTATAACAGATATCATAAAGAAAGAACAGATAGCCATCGATTCTTACAGGTAACGCTACAGCAAGATAAAATATCTTTAGAAGATAGCTTCTAATTTAATATAAAACGCATCTATTTCTCATGAAACAGAGAAGCAAAATTATTTAATCTAGATGCAAACTGAAAGAACAGATCTAAATCTAATAAAGAAACACCTAAAATAAAACTAATTATCCCTGCAAGGAGCACAATTAAAGGCATGAACAATGAGCTATAGGAGTTATCTTAAAGAAAGAATGGATAGCCATTAAATCAGAAAGAGAAAGCTACAGCCAAGATAAAGATATCAGAAGATAGCTTCTGATTTAATATAAACACATTCACTGCTCATGAAATGGAGAAATCGTTCACACATAAATAAGCAAAATCATTTGTTGCGAAGAAATAGTTCAAATAACAAGAAAGATTTCACATTACAGTATAGAAGTCATCAGAATAGTCCAATACACATCCATCTTTCATTCCCATGCAAAACGTCCATCTCCCTAGCTTTTATTAGAAAATTCGATTTTTTTACAGAACCAGTAAAAGATAGCTCGTACGGGTCTAAAAAATTCATTCCCTGCCAAAAGTCCTTTCATCTTCTTCCTAGCTTCTATTTATAATTACAAAATCACCCTTTGGGTTGCCACCTAGCCTCTTCCACCTGTCACCTACAGGAATTTCTTCTATAATAGACCAAAAAATGACTACTTCTTTTACAAAATATTTAACAAAAGAAAATGGATAGCTATCCCATAGCTCACGCTTTATACATTTGAGAGTTTAAAAAATACAATATAGCAGAAATAATGTTCTAATATCCGTGCTGTCATTCTTGTGCATGAGCTTCAGCTGGGAGAGGATCTCCCAAGTCAATTAATGCTGCTGATGCTGCCTGGGAAGAGACACTCGAACCAATTGTTGCTGTTGCTTCTACTTGGGAAGAAGGGATTGAGCTGGCTGAAATTTCTACCACTGATGGGGGAGAGGGAATTGAGCCCACTGTTGTTGCTCGAATGGCTGCTGGGAGAGAAGATTCTGGATCTGCTGTTGCTCCTGCTACTGCTGCAGCTTTCTTCTCCTCCTCTGCTATGTAACTATACCACATACCTGTTTACCTTATGACTATGTTTGCTGCAGCAGGGAACAAGATTTTCTGAGAAGTCACATTCTTCCCGAGCTCTGCTCTAATGCTTTGAACTTCTGCTACTCCAACTTGATGCACTTCCTTCAGCAGATGGTTGTGGAGTGATGACAATCCAATATAATGTTGGAGGTCATCAATAGCCAGGACATCAATCCTCTTCACATACTCCGTTTGAACACCTAGTTCTTCCTTTAGTTGAAACAAACGTTGCTCCTTTTCTGGAAAGTCCTCCAGGGTCTGAGGGAAGCTCAATTTGCATTTGTCATGCACGCCTTGGAGCCTTTGGTACAGACTGTTAATTTTATTTGTTGTCCCTCGTACGCTGGCCATTAGCTTACTGCCACAGCTCCTGCCGAACTCCAAAAGGGCTATGTCCTCATTAAAACCGTCCACAGATTTAAATGGGAGATGCGTGGGGAAACTCCCCTTTCCTTCTCTCCACTTCATCTGACTCAGGATATTTTCCCTAACCGAGTGTATTTGGATTTAAGCCTATGGGCTTCTACATTAACTTCCTTTAACCTGACCACAATGGCTTTGAGCTGGCACACATCATTAGTGATTAGCCCATGAGTCTCATGCATTTGCCTCAGGATGCTGCAGGACAACTCATGGAAGGGAGATATGTCCATTGTTCTGCTCTCAGCTTGCTCTAATTGCTTAGATAATGCTCGCTTGTCTGCTTGTAGCTGCAATGTTTTATCTTCTGCTTCATTCTTCTCCGCTTCCACAATCATCATCTAGAGTGTTAGTTGGTCCTTTTCTTCCTCTAACCGGTTGTATTTGTCTGACAGCTCCTTATGCTCGGCGTACAGGCAATTATACTTGTTCACCACATGATCCCTGTGGGATTGCTCATTAGCCATAGTCTGTTGTAGTGTACGAGCTCTTTTCTTTGTCAATACATTTTCTCTGACTATAACACCTACATTGTCCAGAGATGCTTTTGTTGTTTCTACAGCTGCGGATGCCATAGCAAAGGGATCTTGATCTGTATTCTGCATGATGGTGACCTCTCGGTGGGTAATGATGTCCTCATGGAAGTGGCTTTTGATCCTCTCTTCCGATTTGAGGACCATTGCTTTCCTTTTCTTGTCATAGACAAAGTCATTCCATCTGGACACCGTATGTTTTCCCGATGGAGTGTACGGGACAATTGGGCGATCCATAATGTCTATTTCTTCTTCAGCAGGTGGGGTCCGAAGTTCCTGAGCTGGATCTACTCCCTCATTTTGGGTACCAGAGCCACCTACTTGAGATGCATCTATTTCCATGTCTTGGACACTGGACCCACTTGCTTGGGCATCTTCCCCTGCTTTCAGCTCTTCTTCTGTTTTCTGTTCAGCTTCCGCTTCCTGTCCTCCTTCCCCTCCTTCAACTTACGGCTGACCTTCATCTCCTTTCGGTATCCTTTCATCCTCAGCCTCTTTCTACAGCCTTTCATTCTCAGCTTCTTGTTGCATTCTTGCCGCTTCATCTTCCTGTTGCAACCTGGCTTCCTCAGCCTCCTGCAGTAACCTTGCTTCCTCTCTTAACCTGAGCTCGGGCATCATCAGCTTCTTTCTCCTTCTGCTGGCTAGTCTTCTGGATCTTGGTGGAGCTAGAACTTACTCCACTTCCTTGACGAAAGGTTCGCAGCTCAACCATGTTGCTGATGCCCCTGAATACCTCTTCCTCGGCATCGGGATAGTGAGAGTACTCAAAATGAGCATAGATTTCCTTACAGTTCTCGACCACTCTTCCCTTCCTGTCATTGTTGTGGAAGATCACCTCACTGAAGTGGAAGGCTTTCAGCTCCTGAACAAACTCTTTGGCTGAGGCAACCCACGAGAACTTGTAAGCACCTATGCAGAAAGGTAGAGGGGGAAAGGAAGCCTTATGCTATTTTTGGAGCATTGCTCCAATTCCATCCAGGAAGATTTTCCTTACTGCTTCCTTGAGGACCACATAATTTGTGGCATACTGTGGTAAAATGTATGGGGGCTTAGTCCCTCCAAACATTCTGAGGTAGGTGCCTTGCTCTGAAAAGTAAAAATCCCCGTAATCCTCAAGGACTTCCACAGCGTTCTATGACAGGCAGTTGGGCTCTTCTTTGAATAATTTCTCATATAGGGGCATGATGAACCCCTCATAGATGAGTTTGTAGCTAGGTTTGTAATTCTGGGCCCACATCATCTTGAAAGCGGTATAAACCGTGGTAGTGGCCTTATCCCATGTACAGCCCAATTTGGGGAAGTCCACCTTGGCCAAAATACAATCAATCAGATATGAGGACATGAAAAATTCATCCTTCTTCAAGGCTAGTCCTTCTCTAGCAGCAACTATCATTGAGGCCAAACTATCTGACAGGAGAGTGGCCCAGTCAAACAAAGTTCCTTTAAACGCCACAAAGTGGATAATAGGGACCCACTGAATCTTGTACATGGTGCCACCTGGCATGCCGAAGATTCTGCACAGCATCAAGGCGATCAATCTGAAAGGAGGTCTCAGATTCTGTACGTCATATTCGTCATTTCCTTTCTTTCTCAAATGTCTCCCTGCTACCAATAGCTTTTTGGCCATCTCAACGTTGTTCATTTTGCCGAGCCATTCATCAGTCAGAGATTGCTGGGAGCGGAGAAATTTGTAGGCCGCGGCCAGGTATGCGGGGTGAAATGAGGCAATGGCTACCTTCCCGTTGTCATTTATCACTCTTCTTTCCGCATCGGCATGTTGGAGTATCCATCCGATTACTTCAGCACAGGGGAATAGTTCAGGGTGGGTAGCAGCCTTGGTTATGCCTGAATCTTTGATATTTAGATAAATATGCCCCTCTTCTAACAACATGTCCAGGACATCCTGGTCTCGGATCATCCTGTAAATGTCACCCCAGCGGATTTCTGGAGGAACACCGGTGGTGCACCTAGTATCCTGGAGTGAGGTCTCAATTTTAAGTGGTGTAGGATTTTTCTCTGTCATCTTAGCCTTCTTCTTCCCACCTTTTGGCATTTTGACTTATCCCTGATAGCAACCAAATATACATCATTATAAACATGATCAACATACTGTGAGATTTTACAGAGAGCATCACCATTTTAACATGTCAATGAGATAAATACAATGGGAAGCTGCATGTTAGGAAGCCAAAATACACCACTCCAAACACGAGTTCTAGATTTTAGTCATCCTAATTCTTTTAAAGGGGCAGGTTCGGAATGCTCCCCAAAAGGGTAGGTGTGTTGCTGAAGCAACTTGATCTCAGCCTAGCTGCCAGGGGAGAAGGTATCTATTGCCATGGTTGCGGTTCAAATGGCTAATGGCAGGGAAGTCGGGTGAAATAACTCTATGACGGAAGAAGGAGCCGCTTTTTTTCAAATTTATAAGTTGACGAGGGTTTCGACTGCTATGGTCATCTGATAGCATTTGGCGAGGCGTTCTAAGGTAGGTTTCGAAATTTGAACAGGGGTTGCCGGCGCCGAGAATGTGGGTGATAAAAAAAACCCGGGTGGTTATAGTTTAGGGGTTTCGGCTGGTGTAGTTTAAACATTCACGGGGTTTGGTGACTTCGAACGTGAAGAACAACGACGTATGCGGCTTGCAGACTGACGGTCTAACATTTTAAGATTTCTATGTTTTGTATGACGGAACAAATGAAAATTAAGCCGTATTTTACGGGCAAAATAGCCCATGACGGGCCTTTTGCCCATCAAAATCCACCCAATGCCTATCGTCTTCTAAACAGAACAATCCCAACGGTAAACTGACACGTGGAAGAGATAAAAATAATGGTTAGAACACCCTACTTGGCACCGTGAATATGGCTGGATGAGGTGGCCGTGAATCGTGGACGAGTAAGCTGAGTTGGAGCGGTCGCGCAACGTCTAACAGTGGTTTGCCAATCGATAAATCACAATGTGTTGGCTCGTACCCCCATCGTTTATTTAAATAGACCGGGCACGTGCGAGTTTAATTTGGTGGTTGGCGCATTTAAAACGTGGCTTAAATACATTGTACGCCGCGGTCACGTCAAATTTTCTCGATTCTTGTGCGACCACCTCCTGCGGGACCAACTTGTGATTCTCGCCCGCCGTTGTGGAAGGATACAATGGAGGCTTCCGCCTTTTCGGGGCGCGTTGCGGAAGGAAAACTGAAAACGTTACGCAAAGTGGATCCCGCATCGCGAAAGGAAAACTGAAAGCATTCTGCAAAAGGCTCCCGCGTTGCGGAAGTAAAACTGAAAGCGTTCCGCAAAAGGCTCCCGCGTCACAGAAGGATAACGCGGAGGCTTCCGCCATTTCGGGAGTTACTCGCGAATGGTTCTCGCAAAAGGTTCCCGCATCGCAAAAGATAAATCCAAGGCGTTCAACAAATTTTAAGTCCTTCAAAAGGATAACGCGGAAGCTTCCGCTGTTTCGGGAGAAAAAGGTGAACCTCTTCCGCAAAAAAGATCGTGAACGTGAAACTTTTGAAAAAAGGCTCCCGCTGTAGCGAAGAGAAAACTAAAAAGGCTCCGGCGTTTCGGAAGGTTTCGGTGAATGTTTCCGCACAAGGCTTCCGGAAACTTCAAAAATTTTCTAAGTATAGGTCGGGCCTCGAGAGAATTGCAGAAAGCTTTAGCCCTTAGCCTCCGCTTTTTCGAAAGGGATTGGTGAATGCCTCCGCTGTTGCGGATGGCTTCTTTGAAAGGTTCTGCAAAGGTCTGTTGTTTCGGTGTTTCGGAAAGATTTTGCGAAGGATTCCACAACTGCGGGAGAAAAAACCAAAAGGTCTCCGCAATTTTTCAAAGAAAATTTCTAAGTCCCTTTTCGGAAGGCTTATGCAAACGGCTTCCGCGAGTGTCGGGCGGCTTTGTTGAATTCTTCCGCCGTTTCGAGAGAGATTCATCAGAAGCTTCCGCAATTTTTTTTTTTTAAACAAAAGGTTCCAAATCTTTTCAGGAGGGTTATGTAAAAGACTTCTGCCGTTTCGGGAGAAAAGACTGAAAGGCTCCGAAGAACTTCCTTCTTACGTCCCGCAAAACGCTCAAAATTTTCTAAGTCATTTTTGAGAAGCTTATGCGTTTGGCTTCCGTAACTGCGGGAAGATAGCTCGAGAGACTCCGAAATGTCGGGAGACTTTCCCAAATAGTTTCCGCAACCACAAGAGGAAGATCTAAGTTTTCGAGATGTTTATGCGAATGGTTCCCGCCGTTTCGGGAGCAAAAGCCGAATGTTTCCGCGGAGTTTCTTTCTTATGTTCCGCAACTTTTCAAAACAAAGTTTCTAAGCTAACGAGGGTTTCGACTTTCGGGATGAAAAACTCAAAAAAAAAAAACTTCGCAACTGCGGGGAGGTAGTCTGAAAAGCTCCGAAATTTTGGGAAAATTTTCTAAGTTCCTTTTCTATTCCTTGGAAGAAATTTGGAAAGGCTTATGGCAATATTTTCTATTGGAAAGCAAAAGATAAAAGCTGGGAATGGCCCCTTGAGGCAGCCTTTCTAAAATTTTTAAAGGAGGGGCCCCAATATGTACAAAATTTGGGGGGGGATGTTGTTGCAACAACAAATAGTGAGTAAAATTCTGCAGTGCGTAGACCATAGCGAGACCCTCTCTCTTAGTGGTTGTGTAATTCTTTTCTGCAGATGAGAGCTTCCTGCTCAAAAATGGAATGGGATGGTCAATACCTCCCTCTCCTGGTTGTGCAAGTAGAACTCCCAATGCTGTACATGAAGCATCAACGTGGACATGAAAGGGCTTCTCCCAGTCTAGAAAAACTAGGATTGGTGCAGTTACCATTTTCTCTTTTAATGTGTCAAATCCTTGTTCGCATTCTATGTTCCAGATGAACTGTGCACCTTTATTCAACAAATTCTCCATTGGCATGGTTATCTGAGCATAACCCTTTATAAAATTCTCATAATAACCTGTATGGCCCAATGTTGTGCGCAACTGCTTCACTGAGGTGGGTGTAGGTAAGTTCACAATTGCTGCGATCTTCACAGGATCCACCATTAGGCCTTGTATACACACAATGTGTCCTAACATAATACCATAAGGTACACAAAAAAACACACTTCTTCAAATTTAAGGATATCTAATGCTGTCTGTACTTTTCTAGCATCATTCTGAGGTTTTCGCAGTGGTTCTTCAACAAACCAAATATAGTCCAGTCATCAAAATATGCTTCTAAAAGCTTATGCATGAAATATTTAAATGCTACGACAACAACTCTAGAAAAGATGGCCGGTGCATTCTTCAGATTGAAGGGAATTATTGTATACTGGAACAACCCCCATTCAGTAGCAAAGGTTGTCTTGTGTCTATCTACTGGATCAATTCTTATCTGATGGTATCCAGAAAATCCATCAGTGAAAGAGTAGGCCTCACTTCCTCCAACATTATCAAGGACCTCAATAGTGAAGGGAGTAGGAAATGGGTCATGGATCGAAGAATCATTCAATATTATGAGATCGACACAGATCCTGATCTCACCCTTAGTTTTCTTGTCTTGGATAACCATCGGGCTTATCCACTCTAACTCTTCAACCGGCTCAATGACCCCCGCATCGAGCATTTTGTGAAGTTCTGTCTTGACTTTTTCTTTGTATCGAGGATTAAATCTATACATCCTTTGCTTAACAGGCTTCATTCCTGGCTTAAGAGGTATCTTCATAACCCCTAAGTTGCCCAAACTACCTTTCATTTCTGTAAACGTTGTCGGAAATAAATCCTGATATTCACGTAATAGGTCCACGATTTCCACAACTGTCTGATCATCCCAGTAGTCTCCAATAGATGGAAACTTCGGCTCTTCATTGGTGCCAATATTCACTTTCCTCATTTTTATAGGTCGACTCATGCTAGGAATTTCCATTAGAGGTCCCTCTACATCCCGCGCACCTTCAGACTCAGGTATATTGATGTTGTGTGGATCCTCCTCATCGCTTTCTTCTTGTTTAACTTCATTCTCATCAAGGTTATAGCATTAAGGGCATGTTTTATCATTTTTTCCCATTATGGCTGTAGGTTCAGTGGTACTTTTACATCTTCAAACACTCTCTCTTCGAGTTCCTCCAATGCCTCGTTTGTACTTGGGCATTATGGTCTGATTATTCTCTCTTTAATGACTTGCAAAGCTTCATTTATATTGGGGTTGTCATCTTCAAAACTGAAACTTCTCTGGAAGTTCGTAGTGAGGGTAGGCCAATCTATAGTTCCTCTTCGCAACTCCATATCTAGATACCACTTCTTTGGAATTTGTTCCTCCAATGTGTGCACAAATAGATGAACCCATTATGTTTGTGGTCTCTCCTCCCATGCTTGTGAACAGGTTTCAATATGATCCCTTGGATCCATCTGTCCATTATATTTTTCAAAGTTCAGTGCAACCTTCTCAGCGAACTTGATCTGCATCTTGATTCTGCACTGATCCCATGTGGTCAATGTCTGCTTATGTGCATTGCACCATCTAGAAGGTGTCTCGCATAGTGCCATATCTAGTGATGGCAAGCGATGTTCAACTGCAATGGCTACAGTATATTCTTGGATAAATGAATAAACATTAGATGAACCATCATAGGTGGGGATTGGACTTACCTCCTTTCCAATCCATCGCAATGACTTTGTGATCTGCGTGCATCTCCTTGCAAATACTTCATGCATACGACCTTGCCAATTGCCCAGTCCTGCATCTGAATACGAGATGCAAGAGCTGTCAGATCACCAGTTGAGTGTTCCATCCGTAGTGGGATTAATGTAGTCATCTTGATTCAAAGTTATCTTGTAAAGGAGGTAAAGATCATATGCTCTGGATTCTTCCTAAATTGGTTCACTGTATATTGTCTATGTCTGCTGGGTCGAGTGGTACGATGTGACATTGTAATTTTTCACCTTGTGAGCATCAGCACTCTTTGGCCTGCAGGATCCATTTCACTGACTCAGATCCACTTTATATCCTTCAGACACTATTTTTCCCTATTTTTTCCCTTGTCCACTAGTTGCATCATTACAACGGGCATATCCGCGATTTGCATCACTATAGCCTGCGGGTAGCATGTAAAATTGTAAAAATCACTAGTTTATTACTTTTTACTCCCAAAAAGCGGTCATAGGGTGACCTTTGGCCCTTTATTTTCCCTGAAACGTATTGATGTGTCCTTTCACTTACCTTTGGGAGGACTATATATTGAGCACATATGGCTTATGGATGGGAGAAGAAAGAAAAGCAAGAGAACTCTAGTGGATTTTTGCCCTATCTTGAGTCTACACTCATTGATCCTTGTAGTTGTGAACCCCTTATGTTCACCTTCAAAACTCCTATCATAGTTTGAGTTTTCCATTCCATGGAGGATTGAAGTGGTGGAGGCGCAAGTGGATTGACCCAGATCTTGGTTCAGATTGGTTGCTAGCAAGATGTCGTATCACATTGTACTTCTTCTTGTTTATTAATAGAAAGACTCATATTCTCATTCATTAATGTTGTGAATGTTGTTTATACTACATTGGGTTGCATTTACTTATAATAACATGGACTATTTCTATTGATGATGTTATTGTCGTCTATATATTATATATACTTGTTGTGTATTGGTTGTCAAGACAAATTTGTAGATTCAAGTGCATGGATTGAAAGCTCCAATGGGGATCTACATCAAACGTTTGGATTGAGGTTGGTTACATTCTTCATGATCATAGCATTGTCATTTATATAGCATAGTATTGAGAATTGAGTTAATTTCTGTTAGTCAGCTATCTGTTGTGGTCTAACCCAAGCCGTAGTGAGTTTTCTCCAAACAGAAATGGTGACTCCAATGGGGAAAACATCCATTTTTGGTGATTTTTGAGCATCAATCCTTAATTAGATTTGTTGTTTGTCAAAGCTCTGTCACTGATTGGACGTTGAGATACAATATATAAAATTGTTTTTTTTTAGCCATTGGACTCTTTGTTTGCCCATTTTCCTTTCCTTACTGGCGGGTGAGCTTAGCTCTGCCCACGTACGCCTACCTCTGTTTACTCTACTGCTCGTGGGTACCCGCAGGTATTCCTTCGACAATAGCGTACAACTTTGGCTTTGGTTGATTTATGACATTTGGTTTTTGTTGGTTGGCTTTGGATGATCCTGAGTCTTTGTTGACCTGTTTCTTTACTGTTCTATGCCTTGGTTGTGACCAGAACTCTTCTTTTCTCTTGGTTGAGCCTTGTTGGTTTTTTTTACCCATCTTTAGATTTAGCCTTGTTGGTTTTTCCTTTTGAGATCATTCCTTTGGCTGAGTCTTACTGTTTGGTATCTAACAGGTTGTCTTAGTGGTATCCTTGGCATATCAGTGACTAGATAGTAGGATTTTGCTTGCATTTTTCATTTCCTTATATTGAAAAATACAAAAAAATACATATACTTTTGCATTTTCCTTTTGTTTATAAGAGAAAATACAAAAAAAAAAGATTGCTTTTATGTACTGCATATTGCATTGAGTGCCTGCTGCCTTCATTTAGGTTCTACTTGTGCATCAAAAATATAAAAGGATTGCATTTTTATTTCGAAACCATTGGATTGATTTTGCATGCTAGTGACATTGTTTTTATTGGATAGATGAGTCTAGGATTTGACAATTTTGCATACTATTGAGTCATACACATCACTAGTTTCACAACCATATCCCTTGAGTAACCACAACCATTAAAATTAACGCTTAATATTAAAATTGATTAGACCAATTTTATTTATAGGGTACACCAACTAGCATAGGTTTAAAGTCTTGGAATAGATCATTGTGAGTTAACAATCCAAGACTACTAGATGAAACATTAGGTGTCTAACCAGGGAGTGGAGGAATCGATGGTATACATCGATGTTCTTGGGAAGCTCTACTCAAACCAGAGTTAATCACGAGGTCACGTGAGGTTGGTTGAGGAGATATCCCTTTGATATTAGTTGAACATGGGAGATATTTCCAAGATTTGTTCGTATATGGGGACTCTTAGGGGATTTGACCCTCATTGAGTTTCAGGATCAGTTACCCTGCCCATACGAAGGATCCCACCTGCGACTATCCCCCTTAGAATTGGTTATACTGTAGTGACCATAGTTTCCTTACCTAGGTATCGCATAGGGTACTTGCAGTGGTTATGCTGTTTGTGTCTTGAGTCAGATAGGGATTGGGAAGCACAGTTGCTTGTTGCCAAGGGTTACGGCCCTTTGCACGCAGTGAAACCTGGGTGTCTCTATAACTGATTCTGTTACCTCTGGCTATAGTTTGGGATTCTCAAGCCTCTCCTAGGAGAGACATACCAGCTCTAGTGTTGGGAGCTCATTTAGCCACTCTATTTTTCTACTCTTGGCTATAGTTTCTATAGGTGTGTGCTTTTGATTTACTATTTTTTGATCGATAGTTGGCCTTTAGGGTATGTTTTTATTTTATATTCTCTTCGGATATATCGTGGCGTGGAGTCCTACTCTCCACCAATCCCGTCAGCTGGTTGGTTTGTAGCCTACCAAACTTTCACGCCGCATTGCTAAGGGACATCGGCGGGCTCCCTCCGAGTCTTCAGATTATTACGAGACATACGTCCTAGACATCATGACCGTTGCACACTCTGACACGGGAGAAATCCCTATGAGTCCATCGGGTAAAGTTGAACACACTTTAGACACCCCTACTCCTCGTGAGGCATGGGGGGTGATCGACCTGAGACCCAACCTAGTTTGTTTGATCCAGATCCACTCGAGACCCGACCTAGTTTGTTTGGTCTGGATCCACCTGACGACGACCTATTCGATCCTTCATATCCACATAATTATCTATACGGGAAACCAGAGTTTCATGATGACACAGGCCCTACGGTCAACCCTACCGCATTCTCATATGGTATACTGAATTACACCACAGTTGATTCTTCCACTGCTTTTGGTATTCATGCTGGCTCCATTCATGGTGTTAGCAACAATACACCCACTGGGGGAAAGACCCTCATTGAGGGCACCATGTTGTCCACTCACACACAAAGTATGGGGACCGATCATATTCCTCGTAACAATTCTAATGTTGGAAGACGACTGCCTCCTAGGGCTACCCAACCTAATAGAAGCACTGTTTGCAACACGACTCGCCATCCACCACCTAAAACACATGTCACCACTCGTCAACCTAGGACCACTTTCGCAAATGTTAATGCTCCTCCTAACCATGGGGGTGGGCATATACTACATAATTTTGCATCCACTACCACTGCTAGTAATACTAATGTAGGAGGTGGGAATATATCTTATCCTCATGGTCATAACACCACCATTCCTGCTACTAGTAACAACAATGTTTGGGTTGGGAATACATCTCATGCTTATGGTCACCACATGACTGCTCACGCTAATCCTAATGCTGGGGTTGGGAACATACCTCACCATTATGGTCATTACAACTCGGTTCCCGCTACGAATAGTACGTATATGCCCCATAATTATGGTGGCAACCCTTACTACAGCACAGTCGGTGCTGGACACCAGTACAACCCACCTCAATATGGTGCCCAAAATACTTATATGCCTGCTTACTCTCATATGGGTCAAGTTGGAGGAGGTTATCAACCTTATGGCCATAGTCAAGCTTATGGTCCGTTAAGTCCTCATTATCAGCAGTTTAATGCTCATGGTCAAGCTTTTGGTCCACCTTATAATTCGATTCCGTTCAACAAACCTTTTATGGGAGCTTATAATCAAGCTTTCTAGCCACATCTCCCGTTCCTTTCACGTTTGAATCTTCCAGATCTTTCGAAGCTCATAAATGATCTAGTGTGTCATGATCCTAATTGGCCTCGTGTACCTACCAAGCTCCCTTCAGACATTCCTAAGTTTGAGGGGAAAGGTGGTGAGGACCAGGGTTATCATGTCACAACGTTTCACCTTTGGTGCTCCTCCAACCCATTGAATCATGATTCCGTTAGATTACGACTATTTCAATGCACCCTCACGGGGGCAACTGTGAAGTGGTATGTTGAGTTTCCTAGGAGCACTTATAGGGGATTCAATGAGATTGCTTTAGTTTTCTTGGATCATTTCCAGTTATCAGTTCGCTATGATACTAGTACTGAACTTTGGTCTACTTTCCATCAGAACAAGGCCACACATATTTCTAACCACATTCAAGAGTGGCGTCAGTGGAAGAGATTAGTGAAAGCCAACATTCCTCCAAAGATTTTGTTGGAATGGTTCCTCAAGTATTTACTCCCATATATTACCAAGGATGTTTTGATGTTCGGTATTATGATTGAGGAACAAGCCATCTTAAAATTCCAACAGTTGGATTTACTATATTCTCAGTCTGGCATTTTGTATGACATCATCTTGACGCACCGTGAACATGACATGAGCCCAATTCAGTTCCTGGACCACATGCCGATGGCATCGTGGGATCTGCTAGTACTCACCTTGTAGATCTGGTGGCTAACCAAATGCAAAATTTATCGCTAACTAGTCTACTCCTGGACAAGTTCACACCTTGTCCACTTCCACCCCGTCGTCTGATGTACATAATGTGCAATCAACAAAACCCTCAGGTAACCAACAACCTGGTGGTAAGAAAAAGGGGAGAAACAACCATAGGGGTGGAAACAATGGGAAGAACAATTATAGAAATCGCAATACCCCTCATAAGGAGAATGCTAACCTTCCTCGGGAAGGTGGAAATGCTGGTGAGGACCATAAACCTAGGCATAATGTGAAGTTTCCTTGCAAGCTCTATGGGGAAGATCATCTTACTCACTTATGTCATCGAATCGAAGAAGCATCAAAGCATTTGGCACAGAGCCCAGCTGTGTTAAAGGATCCCCTTCCTCATCATCAAAACATGGCTTCACATGCGCCCACCACTAGTTATGGACCTACTGAAATGTCAACATCTTCTTCCAATACTAGTGGTTATGGATGTGTGAATATGGTTTAATCGGAGGTTAGTGTTACCACTCGTCAATGCGATTATGGTGCACCACAACTTAATATGGGGAGTGAGCCTCCCCCTCCTCCTAACAATTCCTTACATATCAAGAAGCCCTCTAATATGCTGCGGATACCGAAAGGTGTTCTTAAGAGATCTATGCATAATCCTAATGCTCGAGCTGCCCATAACTACTCCATCATGGAAGATTTGGGCCAAACTCCGTGTGCCATGTCGGCTCTTGAAGTTATGTAGGCCTGTCCTTCTTAAAAACATGCCCTTTTGAGTGTGTTAGGATTTTAGGATGGGGGAAGTCCCTGTGTTATCAAGTTCGACACTACTGATGTTCAACCTTGCTTACCTTACCATGTGGCTTTTCAAATCAAGGTGGCGTCCCTTCAGAATTTTGTCAAACGTACAATGGTTGACGAAGGTGCTTCCACGTCAGTAATGTCGTTAACTTGTTGGAAAGCTCTAAGCTCTCCTCCTCTACTCGCATCTAGAACCATGCTCACTGTATTTGACGGTTGGTCATTTAAGCCACATGGAATTATACCTTCCCTTGCTGTCTGCTTGGGAGGTAAATCTGTGCCTATTGAAGTCGAGGTGGTTGATGCGACCATCGACTACAACCTTTTACTGGGTCAGAATTGGATGTACGCTATGAAGGCTGTTGCGTCTACTGTACTCAGAGTTATCTACTTTCCTCATGAAGGAAAGATTGTGACCATTGATTAGATGGATTTCATTAATCCCCCTTCCACAACATCAATGGGATCCGTACTCCTGCAGGTTATCGATTCTCAGCCAGCAACTGGGAACATGGGTGTTGGTATGTACCCTTCATCGATGGGAACTTATGATTTTCCTGCACCTGTGAATTTTATTGGAACCATTTCCGATGATGGGTCTCCTCCTTTGCATGGTATGCCGTTCCGGACTTCCTATTTTAATGATCCATGGACTTTACCGTCCACGAGTTCCACGTATGGAGACATTACGCACGTCGAAACTATGCCACTGTCTATAGTTGAGCTTGTTTACCAGCATATTCAACAAGCCACTACAAAGCCGGATCTCTCTTCTTCTCAGATAGTTGAGGAAGATCCCATTACACTGCTAGTTTGGGCAGCCAACTCGTCTTGTTCACATGACTGCCTTGATGATACTTTTCCTTCAGATGAAGCTATTATGGAGGCTTTGTGTGGTAGTGAGAGGCCTTGGGAGGATATGCACCATCACTCTTATTTCCTTCCCAACCTCGAGCTTGCTGAATAGGAAGAGTTCAGGATGACTCTAGCAGAGATGGTTGGTCACCTTGTGGCTCTTTTATGGTCACATGATATTTTTATGGAGGGGAATATGTCTAATATTTCCCCGACTACATCGATCAACATCTCTCATACTCTTGGAAAGGTCGAGAATGTTGACATCAGTGACAATTGCACTCTTGAGGAGGTTGCTATTTACACTGAATTGTTTATGGAACTCTGGGAATCTTTTGCCTGGTCATATTAGGAGATGCCAGGAATATACCCCCTCATTGTTGAACAAAAGATTAGAATGTATCCCAACACTAAACCGGTTCGACAACGCTTACGTGCTATGAACCCCAGGAAGGTAGTCACTATCAAGGCAGAGGTGGAGAAACTGCTCAAAGCTGGTTTTATCTACCCCGTTCCACTTACCGAATGGGTGTCAAACCCCATTCCTATGGATAAGAAGCAGGGAACGATCTGAATATGCACTGATTTTAGAGATTTGAACCGTGCATGTCCGAAAGACAACTTCGCCACGCCATTCATCAATTAGATCTTCGATACTTGTGCGGGAAGTGAGATTTTTTCATTCATGGATGACTTTTCAAGGTATAACCAAATTCAAATCAAACCCGAGAACCAACATAAGACAACTTTCATTTGTCCTTGGGGAACGTTTGCATATTGGAAAATTCCTTTCGGCCTTAAAAATGTCGGAGCTACGCTCCAGCGTGCCATGACCTATGCCTTTCACGATCTTAAAAATATTATGGAGGTTTTCTTGGATGATCTTGCCGGCCATTCTCGCAAGAGGGTGGACCACCCCAAGCACCTCCGCATGATTCTTGAATGATGTATACGCTAAAATATTCGACTGAATCCCAATAAATGCATCTTTGCTGTAAGGACTGGTCACCTTCTAGGCTTCATAGTTTTTAAAGAGGGTATTAGAGTCGATCCTCTTAAAGTTGAGGCAATTCTTCGATTGCCTCCTCTGCGCAACTTGTTACAAATTCAAAACCTCCAAGGGAAGGCCACTTTTCTATACCGTTTCGTAGTCAATTATGCTAATATTACCAAAGGTTTCGCATGCTTATTGAAGAAAGACACACCCTTTATCTGGGATGAGTGAGCCCAACAGTTTTTCGACGCCCTTAAGAAAGCTTTGGTATCAGCCCCTGTGCTTAGTCCACCAAACTTCGCACTAGATTTTATCCTTTATGTGGCTGCGTCTCAAGAGATGATTGGGATGGTCTTGGTTTAGGTTGGTGATGCGCTTGTCGAGCATGTTATCTATTACCTCAGTTGAAATCTAGTAGATGCTAAGCTGAGATACACTCACATGGAAAAGCTGGCGCTTGTGACTATCCATGTAGTCCAGTGGTTATGACATTACATTTTGCTTAGAACAACCACAGTTGTAGCGCATATCAGTTCATGCTATCACGATTCCTTATAAGAGGGAAGTACAATAAATCGATTGTGATCCTTCAGGAGTTCGATCTCGATTTTGCTTTGGCAAAATTGGTGAAATCGTTGGTGTTTGCTGAGTTTATGTCGGACCTTCCAAGACTTGATGAGGATTTCATTCAAGAAGATTCCTTTGTGGATGAGCACTTATTTCTTATCTTGTCCGAGGACCCTTGGTATGGGGATGTCATTGTATATTTCCAAACTTTGAAGTTTCCTCTGCATTATTCATGAGACGAGCAATGGCCTGTGAAACATCACACTAAAGATTATACTATCATCGGTAACATTTTGTATCGCCGAGGAAAGGATTCTATTTGCCGTCGTTTCTTAACTCACAAAGAAGTGGAGCGAGTGCTTAATGATTTCCATGCAGAGGCATGTGGCAGTCACTTATCCGGGCTTGCTACAGCCCAATGTATTATGCAAGTTGGTTACTTTTGGCCTTCAATCTTTAAAGATTGTATTAACGATGTTAAGAGATGCCACCCTTGCTAGGTGTTTTCTCGGAATATAAGCTCGCATCCAAAACCCCTTCATCTGGTCATCACCGTCGGTCCCTTCACCAAGTGGGGGGTGGATCTCATGGATTGCAAACCAGCTTCGGCTGGGGGGCATCACCATATTATAGTGGTCGTGAACTACTTTTCCAAATGGGATAAGGCCATGTCTACCATAAAAGCCAATGGTGCTACAACAACCCATTTCGTGTTCAATCAAGTTATTACTCAGTTAGGTATTCCGAAAGAGATTGTCACTAACCATGGCAGTCACTTTCAGAACAAGATGATGGAGGATTTGTCTCTCAAGCTTGGGTTTCATCAAGAACACTCATCTTCTTACTATCCCTAAGCGAATGGTTAGGTTGAAGCAGTCAATAAGTCTTTAAAGACAATTCTCCAACGTACCATCCAACAAAGCAAGAACAATTGGCACATCATGTTATATCCTACTTTGTGGGCGTATCGAACCACAGTCAATACTTCCACCAGGTTCTCACCATTTTAGTTAGTACATGGTGTGGAGTTGATTTTACAGATTGAATGCGAAATCCCTTTGCTTAAACTGGCCATAGAGATCCTCCCTGATACGATGGGTATTGAGCAACGTTTAATCCACCTTGAGCAGCTTGACGAGCAAAGTCGAGATGCCACCATGGCTATAGATGCCAACAAATGTGGTGTCAAGGTTTAGTAAGATAGGTCTGTCCGTCCCCGGCAGTATGCTGAAGGTGACTTGGTCCTCTTATATGACCAAGCTAAAGAACCCCTAGGGGCAGGCAAGTTTAACCCCATGTGGCACGGTCCTTACATCATGAGGCATGTCCTAGAAAAAGGAGCCTATGAATTAGAGGATTATGAGGGGAATGTCTTGAAGGAGCCTAGGAATGGGGTCTACCTCAAGCAAAATTATGCTTGAACCTTTAGTTCGATCTAGCGCCCTTTCTATGCTATTGTATAGTTATTTATGTACATAGTTTAGCTTGCTTTTGGTTTTTGGGTCTGTTGATTCGCTTCCGTTTGATTGACATATGTCAGTGGAATCTCCTACGTTCTTAGGTTTTGTGGATGGTGCTAGCTGTCATACGTAGAAGCTTGCTCCTACTACCTGGAATATTTTTTCTCCTAACCATCTAGTTATGTCTTCAGGAGGTGCTCGTCTTGGTCCTACATCTAATAATGTGGATAAATATAGTGCCATGATTGAGCTACTTCGGGATGCTATTTCATATGGCATGCAGTCTTTAGAAGTCCTCCTGGATTCATAACTAGTTGTGTCTCAGTTGAATGGGTAGTACTCGTAGGCAATTGTGATCACAGAGGCGAGTATCCACGGTCAACATGTGCGTTGACTGCATGTACCCAGCCCTACCCGCGATCCGCATAGTTAAAGCCCACGGGTAGCGCCATGACCAAACAAAAATTTTAACCAATGAAAACTGAAATAAAAACATTGAAATGGAAGGTGGGGATGAGATTACGAACCTGCTCCTGATGGTTCAATGATCGGACGCTTGTAGCTCTTGGAATCAACAGCTGAATTTTGAGGTGAAAACTAACCACAAAAATCCAAATGGGTGAATAGTAAAAATGAATTGTAAATTTTTGTTACTATTTATAATTTTAAGACCCACTTGTCTATAGTTTTCGCCATTATATGTTGTTTTGGACTAATATAACGTCTTGGAAAAGCATTTTTGACTAGATCTCTTTGGCAAAAGTTGTTTCCAAGCATTTCACACCTACAGCAGGTACGTTTCACACCTGGCATATAGGTTAGATGTCATTTTCACATGCATTATGCATTTGACCTTTTGACCACTTTCATAAACCCTAGGTGCGAACCCAATTCTTAACTGACACTGAACCTTCACACTATTATAGAAGTGTCGTTATGTGGTGGTAGGGCCTTTCCGAACATGGGTACCCTAGTTAGAAACCATTTTTGCATTCTGGTGCCCATGCCGTTATTTGTCCTTAGGATTGAGAGTCCTTTGTAGTTACGCCATGACGTTGTGATAAAGACTCATACTCTACTTTGTCTTATGCTGGCCATCTCCCATAAGGACTCCCCTCAGTTATATCATGTTGTGATTGCATTGCATCATCTTGCTTTCCGCTTGAGCCTTCTGTTGGCTCCCGCTCACTCAGTTGATTAGCTTGGTGCCTGAGCCCTTTTCCCTGTTGAGCCTTATAGAGCTTCCATTTTTCCTTCACAACTTGATGACCTTTTGAACTTGAGGGAACACACCCCCTGAGTGTTCACATCCCACATGCACTTCCTTGCATTGATCATAGGTATGTTCCATTGCTTGGGACTAGTTTGCTTGCTATTTGACACTCGTTCCCTCACTTGTTGTACTATAAGCAATTTTATTGTTTTTCAAGCTTTCCTCAAATATGAAAAAGACAAAAAAAATCAAATATTCCAAAAAGCCAGACGGGATTATGGTTACTACTTCTAGTTGGCAGTTGTTGTGTTGCCTTTGAACAGAGCATTCATTCCACTCCATACATTATGAGTCAAGACTATAGTTGGACCTTAGGAGATGTACTTGTTTTACAATTTACTCCACCAATTGGTTAAGCTTCCAATCATTATGGATTCCTTTGTGGTGCCTCCTGCATCACACAGTCTATATGAAGTCTATGTTGCTTGAGTCTATCCATCTGCTTATGCTCTTGTTCAAAGGAAGTCCTGAAACCAGAGTCAGCCAATCCTCAGATCTCTTGACTATTGCATGCAGGCCATCCTTATTGAGTCAGCCTGTTTCACCTGAGATGTTCCAAATATTTTAGCATAGCTAGTACCTCGTGCTAGTTGACGGGGGATTCCTTAATGCCCTTCTTCCAGTGAGTCTCATTCCATTGACTTCAACTCATTTATTCCGGAACTTGAGGCTTAGAGTTCGGTTGAGTACCTTGAGGCTTAGAGTTCGGTTGAGTACCTTGAGGCTTGCAGTCTTTAGTGGCAGGTTCTCTCACCATTGACAGTTTTGGGAATACATCAATGTCCTCTGATCGATGGATTCATCCTAGTGTTTGACCTCAACTCATCTATTCACACTCCGATAATTGTACTATGTGCCTTGATGCCCATTTTCATTATTGGTGGGTTATCTCGCGTCTCTTAACGGTATACATCATTGATAGGTAATCAAACGATGTAACATCAGGTTTGACCTCAACTCCTTTGTTCACTTGATGGGACTTGCACTGTCGAAGACTTTCGTAGAAGACCCTAGGCGATAGTGGCATTCAGTATGCTACTTTTGACTATGACTTGACATCTGAGATATCACCTATCATATATCAGCAGTTTGTACCTCCAATTTGCACCAGTTGTTTCCTTCTCAGCAGGAGAGCATATCTTACTGTAGAGGGATCATGGCTATGATCAATTATGACATGTATTCAGTATGTACTTCTTATTCATGGCCACTGTATCAAATTGTTGCACTATTGACATGTATTCAGGGATACTATTGTATTATGATGAGTGAGCTGCTCCTTCCACTTGTGTCTCCATCACTCAACTTCTGAGATCTTTTTACAATGTATTTTGGCTATCGTAGCATTAGTCTCTGACCTCACAAATTAGGGGGAATCTATTACAAGGTAATTTTCCACCTTGTGAGCATCAGCACTCTTTGGCATGCAGGATCCATTTCACTAACTCAAATCCACTTTATATCCTTCAGACACTATTTTTCCCTATTTTTTCCCTTGTACGCTAGCTACATCATTACAGCGGGCGTACCCACGAGTTGCATCACTATAGCCCACGGGTAGCATGTAAAATGGTAAAAACCACTAGTTTATTACCTTTTACTCCCAAAAAGTTGTCATAGGGTGACCTTTGTCCCTCCATTTTCCCCAAAACGTCTCGATGTGTCCTTTCAATTACCTTTGGGAGGACTATATATTGAGCACATATGTCTTATGGATGGGAGAAGAAAGAAAAGCAAGAGAACTCTAGTGTATTTTTTCCCTATCTTGATTCTACACTCATTGATCCTTGTAGTTGTGAACCCCTTATGTTCACCTTACAAACTCCTATCATAGTTTGAGTTTTCCATTCCATGGAGGATTGAAGTGGTGGAGGCGCAAGTGGATTGACCCAAATCTTGGTTCAGATTGGTTGCTGACAAGACGTCGTATCACATTGTACTTCTTCTTGTTTATTAATAGAAAGACTCATATTCTCGTACAATAATGTTGTAAATGTTGTTTATACTACATTGGGTTGCATTTACTTATAATATCAAGGACCATTTCTATTAATGATGTTAATGTCATCTATATAGTATATATACTTGTTGTGTATTGGTTGTTAAGACTAATTTGCAGATTCAAGTGCATGGATTGAAAGCTCCAATGGGGATCTACAACAAACGTTTGGATCGAGGTTGGTTACATTCTTCAGGATCATAGCATTGTCATTTATATAGCATAGTACTGAGAGTTGAGTTAATTTTTGGTAGTTAGCTGCCTGTTGTGGTCTACCCCAAGCCATAGTTAGTTTTATCCAAACATGTGATGACCCTGAGGTGCTTTCCTTCGAATATCATCTTCTTTTTCTTCAAGTTTACGATGGCGACTTTATCCATAGCCCAGTCAATTCCCAACAGTGCAGGATAAGGCTGACTATCATCCACAATCTCGATAATCTCAAAGTCTACATGACTTCACACTCCATCAATGTCAATAACAACATTGTCTAACCTTCCAAAGGGTATGACTTTCTCCTAGTTGGCCATTCTCAACTGTATAGGTGACCATAGTAGCTTTGGTTTTCCCATCTGCTGCCATGTCTATTTAGTTAATACATTTAATTCAAATTCCAGATCAAGGATGATCTCATCCATTTCATAGCCTCCTATCTGTTAGAGCAATATTATACCTTAGTACCTTAATCATTAATTAATTAATGGTTATTAGGTGCTAAAGTGGTTAATAATACATCCCTAGGTGTGAAACTGGTTATTATGAAGTGGTTTGGACTTATCTAGATAAGTGTGAACAATTTCACAGTATATGAACCAATGTATTGGCCAAGATGTGGTCAAACTAGTTGTTAGGCATGCTTATCCAAGCATTTATTGCCCCAGCATGCCTAAGGCACCCTCTTTCCCCGTTTTAAGGAAACACATTGACCAAGGGAACTCATGCTCTATATGTGGACAATTCCCACTCCCTAGGCTATTTTTGGCATGCCTAAGCTTAAGAAACTTCCACCGAACCTTTTCCTCACATGTGTGAACCTCATTATGACTTCGCGTGCTGACTCAGTGTTCACATGCATATTTTTAACCTATTTGAGTTCTTTTGAAAACCATTTTGGTTAACCTAGGGGGGATTGGGGTAAATCTAAGCTAGCTAAGTGTGGACACTCCAAGTGGATTTTTTTCCTCCTATTTTGTATATAAGGATGAACCAATCTATTTCATAGTATTGGACAATTAATAATATCTCATATTTGATCATTTGTGCATTTATGGAATTTTGATCATTTGTGCTGAGTTTTGATCATTTGTTCATTTTGAAATAGTTTTGCACTTGCCTCTTGCTTAATGAATTTAATCTTTAACCTATGAGGAATCCATGGTAGCTAGATCCTACTGTGACATATATTTTACATGGTATCGAAGCTCTTGGAGCTATTATTCGAACCAGCAAGACTATTTTAGTGGCTTGCCAGAAGCAATGGAGAAACCACAAATTCCTGAGGCCATTGCATTGAGCCAATTGGAGAAATCTAGTGGTTTTTCTTAGGTGTGATGCTCTCCCGAATGCACCCACTATCAAATAGGGTTTGAATCTGTTAGTGTAGATCCCTCCTAAGTGATTGAGAGTTTTTTGCAGCTTTTCAAGAGCACCATTGTCACCTAGTGCACAAGTAGTAGAAGACGATGGGGCAATCTCATCCAAATTTTCTCACTCCTTTCAACTATTATGATTGGAAGGCTGTAATGGTGATTTTGTTGAGATCCAAGGGTCTTTTCAGGATCACAATGGGCACAGAGGTTGAACCAAACTCTACTGCGGAGAAATCGAAGTTTTTTAATAGAATGGATGAGGCATTCGACCTCCTTTGTTCCAGTATTTCGAGATACCTCCTGTTTCATGTGGAAATTATAGCTACACCCAATGAATTTTGGCTCAATATTGAGTCTCTATATGGGAAGACTGATGAGATGAGAGGACATCAACTTGAGAATGAGTTGATCTCACTGAGTCCAAGCAATTTTGAATCCATCCAGGATTTCTTCACCAAGTTCAAGAGCTTGGTCTTGCAAATCAAACAATGTGGCATTGATAAGAAGGAAGAACAGTTGATCTTGTCCATTCTTTCAAAATTGGGTCCTAAGTAATCAGTTTTTGTCTCTACATTCAACTCCACAAAGCTCACAGTTAGAAATTGGAAAATTCCATCTTTGGTTGATTTCATGGTTATGCTAACTCAAGAGCAAGACAAGTTGGTCTTAATGGGTTCCATTAAGCAAAAAGATCAAGTAATTGTAGTTGGAGATTTGAAGCAAACTAGAGGAAAACAAAATCCCAAATCGAAACCACAAGAGAAGAAGATGAAGGAGAAGAAGCAATCAAGTGATGGAAGCTCAAGTTCAAGTGATGAAGATTCAAAAGTCAATAAGATGAAGAGAAAGAAAGAGAAGCCCAAGTGTGGTTATTGCATAGGTTCTCATAATGAAAAATCTGGTTTTAGAAAGAATATAGACATTCTAACCAAACTACTTTAAGAACATAACATTCATGTTCCAGAGTTCACAAGAAGAGAAGAAGCCAAGCTCTCTTTGGAACAAGATCATTGCGTCTATGCTACCTGCAAAAGTAAAACGTTTTATGCTTTGAATGCTAGAGTTACATCTCTTTCTGGTGTCTATTTTTCTGATTCACATTCTGATATATCATATTCATAAATTTCTATCTCTTCCTTGAAAGAATCTCCATCCAGTTCACCAAAGCTTTCTCCCAATACTAGTCATTTTGACTAGTTTTTGACATGCCTTCTTAAAGCTCTTTCCCACTTCAATCATATCCTTCATATTCTGATATGGAAGGTAATATGAAGGCTTATATACAGGTTATGACAGCCATCAAACCATTTTCCCAACCATTGGATTCCCAAAAAACCACACAACCCCCAAGTTCTCCAGTTGGAAAATCTCACAATTTTATTGTTTCCAAAACTATGTCACTTATCTATGTTGGTTTTATGTCTTGCATATCATTCTGTGGTTGGAAAACCATTTAATTGGCTATCATGGGACTACTGTTCCACATGTATGGACCTAATATTACCACCTATGGTTCAAAACGCAAGTATCGAGACCTTTCAAGTTCGCTCAACTGTCAGTGTGATCCAATTGCACACTCTCTTCTTACTGACAAGACACTCACTCATGGAGACACTATACCTTTATTGTTTTCTGCTCCATATGACTTATATTCTTATATTTCAGATCCTCATGAGCTCTCTTGCAGACTTGGGAAGGTGCTACATCAGTTTGGAAGAAAGATACATGGTTTGATTCACCATATGGCAGTTGCTCAAGGAGCTGATTTTGTTGAGTCTTTTGATGTTCTTTGGGAAGGATTTTGCAAAGATATCTTTTCCATTATTGATTATGTTCTCATATCAAAGTATGTGTGTAGCAAGAAGCATTCTTATATTGCTCCCCCATCATCAAATGATGAGCTTCAAGGAGCCTTCCAACATGTTTTTTGTCTACAGAACATTGAAGAAATGGTGCATGATCATGACATCCACAACATCTTCACCAAGTATTTCACCAGGAAGTTGTTCATTCAACTCATTCAAGTGAAGAACAAGACTTATTGAAGACCTTTTGATCATCTCCGTGTCATGTCCATTCTTGAGGGAGGATTTTCCCCATGTGTTTTTTCCTATTTCCTCGTTTTACATGGAAAAATAAATTTATGTTGTAAAAGGTGACTTGAGCCTTAGTTGCCAAGGCCTTATTTTTTATATTCCACTAAGTCTAGCTTATGGGAGGGTGTTAGAACAATATTATACCTTAGTACCTTAATAATTAATTAATTAATGGTTATTAGTTGCCAAAGTGGTTAATAATACATCCCTAGGTGTGAAACTGGTTATTATGAAGTGGTCTGGACTTATCTGGATAAGTGTGAACAAGTTCACAGTATATGAGCCAAAGTATGGGCCAAGAGGTTGTCAAACTAGCTGTTAGGCATGCTTATCCAAGCATTTATTACCCCAGCATGCCTAAGGCACCCTCTTTCCCTATTTTAAGGAAACACATTGACCAAGGGCGCTCATGCTCTGTATGTAAACAATTCCCACTCCCTAGGCCATTTTTGGCATGCCTAAGCCTAACCAACTTCCACCCAACCTTATCCTCACATGTGTGAATCTCATTACGACTTCCCATGCTTACTTAGTGTTCACATGCATATTTTGAACCTGTTTGAGTTATTTTGGAAACCATTTTGGTTAACCTAGGGGGATTGGGGTAAATCTAAGCTAGCTAAGTGTGGACACTCCAAGTGGAAATTTTTCCTCCTACTTTGTATATAAGGATGAACCAATCTATTTCATAGTATTGGACAATGAATAATATCTCATATTTGATCATTTGTGCATTTATGGAATTTTGATCATTTGTGCTGAGTTTTGATCATTTGTTCATTCTGAAATAGTTTTGCACTTGTCTCTTGCTTAATGAATTTAATCTTTCAGCTATGAGGAATCCATGGTAGCTAGATCCTACTATGACATAGATTTTACACTATCTACGCACTGAGCCTCATTTCTCTTCATGTTCTCTTGTGTTTCTTGATGTGATGAACTATGCTCTCAACAATTCCAATCTCATTGTGCGGTTCATACTAGTTTAACAGTTTTTGCAATTCTGCTATAGCATCTGGGCTCTTTAATAGTTTCATGCAGCTTCATAGAAACTGCACAACAGAGGTTCATGTCTCTGCTGCATGGCACGTTTTTTCATAAGCGACTGGCATATCCTCTATATGCGGTATTTTACTACGCAATGGGATTCTTAGTCATGGCTGTAAGTGACCCCCTAGGATGGGAGCTACGTCCACAGAAACTATTGTGGTGTTAGTATTTGGGAAGGGTACAATAGTTCCAGTCTGCACACTCAGCTGCAAACTCTCTTCTCTCTCAATAGGCCTTTGCGCATGCAACTTGTAGATCCTTTACAATGGCTTGCAACAATACAACACAATATCACTCAAATTTAGCATTTACATTTCAACATTAACCTTTCCATGAGAGATTCAACCCTCTGCCTTACAAAATATGCCCCTTTTATAGTTCATGCCTGTAGGTCATGTCTTTACAATAGTAGGGTGAAACACTAAGGCTTCCCAAAACTGTCACATTTTTCCCTTAACCGGACTATTGGCATCTGGTAGCAAATCTTCCGTCATGGCCATCCTCTGCGGGTGGTCACATCACTATCATCCTGCTCTGTCGACTGCATGCTGATTGTCACTTTCACCTGGTCATTCCTTCTCTAATGACCTTATGTGGCCAATTCACGTCGTGCTTCTTTGCTTGTGCGACCGGTTGCTTTCCTCTGTTTTACTCCTTACCCGTCTCTTGGTAATCATAGAGCATCTTTACCAAAAATAGACCACCGATGATCTAACTGGAATATGTAGCTTCTTCCACCAAACATTCTTCCTTGTTGAATCTTCATAGATCGGGCTCATCGCAGTGCTATACTCATCCACAACACTGTACTTCGCAACACTTTCGACGCTGCGCTGCGCTCAACTTTGCAGCTCCCCAAAATTGACTTGTTCAAAAATTCTTCAACTTTACTGCGCTTAACTTCGTAGTGCCAAAACTTGATTTGCACAAAAATTCCCCACTTGGGCCAGGCCCAACAAGTTGATTTGGATTAGGACTGATACAATATCAAACAAACTGACACCAAGGATGTCTGGCATATGAATTCAAAGTAACTGCAGAATGGATGACACGGGTTGTATCCTTGAACAATGAGGATGACACAAGAGTGACTTAGGCAACTTTTAACATAATGAGAATGTGATATAAACCTGGAATGTAGGAGTCATTGGAAGATTCTCCATATGATTGGAAAAGTAACCAATCAGAGGAGTAGAAACTCTGAGATCAAGTTCATCCTAAGATCAAAAACTGAAACCCAACTTAATGATAGACTCAAAAGGTGTTTTGTTCAAGGACATGAATGACTTGCTTTCTTTAAACTGGCAAGATGTTCGATACCCTTCCCTTACCTTTTCTCTTTTTATCAAAGAATATCCTTCTTGTTGGTTTTAATGAGTCCAAGAAAGAAACTTCAATGGTCTCTCTTCATTTTTGAAGAAAGCTCAATGAAAGAGGGAGAAGACCGCTTGATGCAAGTACAACCATGTGTATATTTAACCAGCCCTTGGGAGGAAAACTCAGGACCTTCTTCATGTTTTACAGAGTTTGAAGAAGAGATAGACGAATACTCTATAACATTGATCCATGGATTTTAATATTGATCCTAGATTTTTTCATGCTCCCTAGTGTTTTCTTGGTTGAAGAGTCTGAAAACCTTAAACAATAACTCTATATACCTTCTCATGGATTTCACATGGAGGCCGAGTAGGTGAATGCTAGTTGGTGTTTTCATATTTCGAGAGTCTGAAAACCCTAAAAAATACTCCTAAAGGTCCTTTTTTGTACAAGTAGTCTCCTTACAGCCATCTGTCCTACCTGCAGCCATACTTCCTTACAAACGATGAGAGAAGAACTCTTCTAGCCACGTATGACTAGAGTATACCTTTTTTGTAAATGGTCCACAAGGGTACGGAAAAGGGATTAACTTATACCTAAGTAGATGTCGCTTAAAATCCTTTAACGAGTTTAAAATGACAACCATACTCAACGATCTTGTTTATTTTGAAAAAGTCTAACAAGGGCTTAAAAAGACTTTATAAGCTTCAGGGACACTAAGTTCCATGACCTGTCAAGCGATGAAAAACTATCGACAACCAGATTAGTGATATATAACATGATTAAGAAAGATTCCTTAACGATATAGGGTAACATGAAAATATTGTACCTAATTGACATATGGTGAAAGAAAACAAACCTTAATAGATCATCATTGTGAAATATAGTGAGATTTGTCATTTGCACTTTACCTAATCAACAAAAACTCAAAAGCACATTAGTGAATTAAATAAAGTGTTTTAAAATAACTTTGAAAGTATACCACAATATAAAAAGTGGGTAAAAAGATGTTTTGGCTTTTTATAAATAGTTCCAAAAACACAACAAACTCACCATTTCAACGTTTGGAGTAAAAAGTTGGAAAACCACCCTTTGCTCCATTGCACATTACGATCACTTTGGGTTGCTAAATCGAGTTTCGACACTTTCAAGTAAGTACTCTCCTCCCTCTCCTTCATTTCAATCCAATATTTTCAGTTTTTAAATGTTCAGTTTTGTTTTTTATTAAGCTTTTTATTTTAGGTTTGCGTACTCACAGGTTCTCTTGTGGAAGACCTGTGCATACGTGGAAAGTGCATGGCTCTACTATAAAGGAACTTGCTAGTGAGTGCTACTATCTGTAGAGACAGTCACAAACACCACAATAAAAATGAAAAAAAAAATCTAATGCATGAAATGATTGGCTAGATGTAGGATGGTTTTAACTTGGCGAGAAAGATAACATGAATACATGGATAGACATGCCATGGGGGATCCATTGACCCTCAATGCGTTAAGAAGGTGTGGGTTGCTCAAATTATACTAAGCCGCTAACATGTGAGCCCAAACACACTTGCTTGAAATGATTGTGCATTACTGGGATGTCGATCAAGGGGTCTTCAATCTCCAAGGGGAGATCCCTGAGCTTACCATTGATGACATATATTTTATAACTGGTCTCTCTTGAAGAGGGGAGATGGTAAACCTTAAAGGAACATTCTGAGGTGCGGGTGCTCTCTCCATACAAGACTACATCAATGCATACTCTCTGTCAAGCACCAAAAAGAGCGGCAGTCAAATTTTGATAGTGTCGATTGTGATCTTTCCTTTGAAAGTTATTCTAAGTATTTTAAACAGAATAGGGGGAAGTGCAGCGCAACATATTTCATCTCAGAACTACATGCAAGTTGGCGTAGATTGCTTGCATGGAGTAGTTTTTTATTGGTGTTCCAATCTGCTGATGAGTATGAAGCATCCACTTACCAAATGTAGAAGAGGTAAGAAAAATAATTTTGGATATGGTAGTAACCTTTGCACCTTCTTCTTCGAGAGGGTCCTTTCTTTGACTCTGGGGATGGCCTTGCCCCCACTCAATCCTTGCGAGCCACTCATGACTTGTTGGGGAGAAATATTCAAACGCCAAGGTGGTGGTGAGAGTAACCTACCCTATGCCGATGAGGAATTTTGGGCATGGTGGGGTTTGCAGGTGTCGGCATTAGAGTAGTTTCCCTATGTGAGGATGGACTTCCATGATGACCTCGAGCTAGATCTACCTCCAAGATCCGCCTGGGGAGAGATGGTTAAGAAAATGTTATTTTTGAAAATTTATTTCATTTTATATCTATATAATGTTTTGATGAGTTTGGAATATTAATTAATTTGTCTTATGCAGATGTTGGACCTATATGCCCCAAGGGACATCCTCGCACTTTCGTACGACGAGTCGAGCGAGGGGAAGTCGATGCCATGCTGATGAGTATAGAGGGAAATATGAGTTGGCTGACTGATGACATCTCTACCTACAAAATCGAGTGGATGCCGCTCGATATGCAAGAGGACGTTGTGGGTGTGCCCCCAACGTGGATTCGGCTACTTAGGAAAGTAGCTAGACTAGTTGTTTGTTACAGAGAGGCTGTAGCGGAGATGGTAGAGGCCCCTCCTTCTCCATAGAGAAGGACATATATGTATATTTTTGAGTTCGTTGAGACCATTTTTTATATTGATATGACATTGTGATAGACTTGTTGACCCAAACTCATATATTTTTTGATACGGTTTATATACAGTATCGACTTTATTTACATGTGTGTCTTATCTTTATGTGTGAATTGTTTATTATGATTGTGTGTGATGTAGATTCCAGTCTAAAACATAATTTACATATGAATCATCTAAAGCATTTAAATTCCTTGAGATGTGTTGATATGTAATATAATCAAATTTTCATTCAAGCAACCTAATTTTCAAGAACTGGCGCAACAAAACAAGATTTCTAACTTGATATTCACCCATTAAATGAAACAAAAGTAATTTCGAGTCGAGTCTTACCTCCATACATGAAATGCCATGATGAAGAGCATCTTAGAGTAACTCAATGGCCGTGCTATACTCAGCTACATTATTCGTTGTGGGGCCCAAGTAAGCCCCTCCCGAAGATACAAGTTGGCCACACGGTGAGTAAATAACCCAAGCTGCTGCAGCCAACTGACGGGTGTGGCGAATAGCACCATCATCAAAACCTATAAAGTATTCAGTCAACATCTGAAAAAAAAAACCAATAGACACATCAGATGCGACAATAAACATAGGAAAAGCTAACTCTACAAAAACGTACAACTATAATACATGAAAAATCATAGAGGCTTAAGTGTAATAATTTTTCAGGTTGAGCCCATTTCTAGGCTTTGGCAACTTGTTACCCTCATAATTAGTCAGCTTGTAAGCACCCTTCTTCAAAACTTTAGAGATTATGTAAGGACCAAGCCACATAGACTTGAGCTTGCCTAACCCGAAGGGTTCCTTGTCCTGGTCGTAAAGAAAGACAAGGTCTCCTTCGAGAAAAACCCTTGGTTTGACAGACTGATCATATTTACGTTTGACTCAATTCTTATGAGCCTTGTTGTTGTAAGCACATCACGGTGCTACTCATCAAGATGTTCTAGGTGCAGTAAATGTTCTTCCAAATATGAAGTGTCGGGAAGCAACTGAACAACTATCTTCAAAGAATGGATTTCACATTTAACCAGAATAACCGCTTCCACCCCATGAATGAGTTGAAAGGGTAAGAATCCTGTAGAGGTCTTAACATTAAAACGATATTCCCAAAGAGATGGATAGAACATGATACTCCAGTTGGATCGACTAGCATTAACGGTCCTTTGAAGAATGGTCTTCAAAGTTTTGTTGACGGCTTCGACCTGACCATTCTCCTGCGGATAGAATGAGGATGAATGTTCCTGCCGAAAACCTAGCATAGTATACAGGTCGTCATCATGTTGTTCTTAAAATGTCGACCATGGTTAGTACAATTTATTTGGGGATACCAAATCTATCAATGATCTGGTTAAATATGAAGTAAGCAGCATTTTATCCATCTGCTCTCACAGTAGGCATTTCCTCGACCCACTTCGTGAAGTAGTCGATGGCAACAATGATGTGATGGTGCCCTCCTGTCGAGGATGGATTACACATTATGAAATCAATCCCCCACTTGGTGAAGGGGCCTATTGTGATTATAGGGTGTAGAGGAGAAGGGTGTGCTCACATCTTCTTAGTGAAAAACTAGTAGGGTTGACAGTGTTTCACAGCTTCCACACAATCTTTGAAGATCGTGGGCCAGAAGTAATCAGTACGCAGTATCTTCTGAGCTGTTTCCAACCAAGAAAGATGACCCCCATAGGATCCACTGTGAGCATCATTCAATACTGCTTTCGCTTCCTCTAATGTTAAACAATGTCGCAAGATGGAATAAACCCCATGTCTGTATAAAGTATAAAAAATGATCAGGTAATTCCATGAGTGGTGTTTTAACTTTCGTCCTTCATCTCGAGAGAAAGTGGGAGGACACCTCAAATTATGGAGATAATCTAAAATATCCCCATACCATGGGTTAGAGGAGGCAATGAGGAATATGTGCTCATCTGGGAATGATTATTCTTCCCCATTGTTCACTATGTCCCTCGAAAAATCCAAAATAAGTTCCATGAATGCCAGTTATTTCTTTGACTTAGCTCACTGAAAAACTAGGTCAAATTCCTACAAGATGATAATCCACTTGTTAAAATTCTAGTTGATGATGCATGGGGTTAAGACATACTGAAAGGGATTAAAATCTGCAATAAAAGTGGTGGTACGTAGAAAAATGTAGTGATGTAGCCTTTGAATTGCATGGACAGCAACAAGTGCCAACTTCTTAACGTATGAATACTTAAGCTCAAGAGTAACTAGAGCGTGCGACAGATAATAAATGACATGCTCCTGGAGCTTGTCATCCTACTAAAAGAGTACTATGCCGATCGTGGATACCGAGGATACTAGATATAGAAGGAAATCCTTGGTATAATCTGGTGGACTTAACAAGGGGGATGATAATAATGCATTTTTCAAGGCCTCAAATGAAACTTGAGCAGCCTAATCCCAAAAGAAATGGGTATCTTTCTTCAGTAACCTCATGAATCCTTTCGTAATCTTGGTGTAGCTAATGATAAAACGTCTCAAGAAGTTGGACATATCTTGCATACTTTGAAGTTGTCGTAGGGTTCGAAGAGGAGGAAGACTTACAATAGCGTCAACTTTAAGTGGATCGACCATGATGCCACGACTCGATATTATAAAAACCCAGTAAACATCCAAACTCTACATAGAAAACACACTTATTAGGGTTCAGTCGAATCCTATAGTACCTACATCATTCAAACACTAGTCGTAAGTGATCAGGATGATCTCATCTCTTACGAGATCGCATTGGGAGATCATATAGGTATGGTTCAACAGTGTGTTTGATATCATGGAAAGTGAAGTTCATTGCGAGCTGGAAAGTGTTGGTTGTGGAGCTTGATCTCCAGATTCAGAGATATTAGTATTTTCCCATTGTATTTCCCTTATAAAAGAAAGACATTGTAACACGGCTAGGGTTGATGTATTAGGTTTGATGCATTGTAAAGATCTCTGAGATCAGAAAGAGAGATTGTGAGACAGTGAAGAGGAAGTGCAGTGGTTGTGCTGCAGGTTGTATCTCTTCACTTTGCTGGACAGTATAATAATAAAGACTAGCAACTTCAGTGTGGATGTAGCCCAGGTTGGGTGAACCATGATATATCTGTGTCTCTCTTGTAATATGTATGTGTGATTATATTTGCATTTATGTTTATTGTTATTGCTCTATGACCCTCTTTTTCTAACAATTGGTGTCAGATCCAAAGGTCCATTTGGCAGATAAACCCGCAGGAAGCTAGGGTTTCTGGTTCGAATGGGAGCAATGGCGGAAGAAGGAAAGTTTAAGGTTGAGAAGTTTAATGGCCAAAAATTCAAGTTATGGAAGATGCAAATGGAGGACTATCTATACCAGAAGGATCTATTCCTCCCATTGGGAGGAAGAGCAAAGCAGCCGGCAGCTTGTAATGTCCCCATTTTGACCCCCTTTGCATTAAATCGTAAATGATGTAAATATTGTTATTTAATCATGGTGAGGAGCTCAAGGCCAAGGCCCCACCGTTGATTTAGCATTTTATGTATCAGCAATTAAAAATAGATGCCTATGGTTCTTGTGCTGAACATGCACAATGTAAATTAAGACATCATGTAAATATGAATTTTAATGAAATACCCACAAATAGCTATGCAATGCAACAAAGAGATGGGGGCATGATTCTAAAAGGAATAGGGAGGAAAATTATTCAAACCCTTGAGGCAATGGTGATAAGCCAAATGTCAATGAATAAACCCTCAACTACCCATTTTAGCTTATGCACCCAATCATTAAATTCTTCCAAGAGTTCGTTGAGGTAGTTAATACCTTGGGAATGAAGAGGTATGGCAGCCAATTTCATGCATGGGCAAGCCATCAACTTGGGAAAACATACTTTTGCTTCTGGGGCAAGAAAACACCCACAAAATGGTGCCCAAATCCATTCTTCACCCAGTGTCTTTACTCTCTCACGCAGTCTGAGGTAGCTGAGTTTGTCTCCTTCACGTTTTCTACCATTTTCCTGTATTTTCCATGCCTGGGAACTCGTTTTTGTGTTGCACAGTGGCTGGGGGAAAGGGATCCACGTTTTGGGGATTTATAGAGGTTGTTTCTACCCCTGGAATGCATATAAACATTTTCTAAAAACGAATTGCTCTCCTAGGGTTTCTTTTTCCCCATCTACCAGTTCGTTTTGGTTGCCCACATTTTTCAGCAGTTGTGTTTTGTTGTTGGGTGCATCCCCATGTTGGTTGAAATTGTGAGCAAGAATTAGGAGTGGAAGTGGAATAGAATTGGATTGATAAACCTTGTGAGGAGGTAGCCTCTCAAGAGTATCAAAATGACTGGTTTCTCTTCTATGCACACCTTGAAGAATACTAGAATGGAAGGTATGGCCTGAGGGACTGTGTAATAGTGAAGGGAATACTTCCTTGTGCCAGGTGTGTAGGTATTGTGGGGACCAAGCTAGATAGATCTTGCAGAGAGTGTCCATAACTCTGTGGATGAGCCACTAGCTTAGCAATTCATTCCTTTCCATTTCCTCAATAGCCTAATAAACCCAATTTCATATTGGCTTGGCTCATTTTGGGTGTATGTTTGGCTATGTGTGAGTCTGTTGTTCCCTGGTTCCTTGTAGAAATCATGCTCAACTCGGGGGTGGCAGTTGTGATGAGAGATTGATGAACACAATTGGCCTATGCTTGGGTGGAACATTGCATTTGCATAGCCAGTTGCTCAGGACTACTTTGCTTTAAGATAAGTACTCTCTTGTGTTAATTTTCTATTGTCTTTAATTGATGAATCTCATGAATAACTTGAATGTATGATGGATGTGTAATTGAATCTATTTCCGCCATGAATTAGAATTATACATTTGCATATGTCTCTCTATATTATGTGAATGTTTATTTAGTAATTATGGGGCCAAATGCCCAGCTTTAGAATCATGTTCTCTCCATCATGCCGGTATGATGGGAGGGGACATTACACGGCTATGAAGGACGAAGAATGGGAGGTTCTTGACAGAAAGGCTATGGGAACAATACGGCTGAGCCTGGCTTTGTCGGTGGCTTACAATATCTCAATAGAAACAACAACAGAAGGTTTGATGAGCGCATTGGGTGAGCTGTATGTAAAACCCTTAGCCTCCAACAAGGTATTTCTAATGAAGCATTTATTTAATATGAAGATGTCTAAAGGTGGATCTGTTACTGATCATTTAAATGAGTTTCATACAGTTACAAATCAACTAAGTTCTATAAGTGTGAATTTTGATGTTGAGGTTAGGGATCTTCTAATCTTGTGTTTATTTCCAGAAAGATGGAATAGCTTGGTCATGGCTGTAAGTAACTCTGTCTCTAGTTCAAACACCTTGAAATTTGATGATGTTATTGGTGTTATTCTTAGCAAGGAAATGCGAAGAAAAAGCATAGGTGAGACATTAGGTAATGCGTTGACCATGGAGAGCAGAGGAAGACAAAAGGAGAGAGGAAAGAGCCAAGGTAATCGCAGCAACTCTAAAAATGGAAGATCCAAGTCCAGACTGGGAAAAATAGAGTGTTGGAACTGTGGAAAGAATGGACATCTCAAGAAAGACTGTCGATCTCTAAAGAAGAAAGGAGATGCACATAAAAAAACTACCCAGGAAGAAAATGTAGAAGGTGATGTGTTACAAGATGCTTTGATTCTTGCATTAGATAATACAAGTTATTATTGGGTAGTAGATTAAAGGGCTTCATGTCATGCTACATCTCATAGGAAATATTTTCATGATTATGTTCCAGCTGATTTTGGACATGTTTTATTGGGTGATGATGAGCCATATAAAATTGTTGGAATTGGTAAGGTATGGATAAAAGTTAAGAATGGAAGTGACTGGATGTTAAAATATGTTAGGCATATTCCTGCTATGAAAAGAAATATGATCTCAACAGGGCAGTTGGGAGATGGCGGTTGTCTATCTACATTTGGAGAAAAGTGGTGGAAGATCACTAAATGGTCAATGGTGATAGAAAAAGGAGATAGGGTAGGTACATTGTATTTATGTCCTCATAATACTGACCATTCTATCTATTTAGCTTCCATACAAACAAATACAACATTGTGGCATCATAGGCTTGGCCACATGAGTGAGAAGGGGATGCAGATTCTCCACTCAAGGAAGTTGCTGCCATATTTGAAGCAGGTAAGTTCGGAATTATGTGAAAACCGTGTTTATGGAAAACAGAAGAGAGTCAGATTTCTCATGGTTGGGAAATAGAAGAAGAATGAAAAGTTAGAGCTAGTGCATACAGATGTATGGGGACCGGCTCAAGTACAATCTCTTGGTGGCTCTCATTATTATGTTACATTCATTAATGATGCAACTAGGAAAACTTGGGTTTATTACATTAGACAAAAATATGTTGTGTTTGCTACTTTTAAGAAGTGGAAAGATATGGTTGAGAATGATATAGGAAAAAGGTTAAAGTGTCTTAGATCTGATAATGGAGGTGAGTATTGTGGCAAGGAGTTTGATAGTTACTATTCATACCATGGGATTCGTAGAGAGAAGACAGTCCCAGGAACACCACAAGAGAATGGTGTGTCAGAAAGGATGAACATAATGATCATGGAGCATGCAAGGTGTATGAGACTGCATGCAGGGTTGCCCTTACAGTTTTGGGCAGATGCTGTAAATACTGTTGTTTATTTAATAAACAAAGGACCTTCAAGTTCTTTGGATGGTGGTATTCCAGAGGAGGCATGGACAGTTAAAATGGTAAACTACTCATTTCTGAGAACGTTTGGTTGTGAAGCATATGTCCATATTGATAAAGAAAGTAGAACAAAGATTAAAGCTAAATCCAAGAAATGTACCTTTATTGGATATGGGGTTGATGAATTTGGTTATCGCTTATGGGATTATCAAAATAAAAAAATCATCAGCAGTAGAGATGTGATATTCAATGAAAAGGTCATGTATAAAGATCAGTTGCATGGAAAGAAACAAGAAAAGGAAACCACAGAGTACACAATACTTGATGAAATTGAAGAAAATGAAGTTCCAAAGGTGCCAAAAAATCAAGAACAACAGGAAGTACCTGAAACTCCTGCAACTACAAGAAGATCTACCAGGCTAAGTAGACTCCCTGAATGATACTCTCCTTCAATGTATTATTTATTGATGACTGATGTTGGTGAACCAGAGTGTTATGAAGAAGCAATGCAGGTGGAAACTAGAAATAAGTGGGGGCAAGGCATGAATGAGGAGATGGAATCATTGGTAGGAAACCAGACTTGGGATCTAGTTCAGTTTCCTACTGGTAAAAGAGAATTGCAAAACAAATGGATTTACAGGTTAAAGGAAGAAGAAGGAGGCAAGAAGCGGTACAAGGTGAGACTTGTTGTAAACGGGTTTGCACAGAAGAACGGTATAGATTTTGATGAAATATTTTCCGCTATTGTTAAGATGACTTCAATTAGGACTATCTTAAGTCTAGTGGCGGTAGAATATTTGCATCTTGAGCAGTTAAATGTGAAAATAGCCTTTCTCCATGGGGATTTCGAGGAAGAAATATATATGCAGCAGCCACAAGGGTATGAGGTCAAAGGTAAGGAGAATTTGATATGCAGGTTGAAAAATAATTTGTATGGCTTGAAGCAAGCTCCAAGGAAGTGGTATTTAAAATTTGACAGGTTTATTACAGAACAAGGCTATAGTAGATGTCATTCTAACCACAGTGTTTATTTCAAGAAGCTAGACAAGGAAAGATATATTATCTTGTTATTGTATGTGGATGACATGCTTGTTGCAAGGTCTAACATGCAAGATATAAATGTACTCTAAAGAAAGATAGCTAATTCATTTGCGATGAAGGATTTGGGTGCTGCAAAGCAAATCCTTGGTATGAGAATAACGACAGATAGGAAAAATTGGAAATTGACATTGTCTCAGAGTGAGTACATACAAAAAGTGTTGGAGAGGTTCAGAATGCAGAATGCAAAACCAGTTAGTACACCTTTGGCTAGTCATTTCAATATAAGTAAGGAAATGTGTCCCAAGACATAGGAAGAGATAGATTACATGTCCAATATTCCCTATCAATCAGCAGTTGGAAGCTTGATGTATGTCATCATGTGCACAAGACCATATATTACACAAGTAGTGGGAGTTTTGAGCAGATATATGAACAATCCAGGTAAAGAACATTGGAAGGAAGTACAGTGGATTCTCAGGAATTTGAGAGGTGCTACCACTCAAGCATTATGTTTTGGAGGTTCAGACACTGTTCTATAGGGATATGTTGATGCATCTATGGAAGGTGACAAGGATAGCATGAGGAGAACCACAGGGTATGTGTTTACTGTAGGTGGAACAACAGTAAGTTGGATTTCAAGACTGCAAAAGGTTGTCACACTTTCAACAACAGAAGCAGAGTATGTTGCTATTACAGAGGCTAGTAAATAGATGATTTGGTAGAAGATGTTTATGGAGGAAGTGGGTAAGAAGCAGATGGATAGCAGGTTGTATAGTGACAGCTAGAGTGCCATTCGTCTTGCAAAGAACTCAACATTCCATTCCAGGACTAAACATATACAGCTCAAGTACCATTTCAAACGCTCTGTTCTGGGAGATGAACTGTTGAAGCTGGAAAAGATACATACTAGCCAGAATCCTGCAGAAATGTTCACAAAGGTAGTGACTAGAGAGAAACTGAGTTCCTGCTTAGTTTCAGTTGGCCTTCTAGCATGAAGGTGAAGATGAGAAACTTGCCAAGTCCAAGGTCCAGCAAGTGCAGCAGCGGTGGAGTTGTTGTGATCAATCTCCAAGTGGGAGATTGTTTGTTGTGGATCCTGATATCCAGATTTAGAGATATTATTATTCAGCCATGTCTGTACCCCAGGTTTGGTTATGATCCCGACACGATCCCTAGGGTAACTCGTAGTATTTTCCCACCAGTTTTCAGGCCCATGGTTTTGGGTAACCTGTAGTATTTTCCCATTGTATTTCCCTTATAAAAGAAATACATTGTAACATGGCTAGGGTTGATGTATTAGGTTTTTTGCATTGTAAAGATCTTTGAGATCAGAAAGAGAGACCATGAGACAGTGAAGAGGAAGTGCAACAGTTGTGTTGCAGGTTGTATCCCTTCACTTTGCTGGATGGTATAATAATAAGGACCGACAACTTCAGTGTGGACATAGCCCAAGTTGGCTGAACCACAATATATCTGTGTCTCTCTTGTAATGTGTATGTGTGATTATATTTTCATTTATGTTTATTGTTATTGCTCTTCGATCTTGTTTTTCTAACAGGAAAGTAGCTCTAGCAGTCTTTAATCCAAATGGAAACTTCTGGTAAGCAAAGGTGCCCCAGGGACAAATAAAAGTTGTTTTATGCTAGGCTTCAGGTCTGATTTGGATTTGACTATATCCTAAAAAATAGGCCATGAAAGAGAATATTTCATGGCCCACACACACGTCAATGATTTTATTGATGAAGGGTGTGGGGTAATTGTCCTTAGGATAAGCTTTATTTAGGTAACCAAAGTCAGTATAGACTCATATGGTACCTTGCTTCTTATCTAATGGGACTGGGTTGGAGACCCATTCCATCATGTCGATCGGATAAATGAATGCATCTCCAAGCAATTTCTCTAGTTCATCCTTGATGGCTACCACTTTCCAAGGATTAACTGGACAGAGCTTCTGTCTCATAGGTTTAACATTTGGATAAGTAGTGATGACATGCTCTACGATGGTGGGGTCGATGCCTAGCATTTCCTCATATGACCAAGAAAAAACATCACAGAAATCCTTAAATAGATTGGTGTACAAAGTGATCTCATCAGGAGTGCAGTTTGGTGCAATGAAAAGGTTTTCCAAAACACCAGGTTTGATAGAGCTATCGATCGGTTGTTGATGTATATGTAACTTCGGAATGTATTTCATATATGTATATTGTATTTCTATAGAGATTTTATTATTCCTCTATATGGAAGTGTCGTCATTTATATTGTAAGTGTTGTAACTTATACTTGATGGGTTATTAGACCACCTTGTTGGGGTGGGCCCTATATAAGTCATGTGGGTCGAAGGGTTATTAGACCACCCTATTAGGGGTTGGCCATGTGGGTCAAAGGGTTATTAGACCACCAAGTGTGGGGTCGGCCCAGATTAAGTTAACCATGGGTTAAGCTAGACATGTAGGCCCCATTAATTTATTGGGCAGGACATAACAAGTATAAATAGTGATCGCGAGATCTCTATTTGATGACTCATTCACACACTTCTCTCATTCGGAAAGTGACGCACTTATGAGGAGGAGGCTCTGCTGCTAGGAGAAGACTATCTCTTCTATTCTCGTTGTATCATTGCTCTATCTATCTCTAAGGAAGTTATTGGGGTTTTTCACCTTTATGGTTTTCCCCAAGTAAATTATGTGTCTCTTGTGTGCTTGCATTATTGTGTCCATGATTGATATGCTGTAGATTTTCTATACATGTTGTTCTCTCAGTTAAGATCCTAGATCAGATTGAAGTAAATTCTGAAAATTTAACATGGTATCAGAGCTAGCTTGAAAGAAGGCATGATATGGCATGTATGACACTTGTTGCACTTACGCTGCTAGGGCTTGATATAGCAAAAACCAGTCATCGTAGAACTTTCGCTATAAATCCATTTTCGTAAATTTTTCGGATCTGAAACTTTCACAGGTCGAATAAAAGATTCCCATGTACCTTATGTCCAAGAGACAACTTCTAATTCGTTGTACTTTGTGATTTATGATCTATAAAATATAAGGTTTCTACCTCTTCCAGATCTTAGTCATAAACAGGTCACCTTGGAAAAAAAGCTCATAACTTGGGATAGGAAGCTCCAAATGACATTTCGTAAAAAGGGACAGGTAGTACACAGACTGTACTATCTCAAAAAACGTTTTTAGAGGCCGAAGTTGAGCCAGTGACATGTGGCACGCCGTACAAGTTCACTCTCCTATTTTATCCCATAAACAGGTCACGTTGCGACACTTGACATAACTCTCTCTCAGAGAATCCAATTGAGGTTAGACCTATTGGGATGGAAAGATAACAGATCGGGCTATATCAAAACAAATTTTCAGACCCTGTGGATTAAAAATTTTAGAGTTACACCAGAAACAATCAGGTACATATTTCTGTCATAACATAATTATTTTTGAGCACCTTCATTCATGGCTTCCGGAATTTAGGGTTTTGGAGAAAGTTAGAATTTTTGTAATCGGAGACTATGGCTGAATGCCACTCATCAAAATAGAAATTTAGAGACCAAAATCAAAATTTTTGGTTGGGAAGAAGACCTGGCTTGATCAGACCCTAGTTTGGGACTTTGATTGGAAAAGTGGAAAATTAGGGCTTCTGCAAAAATGAGAATTTTTTAAATCTGTGACCACGGTTGGAAGCTCCTCAGAAAAATAGAAGCTCGGAGCTTTAGATCAAACCTTTTGATTGGGCAGATGAGTGGGCTTCATCAAACCCTAGTTCGAGGTCACGTCCAGTGAATCCGAAAGTTTCAAAGGCAAAATTGAGGAGTGAAACTTTGCAGTTTTCAAATTTTGAATATATTAGCTTGATCAACTCATCAAGGCGCATATTTCTATCCTTTGGGAAGTTTGAAATTCAAAGTTTGAATTTTTGGGGTTTCTCTGATAAACCCTAGTCCATCTCCAGGTCCTGTTCTTGCAAATCAAGTGGATTAGGTTAATCCTAGAAGAAGATGGATTGGTCACCTGCATAAGTGAAGAAGTACTTATCTCAAAGGGAGATGAGGCTAAGGCCTTCCATAAGAAGATTACAAGAAATATTGACAGGTATGGCTTATAGGTATGTTTCGAATTCTATTCATGGTTAAGTTTATAATATGTTTGTCTTCATATCATTACAGTACAATCCTGATTAATTACTAGACTTGTTGTATCACCTTAATAGAAGATATTCATTGATTAAGGTTTTGACACTTATGATTGTACTAATGCATTGTGATGTTGTATGAGGTTTATGTTGTTTGCTAACATAAAAGGTACACCAAGAAAGTCAAATCATGTTCTACTTCAAGAACATATGATCATGGTGACATGAAGACAAAGATTCATCCATTGTCATGGATCACATAGAAGATCTACTTTCGAGGTATGTATAACTTGGTTCTACAATGGTTAACTTATGAGACATGTAGGTTACTAGCACAAGTCACTGAATAGAACCAGAAGACATTATGCGGGTATGTTAGACATAACTAGCTAGCATGCTAATCCAGGTATGGTTTTCCTATATCAAGCTAGAATCCTACCTTGTGTTAGTATCTTATACTATTGTGTTGTTGATAATGATTATTCATGAAGTCATAGGTTTGAATAGTCATGGTTGTATGCATATTATGTTTCTTACCATAATTGATGATATGATTAACTAGAAGAATCATGAAGGTATAGCTTTGAGTAATCACGGGTTTATGCATTGATTATTTAACTAATTAGAAGAGTCCTATGATCAAATAAGAATATGCATGAGGAAAAAAAGACTTCCCTGAAACCTTGAATACTAATTTTTATTCTCTGTGAATGATCATGACTATACATGTTTAAGATTATTGTGATTTGATAGTATTAAGATTATACTAAAAAATGTGTGATTATGTATGAGACCTCAAGGATAACACAATGATGATACTAATAAGCATGCATAGTGATTAAGGATGGATATAAGTTCAAGGATAGGTAATTCAGGAAGCAAAGATCAAGAGGGAGCACACTCTAGTTGTTCCTGCAAGAAAGCAAAGGAGCACACTTCAGTAGTTTCTGCAAGGATGCAGATATTCAGAGGGAGTTGACCACTTCTCACAATCCACATCAGAATGGAGTTGCAAAGATTCAGAGGGAGTCCACCCAGCAACCAAACAAAGATAAGTATTTGAATTGTCATTTCTTACATAATGTTATTCAATGATATATATGCTTATGTTCCTAGAATTAGGTTGTGTATTATGCATATTAGAATAGTTGCATTTATGAACAATATACTACTAATATACATGGGTAAGTGGCCTATGGAACTGTACAACATTCCATTGCTACTTATCTAGAATGAAACCTCTTTGCTGACATGTTAGGAGTTGTGTACACTCTTAACAATGTTCTGGTAGAGATTGGAAGGAATCTAGAAAGTTACGGAATATGGATAAATGTTGTATTGAAGCATTGGCTAAGATAATTGCCTGACTGTATGACATATTTCTTTATGTAAGAATTTGTTCTGAAAACTATGAGATGTTTTCTAATCATGCAATTTAACTTGTTGTGTAGGAAAGATCGTATACCATCACCTACAAAAGAAGGACTACAACATTTGTTCAGCAACAAAGTTATCTATTGAAAATATTGAAGATCCCAAGATCTGGGAAGAATGCCATGATCAAGGAGTACCAATCGATCATGAAGATGTTCGAAATGCAGTCCCAAAGGGTAGTCTGTAGTGATTTCCAAGAGGATCTACAAGATCAAGCATGTTGTAGGTGGTAGCATAGAGACTTTTTCTCCTGTACCCAGATACACTTCCATTAGATCAGTACTTGCTCTAGCTGCAGTGATGAAGTGGAAGATACACCAGATGGATTTCAAGATAGCCTTCTTGAATGGTGTAGTTGAAGAAGAAGTGTTTGTGGAGAAGCCACTTGGTTCTGAGACACATGACAGGGAGTCAGATATGTGCAGAACTTGGTATGATAGGATAGACAACTTTCTATCCAGTTTGGGATTTACCAACAGTAAAGCGGATTCCAACCTTTACTATAAGGTTGAGGAAGGCAATCCAATGATACTACTTTTGTATGCGGATAACCTGTTTGTTACAGGTGAAGATAGATTGATTGCCGACACGCAGTGGAAGCTTGCTGCCAAGTTCAAGATGAAGAACTTGTGGATGATGCACTACTTTCTAGGCATGGAGGTGTGGCAGAGTGTAGACAGAATCTTCCTTGGACAAGGGAAGTATGCAGTAGAGATCTTGAAGAGGTTCGGGATGATGGACTGCAAGGACATGGCCACACTTATGGCATCAAACCTGAAGCTTCTATGTGATGCTTCATCTGAGCCGGTTGATGTCACTATGTATAGTCAGATGATTGGGTCCTTGATGTACCTGACGAACACAAGACTAGATATTTGCTTTGCGGTGAACACATTGAGCCAGTTCCTGACGGATCCGAGGAGTGTTCACCTGGTTGCTGTAAAGCATATTCTGAGGTACCTGAAGGGTATAGTTGATTATGGGCTCAAGTATGATGCGAATCAAAAGTTTAACCTATAGGGTTATGTTGATTCATATTGGGCAGGTAGTGCTATAGATAGAATCAAGTGTGATCTCTTGGTTTAGCAGGAAGTAGTCCTGGGTAGCACTGAGTACAGCTGAAGCGGAGTATGGTGCAATGGATGAGCAGATTGCAGATGTATTGACCAAGCCACTGGCCATAGTGTAGTTTGAGTACATCTGAGAGAGGCTTGGTGCACTTCAGATTGAGGTTCCTTCAAAAGGGAAGTGATGAGTGCGGAAGATGCAGATGCACATGAGCTTTTATGACATCGTTGATGTGTTCTCCCATGGTAGTGATGTAATCGCTGAGCCATTCTCACATGGTGGTAGATGTGTTCTCCCATGGTGTAGATGTAAGGGATGAAGCCATTTTTCACATGGTGGTAAATGTATTCTCCCATGGTGAGAAAGTAAGGGTTGGAGCCTTCCCCGAAAGGTGGTAGATGTGTTCTCCCATGTCGATGGTGTAAGTGTTGGATGATGTGCATCTGGGATATGCTTTGTGGACGATGAGATGATTTGAAGAGGACGATGTTATGATGATCAGGAGGATCATGGATGACGAGCATCAGGATGATGCTCTAGTTACTGCTCTGTATGTATGCATCATGTTGGATGCTGGATATGATCAGTTGGATCATTTATATGTATGTATGTATGCATCATGTTGGATGTTGGATATGATCAGGTGGATCATGTATATGTATATGCATCATGTTGGATGCTTGGACTATGTATTTGTGTATGTATCAGGTGGATACATTATATGATCAGGTAGATCATGTATGTTGATATATATTAGGTATGATCAGGTGGATCATGTATTTGTAGATGTATCAAGTGGATACATTGTATGATCAGATAGATCATGGATGATGATATGTATCAGGAAGATACTGTGTATGCATTAGGTGGATGCATTGTATGATCAGGATGATCATGATGACAAGCTTCAGAATGTTGCTCCAGATGACATGGATCAGGACGATGCAGTGTTGATGATCAGGATGATGTATGATGAGTATCAGGTTGATACTTTGTGGCCGTGGAACAGGTTGTGTAGATAAGCATATAATTTGGCCATGGGAGGTTTGCAGATAGTCTTGTAAGGTTTTGCCTATGGCATGTAATGTGGCCCTGGGATATCTGGCAAACGCTCTTTCAAGGTTTTGCTTCGGAACGACATATAATTTGGCCCTAGGAGATCTGTAGATAGTCTTGCAAGGTTTTTCCTATGGCATATAATTTGACCCTAGGATATCTCGCAGATGCTCTTTCGAGGTTTGTCCTATGGCATATAATTCAGCTGTGGGAGATCCGATAGGTTGGGTTGTGTGCTCGTAATAAGTCCTGGGATGCTCTTGCAAGGTTTTGCCATGACCACATGCAATATGGCCCTGGGAGATCTGATAGGTTCGGATGTGTGCCTGTAATAAGTCCTTTGATGCTCTTGCAAGGTTTTGTGGTAGGTGTCACATGTAATAAGTCCTGGAGAACTAGACCACCCTATTGGGAGTCGGCCATGTGGGTCAAAGGGTTATTAGACCACCAAGTGTGGGGTCGACCCGGATTAAGTTAACCATGGGTTAAGCTAGACTTGTAGGCCCCATTAGTTTATTGGGAAGGACAGAACAAGTATAAATAGAGATCAATAGATCTCTATTTGATGATTCATTCACACACTTCTCTCATTCGGAAAGTGGTGCACTTATGAGGAGGAGGCTCTACTGCTAGGAGAAGACTATCTCTTGTATTATGGTTGTATCATTGCTCTATCTATCTCTGAGGAAGTTATTGGGGTTTTTCACCTTTATGGTTTTCCCCAAGTAAATTTTGTGTCTCTTGTGTGCTTGCATTATTGTGTCCATGATTGATATGCTGTAGATTTGCTGTACATGTTGTTCTCTCAGTTAAGATCCTAGATCAAGTTGAAGTAAATTTTGAAAATTTAACATCAGTATGGTTCTCTATATATTTTATATGTTACCTTTAGGATATATCATTTGCGTAGAAGGATTGATGGACATATCGATATCCCCACCAAGTCTCACTAAGAACTCACGATTCTCTATCTTTCCTAGATCAAGAAGAAAGCAGGACCTATGATGCATGTGTTCCCATGGATGATCCAGTCCTACCATGGATTCCAAAATGGCCTCATCGGAGGGAAAAACAGTTCCAGACAATCAAAAGAGTGGATGGAGTTGATTGATCATGCAGGTGCATAGTCTATATCTTACTCTGCAGAGACTGGCGGAATCAATATATAGTCTCCTGCAGCATCAAGAATTGAGTCAGGAGAAGAGCCGACGAATCTTGAAGACAATCTGACTGTTGCATAGTTGTTTGCTATCCAGATAGCTGATGATTATTATAAAGAATTCCTAAACATTTTGACTACTGGGTTAGCACCCATAGAGTTCACTATGCAGCAAAAGAAGCAGTTGGTAGTGCAAGCAGCAGACTTCACCATTATCGCAGGTCAACTATATAAATTGGGACCGGATGAAGTACTGCACAGGTGTGTGTTAGAGCAAGAGAAACCATTTATATTAGCAGATGTACATTCAAGAGTAGCAGGAGGTCACTACACAGGAAGAGCCATTGCACAGAAGATATTACGAGCAGGGCTATGGTGTCCTGCCATTCACAAGGACTCGAAAGAGCATTGCCAGAGTTGCGATGTTTGTCAGAGGACAGGAAGGCCATCGCGAAGAGACAATATGCCATTAAATCCACAATTGACATTACAGGCATTTGAGAAATGGGAAATTCATTTTGTGGGACCTATAAACCCACCGGGAAAGAGAACTGGTTTGAGGTACATTATTACTGCAATTGATTACCTCCCCACATGGGTAGAAGCGAAGCTAGTAAAGGACTGTAGAGCAGGTAATGCTGCACAATTCATATTTGAAGACATCCTTATGAGGTTTGGATGCCCAAATATTTTAATGAGTGATCAAGGAACTCACTTTTTGAATAGAACCATTAAGGAGTTGACAGAAGAATTATGCATTCATCATCAGCGAAGTATGCCTTATCCTCCGCAAGCGAATGGAACTGTTGAAGCATTCAATAAAGCATTCAAGAATGCGTTAATTAAGGTATGAAATGTGAATAAGGATGACTGGAACCTATGCATTCCGGCTATTTTATGGGCATATAAGACCACATGCAAGAAGTTGACAGACCACACACCTTTTAGGCTGGCCTATGGACATGAATCAATAATGCCAATGGAGTATATTGTTCCCAACTTGAGAATAGTTGCGTTTACAGGAATGGAAGATCACGACATGCAAGAATAAAGGCTTTTACATTTGGTTGGTCTGGAGGAGGATCGCTTCATCACAGGATTTCACCAACAAGTGCAGAAGGAAAGAGAAAAAGCATGGCATGATCGCCACATCAAGAACAAGTCTTTCCAGGTAGGTGATCTAGTCCTCCTGTATGATAGCAAATTCATGAAATTTACTAGAAAGTTTAAAATGCATTGGCTTGGTCCATATACTGTTTTACATGTAACTAATGGTGGCGCAGTCCAGTTAGCCACATTAGCAGGAGATAACTTGCCAAGTCTAGTCAATGGAAGCAAACTAAAACCCTATCGGGATAGTCCTATTTTGCAGAACCTGTGATGATCTGAATGAAGGAAATTTCTAAGTGCCACATAAAATTGAAATTGGTCATTAGAAAGGGGGAAGAGTCTATACAAAATGTATGATGAGGAACCTGTATATACCGCGCAACACTTTTAAGATGTGCCGTTGCGCCAAAACAAAAAACAAAAAACAAAAGAGGAATCTTGTAGTTGTGAATTCCAAAAGGAAATTGCGAAGATCAAGTTGAATGAGGAAAGATGCTTAGTCAGAAGCAAGAATTCAGGCACCACAAAGTAACTGCGTAGGAGCAATGATGACTTGTCACGTAGTTCGATGCAACAGTCCAGAAAAATAGCCGTTACATTGTCGGTAAGAAAAATAGCCATTATACAGTACTTTTCCAGCGACCGCTTGGGCATTTAACGCACGGATAGCCATTATGAACGGTTTTATGAAGGAAAGGACCAAAGACTCCACTGAATTTGGCCAACCGATACTGCATTTAATGCTTCTCTATCTGTTAAGGGGAACTGAGGGGTTCAGCTGTGCCTATAAGTAATACTTCATTAAGACTCGTGGGCATTACTGAACACTTAGAATTTTCCTGTGCACACTACTTTGCAAGTTGTTTTCAGTAAGCTATCTGAAACCCTGTGGAAGTTGTCCAGTGGATGTATGAGACGTCTACCATTGAAGAAGAATTCACGGTCCAGGAGACTATGAAGGTGTTCCAATACAGAGGGATCGAAGGGTTAATGAGAGCCCCAGCCAAGAACGTCGTCATAGAAAAGGGTCAAGCATCCAGAAGATCACCAAGACACGGTCCAACAATGAAGGACAAAGGAAAAGATCCAGTGGGGCCGAGAACGAAGATAACAAAGATGGGTTCGATAGTGAAGAAGCCATCGATAGCTTATTAAAAGATACCTTTGACAATGACCCCAGATTATATCTCACCACATGCACTGGACTCACCGGTATTCAAGTTAGAAAATAATGCAAAATAAGACATCCCTCTATCCCCCATATCAAAGCACATTGATGTTGATAAAAATATGTTGGATAAAATTCCAAAATGTAAGTGGGAAGATTATGATATGCTTCAGATGCAGAAGGAGGATCCCAATGAACCTAGGTTCCCACAGTTCCATCTCGACCAATACATGTGCTGGAAAAAAGATGTGAAGGGAGACCTCAGCTTGGTTGTGGAAAGATGGTTATTGGGAGTAGTCAAGTCAGGACTGCTCAATTTGCTCAAACTCCCGTATTTTGACAGATCACCAAAGTTGAACGTGGTGGTGCAAAATATGATAGCATGCATTCACTAGGGATATTTGTGGCTTGACCGCAATGTCAACCTAACCATTGACATTATCCACCACATCACTGGGTTGAGTAAAAGGGGTAAAGATACGAATCATTTTTTCCAAAGGAAAAGGAAGGACAAGGAAGCCATGGCGAAAATGAATAAAAATAAAATTGTCGTCAAAGGAAAGAGGGGATTTCAGATGGACGACATAGATGATAAAGTGACAAAGTTTATCAAGCAGTTGCTAGCTGGCAATATTTTATGAAAATGCCGACCTCTAGAGGTACCTGTGGGCACATTTCTGCTTGGCACTGCGGTTGCGGACGGAGAGCAGTTTAACTGGTGTCAATACCTATTGAACGAGTTCCTGGAGGAACTAAATGACACGTAGCTCAATGGTGGAAACTTCCATTATACATGGCTAATTGTGATGATCACCTTCATAGGGTGGAAAGAGGAAAAGGATTATGTTGGCGTAATCACCAATACCAATGACTACAGAGGAGCCCTCTATTCAAACCTTTGGGCAAATTTGAACTCGCAGAGACAGTACGCAACAAATGAGGTTTTTTACCAATATTATAACCAACTGTACGACGCAATCCTGAGCATGTCACGGATATCAAAGAAGGTAATGAGTAAGTACATTCGCACTATTAATTTTTATGTTTACATGCGTAGTATTCACATTTCATCCAAAGCGCAGAAGAGGAACATTGAATGGTTCATAAGAAACTACCATATGTATGAAGATGATATTGATAATATCATGAAGGACTGGCCTACCGAGTTTCGAGTGGAAATTTTAGACGTCGAAAGCGACTCCGGTGAGGATGAACCTATTCCATGTCCTATCACTAAAGAAAAGGAGACGGGAAAATGGAAGGAACATGAGAGCCCAACACAAAAAAAGGGAGCGCAGAAGAAGCAGAAAGCTGATTAAAGCCAGTTAGACGCAGCACTCCATGATGAGGATTATGAAACAATCGCGGCAAAGGTCACATAGCAGATGGAAGATCTGATGACTGAGAAGAAGAAACATGACAAAGCGATTCATGAAATTCTACAGAAGAATCGGACCACACTACAGGGGATCATAGAGAAAATTGAAGAAGTCCACAAAAGATTACCCCTGCCACGGAACTAAGAGTCCGAAGGGAATTCAGGAGGAACTTCACAGCAGAAGGAGCCACAACTAACCATAACCATTCCTGCGAAGTTCCATGTTGTTCACCTTGATCCATTAACTATAAGGCTACCATTTCCAGAGCAAATAGTGTTGGAAATGAAGGATGTCGAATGTGTGAAGCTCAACCTTGTGAAGATACCACTACCTGGTCTACACTACTTGCATCTGCAGGTCATCGAAGAAATGCATGACATAAATACTGACACACTGAAAGGACAGGATGAGCTGCAAGCAGCTAATAAGCAGTTGCAGGAATCTAGCTTACAGAGAGATATGGAACTGCAGGATGAGCATGATCATCCAAAAATACTAGAGTCCACGATCACTGTGGTCGCAGATAATATAGAAGAATTTGAAGTACAGGTAGACCCCATAGACACTGACGTTAATATTGGTGAACTGGTTAACAGACTTAAGACAGAGATGCAAGACATGGAGATCATCCATGAAGCTAAGATTGCTTCCTTGGAAGCACAGACCAACCCATAGACTCCACCAAATCAATAGTAGTTAAGAGCAAGGGAGGTGAAGGCTGTAGCAGAGAATTTCGCTGTCGAAGTGGCTAAGTGCCAGAGTCTACAACATGAAGCAGTGAAGGCATTCACCGCCCTTGAAGAGGACCCAGGATTGCTGCAAGTAAAGAACTCTGTGAAAGATAAGCAAGCAATACTAGAACAGATGGATGCAGAAGTGAAAGCCTTGCTACCAAGAGAAAGGCTTCAGAAGTACCGGGAGATCAACGCACTGAAGAAGGAAGTGCAAGCCTTAAGAGAAAAAGAGACTAAAATGGGAGATAAATCACAACCCTTACTGGAGGATGCCTACACAATCTCGTAGGAGATCGAGTAAAAGTTAAAGGAGTTGCACGAAAATCAATAATATGTGGAAGGCTAGATCGGCGATGAGATAAGACCTGATATGTTGGAAACAATCAAGCAAGTTGAGCAAGACACAAAGGAAGCAGTTGAAAAGATGATTGTCACATAAAATGAGTTCGTTGTGAAGATAGCTCCACAGGCGACGGAACAACTTAGAGAAGTTGAAGCTACAGGTGGCTCGGGGACGAGTGACATGTAAGTGTTAGGAGCTTGTTGGGCCTGGCCCAAGTGGGGCATTTTGAGCAAGAAGGATTTTTAGAACTACGGAGCTGAGCGCAATTCAGTTGGAATATTTTTGTATCAGTTTTTGGGATGATGTGAAGTTGCGCACAACGGAGCACCGGAAGAGCTGCGAAGATCAGTGTTGCAAGGATAAAGTGCTGCAATGTGTCCAGTCTACGTGGTTCCGGCAAAGTAGACTATTGGACGGAAGATGACACAGATTCTGGTTAGACCATCGGTGGTCTATTTTTGGAAACGATGCTCCAGGAGTTCTAGGCGATGGGGAAGTAGCAGAAGTAGAAGAAAGCAACTAGTCGCACATGCGAAAGAACCACTACCTGAACCAGTCACATGAGACCATTATAGGAAGAACGACTCGGTGAAAGCAACCTATTGGCATGCGTGCGACAGGAAGACCGGTAGCGCCGTGAGGCATGCACTGAAGGCGGCCACAATGGAATATTCTCTACTAGAAGCCAGCAGTCCGTTTAAGGGAAAACCGTGATAGTTTTGTAAACCTAAGTGTTTTTTCCTTCGAATTGTAAAGACATGACCTACGGGCATGGCCTATAAATAAGGAATTTTTGTATGGAAAAGGGTTGAGTCTTCATTTTTTATTGTTCTCGTTATTGAATTGATAAATCTCTATTGAGGAACATTTTGTAAAGGATCTGCAAGTTGTGCGCATAGAGGCCTATTGAGAGAGAGAAGAGAGTCTGCAGCTGAGTGCACAAACAAAGAACTGTTGTACCCTTCCCAAAAGACTAATACAATAGCAGGTATTGTGGATGTAGCCTCCATCCTAAGGGTGAACCACATTAAATCCTTTGTAGTGTGATTGTTTACGTTTTGCACTTGTCTGTTTGCTTACGAATGAATGTCTAAGTTCTCATTTATCAACTGCTATGTTAATGATTTTATATGTATTCGACATAGGAGAAAGATGGGAATAATATGTTTAGTATTGTGTGAAGGGAAGAATGATGAATGAGCAGTACTCTAAGTCTACGAAACTATTAGTTTATTGAATAATCACAAGTGTATGTAGAGTTTGGGTTGTGTAACTCTCTAGACACACTGCACTAGAAGTGCGCAACATTGTATGTTTCATCAGCTTGCATTTGTTATAAAGATAAATAATCTAAGGTAGTAGTTGGATGATTAAGTGTTAAAGTAAAGTCTTCATAATGGCTAAGTTTGGAAGAGGAAACATATAAGTCAGTTGTGTTGTCCTGTGATTCACATTCTATCCAAAGCATGCATTCCGTAGATGCGTTGGTTGCACAGGGATCTTCTAGTGCAGAAGTAAGGACCACAACGTAGTCTATCGTAGCGCAATCCTCATCCTGCAGCGCAAGTCTAATACTGCGTTGCACAGTAGTCCTATCTGAACAACTCATCACATCACCGTGGAAACCTGATTCCACAGTGCCCACATAAGTACACCTCGGGTGAGACCTCATCCTGTTCGCAGGCTGTTGCCAAAAGGGCCAGTTAGAAGGGGTTTTGTTGGTTCCTTTAAACCACAAAGAACCTAGGTCTACATTGGAAACCTCTAGATCAGTATCTTAATCCAACAACTTTACAAGTTATATAAATATGTTTATTAATTGTCAATCCATGTTTTACATGTCTCACATATTGCATTTGAAACACCACAAGTCTATGTAGTGCAATGGCCGTAAATTTTGTATAAAAAAATTGGATGACACCGGGAAAAATTCGGATAGTGGGATAACTGCAGTATTCCAAGTCACAAATGTTTCCTCTAGTAGAGACAAACATCCTTGAGAAAATGAAAATCAATACTATGGGTATATTTGGATGATATAATTGAGTGTGATGGCATAGAAATATTTATAGCTTCTGGTAGGTCCTTTTCTAGGTCAACTTCGACACATATTCTTGCACATGAGAACATTGGAGGCTTAGTCTCTGACTTGTCTATGTAGTTCCCTAGAGAATTCCCTATTTCTCTCATATCTTCATCATTCCAACAACGTAGAGGTAGATTAGGAAGTTTGACACAAACTTGAATGGCTGAACAGACATATTTTTCAGGATCAAAATATAGGTCCCATTTGTTGATGTACATGCCTCTAGGGCCCATGAAGTATGTTCCATTTCTTAAAATCAAGTCACGGTCTTCTTTTTTTCTCAAACATGAATACAAAAAATCAATTTCCACAGAAGATTTGTTATAATTTGCCTTGTATTAATGGTCTCTGGCTCTTATTTAACCGTATCTCGATATCCTTAGGGGATGGCTAGAGACTTGTGAAGTGGCCGACTAAACATTTCTCTGCTAAGGCTATTGATTTGTATTTGAAATTTGTGGACGAGAGCTTCACTTCTGGAGCTACAACGTTTTTGACAAATATGGAGTCGTTCGAAGGGGGGGTCTTACTAGAGTTGGGTTGGCTCACCATGATTCTTCAAAACCTTTCTTCCATAAGATTGTGTCACTCCTCTGGATCAGGGTATGGTGGAGGAAAATGATTCATCAGACTCAAGCACGTCGAAACCCTATCAGACACTCACTAGATATTGTTGTAGTTCTAAATGTTATCCCTTTCTCTTACTGTTTTGATAAAACCTATCAATGTATTATTGCACCTTCTTGTAGCAATTCTTGGTTTCCCTTATTCCTTCGGCATGAATCAAAATGCATAGTTCATTCCATGCATTGGAATGAATGGTAAATGTTTTTTTCCTGTTTTATTTAAGGAAACCCAACTTCGCACTACTAGGACATTTCTTACCCACCCCTTAGTAAGCTTAAAAAGATTATCTTGAAATAATATTTTTCTTTGTGTAGCTAGGGTTTTCACCCCAGCTTGTGCAAATGAGCACCTAAGGAGAATGGACTCCTTAGTAGAAGTTCAATAAACAGTAAATTAAAGCACTAAAACAATATGAAATTTAACCTAGCATGAGCATTAACATAAATAACAAAACATAAAAATATGGCAAAAGATTTCTCTTTTTGTATTGAAGATTACCTCAAGTGTAGAGGATGGTGAAGCTCTTTCAGCAATTTAGGAGGGTTACTTCCAAGCTCCCAGCTTTGCTCCTTTCTCTTTCTACAAAGGGTTGGAAATGAGCCAAAATGGGCACTCAAGGATAAAAGTAGCTCAAGGGTAAGCTAGGGTTTCAAGAGTGATTTTAGCAGAGTAAGGGTGTATTTGACTGTGGATATGAAATGAGGGGCTTCCATCACCTATTTATAGGTTTTTAGTGGTGGAGTGCTGGCCCATGGTTTTGGGAACCATATGGTTTAGGTCAGTTGTATAGGGTTTTTTCTTCCTTTTTCCCTCTTTTCCCTCTTTTTTTATATTTTTTATTCCCTTTTTAGAGGGTTTTTGCTATTTTGGAGGAATTTTGGATTATTTTGGGGGGGAAAGGGGTTTTTTGGCCTTTTGGAGGATTTTTAATGGGATTTTAAGTTTTTGGAGGCAAATATGGTAGGAAATATGGACAAATGAGTCATGTAATGGGGTAGATGAGGTAGTGAGCACTTTTTGGGTGTTAACACTTTGTATTAATAAAATGAAAAACAAACTCAAGGAATGTTTAAGAATGAAACTAAAATTACTTGGTTTCCTTTACTAAAATATACTGGGTAATTTTCTAAGGAAGTTGGCATAATGCAAAGTTTATTTTCCTGTCACAGTTCACTTTGTCACAGTTTATACTGCAGAATTATTTTGTGTCATAGCTCTTGTGTCTTATCTTGACATAAATATCATAAAAATATTTTAAATGGATAGGTCGAAGGTAATTAATTGGAATAAATATTTCCCAAGGGTTAAATGAAAGATTCGACATAATTATTTAAGCATATTTAAAGGATATATATTTATTTATGTCGAAGGTAATTATTGTTAATAAATAAAATATAAACATATTCCATACGTTAACCTTGTTGAAGTTATGTCTATGAAAAAGTATACTATTTATGTCGAAGCTACTTATATGTGGAAGTATTTATTTATGTCAAAGTTAAATTTTGTTTAATAAACATAATATAAACAAATTACATATGCAAAAGCTCGCATATTGTCCTTAGCATTGGATGTTTGGTGGTTTTTGAAAACCACGAGTTGAATTAGTTTATGCTAAGTGGAAACAATGTTTATGTCGAAGCTTAGATTTAGCTTTGTTAATATTCCATGCATGAATGGTATTAGTGTTTGAAAACCATATGTTGAATCAAGCTAAATACCATGGGTTGTATTGGTGAAGAATTGGATATTGAATTTCCTACACCAAAAGCATTAATAATTATTATCATAAATAATTTAGGAGAACCATAGTGCAAAGTTCATATGTCATGGCACAGGTTTTACTGTGCAGATATTTCTACTGCATAGGTCATACTATGCATTGTTAAAAGAAAGTTTGAGTCTTATGGATTAGTTGAATATTATGCTAATTACTTATATATATTTTATACATTCAAATGTATTTGTTATAGCATTGCATATATTAAATATGCACGTATTTAATGAGCATAAATATATTTTATTATTTAAAAAAAATGTGTATTAATTCTAGTGTGATACTAGGTGTGTTACAAATTGCTATCAAAGATAAGGTTACAACTCTTGAACCTTTGGGAGTTTATTATATTTATCTGAAATAAATTTTTACATATTTAAAGATAAATTATATATGCACATGACATATGTTATGAACTAACAATCATGGATGATATCTCAGATTGCTAGTGACAACAAAAAAATTTCAGGACATTGTACTTGCATACTTCCATAGAAATAGGCAAACATAATTGAAAATATGGCAAAAGAGTGTGCATTATCTAACTTTGATGAGGAAATTGGTATAGATGTTCAAAGAACTGAATCCAATGGTCATCAGACTAAGCTGGGAAGAATGAAAGTGTTCCAAACCTTGAAGGACATATAATTTGGGAATGGAAAAATTTAGTAGAGATTGGCACAAAAAAATCAAATAAATTAGCAAGTGATGCAGAATCTTGTATAGTTAAAAAATCGGATGCAACACGTGTCTTCCATTGTAAGAAGGGGAGAAGAGAAATCAATGAATATAAAATTTCTTGATAGATACAAAAGTCCAGAGATAAAGATGAAGGAAAAAAGAGGTTGCATTTCCAATATCAAACAAATGAAAGTCATCATGTGAATAAGATGCTTGAAATCCAACATGATACTCATCCCAGAAGGCATCAGAAGAGAAAGCATGATGGAAATATATTATAGGGTGAACTTGGGAAACTTAAACCTCCAACTTTCGATGGGTAAAAATATGGAGAAATTGCAGAAATTTGGCTTCTAGAAATGAAGAAATATTTGCAATTACATGATTATTCTGACAATCAAGAAGTGCATATTGCTATATATAATATTCGTGGATAATCTTACCGATGGTGGAATAAACTGTAATACCCCTATTTTGACCCTTATGGTTTATTGGCTTCAATGTAAATATTATGTAAATGCAATGTATATGTTCACTAGTGTGAAGCTCAAGGCCAAGGCCCCACTAGTGTATGTTCAAGTTTAATTGGATAGGAAAGTATTTGATAGTTTGATAAACCATAAGTTGTTAAGCCATGAAGATTTGTAAATGATGTAATTATTAATTATGAAATAAAATACCGAAGAAGATGGCTAAGGAGGAAACCAATGACAAGGGGCCATGTGTATCCATTAGGGAGAGGTGAGGGGGTTATGGGATTGGTACCCATTCTTCCACATGTCGAACTGTGAACCCATTTGACTCACTATGATGACATTAACGCAACTATAAGAGGGTGGTTGAGGAAACTAGACTCATGAATTCGATGGAGTATTGGAAACCCGTGGATCTATATGGAAGGGTATGGCCTTGTGCATTTCTTGTACCTTAAGCCACTCCATGCCTGGGAATTCGGACATCCTGCTTTCTAACCCATTTTTTACCAATACCCAAGTTATACACGCACTTGTAGATTCCAGTCGTGAAGAAAATAACAAAAAATCATGATTTCCTATGTAAACCGAATGTCTAGAGCCGAGAAAGCCCAAGGAAACCCTATGTGAGAATGGAACTGGTTTGGACAGCCTTAGTTCGGTCTTTGGAACGAATTGAGTAGATGGAATGGCCTAGAAATCCCGTGAGAATCACTAAGACCCATTTTGCAGAAGGACGAATTCAAGGGAAGACTTTAGGGCATGGCCTTGTAAGAAATTGGCTTATATAACAGAGTTAAAGGTCAGATTAGGGTTGGGGTTGCTTGATAAACCTAGTGAAGGTTGTAATATCATGAAAACCAATAGTTGAACATTTCTATGCCCACCCCAAAATAGCATTGGAGGGAAGGGGCCTTGAGGGACAATGTAGAAAAGAAGAGGGCCTTCCTTGTGTTGGGTGAGGTAGGTGATGTGGGTGTCAAGATTGCTGAGTGGTTTGAGATTTCTGTAGCTCTGTGGTATAGCTCACTAGCTTAGTAATACACCCTCCTTGTTCCCTGGATTTCTTGATAAAACCATCTATAGGTTTGCTTAGCATTGGGATGAGACCTTGGCTATGAGAGATTTCCTTAGCCCTCCTTAGTGGATACGTAGCCCAGCGTGGGGGTGTTCTCACAGCTGAAAGAGTACAAGATGGACAGAGACGTAAGGTTGGGTGGAACGTTGACCTCAGTTAGCCTCTTGCTTTGGGGAGATTTAGTCCAAAGATAAGTGTTTCTATGTGTTAAATGATGCAAATTCATGTTTTATAAATATTTGTTAAGTTATGCTTGTTATGCTCTAGACTAATGAATGGATGACTCCATGAACTTGCTCATTAGGAATCCATGTATAAGCTTGAGTATAGTATTGAATGCATGTTGGAATACTTCATTGTTTACGTGAATGATATGCATGGATAACAGCTACATGTGGTTGACATGAATAGCGAAATTAGTCCATTATATGTATTTATTGTGCATTGCATTCACCCTTAAAAGGGATGACTTGATTTCACCTAGACTTGGGAGGAAAGGGGACAAACCATGATGTGTTTCAGAGCCCCTCTGTAGTCGGGTGAAGAGAGAATCTGTTATCACTCCAGGAAACTACCTAGGGTTATAAGCTAGGTATGCCTGGTAACTTAAGAATTCAATGTTTTTTGTGTTTTCTGAAAAGGTGGATCAATGGGATAACTGAGAAGACTAAGCGGTAAGACAACATGACATGCCTCTAAATAAGCCAGTGCTTTGAGAAATTAAATATCAGCCACAGTAAATAATCAAGGTATGAAGAATATTGCCTAGACAACCAAATACATTAACATGCAGGGTTTATGCAACCAAGTACATACATAACGCAGGGTCACACTAAGCAATAAGAAGTTCCTCCATTCAAATCATGAGCATAAGCTAAGCTAATTCAAACAGGGTGCAGAATAATGGAAAATGTAGACAGACTGATATCTAATGACCAAAGAAAACTGTGATTCATATAACAAGAAAGTGTCAAGTACATAGCCCCAAATGTATCCAAACTTGAACCCTCACAAAGTCTTGGTTCTCAGGCTTTATAGCCTTTACACAGTAATTCTCAGATCCTAAAAACGTGGATCTGGCTGAGCTAACTGAAACATCAAACTAAAAAAATAAATGCAAAGAGAAAGGATTGATTCCTTGAATCAAGGGACTTGATGATGTGTCAATCTTCTTCAAAACTCGGTGGTCGATGAAGTGCAGCAGCCTCCCAAGGCTCGGTGATCTTAGCTGGGCGCAGAGACAGTCAAGAAGCTGATGTGGCAATCAATCCCTTAGAGCCATCCCTCATTTCAAGGTGAAAGTCATTTAAAATATGCCCCTGATTGAAAATTCGCCCAATAACCTTTAGATATGGATAATATAATTCATAATACGTCTCTTAAGACTGGCCTTGTGCTTTATCCTCGAACAAAAATGATATCTGTGCAAAAATACGAAATCTGCCAAAAACAGACTTTCGGCAGCTAACAGTGCTGCCAATTTATCTGCCGAAAGCTGGCTTTTCGGCAGCTAATGAGTGTTGTAGAAACCCGCCTAAGCTGCTGAAAGCCTGTAGAATTCCAAAAAAAAACTGCCTTCAGCAAAAATCGATTTTCTCCACCGTCCGATGTCCATTTTGGCTGTTCAAATAGTCGATTTTGATCTACAGAACCTAAGCTATCCACTGGTGCTTTCAGATTTGAATTTGGAGTTCGGGAAGGCCGTCAAAATCGCCCCGCAAGATCACGTGGTTTCAGCAGAAAATTCCTCCAATTTTCTGTTACAGGTCTGTGTTATTAACGTTTTGCCGAGCTCCTCTTAAATCGAATCAGAGGGTTAGCTACCTTTTCAGTTGATTAGAGATACCCTTCCTTTGGAGTCTCAGTTATTTGTTGAAAGAAGGAGTTCGTTTATGATTCCTGATTTGTAGCTGAAGATTTTAACTGTCAGTCATAGAGCTGGATGATGACCTGTCACTGCAACCAAGATTTGAGCAGACTCCAGCTTGTGAAAGCGAGACTCAGCAGATTGTGACATGAGAGAATATCTTATAGCAGACAAAAGAGGAACCTCTTACTGAAATCATGGAGTTTAAATCAAAAGTTGACTCCTCCTTTTCCACTGAGTTTTACCCTGCTGAGAACCTCCTGCGGACTAATGTTGCGCTCTATTCTTCCTTTCGGCGGCTTAAACACAGGCTCGCTTGATGTGGGACTGAATACGGACCCAATCCTTTAATTTTGCTTGTAAAAACCTTTTCGGCAGCTTATGTCTTTTCTGTCAACGCCTTTAGCTGCCGAAAATGGGCCCTTTCGGCAGCTAACTGGCTTCCTGCAAAACAGTGTTAGCTGCCGAAACCTGTTTTTTTCGAAATTTGAAGCCCAAGACTCATAGAAATAAGAAATTTTACCCATTCTGTCACCCAAAATGATGGTGGTCAATTTGGGAGATAACAGAATCCATGGTAGGTGTTAACACCCAAAAAGTGCTCACTAGCTCATTGCCTTATTCACATGACCCATTTGTCCAATTTTTCCACCATTTGAGCCTCTAAAACTTTCAAAAGGTCACCAAAAATACCATAATACACCTTTTCCCCCTCAAAAAAAGTATTTTTACTCAAAAAATACAAAAAACCCTCAAATAGGATCCAAAATTCCCAAAAATCAATTAAAAGGAAATAATATTCAAAAAAGGAAAAAGGGGGAAAAAGAGACCTAAACCATTTTGGTCAATATCATTGGTTTCCATAAACCATAATGGTATTCTCCATCACCAAAAAACTATAAAAAGGTGATAGGGGCTCCTCATTATTAACTTCATATTTATCCTATCCTCAAGCTGCCAAAATCCATCTTGAGCTTTGCCCAATCATTGAAGCATTTGAGAAGAAGAGACCATTGGACATTGGATCATCTCAAACTTGGAGCTGCTAAAAAATCACCATCCTCACCATTTGAGTTAATACAAAAGTTTTAAAATTTAATTACATGCTTATGAATCAATTTTGTTTATTGTTATCAATCTAGAATTCTTTATTTTACTGTTTACTGCCATCAATCTATAGTTTATATTTGTTTATTTACATTGCTTTATTTGAGACTACTGCTACAAGTTAGTAGGTGCACCATTTGCACATACTTGGGAGAAATTCCAAGCAACAGTTTTTAGCGACTCTACAGGTTTTAGAATTTTCAATCTTTGCTTTAGATATTTATTTTAGTCATTTTTCCCATTTAAAACTATAGATCTGCCATACTAGTCAGCTTCTTGATAGTTTCCCTAGCCATTGGCCCTTTCTGCAGCCCGAAACAACCCAAAATTTCAATTTTTGGGTTCGTTTTTCGTTGGTCGATTTTCATCCGTACATCGCGATTTTTGGCACCCACAGTCACATGGTCCATCGCGGCTGTGCACATTTTTTCGACGTGGTCCATCACGGCTCTGAGCCTTTTTCCCATGCAGCACATTGCGCCTGTGCGGCTTTTTTCTACATGGCCCATCGTGGCTGGGCGGCCTTTTCCCACGCGGTCCATCCCGACTTTTCGGCATTTTTCTACGCGGCTCATTGTGACTTTTTCCCACTGCACCGCGATTCAAATTGTGACTTTCACCCACATCATCGTGCGGCTCATCGCGGCTTTTGACCTCACAGCCGCGATATTTCCTATTTCTGTTTGGCCAATTTTTTCCAAATTGTTTTTGCCCAATCAACCCATTTTTTCCATCATTAATTTCTGCAATTTTTTACAGCCTACTGTATCATTATTGCAACATTATATATTTATATTCGTTACATGCTTCACTTATCTTTTTGAAATTTTTCAGTTAATTGAAGGAAAGATTTGTTAAGTATTTCTAAAGTCGTAAGTTTCATACATTGCAAGGTTAGAACCATATTTCTAAATTGCTCAATATTTTGCTCAAGAAAGACTTTAGAAATCCATTTATTTTTACATATGTTATTTTCTTTACCTTACAAAACTTTTTAAAGAATCCATATTTTTTGAAAAGATTATTAAAGCATTTACATTTGAAACGTCTTTCATTTTTTGCAAATTGGAATCATTATTTTAGTTTGTGATTAAATCTCCCATGTGTGGCACATTGTTTTCGTATACACCCACACAAGCACACAATTTGTCACAATAATTATAAGTGATCCTTAAAATCCTCTTAACTAAACAAACATTCTAACCCCACTTGGGTAAGACCAAAAGAATTTTGTAGCTAGGTAGGACTGAGGGGATAAGTATCCAAATAACACCCCTCACTCATTTTTCATGTTGAGACATAGTGGTTGACATTTAGGGTACCAAAATCCCTTATTATTTGTTGACATGGTTTAAAACCAATTCATTGGGAAGGCCTCTCCCTTAGGAGGGTTGAAGTAGCCAGACTGGTTTCGGAAACTTGAGTGGAATACCGCAATCCATTCAGTAACCGAAGGATACCTACTCATTGTTCTCGTTGTACCACCCTTATGGGAGTACAACGGTGATAGAACAAGAGCTGCAGATTCACCCAACCAAATGTGTCAAAAATGGGGTATCTTAGTGGCCAAACTTATAGGATTTTCTACCCGGTGTCCCTCCCGGTAGGGGGATATCTAGCCTTTGATTCTACAATTTATATTGTCTGACTTGGATTTCATCACCATGCAAAGGATATACCTTGTTGAATCATAATACTTTTTAGTTAGCTGCTTGCATGCTCCATTACCTCCCTTTGGTCAGTGAGTACACCTTTTTCTATTTTTAGGAGCCGTTTGCATGTTGGTTTTCTGACCACATTTTTTGCTTGCTCCACTTACTATAGCACAGCTGTTATAGTAAGTGTTTTGAGTTTGGTTGTTGGCCTGAGTGCCATTATTTTTTACTCTCCCTTCTTGCACACATGGTTGCATTAGGGCTTTGATCTTTCCACTCATCACCACCTAGTAGATTTAATTCACAACTGTCACATATGCTACTACTAGCACATATGCCCTAGCCACTACATCACACCCCTCGGCAAGACTAACTAATGATCCTATTAAACATGACCCCACTTGGCCCCCCATGCCCACAAAGCTCCCCTGAGACATCCCAAAATTTGAAGGGAAGGCTGGGGAAGACCCCCAAAACCACATCATGTCCTTTCACTTATGGTGTTCCTCAAACTCCATAGTAGATGTTTCCATTCATCTTCATTTATTACAACGAATGTTTACCGGCTCGGCAACCAAATGGTACATTGAGAAACCCCATGGGACACACCCTACATTCACATCCCTTGCCTCACGTTTCCTACAGTTCTTTCAACTACCTGTACGCTATGATGCAGGAGTAGAAATCCTATTGTCTTGTAGACAAAATACGGCCACCCATATCACAGATCACATCCATGAGTGGTGTAAATGTCGTAGTATCTTCAAGATCAAACTAGACAGCCGTATCTTCCTGGATTGGTTCCTGAAATCACTCCTTCCTCTCATAGGCAAGGGTGTAACTTTTGAACGACCCGAGTTGGAAGAAGAAGCCATTCTAAAAGCCTAGCAGTTTGATCTGATCTACGCCTAGTGTGGCTACTTGTATACCATTTTACCTGACGCTCCCCGCGGCGATACCTCCTGGACTGATGCACCGAGGGCATCCCACAGCACCGACGACATCATTGGACAAGTTGCATCCCACAACCAACCCTTTTCCATTATGCACAATAATACCGGCCCTGATCTTTCGTGGGCCACATCTCACTTGGGAGATAGAATGTTGTATGCTCCCATGGCCCACCCCCACCACACTTATGGACCCTCATGTCCACCACAATGTTATGGTCACACACCTTCAGCCTATCCACCTCTGGTTGCACACCCTATGTAATACCATCAACAGGCCACACATGCTCTTGTTCACTCACAAGCCCCAACAACTTATTACCCACCACAAGCAGTGCTTACTGCACCACAACCTCCAATTGCTTAGACTTATCCTCCAAACAACAACAATGCTACCCCCGCCAACCAAAACCTTGATCAACCACCGAAACAGGGTAAGAACCCCAATTTACGAACAAACCACCCATGTTCCATATGCGGGGTATACGGCCATTACACACACACTTGCCCCCATTTGGAGCGAGCATGCCAACTATGGTTTGATGACGCCCAACACCAAGGGCACGTGGCACAACCAACGCCACCTCCTCAACACAACTCATAATGTTGCATAATCCTTTCCCCACACAAGGAGTGGTGAACACTTGTCCATTGGATCCTCCTCAAGGAACCACAACACCACAACAGCAAATCACATACGCTGCACACACAAAACAACCAATGGATTCAAGTACTCATCATCTCCTTATGATGTCATCATCCGACATGAATCCCCAATCGCCTCGAAACCAGTATGCCCCCATTGCACCTAAAAATGTTCTCCCTATGATTGAAGAACCAGTTCAGAACGCACCTACGTCGTTCATCTACACAGTCAGACCCGGATTATACTTGGAATCACCTATGACTTCCACATTCCAATCCATCCCACCCCCTTTGAAGATAAATGAGATATCTGATTTGTGCACCCTCTATCATAACACACAGGTAACAAACCAACAACCCCCTTTACTCCCGCAACCACCCTTAGTTCCAACTCATGTAGGAGCCACACCAATTCATACTATCCCATTTTTATTTCCCCCTTCAGGCGCCATAAGCACACCAGTCATGGCTACACTTAATCTCCCAGGATTAACATTAGGACTACCTGTGTGGTACCTACCTGCCCCATCCACTCCCCCGACACCAAACGTCATTTTACAACTGGTGCAACCCATCAATACTTCTAACAGTCCACCCCCTAGTGTAGGAAACATCTAGAACCAGCCACCTCCAACAGGGGTCACTGCATCAACATCTAGTAATGCTCCCCCTGAACTCCACTACAATGGGGGAATAGGCCCACAAACCTACACCACTGGACCCACAACCCGCACCGCCCCACTGACTCCCAAGTTGGCAAAGAATCCCCCAACAATCCGTACTCCCCCCAAACGCTCTTTGTGCGATGATATAGGCCATGCTACCTTTCAATGTCCACAATTACCGGCACTTCAAGAACACATGCAAATGTTGGATGATGAGACTAACATACCAGTTGTCAAACTTGAACTTCCCCCTCAGCCTCGCGATAAATAGTTGTGTATCAATCACCCTTATGCGATATGCAAAATTTACGGCCATTACTCATATCACTGCCCTGATCTCCCAGATTATAGAGCAGCTCTATACGAATTGAATAATGTCAACCTAGAGATATCACCTCCTCTCATTGAGGAAATTAATCCCCCACCATCTTCCTCCTCATAAGATATTAACACAGTTTACATGGTTTCCAATGGAGACCCCTCTGTTCAGTCCACCCCTTCCATTGATCCCTTCGACCCACATATTCAACATTTTCAAATCAAAGAGGAAACCACATTTCCATAGCATGGGGGCAGGCCTGAAACCTTTCCTACTCATCATCATCCTCATTCTCATTGGCGATATTGGGGGAATCAACCCCGCAAGGGGAATCCCCCATCATCATATCATCACTTTAGTATGCCACCATGGTCCACAGCCTCATGGTACACCCCCCCTCCAGTAGTTGGTTAATGCCCTATTGATCCCTCTCTAAGATAGCATCTGCACCGCATTGACACCTATGAGTTCGGGGACATAATAGAATACCTCGAACCTGGGATAGGGGGCATGATCAATCATTTTGACCCTACCCCATCACCTCTATATCAACACCTCAATAAGCCCATCATTCAAACCAACACATATGTGATCCACAATCACAAACCCCATGCACATCGCATGGGGGTAGGTCATTAACCCTGCTCACTTTTTCACATTTGAGATCTAAACCATTTTTGAATTCATGTGTCACTTGTATATTTGAGTTGATTTGATACACATAGTATTTCGCCCTCGTGGATCATCATTTATCCCCACCATTGCATCCTTGGCTTGGTAGGCTCACCTTTATTTATAGCCATTTTTTAACCTTATTTTTTTCTTTTGACCATTCCGGAGTCATTTGACCTCCGTTTTTCGCACCCTTTACACCGTCAGATTTTTCGCACCCTTTACACTATCAGATTAAGATTTCCGTGCCCGTGATGATGCTTTGAGATCATTTCTCACTCTCACCACCATATTGTGAAGGCATTTTTTCCATGCCCCTCATTGCCTCGGCTTGCATGCCACATCGGCCATTACCTGCTTTTAAAACTTTTTTCATATCACCGGATTCAGTTTTCCATGCTCATGACGATGCTTGAGGTCACTTCTCACTCTCACCAAGATCTTCTCGTTCAGTATAATTTTATCTCTTTTTCAAGTCGAGCAATTCCTTTATGAAAAAGGCACTTAGGGAGTTTTTGTTAACCTCTTTTTTGACTCCTAAAACAATGAAAAGATCGTTGAGCAATCTTGCTTCCTTTCATGCTCGCAAAAAGTATATGAAAGGGCGTCTACCTGGTATAAGTTTACACCTTTTCCGGACCTTGTAGACTAATTACAAAAAAAGAATATTGTAGTCACATCGGCTAGAAGAGTTCTCCATTTGCATCATTTTATGCTTTTTCGGGCCTTGGAGACTAACATATGAAAAGGCACACCAATGGAGTCTACTTACCACTTTTAGACTCTCTAAAATTGAAAGCAACCACGAGCATATACCATCTTGGTCTCGTACAAATCCATAGGACGGTACTCCTCCACCAATTAAGAGTCTTCTTATCATTTTCAAACTCCTTAAAAATGAAAGCACTCACGAGCATGAATAGTCCTGGGCTCGAACAAATCCATAGGACAGTACGATTTTAGAGAAAAATTTTATCCCTTCTTGGAGATCATTAAAACTATGAAGAAGGACCCAACGTTGCTTTTCAGTGCCACAACAGATCATGTCTACTCACATGGAAGCTTCCCCATTATGGTTGCTTTTGTTCAGGGTATTCTGCAGTATGTCACCTTGAGAGTCCCACAATAGCATCCATCAGCTTGTCCCCCCAGAGTCACTTCAGTTTATAATACATACCCTTGATCCCTTAAGCTACGAACCTCACACCTAAAAGTCAGTTTCCTATGCTTTCAGGTCAACCATGTCATTATGCTCTGAACAAAGGAAGTTTGATTCCACCCACTCTATAACCCCTGTTATTCCCCATCCCCACAGTATGTCATTCCTACCATCAGTACTATCACACTTAAGTTGTACACCTTGCACTGCTATCAAGGAAACATCATTGCCTTAGTAGTTTCCGGTCTCCCTCTGTCGACGCCAACCAAATCTATTCTAGAGGATAGACCCAGAGGCCCCTGTGCCTTGAACTCATCACCATTAGTGATGAGTGCCTACAGATCATTTGGAAAGGAGTCCTCAGTGAATCTCCAAATGATTGTTTCTCACATGCTCGATGTCAACACCTTGATCACATCATTGAGACTTGTACAGGGTATCATTCCTTTCAGTTATTTGTTGAAGACCCTGGATATCACCTGACTTTACCACCTTTGAGTGTTTAATTGAGGAAACAACCAGTTACATTTTCCTATGGATATCCAGTTTGCGCTTGGCGACAGTTTTCAGATGTACCCCAGTTTTATACTCCCTCGAGTATACAGTTACATATACTCCTAATTTACTGACTCTACCACATTTGAAAGTCTAATTGAGTCCCTATAGATGTTGTAAACCTTCAGCTCCAACAATTTGTCAACCCTTCTGAAACCTTATTCAAAATGGTTGTTGCTCTTTTCCAGTGTATCAGTTATTGAGATCATTCATGGTATGACCATGAGTACGTCCCAGCATTATGTCCCCTCTGGACCATTATGATGTACCAACATATTTTTATGTATTATTCAGGTTCCCCTTCTTGGGCCTGATTGTTATGTATATGTCTTGATATGAGCATGGGTATGCCTGCCTCGTCCATTATCAAAGATTATTCCTCATTCATTTTGAGGCCATGTATTTTTTCAGTTTTTGTAGCTTCCAAGGGGCCATTGTTCCAGTCTCCAATCGGTCTCTTCTCTTCTCCAATCCCCAGGAAAAAGACAAAAGAAATATGATGTCTAACGGCCATACGATGAGCTCCTGCCCTCACACATCAGGGGGCAATCTGTTAACACCCAAAAAGTGCTCACTAGCTCATTTCCTTATTCACATGACCCATTTGTCCACTTTTTCCACCATTTGAGTCTCTAAAACCTTCAAAAGGTCACCATAAAGACCATAATACACCTTTCCCCCCTCAAAATATGTATTTTTACTCAAAAAACCCTAAAAAAGGGTCCAAAATTCCAAAAAATCAATTAAAAGGGAATAATATTCAAAAAAATATTCAAAAAAGGAAAAAGGGGGAAAAAGAGACATAAACCATTTTGGTCAATACCATTGGTTTCCTTAAACCATAATGGTATTCCCCATCACCAAAAAACTATAAAAAGGTGATAGGGGCTCCTCATTATTCACTCCATATTCATCCTGTCCTCATGCTACCAAAATCCATCTTGAGTTTTGCCCATCTTTTGAGCTTTTCCCAACCATTGAAGCATTGGAGAAGAAGATACTATTGGACATTGGAGCATCTCAACCTTGGAGCTACTCAAAACTCACCATCCTCACCATTTGAGGTAATACAAAAGTTTTAATTTTTATTTCATGCTTATGAATCAATTTTGTTTATTGTTATCAATCTAGAATTCTTTATTTTACTGTTTACTTCCATCAATCTATAGTTTATATTTTCTTATTTACATTTCTTTATTTGAGACTGCTGCTACGAGTTAGAGGTGCACCATTTGCACATGCTTGGGAGAAATCCCAAGCAACAGCAGAAAGAAGGAAAAACCCCTAGTAGAATGATAAAGGCACTTAGGTGGGATTGTACATAGAAATTCAGTTGGGAAATTTGCAGGGTTGGAGTTCTCAGATTGGGTGGGGATTACACCATTGGATAGATATCTCCAATATCTTTCCAACAGTACTAAACTTGTCCCATTTGGACCAAGGATAAGAAATTTATGCTGCTCAAAAGTTTCCTTGGAAAGCTTGCTGGAGCACGGATATTTGGCCCTGACCCTTCCGCATCTGCAAGGTCCTTTCCACTTCCCCAATGCATATTGTGTATTGCAGAGGTCAGGAATCGTCCATTGGGGCATCTAGAAATACGCATTTTCTCATCTGCAATGTGGAATGTGGAATGCAGATTGCGGGAGGTAAAATATCCCAGGATTTGGAATGGGGAATTCCGCATTTCTACACCCGCAATGTAGAATGCAGAATGTGGATTGTAGGAGTTAAAATCTCCTGGAACTGTACATGGAACTCTGCATTTCCGCATCCTCAATGCGGGTTGCGGGAGGAAACTTTCAGGATAGAAAAAAGGAACCCGAATTTTGATTTATGCATGTGGACTGTGGAACTGTGGAAATCAGAGGGATGGAATTTCGACGCCAAAATTTGGTTTCCGAATTCCGCATGTGCATTGTAGACGTCAGAAGTGCAATTTAGATTTTGAATTGGGTTTTGGAATTTTTGTTTCCTTGTCCTGCATATGGATTGCGAAATGCGGAAAGGCGAATTGCAGATCGCAATAGGGATTGTAGACTCATGCCCATTGCGGTTGTGTGTGGATTTGGAAGCATTTGCAACAAAAAAGAAATGGAACAGAGGGTCTCCCATTGCCTATGAAGGAAAACTTGGAGGTATGGGGACGTGACAAAGTAGTATAAGAGCTTTAGTTGCAGCACTCGGAGCTGTGAGGGTCGAGCTGTGCATGAAATTATGGTCAAGAAATGCGCCATGGAGTGGTTTGATGAATGTTTATTGATTGATGAATTTCACAAATGAGTAAATTCGAGCTTTGAATGGATATGATAGGGTTTATGTGCATGCTTGAAATGACTAATTGATGTCACTATTATGCACGGTGATAGAAGCAGTAGTAAGTCAAGTTGTATAGTAGGTCAGTGCACAGAAGGGAAAGAAATGGTGACTTTTAATGATGCACAGGATTCGTTTGAGCCAGAGGACAATGTCCCCAGTGAGAACGTGCAAGAATCACATCCAGAGGTCGAGTCTGATGGAATAAGGGCATAAGTAACACCCCCAAGCGTGGTCGATACTATGGTAAGATTCAACGAGCGGATGATGAAAGCGCAAGAAGAACAACATCAACTTAATGCGGCCATCTTGCAAATCCTCATAGGCATGCACTAGAGGATAAATGGTGGGTCTAATCCAAGAAATGAAGGGAGAGAAGAAATAAATGCAGAAAGTCAGTCTAGGGTTCGTTGTAAGAGAAGAACTCCATGCCCTGGAAGGATTTATGTGAGAAGAAGGCATAGAACACCATCTCTTAGGTCTTCATCGAAAAGGTCAGATGATCCTGAGGGTTCCCAAGGAATCCCAAGGCATACTCCCAGCAGAGGTAAGAGTAGAAAGAAAAACATATGTATTCCATGTGGTGAGTTTAGGAAGGCAAGGCCTCCCACATTTGATGGTGAAAGCAAAGAAGGTCAAGAAGCAGAAGCATGGCTTCTTGGAATTAAAAATTACTTTAGAATGCATGAGTATTCATGGAATGAAACAGCTAGGGTTTACATCTATAAACTTAGTGGAAGAGCTTCAATTCGGTGGGAACACCTCATGCAAGTGAAGAGAATTAGTCAAAGAAGAGTTGATTGGGAAAGGCTTAAAAGATACTTCCAGTAGAAATACCTATTAGCTAGGTATTATGATAACAAAAGAAAAGAGTTCAATGAACTCAGATTAGGGAAGAATACCATGGATGAGCATTTTCACAAGTTTGTAGATTTGCTGAGGTATGTAGACTACATCAAGGATGAAAGAGTGAAAACACAATGTTTCGTTGGTAGTCTACCACAAAATTACAGAGATATAATAGAGTTTGTGAATCCACCAAGCTTGGATGAAGCCATTAGAATGGAAGAGCATTTCTATGAGCAGGGTAAAGGTAAATCAGAAATGAAGCCAGCATGGAAAGGTGAGCCCAGGGGAGGGTTTGAACAAAAGAAAAATGGATTCAAATCACCATTGAGAAATCAGCCCAGAAAATTCCCACAGGACCAGCAAGCAAGAAGAAAATTCAAGCCAGTTGTAGCTATAGAAAGGACACCAAAAGAGACACTCCAATGTTGGAAATGCAAAGGAAATCATATGCTTAAAAATTTCCCACATCAAAATGAAAATCCAAGGAGCTTCCACAACATTGAAAGAGAAACTACAATGGGAGATATGGAAAGGGAAACACCTAGGGTTTATGTGGCACTGGATGATCACCAAGAAGAACATCAATCAACAGTGGTGGAGATTGAAGCTAATATTTCTAAGGAATCTATTTTTGCTTTGATTGATCTAGGGTCTACTCATTGTTAGGTTTCTCATAGGGTAGTTGAAAGTTGTTCTCTTGGTAAAGTAAAGCATGGTAAAGCTTGTCTAATTCAATTAGCCATAGGTACCAAGAGGAAGGTAAGTGAGGTAGTGAAGGAGTTCCCTGTAGAATTGAATGGACTCCTCACACATGAAAAATTAAACGTCTTACCATTGGGATCATATGATTCCCTAATTGGCATGGATTGGTTGGAAATACATAGATCCAAGTTGGAATTCCAAAGCATGTTTCAGTAAGGAATATTTCATCCTTACAACTGAGAAAGTTCTATAAAATGGTTTTCCAACTGTATGTTGTGCATATATCAGATTCGATAGAAGATAAAGGACCTGGGTTAGAAGAGTTTCAACTATCACAAAAGTTCCAGGAAGTATTCCTAGATGAAGTTGGAGGTTTTCCACCCAAGAGAGACATTGAATTTTCCATTAAACGTGTTCCAAGGGTAGCACCAATTTCCAAGGCTCTCTATAGAATGAGCACACTAGAATTGGAGGAATTGAAGATGCAACTGCAAGAAGTAATGGACAAAGAATATATCAGACCTAGTGTATCTCCTTGGGGTGCAACTATGTTATTTCTCAAGAAGAAGGATAGAAAATTGAGGCTATGTATTGATTATAGGCATCTCAATAAGGTGTCCGTTAAGAACAAGTATCCATTTCCCAGTATTGATGACTTTTTTGACCATATGAAGGAAGCTAGAGTGTTTTTCTAATATTGACTTGAGGTCTGGGTACCATTAAGGAAGAAGACATCGATAAGACTACTTTTAGAATAAGGTATGGCCATTATGAATTCACAATGGTTCCATTTGGTCTTACCAATGCACCTGCTATGTTCATGTGTCTCATGAATAGGGTCCTCAACAAATAATGGATAAATTTATAATTGTATTCTTGGATGACATCCTTGTGTATTCAAGGACTGAAGAAGAACATAATGAGCATTTGAGAATGGTATTGCAACTCCTTAGGGAGAACCGGCTGTATGCAAAGTGGAGTAAATGTGACTTCTATCAGCAGAAGGTACAGTATTTGGGTCATATTATATCAGCAAAAGGAATTGCAGTTGATCCAAAGAAAATTGAATCCATCATGGATTGGCCTACTCTAAGGAATGCATCAAATGTTATATATTTTATGGGTTTGGAAGGTTACTACAAAATATTCATTGGAGGATTCTCCAATATATCTCACCCAATAAATTCATTGCAAAGGAAAAATATTAGATTTGTGTGGTTTGAAAATGTGAAAAGATTTTTTAGCAACTGAAAGAATTTCTTACTAGTGCTCCTGTCTTGAAGATTGTGGATCCAATGAAAGACTTTGTGGTATGCACAGATGCTTGCATTGAAGGGCTTGGTGGAGTAGTCATGCAAGAAGGGCCTGGAATATGCTATGAGTACTGAAAGTTAAAGGATCATGAAAGGAACTATGCGACCCATGACATAGAGATAACAACCATAGTACATGCTCTCAAGAGATGGAGACACTACCTTTTGGGAAGAACATTTGAACTCAAAACTCATCACATGAGTTTAAAATACTTGTTTGACCATCCAAACCTGAATGCTAGGCAAACCAGGTGGATGGAGTTTCTTTGTGAATTTGATTTGGAGATTAAGCATGTAAAAGGTAAGAAGAAAAAGGTTGATGATGCACTCAATAAAAAATTCCATATTGCAACAGTGAGTGTGTGTAAATCAGATTTGAAGGAAAGGGTTCTAGAATCTCAAAACAATGATGAATTCAACCTTCAAGTCAAGGATAAATTGTAGCAGGGTATTGTGGACGAAAACTATGCAATATATCAGCTAGGTGAGGATGATGTTCTCATCTACCAGGATACCAGAGTGTACATTCTAGATAGTGAATATTTTAAGAAGCTTGTGATGGATGAGATAAATCAAAGGCCATATTTTGGACACTCAGAGTATCATAAAACTTAAACAGTAGCAAGGAGACAATACTGTATTCATGGTATGAATAAATACATAGCTTATTAAATTTCTAGGTTTAAAAAGTGCCAACAAGTCAAGGCAAAACATCGACATCCATTAGGGTTGATGCATCCATTGCCCATTCCAAAATGGAAGTGGGAAGTGATCTCTATGGGAAGTGGGAAGTGATCTCTATGGATTCACTTATGGTGGTGGTGGACAAGCTATCAAATGTATCTCATTTCATTCCATTCAAGTCCACTCACAATGTCAATGACATTGCAAATATATTCATCAGAGATATTCAAATTGCATGGATTTCCCAAGGAAATATTTTCAGATCAACATACAAAGTTCACATCTAATTTTAGGAAAGGATTTTTCCAAGAATTAGGAACTGAGTTGAAGTTTAGCACAACCTATCATCCTCAAACGGATGGTAAGACTGAGACAATAAATCATATTCTTGAAGACATGTTAAGAATGTATGTGATGGACAAGTCATCCAAGTGGGAAGAATATCTTCATTTGGTAGAGTTTTCATACAACAATGGACATCAAGCATCATTGAAGATGAGTCCTTTTGAAGTGTTTTATGGCAAGGGGTGCAGAACTCCATGAATTGGGATAGCCTAGTGATTAGGGTAGTGCTTGGACCATAAATGATTAAGGAGATGGAGGAAGAGATTGTTACGATAAAATGGAATTTGAAAGCAGCACATGACATGTAGAAGAGTCATGCGGATCTAAAAAGAATGCATAAGGATTTTCAGAGTGGCCATCATGTCTACTTGAGAGTGAAACCAAGGAAGACTTCCATGAAGTTGAGAAGTTGTGCCAAGTTAGCACCAAGATATTGTGGGCGATTTGAATTCTTTGATAGGATAGGACCAGTTTCATATAGGATTGAATTTCCTGCTAACATGAAGGATCATAATTTTTTTCATGCTTCTTTGCTTAAGAAATATGTACATGATCCGAATCACATCATTGATTGGAATGTGATACAAGTGGAACCAAAGGGAGAGTTCCAAATAGAGCTTATATGCATCCTCGACAGGAAGTTCAATTGCTCTGGAACAGGTCCATAGGGAATGTAAAGGTGCAATGGAGGCACCTTAGTCCTTAAGAGGCCACATGGGAGATGGAGGATGCCATGCAAGAGGCATTCTCATTTTTGTTCAGTTTTGAGAATACCAAGGATGGTGTTATTTTAAGGGAGAGGGAGTTGTAATACCCCTATTTTGACACTTATTTTTTATTAGCCTCAATGTAAATATTGTGTAAATACATAGTGTATGTGCCCTAGTGTGGAGCTCATAGTCAAGGACCCACTAGTGGATGTTCAAGTTTAATTGCATAGGAAAGTATTTGATAGTTTTATTATCCATGAGATGTTAATCCATGAGTATTTGTAAATGATGTAATTGTTAATTATCCAATAGAATACCCAAGAAGATGGATAAAGAGGAAACAACTTAGAAGGGGCCATGTGTATTCATTAGGGAGAGGTGAGGGGGTTATGGGATTGGTACCCATGCTGCCACATGTCCAACTCTGAACCCATTTGACTCAAATGATGATATTATTGAAACTGCAAGAGGGTGGTTGATGAAACCAGACCCATGAATTCTATGGAGTATGGGAAACCTGCGGATCCGTATGGTAGGGTATGGCCCTATGTGTATCTTCTCTCTTAAGACACTCCATTCCTGGGAATTTGGCCATCCTACTTTCCAAACCATTGTTGACCAGAACCCAAGTCATACACGCATCTGCAGAGTCCAGTCGTGAAGAAAATAAGAAAAAATCATGATTTCATGTGTAAGGCGAATTTGCAGAGCCGAGAACACCCAAGGAAACCCTGTGTGATAATGGAACCAGTTTGGACAGCCTTACTTCGATCTGTGGGATGAATTGAGCAGATAGAATGGCCTAGAAAACTCATGAGAATCACTTAGACATGTTTCGCAGAAGCCCGAATTGAAGGGAAGAGTTTAGGGCATGGGGCTGTGATAAATTGGCATCTATAACAGAGTTAAAGCTCGTATTAGGGTTGCGTCTGCTTGATAAACATAGTGAAGGTTGTAATCTCATGAAAAATGATAGTTGAACCTTTCTATGACCACCCTGAATAGCACTGGAGGGAAGGGGCCTTGAGGGACTATGCAGCAGAGAAGAGGTCCTTCCTTATGTTGGGTGAGGTAGGTAATGTTGATGTATATGTAACTTCGGAATGTATTTCACATATATGTATATTGTATTCCTATAGAGATGTTATTATTCCTCTATACGGAAGTGTCGTTATTTATATTGTAAGTGTCGTAACTTATACTTGATGGGTTATTAGACCACCTTGTTTGGGGTCGGCCTTGTATAAGTCATGTGGGTCAAAGGGTTATTAGACTACCCTATTGGGGGTCGGCCCAGTCAGCATTATGTTATGTGGTTAAGTTCGAGCCTACATGAGTTAGGTAAAAAGGCAAGTCGAGTAAAGTATAAATAGAGTGCGGGAGGCACTCTATTTGCTCACTCACTTCTCACACACGCACTCAAGGAGGAGTGGTGCACTTATGGAGGAGGAAGATCTGCTGCTAGGTTATGTCTATCTCTCATGGTTGGTTGTATCATTGCTCTATCTATCTCTGAGGAAGTTATTGGGGTTTTTCACCTTTATGGTTTTCCCCAAGTAAATCTTTGTGTCTCTTGTGTGCTTGCATTATTGTCACCATGATTGATATGCTGTAGATATGCTATACATGTTGTTCTCTCAGTTAAGATCCTAGATCAGATTGAAGTAAATTCAGAAAATTTAACATGGTATCAGAGCTAGCCTGAAAGAAGGCATGATATGGCATGTATGACACTTGTTGCACTTACGATGCTAGGGCTTGATATAGCAAAAACCAGTCATCGTAGCACTTTCACTATAAATCCGTTTTGGCCAAGTTTTCGGATCTGAAATTGTTACAAGACGAAGAGTAAATCGCCAGGTACCTTGTGTCCAAAGAACAACCTCTATTTCGTTGTACTTTGTGATTTATGATCTGTGCAATATAGGGTTTCTGCCTCTTCCAGATCTGAGTTAAAATCAGGTGACCTTGGGAAAAAGGTCATAAATTGGGCTAGGAAGCTCCAAATGAAATTTCGTAAAAATTGACAGGTAGTACACAGACTGTACTATCTCAAAAAACTTTTTCAGAGGCCGAAGGTGAACTAGTGACACGTGGAACGCCGTACAAGTTCGCTCTCCTGTATTATCCCATAAACAGGTCACGTTACGACATTTGGCATAACTCTCTCTCAGAAAATCCAATTGAGGTCAGACCTATCAGGATTGAAATCTAACAGGTCATTCTATCTCAGGAAAATTTTTCAGACCCTGTGGATCAAAAATTTCGGAGTTACACCAAAAACAATCAGGTACATATTTCTGTCAAAACAGAATTATTTTTTGGTACCTTCATTCATGGCTTCCGGAAATTAGGGATTTGGAGAAAGTTGGAATTTTTGTAATCGGATACCACGGCTGAATGCTACTCATCAAAATAAAAATTTAGAGACCAAGATCAGAATTTTTGGTTGGGCAGAAGGCCGGGCTTGATCAGACCCTAGTTCGGGACTTTGATCAGGAAAGTGGAAAATTAGGGCTTCTGTAAAAATGGAAATTTTTGAAATCTGTGACCATGGCTGGAAGCTCCTCAGAAAAATAGAAGCTTAGAGATTTGGATCAAACCTTTTGATTGGGCAGAAAAGTGGGCTTCTTCAAACCCCAGTTCAGGGTCACGTCCAGTGAATCCGGAAGTTTCAAAGGCAAAATTGAGGAGTGAAAGTTTGCAGTTTTCAAATTCTGAATATACCAGTTTGATCAGCTCATCAAGGCGCATATTTCTATCCTTTCAGAAGTTTGAAATTCAAAGTTTGAATTTTTGGGGTTTCTTTGACAAACCCATATCTCGCTCGAGGTCCAGTTCTTGCAAATCAAGTGGATAGGTTTAATCCTAGAAGAAGATGGATTGGTCGCCTGCATAAGTGAAGGAGTTCCTGTTTCAGAGGGAGATAAGGCTAAGGCTTTACATAAGGAGATTACAAGCAATCTCGACAGGTATGACTCATCGAGGTATGTTTTGAGATTTGTTCTTGATTAAGTTTATGGTATGTTTGTCTTCATGTTATTACGGTTAGTACAATCTTGATTTTAGATTTGTCGTATCACCTTAACAAAATTATGAATGCATGATAGAAGATATTAATTGGTTAGGGTGTTGACACTTATAATTGTACTAATGCATTATGGTGTTGTATGAGGTTTATGTTGTCTACTAACATGAAAGGTACACCAAGAAAGACAAATCATGTTCCAGTTCAAGAACATATGATCATGATGACATGAGGATAAAGACTCATCCATTGTCATGGATCTCATAGAAGATCCATTTACGAGGTATGTATAACTTGGTTTTATAATGGCTAACCTATGAGATATGCAGGTTACTAGCACAAGTCATTAAAGAAGAATAAGAAGACATCATGTGAGTATGTTAGACATAAATAGCTAGCATGCTAATCCAGGTATGTTTTTCCTATATCAATATAGAATCCTACCTTGTGTTAGGATCTTATACTGTTGTGTTGTTTGATAATGATTATTCATGAAGTCATAGGTTTGAATAAGTCATGGTTGTATGCATATTATATTTCTTACCATAATTGATGATATGACTAACCAGAAGAATCATGAAGGTATAGGTTCGAATAATCACAGGTGTTATGCATATTATATCTCTTATCTTGATTGATTATTCAACTAACCTGAAGAGTCACAGGTTTGAGTAATTACAAGTTTAGACATGTTATGCTTCTTATGATTTGACTAACCATAAGAATCCTACATAAACCTTGAATGATAATGCTTATTATTTCTGTTTGAAATGATCATGTCTATACATGCTTGAGATTATTGTGTTTTAATAGTATACTAATGAATGTATGATTTTATATGAGATCACAAGGATAACACAATCATGATACTAATAAGCATGCATAGGAACCAAGGATGAATATGAGTTGAAGAACAGGTAATCCAGGAAGCAAAGATCAAGAGGGAGCACACTCCAGTTGTTTCTGCAAGAAAGCAAAGGAACACACTTCAGTAGTTTCTGTAAGGATGCAAATATTCAGAGGGAGTTGACCATCTTTTCACAACAGAAAGGTGTAGAAGAAGCTACTTCAGATTAGGACTCCAGCAGCTCCTGTAAGGAAGCAAAGACTCAGAGGGAGTCCACCCAACAAACAAACAAATATAAGTATTTTAATTTCTTGCATATTTGTTTGTTTAAATAAAATTGTTCAATGATGTATATGCTCATGTTCCTAGACTTAGGATATGTATTGTGCATATTAGAATAGTTGCATTGATGAACAATATATTACTAATATACATGGGTAAGTGGCCTATGGCACTGTACAACATTCCATTGCTACTTATCTAGAATGAAACCTCTTTGCTGACATGTTGGGGGTTGTGCACACTTTGAAGAATGTTCTGGTAGAGATTGGAAGGCATCTAGAAAGTTACGGAATATGGATAAATGTTGTATTGAAGCATTGGCTAAGATAATTGCATGACTGTATGACATATTTCTTTATGCGTAAGAATTTGTTCTGAAAATTATGAGATGTTTCTAATCATTCAATTTAACCTGTTTTGTAGGAAAGACTGTATATCTTCACCTACAAAAGGACTACAACATTTGTTCCAGCAACAAAGATATCTATTGAAGATATTGAAGTTCCCAGGATCTGGGATGAAGAAATGGAATGCCATGATCTGTCGATCATGAGGAATGATGTTTGGGATGCGATCCCAAGAGCTAAAGGGAAGTCTGTTGTGACTTCCAAATAGAACTATCAGATCAAGCATGTTGCAGATGGCAGCATTGAGAAATACAAAAGTGATGAAATAGAAGATGCACCAGATGGATTTCAAGACAGCATGGTGTAGTCATATATGTGTGCAGAACTTGATATGGTAGGATAGACAACTTTCTATCCTGCTTGGGCTTTACCAAGAATAAAGCGGATTCCAACTTTTTCTACAAGGTTGAAGAAGGCAATCCAGTGATACTACTATTTGGATGACCTGTTTGTATTAGGTGAAGATAGATTGATTTCCGACATGTAGCAGAAGCTTGCTGCCGAGTTCGAGTTGAGAACTTGGGGATGATGCACTATTTGTTTTTGGCATGGAGGTGTGGCAGAGTGCAGATGGAATCTTCCTTGGACAAGGGGAGTATGTAGTAGAGATCCTGAAGAGGTTCGGTATGATGGAATGCAAGGATATGGCCACACCTATGGCATCGAATCTGAAGCTTCTATGTGATGCTTCATCTGAGCTGGTTGATGTCTCTTTGTATTGTCAGATGATTGGGTCCTTGATGTACCTGACGAACACGAGACCAGACATTTGCTTTGCTGTGAACACATTGAGCCAGTTCCTGACGGATCCGAGGAGTGTTCACCTGGTTGCTGTAAAGCATGTTCTGAGGTACCTGAAGGGTACAATGGATTATGGGCTCAGGTATGAGGAGAATCAAAAGTTTAACCTGCAGGGTTATGTTGATTCAGATTGGGTTGGCAGTGCTGCAGATAGGAAGAGCACATCTGGGTGTTGCTTCAGTATGGGATCAAGTGTGATCTCTTGGTTTAGCAGGAAGCAGTCCTGCGTAGCACTGAGTACAGCTGAGGCAGAGTATGTTGCAGCCTGTTCAGCTAGTTGTGAGGCAGTATGGCTATGGAAGCTACTGTCTGAGCTATTTGATCTCCCGTTGGAGGCTACTGGTATCTTCTGTGATAACCAGAGTTGTGTGAAGCTGTCCGAGAACCCAGTGTTTCATGATAGGTTGAAACACATAGAGATCAAATATCATTATATCAGGGATATGGTGCAGAGAGGATCTGTGAAGCTCCTGTATGTTGCGACGGACGAGCAGATTGCAGATGTGCTGACGAAGCCACTAGCCAGGGTGAAGTTTGAGTACTTCAGAGAGAGGCTTGGCGTTCTTCAGATCGAGGACACTTCGAGGAAGAAGTGATGGACACATTTGCTGAAGCCATTCCAAGCATGTTGGAAGGAGGGTTCTTCACATGGTTGTGGATGTAAGCGCTGGATGATGAGCATCAGGATGATGTTCTGGTTTCTGCTTGGATATGATCAGTTGGATCATTTTATGTATATATGTACACATCATGTTGGATGCTGGATATGATCAATTGGATCATTTTTATGTATGTATGTACGCATCATGTTGGATGCTGGATATGATCAGTTGGATCATTTTTATGTATGTATGTACGCATCATGTGGATGCTGGATATGATCAGTTGGATCATTTTATGTATGTATGTATGCATCATGTTGGATGCTTGGACCATGTATCTGTATATGTATCAGGTGGATACATTGTATGATCAGGTGGATCATGTATGGTGATATGTATCATGTATTTGTATCAGGTGGATACATTGATGATCAGGAGGATCATGTATGATGATATGTATCAGGTAGATACTTGGTATGCATCAAGTAGATGCATTGATGATCAGGTGGATCAGATATGATGACATGCAGCAGGTTGTTGCAGTGATGATCAGAATGATCATAGATGACGCGCTTCAGGATGTTGCTCCAGATGACATGCAGCAGGATGTTGCAGTGATGATCAGGATGATCATAGATGACGAGCTTCAGGATGTTGCTCCAGATGACATGCAGCAGGATGTTGCAGTGATGATCAGGATGATCATAGATGATGAGCTTTAGGATGTTGCTCCAGATGACATGTAGCAGGACGTTGCAGTGATGATGATTAGGATGATCATGGATACATCAGGATGATGTATGGTGAGTATCAGGTTGATACTCTGTGGCTGTGGATCAGGTTGTGCAGATGAGCATGTAATCCGGTGCCCTGGGAGATTTGCAGATGGTCTTTTGAGGTTTTGCCTATGGCATGTAATTCAGTGCCCTGGGACATCTGGAAAATGCTCTTTCGAGGTTTTGCTCTGGGAGGACATGTAATTCAATGCCCTGGGAGATCTGCAGATAGTCTTTCAAGGTTTTGCCTATGGCATGTAATTCGGTTCCCTGGGATATCTGGAAGATGCTCTTTCGAGGTTTTGTCCTATGGCATGTAATTCGTTTCCCTGGGAGATCCGATAGGTTGGGCTGTGTGCCCGTAATCAGTCCTGGGATGCTCTTGCGAGGTTTTGCCATGACCACATGTAATTCGTTGCCCTGGGAGATCCTATAGGTAGACCTGTGTGCTCGTAACAGCCTGGGATGCTCTTGCAAGGTTTTGTGGTGAGGTCACATGTAATTCGGTGCCCTGGGAGATCCTATAGGTAGAGTTGTGTGCTCGTAACAGCCTGGGATGCTCTTTCGAGGTTTTGTGACGCACGTAATAAGTCCTGAGGATTCCACAGTATGGCCAGTGATGATGAAGACCTGCAAGTGGTGGGCCTACATCCAGTATGAAAAAGGACTGGCTCTGTAGAACTTCCTATGACGAGTAGATTCAGAGATTGATTGAGATAGCAGCAGCAGTGACGATGATGATGACTCGATGACGATTATCCAGTGATGACGATCCAGAGAAGATGACTTGTGCTAGAATAACTGTGCTGAGAAATACCTTCCTAGTTAAGAGGGAGTGTTGATGTATATGTAACTTCGGAATGTATTTCACATATATGTATATTGTATTCCTATAGAGATGTTATTATTCCTCTATATGGAAGTGTCGTTATTTATATTGTAAGTGTCGTAACTTATACTTGATGGGTTATTAGACCACCTTGTTTGGGGTCGGCCTTGTATAAGTCATGTGGGTCAAAGGATTATTAGACCACCCTATTGGGGGTCGACCATGTGGGTCAAAGGGTTATTAGACCACCCTATTGGGGGTCAACCATGTGGGTCAAAGGGTTATTAGACCACCCTATTGGGGGTTGGCCCAGTCAGCATTATGTTATGTGGTTAAGTTCGAGCCTACATGAGTTAGGTAAAAAGGCGAGTCAAGTAAAGTATAAATAGAGTGCGGGCGGCACTCTATTTGCTCACTCACTTCTCACACACGCACTCAAGGAGGAGTGGTGCACTTATGGAGGAGGAAGATCTGCTGCTAGGTTATGTCTATCTCTCATGGTTGGTTGTATCATTGATCTATCTATCTCTGAGGAAGTTATTGGGGTTTTTCACCTTTATGGTTTTCCCCAAGTAAATCTTTGTGTCTCTTGTGTGCTTGCATTATTGTCACCATGATTGATATGTTGTAGATATGCTATACATGTTGTTCTCTCAGTTAAGATCCTAGATCAGATTGAAGTAAATTCAGAAAATTTAACAGGTAATGTGGGTGTCAAACTTGCTGAGTGGTTTGTGATGCTTGTGGCTCTGTGGTAGAGCTCACTAGCTTAGCAGTACATCCTCCGTGTTCCCTAGATTGTTTGATAAAACCAACTATAGATTGGGATAATAACTTGGCAGTGAGAGAGTTCCTTAGCCCTACGTAGTGGATACATAGCCTAGCTTGAGGGTGTTTTCTTAGCTTAAAGAGTGCAAGATGGAAATATATCTAAGCTTGGATGGAACGTTGTCCTCACTTATCCAGTTTCTTGGGGTAGATTCAGTCCAAAGATACGTTTCTCTATGTGTTAAATGATGCAAATTCATGTGTTATAACAATTTGTTAAGCTATGCTTTTTATGATCTAGACTAATGAATGGATGACTCCATGAAATTTCTCATTACGAATCCATGTATAAGCTTGAATATAGCATTGAATGCATGTTGGAATACTTCATTGTATACTTGAATGATATGCATGGATAACCCCTGCAGGTGTTTGATATGAATAGCTAACTTAGTCCATTATATGTGTTTATTGTGCATTGAATTCACCCTTAAAAGGGAAGACTTGACCTCACCTGGACTTGGTATGAAAGGGGATAGCCCATGATGTGTTTCAAATCACCTCTATAGTCAGGTAAAGGGAGAATTCATGGCAGGAAGAAGGCATAATCCCTGGCATAAGGATAAAGGCACTTAGGTGGGATTATACATAGAAATTCAGTTGGAATATTTGTAGGGTTGGAGTTCTCATATGGGGTAGGGATTGCACCATTAGATAGATCTCTCCAAGAGATTTCTAATGGTACCAACCTTGTCCCATTTGGACCAAGGATGAAAACGTTATGCTCCTTAGAAGTTTCCTTGGAAAGCTTGTTGGAGCAAGGGTCTTTGGCCTTGACCCTTCTGCATATGCAAGGTCCTTTCTGCATCCACAATGCAGAGTACAAATTACGGAGGTAGGGAATCGTCCATTGGGGCATATGAAAATATACATTTTTGCATCTGCAATGCGAAATGCAAAATATAGATTACGGGAGGTAAAATCTCTCAGGAGTTGGAATGGGGAATTCTGCATTTACGCACCTACAATGCGGAATGTGGAATGTAGACTGCAGGAGTTAAAATCTCCTCGAACTAGAACATGGAATTCCCCATTTCTGCATCTCCAATGCAGAATGCGAGATGCGGGTTGCAGGAGGAAACTTTTGGGATAGAAAAAAGGAACCCAAGTTCCAAGTTCCGCATGCAGATTATGGAACTGCGGAACTTGGTAGGATGGACTTTCGAGACCAAAATTTGGTTTCCCACTTCTGACTTCCGCATGCGGATTTTAGACGTCGGAAGTGCAGTTTCAATTTCGAATTGGGTTTTGGAAATACAGTTTCTACATCCCACATGCATATTGCGGAATTAGGAAAGGTGGATTGTGGATCGCAATAGGGATTGCGGAACCGAGCCCATTGCGGTTGTGCGTGGATTTGGAAGCATTTGGATCCAAAAAAAATGGAACAAAGGGTCTCCCATGGCCTCTAAAGGCCACCTTGGAGGTGTGGGGACATGACAGCAACTGAAACATGTAGAAAGGTTGGATGAAAGACAAATTTCATGGAAGAAAAATTATAAATGATTCAAGCATGAATGTTTTTCCCGACAGTACTACGATAAGAAATTGCAGGAGTTCTTTGAACTAAGCATGGGAAATAACTTTATGGAAGAATATGAGAAAAGGTTCTTGGAACTATTAAGTTATGTTGAATTCATTCAGGATGAGAAGGTTAAATTTCAACATTTTCTCAGTAGATTAACAATGTTTTATAAAGAAAATATCTCTTATGATGAGCCCCGAACCTTTAAGGAATGTGTTCAAAAGACTAAGTGCTTAAATGAACAGGGTAAGAGGAGACATGTTGAACATAAACTTAGGAATGATAAGCTGAAAGAGAAGCAAGATATGAATGAAAAATAATTTAAATATTTTGATGATAAGAAGTACCAACATAATCCTTTCAAGCATCCAATTTTGAAAAGTGAAGTGAAAGTGGCAGATTTAGTGGGACAAAAACCATTCTTTCAAGTAAAATGTTGGAACTGTAGAGGAGAAAATTATGTGAGGCTCTTCCCAAAGAAAAGAAAGAATCAAGAGGCCAGTATAAACATGGTACATGAAGCTACTACAGTGGAATATGTAGCTATAAATGTACCTTTTCTATATTCAACCTTGGATAATCACTGAGCACATAAGCAAGCAGACATGAGTGAAGTTGACATTCGAACTAGATTTGGAAATCAAAGAGAACTCAATTCATACATTGGTTAGAAAAAGAAATAATTTGATGAGCAATGCCAAAGGATATAAAAATGTCTAATAAACCCATTAAAACACTATGGAAGTAATCTGTAATTGAAAGATACAATGTGGGAAGAGTATCCCTATCTTGTTGTTTTGAAAATTGTACATATGTAATTAAATCTAAAATTTGTGTCCATGTGTTTTGGACAAATATAACACCGAGGACAATGTTGAATTTAAGGGGGAGGGGAATGTAATACCCCTGTTTAGGACACCTGAGTTGATATTAAGTACAATGTGAATACTATTATGTAATTCCTGAAAGGCAAGACAATTGTCCATTCCGACATTATAATAATAAAAATTAGAAATAGTTGTGGCTGAGGCTGAACGCTGAAAAGACCGAGGACTTGTGTATTCACCATGTAATTACCCCATTTTTGACTTGGAATTCATTTAATCAAAATGATGTAAATTATGTAAATATGCTACTATGGATTCCTAGTGTGGAGCTCAAGGCCAAGGCCCAACTCGTGAATGACTAGGCATGTATGATGTATATATTTTTATTTGGATCATATGATTGGCTTATCATGCCAATTAGAAATGTATGTAAATATTTTGTTGACAATTAATAAAATGGTCCAAGATGGCTGTGTAAAGAGAACTAGAGGGGATATGATTCCACCAGAGGGGAAGAGGAAGGGGGCATATGGGGAAACCAAATCCTATGCTTCCATGTGTAAACCTTAGAACTCATTCAAAATTTGTCATGTGTCTTAAATAAGCCAATTACCTTCTCTTAACTATTAAATCCAATCATTGAATGCATGTGTGAGGCTAGTGGGGAAAGTCATTTCATATATTTATTGAAGCATGGGGGTTTTGACAATTATGCCAGCTCTCAGCAGTCCTATTTATTCTATGGTCAAAAGTTATGTCAGTTTTCTTTTCACCTTACCTCAGATCCTTGGAGTCAACATTCTTTTGATCACTCTCATTCTCTCATGCATGTTACTACACTCCGTAGAGTTTTCCATTGTTGTTCATGACCAATATCAGACTGTGTTTAACCCAAAAATTCGAATTTGAAGATAGAGCTTCATTTTTGGAAGGGAAAATAGATGGTTGTAGGTGAGCATGGAGGTTGGGAAAGCTCGGAACCCTTACCCATTGAGAACCTCTACTGTTGGATGCTTGAGAAGCCATGGATTAATGTTGTAGGAGGTTCTCCATTAGGATACAATAGGTTGGACTCTTACTACACACATTGGTAGGCAATATAGGGTTGGATTTCCTGAGGGAATAGTTGATCAGTGAAGGGAAATTCCTTCCTTGTGTTGTGCGGGAAGTTGGAAGGAGTGCCATGGTTGTGATGGCTTAGTGAGACCCCTGTAGAGCTCTAGTTGAGATTTCTGGCTAAACATAGTGAGTATAGTGGGTTGTGGGATGAGAGATAGAATCCTATAGGTGATTTCTTTCACCCTGGTGGCCTCAGCTTGGGGATGGCTTCTCAGCAAAAAGAGTATATGCTAGACATAGTTCCTATGGATGGGTGGAAAATCACTCTTACATAGTCGGTTTCTTGGATCTTCTTTTCTTAAAGATAAGTATTCTTATGTATTGGATGTGCAATGACTTTTATTTGTATTCGTGTGATAATTATGCCTATAAATTGCATGTTATATGTGTGTGGATTGAGTTTATTCGTTGTGTGTTTTTATTTACATGTCTACACATGCATTTAAAATGTTGTAAATTCATAATTATGGCCATGGGGGAAAATTTAAGGCCCTGATTTAGATAATGTCCCCTCCAGCTATCTAGATTGAGGGATTGGGACGTTACAGACTGGTATCGGAGCTTATGGTTCGAATACTGGAGCTATATGGGATGCTAATGCACAATTACATGAAAAAATTACGAGTTCAATCGAATAATCCTGTTAATGTCGGGTTCTGTTAAGTGACAGATAAGGGCCAAAAATTAAATTCAGGATAATTCCCTTATTTGTAAAATCTTAATATTTTTTATAATTTTATGTGGACCCCACCCATGCCATGTGGAGGGGTGATGTGGAAGATCCATGTGATCCAGAGGTATTATGTGGACCTGCCACATTGGACCCGCGCAGAGAAGGATTCCCAGCAGGAAGTGTGGGGCGGGTGAGGATCTTATCGTTCGATGGAAGGGCAAATCGATGGGTGGGGATTGCAACACCCTGGGAAAGTGCGAGGTGGATAGTAGGTGGGTGAATATCTGACTGTTAGATCATATGGAAGATCAATGGTCATAGATCATTGCGCGTCGATAAAGTGCCCAATGTTTAATTCAATATTATGGACACGTTGTGCTTGAAACCACCCAGGATGCATGGCCCCTTATGATTTACCTTGCCTCCCCAATCGATTTTTGATGAAACCAAACCACAAAGGTGAATTACCACTTGTGGTAAAGGAGAAAACCATTGACGTGATCACGCTCATGGTGGGATGTTGTGGCAGCGTGGTTCCTTGGTGGCAAGGAGAAGGTGAGATGGATGCATCCCATGGTGACAAGTAGGCTTGTTAGGCACATTGATGGGAATGTGTTAGGCCACGTTGACACGCTTTCCGCATCAACAAAAAATCACATTTTATTATGCACCATATTTTAAAAAATTGAATCATTTATAAAAAAAATGAGGGCATTGCCCTCGACCCACTCTACAGTGGCACACGGACGTCGGAAGGGGGAAAGCCTACTTGACCCCCATTTTTCTTTTTTTAATCAACAAGGTTGGATTTGGGGTTTAGAAGTGGCTATTAGAGCAGCAGGAGTTTGGTCAAACTTTTTCTAAGTATAGCAGAAGTGGAAAAAAAGAAAGTAGTGGATACCATAAGTTTATAGCAGGTGACTGGAGCATCCAATGAGGGAACCGAAAATTGAAGAGTAATCCTGGTCACATATATTATCTAATAAAATAAGGAATTTGTCTTTATTCTCCATGGGTGATCTTATGCAGGTATCTAAAGTTGTCCTTTTGGGTTAAATGCACTTACAGGAGAAGTGCAAAAATTGGGCCAAATTAGCAATGTTGAAGGACTGTAACTTGGTGCTCAAAAATCGGAATTGATCATGCTTACAGTCATTTGAAATGTCATCCAATGGAGAACAATTTTACATCGATGAATTCTGAATTGGTGATTCATATGCTTCTATAATTTAATCAAAAAAGTGCTTATGGCCATAATTGACAAAAAATTGTCAATATGGATATTTTCCAGAATACATGAAAATTGATTTTTATATTGTAATAAATCTAACAAATTTGTTTATATCAACAGTTTTTTAGATTCAGAACCATATCAATGACTATTAAGGGTCAATAGTGAGCATAGTACAGTTGAGAAACCTCTGATCTTTGTTGGGCCAGGGTTATCACCAGGGATGATGCTCGGGATCCTTATGAATTTGAGGCTGATGCAATGCGAGAGAATATTCAAACTGAAAAAGGAAGAGATAGATTCCAATGGTAGGATAAACCAAGTGATTCTCCCAGACATTGCACATACCATAAGGAGCCTAAGGGTGGAGCTGCAAACTTATAGAGTAGACAATGAGAGGCTACTTAGAGCTAAAGAAGAACATAATCAATTGAACGAGGCCATGTTCCAAAGTCTGGCAAACATTCATAGAAATATTAAATCTGGACATCACTTAGAAAATAAAGAGAAGGTTGGGATTATCTCAAGAAGGAATTCTCACAAGAGGTCCCATAGTTCAAAAATTATTTCTAGATATAGGTCATATACTCCAGAAATCTCTTCTAGTGAGTCATATGACTTTAAGGATTCCATTGAAGGATCAAGCTCTTCATATTATAAGACGAAGACGAAGAGGTATTCAAATAACAACTAACATGAAGAATTTAGGAAGGGCAGACTATTGAGATATTCTAACTCCTAAGAATATTATATTTGTACTTTATTATTCCATAGATGTTTCATACCTCCATGAAGAATGTGGTAACTTGGGTTATTAGACTTCCCTAGTGGGGGTCGGCCCTGTATAAGTCATGTGGGTTAAAGGGGTTATTAGACCACCCTAGTGGGGTCGTCCCTACCACATTATGTTAATTCATTAAGTTGGCGCCGACCTAGTTAATGTAAAATACAAGTCGGAGTTGTGTATAAATAGAGGAGGTGTGTTCATAATTTAACACACATCACACTCACTTGTGATTAACGCATAGGTGAGGGAGAGATCTGATATGGAGAAGAAGGAGCTCATGTCTAGGTTTTACATATTTTTATTTTCTGGTCATCTATATTGAGGAAGCTTTGTTGGGTTTTCTACCCCATGAGGGTTTCCCAGGATAAATATGTCTCTTGTGTTTATGTTGTGCTTGTTGTTCTTTTAGTGATCTTGTATATGCTATTGTTGTGAAATGAAATGCAATGCCAATATTTTTTGTCTTAGCATATTAAATCTTAACATTGTATTAGAGCTATCCTGAAGGAAGGAAATGTATGGCACTTACGACACTTGCTTCACTTGCGACAATTTGAAGGTTAGGATTGTATATAGAAGAAACCAGTCATCGTGTAACTTTTTCTATAAATCCATTTTGGTGAAGGTTCAGGATCTGAAACCTTTACAGGTCGTAGAAAACATCCCTCGGTACCGCGTGTCCAAAGGACAACCTCTAATTCATTGTACTTTGTGATTTATGATCAGCACAAGTTAGGGTTTCTGCCTCTTCTAGATCTCAGTCATAAACAGGTTACCTAGGAAAAAAGGTCACAACATGGGATAGGAAGCTCCAAATGAAATTTCGTAAAAAGTTACAAGTAGAGAATGGAATGTAGTTTCTCAGGTAAGGTTTTTAGAGGCCGAAGTTGAACCAATGACACATGGCATGCCATACAAGTTTTATCTCTTGTTTTATCCCATAAATAGGTCATGTTGCGACACGTGTCATAACTCTCTCTCAGAAAATCCAATTGAAGTCAGAACTATGGGGTTGGAAAGATGACAATTCAGGATACCGCAAGAATAAGTTTCAGATCCTGTGGATACATAATTTCCTATATGCACTATAAATAATTAGGTGCATATTTCTGTCAAAACAGAATTGTTTTCTGAGCACCTTAATTCTTGGCTTAACACTGTTGCGGGAATTTAGGGCTTCGGAGAAAGTTGGAATTTTTAGAGTCAGAGACCACGGCTGAATGCTCCTTACAAAAATAAAAATTTAGAGACCAACATCGAAATTTTTGACCAGTCAGAAGGGTGGGCTTTATCAAACCCTAGTTCAGGGTCCTGTCCAGTGAATCCAGAAGTTTCAAAGGCAATTTTGAGGGGTCAAATTTTGCAGTTTTCAAAATTGAATTATACCATCTTGATTAGCTCATAAAGCCACATCTTTCCATCCATTCAAAAGTTTGAAATTCAAAGTTTGAATTTTTAGGGTTTCTCTGACAAACCTAATCCAGCTCCAGATCCAATGTGGATTGAGTTAAAAGCAATCTTGACAGGTATAACTTGAGGAGATACAGGTATGTGTTGAAATATGTTCATAATTAAGTTCATGATATGTTTGTCTTCATATTATTAAGGTTAGTATAATTATGATTGTTTGATAATGAATGCATGTGAATGATAGAAGACATTCATTCATTAGGATTATGACACCTATGATTGTACTAATGCACTGTGGTATTGTATGAGGATGATGTTGTCCGCTCACATGAAAGGTACAAATCAAGTTCTAGTTCAAGAACATATGACCATGGTGACATGAACACAAAGACTCATCCATAATCATGGATAGCATAGAAACTCTACTTACAAGGTATGTATGACTTTGTTCTACTATGATTAACCTATGAGATATGCAGGTTCTAGCACAAGGTCTCTAAATCATTGAAGAGAACAAAGAAGATTTTGTTCAGGTAAGTTAAGACATAAACCAAGCATGATAATATAGGTATGTTTTCCTATTTCAAGTTAGAATCCTACCTTGTGATATGATCTTAGGTAAGTATACCTGTGTATGAAATGATCATGACCATACTAAATGTTTTGATAGTATACTAATGAATGTATGTTTATGTATGAGATCGTGAGGATGACACTAGTGCACACTTAAGCATGCATAGTGGTACATAATGAATAGAAGTTCAAAGACATATAGAGATCAAGTAGGAGGAAACCACTCAACATAAAAGATAAGTACTTGAATTGTCATTTGATAGTAAATGATATTGCTTGGAATAGTTGTATGCATATTTGTATTCCTAGAATATATCATGCATAGTGTAAGCATTCATATAGCATTGAATAGTATACTACTAATATGCATATGATGGGTAAGTTGGACAAACATTCCATTGCTGCTTGTCTAGAATGAAACCTCTTTGCTGACATGTTGAGAGTTGTGCATGCTCTCGATAGTATGTTCTGGTAGAGATGGAAGGAATCTAGATAACCATTGTATGCATACATGATATGGAAATATGTTGTGCCGAAGTATTGGTCATGATAGTTGTATGACTATGTGAATCATATCAGTATGCATAGTAGGTTATCATGTCAACATAATTTGATGATTATGAAGTATTACTAATCATGTGATTAACTTTGATTTGTAGAAAAGATCATGAACACATGTTCCAAAGAATGAGTGATGGATGTTCAACAAGAAGACTTACAAATCAAATATATTATTGAAAGCTCGTGGCTAGAAGATTCTCTTAGAAAGAGAAAGAGGATCATGATGAGATATTTGCTCCAAGTGGCTAGATAAGACCATTCTCTTAATGGTGTAATTGAAGAATAAGTGAAAATCAAGAAAACTCCCAGGATTCAATTGAAGAAAGCTCTGTATGGGTTCAACACCTACCCAGGATCAATAGTCATTTGATGAGCTTAATGATCACCATGGGTGATGTGTATTTCAACCTTTTCTACAAGGTTGAAGATGGTATCTATATACATATGAAATTCAAGAAGGAACTCACCACAGAGTTCGAATGATCTTGAAGCACATATCAGTAGACCCATATGACAAGAGATGGCACGGATAGATATGCAAAAGAACACTCAATGCAGATTGTGAATGATGTTCAGTCACAGAGGGAGAACTGATAGCTTCTTGACAAGCTTGGGCTTTACCAAGAGTAAAGTTGATCTTAACCTTTACGTTAAGGTTATGGATGATGAACCTGACATACTATTACTCTATGTGGATGATCTGTTTCTGACATGTAATGAGAAAGATATCATGGAAAGAAAGAAGAAGCTACAGAATTTCAGATGAAATATCTCCGATTGATGCATTACTTCCTAGGTCTGGAAGTATGGAAAGGCTTAGAAGGAATCTTTCTCAACCAGGGAAAGTATGCTGTGGAAATCCTGAAAAGATTTGATATGTTGGAATATAAAGCGATGGCCACTCCCATGGATTCCAGCGTGAAGTTGTTAGAAGATGACTCATTAGAGTTAGTGGATGTGACTCTGTACAAACAGATTATTGGGTCATTGATGTATCTGACGAATACAAGGTCGGATATATGCTTTGCTATGAAACACCTTGAGATAGTATCTAGTGGAACCTAGGCATGTTCACCTGATAGCTGCAAAGCATGTGATGAGGTACCTAAAGGGTATGATAGACTTTGGTCTATGTTATCTTGGAGATCATGATTTAAGATTGTATGGATACACATATGCTAATCAGGCAGGAAGTGTATCAGATAGGAAGAGCACATCAGGTGGATGTTGTTGTCTGGGATCTGCCATGATCTCGTGGTTTAGCAGGAAGCAGTCTAGTGTGGCTCTCAGCACAACTGAAGCGGTATATATAGTTGCTTGCTCTGCTAGTTGTGAAGCGATATGGCTTCGGAAGATGTTATTAGGATTGTTTGACTTAGAGATGGACCCCGCTGTGCTTCTGCGTGAAAACCAGAGTTGTATCAAGATGACAGAGAATCCACTGTTCCATGATAAGTCAAATCACATAGAGATCCAATATTTCTATATACGGGATATGGTGCATAAACGAGCTATCAAGCTTGAGTACGTGAGCACTGACGAACATGTTGCTGATGTATTGACCAAACCTCTGTCTCGATTAAAGTTTGAGTATTTTCGAGACAAGCTTGGTGTAGCTCAGAAGGACACTACTCGAAAGGGGGAGTGATATGGTCAATGATGATATTTGGATATTGGTATCGTTGTGGATACCTGTATCGATGATGAGATTGTCTATATCGATGGTAAGGTCGATGATGAGGATACTGTATTGATGACGAGGATACTTGTATTGATGGTGTATTGATGATGTGGATACTAGTATCAATAATGAGGATACATGTATTGATGATGAGGTTACATGTTCCAATGGTAAGGTCAATGATGAGGTTACCTGTGCCGACAATGAGGTCGATAAGTGGTACTTAGACTTGGTCTAAGATGATGAGGGGATTGCATCATCCCCGTACTTTGGTCCTTGAATTGATCCATAGACATGTGTCTCTAAGAAGTTGTCCCTAGTGGATGAGAGGGATTGCATTGTCCCTGGTATTAGGTCCCTGAATTGATTCGTAGACATCTGTCTCTGAGAATTGTTGATAGGACTGCATCATCCCTGGACATTTAGTTCAAAATGTAGATGATAGGACTGCATCGTCCCTGAACATTTCGTTCAAAATGTATGTGATAGGGCTGCATTGTCCCTGAACCTTTGGTTCAAAATGTACATGATAGGACTGCATCGTCCCTGAACCTTTGGTTCAAAATGTACGTGATAGGACTGCATCATCCCTGAGCCTTTAGTTCAAAATGTATGTGATAGGATTGCATCATCCCTGAACCTTTGGTTCAAAATGTACGTGATAGGACTGCATCGTCCATGAACCTTTGGTTCAAAATGTATGTGATAGGACTGCATCGTCCCTAAACCTTTGGTTAAAAATGTACATGATAGGACTACATTGTCCCTGGACATTTGATTCAAAATGTACGTGATAGGATTGTATCGTCCCTAGACATGAGACTTGTCTTAAAAGGATCATGGATTGCATCGTCCATAGACATGAGACTTGTCTAAAATTGATAAGGATTGATCATCTTGGAAGTAGATCTAGATTGCATTGTCCATAGACATGAGACTTGTCTAAAATTGATAAGGATCGATCATCCTGTAACTAGATCATGTGTATTGCACATTATGCTGCTGTGATGATCCAGATGTTGTAGATCGAGATGATCCAGATACTGTAGATCGAGATGATCCAGATGTTGTAGATCGAGATGATCCATATGTTGTAGATCAAGATGTTCAAGATGTTGTAGATCGAGATGATCTAGATGATGTTGTTGATCGAGAAGATCCAGTTGATGATGTGATGTTGTTGATTGAGAGGATCCAGTTGATGCTGTTATGATGATGATCAATAGATCCAGGCGATAAGGCTGTTGATCGGGTGATCCAGATGATGGCGATGTTGTAGCTGATCGAGTGCTATAGAATGTGAAGACTCAATACTGACAATGTTGATACTCTAGTATTGAAGACCTGAAGATATTCCAGTAACTAGTTGAGTTACTGATGATGTTGAGAAAACTTCCAATGATTTATAGATGTTTCATGTATGATGTTGATGACTCCTTGCTCCTGCAGATGTTGTTCTAATATCCTTCTCGTTAAGGGGGAGTGTTGAGATATTGTAACTTCTAAGAATATTATATTTGTACTTTATTATTCTGGAGATGTTTCACTCCTCCGTGAAGAATGTGGTAACTTGGGTTATTAGACTTCCCTGGTGGGGGTCGGCCTTGTATGAATCATGTGGGCTAAAGGGGTTATTAGACCACCTTAGTGGGTTCAGACCTGCCACATTATGTTAAGTGATTAAGTTGGGGCTGACCTAGTTAATGTAAAATATAAGTCGGAGTTGTGTATAAATAGAGGAGGTGTGTTCCTCATTTAACACACATCACACTCACTTGTGAATAACACATAAGTGAGGGAGAGATATGCTATGGAGTAGAAGGATCTCATGTCTAGGGTTTACATCTTTGTATTTGTTGGTCATCTATATTGAGGAAGCTTTGCTGGGTTTTCTACCCCTTGAGGGTTTCCCAGGATAAATCTATGTCTTTTGTGTTTATGTTGTGCTTGTTGTTCTTTTAGTGATCTTGTATATGCTATTGTTGTGAAATGAACTGCAATGATGATATTTTCTATCTTAGCATATTAAATCTTAACACAAACCTCTCACATTTGATGGTGAGATAAAATATGGTCAAGAGGCTAAGGCTTGGCTTCTTGGGATGTGGAAGTATTTCCATGTCCAAGACTAATCTCAAAATATCAAAGAAAGAGTGGCTATCGTCAATCTGAATGGGAGAGCATCTATATGGTTGGATCAACCTAGGCAAGTAAAGAATATCAATGAAAGGAAAATTGTTTGGAAACAATTCAATAAATACTTCAAGTAGAAGTACCTCTTTGATAGGTACTGTGATGGAAAAATTAAAGAATTCCATGAGTCGAAGTTGGTCCAAATGACTATGGAGGAATATGCAAATAAATTTTTGGATTTGTTGAGATATGTCAAGTATATTAGGGATGATAAAATCAAAATTCAGCATTTTCTAAGTGGGTTGCCTCAAGCCTACAAAGATAGAATTGAGTTTGACGAGCCTCAAACTCTAGATGAGAACATAAGGAAAAGAAGAATGAGAAGTTTGAGAAAAGGGAGAAAGGATTCAATCCTCCTCATTTCAAAAATCAACCAAGGCATCCACCACAAGTTGTGACAAAACCAGCTAAGATGATGGGAGACAGGCCAAGAGAGCCAAGAGAACCACTTCAATGTTGGGGATGTGGAGAGGACCATTTTATTATAAATTGTCCACATAGAAATGGGAATGCCAAGCAATTTCACAACATTCAAGAAGTTGAAAATGTGGATCAAGTGGAAAGGACTATCCCTAGGATTTATGTAGCACTAGAGGACTGCCAACCATACATCAATCAACTATGGTTGAGATTGAAGGTAATATTTCTAAGCAATCTATTTCTATTTTGATTGACCCTATATCTACTCACAATTATATCAAACCTAAAATTGTTGAGATTTGTGCTTTTAAGATAACCAAGCATAGTAATTCATGGTTGGTTCAACTAGCCGTAGGAACCAAGAGAAAAATGAGTGAAATGGTGGAGAAATGTCCATTAGAAATGGGTGGATTGTCCACTTGTGAAAATATTAATTTTTTACCACTTGGTTCATATGACATTCTCATTGGAATGGATTGGTTGGAAACACATAGAGTTAAACTTGATTGCTACAACAAGATTTTAGAGTGCATTGATGATGAAGGAAACCCAAGGGTTGTGAAAGGAATTTTGAAGAAAAATTATGTCAGGAATATTTCAGCCATGCAGCTGAAGAATTTTGGTAGGAAAGGTTTTCAATTGTATGCATTCCATATATTGGACAAATCAGAAAATGAAACTCCAAAATTGGAAGACTATCATGTGCTACAAGAATTCAAAGATGTGTTTCCTCATGAAGTGTTGGGACTTCCTCCCAAGAGGGACATTGATTTCACAATTGATCTTGTGCCAGGACTTGCACCAGTGTCTAAGACACCTTACAGAATGAGCACACCAGAATTGTTAGAGCTAAATATACAATTGCAAGAATTATTGGAAAACAAATACATAAGGCCAAGTGTGTCTCCATGGGGAGAACCAGTACTATTTGTGAAAATTAAAGATGGTACGCTCAGGTTATTTATTGAGTATAGCAAGCTGAATAAAGTGACAGTGAAAAACAAGTACCCATTTCCTCGAATTGATGATCTTTTTTATCAAGTGAGAGGGGAAAAGGTATTTTCAAAGATTGACTTGAGGTTTGGTTACCATCAGGTAAGGATCAAGGAAGAAGATATTCACAAGACAACCTTTAGAACAAGGTATGGACACTATAAATTTGTAGTGGTGCCATTTGGTCTCACTAATGCACCAGCCACCTTCATGTGTGTCATGAATAGTATTTTAGACAAATATTTGGACAAGTGTGTGCTTGTTTTTCTAAATGATGTTCTTATTTACTCTAAGAATGAAGAAAACCATGAAGAACATTTGATCATGGCTTTAAAATTGTTAAGGGAGCATAAGTTGTATGCAAAGATGAGTAAATGTGAATTTTCCAAAAATAAAATTCATTATCTGGGTCACATTATCTCAAAAGAATGAATATCAGTGGATCTGGAAAAGACTGAAGCCATCATGAATTGACCAACTCCAAGGAATGTCACAGATGTGAGATCTTTTATGGATCTTGTTGGGTACCGTTGTAGTCCCGCGGGTCATCTAGTTACCAGAGATACATTATATATTATAAGCAAGCATACACACAATGATACATATACAAGAGACAAGAGACCAATAGAGAGAAGCAAAATCCTTTATTAACCAGCAAGAGCATAATACAACATAGAACAGATCTAACCAATACATCGGCTCAACAACCTATATATCTACCTTTCAATATAGTTACATAACCACATGTCATTCTAACAGGCCGACCTGACCTATGCTAGTCGACCGACTTGTCGACATATACTTCAAATGGTCGGGCGAAGGGCCTAGTCGATATGCTGACCTAGGCCCCTCCAACATCTGCCCCACCACAAAATCTTTCTTCGTCCCAAAGAAATGGAGAGATAAAAAATGAGAACTGGGCAACAAAATGAACAACTTAAATGGTTATGGCTATGGTAGGCTGGAGCTGGGACCCTCAGGTAATTGTAAGCAGACCTCGATAATAGCTTTGGCAGAGATAGAGAGATGGTGTTGAAATTATTCCCATGTATGCAACAAATTTTGGATGTCCACAGTTAATGTCGTGATCTTCGACAGGTGTTCCATCTTGTCATGAGTGGATGTATTTTGTAAATTGATCATGTCGGGACCAAATACTGTGACTGTTTTTCGGCAGTAGTAAGTAGGTCTTGGAGCTGGGGCTAGATTTCTTCAAGTTTAGAGAGGCCAAGGCATGCTTTTGATATCCATTGTACTTCCTATTTTTCTAGATTGTCTAGTTTCCTATTTTCCATAATGATTTGATTGTCGAGGCTGTGAGTAAGTGCTTCCTTTGCAGTCAGACGCTGATGATGAAGTGTGCCCATAAGTGTTCGTGTCTTTTGAAGTTCCTTGTACACCTTGTCGTGATGTACATACCAATTGTTCAAAATTTCGGCAAGTTTAATTGCTTGAATGTCATATTGCTTGAGCAAACTGATAGCTATTGTAAATGTTGTATACTGGTTTGCCATTAAGGAAGATATTTAGACAGCCTGGTCCTATTTATTCTTTATAAGCTCAGATTGTAGGGCCAACATGACAAAATCGAATAACTGATATGCTCTGTCAAGGGGTGTTGTCATGTTAGGACTTGATAGGAGTGAAATGACTTGCTGGGCTAAGTCTTCACACTTAGTGAAAAATGAATTATTTTCTTCCTGTAGCTGATGGATCCGGTCTCTTGTCTCCTATCGGCGATGTCTCTGTTCTCTAAAGACTACATCCTCATTTAAATCAAGTTCTTTTTGAGATCCCAACTGGGGCTAATAAATAGCAGTATATCCAAACTGATCTATGTAAACTGAGAGGTGGCTTTCTGATTGGATTTGATGCATTTGTTGCTTTTTCTTTTGATGCTGAAGTTCTCTCTCTTTTTGCTTCCTGTCTTTGTGTTTCTTCCTTTGGATTTTCTCTTGTACTTTTTCTTTATTTGTAGCTGGATGCTCTGGCTCCTTTTCCTTGTCGACTGTCGCTGGATGAATTTCTACAGTTGCTTGTATGTTAGAAATAGCTTGTTTTGTTTGGGTCTATACGATTTGCTCTACTTTTGTGTAACTGGAACTTCTTGCTCAAGTGTATTGGCACTTATTGGAATATCTGTTGGTGTGTTGGATATGTCATCTTTGAATGTATTGGTATCTTGTGTGTTGTCTTGTTGAAGTGCTTCTGTCATGATAGCTTCATTATCTTGAGTTGTGGCTGCTTCAATGTCTTCAACTGTGGCAGCTTCAATTGTTTCTGTTGCTTCTTCATTATGCTTATGTATCACAGGACTGGACTTCGATCCATCAGTAGGGTTGAGTGAAAGGAGACTCGATTGACTTAGTAGAATGGTCGGAGTTGTCGCAAGTGTGGATGGATCGAATTCTGTCGTAAGTAGAATTGATGGGATGGTACTACCAGATGGATGCATATCGACAAGACTTGACTCATTTTCTGAAGACTCATTTTTATGACTGACAACTTCTGGAAATGTTTTTGACTTGGTCGACTATGGGGTGGAGTGGATGCAATTCTTGCTCTGGAGGGTCAACTAATAGAGGAGTGAAGCTGGTTGTTTCTTGTCTGGAAATGATACCTAATGCATCATGGTTTCGTTTGAGAATAGTCGTTTTATGACCGACAACAACTTCTTGTACTGTAGAATGTGAAGATAAACTAAGTGGAGCATTTGGGGTGGCAAGGATTGGTTGTTGAGTGACTACTTCTCACCAATTAGGAAAGAATACTGGAAGGTTGGCGATGAGCCGACTCATGTCAGCATCTGCTTAGCTGACATGGGAAGGTACTGCTAAAGGAGTAGTATCTTCTTCTACTATGGTCGGGGAAGAAGGTGGAGTGGTAATAGTCAAGTCGACATGACGTTAGACCAGTATTTTGGGTTTCTTGAAAGAAATTCTTGGGGTCTTGAGCTGGTCTGTGTCCAAAAACGTCTTAAACTGCTCTTCCACCAGCAACTTGTTTTGGGCTGCATCTTCTAGTATTTGAGTGGCACTATCATATAGCTTGATTCTATGTTATTCCATTGGATCCTGAAATGTTACTTTCCTCTTCCCCTTTCCTTGTGTCGGTACCACCTTGTTCCATCTTGCTGTAAACAGTTCACCCGCTACCCGTTCGATATTTTTATCGGTTAAGAGATTCTCTGGATTGTCGAATTTTTTGCTGATGTTCGAGTGCTCTGCAGCTTCCACTGGATCTTCATGTGGATTAAGTGTGAGCGCCAGTATGTTGGGGTTGAGTATTGGTTCAAGCTGATAAGTGAAAGTGTTCACATATAACCAAATATAATACTCTTCTTCCTTTTCTGCATCTGTCAATGGCTCGACAGTAGTTAAGTTGACTTTTCCTTCTTGAGGTGGGATTACCAATATTTCATTTGATTGTTGAACTAACTCTGTAAAAATTGCATCTATTGAGGGGTAGTAGTCGAGGGCCTTTGCTTGACCTACTGCTCCTTGCAAATACCAGACCGCTATATGATCGAAAGAAATTTGAATGTGTGCTGTCGGAGGTAAAATTCGTCGGATATTCTGAGGTACTCTCCATCTTGTTGCCTTTATTTTGAATTTTATAAACCATGCTTCCAACCAGATTTTAACTATCGTTGGTCCATGTCAACTTCCTCCTGGTGAAAAGCAGCATACATTCTTCATAAGAACATTTCTCTCCTGAGCAAAATCCTTATTTCCTTGCGGATGGATGTGAGTCATGGAAATCTATATAATTACAGATGGGTAGCGGATGCTAGTCCCCTCGTCTTGGAACTTATGGCATGTATGTTTGATTATGTCGGACAAGAATTCTTCCCATTTGTAAACTTTTACCTGCATTGCCATATTTTGAACAGCTTCCAGCATGTCGGTTTTCAATTTGAACCCTCTTCCTGTTCGTGATAATGCATGAGACAGGATTTTAGCAGCAGTTTTGTAATTGGCATATTTGATCTGGCTCACGACCAGACCTCGTGAGTTCTTTCCAGCAGTGGTACCTGTAAATTCTTTGAGAAAATCCATGTTTGAACTTGTCGGTACAACATCTCCTTTGTGTGACATACCAGTGATTTTATGGGTAATTTCACCATTAATTTCGACTGGAACGTCAAAATAGAACTTACCATTGTGATAGCGGCTAACAATGAACTCTGCAATAATTTCTTTGAGTCCTCCGAAGCTTTCCAAGAGAGGTGCCTTCATATAATGTAAAATTGTAGCAGTCTGCAACCTCTGTGCTTCCTCCCTCCAACAGCCATCTGATTCCTTTCCCCAATCTTCGATTTCTCTCCATGCTCTCTTCCATTTTGTTTCCAAAACCTTGGCATTCTGAATTATTTTCAATCTTGTTTCGAGAGGGGATTTTTCTTTTTCCAACTCTCTAACTTGTGTTGCAGCGGCCCTGGTTTCTATTAGGGTTTTTCTTGGAGCCATGGTGGATTCAGGGTTTGGAAATGCGAGATTTGCTTCAGCAAGGTCAGGGAGATCTATATCTTGGAGTTCACGTTCATGTAAAAAGAGTTCCCAAGTATCCTCGAGCTCAGGATTTATGGTGGATCTGCTCGGCACGCGGGAATGGGACATAGAGGCCCGTATTAATGGGTTATTTGACAAGGGAATTAAATTGAGATGACAAGCTATCGGTTCCCTATCAGGTGTATTTCCTCTGGGTTCGCGACTATTTTTTCCCTTTGCCTCTTTATCATCATGATGGTGCGGTACTGCTCTTGACATGTCGTGTCTGTGCACTTCTCTTGTTAGGTTTTGTCAGTCTGTGTTCCATTGTTTCTGTCATGTTTGATCTTCCTCAGCAACACGTCGACGTTCTTGTTGGTGTCTATAGTATCGACGGTTGTGCATTGAGATTTTCTCGTTGCTTTGTATAGCCTTACTCTGCCAATCTCTCATCATTCTGCATTTGAATTGCCTTGATGTTTGATTGATTGCTTATAGTACTTTCTCTCATTCAGTTATTTCTAACGATTTTTTTTTTAAATTTGCATGACTTGTATCGTTTTAGTCGAGCCCCATTTACCACTTTCTTGAAAACACTACTTTGTGACGTTTTCAATCGGACTGAACCATTGGGATTTATGATTTCGACAATATAGGGCCCCATCCACTTTGTGTGCAACTTCTTTGGTTTCCCTTTTACGCGGCTATTATACAGTAGTTCCAAGTCACCAACTGACAGATTCTTTTGTTTGATATTTCTATCATGCCAAGCTTTCTGGTGTTGCTTTTGGACTTGTTGATTTTCTATTGCCATCTGTAGACTTTCATCTAGTTTCGACAGTTGTAATAGTCATTCTTGTCATGCATCTTCGACATCAATGTGTAATATTGCTGCAATTGTTGGGGCTTGTCGTCAGAAATGCAATGAAACAACTTCTTCTTGCCCATAGACACGTGAAAAAGGGGTTTGTCCTATCGTTCTTTTGTACGTTGTTCTGTATGCCCAAAGAACAACAGGTACTTTATCATCCAATTCTTTCTTCTCCATATTGCACACTTTTGTTAGTCCTTTTGTGAGTGTTTTGTTAAATGATTCCACGACGCCATTAGATTGAGGATGATATGTTGTGCTTATTCAGTGATCAACTACAAATTCCTTAGTTAATGATTCAATGGTATTGCAGACAAAGTGCGTACCTTGGACGCTTATCAAAGTTAAAGAGCGACCGGTTCTGCTTCTTCCAACTTGGTGACGTACTCTACAGTAGTGATGAGATATCGTGCACCTGTATGTTTTCCAGTTACTGGAAATGGTCGAATAAAATTGATTGCCCAAATCTCGAACGTTCGGCTAGGATTAATTGGAACCAAAGGCATTTATGTTCTAGGAAGCAATCGTCCCATACGCTGTCATCTATCACATTTAGATACAAATTCTCGACATTCTTTATGAACTATCGGCCACCAAAGTCTAGATTGCAGAATCTTCCTTGTTGTTATGTCTGCGTGATAATGTCCTTCGGCTAGTCCATAATGAGCTTCTAAAAGTATAGTCTGTCGTTCATGTTCAATTGCACACCGACGTATGATATTATCTAAGCCAAGTTTATAAAGGAATCTGTTGATAAGAGTGTAACGTGTTTCTTTCATAGAAAGGATCTTCCTCTTCTTCTCAATCATTCTTTTAGGAGCTTTCCCATCCTTGATAAATTGTGCAATTTCTACAAGTTCTGAAGGGACAGCTTCAATTCTAAACAAATGTGCATCCAGCAAATCATCTTCAATTCCTGTTGGCTCCTCTCTGGTGTCGAATCTCGACAGGTGGTCTAGCCTGACATTGGCCTTTCCAGTTCGGATAATTACTTCGAATTCAAATTCCTAAAATAGTAGAAGCTTATGACACAACCTCCCATGGTGCAAAGGTTTATTGACTAAATATTTCAAAGCTTGATGATCTATATAAAATACAAAAGGATTAGACAATAAATAATGACGGTATTTCTGCAGTGCAAATACCATACCTAATGCTTCTCTTTTTGTCGTGGAATAATTTCTTTCATCCTTGTTTAGTTTCCGACTGCTGAACACATTAGGGTAATCCATTCCATCTTCTCTGGGTTGTGTTAAGATAGCTCCGACTGTTATTCCATATGCATCAATATGCACATGAAATTTTACCGACCAATTTGGGAAACGGAGGACAGGTGCTTCGACCATTTTTCTCTTCAATGTATTGAATGAAATGTCGCATTCCTCCATCCACCTATATTCTTGATCTTCTTTTAATAGCTCTTCAAGAGGATATGTCGTGTCAGAGTAATGTTTGATGAACTTTATATAATACCCCATATGACCTAATAGGATCTGCACTTGCTTCGGATTGACTGGAGGCTTTAGGTCGAGAATAATTTTTATCTTTGCATACTCGACCTGGATTCCTTCTTTGTATACTACATGGCCCAGCAATATTCCAATAGGTGTCGCAAAAATGCACTTTTTAATGCTCAGCGATAACTGAATCTGTCGACAACGTTCCAACATCAGTCGAAGCCATTTGCAATGATCTCTTAGAATTGTGTAGATTGTCCAGTCGTTAAAGTAGACAGCCATAGTTTTGTTGATATACTCCTGAATCGCTTTGATGACAATCTGGGAAAAGACCGCTGGTGCGTTCTTCAGACCAAAGGGAATGACTTTGTATGGGAACGACCCAAATTCACACACGAATGTAGTCTTTTTCTGGTCTTCTTTATCAATAGGCACTTGATTGTACCCATAAAATCCATCTATCAAGGAATAACACTCGTGCCCTGCAACTTCAGGAACTGGAAACGGGTCTGTAAGTGTTACCTTGTTCAGTTCGCGAAAGTCAACACACATTCTCATTCATGTCGGATCTCACTTCTTCGGCTGAACAACCATCGGGCTCGTCCATTCTGACTGGTCGATAGGATATATAATTCCTGCTTCGAGCATGCTATCGATCTCCTTTTTAACAATGTCTTTGTACTTGTGATCAAGCTTGTAGGGTCTTTTCTTTACTAGTCTGGCATCTGGTTTGATATCAATTTTCCTTTCACCCATCTCTTGTACAAGTCCTTTCAAGTCTTTGTAATCCCGAGCAAATTCATCTTGAAATTCCTTGAGGAGGTTGGTCATTTCTGCCATTTGTTCTTCATTCCAATAATCGCCGTTTTTTGCAATTTTCGGTTGGTCGTCATTTGAAATATCTACTTCTTTTGTTTTTATTTTGGAATCCATCCATTCTGGAACACGACTGTCATTTATAGGTCTCTCTCCTTCCTTAATTTGTGTAAATGTTGCTGGAAAGTCCTTTTCCAATAATCCTTCTGGGTGATATTTTTCATCAACCTCCGTGCTAATGATTGTTCTTACATGCTTCGATGTGCTGGGATGATCCTATCTCCATTGAAAAATTTTCCCGACTGACTTCTCTGTTTCTAAGCTTAGTCTTTTCGAATGCTATCTTTCTGTCGATATTATATTATAGTAGGAACTAGGTCGACGAGCAATCTGCTTCTTTTCTGCAAGTGTTATATTTTCTATTGGCTGCAGAAATTCTTTTATATGTTTACTTGCTTCAACCAAATTCTCCTCCTTCGGAGAAAACTGGAAATCCTTGATGAAATTTTCTTTCAAGTCTTTCCATGTGAAACTTTCTCCAATCCCCCTTTCCATCCTATAGCATTTGGTTGGTAAATCATCAAGTGTTCTAGGGAAGAGGTGAGGCCATGCCCTTTCATCTTTATAGCCCAATTTTCTCCATTCCTTTTCGCAATAGTCGATGTGGACTTCAGGATTGTTTCCCTGTGTGAACATAGGGATGTTGGCCTGAGTCATCAGCTTCTTTCCTCCAAATATTTCTACAAAAAATGTTGATGCGGTATTCCAAGTTTGGAGTTTCGATTGATGGGAATCCCACCATCTCGTAGCATGACCAGTGAATGTCTTAACTAGACTTTATAGTCGGTCTTTCTCTCTGACATTGTTTGGTACTTGTTCGACATGTACAGCAGGGGAATCACGTTCCGTGTATCTCAATGTCGGATTATATGTATGTGAATTTCTATCTAGGATAAGAGTTGGATATGCTTGCACTTTCCGCTTAAATATATTTGGTGTATATGATATTGACAGACACTTCTTCATTTGCTTCTTTAAGATGGCTTCCACCGTCCAACATTCTTTTGCATGAAGGTCATAATTCTCTATCTTCCAATCGTAGAACTCTGCATCAGAATTGTATCCGAGTGAAACAGGATCTCCAAGGTGAAGCTCAGTTCAATGTGGTCTTCATTATTGTCTATTCGATAAAGCTACCGAATATAATTGTCTACTTCTACAGGTTCTGACCATGGCTCTCCCTGAGATGGGAAGATTGGTACAATCACGTTCTGACCATTGCCTTTCAAATTGATGCAACTTTTGTCTAAGGAAATTGAAGCCTTCATCTTTTTCCCCAAAGGTTGACCGACCAAGGCTTGGAAAGAGCTTGAATCATCTTTGGTATTAATAATCTCAAAATCAACTTTTTTTGTGATGCCCTTGATAGATGTTTTGACTCCTTTCCATACTCCAATCGGCTAAATTAGTCCTTGATCTGCGAGCTTCAGATAAATCCCTGATTCCTGCAATTGTGGTCTACCGAGTTGGTCCCAGGTATCACGAGTCATGATATTCAGTTGGGAGCCAAAGTCTAGTATGACTTGTCGTACATGATATCCATTTATGTCGAGGTCTACCGATGGGTCAACATCATTTTTTTTCTTTTTGATTAAGTCAAAAAATGTTTTTGGTTTGTCTTTGCTCAACATGTTTATGGTTAAGTTTATGCAATAGGTTAATCATTTTCCGTATAGCTTCATCATTTGAAATTAAATTGAAGAATTCATTGAGAGCTTCCTGTCGGCTTTCTTCAATATCCTCGTGGATTGCGAGTTCAAAAAATACGTCGGATGCATTTTTATACACAGATTTTTGTTTCACAGGATTTGGGTAATCCTCTTTGGCTACAATTTTGCTTATCTGTGGCTTATCTTGACCAATGTGGGTACCTTTCCTAGTAACAATTTGTGAGTTTTTAGTACGAAGCACATCATATTTGGGTACGCAAGATAACACATGAACATTCTTTTTATTATTTATTTTTTCAATCATGGTAAGGCAATCCTCTAAAAAGCGATCACCTACCCCACACTTTGTACAAAACTTAAGATCAGTTCTTTCTTTGTAAGGACATTCTACATGCCGATGATCTTCACTAAGACATGTAAAACATAAACAAGGTCGATTACGTTGAACACCGCGACCACCACTGCCACGACCACGACCTTGGTATCCTCCACGCCCGTTGTAGCCATTGTATCGTCAATCATATCTACGGTCGGTATATCTCGGATATCTGTCATTCTTTTTCCGATTTTACTTGTCATTTATTCCATCATTTCTATCAAACATGTCATTTCCCAAGTTTTTGTCGTGATGTTGCTCGAGAGAGCTTGTTTGATATACTGCATGGTATTTTTGTCAATTTTTAAATTCAAATGACATTCTTGAATCGAATGGGTATTGAATTTGCATATTTGACACCATTTTTCTTTCTTGCTTTTCAGATTGTATGGACAATCATTTTTGGTATGCAAGTCATATTCTTTACACAGATCACAAAAGCATCTGGTTTGAATAAGTTTGACTTCTTGTCATCGATCCACAATTCTACAAGAGTCTTTAGTGTCTCCTACAATTCGACATGTAGCACACCATAGCTCTGGCCCCTTCAAAGTCATGCTTCGAATTGATTGCTCCATACTTTCAAGGCCTTCGTCGACATGTCTGTCCATGGAGCCTAAAGGATATTCATCGTCCATTTCAATCTTCAGTGCTGCTTTCAATGCTTCTGCATAAGTATTGACACTCTATTACCGTACATGTATTTTAATTTTACTTATGAGACCGGCAATGAACTATTTAATTAATAATTTTTCTTTGATCTCATAGTCAAGTTTGCTTAGGAGGTCTTTGAACCTCTTATCATATTCCTTGACAGTTTCTGTCGACTTCTGGACTATTGTCTTCGGTCGTTCAGTTGCTAGATATGTTGCACCTTGTATCATGAAAAAGGCCAGAAAACTTTGCGTAATTTGCACCTTAGTCGCATTTGGTGTCTTTGCAATATATCCCAAATACCATGTCAATGCTCATTTTATCAACGAGCCTACAAATTGGGGAACCTTTATTTCTTCACTGGTAATTTGGTTGGCCATCCATATCGCTTCATAGATGAACCAATGTCTTGTCAGATCTTCATCGCCTCCATAAAATGGAAGCTGTGCTATCGAGTGCAACATGTATGCTGATGTATTGACTTGAGAAATAGATGGTGGTGTAGGTGGATTATTTCCACAACCAGAACTTGGTGCTTCTTTGACTTCAACTAGAATCCTATCAGGACTGGGTTCTCTATCTTCAAAACCAGTGTCTCGAACTTCTTCTGTTTTTCTGGGTCTTTCTTCTTCTGCTACTTATGTCAAAATCCAAGTAAAGTTCTGCTCGAACAAGATTTCGCTAAATCTCAGGTTCTCCGACGTACTGGACAAGTCACTCAAATTTGGTATTGGCAGGGGGGTGCTTCTTCATGTTTTGAGTACACTAGATGGAAGCTTCTATTAGAAAATTCGGGTTGAAAAGACACCCAATTTCCTTCCTCCAATCGATGAATCAATAATCTATTGACTACATTGCATTCTTCACTTCGGCAAATCCAGATTCCCGACTGACCAACATGGAGACCAAGGTTTTCCATGACAATTTCTTGCATGCAGACACCTTGTGTTAAACGAAATGGAGAAGGAGGTGTTACCATCTCAGGTATCTGAACTTGGAGAGCTCTACCACGCTCTATCCACAAGTCTTCATCCATCGACGATGGGTCTTCTTCGACGCCCCGATCATCGCAATCTCGAATCGACTCTGGCAGACTTCCTTCTGCATCTGTTGCAACACTTGATCCTCTCGTCCTCTGGAGCACAATTTCTTTCTCCCTTAGCTCTTGACACCGCTGTCTCCTTTTTTCTCTTTCAATTTTCTGGATATCCAGAGTGCTTTTATGACTCACGAGTCTGTCTTTGTCGGATTTACGTCCACTTCTAATCATGTTTCCTTGTCATACGTCATTTTTAATCAATCTCGGTACATCAAAACATGTTTCGTCACCCGCACAATGTTGGACCAAATTTTTCTAGACCACTCGGGACATACAAACCATCACTTGTTTGGAAAGAATTCCCATTCGTGCTCCTTCACAAATATTTCCCACTGACATTATTTCTCCTCCCAATTAAAGTTTTGAAGGGGCGGGAGCAACAATGGTCGTGTCTCGAAAATATGCATGATGCCTTTGTCAATAAAAAATGTGAACAATAGGGTCGGCATAGAACACAGAAATTGATCAGCTAGCTTGGTGAAGAGGCTTTTTCTAACTTCGTCTATAGAGACGCGGTCTTCGATTGCTTGCTCTTCACAGAAATCATCTGCAATCTTTTCACACCACTCTGACATATTCGTGCGTCCTCCGTTGATCAACTTCGACAATAGCTTCTGCTTTGCTTCATCAACTGGTATTTTCATCCAATATCTTCTTCAGTGTGGTCGGCATGGACTCTACAAATTTGTCATGGGTCTCGGAGAAGAATGTAACATCCCCTTCCATCAATCTAGTGCAAGGAAGGAAACATGACCAACATACCGGGCTTATTTGGTAAACTCAGCCCCAAACATTACTCATAAATTCATAATAAATAAAAACTTATGTGTGTAGATTCAAACTCAATATAAACACAACGGAATTAAAACACATTTGCACACACACAAACAGTAATGCATCAACACATCTATCACAAACAAAGGTTGATTCAATATGCAGAGAATCAATCCCATTCTCATACTATGCATAAACTTCACATCAATTCCATTAACATGAACAATTAACATTCAGAAGTAACACATTGCAGAACACATAATGCACATAAATTGAACCACAAAGAATATTTATCTTGAAGATGAAGATGTCCAAACAACTAACTATGTGAGAGAAATGCTCCAACCAACCATAGATCTCTGTCTAGCCTATATTCTTTCAGTTGAGAGATCACCCTCGAGCTGGGTTGTGTATCCACTAAGAAGGAATTAAACAGGCTCACTTACAGCCATGGTTTTACTTAACAACTATGCTAAGCCAACACATAGTTGGGTTTATCAAGCATACCAAAGACAAAGGAGGGAAATGCTAGTGAGCTCAACCATAGAGCTACAGGCATCTCAAAATGAAATCCACAGTCATGGAACCCACAATACCTACCTCACCCAACACAAGGAAGGTCCCCTTCTCCGCTACACAGTCCCTGAGGCATCCCTTCCCTCCAGTGCTATTCAGGATGGGCATAGAAAGGTCTAGTTGCTAATTCCTTGAGATTCCCAGCCTTCACTAGGTTTATCAAGCAAACCCAACCTCTATTTAATCATTCACTCTGGGATTTCTCGCAGTTCTGTCATCCAATAACTTAATCCCGTCACTTGGTTTCTGGGCTATAAAAACTGTGTTTTCCAATGGATTTCGGGGTATCCGATACTCTCAATTTCGCCCCAAGGTTCATACCTATGGAACCCCCATTGGATTTCACTGTCAAATACCAATTCTGGGCATTTTTGGCTCTTCAAAACGTGGGTCCTTGCAAAGTTGCGATTTCTGGTTTTTGCTAACTGTTAGGAATTCATAATGGATGAAAATTGATGATAGGTCCTTCCACAATGGAATGGTAATGAAGAAAAATCCATTCCCATGAGGTAGGGTGACTTGTGGTACAAGATAAAAGATCCGATACTCTTCCAGACAAATTTTTGTGCTGCCCATGCTCCATTGAAGCCATGGACTGAATTATTCAACAACTTCCTTACAACAGAATTAAATGTCAGCAAGAAAAGCCAAATGGGTTCTCACAATGACATTTGGAAGCATATGGTTCATCCCCACAACCCCCTCACCACTCCCTACTGGAATACACATGGCCCCTTCTCATTCGTTGCTTCCATAACCAGTTTTGGTATTTTATTGCAATATCAAATATTTACGTCAATTACAATATTCCATGGCTTAATAGCACATGGATAACAAAATATCAAATACTTGTCCATTTTAAATAAAATACGATCATACACTAGCGGGGCCTTGGCCTTGAGCGCCACGCTATGAAAACATACATTGCATGTATACAATATTTACATTAAAAGCCAATATAACATAAGGTTCAAAATGGGGTATTACAAAGAATCGTTCCCTCGCTTGGATAATTGTCAGCTTGTTTCGTCACGCGTAATTCTGCAGATGATTCATGAATTTCTTCTCCCACCAATCCTTAATCTCCTGATTTGCAATCATATGTCATGTTGTTATTTCTGAATGCATCACTCGGCAACGGAACCAAGTGTTGTAGTCCCATGGGTCATGTAGTTACCAGAGATAGATTATATATTATAAGCAAGCATACACACAATGATATAGATACAAGAGACAAGAGACCAATAGAGAGAAGCACAAGCCTTTATTAACCGGAAAGAGTGGAATACAGCATAGAACAAATCTAACCAATACATCGGCTCAAGAGCCTATATATATGCCTTTCAATACAGTTAGACAACCGTCTGTTGGTCTAACCGACCAACCCGACCTATGCTAGTCGACCGACTTGTCGACATATAACTCAAATGGTCAGGAGAAGGTCCTAGTCGATAGGCTGACATAGGCCCCTCCAACAGGTACTATAGAAGATTCATTGAAGGATTCCCCAGGGTTGAACACCCAATCTCTTCATTGCAAAAGAAGGGAACAAAATTTGAATGGACCCAAAAATGTGAAGAAAGCTTCCAATTATTGAAGAAGCTTCTCACAAGTTCTCCAATTCTGAAAATTGCAGACCCAGAAAAAAAATGTTTTTGTGTATAGATGTATGCAAAAACGGACTTGGAGGAGTTCTCATGCAAGAAAATCATGTGGTGTGTTATGAGTCTAGAAAATTGAAGGAGCATGAAAAGAATTATGCCACACATGATATGTAACTTGCAACCATAGTTCATGATTTAAAAATGTGGAGACATTATATAATGGGAAGAAAAATTGAATTGAGAACAGACCATTTGTGATCTGAAATTTTAATTTGAGCAACCAACATTAAATGCAAGGCAAGCCTACATGGCTGGAATTTTTATGTCAGTTTGATTTTGAGATCAAACACATAAAAGGAAAATAGAATAAAGTGGATGATGCACTTATCATAAAGGTGCATGAAATGCATGTGGCATCCATCACAACTTGCCAAACAGATTTAAGACAGTAGATTGTTAATTCTCTTGTTGAAGATGAATTATATGTGCAAATAAAAGAAAAAATGTAGCAGCAGAATTTTGAAAAGAGATGTGAAGGGTATCATTTGGAAGAGGAAGGAATCCTTATTTATATAAAAAAAAAATATTCTAAATGTGGCAGACTTGACGAGAATTGTTATGGATGAAATCCATAAAATTTCATATTCTGCTCACCCAGGATAGCAGAAAACAATTGCTATAGCCAGGAAGCAATATTTTTGGATGAGGATGAAAAATGATATTATTGAATATGTTTCAAAATGCATGAAGTGTCAACAAGTGAAAGTTGAACATGAACACCCAACAGGTTTGTTGCATCCTTTTCCAATTCCAGAATGCAAATGAGAATTAATTTCCAAGGATTTTATTATGGGTTTTCCAATGACTGTGAGACAACATGATTTTATCATGGATGTGGTGGATGAATTGTCAAAATCAACACACTTTATGTTGGCATGAGATTAGTCCGCAGGAAGTGCAAATGCCGATAGATGCGAAGGGACAATCCATGAAAGAAGGGTCATTCACGGAGAATGAGGAAGCGTGGAAGTAGTTAGTTTGTTAGATAAAGGTCATGTGGACCGTTTTGTAACCACTTAGGTTTGTATAAATAGGAGTATGATTGTAAGCCTAAGGGAATCTATTGTTGATGAATAGAGAAATTGATCTATTGAGTTTTGATCCAGTTGTTAATCTATTTTGTATCTGTGATATGATGTATTGACTCTTTCTGCAAAGGTCATTCCACAGGTTTTAATGAATGCATGAAGATGTTTGATTATGGTGCTATCTGTGTCTTTGTTTCTGTTAAATGGTGAATGCGAATGTTTGTTTGATGTTTAATGCTATGTGGGTTCGGTAATTTCTAATGAATAATTAGATCATGTTGATGCGAATGTTTATTATGAGTTGATTCTATGATTGATGAATATGCGAATGATGAACTAGTGCAAAAGATATAATCTTTGGTTTTTGCGTTTGCAACGTATGTTTGATGCATGTCCTGAACTCCACTACGGAAACGTGGTTCCTGCAGCCCCCTTTTTCATCTTGGGTGAGACTTCACTCGCTCTGCGAGTGTTGCTGGAAAGGATAAAACCTTTCTGGGCCGGTGAATAGGGAGTTCGGTTGATGGTTTGTTGACGACAGTGCAAAGTGAATCCCTGTCAACAGTTGTTGTTTCAACAAATGGTTCTTTTGTTAGGACATGTTGTGGCACCCGACGAAACCGAAGATTCAAGAGTGGTTTGACAGAAAGACAAAATAATTTTCAGACGGAGAGAAGAAAATCCCTAGACAGATGGTAAGCAGTTGGCTACATAAGTATGTTTCCACGAGATATTTTTCTGCGAATTCCCAGTACTGTTGCATGAGTGGTTAATGCAGCTAACATTCTAGAAGCATCATTTTCAAAAGACTGAGCCTCACCATTGGACACCATAACTCATTTGACAGCTGAAATGTGTCGACAACATAGTATCAAGGGTTGTAGATTTCAGGGTGGATAGCATTCTAGAGGGATATATTATTGAGTTCGCAGTAGAAAAAATCAAATCGTATACTAATGTAGAAAGAAATCTATTCAAGGGACCAAGGGGAAGGTTCTTACTCTTGCTAAAACTATGGATTAAGATGCTCATCTATGAAAAGGGCATATCGAGGATGACTTCTGACGAGTAGAAATATCGGTGTGCGAACATTGTGGGTATCGCGTGAATGCGGATCCAATATAAATATGTGGGGTAGACGGACATGACAAACGACGCGTTTCTAAGTGAAGTTGACAAAGAGTGTGGTACCTTGAGGAGTGGGGTGATATTCCGATGTCCTCAGAAGAAGAGGAGGACTGAGAGAAAGTCTCCTGAGAGGACCGAAATAGAAGACTCCGAAACAAGACCAAAAGGGAGAAAGCAACCCTATTGCGATGAAGACGGTGACTAGGCTACCCAAGAAACAAAAGAGGGACGGATCGTAAGTTACAACATACCTGCAACCCCATGCACTACCTTGAATTTTACAAGAAGAAACAAAACCTATTCGCAAATTTGTCCTACGTGAAGCGGTAAAAGTAGTGCATCAGTAAACAATAACAGTAGGAACGTTAGAATGGTAGACAACACAAAAATGACGAATTTCCAAGGGAATGGGATGTAGGATCCCGAGCAGTTTTTGTTTTTGTGCGAAGTAGTATGGACTGTGAAGCAAGTCCACAATGAAGATATTAAGAAGGGACAACTAATGATGACTCTTAGGGGTTGTGCGCTAGATTCATTCATGAATTTTATGAGGGTTCCAGCAGGAACACTCACCAAGTCATTGGCACAAATCAAACCATGAATGATCGACGAATTTAGGAAGCCAAAGTCAGAATCGCAGTATGTCACGGAGCTCAAAGAAATCAAGCAATACCCAAATGAGTTGGTATGAGAGTTTTATTAGTGGTACAAGACACTGATAGCGAAGGTAAGTATTGGGATAAATCATATGCAACACAAGGAGTGGTTTATTGTAGGATTGGTAGCACACATCTGCGGACCACTAATGCAATAGAAGGTTGCGATCAAGGATGAATCATTAGAGATTGTGATGAGGCTGGAGGCTTCACCAATCATTGAAACGAGGTTATGCATGGATTGAATACAAGTGTATCTAGCAAACTTGACGATCCAATGACAAGACATAAAGAAAGGGAAAGAGGCTCATGAAGATGTCTAGGGTACCAGGTGTAGAATGGAGGGACACCACAAGGATCAATGCCCAAAATTCTGAGAGTATTTGCAATCCGGTGCACCAAATCCCATCAGTCAGGGAGGGTTGCCTTGGTGTCGTATCTGCCAAATGAGAGACCATCAACCAGAAGAGTGCGTGTATCTGTAGAAGATGGTGTTGAAACTAGAGAACTTGTATTGCAAGTTCTATAAATCGGTTGGCCGCGATGACAACAACTGCAAAGCTTATGTCTTACTCTAGGAGAGGACTGTTGCTGCATACTTCATGACAGGAGAAGAATAGGCACTGAGTCAGCAACATCAGCACTATAATCAACCGCTGGCCCAGTATAATCACCAAACCAACAGTATGATCAAGGGAAGTATGGGAAACCACAGTATGGTCAGCCACAATACTCAGCACCACAGTACCCACCATATGGACCATCACAACAGCCGCAGTATGGGAAACCACAGTACCCATCATATGGCCCATTGTTGCTTGGTTTTTCAACCAAGCATGTGCAAGGATGCACCTGCTAACTAGTAGCAGCAGTCTCAATAAAAATATGTAAAAACTTTGTTGAATATAAGAAGTAAACAACTAATCTATCATGTGCAAGTAAATAAACTAAATTAAAAAAAAAGTAAACAGTGTGATTCATAACAAAAATAGGAAATAGAAAATTTGATCTTTTGTATTACCTCAAATGGTGAGGATGGTGAGTTTTGAGCAACTCCAAGGTTGAAGTGCTCGAATGTCCAATGGTCTCTTCTTCTCCAATGCTTCAATGGGGATCTTCAAACTCGAAATGGGAGGAAAGGGCTCTCAAAGGGAATTTGGCAGCATAAGGATAGGATGAAATGTGGATCAATAATGAGGAGCCCCTATCACCTTTTTATAGTATTTTTGGTGATGGGGAATACCATTATGGTTTAAGGAAACCAATGTTATTGACCTACATCGTTTAGGTCTCTTTTTCCCTCTTTCTCTTTTTTTGAATATTTTTTGAATATTATTCCCTTTTAATTGTTTTTTGGGAATTTTGGACCCTTTTTTAGGGTTTTTTGTGTTTTTTGAGGAAAAATACATATTTTGAGAGGAAAAAAGGTGTCTTATGGTCTTTTTGGTGACGTTTTGAAGGTTTTAGAGGCTCAAATGGTGGAAAAAGTGGACAAATGGGTCACGTGAATAAGGGAATGAGCTAGTGAGCACTTTTTGGGTGTTAACACCCACCACATTAAGGGGCTAAAGGAGGATTCCGCGGAGGTTGAGGCACTACCACAGGACAAGGAGGAGCTGTTGGACGAGGACGAGGATAGATTATATGCTACAATTGTGGGAAGCATGGGCATTATTAGAGGGATTTTCTGAATCCAATGCCACAGTGCACTTATTACACCATTGTGGATCATGGCGTTCAAGACTATCCACAACTCATCGTAAAATGGAAGACCAAAAATCTGCCACCACCTCCATAGAACTAGAATTAGAATCCACCACCGGCTGTACAAATGATATCCATGGAGGCTCGAAGACACCATGTGATTGTTGGACTAATGACAACATGAGGAATTATGACAGGAACTGACAGGTCACAGGCTACTGTCCAACCAGCAACATGGAAACATGTCACCTTTGATGCATAGGTTGAAAGGGATGTTTTCTTTGAGGTGATGAGACAAAGGAGGCAGTTACCTCTTTAGGAAGAAGTTATCTATGATATGCCACCGAAGTTCGATAAGACAAAGTCGCGGGGGAAGGCTAACACCTTAAAATCCTTCTTGAAGAGTTTGTTGGAGTTGGAAAAAGATCAGGATGTGCTAGAAGATATATCCAATCTATTGAATCGACGAGAGGGTGTAGGACAGGAGAAAATGTTCAATCACATACACAAGAGGAAGATGGGGAGAGAGATGTGAATGTCGGCACAAATTGGAGCATTTGATGTCAACTCAATTATCTTGGACCTGGGGTCGGACGTAAACACTCTAACCAAGTAGACATCGGAAACAATGGGGAAACCGCAGTTGGCCTGGTCACTGATACAACTACGATTGGAAAATTAAAGTAAGGTTACTCTACTTGGTCAAGTATACCAGCTTCCAGTCGAAATTGAGGGTCTTAAGACTTATGCAGATTTTGATGTAATTGAGAACATGGATAATACCATCCCTTACCCAGTGCTTCTAGGGATTGTCTAGGAAAGCGATAATCTAGCAGTTATCAATTTCAAGAAGCGGACTATGTCAATTGAGAATCGCGAGATGAGGGTCGTTGCACCTATGGATCCTGTGGAAGGGAAATGATACGTTGAACCAGCGAGAGATAAATTTATGGAGGGATGGGATAGCGTATAAAACATATCCCAGGATTACATTAATCCTATCGCAAATGGCGAATTGGGATGGCGCAGTGTCATTTCAGCATCGTCAGATTCGGATGAGGTGCTCGAGAATTGGCACAACCGGATTCATGAAGTGTCATTTAGAATGTGTGCTCGAATCACACAGTCATTGCGATGGGTAGCCACAAAGGAGTGTGCACTACGAATATATGAAGGATTTCCCAATTCGGATACATTTCTCGTGGAGTTTGAGGAGAAAGTGGCAGAACCGCAACATTTAGTGGCCTTGGAGGAAGCCTTGAAGACTACCCGCACACGCTTGTGGGAGACACATAAGCCTAATATCACAAACTGGAAACTATGTCGACACCTCATGGAGGTTAGGTTCGGTTATGCAGAAGGATCTGACGGAATGAAGTTTGATGGTAGAGGTGACCCGAAGGTGCATTTGGTTGAGTGCGAAAGCAAATGGGGATTCGAGCAAAAGACGAATGGGCACATGCATTTGTTCACATAAAGGATGAAGTACTGCGGAGTTGGTATGTTGCTAGAACTATGACGTAAAACAACTTCTTGGGAGCAACTAACAATTGTCTTCAGCCAAAAATTTTGTTTCTCGGATGAGAACCCTTTCATCCATAGTGCATTGTATGTGATTCGAGAGAAAATATTTGAAACAGTACCGAAAGAGCAACGATTACAACTTCGGTTGACTGCGACACCGGAAATGATGATGAGTGGAGGGATGTCACAGCATCGAGGCACCATAAATACCTTCTGAAAAATTCCAGTAACCATTGAATATCAAGCAAATAAACATTGGGTTGGAGGAGAACTTGAAGTTTGCAAGCATTGGGGATTATTGGGACGATTCCACCATTGCGAAGATTACTGATCTGTTGCATGAGTTTCAGGATCTGTTCCCAATGAAATTCTCAGAGCTGGAAGGAATTTCTGGGGACTTAGGAAAAATGAAGATCCCCCTGAAACCCGATGTGAAGCCAGTCAAGCAATGACCCCATCGGTTGAATCCAAGGAACAAGGAGAGAGTACAGGATGATACTGTGAGAACATCAAACAAAGAACCAATAATGGATGAGTTTGGGAAGTACATGACACCAAACCAGCGAAGTAGGAAGGGATTAGTGACAACTGCAAGAAGTGCAAACTGAAGAATATACTGTGACACCGCGACACAACAAAGTTGGCCGCGCTGCTAAAAGAAAAAATAAAAAATAAAGAAAGGGAGTAATTATAGACTACATCAATCCATGGTACACTTCATGAGTTGGAAGCTGCCACGATGCGGCAAGGTCCAATCTGGTAATCAATGCAATAGTTAAACCACAACAACTGGTGGCAAAAAGGAAAACCAACACAATTAATATTGACACATGCATTGGATTTGGGGAATCGGTATTGGATTTGGTAGTTATTTTCCAAGACCGAATGGATGCAGCTCTCCACCCTTATAAAAATGGAGCAGGGGGGTAGATGGACACATTATGTGTTGAGAAAGAATCTGCAAAGAAGTACATGGAACAGTATATTTTGAGCGCAAGTACCGAGTGACCAGAGATGACGCCAGTTACAGAGGAGCATCCAGAATTCATGTCCAGTATCCCAGCCATAAAGAAGAGGAGCGCAAATCGACCCTCGGACACTGGCCACATGCCAAATAAAGGAACCCAGGCCTCGGCACAGTTCGCCAATGATGATGCAGGTACTTCAGGTGCTAAAGTATTGCAGGAAGTGCATTATGCACCATAAATACTAGACTATGTGCTTCCATGAAAGAGAGGGGCACTAGCACTGCGGATAGACAAGAATGAACGATACAGTATTGCAATGCTAGAGATACCGCAAGAAGTTTCTAAAGACAGGAACATTGTAGCAAAGTTATAGAAGCTGGGGTATAGTGACCATGACCTTGTGAATTTCAAAGAAAGCATAGAAGGTTATGTTGACGTCCCCCATGAAGTTGGACCAACCATGAAGCAATCCGTAGGCTGGGCGGTGGGATTGCCGCATTCGAGGCTATTAGGCCTCACCCAGATGTCTCATTTCGGGCGGCTAGCACAGGACAATGCATGCATCAAGAACCTACTGGATTGTTTTCATGGTGGGTACCTATGGCTACATGAAAGGATTCCAGTCACGGTTGACTTGATCGCATGAATCACTGGGCTTCCTAAATATGGGGCCATCCCATCCCAATTTTTCTAGGGGAAAAACAATGACAAGAAGCTTGCGGAAAGATTGAGGATGAAGTACAACGTGGACAAGAATTCCAGAGGATACCGAATCCACACAATCAAGAACCAGGCCATCATATTTGCGGCAAAGATACTTGCAGTTAAAGTAATGCGAAAGAACAAACACAGGGAATGTAGCTCCGACATTCTTGCCACTATGGAGATCTATGCCAAAGGAGAGCGGCTAAATTGGTCCAAATTCCTGCTACACGAACTGATCGAAGATGCATATGACATGTAGGAGCATGGGAAGGCATTTACATACTCTTGGCTCATAATGTTGGTCACATTAGCAGCTTGGAGGGATCCTGAGCACTATCAGGTTATGGACACACCAGCAACTCGGGTACATGAAGGAGCGCGATACCAGAACTTATGGGAAACAACTGATAAAGAGCAGCAAAGAGGAAATGTTCTACAATTTTATGTGTTGTTAGAAAGACTGTGGATGGATACGCAAATGATACCACGAATATCAACATAAGCAGCAACAAAGTACCGACAGATTGCAACGCTATCGGTTGATTCCCACATGATTTTTATTTAAGCTAAAGCAGATAAGTCACATCACTGGTACACAACGTAGTATAAGCTCACTGAGGAAGAGTTAGACGCCATTATCTCTAGATGGCCAACATAATGAAAATTCCTAGCTAACGAGAAGGATATGTCAAATGGCTAGGCACCAGCTTGACCAAACTCGGCCGGGGATGACATAGCGTCCTCCAACCGAAAGGAAGGCGTAAGACAAGACAACCCTGCGAATGATCAGTCGAAGGGGTCCACCCATGATGGATCCTCAACAGCAAGATCCCTAACAGATTATGAATTGGACGTGCAAGACAAGGAAAGAAGGAAAAATCATAGGATGGACCATGGAGAAGGTAGCACAAGCGGTGGTCTTCCAGAGGAATAGGTGAATTGATTTTGGAGACACTAATAGAGGTAATAGTGACCAATAGCGTGAAGGTTACACATCATTCCATTGAATACATCCCTCGGGTAAACCAACTGTTAACCACATTATCCAATGTAGTTATTGAGTCTAGTGTATCGCAAGGGGAAGTTTGACATAGTGTTTCAACAAACAGGATTGAAGTAGCAATTGAGACAAACCCAAGGTTAGTCAAATTTTTACCAAATGCAATGTACACAAGGAATGAAGAGATGGATGTGAAAATCAGACATTTTTATTCAATAGACGTATATTTCAACATGATACCAATGTTGTCTCTACATAGAATTCAAGTCGCAAAAAGTGTTGAAATTCACGACAGATAAGCCGACATGCCTGACCAGATGGTGCGGTACAAACAACAGGAACACAATAGTGGGACAAAGATACAGTGGTTCCAACAAGAGGAATCTGAAACATTAGCAGACAAGGAGAAGTCCATACAATATAGGGAGCGACTAGCGCAGGCCATTACTAGAGTAGAGGAGACTACCCCTGAGGTAGAATATGAGGTACTACTAGAAGCAAACGTCATCATGCTAGGAGTCCTTATCAAAATATTGAGGAAGGAGAATGTAGAGCTCCAAGATAGAGTGATACCCAGCACACCGTCGGAGCAGATTCAGAGTCGATAGATGGCAATCGAGGAAGCCGTAAAAGAGATCCAGGAGATGGGACATGCGGCACAGATAGTCACAGAAGGCATCACAGAGTTTTGGGGTAGTGAAGTCGAGGATAACCAACTGACTGTGCTGAAGGGACAACTCAGTGAGTAGGAAGCACAGTTAGAGGTTTTTACGGGATTGGTCAAAACGATGCCCACAATGATACGAATGACAAAGGAATCAGAACTGAAAAGCATGTAGCAGCATGTAACAAAGGCCCACGAAATACAACAACAATGGGCCACGCACTTGGATGAGATCCAAATGAAAGCTAAATTTCTCATAGCACGTGTGGTAAAGGTAATGAAACAAGTTAAGGAGCAACTAGAGGAAGTGTGAAAGAAAGGTTGTGAACACCCAACAGAGCAACAGGTGGAAGAATGTGCGCAGATTAGAGCATCAGTGAGGGAAGTAGTTGACCAGATCAAAATAGTATAGGACGACTTCCAACAGCAGGTGAACAAACCAACCGGGTCCAGCTGAGGTGGCTCGACGGAGACCCACAAGTTTGTGTTGGGGGTCTGTTGGTATGGGATTAGTCTACAGGGAGTGCAGAAGCCGACAGCTGCGAAAGGGACAAACCGCGAAACAAGGGTAATTCGTGTAGAATGCGGAAGCGCAGAAGTAGTTATTTTGTTAGATAAGGGTCATGTGGACTTTTTTGTAGCCACTTAGTTTTTTATAAATAGGAGTATTGTAATCCTAAGGGCATCGATCGGTGATGAATAGAGAAATCGATCTGTTGAGTTTTGATGAAGTTGTTGATCTGTTTTGTATTTGCGATATGATGTAATGACGCTTTCTGCGAAGGTCATTCCATAGGTTTTAATCAATGCATGAAGATGTTTGATTATGGTGCTATCTATGTCTTTGTTTCTATTAAATGGTGAATGCGAATGTATTTTTAATGGTTAATTCTCTGTGGTTTCGGTAATTGGTAATGAATAGTTAGATCATGTTAATGTGAATGTTTATTATGAGTTGATTCTGTGATTGATGAATATGTGAATGATGAACTAGTTCGAAAGATATAATCTTTATTTTTTGCGGTTGCAACATATGTTTAATGAATGTCCTCAACTCTATTGCGGAAACGTGTTTCCTGCAGCCCCCTTGTGCATCTCGGGTGAGACTTCACTCACTCCACGAGTGTTGCTGGAAAGGGTAAAACCTTTATGGGCCGGTGCGTAAGGGATTTTGGTTGATGGTTTGTTGACGACAGTGCGAAGTGAACCGCTGTCGACAGTTGTTGTATCAACACTTTATTCCATTTAAATACACATATAAAGTAGATGCCATTGCAAATATTTTTATGAAGGAAATTTTCAAATTGCATGGATTTCCTAAGGCAATAATTTCATACAGAGATACCAAATTTACTTCAAATTTTTGGAAAAATATTTTTGTAGACTTGGGAAGGTAGTTGAACTTTATCACTGCCTACCATCCACAAACAGATGAGAAAACTGAAAGAGTAAATCAGGTTCTTGAGTACATGCTTCGCATGTATGTGATGGACAAACCATCCAAGTGGGAAGATTATCTACATTTGGTAGAGTTTGCTTATAATAATGTGCAAAAAGCTTCATTCGGCATGATTCCATTTGAAGTTTTATATGGAAGAAAGTGCAGGACACGAGTGACATGGGATAATCCAGTGAACAGAATTGTAATTGGGCCAGAAATACTGAATAAAATGGAACAAGAGGTTGCAAAATTGGGTAGAATTTAAATGCATCCCAAGATAGGCAGAAAATCTATGCAGATAGGAATAGAATGCATAGATAATTCAATGTTGGGGATCATGTTTACCTTAGAGTGAGGCCAAAGACAAGTTCCTTGGAGCTTGGAAGTTGTGCCAAGATATATCCAAGATATTGTGGGCCATTTGAAGTGCTTGAAAGAATAGGGCCAGTTGCATATAGAATTGCATTTCCTTCTAACACTGGAGCTCATAATGTTTTTCATGTTTCTTTGCTTAAGAAATATGTACATGATCCTAACCATGTGAATGCTTGGGAAGTTATCCAGGTGGAACCTGAGGAAGAGTTCCAAACCCATCCACTATGCATCCTAGAAAGGAAGGTATCATTTCCCTAGAACCGAGCCATTGGACAGGTAAAGGTGCAATGGAAACACTTCGGTCTCAATGAGGCTACGTGGGAGTTGGAGGATTCCACGAAAGAGATATACCCATTTTTGTTTTGATTTTGAACAAACACAGAGGATGGTGTTATTCTAAGGCGGAGGGGATTGTAATACCCCCAGTTTTGACTTGGAATGCATTTAATCAAAATTATCTAAATGATGTAAATATGATTCTATAGATTCCTAGTCTGGAGCTCAAGGCCAAGTCCCAACTAGTGAATGGATATGCATGTATGATGTATATATTTTTATTTGGATCATATGATTGGCTTATCATGCTAATTCGAAATGTATGTAGACATTTTGTTGAAAATTAATAAAATGGTCCAAGATGGTTGTGTAAAGAAAAATAGAGAGGCTATGATTCCCAGAGGGGAAGAGGAAGGGGGACTATAGGGAAACCAAATCCTATGCTTCTATGTGTCAACCTTAGAACTCATTCAAAATATTCCATGTTCCTTAAACAAGCCAATTACCTTCTCTTAACTATTAAATCCAATCATTGAATGCATGTGTGAGGTTGGTGAGGAAAGTTATTTCATGTAGTTATTGAATCATGGGGGTTGTGACAGTTATGTCAGCTGCCAACAGTCCTATTTCTTCTATGGTCAAAAGCTATGTCAGTTTTCTTTTCACCTTACCTCATATCCTTGGATTCAACGCTCTTATGATCACTCTCATTCTCTCATGCATGCTGCTACACTACATAGAGTTTTTCATTGTTGTTTATGACCATTAATAGACTGTGTTTAACGCAAAAATTCCAATTTGAATATAGAGATGCATTTTTGGAAGGGAAAATAGATGGTTGTAGGTGATCATGGAGGTTGGGAAAGCTAGGAACCCTTACCCATTGAGAACTGCTATTGTTGGATGCTTGATAATCCATGGATTAATGTTGCAGGAGGTTCTCCATTAGCATACAACAAGCTAGACTCATACTGCACACACTAGTAAGCACTAGAGGGATTGGATTTCCTGAGGGAAATTTGGATCAGTGAAGGGAAATGCCTTCTTTGTGTTGTGTGGGAAGTTGGAAGGAGTGCCATGGCTGTGATGGCTTAGTGAGACCCCTCTAGAGCTCTAGTTGAGCATTTTGGCTAAGAACAGTGAGCTGAATGGGTTTTGGGATGAGAGATAGAAGCCTGTAGGTGTTTCCTTTCGCCCTAGTGGCAGCATAGCCCTGCTTGGGGGTGGACTCTAAACAAAAGGAGTATATGTTGGACAGAGCACCTATGGATGGGTGGAAAATCGCTCTTACATAGCTAGTTTATTGGATCTTCTTTACTTAAAATAAGTTCTCTTATGTATTGGATGTGCACTGACTTTTATTTGTATTGATGTGATAATTATGCCTGTAAATTGCATGTTATATTTGTGTGAATTGATTTTATTCCGCTATGTGTTTTTATTTGCATGTCTACACATGTGTTTAAAATGTTCTAAATTCATAATTATGGTTATGGGGTGAAATTTAAAGGCCTTGATTAAGTTAATGTCCCCTCATGCTAGCTGGATTGATGGATGGGGACGTTACACACTAGAGTCAGCAAGGGGGTTAGAAGGAATTAGGTGGGAAAATTTTTCTATGGCCCTTTTATATTCCTAATTTCCTTAAAATAACAAAATTTTTGGCTAAGTCATAAATTCCATGACTTAAGACTTACATTTAAATCTTAATAATGAATATGTGGGATTAAGGGAAGTGTTTATGTGTTTCAATTAAAAGAGAGAAATGTGGGTCTCTTGGAGATCCCACGTGGTTTAAACTTGTCATGCAATTAACTTATGCATGCAAAAAGTAAAATTATTAGAAATTTGAAGGTGGGCATTAGAGGAATGGGGGAGAAAAATTATCCGTGCCTGGGAAAAAGTATGAAATAAAAGAGATAATTTTTGTAGAGAACTTGTAGAGCTTGGAGTGCACAAGCACATGAAGAAACTAAGTCATGAGCAGAGGAAACTCTATCCATTGAACCTACCTTAATTACTATTGAACCTTTGATTATTTAAGGTTGTTTTTTACTGTTGTTTTGTGGTCAAGGAAATGGAGAATTGTACATAAACCATTCAGGTGGATTTCATGTGCACTGGTTAAGCAATGATGTTTTTCACTATGGTGTGATTGGAATGAAACTAGGATGGGAAGTTTATGGTTTGGCATGGAATTGGCTTAAGCATGTATTTCCTGGATGCCTAAAAATTTTTGTGAACCTTTGAAACTGTGAGGAATTACCCAATAGAATCATATGATGGAATGATAATGGGTGGAAGGAATGATTTTCTGGTGAATTCACAAGTCCCGTATCGGGGGTGGTATTCTGTTGAGACAATAATGAGCAAGATTAGTTATGGTTGGGTGGAGCATGGAATGCACACAACAAATTTTCAATTCAAGTGTTTAAAGGATAAGTTTAATTCATGAGAATGGTATTTTGCTAATTTTGCTAATTAACTGTGTAATCATGTTCTCACTGCACAGCTCCTAAGTTAAATGACATGATTCACTGCGCAGTCCAAAAGAGTTAAATGAAATGTTTATTTATAGAAATTATTTCATAAAGAATTATATTCTTACTTTTCATATAGTTGGAATAAAATAATTCCCAAATGTTTAAATGTTATGTTTGAAATGAGTATCCACATATGTTTTATTGAGCATTAAATGTTCATGTCTTATTTTATCTCAATAGGTAAGTTAAAAACAAAACTGTGTCTTAGATTTGCTAGTAGTGTTTGCATAACTGGTAATCTTAGTTTATTCCAAAACCATAAGTAGTTTTGTGTGGTAGTTTTGTTTGTTTTAAAACCACATGTGGTTTTTTTTTCCTTAACACATCATTCGTGTGCCAAAACTTGTATATTGTGTCTTGCAACTAATATAAGTTGAATTTAAAAACTAGGGACCAAACATGAGAGGTATTAGTTGTAAATTTACAAGTATTTGGAATTGAAGGGTTTATAAACCAAATTCAATGGGTTGAAGTAGTAAATAATATATTCTTTATCTTTTATGTTTGATAAAGATTGGAAAATGTCTTCCTAATTAATTTATGGAAACCCCACTTCCTAGTTACTGTGAAGTTCTTGTTCTTACAATGACTTAAGTTTATGGAACATGTCACGAATAAATGTTTTTATTTCCTTGTTTTAAATGTGTAATATAATATTTGAGGAGTGATTATGTATATAACCTTAGTTTCCCTTATTCCTTTGGTGTGAATCAAACTTAGCAGTTCATTCCATGTATTGGAATGAATGGTAAATGTTTTTTTTTTCTATCTTATTTACAGAAACCCCGCTTCTCACTTTTAGGGTATGAAACTAAAATTACATTGTGTCTTAGCTCAACATAAATATTCCAATAATATTTTAAATGGATAGGTTGAAGGTAATTAATTGGAATAAATATTTCCAAAGCGTTAAATGAAAGGTTCAACATAATTATTTAAGAAGATTTAAAGGATATATATTCATTTATGTAGAAGGTAATTATTTTTAATAAATAAAATATAAACAATTTCCATAAGCTATACTTGTGGAAGTTATGTTTATGTCAAAGTATACTATTTATGTCGAAGCTACTTATATATCGAAGTTAAATTTTGTTTAATACACATAATATAAACAAATTCCATATAAAAAAGCTCGTATATTGTGCTTAGCATTGGATGTTTGGTGTTTTTGTAAAACAACGTGTTGAATTAGTTTATGCTAGGTGGAAATAATGGGTAAAAGCATGGTAATATGTCTCACTTTTTCCCCTTCTATAGCGATGAACTAATGAACTAAATATATTTGTTCATAAATCTATAAATCCATTGAGAATTAGATATAGGTGTAATGGAACAAAAATTTTCATTGTGAATGAGCTTTTATATGGTATTTTTTTCAAATAAGAGAAGTTGTTTTATTTTATTTATTTAATTTTCTTTAAAGTCCATTTATTACTATTTCACCATCTCATAAGTACTCACAAAACCACAACCCCCATATCTATCTTCATTTTATTTTTAATTCCATTTTCTTAAGAAGCCTTTTATAGACACTTATGATTGTTATATATTTTTTAAAATATCATTTTATCATATATTTTAATTATTATTAAATTATTAATAGAAATAAAAAAATTATATGTAGGTAGCCCAAAAAACTATGATTTTAAAATTTCAAAATCATTTTTTTATTTGAATATGGTAATAATATACAAGTGATTTTTAATTTTTTTTTAATGTTTTTTAAATACATTTTTTTATAATAGATATTTTGAATAGATTTATAATAACAACATAAATTATCTTGCCACATTGTGAGACACATTCCCATGCTTTTCCCCAAATGTTTATGTAGAAGCTTAGATTTAGCATTGTTAACATTCCTTGCATGTATGGTATTAATGTTTGAAAACCATAGCTTGAATCAAGCTGAATACCATGGGTTGTATTGGTGAAGAATTGGATATTGAATTTCCTACGCTATATACATCAGTAATTATTGTTAACACCTAAAATTTGTCCACCTACCTTGTCATTAGCCCCATCAAACCCATACATCATTACCACATTCCATTTCCATTATTTTTACCTTGGTAAAACCAAAAAACCAAAGTCTCACATAAAAAGGCCATTTTACAAAATCAATTTGTGCAATTATGTAAAAAATGAGCAACTTATGACCTAACTTTTTTTTGGATATTTCTCAATTTTATCACTCAACAAAAAGAAGAAACTTGGCATGACACCTACAATATCCCAATTTCGAAAATGGGAAAAAAAAAGTGAAAGGCATAAAATCAATGGCAAAAACCAAAAATTAAAAAAGCCAAAATCCAAAAAAATAAAAATAAAAATCAAAGCCTCATCCGTATCCTAGATCTATCTGTTGTGCCTATAAATGAACTATCAATATACATCACTCAACAACCATTCTTCATACATTACTCAAGTTTTTACTCTACAAAAATCTCCCTAAGATCAAAACTCCCTTTGTGTTCCATTCTCAACCTTCTAGAGATTGTGTCCGTGACGCATGGCTGGAGAACCATGGATTGCAAGGATAACAAGTGAATCCTCCCTCAGACAGTTGCAAGGGCCTCTTCTACTATAACTTAAACGTGATATTAAATCCTTTCAATTGCCATCTTTTACATAATGAAAGAGCATTATTTATTCTTTAAAATATTTTTATATGTTTGCTTGATAAAATATTTGCATGTTTGATTAGTTTAGTTGTTTAATTTATTTTTTGTTTATTTTATTTTCCATTGAGACTCTACTAAGTTTAGCACAACCCTTAGTAGGTGCATCTTTGCACATGTTGGTGTGAAAACACCAGCAAACGTTTTTGGTGACCATACTGGGGACGATCTCTATCGTTCTTCGGTTGTGCTTGTCCATACTTTCTGACCATTGATTGAGTTTTATTGCTGCTTCCTGAATGATTAGAGTCCTAAAACTGTTTGTTGTGGAGCCTAATCTCCAGATTCATAATAATTATTATTTATCCATGTCAGTACCCTAGGTTTGATTATGATCCCGGCACAATCCCTAGGGGGACCAGGGGAGTGCTCTACACTCCCTCAACTCAGGGGCGCGAACACTAGTGGGCCCTCGTCGGGGGTTCGGGGCTAGTGCCCTCGAGAAAGGGTGTTTGGGGGCAATTCCCCCAAGTTACGAGGGTTCAGGGGTAGAGCCTCTGAGAAGGGGGTTCGGGGAAAACGCCCCCGAGAAAATGGGGGTTTGGGGGAGTACACCTCGAGAAAAAAATTTGGGGTTGTTTTCGCCAACAGTTATTGGGCCCATGGTTTTGGGTAACTCGTGGTATTTTCCCATTGTATTTTCCTTAGAAAAGAAAGACATTGTAGGATGGCTAGGGTTGATGTATTAGGTTTTATGCATTGTAATGATCTCTAAGATCGTGAAGAGAGACTATGAGATAGTGAAGAGGAAGTGCAACGGTTGTGCTGCAGGTTGTATCCCTTCACTTTGTTGGACAGTATAATAATAAGGACTGGCAACTTTAGTGTGGATGTAGCCCAAGTTGGGTGAACCATGATATATCTGTGTCTTCTTGCAATGTGTATGTGTGATTATATTTGCATTTCTGTTTATTGTTATTGCTCTGCGATCCCGTTTTTTTCTAAGAAAAACCATACTGAATCTACCCTTGTTGATCAAGCTAAGCCTTTTTTTTTCCAAATATCATCTCTGCAATATTTCTGTCCATCCAAAAAGTCGCTAAAAATCACAACTTTTTAAACTAAGATATATTTGCCTCCCGAACTCAGATTTGCGCGATATTTTTTTCAAACCAGGTATTTTTTCGAGGGAAATTCAAATATATAATCTGTTTTTGTAAATTCTTAATAAAACGTTACAGAAATATATATTAGTTTCACCCTCATTTTTATTTTTATTTTTTTGCTTGCAATCATTTGCTTGTTGTAGTGGTCTTTATGTTCATCTTTTATATTTATTGTGGCGAAGAAAAAACCTTATTTTTAGTATTTGTTTTTTCTTTAGTTCTATTAAATATTCTTTTTGACTGCATAGTTATTGTTTCAGTTAGTGCTTGTTAAAAAATCAAACATTTTTATGGTTTGAATGATAAATGCTTAGTTGTAGCCTTTCTAATTTGAAATGATGTTTTCACAAAAAAAATATTAGACTTAGTTTTGGAAGTTGTTCATTTCTATTAAGCATTTAATTTTTTAGCTATTGTACACACCACCACTGCACACAATCACTCCCTAAATCAAACTATCGCTTGGTTCATGCTGCTAGCAAAGCCTTAAAATTAACCTTAACTCAACAAACCTTAACCTCATTTGAGTAGGAAAAAGAATTTAGTAGTTAGGTTCGGACATCGGGGATAGGAATCCAAAAAACACCTCATTTGTCATATACATTTGAGACATAGTTGTTTTCTTCTAGGGTACGAAAAGCCTCTTTGATTAGCACAGTTGACACCGATTTACCAAGGGGCCTCTCGATCTAGGAGGATCTCCACTGTCGAAAAATCCTGAACCAGGGATCGCAAAAATGACAGGATCTTTATAACCATTATTTGCATGTGAAAGTTTGAATGCTTAAATGATAATAGTGTTTAGTGGAGGGTTGTGTCTACACTAGTTTAACTATCTTCCTAATAAATGTTGAGTTCCTACATTAGCAAATTGAAAAGATTATCACAAGTTTCCCAAATATCTATATCTATTTATCAATCAAGATAAACAAACTTAAGATCTAAAGCCATCCAAGAATTAAATTCATACAAGATAAACCAGATTTAAACTCATAGATGGTAGAAACTTGAATCCATTCATATTAGAATAATGAAGAAATACATCCTTACCAATGATCTAGGTGAGAATCCTTCCTCCATTGCAAATGAGCTTCCCTTCCTTTACCCTTGCTTTTGAAAAATTTGAGCTCTTTCTCTTCCTTCAGAATCTTTCCAACATTCCTTTGCTCTTCCTTTGTGTGTCTTTACCATGCCCCAAAGCCTTTCTTATATAGCATTGCAAAATGTTCCTTAGGCTTCTCTATTGAGTGTGGGATAATCCATTTTCCTCATTTTAGATTATTTTAACTTGAAAACCCGCTTTTCATAGTTTTTAGGCTTTTTGCACCATTTAGAATGATTTTAAGCATAATTAATGCATTTTAATGCACTTCTCAGAGAGGATTCGTCTTTGAATGAACTTGTGTCATGTTTTCTTGCTGCAAGTGCATGGTAAACATATGCCTCTTCTGTGACATGACTAGGAGTGTAATTTGATTGTTAACATTAAATCCATCAAAAAAGACATTAAATGAAAAAATTAGAGATCATAATTGAATCACATAAAACACATAAAAGAGATTCAAACCACGAAATTTGTAGGCAATAACTGATAATGGAGTTCATCCTCCTTGGCCTATGTCTGTAAGCCACTTCTAATGAGAAGGCTAATCTTATTAAGTATTCAAAGCTTACAAATATGAGTTTATGGAAACACTTCTATTTTTTGTTAGTTATTAGCAAAAAAAATACAGCACCACTGCGATCCTCTTGAAATTTCGAGAAAAATGAGTATAAACTCGATTATGTTTTCCTGAGGCCTCCTCTAACATGCAAATCGAGAAAATATGCCTGCATAAAAGAAAAAACAGTACGGATTTCCACCTCAGGATCCATGCCCATGAATGGTCGTATGGACCTCGAGAACTGTGCAAAACCACCTTGGAAACCATGATGAAACCACCTTGGGATCCATGTTGAAACCACCTAGGGATCTGTGCCCTGCACTTGCCTCGAACTCTATGCAAAACCACTCTATTCTTTGTCTCGAAAACGGATCGCAAACCATGGTTTATATAGTGGTTTTCATTTGCTTTTGGGCACATTTGTGGGGGCCACGCGCCCTTTTTGGACCATGATTTCTACCTTCAATTCATAAATAAAAAATTCCATATCTAATAACAAGTGGCGTCATGGGTGGAGTGGTTAAGGTGTTGGAAATGAGGGGAGGAGGTAGCAGGATCAAACCCGCGGACCTCTCCCCATATCATGGTTTTTTTTAATGCAATATATTATATGGTTTGTGGCATTGTTCGTTGGCATGTTCTTCGTTGTTGTGTTGGCACTCCGTTTATTTTTTAGCATGTGGCTTATCTCCATGGTGGCATTTGTTGGCGAGCTATATTGGCTCCTCCATAACACTTAACAAGGCCTCGGTGTTGACCATGGGGTTGAGGGCTATGCCCTCGACCCTGCCCTTTTCTCCAATGCACTAAATATTCAACCCTATATACAATTTGCGACCATATAGTGTTAAGAACCAATGTGTGGAGCCTTGGCTAGGAGGGCTCAATGAAGGCTTGGGAGGACTTGGAGGTCATGGGTTCGATCCCCATGGACTCCCCAAATTTTTGATAAACTTTACAACTACTAGCCAACAAGGCTGCCGCATGGAAGTCCCTGATTGGTCCACGTGTATACCACGTTGTCCAAACCTATCCACATGGCACCCTATGGGTATGCCACATGTCACTAGTGATGACTTTTCCATGCCACATGGCATGATCTAGTGGTGCCATGTCAACGTTGTATAGACCACATGTCACCCTTTCAGTGGTGCCACGTGGATCAGTTTTTGCCATTTTTTACATCAATTTCACCTTCTCATTTTGTTGCTATTTAGTTGTTCTTAGATGGTAGCTGTAGCTAGGGTTTTCACCCTAGCTTGTGCAAATGAGCACCTACTAAGGAGAAGGGCCTCCTCAGTAGCAGTTCAACAAACAGTAAATAAAAGCAGTAAAACAATATGAAATCTAACCTAGCATGAGCATTAACATAAATAACAAAACATGAAAATATGGCAAATATTTCTCTTTTTTTGTATTAAAAATTACCTCAGGTGTAGAGGTTGGTGAAGCTCTTGCAGTAGTCCAGGAGGGTCTCTTCCAAGCTCCAGTGTTGTTCCTTTCTCCTTCTCCAAAGGGTTTTGGAAATGGGCCAAAGGGGCACTCAAATGTGAAAATAGCTCAAGAGGGTGAGCTAGGGTTTCAGGAGTGATTTTGGCAGAGTAAGGATAGGGATGACTGTGGATATGAAATGGGGAGCCTCCATCACCTATTTATAGGTTCTTAGTGATGGAGTGTTGACCCATGGTTTTGGGCACCATATGGTTTAGGTCAGTTGTATAGGGTTTTTGCTTCCTTTTTTCCCTCTTTTTCCTCTTTTTAGTATTTTTTATTCCCTTTCTAGAAGGTTTTTGGTATTTTTGGAGGAATTTACTTTATTTTTGGGGAAAAAAGGGGGGTTTTGGCCTTTTGGAGGCTTTTTTAATGGTTTTTTTTTCCTTTTGGAGGCTTTTTAATGGGTTTTTTAAGGTTTTGGAGAAAAATATGGTAGGAAATATGGACAAATGAGTCATGTAATGGGGTAGATGAGGTAGTGAGCACTTTTTGGGTGTTAACAGATTGCCCCCTGATGTGTGAGGGTAGGATCTCATCGTATGGCCGATAGACATCATAGGTCTTTTATGGTTTTCCTGGGATGTGGAGAGGAGTAGAAAGGAACTAGATCCTAGAACAAAGGTCTCGAACAAACTGCAAAAACTGAAAGTACATGACCTCAATAATGAATGAGGAATAATCTGAACATATGGACGAGGCGGGCATTCCCATGCTCGTATCAAGATATAGAACAATAAAAAGGGGGTCCCAAAAATGGGGACCTGAAATATACATGGCCTCAACTAAGGAAGAATCTCAATATATGGACGAGGCAGGCATAACCATGCTCGTATCTAGATATATATAAAAAATAAAAATGAGGCCCAAAAATGGGGGCCTGAAGGATACATGGAGAACCACTATGTACATCATAATGGTCCAGAGGGGACACAAATCTGGCACATACTAGTGGAATGGCCATGTCTGAGCTGAAGAAATGATACACTGGAATAACAACAGTGCTGTTGAGTGTAGTACTAGAGGAATTGATGAGCTGCGGGATCATAGTGATGGGGAGTCATACCCTCAATGGTACACTGAACTGGAACTGAAATAGGTACTCAAGGAAACATATAATTGGATGGCTTCCGAATACAATCGCCAACGCAACCTAGACATCCACGGGAACATATAACTGGGCATTCCAAAGTGACTCACCAATGTCATAGAGTCGGGGGAAATCCGGGGTCTTCGACCAATAACTGAAGGTATATATACCCTGCGCGATTCTCAATGATGCGATCAAGGTGGTGAAGTCGAGCATGTGAGAAACAACCACTCGGAGAGGCACTGATGACTCCTCTCAAAATGGTCCCTAGGCACTCATCACAAATGGTGATGAGTCCAAGGCACAGGGACCTCTGTGTCTATTCTCTGGAATAGATGGGTTGTCATCGATAGAGGGAGACCTGCAACTAGCAAGGCAATAATGTTTCCTTGATAGGAGCACGAGGTGGAGAACCGGAGTGTGAGAGTACTGATGGTAGGACTGACATACTGTGGGGGTAGGGAATAACTGGGCAAGTAGAGTGGGTGGACTCAAAATTCCTTTTTTCAGAGTATGATGGCGAGGATGATTGGGCAGCATATGAAATTGACTGGTGGGAAAGGGATCATAGCTGTAATGGATCAAAGATAGTGACTGGGATGAGTGATGCTCAAGTTGGTGTAAGATGGCAGGAGACTGCAGAATACTCTGAACAAAGGTGACCTTATTGGGGGTGCTGTCGAGAGGCACAGGGGGAACTTTTTTATGGGTTAAGGAACTAGAAGAAGTGTGTTCAAAATGGTACTGTCATGTGGATTTATACGAGCCCAGGATAGTTCATGCTTGTGATTGCTTTCAATTTTAAGGAGTCTGAAAGCGATAGGAAGACTCTGAAATAATGGAATGGTACTGTCGTGTGTATTTGTACGAGCCCAGGAAAGTTCATGCTCGTGGTTGCTTTCAATTTTAGAGAGTCTGAAATAAATTAGAAGACTCCAGGGGGTTTCTTTTTCGTGTGTTAGTATCCAAGGCCCGAAGAAGCATAAAATGATGCAATGAAGAACTCTTCTAGCTAGTGTGACTAGAGTATTCCTTTTTCATAATTAGTCTACCAAGTCTGGAAAAGGGTTAAACTTATACCAGATAGACACCCTTTTGGGTACTTTAACGAGCATGAAAGGAAGCAAGATTGCTTAGCAATCTTTTCATTGTTTTAGGAGTCAGAAAAGAGCTTAACATAAACTCCCTAAGTGCATTTTTCGTAAAGGACTTGTCTGGCCCGAAAAAGGGATAAAATTATACTGAACGAAAGGAATGGTTAGGCAAGGAGGAAGTGCTCAATCAAGGAACATTGTTGATGAACAAGAACGAGGGTAGGGGGGAACACTGGTGGGCCTCCTTGCGGTGTAATGAATGGTGGAAAAATAACGAAATAATTGCAGTATGAAAGGAGTGAAGTGCTCATGGAAAAATGTGGAACAATTCGATGGTGGCCGATGTGGTGCGCAAATCGAGGCAGCAAGGTGTCGGGACACAATGTTGAAATTGTACCTGGTGAGAGCAAGAAATGATCTCAAGCATCATCACAAGCTTGGAAAACTAGATCTGACGATATAAAAAGTGTGAAAAAGGGATAACGACCGATGTGGCATGCAAATCGAGGTGAAGGGGGGAGTTTTGAAAAAAATACCCGAAACATATGGGGGTGAGAGTGAGAAATGATCTCAAGCATCATCACGGGATCGAAAAAATCAATACGATGATATAAAATATATCAAAAATGGAGAGCAGCCGAAGTGGAATGCAAACCGAGGCGATTAGTGGTGTCTAGAAAAATGCTCAAAAAATGATGTGGAAAAAATAAGAAAACGAGTCGACCATCATGACGGTCTCGTCGTGCTGATTCCAGTGGTGGAAACGGTTCAAAAAATCGACTCTGTATGGGTTCAGAATGGCCAAAACAAGAAAAAGTCAACGGACTATAAATAGTAAGTGGTTCCAACATGACAAGTGTCATTTGGACTTGTTGACTTTGACTAGAGATCAAAGTGGACCAGAGCTGAGTTGGTGTTTCTGGACAATTAGACTGGTCATTTGCAGATCCGGGAGTTGCAGGAATTCCGATAAACTCATACCTGCATTTTTTATTGGGTTCGGGGGGGTAGTGGGTCCTAGGGCGTTTTCTGTATGGTCCACATGGGGTGGACCATGAGTTTGTGGGGTGGAACTGCAGTTGGGGACCATGGGTTCTGAGTTTGAGCACGCGCACAGGGACCACGAGTTCTGGGTCGGAATACACGGTCCTGGACCGCGAGTTCCAAGGCTGGACTCGCAGTTCGGGACCGCGAGTTCGACTCCTACAGGCGCGGTCCCATACCACGACTGTAGCCCTGAAAGCCACGGTCTGAGATCACGGCAAGGGGCCTGAAATCCGCGATTGGGATCGAGCTTTAGGGTTTTCCCGGGGGGGATGGAACTCTTGAAAAAGGTTTTTGTACTCTCCAATCTCATACTCACTGCAGGAGGTTCCTAATGTAATGATTTCAAGAGCACCGGGTGGGTCAGAGATATCGATGTGGATGACGGGTGAGATGTTGGCCATGTTACCTTCCTCAAAGGCATCAGTAGCGGGAATGGAATCCTTAAACCAGTCGACTTTGGTGGGGAGGAAATCTTTGGACTCAACCGCAAATTGGGTGGCTGTGGTGGAGGGGAACTCTTCTGGGAGGAAGTAGGAACGATGGTGCATGTCTTCCCAGGGGTAATTCGGGGCAGTGAGAGACTCTAGAATCTCCTCATCATTACGGAAACTTTGAATTGTCAAATCGGTTGATGAGGGAGTGGTAGTATAAGACATCATATAGATGGTATTAATCTCTCTGGATGAGGGTGATACTGGGGGGTGGATCTCCTCAATGGTGGGGGGTGCCATATCAAGGTCCAAATTATTCATCTCATAGAGAGCTACTCTGTAATCTAGGAGATCAGGACAGTGATGTGAGTAATGGCCATAAATACCGCATATTGCACAAGGGTGGTTAGTATGTAGTGATTTATCATGAGGCTTAGGGGCTGGATCAAGTTGGAAAACCGCGATGTTGGGGTCGTCGTCAAGCATTTGCATGTGCTCTTGTAATGCAGGTAATTGTGGACATTGATGGGTAGGATGGCCTAACTCATCACACAACAAGCATTTAGGCGTAACACGAAACACGGGGGGGGTTTTAACTTTTTTGGGCGGGGGTACAGCAGTGAATGGTTGTGGGCCTCTACCCCCAGTGTGCTTGAGAAGAGGGGATGATTGGCCGATGAGAAAGGGGTAGTGACACCAGGAAGTGGTTGACTAGTAATGGTGATGGGTTGCACTGGTTGTAGGACGACAGTTGGTGTCAGAGGGGTAACGGGAGGCGTAATGTACCATACGGGTAATCCTAAGGTTAAACCGAGGAGGCTAAGGGTAGCCATAACCGGGGTGCTCACTACTCCCAAAGGAGGGAATAGTAAAGGGATTGTATGGATGGGTGTTACACCAACACGACTAGGTACCAATGGTGGTTTGGGTAACAAGGGCGGTTGATTGTTGGGTGTTTGTGCATTGTGGAAAAGGGTACATAGGTCAGATATTTCGGTCATTGGTGATGAGGGTGGAATAGATTGGAATGTTGAAGTCATCGGCGTATCTGAGTAAACTACGGGTCCCACGGAGGAAACCAACAAGGTAGATGCACCACAAATAGGTTATTAAACCATGGGGAGAACATTTTTGAGTGTAGCGGAGGCATTGGGATCGTAATAAGTGAGTTGATCGACCTTGACCACGCGTCTGTCATGGGGGAACATCATGGTACAAAAAATGGATGAGACAACCGCCCACATGGCATACATGTAGCTACGGCCAAGTAAGAGGTTATAATCAAGTTGGGCATTGATGACCTCTATGTCAATGAGCACTATTTTACCATCCAACTGGACGGGGACATTAGCTAAGAGACCTTGGGGTTGAGCCGAATGGTTGTCGTAGGCTCACAACGCAGTGTTGGACTGCTGGAGAGTAGGGGAGCCCAACTTCTGCCAAATGAATGTGGACATAACACATGTAGAGGCACCTTCATCGATAATGCACCGATGGATGACAAGATTCCGAATGGATACAGAAACTTGGAATGCTAAAGTGGAAGGAAAGCGTGGTTCAAATTGGTCCAAATCGAAGGCCATGAGTCGTGAATCATTTCGGTCACTAGCACCAATAGCGGAGAGCAAAGTCTTGCACTGTGAAGGATTGTTTTTTAAGACCTCTAATGCAGACATGGCTATAGGGGACTGGGCTAAGGCATCTACAATGTTGTAGTTAGATGTAGCACGAGCAATGGGGTTATTGTTGATGTGGTGAAGTGGGAAGCGAGGTGCTTTGGAGGTGCCATCTAGTGGAGCCGGAGGTATATGTAATGACTGATCAGTGGGATGAGCTTAGTGTTTTTGTTGGTGGGAGGGGCTGCAGGGGTGGAGCCATATTGGTTTCGACGGGTTTGAAGGTTGACATCGGTGAATGACAGCATTAACAAGCGATGGGTACCTGAGTCTAACATGGGTTGATCAGGAGTGGCATAAGTGATTTGCTGTTGTGGTGGCGCATTTCCTTGAGGGGGAACCAACGGCTGAGTGTTCACTATGCCTTGGGTCGGTAAAGGGTTTTGTAGCACCAAGGGTTGATGCTAAGGTGGTGGGGGGTTTGGCGGCGCCTGAGGAGCCACGTGCCCTTGGCAGTGGGCATCATCGGTCCAGAGTTGCCAAGCTCACTCCAAATGTGGGAAAGCATGTGTGTAGTGGCCATAGACCCCACAAATAAAACAAGGATGGTTTGTTCGCAAATTAAGATTTTTGGCTTGCTTGGGCGGCTGATCAGGGTTCTGGTTGGCAGGTGTCATGTTATTATTGTTTGGGGGATTGGGAGGTTGATTGCCTTAGCCTAGAGGGGGGTTGTTCCCACGGTTACGGCCTTTTCCGCGGTTTTGCTGGCCCTGATGGCGTTGGTTATTTTGGTTCTACTATGGATTCTGTTGGGCATACAGTTGCCCTTGGGCAGCAGGTGGGTTCTTGGGTTGCACAGGTGCGAGAGCAGGCTACGGGGGATAATACATAGGTGGAGTTGGTGTAGGTGCTGAACTTTGTGGGGGTTGCTGATATGTCTGCAGAACGGGTTGTGGGTTTTCCGTAGGGGTTGTCTATGGTGGGTAATAAGTAGGTTGGGCTTGAGAGGATATAGGGGCTAGTGCAGCCTGCGGGTGATAATATGGTTGAGGTGCGACCGGAGGGGCATAAGTGGGGGATGCATGACCAAAGCACTAAGGTGGACATGAGGGTCCGTGGGAATGGTGATGATGTGCCATGGGAGCATACGAATTGGTTGCTCCGGACTGGGATGTAGCCCGTGAAAGGTCGGGGCCAGGGCTAGGACGTGCTATGGAAAAGGGTTGGTTATGTGAGGCTATGCGGCCAATGATGCCATCTGCGGCATGGGATGCTCCTGGTGCATCGTGTCGGTAGGAATCACCGTGGGGGGCGTCAGGTATGATGGAATATAGGTAACTAGACTGGGCATGAATAAGGTCAAATTGCTGGGCTTTGAGGATGGCCTCTTCTTCGGACTGGGGTCCTTCAGATGCCACATCCTTGGCAATCACAGAAAGGAGAGATTTTAGAAACCAATCTAAGAAGATACGGTCGTCTAACTTGATTTTGTAGAGGCTGCGGTGTCGATGCCACTCATGAATGTGGTCGGGGATGTGGGTAGCCATGTTCTATCTGCAAGACAATAGGATCTCAACTCCTGCGTCATAGCGGACAGGTAACTAAAAGAACTGCAGGAAAGTCAAAGCAAGGGAAGTAAAGGTGTCATGGGTCCCATGGGGCTACTCAATGTACGACTTAGCTGCAGAGCCAGTGAGGGTGCAATGTAATAGACGGAGGCGGACAGAGACGTCCACTATGGAGTTGGAGGAACACCATATATGGAAGGACATAATATGGTTCTGGGGGTCCTCACCTACCTTTCCCTCAAACTTAGGGATGTCAGAGGGAAGCTTGGTGGGCATGTGAGGTCACGCAGAGTCATGTCTGATGGGAGCATTAGTCAGTCTAGCTAGGTCAGGAAGGTTGAGACTAGACATGAATGGCAAACTAGTAGAAGGATGTGACATACTAGTGGTTGTGACCATGTTGGGGCCAATGCCCCCGAGTGGAGGGGCTGGGTTTGGGATGCTTCCCCCAGGTGGAGGAATGAAAGTGGTATTGGATGGTCCTGCACCGCCAAGGGTAGTGTGAGTCACTGATGGAGTTGGGATGGGTATGCTAGCTACTGGAATGGGTACAATGATCGGAATGGTAGATGTGGTCTGCATCGAGGGCATACCCAAACAGGGAGTGGTAGCTGGTGTGGTGGTGGATGCTCCACCAATGGTCCCTACAAAGAAAGGATTGGAAGTCATGCTAGCCATGGGGCTGGTTTGTGTAGTGTAAGTAAGGTTCTCGCACTCTACCTCTGAATCAGAGGTAAAATAAGGGGCGTCTAGATCGGGTGACGGAGTTCTATGCCATTGATGAGTGGAGTCAAGTGACAAAGCTCAAGATCTATGGTGAGTGGTATCAAGTGATGAAGATCTACGTTTATGACGAGTGATGTCAAGTGAACCGTGCTGTGGGGGATCGCCCCGGAGGCGTCAAGAATGTCTCAAGGACTCAATGGTGACAGATGGTGTCAAGTATCTGGGGGTTGTGTTGAGTGAAAAATATCTCAAAAACCCTAATGCAACCGAGTGTGCAGAAGGAGAGCACAAAAAATATGGCACTCACACCAACAACCAACTCAAAACACTTACTGTAACAGCTATGCTACAATAAGTGGAGTATCAACAGAAATGGTCAGAATACCAACAAGTAGCAGGTTTCCTAGAAAATAAAAATAGTGGACTCTCTAGACCAAAAAGAGGTAAGGGAGCATGCAAACACCTAGCTAAATAGTATTCTGACTCAACTAGACATATCCTCTGCAAGGTGATGAAATCCAAGTCGGACAATATGGATAGTAGAGACAAGTGGCTAAATATATCCCCCTACCGGGAATGAACCCGAGTAGTCAATCCTAGAATAAAGGCAACTAAGATACCCCGTTCATGACACGTCCAGAAAAGGTGAATCTGCAGTTTGGTTCTATCTCCGCTATATCCCCATACGGGTGATACACCGAGAACTACGAAAGGTATCCTTCGATGACTGAATGCAGTGCGGTATTCCATTCAGGCCTCCGGAACTAGTCTGGATACTTCAACCCTCCTAGGGGAGAGGCCCTCTGATAAACTGGTTGTGACCATGCCAAACAGTAGTAGGGGATTTTTCTTCCCTAATGGACAACAACTATGTCTCAAGTGTAAGCAACCGAGGGGTGTTATTTGGATGCCTATCCCCTCGATCCTACCTAACTATAAGATTCTTATGTCTTCCCCAAGTGGGGTTAGAATGTTGGTTGTGTTAAGTAGTATTTTAGGGCTCACTTGAATTAGGTGACAGAGTGTGTGCTTGTGAGAGGATGAACCCAAGTAAAAGTGCCACGGGGTGAGCAACTTTCTAACTAAAAATAACAATGCAGAAATTAAACTTTGAACTGCAAAATTTTCTCTTTTCAATTGAAATGCTGAAATTTAAAAAATGTTGTAAATGGAACAGAAATAATACTGCAAAAAACAGGCTATAGGGAAGTAAGGCTGTAGATAGGACAGATGGTTGTGCAAGTGCAGAAAATATTGCAGCAAGGTACTAGGTTCAAACAAGGAAAAAGTGCAGAAAACAGACCGTGGGTCTGTGGCAAATTTGCGTGGTCGGACCACGAGAAACAAGTTGACAGTCATGGGTAGATTGCGGGAATATGAATGAAAGACGCAGGAAAACCACAGGAAAAAGGCTGAAAGTTGCAGGCGGATAGCAGAAAAATGGCTGAAAGCCGCAGGCAGACCGGGGGGAAAAGGCCGAAAGTCGCAGGCGGATAGCAGGAAAATGGCTGAATGCCGCAGGCGAACCGCGGGAAAAAGGCTGAAAGTAGCAGGAAGATAGCAGGAAAATGGTTGAAAGCCACAGGCGGACCGCGGGAAAAAGGGGGAAAGGCGCAGGCGGATAGCAAGAAAATGATTGAAAGCCGCAGGTGGACCGCAGGAAAAAGGAAGAACAATGACGGTCGGACTGCACGAAACAGACTAAGAGCCGTGGTTAGATCGCAGGTAACAGACTGAAAACCGCCGGTAGATCACCGGAAACAGTCTGAGAGCTGCGATTGGATCGCGGGTAAAATTTTGAAAGACGTGGTTAGATCGCAACTGCGGAGTCAAAAGAAGTGGTTTACGGCAGCCGAAAGGGACAGCCGAAAGGAAAAAACAGAAAAATATTGCAGAAAATTAAAAACGTTTAAAACTATAACCAGAAATTCAAAGGAACACTAGGGAAGTCGCAAAAACTGTAGCTAGGGTTTTCACCCTAGCTTGTGCAAATGAGCACCTACTAAGGAGAAGGGCATCCTTAGTAGCAGTTCAATAAACAGTAAATAAAAGCAGTAAAACAGTATGAAATCTAACCTAGCATGAGCATTAACATAAATAACAAAACATGAAAATATGGCAAATATTTCTCTTTTTTGTATTAAAAATTACGTCAGGTGTAGAGGTTGGTGAAGCTCTTGCAGCAGTCCAGGAGGGTTGCTTCCAAGCTCCAGTGTTGTTCCTTTCTCCTTCTCCAAAGGGTTTTGGAAATGGGCCAAAGGGGCACTCAAATGTGAAAATAGCTCAAAAGGGTGAACTAGGGTTTCAGGAGTGATTTTGGCAGAGTAAGGATAGGGATGGCTATGGATATGAAATGGGGAGCCTCCATCACCTATTTATAGGTTTTTAGTAGTGGAGTGCTGACTTATGGTTTTGGGAACCATATGGTTTAGGTCAGCTATATAAGGTTTTTGCTTCCTTTTTTCTCTCTTTTTCCTCTTTTTAGTATTTTTTATTCCCTTTTTAGAGGGTTTTAGCTATTTTTGGAGGAATTTACTTTATTTTGGGGGAGAAAAGGGGGTTTTGGGCCTTTTGGAGGCTTTTTTAATGGTTTTTTGGTCTTTTGGAGGCTTTTTAATGGGTTTTTAAGGTTTTGGAGGCAAATATGGTAGGAAATATGGACAAATGAGTCATGTAATGGGGTAGATGAGGTAGTGAGCACTTTTTGGGTGTTAACAGTAGCTTCGACATTGAATGTAGATTTATGTAAAGATGATAGAATGGTTAAGTTTAAAATCAATATGATGGGTATTTTCATCTTTTTTGTGATGAGAAAGGTGATCCTAAACCAAGCAAATTGGATGATGAATACAGGACCAATGGGTATAGATTGTCCTCATTATTTTTCTTATTAAGAACATGATTTTGGGGTCCACAAGAGTTTCAGTGGGGATGTTTGATCCAGGAGTATATCCACAGTCGAAGAATGTAGAAGGTCTTCATCATTTCTGAAAATGACCAAACAACAAAGAGCTCACAAGGATCTTTCTGACGCAACTTGAATGGGGTTGAATGGACTTTGTATGTGAAATATATGGATTGTTGAATTAAAGCGACATAAAGGCTAAAATAAAATGATTAATACTTTAAATTAGTGTGAGAATATCATATATTATTTATTAAAATTGGATAAATGAGTATTACTTGAAGTGAGTGGAATTGCTCACATATTATTCATTTAATTTTAAAAAGGGAAATTAGTTTTGTGCGAGAATCCACCTCACCATTAGTTGGGAGTTTCATGGTTTGTTTGAAATTATCTTCTATTTTATTTCTTGAGATATTCATGAAATGTTGAGATGTTTACTGATGGAGTTGATATCTTCATGGACTTCTATCCTCATCTTATCCCTTGAATTATGTCCAATATCCTATTTTAATGGATCATGAGAGAGATATTCTGCTTGATATGTGTGATGAGATCTTATCCATGTAAAGCCATAAAATCCCCTCATTGGTAGAGGGATGGAAATGGGTTTTTGAGATATTTTGGAGAGCGTGCTAAGAGATTTGCATTATGAAAAGTTTAGTCCTTCTAGTGTCTGGAGTATGTGAGTGCCTTCTTGAATCCTTCATTAAGGAGAAGGTATCTTTGTATGGAGCATGTAGCACATTTGTGAGTAGGTCCCATCCTTTATTGGAGAAGGATAATAAAACAATTCGTCATTTTTCAAGCCCGGAGACGTAGCCATGGGGTCTGTCGAAATCCGTTATCGTCACGATTTGCATAATTTTGTGATGTGTTTGATTGTACAATTTAATTTTAGATACAAAGCTTTGTCTTAAAATGTCAATTTTTATGTTATTAATGGAAAATTGAGAATTAATGGAAAATCTGAAATTGTTTAGTAATTACATTATTTCTTTAACGCTTAATTTTGTATCACCTCTCCTATAGGAGGGAAAGTAGAGATATTGGTTCTGGAAGTCTGGGTGGAATTCCTCTCTCCACTTTCCACTGAAGGACACCAACTCATTGTTCTTGTCATGCATGATGGCTACCATATCGGGTGTGCGATGGAGAGAGAACTAAAGCTGTGGGACACCTTTCTGGACATGCTTTGACTGAGGTAGCTTTGTTTCCAGTATTTAAGAGGACTCTTGTACCCAAGATCCCTCTCGATAGAGGGATTTCCATTATCCATTTGGTTCTCCATTTTGTATTACCAAACTATGGATTTCATCACCATGTAGGGGATACACTTTGCGTGAGCTTCCATATCTTTTAGTTGGGTATTTGAATGCTCCTATACCCCTAAGGTTAGTGAGTATTTTTATTTTTAGGAGTACTGGATGTTCATATTTTGACCATTTGATTGTCTCTCTCGATGTTGTAGTACGTTGTTGCAGTAGAATGTTTTGAGCTTTTTGTTGGGCTGAGTGTCATTTTTATTACCAACTCTCCTTTTGCACGCTGCCACGGTTTCACTAGGATTTTTTAGCATTTTTTCAAACCACATCCCCTTAGAACTTAGACACTCATCACCATTGATTCCTCGAGACACTCCCACCGACTACAAGGGAAGTCCCCATAGTACAGTCTATTGGATCCCCCTCACCGCACACCTTTTCGACGCACAACTTCATCACCGTATTTTAGTCCCGACACCCCCTATTTCACATCTGACTCCTCTAATATGGATACACCAACACATACAACTCCATATAGTCTCATGGCCAGCATGAACCCTAACTCATTTTATAGAGGTATTGTTGGCGATGGATCAGTTAGTGGCCCTGTTTCTACTTCAACTTTCATTCCAGTTGTCGGATACATTGGACCCTCCATTCCTAGTGTTATAGGACCCACCATCACAGGTGCCATGTGACTCACCATCCTAGGTGCCACGTGAACCACCATCCCCTGGGCTACCAGAAACACTCCTACTACTATAGTGCATCCTGTTGCTAGGTCCATATCCATAGACAATGGGTCCATCTCGACCACTATACCTGGGACCACTAGCGGTACCCTAGGGGGAACTGGTCAGTTACCTACACCCCCCATGGGTGGTTCCACCATCCTAGTTATGCCTACTGTAGCTAGGGTTTTACCCCTAGCTTGTGCAAATGAGCACCTACTAAGGAGAATGGACTCCTTAGTAGCAGTTCAGTAAATGTAAATATTTAAGCTAAAACAGAAATTAAATTACTTCTAAAACATGCATAAAACATAAACAACAAATTTAAATAATGGCTTTTTGTATTGATATTACCTTCAATGTGAAGGTTTGATGAAGCCCTTTGCAATGTCCGAGAGGATGCTCCAAGCTTCAATATGCTCCTTCTCCTTCTCCAATGGTGGGAATGGGCTAAAAGTGGCTCTCAAGGTGAAAGTAGTTCAATGATGAACTAGGGTTTCGAGAGAGATTTTGGTAGAGTAAGGGTGCTTGTGATTGTGGATATGGAATAAGGGATCTCCATCACCTATTTATAGTTTTTTGGTGGTGGAGTGCTGACCCATGGTTTTGGGAAACACATGGTTTTGTGCAGCTATATAGGGTTTTTTCCTCCTTTTCCTCATTATTTTATATTTTTTATTCCCTTTTTAGGGGATTTTTGCTATTTTTGGAGGAAAAAGGGGTTTTTTAGCCTTTTTTAGGCTATTTTGAGGGTTTTGTGGCCTTTTGGAGGCATTTTAGGCCTTTTGGAGGCTTTTAAATGGGATTTTTTGGGATTTTAAGGGAAATATGGTAGGAAAATGGACAAATGAGCCATATAATGTGGTAGATGAGGTAGTGAACACTTTTTGGGTGTTAACACCTACCACCAATGCACCATTTTTCACTAGAGGTGGCCACACAATAATCAGCATGGCTAGCATGCAAGTCGGCCCATTCATGTCACATCCTCTTGCAATTTTTCCATTCATGGCCAGTCTCAACCTCCCCGACTTGTCCAGATGACCAATGACCCAATCCAACATGATCCCACATGGCCTCCCATGCCTACCAAGATCCCTTTGCACATTCCTAAGTTTGAGGGAAAGGGTCAGGAGGACTCCCAGAACCATATCATGTCCTTCCATGTGTGTTGTTCCTCTAACTCCATACTGGATGACTCTATTCACTTACGCCTTTTACAACAGACATTTGTTGGCATTGTAGACAAGTGGTATATTGACCAACCCCATGGGACACATTCCTCCTTTACATCCCTCACGTCGGCTTTCCTGTATTTCTTCTGGCTACCAGTCTATTACAATGCTGGTGTTATGATTCTACTCTCTTGCAGACAAAATACGGCTACCCATATCACAGTTCATATCCATGAACAGTGTAGACATAGTAGTTTGTGGAAGATCAAATTAGATGACCGTATATTTTAATATTGGTTTTTGAAGTCTCGCATACGAGTTATTTCCAAGTATGTGGCATCCGAGCGACCCTAGACCGAATAAAAGGTTATCCTTAAATCCCAGCAGTTCAACTATATCTACGCCCAATCAGGATACCTATACACCATATTACTCAATGCCACATGCGGTGCTACTTCTTGGAAGGACACATCAAGGGCATCCCATGTTGCATATGACATCATCATCCACATTGCATCCATTAACTGACCCCCCATGCACATGCCTCCAGCACCCGTGAAACCTGCTATGAGCTGCAGTCCCGACTTTTCATGTACAACAACTCATTTTGGAGAAACACCTTTGTATGTGCCATCGACCCACAATACTCAAACATATGGTCCCACATACACACCATCTAGCTATGGTCATAACCATCAAGTCTACCCTACTCCTCTTGCCCCATCAACTTACTATCATCTGTCTCTTGCTCTCATTCCTCCCCAACCTCAAGCTCCCTCTACCTATTATCCCTCGAAGACAACCCATGCACCCGCCTGATGTTAGGCTCCCCCTGCACCTCAACGATAGGTTTACGCTCTACAAAACCAGTAACCAAACCAAACATCCTCCAACAACCATCAAGGCCAACAAGCTAGAGGACGTGGACATAACCGCAAAAATAATGAATTCCAAGGGAGGGTCGTACCTCATCATAACCCTGAAGTTAATAATGACCCCAATCCTGCGAATCAAGAACCCAATCAACCTCCCCAACTAGGTAATAAACCACAGTTGCGAACCAACCATACCTATTCATTTTTTAATGTTTATGGCCACTACATTGACCATTGTCCCCACTTAGTTGTATCCCACCAGCTTTGGGATGAGGCTAATCACCGCAACACTATCGTCACCCCTCAGGAACAACCTCACCCCCCCCAAACCACACAAGATCCTATGGTGTTGGAAAACCCCTTACCCAGGAAAGGGTTCATCACGGTGTAACCTATGACATTGAAAAAACCCTACCCACGTAAGGCGTACTCATCTCACAACCACCCACCACTTACGCCGCATCCACAAGTCAGGTCTCTAAGTTAGGCGTTCACCACCTCCTAATGATGTCATAGGCCGATGCCGATCTCCAGACCCGTTGACCAGTCATTGCGCATTCCACCACCGCCGAATGAAGGAGCCCCAAAATCCGCCAAATTCCCTTTGCATTGCATTACTAATAAACCCAACTCTCACGTCACCCCTAATTATAACATTGTGGATGACTTGGCCCAGTCCCCCACTTGGATGTCATCCTTGGAAGTTCTAAAAAAATGCCCAGGACAACGAAAAGCATTTCTATCCTAATTAGGTGCGATCAACTCTTTGGACTCATGACTGATGGTATTCGACTTAGATCAGTGAAAAATCCACATGCTTTGTCTATTGCATTTCAAATCTCAGTTTCAATCTAAAACCTAGTTATACACCGATGCATAATCGATGAGGGCACCTCTACATGCGTCATATCCATGCTCGTATGGAAAAAAATAGGATCCCTTCATTTGCAAGTATTAACTACGGCCCTTTGATCTTATGATGGTCATATAGCCCAACTGCAAGGCCTGCTTGCCAACGTCCCCGTCCAACTAGCCAACAAAACCATCTTGATTGACATCAAATTTGTAAATGCTCATCTTGACTACAAATTTCTTTTAGTACGCAGCTACATGTATGCGGTGAAGGTCATCTCCTCATCTATGTTCTGACTCCTGATGTCCCCCCATGAGGGATAGGTTGTCAAACTCAACCAACTTACTTACTATGACCCCAATGCTCTTGCTACACCAGAAAATGTTCTCCCCATGGTAAAAAAACCTATACTTGGCATGCCTACTCATTTGATTTCAACTGTAGGGTTCGATCTTTACTCTGAGTCCCTGATGACTTCCACACTTCTCACCTTACCCCCACCCTCGCTGGCCATTGAGATATCATATTTTTGTACTATTTCATCAATCCAACCAGCTCCTACAGCACAACCTGTAGATCAGCCAGTACCTCCACCACAACCCCAGCGACCACCTCAACCTCAACCCTTGTCAATACCTAGTCATGTGGGAGATACCCCAATCCACACAATCACTTTCTTGTTCCCCCCATCAAGATTCATAAACGTGTCGGTCATGGAAAATATGAACCTTTTGGGATTGAGATTAGGGTTCCCTATCTACTACCTACCTTCACCTAATCCCACACCAATCCCTTAGGTCATTCTTCAACCGGTTCAACCAATTAATACTATCAATCACCCACCTCCTGGTGTGTCAGAAACAAGTTCCCACAACCCCACTCCCCAATATTGCAAAAGAGCTAGGGGGGAATCCATGAAAATTTACACCCCAAAAACTATGAACAAAGTCGTGAACCCCCCTCCTCAAGAATGCACACCTATGAAATGTTCTTTTAGTGATACCTTGGGTAACGCTACCCATAACTGTCTGCACTTTCCAAACCTTCGCGCCCATATGGAGTCATGGGATGATAACGAGAACATTTTGGTTGTTCAATTGTCATCCCCTCCACAAATGCGTAACAAATCATTGTACACCAGTCGGATGTGCCTGATCCATGGAATCTATGGCCACTATTCCCACCACTACCCTGACTTACCAGAGTATTGGTTGGTGATCTGTGAGTTTTGAGAACCATCCTTAAAGTACTCGATTACTGTTATTGAGAAGATCCACCCCCTGGAATCCTCATTAGCTGAGGTAAACACTATTTATACTATTTCAACCATCGACACCATAGTTACGTCATCACCTTCAATTGATCCCTCTAACCTATCTGTTCGACCTTTTCGAATCAACGAGGAAATCACATTTCCACAACATGGGGGAAATCCCAAAAAATTTCCTACTCATTATTATCGTCATTCTCGTCAAAGATACTAGCTGAATCCACCCCACAAGGGGAATTCCCCTTCATCATCTCATCAATTCATTTTTCTACCATGGCCAATATCCTCATGGTTCACCCACCTTCCATATTTGGTCAATGCCCTGTTGATCCCTCTCTAAAATGGCATCCACACCACATTGACACCTCTCTGCTAGGGTGCATAATCGATTACCTCGACCCTGGGATACGGGGCATGCTCAATCCTTTTGACCCTACCCTATCACATATATCTCGGTATCTAAGTGAGACCATCACTCAACCCAACACATATGTGATACACAATTACAAACCCCATGCCCATAGCATGGGCGAAAGACCTTAACCTTGCTCACTTTTTCACATGCGTGATCTCAACCATTTATCGAGGTCACATATCACTTGTATATTTGGTTTTATTTCCAGATTCAACTTTTACTCTTGGGTATCATTTCCATGTGTATAGGTCCAGCTTGTGTTAAACTCCACTTGTTTCAGTCGACAACTGCTCCCTATAGTTATAACACTTCAAACTGGCATACAGGTCATTTTCTCCCCCAGAGTATTTGATTCATTGATCCAATTTTTCCTTTACACCTATAGTACCCCCTGTTTGAGTAAGTGGTTGAGCCCAACCATATTTGCATTCTCCTTTACTCGGTAGTAGAGCCTACCTTACCTAGGTGACCATTTTATTACCCCCTACATTTGGCACCCATGTCGTTTGTGTCCCCATAGGATGGTGAGTCCTCATAATTTGACATGCAAAAATGAAGCCACATGAATTCAATTCACATTGTCAACTCATTGGAGAATCCCTATAAGCAGACTCTTGACACGGAGTTTCTTTTAAGATATTTTATGACTCCTTAAAGAATGAAAATATCGTCGAGCAAACTTGCTTCCTTTCATGCTTTTTAAAGTATTTGAAAGGGCATCAATTCGCTACACATGTTACCCCCTTTTTGGATCGGATAGACTAATTACAAAAAAGGAATACTCTAGCCACTATGGCAAGAATAGTTCTCCATTGCATACTTTTATGATTTTTCGGGCTTTGGGGACTAACATACCAAAAAGACCACTCATGGAGTGTTCTTTATTTTTTCAGACTCTCTAAAAATGAAAACACCAATGAACATTCATTGTCTTTAGCTCGTTAAACTCCACAAGATGGTACCATTTCGAGCACACTTCTATTCCTTCTTTGAGCTCGTTAAACTATGAATAAGGATCAAATGGTGTTTCTTAGCACCCCTGTAGATCGCATATAGTTCCTTATTTATGACAACATCCCCACTCTCCTTTTTTCAGAGTATTCTACGATGAGTCACCCTGATGTCATTAGTACCAACTTCTCTAGGTGTCACCCATTACAGTCATATTTCCCAGTATCCTAATTGTTTCCCTCTCCAAGATTCATTTCACATATGCTCCTCGGTCAACCATGCCATCATACTTTGAAGAAAGGAAGTTTGAGTCCCTATTACTTAGTTTCCCTTGTATCTCTTGGCAATGTCTCAGTATGATTTCCAATTATATCGCTCTTTGGTTGTATCCCTGTTGGCTTAGTTTTGCAACCAAGCTTAGTGCAATGGGCACCTATCAACAATGTGATAGCAGTTTCAATACAGAAAGCAAAAACGATTATGAATTAAATCTAACTCTAAACTAACATGTGCATATAACAAATAAATTTAAAAACGATTCATGGAAAGAACAAGAAATAAAAGAATAGATGTTTTGTATTAAGATACCTCAAATGGTGAGGATTTGTGTTGAGCAACTCCAAGGGTGGGTAGCTCCAAGCTCCAATGGTCTCTTCTCCAAGATGCTGAAAATGGACAAAAGTCTCATGAGAGATTTTGACAGCGTGAGGATAGGATGATGGATGGATGGAAAGTGAGGAGCCCCTACCACCTTTTTATAGTTTTTGGTGGTGGGGAATACCATTATGGTTTTGAGGAAACCAATGGTATTGACCAACATGGTTTATGTACCTTTTTCCCTCCTTTTTCCTTCTTTGAATATTTTGAATATTTTTATTCCCTTTTTAATATTTTTGGGAATTCTGGACCCTTTTTGAGGAAAAATATTCATTTTGAGGGGAAAAAGGGGTGTATTATGGTCTTTTGGTGACCTTTCGATGGATTTAGAGGCTCAAATGGTGGAAAAGTGGACAAATGCATCATGTGAATAAGAAAATGAGCTAGTGAGCACTTTTTGGGTGTTAACAATCCCTCAAGATGCTATCAAGGAAACATAATTTCCTTGGTAGTTTCAATTCTCCCTCTGTTGATACCAGCACATCTATTCCAAAGGATAGACCCAGAGGTCCTTGTACCTTGGCCTCATCAGCATTAGTGATGAGTTCCTATGAACCTTTTGAGAGGAGCCCTTGCTGCCTCTTAGAAGGGCTTTTTCTCACATGCTCGACTCCAAATCCATCATCGCACTGTTGAGAATCGTACAGGGTATCAGTCCCTTCAGTTATTGGTCAAAGGCCCTGGATGTTCCCTGAATCTGGAATATTGGTGAGACTATTTGGAACCCCCCATTTGTATGTTCATGTGGATATTCGAGCTGTGTTGGAGACAATTTTTCGAATCCCTTCAGTTATAAGATTCCTAAAGTATCTCGTTCATATGAAGTCCATGTACCTCTGCAATTCCAATTTCCAGTCGTTAAGTCCATCTAGTTCCTATGTCATGGTGTAGGTTTTACTATGCAAGTCATACTATGCATTGTTAAAATAAAGTATGGGTCTTATGGATTAAGTTGAAGCTTCTACTGATTACTTGTATATATATTTTATGCATTCAAATGCATTTTTTATAGGATTGCATATATGAAATATGCATGTAGATAATTAGCATTAATATATTTTATTATTTAAAAATAAAATTGTCTAAGAATTATAGTGTGACATTAGGTGTGTTACACTACTCCACCTGGTGCACTATCCAACTCTTAGTAGTTTTAAATACTTCTCATTTTTTTGTAATTTTGTCAATTTTTTTGTAAAACTTTACATCTACATGTTCTCTTCGGGACAAAGAATAGATTTAAGGTGGGGGAGATGTTGGAGGAGACTAGTCAACGAAGTTGAATAGATCCTCCCAACTGACCATTGACTAGTTGGCGTAGTTTAATCGAGTTAGTTAAGTCGACATGTAAACAGATATGCAGTTACAACTGTCTAACTAATTGTATGATCGATATATATAGTTTGTTGAGCCATATTGTATATGACATGATTCACCCTCTTTTGTACATTATGGATTGATACTAAAATAGACAACTTGTTGTTCGTGTGACCATTAGTCTTGTTCTCTTTGCTTCTTTTTGTATGCTTGTTCTCGTACTTAATTATATATTTGATGCTACTAGTAACCTAATGTAATCCCATAGATTACAATAGGATACCACTTCTAGAAATGTGAAGGGAACTCAAGGGAATATTAGGACATCCTTAAGAAAGAATGAGAGCCTGAAGGAGAATGAATCTCTCATAAAAGTGAAATGAGAGTGGTGGAGTTGTTTCCATTACAGAGTTGGATTAAATCAAGACGTGACAACCCAAAAAATCCAAGAGTGGAGGGCAATCATGCCAGGAATGGCATGGATTTGTAGGTTCCTTAAATCTCAATCTTTAAAGAAGTAACATTTCTCAGTCATGTCTTGGCATATTGCCTCTATTTGTGGGGACCAAGACTAGTGTTTCTATCATGATCTCTTAGTGGGATCGACCCCACTCTCCATGGATGTGACATGATAAACTGATGAAGGGTATGCAACATAGAATGTGTGCATTAACTTTATGAGGTATTTGTTATCCATAAATAATAGGTATTATTGGTGTTCCCATGTGCCACCATAAACTTAGGAAGGGTATGGCACATAGCATGTGTGCATTAAGATTATGAGGTATCTGTTATCCATAGCTCATAGCTATTATTGTTGTTTAGGAGCACAACCTAATGGATAGGTTGTATAATAAGAAAATTTTGTAAATAAGATATGGTAGGATACATCATATATATATATATATATATAACTCAATCAATGTAGATAAGCTAAGTAATTAAGAGTATCAGTATAGTAGTTTAATTTTTATAATATTTTATAATAGTTGGTATGTCATATGAATAGATATATATTAGATATGCATACTTACTATTTGGCATATGAATAATAAGCTAGATACACAAAATAATAGGTTAAGAAATTAATAATAATAACTGTATATATAAATGTATATATATAATTGCATAAGTGGATATAAGTTCATTTTCTCAGAATAAAAGTGAGTAATTGGAAAATACAATTTGACCTCTCAATTGGTCGGAAAAATCGACGTCAGAATTGGTCAAAGTGAAAAAAATAACTCATGCTTCTAGCAAGATCCATATTTGCAAACAAAATGGTAAGTATAAGTCTTTTGTGCATAGTTTTGATGCCACAAATAATCTATTTAGTGGTGAGTAGGTGATGGAGAGAATAGCCAAATAAGTTGCAGGTTCAATTGTAGTAGTGGAAGCACTCTGTCGAGCAAAGGTAAGTGCCTGACTAAAAAATTCTCTCAAGGAAGATGATGTGTATGCTTAGTCACAGCAAGTTAAGTTCTCCACCAAGCGAATGTAATCACTCGCCCAATGACCTCTCAACATAACTTTCATTATTCTCTAAATTAGTATGTATGCAACAACAAAAAACTGTGTTGGGTACATTTCAAAGTGGTATCATAGCCAAGGGTTATGGGACTTGGACTTTATGGACTCAGATACTCCACTAATATTTTTTAATTGAAACTAATAAACTATTTGATTATTAGGAAGCAAGAAGAAAATAGTTTTGAAAAGAATTCAGGTAAGTTGTAAAGTTAGAAGCATAAGAAAAAAAGAGTGAGGTGCCCAATCAACTTGGGGTTGGAGATGGATCTCCAACTAAAGAAAATGCATGGGTCAAGTTAAAAATCAGACATAAGAGAATAAACGCGTTTAGTGATGTTGGAAATAATAAAAATATTGTAGGAAGAACTACAAAGTTTCAAAGAAGACAACATCACAAATTTGGATGAGTAGTGTGAGATCAATGCTATCCTATTACATAATTTTACAGAAATAAAAATTACAGTATATCCTAATCCTACTTTCATAAATGCAGGTAAGAAAGAATTGCAACTTAAAGGCTCCCGGAGAAAGGAATCAAAGTCCAAGTCTCCAAATCTCCACCCGAGGTGGAAGACAAATCAAATAACAACAAGGAAGTTGTCTCAGACAACTTAGATAGAAACACCATGATGACATCACCACCCATGAAAAAGTATAAGCATAAATTTTCCATCAAACTACAGGGGGAGTTCAAGAAGATCAAAACAACTACCTTTAATGGCATGGTGGAGACAAATGAAGAGGTTGAAGCATGGTTGATGGGAATGAAGAAATAATTTTAGATCTCCAACTATGATGGGAACAAGAAATACTGATTTGTTGTCTTTAGCCTCACCACCAAGGTGTCTATCTGGTGGAAATATTTGAAGGAGACAAATAATATTAAGGAAAAGGACATCAACTAGAAGTATTTCAAAGAATACTTTTGAAAGAAGTATCTATTAGAAATATTATGCGACAATAAAATCAAATAGGTCCATGAACTCAAGATGGGACAACTAAATCTAGATGATTTGATTAATAAATTTCTAAAACTATTAAATTATGTTCCATACATTAAGGGGGGGAAGATTAAAATTCAGTGGTTCCTAAGTTGTTTACCTCAGCATTTTCGAGAGAGAGATTGGAGTTTGATTGTCCAAAGGAGTTGGAAGATAATTTTCATAGGGAAAGACTCTATTTTGGAAAAGATAACATAGAGTTGATAACCTACAAATCCTGCAAGATGAGAAGAAAAAGAAGGATGAACAATGGAAGAAGGGATACACGTCCTCTACTGATTAAAAAATTAGGGTAAGAAATTTTAAAACAACAATGCATATGGAAGAAGTAAGTTTCAATAGAATCATCGTACTCAAAGAAGAAATCAACCTATTGGAACTATGGGAAAGAAAATATAAGGGGATAACATAGCACCTCATGTTGGGGTTGTGCTAAAAATCATCGACAAGTGGATTTCCCTCATAAAGGTAAAACTAATAGAATTGTTCACAATCTGCAGGAAGCTATTGCACTAAATGATATGGATATAGTTCCAAGAATCTATGCATCCTTGGATAATAAATAGGCTAAGCATCATTCATCGATCATCGAAGTGGAAGGTAAAATTTCTAACAAATCTATTTCAATCCTCATCAATCTAGGCTCTTGTAAAAGCTAGGTTTTCCCTATAATTGTTGACCAATGTATGTTATAGAAAAGTAAATTTAAACGGACCTAGTTGGTTCAACTAGATATAAGAACCAAAATGAAGGTATCCAAGTTTATTAAGGATTGTACCCTAGAGTTGGATGCAATGCTAACAATGTAATATTTGAATTTCTTTCCATTGGGATCTTATTATCTTCTCATAGGAATCGAATTGTTAGAGAAGCATAAAGTTATCCTAAACTGCTACACAAATATATTAACATGTGAATATGAAAAAAGAAATATCAAGACCATAAATGGCATACCCTATAGAGTATCGGTAAGGAATATCTCTTCCCTATAGTTAAAATGCAGTGCATGAAAAGGATACAAGTTATATGCAGTGAAAGTAATCAAATTTGGAAAAGAAGGTGAATCTAAGATAGAATATTTTCATGTCTTGATGGAATTTTGGGATGTGTTTCTTGAGAAAGTACCTGGTAAGCCTCTAAAGGGGGGCCTAGAATTCACCATTGACCCAGTGTTTGGAGCAGTTCCCATTTAAAGGGAACCATATCAAATGAGTACACTGAGTTAGCGTAACTCAAATTACAGTTGCATGAGTTGTTGGTAAAATATTACATCATACCTAGTGTTTCCCTGTGGGGATATCTAGTTTTTTTTTTCAAAAGGAAGGATGGAACACTAAGATTGTACATCCAATACCAATAATTGAATAAGGTATAGTATAAATATTAAGTATCCTCTGCTCAAAATCGATGATCTTTTCAACCAAGTAAGAGGGTAAAATATGTTTTCTAAAATTGATTTGAGGTCTGGTTATCACCATATCATGATTAAAGATCATGATATCCATAAGACTACCTTCAAGACTCATTATGGACACTACAATTTTGTGGTGGCTCCTTTCAACCTCACCAATGCACCCGCTATGTTCATTTGTCTCATGAATAATGTTTTCAGGTACCTGAGATTGGGCTATCCATCGCTTTAAGTCTCTGAAGCAGTTCTAGAGTCCACACCATAGGTTCTCCACCATGATAACAATTCTTCTTTTTTACTAGTCTTGAAAACCACTCATATAGATCGTTGCTGAAGAATGCGAAGAAAATTTTGTAAATGTCAGAATATATGTATCTCTACAACCATTCTATGTCAGAGAAACGTGGATGTTTGTTCTCTGTTAGGAAGCCATGTCTTTAGTTTGTTAGTATGTTGTTGTTGGATGCATATGCTTTGTAAGGCATCCTATAGTATTTGTTGATCCATAGTTTGTATTAGCCCATAGTATTGATCCATAGTATTGGATGCATATGCTTTGTAAGTCGTCCCGTATTATTATATGTCCCATGGTATTGACCTATAGTATTGCCACATAGACTAGTATATAAGTTTGTGTTGATGCCAATGAAGGCACTGTGAAGGTATTTGTATTGAGCTTTCTCAAAGGATGTTTACCCCTTAAAGTGGCCTGCAATCAATAAAATATTATGCGATTTCTTATGCTGTGCCTTTTATCAATTAATTGTTGCAAGTTCCTCGCATCTGGTATCAGAGCATTTTCTTGGGCTCGTTGGGTGAAATTTCTACCAAATTTTTTTTTTCGCATCTGTTCCACGTTCAGATCTGGGAATAATCCTTATCTACTTAACTATGGTAAGTACTTGGGCATAATCCCTAAAAATCATTGTGAGGAGTACCACAGGAACCTCAAAGTAACTGGCCCATTGAGAGGACCTGCCAGTGAAAAGGGAAACGACCCCCACCTGATTGACTAGTTCCCACCTGTGAGGTAAACCAAGAGCTCTCATTTGTGGCAATGTGGTTATCAGTTTTACTTGAGTCATGGAGTGAGGGGTACTACCCCAATACGCAAGCCGTCAGACATCATTGGAGGCCAAGTGAATCCCATGAACCGTTAAGAAGGCAAGTATACGGAGTCCATATCTATTTTCAACTGATAAATCATAGATTTCCTTTGTTCAACACTATTGGCGATCACTTCCGCGTTGTTTCATATCTATCTGTTGTGGATCCCTTCCACATCATTTCAGATCCATCTGTTTTTTATCCCTTCTGCATCATTTCATATCCATTTTTTTCCTATCCCTTCTACGTCGTTTCATATCCATTAGTTTTCGATCCCTTCCACACCATTATAGATCCATTTTTGGAAAAAAAAATCTATTTTTTTCACCATATCTCCCTTGTTTTAACTTTGTTTCCCTTGAAACTTCCCTAACACCCCTGCAATCCCATTCTACATATTTCTTTCTTGAGGAACCTATACCAAATTCCACTTCCCAAAGCCGGAAATCCCACATTTGTCTATTTTTAGGGTTGGCCATAACTTCTTCAATTTTAACTCACTTGCCTTCAAATTTTACCACAATGTTCATTTCCTATTTATGCTTCTTTGTCCCTCTCTGCCAAATTTCACATTCTTTCACCCCGCTTCTGAAATCTCCATGTTTTTCTTCGCTGTCCATCAAAAAGTGTCCAAAACCTAGTCAAACCCAAATTACCCATCCGAGTTTTTCCCAAATCCAAATTTTCATTTACTAAAACAGTTTTTGTTTTTGTTTTTCTACCCATTCAAAAAAAAAAAACCTCTTGGTTATGGTTGTCACCTATGCAGGAGCACAAATCATGGAGGAAGAACTTACAACCCTCAAAACCAAACTCCGATATATGGATGAAAAATTTCTTAGCCTCCATCTTCAACATTCAACCATGAACAATAACCAATAGCCAGAATCTTCTGCAGCCAATGGCTTCTCTTCTTCTAGAAATTTTCGTGGGCCAAAGCTTGAATTTCCTCGCTTCAATGGTACTAATCCGACTGGATGGATATACCAGGCAGCCAATTATTTCAGTATGCATAATAATTTTGATGTCCACAAAGTTACACTTACATCCTTTCATTTGGAACAAGAAGCCCTTCAATGGTACTATTGGTACATCAGAGCTCATCACGAGCCAAACTGGACAGATCTTTGCCAACTCCTTTTGCAACAATTTGGTCCTACTGCTTTTGATGACTTCACAAGAGCAATCACTTAACTTCACCAAATTGGCACTGTGAGAGAGTATAAAACAGAATTTGAGAAACTGGCCAATCACACAGAAGGATTGTCTGATGAACTCTACAGGAGTTGTTTTATTAGTGGTCTCAAGGATGAAATCCGCTCAGAGGTTAAAATGTTATGTCCCAACACAATGATGGAAGTCCCAGGGTTGGCTAAGTTGGCATAGGACAAGATCGTAGCCCAACAACGGCCCAAACCCACCTTTGTTCCCTTTATAAATATGGGTTCCCAAGGACCTCCCATCATGCCATCTCCTCGACCAACTCCTATCAAGCATTTGTATAAAGCAGAGATTCGGGCATGCCGAGAAAAAGGGCTTTGTTATAATTATGATGATAAATTCACTCGGGGGCATAGATGTGTTGAGCAAAAGATCTATCTCTTGGATGTGGATTCTCTTCCTGCCTATGAACTTGGTGAAGACGCTCCATATACAATATATGGTCAGGTCGACATTCAGCAGCCGCCTATTGACCCCCCATCTCAGCACGATCAACCAGAGATATCTCTCCATGCTTTATCCGGCGTCACCACCCTCCAAACAATGCGGGTCAGGGGTTACTTCAAGAAGCTCCCTCTTAACACACTCATTGATTCTAGTAGCACTCATAACTTCATTGACCCTTGGATCGCTAAACGGGCTGATTGTTTTGTCCATCCTTGCTCCAACTTTGAAGTCATGGTTTCCAATGGGGGCACCTTACCTTACAAGGGGAAGTGTCACAATGTGTGTATCTCTATGGAATATTATAACTTGCGTTCTGACATGTTTGCCTTGGCATTAGGAGGATGTGATGTGGTTTTGGGTGTTCAATGGTTACGCACACTTGGACCCATCTTATGGGATTTTGCTAAGCTTTGGATGCATTTTTCACTAAATAGAAAAAAACACACATTTACAGGCCTACAACTAGGGTCTCTCCGCATCATCAATCCACATCGCTTGGAAAATCTCCTTAAGAAGAATTCACATGGTGTCATCTCTCAGCTCCATAGATGCACCCATCAATGGTCTCCACTACTCCCTTGGATATCCAACAAATTTTGGATAGATATGCAGGTGTCTTTGCTGAGCTAGTGGGATTGCTGCCTCCAAGAGGCCTTTCAGGTAAGAATTTAGCCGCCTCAACATCTGAGAAGGAAATGATGGCTATTTTTTATGCAGTACATACGTGGCATCCATACCTATTTGGGGATTTTTTCTGCATCAAGACTGCTCACCAAAGTCTGCAATATTTCCTGGAACAACGGGTCTCCTCACCTGCACAACTGAAATGGATTCGCCAACAACTGGGTTATGCCTATGAGATCACTTACATGACGGGTCAGGACAATTTTCTGGCAGGTTCTCTTACTCGCACATTTCATTACCAAGTTTCTCTTTCAACTATTTCTATGAATGTTCCAAATTGGTTGCAATCTATTCAACATGGCTATGTCAATGAATCCTCCTTATCTCAACTCATCCAAGGGTTGGTCAAGGACCCTTCTACTATACCACATTACTCTTGGGATGGAACTTCCTTGATATACAAGGGTCATCTCATGCTTCACCAGAGCACAGACCTTCAATAGGCTATCTTCTTTGAACTCCATGTGTCTTTGGTCAAGCACTCTAGGTTCCTCCAAATGTATGAGCGAGCACACCATACCTTCTTTTGGTAGGGAATGAAAGGGACAATTCAACATATGGTGGCTGCATATGATACTTTCCAACTCCTTCTAGGATTTCTCGAACCCATACCCATCCCTACATGGATCAGACATATATCTCTCTCGAATTCATTGAAGGGCTCCCTAAATCTGGAGGGCAGACTGACATTACCAATAAATGTCTGGAAACTTATCTCCGTTGCTTCACCTCTGAACAACAACATCAGTGGGAGAAATGGCTCCTTCTCAATGAATGGTGGTACCCTTCTGCATCTAAAATTACTCCATATGAAGCAATCTATGGTTAGGCACCGCCATTTCTCCTTCAATACACCATCAATAGTGCAACAGTTCAGGACATTGACACGGTTCTTCAAAACTGCGATCAAATTCTTTGCATTTTGCAGGACACTCTTCACATGGGCAGAATTCGAATGAAACAACAAGCTGATCAGCACCATTCTAAGTGCACTTTTCAAGCAGTTGATATGGTTTTTCTTTGTCTACATCCTTCCAAGCAATCATCATCGAGGTATTCATTCAGTGACATGCCATGCAACCAGAGGATGCTACATGGGCACCACTCCTTCAGATTCAGTATCAATTTCAACATCTAAACCTTTGAGGACAAAGCTTTTTCTAAGGGAGAGGGGATGTTAGGAACCCATGCCTTATTTTGTTAGTATATTGTTGTTGGATGCATATGCTTTGTAAGACATCTCGTAGTATTTGTTGATCCATAGTTTGTATTATCAAATAGTATTGATCCATAGTATTGGACACATATGCTTTGTAAGTCATCCTATAGTATTATATGTGCCATGGTATTGACCCATAGTAATTCCGCATAGACTAGTATATAAGTTTGTGCTGATGCCAATGAAGGCACTGTGAAGTTATTTTTATTGAGATTGCTAAAAGGAGGTTTCCCCCTCGAAGTGTCCTGCGATCAATAAAATATTATGTGATCTCATGTATTGTGAATTTTATCAATTAATTGTTGTAGGTTCCTCACATTCTCTTTCTTGGCAAACTCCTTTTCTGTGTTATCCACCTAGTTTTGTATTACTATTCTCTCGAGATTCCAATATTCGGAGCACATCACCAGTTCAAGAGCAGAAACAGAACCATTTGTTGGGTATGAACCTCTTTCTTTAACTTCCGCGACTGACCCAGGTTCTGTGCAGTTGTGTTCCAACAAAACCCTTCTTCACCGGCCCTTTCATCAATAGTTTGCGAACAGATTGAGGTCTCACCTGAGGCGAAGGTATGGGGGATTACGGAAGTAGGTTAATGTAATCAGGTGATGCGCGGTTAATAAGCTGGTGAGCTACGCAAAGTCACACCTATTTCGCGTCTACCTATTATACTAGATAATGCACACTGGGACTGCGCACTTTGAAATGGCTACTAAACAATAAGACAACGCAACTTCAGACTACACTTCTCGACAAATACACAGTGCAACACACTGGGAATGGTTGATGTATATGTAACTTTAGAATGTATTTCATATATGTATATTGTACTCCTATAGAGATGGTATTATTCCTCTATACGGAAGTGTTTGTATTCCTATAGAGATGTTATTATTCCTTTATATGGAAGTGTCGTCATTTATATTGTAAGTGTTGTAATTTATACTTGATGGGTTATTAGACCACCTTGTTGGGGTCAGCCCTGTATAAGTCCTGTGGGTCGAAGGGTTATTAGACCACCTTATTGGGTTTCGGCCCAGTCAGCACTATGTTATGTGGTTAAGTTAAGGCTGACCTAGTAAAGGTTATTAGGCAAGTCAAGTCAAGTATAAATAGAGTGCGGGAGGCACTCTATTTCATCATTCTATTCTCACACACACTCTTTGGAGAGTGGTGCACTTGTGGAGGAGGAGAAGATGCTGCTAGGAGAAGACTATCTCTTGTACTTTGGTTGTATCATTGCTCTATTTATCTCTGAGGAAGTTATTGGGTTTTTTCACCTTTATGGTGTTCCCCAAGTAAACTCTGTGTCTCTTGTGTGCTTGCATTATTGTGTCCATGATTGATATGCTGTAGATATACTGTACATGTTGTTCTCTCAGTTAAGATCATAGATCAGATTGAAGTAAATTCTAAATAATTAATAGGATTGTGCACTTTGCAACTTGAACGATACTACGCAATACAACAGCGTAGATTTGGACTGCGATTCTCAACAATCACACACTTATGCTCCTGTAGCCAGATACACTTCCATTAGATCAGTACTTGCTCCGGCTACAGTGATGAAGTGGAAGATACACCAAATGGATTTCAAGATAGCCTTCTTGAATGGTGTAGTTGAAGGAGAAGTGTATGTGGAGCAGCCACTTGGTTCTGAGACACATGATAGGGAGTCATATATGTGCAAAACTTGGTATGGTAGGATAGACAACTTTCTATCCAGTTTGGGCTTTACCAAAAGTAAAGCGGATTCCAACCTTTACTACAAGGTTGAGGAAGGCAATCCAGTGATACTACTTTTGTATATGGATGGCATGTTTATTGCAGGTGAAGATAGATTGATTGCCGACATGCAGTGGAAGCTTGCTTCCAAGTTCGAGATGAAGAACTTGGGGATGATGCACTATTTGTTTTTTGGCATGGAGGTGTGGCAGAGTGCAAATGGAATCTTCCTTGGACAAGGGAAGTATGCAGTAGAGATCTTGAAGAGGTTTGGGATGATGGACTGAAAGGCTATAGCCACACCTATGGCATCGAACCTGAAGATTCTGTGTGATGCTTCATCTGATCCGGTTGATGTCATGATGTATCGTCAGATGATTTAATCCTCTATGGACCTGACGAACACGAGACCAGATATTTACTTTGCGGTGAACACATTGAGCCAGTTCCTGACGGATCTGAGAGATGTTCACCTAGTTGCTGTAAAGCATATTTTGAGATACCTAAAGGGTACAGTTGATTATCGGCTCAAGTATGATGCGAATCAAAAGTTTAACCTGCAGATTTATGTTGATTCAGATTGGGCAGGAAGTGCTGCAGATAGGAAGAGCACTTCTAGGTGTTGCTTCAGTATGGGATCAGGTGTGATCTCTTGGTTTAGTAGGAAGCATTCCTGCATAGCACTGAGTACAGGCGAAGCAGAGTATGTTGCAGCTTGTTTGGCTAGTTGTGAGGTAGTATGTCTTCAGAAGCAACTGTCTGAGTTATTTGATCTACCACTAGAGGCTACTGGTATATTTTGTGACAACCAGAGTTGTGTGAAGCTGTCTGAGAACCCGGTGTTCCACGACAGGTCGAAACACATAGAGATCAAATATAACTATATCAGGGATATGGTGCAGAGAGGAGCAGTGAAGCTCATGTATGTTGCAATGGATGAGCAGATTGCAGATGTGTTGATGAAGCCACTAGCCAAAGTGAAGTTTGAGTACTTCAGAGAGAGGCTTGGTGTTTTTCAGATCATTGATACTTTGAGGAATAAGTGATGGAGACATTTGTTGTAGCCATTCCAAGCATGTTGGAAGGAGGATCCTTCACATGTCTGTGGATGTAAGCGCTGGATGATGAGCATCAGGATGATGTTCTAGTTTCTGCTCTATATAATTCGTTGGATCATTTATGTATGTATGCATCATGTTGGATGCTGGATATGATCAGTTGGATCATTCATTTATGTACGCATCATGTTGGATGTTGATGGATACATTGTGTGGATCATGTATCTTTGTATGTATCAGGTAGATACATTGTATATGTTAATATGTATCAAGTAGATACTTGGTATGCATCAGGTGGATGCATTGTATGATCAGGATGATCATGGATTATGAGATTCTCCAATTGACATGCATCAGGACGATGCAGTGATGATGATCAGGATGATGTATGGATAGTATTAGGTTGATACTCTATGGCCATGGATAGGTTTTGCAGATGAGCATGTCTGGGAGATCCTATAGGTTGGAGTTGTGTACCCATAATAGCCTGGGATGCTCTTTCAAGAAATTGCTCTGGGAGGACATATAATAGCGCCCTAGGAGATCCTTCAGTTCAGAGTTGTGTACCCATAACTTCCTAGGATGCTCTTTCGAGGTTTTGTCCTATGGCATGTAATTTGCTCCTGCGAGATCTGGATAGGATGAAAAAGGCCTCAGATGCTTCAGCCAGGTTTTTCCATGACCACATGTAATGTGCTCCTGGGAGATCCGACAGGTAGAGCTGTGTGCTTGTAATAGCCTAGGATGCTTCAGTTAGGTTTTGTGGTGAGATCACATGTAATGTGCTCCTAGGAGATCCGACAGGTAAAGCTATGTGCTCATAATAGCCTGGGATGCTTCAACTAGGTTTTGTGAAGGGTCACATGTAATGTGCTCCTGAGAGATCCGACAGGTAGAGCTGTGTGCTTGTAATAGCCTAGGATGCTGCAGGCAGGTTTTGTGACGCACGTAATAAGTCCTGAGGATTCCACAGTATGGCCAGTGATGATGAAGACCTGTAGGTGGTGGGCCTACATCTAGTATGAAAAAGGACTGGCTCTGTAGAACTTCCTATGACGAGTAGATTCAGAGATTGATTGAGATAGCAGCAGCAGTGACGATGATGATTATCTAGTGACAATGATCCAGAGAAGAAGACTTGTGCTAGAAGACCTGTCTCAAGAAATACCTTCCTAGTTAAGAGGGAGTGTTGATGTATATGTAACTTCATAATGTATTTCATATATGTATATTGTACTCCTATAGAGACAGTATTATTCCTCTATACGGAAGTGTTTGTATTCCTATAGAGATGCTATTATTCCTCTATACGGAAGTGTTATCATTTATATTGTAAGTGCTGTAACTTATACTTGATGGGTTATTAGACCACCTTGTTGGGGTCGGCCCTGTATAAGTCATGTGGGTCGAAGGGTTATTAGACCACCCTATTGGGTGTCGACCCAGTCAGCATTATGTTATGTGGTTAAGTTAAGGCCGACCTAGTAAAGGTTATTAGGAAAGTCAAGTCAGGTATAAATAGAGTGCGGGAGGCACTCTATTTCATCATTCTATTCTCACACACACTCTTTGGAGAGTGGCGCACGTGTGGAGGAGGAGACGCTGCTGCTAGGAGAAGACTATCTCTTGTACTTTGGTTGTATCATTGCTCTATCTATCTCTGAGGAAGTTATTGGGGTTTTTCACCTTTATGGTTTTCCCCAAGTAAACTCTGTGTCTCTTATGTGCTTGAATTATTGTGTCCATGATTGATATGTTGTAGATATGTTGTACATTTTGTTCTCTCAGTTAAGATCCTAGGTCAGATTGAAGTAAATTCTGAAAAATTAATAGGACTGTGCACTTTGCAACTTAAACGATACTAAGCAATACAACAGCGTAGCTTTGGACTGGGATTCTCAACAATCACACACTTTACAGACATCACTGAATTAGTGTTATTTTGATTACTTGTGCCTTCAAAATACTCCAAAATACTTGTGCATTCAATCATACATATTCCATACTTAACATATTATTCTCATCCATCAACCCCCGGATGGGAGCTACACCCACGGAAACTATTGTTTATATTAATGGGAAGGGTTCAACAATTCCAGTCTGTGCACTCAGCTGCAGACTTGTTGTAGCCACAACAAATCCCATGCTTAGCTAAGCACGGGAGCCCCCAATTTTAATAAACACAAAGGTGTTTGGGTGAGTCATCTTGAAAATTTTATATTTTGATTTTACCTCTAAAATTCTTCACCCATGCTTTTGGTCTGCTTGTTTGTAAGGGTTTGAATATTTCTTCCAAAGTGCTTCAATATGAAAAGAGCCAAACATTTGAGTATTTTGTTGACTATTATCATCATCCCAAAACCAAATATTTGGAGACCCCAAAACCCACAACCCGACAGGTGCGGGTTGTGGTACTGTTGTTTTTAAGTTTTGGTTTTGGTAAATTCGAAACCCTCAACCCGACATGTGCGGGTTGTGGAATCATTCTTTAATAAGATTGAGAAATAATTACCCCAAAACCTAAACCCCAAACACCGCAATGGTGGCATTCGTCTTTCGGGATTGTGTTTTTTTTCATTTATTTGGTGTGTGTTCTCGAAACCCGCAATCTGTAATTTCGAAATGCCACTTTCGGGATGGTTATTTCACTTCACGGTTTAATGTTCCAAAGCCCGCCACCCGCATAGTCGGTTTTCGGCTTTCGGAAATCCTTTTTTTACTTCCATTTTGCATACCTGCAACCCGCAAATCCATACTTTCGGGTTTCGTCTTGTGGGATATTTGAATAAGAACTTCATGAAAATATTTGAATCCGATTCCACATCCTGCTTCGGTTAATCTCGGTCGTCCGTTTGTTATGGTCTAACAGTCATGTTGATTTTGGGTAGTCGGTTAAGTCAGGGTTTTCCATTTTGTCTTTTGAAAGCTGGTCCTGCCAATTATCATTTTTCTGTGTAATTCATGACAACGGAAACTATTACAAGTCTATCAGTTACTTCATGTTGAATGGACACCATCTCTCCGCCTTAAGTTTGCCATGTCGGGACTCGAGCTTTGACATCTTGTCGTTTTTGTTCCACCTCTTAATGATCATATTTGTTACGTGCGAAGAATTGATAGCCCGTGTACTAGAACTCCTAGTCGGGACCTTTTTGCACATCAACTCTATCACCATAACCTTCATCTCCGATATTAATCACCAGTCATAATTATTGATGGAAGATTACGTTTAATGATGTGATCGTAAAGGCAATTCAAAATCATGTGAGTAGTAATTGAACTTGTACTTCACACAAGCTTTGATCCGACTGGCACATACCTCAGCTCTTTTCATTACAATTGAAGTAATTACAATGAATTGACTGGATAAGTTTAATCATTGTATATTTTCCCCGCCCGATTATCATTAACCTGCTTGATGGCCTTTAAATAGAAATTAACATGAAATCCCCAGTTCATCCCTTGCCTTCTGGAAGATGTAAGACTCAATGTCGTATTTTTTGTGTCCTACTATCCAAGACTCATTCAGAATGAGTAATATTCATGCATATGGTGAATTTTCTAATGGCAGGTGTTCCTGATCTTAGCAGCGGTAGCGGTGAAGAAGACTTCGAAATTTTTTCTGCCTACGTGCAAAAACCCGAAGAGCAAAGGAAGGAAATTATGGAGGAATCGACTGATCTCGATACTGATGTTATACAGGACTTTATAATCAATGAAGAACCTATCATGCCAGCTATTGTTCCTGAAGTAAATCCTCTAATGGATTTCTCTATTTTTTACAGTTGGTTCCCCGACCCCAAATTTCCTACAGCGGATGCTCTGCAAGCCACACCACCTGTCGATGATAGTGAACAATCTGTGATTGAATTTTTATGGTGGCACAAGACCTTATCTGATTAAAGAACAAGTCTTTCTTTCATGAAAGGTGGCGAAAAATCTTTTAAGCTTAAAAATAGCAATATTTCTTGGATCAATGGTTAGATCCGATTTTGTAATCCCTATTTTGTAGAATTTCTCCTTTTGGAACTCTTATGTAAATTTAGTATGCAAGGAGGAATGTTTCCCTTAGTAAAGGGTTGGGAATTTTGGAATTGCAATTCAGCAAGAGATTAGACTGAAGATACTATGTGGTCAGAGTCATTGTAATTTTGGTACAAGGCATCTTAATACAGTAATGTTATCTTCGGATTCATCTTCTGATTATCACTTAAATTTCTTTAAGGATTTCTGATTTTATGTTCCAGATTATCATTCGTTATGCATATGATCTCTTGTTGAATATATAATGAATACATACATCGGTTGTATTGGTTTTTCTGTATAACTGATGTGTGTATGAAAATATTTGATTAAATACTTTCTTTATCGATTTCTACAATTGATCACATATATATATATTCTATCATTGTTGATTTTTCAATCAACAAAAGGATAACAGGTTATATCTTGATGGTCTTTAAGCTTAGATTATTTTGTTTAATTTTCATTAAATAAAACATAATCTAATTCAGCAAATATCTCATCCAAAGGCATTTTTGTTAAGGGTGGTAAACTATTTTTTCTCTTACACCTCAAGGTTGATCTGCATAAACACCAAGCTTTTCATTTTAGCATAGATCTAACTTAAGATTAGGTTCTTTTCCCAAATAGGCTAAGTTAGAATTGCTAACAGCTTTTCCATACCTTTGTTTCCCTAAATTGGTAAACTGATCTCATTGATCAAATATTTTAATCATAGAGTGCCAGTGGAGGCCAAATATCCATGGGTGATCACCACACCAAATAGCTCGAGGATTGAATTTCCCTTGCGCAGGGTCTTTCGAAGCCTTTGGTTGGGTTTTCATCCCCTGTTGTGTGCCTTGGAACCCATTCCATCATTTTTCAATTACCCTGCACCCCTAAGACATCAACAAATGGCGCTAGAAGGAGGGCCACTAGTAAAACATGCCTAGGCAGACTACTAGTAAACCCCCTCCAGCAAGTACTTAAATGGTTCAAACCCAAAGCTACACAACCAAGTAGTACACAACCTATGATTCTCCCTGTCACATCCACACAAGCTACGGTTATACCTGTCACACCTATGATACAACAAGAGAACAGAGGAGATACCATTTTCACATCACCTACAAGGGGACCCATCTCACTAGAGCATATATTGAAAACATCTACCGATAGGGTTTTAAGAGTAGAACAACGACTTGCCGATCAAAGAAGACGCAACCTGGAAACTCTAAACTTAGAAGGTATCTTGCAGGTTAGCGGTAGGGAAAATCAGCAAGTTCCCACCTCACAGACCACTGATCCACATGATCAGCATACCAATAGTTTTAACACAGAGGATCAACATACAATTGATCAACAATCTGAAAACCAAGACCTAGTTAATCGACCAGATTCTCCTGAATATAACCATGAGGCCACTCTCGTAGGAACACAATGTCAACCAAATCTTGGAGCTGGTGGTCCACCACCGTGCCCCCTTTCATCTTCATCATCTTCCTCGGACTAAGAGAATTCTTCTAGTTCATCATTTGAAGAAGAAGAAAAAGAACCTCCAATGGCTGGAGAAGGTCGAAATAGACCTTGGCTTGACCAAGGTGCAGTTTTCATATTAGGTGATCAACATAGATTACCAAAGAATCCTGAGAAATGGCTGCCTAAATACAAACCTGATGATAAGATACCTGCATTGGATCACATTAAAACTTTCATGCAGGAAATCATCCTTAGAAGCATGGTACATGAGGATGTAGTATGCAGACTCTTTCCGTACACCTTTGAGGGTAGAGCGACCACTTGGTATTTTGTTTTACCATCCCAATCTATAACTTCCTAGGATGAATTCGAGAAACATTTTACCCAAAAATTCGGGGATGAAAAAACACCGCAAGATCTTGTCTTAGAATTATCCTCCATGAAAATCAAAGGAAAAGAAAAGGTAAAAGACTTTAAACAAAGGTTCTCATATCTCAAAAACATAATTCCTACCAATTTTCTCCCTGCTGAAGAATTGTTGGTGGATTATTATGAAAAGGGTCTACCCCCCCCTATTGCAATACGGGTCAAAAGGGAACAAAACAGTACTTTACTGCAAGCATTTGATGAAGCAATCCAAGTTGAAAAGGACATCTTTTGTCTAGAAGATAGCCCTAAAGCTTCAGAAGGACAACCTTCCACTTCCAGGAAGAAAATTGATAACGCCCCTAAACCCACAGTTCAGAAACCCACAGTTTAGAACAAGGATCCATTTGATATGTCTGACATAAAAAAATTCCTTCAGAAGATGTCAAATGAGATGGTGGATTTGAAGAAGAACAATAATGATAATCAGAATCAGAACATAGGTTTTGTAAGGCCACCATTTAGGAGACCTTACCAACCTCCACAAAATCCACCGCCACCAAATCCGGTAGATGCACTCATAAACGATGAACTCTTTTCTATTTTTAGAGCATTGGCAGCAGAATCCCAAGTCACCCCTGACACTTCCAACGATCAGACTACCCCGGATCCTCCACTACCTGAACAAGAAGCAGAAGATGATCCACAGGTCGATGCTGTGGGTTTCTTTTCAGAACTTCCTATGTGTGAAGAAGAAGAGGAACTTGAGGCGGTGTTTAACACACAACATCCTTATAATACAAGGTTAAGACCACATCCACCTCAAGAACCTTCATCTTCTCCCCTGGTTCCCACAAGAAACAAGACTGTCCCACAGAAGGATACAGTCCTCCCTCAAATGGAGTACAACCTGGTTGAAGACTTAAAAAGAGTCAAAGCAAACATCTCTCTGTTTGAGCTACTCAAGATTCCTATTATGAGGGATTCTTTAACTAAAAACATGATATTCAAATAGCCTAGAGAGTCACAGAATAATAATCTAGACACTGTCAGTAAAACTGATGATCAAAAACCAACAAGTAAGAGAACTCCTCCTTTCTTGCTTACTTTTGATATTTTCAACCGGAATGTACACAACTGCATGATATATTTGGGAGCATCATCAAATGTGATGCCCCTCTCTGTTTTCTAAAAATTGAATGCAACGTGGGAACCCTATCCAACCCAGATTGTGCAACTTGACAGATGCAAAGTCAGAGTGGTTGGCAAATTGAGAAATGTTCTGCTCACGCTGCCAGTTGATCCCAGGATCCATCAGACAATTGACATTGTGATAGCTAACATTCCAGAAGCCTATGGGATGTGGTTAAGCAGGGACTGGTTAGAGAAACTTAAAGGTTACTTTGAAATTGACTGGTCCCATTTATGGTTTCCTTACAATGGTCAACCGAATAAAATTAAGATCAATAGAGAACCTTTTATGAAATAGACAGTTACTGATCTTAATGATACAAGTGAACCTGCTGGTTATCTCACCTCTCGTGCAAAGCAATATACATTCGATACCTTTTTCGGTGAATTCCCAGTTGATGTCTCACTAGAAGGAAGCATCTTAAACGAATCACATATCACTCGGGTCACTTCCATACCTTTTTCTGGTGAAATTGTGCATAATGTATATAATGTGAATACGAATTTTAGATTAGACCCTATCTCATGGACCATATTTTTTGATGGCTCCAAGTCCAAAGAGGGAGCTGGAGCGGGTTGTGTTCTTATCAATCCTAAAGGAATGAAAATCATGATTGCTTGCAGGTTAGAATTTGATTGCACTAATAATGTAGTCGAATATGAAGCTCTTGTGCAGGGGCTCAAGAAGGCCATTGATTTAGGCGTACAAGCAATAGAATGCTACGAAGACTCCGAAATTATAGTCAAGCAAGTCAAGAATAAAATACACTGCCTATCTCCGCATTTGGCAAATTATCAAAAGTTGGTAAGGGATCTAACCAACTCATTTTTGGCATTCAATATTAAAACAGTTCCCAGGTCACAAAATTTTGATGCAAACCTGTTAGCAAATATAGCGTCTAGACTGATCCTGCCAGAAGGTCTATCTCCTCAAACTTTTTCTATCGAATTTATGTACAGACCATCCATTCTGGATAATGTGACTAATTGGAAAATGTTTGATAATGACCGACAGATACTCGACTTCCTCACTGCTCAGGATATGTCTCAAGACATGGCCATCGATGAAGCAGAACATGAAAAGTCTCTCACTAATTCCTCAAACGTCATCCTGAAGTCTGTGATCAATCTGGAAAATTTTTACGATTTACAGGACAAGTTCAAATCACAAACTAATTGTAAAACTCAAAGCTCATCCTTAAACTATGAACGGGTCAACCTAGGCACCGAACAGGAACCTCGTTTCATCAATTTGGGAGTTGATTGTACCCCTGAAGAACGCAGAGCCATTATTGCATTATGTAAACAGTGTAAGGATGTTTTCGCCTGGATGTATGATGAGTTGAAAAAGTTTGACACTAGTGTCATGTTTCATAATATACCCATGAAACTAGAGGTTAAGCCATTTCAACAAAAGTTGCGGAAGATGCACCCCAGTTTGGAGCCTTCCGTAAAAAAAGAGCTGGAGAATCTACTCAATGCTCGAATTATCTTTTTGGTTAGGTACACTCAATTGATCACTAACTTAGTACCTGTCCATAAGAAAAGCGGGGAAATGCGACTGTGTGTTGATTTTAGGAACCTAAATCGGGCTTCCGAGAAAGACAACTATCCTGTTCCACCAATGGAGCAGATTATTCAAAAGGTAGCCGAGTCAGAGATGTTTTCTCTCCTAGATGGTTTTTTTTCGGGGTATAACCAGGTCATGGTTGCCCCAGATGATCAATTAAAAACAGCTTTCGGGACCCCATGGGGTACTTTTTCCTATAGACGGATACCTTTTGAGCTGATCAATGCAGGAGCTACTTTTCAGAGAGCTATGGATATAGCTTTCCGAGGGTTAATGCATAATTTTGTCATAGTTTACCTTGATGATATTACTATTTACTCTAAAAAACGACATGAAAATGTGTTTGCTTTGAAACAAGTTTTTGATTGCTGCAGGAAATTCGGTATTTCTCTCAACCCAAAGAAATCTATTTTTGCAGTAACAGAAGGAAAACTTTTGGGCTTCATTGTTTCGAAAGAAGGTATGATTATTGATCCTGAACGTACAGAGGCTATTTCAAAGATTGGTTTACTAGGCTTGTGCAAAGCAATGCAATCCTTCTTAGGTAAGATTAATTTTGTACGTAGATTTGTACCAAATTTTTCCTAGATTGTTAAACCACTACAACTTTTGGTCAAGAAAGATGTGCAGTTAACTTGGGCGCAGGAACAGAGAGATGCGTTTATCCGAATTCAAAAGGCCATTGCATAAGCTCCTGCTCTCATGTCCCCAGATTGTGATAAGGATTTCATTCTTTATACTTTTGCCACTAATTTTTCTTATGCAACCGTCTTAACTCAAAAGCATGACAATGATACTGAAATCCCAATCTCTTTTATGAGCTCAACATTCAAAGGTGCAGAGCTTAAATACTCGCAGATCGATAAGCAAGCCAATGCAGTCTATAAATCCGTCAAACATTACAGACCCTACTTGCTGAAGTCTTGAACCAAAGTCAGTGTTCCATATTCTGCTATTAGAAATGTCCTCATCCAAAAAGAATTGGGGGGAAAGAGGGCCCATTGGATGACCGCCCTACAAGAATATGATCTTGAGATCAGCCCAACTAAAATTGTCAAAGGACAAGGTATTTGTCTTCTAATTGCGCAATACAATGACCCTGCACAGCAGCAGTCTGAATGGGATCACGAGGAAGAAATTCCCCTAGGTGTTGTTAACGTTATCGATGCCCCAACATCGGAATGGTACGACGATATTAGATTTTTCCTGAACCATGGGTTTGCTCCCGAAACCCTTGATTTTAAGAAAAAAAGGGCTTTAAGACTAAAATCTACTCCTTATCAATTCATTGATCAAGTTCTTTTTAGAAAAAATTATGATGGAGTATTTCTTAGATGCTTGGAAAAACATGAAACTGGTGACATTTTGTTTCAATTTCATGTAGGTCCTGCTGCAGGTCATTTTTCTAGAGAGACTACAGCACACAAGATTCTTAGGGCCGGGTATTATTGGCCCACATTGTTTAAAGATGCTTATGCTCATGTGAGGAAGTGTGAGCCATGCCAGAAATGCACAGGGAAGTTTAGGAAACCTGCATTTCCTTGACAACCAGCTACAATTCAGTTTCCATTTAAACAGTGGGAATTGGATTTTGTTGGGCCTATAAACCCTCCCTCATCGCTCCAACAATAGTATATTCTCACAGCCATAGACTATTTCACTAGATGGGCAGAGGCATCTCCTCTTAAACAATGTAACGCCGCCCAAGTAATCTCTTTCCTCGATAGCCAGATCGTCACATGCTTTGGTGCTCCAGAATATTTAGTTTTCGACAATGCATCTTACTTCTCTTCAATCGATATAACTGAATATGCCTTTGAAAAGGGGATTAAGATTAATTTTTCTGCCAATTATTACCCGCAAGGAAATGGTTTGGAAGAGTCGTCAAACAAAAACCTGATAAACATTCTCAAGAAGACTGTAGCTTCTCATCATATAGATTGGCACACATAGTTGTATAATGCATTATGGGCAGATCGAATTACCCCAGAAGCAACAATTGCAAATTCTCGCTATTGTTTGGTTTATGGTAAAGAAGCCATCCTTCCCACTAATCTTACCATTCCTTCGCTACAGATGGCCCAGTCTGTCCAAGAAGATGACTCTTCTCCCCTCCAGCGAAGAATTGACACCCTCTTGAAGCTAGAGGAGGACAGGGAAATAGCCAAGAACAAGTTGTATCATTAGCAGCAGATGGTGAAGAGATGGTTTGATGAAAAAGCTTCCTTTGACAGGGAATTTTCTATTGGTGACCTGGTTCTAAGGTGGGATGAGCAACATAAAGATAAGAATTGGTACACCAAGTTTCAGCGCCTTTGGATAGGACCTTTCATTATTACAGAAAAGATTGGTCCCAACACTGTTTGATTACAGACGCTAGAGGGAGTTGTAGACACCTTCCCAGTGAATGTGTCTCTTCTCAAAAAGTATTTTGTTTGAAGAATCTGGTGCACTTGTACATAGGTGTGATTTTTTTTCAATCATTTGTTTTATTGCATTGACATTTTGATTGGTTTTCTTGTTTTGTTTTGGTTTTCATTAATAAGGCTTCACACTTGTGGTAATGGCTTATGATCACTTTTCTTAGCAACAATTGCTTCTGAAGTTTCGGCATCATTATCAATCTTACTTTCTGGCTTTTGATTAGAATTTCCTCTAAAGAATAAACAGTCAAATAAGTGCAGTTCCTTTGGATACTTTTCACTTTGAGCATTATCTTTCACCATGCTTTATTTGCGTAATTGAGGTATGGAGGATGGTCATCATTTCTCTATCTACTGTTTCATGGTTGAACGGCCTATCATAATAACCTAACCAGTTCCGATTGCTCATGGATCCTTTTACAATCACTTTGAATATGAATTTTATTTAAAATTATAAGTTACAAGGTGGGTGGTCTTCTTATCAATCCAGCCCATTAGGTTCATAGGTGTTTAAAGTGGAATGACATCTTCACATCAATCCACCACACTTGGAAGATGACTTCCAGTTCTGTTGGAAGGTGGAAGATCGTATTATAGGTCGGTCCATTCATGATCCACAAAGAACTGGTGAGTAACATTATCACTATATGGTCACCAAGCCATGGTAATGCCTTGTAGCTTATGCCAAAATAAATTGTTTTGTTTTTCATGGGATTTGTGTTGTATACAAGAACAGGGGGGTCTTATCACAAGCCAACCCTGCTATGATCATGGGTTTGATATTGGACTGGAGTTATCACAATATGGTCACCAGGCCATGATAATTTATTTTGGTTTTACAACCGGAAGACAAGGAGTCTCATCATCGAGCTAGCTTGACCAGTTTCCATATCAAGCCTGTGAATGGCACTGTTTCATCTGATCACCAAGTCAGTACAGTGGTCTCGTATCAACAAGGTTTTATGTATAAAAATTTAAAAAAAAAAGAGAGAGAGAAAGAAAAGACAAAAGAAAAGATAAAGGAGTAGATATATAATCCATAGAGGATCACTGAATATCCATATAATTAATAAGCCAAGGCGATCTGTAATTAGGATATCCATGAGCATTTCTGAGGTTGTTCTCAGGTTCAACACAAGTTGGTTTTCAATGATTACATCATGGTAAAGATTCGGTATTGCTCTCTAAATATCCTTACTAAATGAGTGTTATCTTTAAAATGGTCATTCTTGAGATCTATCCATTTTCATGTTCATTGTTTGTTGGCTATTATCTTTTGAGTATCTTCTTTGAATTGAGTTTCAAGAAATTGGTTGATTGACATATAGCCTTTAGATGGATTTGATTGCAGAGATAACTGGTTCTTCCCAGCTAGTCGTCATTTTTTGTAGCCACAACAGATCTCATGCTTAACTAAGCACGGGAGCTCCCAATTTTAATAAACGCAAAGGTGTTTGGGTGAGTCATCCTGAAAATTTTAGATTTTGATTTTACTTCTAAAATTCTTCACCCATGCTTTTGGTCTGCTTGTTTTTAAGGGTTTGATTATTTCTTCCAAAGTGTTTCGGTCTAAAAAGAGACAAAATTTTGAGTATTTTGTTGACTGTTATCATCATCCCGAAACCCGACATTTGGAGAACCCGAAACCAACAACCCGACAGGTGCGGGTTGTGGAATGGTTTTTTTTAAGTTTTGGTTTTGGTAATTCCAAAACCCGCAACTTGACAGGTGCGGGTTGTGGAATCATTATTTAATAAGATTGAGAAATAATTACCCTGAAACCCAAACCCTGCAATGGCGACATTCAACTTTCGGGATTGTGTTTTTTCTCATTTATTTGGTGTGTGTTCCCGAACCCCACAATCCGTAATTTCGAAATGTGGCTTTCAGGATGGTTAGTTCGCTTCACGGTTTAACATTCCAAAGCCGCCACCTGCATAGTCGATTTTCGGCTTTCGGAAATCATTTTTTTACTTCCATTTTGCATACCCGCAACCCGCAAATCCGTACTTTCGGGTTTCGGCTTGCGGGATCTTTGAATAAGAACTTCATGAAAATATTTGAATCTGATTCCGCATCCTGCTTCGGTTAATCTCGGTCATCCGTATGTTATGGTATCACGGTCATGTTGATTTTGGGTAGTCGGTTAAGTCAGGCTTTTCCATTTTTTCTTTTGAAAGGTGGTCCTGCCAATTATCATTTTTTGTGTAATTCATGACAGCAGACACTATTACAAGTCTATGAGTTACTTCATGTTGAATGGATGCCATCTCTCTACCTTAAGTTTGCCATGTCTAGACTCGAGCTTTGAAATCTTGTCAGTTTTGTTCCACCTCTTAATGATCAGATTTGTTACGTGCAAAGAATTTCCCATGTACTGGAAATCCTAGTCGGGACCTTTTTGCACATCAACTCTATCACCATAACCTTCATCTCTGTTATTAATTACTAGTCATAATTATTCATGGAAGATTGTGTTTAATGATGTGTTCGTAAAGGAAATTCAAAATCATGCGAGTAGTAATTGAACTCATACTTCACACAAGATTTGATCCGACTAGCACATACTTTGTCTCTTTTCATTACAATTGAAGTAATTACAATGAATTGAATGGATATGTTTAATCATTACAGATTTTCCCCACCCGATTATCATCGACCTGCTTGTTGGCCTTTAAATAGCAATTAACATGAAATCCCCAGTTCATTCCTTGCCTTCTGGAAGATGTAAGACTCCGTGTGGTATTTTTTGCATCCTACTATCCAAGACTCATTCAGAATGAGTAATATTCATGCAGATGGTGAATTTTCTAATGGCAGGTGTTCCTAATCTTAGCAGCGATAGCAGTGAAGAAGACTTCGAAACTTTGTCTTCCTACATGCAAAACCACGAAGAGCAAAGGAAGGAAATTCTGGAGGAATCGACTAATCTCGATACTGATGTTATACAGGACTTTATAATCAATGAAGAACCTGTCGTTCTGGCTACTGTTTCTGAAGTAAATCCTCTAATGGATTTATCTGTTTTGAAAGTTGGTTCCGCGACCCTGAATTTCCTACAGCGGATGCTCTGCAAGCCACACCACCTGTCGATAATAGTGAACAATCTATGATTGAATTTTTATGGTGCCACGAGACCTTATCTGATTAAACAACAAGTCTTTCTTTTGTGAAAGGTGGCAGAAAATCTTTTAAGCTTAAAAGTAGCAAGATTTCTTGGATTGATGGTTAGATCCGATTTTGTAATCCCTATTTTGTAGAATTTCTCCTTTTGGAACTCTTATGTAAATTTAGTATATAAGGAGGAATTTTTCCCTTAGTAAACGGTTGGAAATTTTGGAATTGCAATTCCACAGGAGATTAGACTAAAGATACTCTATGGTCAGAGTCATTGTAATTTTGGTACAAGGAATCTTAATACAGTAATGTTATTTTCAGATTCATCTTCTGATTATCACTTAAATTTCTTTAAGGATTTATGATTTTATGTTCCAGATTATCATCCATTATGCATATGATCTCTTGTTGAATATATAATGAATACATAGATCTGTTGTATTGGTTTTTCTGTATAACTGATGTGTGTATGAAAATATTTGATTAAATTTCTTTGATTAGATACTTTCTTTATCGATTTCGGCAATTGATCACATATATATATATTCTATCATTGTTGATTTTTCAATCAACAAAAGGATAACAGGTTATATATTGATGGTCTTTAGGCTTAGATTATTTTCTTTAATTTTCATTAAATAAAACATAATCTAAGTCAGCAAATATCTCATCCAAAGGCATTTCTGTTAAGGGTGATAGACTGTTTGTTCTCTTATACCTCAAGGTTGATCCGCATAAACACCAAGCTTTTCATTTTAGGATAGAGCTAACTTAAGATTAGGTTCTTTTCCCAAATAGGCTAAGTTAGAATTGCTAACAACTTTTCCATACCTTTGTTTCCCTAAATTGGGAAACTGATCTCATTGATAAAATCTTTTACTCATAGAGTGCCAGCGGAGGCCAAATATCTGTGGGTTATCACCACACCAAAAAGCTTGAGGATAGAATTGCCCTTGCGCAGGGTCTCTCGAAGCCTTTGGATGGGTTTTCATCCCCTATTGTGTGACTTGGAACCCATTCCAGCATTTTGCACTTACCCTGCACCCCCGAGGCATCAACAAGACTCTTCTCTCTATAATAGGTATCTACGCACATAGCTGGAAAGCCTTTTTCCTCTCTTGGATCAATGTAAGATCTTCTATTTGATCAATAATTCCTCTCAAAGTTCAACAAAAATCAACCCTTCCCTTACAAAATAGCCCCTTTTATAGATCATACCTGAAGGTCACGTCTTTACAATGATTGTGGGCCCAAAACCCATGCTACCCAAAAATCCCCCAGAAAGTTAAGTTTAAACCAAATAGACTAGAAAGATCACTGAAAGAAACATAATCACAAGATAGACACAGAATTTACCCTGGGAAACCCTCATGGGGTAGAAAACCTAGCAAAGCTTTCCTCAATAAGATGATCAACCAAAATACAAGATGTGCTCCCTCATTCTCTATCTCCTTAGCAGACCTCCCAGACAAGTGCGCTACTTTTTTGAGTTGTACAAGTGTGTCTAATGAGGAGCTCACCTCCTCTATTTATATTAGATCCTGACTAACTAAAAACCCTAATGGGGCCGACCTCTCCTGGAGAAGTCTAATAACCCCTAAAATATAAGATCATGGCCGACCCCCACATGGTGGGTCTAATAACCCTAGTTACCACAACCCATCGGAGGAAAAATCATCTCCGGATACATAATAGGGTTACCTCGGAGGGATGAAACATCTCCGGAATAATAATGTACAAATATAATATTCTTAGAAGTTACAATATTCAACACTCCCCCTTAACGAGAAGGATATTATAACACGGTCTGCAGGAGCAAGGATTCATCGACTACATCATACATGATACATCTATAAATCATCGGAAGCTTTCTTCAATTCATCATCATCACTAACTCAACTAGTTACTGGAACATCAATGTCATCAGCATATTCATCACACGATCATCAACATTGTCATCACACGATCATCAGCATCGTCATCACACAATCATCAGCATTGTCATCACACAATCATCAGCATCGTCATCACACGATCATCAGCATCGTCATCACACGATCATCAGCATCGTCATCACACGATCATCAGCATCATCATCACACGATCACTAGCATCATCATCACACGATCATCAGCATCGTCATCACTCGATCATCAGTTTACAGGATGATCAATCCTGCTCTCTTTAGGACATAGGTCCATGGATGATACAATCTAGATCAAGTTCCAGGATGATCAGTCCTTATCACTTTAATAAAAGTCTCATGTCTAGGGACGATGCAATCCCATCACGTACATTTTGAAACCAGTTCATGGATGATGCAGTCCTCACATGTACCTATCTTCAATTCTCAGAGACATCAATCTATGGATCAATTCTGGGACCAAAGTCCGGGGAAGATACAATCCCCTTACCAATTCATTCAAAACTTCATTATCGGAGACCCAATCTACGGCTCAATTCTGGGACCGAAGTCTGGGGAAGATACAATCCCCTACCTGTTCATTCAGTACTTCATTATCGGAGACCCAGTCTACGGCTCAATTCTGGGACCGAAGTCTGGGGAAGATACAATCCCCTACCTGTTCATTTCGGACTTCATTATCGGAGACCCAGTCTACGGTTCAATTCTGGGACCGAAGTCTGGGGAAGATACAATCCCCTACTTGTTCATTCAGGACTTCATTATCGGAGACATCATGTCTATGGCTCAATTCTGGGACCGAAGTCCTAGGAAGATACAATCCCCTACCTGTTCATTCAGGACTTCATTATCGGAGACATCATGTCTACGGCTCAATTCTGGGACCGAAGTCCAAGTAAGATACAATCCCCTACCTGTTCATTCAGGAATTCATTATCGGAGACATCATGTCTACGGCTCTCTTTAGGACTAAAGTCCAGGGATGATCCAATCCTCACATGTCCACCAAGTACTTCATTCTCGAAGACATACATCTACGGCTCTTTTTAGAACGAGTGTTCAAGGATGATACAATCCCTCTTCTTTCTCGGAGACACCTATCTACGGCTCACTTTAGAACGTGTGTTCAAGGATGATACAATCCCTCTTCTTTCTCGAAGACACCTGTCTACGGCTCACTTTAGAACGTGTGTTCAAGGATGATGCAATCCTCACATGTATTCTCATCAATACAAGTACAAGTATCCTCAACCATACAAGTACATTAATCGATACATGTATCATCAAAAGCATGTATTCTCACTAATACATCTAATACATCTATCATCAAAAGCATGTATTCTCACTAATACATCTATCATCAAAAGCATGTATAAGTAAAACTAAGTATTCTAAATATAAGAGTCCTAAATCTAAATATTTTTAAGTAACTAGGTGTAGTGAACAGGTAACCTCATCATCGACTTTGTTGTTCGAAGAGACAATCTCATCATCAGTGACTATACCACTCCCCCTTTCGAGGAGGGTCCTTTTTGAACTACACCAAGCTTGTCTCGAAAGTATTCAAATTTCACTCGAGACAGAGGCTTGGTCAAGATATCAGCAATTTGATCCTCAGTGCTCACATACTCGAGCTTGATATCTCCTCTCTACACCATATCTCGTATATAAAAGTATCGGATCTCTATATGTTTTGACTTATCGTGGAATATAGGATTTTCTGTCATCTTAATGCAGCTTTGATTGTCACACATAATCACAGTGGGATCCATTTCTAAGTCAAACACTCTAGATAATAGCTTCTGAAGCCATACTGCTTCACAGCTGGCAGAGCAGGGAGCTATATATTCTGCTTCAGTAGTACTGAGGGCCACACTAGATTGTTTCTTGCTGAACCATGAGATCATGGCAGATCCAAGACCATAGCATCCACCTGATGTACTCTTTCTGTCTGAGACACATCCTGCCCAATCCGAATCTGAGTAACCATGTAATCTGAGTTCATGACCTCCAAGATAATATAGACCAAAATCTAATGTACCTTTTAGGTACCTCATTACATGCTTTGCAGCTATTAAATGAACATTTCTAGGTTCTACAAGATACTGACTTAGGGTATTTACAGCAAAGCATATATTTGGCATAGTATTTGTCAAATACATCAATGACCCAATGATTTGTCTATATAGAGTTAGGTCCACTAGTTTCGATGAGTCATTAACTAATAACTTCAAGTTGGAGTCCATGGGAGTGGCCATGGGTTTACACTCCAACATATCAAACCTTTTTAAAATCTCCACAGCATACTTACCTTGATTTAGAAAGATTCCTTTTGGTTCTTTCCATACTTCTAGACCTAAGAAGTAGTGCATTAATCCGAGATCTTTCATCTCGAATTCTAAAGAAAGCTTCTTTTTGCTTTCAATAATTTGTTTCTCATTTCCGGTTAGAAATAGATCATCTACATATAACAACAGTATAACTGGTTCATCATCCATCACTTTGAGATAAACATTTGGGTCAGCTTCACGCTTGGTAAAACCCATGCTAGTTAATAAATTGTCAATCCTTCCGTACCAAGCCCTGGGAGATTGCTTCAACCCATATCATGCCTTTTTCAATTTGGATACATGAGTTCTTCCGTCTTTAACCTCAAACCCTCGTGGTTTCTCTATGTACACTTTTTCTTCAATTACACCATTCATAAAAGCTGTCTTAACATCCAGTTGGTGTAATTTCCACTTCATCATAGATGCAAGTGCCATGATAGTTCTAATTGAAGTATACCTAGCAACTGGTGCAAATGTTTCTTCATAGTCAATTCCCTCCTTCTGAGAGAATCCTCTGGATACAAATATTTCCTTATATTTTTCAATGCTACCATCTGCAACATGTTTTATCTTGAAAATCCATTTGGAAGAAACCACACTTTTATCTTTTGGTTTGGGAACTACATCCCAAACATCATTTTTCATTATTGACTGATATTCTTCTGTCATTGCTTCTATCCATTCTTTCTTCTGAGCTGCCTCTTCATAGCTAGTAGGTTGTTGATCCACAAGATCACACATCAAGGCCATATAGTTGGACACTAGCTTTGGTTTCTTTCTTTCTCTAGTGGAGCCTTCAGGAGCTCCATATCTTTTATCTCCCTCAATAATATCTCTAGCCCATGCTGGCCTTCTTTTCTGAGATAAATTTGTAATAGGAGGTTCTTGTGGTTCCAACATGTCATGATCCTCTAGTGAATCATCTTCAGGGATGTGCACAACCTCTGTGATTCTAGGAGATGTATCTTCTTCATAGATTTCTTCAAGTTGGCACTTCCTAGATTTCTTGAGAGCTACTTCTTCATCAAATGTTACATCCCTACTTATTTCTATATGATGAAAACCTGGTATGTAAATTCTGAAGGCTTTGGATGATTCACAATAACCAACAAATATTCCCTTCTTACCAGAAGGATCTAACTTGGTTCTCTTGTCTTTTGGAATGTGGATGTACACAGGACACCCAAATATTTTAAGATGACTTACCTCAGGCTTCTTTCCTGTAAACACTTCTTCTGGAGTTTTGAAATCAAGAGCACTATGGGATAGTATATTTTGCACATATACTGTTGTCTTGGCTGCTTCAGCCCATAGATACATGGGAAGATCTTGGTCATGTATCATAGTCTTTACAAATTCCATGATGGTTCTATTTTTCCTCTCAGCAACCCCATTTTGTTGGGGATTGTAGGGAGTGGTTAGTTCCCTCTTAATTCTGGCTTCTTTACAAAAGTCTTCAAAGTCTTTTGAAGTATATTCTCCGCCATTATCTGTTCTGAGAATCTTGATTCTCTTTTCTGAGAGATTTTCTATTAGAGCCTTGAACTCTTTGAACTTTCCAAATACTTCATTCTTACCTTTTAGAAAGTATATCCAAGTTTTCCTTGAATAGTCATCAATGAATGAAAGATAGTATTCAAACCCACTTAGAGAAGTGGTGGGCATTGGTACACGTACATCTGAGTGTATTAGCTCCAAAATGTTCTTAGTCTTTGTTTCACTCTTTGGAAAGGGGTTCTTGATATTCTTCCCTTTCTTACATCCTTTACATGATCCATCATGATCAGCTTTCAAGTTTGGTAATCCTATGACCACCTTGCTTACATAGGGTAAGGCTTTGTAGTTAATGTGAGCTAATCTTCTATGCCATAGCTCATTGGGGCTAGTGATTTCATGAGAAAGGGAAACTTCTGGATGACCCTTGAGCTTATAGATACCTCCTTCTTCTTCACCAATGACAATTGCATCTTTAATTGATTTTCCTTTGGACCACATGAGTACTTGTCCATCTATGAAAGCCACTCTAAAACCTTTCTTATCTAGTGCTGAGATAGAGAGTAGGTTCTTCTTTAAACCTGGTACATATAAAACTTCTTTCATTTTGAAGGGTGTTCCAGAATCAAGCTTGTAGCTTGCTTCACCAATTCCCTTGATGGGATATTGATAATCATCTCCTAGAGATACCTTTTGTGGTGAAGACTTTTCTTCAATTCTTGAGAGGGTTTTCTTTTGTCCTGTCATGTGCTTTGAAGCACCACTGTCAATGAGCCATGTACCTTCACCAAGAGACATAGATCCAGAGAGTGCAGAAAATAGGACATATTCTTCTGGATCTTCTTTCTTTACTTTAGATCTTTTCCTTTGAGGCCTTTCCTCTTCTTCTTCTTCTTCTTCTTCTCCTTCTTCTTCTTCACTATCATCTTCTGCCATATGTGCATGATGTCTTTTGTGGACAAACTTTTTCTTCTTCTTCTCTGGTAAAGTACAGTCTCTAGCATAGTGTCCTAGTTTAAGACAATTAAAACATTGGACTGTGGAGAGATCTCTTTCTGAGTTTGTTCCTCCTTTCCTTTTGAATCTATGAGAGGGTTGAGACCTTTTGTGGTTCACTTTCTTGAAGTGACCCCTTTTTCCTCTTTTGGTGTGGGTGGCCAAGGCTTGGTCATCCTCTTTGAGAAGAGATTCTCTGTTGGCTACCCTAGCCTCTTCTTGAACACAATCCTCCCATACTACATCAAACTTCATGCTTTCTTTTCTGGCACACATGGTTTGTATGAATGATTCCCAAGGTCTAGTGAGACCATTTAGAGTACTCATCACAATTTCATCTTCATCAAGAGTATCACCAATGGCATCTAGTTGCTGCTTGATTAGAGAGACCCTTGAGAAGTAGTCTTGAATGGATTCTCCTTTCTGCATCTTGGTATTCTTCAACTGAGTCCTTAGGTTCATCTTCCTATTGATGTTCTTTCCTTCATACATCCTTCCTAGGGCATCATACATTTCCTTTGGAGTCTTCTTGGAGGCCGCTTGGGGAATCAAGTGGTCTTTAATAGAATTAGCTATGATTCTCTTTGATCTAATCAAATCCTTCCTATTCTTCTCTTTGGCTTCATCTCCTTCCGGTTCTGCAACTTCATCCTTGACATAATGAGCAAGATCATTCTCTTCAAGAATGAGACCAATTCTGTATTTCCATGCCCGGAAATTATCTATACCTTCAAGCTTGTCTTCAAGCTTAGTGTTTGGATCCATATTCTCTTGGGTGAGTCCAAGAGATAAGAGACAGAGTAGTACTTACCCAGAAATATTACCTTTTTACTTTTCCGGAACCTGGGACAGAGTTTTTGGTTTATCGCACTTTTGGTAAAACTAGGGTTTGAATTTCCCGGAGTTCTACCCAACCAAAAAGTTCGATCTAGGGCTCAAAAGATTGGTTTTGAGAAGGGCTATCCAGCCATGTAATCAGAATTCAATAATACCAACTTTTTGTTGAAACCAATTTCTGGTTTATCGCACTTTTGGTAAAACTAGGGTTTGACTTTCCCGGAGTTCTACCCAACCAAAAAGTTTGATCTAGGGCTCAAAATATTGGATTGGAGAAGGGATATCCAGCCATGTAATCAAAATTCAACAATACAAACTTTTTGCTGAAACCCTAATTTTCACCGGAGAGAGAGAGAGAGAGATATTCTTACCTTGTGAAAGATGTCCTATTTAGGCTAGCTCTGATACCATGTTAAGTTTAAACCAAATAGACTAGCAAGATCACTGAAAGAAACATAATCACAAGATAGACACAGAATTTGACTCGGGAAACCCTCATGGGGTAGAAAACCTAGCAAAGCTTTCCTCAATAAGATGATCAACCAAAATACAAGATGTGCTCCCTCCTTCTCTATCTCCTTAGCAGACCTCCCAGACAAGTGTGCTACTTTTCTGATTTGTACAAGTGTGTCTAATGAGGAGCTCACCTCCTCTATTTATATTAGATCCCGACTGACTAAAAAACGTAATGGGGCCGACCTCTCCTGGAGAAGTCTAATAACCCCTAAAATATAAGATCAGGGCCGACCCCCACATGGTGGGTCTAATAACCCTAGTTACCACAACCCATCGGAGGAAAAATCATCTCCGGATACATAATAGGGTTACCTCGGAGGGATGAAACATCTCCGGAATAATAATGTACAAATATAATATTCTTAGAAGTTACAATATTCAACACAAAATTGGTGTGAATACCCCACTAACCCGACCTGTCATAGTCGATGGCTGCTTCACTTTCCTTTGGCCTCCTTTCTGCGTTGCTTCTGGGTCTGGCACCTCTTCAGACAACCGTAGTTCTGACTGCACAACTCTGATTGCATACTAGCACATTCCTTTCTGCTGCTCCACTTCTTCTGTCACTGTCAGTCCTTCGTTCTACTTCTAACGGTCTCAGTACACTATACTAAGGCGGCAGGTCACTTTCATCCAATTCCATGCTTCTCCTTACCCAACTCTTTGAGATCATGGAGTCGCTTACCCAAAATAGGTCGATGTTGGACCTCTCTTTACTTGTACTTCTTACCAAAAATAATTGTTGTGTTGGCACTATGTATTAGCAAAACTGCGCCATGCTTAGACTTTGCATCACCAATTGTGCTTACTTGGACTTCGGATCACCAAAAACTATGCCAACTTGACTTCACATCACCAAAAAATCTGCCAACTTGGGCCACGCCCAACATCAAGTACTTGGATAAATTCATAATTCTCTTCATATATGACATCCTCATCTATTCGAAGAAAGAGGAGGAACATAAGGAGCATCTCAAGTTATTTCTGCACATCCTGAAGGAACACCAACTTTATGCAAAGTTAAGTAAGTGTGATTTCCTTCAAAAACAGATTCAGTACTTAGGGCAGATAATTTCAAAGCAAGGGGTTGTGGTGGACCCTGATAAAATTGAAGTAATTATGGAGTGGCCTACTCTAATGAATGTGACATATATCCGATCATTTATTGGCCTTTCTAGTTATTACTAAAAGTTCATTAAATATTTTTTTAAGATTGACCACCATATAACTTCTCTGTAGAAAAAGGAAGCAAAATTCATTTGGTTGGAGAAATGTGAGTCAATTTTTTCAGGAATTAAAGTGTTTGTTAAGTACTTTTCCTATATTAAAAATTGTAGATCTGTATATATATTTTGTGGCTTGAAAGGATGTGTGTAAGGAAGGCATAGGAGGAGTACTAATGTAGAATGGTCATGTTATCTACTATGATTCTACGAAGCTGAAAGAACACAAAATGACTTATCCAACCCATGAATTAGAGCTGGCTATAATAATTCCTGCACTCCAAATGTGGAGACATCATTTAATATGGAAGAGGTTTCTACTAAAGATATACAACATTGGGCTAAAGCACGTGTTTGATCAAGAGAACCTAAATGCCCAACGGGAAATATGGTTGGCCTTTTTAAGTTAATACAACTTCAAATAAAGTACAGTAAGGGAAAGGAGAACAAGGTTGGTGATTCTCTTAGTAGAATTGTTCAACAAGCATTGGTACTTTTGAAATTGATCTCAGAGAAAAAGTAAAAGTAGCATATGGACAGGATGAGTACTACTAAAGAATCTGGTGAAGTCTATAGACACACGCAACAAAAAAATAAAATGAAGAATCTAGTATTCCTACTGATGGGCTACTTACGTACAAAGGAAAATTGTATGTGTCAAATACAACATAATTGAAATAAATAATCATGGATGAGTTTCACAAATAACCATATTCTAGACATATGTAATATTTGAAAATGATCTCAGTGATAAGGAAGCAGTACTTTTGGAAAAAATCAAGTCATAAATTCTTGAATACATAGCTTGATGTTTGGAATGTTAGCAAGTAAAGACTGAGCACGGGCATCCATCCAGCTTGTTGTATCCTTTACGCATTCCTGAATGGAAATGGGAGACCATTTCCATGGACTTCATGACTAGATTTTCAAAATCTGGGACTCAGCGCGATTCGATTATGGTCTTCATGGATAAAATGAGCTAGGATGATCACTTCATTCTTGTAAATTCAACTTTTAACGCTATCAATATTGCATAAATATTAATAAAATAAATTTTAAGATTGCATGGGATTCCTAAACATATCATTTCGGACAGAGATGTGAAGTTCACATCAAACCTATGGAACAATTTGTTTGCAGGGCCGAGAACTCAACTGAATGTGAGTACCAATTATCACCGTCAAAATAATGCACAGATTGAAAAGATGAACCATATTCTAGCGTACATGCTTTGAATGTATGTATGGACAATCCTAAGAAGTGTGGAAAATACCTGCACCCAACAAAGTTTTCCTACAACAATGGATACCAAACGTCAGTGAAAATGAGTCCCTACGAGGTAATGTATGGAAGGAAGTGCAATACGTTATCACTTGGGACAACCTAGTGGACAGAGTTTTGTTGGGACTCAACATGCTGAAGGAATTGGAACATATTGTTAATAACGTTAAGTAGAACTTGAAAATGACTCAACATTGCCAAAACAATTATGCAGAATTAAACAGAAGAACTCAATACTTTTTTATAGCAGACCATTTGTATATAAAATTAAAGGCAAAGAGAAGTTTGTTAAACCTAGGAAGATTCTCTAAAATTTCTCCATGATACTATGGATCATTCCAAATTCTAGCTAGAGTGGGACATGTTTCCTATCAATTAGCTCTAGAAGCTAATGTTAAAGTGCATAATGTATTTCATGTATCATTATTAAAGAAGTATATACATGATACTAAGTATGCCGTGAATTGGCATGTGATATAGGTGGAATGGAAGGGGAATTCTAGGTAGAACCATTACGTATCCTGGACATGAAAGAAGTTGTGCTCTAGAACAGGGCCATAACCTAGGTAAAAGTGTAATGGGAAAAATTTCAGCTCAAGGAAGCCACCTTCTAGATGGAGGATAAAATGTGAGACACATACCCATGTCTACTCCAGGATTGAGCAAGGAAGATTTGTTAAAACCATGGACGACGGGGAGGGGATTTAATACCCTAGAATGCCAACCCCTTATACTAGGCTAAGTATTTTGTAAACTTTTGAACCTTGTGTTTGGAAGTAGTACATACTTGAATATATTATTATACTATGTTGAAAATTATCCTTGGATTGTGTGGGATAAATCGATGAATGAGAATTCCTAGTCTCTATAGGGAAAAACCATGATGAACAAACAAGATTAAGAAGACTAAACAGAAAATTAATTAAACAAAAATCTAAACAAAATAGAAAATGAATAAGGAAAAAACTCTAAGTATGAAGAGACACCTCTAGAAAATGTAACTTTTACATAGATGTCACTGCCTAAGAAATTGGATAATAATAGTAATTTCCTCTTCTACAAAAGATGGGGAAAAATAATTCCAAGGGGTTAACTCTATCGGTGAAAAGATGGTGAATAAACTTTGAGAAACAAAAATTCAGATCTAAACTAAACAAATGAGAAGAAAATATAAATTTGAATGATGAACATAAATCAAGCTAAAGAGAAAAATCTGAAATTCTGATTCATAACATTCAGATAATGGAAAACTAAAGGTGGGAAAGAACTAGACACATGATATATGTGAAACATATGTCCATGGTTCTAGTTCAGTCATGGTTTGAAAATTCTCTATGCGAACAAAGTGTATGCACTATTAGGTGTTGAGTACCATCTAGCAGGATGACTTCCTCGGTACTGTGCAACGATATTTTATGTTGGTTGATAGGAATATTGGTTGTGGAATTGTAGGAATATTGTTGATATTTGTAGGAAGGAGGAATTATGATGATGAACCATAGATACTGGTAAAGAATATTGAATAGCTAGTGTCCCTAAGATGAAATCCAGATCTACAAACTAGAAAGAATTAAAAATAATGAATGAATTAAAAAAAACAATCCTTAGTGAGACCAGGACTAAGCTCGAGGGTGACTATGGGGAAGATAAGACTTAAACAGATTGGTGAATGCTCCGCATCAGTTGCATGGTTGTCCTATGTAACTTAAACAGATGAGTTTCCATTCCTGATCTTCCTTGTTCCTATTCTCTAATTGTCTCTAAATTTTATTTCCATTATTATGAAAATGCATGCATCTCATTCTCTAATGTGTGGAGAACCTGCGATAATTAATTAATGAAAACACATGAAATAATAGAAATAACAGATCTCAAAATCACTTTTATATTTATCGCATGCCACTTCGAGGGGGCGACCTCCTTTGAGCAAGCTCAATACAAATAACGTCATGGTGCCTTCTTAGGCCTCAACACACACTTATATACTAAGTCTAGGCGCCAATACTATGGGTCAAAACCATGGGCCAATACAAACTATGGATCAACAATACTATGGGCGACTTAAAAAGCATATGCGCCAAACAACAATAACACAACTATGGATCAACAAATACTATGGGACGACTTACAAAGCATATGCGTCCAACAACAATATACTAACAAAGTAAATAGAAGGCTTGACATGGGTTCCTAACATCCCCTCTCCCTTATAAAAAGATTTGTCCTCAAATCTTTAGATGTGGAAATTGATGCAGAATTGGATGGAGTGGTTCCCCTGTAGCATCTTTGGGTTGCATTCCGGGCCACTGATGCCTTTTGAGTTTCAGGAGGAGTTCTTGGAATGCTGAAGAAGAACCATATCAGCTGCTTGAAAAATGCGCTCTGAACGGTATTGAGCGGCTTGTTGTTTCAGTCGAATTCTTGCCATGTGAAGATTGTCCTATAGAATGAGAAGAATCTGATCGGGGTTTCGAAGAACTGATTCAATTGCCTGAACTGGGGAGCTGCTAAGGGTGTATGGAAGAAGAGCTGGTGGTGCCTTTCCATAGACTGCTTCATATGGTGTCCTTGTAGACATGGTATTGTACCACTAGAGTGCTTCTAGGAAATCCATAGAAATAGTTGTCCAAATCTGTGTAGGGATGGGAAAGGGTTCAAGCAGTCCCGGAAGGAGTGTCGTTTCACCCTTGTTGACTTGGAAAGTATCACAGTCAACCACCATCTATTGAATTGGCATTTTCAGTCCCTGCCAAAAGAAGTTACATTGTTCCCGGTCATACTTTTGGAGGAACCCAGAGTGCCCCGTCGATGAAGAAGCATGGAGTTCATAGAAGAGATAGCCCTGTTGAACATATTGCAAGCAGTTTGGAACAAGCATAGAAATAGCTGTAAGAGAAATTGGATCATCAAATGTGCAAGAAGGAGCATCTTCCACCATATTGTCCTTACCCTTCTTGTAAGTGATCGCATAGTCATAACCCATGAGGTGGATAACCCATTTCAGGTGTGTTGGGGAGGAGACCCGTTGCTCCAGGAAATTTTTCAGACTCTGGAGATCAGTCTTGATGTAGAAATAATTCCCTAATAGGGATGGCTGCCACGTCGGTACTGCATGAAAAATAGCCATCATTTCCTACTGAGATGTAGATGTGGCTAAATGCTTACCGGAAAGGTCTCTTGAAGGCGGAAAGCCCACTGGTGCAACAAAGACACCTACATATCTATCCAAGGAAGTAGTGGAGACCGTTGATGGGTGCATCTGAATGGAATGGAGTTGAGCGATGACACCATGTGAATTCTTCTTAAGGATATTTTCTAGGTGATGTGAACTAATGATGCGAAGAGACCCTGGTTGTAAGCCTGTAAATTTGTGTTGTGTCCCATTGACTGAAAACTGCATCCAAAGTTCATCAAAATCCCATAAGATGGGGCCAAGTGTGCGTAACCATTGAATGCCCAAAACCACATCACATCCACCTGAGGACAAGGAAAACATGTCAGAGTGCAGGTTATAATCTTCTAGAGAGATACGCACATTGTGACACTTTCCCTTGCAAGGTAAGGTGCCTCCATTGGCAACCATGACTTCAAAGTTGGAGCAAATATGGACAAAACAATCAGCCTGTTTGGTGATCCGAGGGTCAATGAAGTTATGAGTGCTACCAGAATCAATGAGTATTGTTAGAGGAATATTTTTGAAATAACCCCTGACCCGCATTGTTTGGGGGGTGGTGACGCCAGATAAAGCATGGAGAGATATCTCTAGTTGTTCATCCTGAGATGGGGGGTCAATAGGAGCACGGGGGCTTCACTAGAAGGCAATATAATACCACGTTCATTCATATTGCGGTATTAAATATTCATGAAAACCTAAAAATTATATTGCGTATATATTAAGGGGCAAAGGGTTTTTTAAATTTAATGTAACAATACAAAAATGCTTTGGGGTCTTTTTTATATGGCCAGGATGACAAATATCCCCCAAATGGAGATGGCGAGAACACGACCGGATGAGAAATTGGGTTGAGGAAAGGCTCAGGCTTACCATTACGCAAGGAAATTGCATATTGAGGCATGCTTGAGGCCATGGGTTTCGTGGTGAAGTGGGTTTCCAGTCAATCATAGTCGAGAGATAGTGGTCATTGATAGCCAATTGTTACCAATAACACTCAACCATTTGTTACCAATAGCCTTGGAGGATCTAAGCCTCTAGGGCCTGTTATAGGCCCTTGATAGGCCTTGGGGGCTTGAATACCCAACCACTCATTCCTATTACAGGCCTTGAGAGGTTTAGTCAGCCTCCTAGATCTTGTTATTGGCCCTGGGGGCTTGGATATACCTATCCCACAACAAGCTTAGTCAACAATTGGGGAACTACAACATGCAATCTAAATGTTGTACTATGTGCATTGGCTCTAGCGACATATAAGAAGTGATCTCATATCTCTTGATTAGACCATTAGATGTTGCAAATCATAATGATATGTGGTTGAGTAATTGCATTGTGGGTGAAGTAATGTGCATCCATGATATACATCGAAAGAAGCAAGGTGCATTGTAGAATGCATGTGGGGTCATAAGAGGGGTATCATATCAATATACTAGGTAGAATTATAAAGGGGTATAAAAAATGTTAATGAAAAAATTGATACATACAATATCTTGTGAAAATAGGGGTTTTTTTAAATTGGGAAGGCATATTGGGAGCGGGTTAAAAAATGATTTTGAAAGGTATTTTCCAATATTTAGTGAAATTAGGGGTATTGTTTCATATGCCACGATCGAACGTGCTATGATAGCTATATATTGAGTGAAGCCCCCGTGAATAGGAGGCTCCTAAATGTCGACCTGAGCATCCATTGTATCTGGAGCTTCTTCAGTAATTTTAGAGGTAGGTGGAGAATCCATATCCAAGATATAGAGCTTTTGTTGAACACATCTATGTCCCCGAGTGAATTTCTCATCACAATTATAACAAATCCCTTTTTCTCTGCATGCCTGCATCTCTGTTTCAGACAAATGCTTGATAGGAGTTGGTCGAGGAGCTGGCGAGATGGGAGGTTGTTGAGAACCCATATTTTGGAAGGGAACAAAAGTGTGTTTGGAGCGTTGTTGGACTGCAATCTTGTCTTCTTCCGACTTAGCTAACTCTAGGATAGAACATTTTAACCTCTAACCGGATTTCATCCTTAAGACCACTCATAAAACAACTCCTGTAGAATTCATCAGACAAGCCTTCTATGTGATTCGCTAGCTTCTCAAATTCAGTCTGATACTCTCTTATAGTGCCACTTTGATAGAGTTTAGTGAGTGCTCCGGTGAAGTCATCAAGAGCACTAGGACCAAATCGTTGCAAAAGGAGTTGGAAAAAATCTGTCCATTTTGGCTCGTCATGAGCCTTGATGTACCAACGGTACCATTGAAGGGCTTCCTGTTCCAAATGAAAGGATGCAAGTGGAACTTTTTGAACATCAATAGTATTATGCAGGCTGAAATATTGTTCTGCATGATAGACCCATCCATTCGGATCAGTACCATTAAAGCGAGGAAATTCAAGCTTCGGACCACGGAAATTGTTGGAAGAAGAGAACCCAGTGGTTGCAGAAGATTCTTGCTGTCGGTTATTGTTCATGGTTGAATTCTAAAGATGGAGTTTGAGAAATTTTTCATCCAGATCTTGGAGTTTGGTTTGGATGGCTACAAGTGCTTCCTCCATAGTTTTTGCTCCGGCGCGGGTGACAACCATAACCAGGAGTTTTTTTATTTTTATTTTGGAATGGATAGAAAAACACAAACAAAAGCTTATGTAGTAAAAGGAACTTTGGATTTGGGAAAAACTCGGAGGGGTAATTTGGGTTTGACTAGGTTTTGAACACTTTCTGATTGATAGGGAAGGAAAAAATGGGGATTTTAGAAGCAGGGTGAAAGAATGAGAAAATTTGGCAGAGAGGGACAACGAAGCAGAATTAAGAAAGGAACTTGGTGGAAAAATTTGAAGGCAATTGGGTGAGATTAGAAGAAGTTATGGAAAACCCTAAAAATAGACAAATGTGGGATTAGGGTCCTCAGGAATGAAATATGCAGAATGGGATTGTAGGGGTGTCAGTGAAGTGTCAGGGAAAATGGAGTGAAAACAAGGGAGATATGGCCAAAAAATAGAATATATATATATATATATATATATATATATATATATATATATATATATATATATATATATATATATATATATATATATATAAGGAATGGATCTACAACGGCACAGAAGGAATCTGAAACAGATAGATCTGCAATGGCGTGGACGTGATCGGCAATAGTTCAGCGGAAAATAGATATGTAGCCCAGGTATGTGCGGCTTCCTAATAGTTCATGGGTTTCACTCGGCCACCAATGTTGTCTAACGGCTTGCGTATTGGGGCAGTACCCGTCACTCCATAGCTCAGGTAAAACTGATAATTGCTTTGCCACAAATGACAGCTCTTGGTTTACCTCATGGGTGGGAACTAGTCAATCAGGTAGGGGTCGTTTCCCTTTTCCCTGGCAGGTCCTCTCAATGGGCCAGCTACTTTGGGGTTTCTATGGTACTCCTCATAATGAGTTTTAGGGTTATGCCCAAGTACTTCCCACAGTTAAGCGGATAGGGATTATTCTCAAATCTGAAGCTACAATAGATGTGAAAAAAGAATTTGGCAGAAATTTCACCCAGTGAACCCAAGAAAGTGCTCTGATACCAGATGTAGAGAACCTGCAATAATTAATTAATAAAAACACACGAAATAACAGATCTCAGAATCACTTTTATATTGATCGTAGGCCACTTCGAGGAGGCGACCTCCTTTGAGCAAGATCAATACAAATAACTTCATGGTGCCTTCATAGGCCTCAACACACACTTATATACTAAGTCTAGGCACCAATACTATGGGAAAAAACCATGGGCCAATACAAACTATGGATCAACAATACTATGGGCGACTTACAAAGCAAATGTGCCAAACAACAATAACATGACTAAGGATCAACAAATACTACGAGACGACTTACAAAGCATATGCGTCCAACAACAATATACTAACAAAGTAAATAGAAGGGATGACATGGGTTCCTAACATAATGATGGAAGCTAGTCATGGTAAATTCATGAGAAATCTATGGCATAAGAATTAATTGTGTTTGGCATTCCCTAGAGTAAATTATTAGTATGCTAATCAACTACTTGACATCAAACGAAACTGAAACTTCCTAAACTAAGAGAATCAGAAAATTACTGTATTAAGCTATCTGAAAAAATGTAGGCACTATTCTAAGCTAAAAAACAGAAAGAAATATACTACCATATTTTATTGTATTTATTCCTAACTACTGCATTGGGTATAAAAATCTAGTACAATTGTATTTTATTGTGTCTATGCCTAACTACTGCATTGGGAAATAGAATCTAGTACAGTTTTATTTTATTGTGTTTATTCATGATTGATTGATCCATCTCTGAAGTTGATTGGCTTGCTTCGACTAGTATGGCTAGTCCTATTTGATGACTTCTTAGAACTACTCGTCAAAGATCAATGACTCCAACACACTCTGTTGAAGACAACTTTTTCACACGAGTGACAAATGACCAACTACGATAGATTGTCCCTTTGTATTCCAGTTGACTATGATGGTTTCACTTCTCCGATCGCTACAACTTATTTTGTAACTAAACGTAACGGGAAGGTATCATAAGCGTTCTCAACACTCTATATAAGTCTGTACATTATTGTAACATAAGATGAGAGGAACGGAGAAGAAATAATAGAAAATTATTTTATCCAAATTTGTGCATTTTGTCTATTTATATTCCTGATTGTTTTCTTTTTTTGGATTGTTGACTTAGTTAAGTTGCTTCTTCCATAATAGACCTCGACTCATTCAGTCGGACCTATTGTCCCTCGTCGAAATCTTGTGCGACATGGATCATCGATATCAAAGCTTGATCTTGCATAAATTTTGTGGAGACACTTCTTGTTGAAGTTACCTGACTTATGCATGTTTAAACATGTTCACAAACCCAACAATCCGCATAAATCCTACATTCAACTTCTGAATGTCTACCAACTTGCAACACTCAACCGAAGATGGTAGAAGAAGCAGTCAATAAACATGCAACTGAAGAGACAAAGAAACTCATTGAGCAATCACTTACTCGATAGCAAACTCAAATGTATGAGCATTTAAATGAGATTCTAGCTCGACTCACTAATTCATTTGGATCAACTTCAGCTAGAAAATCGATGAGTAATTCCTTTGCCAAATCCAGTCCTTTTAAGGTACAGATGAACTTGGATATACTGACTCTAGAAGGAAAGATTGATGTCAAATTTGTAGACAACTGGGTATAGCAGCTGGAATTATATTTATCTATGAATCAACTCTCAGAAGCTGAGAAGACAACCATTGCATCCTTGGAAATGTCGACTTTTGTGCATTGTTGGTGAGAGAATCTATCGACAAAAATGAAGAAAGAAGACAAACCCATAGAACCTTGGGATAAATTTGTCGAGCATGTCCAAAGGGAGTTCTACCCACCCAAATACATTGAAAAGCAGTATAAGAAGTGGAAACAACTAAGGAAATGGAGAGACAAGTATTTGCAGATCTTTACTGACGATATTTGTATCGACTGATGGCTAGACTTGGCATTCAGGAAGAGGATAACTTGCTTGTTTTGAATTATTTCAACGGATTGTCCCCATACATTCAATAAGAGATGGATTTCCTTACTATCAATATGCTCATGGATGCATTCCATTATGCTAGCAAGCTTGTAGTGAAGAAGAAAAGAAAATCACACCTCGTGACTAAGCCAAGAGGAACCCTTTGTCATCAACCAACCCCAACAAATCCAAACGCCCATCTCACCCAGCTTTGTCTAAGAAATATCAGGGTAAGAGACATTCTTAGAGAGATAAGTGGGAACGTAGTAAACAACCCCCTTCCAGGAAATGGTGTGATTACCACAACTCATTCTCGCATGATGCATCTAAATGCAAATCTCGAAAGAAATTCTTTGCGAAATTGTCTACATCTTACTTGACTGACAAAGATGTTGTGGAATTTGGCCTAGAATCATCGACTCTCCTGGCATCGACATCGGCAAATTCAGTCGCCTCAACTATTTTTTATGAGGAAGAACGAGAGAACCTATTCCATATATGGATATGGGTTCATAACAATCCTTTGCATCTAATTGTGGATAATGGCAGCTAGAAGAAACTTGTCTCTGAAACTCTTGTGAAGAAACTTGGTTTTGTCACTACACCGCATCATCAACCTTATAACATTGGTTGGATGAAGGATGGACGGGAAATTTGAATCACTCGACAATGTAAACTCACCTACTTCATTAATCCTTTCAAAGATGAAGTACTTTGTGATGTGGAACCACTGTCAGTAGTCGATGCTTTGTTTGGAAAGCCATAATTGTGGGATCGACATGGAAGTTGTCATTCATGACCACAAAAGGTGATTACTAGAATTTAGGATCAGTGGTAATCTATACCAGACCAGTGACCTGCATCGACAGTTGAGATGGTATCTTCTAAACAGGTTAAAACGTTAATCAATCATGCTCAAAAAATTGCATTGATCATGATTAAGCCTCAACATTCTAGGAATACTGTAGCAACTAGTCAAATCGCCAACAACTCTAGTCCTCGACAACAGTAATGGATCGACAACATTCTTGAAGGATACAAGAATGTGTTAAAAGAACCAAATGGAGTACCTTTACACTGTCAAGTAAATACTCCATTAAACTTGCTTCTAGTTCTTCAGTACCTAACACATATGTCTACAGGAGGTCCATTATCAAGAATGAAGAGATTCGTCGACAGATCCAAGGTTTGATTGAAAAGGGTCATATATGACCCATTTACTCTCCTTGTGGAAGTCCAGTTGTTCTTGTTCCCAAGAAATATGGGACTTGGCGCATCTGCATCGACCACAGGGCACTCAACAATATTTTAGTAAATAATCGGTACCCTTTACCAAGAATAGATGAGTTGATTGATTGTCTAAAAGGTGATAAATTCTTCACTAAACTTGATCTCAAGTCAATATATCATCATATTCTAATCGATCCCTCCAATGTATGGAAAAATTCTTTCAAAACCATGGAATTATTTTTTGAATGGTTAGTCATGCCTTTCGGTTTAACCAATGGACCTGCAACCTTTGTGTGATACGTGGATGATGTTTTTCAAAATTTTGTTGGAAAGTTTTTATTGTATACCTAGACAAAATCCTGATTTTTAGTAGATCGTGGGAGGAACATGTTCGACAGCTCCATCAAGTCCTCTACACCCTCTAACAACATCAACTCCACTTGAATTTGGAAAATTTTTCATTTGCGTTGGACATCATCTAATACCTCGGGTATGTTATTGACTCTACAGGAATTCACGTCAACCCACAAAAGATACAGATCCTCAAAGATTGTCCCATTCCTCAGAACATTCATGAACTAAGAATTTTTCTTGGTTTGGCAAATTATTATCGACAATTCGTACTTGGATTCAGTCATATAGCCTAGCCTTTGACTCAGATGTTGAAAGAAAGTGGGAATACAATCTTCAAGTGGACACCAAGACAATAGTAATATTATAAGAAGCTCAAGCACAAACTTTGTACTGCACCATTACTTGTGCTACCCGACTTAATTCATCCATTTGAAGTCGAAACTAATGCCTCTTACTATGATATGGGCGTCGTAATCACATAAGATGGACACCCCCATCTCATTTCACTCGGATACTTTCAATGAAACTTTTAGGAAGTATTTGACATATGAAAAGGATCTCTATGCCATTGTACAAGCTTTTAAGAAATGGAGACACTATGTCCTTGGTAAGGAAACGATCATTCATTCCAACCATAAGCCCCTAGGTAGAGTTGTTTGCTCGTAACAGCTTGGGATGTTCTTGCAAGGTTTTGTGGTGAGTTCACATATAATATGGCCATAGGAGATCCTATAGGTAGAGCCGTGTGCTCGTAATAGCCTGGGATTCTCTTTCGAGGTTTTGTGATGCACATAATAAGTCCTAAGGATTCCACAGTATGTCCAGTGATGACGAAGACCTGCAGGTGGTGGTCCTACATCCAGTATGAAAAAGGATTGGATCTATAGAACTTCCTATGACGAGTAGATTCAGAGATTGATTGAGATAGCAGCAGCAGTGACGATGATGATGACTCGATGACGATTATCCAGTGACGATGATCCAGAGAAGAAGACTTGTGCTAGAAGACCCGTGTCGAGAAATACCTTCCTAGTTAAGAGGGAGTGTTGATGTATATGTAACTTCAGAATGTATTTCACATATATGTGTATTGTGTTCCTAGAGATGTTATTATTCCTCTATACAGAAGTGTTGTCATTTATATTGTAAGTGTCGTAACTTATACTTGATGGGTTATTAGACCACCTTTTTGGGGTCAGCCCTGTATAAGTCATGTGGGTCAAAGGGTTATTAGACCACCCTATTGGGGGTTGGCCGTGTGGGTCAAAGGGTTATTAGACCACCCTAGTGGGGGTCGGCCCAGTCAGCATTATGTTAAGTGGTTAAGTTGAGGCCGACCTAGTTGAGTAAAGGTCAAGTCAAACTCCCTCTTCACTTAACCAAAGTGTACCAAAAACAAGATACAAAAGAAAATTTATTTGTACATTAATTTATAGGGAAGCATATGCATGCATGGTTTACATAAAGAACTATCATGGATTTCTTAACAACTTATTAAAATCATTAAGGTCACCTTCTTTTCTTACCATGCATAGTTACATGAAAAATAGGAATACATAATACCTTGTCCACGTAATCAAATTCTTCATATGATGATCCATGGCCATTATGATCACTTAACTTCAAATCTTAGTTTTCACCATTGCAAGTACTAATATTATTTAGCTATACACATTTCATCTATGTGGATTTCAACCTACATTTAATTATCATTGTACATACTAACATCATGTCAATTAATTATCTGGATATATATTCATACATAACTTTTATAAAGAATACCACAGTTATTATCATTTTGCTAGTCTCATATATTGACCAGGAATAAAATGTATATAATTAAACATAGAGTATCAACATACCAATCTCAATGACCAAGTATCATGTAAAACACTTCACCAATTGACTGTAAGATAAAAACCATACTTCATAATCAAGGAACATCTGTACATTAAATTAACAATGATAACACATATATAATTATAAACTTGACATCTTTTAATACCAATATAATAATGAAGAATACTTATGTGAGAAAAATAGACTAAGGTGACTGAAGATTTGACTGCAAATTTCCTCCCAACCATCTAGTTTTCTTTCCAATGTATATTAGAGCCACCGAGAGACCACCCCCGAGCTAGGCCAAAAATCCACTAGTTTAGATCTTTACATTACTGAAAACTCTATCATTATTTTATATCCCCAAAAGCTTAAGACTTCATCCATAGTTCCGCACTATATATATATATATATATATATATATATATATATATATATATATATATATATATATATATATATAATTTACCTTAATATTTATAAATTATTATATTTAGTAAAAGGTATAGGGACCAATGCCCTTTCGCCACTAAGTATACCCATAATGTGTAGAATTCCACATTCTATTAATGTGAATATATTAGGGCTATACCCTTACTTCACCGTTAGTATTTAGCTTAAACATAACACTAATGTAAATCATACAACTACAGTTATTCCAACGCACTAGCGAGTAAAAAATATTTAACCAATAGAAGATTATATACATTAGGAGAGATAAAGTAATATGTCCTTCCTTCTATTTACTGCGGGAACAATGTATACTTACATAACATAAATCTCTGAAATTCATCCAGATTAAGGGATAAAATTAGATATATTTATTCAACTCAAAGGGTTTTGCTCTGGATTTAGATTAATGTAGTATAAGTTAATGCAAAATCTAATGCCTAATCTAATGCCTGACACGATAAGCATCATTCTCCTCATTATTTTCAAGTTGGGGATCAGGTCTAGTTACATCTCAAGAAAGATAGGTTTGCAGGTCCGTACAAGAAGTTAAAGCCTTTGAGATATGGCCCTTACACCATTCTTGAAAATATTGGGGAAAATTCCTTTAAGCTTAGCATTCCTTCATGTCTAGGTTTACATCCAATATTTAATGCGGATCTATTTCGACCATTGCTTGAAAAAAGTAACTTGAAGACAACAACGCATGAATATATACACCCATATTTTCAAGAGCCTCTACTTGGTGACACAATCGTTGGCTGACGAATACGCCATACAACGATGCAATCAATTCCCTTGTTTCAGGTGGCCAAAGCCGGACAGCTTCCACCCCAAGGGAAGTGGTATTCTACTACTAAACCGACTAAGAAGTTTCCTCAACTGCATGAGAAAGAAATGGGGACCATTGCTTCTTAAGGAAGGGCGAATGATCCATCTCTGAATTTGATTGGCTTGTTTCAACTAGTAGGCGGGTTGATGCACAATCATGGACTCCTTTAAAGACACTTTAGATGCCACATAATACTGAAAAACCTGGAACATCTGACTTTAGGTGACAATTAGGGGTACTTCCTTAATGGATTTGAAGATGAAGTAAAAAGACAAAAGATAGGTAATTGAATCAACATTCATAATATATAACATTTATCTATAAAAAAATTGTGTAAATGATTATAAAATTAGTTTCCGTTAAATTGGGTTTTCAAATTTTCAGCACATCATAACATATCTATTTCTGCAGGTGCAGCACTTATTGAGGTAAATGATGTCCATTTTGGATAAATTGTGCAGACATATAAAGGACATATGGGCCTAGTGCAACACTATTTTTTCAAAAAATTTCATGAATTTATTATTATTATTAATTATTGAAGTCATAAAAACTTGAAATGAAAACGTTATGTGTGGGTGCAACACTTTAGGGGCAAAATTTAATGAAATCCTTGATTTTTATATATAAGATTGTAGAGCTCAGTCTCGTCTAGTGCGCCATATAGTTTTCTTGGGAAATGGTGAAGGCAATAAAAAGTTATATAAAAACCAATCGATGTATGTATTTTCGAAAACTAACGTGTCTCATTTAGAAAAATAATAATAAATAAATAAAACATACACTTTTATGAAAAAATTACATATTCAGAATCGTTAGATCATACTCTACAATATTCTATATTTTCATAAAAAAAATATTGTGTTTGTCATAGCAAAACACGCCATTGAAACTGAGCATATTGATAGAGTTCTAAAATATAGGCAATAGCCCTGGTTTATTTGTTCTAGCCAATAGGTTCGGTAGTCCAAAGCTATTTCCAAACATCATACCAAGCCTTGTTCCCGTTGAGTTTTTAAATTTTAAAAAAATGCATATGCATTTTATCCTTTTTCATATCGCATATGCGTTATAGCGCATATGCGTTTCATATTGCATATGCAATTCATTTCACATATGCAATTCATATCGCACAGGCGATATGACGCATATGCATTTTATCTTTAGTATCTTGGTAGGAGAGTAAAAAAGAGTTTACCAAGTTAGTGGATAGGATTTGGGAGAAACCCCATCTAAAAGAAAAAGATCATGGTAATTATTGGCCCCTCCAAAGCTGTTTAGTGTAAGTGTGGAAAAAGGAGTACGCGTAACCTAAACTTTGTGAATGGTTGTGGATAATGAGGTCAGATTATTGGAAATTCAAGGGCTAGTCCAAAGGAGGTATTAGGATGATGAGGTTACCAAGTTAGGATTCCTTTCTTGTTGCCTCTGCATGATCAACCTCAATGGGCGAAATAGGGTAAACAACAACTGTAGGCTCTGTATATGGTTATGTGTCAATTTAAAAAAACAATTACATATACATTGGTCTTGGAACACCATACACTTTCTCCCTCTATAACCAACCTCCCCTCCTTTGTCTATCTAACACATCCACATACCCTCTCTCCATCACTCTTTATCTAACCATAGTTATTTTCCTCCTTCACCGCCCCTCTACCTCTATAACCATCGCTCAGCCCCCTCTCTCTCCCCCTTCCCTCTATCTCCCTTATCGCTTCTCCCCTCCATCCCTCTCCTTCTACCTCCATGTGTTCCATCCTCTAACTCACTCCATACCTTACTTTCTCCCCCTACCTCCTCTCTCCACCCCCTTCTCTCTCCCACCATAATTCCTTCTCTCTCTTCCTCTCTCCCCTTCTCTGTCTAAATCCCTCCTCTTTCCTTATCTAGCCACTCCCCCTTGAACAAACTTACACACATCTTGGTCTTGAAAAAGAACACCCCCTCTCCCTATATAACCAACCTTCCCCCCTTTCTCACTCTCACACACATCCACACACCCTCTCTCCATCACTATCTCTCTACCTCTATAATCGTCCCTCAACCCTCTCTCTCTCCCCTTTTCTTCCCTCTCTCTCTCTCTCCCCCTCTCTGCCTAGATCCCCCCTCCTTCATAATCTCACCACTCCCCCCTCAAAAAAACTTACACACCTCTTAGTCTTAGAACACCACACCCCCTCTCCCTCTATATCCAATGTTCCCCCTTTCTCTCTCACACACACATCCACACATCCCCACACTGTCTAAAACAATTCCTTTGTTTCCCCTCCCTCCCGCCAAAAACCTTTCTCTCTTCCCCCTTCCCTCCCTCCAAAACCCTTTCTCTCTCACACACACATCCACACACCCCCCCCATATCTCTCCCCTACCCATCCCTCCCTCCCATGATTCAATCTACACCTTCCTCTCCCTCCTTTGACTCCTCCCACCCCTCTTTTAGCTTAATCAATGTAATGTTGGGCCATGAGCCACCCCATAGATCGTCTGGATGGAATCTTGGGAGTCTAAATTGTATTATAAGGGGATAAGGGTGCCATTATAGGGTTTTGGATGGGAGGGATGGGTCTCTGAACATTGACCATAGTTATGGAAGAAAAGACAATGAGTCTCTAAATCAACACACATGCACTATAGATGCAATATTTGGCCTTTAGTGGGATATGGGTGTCATTATGTGGTTTTATGCACTAAGGATGGGTCTCAGGGTCTTAAACATGGTAATGGGACAAAAGTGTAACAGAAACAAGTCTTAAACCACTACACATTCCCTTTAAAGGGGATATTTAGCCTTAATATGGGATATATGTGCCATTAGACTATTTTATGCATTAAAGATTGTTCTCGAGGTGTTGACCATGGTCATATAGGAACCATTATGAATATTTCCAGAAAATACATAGTTCTGAAAACACTACCATGGTCCAAGGATAAATCCAATATTTTAGGGATTAAATGATGATTTTATGGTTCATGGACAAATGGCAAGGTCACAGACTACGACAAGCCCTATAAATGAAGTCTAAATGGGATAAGAGTGTCATTATAAGTTTGGGACTTTTATCATGGTCATGGAATAAAAGGTAGAATCTTAGGACCTAAATGAAGCTTTTATGGCTCATGAGTTATAAATGAGTCCTTTAATCACCACACATGCCTTATAGATGGGATATTTGGCCTCTAGGTTGGGTATGGGTTCCATTATGAGGTTATGTGCATTGAGGATACGTCTCAAGGTCTTAACCATAGGTATGGGTTCTATTATAAGGTTAAATGAGGTTTCAATATTTGATATGAACTAAATTGCATGTGCGATATAGTGATCACATTATACAAACTGGCCTTTAGTAAAAAGCATAGAATTCATATCGCATATGCAATATAACGCATATGCGTTAAAATGGACATGCATTATATCGCATATGCGATATGCGATATGTGTTTAATAAAAAATCTTGGGTTGTGGGCCGTGGGCCAGTTTTACTATAGCAAAAGACAGAATTCTTCTGAACCCACGCAGAGGGTACTGTTCAACTTGCAATTTAATCATTTATTACATAGATCCATAGGTTTTGTACAAGTTTGGGTGGATTTCAATGGAGAATGTACGTAAGAGAGGTTGGAAGTTGGCGAGGAAGATGCTTACACCCGAAGAAGCTGAAAATAAAAAAGAAAAGAAGAGGGAACATTCAAGAAATTGTCAGCATTCATTGGATGAGCAAATACTTCCCATTCCCGCTCAACAGATACCTGACGTAGAGGTTGAGCAAGAAATTGCATCTTTAATGCAAGTTGGTTATAGCCAAGATGAAAATCTTAGTACATTATGAAGCGGACAGCCCTGTGAAGAGTTCAATCACTATGTTTCTGATGAGACTCCGCAAAAACCATGCCAGGTGGTTCAATATCCTAATCGAAGTTGTCATCCTATAGTGGATGTTAACGTCACTCCAGCATTTCAAACGACAAGAAATCTCGTATCAAAATGAAAGAGAACTCCTAAACGAATAAAAGTGGACGAGAGCAAATTGACTTCCATGGAAGGTAAGGTGGCTAAATGCACTATCCTTCATCATTGTTCTCAAATAATGAAACAATATTTTGAACCAAAATCTGAAGCCGGTAAATGCCAATTGTTTTAAGCTTTGATTAAATCTAGAAGTATGGCAACTATTAGAAAAAAGTTAGGCATAAGAACATTGAAGAATAGCGAATCAAGTAATCACATTGTTAAATCTCTTGTTGTTGCATTATGTTCGATTGGTAAAAAAACTCGTTCAAAAGACTGTAATGTGCCTCGCCATGTATTGGCTGAATCAATTGTATGTAGATCCACAAGACAATGTCGTTTACTTAAATGCACATCACAAATTGTGCCTTTACATCCAAAGACACTTAAAAAATATTCAGTAAGAAGAGACAACCTTGATGTAGAGGGAAAAATGGAAACACTATGGGCATTTAGCGGTAGGTTGCCCCACAAAGACATGAAGTTGGTCGAAGCAGTGAAGGGACTAGTGCACACTTTTTGGCACGATAACACTAGGCCTTTTTCTAACACAACGGATGTGTTAAAATGCTGTAGGGGTTCTATGAACAATGAACCTCATGTTAAACATTATCTTGACATGACACAAACTCAATTGTTCGAGATGTTTAAAGTTTCCCACGTAGAGCTAAGGCTCGGGAAAAGATCTTTTGAAAAATGCAAGCGTTGATATGTTAGAATCAATACCATCCGAAACACTTGTTGTTGTAGATACCACATAGAGTTTGATCTATATTATCATACATTTGGACATATACGTCATTTTTTGCATTCTAACCATGTGCAGGAATGCTCAAGTACAGTACCGCCAATGTCATCTAGAGATTTCATCCATAGCATAATGTGTCTGAGGCAAGATGGGCGGACACATTATTTAAAACAATGTGTAGAGGGTTCTTGAAACAATTGTGGTGGGCTATCATTATGGTCCGATTGCATCCATGAGTGTCAAGATCAAGCATTCGGGAATGCAATTGTCGAGAAGTAGAACTATCAATAAGAGACATATCAGCTACGTGATGGGAAAGAAAGCAAGAAGATTAAATTGGTGACTTCACAGGTGACAATTTACACGAATAACATGTTCATTTAATTGAGTGTACATTGTTTATGTTGTTTTATAACATTATTAAATATTGGCATATTAATATTCATGTAAATATTTTTATGTTGTTTTATAACATTGTTTATTTTTTTCTACCAGGTGCAAGTATGTGATTTTATTTCAGAGTTTCGTGGAAAGATCCAATAGTACATTCAGCATGTCGATATGGCATGGTGGAAGGATGATCAATTTAGAATATGTCAGGACACCTTCCCTCTCGGAACAATACTATAGATGGTTGACTTTGCGGAAAATTACACCCTACAACCACAAAATGAAATTCAAAGTCAATACTATCACTCAGAGCAGGTGAGCATAATGGTCCATATCACTTATCGACATGGGCCAGATAGCAATGAAGAGAAACATGTCATATTGAAAGAAAGTCACTTTTACATAAGTGACGATCGGACCCATGACATCCATTACATGCAACACTGCTTTCAATTTTTTTTATAATCATGTGATAGCTATGGATATACCATTTTATCGTCATTTGATTTGATCAGATGGTTGTGCTAGACAGTTCAGGAATGCACGTGTATTTAAATGGTTGTGTTTGTTTCACATAAAATACAAGGTGCCACATACATGGAACTACTTTGAAACAAGTCATGGCAAAGGAGAGCACGATGGTGCTGGTGCATGCATAAAAAATGCCCTTCGAAGGGAAGAGAGGAAGTTTACAAGTGCTCGCCTTCGAGATGCTTCATCTATAGTTAAATGGTGTGCATCTGTGATGGGATAACAAGCAACAAGGGAACACCTAGTGCGGAGAATATTCTGAGAGGTGACAGATGTGGACTGATCCCAAACACATCGGGTGAACACAGTGCATGGAACTTGACAGTTTCATTCAATTAGAAGCTCATACAACTTGGCCCTACAAATTTGGACAAGATTGAAGGCTTACTTTTGCAGTTCCTGTAGCATCGATGAATGGGATGATTGTGAGTATACAGATAAAGTTGATACATGGGATCGAGTGACACTTGGAACTGATTTCAAGGGGGTTAATGAAATAGACCATTCGGAAGATGATCAGACATATATTTCTACAAACTATGATCACATATTGGATCTCATACAAGCAGGTACAAAAAAGTAAATTAGTAGTACCTAAATCACTACAAGCCTTTACATTGAAAGAAATTTTATTTATATGTTACATGCAAAACCTTTTTTAATAAATGTATTTTTAACCTTTTTCGATTTCCTTTCACAGGTCAGATATATGCAGTGTTTGCCCCAAAAAATAATGAATGGGGTTCTGACTATTGGTAGGCACATTGCTTAGAGGGGAAACAAACCATTCTCGAACCTGTCACAGATGATGAAAATATTGAATTCCCAACTGGCTCGATGGTTATAAAAGGGGAGTACTTGACACTAGCAGCACAGCAGAAAATAAAGGGTGGGTATGTATATCAGGATTATAGACCAGGAGCTATTGTATACCACTTCACCAACCAGGTAGTTGGTATAAACATCAAGCTGCGCACAATTTCGAACAAAAATAAGTCACATGTATAATACTTGCTACCTCATTTAGAGCATGAGATATTGATCGAAACCATCGGCAGCATAGATGATCCAGATGGCCTACTCGAGTGAGTGCATTGTTAGGTGTTACTAGATTGTCCAGTGTGGCTAGATTGTCAGGTGCGTTATTTAATCCTTAAAGTGCGTGCTGAAGCACAATTTCAATTATTTAGCCTTTAGTTTATTCCCAATGTACTAACCTGTGATTGACGGATACCATTCACAAACATAATTTACTATTCAGAGGAAACTGGACACTATAAACACGATCCTACAACCTCAGGTGAGTTATCTATAAATAATGTTTGCACATTTTCATTGGGTTCTCTTTATTTCCTTACGAGAGTACTAATGTTTAGCCTTTCGTGTTCCTAGGATACAAACACTATCTATGGCACATTGGAGGCTCCAAGAAAAACCGGTGTCTTTAGACACCAACAAATAGAAATCGGAAAATAACATGTGTTATCACTCCAGGAAGCTCTCCTAGGTTGTATTTCAAAGATCCCTGGCAACTTAAACTTGCCTTGAAAGAAGGGGTTTATTTTGGATCAAGTTGGATGACAGGAATAAAAATTTACACGCTCACAACATGCATGAGGATGCTCAGATAGACAAGGCTTTGACTATGGCTGTTTAGAGGGTTGATTTAAAATAAAGGGGGTGAATCCTTATTGCATTTAGCAGATTCATACACATAAGAACGCATATAAATGGCTAAGCACAACAAAACAATAACATATATGTTCAATCCTTTAAAACTGTGACACGATAACAGCTATCTAGCAATAAAAGTGAACATATAGGAAATAGATCATTCACAATAAGTACAGAAAAATGAGAAGAAGGAATCTGACAGCCAATAATAAAAGAAGCTTGTATTATCTAGAAACTCACAGAAGTCTAAGAATACAAAAATTGATTAGTCTCTCCAAAGTTGAACCTCTATTCTACTTCATTCCTCGGCTTTATAGCCACTACAAAGTTTTTCAGATCCCAAAGCTAGATCGAATATGCTAAAAATAACAACTGAAACAATTACTGAAATTGTGATAGCATATCATGATTGAAATAACTGCCTCTTATTGGTGCACCTGCATTTGACAGCTGAAATGAGCTTCTGGGGGTTTGAAGGCGAGTTTAAAATTGTTATGTACAAAAACCTGTAGGCATCTTTTCTAAAAATAGACAGAAATATTCCACCGTCTAGCTTGTTGGTTCCTTCAGTCTGGGACAAAAGGTGATCATGATGCAATTGAGCATGTGTGGATTCCCTGGAAAATGCCTTAAAGATGCTTGGGCTAACAAAACAAAAATGGTTTTGGTGCCAACAGGCGGACCTCTGCGTTTTCTGTATTTTCAGTGGTTAACAAAACTAAGCCTAGAGGTGATAAGTAGCCAAAATCTTGGCGTTCGGTGGTTAATGAACTTGATTCATGCCTCTCATAAACCGTCGAATCGCTTCTGGGTACTAGGAATCCTTTATTTCTTTTCAGTATCCGGGAGGACTCCGCTTATACGCAGTAAACTGCTGAATCAGGATTCGACAGCTAATGAACAACTCCCATGTTCGCCCAAGCTGTCGAAAACAACGTATTACCCAGCCTGCAAAATTTATCAAAATTGTGTTCTGTCCCCCTGCTACATGGATTTCTCTTCCACCTAGGAAAGAACAGAAGGGTCAGCGAATTGGATTGCAGCTGCTGCCAGAGTGTCGAGGTCTGAAATTACCTTCGGATGAGCCCTCTGAATTTCTTCCTTTCCCCCTAGATACTCAATATTCCTCCTCAGCTTGATGTTTTCAGTGGATCTGGGATCAATTCATGATTGCACCGAATGCTTAATCAGCTCGCCATCTGCTGCTCTCTGTTCTTTTCGGCAGTTAAGGAATGATGAATCCCCTTTAGATTTCATATATGAGCTCTTGATTAGACATCTCCACCATTTGAAACCGACTTAATTTTGGTAGCCGATGATTTCACCTTTGACCACGTAAGCTGTCGGAAAGTGTTGAGAAGGTCTCTTCTTTTCGTAGCTTTGGACAATTTTGCTTTCGACTTGTAAGTTGCCAAAAACTTATCTTTCGGTGGCTAATGAACACCATCATATTCACCCAAGCCACCAAAAACTACCCCTCGACTCATGATGTATGTCCTTTCACTTTCGGTAGCTAGGAGAGCCTCGAAAATTTTGTTTAAGCTGCCAAAAGCAGGGCTTTCGGTAGCTTACGGACCGTTCTAAATAAGTGCTTGGCTACCGAAACCTGTCTTTTGAAATTTTTGAAATGAAAACCCAATCTAATGCTTTTCAAACTTTATTACATGCATAAAGATATCAACAATGACCCTTAAGAAATTTAGAAATGAATTTTTAGATGACATCCTACCATCTAAAAAGGCTCAACTCAACAAATTTATTTGGGGAGATAACATATGGCTCCTACTCGGGGATGAAATCCTCCTTGTGAGGTTTCAAGAACCACAGATCTGATGCCTTTCCTGGATAAACAAAATGCAAAACCTAGTCTAGTGTTCCATTGGGCACGGAGTCATTTAAACTGCCACCAAATCTCTGCAATTTGTCCACAAATGCTAAACTGTAAACCTAGTAGCAACGCCTTGCATCCATTGGGCTATGGAGTCATCTGGCCTCAGCAAACCTGTAATCTGCCTGTAACCTGCTTATTTGAAAAAAAACTTAAAACAATCTACGTGCTCGTATGAATAGCTTATTCTTCTATGCTACCCTACTCTAGCTAACTGCACTGCTTCTTATCAAGTGACATCGTGCTTCCAATGAAGCCATGTCAGAAACTGATTTGTTGAACCTGCTCTTGATTTTGACCCAAAAACTAATGGAATACATAGCCAACATAAAAGTGGTTTGGACAGATGACAAAGCCAACTTTCATCTGACAAAAATACTTTGACACAAATGCTATTCACAGATTACAAGTAGCTTGCAATAGGGTCATTAAAATCATAAAGGAATACCTCTTTAAAATGTTGTTCCAACTTACTGTAGTGCAGCTGCTGGTGGTTGTCTTCACTGATCTCAATACTGAATGTAGACTGCTCTTCTTCTGTCAAAAGAAAATGCAAGCTTAACTGTTGAACCGATCCTTTCTGCTTCCCTTCACCATATCTATATAATATGATTTCATCATGATGATATGATGGCTTATCACAGCTAACAAATTTTTCTCTAACAATAATATCTTTGCAAGACATATCAAAACTAAAAAGATATTCATTGGACTTATGAACAATAGACCCACAACTATCATCAGTGATAACATACATACATTTTTTATCAACTTTTTGATGAATGTTAAATTTTCTGAATTTACTTCAATCTGATCTAGGATCTTAACTGAGAGAACAACATGTACAGCATATCTACAGTATATCAATCATGGAGACAATAATGCAAGCACACAAGAGACACAAAGATTTACTTGGGGAAAACCATAAAGGTGAAAAACCCCAATAACTTCCTCAGAGATAGATAGAGCAATGATACAACCAACCAAGAGAGATAGCCATAACCTAGCAGCAGATCCTCCTCCTCCATAAGTGCGCCACTCCTCCTTGAGTGCATGTGTGAGAAGTGAGTGAGTAAATAGAGTGCCTCCCGCACTCTATTTATACTTGACTTGACTTGCCTTTTTACCTAACTCATGTAGGCTCGAACTTAACCACATAACATAATGCTGACTGGGCCGACCCCCAATAGGGTGGTCTAATAACCCTTTGACCCACATGGCCGACCCCCAATAGGGTGGTCTAATAACCCTTTGACCCACATGACTTATACAGGGCCGACCCCAAATAAGGTGGTCTAATAACCCATCAAGTATAAGTTACGACACTTACAATATAAATGACGACACTTCCTTATAGAGGAATAATACCATCTCTATAGGAATACAATATACATATATGTGAAATACATTCCGAAGTTACATATACATCAACACTCCCTCTTAACTAGGAAGGTATTTCTCAGCACAGTTCTTCTAGCACAAGTCATCTTCTCTGGATCATCGTCACTGGATAATCATCATAGAGTCATCATCATCGTCACTGCTGCTGCTATCTCAATCAATCTCTGAATCTACTCGTCATAGGAAGTTCTACAGAGCCAGTCCTTTTTCATACTGGATGTAGGCCCACCACCTGCAGGTCTTCATCATCACTGGCCATACTGTGGAATCCTCAGGACTTATTATGTGCGTCACAAAACCTGGCTGCAGCATCCCAGGCTATTATGAGCACACAGCTCTACCTGTAGGATCTCCCAGGAGCACATTACATGTGACCCATCACAAAACCTGGATGAAGCATCCCAGGCTGTTACGAGCACGCGGCTCTACCTGTCGGATATCCCAGGAGCATATTACATGTGATCTCACCACAAAACCTGGCTGAAGCATCTGAGGGCTTTTTCATCCTGTCCAGATCTCCCAGGAGCAAATTACATGTGGTCCACCACAAAACCTGGCTGAAGCATCTGAGGGCTTTTTCATCCTGTCCAGATCTCCCAGGAGCAAATTACATGTGGTCCACCACAAAACCTGGCTGAAGCATCTGAGGCCTTTTTCATCCTGTCCAGATCTCCCAGGAGCAAATTACATGTGGTCCACCACAAAACCTGGTTGAAGCATCTGAGGCCTTTTTCATCCTGTCCAGATCTCCTAGGAGCAAATTACATGTGGTCATGGCAAAACCTGGCTGAAGCATCTGAGGCCTTTTTCATCCTTTCCAGATCTCCCAGGAGAAAATTACATGCCATAGGACAAAACCTCGCAAGAGCATCTCAGGATGTTACGGGTACACAACTCCGACCTGAAATCTCCCAGGGCACAAATTACATGTCCTCCCAAGCAAAACCTCGCAAGAGCATTTGCCAGATGTCCCAGGGCACCAAATTACATGCCATAGGCAAAACCTCGAAAGACCATCTGCAAATCTCCCAGGGCACAAATTACATACTTTCCTGCACAACCTGATCCACGGCCACAAAGTATCATGTGATACTCATCAAACATAATCCTGATGTACACATGATCATCCTGATCATCATCATTGCAACATCCTGCTGCATGTCATCTGGAGAAGCTTGTCATCCACGATCATCCAAGTATCCACCTGATACATACATAGATATATGATCCACACAATGTATCCATCAACATATATGATCCACCTGATCATACAAAGATACATGATCCACACAATGTATCCATCAGCATACATGATCTACCTGATCATACAAAGATACATGATCCACACAATGTATCCATCAGTATGCATGATCTACCTGATCATACAAAGATACATAATCCACACAATGTATCCATCAGCATCCATGATCTACCTGATCATACAAAGATACATGATCCACACAATGTATCCATCATCATCCATGATCTACCTAATCATACAAAGATACATGATCCACACAATGTATCCAACAGCATCCAACATGATGCGTTCATACAAAATACATACACATGATCCAACCGATCATATCCAGCATCCAACATGATGCGTACATACATAAATGATCCAACTGATCATATCCAGGCAGAAACCAGAACATCATCCTAATGCTCATCATCCAGCGCTTACATCCACAGCCATGTGAAGGATCCTCCTTCCCACATGCTTGGAATGGCTTCAGCAAATGTGTCCATCACTTCTTCCTCGAAGTGTCCTCGATCTGAAGAACGCCAAGCCTCTCTCTGAAGTACTCGAACTTCACCCTGGCTAGTGGCTTCGTCAGCACATCTGCAATCTGCTCGTCCGTCGCAACATACAGGAGCTTCACAGCTCCTCTCTATACCATATTCCTGATATAGTGATATTTGATCTCTATGTGTTTCGACCTGTCATGAAACACTGGATTCTCGGACAGCTTCACACAACTCTGGTTATCACAGAAGATACCAGTAGCTTCCAATGGAGATCAAATAACTCAGACAGTAGCTTCCGTAGCCATACTGCCTCACAACTAGCTGAACAGGCTGCAACATACTCTGCCTCAGCTGTACTCAGTGCTACGCAGGACTGCTTCCTGCTAAACCAAGAGATCACACCTGATCCCATACTGAAGCAGCACCCAGATGTGCTCTTCCTATCTGCAGCACTGCCAGCCCAATCTGAATCAACATAACCCTGCAGGTTAAACTTTTGATTCACCTCATACCTGAGCCCATAATCCACTGTACCCTTCAGGTACCTCAGAACATGCTTTACAGTAACCAGGTGAACACTCCTCGGATCCGTCAGGAACTGGCTCAATGTGTTCACAGCAAAGCAAATATCTGGTCTCGTGTTCATCAGGTACATCAAGGACCCAATCATCAACCAGCTCAGATGAAGCATCACATAGAAGCTTCATATTCGATGCCATAGGTGTGGCCATAGCTTGCAGTCCATCATCCCGAACCTCTTCAGGATCTCTACTGCATACTTCCCTTGTCCAAGGAAGATTCCATCACTCTCCCACACCTCCATGCCAAAAACAAATAGTGCATCATCTCGAACTTGGAAGAAAGCTTCCGCTGCGTGTCTACAATCAATCTATCTTTACCTGTAACAAACAGGTTATCTGCATAAAAAATAGTATCACTGGATTGCCTTCTTCAACCTTGTAGAAAAGGTTGGAATCTGCTTTACTCTTGGTAACGCCCAAACTGGATAGAAAGCTGTCTATCCTACCATACCAAGTTCTGCACACATATATGACTACACCATGCTGTCTTGAGATCCATCTGGTGCATCTTCTATTTTATCACTTTTATATTTCTCAATGCTGCCATCTGCAACATGCTTGATCTAATAGTTCCATTTGGAAGTCATAAAAAACTTCCCTTCACATCTTGGGACTACATCCCAAACATCATTCTTCATGATCGACGGATCATGGCATTCCATTTCTTCATCCCAGATCCTGGGAACTTCAATATCTTCAATAGATATCTTTGTTGCTGGAACAAAATGTTGTAGTTCTTCTTTTGTAGGAGATGGCATACGATCTTTCCTACACAACAAGTTAAATTGCATGATTAGAAAACATCTCATAGTTTTCAGAACAAATTCTTACACATAAAGAAATATGTCATACAGTCATGCAATTATCTTAGCCAATGCTTCAATACAACATTTATCCATATCCCATAACTTTCTAGATGCCTTCCAATCTCTACCAGAACATTGTTAAGAGTGTGCACAACTCCCAACATGTCAGCAAAGAGGTTTCATTCTAGATAAGTAGCAATGGAATGTTGTACAGTGCCATAGGCCACTTACCCATGTATATTAGTAGTATACTGTTCATCAATGCAACTATTCTAATATGCATAATACACAACTTAATTTTAGGAACATCAGTGTATACATTATTGAACAGTATTATTTAAACAAACAAATATGCAAGAAATGATAATTTAAAATACTTATCTTTGTTTGTTCGTTGGGTGGACTCCCTCTGAGTCTTTGCTTCCTTGCAGGAGCTGCTGGAGTCCTAATCTGAAGTAGCTTCTTCTACACCTTTCTATTGTGGAATGTAGAGAGATGGTCAACTCCCTCTGAATATCTGCATCCTTGCAGAAACTACTGAAGTGTGCTCCTTTGCTTTCTTGCAGGAACAACTGGAGTGTGCTCCCTCTTGATCTTTGCTTCCTAAATTACCTGTTCTTGAACTCATATTCATCCTTGGTCCCTATGCATGCTTATTAGTATCATGATTGTGTTATCCTTGTGAACTCATATAAAATCATACATTCATTAGTATACTATTAAAACACAATAATCTCAAGCATGTATAGTCATGATCATTTCAAACAGAAATAATAAGCATTAGCATTCAAGGTTTATGTAGTATTCTTATGGTTAGTCAAATCATAAGAAACATAACATGTCTAAACCTGTAATTACTCAAACCTATGACTCTTCGGGTTAGTTGAATCATCAATCAAGATAAGAGATATAATATGCATAAAAGCTATACCTTCATGATTCTTCTGGTTAGTCATATCATCAATTATGGTAAGAAACATAATATGCATACAACCATGATTATTCAAACCTATGACTCTTTGTGAATAATCATTATCAACAACACAATAGTATAAGATCCTAACACAAGGTAGGATTCTAGCTTGATATAGGAAAAACATACCTGGATTAGCATGCTAGCTAGTTATGTCTAACATACCCGTATAATGTCTTTTGGTTCTCTTCAATGACTTGTGCTAGTAACCTGCATGTCTCAATGGTTAGCCATTATAAAACCAAGTTATACATACCTCGTAAATGGATCTTCTATGAGATCCATGACAATGGATGAGTCTTTATCCTCATGTCGCCATGATCATATGTTCTTGAACTGGAGCATGATTTGTCTTTCTTGGTGTACCTTTCATGTTAGTAGACAACATAAACCTCATACAACACCATAATGCATTAGTACAATCATAAGTGTCAACACCCTAAATAATGAATATCTTCTATCATGCATTCATAATTTTGTTAAGGTGATACGACAAATCTAAAAACAAAATTGTACTTAACTGTAATAACATGAAGACAAACATACCATAAACTTAATCATGGACAAATATCAAAACATACCTCGATGAGTCATACCTGTCGAGATCGCTTGTAATCTTCTTATGTAAGGACTTAGCCTCATCTCCCTCTGAAACAGGAACTTCTTCACCTATGTAGGTGACCAATCCATCTTCTTCTAGGATTAACCCAATCCACTTGATGTGCAAGAACTGGACCTGGAGCTGGATATGGGTTTGTCAGAGAAACCCCAAAAATTCAAACTTTGAATTTCAAACTTCCGAAAGGATAGAAATATGCGCCTTTGATGAATCCCACTCTTTTTCCCAATCAAAAGGTTTGATCCAAAGCTCTAAGCTTCTATTTTTCTGAGGAGCTTCCAGCCGTGGTCTCAGATTTCAAAAATTCCCATTTTTACAGAAGCCCTAATTTTCCACTTTCCTGATCAAAGTCCCGAACTAGGGTCTGATCAAGCCCGGCCTTCTTCCCAACCAAAAATTCTGATTTTGGTCTCTAAATTTTTATTTTGATGAGTAGCATTCAGCCGTGGTCTCCGATTACAAAAATTCCAACTTTCTTCAAAGCCCTAAATTCTGGAAGCCATGAATGAAGGTACCAAAAAATAATTCTGTTTTGACAGAAATATGTACCTGATTGTTTCTGGTGTAACTCTAAAATTTTTGCTCCACAGGGTCTGAAAAAAGTTTCCTGAGATAGCCTGACCTGTCACCTTTTCATCCTGACAGGTCTGACCTCAATTGGATTCTCTGAGAGAGAGTTATGCCAAATGTCGCAACGTGACCTGTTTTGGGATAAAACAGAAGAGCAAACTTGTACGGCATGCCACGTGTCACTGTTTGCACTTCGGCCTCTGAAAACGTCTTCTGAGATAGCTCCGCCTGTTATCTTTCCATCCTGATAGGTATGACCTCAATTGGATTTTCTGAGACAGAGTTATGCCAAGTGTCGCAACGTGACCTGTTTATGGGATAAAACAGTAGAGCGAACTTGTATGGAGTTCCACGTGTCCCTGGTTCAACTTCGGCCTCTGAAAACGTTTTCTGAGATAGTACAGACTGTGTACTACCTGTCACTTTTTACGAAATTTCATTTGGAGCTTCCTATCCCAAGTTATGACCTTTTTCCCAAGGTCACCTGATTTTGACTCAGATCTGGAAGAGGCAGAAACCCTATATTGTACAGATCATAAATCACAAAGTACAACGAATTAGAGGTTTTCCTTTGGACACAAGGTACCTGGAGATTTTAGCTTCGTCCTGTAACAATTTCAGATCCGAAAACTTCGCCAAAACGGATTTATAGCGAAAGTTCTACGATGACTGGTTTTTGCTATATCAAGCCCTAGCATCGTAAGTGCAACAAGTGTCATACATGCCATATCATGCCTTCTTTCAGGCTAGCTCTGATACCATGTTAAATTTTCTGAATTTACTTCAATCTGATCTAGGATCTTAACTGAGAGAACAACATGTACAGCATATCTACAGTATATCAATCATGGAGGCAATAATGCAAGCACACAAGAGACACAAAGATTTACTTGGGGAAAACCATAAAGGTGAAAAACCCCAATAACTTCCTCAGAGATAGGTAGAGAAATGATACAACCAACCAAGAGAGATAGCCATAACCTAGCAGCAGATCCTCCTCCTCCATAAGTGCACCACTCCTCCTTGAGTGCATGTGTGAGAAGTGAGTGAGTAAATAGAGTGCCTCCCGCACTCTATTTATACTTGACTTGACTTGCCTTTTTACCTAACTCATGTAGGCTCGAACTTAACCACATAACATAATGCTGACTGGGCCGACCCCTAATAGGGTGGTCTAATAACCCTTTGACCCACATGGACGACCCCCAATAGGGTGGTCTAATAACCCTTTGACCCACATGACTTATACAGGGCCGACCCCAAATAAGGTGGTCTAATAACCCATCAAGTATAAGTTACGACACTTACAATATAAATGACGACACTTCCTTATAGAGGAATAATACCATCTCTATAGGAATACAATATACATATATGTGAAATACATTCCGAAGTTACATATACATCAACAATGAAGAGTAGAACTAGATAAGATTTCATTAGTCAACAAACCCTCATAAACTTTAAAATCTTCCTCCTCATCACTATGTTTTTCAAATATGAGGATATTCAGATCAAATTCTAATAACAGAAATGAAGGTTCTTGCATAGAATAATGAACAATATGATCTCGAAACAGATTTGGAAAAATATCACCTTATTTTTTGATATCTTCTTTGTAAGTGATTTCAATTTTCTATTCATGAGGCATTATAACCAGAAGAGAAGACCTGAAATCTTCAGCCAGATTAAACTCATCATATTCAATGTCTTCTGCAAACATGGAATGGCTGATTACAACATAATGCGGTTCCTTTATGGGCAAAGAAAAAGGCTCGTCGAAATCAGATTCATAAATGTCATACATTGGCTAATTGCTACTCAAGTCTACGTTATTTGATGTACAAATTTGCTTTTCTCCATATGCATACTTATCAAAAATAGGTGAACAGAAAACATCTGTATCTTGCAAAGAAAGACAAGCAATCTTAAGATCCTTTTCTCCAATCACAGGTGAAAACATATCGTAGGAAACCTCTTGAAAAAGTTCAGAAAAATCCTCTTCTCTAATTGTTTCTTCATGCAAATCAGAGGCAGTAGGTGCAACATAGCTAAGGTCTATTGCATCTAGAACTATGTAATTCCCATTATAATCATTTGCATCATGAAGATCTCCCTTAACAACATAATTTTCATCTTGACAATTAGAAGAAAAGAGTACTTTCTACTGAACATGCTTCTCAAATTCATCACAACAATCTTCAAAGAGGCTTTTAGCTGGAAATTCATCTTTACAAAACAAATGGAAAGCATAATGAAAACTTGCCAATGAGTGAACGCTTGAAGCTAGAAGAGATTTGCACCAATCAAGGGCTTCTCCCTTCAACGAATATCTAAAAAGTTCGATCTTGACATCTTCATGGACAATTTGATGTTCATGAACAAACTTGTGAAAATCCAGTAGATGCTTAGCTAGAACCTCCCAATATTTTCCTTTGAATGTAGGAATAATACCTTCCCATTCACCTATGCTAAGCATTGGGTTTGGATAACCAGCGATATCTGAGAAGTCACAAAAGGAAAACCTTCGAGCCAGAATGGATTCCATACTTGGATTCCCAACGGAGTCACCCTTCAATCTTTGGACACTAGAGTCACCATGGTGGTTGTAGGTGTGGAAATAGTAGGAGAAGATGACATTGGTGTGGGTGGTAGCTGAGGAGGTATGGGTTTTGATAAAGGTGGTAAATTTACCCCAATAGGAAATGAGGTGGAAGGATTCGTTGGCTGATTAGCTAACTGTACTTTTCCAATCTCTGCATGATATGGGAAAAAGGAAGCTCGATAGAATTGGCCAAGTAGTGAAGCCAAATTTTCTTCACCTTGAGCAAAAAGATCTTGCAAGAAATTCTCAAGGTTAGGAAAACTGGTATGAGCTCTTCTCGAAGCCACTTCGTTCCAATGGACTCGCCAGATAGATGATTACAACCAAGATGTGTCCAAGCTTTGTCTATCATCAAAGTTGGATCTATGACGTTCTCCTAGGGAAGCTGAGCTTTAATCTCCTCTCCCCGGCAACGGTGCCAATTTGTTATCACTCCAGGAAGCTCTCCTAGGTTGTATTTCAGAGATGCCTGGTAACTTAAACTTGTCTTGAAAGAAGGGGTTTATTTGGGATCAAGTTGGATGACAGGAATCAAAATTTACATGCTCACAACATGCATGAGGATGCTCAGATAGAAAAGGCTTTGACTACGGCTGTTCAAAGGGTTGATTTAAAATAAAGGGGGTGAATCCCTATTGCATTTAGCAGATTCATACACAGAATAATTTATATAAATGGCTAAGCACAACAAAAAAATAACATATATGTTCAATCCTTTAAAACCGTGACAGGATAACAACTATCTAGCAATAAAAGTGAACATACAGGAAATAGATCATTCACAATAAGTACATAAACATGAGAAGAAGGAATCTGACAACGAATAATAAAAGAAGCTTGTATAATATAGAAAGTCACAGAAGTCTGAGAATACAAAAATCGATTAGTCTCTCCAAAGTCGAACCTCTAGTCTACTTCATTCCTAGTCTTTATAGCCATTACAAAGTTTTTCAGATCCCAAAGCTAGATCGAATATGCTAAAAATAACAAATAAAATAGTTACTAAAAGTGTGACAGCATATCATGATTGAAATAGTTGCCTATTGCTGATGCACCTACGTTTGATAGCTGAAACGAGCCTCTGGGGGTTTGAGGGCGAGTTTAAAACTGTTATCTGCAAAAACCTATAGGTGTCTTTTCTAAAAATAGACAGAAATATTCCACTATCTAGCTTGTTGGCGCCTTCAGTCTAGGACCGAAGGTGATCATGATGCAATTGAGTGTGTGTGGATTCCCTGGGAAATGCCTTAAAGATGCTTGGGCTGACAAAAAAAAAAGGGGTTTTGGTGCCAACAGGCAGACCTCTGCGTTTTCTGTATTTTCGGTGGTTAACAAAACTAAGCCTGGAGGTGATAAGTAGCCAAAAGCTTGGCATTCAGTGGTTAATGAACTTGATTCATACCTCGCCTAAATCGTTGAATCGCTTCTAGGTGCTAGGCATCCTTTATTTATTTTCAGTATCCAAGAGGACTCCGCTTATACTTAGTAAACCGCCGAATCAGGATTCGTCAGCTAATGAATAGCTCCCGTGTTTTCTCAAGCTGCCGAAAAAAACGTATTACCCAGCCTGCAAAATTTATCAAAACTGTGTTTTGTCCCCCCTGCTACCTGGATTTCTCTTCCACCTGGGCAAGAACTAGAGGGTCAGCGAATTGGATTGCAGCTGCTGCCAGAGTGTTGAGGTCTGAAAGTACCTTGGGCTGAGCGCTTTGAATTTCTTCCTTTCCCCCAGAGACTCAATCTTCCTCCTCAGCTTGATGTTTTCAGTGGATCTGGGATCAATTCATGATTGCACCGAATGCTTAATCAACTCGCGATCCATTGCTCTTTTCTCTTTTCGGCAGTTAAGGAATGATGAATCCCCTTTAGATTTCACATCTGAGCCCTTGATTATACATCTCCACCATTTGAAACCGACTTAATTTTGGTAGCCGATGATTTCACCTTTGACCACGTAAGCTGCCGGAAAGTGTTGAGAAGGTCTCTGCTTTTGGTAGCTTTGGATAATTTTGCTTTCGACTTGTAAGCTGCCAAAAACTTACCTTTCGGTGGCTAATGAACACCATCGTATTCACCCAAGCCACCAAAAACTGCCCCTTGACTCACGCAATATGTCCTTTCACTTTCGGTAGCTAGGAGAGCCTCGAAAATTTCGTTTAAGCTACTGGAAGCAGGGCTTTCGGTAGCTTAGGGACCATTTTAAATAAGCGCTTATCTACCGAAACCTGTCTTTTGAATTTTTTGAAATGAAAACCCAATCTAATTCTTTTTAAACTTTATTACATGCATAAAGATATCAACAATGAGCCTTAAGAAATTTAGAAATGAATTTTTAGATGACATCCTACCATCTAAAAAGACTCAACTCAACAAATTTATTTGGGGATATAACAGCATGCTCTCGAGTTGTTGCAATTTACTTTTTTTTATCATGATCATTGTCATCTATAGGTTCCTCATCAACATCTCCATCAGCATCATCTTCATATGCCAAAAGTTCTCTTGTATGTCAAGTTTATGAATATGCCGATTTTTACATATGACCAATAAACCCTAAGATTATGAATGATCAATAAACCTTAACTTCCCCTAGAAACTAACCTACTACTGCTCCGACAATAAATGCAGACCTCAAATATTTTGCAGCCCTAACTAACATTTATTTCTAACTCCTTAGGCTTCTAACATATCCTAGATACCTAGACTTACATCCCTAGTATCATAATCCTTCAACGTAAGGCACTAGTTGCCATATTTTTTTGTGTCTAAACAACCTACAGGACTACCTCTTTTATTGACTATAAATTCCCTTTTGTCTATCCCTAAGTTCCTATTTTGACACCCTAAAATTTCCTAAACTAATCCTAGGACATACTTCCTTCATCTAGGCTTCCTATACTCTCAAAGCAAGGTATTTATTGCCATGTTTTACTGCCTAGACACCTACAGGACTGCCACTTTTTTGGACTATCCTAGCCCTTTATTGCAGCCCTACTTAACATCATTTCACTCCCTAACATCCCTATCCTAACTTCCCTAAAGTATTCAACAACTTGTCCATCCAAAACATGCTACAAGATCATTTTAAGGACTGTCAAACATAAGTAATTTCCAGCTATAATGATGTTGATTTTTATAGTGGTATGCAAGTAAAATTTGACTTTGGAAATTGTAAAAGAAACTTGGTTTTGCCTCCATAGCTTGTTTGCCATACATATGTGACTTTTATTATCACTTGGCATCGATTGGGATTATATTTGGATTGCATAACGTTTCATTACTTGGCTGGAAACATTTATAAGTTTGACAGAGATATAGAAGATAAATTATCAAAACAAAGACATTACAAATCTTTACATCCTTGAAAGCTTGAATTAAAATCTTGTTTTGATACTTACACTTATGGGACTTCATATTTTTTTGGCTGGAATCTTTCCTTTATGACAGTGGTATATTGATCTAGAATCATGTATTTTTGTAATTCATGAATCCCTAGTTAGTTTTTCTTCTAATTCATGTATATGTGTTTCTACTTTCAAGTCATGCAAGTATGTGAACTTCCACCTATGATCCATGTTCAGCCCTAGTCGGTTTGTTGAATTTAAGTACATAGCATATGTATATGGTATATTGGTTTATACATGAATGAGAATAACCAATCTTATGATATAAACGTAATTTGTTCATACAACCCTAGTTATAGTATGCAATTTGTAGTTCATCAAACACTAAATGGTTTTCAATTTGTAAGTGTAGCCTAGGTATATGGGATATTGGCTTCTACTTTAATGAAAATAACATAGCCTCTGATCTCTATACTCATGTATTTCTTATAGTTCATTAAACCTTAGTTGGTTTTGCTTGTAATTCATGTGTACATGTGTTTCTACTTCTACGTCATGCATGCATGTGAACTTCCACTTGTGATCCATGTTCAACCTATTCATTTTGTTTCATGTATGTGCATAGCCTAGGTATATGGCTTTTTGGTTTTTACTTAAATGATACTAACCAATCTAATGATCTAAACCATAAGAGTTCATAAAACCCTAGTTTGTAGTTCCATGTCTCAATTTGTGAACCCTAGTTTTATTATGCGGTGTCTAGTTCATGAAACCCTAGTTGGTTTGTAATTTGTAAGTGTAGCTTAGGCATATGGTTGTTGGCTTATACTTTAGTACAAGAATAATATATCCCATGATCTCTAGACACATAAAATTTTCTTAATGCTGCAACATGTTGAAATGTACCATATGTAGAGTTTGATATACAACGAATGATTAAGTCACTTGAAGAAGACCCATGTGTAGTTGTTGAAACAACCAATGTGAGAGTTGCATTAAAAGAAACTGAGCAAAACCCTAGTTTACGAAATGAATGCACAATGAATTCACTAGGCCATGATAAAACTAGGGAGAGGCCCCCCTAGAGGTAATCACACGCCAGGAGACCAACAAAGTTGACGGTTCATCGATCTGACCTCCGGTTGCCAAGTTATGTCAAGTTGCAAGTCAAATGAAAATGGCGTTCAAGGACACTTGGTGACTTTTGGTCCGGGACAGAAAAATAAAACGGAGCAACAAGATTGCATGTTGTTGGCTCTTGCAAGTGTGTATGGGAAATGCCGGCATGGGAACATTACCAACACTGGCTCGATGTAGGTTTTTGTAGAGTTGACCCACCAATACGAGAGTTGCATTGAAGGAAACTGAGCAAAACCCTAGTTTACGAAATGAATGCATAATGAAGTCACTGGGCCATGATAAAACGAGGGAGAGGGCCCCCTAGAGGTAATCGCACGCTAGTAGACCAATGAAGTCAACAATTGGCCAATCCGACCTGCGGTTGCCTAGTTATGTCGAGTTGCAAGTCGCATGAAAATGTCGTTCAGTGACAGTTGGTGACTTTCGATCCGAGAGTGAAAAAGAAAACGGAGCAGCAAGATTACGTGTCGTTGGCTCCTACAAGTGTGTATGGTAAATGATGATGTGGACACACTACCAACACTGGCTTGGTGGAGGGTTTCGTAGATTTGACCCACCAATGCGAGAGTTGCATTGAAGGAAACTGAGCAAAACCCTAGTTTAAGAAATGAATGCACAATGAAGTCATTGGGCCATGAGAAAACAAGGGAGAGGTCCCCCTAGAGGTAATCGCACGCCAAGAGACCAACAGAGTCTACAATTCATCTATCCGACCTCCGGTTGCCACGTTATGTTGAGTTGCAAGTCGCTTGAAAATGTCGTTCAGGGACACTTGGTGACTTTTGGTCTGGGAGTGAAAAAGCAAACGAAGCAGCAAGATTGCGTGTCGTTAGATCATGCATGTGTGTATGGGAAATGCCAACGTGGGAACAATACCAACACTGGCTCGGTGGAGGGTTTTGCAGAGTTGACCCACCAATGCGAGAGTTGCATTGAAAGAAACTGAGCAAAACCCTAGTTTACGAAATGAATGCACAATGAAGTCACTTGGCCATGAGAAAACGAGGGAGAGGCCGCCCTAGAGGTAATCGCACGCTAGGAGACCAACGGATTCGACGGTTCGTCGATCCAACCTCCAGTTGTCGAGTTGCAAGTCACATGAAAATGTCGTTCAAGGACACTTGGGCATTAATCTCTTGTTTTAATAAAGTAGATTCACCCTAACAAAGTGTTTTACACACTCTTGGTTAATTCTGGAAATTACATGTGCAAGGTACATAATCTATAAATTTTCATTGTGCACATTCATAGTTCTCACATGATGATCTCGAAAATGCTTTTACATTGTGCACATTCAAGGTACATAATCTCGAAAATGCTAAATTACATTCATGGTTCTCACTTGATTTATTGGTTATGAGTTTATTTTAATAATTTATTGGTTACACTATTTCCTTGTAACTAACCATTTCATAATTTATTTCCTTGTAACTCAACATTTACACATAGTTTACTTTCATTTTTTCTTTCAAGATTTAAATTCTTGTTGCATTTCTTAAAGATCTAAAAGTGTTAAGAAAGGCAGATTGTTTATGCTAACTCGAGATGAGAATAAAGGTAGAATTGTTGTTTGACAGACCTTAAAATGTTATTGTAGCATGTTTTGGATGGCCAAGTTGTTGAAGACTTTAGGGAAGTTAGGATAGGGATGTTAGGGAGTGAAATGATGTGAAGTAGGGCTGCAATAATGGGTTAGGACAGTAAAAAAGGTGGCAGTCCTGTAGGTGTCTAGGCATCATTATATATCATTGTGAGTGTATTTAAGTGAGTTGTTACAGGAACATAAAAACTATTGTCACTTTCCTTCAAAGTTAAGTGGTCTTTTGGGAGTTAATGCAAGTATATCACAGTTGTTGTAGACCATTGGTATATGTGTTTACTGTGAAGTTACTTGTTGGTCTTAAATATACTAAAAGGGTTGATTTTGATAATAATTGCAAACAAGTTTATTTTATGTGTACAACATTTTGCCGAAAAAATTTCCTATTTAATGAGATCTTAAAAGTATTCTTTAACAATTATACAACCAAGTATGGAAACATGTTTTGGATAGTATGTGATTGGTAACATGATGCCAAGTGTATGAATGCTGATGAGAATGATGAAGACACGTTTATGTTGACTATGAATAGGATGTATTGATTTGGTGGACAGAGTACTGAAGATAATGGACAATTAGATGATGCATAGAAAGACTGAGGCAATGATCAGTGATGATGAGTAGTATAATGATGATGTTGATGTCATAATGTTTGATGTTGAGATGCTAGTGCTAGGGTCACATATGATGTGATAAATGTGAAGACAAATGTGATGTTGATTTGATGAAATAGGGTCACATATGATGATGATGACAATGTGTCATATTTTGGTGTTGCTCGTGAAGATCTTCGTTGAGTTTGTTTGAACTATTGTGTCAGACTTGTTTCAACCATCTCCTTTAATTTTCAAGGCTTTCTTGGGAAGGGTTTTTTTCAATATTTTAAACATCTAACGCAACAGCAACATCAAACAAACAAATTGTGACATAAATATAAAAAATAAAAATGATATATAACATGTCAAGTGGTACATCACACTTTGTTATTGAAATATGATATCTATCCTAAGTCATAAGTCTTGGCAAGAAGATACAAAATCACATCAAAATCAAATAGTTGGCAGGATGATAAGTCATATAATGCACATCATGTTCCCATATCAAGTCAACCATATATATAAATCTGAGCATTGCTTTATATTATATGTACATAATATAATGTTTTCAAAAATGGCATGCCATGGCCATAATACAAAATAGTGGATCATATTGTACATCTGTGTGTATACAAACAAAATGGTACATGTATGTATCCCCCCTATACATGGATTATATTTACCCCCCCTATACATGATTTCTATTTATCCCCCTTTTCACTGCCAATGTCAGTGGCTTTTGAGAAGTCAATCTTTCTTTTTCAGCTACTGGATGGCATTCCCCAATGCTGAATGGGAGGATTGATTCTCATTTTCGGAGACTATACACACAAACCAAAATTTGTAAGTTAGTTTACCAAGCTATAAAAATAAATACAAATCTATGTACATTTGTTCAAATTCCAAGCAAATATAACATTTTTACTTACCATGCGTGTGTAAGTCAAGGTACTCGGCCATGTAATTGCATGTACCTGGGGGAGGCGTGGAGGGTCATCAGTGGCCCCAATTGGGTGCTCTTCAAGCACCATTGAATTACTAGATGCCTGCATAAAGTAACATATGGAACAACGTCACCAAATACAAAGAAAACGAGACTGTATATACTACATGGACGTACAATATATTTTTCAAAGAAAGCGAGACATACACATACTTGGGGGGGGAGAGATGGGTCACCAACAACATGTATTTGGTGCTCATCAAGCACCATTGCATCACTAGATTCCTGCATAAAGTAACATATGGACCAATGTTAGCAAATACAAAGAAAATGAGACTGTATATATTACATGGACGTACAATATATTTTTCAAAGAAAGCGAGACATACACGTACCTGGGGGGAGAGGTGGGTCACCAACAATGTCGATTTGGTGCTCATCAAGCACCATGGCATCACTAGATGCCTGGATAAAGTAACATATAGACCAATGTTAGCAAAGACAAAGAAAATGAGACTGTATATACTACATGGACGTACAATGACCTTTTCAAAGAAAGAGAGACATACACGTACCTGGGGGGGGAGAGGTGGGTCACCAACAATGTCGATTCGGTGCTCTTCAAGCACCATTGCATCACTAGATGCCTGCATAAAGTAACATATGGACCAATGTCAGAAAATACAAAGCAAATGAGACTGTATATACTACGTGGATGTACAATGACCTTTTCAAAGAAAGAGAGACATACACGTACCTGGGGGGGGAGAGGTGGGTCACCAACAATGTCGATTTGGTGCTCTTCAAGCACCATTGCATCACTAGATGCCTGCATAAAGTAACATATGGACCAATGTCATCAAATACAAAGAAAACGAGATTGTATATACTACATGGATGTACAATTGATGTCTTTTTCAAAGAAAGCAAGACATACACGTACCTGGGGGGGGAGAGGTGGGTCACCAACAACCTCGATTGGGTGCTCTTCAAGCACCACTACATCACTAGATTCCTGCATAAAGTAACATATGTCAATGTCAGCAAATACAAAGAGAACAAGACTGTATATATACTACATGGACGAACAATGAATTTTTCAAAGAAAGCGAAACATAAACGTACTTAGGGGGGGGAGAGGGTCACCAGTGGGTGGAATAAATGAGAGTGGCCTAAATAGATGGTCAAACATAGCTTGGTAACCATGCTATGTAACAAAACATAAGCATACAATTAGAAAATTTCTAATAATTAAACGCATACATGTTTCAAATCATTAAAAGCATAATTAAAAGAATACTTGAGTTTGGGAATCTTCCTCTACATGGGAGGGACCGACCTGGGATTCCACAAACTCATCGTGCCCACCCTACATAAAACATATTGTATCCAGATTAAGATGTATTGAATATTGCAATCTCTACTATAAATATGTAAATCACTCGATGACAAATAAAAAAGTAAAGTTCTTACAGCTAATGGTGAAGCACCAAAATCATATGCAGCATTGACCGCTGCATCAATGACATCACCATCAATGACCAGATTATGTGAATTTGGGGTTTCATTGGACACCAACTGTATATTTGTTCATGTAAATTGTCAGATAATTAAATAGAAATAAATTACGAAACAATTGAAAACTGTGATATAAAACGAAATATATACTATGTAAAGAATGAATTTTACTTACATATCGGAGTAATCCATCACCTCGAAACTCCGAAGTAGGACCATAGCATATGCTTCGACACGATGTGCAAGGGTGTGGAATAACATGATGCTCTGAAGACTCTGCATCACCGGTGCGATGTGTAGCTCTGGTTTGGTCTGGGGACCTAGTAAGTGGATCCTCACTGTGAGATGGTCCAACCCCAGATGGTCCAGCCTCGGAAGTGCCAACCCCTTGGCCTACATTTCCTTTGACGGCTGTCCCATGTCGAAGCAATGTATCAGCCAAATTGAATAAGGCCTCCTACGTATCTTCAATAACCGTACCGGCATGTGGATATACCCGAGGGGGGTTTGGTGTGCATGGAGGGCGTTGCACATAGTTAGGATCGGGCCTAGCCCCTTCCCTATATTGGGTCATCCCATGACCTACACCCTGGAACTCGAAAATATCAAAATAGTTCACATGTTTCCCCAAGATAAATTCTGCATACAGCTTCCTCAAGAAATAGAATGGGATGTCTCTATTCGTGTGAGGGTCTTCATCGAAGACGATGTACCAATGATCCATCCAATTGGCTTTCACATTTGGTTCCACGAACCAGTTTATGGAAATGTGTGGTTGACTGGTGGGTGGAACCAATCCAGTGCTAGGGTCTCGAAATAATGAAAATAATTGGTCCTTGGTTATCTTTAGTTTTTCCACATCTCTGTAGCTCAACCCAGTGGAATAGTATTGCCTTTGGGAATCTTTGTATGAGCTAATGTTGTACAGTGCTCCTTGGGCATTGGCAATTGTGTTTGTTATGGATTCTAATGCCTCGGCTAATGATTGTCTTAAGTGGTCCCCCCCTCTAAATAGTGAGCTAAGGCACCTCAATGCACCCAAACGAGCCAGAATCTCTGAATTCTAGTCGTGTTCCTCCTCGGTGTTTGAGTTTGTGTTTGGATTTGGGTTTGGGATTGGGTTTGTGTTTGCGTTTGTGTTCTCTGTTAATATTAAAACAACTAATTCAAAATTTAATTAATAAATTTCATTGTTTAACAAATTTTATTAAATTAGTCTTAAAAAAGACAAAAACTATTAAATTAACAAACACTTGAATGAAAATTGAAAAGAATTTGGAAAGAAAGGGCCACCTACCTTCCATTATATCCAATTTGTGAATTGGCTCTTCCAAATTCACCTCCTCGTCTCAAACTCAAATCGATAATGTGTTTTATCTCCTTCCCGATAACACCGGCCTCGACTGTGTGCATGCGAAAATGAGGCCGCGGGCCTCTGTTTTATTTTTATTTTTTGGTATTACAAATCGCAAGTGCAATATATCGCACTTGCAATTTGTAACTTTTAAGAAACGCAAATGTGATATTGCACATGCGATATAGCACTTGTGATATTTTTATGTCATTAACTTGCCTTCATGAAGATTAACAATAGCTCCCACCCCTAGTCAGTTCCATTTTCAATATATCTTCCCCCATCTACTTTAGCACATAAATTATAGGGTTTTGATATAGAGGCATTGTGTATTTTTGCCTCATTTTCCTCACTAATGGGTTACCTTAGGCTAGGTGAGAGGAGTCACTATTTTCTCTTGAATTAGTTGAATATCATGTGTTCAAATTCATGTAATTATTTCATTGTTGAGATTCATACACTTGAGTTGGTCACATTATATCATTTTGGTCAAATAAACTAGATACATAGTACTCTTTTCAAACAATTTGTGAGTCTTTTTGGATCCATAAGCTAAATTTATTTGTATTGCATCCTTGTTACAACAGTTCACAAAGTGACATAAATAACTGTATTTTATTTCCATTATAAAAACGAACATAGTCACTTAAAGTCACTCCATTTTGATGCACTATATCCTCAAAACCACCTTCCCTTGAGCATGGTCTAACTTGAAGGAATAAACAAATCCCATAGAAAATTGATCCTAGTGTATTTTCATTACAAATTCCGTAGTGGTTTTTACCAAATATTTGAAGTAATGACGTGTCAAAAAATATGAAGAAAATTTGAAGTGGGTGATTCAATGGGACATTGATTTTAGGATTTCTCATTCCATGTGGATTATCTTGAAAGGACCTTATTCACCTGTTTATAGGATTTCTCTCTCAAGTAGTAGACTTGCTTCACCCATCATGAAACTAAGTTCAATAGTTTGTGCAATTTTGTAACCAATGTTGGGCATTATAGGAATTATAGATCTATTACATAGTTTGAAGACCTAGTTCCATATGAGAGTCATCAATATGTCTTCCTTTTCTTCAAGGGATTCCGGTGGTTTACATATTCATGTAACTTGTGTTGTTTTTTCTCTTTGAAATTATTATGTTTGGTGATTTATATGTTTGTTTTCTTAGTCCATGTATCTTTCACACGCTTTCTTTGACATTGCATTGATAAAATAGTGTGCCTTTCCCACAAACTCCTACCACTAAGAAATCCATACAAATAGTTTTTGAACCATGTTTCCATAATAAACAAATGATTTTGGTATTACTCCCACCTTATCCATGTCAATAGTTAGTATTTGGACAATGTCGACTCACATTTAGGATGATAATATGTCGAGAAATATATTAAACAAAATAAAAATCAATATAGTAGAGGAATAAAATAAAGTGAAATCATAGAACACGCCATTTAATCTCTCATATAAATGTAAGAAATAAGATTATGCTTCTTGAATTTTCAGTTGCATTTAACAAAAAATGCATGCTCATTATTAATGTGCACCACATCCTTGTTACAATAGTTCACAGAGTGACCCAAACTATCAACAAAAACATTAAGAAAACATGTGAGAATTTCTCAAACACTTTATGGTTGAGGGGTTTGATTGGACTAGGTCTTGATCTCCAAAATGAGTAGGTATGAGAAGAATACCGAGAATGATTCTCTAGGCCACAACCACTTTTCTTCATCCTAGTAGGATACAAAGGCCATGTGTCGGTTTTGAGAAATGGAAATGGACCTTAATGGTGACCGGGAAATAAAGGGGGTTAAACCTTAATGGAGGATTCTTGAGCTCAAGCACCTTGAATAACACCTAAAATGTAGAGGATTCTCTATAGCATTGCAAGCCCCCACTAGGGTGTATTTGACATAAGGTTTTGATATTGACGCCATTAAATTTTTTTTAATGCCTTGTGGAAAGGTCGCATGGCCTTGGTCATGGTTACAGTTGGGAAACAACTCCTCAATCGCTTCATGATGTGTCCCATGCATATAATGAAACATATGTTGTAACATATTGTATTTAATATAAAATCTAACATTTTCATTTTAAGAAATTATTATTTATTTTATTTCTTAAAAGAATTTTCACTTTTTCTACGTTACTTTATACTATGCATTTCTTTATATTATTAAGATAAGACTGATTATGTAATACCTTTTTTCTAATTTGAGTTTCCCTATTTGGGAGAATGTACTACTTCTCATCAGAAATAAAAATTCTTACATCAACCTAGAGCTTTGAGTTGTTGTGCACTAACTAAATTACAAAAAAATTTAGATCACAATTCGGTGTCAAATGGAGATATCTCCATCCACATCCTCTAATTAAATTAAAAAAGGCCTTTCTTTCCATTATAAAAATGAACTTAGTAGTTAAAATAACCTAAAAATATCACATAAATGTTATAATTTCTTTCTTAATTTGGCTCAATCAACACCTTGGTCTTGCTCATACTTAAATGACATAGGTTCCATTCCACTACCACTATAACCTCCATGAATGCCCAAACTGCAACACTTGCAACACATAAGTTTAGTCAATGCTTGAACCTACTAAGTGGAAAGGAATTCCTTAAGAGTGCACTCTAATTGAAACCGAGTCTTCTGATGAAACAATTTGTAGATGTTATAACAAAGTTTTGGTATTACAAATCACACTTGCGATTTGTAACTCTTACAAAATGCAAGTGCGATATATCGCATATGCGATATAGGATAACTAAGCTTGGGCTTGGGTTTGTCCGAACCTAGACACAATAACGCATATGCATTGTTGATTTCTATTTCGGACATGCGTTTCCAATTTCTAAAGTGGCACTAAAAAGTGGAACCAACTTTGTACGAAGGCCCAGGCCTAGTCCTAGTCGATGAATTCTCGACACCACTTGTCGAAGACCGATGACTCCAGCACGCTTTGTCACCGACAACTGGCTGGAAACGAGAGATTGTCCCTTTATATTCCAGTCGACTGTGATGGGTGCACTTCTCATACCAGTACAACTTCTTTTATAACTGAACATAATGGGAAGACAGCTCAAGCATTCTCAACATTGTATATAAGTATGTACATTATTGTAACATAAGAAGGGAGAAACGAAGAGTAAATAATAGAAAAAATTTTAATCCAAATTCTTGCATTTTGTCTATGTATGTTCCTAATTGTTTCGTTGTTCTGGATTGTCAACTTAGTTAAGTTGCTTCCGGCATAACAAACCTCGACTCATTCATTCGAACCTGTTGTCCCCTATCGAACTCCTGGGCAATGCAGATCACTGATGCATTGGGTAGCATAATCTAGTACAACTATATTTTATTATGTTTATGCCTAATTGCTACATTGGGTAGCAGAATCTAGTACAATTGTGTTGATTATGTTAATTGCCCTCACACCTAAATTGGAGAGTCAATCTAGTACAAGTGTTATTATTATGATTATTATTATTAAGGTGTACCTAGCAGTTGCAATGGGAAATAGATTTAATACAGGTTCATTGAGTACATTTTCCTTAATTGTGGCATTGGGCCATAGATTCTACTTTTTTTATAAATGATAAAAGAAAAGTACAAAAATGAATAAAAAATTGAAATGGCAGATATGTATGTATATCTATATGTAGTAACAGATCAAGCTATTTAATAGGTCTAGGAGTTATCATTTGAATGGAAAAGAAATCAGATTGCATATATATATATATATATATATACAACTGAAAATAAAGATCTGGGCTAGGATCTACATGCACAATTTTATCAACCTGCTCACTACATTAGGGTGGGTAAGTTGGTGGCCCTCCTTATCCACATTAGACTAGGCGATATATGCATGGGTTTGTCCCCCATGAACTCAAAAATCGCAGATGGATCAGGAATCACCAAAACACCCTAATAGGAGACTATGAAAATAAAATCCAGCATGTAATTTCTACCCAGATGCAGAAGTAAGTATGATATGCATCTAAGCTGGTAAATATTTATAATCATCAATTAGTAAATCTAATAGTAGTGCCATATCTACGACCGCCCCAATCTGCAAAACATGGTCACCTAATCAAATAATAAACAATCCCTTAAAAGTCCATTAAAAATCCTGAGTAGAGGTATTTATGCGTAACAATTAAACGTAAATCAAGAGCATGAAGGCTCCCTCCTAAGCTAAATTGTCTCAAATAACTACAGCCAGCCTAAGTAGTCGGCCTAAGTAGCCTAAGAATTCAACTTACACAAGTATTCAAAAGCCATTACAAGAGTCCTGGACTCATGATCAGCTCCTCGACTAAGTGAACAAGAACTTGCATGAAAATAGGTATTATCATGAGACCTATGTGTTATCCCTAACTCATACGTATTATTGTTGTTTAGGAGAATGACCTAATGGATAGGTCATAGGTAGTAGAATAAGCGAAGTTTGTAAATAAGATGGTAGTAACCATTATATGTGTGTGTGTCAAACAATGTACGTAAGCTAAGCAATGAAGTGTATAAGCATAGTAATTTAAGTTTTATAAGAGATTGGAATAGGTATCTATGTCATATGAATAGATATATCTTAGATATGTGTACTTACTATTTGGCATATGAATGATAAACTGGATATACAAAAAAGCAGGTTAAGAAATTAATAATTAGAATTGTATATATAAATGTATATATAAAATTATATAATTGGTTATCAGTACATTTTGTCATAATAAAAGAGAGTAATGGGAAAAGACAACCTAACCTACACTTGATTGATAAGTCAAATCGACCTTAGAATTGGTCGAAGTGATAAGAAGAAGTCCTTCTTCTAGCAAGACCCAAAATTGCAGACAAATAGTATGTATAAGACTTATATGCATAGTTTTGACACTGCGACTAATTTGGTGAGTGTCGAGTAGGCGATGGAGAGAGTACCCAGCTAAGTTGTAGGTTGGGTTGTGGTAGTGGAATCACTTTTTCAAACAAAGGTAAGAACCCATATCGATAGTTCTCACCAAGAAGACGATTTGTATGCTCAATCACAACAAGGTAAGATCTTCGTCAAGAAAAGGTAAGCACTCTCCGAGTGACCTTTCAAGGGGACTTTCATTATCCTAAAATTCAGCATGTATGCCAAAAAAAAAAAAAAAAAATTAAGTGTATTGGATACATTAAATATATATATATACATAGTGGACCAATAGATTGAATTAGACTTGATTATAAAATTTTCCTCGAGGATCATTGAGGATCATTTATAAATCTAGGGAGAAATAAAAACTAATTCACAAATCTATCACCTGAAGGTAGAGTGTTATTCCATTACAGTTATAGTTTTATATTTTAAAATGTATTATTATTCTAAGATGCAGATCTGCTAATCCCATAGCATAATCAGGAATGAGGGTGCGATACTGAGTTCCTATTGTAGATTTCCTGTGATCGTGTCGATCCTGGCATGATCATATGACAAATGTCTAGTATCAAAAAGTTCTACTATGCAAGGTGTGTTTATCCATGGTATTAGAGTTTGGTATTGTTTAGTTTGCATATGCGGGTGTACCCAGGAAGCCTTGGATTAGGTTCTCAACTCTGTTGATTACTGAAACATAAAAGGTCCTCGTACTTTGTGCAAAGGATAAAACCAGTTTCTATTATTATGGCACTTAACCGAATAAGTAGATCTTTCTCTTATGTTGATAAAAGAATATTATCTGAAGTCAGTACTAGACGTTCAGAAGTTGAATGTAGTGAGATAGAAGACCCTCAGTCTTGGAATCCCCCACGATCTGATAGCTCAGAAGTTTATGAAAAACTTTAGTTGCTATATTTCAAAAGAAAATTGTTCTTAAATAAGTAGAAGTAAAAATAAAAATTGATGGTCCTACAACTCAAATCATTGCTATACATTTATTTTCTAATGAAGAATTGAAGAAATTCATGGAATATGTAAAGCATCATAGATACAGCTACATCCATTTCGGTGGGATCCAAATTGGTTTAGCTCCTCTCTTTAGACGTGGGATAAACAATGGATAAACACACCCTGCATAGTAGAACTTTTTGATACTAGACATCTGTCATACGATCATGCCAGGATCAGCACGATCATAGGCAATCTACAATCAGGAACTCAGTATGGCACCCTCATTCCTGATTATGCTATCGGATTAGCAGATCCGCATCTTAGAGATGCTTGGAAAATGTTGATTGGATTTCAAGGCCTTCAGATGGTGGATGACTCTGAATTTTTATCTAATATAATCCAAAACACCTTCATGCTCTCCAATACTTCTCATCCAAAGATGAAACAACCAGTCTTAAAAAATTGTCTGACTACAGGTGTTTCTAATTCCAAAAGTGCTGGTGTTACAAATGAAGATGTTGGCCTTCCGAATGATTGGTATTTCCAGTACCACTCCTTGGATAAACCACGTACTAAACCACAACCTTTTCGCAGGTCTATCTCAACTGACAATAAGGTGCAACTCATCTCTTTTGTTTCCCCTTCAATAAGCTCCTCTTCTAATTGCTTACATTCTGATGTTTATAACTGGTTTGATCGAGGTGTTACTCCTCTCTGCAATGTCCTTCTTGTCATTCTCTTATCCAACCTCAGATTTCACCCAGTGAGCGTGGTGATATTCCTGCACCTTCTATACCTAAACACAAACCAGTTTCCTCTCTAAACCCATTTTTCCTACTTCATTTAGCATGGCCAAACCATTGAACCCCTCTTCTAATCTACCTGGAAAGGCCCGGTTATTTCACCACCCTGAGTGTGATCCACCTACTACTTCTGACTCTTGTAAAATCCCTAAGGATGTACAATTCGCTCACTGTAATATGATCAGAAGTAATGACTTTCCTGACATTTGGAGAAAGAAAACCCAAAAGTTTGACTGCATGCTTTCATCTTAGAGACATCCAAGTGATAAGTCATGCCTAGGATACAATCCTCCCTCATATCAAGAACAAGAAACCCAAATATTTATCAGACATGAAGCCAGACAAAGAAAAAGATTTGTTAGGTTAAAGCAGAAAACCTCTCTACCATCCTCTAGATTGACTATTGATCTTCCAGATGGTATCCATAAGCCAACCTTGAGAGAAATATAAATTATCCTAGAAATATACCAAGGTACATATCCCTATTACCTAACAGATGATTTTATGAAGAAAATGATAAATTGGGATTTCTTCACCCATGAAGATTCAAAAGAATTCAGAAAAACTCACTCTATGGAACAAAAGAGTGAGTTAGAAGGACAATGGAAAACCCATATAGAAGAAGCAGATGAATGGATATCATTCTTTGAATGGTACATGCTAAAGAAATTAGAATCTTCTCTAGAAAATCTGCAAGTAAATGCCCTTGAAGAACAACCCGAGCCTTCACAAAAGCTTGCAGAAGGTCATAAATGGGAACTAGTCAAAGGAGGAGAAACCTACACAGTCACATCCTTCCCTCCTTTAAAACCTATTCTCTTGAGAAGAGAATAAGAAAAGGAAGATAAAGAAGATCCAGTGATTGCTGCACCATTTATAGAAACAAACGCAGAAAGAAAAGAATTGCATCAACAGTTAAACTGGAATAGTGTAGCCTTGAAAGGAATAACACTCCAAATGCATGGTGGAAGACAAACAAATGAATCACGAAATGAATACATAAAAATCTTATTGAAGCTTTATCATCAAGAGATGAAGGAGAGTATCAAAACCTTAGGGAATGAACAAGAACTCTCTTATGAAGTGTTGAATTCGGTTAAAATTGCAATAAATGGGTGTGAACATCCAGAAGAGTCTCTCAGGAGCCAAATAAGAACACATGACAGCGACATAGAAATGGCCCTTACTCATGTTCTGGTGGAAGTTCAACAAGTTCATATACTAACAAAAAAATCCCATAGAAATATTGAAAAAATATGGAAGAAGAAAAAGGATGGAAAGATAGATCCAAAAAGGTTACCTTCCACGTTTAGAAGCCAAGATAGTTTCCCCCTGCTCCTACCACTAGAAGAAACAAAAAAGAAAGGCCCTAAAGCCTAGATTTCCATAGATCTTGAAGAAAACCCTTCCTATAAGCAAATAGTCATTTCCATCCATACGCTACAAATATCCCAGCCTCTATTGCAAAAACGAGAGCCCTTAAGTGTAAATACTGCTTTTGAAAGAATTCCAAACCACATGGTAAGGCCTCCTGCACAAGATTTAGATGATGGGATGAATGTAAACAAAATGTCATGGTCTGTTGATTTATTGTATGAATGAAATGAAAATGGATCCAGTAATCAACATATTGAACAAATGATCCATAGAATGTATGTGGGTTATAGAGCTTATGTAACAAATGGAAAGGATGCTACAAATGCCTGTAAAATGATAGTTGTGGGATTTACTGGATCTCTACGAAAATGGTGGGATATAACAATAACAAATGATAAATGGAATGCTTGGGAAGCATCTAAGATAGATGTGTATGGAAAAGAAGAGCCAAACCTCATAGGAAATCTAACTGTAGAAATCCTAAGATATTGGGGTGGAACACCCGAAACTCATAAGGCTAAAAACACACAATAGCTCTTAAACATGAAATGCAAAAGTATTAACGACTACGCGCAATTCCATAGAGATTGGATAATCAGGTGTCAAGATGCTCAAGATAGTGATAAATATGTATGGAAAGAAAAGTATATATCTTCCTTACCTAGAAATTTCCAGAAATTCTTTACCAATGCATTGAATTTAGATACCCTTGAGGGTTATTCTTGGGGTGAACTGCATGATATTGTGCATAGTTGCATAGCAGATATTTGTACCAGAAGAATTGAAGCTAAAGAAACCAGAGACTTCCTTCTTGGAACAAGAGGAATTTGTACTCAATCTGGGATGCCTGAGCCAAGATATCCAAAATAAAAAAGACACAAGAGAGAATCTCAAATCTATGAAGAAAGGAAAAAGAAAAAGAAGGAAAGACTGAAATTCTTAAGGAATAGATATCTAGACAAATATACAGAGTATAAGCAAAACAAGGGAAAAAATACTTTTGAGAAAGGGAAAATATATGGCAGAGGGTACCAAAGCAAAGATGGAAGAAGCAATTATAAGTACCAAAAAATGAAAGATGAATTTGGAAACAAATCCAGATGGAAATATACCCCCAAAGTCTTATGTTATAAATGTGGTAAGCCAGGACACTATGCAAACAAGTGCTCTAATCCTAATACCAATCAAACTTATGAATTAAAGCCAGAACAAAAGCCAACACCTGAAAATCTCTTGAAAAAATACAGGTGTGCACTTTGTGGTAACAAAGGCCATAAAGAAAATAGATGTCCAAAGTCCAGATCTTATGGAGAAGCATATGCTATTGAATCTTCATGTGAAGATTTAAATTGCATAACCTCTGAAAGTGATGACATGTTTTGTGCAGAAGGATTAGATAGTGATACTGATTTTAACCAAATCCAAGCCACAAGATATGGTCATACTTTCCAATGTCTAAATAAAACCCATTGAACTGTTCCTTAGAATATGAATCGTTTTCGTCATCTCCAGATGAATTAGAAGACGAAAAATTGGCAACATATCTATCCTGGATTGAATCTAAGAAAAGGATCAAGCAATGCAACATGCTCAGGTCAGGACCTCAAGCTTCTATCATGATGAAACAAATAGAGGAAATGGATGAAGGAAATGCAAAACAGATAATGAAAAAATCTTTTGCTAATGCCTTTTTACTAAAACAAAAGGAAAAGGTTGAAAATGAATCACCAAGAAGCAAGAGTAGTAAAGGTTCGAAAAAATCAAAGCGTAAAACACTACCCCAAGTATCCCTTGGATGGAAATTGTTTGCATCTGCACTTCCTTCATATGAGCGAAATACTGCTCCACTATTGGAAACAGAGACAAAAAGACCAATCTCTTTGCAAATTGGCCAAAGAATAGAACGTTTTGAAAAGGGAGATAAAGAACTAAGAGGAAGAATTGAAAAACTAGAAAAGGAAAAGGAGTCAAGTTCATCTCTGGTTAAAATCTCCTCAAAAGAAGAAGAAACAAAAAAGAGTGAGGCTGAAGAACCAAATGAAGATACAACAATTCCTACATATCAAAAGGTGGCGCCACTCTCTCTAAATTCCCTTGATTTTTCCCCTTTTCATGTGAATTCCATATTGCATCAAAGATATACAGTCTCCATGGACATAAACATTCAGGAAGAATATTTTCATCTCCCTGCCCTAATTGATACATGATCTGATGTGAATGTGTTAGACCTGGATATAGGATCCCTGCAAGATATTGGCACATAAATTCAAATATCATCTCCTCAATAGGATCTGACTCTAATATTAGGTTTGAAATCCCTCATGCCGCAGTTTGCATAAATCAGTATACATTGGATGTCAAATTCTATCTTATGAAAATGCACAATGCCTATATCTTAGGAACCCCTTTTCTGAAAGTTGTAGATCCTCATGGAGTATGTTGTTGGGCCTGGCCCAAGCAAGGAATTTTTGTGCAAGACAAGTTTTGGATCTGCGAAGTTACAACACAGCTCAAGACAAGACATTTTTGTCAAGACAGTTTGGGGAAGTTGCAAAGTTACATCGCAGCGCAGTAGCGATAGGGTAGGAACCACGTAGCTAAGCGCCAGCTCTGTGAAGTGGTAGCACTACGCAGTGCCAGTAGAGCACTTATTTTGGGTAAAAATTATAAGGGAAGGTCGAGCTGCAAAAGCGACCTGTTTTGAGTAAGAAACTCCAGGATTCCTGGGAATGGGTATGGAGAAGCATGAAGGAGGATGAAAGCGACCTGTCAAGAGAGTGGCGAAAAATAGTTAGAAGCAAAGCCACGAATCCAACAACGACATGCAGGCCAAAGGGGCGGAAAGAGACATGCCATGATGCAGTATAACCATTTTGTGAAGACTGCGGATGTCAGAAGGGTGTGTGAGCTGCGAGTGGTCCAACAGAACGAACGGAAGCATGTGGAGGATCCGTCAATTGCGACAGGCCGAGACGACGGGTAATCGCACCATTTTTGTAACCTTAGGGTTTTGGCCTATGCATTATAATAGACATGACCTATGGGTATGATCTCTATATAAAGGGAAATTTTGTAAGGGAAAGGGTTAACCTTCGGTAAGTTGTTGATTATTGTTTGATCTATTTGGAGAGAAGATTGTAAAGGCTTTGCAGCTGTGTGTGCAATGACCTACTGAGAGAGAAGAGAGTCTACAGCTGAGTGCGCATACAGGAACTATTGTACCCTTCCCATAAACAATATGACAACAATTCATGTGGATGTAGCTCCCATTCTGGGGGTGAACTACTTTAAATTATGTGTTATGTGATTGATTATGCATCTGTATCTGTGTATTTGCTTATGTGAATGGTTAAGATCTTGTTTATGAATGCATGAGTTCTTACTTTTATATGTATTCGCTATAAGGATAGAATATGAGGATAATATGTTAAGTAACGGCATGTATGAATGAATGTTGGATGCACCAGTATTTCTAAGTCAGATGAATGCATAAGTTAATCGGGTAAACACTTAGCCAGCGAAGTCTGTATAGTGCGATTCCCTGAGCGCAGCACCGGAAGTGTGCAGTTAAAGTGTTGTTTTTATAGTGTATAAGTTAGAAAGGATTGCAATCCATTATGTTGTTGAATGCATAACTTAAACTAGGTAAAGTCCATTAAAGTGGTTAAGTGTTAAATATTGTAACTTCAAAGAATATTATATTTGTACTTTATTATTCCGGAGATGATTCATTCCTCCGTGAAGATCTTATTGTATATCCGGAGATGTTTATTCCTCCGTCGGAATGTGGTAACTCGGGTTATTAGACTTCCCTAGTGGGGGTCGGCCCTAAATGTGTTATGTGGGTCAAAGGGTTATTAGACCACCCTAGAGGGGTCGGCCCAGTTAGTTGTAGTGGGTTATTTAACCTATTGGTTAAATACGAGCCTACGTGTACTTGTGTAAAATACATATCAAAGTAGTGTATAAATAGAGGAGGTGTGTTCCTCATTATACACACTCACTCATTCAAGGGAGGCGCACCTATTGGAGGAGAGGTCTGCTACAGTGGAGAAGGAGATCATGTCTTTGGTTTGCATCTTTGTATATTGCTGGTCATCTATATTGAGGAAGCTTTACTGGGTTTTCTACCCCATGAGGGTTTCCCAGGATAAATCTGTGTCTCTTGTGTTTATGCTATGCTTGTTGTTTCTTCAGTGATCCTGTATATGCTATTATTGTGAAATGGAATGTAATGCTGTTATTTTCTGTCTTAGCATATTGAATTTTAACATGGTATCAGAGCTAACCTGAAGGAAGACAAGGTATGGCACTAAAGACACTTGCTTTACTTACGACAATTTGAAGGTTAGGGTTTTACATAGCAAAAACCAGTCATCGTAGCACTTTCGCTATAAATCCGTTTTGGCAAAGTTTTCGGATCTGAAATTGTTACAGGACGAATCTAAGATCTCCAGGTACCTTGTGTCCAAAGGACAACCTCTAATTCGTTGTACTTTGTGATTTATGATCTGTACAATATAGGGTTTCTGCCTCTTCCAGATCTGAGTCAAAATCAGGTGACCTTGGGAAAAAGGTCATAACTTGGGCTAGGAAGATCCAAATGAAATTTCGTGAAAAGTGACAGGTAGTACACAGACTGTACTATCTCAGAAAACTTTTTCAGAGGCCGAAGTTGAACCAGTGACACGTGGCACGCCGTACAAGTTCGCTCTCCTGTATTATCCCATAAACAGGTCACGTTGCGACACTTGGCATAACTCTCTCTCAGAGAATCCAATTGAGGTCAGACCTGTCAGGATGGAAAGATAACAGGCCGAGCTATCTCAGAAAACGTTTTCAGAGGCCGAAGGTCAAACAGTGACACGTGGCACGCCGTACAAGTTCGCTCTCCTGTATTTTCCCAAAACAGGTCACGTTGCGACATTTGGCTTAACTCTCTCTCAGAACATCCAATTGAGGTCAGACCTGTCAGGATGGAAAGCTAACAGGTCAGGCTATCTCAGAAAACTTTTTCAGACCCTGTGGATCAAAAATTTCGGAGTTACACCAGAAACAATCAGGTACATATTTCTGTCAAAACAGAATTATTTTTTGGTACCTTCATTCATGGCTTCCGAAATTTAGGGCTTTGAAGAAAGTTGGAATTTTTGTAATCGGAGACCACGGCTGGATGCTACTCATCAAAATAGAAATTTAGAGACCAAGATCAGAATTTTTGGTTGGGCAGAAGGCCGGGCTTGATTAGACCCTAGTTCGGGACTTTGATCAGAAAAGTGGAAAATTAGGGCTTCTGTAAAAATAGGAATTTTTGAAATCTGTGACCACGGCTGGAAGCTCCTCAGAAAAATAGAAGCTTAGAGCTTTGGTTCAAACTTTTTGATGGGGCAAAAGAGTGGGCTTCATCAAACCCCAGTTCAGGGTCACTTCCAGTGAATCCGAAAGTTTCAAAGGCAAAATTGAGGAGTAAAACTTTGCAGTTTTCAAATTCTAAATATATCAGTTTGATCAGCTCATCAAGGCGCATATTTCTATCCTTTCGGAAGTCTGAAATTCAAAGTTTGAATTTTTGGGGTTTCTCTGACAAACCCATATCCAGCTCCAGGTCCAGTTCTTGCAAATCAAGTGGATAGGGTTAATCCTAGAAGAAGATAGATTGGTCACCTACATAAGTGAAGGAGTTCATGTTTCAGAGGGAGATGAGGCTAAGGCTTTACATAAGGAGATTACAAGCGATCTCGATAGGTATGACTCATCGAGGTATGTTTTGAGATTTGTTCATGATTAAGTTTATGGTATGTTTGTCTTCATGATTATTACAGTTAGTACAATCTTGATTTTAGATTTGTTGTATCACCTTAACAAAATTATGAATGCATGATAGAAGATATTCATTGGTTAGGGTGTTGACACTTATGATTGTACTAATGCATTATGGTGTTGTGTGAGGTTGAGGTTGTCTGCTAACAAGATACAGGTACATCACAAAAGACAAATCAGGATTCATGACCATGAAAACATGAAGACAAAGACTCATCCATAATCTTTGTTCTACTTACGAGGTATGTTGTACATAACCAAGTAGGTATAATAATCCAGGTATGTTTCCCATGAATCTTACCTTGTGTTAGGATCCCTTATATAAGTATACTTGGAATGATTGGTTATGCTCATTCATAAAGTTAGTAACCAAGGGATTATGCATATTATATCTCTTATCAATGATACGCATGAGTAAAAGAAGACTTCCCTGAAATCTTGAATACTAATGTTTATTAACTATAATCATGACTATACGTTTTCAAGATTATTTAGTACTATAATGTTTTGATAGCATTTAGAATATACTAATGAGTGTATGTTTGTATATGAGATCATGAGGATGACTCTTGAGCATGCACAGTGGTACAGAATGAATAGAAGTTCAAAAGACATACAGAAGATCAAGCGGGAGGCAGCCACACAAACATAAAAGATAAGTATTTGAGTTGCTATTTGAAATAGTAATGATATTGCCTGCATGCATATTTGTATTCCTAGAATATATAATGCTGAGTGTAAACATTCATAGAGCATTGAACAGTATACAACTAATGTGCATATGCTTGGACAAACATTCCATTGTTGCTTGTCTAGAATGAAACCTCTTTGCTGACATGCTGAGAGTTGTGCACACTCTCGATAGTATGTTCTGGTAGAGATGGAAGGCATCTAGATAGCCACTGTATGCATACAGGATATGGGAAAGTGTTGTGCCAAAGTAATGGTCAAAATAGTTGCATCACTATGTAAATGATATCTGTATGCATAATGGGTTATCTTTTGATGATTATGAAGTATTACTAATCATGTACTTAATTTTGATTTGTAGGAAAGGTCATGAAGAATGATGGACACCGTACAAGTGGTGGATGTTCAAACAAGAAGATTTACAAATCAAACAAAATATAGAAGGCTCATGGCTAGAAGATTCTCTTAGAAAGGGGAAGAGAATCATGACAAGATGTTTGCTCCAAGTATGGTGTAATTAAAGAAGAGGTATGAATCAGGTTCTGTATAGGTACCTAGGATCGATAATAATTTAAGCTTAATGATCACCATGGGTGATGTGGATCTCAACCTTTGATACAAGGTTGAATATGATACACATATGACATGGATGCAAGAAGGAACTCACCACAGAGTTCGAATGATACTGAGGCTCATATCAGTAGACCCATCTAACGAGAGATGGCACAGATAGATATGCAGAAGATCATTCAATGCAGAAATGAAAAATGAAAGATCTCAATTTGATGCTTTACTTCCTAGGTCTGGAAGTATGGCAAGGCTCAGAAGGAATATTTATCAATCAGGGAAAGTATGATGAGAAATATGACTTGAGGTGTTGGAATGGCCACTCTTATGGATTCCAGCTTGAAGCCGTTAGGGGATAACTCATCAGAGTTAGTGGATATAACTCTGTACAGTCAAATTATTGGGTCTTTGATATATCTAACATATACTAGGTTAGATATATGCTCTGTTTTGAACACCTTGAGTTAGTATCTAGTGGAAACTAGATGTGTTTACCTGATAGTTGCAAAGTATGTGATGAGGCACATAAAGGACACGATAGAATTTGATCTATGCTATCTTGAAGATCATGACTTCAAATGGCTATTCAGATTCTGTTTGGGCAGGAAGTGTATCAGACAAGAAGAACACCTCGAGAGGATGTTATTGTCTGGGATTAGCCATGATCTCGTGGTTTAGCTGGAAGCAGTCTAGTGTGACTCTCAGCACAAGCGGAATATATGGCTGCTTGCTCTGCTAGTTGTGAAGAAGTTTGGCTTTAGGATTGTTTGACTTAGAGTTAGAACCAACTGAGATCCTATGTGATAATTAGAGTTGTATCAAGATGACATAGAATCTAGTGTTCCATGATAAGTCAAAGAACATAGGGAACTAACAAGATATGTCACAGAAATGAACTCTAAAAGTTTGAATTTGTAACAGGTTACCATTGTACTAACCAAGCCCCTACGTCAAGTGAAGAAGTTACCAACCAAACCTCTGTCTCGAGTGAAGTTTGAATACTTCCGAGACAAGCTTGGTGTAGTTCAAAAGGACCGTCCTCGAAAGGGGGAGTAGTATAGTCACTACTGATGAGATTGTCTCATCAAACAACAAGGTCGTTGATGAGGTAACCTGTTCTCTACACCCAGTTACTTAGAAATATTTAGATTTAGGACTCTTATACTTAGAATACTTAGCTTTACTTATACATGCTTTTGATGATAGATGTATTGGTGAGAATACATGCTAGATGTATACATGTTTTGGTGTGATGTATACATGTTTAGATGTATTAGTAAGAATACATGCTAGTTGTGATGTATACATGTTCTGATGTGATGTGTACATGTTTTGATTAGTGATGTATACATGTTTTGTTGTACACATGTTTTGATGTGATGTGTACATGTGTTGATTAAGTGATGTATACATGTTTTGATGTACACATGTCTTGATGTGATGTATACATGTTTTGATGTGATATATGATTGTACCTGTATGGATGAGAAAAGAGTTGAGGGGATTGGATCATCCCTGGACTTTCAGTCCTAAAGAGAGCCGTAGACGTAAGGTCTCCGAGAATGAAGTCCTTAGTGGACAGTTGAGGGGATTGGATCATCCCTGGACTTTCAGTCCTAAAGAGAGCCGTAGACGTGAGGTCTCCGAGAATGAAGTCCTTAGTGGACAGTTGAGGGGATTGGATCATCCCTGGACTTTCAGTCCTAAAGAGAGCCGTAGACGTGAGGTCTCTGAGAATGAAGTCCTTAGTGGACAGTTGAGGGGATTGGATCATCCCTGGACTTTCAGTCCTAAAGAGAACCGTAGACGTAAGGTCTCCGAGAATGAAGTCCTTAGTGGACAGTTGAGGGGATTGGATCATCCCTGGACTTTCAGCCCTAAAGAGAACCGTAGACGTAAGGTCTCCGAGAATGAAGTCCTTAGTGGACAGTTGAGGGGATTGGATCATCCCTGGACTTTCAGTCCTAAAGAGAACCGTAGACGTGAGGTCTCCGAGAATGAAGTCCTTGGTGGACTTGAGGGGATTGGATCATCCCTGGACTCTCAGTCCTAAAGAGAGCCGTAGACGTGAGGTCTCCGAGAATAGAAGATAGGACTGCATCGTCCCTGGACCTTAGTTCAAAATGTACGTGATGGGGATTGCATCATCCCGGAACTGATAGTTCAAAATGTACGTGATGGGGATTGCATCATCCCGGAACTGATAGTTCAAAATGTACGTGATGGGGATTGCATCATCCCGGAACTGATAGTTCAAAATGTACGTGATGGGGATTGCATCATCCCGGAACTGATAGTTCAAAATGTACGTGATGGGGATTGCATCATCCCGGAACTGGTAGTTCAAAATGTACGTGATGGGGATTGCATCATCCCGGAACTGATAGTTCAAAATGTACGTGATGGGGATTGCATCATCCCGGAACTGGTAGTTCAAAATGTACGTGATGGGGATTGCATCATCCCGGAACTGATAGTTCAAAATGTACGTGATGGGGATTGCATCATCCCGGAACTGATAGTTCAAAATGTACGTGATGGGGATTGCATCATCCCGGAACTGATAGTTCAAAATGTACGTGAAGGGGATTGTATCATCCCCGGACTTCGGTCCCTGAATTGATCCGTAGACGAATGGTCTCCGAGAAAGTGATGGTATTAATGATGTGGTTACTTGTATCGGTAGGATACTTGTATTGATGATGTGGTTACTTGTATCGGTAGGATACTTGTATTGATGATGTGGTTACTCGTATCGGTAGGATACTTGTATTGATGATGTGGTTACTTGTATCGGTAGGATACTTGTATTGATGATGTGGTTACTTGTATCGGTAGGATACTTGTATTGATGATGTGGTTACTTGTATCGGTAGGATACTTGTACTGATGATGTGGTTACTTGTATCGGTAGGATACTTGTACTGATGATGTGGTTACTTGTATCGGTAGGATACTTGTATTGATGATGTGGTTACTTGTATCGGTAGGATACTTGTACTAATGATGTGGATACTTGTATTGTTATGGATACCTGTATTGATGACGATGCTGATGATCGTGTGATGACGATGCTGATGATCGTGTGATGACGATGCTGATGATCGTGTGATGACGATGCTGCTGATCGTGTGATGACGATGTTGATGATCATGTGATGACGATGCTGCTGATCGTGTGATGACGATGTTGATGATCATGTGATGATGATGCTAATGATCGTGTGATGACGATATTGATGATCGTGTGATGACGATGCTAATGATCGTGTGTGACGATGCTGATGATCGTGTGATGACGATCTTGATGATCGTGTGATGACGATGCTAATGGTCGTGAGATGACGATACTGATGATCGTGAGGATCCAGATGTTGATGTTGTTGTAGTTGTTCGAGTGCTGCAGAAGATAAAGACTCAGTACTGAAGATGTTGATGTTCCAGTATTGAAGATGTTCCAGTAACTGCTTGAGTTACTGATGATGTTGAGAAAGCTTCCAATGATTTATAGATGTATCATGTATGATGTTGATGACTCCTTGCTCGTGCAGATACTGTTATAATATCCTTCTCGTTAAGGGGGAGTGTTAAATATTGTAACTTCAAAGAATATTATATTTGTACTTTATTATTCCGGAGATGATTCATTCCTCCGTGAAGATCTTATTGTATATCCGGAGATGTTTATTCCTCCGTCGGAATGTGGTAACTCGGGTTATTAGACTTCCCTAGTGGGGGTCGGCCCTAAATGTGTTATGTGGGTCAAAGGGTTATTAGACCACCCTAGAGGGGTCGGCCCAGTTAGTTGTAGTGGGTTATTTAACCTATTGGTTAAATACGAGCCTACGTGTACTTGTGTAAAATACATATCAAAGTAGTGTATAAATAGAGGAGGTGTGTTCCTCATTATACACACTCACTCATTCAAGGGAGGCGCACCTATTGGAGGAGAGGTCTGCTACAGTGGAGAAGGAGATCTTGTCTTTGGTTTGCATCTTTGTATATTGCTGGTCATCTATATTGAGGAAGCTTTACTGGGTTTTCTACCCCATGAGGGTTTCCCAGGATAAATCTGTGTCTCTTGTGTTTATGCTATGCTTGTTGTTTCTTCAGTGATCCTGTATATGCTATTATTGTGAAATGGAATGTAATGCTGTTATTTTCTGTCTTAGCATATTGAATTTTAACATTAAGTACCGAAGAGGAAGCGTCATCGTAGTCGCACTGTCCCATTGTCGAAGAGTCATTTCGAGCCGCGCAGCCTGTGGGTTCTCTATTGTATAAGTATTATCACCACGAAGTAGGAGAACTTCATGTTGTCCGCCATTCTATTGAGTGCACATCACCCGGCTGTGGAAACTTGATTCCGCAACATCCCCATAACTTCGCCTCAGGTGAGACCTCAGTCTGTTCGCATGCTGTTGCCGAAAGGAATGGTGAAAAGGGATTTTTTTGGTTCCCTGAACCACGCAAAACCTAGGTCTACCTCACTGAACCTAAAGATCATATATACATTCAACAAATGGTTCTGTTTCCACGCTAAAGAATTGGTGATACACGACATTGCTACGAGACCGTGTAGTTGGAAGTGTAATGGACAAATGTTGCGCTTGAACTGGTAATGAGCACCGCATATTGGAATCCTAAGAAAACAAAAATATGGAACTGGGTGGACAAGACAGAAAGAGATTTTTCCAGGAAGGAGAATAGACATCTGTGCCTATCTGACGTAGAGTGGTTAAAAAAATATTTGTGGGAAGATATTCACAAAATTTTCTTCGCAACCTTTGGAAACGAGTTGCATGAGTGGTTGTCAGGACTCGCAGAGCGAAAGAACTGTTTCCAGGAAGGAGCACCTACCGAGTGGAACCGAGAGCTTATTCAGAGGCTTAAAGAAGTAGATAGTCCACTCTCGTGAGCAATGGACTTTTGGGTTCACAGTATTATAGAAGGCTTCATGATAGAGTTTGTTGTGGACACCCTGAAGTCCTACAACGTAGCAGAGGCTGATTTTTTCAAAGGTTTCAGAGGTAAGTACCTCAACAATCTGCATTTATACATCAAAATGCTTTTAGTTGAGAAAGGATTCTTAAGAATGCAGTAAGATTCATAGTTGTTTTGAGTCTGTAATGGTAGATAACACATGGAGTGACTCTGATGAAGATACACACAATTTAAGAAGTGGTAAAAGATATAAGTATACCACTGGAAAGAATCCTAAAGAACCTGAACTTCGCGTAGAAACTGAGTTCCCAGCTGAGACTGATAACCATACTGCACCTTCAACAACTAACTATCATCCCATTACACCTTAGAACCCTCTAGTTGCGAATACTGCGCCTCATATTCCACAAAATCCATTAGTTTAGAACCCTCCAGTTGTTAATATTCCCAATCCTCAGATTGTCAATACTACTAACACCTCAGGAGTGAGTACCCAGAACATTCTGACTCAGAACATTCTGCACAGTAACATCCCTAACACCACTCAGACCACTGCGCAAAACATTGTACCACCTAGAAGGAGAATGACTGACGACATTAAGCTGCCGATATTTAAAGGTACTAATCTAGAAGACCCTGAGCAACATTGGTTTCTATGTGAAGCCATGTGGAGTATAAAACAAGTCCAGGATGATGTTGTTAAGAACACGCATCTCATTACTACATATAGGGACAGAGCATTAACTTGGTTTATGAAATATTTTGTTGGACAGAATAGAACCCTACCATATATAAGGCTTCTCTCTTGAGAGAGTTCAAAAAAATGAGATCTGAATCTCAATGTATAACATAGCTTAAGGAAATTAAACAGAAGAAAACTGAGTCAGTATGGGAATTTGACCAGAAGTTTAAAACACTATTAGACCAAGTAATCTTTGAGATAGCACCGCAATAGCACCAAGAGTGGTTCATAGCCGCGTTGTTGCCCCATATTAGATTTCCCTTGATGCAACAAAAGGTTGCATCGCAGACAGAAGCCTTAGAGATTGTGATGAAGCTAGAAGCTTCATCGATAGGAGAAACAAGTCAAGGAATGATCCAGATACAAAACAAGTTAGAAACCTTAACGTTACAACTCCAGGATATTAAGAAAGGAAAGGAAGTTAGAGAAGATATCTGGTGTACAAAGTGTAGAACAGGACACTCCAAAGAACACTGCGTAGTTTTCAACGAATATATTGATAGTGGAGCACCAAATCCCCTAAATCATCAGCAACAAGGTCCCTGGTGTGAAATCTATCAATGGAGAGGACATGGAACAGAGGATTTCTATTTGATCCAGAAATATGTGAGAGCACCAAAGAATTTGTATTGCAATTTCTATAATTTAGTTGGACATGATGACTCCAACTGTAGAGCATATGACCTGATGATAGAAAGAAAGCACGATGTGTACAGAGTTCAAGAAGAAACACTGCAACACCATGATAATGCGCAGTATGATCAAGGCGCATATAGAGGCTGTGGTGGATTCCGCGGAAGAGGAAGAAACACCGAACAAGGATAGGGAAGAGGAAGAGTTCATATTATCTTCTATAACTGTGCTCAGCCTTGCCATCTTTCTAGAGATTGTGCAAATGCTACTACTACATGTAGATATTGTAATACTTTTGACCATGTTATTGAAGCATGTCTGATATTGCAAGCAAAGATGCAAGAAAGAAGACAAGAAGCACCGAACCCAAATGTTAAGATGATTGCAGCAGAGAAAAGAGATCCAAATGTCAATGTTGTGACACGAAGTGGAGCTATGACAGGAAGAGATAATGAACCGGAAGCTTTGACTTCTAGAGAGCACCACACTAACGAGACACCTATATATGGGGTTTGGATACGAAAATCTATTGGGAAAACACATGTTTTTGTACTTGTGAGAAACAAGTCTTAGAAGAAGCGAGGGATATCTTCAAAGAACCAACACTTATACGTCCGAGAATCCCATTGCGAAGTGAACCAGCACAGATGAAGGATATGCCAGCAGCGTAGGATCAAACAAGTACCGTAGCAGAAACAGGGACTTCTATTGTGCATCCTAAGGAGTTGTATGAAGCTGCTAAAAATCGAAGATGCTTTGGTAGAAATCCAAAATTTGTTGAACCACTATGAACAACGCAGTTCCACGCATACTGCTCATAGCACAGTTCACCACATCAAACACCATAAAAGGAGACGCCGAGAAATGAGGCTAAGTGCACAAATTGGAGATTATGAAATGGATGAGATCATCCTTGGTCTAGAATCTGAAGTAAATGTATTGACTAAGCAGAAATGGATACAAATGGGGAAACCAAAGTTGTCATGGTCACCCATACAGCTGAGCCTAGCGAATCAATAGAAGGTTATACCGTTTGGAAGACTAGCAAATCTTCTTGTGGATATCGATGGAGTAAAAACATCATCAAACTTTGATTTTATTGAGATTGTCCATGACAGTAACCCATATCCAGCTTTATTGGGGATAGACTGGGTGATGGATAAACTCGCGATCATCGACTTAAAGAAAAAACATATGATATTTGAAGGGGCAGACATCAGGGTCATTGTAATACCCCATTTTAACCCTTAGGATATATTAGCTTTTAATATAAATATTGTATACATGTGATGTATGTTTTCCTAGCTTGGAGCTCAAGGCCAAGGCCCCGCTAGTGGATGCTCGAATTTTATTTGAAAAACAAGTATTGGATATTATATTACCCATGTGCTATTTAGCCATGCAACATTGTAAAAATGATGTAAATAAACATCATGCAATAAAATACCAAAACTGGCTATGGAAGCAACTAATGAGAAGGGGCAATGTGTATCCACTAGGGAGTGGTGAGGGGGATGGGGGATTGAACCATAGGCTGCCAAATGTCATATTGAGAACCCGTTTGACTTTCTTTTCTGGCATTTAATTCTGTGTAAGAAAGTTGTTGAAGAAATCAGTCCATGGCTTGAATGGAGCATGGGCAACCCATAAATTCGTATAGCAAGGTATGGGCTTTGTTTCCTTGACCCATAAGTCACTCTACGTCATGGGAATTGGTTCTTCCTCATTCCCATTCCATGGTTGAACATCCCAGCATCAATTGGGAGCCATTACGAATTTCTTGGCAGTGAGAAAAAACAAAAACCAAACTTTGCAAGAACCCACATTTTGAAGTGCCAAAAATGCCTAGAATTGGTATTTGATACTGAAATCCAATGGGGGATCCATATATATGAAACTTGGGGTGAAATTGGGAGTATTAGATACCCCGAAATCCATTGGAAAAACCAATTTTTATAGCCCAGAAACCTAGTGACGGGATTGAGTTACTTTTTGACAGAATTGTGAGAAATCCAAGTGTGAATGTTTGAACAGAGGATTGGATTGCTTGAATTTATCCTGAGATGTCTGTAGTTCTGTGGTTGATCTCACTAGCTTAGCACCCTCCTCCTATGCTTATTGCATGCTTGATAAACCCAACTGTGTGTTGGATTAGCATGACTGTCTGAGTGAAACCATGGCTCTGAGTGAGCCTGTTTAGTTCCTCCTTAATGGATATACAACCCAGCTCAGAGCTGATCTCTCAGCTTAAAGAATTTAAGCTGGACAGAGATCTATGGTTGGGTGGAACGATGCTCTCACATAGCTAGTTTTTTGGACAACTTCATCTTCAAGATAAGTATTCTTTGTGGTTTAATTTATATGCATTATGTGTTCTACAATGTGTAACCTCTAAATGTTAATTGTTCATGTTAATGGAATTAATATGAAGTCTGTGAATAGTATGAGAAGGAGATTGATTCTATGCATATTGAATCACCTTTTGTTTGTGATAGATGTGTTGATGCATTACTGTTTGTGTGTGTGCAAATGTGTTTTAATTCCTTTGTGTAATTTCAGTATGCATTTTATTTAAATGGAAGAAAATTTTAGTCCTATGGTATTGGGGAAGGATCAAACACCCCCATGTTACACTCATGTTCCCTCTGTGGTTTGGAATTATGGGAGCGGACGTGACAATCATCGCACCCTTGGACGCTTCACAAGGACCGCGTAACACTGAACCGATCAGAGAAGAAATTAGATCTCATGACCTTGATCGCATCTATCAGATGATAGCTAACCATGCCGACTACATTAATCCTACAGGTGATGGAACACTTAGTTGGCGATGAGACTATTCTTGCATATCAGACTCCAACGCGGGACTGGAGAATTGGAAAGGATGATTGCATGAAGTATTTGCAAGAAGATGCGCGCAGATAACTAAATCACTGTGTTGGATTGGAATAGAGGTAAGTCCAATTCCCACTTATGATGGTTCAACTAACGTTTATACATTTTTGCAAGAGTATACTGCGTCAATTTCAGTTGAACATCGCATACCAGCATTGGATATAGCACTGCGCACTACACCTACCAGATGGTGGGACGCACATAAGGAGACTTTGACCACATGGGATCAGTGCAAACATATGATGCAAATCAGATTCGCAGAAAAAGCTACGTTGACCATGGACAAGTACAATGGACAAACAGATCTGAGGGGTCACATACAAACTTGTTCAAAAGCATGAATAAAGAGGCCACAGATAGAATGGGCTCATTTGTTTGTGCACACACTAGAAAAGATTCTAGATAATTGGTAGACAGACGCTGAGCTTCGCAGGGAAACCACAGATTGGTCTATTTTAACTGCGAATTTTGAGAGATCCTTCAGTTTTGAAGATGATTGTATAAGCTAAAATGAAGCTATGCAAGTTATCAAAGAAAGGATATTCAGAGAAGAATGCCCAAGTACAAAAGAGGCATTAGAGGAAATCAAAGATAGGATAATTGAAAATGTAAAAGTACCTATGAACCTACAACCAAAATGGGAAAAAACAATAGAACATGCCCTTCATTGTTATAACCTTGTTGAAAATGAAGAAGATTGAGAGGAAAGTGATCAAAAGGATCCACGCAATGTCAATATACTAGAGTCAGAAGGAGCGTGCGATGTAGAGGGACCTCCACTAGAAATTCCAGACATGAGCGACCCTATAAAAATAAGAAAATTTAACATTGGCACAAGTGAAGAGTCAAAGTTCGCATCCATTGGAGACTACTAGGATGATGCAACGGCCGCGCAGATCGCAAACCTTCTACATGAATATCAGGATTTGTTTCCAATGAAATTCGCCGAAATGAAAGGCATTTTGGGTGACTTGGGAGTGATGAAGGTACCTCTCAAGCCAGGCATGAATCCCGTTAAGAAAAGGCCTTATAGATTGAATCCCAGATACAAAGAAAGAGTTAAGGCAGAAATTGATAAGATGCTTGATGCAGGGATCATCGAGCTAGTTGAAGAATCAGAATGGATAAGCCCTATGGTTATCTAGGACAAGAAGACCAAAGGAGAAATAAGAATCTGCGTAGATCTAAGGAAACTGAATGATGCTTCACTACATGACCCATTTCCTACTCCATTTACAAATGAAGTATTGGACAATGTTGGAGGAAATGAGGCTTATTCTTTCACTAATGGAGTTTTTGGTTACCATCAGATCAGGATTGATGAGGCAGATAAGCATAAGACCACTTTTTCTACTGAATGGGGATCATATCAGTATACAGTTATCCCATTTGGGTTGAAGAATGCACCTGCTATATTATCCAGAGTTGTTGTTGTAGCATTTAAAGACTTTATCCATAACTTCTTAGAATTCTATTTTGATGATTGGACTGTGTTTGGGTTACTGAAGAACCACTCTGAGAATTTGAGAATGATGTTAGCAAAATGTAGACAACATTAGATTTCTTTGAATTTGAAGAAATGTATCTTTTGTGTGCCCTATGGAATTTTGTTGGGACACATTGTCTGTAAACAGGGTTTGATGGTTGATCCTGCAAAGATCGCAGTTATTGTGAACCTGCTAGCACCAAATTCAGTGAAACAACTTCGCACCATGTTGGGACATACAAGGTACTACAGAAAATTTATTAGGGGTTACGCACAGATAACCTCACCAATGGTGAAACTTCTAAAGAAAGAAGCGTAGTTTATATGGAACGCAGAATGTGAGCAAGGCCTAGACACACTAAAGGAGAAAATGGTAACCGCGCATATCCTTATCTTTCCGGATTGGGACAAGCAATTCCATGTACACATTGATGCATCATCCATTACACTTTGTGTGGTGCTAGCACAACCAGGTGAGGGTGGCATTGACCATCCCATTGCATTTTCGAGTAGGAAGCTCTCATCAGCTGAAAAGAGTTATACAACCACAGAAAGAGAAGGCTTAGCTATGGTGTACGCAGTCCAGAAATTTAGGCACTATTTGTTGGGTGCGCACTTCTCAATGTTTACTGACCATTCCGCTTTAAAGTATTTGGTCAATAAACCAGTGTTAGGGGGGGATTTGCAGATGGTTGTTACTATTCCAAGAATATGACTTTGAGATCATTGTTAAACCAGGTATATTGAACATAGGACCTGAATATCTCTCAAGGATTGAGTTAGACGAAGAACCCACAAACCTCGAAGACAATCTTCCTAACATGTAGTTATTTGCCATACAGGTCGCCGATGATTATTACAAGGATATTGTAGAATTTTTTACCACAAGGTTGGCACCTACGGAGTTCACTATGCAACAAAAGAAGAAGCTGGTAGTTAAAGCCACTGACTTCACTATCACAACAGAACAACTATACAAGTTGGGACCAGATGAAGTGTTGCGCAGATGCATGTTAGAGCATGAGAATCCATTTATATTGGCTTAGGCATATTCAGGTGCATCAGGAGGTCACTACGCAGGTAGAGCTACTGCGCAGAAGATATTAAGAGCAGGGCTATGGTTGCCTACAATCCATAAAGATTCAAATGAACATTGCCAGAGTTGTGATGTCTGTCAGAGAATAGGAAAGTCATCGCGAAGAGATGAAATGTCATTAAAACCAATGTTGACACTACAAGCATTTGACAAATGGGCTATTGATTTCGTGGGAACTATTAACCCACTGGGAAAGAGGACTAGTGCGAGATATATTATCACCGCGACTGATTATCTCACTAGATGGACAAAGGCTAAACCAATGAAGTACTGTATCGCAACTACTATCGCGTAGTTCATCTTCGAGAACATCCTTACCATATTCGAATGCCCAAAGATTTTAATGAGTGATCAAGGAACTCACTTTTTGAACAGATATATTGAATCCCTTACTAAAGAGTTCCACATTTATCATGAAAGGAGTACACTGTATCATCCTCAAGCTAATGGAACTGTTGAAGCTTTCAACAAGGTATTAGAAAATGCACTGACAAAAGTATGCAATGTAAACAAGGATGATTGGGATCTGCGCATTCTAGCCGTATTATGGGCATACATAACAACTTGCAAAAAGATGACAAGCCATACACCCTTTAGATTGTCCTATGGATAGGAAGTTGCGATGCCTATGGAGTACATTGTACCAAGCTTAAGAATTGCAGCATTCACAGGCATGGAAGATGAAGAATCAATAGAAGAAAGGCTTATACTCTTGGTTGGATTGGAATAGGATCTCTTCATTGCAGGCTTTCACCAGCAAGTGCAAAAAGATAGAGGAAAATCATGGCATGATCGCCACATCAATAATGTTAGGAACCCATGTCTTTACTTTGTTAGTATGTTGTTGTTGGATGCATATGCTTTGTAAGTCGTCCCGTAGTATTTGTTGATCAATAGTTTGTGTTATTGTTGTTGGCGCATATGCTTTGTAAGTCGCCCATAGTATTGTTGATCCATAGTTTGTAACGGCCCATGGTTTTGATCCATAGTATTGGCACCTAGAATTAGTATATAAGTGTGTGTTGAAACCTATGAAGGCACCGTGAAGTTATTTGTATTGAGATTGCTCATAGGAGCTTGCCCCCTCGAAGTGGCCTGTGATCAATATAAAAGTGATTCTGAGTTCTGTCATTTCTGCTATTTCGCATATTTTTATTAAGTAATTGTTGCAGGTGCATCACATCTGGTATCAGAGCACTTTCTTGGGCTCGCTGGGTGAAATTTCTTCCAAAAAAAAATTTCGCATCTGTTGCAGGTTCGGATTTGGGAATAATCCCTATCCGCTTAACTGTGGTAAGTACTTGGGCATAAGCCCTAAAACTCATTGTGAGGAGTACCACAGGAACCCCGAAGTAGCTGGCCCATTGAGAGGACCTACCAGCGAAAAGGGCAACGACCCCTACCTGATTGACTAGCTCCCACCCGTGAGGTAAACCAAGAGCTGTCGTTTGTGGAAAAGCGGTTATCAGTTTTACTTGAGCCGTGGAGTGAGGGGTACTGCCCCAATATGCAAGCCGTCAGACAGCATTGGTGGCCAAGTGAAAACCCTGAACTGTTAGGAAGCTGCACATACCTGGGGTCCATATCTACTTTCAGCTGAACTATTGTCGATCACTGCTGCGTTGTTTCAGATCCATTTTGCAAGCCGTTCCAGATCTAGCCGTTCAGCGTTGTTCCAGATTCCTTCCGAGCCGTAGCCGCTCCAGTCTGTTAAAAAAAAAAAAAATTCCAGGCCGTAGTCGCTCCAGTCTGGAATAAAAAAAAAAAAAAAGTTTTTTCTCCATATCACCCTTGTTTTACCTCTGTTTCCCTTGAAATTTTCAGGGAACCCCTGTCATTCCATTCTGCATATTTCATTCCTGAGGACCCTATCCTCAATTCCCCTTCCTACAGCCCGAAATCTCACATTTGTCTACTTTTAGGGTTTGCCATAACTTCCTCAGATTTCACCAAAATCACCTTCAAATTTTACCACAGAGTTCCTTTCTGAATTCTGCTTCTTTGTTCCCCTCTGCCAAATTTTCCCATTCTTTCACCCCGCTTCTGAAATCCTCATTTTTGCTTCCCTATCTATCCAACAGTGTCCAAAACCTATTCAAAGCCCAATTACCCTTCTGATTTTTTCCCAAATCCAAATTTTCCCTTACTGAAGTAGTTCCTGTTTTTGTTTTCCTACCCAGTCAACCAAAAAAATAAAAAATAAAAAAAAATCTTAGTTATGGTTGTCACCCGTGCAGGCGCAAAAACCATGGAGGAAGCACTTGCAGCCATCCAAGCCAAACTCCAGGATCTGGATGAAAAATTTCTCGGTCTCCATCTTGAACACTTAGCTATGAACAACAAACGACAGTCTGAGTCTTCAGCAGACAATGGGTTCTCTTGTTCCAGCAATTTCCATGGTCCGAAGCTTGATTTTCCTCGCTTCAATGGTACTGATCCAACTGGATGGATCTATCGTGCAGAACAATATTTCAGTCTGCATAAAAAATTTCATGTCAACAAAGTTCCGTTGGCATCCTTTCATTTGGAACAGGAAGCTCTTCAATGGTACCGTTGGTACATCAAGGCTCATCCAGAGCCCAACTGGCCAGACTTTTGCCAGCTCCTTTTGCAACGATTTGGTCCTAGTGCTTTTGATGACTTCACAAGATCCCTCACTAAACTTCGCCAAACTGGCATTGTGAGAGAGTATCAAACTGAATTTGAGAATCTAGCCAACCACACCGAAGGATTGTCTAATGAATTTTAACGGAGTTGTTTTATTAGTGGTCTAAACGATGCCATCCGCTCTGAGGTCAAAATGTTCTGTCCCAACACAATGATGGAAGCACTAGGGTTGGCTAAGTTGGCAGAAGACAAGATTGCAGCCCAACAACGCTCCAAGCCCACTTTTGTTCCCTTCCGAAATATGGGTTCTCAGCGACCACCTATACCGCGGGCTCCTCGACCGACTCCTATCAAGCATTTGTCTGAAACAGAGATGCAAGCACGCAGAGAAAAGGGGCTTTGCTATAATTGTGATGAGAAATTCACTCGGGGACATAGATGTGTTCAGCAAAAGCTCTATCTCCTAGATTTGGAGTCTCTGTCTGCCTCTGAAATGGGTGACGAAGATCCAGAAACACTGGATGCTCCGGTCGACATTCAGGAACCGCCTATTGACCCTCCGTCTCAGGATGACCAGCCAGAGATATCTCTCCATGCTTTAGCTGGAATCACCACCCCCAAAACAATGTGGGTCAGGGGTTACTTCAAGAAGCTTCCTCTTACAATCCTCATTGATTCTGGTAGCACTCATAATTTCATTGACCCTCCGATCGCCAAACAGGCTGATTGTTTTATCCATCCTTGCTCCAACTTTGAAGTCATGGTTTCCAATGGGGGCACCTTACCTTGCAAAGGAAAGTGTCGAAATGTGCGTATCTCTATGGGAGATTATACCTTGCGCTCTAACATGTTTACCTTGCGCTTAGGCGGATGTGATGTGGTTTTGGGCGCTCAATGGCTAGGCACACTCGGTCCTATCTTATGGGATTTTGCCGAACTTTGGATGCAGTTTTCCCTCAATGGACACAAACACACATTGACAGGATTACAACCAGGTTCTCTCAGCATCATCAGTTCACATCGCATGGAAAAACTCCTCAAGAAGAATTCACATGGTGTCATCGCTCAGATCCATTCCATCCAGATGCAACCATCAGCGGTCTCCACTACTCCTTTGGATCTACATCAAATTCTGGATCGATATACAGGTGTCTTTGCTGAACCAGTGGGATTGCCACCTTCCAGGCCAGAAGACCATCGTATTCAGCTCCTTCCTGGTAGGGTTCCTCCCAACATCAGGCCCTATCGCTACCCATGTCACCAAAAAACGAAGATTGAAATGCTTGTTCAATACTTATTGAAGCAAGGTATTATTCGCCCAAGCACTAGTTCCTTTTCTTCTCCAGTTATTCTTGTCCGCAAAAAAGATGGGTCATGGCACCTCTGCATTGACTTCTGAGCACTTAATCACCTCACCATCAAGGATAAGTTTCCAATTCCTGTTGTTGATGAGCTTCTTGATGAGCTTCATGGGGCTCACTTTTTCTCCAAGTTGGATCTTCGTTCTGGGTATCATCAAATTCGGGTTCATGAGGATGATATCCCTAAAACAGCTTTCCGCACACATGATGGCCATTATGATTTTTTGGTCATGCCCTTTGGACTCACTAATGCTCCTTCCACATTCCAGGCCTTAATGAATAAAATATTTCGACCCTTCTTGCGGAAATTCATTCTAGTATTCTTTGATGATATCCTCATCTACAGTAAAACATGGGATGAACATCTCCAGCATTTGGATCTTGTCATGCAAATTTTCTCTGACCATCATCTCCATGCCAAGCAGTCTAAATGTGTTTTTGGACAAAAGGAAGTTGAGTATCTCGGGCACATTATCTAAGCACAAGGGGTTTGCGTGGATCCTACCAAAATCGATGCCATGACCAATTGGCTGCATCCTCAGACACTCAAGAGCCTTCGTGGTTTTTTGGGGTTGAATGGCTACTACCGCAAGTTTGTCAAGGATTATGGGAAGATTGCAGCTCCGTTAAATTCTCTATTAAAAAAGGATGCCTTCACATGGACACCTGCTGCTCAGTGTGCATTTGACAAACTAAAACAAGCTATGTGTACTACACCTGTGCTAGCTATGCCCGATTTTTCCAAGCCCTTCACTATTGAGAGTGATGCTTGCAGCAATGGACTTGGTGTTGTTCTCCTTCAAGATGAACACCCCATTGCGTTCACCAGCAAAGCCCTTTCAGGTAAGAATTTAGCTGCCTCTACCTATGAGAAGGAAATGATGGCTATTTTGCATGCAGTACAGAAGTGGCGCCCATACCTATTAGGAAATCATTTCTGCATCAAGATTGATCACCAAAGTCTGAAATATTTCTTGGACCAGCGTGTCTCCTCCCCGGCACAACAGAAATGGGTTAGAAAACTCATGGGTTATGACTATGAGATCACTTACAAGAAGGGTAAAGAGAATATTGTGGCAAATGCTCTTTCTCACACATTTGATACCCAAGGTTCTCTTTCAGCTATTTCCATGCCTGTTCCAAATTGGTTGCAATCTGTTCAACAGGGTTATGTCAATGACTCCTCCTTATCTCAAATCATCCAATGCTTGACCAACAACCCTTCTACTGTACCACATTACTCTTGGGATGGTGCTTCTCTGCGATATAAGGGTCGTCTGGTGCTTCCCCAAAGCACAGATCTTCAACAGGCTGTCTTCTATGAACTCCATGCTTCTCCATCGGCAGGGCACTCTGGATTCCTCAAAATGTATGAACGGGCACGGTGTAACTTCTTTTGGCAGGGCATGAAAAGGACAACTCAACAGATGGTAGCCGAATGTGATACCTGCCAACGCAATAAGCGTGAAACAACATTCCTTCCAGGATTGCTTGAACCCTTTCCCATACCTACACGGATTTGGACAGATATTTCTATGGATTTAATTGAAGGGCTCCCTAAATCTGGCGGGAAGACAGTGATTCTCGTTGTGGTTGATCGCCTCTCCAAATATAGTCATTTTTGTGCTCTCAGCCATCCCTATACAGCCTCCTACGTCGCTCAAATTTTTCTGGACCAGATCTTTCGTCTTCATGGCATCCCTTCTTCCATTGTCTCGGATCGTGATGCGACTTTCACCAGTCATTTTTGGACAGAACTATTTCGCCACACTGGCACCAAACTGAAGATGAGTTCAGGATATCACCCACAAATAGATGGTCAGACTGAAATTGTCACAAAATGCTTGGAAACTTGTCTTCGTTGCTTCACCTCTGAACAACAACATCAGTGGGAAAAATGGCTCCCTCTCACTGAATGGTGGTACAATACCTCTTACCACACTGCCTCTAAAATGACCCCATATAAAGCATTCTATGGTCAGGCACCTCCAGCTCTTCTTCCATACACCCCCACCAGTTCACTAGTTCAGGAAGTTGACACAGTCCTTCGAAACCACGATCAGATTCTGTGCATTTTGCGGGACAATCTTCACATGGCAAGAAATCGCATGAAGCAACAAGCTGATCAGCACCGTTCTGAGCGCACTTTTCAAGTCAGCGATATGGTTTTTCTTTGTCTCCAGTCGTACAAACAGTCATCCTTGAAACTCAAAGGGCGTCATAAGCTCACTCCAAATTTCTATGGGCCATATCAGATTCTTCAGAAGATTGGGACCGATGCTTATAAATTGGAACTTCCTCCTTCTTCCCGCATTCATCCAGTCTTTCATGTCTCTAGTATGAAGAAAGTTCTTGGCACCAACATCAGTCGACAAATGATTTTACCCGAACTGGATAATGAAGGATCCATCCTTTTGGAGCAAGAGGCCATCCTCAATCGGCGCACGCGTCAGCTTCGCTGTCGCTCTATCACAACGGTCTTAATTCAGTGGCACAGCATGCAACCAGAGGATGCTACATGGGAACCACTCCTTCAGATTCAACAACAATTTCCACATCTAAAGCTTTCAGGACAAAGCTTTTTTTAAGGGGGAGGGGATGTTAGGAACCCATGTATTTACTTTGTTAGTATGTTGTTGTTGGACGCATATGCTTTGTAAGTCATCCCGTAGTATTTGTTGATCAATAGTTTGTGTTATTGTTGTTGGCGCATATGCTTTGTAAGTCACCCATAGTATTGTTGATCTATAGTTGTAACGGCCCATGGTTTTGATCCATAGTATTGGCGTCTATAATTAGTATATAAGTGTGTGTTGAAACCTATGAAGGCACCGTGAAGTTATTTGTATTGAGCTTGTTCATAGGAGGTTTCCCCCTCGAAGTGGCCTATGATCAATATAAAAGTGATTCTGAGTTCTGTCATTTCTGCTATTTCGCATATTTGTATTAAGTAATTGTTGCAGGTGCATCACAAAGAACAAGTCCTTTCAGGTAGGTGACCTTGTCCACATGTATGATAGCAAGTTCATGAAATTCCCTAGCAAATTTAAAATGCATTGGCTTGGCCCATATACTATTGTGCATGTTACTAATGGTGGCGCAGTTCTGTCAGCCACGTTATCCAGAGATAAATTCCTAGGTTTGGTGAATGGAAGTAGACTAAAACTCTATCGGGATAGTCCTACTTCGCAAAACCTTCAATGATCGAAAGAGAAGGGAGTTTCTAAGTGTCAAGTACAGTTGAAATTGGGCACTAGAAATGAAAAAGAGTCTATACAAAGTTTTGGTCTGATACACGAAGTTTGATGGAAAGAATGCATCCATCGCGCAGCACTAGTTGAGAAGTGACGTTGCACATAAAAAAAAAATAAAAAAATGGAAAAGAAAATAAAAAGTGTGCAGTTGCGAAGCTCAAAATGTAGCTGCACAGTTCAATTAGAATAATAAAAATCCAAAGTTCAAAAGGAAGAATCTTGACACCGTGAAGTAACCACGTCGGGAATAGTGGCAACCTGCTGCACGGTTCGACGCAACACTCCAAGAAGCTAGCCATTAAAATGTCGATCGGAAAACTAGCCGTTATACAGTGATTTTGCCGACGATCGCTTGAGCATTTAATTCAAAAATAGCCGTTCTGAAGAGGTTAATGGAGGAAAGGACCCAAATCCTAGGAGGATTTGGCTAACGAACATGATAATCAATTATTTTCTAACCTTTGATGGGCATCGCTAAGGCTCAATTGCGCCTATAAATACTGCTATGGATGGACTCGCGAACATTACTGAAACTCTGAAGTTTTTCTGCACACCATAGTTCAATCTATTTCCAGTAAGTGATCAGTTATCCCATGATTCTGCAGAGAACAGTCCAGTGAATGTTTGATGATTCTACAATTGAGCAAGAGTCCATAGTCAAGCAAGCTGTGAGGGTGTTTAAGGAAATCAAGCTTGAAGGGTTGATGAGAACCCCTGTTAAGAAGCTTGTTACAGAACAAGGACAATGTTCACACCATTCACCATGACATTATACACAAATGCAAATAAATGGTAAGGAACCTGTAGTTGAGAAAGTCAAGGTGAAAGTAATGGGCTCCAAGCTACCAAAAGTTCCACCAGGGGACAAGGAGCTTCCATTAACCTTGACTCCATAGTATATCTCTCCCCGTGCACAGGTTGCACCGGCCATTAAGCTCTCCAGAAATTCCATGTATGAGATACCGCTTTCTCCCAGAGCCAAACATGTAAAACCAAAAGTGAATTTGTTAGGTAAGATAGCAGACTGTAAGTTCAAAGATTACGACTTGCTGCAGTAGCAGAAGGATCTAGATGAGCCAAAATACCCACAATTTCAGCCAGATAGATATATGTGCTGGAAAATGGACATCAAGAACAACCCATTGTTGGTTGAGCAGAGATTGTTGTCTGAAGTTGTCGAATTAGGGTTGTTGAACCTCAACGTTGACCGGATCCATCGGATCACGGGGTTAAGCAAGCGAGGAGAGGACCCTAAGAAGTACTTTGTCAGAAAAAGAAAGGATAAGGAGATTTCCGCGCAGATGAAAGAAACTCACAGCATCCCGAAAGGAAAAAGAGGTTTCGTCACGGATGATATAAACGATGATGCTACGTGGTTTGTAGTACAATTGCTAGCAGGAAAAATATTGTGGAAGTCTAGACCTACAGAAGTACTAGCCGATGTAGTTCCCTTTGGGGCGAAGGTAGCACAGGGTGGAAGATTTAACTAGTGCCAATATTTACTGAATGAGTTTCTAGAAGATGTCCGTGAAACTCAGGTCAATGGCGCTGCTTTCCATTATAGTTGGTTGATGGTACTGATTTCCTTTGTAGGATGGAAGGACCCAAGGCACTATGTTGGCCTCACCTCTCCTAGAAATGACTATCGAGGACCTAGATATGCAAATCTATGGGAAAATATGATGCCAGAAAGACAGCGTGCGTCGAATGAAGTTTTCTACACATATTACGAGCAGCTGTGCTATGTCATCGTTCACACACCGCATATATCCAAAGATGTAAAATCTAAGTACATTCACACCTTAAATTTTAGTGCTGACATGCATTCCATTTATATTTCAGTGAAGGCACAGAAAAAGAACCCAGAAAGGTTCCAAGGGAACTATCACATGGACAAAGCGGACATCGACCTCATTATGAAGGAATGGCTAGATGAATGGAAGGTCAAAGGACCTATGATCATCGAAAGTGACTCCGACGAAAGTAACCCATTACCAACAACAATTGTCGAAGAGTCACCAGCAGGATAAAGGAAGGATCCCGAAAGATCAATGCGAGAGAAAACCCAGAAAAATAAACAAAAATTCATGAGGGATCCATCAGAAGCAAGGTTGCATGATGATGATCATGAGATCATCACGTCCAGGGTTATTGCGCATCTGGAAGACATGATGGCCCTCAAAGACAGTGAGAATGAGGAAATTCAAGCAAGTTTGCAACAGAATCTCACCACGTTGCAAGGCATAACAGTGAAGTTTGAGTAGGTCCACCACGACTTGGACATGACGCAAGAATCAGAGTCAGAAGGAAAGTCAGGGGACACATCGCAACCAAAGAAAACAACTTTAGCCTTGACCATGGCACCAAAACCATGCATCATCAAAATTGACCCGCTAAGAGTAGTGTTACCACGCGATGAGTTAGCTTCGAGCATGCAGAGCATAGAGCATGTGGAGATTGATATCACAATGCTACCCCTTGAAGCCCTACATAATCTGCACCTGTAGGTTGAGGAGGAAATACATGATCGAGATATGGTCATTTTGAACCAACACCAGGAATTACATGAAAATTATAAACAATTGTAGGAAGCAAGTGCAAAGAAGGCTAAGGCACTTGAAAGCGAGCAGGAGAAGCGACGAAAAATATAGAAGACTGTCGCTTTATTCTACGCGGATATCCCAGAGTGTGACGAGAAGCCAGAGCTCACAGATAATATAAAGAAGATCGGCTAGGTAGTCAGTGATCTGAATTTTGAAATGGAAAACATGGAGATAGACTATAAGGAAAATATTTCCTCCTTGGAAGCAGAGAATCAACCAAAGACACCACTAGATCAGGAAAAGGTCAGAGTAGCAGAAGTGAAAGCAGCTGGAGAGAGCATATCCAGTGAAGTAGGGAAGTGTCAAAACTTGATGGACAAAGCTATGAGATTGTTTACTACGCTGCAAGAGGACCCTGAGCTGCTACAGGTTCAAACCAGTTTGCAGGAAAAGTAGGAAGCGTTAAACGCTCTGAACACGAGATGAAGACCCTACTACCTAAAGATAGACTCCGTCGATTTCTAGAAGTCAAACAATTAAAAACACAACTTCAAGTGTTAAGAGAATAGGAGGCTGAAGCTGGATATAAGTCACATCCCCTGTAGGAGGAATCCCATCCACTAACACAACAAATCGAAGAAAAAATCTAGGAACTCCACGACGCGCATGCATCAATTCAAGAACAAACTCAAGAATATCTAACATCGGATGTGTTGGAAACAGTTAGAGCAGTTGAGCAGGATGTCAAGGATATAGTTGCGAAGTTGAGCGCAACTTACCAAGAATTGGCTGCAAAAATAGTTATGCAAGAGGAAGAGCAGAGCATGGAACCAGAAATGGAAAGTGGCTCGGGGACGAGCCAAATGTAAGTGTTAGGGGCCTGTTGGGCTAGGTCCAAGCAAGGCATTTTTGTGCAAGACAATTTTTGGAGCTGCGAAGTTACAGCGCAGCTCAGGACAAGACATTTTTGTCAATGTGAAGTTACATTGTAGTGTAGTAGTGACAAGGTAGGAACCACGCAGCTAAGCGCCAGCTCCGCAAAGTGGTAGCACCATGCAATGCCAGCAGAGCACCTATTTTGGGTAAAAAGTATAAGGGAAGGTCGAGCTGCGAAAGCGACCTATTTTGAGTAAGAAACTCTAGGATTCCTGGGAATGGGTATGGAGTAGCGTGAAGGAGGATGAAAGCGACCTTCCAAGAGAGTGGCAAAAAATAGTTAGAAGCAAAGCCATGAAGCCGACAGCGAAAGGCAGGCTAGAGGGGCAGAAAGAGACACACCAGGATGCAGAATAACCATTTTGTGAAGACTGCGTATGTCAAAAGGGCATATGAGCTACGAGTGGTCTAACAGAATGACCAGAAGAATGTGGAGCAGTTGTCGACTGCGACAAGACAAGTCGGTGGGTAACCACACCATTTTTGTAACCTTAGGGTTTTGGCCTATGCATTGTAACAAACGTGACCTACGGGCACGATCTCTATATAAAGGGAAATTTTGTAAGGGAAAGGGTTAATATTCGATAAGTTGTTGATTGTTGCTTGATATATGTGAAGAGAAGATTGTAAAGGCTCTGCAGCTGTGTACGTAGTGACCTACTGAGAGAGAAGAGAGTCTGCAGTTGAGTGTGCAGAGTGTAACTGTTGTACCCTTCCCATAAATAATATCACAACAGTTCCTGTGGATGTAGCTACCATCCTGGGGGTGAACCACGTTAACTTCTGTGTTATGTGATTGATTATGCATTTGTATCTGTGTATTTCCTTATGTGAATGGTTAAGATCTTGTTTATGAATGCATGTGTTCTTGCCTTTATATGTATTCGTGATAAGGATAGAAGATGGGTATAATATGTTAAGTAATTGCATGTATGAATGAATGTTGGATGCACCAGTATTTCTAACTCAGATGAATGCATAAGTTAATCGAGTAAACACTTAGCCAGTGAAGTCTGTATAGTGTGATTCCCTGAGCGCAGTACCGGAAGTGCACAATTAAAGTGTTGTTGTTATAGTGTATAAGTTAGCAAGCCTTGCAATCCATTATGTTGTTGAATGCATAACTTACACTAGGGAAATTCCATTAAAGTGGTTAAGTACCGAAGAGGAATCGCAGTCGTAGTTGCGCTGTCCCATTATCGAAGAGTCATTCTGAGCCATGCAGCCAGTGGGTGCGCTATTGTATAAGTATTATCACCACGAAGTATGAGAAATTTGCATTGTCTTTTATTTTGTTGACTGCGCATCACCCGGTTGTGGAAACCTGATTCTGCAACCTCCCCATAACTTTGCCTCGGGTGAGACCTCAGTCTGTTTGCAGGTTATTGCTGAAAGGGCCGGTGAAAAGGGGTTTTGTTGGTTCCCTAAACCACGCAGAACCTGGGTCTACCTCACTAGACCTAAATATCATATATACAACCAACATCTATACTTATCAAAATAAGGAAGGAATATTTATGACAATAAATCCCTTAGACACCCCAGTTTTCTTGCCACTAATATCCATTCCCAAAAATTCTGAAATGGTTCACAATCTTAGAGTCCAACCTTTGCTAATGTTTAAGAACAAACTGGTAGCAAAATAACTACAACTAAATGAAGTTAAGTCTCAAATGAAACGGAAGAGAATTGAAGAACAGTTGAACTCCAGCAAATGGCAGGATATCAAGCAGAAAATAGAAGAAGAATTCAAGAAGCTTGTTTGTGTTGAATCTCCTAATGCCTTTAGGCACATAAAAAGGCATATGATTAAATTACCACTCAAACCTGAGTTTCAGGGAACACCTAGACATTCCAATGTTGTGCCAATGTCCAAGGAAATGAGAGAATACTGTAAAAAGGAGATTAAGGAATTGCTTGAAAAAGGACTTATAGTCCCATCAAATAGCCCATGGAGCTATTATGGTTTCTATGTAAATAAGCATTCAGAACAAGTAAGGCAGGCTCCCAGAATGGTGATCAACTACAAACCCCTAAATGATGTCTTGGATTGGAATAGATACCCAATACCAAACAAGTCTGACCTTGTTAAGAGAATTGCAGGATGTAAAATATTTTCCAAGTTTGACCTTAAGAGTGGATTCTGGAAAGTGGAAGTGGATCCTAAGGACCAGTATAAGACATCCTTTGTAGTAACCCATGGGCACTATGAATGGAAAGTAATGGCTTTTGGGTTGAAAAATGCACCATCCCAATTCCAGAAAATAATGGAAGATGTTTTCAGACCCTATATGGAATGTTTACTTGTATATAATGATGACATCCTTATTTTCTCAAAAACCCTCGAAGAACATCAAAGACATTTGAAATTTTTTTTAGAGTAGTTCATGATAATGGTCTAGTCCTTTCTGCAAAAAAGATGAAACTCTATCAAGATTCAATTGCGTTTTTGGGCCAAAAGATTGAAAAGGGAATGATTCAGACACAAGACCATGTTATTGAATTTGTTGACAAATTTCGAGATATCATCAAAGATAAGACACAACTGTAGATATTTATTGGTTTACTAAACTATCTTTCTCATTACTATAAAAATCTTGCCAGTGACAAAAAGGTATTGAATCAATGACTAACAAAAGAGCCATGCCCTTGGAAAGAAGAACACACCAAAGTTGTACAAAGAATCAAGAGTAAGGTAAGAATGCTCCCTATATTGTACGCCATTGATGATAATCTTCCCAAAATCATTGAAACTGATGCTTCAAATTTAGGATGGGGAGGAGTTCTAAAACAAGCCAGACAAACAAAAAGGAAAAGTGAAGAAATAGTCCAGTTTTCCTCTGGAACCTGGAACAAAGATGAGCAAAATTATGCCACTATTGATAAATAAATTCTAGTAGCATTAAGGTGCATAGAAAAATTCCAAATCCATCTGCTAAATCATGACTTTATCATAAGAACAGATTGCTCCAGTTTTCCATTTGTCCTAAATAATACAATAAAAAATGCAACAACAAAAGGGAAATTTGCGAGATGGCAAGCATTATTTTCATGCTATAATTATTCAGTTGAGCATATTTCTGGTAAGACAAATAGGATTCCTTATTTCTTAACTAGAGAGTATCTGACACAAAAGTACGCAGTTACTTTTGATCAAGCAAGCCTGAAGCAAGTGATCCTGAAGTAAGCAAGCCAAGAAAGCAGAAGCAAGTGGGCCCATAACCAACAAATAAACATCTTAGTATTTGCATGGGTAGAAGGAAAACACGAGACCTATAGTATCAGTGATAATATGAGCTAGATGGAATATATACAATCATGGAATCCCATATGGGAGCTAAGGAATACAAAAGTATTGGATGAAAATATACAAGGATCGGATGCTTTCATAAGATTTGTGCCAAAACTTCGTAGAATGCCAATGGTGTCCAGCATTGTACCTGAGATGATATATAATAATTCCTTAAGAAAAGTTGCAGATGCTAGCAATTGGTTGATGCACCTCTACCATGACCTTAACCTAATATGGACATAGGTTTCCTCATTCCAACCCTGGTTACAGTTGGACCATCATAACTATTGTATTAACTGAATACGTTCTCTAAAGGCTTGGCCACATCAAGATGCAAGTCTACGGTTTCCAAGTACTACCCACACTTATGAAAAATATAAAAAACTATGTTGGAAGTTCTTACGAAAACAAAATGCAACAAGGACCTATTACACCATGTTAAATTTTTGTCTTCAATGTACACAAATCTGTGAAGATCCTCCACTTTTTGATCCTGATTGGATAAAAGACTTGTGGAAGACATTCGGCATCAACTTGAATGCTTTAGAACCAGCTGTCATCTACAACCTAAAGCAAGATGTCGGGGAATCTATTGAATGAGTTAAAGACATATGACTAATGGAGATCACCAAAGATCAAATCCTTGAATATTATATTCAGAATAAAGAACAATGGCTGGTCAAAACACACATTGAAGTACACATGCACTGAAATAGACATGTCGTCCTTAAATCGTTGTAACATACCCTTTAAGGTGGAAAACATTTTGTGTTAAGAAACATTATGATAACTTTAATTGTAAAGTTTATGTTGCACAGGTGTCCAAGGATGACTGTAATTTGCACAATATATTATTATTTAATAAATAAAATAGGAGACAAATACCTAAAAGTACTGTTGAAAGAGTGGTTACTGATCCACTAGGTGGAATGGAATCTGGGGTAGAAGGCAATGGACAAGTGGCAGCATCATGATGCAACTAATTAGTTGTTGGTATGGGACAACTCCCTTGAAATGTGGTCATAGTGCCCTGAAAGATGGGACTGGAGCTTGAGGCTCATTTATTCCAAACTGGCCACTAAAAGACCTAGGCAGTATGTATAATAGCCATCAAATATTGAACTCGGTTCATCACTTTTCCTAACGAGGAAATTCACCTTGGGGTTTTGCTATGTTTGCAGCCAAGAGATTTGATGAGGGGATATGTTATGTTGTTGATCATGTTGTGAGTCTGCCAAACTCTTATCGATTTCAGGAGGTTGATGCTAAGTGGAGAAGGCATTTTATTTCAGGAGGTTGATACTGAGTGGAGAAGGTATTTTGAGTGCCTTGCTTCTACACATATTCCACCCACTTACTAGATCAGTAATCAGGCTCGGGGGTTCATTAGAAGTCAGCAGTTGAGCTGCTTCTTCTAAAGCAGGTTGGGAGGAACAGGCCTCCTTGGGTGTTTGTCGGCCCTATCATCTCTTACAGGTTCTATTGTCTTATCTATTCTTATTTTTCAAGTTCTGTTATCTATTTCTATATATTTTAAAGTTCTGTTATCTGCAAGTAAATTTTGTTTATTTACAAGTATTTAATTTACAGAACTAGATATGATTTATATACCTGTACTTTAGTTTCTGATTCAAGTTTTAAGCATGAATAGAAATTATGAATGAAATAAATGATCTCTGCATTTTTCCCCATGCAAAAAGGAATAGCATCGTACTCTAGTACAGAGATAGATTAAAATATATAAGTCTCATAGGCAAATAGTCATGAGATTGAGAAGATGAAATTACTATAAATTTTCTCAAGTTTTCTACTTACTGTTAAGTCCTATGTATACATTTACAGTATCCTCACTGTCATTTACTTTTGGCTAAATGGTTTGTTCCTAATTTACATGTATGTTTCCTTAATTATAAATATCGTTGTTTTCAATAGAATTAGAGTTCCGTCCTAACAGTATAAGATTTTTTTTTATCTATAATCAGTAGTTAAAATGCTCATGCTTATATTAGAAAATTTATAGATTTACAACAGAGTAATATTTCTTCTTTAGATAACAACAATTTCCAATTATTGCATGTATATTTTCATACATTGTTTTATACCATACCTACACAGTGAAAATCAAGGCATTTGTTATTCCTGCCAAAACCCTAAACAGAGTTATCAATCACTAGCCTATAGTAAACATTTCCATTTCAACAACAAGTTTAACTTTATTTCTCTTTACATATAAAAGCATTCCAATGTAAACGGGATCAAGATGTAATCTCAACATTTCACAGTAGGAGACCTGGTTAATATTATCGGTTTGGACAACATTCTAGTGTTCATTTCTTTTAACAATAGACAAACCATTTCAGACAGAAGTATCAAGATCAAAGACAAGAACCAAACGCTTACACCATAAACATGCCTATATATCGATTAGTTAAGATTGAATTATCAAAACGACTATAGGAGATTTCCAAACAAAATAGTGAACACAAGCTTATGCCGAGACCTCAACTAAAAACATTTTTAAGCTTTATATTCCAAAACAAAGGCTAAACCCTAGCACTGGAAATACTTTCCTATTCTTTTAAGATGCGGCAACATTGTTTTAAATAAACAAAGTACATACAGGCCGTAAGCCTTATCATTATTCTCATATATCCATTGTTCCTATAAAACAAACAGTCATATCATTGTTTCACAAAACATTCACCCATCGATTTAAAATCAAAGATAAACACAGAGGTTGCCAAAACATATTACATTCTCACATTGTCGACGAGCTACAGGAATTATTCATGGGTCAATCCCAAAATGATAAAAAAACCATGACGAATGTAACTGAAAATTATAAACATTCCTTCCAAATTTCCAACTTGACAGAGATTGAAACGTAACCTACAGGATTTACATTTCACATTCAAAATGACTTTTTCCCTATGGGTCAAAGCATATCCTCCCCATACATTCAAAAAGTTTACAAACCCTATCCCTACAAAGATTACAAAACTCTCTGATTTAAAAACAAAATCACACAGACATCACACCAGTCGACCATCTTCTTCATCTACATATGGTCTCAAGACAAATGCCAAGGCTTACCGATTGGTATAGCTATTCCAACCTTCAACGCCCAGAATTTGAGGAGCCATTGCACAATGCACCTACAATAACATTACGAACGTGGTTAAAATAGTAACCAAGAAGGAGAGATTTCAGTATTGAAATTTGAATAACTGTTAGTACCATCGTATGCACATTACAGGGAAAGAAATCAAAACACATTACCTTTCAATGATAGCCGTAGCAACAATGAACACCAAGACAATTCAACTACAATGAAAACCCTACTTCGTCAATTGCTGGTATAGTCGAAGCCAACACAAAACTATCCACTATTTTAACACAGTAGCACAGTGCCAGGAAGGATAGCAATGATGGCGAAACCCTGGGCCATTCTTTTCAAACCCAATATTAAAAGAAACAATCCCTCAACAAGTCGAGGTATCGAACCATACAAATACAAAACTCTAAGACTGTCAAACGTGACTGTCACCACCATACAAGAACAGAAGAGAGCTCTGCTCTATAAACTTCAGAGGTTACGAGTTCAAGACTCAGGAACAATGCATCCACAGGCCAAAAAAATAAGACTACAAACCCTCAGCCTGTCGGCCATGAAGAGCTACCACTACCAAATGACAACAAACACAATAAACTCATCGAATACAACAAGGCAGGGTTTAACCACAGCATTGAAATCCCTGCCAAGATCAACAGTGTAGATCATTGGTGAGATTCACGAGATCACCAACCGGCTATCACATCTAATGAACCATCACTACCACAGCCACGATGGAGCCAGATCATCAACGTTTAAATCTTCATCGAGTTACAACTCAACACTCCGTTGTTACACCAAAATGCATTCACATGAACCAAGCATAATAAGCCATCCATGAGAGAATCCCACTATTTCTCATTGGTTGTAAGCATTAAATGCTTAAGAAACAATCACATCCGCCAACCTGTAAACCATTATAACATTCACATTAAAACAACGTAGATATGGTATGGACATGTTATATCACCCTTGTAACATGAAGTTAAGGGTTGAATAGGGTTTTCACAAGGTTGTATAAGTGTCACTTAGGGTCACGAATAAGTGCACACAACACATAATAAAATATTCCGAAGTTTACATAGAAAGACATGTTTACAAAATTATTGATATAGTTTGTATAATGTCGCTTTGTTGCATGGCATCATAGGTTTGTATAGTTCACTAGGGTAGTATAATATCACATGGGGCAACACTATTGCACATAACGCCCAACATATAATATGTTATATATATATAGTTTATAATTGTTTAATCATTTTCGAACATCATATAAATGGGTTGTATAATAATCGAGAAGATTGTTTACACATACATGTTAAGGTATAGTGAAATAAAAGACATGATGATAAATCAAATTATCATAACCATGGTAGGAGTATAGACCCTAGGCCAGTTAGCAAAATAGTTACATGAGAGATAGATAATTACATATAGTTCAACATGAATGGAAATAAAACATAAATATGAGTATAGAGCTGAGATACAATCTTTCTAGACCTTCTTATGATTTAATTACAAGCTTACAGTTTACAAAGATTCTCACCGGAAGAATGTCCACAGTTTTATCTCTTCAATTAATGACAAAAGAGATTCACAGTAAAACTGTTTATTTACTTGTCGAAACCTCAAACCCTTACCTGTAAACTATCACAAGTACAAATCACATGCGTTAGCACGAATGCTAAGTAAGCCTCGGGGCGTCTGAAGGACCCCTTCATCAATCAAACAAAAGTACATTAGTCAAACAAATGTTTCATTATCCATAAACAACAACATTAGAAATTGTAGCAGCACAACTAAATTTAGATAACATCAAGACATAAGCTGAAATCTATTTGTTGCAAATTATTACCTAATAAGCTAGCATGGTATTTATTACAGCAGGATAAATTTTGATGCTTTGTTCTATTCCGCACATATTAAATAGCATTTATTGTCACGTAGAAAAAATTTAAATTTTTGCAATTTTTTCGGGATGTTACAATCGCTTTATTCAAAACCCTGGGATACACAATCCAATTTCCATGAATTGTATGGCCCACCATGCTCAGATGATCTATAAACATATCCGGCTATGAGTAGAGCCTGTCTACTCAACCTGTCACAATAAGAATCCCTTTGGCTAGGAGAGTGGGCTTGTCCTCTCCAGTGGCCGACATGGTTTGATCATAAAGGTCCACTCACATGTATGATTCAAAGCACTTCTCCGACCTCTGATGTGGTTTGACACATGTCATGCATGTGATTGTCCGAAAAGATGATTCGTGAGATGTCGTAACCTTCTTTTATAGATTCTCTCGGTTTTTCCTGATAGTCCCCGGTGCCTTATCTTTGGTCTATAAATAAGCCATTGAAGGCATCAGAGTTCTGCGTCTGAGTCAAGAGATAGTTGTATGCTCTACAATTGGCCTTCGTGGTATTAGATTGCATCAAAAAACTTCTCTAAGTCTAAGTATCGAGTCTGTTAGGAAGAAAAGTTCAGACGTATGCTCTGTGACTGGCCCTAGTTGTATCAGATCACACCAAAAAGATGGATTTTCTTATTGTATTGAGTCTGTATTAGTTCTTCAAGAGGAAGTATGCTCTGTCTCTTGGCCTTGAGCTAAAATAAGACACCAGAAAACTCATTATGTCCGCACTCTGCATTGTAAAAATATTTTTGATTAATGAAAATAATCCTGGAAAGTTTTGTGTCTTCTGAGTGAAATCTCTTTTATACCATTAATATCCTCACATCTCTCGAGTAATTGTTCGAAGGAAACTAAAGTTGGGTGTAGTGTTGGTGGCTTTAAATCCTCGTTGAAGGCATGTGGTCGAAAAGAGGTTGTGTTTCAAGCGTGAAGGACTGTAGTGTTTGCATGGACAACAGATAAAAAGCTCGTTCGACGGGTATGTAAGAAAAATTCTTCAGAACTCTTTGGATTCTTACTGGAAAAGAAAGTTGGTTAGACCCCTGCTAAAATAATTTATAAATTAGATGAAATTTAAACCTTCACTTAGATACAAATTTCAAGAAAGGATCATCCTTGATCTTGGGTTGTAAAATTCCAATATTAGTACATTACTTTATTATAAATTTTGTTATGATTTTATAAGAAAAGTGCATGGAGTAAAATATATCATGTACATAATATTTAAGTGAATATCGTGTTTGTCTCTTGAAAATAAAATGATGTCACGATATACAAAATATGTGAATATCATGTGCGTGATTGTATGGGCATTATTGATAATGAATGTATTTACAATTCAATAGATAGTTTACATTTCACATTAGTGAAGAAAATTGATATTTGAAGAAACCTCTAGTTATGTTCTGTTGAGGAATCATGAACCATAGCGTGGAACTTCTCGGACAGGATGCCACTCAATGTTGAGATTATTGTCACTTTTCATCATGAGAATTATTCATACTTAGAAATTATAAATTATATTACTTTATTAATTATATTATATTACTTTAGGAATAAAACAGAAGTAGAAATTCATTATGTATGTATTATTGAATTAAATGGATATTTTTTATATGATTAATGTTCTCATATATATGAGAAAAAAAATTGATATTGGAAAAACCCTATAGGTATGTTCTATTGAGGAAGCATGGACTTTAATGTGGAACTTTGCACAATGTTACTTAATATTAACATCATGTTTACTTATTATCATGAAAATTATTCATATTTAGAAAGTGTGTTGTATATCTCATAAACTTGTTCTCTCGAACGTTTACTTTTTGTCTTTCCAACTTCATTAGGATGAACACTTTTAAGTGTTTTCATGATCTATTTTAGTAGTTTCTATCAGGGCTAGGTTGCACAATTTTTTGTTCTTCATTCTTTTTTAGATTCAGTCTTCCAATCCTTTTGATCATATCATCCAATTGAACCTCATATTCTGGTGAAGTGGGAAAACTTCTTCATAAGGGGGAGATGGTGTTGCAAAAGGAGATTCTAAAGATTGATTCGAAATAGGGTCCCCCCCTTCAAGATGTAGAATCTCATTGTCAAATTCATGATATGTCTTTGCATGGGTAAATTCATCCAGACGATCAAGCTTCCTCTTCAAAGTCTTGTTATTTTTATTCATAAAAAAAAAAATAACATCTCTAGAAATAATAAACATTTTGTTTACGTCATCATAAAGATGATATGCCTTGGTGGTGTTTGAGTACCCCAAGAAGATGCACTTTTGAATCCTTTCACCAAGTTTGTTTCTTTGTCGTTTGGAATTAAAGCATAAGAGGTGGAACCAAAGAGCCTGAAATGCCTCACCAAATGAATGTGTCCATGCCACCTTCATATGGATTCTTGTTGGTCTAACTTTTGTTTCTCAAATAGGATGCTCATAGATCCACATCACCCCAAAACATCAATTTCACATTATTAAGAAAAATAAACTAGAATATACCATATTCAAGAGTGTCATGTTCATTGTTTCCACTACACCATTCTATTGGGGATTATATGGAACAATGGTTTTTACATAATCCCATGTTGACAAATATAGTTTTCAAATTCATTAGAAGTTTATTCTTTTCCATAATAACTACAAAGAATGCCAATATGAGATTTTGCTTCATTTCCAATTCATACATGAAAACTTTTTAAAGGTTTTAAATGCCTCAAATTTATGATTCAATAAATAAACCCAACACATTTTGGGGCAATCATCAATAAAATATTCATGATATATTTATTACCCATTTGTAGAAGCAATAGGCATGGGGCCACACAAATTAGAATGTATCAACTCTAATTTTCTACATGCTATGGAATTGGAATCATGAAAAGGTTGTTTGTTATGTTTTCCAAGAATACATTGATCATGCTACTTCAAATTCTTTGGAATTTTTGGTGAACCAAAAACATTATTCTTCTTCAATAAACGAAGACTATCATAATTAATGTGCCCATATATAGCATGCCACCAAAGGCTAGATACAATGTACTTTCATCATGGTGGGAGAGGCGTGCAAAATTATGAGCTCTTACATATGTCTCTTTTAGATTCAATAGTCTCTCATCTTCCCATCTAGTCATAATGACTTTGTCAAAGAATCTCCTTATCTTAACTTTCCCATCAAATATGTAAGAAATATAAATCATATTATACTTCTTTATAAATAAAAATGAAATAAAAATATATTATGCATATTACTGAATAATCTAGAAATATTTGTTCTATATGATAAAGTGAATGACACATATATGTATATGATTATATATTTAGTACAAAGTATGATCTTTAATTTCTTGGTATCACTCAACTCCACATTCTCACTCACCATCCAAAAAGGTATGGATAAGGATGGTCATGGATTTCTAATCCCATATTTATTAGTAAGTCATAGAGGTTAATTTGTGAACCAAAGTGAAATAGAGTATCCACCTATATATTTTTTACCTCTCTATTTATATAGAAGAGTTTGGTTATATCCTTCATTTCCTTATGGTGGAGGTTTTCCATTTTCATTTTTCAATATTTTAATGTAGGCATTATTCTAGTCTACGTTAAAGTTAATGTTTAATTAGTTCCTCATTCATGCTTAATACATTCATGTTCATAGAATCCTTTCTGAAATTTTATGTATTCAACTTAATATTTATCTTCTAACACTTGTCTTGGTGTGTTCATTAATATTATGATGGTTTTTTAGATTCTTGCATCAATCAAACAAATCTTCTTTCGCTGTCCTTTTCATTTGTTCTTTCCCTCCTTAAAACCATCTTATTAATTTATTTTTGTGGAACCACTTGGTTTTTCTTTCTTCCTATCCATCTACAAATAATGTTCTTGCACATAAACTTCATAAAGTTATTAAACTTATAGAGAACCACTTTCTTTATTAAATGATTATACATATAAACAAAGTACTTAATGATCTTATATCCAAGTTATTGAAAGACATTCCCATTTGAATTCCTTATTTAATGAAATGGTTAGAGTGCTCTTGCAAACTTATCCCTTGATTTCTCTAGTAATAATCCCTACAAATCCTCTAATCCTCTTACCACATAATAGTGATAGTAATAGCCCCTAGTAATCTTCTTACCACCTAATAGTGAAAAACTAGGATTTTATGAGTGTTATTAGAACTTCAACCTCGATTCAAAATGTCTTTAAATAAAATTCCTATCTAAGAATTTGCGAGAGTTATTGGAACAACTTCAACCTCCATTCAAAGTGTCTTTAAATAACATTCCCACTAAGTTTTTGCATCACCCTCTAGTTTCAATTAGTTTCAATTATGAAAATGATTTTTTTTTAGTTTTATTCTCTTTTTATATTAAAGAAAATTTGTAATTATTACAACCAATTAATTAAATTACACATCATTCATCTCTCATCTCACTCTAACAGGTTTTGATTTCGACTTTGGTTTCCACATTGAACAAAGTTAACTTACACATCATTCATCTCTCATCTCACTCTAACAGGGTTTGATTTCAACTTTGGTTTCCACATTGAACAAAAGTTAAGGACATACATTAATAGAATTTGGCCTTTCTTTCTTCAATTTTTTTTTTATCTTTAGGTAGTTAGTAGAGATATCATCCTCATTTGAGACAAAGTGATCATTTCAAACCCACTCTTTTGGAGATGAGATTAATATTTTCATACTCTTTGAAATATCTCTATGAATTATCCTTATAGTCTTACAGATATATCTTTTCAATAATATTTTACACTATTATTGTATATTGATAACGAATATAATGAAAAAAGTTATATATATATATACATTAAAAAAAAAACTAGTATTTATAAAAAATAATAAAAAATAATAAAATAACACATCAGGAAAACATCACTACAACATGTCTTGAAAATTTAAAACAAAAAATAATTATTATAATTTCCTCTTAATTCTCACCTCGACATTACAAATTTCAAATAATGATAATAACTCACTACGGAGTAGATATGCAATATGCCTTCAAGAGGCTACTACAAGATCAACTCCCTCGTAGTTTCTAAACTCGATTTTCTATAATCAACTATCCAATAGTAAATCATAAAATATAAACAAAACAACCTTATTATTGTTATGACTTAATTTTTTGCATTTCTTCATATTCATAGACGTTAGGGTTCAGATTAGGGTTTTCATTATCAACTATGCATTAAATTAAGGTTTTGGAAATTTAAATATGGATTAAATTAATGTTTTGGAAATTTAAAATATTATATATAATATACATGTCACTAAAGTAATGGGACATGATTTGACATTAACTTATTTTTATAGTAGTTAAAGTGATAAATCAATATCTAAAGTCCACGAGATAAATTTTATTTTTTATTTTTATTATATATATAAATGTAATTTTAAAAATTAATCTCAAAATAATTCTTTCAATCCTATAAATTTGATTATCTATCATAATAATAATAATAATAATAAAATACAATAATACATTTCAATTAAAATTATATATATATAATTTTATATATGATATAAACATTTTATATTTATATAACTATTTATAATTTTATCATAACTTCTTGTAAACTTTTGACCTACCTATACCCAAGCTCGACCTAAAAGGAATAATACATACTAAAACAATTATCATCAATGAACATCACACAGAAAACACAACATGGTTAAAAACACAAAAACACAACATGGTTATTTTAAAAATTTCAATAAATCAATGTTATTTATTTAATTATTTTAAAATATATTAATTTTGCTTGCAGGGGTGTAGTTCAATCCGGGATCCTCTTGATATGAAGGACATGTTGTAAATGAAGGTTTCGAGTTCAAATCACCCCGACTTACCCGTGTCCCATTCTTGCAGGTTGTTCTAGAGCACCTAGGGATATAGTGTTATCTGGATTGAATAACTATGACACTGGTACCATCCCAGTCCCTGATTCCCTTAGTGTGTGTATATATATATATATATATATATATATATATATATATATATATATATATATACACTTACTCAATAAAACCAAAAAATATTATAAATTTTTTTAAATTTTTTTTAGTAAATTAAATCTATGTGCTAAATTATTTTAAAATATATAATAATCTTGTATTTTTGAATCAAACTATACACATTTATGTTATTTATTTAATTATTCTAAAATATATTAATTTTATAAATACTCAATAGTATTAAATTTATCAAATAAATTATTTTAAAATATATAATAATATTATATTTTTCAATGAGACTATCCACATTTATGTACTCAATTAAATTTTTCAATCAAACTAAAAACATTGATGAATTTATTTATGTAATTTTCAAATATATTAGTTTTTAGTATTTTTACATATATTATAAATTGTGTAGTATTTAAAAAAAAAAAAAAAAATCATTGATTGAATGGTATTTCACACACTAAAATTTCAAGGACTTGTAATTTTTTAAAGTGTAGAAACTTTAGATACTCAACTAAGTTTTAAATTTTCAACTATAAAATGTTTGGTTATATTTTTCTAAGATAATTCAATTTTTTACTTTATATAATTTTTGGACAATTTTGATGATATTTAATATAAAAAAAATTATCCAATGAAATTTGTGTGAATTAGTTTTTAAAAAATTAAAATAAACCCATAATTATTTTAGGAAAAAAATATCTAAAATTAATCTAAAAGTTAAATTTAACCCCTAAAATTTCTCATTTCAAAAAAAAAAATTATACCATAAATCAAAGATTATATTGAAAAGTATTTTCATATATGTACATAAAATTATATTACATTTTATCATTGAGCATTGGAAAAAATAAAATATTATTAGTACAATAAATAATTATGTTTTTATGTTATTATTTAAAATTAAAAAAAAAAATTGTTTATGTTATTGATATTTTCTAATACTTGTATTTTTATTGTTTTTATAAAAATATTTAATTATAAAATTTATAATTTAAAAATTGAAATTAATAAATTTTGTTTATTAATGATTATTTAATTTTAATATTTTTTGAAAATAGATATAAAGAAATTAAATCTATAATGAATTATTTATGATGATGATGATGATTGACTTTCACTAAGACCAATTTTGATCTATGTGATTGTAAGAATGTTATTACTTGGTTTGCTTTAAACTTTTGTTCCTATGCTCAAAAAGCTTAGAAAGAAGCTTTCCAAGATCACTATAGTTTTGGCAAGTCAGGAGGTTAGAACGATTCGTATTGTAACAAATACTATGACTCATATCTAATGTGGGTGTAAGTAGGACACTCTAAGAGAAAGTGATTTTCATCTTCAACTCTCATAGACTCTCAAAAATGGCAAACCCTTTCCACCCAGGGAGTTTTGAGAATAGACCAATGTCGTGTTTTGCTATGGAGCTCATGAGAGTTTCATTTTCTTCTTTTAACTAGTTACTATCGAGAGATAATTATGATCTTCAAAATTAGGGTTAATGCTCCCTCCTTATAGTATCTTAGTTTTCTCTTAATCACTAAATTTTTCTCGCACCACAATTTCTCTTTAAACTTAGAAGAAATAATATTTTTGATTTATCAATATTTTGCAAAGTGTCATTTTCATCAATGCCCCAATGATCTAACCAAGCCATCATATCTATACACCAACTCCACTTGAGGAGTAATTGGTTTTGACTTGAATTTAAAGCAATTTTAGGAAGTATCTCGTTTTCCTTGTTATATAGCTTGTGCTTGTATATCAGGTACCTAGTCATAGTCATGCTCTCGATGGGGGAAAGACCCAATTATAATAAGAGAATATAATAAGGTTTATTTCTTTTAATTTTGAGGTTATAAATTATAAACTGCTTCTGGATTTGCTGAATCTTTCTCCAAAATTTTTAGAAATGTTGCACCCCCATAACTCACTCAAAAAAACCATTCAAGTTAAATCTCAATAACATTCTTACTAATAAAATAAATTAAATTAAAATTTAATAACCTAAACTAAACTAAATAAAAATCCAATAACATCCATTTAATTTTCTCACATAACATCCACTTTACTTTATTTTGAAATTTACATTAATTTATAAAAATAATTCCTCATTCATTTCCAACATTATAACTATATTAAATAAGATTTGAAATTTAATAACATAACCCAAACCAAATTAAAATTAGATAACATCCATTTATCTTATTTTAAAACTAACATTCATTCAAAATAATAAACTATTTTTACATTTCCAACATTATAATTTAATTCAATACTACCATAAAAATTAACTCTTTATACATTTCCAACCTTATAACTCAATTAGATATAATTTAAAATTCAATATCATAAACCAAATAAAAATTCAATAACATCCATTTACCTTATTTTGAAACTAACATTCATGAATAATAATTAACTCTATGTACATTTACAACATTATAATTCAGTTGAATACTTTTAAATCTATTGTTGGATCATGAGAAAAGGACTTCAATATGTTATTATTGTAATTATATTAACAACTTAGTTAAATTATTAATATGAAAAAAAAAACTTAAAACTTAAATATTATTTATTTCTAAAGTTTTAAAATTATACATTTTATTAGGATTTAATTTTTTGTGAGTATTTACAATCATATTCATAAAAAAAATGAAATTCATTAAAAAAGGATGAAGACCATTTAAAGGGGTAATGTGGAAAGGTTAAACTTTTATGGTGAAAAAAAAATGTTTTAAATGAGTAGAAAGAAATTTTAAAAGGTAGTTCAAGATAAAAATGATTATGGAGGAAGAAAATTATTTTTAGTGATTATATAAAATTTTCTTACTTTAAATATAAATAATTATTTGTTTTTAGGAGGGAAAATAAATAAACCTATTTTTCAAAATTCAAAAATAGAGAGCTTTATAAATTTACCTTCCTAACTATATAAAATTAAAAATATATAAATTATGTCATAAAACTTTAGAATGATAATATAAATAAAGAGAATATGTTTTCCAATAAATATTTGTATAAAAAATATGTTATGAAACCTTACGGTAATAATATAAATAAATGGATAATTTACTTTCCAATAAAATCCATGATCTAATGATATAGAGAAAAAGTTATCCTTTAAACTTCAAGAAAAATAAGACATAAATTTTAATAAACAACGAAAACTAAATTCAATTAAAATAATTTATAGGAATATAAAAAAAATCATTGAAAGATATTATCACCATGGATTGATAAGCCAACCTCCACAATGAATCCTATACCTGGATCCTAGGGAGGGAAAAATGTGAGAAAATAATGAATGAATGATTGGATTTAGGGAAAGGAGAAGGTTTTGTTGAGAAATAAAGTATATTTTATTTATAAAATTAGAAAAGGGAAGTGTAAGTTGTTATTAGAATGTATTAATATTTTAAATAAAACATAATTTAAATATTTATCTTTATATTTTATAGTTATTTTTAATTTTTTATCATTTATAAAAAGATACAAGAGAATTAAATATAAAACACAATGTATTCTTGGAAAAATATTAATGAGATCTTTGTGATAATGCATTTTTTTTCAAGTTCAATATAAAATTGCAAAATTTATATATTAATTTATTTAATGTCTGTATATTAACATTATAAAGTTTATATATCCAAATTAAAGAAAGAAAAAAATATGAAAACAGTTACTAAATTAATAATTCAATAAAATAATATTATATTTCTAAATAAATAAATACAATTATAGAAAGATATACAATATTATGGTGGATGAATGTTAATGTGGATGTAATATGTTATGATGGCTTCTTATGTTCTTGTTTTGTATGACTCTCTATTTTGACAATAGTATTGTTGGTGTTGATGTATCTTTTATATTTTCTTTGATTTAATGAAACAATAATTCATTTAACTAACATAGAACCATTATTACAAAGTTTTGTAGGCTTTCAAAAAAGTATTATTCTTGTTTTTTTTAATTTGATTAACTACTCTAGTAAGAATAGGGTCAACAATTCCACATTACAAGGTCATATCCAAATTTTGCAAGAAATTAATCCAAATTTGAATTTTGAAAGAATCCAAATAGTGATTAGAGATGTAGGAAAGATAATCCAAATTTGAATTTTGAAAGAATCCAAATAGTGACTAGAGATGTAGGAAAGATAAATTATTTTGTAGTCTTTCATTAAAGTGTTATTGTTTGTCACAACTCAACATAACAATTATTGTCTTTGTTAGGGAGAAAGACATAGAACACTTCATTATTAGTTAGATGTAAACAATTTTAAGATAATTTATAAACCTAATTACAAAATAATTTCTAAACCTAATTGCAAGATAATTTCTAATAGATAATTATGGGTGATATTTGAAATAAGGTTTAGAAATCGTAACATAATTTATGGACCCATCCCGATGATATATTTGTCAACAATAAAATAATTGTGAATAGTAATTAATATAATATATATATATATATATATATATATATATATATATATATTCTTAATAATCTTGAGCTAATGAGAATTCCTTGTTAAAATGGAATATAATACAATGTTATTTTCAATTCACATTTTTGGAAAATTTGTAATGTTGTGTTCAAATTTTCACTAAAATAAATTAATTACAAATAATTTAAATAATTTCTAATTAAAAATTGAATTTATATATTTTTATTTAAAATAATTTTTAATTAAAAATCAAATTTACATATTTTTATCCAAGATAAAATCATTTAAAATGTTAAATAAACCATTATATACTATAAATTATAGTCAATATATGTGTGTCTTCGTAGTCAACTAACCTAGGATAATTAGAATTGGCTAATTCCCATTAAGGTGTATTTTGACTAATCTTTGAAGAATAAATTAACGTGGAATCCAATCCTCTTGAGTATATTTTTATGTTTAAAAAATATGTATATATACTTATAATGAAACTTAGATGATATTTTTTCAAGTGAGTTTGAAAATTATGCTAAACATGGTTATCTAATCACTAATTATCGTATGATATTCTCATTTCTTAATGAAGAAAGTTTAAAAAGGAAGAATCAATAAACATGAATTATAGAGTGGGTGGGTAATTAATTTTCATTTAATCATCCCCTTACAAGACATCATTCACCATCTTAGTATTTTTTATCACTTTACTTCATTTCCATAGAATTTAAGGAATTTATGAGATGATCTACTCTTTTTTTTAATAAAATATTTCTTATATTTGCATAAATATTTACGGAAGGAAAAACATACTACAATAGGAGGCTATGTACAAGAAAACTACAACCTCATCCTATTTAAAAAAACTGGGATCTCAATAATTTGGCATTACCAACTACAAAACAGATTTGAACTAGTAATGAAAAAAAAAAGCAAAAATTAAGAAGAAAATTGTAATAAATCATAACAATGGGTCCATATAACCTAGTTGCTTAAGTGAAAGAAATAATAAAATAAACACATTTATAACTTCAAGATTAAAAGCAATATTAAACAATACAAATATACAATTAATCTAACAAATATAAAACTAAACTAATTTCTTCATAAACCTATGACGGATGAGCTCACTCAAAGCACCCATATCCATTATCAAGAGCATTCATTCTAAAACTATGACAATATTCTTTTTTTTTTATGAAGAAATTCATATTAAAATGTCCAATGATAATACAAAATATAAAAATTGAAATAATCATAAAATGGAAAATGAAAAAATAACAACTAATTCTTTTGTATAACATGTAATATCATATTATAAAAACTTATCAAATGTAAACAATAACATCATGTTATAATAACTTGTCAAATGTAAATAACAACTCATTCTTTTGAGTAACCTGTAATGCCATATTATAATAACTTGCAAAATGTAACTATGATAATTTAGTTTCTCATATTTTTTAAATTTTATATGTATAATCTTTTTAAGAAAGTAAAAATAAATTTAAAAAATTAAACATTTATATATAAATATAAATATAGATATATAAAAAGAAAGTTTAAAATAAATAGATTTAATTCAAATATTACCTATATTCTATCTTTATGTTAAGATATCTTCTTTATGTCCTTTTCAAACTAATAATAATTAAATTATTAAACTTTATTATTTAAATCTATAGTGAAAGACCACCAAAAGCTCATGCAATTAAATATTAGCAATACTAATGACCTTTGCAATTAATGGTGGACAATAACATTAATAATATAAGAGATACATTATAAAAGCATCCTTACTCATTCTAATGGCTTATTTTGTTAAAAAAAACATGTACCATATTTTGGTATGACTTATTTGGCTTAAAAATAAGAATGTGGCAATATCTTAGTATCACTTATATATTAAAAACGCATCTATAATATCTCGTTATGATTGTGAAAGAAGAGCAGTAACACAAAGCATGTGATTAGAATGTGAAACTCCTAATGCGAGTATTATTATGTCCCGTCATCTACATTATTTTTCCAAGGATTGAAGTCAAACTATGTCTATGTCACATAGGCAAATATAAGGCATCTATCAAGAATTGTTATTTGTTAAGCATACCATTCCATTGAAAGGTAATTGTACTAGGAGAAACCGTAGTCTAAATTTGTAACTTTGTTTTCTTTCACATTCCTTTAAACTTACACATGATGATGAATGTTTACCTGTAACCAATATTCCAATGTAAGGAGCTGCGAGATTTGGGCTGACGAGATTTTGATATTGGGGAACGTACTCTACGCCACATGCCGACGAGTACATTTTTTTATAATAAACTAAATATGAAGAGAAAACCATGCAGCTATGTGCATCCACCACTTCATGGTTCCCATCAACATGTGTGCCCTAGGGGCATAGTTATCCCCGCGTAACCTAGTGCCTGCCTTGGGTGGATGTGCATTGATTTAATGTGAAATATCACAATCACCCAGAGGCATCTTGTGCTCTGTGGACAAGTTGAATTTCATGTAGTTAAAATAGACTTGGAAAAGGCATTCCAGTTCATATTTCATTGGAATCGACACAGCGTGTCGTATATGGTCGGAAGTTAAGTTTGGACCATTGTAGAATTTGTGGTTGTATGTTTGTGTTCGATTCAATTTTTTATATATATAAGGCCCCTGGCCCCTAGAGAATGAATGTTGTAGCTAGGAAGTTTAGGAATCCAAACATCCTTGGGGTCGTCCCTTTGCAAGGAGCCAAACAAGTGAATAATTTAATGTGACAAATTAAGTTTAAAAAACAAAGTTCAAAAAGGCAATAGGTGTAAGGCTTTTCTCCGAGGAGGTGAATGGTGAATAAGGACATGGAGCTACTTAGGTTTTTATTGAAGGACATGAAGGTTAATAGGTGTGTTTTTTTCGGAATAATGACAAAAGTAATGATAGTGAGTACTTTGCAAAGACTCTCTTTGGTCTTTCAATTATTTTATATATAAAAGGTTTGGTATTCAAAGTCAGCTCAAATGGAGAGGACCACCCGCAACTCAAAAAATTCACCGTGATCTCGACATTTTAAACCCTAATTCCTCGTTTTCTTTTTTATTAAACCCTAGTTCCTCGTTTTCTTTTTTATTAAACCCTAGTTCCTCGTTTTTTATCTATCCCATACCATGGTTTTATAATAATAAAGCCGGAAATTTAAAAAGTTGGAACATATTCTAAATCTCTTTGCTGTGTCTGAAAGCGCTCTACACGTGTGGAACGAAGAGAACCGAGGGCATCTCGCTACTGGCGCCTTGGGGTTTGAGACCTAAATGTGTATATCTGTATATGAAATGACATATTTTATATATATTGCCTGTAAATCTGGTTTTTTGTGTTTAGCTGTACGTAAGGGGAATGAGAGGTACTTTTACTGCAGGCCACTAAGATATTGGGTTTCTGAGAGAATATTTCAAAAATGTTTTAATTTTATTTGAATTTGTAGTGGATGAGCTGCAACCGTCTGAATTGGGCTTTAGAGGGCGGGGCTTATTAAATTCGTGGCGGTCAATCAATCATGGTGGTGTTGTTAATAATGGGTTAATCATTCCCCTTGGAAAGGCGACGACTCTTTACGGCCTCATCATCACTATCATCAATAGTGCTTTACTAGCTAGCGTCACTTTGGTTTCACTGTTTTCTCTTTTTTATCTGTTTGCTTTTTTCCTTTTCTCTGCTTTTTGTTGTGGTGGGAGGGGTAGCCATTAATATTTTATGCACGCAGGCAGACACATACAGTACCGTGATGTAAGAAAGGGAGTGTGAGAGGAAAGAAACAAGGTAGCCGCAGGCACATATATTCCATTCTGTTCCATTGCCATCCATCCATTCATTATTTCCTGGATTCATTCATTCTGATCCTCTTCGTCTGATATGCTTATATTTGCTGCCGCTGGTGCTTTTTAAGCTTGTTCTGGTCATGTTTAAATCCTTTTTTAGGTCTGGATCTCTCGTTTGGAAGTCTTATTGATATTGGGGTGGCTGGTTTTTGGGTAAAATTGGCTTTTTGTTGTTGCTTTTTTGTTGATAATTAGCCAGACCTGGGGATTGCCTGAGGCGGTACTTTTATTGGAGCATATAACGAGCGAGAGCGGATGGAACCCAGTGCGGATTGAACTTGAGACCGAGACCCAGACAGAGACAGAGACCGAAGAGCGAGGGTCGGGGACGGCGTACAAGACGGTGGCCCCATCCGTGGCCGACCTTTCTTTTTTTTAATTTATTTTGTTTGCCCAATAGTGAACCATACCCTGAAAGAGATTTGGATGGCTGGAAAAGGATCGCCTATAGATCATTGTGATTAGAAACAACAGCCTGCGTACCAGAAGCTCACGATTCAGCACGATTGAGCGAGGGTAAAGCGGTCCAGTTGTTCTTTAAATAGCCGGCACAGCTTGATCTTCAATCGGGTTCAGTGGTTTTTTCTATTGCCTTCAGGAAAACTGTATTGAGCTGAATTTTGAGGCTGAAGATGCCGGAGACCCGGGCCTTAAGGCCCGCGAAGCTAATGGTTACCAAAACCTAGCCATCAGCCGCCAGATATATTATCTTTGATTATTTTGTTCTATCCGGGCGTGGATTGAACCGACGACCCAATCTTTAAAGGAGAGAATCTAGCAAAAACAAGCGGTTTCCAGACAAAAAAAAAGAAAACGATGTTCATCTTGTTGTTTCCCAGCTACTCACGAGTGGATTGAAGAGTTTGTATTGAATCGGGAAGGAACTGATCTAATAGCAAGGCCAGCTGATTCTGGGAGAATTAGCATGTCCAACATGACCGGAGAAGCAAGTTTCTCGTCTGGTAATAGAGTCGATGGCAGCATATTGGCACCCATGGGCACATCAAACCCTAGCAGCAACTCTGCACAGCAACAGGCCCCAGTCAAAAGAAAAAGAAATCTTCCAGGAACTCCAGGCAATTATCTCGTCACTCTCTCTTAGTTTCTGGTCTTCAGAATAAGTTTTCTTTTTCTTTTTTTCCTTTTTTCCTCCGAATCTGCCATTAGCGTTAAAGTAGTACGTTAAATTAATATAGGCTCATCCATTCCTTTTATATAACGAATTTTCGTTGATTTTTGCAGACCCAGAAGCCGAAGTTATAGCCCTCTCGCCAAAGACTCTCATGGCCACCAACAGATTTGTGTGCGAAATTTGCAACAAGGGGTTCCAGCGAGACCAGAACCTGCAGCTTCACAGGCGTGGGCATAACCTCCCATGGAAGCTGCGCCAAAGGACGACCAAGGAAATCAGGAAAAGAGTGTATATCTGTCCCGAGAAATCGTGTGTCCATCACGATCCCTCCAGGGCGCTGGGCGATCTCACCGGCATCAAGAAGCATTTCTGTCGAAAGCATGGAGAAAAGAAATGGAAGTGCGATAAGTGCTCCAAACGATACGCGGTTCAGTCCGATTGGAAAGCGCATTCCAAAACCTGCGGTACGCGAGAGTATAGATGCGACTGCGGGACTCTCTTCTCAAGGTACGTTTATTCCTCTTGTTTCATCAAAATTTTGCAGACAATTTTATACCATATCAAAGTCCCTTGGAAGTATTCTCTAAACAGAAAACCAAAACCTTCTCGCAGAAAATACATGTAAACTCCATATTAATAAAAAGAAGCCTATAACTGCATAAGCATAAGTATTGCCCAATTCAAGGGTTTCTTTCATTTAATATCTTGTATGTTTTGGAATAGTTTCTAAGATTATATAATCTCCTCTCCCCTTCACATTAATTATTGATTTTCTAAGCCGTCACTGTATTTAGCCAAGCAGACATGAGAATCGTCCACTGCTGATTATTCATACCCATGTTTTAGCTAAAGAAATAAAGTGTTTTTTTTAAATGGATCTGGAGCTTAACAAAGCTGAGTAACCATCTGCAATGTAGACAATAGTGGCCTATTGAAAGTGAATTTCTTACTGCAAGTATAGAATAGTAGTTTAGGCATGGAAATCCTGTGAATAGATAGATCCTCAGTATCCATTGTAACATTTTGTGTTTACAGGAGAGACAGCTTTATCACCCACAGAGCATTTTGTGATGCGTTGGCGGAGGAGAGCGCAAGAGTTTCAGTTGGAATAAATAACGGAGGCGCCCAGATGCAAAGCAATCCACTGGCAGCCGCTGGAGGAGCAATGGCTGTCATGGGAGCTCCCTCCTCACCTAACATGATGAGGCAGCTTGGGGGAGGAAGTACAGCGTTGGAAGCACAGTTTAACAACGGCTCCGTCTTTAGGCAGTCGTTTGGTAACAACGCAGCGGGATTCAACGCCAGGCCCAGGCTTTCGTTGTGGTTGGGACAGGGTCCTGGGGGAGAACAAGCCCTTGGAGGCAACGTGAACCACATGGACGCTGCAGCCTCGGGGTTATTCACACAATCGCCCAAAACCATGCTGGGCTCATCTGACTACGATGATTCCCAGGGACCGAAGACATTATCTTCATTGTTGCCAATGGCATCATCAAATTCTGGAAGCATGTATTCTACTTTTTTCACTTCGGGCTCCATGAATGCTGCTGGCTCTTCAGGTCTGCAACAAAATGAAATTTCAGAGAACTATGGTACTGGAGTCTCGACTTGGAATGGAGACCGTGTCTCGGCAGCTGCAAGGCTCTCTTTATCAACATCGGCAGGATTGACGACGAGCTCTTCTTCTGGTACCAATATTAACGATAGCGGAAACCTTGCAGGTACTGTTAATAACTCGTCTGCATATGGCAGCCAGCAGCAGCAGCAGCATACCCAAAGCGCTCAAATGTCTGCTACGGCGTTACTTCAGAAAGCTGCTCAAATGGGTGCAACTGCTAGCAATTCTGCTTTTAGAGGATTCGGGATCGCTGGATCGAATTCCAATTCAGTTGGACTGGGGTTGTCGTGGCAAGGGTCAGGTGTTCAGGAGCAACAAAGAGCCCATGGAACGACTGGAATGGTCACGCATAATACTCACAACTCTAATCTATTCATGAAGGGGCCTTTGGATCATATGGGTAGTCATGTGTCTGATCAAGGGGGTTCCGTCTTTTCAACATCTCAGCCATTCAGTGGGAGTTCCAGATCAGCAGAGAATGCAGGTCTTCATGATCTGATGAACTCTTTGTCTGGGGGTGGCAGTGGGCTCATGGCGGGGGGGAGTTTAAGTGCCATTCAATCCACATTTGGGGAGAATATGGATTATTCAGGGAATTTTACAGGTCTGAACATGATTCACGCTAGAGCCAATATGAATCCCATGAAGGATAATGCCATTGGTGAGGGCCTTCAACAGTCTCTCCAGAGAAGATCGTCGTCCTCCTCGTTATCACCATCATCGTCATTATCACAACAGATGATGATGCAGCAAGGAGGCAGCTCTAATCATACTACATTATTATCAGGCATGGGAAATGCAACAAGAAACGAAGACGGTTCAGGAGGAGACGATGGATTGACACGAGATTTTCTTGGGGTCGGCGGTGTGGTGACAGCAGGAGGAATGCATGGAAGGGCATTCTCACAGCGAGGGGATCATTTTGCAGCCAATTTCACTTCAGTGGGCTCCTCCGCAGTGGACATGGCTGCCTCCTATCATACCCACAGAGCTGAGAATTTGAGCGCTCACGGAAAATCATGGGATGCTGCTACCTGAGACCTCAGGAAAAAGCATCCACGGAAGCCTTGGACGCAGTAGAAGCTTAAGCACAATGCCATCAGAGCGCTTCCAACCGGATATTTCCTCACTTTCCAGCCGGGGTAAGCTCTGTAAAATTACCAATTTGAACTGTTTTATGATGATTAAGTGAGAAGCTAATGAAACCGACTAAACATGTCTGCACATTTTAAATGTAAATTACCATTTAGTATGCATGAAGCATAAATTCGCAAAGTTATTTACGTTGAATGTAGATTATGCATTATTTGAGATTATAGGCTGCTCTCATCTTAATTTAATTTCGCAGCTTGTGTGTTCGTGAATTTGCTTGTAAACTGAAAGATATTACGATGTAATTTATCATGTAATAAGCATTGTTCTCCTTTTTCAAGAATCGATCCGATAAGGACATTTCACTCTATTTTTGTCTCAGTCCGTCGTACCCAAAACTGAGCTCCACAGTCTTCCTTCCTGACTGGTTACGCTCTCTGGCAACTGAGCAGAATTCAAACGGGCTTGTCATTACCTCTAACGGATTCTGTGTTTCCTCTGATACATATGACGTTAAAATATACGACAGGCAATAGAAAATTACGCAGTATTAAACGCGGACGTGCATCGTTTTAGTCCATTAAAACCAGTCCGTATTATTATAGACATTCGTGTACGTTTCTCCCTGCCTGGCTCATGGCAGAGTTCAATATCCTTCACGTGAATATATCGTGCTGCCAAAAAATGCAGAACCCTCTATATAGTAAGACAGGTTACGAACTTAACGTGACGAATTACAACAAGAATATAACAGGTACTCGTAAAACCTAAACGCTGCCCATGCGGATGGAAACTGTTACAAACTTACAAATCAAAGTATACGATTTTCCCAGCTTGCTTTACTGGAATCCAAAATTTTCCAGTGAACCCTAGTCAAATTGTATCGTTAAAACTATGGGCTCAAGTTATTGGGAATAAACGTACATTTTGTAGGAATCATTTTGGACGTTCGGACATAGATTTCAAAAGCGAGGGCTTGGCTTTCAGTCATATTGACTGAGCGTACGTCTCTTCCCCTTGTAATCTTTCGAGGAGGATGAATGTGGACTTTGAACATCCCCAAAGCTTGTTAGGCTAGCAGATATTATACTGTTGAACTACTATATATATAAACTTTGTGTATATATATATAAAACGTAAAGGGAGCTGATAAGTTAGTGAACAGGTTTTTAGGAGACACATGCCTCGCCTCGTGACCTTCAAACAGGTCTTGATCTCCCCGAGCTTTTAGCGATTTCCAACCAACAACCCTTTGACAATACTTCCATTCCATACATTAAATTTAAATATTGCTGTCAGGTCAAATTATTTGTCGATAGAATAGATCAGTATAAACAAAACGCCAACGTTGCGAGGGATGTTTGGATAAATTACACACTGTGTAACCGTATGTAATGCTCTTCCTCGGAATCCTCAATCACTATATCAGGGTAAACAGTATGCAATAGTCTTCCTCGGAATACTCGAGCAATATATAAATGCAGGATATTCGTCATTGGTTAAGTTATGAAGCTAGCGCAATAATGGAGCCTAGGGTTGTGAGGAAATGTATTAGTCGCCATTGCTTACTATAGTATCTGAAACTAGCTCCATAATGCATCGAGGGTAGGTTTGTGAGGGAGTGTATTATATATATGATTCTAGCATATAATGGAGGCTAGGTTTTCAGCGAATCTATTATTTAAAAATTGTAGAAACGTGGTGGTATGAAAAACGTAATTATATATATATATATATATATATCTATTAGTTTAAAAATTGCAAATTGTTAAATTATATTTAACAAAATTATATTTTTCAAAATAAAAAACTAAATTTGTAATTTTTATATTTTAAATTAATTTTTTAAATATTTATTTTTAAAAAATTAATTATAAAATATAATTTTGAATATTTCTATTATTTTTAGAGAATTTAAGAGCTTATATATTATAATTGTATTTGAATTTAATAATATCTATATATATTATAATTGTATTTGAATCTAATAATATCTATAGATTTTGGAGGGGATAGGGTATGTACATCTCTATAGAATTTGGAGAGGATAGCGTATGTACACTTTTATAGATTTTAATAGTTGTTTGTGCAAAAGGAGATCCCTAGTTCCAAGAACAAATAGATAGGGAGATCCCTAATTCTAAGAACAAAGAGGTCTTATACACCAAATTATTGTCTAGCTTGAATGTGACCTTAAACATATTATTATTATTTAAAGAAATGAAATAAAAATATATAATATTCTTAATTAAAATAATTTTATTTAACAATCTTAATTATTTATCTATTAAAATAAAAAGAAATTTAAATATTAAAAAAATATATATAACATAATAATAATAATAATATATATATATATATATATATATATATATAATATTGAAAAAATATTCATATAACCTAATACATATTTATTAATTAATTTAATTATATTATATTATCTTATATCAACTCAAATTTAGGATTGCTTTTACAAGCTTCTAATATAATTAGACCATTTCATTATGTATCCATGATTTTTTAATAAAATCCTCTTTAGGTTTTTTTAAGAAGTTTTTAATATTATTAGTTTATTTTATTGTGTATTGATGCTCTTTTAATGACATCTTGTTTAGGTTTTTTACAAGTTTTTAATATGATTAGTTCATTTTATTATGTATTATTGATATTTTAATAACATTGTGTGGAAATGTATATACACTCAAAAATTTATGTCAATCCATCACAACATAGTATGATACAGGTAAATACCAAAAACATAAAAATAAAGTTTAATTTTAGTATAATTAAAATATATCAAAATTCGAAAAACAAAATTTATATAAAAAGTAATTGTTTTAATTATTTTAAATCAAAGTATGATATACTTAAAATGATTTTTTATCAAAACATAATATAATTAAAATGATTTTATTAATTATTTGAATTAAAATAAGAAAATAGTAATTTTTTTTATAATGATTATACATAAAGTGACTTTGAATTTAATTGAATTTGAAAGTAAAATAAATAATCGAAATTTTATTTTAAAAAAGAATTTTAATTTATATATTTTATAATTTGTATGCAGTTTTTTTTATTTGTTTATTTTTATTTACTATCTGATAGATCAAAGTTGGTCTTAGTGAACGTTAATCATCATCATCATCATCATTATATATATATATATATATATATATATATATAATGAATACCTTATATACTATATTAGTTTTTAAATAAATTGTTGTTCTTCTTCAAAATATAAATGTTTCTTAAATTATAAATAATTTAGATATTTTCATAAAAATAATAGAGGATATTCTTACATACTCATGTATCTATACACTTTAACACATTTTCAATTTAAAAGTTTATTGCACTCTAACACATATTCAGTTTCAAAGTTTATTGTTAAGTGACTCTTTTTAAAGGAAAGCTTTTATTCATTATATTTTTATTAAACCTATGAAAATAGATATACAAAAGTAATTAAATGTTAATATATATTTCTATTAAACCTTTTTATGGGAATAAAAAGGTGTATTCATTGATCGTAATGAGCATAGAATACATTTCACAGGTGCAATACAACACGATTGTAAACTGAGTATAAGTCCTATACTTGTCTTACTTTGCATAAAAAATTCTATCCAAATGTTAAGTGATTTTTTCTTTTCTCTGAAAGGAAATTTAAACGCTACAAAATAAAGTCCAGTTGTTAGACCATCTCCTAGTTCATTTTGTTCTTTGTAAACATGAACAAATTCTACCTTTATGAAAATAAACACCAAAGTGTCCAGATTGTTACCAAGATTCTGAAGAGCATGATTGTTTATGGTTATTTCCTGGTTCACATGTTTAATCCACATCTCTGAATTCCCATAAATTTTGAATGATTCCACTGAATGGTCTTTGGCCATTTGCAAGAGAAATCTCAACGCGAGTCCTTCTACTCTATTATTTGTTCCTTCTCCTCTCTTAGCTTGAAAGATTATCGTGACCGACTCTAATAGTCCCAGGTATCCTCCCATCCCACAACTATTGCTTCCACATGCTCCATCGAAAAACCCCACTATATCTCCCTCTTCATGAATTATGGCTTTTGGTTGTCTTTCCTTTTTTTTGCTTTCGTGTCCCCAAAAAATTTTGTAGATAGAAAGAGTCTATGAGATAACAATAAAACTCAGAAGATGAGTATCTTAAAAAACAGACTAATTTCTAGCTACCCATACAAAACAGGCCACCAAAAAAAGTAAGCATCTCAACACTTTCAGGTTGGGTTCATCAAACCAAGACTTTAAAAAACTTACACGAAACTCACGTGTAGATATACAAATATTGATATAGATGAATTAAACCTATAAAAATAGATATACAAAAATAGATATAGATGAATTAAACCTATAAAAATAGATATACAAAAATAGATATATTTCTATTAAACCTATACAAATAGATATACAAAAATAATCAATTGATAATTTTATATAGATGAATTTCAAAATATCTTATCTTCTATATATAATTATTAAATTATAAAATAATTTAAATATTTTGTAATAATAATAGAATATATTTACATCTATAGCTGTTTATATCACATAATTTGGGGTGGGTTATCATTTATGTTTTTCTTAGATTGTAGAGGATGGGACAAGTGTATTGTTATTGTCATATTAATTTTATGGTAGTGGTTCCAACTTCCTTGCACTTAACTTGTAGCCTATGAATGTTCACTCACCACAAGTTAAGTAATTTATTTTTAAGATATTATCTATTTTAGAGTGTTGCATTATTTTAGTGTATAATGAATCATGAATGATCTTTTTGGTGTAGATAATATATTAGTTATATTGATAAATTTAAAAATATATTATTTTTAATATAAAATGTTTTATTAAATTACAAAAATATATTTAGATATTTTGTGATAACAATAGAGAATATTATCAAAAATTAAAAATGAGTGTTGTATGCAATTATATAATTTAATACATATTCATTTTAGAAGTTTATTATGAAAACAACATATATGTATATGTGTTGCATTATAAGTGGTCATTTTGAAAATTGGGTACTTCATCTAAAAAATATATAGTTAGTGAATTTATGAGGTAAATAGTGTGTCATCTCAGAGGAAATGATTCGATAACATCTCTATTAAACGTATTAAACTTATAAAAGTGTTCATTATACTTAGATATACAAAATTAGTTAAATAATTAACAACATTAATAATATCATATTAAACTAAGGTTTTGAACCTATACAATTCTATAATATTAAGTTTGATAACCTTAATAATATAAACAATCAAACACACACTCACAAAGGATCTTTTCATGTCCATTAAAAATATCTTAAAATAATATTTAAAAACTTTTGATAATCAAATTAATTATGGAATTATATATAGAATTAGAAACAAACATTTAAATAAAAAATAATTAGTTTAATATTTTTAAAGATTATTATACTTTATAAATAATTAATAAATTATATATATATATATATATATATATATATATAATCACTTCCTTATGATAGGTTTGATTACTGACACTATATATATAATTTAAAAGATATTTATTAAGTGTTTATGTTCTTCCTAACCTTATAATATTTTAAATATCTTTATCCAATTCATAATATTTATTATTTAGTTTTTTTGGAAATAAGCTCGTATCTCTTACATAATGAGGATCCCCATCTCCATAGACAATGCATCCTTTGATTAATGGACAAGATTTGAAATTCTGTTGATCTTTTTGGAGAATTTATTAAGAGATTAATTCTCATAAAAAAATTATAGAATTATAATTATTTTTGAATTTTTGAATTTCAAATAAAATAAAAAATAACTAAATCCATACATACGTGGATACTTTGAGATAACCTTACTTTCTACAATGAATTAGAACAATTTCTTAAGCACTTAGAATATGATAAGCTAGGTATAAGGAAATTATTTATCTTGGAAAATGGAATTATTTTGAGTTATCCACGACTCCAACAAAACAAAGCTCATCCCAAGGCTGTTTAGTGGGAAAAAAATTCATCTAGAAGCCACTTTTCAAAGTGATTGAGCTAATCATATCTAAATCATTTTAATTGTTTTATCATTAATATAATTTACTTCATAGTATTATAAATATTTATCAAATTATTTATATTTAAATAATTGATTTTATTTTATTAAATTATTAATATTTAATTTATTTAAATAAATATAATTATTTATTTATTTAGTATTTAACTTATAAAAAATTTATTTAATCATTCTTTTTAAATTGACACTTAAAACCGTTTTATTAAAAAAAATTATATACAACTATTTTCTCGAAGATGAGAAAATAATTATTTTTTAATTTCTTTATTTTTTAATTATTATGAATTTTATTATTTATTTAAATATATAAATAATTTTTACAAAATAAATTATTTATATAAAATATGAAATATATAATTTATAACTAATTAAAACGTTAAGTTCATTGTAATTATTTTATAGTAATAAAATTAAAATAAATAAAATGTATCTTTATTTATGTGTTTACATAATATCATAGTAGTATGAGATATTTTATTTGTTATGTGTTTATGATGATGATGATTAAAGCCACACCAACTTTAGTACTTAAAAAAATTATTACTTGGTTTGTTTTAAATTTTTATTTCTCTACTCAAAAACTTTATGTAATATTATAGCACAATGAAATATTATTGTCTTAAGAATTATAATATATATTTTTTTTAATTTTAAATTATTAAAATTATATATATATATATATAATTTTATTTTCATATAATATAAAATTTTATATCTATATATATATATATATATATATATATATATATATATATATATATATATATATATATAATTTTAATTTTAATTTTAAAAATTAAAATTAAAATACAACCATATTATATACTCAATATATATGTATATATGGCAATTCCTAACTAGCGTCCTTTCTGTAGTTCGTTTGAGCTGTTCTTTATTTATTAGCATAACATCTAATGTCTAAACGGGATATAATGTACAGTGTAACCGTTGGGGGGAAGACTTTCGATTAAAGATTTAGGAAGCCAACACAAGAGGTAAGCCAATCTAATGATATAAAAAGTGGCACGGAATGATTTTGGATTCAATTAATTAATGAATTAGCCATGGCCTTGTCTGCCCCATTCCATGTGCTCTATTGCCCATTATCCCTTGTTTCCATGTTATTTATCTAGGAAACTAAGATGCAAAAAAAAAATCCAGTCCGACGTTTAAAAACTGTAATTTTAGATTAATTTTGCAAATGACAATTTCAACGTTTTGCTAGATACAACATGATTTAAAGGTCATTATTTTAACCATAGAAAGAGCTAAGCAAAGTAATTTAAAACAGCTAAACAATGATGGAGGAAGTATAAGTTTAATACGATATATATATATATATATACATACAATTAAATGAGAGGCATAAATGTATATAAGAAGGACATTGAGGACTTTGAAGCCTTTAAGGCTTATTGATATAATCATTTTGTTCGTTCACTTTTTGTGATTTGTTTATAGATTAGATAAGAAATTCCGAGAACAAAAAGTGCTTTGTTCATACCATCCAATATCAAATTTACAGTCGGAGTGAAACGAGAGCGAATCATCAACAAGTTTGTACAACTTAATATATCCATCAACCATGAGTGGCCTAAATTACACGGTACATCCACTTGCCAAAGTATTGATGTTTTATTTTTTTTGATTAATAGAGATTACAATCAAGCATTCCTCTCATCCATACATTTCCTTCTTACATTTACTCCTCTTCGAGATTACATATAAATATTTTCCGAGATTACATATAAATACATGGGAGAAGAAATTATGTATATGGGTGAACTACTACGGGTTAAAAAAACTTTTAACCAATCAACGATTAGACAAACCATCTTAATTATTACTAATATTAATTAGTTATGACAATTTTTAACCCGAGTTATAAAGTATATGATTTGGAGTTTTGTGGAGAATCAAACCTTTGAAACTTATACGTAGTTGCCTCTCGCTTTTGCTTCCAAAATATGTTTTTCAAAGGGCTCGTTCGTGTTGGCAGAAAACCTTGGGTTCATCTTAAATATTCTTTTTATTGTTATTAGTAATGGTGAAACAAAACAATCAAGTGTCGATGAGGAAATTATGAGGAAAAAAATGTTATTATATAAAAAATAAGGTTACTATATTTCCTCTTCAGAATATGTTTGCAAAGGCCTTTGCATGGGATTAGATGTCGGGAGATCACCAACAAGTCTAATAAAGAAGGATAATAAGGCTACTAGTATCATAATATGTATGCTGATACTCTTTTGTATGGAATTAATTTGACTAGAGAGTATATGGAGTGTATGATAATTTTTTATTGTTCTAAGTATTTATGCTTCGTTTAGCTATACTATTATCAAAAACGTTTTTTTTTAAATATGTATTTTTTATATATATTTTTTATATATTTAATTAATTAAATATTAAAATATTTAAGTAGAGATCTTAATAACATTAACTTATAAATTTAAGAGATATCAATGTTATTTTAATAAATATAATTGAAATAGATAATATTTTTTTCCAACAGAAAAAGATAACATTATAAACTTATAAATTTTAACAATTTAATTAAATTAGAAAATAAAAATTATTAAATAAAAAATCATACATAACATATTTATGTTTTATGTTTTTTTATTTAATATATATTTAAGTATATATGTGACCATCAAAACTATTAAATATAAATATGTTTTCATGTATAACAATAAAGAGTGTAGAATTAGATTGAGAATTTTAGGTTTTAGCTTTTTTATTAAGTGAATTTAGTTGACCCACACGTATCCCTACATAATATGGTTAGAATCCTCTCAATTTCATGAGAAGCACAAGAGTTGTTCTTGCATGATTCTCATCATGGTGTTTAGATTGAGAATTTTAGGTTTTAGCTTTTTTATTAAGTGAATTTAGTTGACCCACGGGTATCCCTACATAATATGGTTAGAATCCTCTCAATTTCATGCGAAACACAAGAGTTGTTCTTGCATGATTCTTATCATAGAGTTTAATAATATGATTATCTTTCGGTGAGACTAACTTTGTTTTATTTATTCTATAATTTAACATTGTATTTCTACGATTAAATAGATTTAAAAAAAAACATTTTGCAAATACTTTAGTGTTTATTATATCCTATAATCTTAGACCCTATAATTTTATTAAGTACTAACTCCAAAGAATAAATATCATGATATATAGTAACTTAAAATCTAGAATACTTAGTTATCATCTCTACCATAATGAAATATACAAACTTCATATAGTTAAATGTTTTAATAATTTTAATTTTTTCAATTTATCATCACCAAACCAATATTTATCAATTCAAAAAAATCTTGAATACTTAGTTATCATCTCTATCATAACGAAATATACAAAATTTATATAGTTAAATGTTTTAATAATTTTATTTTTTCCAATTTATCATCACCAAACCAATATTTACCAATTCAAAAAGATTCCTAATCACTTTTAGGTTGTCCCTTAACATTATTTAGTCTATAACTTTTAAATTAATTATTTTCAAGTTCAGAAAATTAATACAAATTTAATATATCTCTTATTTTCAAACAAATCTATTTTTATCTTTTATAATTGAATTCAAATAATTATGTTTTTAATATCATATATCAACTATTCATAATAATAAAATTTATTGTAATTAATATATATATATATAGCGATAGTCTAAATATTCTATGTTCAAGAAAAAAATCTTTATATTTAAAATTTTTGAAAAAAAATCAAACCAATGTTTTTATGGTGTTTTTTACTTATATTTGAGATAAATATACATTTTATTTCAATCTAAACAAATATGTATTTACATCACAAAATAGGAATATGTGTATTTTGACCTTAGTAATTTTAACTCAAATACAAAAAAAAATTGGTTCATTAAAAATATGTCTCGTGAATATTGTTAGTAATCTCTTCGTTAGTACCTTTTACAAATTATGGGTTCTTTTGAAAGAAAATAATCTTTGAAATTGATTTTCTATTTAGACATTAATAAAAGATATTTCTTCAAAAAAAAAAAATTCAAAGTTTTATTATTGTGATTAAGATATGTTTGTTATTTGATTTTCTTCATTTTTTTAATATTTTAAAACAAGTAATATTTTTACATTCTTATCTAGAACAACTTTCAATAAAATTTAATGTGAATAATCCTTTTCCTAAATTGTGTGCTTCTTTTGAGAGCTAATATTTTTTTAAATTGGATTGCTTATAAATATGAGTAAAGGAGATTTTTTGAAAGAATTTTGTTTTTTCTAAACAAAGTTCCATTATTAAACTTAACACCGTTTTTAGAATTTTATTTTTCTCATTTTCTCAATCTATTAATAAAATTGAATCATTAAAACTTCAATCTGCTTACATTTTTATAGAAAACTTGAATCCAAATAGCATAGAACTTTTCTTTATTATTTATTGTTTGATCCTAATCTCTCCAAACTTGGAAGAAATTTTTTATGTGAATTGTTTAGAAAGGTTTCTCATGACCTTTCTATTTTGGAGGCTTCAATCCTTCACCATATGAGAGTCTTATTTGATGTCCAACCAAAGTGTTCCTCCTTTCCTTTGAAAAAATATTTTTCTTCCAAGTAGACATAATCCACATAGTACATAACATGGTAATCCTCTATGAAGATTAATAATCTCTTAACTAAGTTTCCAAACATTCTAAGGAAGATTTTATCATAGACTTTTTTACTTAAGTGTTTTAACACTTCCTTGTAAATAAGCAATTTTCTCACTATATTCTTTTTATTGAATAGCCCTTCATTATCCCATGTTAGATTCTTATTAGCCAAATCTAGTTCAAGAAAAATTATAATATTTAAAGAGATTTCTAGCTTCATTATCACTCTTCAGCACCACAATATTTATTACCTTAATCCTTCTTCAATTTTATAGTAATAACTTAATTTTTCATTCTTAATCATTTTAACTCATCTTCATGATCCTTAATCATGATAACATTGTGCTTTAATTTATATTTTGTGCCCAAGATTTTTATTAATTTAGAAGGTTGCATCCATACTCCATGTTCAATAACACTTACGCATAAGCTGAACATGTGGCCCCTTTGACATTCTTATCATATTTTACTTTATTTCTGCAACCATTTTTCCCAAAAAAAAATCCAATTGCAAAACATGTCACACTTTAGTAAATTTAATACTGTAAATCAAATTTATTATGTAAATTATAAAATTAATATATTAATTTTTAAAATAATTTGTGAATATATTGAAAAATTCATTTTAAATTTTATATGTGAATTATAGAAAGTACTTATTGGTTTATATTCACATGAGTCTTAGTAAAACAATTTGAGGTTCGTTATTTCAATAAAGTGTTTGATGATTTTTATAAATAACTATTATTTTTAAATAAATAAATTTTTCATCTATTTAAAATAGATAAATAATAAATTTCTATTACAAATAGATATATTGAATTTTTTTCAATTGAAAATAGATATATTGAATTATTTTTAAAAGGTTAAAAAGTAATGTGAAAAATAAAATAAATTTTATTATTATTTATATGTATAATTTAAGGCTCTCTAGATGGCTTTGAGGAGCTTGCGGTTCACTCTATAAGGGCTTTAGAGAGGGCTGGGATGGCTCATAGGTGCTCTTAATGAGAAATAAGATCGGAAGAATGCTGTGATGAACGATAAGTATATTAATTAGCTAGAAGGCTGTTTGGCACTAGAATAGCTCTGAAGGCTCTCTAGATGTGTTTTTAAAAGCATTAGAAACTGGTTCAACATCTTAAACCGCTTAAACTGCAATAACTACTTTTCCTTCAACTTCAACTGCTGCTACTGGGGAGGCTGGTTCTACTAGTGCAGCTAAAACTAATCAAGAATTATTTTCTTATTTTTTTTATTTATAATGATTAATTTTAATAATTATATAAAAATATTACAATCATTACATAACTAAAGTTAGCTCTCAAAGAGCAAGTGTCACAAAACTAGAATTGAACTCAAGTGCTACACTCAACTATTGCAAACATTGCTTTTCTTTTCCAAAAACATTTTTCTCTTTCGTACTCCTGGATACATGCCACTTAATCAGCTCAAATGCTAATTTTTTGCTGTTCCTACTATGATCCAAAATATAACATAATAGGTCAACCGTAAGGGAAGATACTGATAGCAAAATGAGAGTAGAATAAAAGTTTTCTTATGATTTATTTTATCACAAAATAAATCACATAGCAGTGGTTTGTTGGGCTTTAAACGTCCATCTTTGATGGGACAACTATGCCCGGATTTCAGCAGTAAAGCACCCGGTCTCATTAGCTTTGTCATAGTTAAGATGCCTCGTCAAATTTATTTCATTTTTTAATAAATTTTATTTTAATTATGGCATGTGTCTTAAGAGACACTTTTTCTGAAAAGTAATTTTACCGGATGGTATCTATAGGTGTTTATTATATTAATAGGTGTTTATATCTTAGAATTTGAGATGGATTAGTATCTATATATTTATGTACACTATAAATTAATTTTAGCTAGTCGTCCTAAATTCAAAATAAACAATCATAAAAAAAAAAACTGGTAGCTGATGCATGAATAACTAGTATCCAATACAACTAGCTAATATATGGATAATGACACTTTGTACAACACTTAACTTGTAATCTATTGTTGTTCACCAACCATAAATTAAGTAGCTATGCTAAATTTTATATTCTCTTAAAACATAAATTAAAACTAAGTTTTTCTACCTTGAATCTGGACATATCCAAATATTAAAACCATGTTTTTCTACCTTGAATCTCGACATATCCAAGTACTCCCTGAAAGAAAGTTGGAGGAAGTGCTATAAGAGAGCCGCGTTATTCATTATCAAGGTGAACGAAATGAGAAGAGAATGGCCTACACGAGCCCATCAGATTATGTGATAGGCTGAGTATGTGGAGAAACATGTCAACGGCACAGTATTTTAATATAGCTGATCAGTTCAGAAATTTTCATGGAATAATAGGGTAGGAGAGAAGTATAAATCTCAGATATGCTTCAAATTTACTAAAAGTTGCGGCCTTTGTCAGCCAATTTATTTGAGCTCTTTTAGCACTGATCTCATCACATGTTATGTTTTTGGGTGAGATGGTGTCGTTGTTTTGGGAGTTAGTTTGCCACGACTTATACAAATCCCAACGATGGCAGAAATGTTTATTGCCATTTTACAGAAATGATCTCAGATAAATATTTAGGGAATTGCCAGTGTTCTCAATTACATGAAGATAGAAAATATGGGAAAACTTGTACATTCCAATGTATTATTGGGTATGAAGTAGTTGGATTAGAAACAAAGATTAAATAAGACAGAAATGAAATAATGGAAATCACATAAGTTGATACAGAGATTTTACTTTCCTTAATACAATCTTTAAAAGGAAAACATCCACAGAGCAAATAGTATATTAATCTCAACTAGAGCAGAATAATAAGATCCAAAATCCGCTCATATCCAAATATACTAGAATTAGTTGTCACATTATCTAACAAATCTTAAAATGAAAGCAATGTCTTAAAAGATGATGCCAACCTCCCATGTAATGGAAAAGGAGCTAAACTGGCAATCTATCATTTCAAGAATCAAAATGTCGGAATTCATGCGAATGCTAGTGATAGTTCGTATTCGATTCGTGAAGAAACTGTGTAACAATTTTACAATGTAAACATGTTTGGATGTTTGATTAAAAGTAGTATGTGCCAGTCGTGTAAATTTAGTGCCCATTAGTATGTCTATTAGTATGTCTATATTGATTTGGAAGACATGTAACTCCAAAGAGACGGACAGTTAACTCAGAAAAATAAAATGAATAACGTGTATGACGCATAAGCTGGAATAACGAAACGTCTGAAGCGATTTGATCCATAGTTTTCGTGACAATAACATTCATACTGGCTTATATTAAACCTAATAAATGATGCACTTATTTTGTCTTTTCTATGGAAACGTAAGTTGGAGAGGTCACAACTATCCCTCATTAGCGTGCTGAAGTTACAGTATTTTCTTCAACAGAAAGGGGATGCCCCAATCCCTTTAGGTGCGATTCAAATTTACCAAATATCAAGTTGGTTAGTATGCATTACCAAATATCAAGTTGATTACCACCCAGCACTAAGTCTAAATGCTTAGTGTAGGCGTCTTCCTTAATTTAATAAATGCGGATCGTATTAGAAAGCCACGTGAATATGACTGTAATATTTTCAGATATAGACCAGAATCTCCAAGAACAACCTTACACCTCGATATTCTGCTTACGCAATAGTAAGCAGAATGATTTTCCTGGCAATGGTTTGAGGTAAATATATATATATATAATCATGAAATCAGTAACTACTCGGATTACCCTTTGAATCTCATCAGAACGGACCAAGAGATTATTATACTTAAGGATATGATTATTATTGAACGAAGTATAGGTAATACCGTAAACCCTCGCAAGAGATTTTGGAAGGATAATTTTGCAGATTCTTTAAAGATCAATCTGCATTTCGCTGAACGCTTTCATTGGAGGTATCCGCGTTATTCAACTTAAACTAAGACAAGTTTGTTGCACGAAAGCTACATACTTTTGTTAAAAAAAACTAATTTGTAACTCCACATAGGTCAGCATGCATTCTTTTAGTTCTCTCAAACCAGGAGATGAGAATACAATGCTAAAATGTGTGGAGAGTTGTCTTGAATTTCTTCATTTATGTGTATGACAAGTTTTTTTTTTTTTTAGTTTTCCATAAAAGATGTATGACAAGTTTGTTTTTCTGGTTTTTCGAAAAAATATAACAAGTTTGGTTTTCTTATTTTTATAAAAACAAATTTGTTTTCATTTTTTATTTAGTTGTTTAATTTTTTTTTAAATAGTTTTTATACAGTGAATTAATAATAATATTGGGAATGTTTTAATTAATTAATTTTTTCATTTATATTATAAGTTATTTAATATATATATATATATATGATTTTTATACACAAATAATTAATGCATAAGTGTGTATATTACTCATTTATAAAAAAAATCATCAAAAGTGAATTTAATTTTATAAAAGTTTAGGAACACTTAATATTTGTTGAAGCTTCACACACATCCAATGTATCTCTTCACATTTCCCTCTTACATATATTTTAATGTAGGTTGAAAAAAACATGTGCACCATGAAGAAAAATTATAAAGCACAATACAAATAGTCTTTACGGGATGTTGGCTTTAGTGTTGGTTATGGATGGTATTATGATGTTTTGCACACCAATTATAGGTCATGAGGCCTTAACCATGGTTGGGAAGGAAAAAAGAGTGAGAATATTATTAGGCTCAAGAGCCTTGAAAGAGTCCTTGAACCAAGTCATGAGTTCTTTGTAAGGATTCTTTGCACACCTTTGACTAGAATGCATGCATCATAAGTAGAAATTGTGCATTCAAAATGGGTCTTGAAGTCTTAACATGGCTAATGGGAAAAACGAGGAGTGTAAGCCCTAATTTAACCTTCATGAGTTTAAGCTCCATGAACAACACAAGAAACCACAACATGAACCCTCATTAAAGGACCTTTGGCTTAGGAGTTGTATATGGGTGCCATTAAGATGTTCTTTGCACGGTGGATGAGTCTTTCGGCCTTAACAATGGTCTTGGTAGGGAAAAAACAACCTATGGGTCTTTCCATGTTTAGGTGAGGGAAACCAGAACATCAAATCCTAAATATAACTTCTCACGATCACTCTAGCCAACAACAAGGCGGGTAAACAGCGCCCTTGGGCCTTAAACAAAGTTTCTTGGAATCAATTGCCATGGAAAACAACATGGAAACACACATCTCTAGAGTGTCTTTGGCATTAAAGTAGGATATGAATCCCATTAGGAGGTTTTGAACACCATGGATGGGTTGTATGGATTTGATTATCATCAAAGAATGATAAAAACATGTCATAGGATATTTTTGAAGCTTATAAAACTCAATATCCTTGAACAAGTCCTTAAACCAACATATGCGAACATTGCAAGGGTTATTTCTAGTTGTTCAAGTGGGATACATGTGCCATGAGTTGTATTTGTGGATTGTAAATGAGTGTCAAGGAACAAACATGGTAAAGGGGAAATTATGGCATTAATTCCTAGTTGAACCTTCTCGAGCTCAAGTACCATGAACAATATATAGAAACCATGGCATGAGCACTCTTCAAGGAGACTTTGGCATCCATTTTAAATATGGGAACCATTACACACTCTTGTTCATCATGGATGGATCTTGGCTACATGACGATAATTGAGGGAGGGAAATAAGAACCATTATCCATGAACTTTTCTTATTAATATCAAGTTTCAAGAATGAGTCCTTGAACCACTAGAAATGACCTATGTGGATTATCAATCACCTCCAACTAATATATGGGCACCATGAATAGGTTAAATTTAAAAGACTTGAGGTATAAAAAAGGCCAAGGGAGAAAAACAAGCGTTATGGTCTCTAAACGAAACTTATCCAAGCTCAATTTCTATGAAAGACAACAAGCGTTAACCTACAAATTTTTTTATTTCTTTGGGATCTTTCAATTATGAGTGGTTTATGAGGGGAAATTATGATTTTTTTTAGTGACAATAATAAGTGTTTCAGACTTGAAATTGTTTATTGTTTACAGAAGGACAACAACACTCTTATGAATTTAACGAAGCTTTTAGGGATCAAACCTTGTAAAATATACATTTAACCACTTGTTGTTTGGAATTTTATCCTGTAACTAGGGCGAGGTCACAAACATATTGATTAAAGGGAAGCTAAATTTCTTTATAGGTTGACAAGACTCACAATCATACATCAAACATCCTAAGAGAATCTAACAAGAAAATATAATATGGAAAAGAGATTAGAAGGAAGAGGATTGTGTACATTTTTTGAAGATTGATCCTAACTGCTCCTTCAACACTTTTTCCATATCAAATCCTTATTTCCCAACTCCAAATTGAAAGGTCAAGAAGGAAACCTTCCTCAAATAATTTTGAGTGTAATGAAGAATTTGAATGACTTTAAATGTAAATAGAACACATAAAGTACTTAATCAATTCCAATGTAAATAATAAGAAATCCTCCAAATCAATAATCAACGCAAAAGAACGTGTTTTGGGAAGAGCCAGATGTTAAATTTCCATTATGACAATGAAAGAAATACAAATTGAATACATTATCACTTCGAAACACCTTATCAGTTCCAAATATTTGGTCTCTTTAGATACTCTTGCACTCCGACAGTCCCCCTTCAATATGATGATTGTATATAAGAGATGAAGTCACTTGAGGAAAGTAACTGATAGACTCAGTGATATAAGGATTAGCAACATGGGCTACTGTTGTGGATTGGAATGAGGGGTGTGATGAAGAGTGATTCCTCTAGCATTATATTTATATCGTGGGTGTCCCCATATTGGACCATCTCATCTCCTTTTAAGTTTGATAGAGATAGTTGGAGATGGTTTCTAAGTGCTTTAGTAGGTTACAACCAACCCAATTAGTTTGAGAAAATTCCATAACTTTCAATTTCCAATTTATTTTCTCATTAATTTATGGGGAATTCGCACCCTAACCAAAGGCAACATGCAAACGGTCCGTGCCTTGATAGTGTGTAAGGCGTGAATTGGTATTTTTTATGTATTTGTGTCTTTGTCAAGGGAAATGTGCAAATGATTCATACCTTGCTAGATTACAAGGCGTGTATTTTGTCTCTTAATGGTTGCAACTTTTCAGAATGAATTGAATGGTGTTGGGATGTCACTTCTAATTCTTAGGGCCATCATTAGGGATCAAATCATGGGATCTTCCATCCATGCATGTCCTTTTGTGTGAACGATTAATGACACTTTGAGTATTTTCTATCGAACTGTCCTAACAGATAAACACTTGTCAATTTGAGCTATAACACCACAATATAGGACCTTTCTATGGGATATTTTCCCACTAAGTGGGATATGGCCACCATTAATTGGATTTGGACAACATTCATGGGTCTAGGGATGTAGACCATAGTCAAAAAGAAAAATAGGGTCATTATAGGGGAAATGAACATTCCACACCTCAAGTGTAATCAACAAGGCCTCCAACCACGACACATACCCTCTATATGTGATATTCTATAATTGAGATATGCTTGAGGCACCATTAGATGATTTTGTGTAAATCCTTCACTATTATTGGAAGAGAAAAATAGTTTGTATGCTCTTAAAACAAGGTTTTAGTGTTAAACACTTTAGTATGAAACACATGAAGGTGAAAGAGATTTACATGGTTATTATTAAATATATGGTTATTATTTTATATAAAAATAAAGGAAAAATTTAGGGGCAAAATTTAACCCAATGGTTATTTTTTCTTTTTTTTCCAAAAAAAATTCACCAATTTCCATTTTTCTCAAAATTGATTGGCCCACATTTCATGGGATTTTTTTTTACTCTAAAAATGACCCTTATTTCCCAAACAGTATATAAAGTCCTTAGGAATCTATTTTTACCAAAATTTAGCCAAACATTTTATGGTTTCAAATTTAAGAATTAGTAAGATTAGCCAAGTTTTTTATACTTTAAGAAAATTATGAATCCTTAAACTTTCCCTAGATAACTTTAACAAATCTTGTGTATTTATATGACTTCAAAATAATCATACACATCCATATCTATACATTTCTTTTTATAATTTTTATTTATTTTTAATTTTATATATCATAATCCTAAAATATATAAGTCTTTTGTTTATATCATAATTTTTTATTTCATTTCTCATCACTATTCCCCATATGTAGACATTCGAAATTTTTTTATTAAGGAATCTAATCAATTTATTAATTTAGAAAAATATGATTAAATATTACTTTTAAAATAACATGATTTGTGTTAATTTATAAAAAAAATTCATAAACATATGCTATATATTTTAGAAGTTAATTAGATTTTTTTGATTCTAACTTTTTAAAAACTTTGTTATAATTTTGCAAGATCTCTATTACAATTAACATATTAGAATTTGGCTATTACATTTACTAAGTAAACTTGACATTTCAAAATATATTTTTTTGTCTTAAAAAGCTATATGTCGATTTTAAATTATTACTATTAAGAATTATTAACTTAATTTTCTTTCATTAATATTATATTTTTATTATATATAGATATATAAGAACTCATTCATATTAATTTAATTATAAAAATATGAAATGATACACCACTTTAAACTTTATATATATATATATATATAATATAACATGGTGTACCATTTCATAATTTCATAATTAAATCAAATATATATAAACCATTTAATAAACTTTTCTTATTTATATATGAAAAAAATCTAAAGGTATGTATCATTTCATAGTTTTATAATTAAATCAATATGAATGAGTTGTTACTTATGTTTTATATTTATATATATAATTTAATAAAATTTTAATATTTATATTATAAAAATATAAAGTGAATGAGTTGTTACTTATGTTTTATATTTATATATAGAATTTAATAAAATTTTAATATTTATATTAGAAAAATCTAAAGTGATGTGTCATAGTTTTATAATTAAATTAATATAAATGAGTTGTTATTTTTGTTTTATATATATATAAATTTAAAAATAATATATTATTTAAAATTTTAGTAAAAAAATTCATATAAATAAGTTATTATTATAAATAAAATTAAATATATATTGTTAAATACTTACGTGTGAATAATCAATAATAAATACAAATTATATAAATATATGTTCATATTTTAAAATTTAAAATGGAGTGATAAATAATAAATATAAATTATATAGATATATGTTTATATTTTAAAATTTAAAATAGAGTGATGAATTAATTAAAAGTTAATATAAACATATGTAATATAAATACATTGTATATGCTATGTAATTTTAATTTATAAATTTTAATTTTAATTGTATACACATTATTTTACTATAAATGTATTTTTGAATATATGAAAAGATACTTACAATGTATCCATATTTCTAAATGGTATACCTTAATTTAGAGTATGGCATGTTTGTTTAATAAACTTATTTATTTGTTTGTTTAATATATTTATTTATTTTGTAATTTCACTATTATATATAAAATAATATTATATTTTTAAATAATGATAATTTTATAATTTTATATTAATTTAATATAGTTTGAGTTGTTATAATTAAAGTATTATTTATTTAATTAAAATCTAATTTATTTCTTTCTTCTATTTTTAAATATATAATTAAATAATAAAATACATTCTCAAATATAAATATTTTTTTTTTTACTAATATCTGGAATCTAATATTTGAAAATATCAACTTTTCTTTTTTTCTTTTTATATATATATATATATAGAGTACAAAGTCACTTCTTCTTGAAATAAAAAAATTTATTTATTTATCTTTAATTATTTATTTTTAATTAGAATAAAAATTATTAAAACAAATAGAAATTAACTTGGGATTTCCATCCATATGTGTGTTCAACTTATATCGAGTCATAACTGAAAAATCCCTGCTTATTTATTTATTGTATCAATTAAATTCAAAATATATTGGTTTATTTATTGTATTAAATAAAGACTAGTTTATTCTAAAATCTATATTCTTTGTTAGTTAAGGTAATTGGTAAAATGAAAAATTGAAATATGTTTTATATACAAAATTTTATTCTTACAATGTTGGGTTATGAAAGGGTGAATGAGATTAATTATTTATAAGTCTCTAAGCACGGCGGTAGAAAACCAAGCATTGACTTTTCATGTTTCGGGAAAGTGTCTGTATAAGCCCGATTTACATCAGTAAAGATAGATAAATTGACAACATAACGGAGTATAGAAGCACTCCCTATCTATAATCGATTACAATGGTGATTTCATGTCATATAGGTCATCATGTATTGAGGCAAATTTCCTTTTTTATTTTTTCCAAGTTATGTCCAATCCCCCAACTCGTCCTCGAGTGGAGTGGTTGGTTATGTATGGATAGAATCTAGGGCTTCCTTTCCAATCCAGTGACGCTCATTTGTAAGTGCATCTCATTAGGTAGGTTTTTACAAAAAAATTCTCAGATTCCCATCAGTTTTTTATATGTTCCCTCTTTCAAATTAGTCTTTACAATTGATCGAAGCTAGATGCAATTCTTCGATATCAACTTAATTTATATAATGAAACTTTTGATAAAATACATATCCATATATATGCGAGCATAGGTAATGATGTGTCATTTCTCTATCTTCTCCCTCTTGAACTGAAATTTTCCTAGAAAGAATTTCCTATATACTTTAGTGGATCATTACCACTAAGATGCAATGGATGGCTGGGAAGTCTTATTGAAGTTAGTCTAGTGGAGAGGGTATCTGATGCAGTGTTGAGGATTGGATTCTAGGTCTTGACACAGTGTTGGGATTTACCCCAAAACCATAGGCCAAAATTTAGGATATGATCTCAATCTTCTGCAAGGTGAAGTTACATTATGATGAATCCTCTTAAACATTCATAAATGTAAGATTATTCGTTCATTTTTTTTGTTTAAGGTGTACTAAATTCATTCATGATGATATACTAGTGTTGGCTAGAGGCCACTAATTCCACATAAAATTATTTTTTCTTTGAAAAAATCAAACTATTCAACTACACCCTATATTGCTTCTAAGGATGGGGTTGGAGCTTCATTAACTATGAAAATTCTAGGATACCAAGGGGACTTTCGTCTAGGATTCCTCACTGTCACTACATATTCAAAATATTGTTGAGGGGCTACCAAATATGAGGGGGTATAATTTCCATGTTCTAAAGGGATGGTTTGATAAACCATAAAGGATAAAGAGTGTAACACCATGTTTTTAACCCCAATATGTAATGATGTAACTATGTAAATATGGATGAAATGGCTAGTAGCTAGACATGAATGGTCTAGTATGACTAGATGATGTAATTATGTACATTTTGTCTTTAATATAAGAATCATGACTACTGCAAACTAAGAAGGAGAAAGAAGAGATGGGGGCATCGATTCCACAAGAGGGAGAGCGAGAAGGGGGTTTAAGGGGGATAATCACCCTTAGTGACTTATAATTTAAGTCACTATCCATATTAATCCTTATTATCCTAAGTTTTATAAAGCCTATTTAATTAAAGTGCATTGGCCTTAAATTGAGTTAATTATCCTAAACTTGGGGATTAGTTGGGAAAAAGGTGCGAGCTCCGATGAGTACCATTTTTCAAGTTCTCCTCACCCTTGCATGCCACATGGCTATTTATCAACACACATACAAATTATTGAGAACTAGTTCTTTAATGATTTATTCCTTCCATCATTCAAGCATCATGATTATGTCATCATTAAACCATCACTTGTACCATAGCTTGAATTTGTACTTGAGAACACGGGGGAAATTCCGGAGAAGTTCCCTGGAGTCCTAAAATTGAGATTCCTTGGATGGCCTATGTTAGAGCCCTAGAAGGGAATTAGGGAAAATAGCTCAAGGACTGTTAACTCAAAGAAGGTAAACCCATTCCTTAGGTTTTGCAAGTTGATGGGGGAGTACTGCTAGTGGATTAGGAATGTTGTAGAAGGGGAGTTTAGAACCTTCTTATGGATTAATAGCCCCATCTTAGGGGTGGGATCTATTATAGATAGAATTGGTATAATGGAGTGATTGGGATTAGGAGGAAATTCCTTAGTCTGTAGATAGTTGAAGATATTTAAGATAAGTTTCTATCTGTGTATAAAATGTTATGAATTTATCTATGTTATGTGTTTTACTTAATTGTTGTTAACTAAGTATTTGAATGCATGGAATTATTGGCACTATGTGAATGCATTCATGTATAAATTGCATGTAATGTTATCGTATATGTTTATATTTAATTATGGGTGATCACCCACACATGTGCACACACACCCACACCCACACACACACCATCCCAAGCAGATAGCTCAACTAGTCAACTAGCCAAAAGTCTCCTGGAGTAGATGCAATAAGTCACGAGATCCATTCTCATTGAGTCTACATGGGTCACCGACCAATCGTGTGGTTGTCAATTAATTTGCATGCCATCCGCTCACCCATAATGAGTATCCCATGGTGATATTTGTTAAGTTATTGAGAATCCTGTGGCCCCAAACGAATCATGAGGTCACCAAGTAAGTGTTAGGATATTTCAATACTCCATCCTTGTCCTACCTAGAATTATTTATTTTTCTTATTTGTTGATGATGTCATTTTCCCCCTAATGGTGTGCAGATGTCATCCAGGACCCATCTACCACCTTCTGAGCCCTGCATGCATCATTTTAGGACTACTTCAGTCAATTCCCTATTTTATAGGAACCTACTGAGTGTTCCAGTGTAGTCCACTTGAGTTATCTCAATCTTGTTGGAGGTTAGAGCTCCGGATGCCATTTATTGTGGCGTCATGCGCCCTTTTCTAACTGGAATGCATGACAGAATCACTATTGCGCCCTTCTTAGTTAGTTAACTGATTGTGACTTCAGTTAGTTCAGTTTAGGTTCAGTTCAGTTGACTTTGAGTCTTCCAGAGCACTCCAGTGGTGATAATCCCTATGGTAGACCAACTGAGGTTTGAATTATCCTTCCTGATTTGAATTCTCTCCATTGTAACACCATTGTTTATTATACTAATAATTGGAGCATGTGACATTATTCTGCTCCTATCTGAGTTCTTCTACATTATTATTCTTTTGTTCTTTTTTTACTACAATTTTAACTCTTCTTCAAATTTTGTGCTCATTCTTTATTTGTGAGGTATCCTCATATCTTTATATCTCCCGTGACATAGAATTTCACATGGTATCAGATCCATTGAGCGAATAGGTTGAGAAACTACTTTCGGTAGTGCACCAGAAGCCTCTGGATTTCCACAACAAATCCTGGTGCCATTGCATTGAATTCATTGGAGAAGTCGAATGAGGTCTATCCAGGTGTGAAGGATCTGGATAAAAGTGACTATTATCCTAAAGAAGTGCTCAGTAGTATTCTACCTCAATTATTGATATTTTTTTGCAGGTTATTCAAGTTTTTTAGTGCAGCAGCAATTGCAACAGTTACAATAGTTTTATGCAGTTGCAGCAATTTTCCGCAGTTGCAGTAGTTTTCTATAGTTGCGGCAGTTTTTTCTGCAGTAGCAGCAGTTTCACCTTGTATTCGCTCCAGTAGTTGTAATGGACAATTCGAACTCTCCTCTCTCTCCCAGGATATTGACACCCTTCAATTATCTTGATTGGAGGTCTGATATGTAGATGGTATTGTGAAACAAATCATTGTACAGGGTAACAATGGGGAAGGATCCCGAACCAACATCAATCGTGGAGAAAACCAAGTATCTGAATAGATTGGACAAAGCATTTGGTTTCATGTGTATTCATATTTCAAGAGATATACTCTTCCACATCGAAGGATTGAATATTCCAATAGATTTATGGTTGAAGTTAGAGACCCTCTTCGGTAAACAAGATGAGCTAAGAGGCCATATCCTGGAAAATGAGTGTATTTCTCTACAACCGAGAAGTTTTGAGACCATTCAACAGTTCTTTTCAAAATTCAAATCTCTGGCTATGCAATGCAAGCAGTGTGGCATTGATAAGAAGGATGAGTAGTTGGTCATATCCATTCTAAGCAAGCTAGGTCAAGAGTTCTCTATCTTTGTCTCTACCTTCCATTATGGGAAAATGCCAATCCCTGGTTGGAAGATTCCATCCTCAGATGTTTTCACTGAATCTCTCATCCAAGAACAAGATAAGATGATATAGATGGGCACCTTGCAGGCCTCCAAATATTAATCTCTTATGGCTAGAGAAGCAAAAAGTGCGAATGAGAAGGGGAAGCACAAAGGCAAGGATAAGAGGCAATATGACCCCAAGAAAAATGCCAAGTCAAGTCCATCAGAAGGAGCCTCCAGCTCTAAGAAGGAAAACCATAATGGATTTGAGAAATCCAATTCTTCCTATTGCAAGAAAGGAAACCACCTAGAGAGATCTTGCATGCAGAAGAAGATATATCAGATGACCAATCTTCTTGAACATCACAACATTACCCTCCCAAAAGGTGTAAGAGAGACTGATTCTGGAAGTGAGTATGATGTTCATGAGAGTTGCCATGCACTGAACGATGGATTTTCAAAATAACAAGCCCTCCTCATAGATTTAGGAGCATCAAACAACATGGTTGCCTCAAGAGTTTCATTTTCTTCTCTAGATCTCAAAGATGGTTCGATTATTCACATGGGAGACAACTCTCATATGTTTGCTAAAGGGAAGGGCACAATAGATATGGAGCATGGAAATTTCAAGAATGTTCTATGTGTGCCTTATTTGTTGGCAATTTTTTTTTTTTCTGTATATTAGATGACTCACACAATTTCACTGAAGAAAGTGGTCTTTGGTCCTGACACAGTTGAGAATGTAAATATCTCCATTGGGAAGATTATAGTGAAAGAGTTTGAAAACCATGCCTCCAAGGCATATGAATTCTCACATTTTTTTCCATACTCTCTCCCTACCCCATCAGAATCTGATGAAGATCAAAGTGATACCTCATCCAATGAAGATGAGGATCAAGATCTTGATGTTGAGAATAAATTTCAAGGAGATTCAAATTCATATCCATATCCAACACATGCTCCCAATCCATGGCCAAGGCCAATATGGGCCCACAAAGTCCTTGTAGCTGCTAGGAACAAAGTTGGGGATCCATTTGACCATAGAATCACCAGATCTCAATATCATGCAAAACATGCACTATGTCATGCAAATACACTTATCTCAGAGAGCTACGGCATGATGATGGGGTTTGATCCATAATATCTTGGAGAGACTTTCCATGGGGGATCTACAACCAGGAAACAATATTGGTTGTATGACAAAAGGTACTCAAAGGTTGATTATTTGGACCATAATGAGCCATTCGCTCCAGTAGTAAGAAGGGTTCCTGAAAGACTTGTTTTGGAAAATACAAATTGTACACAGTGGCAGGCACATCAGAGGAGTATATGCATATCTAGCACCTGCATTGCTATCCTACAGAGGAACAACTTGCCCATATTTTTGCAAAGGATTTCACTAAGGATTTTTTTTTCCTTCTCTTCTTAGCATGAATGTTCTTTGAGTTCCCTACTGTTGTTATTTTTGAGGGGGGGTATTTTTCCCATGAGGTTTTTCCCCATTTCCTTGGTTCATGGACAATTCTTTATTTTTTATCATTTATTTGATTGTATGGGTGACTTTTGGTCTTAGTAACCAAGGCCCAGGATGCAAATTATGGATTAAGGGGGGGTGTTAGGATATTTCAATACTCCATCCTTGTCCTACCTAGCATTATTTATTTTTCATAGTTGTTGATGATGCCATTTTCCCCCTAGTTGTGTGTAGATGTCATCCAGGATCCATCTACCACCTTATGATCCTTGCATGCATCATTTTAGGACCACTTCAGTCAGTTCCCGATTTTATAGGAACCTACTGAGTGTTCCAGTGCAGTCCACCTGAGTTATCTGACTCTTGTGTGGGTTTAGAGCTCTGGGTGCCACTGATTGTGGCCTCATGCACCCTTTTCTGGCTGGCATGCATGAAAGAATCACTATTGCGCCCTCCTTAGTGAGTTAACTGATTGTGACTTCAATTAGTTGATTTTAGGTTTAGCTCAGTTGACTTTGAGTCTTCTAGAGTACTCCAATGGTGATAATCCCCATGGTAGACCAACTAAGGTTCGAATTATCCTGCATAATTAAAATTATCTCCATTGTAACATCATTTTTTATTATATTGATAATTGTGTCATTATGCTGCTCCACAGAGGCTTCACTCAATAAACCGCTATCATAGCATGTTCGTTCATGGCATTTGAAACAATACCCCTAATTTCACTAAATATTGGAAAATATCTTCCAAAATCAATTTTTAACCCCCTCCCAATATGCCTTCCCAATTTAAAAAAACCCTTATTTTCACTAGATATTGTATGTATCAATTTTTTCATTAACATTTTTTATACCCCTTTATATTTCTACCTAGTATATTGATATGATACCCCTCTTATGACCCCACATGCATTCTACAATGCACCTTGCTTCTTTCGATGTATATTGTGGATGCACATTACTTCACCCACAATGCAATTACTCAACCACATATCATTATGATTTTCAACATCTAATGGTCTAATGAAGAGATAAGAGATCACTTCTTGTATGTCACTAGAGCCAATGCACATAGTACAACATTTATATTACATGTTGCAATTCCCCAATCGTTGACTAAGCCTATTGTGGGATAGTTATCCAAGCCCCCAGGGCCTGTAACAAGCTCTAGGAGGATGACTAAACCTCCAAAGTCTTGTAATAGGCACGAGTTTTTGGATATTCAAGCCCCCAAGGCCTATCGAGAGCCTATAATAGGCCCTGGAGTCTTAGAGCCTCCCTAGGCTATTGGTAACAACTGGCTGAGTGATATTGGTAACAATTGGCTGTCAATGACCACTGTCTCTCGACTATGATCAACTGACAACCCACTTCACCACGAAACCTCTCGCCTTAAGCATGCTTGAAGATGCGATTTCCCTACTAACTGGTAAGCCTGAGCCTTGCCTCAACCCGATTTCTCATCCGGCCATGATCCTGCCATCTCCATTTGGAGGATATTTGTCAGCCCTCCCATATAAAAAAGACCCCAAAGTATTTTCGTATTGTTACATTAAATTAAAAAACCCTTTGCCCCTTAATATATAAGCAATATAAATTTTAGGTTTTCATGAATATTTAATACCGCAATATGAATGAACGTGATATTATATTGCCTTCTAGTGAAGCCCCCGTGTGCTGCCCCTATCTGAGTTATGCTGCATTATTATTCTTCTGCTCTTTTTTTATTGCAGTTTTAACTCTTCTTCATATTTATGCTCATTCTTTATTTGTGAGGTATCCTAAGCTCTTTAGATCTGTTGTGACATAGAATTTCAGAGTAAGTGACAAAGGGCCCCTCTTTTCCAAAGGAGAGGTGAGCGATATATTCTTCCATTTACCATGAGGAGAATATATCTAAAGAAGTGAAACGGGTGTTTCTGTGGAGTACTAAGAGAACCTCTAAAGCTACAATCTAGAGGCCATCATTGAATATGGGGTTACTATCTCCGATGAGGAAGGGGTAATTGTGTTGAGATAAGGAAATTACATCCACTATTAGGAGGAAGAAGAAGGAAGTGTAAGAGGAAAGACAAAGGGGTCATTGATTGTGTTGGAAGTAGGTAGGGTGAAACCCTATATATAACCTTAAGTGAAACAAAGAATCCCATGAAATTAAAAATCCTTAATTATTAATTAAAATATGTTCATTTTATAGTTATTATTATTCATAAATTATAAAGTTTTAAGAGATTAAAATATTCCCCCTTTTATAATATTATAATATAATAAACCATTATAACTTATTTTTATACGTTCTAAACATTAGAAACATGTAACTAAGGCTTCCATATCCAACCATGTAAAATATTTCAAATATCTACTACTCTATAATGTGTGTGCCATGTGTTTAAAACAATAATTACATAACAAAATCTTAAGATAAGTTACTACAATGCCATTAATTTCTTAATATAGGGATACCTTTGTCGCTATTTCAACCTAGTTACTTTAAAGTCCAATATAAATCCTATTAAAGAGTGCAAAATAATGAATTTAGGCCCTCTAATGCAACATCACTAACCTTTAGGGTCTAATCCTTAAGGTCATATTATCCAAGCTTCATAGTGGTTTCTATTATGTAGTATAGATTTTCTTCACTAATTACCATTACCACTTATGTGAAGCCCCTTACCTCTCAAGTCACATCCTCTTTAGCCATGCCTCTCACGCATTTGAGGAATCCATCTATTCTCCTAGTCCATATAGACAAACAAATCTTCTAGCGCATATTAAATAATCTAATTATACGAATGGAATTCTTTTCTTGATCCATTCTCCCCTTAAATGATGATGCCAAGGTACTCATTTAAGGGTGTGGTGCCAAATAGAAACCTTACGTAAAACACTCTCCAAGCTATAGTATGAATGGTAACTGAAGCACCATAGCCCCAACAATTGTAGTTAATAAAGATGCATATGAATAGACAAACTTATTTTAAGGCATCACATTGGTCTACAAATTTAATTGGCTCTATCCAAAATTAACTCGAAAACATAGAAAGAAAAAAAAGTAAAAGAAGAATATTTCATATATATGTACACAAATGGATATTTCATTTTGGAATTCAACCTCACACAAGATAGAGCCCAAATACCCAACTCCAAACTTTTGTTTGGGAATAAACATAAACTATACATGAATCATAGAATCCAACATTTGATATAATGATCGACACAATATCCACGTCCCCAATTTGGGTAAGAATTTCAACATTCCCTTGCATTTTCTGGGTTTTTATTAATTACAGGGAATGTGAAACACATTACGAAAATTCCATTTCAAAAGTATGGAAGAAAAACAAAGGCACACCGCTACTTATGCAAGCATGTATGTAGACATTGAGTTTAAAAAAGTATTCCTTGATCAGATTAAGCATGTACCTAAATAATACACCTAGATCCAGCCTATTGACTAGCAACAAGTTTTCTTTTGGTGTAGGCCTTGCCTTGAAATAGGACACATTGATCACCATTAGGTGAAGATAATTTCAAAGGATCAAGAAAGTTATAGATGAAACAAACCTAGTGGGATGGGGCATTGTTAGACCATTGTATAATAAGAAAGAAATATCCAAGAGATTAAACATTGTAGGTTCAATCATCCATAAGAAATGTATCAATTCAAGTAGGAGGAGCATTGCCCAAAAACAATCAAATTTTTCTAATGTAATATCTTGCTTTTTACCCCATTGCATTAAAATGTAAATGATGTAATATTGTTATAAAATCGCGGTGAGGAGCTCAAGAACAAGGCCCCACCATCGATTTGTTGGTGCATGTGGTTTACGTGCTAGCCAGGCACAATGGAATTGCAAATATCATGTAAATATGCATTTTAATAAAATACCCACAACTAGCTATGCAATGCAACAAGAGATGGGGGCATGATTTTACAAGGAATTGGGAGGGGAATATTCAAACCCTTGGAGAAAATCAAGTCAAGCCAAGTGTCAATGAGAGAACCCATAAAACCCACAATTACCCATGTTGTATTTTGTACCCAATCATTCATTTCTCCCAAGAGTTGGGTGAAGTAGTTAATGCCTTGGGGAATGGAGAGGTATGGCTATCCAAATTCGGGTATGGGAAAGCAAACCTTCTTGGAAAATCGTGTTTGAATTCTTGAGCAAGAAAGGAGCCACGGAATTGCTCCCCAAGCCATTACCCATCAACCATTTTTGTCTCTCTCACGTTTTTGGAGTTACTTGGGTGTTTCCCCTCAATGTTTGTATGGTTTTCCCTTATTTCCTAGCTGGGAAGAAGGAGTTTTGGGTGTTGCAGAGCGGCTGGGAGGAAGGGAGCTCGATTTGGGGTTTCACTGAGGCCTTTTTGGCCATTTGAAATGCTCATAACATGTGGGAGAAATTGGGTTTTCCCCCTGGGGTCGAATTCCCCTTTCCACAATCCGTTTTTGGGTGAGCAAATGGGAACCCTGTTTTGGAAAATCCCCTTTGTAAAATTGTTTATCCATGCCCAATGATTGTGTTTGCTGTGTGTATAAAGAGTATGTTTGGGTATGGGTTATGGGTATCCATTGCTTTGGCTTGAGCTTGAGTGCAAGTATCCAGAAATGAAGAGGGTCCAGATTTAGCCTAATAAACCCAACTGTAAACTAGCTTGGCTTAGATGTGATGTCTGCTTGAGTTGTGTTGAGCTTGAGAGTCCCATTTTCCCTTGTAGAAATCATGCCTTGCTCGGGGGTGGCAATTGTGTTGAGATATTGATGAACACAACTGGCCTATGGTTGGGTGGAACATTGCAGCGACATAGCTAGTTGTTTGGGGCAACTTTACATCAAGATGAGTATATTATTTATGTGTATTTACTTTTGCAATGTTTTAATTATTTGATGAATGTTATCAATATGTTGGAATTTGCATGATATATGTGTGTAGAAGAATTTTACTTCCACTGTGTTCGATAGATCTGCACATACATATGTTTTTATTTGTATGGATCTAATGAATGGGGTTGAGTTCATGTAAAATCCCAAGATCTGCAGTCATGTTCCCTTCCTGGTGTTGGAGGTGACGTGACATCTATAGATTCTATTAGTTAAAGAATTAGTGCAACAAACCTCATCTTCATGATGATGATGATGATTATCATCCCCTAAGACCAACTTTGGTCTATCGAACCTTAAAAAGAAGAAAACAAATAAGGGAATTAATTGGTTTTCTTTAAATTTTTACTCCTTTTCTCAAAAAGCTTGGAGAGAAGCTTTCCTAGATCATTATGATTTTAGAAATTAGGAGGTTGGAAAGGTTTGTATTATTGCAAATACTATGAAATTGATATCTAATGTGGGTGTAAGCGGGGCACTCAAAGAGAAAGTGATTTTCATCCTCAATGCTCATAGACTCATAAAGACGGAAAATCCCTTCCGACCACAGAGTTTTAGGGATTGGCCAACATCCTATTTCACTATGGAGAACATGAGAGTTCGTTCTTATATTGGCTATCTTAAATTTCTTCTTTGAGCTAGTTAATACTGAGAGATACTTTTGAACTTCCAGATTAGGGTTAATGACCTCTTTATAGTATCTTAATTTTCTTTTCACCTCTAATTGTTTCTCGCACGACATTTTCTCTTTAAACTTAGATGTAATATTATTTTTTACATTAGTGATATTCTGCAAAGTGTCATTTTCGTGAATGCCCCAGTGGTTTAACCAAATCATGGTATCTTTACACCAGCCTCGCTTGAGGCGCAGATGGTTTTGACTTGATTTTAAAGCAATTTTAGGAAGTCTCTCGTCTCCCATGTTGTTTATATTGTGCTTGTACATCAGGTATGTAATCATAGCCATGCTCTCAATGGGGGAGAGTCCCACTTCAATAAGGAGAATATGGTAAGGCGTATTGCTTTTAATTTTGGTTATAGGTTATGAATTGCTTCTAGATTTGCTCAATATTTCTCCAAGATTCTCTAGAAATGTTGTAGCCCCATACTTCACAGCCGTATAAGATAACGATAATGGCAAGATTTTCGAAGAGGAACTTCTTTTTATCCCACATGATAAGGTTGGCTAATTTATAATTGTTTTTTAGGTCGAAATAAGCTTTCCACCGTCTGTTGATCCTTTGCTCGATGTCGTAGTTTCAGTTGAGTTTGTGATGAATATAAAAACTGATATATTTGTAAGAATTCACCTCCTCTAGTTTTCTATAGTCATAAACAAAATTATAAGAGGTGTCTCTCTTGGACTTTATCATCATAACTTTTGTATTGCTAGTGTTAACGGTCATACCCATATTAGAGCAAAAATATTTGAAAATTCTTAATTGCTTATCAGGATCAATGTGGCACCTTGCCATCAAAACAATATCATCAATATAGAGCAGAGAATGGAAATATAGAAACATACTAAATTCATGTCACACAAAGAAAAGATAAAAAAAAAACTATTCTACAAATAAAATCAAATTGTCTTTTACACGCTTTCAGAAAAAGGGTAAGACAAGCTAACCATATATTCTAGAGAAAAGGGGGAGACTCTAGAAATATTGCATGTCAAGTTCACCCTTCCTGAAAAGGAAGAAGGATGTCACACAAACCTAGAGAAAGGTTAGTTATAAAAAACTACACTTTATAAAGACCAAGTAAAGGACTAGAATGAAATCAAGCTATATATATATAAATAAAAATCACTCAATTAAAGATGTAGGAACTAGAAAACAATTTAATTGTTATGATTAAGTAGGTCTTAGAAACTATTACTATTCCCAATTCTTTTTAATGTAAATTTCTTTAAATTAATATTTTTTTATCAAAACCAATAATTTATAAAACAACTAAATATGTCGATCACCAATTGAATATATATAACGTTCATGATATATATTTATAAAAACCATTAAAAACAAAAGTGAATAAACAACATAGTCAAATAAATAATTAGCTTTTCTTTTTTAATGTTAACATTATTGATTCAAATGGATGCATCTTCTTCGTCATCACGATGTTTTCTTTATTATTTTAACAACTTAACTAAAGTCGTAAAATTATGCTAGAAAACTTAAAAGTATACACCCTGTATGTTTTAAGAAACATCTTAATTATCATTTATAGTATTAAATATTAAATTATTTATTATTTTTATTATTAATAAATAAAATTTAAAATGCACACTGATATATACACCATGAATAAGATAAATTATAAACTTTAACATGTAATCAATGTATTGGCAAAACTTTTAGATTTTTTTATATTGTAAAACATTATTTTGTAAGGATTTGTGCTAGTATTTGAATGATGTTGAAGATAAATGTTTTTTAAGTATAATTTTTACTTTGAAATAAGTGGTGTCTAATTAATTGAATATGAATTAAATTATAATTGTTTAATCATAAATTTTATGTATCAACTTGGATTTATCTTAATTTTGGATTTATCATTTGTTGAGAGGGATCAACATCTTAGAGGTGTAAATTTCTTTTAAGTGCAAAACTTAAGGAGAGATTTGCATCTCGAAGGATTTGATCTCTCTTATCAGAATGTTTCATATTTATTAGATATCAGAAGACTAATGTTTCATAACTAAAACACAATTTGGGGTTTAAGATGTGTTGAATCCATTTGTAGAATTATAAAAAATTGCAATGAGTAAATCTATCTTAAATTAAACTACAATGATAGATGATCATAATTATATATGTGTATATGTTTTAGATGAATATGGTACTATAAAAATTAACTACTTATCAATAACAATATTCATTGATAAACTAAGTGAATAACAACAAAGTAAATCTTCCCATTATATATTTCCATTAATTATTTTAATTTTAATTAATTAATTATATCTTTAATTTTAAAGTTTATATTAAAATCCACCATATAAAATTTTAATTTTAGTTACTTAATATTTTAATATTTTATTTAGCCACAACAATTTTCTTTTCAAATCTTGAAATTTAAAATTAATTAAAATAATTTATGTTTTATAAAACTTATTAAATTAAGAAAATTAATAACTCTATTTTATAATCTTCATACAATTTATAAATCCGCCTCCGATTAAGATAGATTGAGAACTCGTTTATTAAATTTCAATTTCATAAATGAATTTATGAAGATAGAAATGCAAGACACATAAAATTGGTACATCGATGATAATAATGTTAAAACATATTAACTCGCTTATATTAAAATAGTAAACAATAACGTCTATGAATCGAAATGCATAAAGTTATCAATTGAAGTATTAAAACATATTAACTCACTTATATTAAAATAATAATAAACAATAAAGTTTATGGATTGAAATGCATAAAGTTCTCTATTGAAGTATTCGATTGACAAAAAGGGTGCTCTATTGAAGTATTCGAAAGACAAAAGGGTGTAAAGTATTAACATGACCAAGCCACTTATTTTGTAGTTGTTGAAAGTCGATAGATCACAAATTAAATGGTTCAGGTACATGATTTGCTTTTTCAACAACAAATAAAATGGAATAACTATTTAACAATGACGATCAAGAATTTAAAGAATATTATGAGTAAAGAATGAGCAAAAATATGATTAAAATGAACCAACATTATTGATTGAAGTACAAACAAATGAGTGAACAACTTAAAGTTAAGGTATCAACATGGCAAAGTAAACTATTACGTGATTTGAACAAAGAAAACACAGAGCAAATCAATCATAATGCTAATTGAATATAAATCCAAGCACCTTAAAAACCATCATACATCAACCAATTTTACCAATGATCCTAAGTTATACTCATGTCGATGTCGAGGCCAAACCACAACTGCATCCATGCCAATTGCATCATATCTCAATGCTAAGCCACCCCATTTCCATCAAACTATCATACTCTTTTAAAACCAAAAACTATAATAAATGAGAAGGCATATCATATCTTAAATCCTATATGGAAATGAACTAATAAAGGACAACCTTTAAACCCGCACTCACTTGACTAATGAACAAGAAGATTTTAAAGTGAGATTTCACGGGACTCAATGCTACAAGTCCACACAAGGCATGATCATGATTCATTCCAATTGAAAAAAAAAATTCAAGAAACCCTATATCACTACCATGATTCATACCAATATAAAAAACCAACTCAAGAAACCTTATCATTGTTAATTCATAATTACAGTGTTGATGGTTTTCTTTCTTTCTGCAAGGAAGACTGGGAGAGGAGGCGACCAATAGATGCAGTTTTTGCCTCCAAATTGGGTGTTGAATATATTCTAAGCATTTTGTAACAAGCCCTACTGTAATAAACCAAGGAACCTGAATAATTATTGTGTTAAAAACTATATGTTATTATTTGATTTCACATTATTAACCAAGTGAGGTCAAGACATTTGTAAATGAATTATTAATTTTAAATTAATACATAGCTGGGGGAATCAAATTTAAAATATTTTTTGAAGAGTGTTTGCTTACTCACAAGGATAAATGACAAGTGTCAAGAGGAAACCAATTATGGAAAGACATCCTAGTAAAGGCACAATGGTGTAGGAGGCATCCTCCCTAAAAATCAGGTTGTGACTCGTGTTGGAGTAGTTATGAGCAGGTGGCTCATAAATGACCTAAGTCCTAGGCAAATAGTATAAATATGATCCCATCGAATTGAATAAGAGGCTGGTGATGTGGGGAAACATAAGTACTGAATTCATCCACTGAGCAGGAGGCTTATGGTGAAGGGGGAGAATATGCTAAGTATTAAGTTCATCCAATGAGCACGAGGCTTATGATGAAGTGCGATTGTGACCTAGATTATGCAAGAGTAACTCTGTGACCATTCTTTGTCCTTGTGGTTCAGCAAACAGGATCAGGTGTTTCAGAATAAGTAGTTTGGTTGTTCTGGAAGTTGGTTGGGAGGAACGAGGACCTTCAGTTTTGATTTGCCTCTGCTAGTTCAAGTTCTATTTATTTATTTCTGAAATGTATGTTTACTGTAAATGACGTCTAAATTGTTGAGTAGAATGATTACATTGCTTAGTTCAGGTTCCATTTATTTTATTGTTCTGCAATTATCCATTACTGTAAATGATTCCTAACTGTTATTCAGAGTGATTATATTTCTTAAATGTATGTTATTAACTGACTTTTTATCATTCGGAAAATATTAATTACTGTAAAATGATTCTTAAGTCGTTATCCAAAATGATTACAATGTTTAGGCATGTTATTGATGGTTTTTTTGTTGTAATATGTTTACTTTTGTTGGTTCAGGTTTTATTTTTTCTATGTAATAACATTTAGTATTTAATTCTAAATATTGTTGATTTATAGTCTATTGAAATGTATGTTTAAATGATTGAATGCTTAGGTTAAAGAGTTATGCTACCATACTTATGTTGAATGTATTACTCTAGTTATTTCAAGATTCTATCTATAACTATGGAATATATATAAATCTAGGATTTATATATATTTAAATATAGATATATATATAGAACATAATGTTTATATTGTATACAGATTCAAATAGATAAGTACTTATACTCTTAAATCTTATACAGAGCTGAATGGTCGTCGTATAAAATCAAAATCTAATAAAAATACATATCATTTACGTAATAGCATTAGAGCCCATATCGGAAAGATAATTTTATATAGTCAAACCTTAGATATGGAATAATAAATAGTAATTATTTTCAAGTTCAAGCAACTATCTAAGTTCTGGCTTACCTTTTAAACGTTTCCATAAGCCGTTGAATCCACCAAATCCGTAATCAGAATGCGGAATCGTTATTTTTAAACCTTGAAAATTTGGAGTTCCGCAACTCGCATCCGCAATACATAAGTTGGAATGTGGAATCGTTATTTTTAAACCTTTAAAATTTGGAGCTCCGTAATGCAGAAGTCGGGAATGTAGAATTGTTAAAAATAAACGATCGGAAATTGGAGTTCCGCAACGCAGAAGTCAAGAATGCGGAAGTAGTTAAAGCTCATATGTATAACTGAAGTTCCTGCAACCGACACTCCACAATGCAGAAGTCGACAATGCGGAAGCGATTAAAAAATAATATTTATAAATGTAGGTCCCACAACCCGCAATCCGCAGTGTGAAAGTCAAGAATGCAGAAGCCTTATCAATTAGGAATAAAAATTATGGAGATCTGCAAGGTTTTGGGTAAGGGTTTAAACCCTCATTATGCTAAATGTGTTAGGTTAAATACTTATTTAATGATGCTTATAATCCTAAGCTAATATGCTCATAAAAGAAGTAAGGCTTAGAGCCTATACCCTAGAATACAAATGTATTTAGGACAAAGTCCTAGACCTTGGATGTTATTCAAGAACAGAACCTTGATCTATTACTAAAGAGTCCTTAATAAGGGCTCACCTTGTTTGATCTATGATCCCAAGAAGTGAAGTTGAGCCCTGTTAGCATAAAATAACTTTTGTTTAGAGACCAGTATGTAAATCAAGTAAAGTAAATTGATTCTTCAATGTTATAAGTGCAAAAGTATACATGCATTTATCCTATTAATTATATATATATATATATATATATATATATATATATATATATATATATATATATATAGGTATTTTGGGGTGTGTGACACCTCTCCTCCTTGGTAACATGCTAATGAGACTCTTTCTCTTTCTTGGAATACAATCAAATACATGCGTGATTGCTTGCTTGAGATTTTTTCTTTGTATGGTGATAAAATAATTTAATTGTTGTGGGTGATAACAAAATTCGATTGATGCAGACGATAACAAAATTCAATCGATGAAGGCATTCTATGTAGGGATAATGGAATCTGATCACATTTTAGCTAAAATAAAATAATGAGAAAATCATATAAAAAAGTCTCAGTGTTACATGGGGTAAATTCTAATCTACTACCACTATACCCTTTGGTACACCTACACATCTTACCAACATGGGGCATGAGTTCTATAGGGTTTAAACTTGTGACATTCTTTATAATGTATTATATCATTTCACTCATTTACTAATTAATCAATCTACACTAGAAAACATAAGGATTGAATTTGTTAAATTTTAATTTATTTATAGAATATAACTCAATTCATATATGACTATCGCTCAAATTTTATAGAAAGATAAATAACCAAAGAATTAGGGCGCGGTACAAGATAAAAATTAGGGCAAATACATTGGAATAAATCTCGAGAGATGAGAGAGGAAGCCCTTTTCAATTGTTTATTGTTTGTTGCAAGGATCATTAGTTTAATTATTTTTTTAGTTATTATGTCCACTCTTTGTGTCTAATGTTATTTCATGTCGTTACATTCATTTCCCTTGTTTTATTACATGTATACTATTGGCTACTTTGGTATTTTAAGTTCGTAAGTTTGATGTGCTTTATTTATTCTTAGGGTTGTGTATGGCAAAGTATCGTAAGTTTGATGTGCTTTATTTATTCGTAAGGTTGTGTATGACAAAGTATTGTAAGTTTGATGTGCTTTATTTATTCATAAGGTTGTGTATGCCATTTATTATTTCATTAATGTTTATGTAATTTACAATGTCATTTCACCTTGATATGTGGTAATAAAGATGCTTGGATAATTAGCTTGCTTTTTTTTTTATATATACGTTGAAAGTGATGGTAGTAAAGATGCACCTTGATATGTGGTAATAAAGATGCTTGGATAATTAGTTTTTTTTTTTTATATATATACGTTGAAAGTGATGGGAAAGCATAGGTTTTTATTATCGTTGTCACCTTCGACAAATTTGTAATTGTTGACACCTTCGACAAATTTGTAAATTAAATGTTCTAGGAGAAAAGTGGGAAGATTTACCATTTAGAGATATGCATGTTTGGACGGATACAAATGAATTGGAAAAATAATAGGGGAATGGCTAAAGACTAGTGGTGTGTCCCTTGAGGATCCTCATGTATTTATTTGTGTGAATGTTTCATATGTAGAGGTTTTGTTGTTGTACATTAAAAAAATGTATCAAGAGTTGGAAGGCCATATAAAGTTAGAGATATCGTACTTGTAAGAATTGAGTTCACCTTTAAAGGTATCATTAGAGGAAGAGGAAGAAGTAGAGAATGGGCATATCTAATGGAGGTGTTACCTAGGAAATCAGTATCTTTTGAGAGTTTGAAGCAATAGATAACCCAAGTGAGGATTTTTAGGGTGTGGTTTATCATATGTAGTTTCTATGTTTCTTGTATTTGGAAAATTAGTTTCTTTCCAAAACAATCTAAATAATATATAGATATGGTCTCGTGAAACTTGATGTAAAGATTCATACATGAATTAGTCTAGTCATACCAGGGGTATCTTGGGTTTTCATGTTAAATGAGTGCTTATAAATTAGATTATGTTGGAGACAAAGATCACTAACTCAAAGTTGTGGAGTGAATAAGGGATAAAGAGACATGGATCTATAATGGAAGGGTTGAACTCATTTGGTTGTTGTAGATGAAATCCATCTAGAATAACCTTGGATAGTTTTCCAAGTATGTAATTTTCTAATAACCCTTTATTTGTTACCTTGAGCTCTCTATTGGATTAGAAGCAACAATGGTTTGGCATTAGGGGGATTATTTTCCTATCTATATGAATGATGTATTTTCAAACCACTTATCTTTCCAAAACCCTAAGTTACAGGTGAACCACACCAACCTTAAGAATAGATAACCCAAAAATATACACAACAATAAGATCCATAAGTGATAAAAAACATAACAAGAGTTTTTTACAAAAAATATGGTTTTTTCTTTGTTAGGAGAGCCGACTAGCCTGTATACATTACTACAATAGGTCCACAGAATAAAAAATAATAAACCACTCATTCTCTTAGCCCAAGAGCTGGAAGATGCATTTACATGAATACTATAATGCATAATTTTTTCCACCTCATGTTGTAATTATGTATGCAATGATGCAAAGACTAGAATCCAGGCACAAATGGTTTAGGATGACCAAAGATTTTGTAAATATGTACATTTGAATATAATGTAAAAATTTATAGTGGTCATAAATGAAAAAGGTTGAAGAAGAGATAACGGGTTATGATTCCACACATGGGGAAGTGAAAGGGGGTTAAGGGGGAGGTGATCCTAGTGACTTATTAACATAAGTCATCATCCTTACTTGTAAAATTTAGTGAGAAATATACCTTAAGTCCCCTAAACCCATGATTATGAAAGTGGCATAATTAACCTTATTAATTATATTATGTCGGGATTATAAGGCGAACAGTGGGATCCGCATAAGTGCCACATGGCATGTTCTGAACATGCATATAAAAATGGCAATTTAGTTCAGTGGGGAACATGGTAATCTTTTTCATCATATTGGATGCTAGTACATGATAGATGGGAAGGAGAGGAAACTACTGCTTCCATACTTGATGACATAATTTGCTCTAAAAAATTGGCGTTAATGATTACTATGTCCTGTAAGAAGAAACCTATCCTACCACTAAGATTTCGTAGAGTCCCAACAATGACATTCACTGGCTAGCATATGAGGGAGCACTCAAACGGGATTAGGATAGCATGATGGACTTCATGCAGAGAAGGGGATCCCATTCCTTGTGTTGTGCAGGATAAGGAGAAAGAGTGATGATGATTGAGAAAGTTCTAGAGGGGATTTCACACTAGATATTTGTCTAAGTTTTGGGCTGAGTAGAAATATTGGGGAGCTTCACCCTTGTGAACTGATAGTCTCATATTGAGGGCGATATCTATCACATAAATAATATGTTTGATAGAGAGCATATGGCTAGGAGGAACATCTATTATTTGCATCCAGTTGGAGGAACAATTTCCATAAAGATAGGTTCCTCAAGTGCGTTATGAATGGCATAGTTTATACTTATGTTATGCATTTATTTAATTCCCTATTTGTGTAAATATCCATGCATGGATTCAATTTAAAAAATTATCGATAAACTCATGGTAGGAATGAATGTATATTTTGGGATTGGTACTTAATTGATTAGTCTATTGTAGTTTTATTCATGCTACTAATTTTTACAGTGAGACAAGGGAAAAGTAAATTCGATATCCAAGATACAAATTTATATGTGAAATTGAGTACCTTGTAGCTTAGATAGTGTGTAAGAGGTTATCAAGTATGTGACAAGTATACACAATAAACTCAAGTCAAATATAAAAATAGAAATAAGGAGAATCCCTCAAATAGATAACTTGCAAAACTTGAAAATGTTGTCCAAATTGGTGTGTCCTCCTTAGTGGGGATGCCTATGATGTTTTACTTGGTCAACTAGGTTGGACATGGCATTTATGAAGGGTGAAACCTCCTTGGAGAGGCCTCCTAGAAATATATATACAAGAGTTCTTCTCAGTTTAGTAAGAAAGAATAGATATTATTGTGGGTGATTTAAAGGTGATGAGAAATGGATGAGATTGAGGATTTGAAAGCTACCAAACCTTTTTTGTAGCATTCATCGACTTGCGAGTTCCAAGGGGTGAGATACCTTCATCTCCTCTATGTGAATTTCAAAACTTGATGGCAATGGATTGAATATTGAATCGTCTTTCTAATGGCATACTTTTCATATTTTCTTTTCATCTTAGATTTTTAGTCTTTTTTTTAAACTTATAAATAAGTCTTTTCTCAATTTTGTAGATCTTAGATTTTATTTTTTTTTTTAAACCTTATAAATAAGTTTTTTCTCAATTTTGTAGGAATTGATTGGGTTGCAAATTATACATTCATCTCTTCTTATTTAATTGCAAGACTTGATGTCAATGGATTGAATGCTAGAGTAGTCTTTATAATCGCACATTGTTTTCATGTTTTGTTTCCATATTAGATTTTTAATTTTTAATTTTTAATTTATTTTATTTTATATCTTAGTTTTTCCCCACTTTTAAAAATCTCAAAAAAAAAAAAAAATTATATATATATATATATATATATAACCAAAACATAAAAAATTATTTGCGATAATCTTTTGGAAAGGATAATTTTATTTTTATAAATTTAAGCAAACAGGTGAAAGAAATTTGTGGTTAAAATGTTTTTTAAAAATTAATATTTTTTTTTTTTTAAATTGATACCATGTAAAATAAACATAATCATGTGTAAATCATAATTGTATAATTTAATTTTAAAATTGTATATTTAAATTAAAATAATTATTAACAAAAACTCAACTTTTCAAAAATAAACATAGAAAAACATTTAAATATTAAATATTATAAAAAAAAAATCTAAATAATATACTTAAAAAATGATGCATTTCTTTATAAAAAAAATTTTTCAATAAAATATATATAAATTTCGAAATTTAAATAAAACAAATATAAAATACCAATATTATTACCCCATCCCAATAAAAAGTATTTCAATAATATAAGTTGTAATATGAGAAATTTAATAGTTATTCAAGCCAAGAGCATTCAGTCACAAGAAATTCCAATAAAAAGTATTTCAATAATATAAGTTAATAATATAAGTTGTAATATCAGTTATTCAAGCCAAGAGCATTCAGTCACAAGAAATTTATGGAAGCATACTATGGAGGAGAAATTAGACATGGAGATTGAAAGGTTGAAGAGAAGGGTTCTTGAGGCAGAGAGTGCTTGGAACCTTGAACCTATATTTGTTAAGCCCTTAAGGACTAAATTGTTCATGGATATGTTTGCCCAAATAATATTTTTTTAATATCAAATAGTGACGGGGCGGAACTTGGAATTTTTCATGAGACTTATACAATAGATTCCAATTATCTACATTTTAGAAACATCTTCCTTATGATATGAGGTTAAAATGAACTTATACAATAAATTCTAACTATCTACATTTTAGAAACATCTTCCTTATGAAGGTTAAAGGAAATTCAAAGCTGTTAGAAGATGCTAAAAAGCTGCATCTTCCTTAGAACATGAGGTTAAAGGAAATACAGAGCTGTTGGAACTAGATGCTTAAAAGATTATACAATTGATCCAAAATTGTCACCGGATCGGTGGCGAACAAAGAACAAAGGCTTTCTTGAAAAAATATAATGTTATGAAAACCTCAAGCGTTTGCAGATTATAACAGTTGAAGAAAAACTAATCAGTAAAGAGAAATTTGAGGCTAAAGTTGGTGAAGCAAAATATGACCTAGCAGCGAGTTTTGATAGATTAAACCAAATGTCAGAGGTCAAAATCAGAAAATGGTTAACTGTATTTGTCAGCTACAATGTGGAAATAAATTTAGTGGTGAAAGAAGCATTGATGGCACTTCATTAGGTTGATGAATAATTACTTGAAATAAAAAAGGGGGAGATGACAGTGATCCCACAGCGATATTTTATGAAAATGTGTCGATTAACTCCTTACCTTAACTAATGATCCTAATCAAGGTTAGTACTTCATTGAATCAGTTAGGGAACCTCTAAAAAGATCACAACTCGTTGAATTCAAAGGATAAATCATAAAGGAGGAGGTTTGTTTTAGGAATTATTGCTTCTAAAGTTTTTAAGTTTGAAGTAATCTTCTCCTCTCTGGATCCTTTGTTTTCATTGCATAATTTATTAAATATAAGTCACTTAGACCTTGTAATTTTCACAGAAAACAAACATCTCATTTTATTTGGAATAGAATTTATGTTGAAGCCCATCAGCAAATTATGAGAAGATGCATAACTACATTTGTTTTTATTTGTTGAAGCTCATCGGCAAATAATGAGGGGAAACATGCTTTTTCTAATTCTCTTATGACAGTTTTCTATCCAAAGTTTTGAATGTACTTCCTCAAAAGGATTTGGAGGAGAAGAGAAAATATTGAAATTTCTTGAAACTCCTTTTATTTTGTTATTCTGCAGATGAGAATGAGTATTTCTCTATCTTATATAAATTGTTAAAAGAATGCATTTTTTGTTGAGCAGATTGATGTACAATGCTCGCTAACCTTCATAATGATTTGCTTTTGCTTGGTTTTTTTAAAATTGTTGTCTTTATTTCTTGAAGTGTTTCGTACCATCATTTAAATTTGAACTATGGGCTATTTGCCAACATGGTACCATCTTTCAATGCATTAAGTGATTTCAAAATAAACTTATGTTTAATTTAAACTTAATAAGACTGTTTTTAATTTAAACTTAATAAAATTGTTTTTAATCACACATTTATGTTTTCAAGCAACTTTGATAAACAATTGGACGTTAATCAGCATAGATCTATTTTAAAGGGGATGTACCAAATGCTGAGAGGGATCAAATTTCTCAAAATACAAACCCCTTTTCAAAGTGTAAATGTTGAAGAAGTTTTTAATTTATCTAATTTGTGTAGTTTTATATATATGCTTTAAATAGTCGACAAGTTATTTTTTATAATATTTTATTTTTAAAAAAAAGGAAACCTGTCAGCTCTAGTATGAACATGGAAGGAATTACACATCTCTCCCTACTGAGCTGTAGAATGCATTTCTTAAACACAATCATTAATTAATTTGAGGACACCCATCGAAATTCTGAAGGAGAAACACCTGTGAACGTTTGTTGTTCCCCAAAGGAAGTCGAATCTCTGCAATTTACATGTTCGTTGTCCCAAGTCAAAAAATCAATGTCAACATCTCTGTTTGAGCAACTCCTTTTTTTAATGCTGGTTGGAAGTTGTTGCCACATCATACAATTCCCAAAGGTAGAATGGGGACCAATTTTCAGAGGGTTTCTTCTAAAAATGGTTTCGAGTTTGCGTCCTTTTCTGGAATGGTACATCTACAGTCTTGGAGGTTGGTACAGATCCCTGGGTCTCTAGTAGGGTTACACCGCCATGAATTGATGCTACGGAATTCTCCACAGAGCTGAAGACATTGTGTTGATTTTACAGCATGTTGAAAGTTTTTCACGTGGCGGTGGATCCATCGCGCCGTCAATGAAGTGTGTTTTTAGTATGTGGAATTGTCGGGTGGTAGGTCACAGATTAGACATCGTCGGGTATGGTTGCAACTAGAAGATGTGTTGCCTAGTTGTCGGTGGTGGTTTGACTTCGTGGTTAATTAGGAAAATTGGGAAGGCCTTGTCAAATTGTTTTGTGATTTTTATAATTAACACAAATATAAAATAAAATAAAATATCTTTAGAGTTTAAGTTTACGATTGTAGGATGACCAATTTTACAACATTAATAATGAGTTATTTATGTGAAAAATATTTTAAATTATTTTCTTTAAATTTAATATATTTGGTAAATATATTAATTTTATAATTGTTATGTATTAATAAATGTTTAGTTCGGTGGACTAGCTCAAGTGAATGAGTGTTCTACGTTGTTATATAAGGGCCTTACTTGATGTCCCCACGGGATGCCGATGGTTTACCTTGGGTACTATCCTCAAAATGAGGGGAAGTACCTCACGGTTCCCCCATGACATCTTCCAATGAAACGAAAAAATTAATAAATGTTTAAATTTATTACACATGTATAATAATGTTTTTCAAGAAGAAACAAACCTTTGCTTTTGCTATTATTATAATAAAAAAGTATAATCCTTTCAATAACATACTTCCAGATATAACTTAATGATCAACAAAGGTATCATCAGAAATAGAAAAGAGCTAGGAGACCCCAATCCGAGTATCAAAAGTCAGGACCAATCCATAATACAAAAATATATAGAAGGAAAAACTCAAAGCAGAAAGTCATAAGAAACTAAACTTCTCCAATGATCAATGGGAGCACACTAGTCATAAAAAAAAAGGGTAGAGCCATGAAACACCAAGACCTCATCTATCCATTCTTCCCAAACTAAAACACCATCATCGACCTTAAGAGCCTCCTTGGACAAAGCATCAATCACATCATTTAGCTCTCAGTAGATACGATCAATTGTCCAATCATAAAGAAAGCTTAGTTCTCCTACACCAATGTTGTATAATAATGTTTATGATAAATAAATAAACCTAATAATAATATCAATATTTTATTGAAATTCCCCCACAACACAATAGTGCGAGGAGGTGACAACCCATTAAACATGAGTTATGCCAAACTGGTACGCGATGGACATCAATTTCCATTTGGTGGTCACCCTGAGCATGGTCATGGTCATCATACACATTTAAGGGGACTTTATGCATATATCATATCAACCCAGGGATACTCTATATCCCTTGCACGAAAGTACTACCATCTCCCTACTCTAGTTGGGATTCAAATCGACCATCTGAAAGACATAATGGATTCCACTGCAGATGCACATAGTTGGATTTCCATTCGAGGGGAGGATGCCTAGACATATCGCATGATGAATTGGTTAGAAGAAGATTTTCATTCCGACAATTTCCATATTCGGCTTCAGTTCCTAGTCACCGTGAAGAACTGGGTCGACGATGAGTTTGAAGATTGCCACAACCTTCAGATTTGTTTCAAGCCTAGAAAACATACCACTATTGTAGCTATGGTTAGAAGCATAGTAGCATAATTCGAGTACGAATATGAATACAAATACGATTCGATACGGAAAAAATACGTAATGAAAAAATCTAGTACGAATAAAATACGGAAGTAGAATTAGTGTAATTATATGTTGGAATAGAGTGAGGTTTAATAATAATAATAATCAGAGAGGTAGAGCATGCAGAGGAGCCTCAAGTTCTTAGTAAGGTCAGCGGGGTAGAGGAGTAGAGTGTCAAAACTGTAGCGAAGGAAATGAGGAGGATCCTGAAATGTTTAATATGTCAGAATAAATTTTTTTGACTAGAGATCATAACCCATTAGTGGGACGAGAGGATTATTATATGGATAGAAAATATCAAACAATTTCCCATGCCAGGCCTAGTAGAGAGATTTCGTAGTGTGGTGATATTACTTGGGAAGGTAATAAGAGAAGAGGTATCAAGAAAAAGAAACTCACATGGGGGTGTTGAATTGTTTGGGAGGACGATTGTGCTAAGTCAATGGAAATTGTGGTGGGCTATAATATCAACAATAATATTGTATTTTGACAAACAAGATTCGAGCAAGAATACTGTATCTAAACTTTCAACTCTTAATTGTCAACTTGGAGATCCATACAAACTTACGAGGGTTCTACAAAATTTATGCAACTACAAAAAGGAATGAAAAGTTTCTAGTAGCATACAAATCCTAATTCAATCAATGAAGCAATGTAATCTATCTCTATAACACAAACATATGCTAGTATGGGTTGTGAGAGCATAAGATTTGATTTCCCTACTTGGCACTTAGTTCTTCATTAATACTATTAGGGGAAAGAACAGGGTGATATTTTGTGTTTAGTTGATATCTTTTAGTCAAATTTCCCTGTTACTCTACCTTTAAATTACTAAATGCAGACATTTGAAATCCATGAGTTCCATGCAAGTGATCAGACATGCAAAGGGATTAGCGTTAACTATTCATTTTTGAGCAAATATTATGAGCTTTGAACTTTAAAAATTGAAGTGTGGAAATACCGAATACTTGAATTAATGAACCATTCAATCAAATGAAACATTCAACCATAACACAAGATGTACCCTGGGTAAAACCCTAAAAAAACGAGGATGAAAAACCCCAACAAATATTCAGAGTATAATTATGATAGATAGCAGAGAATGTCTTTTACAAAATAGCAGATTGCTTTCGGCACCCCAGGTGCTAGATAAGAGAGAATACTGAGAAATAGAGAATAGAGATAAGTTGTACATAAACTTGCCATGTTCCCATCACATTAATAATAAGAAATAATCACTGCCATGCAAGTTGTAGCGGATGGATGCATGGGTAATGGTGCATCATAGGCAAAAACTGTGAATTTCCTTCTTGGAGAATTATCCTGCACAAATAGAAGCGCCTTGCCTTCAAGGGAGAAGACAATTCACTTCACATTGAATTCGTCAATCCTGTATAACATATTTATATATTCTTCACATGCATTGGATTATATTTCTATCTTCTGACTTCATGATGAACTCACCCACCATTTGGATGAATCAATCTTGCATGAATAAGAGCACCCCACTTCTCTTGCAGTGCATTAACTCATTGAACTGAGTCTTAGGATGAACTCGCCCCTTAACTGAAAGCTTTCCCACTTATTTAGGTGGATAACTTAAGTGTCGTCATGCAAGTGTCACAACTCAAGTGTCATCTTTTAGTTTAACATAAGTGTCATCATGCAATAACACTTAGTTAACTATATCTTCTTTGTTATCACTTAGTTAACTCTCTTTAACTGATTCTTTCTTGTTAACATCACTGTAGTGATCAATTCGAGTTCTCCTTTGATTTATTGAAGTCTTCACTGAAGTTTAACAATTCAAATTCACTTACTCATCTCATGAGCAATTCAAATTCTTTTTTTCTCTATGCATTTATATTTATCTCTTATCTTTATTGAATGGTCAATATGCATTAACTTTAATTATCTATCATATCATAATATACTCATAAGATTTGCCAAATTGTGTGATCATATTATATTACTCTTAGACAAAATGATCATATGCTAAAGTAATCCACTCTAGAGGAGGCAGTTTCTAAAGGAGAATTTATAGCAATCAATGACCATGGTTAGTAATACATCACACAACATTAATTCTTCAACTTGAAAATCATATACCTCTATAACTGGAGGTCCACCCCATGGGTACCTACTATAACTGGAGGTCCACATGAGAATCTCACTTGACACACAAGTTATGAGCCTTGTCCGACAAGAATTTCAAACATCATCACTTTGATACATCAAAGCATTCACCTCAACACATGAGGAATTTAACCTTTTACAAATGAATACTTAGTCATTCTTGAGTCCAACTCAAGAATCTACTACAAGTTCCTAAGTCCAAGTCAGGATCCCTACCTTAGCACATGAGGCCCAATCCAGGCTGCACAAGATTGGCTTGGAGAGTGATTCGTGATGCTATACATTTAACATTAACCAAGTTATGGTAATGAAATATTATATGTGAAATAAATGACATGTTCAAATTTAAATTACAATTAAGAAAGAATACCTATGATAGTCCTGTGCGCAAATAACTAAAAACAACATTCTAACAGTAAATGTAGTGACTTGTACAAACTGTAGTAAATCTACAATACAACTAATCTATTTGTACAAAATTAACTAAAAGAAATATAAAAGATGAATCTATTCTAATGAAAATAGGTTCCCGTACTTCCCTTTGATGGGCCCTTATCTAAGGTCACCACATGATTGAGGAACTACTCAAGTATACGTGGAAGCAAGTACTTTATCCATTAAAATGTAGAAAATTGATTACATGCAGAAAATGTCTTTAAACTGTGAATTTCAAAGCCGAATGCGATAACATCATAATCAAAAGGGCACCAACCTAAGATGGCATGTCCAAAATGATTAGATAACAAAACACCTTAACCTACTCAATCAATAAAAATTGTGTAACTCAAAGAAAAGTCACTTTATCATGTGTTGTGTTGAAAAATAACGCGTAGTAAATGGTAACACATAGTAATGCGCAATGGACAGAGTCTAGTTTCCATGGGAGGATGAGACATGGATGCTGAGGGATATGAATCATGATTTGTTCATATTGATCTTCCTCAAAAATTCGTAAGCCATGATTTGTCTACGCCAAGGGTGGACTGGTGCGCTAAATAGGGAGTTAATTGTGCTAAACTCGAACTATCTTCTTTGGCCACGATCTCACTAATCAAAACCTCTTCAAAAAGTTCCAAATGTACCTATTCTTAAGATTCGCTGCTTACAATCAATACATCAGTCTCATATGCATTTTTAGCTATAAAACGGAAGACTTCATCAAATAAGTAAATAATTGAAATCAACATATATTCCTAAGTAAGATGCACATGGGCCACCTCACACGAATTTGAGGGACCTTTTAGATGCAATCTTAGTTTCGCGAAACACGCAAAAATTTAGTGAAACCAAAATGCTAGAGCATTTCTTTGAACTAGGCATGGGGGGACCCAATCCTATCATGTCATTTAACACACAAGACAAGAAACAAAAACACTCGAGCGTTATGGAAATACATAACGCTATAGCGTTATGTGTTTCTATAATGCTTGAGCATTATAGAAACACATAACGCTCTTGCATTATGTATTTCTATAATGCTCAAGCGTTATAGAAATACATAATGCTAGAGTGTTATAGAAACACATAACTCTATAACGTTATGTATTTCTATAATGCTCGAGCGTTATAGAAATATATAACACTCTAGCATTATGTTTAATATCTACACACAAAACACTATCCTTGAAACCTTATTTAATATTTCCTTACCAAGAAAATATTTCCTTTATTTCCCTATCCGTCCTTATCTTTAACGGTTTTAGGCTTCATGGTGTACGGGTTAGGAGGTTAACTAGGGATTTGGTGTTAAGGGTTAAGGGATTAGAGTTAAAGGGATAAAGGGGTTTAGGTGTTTAGTGATTATGGGGTTAGGGGGCTAAGGAGATAAGACTTTATGGGGGTAAACTCAGGGTTAGTGGTTAGTGGTTAAAGCATTAGAGGCAACAGGTAAAGGGGTCAACGTGTTAGGGGTTAAGGTATTTAGTTCTTAAAAGGGATTTAGGGCTCCGTGTTTAGGGGATAAGGTATTTATAGGTTACACATTAAGGGCTTAAGTGTTTGTGGATAAACTATGGATTAGGTTTTAGGTGTTAAATGCTTAGAGATAAAGGGGTTTAAGGGTTAGGGGCTTTAGGGGTTAAGGGATTAAGGGCACCAATGCTAGGGGGTTAGGGTTCAAGAGATTAAGCGTTAAGGGTGAAAGGTTTAAGTGTTAAGGGATTGTAATAAATTAAGGGCTTGGTAGTTAAGGACATAACGGTTAGGGGATTGGTGGTTATTTAAGAGGTGATGCATTTAGGGGTTAGCAGATTTATGGGATAAGGGATTTATGGATCTAGGGTTAGGATGTTAGGGTTGATTTGGTTAATGGCTAAGTGTAAAGGGGTTAAAGGATCAAAGGCTTGGGGGTTAAGTGCTTAATGGCTTCTACGAGATGAGGGATTAGGAGTTTCTAGGGATTTATTGGTTTTGGGATTTAGGGATTATGGATTACAAGTTTTAGGGTGAGTGGGTTAACTAGGAATTAGGGGCTATGGGTTAAAAGTTTATAGGTAAAGGCATAAAGTGGTTAGCAAGTTTAAAGATTTATGGGTTACAAAGTTAAGCAGAGAGGGGGTTAAGGGGTTTTATGGGTTATGGGATTTAGGGGTTAAGGAATTTAGGGCTGAATGGTTAGAGAGACAGGGTTTAAGTGGTTAGGGGTAAAGGCCCAAGCAGTTAAAGGTTTAATTGTTTCTAGGGGTTAATGGCTTAGAGCTTAGGGATTTAGGGCTTTAGGGATTTAAGTATTATGGGCTAGGTTGATTAGGGGTTTGGGATGGACTAGGTATTAGGGGTTGTGGTATTAGAGGTAAAGTGGTTAAGGGGTTTAAGGATTAGGGGCTTTAGGGGTTAAGGGATTTAGTGCTCTGGGTTAGGGTGTCAAGTTTTATGAGGTTAGACATTAATGTTGAAGGGGTTAAAGGGTTAAAGGATTATAAGGGGTAAACTAGAGCTTAGAGGATAATGCACAAGCCCAAGCGATAATTCCAAAGTCGAGAGAGGAGCGATCAATCCCAAGGGAGAGAGATCAAGCAAACATAGAGCTCTCATGCAAACGTAGAGTGCACAAGCAATTGCAGGCTGCACTAGCACAAGGGAGGTCGTACATGCAAACGCAGTGTAGAGGTAAACAATTAGTTTACCTCTATAGTGTAAACTAGAGCTTAGAAGCTAATGGTTAAAGGATTATAGATATATAATTAAATACTTAAGGGATTTAGGGGTTAGGGGCTTTAGGGGTAAGGGGATTTAGGGCTCTAAGGTTAGGGGGTTAGGTTTTAAGTGGTTAGGCATTAAGGGAATAGGTTCTATAGTTTTAAGGGCTTAGAAGCGGTTAAGGAATTAAAGTGTTAGAGGATAAAGACTACGAGGATGGGAGATAAATGGTTAATTAAGGGACTAGGGCTTTAATGATTAGGATATTTGTAAGTTAAGGGATTTAGGGATCGACTATTAGTGGGGTAAGGTAAAAAAGTTTAGGATTAAGTGTCAAGGGGTTAAAGTGGTAAAGGATTATGTGTTAAGGTCTTAGGTGCTTATGGGTTTAGGGATTTAGGTTGTTTGGGCCTTAGGAATTATGGGTTTAGAAATTTAATTTTCTCCCTCCTCATTCCTCTCTCCACCTCCATAAATTTATGTCCCTTGCCCCCCGTCTCGTATCCCTCTCTCTCTCTCTCACCCCTTATCTCCATTCAACACTTAACACATAGTTCATGTGGTATATAACTCTAGAGCATTTTGTAACTCCAAAACGCTTTAGCATTTTGTTTCTATCGTTTTGGAGAAATAAAACCCTGGAGCATTTTTGTTGACACCAAGCGCGGGAATAAAAACTTGAATTTAAACATAACGCATGAGAGTTCTTTATCGCCTAAAACATACCTCCTAATGCGCCCATGTACCATCCATAGTCCTATACAGTTGGTTTGGACTTACCAAACCTGTGCTATGGAATGTGTTAAACCATAGTTAATTGGGCATTTCCACCATTTTTCTCAATATGCCTGTCTTTCACTACTCTTTAAAGTATGAAATACATAACCATTTTTGATGAAATTTTAAGAATAGGTAGCATTTTTTATGCAGATTCCCAATATGTAATTAAAAAAAAATATATTATTTTTTTTCTATTTTTTCATAATTTTGTTGTATCATCACTCCTTAAGTCAAAAAACATGTTGTTAATGTTTCTTCCTTAACTCTTGCATTTCACAACCATTTAAAAAAAAATTGTATGCTGTACTAGTAGACACTGACCTCTACATTCTCAAAAAATCCAAGTCGAAATGATTGCATTTAGACCTTCAAATGCTGAACCCACATTTGACGTACCATTATTGAAGTTTAATCACTTAGATAATTAAAAAACATTTTAAAATTTAAACATTTAATTTTGGAAAAATAGTGCTTCACTAGTGCTACATGTTCTCTCCATGTCTACCAATTTTTGTAGCCTAAAACCATTATCTAGGTACTTAAAGGTTGCACCCACAAAAATATATACCTTATCATTTGCCAAAAAAAAGTGGCTGTTAGAAAAGATGAAATTTGACATAGTTATGTAAAGTTTCAATACATAAAACTTATATATTCAGAAACGTGATTCAATTTTCTACAATTCATCTTTTTTACTTAATGCAAGATATCTTATGTAAGTATCTCAAAAAATCCAAGTAAGTTGAAGGATGCCTGATTTTTCAGTTTTCTATTGCATCTAATACACTGAAAGTGACCCTCATTAGCTTGCACTCACCCACATTATATACAACAACTTGACTGTATAATATCACCTTTTCTATATCTAAGTGTTGAAATAATAAGGAAATGGATGGCTTTTCTTACCCAAAATACGGGGCCATAAAATTGTGGGCCCTAACACTCTTCGCTAGTTTTACTCCTTGAAGGCTCTGCATTATGGCCCCAAAGTTGATAATAAGAACATAGGCCCCTCACCTCTCTCTGCAGCCGATGGAAAATCAACATACAGAAAAACCATAGGACATTCATTGGGTGGAAAAACAAAAGGAACTTATCTTCAAGCTTAGAAGTGAGGTTGTTGACCTGAAATTCTAGATTGGGCAGCTCAAACACAATGACAATCTAGTTCTTAAATTATGTTACCAGATTGCACGCCAAGGGAAAGTCCCTTATAGAGAAACGGATTTTCACCATGGTCGATTGGCGTTTGAGCATGGCCCGATCACCATTGTTGGTAGGCCAAAGCTCTAGAAGTCTATAAACATATATATTCTATTTTTCCAAAGGAAATACAATCTTACTTACAAAAGAAAAAAAATCGTAATAAGCAAATTTAAAATTTTTAATGTACATATAATTAAAAAAAAAAAATGAAGATACATTGAAACACAATTTACATTATCATAGAAAAAATAATATGAGTTAATATTAGTGGTGATAGGTGTTGGGAGGAAACGTAGAAACAAAAGTTTAGAGGGGCTTGGATAAGTGATGAGTAATATTGTGGAAGCACCGTTAGTGTACAAAGGGTCGATCTTCTTAATGCCAATACATAAAGGGATATAGTTATTGTTGTAAACTCCACCATAATCATAAGATCGTTCAATCATGCACAAGATTCCTCCTCCTTGGCCTTAGTGCATATGTATCACCAAATGTTCAAGCTACTCAAGTTTTTAAAAATTCTATCATTTTTATGTTTGAAAATATACAAGTCTCAATATTTTGATTTAATGACTAACCAAGGAGTTTTCCAAGATGAAGGAATACTCTGGGTATAGATTCAAGGGAGGATATATCGATCTACACCTCAATCACATGCACAATATAAAGTGCAAGGGGTAGAACTATGGAAGTAACATGTGGCAGCTTAAAGCACTTGCCTCCCTGCACAAGAGAGTACGAAATTGGGGTACAAAATGACAACCAAAACAACTATAGTGTACATTCCTTGTAACGAAGACATTAATGCCACTGTCTCGTAAGGTACTATCCATTAGAATGGATTGGAAGGAGTTAGTTCCTGAGGTTGACTATACTTTCCATACAATCATGTCAAGAGAATTGCATCTCACGACTCGTCCCCTTCTTAATTTGTTATGTGGATGGATTGATTTTCCTTATCTTTGCTTCATTTCTCATTCTATGAATGTGGATGGATTGATTTTCCTTATCTTTGCTTCATTTCTTAGTCTATCACTCTCATTGAGATAGGATGATACAATGATAGAATTCTAACCTAACACATTGTCCTAAGGAAGACAAATACCCATGAATGCTAGTCAAATCATCCCACCATCTTATACTCATCCAACCATCCCAACCATCCCAGAGGAATAGGAACTCTCCTCCCTTGAGGATGCAATATTTTGAGGGTTAGTTAAGCATTGTGTGTAAAATTATGAAAATAGTTAGACTTTTCTGCCATCTTAGAGTTGTATGCATTATAGAATAAAATTTCATTCTATCTTGCAATAACGACATAATAATTGTGTAATTGTATAGACATGTTGGAGCCTTATAAATACGAATAAGACATATGTTCTAATCTCTTATATATTTTGGTTTGAAAATAGCTCGGAACGTGATGAAAGTTGGCATGCATGCTTGTCTCCTAAACGGGCATCCACCTATATGATTAAATTTCAATTCTGATAATTTTTTAAACACCACAACTACGTCATGCATTTTTTGCTAGGGTTGGACTTAAAAGGGGTGGAAATAGCTTGGAACACAATGAAATTTGGCACGCATCCTTGTCTCCTAAACAGGAATCCTAATATATGATCAAATTTTAATTCTGATAAATTTTTTAAAACCGCAACTCCGTCATGCACTTTCACTAGGGTTGGGCTTAAAGGGAGTGAAAATAGTATATTTTTTGTTTTCTCCATATTAGCTATAATGGATTTACTAGACATATTAAGTGTGTAATTATATATAAAGGTTGAAACCTCATAAATACAAATAAGATATATGTTCAAATCTATATATTTTAGTTTTCATTATTATATCTTAACTTTTCTTCATATTAAATGTTTCTACTCCTATTTCTCTAGTTTATTTTTGAGGCACTTTGTATCTTATCAATTGTTGTTACAGTGTCTTATGCTTCTAATTAGTAATTGGCTTTTCTAGAAACTTTATAATAATAGATTTATAATTTTGTAATAGGTTTTAGTTTTGTTTTTTTAATTGAAATTCTATGTTAAAACAAGTTTAAAATAAATTATTTAAATATTTTTTATTTTATTATTAATAAATTATATAAACTCGCATGAAGGGGAACTATAAGATATAACACAATTATCCCTAATTCGTGACATGTGGCAACTTGAGGCCTTTGGTTCACTAAATAAGAGAGTAAGGAAGCAATTTACTAAATGAAGACAAAAATATCTAGAGTGTACATTCATTATAACAAATATGTCAATGCCACTCTTTGTTAAGGAACCATCCATTACAATTGATTGGAAATAGTTAGTTCCTCATGCTAATTGTACATTCCTTACAATATCGTTTTAAGCATTACATCATACAATAGTTCCCCTTCTTATTTTGAAATGTTATTGATTGATTTTCATTCTCATTGCTTCATTTATCATTCTATCACTCTCTTTGAGAGGAGACATGAAAGTTCTTTGTGAAGGATTGTTGTAAGGACTTGGTCTTATATTTATCTATTCTTTCAGTGACCATGGAAGGTGCGATTTCTACTAAACATCGATGGGGGTGCACGAGGATACAAGGAGCGATGAACTATTCTAAGTGAAAAATATTGTTATATAGTTTAAGATGGCAAAACAAATTGAGTAACACAAGTGTGGAAGTTGTACATTAATTCAAATCTCAAACAAGTCACTAAGAGTTGAGAATAATTCTATTTGGAATCCACCAAACATATTTTTACACTTAGATACCAACAGAAGGAAGGTAGGGAGATTGCCAACATTCTCATAAGAAAAATTAAAGAAGTAATGACAAGAGTTTCTTCTACCAAAGGCCTTCTTGTTTACTTGGTCAACTTTGTGTTTCTCTTAACCATTGTCTAAGATTCCCTCTTATAATTCTTCAAATTTCTCTTCAAACTTTGGATACATAGATTCCAAAGACATGGACATCAAATTAAGTTATTTTTTTTATTAAAATAATCAAATATATTTTTTACTATTATAATAGTAATTTATCAAACTATCATCTAAGAAGTTTATGAGCCAAATAAGTAAAAGAATGTATATTCAAAATACATATCAAATACACTTACATCTTCCTCGGATGGGGTGACACCGAGGTAAAAAAGTCAAATTAACTACGAGATGACCGGAGGGACTTTCTGTGGAGGGAATCGAGGCACAAAGGCCTTTCTTACCCATCCGTTATGTGTAGTAGAGCATGCCTAACGTATCGACCACCCTCTCGCGTTTAATCACAAAATGATGACACATAGGATCACCGTCACCAGGGTTTCTATGTAGAGCAGCTTCATTCTCCTTCATGAATTTTTAGATTGTTATCTTGTTGTCCCTTACAGTCTATCTGCAAATATCTGGGAGATATCCAACTATTTAAATGCTCTTTTTTTTATCGCCCTATAGAGGAAAATTTCAAGCAGAGTCTGTGTAGCTTGATAAAGGAAGTCTTAAGTCGTCTATCTTTTGTAGTAAATTTTAATTGAATGTTGTATGGTCTAATAGTGACAAATTACAATTTTTTTTTAGATTTTGGTAGGGGAAAATTCTCCTTTCCAACTTCTTAGGACTATTTCAATGTATGTATTTGTAAACTGTGTATTATATAATATAAATTTCTAAATTAAAAAAAGACTTTACATCTATTCTAAATCAAATCCCTTCACACAAAGTTTAAATTACATCTATTCTTAATTAATATTTTAGAATCAAACCCATCTTCCTTTGTACAATAAAAAATATGATTATAATTATTTAAGTATAAATTAATACTTGTAAGTTTTTATAAATTAATATGTGTAAATTTTACAAGCAAGAAAATGTAATTTAAAGACCTCATACCATTGACATTTGCATTCTTCTATTTGAAATCAAGTAAAACCTTAGAGATGTACTGGAGAGACTTGAAAATAAGACGATGACTACAATAATGGAGATATATTATACATTTTGTAATATAGATTAATTTATATTTTTGGTGATGATATTACACGTACTTATGAGGTATGCTAATATTTTTAAAATAATGTTTTAAAAATAAATTATATTATTTATTATATATTTTTAATTAATTAAATTAAATATTAAGTTTTTTTTAATAATTTTTTTTTCAATGGTGATAAATGTAAAAATAAAAGTTTTTTTTTTGGGAATTTTCAATTCATGTATCATGGCATTTTTAATTAACAATTAAACATATATAATTATCTAAATTAAGCATATATTAATAAAAAAAAATATTAAGTTGTATAATATAAAATAAACAATATTGTATTCTTTAAATGTTATTTAATGTAAATACATAAAATTATATCTATATATATATAATCTTTTTTAAGGAATTTAGTGTCGAGGGAAGAAGACAATCATAATGATAATTGATTTATTAAAATATATTCATTAATAAAAAAATAAAAAAAAGAATATTATGATTTTATCAATAAATAATTATTTATATCTCTAATTATAATTAGTATTTTAAATTTTATTAAAAAATTAAAAATGCTAAGGCATGGAGAGTTTTTTTTATTTTGATGAAAATATTATGTCTTTTCTTATTTGGGTTTTAGGTAAGATTACAAACAATTAAGTTAAATTTATTTCATTATGATAATGCCTAATAATGATAAACAATATTGACATAAAGAAGGTCTTAGTGTTAGGGGATTCAATGATACTTATTTGTCATATAGTTGCCAACTCCCTTCTAAATGTTCATTAACTTAATTGGATTATCTTATGAGCACAAAGCTATAAGAACAACTTTGATTCATTACAATTCTTTCATATTCATACGAGTTTGAATTTTGGTATTGATGAACGTGTAACCAAGTCTTACTGCATATCTTACGGAATAGTGGAAAAGACGGGATGTATAGGGTATTGCCGCTTACCCTAAGTTTTGTATCTATTAAACCATCTGTGAATTTATTTAATAACATAGATAAGTGGTGATTTGAAAACTACATGCAAGGTCAACTTAATGAGTCTCATTTTGGTTGTGATTTTCAATTTCCCTATTGTAGATTTGGATCTATGAATAATCCTAAGATGGGATGTATGTGTATGCATGGATTTAATCCCATCCATTTCCATTCCAATCCATATTCCGGAAATTTATTTCACTATTTTCTAAGAGGGGTTCTCTGTACATTGGGCTCGAGGCCTTACCTCTAGCATTTTTGTTCATGGTATGGGGTATTGTTCATTTTTTGTGTCCTTGGTTCACTTCGTGGTACTCTTTCACTCTAATATCACTTTTTGGAATATATCCTCTATTTTTTAATCATTGTCTCTTAGATTTTAAAAGTGAAATTTGGCCACTAAATGTCTCTAGCAATTTCAATAAGGCGCCTATATTTGGGTCTAAAGTTTTTCTCTTTGTGTTGCTTCAGTTGCAAGAGTCTAGGTCAATACTTCAATGTCTATCTTGTAAATCAATTTTTGGTGTGGGTGGAAAGGAAATTATGGGCGTGGATTTATTGGGAATATCAACTAGAAGTATGGCCTCCTCCCATAGCCATCAAAATAGAGGCACTCAATGTGAACACTTATAAATGAGAAGGAAAAATCAATGATGTGAGAGACATTGTGATGATTTCCAAGAGAGCATAAGAAATGGACATCAAAATATGGGAAACATGAAAAACATATTGGGAGCCAAATAATGTAGGGAGTTTAAAGGATATAAAGAGACAATAAATTATAATGAAATACTAATTGGGAAAAGACAATGGAAAGACGGTGTTATTGGAGGTAGGGGAAGAGTGCAAAAATAAAATCTTGAAGTGGAAGATGGAAAAGTTAAAGAGATGCAAGATAAAATCCTTCATTTGGAGATTGAACAATGACATGGGTTTAAGGAGTTCTAGAATTCTTTGTCTCATGAGGCTTCAGTGAGCTCACCTTAACTAACTACTATAGTAGAAGACATAATGGGGTAGAAATCTAAGAAGATTGGAATGCATGAACCATCCTACCTAGCATTGATAGAAATATAGGAGAGGCTTGGACATCGTGGGTTTGTTTAATTTTATTTGTTAAATTAATATTGTAACGTCCCCTTCACTCAATCTGACCAACATGAGGGGACATTAACTGAATACGGGATTCCAAATTTCACCCAAAACCATATTACGAATTCATAATATGTAAAATACATGTGCATATGAATAATAGAAATACATAGTGAAAATGTCAATTCCCGCTTGTTCAGTTGGTTAAGGTGTGGGTCTTAGTGTTATCGGACAATCCACTCAGGGGGACACAAGCCGGATCTCCCTAGTTCAAGTGAATCTAGAACAAATAGTACAAAATACAAAACTCATTTCCTAGATCTAGTTACAGATCGAGTACTTAGATATCATACCTTTCAGATCGTGGATCCTTCTCCTTTTGTTGCTCCAAGTCTCGCGGTCGTCAGATATCCAGCTGCAAGACCTGTCAAGACAATATGGAAACAATACAAGCAGTACAAGATATCTAAACAATAACTGATCTAAACTAACAGTTGAGGAAGAAAGTTCTAAACATCATCAATGAGACAACATTTATGGAAAGAGATTATATTAACTGTATAAAAAGGTGGGAATACAAAGAAAAGATGAAGCTACAACCAAAGCCTCAATGTTGCATCCTCCATCCAACATGTCCAAGCCAAGACTCCAAGATGCTACAAGCTTCCCAATCACCAGTATGGATCCTATCAGCATAAGGGTACCATAGACCTTCCCCCCCTCCCATGGAGAGAGTTGGTGTTTATATAGGGCTAAAGAGATAGGGTAGGTTGAGGATTAGGGGGAGATGGTTAAGGGATTTTCCCATAAGGTTAGGAACCAAAATGCCACCTCACCTAGAGCCTAGGGATAGGCCTCCACATCACTCATCTTTGAGATGAGCTCAAAGATACTCTTTTATCCAAATAACTGACATCGTCGCAGGTTGCATTAGGACAACCTACAATGTCACATGTTGCACAAGGGAAGACCGCGACGACCTTGAAAAGTAGGTTGTTAAGCCCTCCAGTCATGGGAAACTTTAGGGATATGTTTTTACTCTAAAATGGGTTTAGGTATCATAGCAAAGAGTTTACACAATGGTCAATATGACGACATTATCACAACGTTCATGATGATGACACTTGGTCATAATGACGATACTTGCAATGGTCATGGTGACAACACTAGGTCAGGACGACGACACTTGCAACGCTTGCGACACTTGCGACACTTACACAAGGGTGATGACATTTTGGTGTAACAGAATTCCCCCTAAAGCATGAAGCTGACCAAATGAGATAGGTGAAATGTTTTGTAATAAGAAAAAAAATGGCAAGGACTTGTTGGTTGGAAGGAGTTGCTGCAGAAATGACTTGAGATCCACAAGTCTCATATAACACAAAACATGGCTGCCGACCAATGCATTGGAGATCCATGATAGCAAAGACCGACTGAACACAATCATGGCTACTAGACACAATCGTATATCCATGATGAGATGATAACACAACCACGACCAATACAAAAGTGGATCCGTGTAACTCTGAACTGACAACACGGCCATGACCAATACAAAAGTGGATCTATGCGTCCCAAACAATCTCCATCACAACCTGGGTAGGAAAGAACTTCCCCAGGGTCTTCAAGCTGAATCCGCAATGATACAAATCTATCCATGTGATTACAAATGTCTTGACGTCGAGCATGGTAGAAACCACTTGATTACCAGTCAATAATGTATACCGTTAACAAGTGCGAAGGGAATCACCATTAATGTCAATGATCCCCAAGGTATCACAGTACATACCATCAAGCATGAATTAATGAGCTGAAGTCAAATGCCTAATGGAATCTTTGAATCAAGAGTCAATGATGTAAACTCATGTTGAAAGCGAGGTAACCTTCCATTGAGGCATGCAAGGCCAAGGTACTTGGTTGGTTTCTAAGTTCAATGCTCGGATGATGATTTGAAGTCGACGAAGATGAACCCATCGAAGGAGGGCCATGATGAATCCCCCATCATCGACATGAAACTTGATAACAGATGTTTGGTGTAGATCGGACGGTAGAGTAATGTGCAAGACTGACTCAAGGTAGACCAACATGATCGAAGGTATACAGACTGCAGAAGATGACTAACAAATGTCTCTTGAACATGGGCATGGCATGAATTGGCAGTATTGACATGACAAGACTGATACCAATCCCTAATGCAACTGATGGTGGAAGCATTCTTTGGCTGATCCAAAGGAGCGACGTGACTCATGGAATTGACAAGACTCAAGGAAAAACAGATTATCCAAGTACTGAATGAAAATGCAAACGAGTGCCATGTTCAAGAGTGACTATGTACTACTGTAATTAAGATGTAACATAAAATCTTCTGTAATGTCCCTCCTATCCTACAAGGCTATGGAGAGGACACTAATAATAATACTGGACATCTAGTCCCATACTTAATCAAATAAGCATTCATATAAATTGTAGATGGAGATATGCAAATGCATAAAATCTTGAAAACATATCAGAATTCAATTCCATTACACATCCATCATACATTCTAGATTTTCATGTCATTCATCAATTAAGCAATATCAAATTAGCAAATCAGAATACTTATCTTAAACCAAGTATTCCCTGAACAACCAGCTACGCTTCTGCAATGTTCCACCCAACCACAGGCCAGTGTGCTCCTAAATCTCTCAGCACCACTGCCACCCTTGAGCTGGGCATGATCTCCACAAGGAAAAGGGGAAAGCAAGATCTCACACAGCCAAAGATAAACCAGAATAAGCCAAACCAATCAGCAGTGGGGTTTCTCAGGCTGCTAAGAGATGGACAAAGGTGAATTACTAGGCTAGTGGCTCAACCATTGAGATATGGATACTTCATTGGGATCATCAAGCCAAATCTGTCCTCTTCCACTCTTGAATCTCCTGCTCACAGGTTCAAACTAAACAGGGAGGGGCATAACAGCCAGAAATGTAAGTGCTGGGAATTTTTGCAGTAGGATTCCCAACAATGGGATTTCAACCAGTTTAGAAAAACGTGGGAAAGCCCAAAACGAAAATTGGAAAATGGGAAAACAACCCCAGGAGCATAATCATTTTCAAAAAAATGTGCATGGGCATTTCATGGGTAGAAATGGCCTCTATAACTCCAGAAAATCATGGTTCTCTTCTCCCAGCCATTGTGCTAACCAAAAATGAGTTCCCAGGCATGGAAGAATGTAGAGAAATGGTGAAAACATGAAGGAAAAACCCCAGCTCACCCCAAGCTGCATGAGAGAGGAAAGACCGTGGTTCATAATGGCTTGGGAAGGCAAAACATGGGTGATTTCTTGCCTTGCAAGCAAAAAAAATTGAATTCCCAAATTGATGGCTTGTCCATACCCGAAATTGGATGCCATACCTCATCATTCCCAAGGCATTAACTGCCTCAACCAACTCTTGGAATATTTTAATGATTGGGGCATAATCCAAAATGGGTAGTTGGGATCTCATGGGTTTTCTCATTGACACATGGATTGACTCCATGGCTCGAGGGTTTAGTTATTTCCCCCCCTATTCCTTGTAAGATCATGCCCCATCTCTTTGTTGCATTGCGTATATGGTTGTGGGTTTTTCATTAAAATTGAATATTTACATGATGTCCGAATTTACATTGTGCACAGCTAGCACAAGAACCATATGCATCTATTCTAATTGCCAATACATAAAACGATAAATCAATGGTGGGGCCTTGGCCTTGAGCTCCTCACCATGACTAAATAACAATATTTACATCATTTACAATATTAATGCAATAGGGTCAAGATGGGGACATTACATTCCCCTCCCCTTGGAATAACACTGTCCTCGGTGTTCCAACACTTTGGAAATAAATACCCACTTTACATATGTCTAAAATTCACAAAATGTGGTAGGTTTGTCCTGCATTTCACCCTTTACTTGGGTTTTTCAGGACTAAGTCCTTTGGTCTTTACAAACTACTCTTGCTGGATAGGACCTTCTAGCTCTGCATGAGGACATCGTTCCAAAACAATTCCTTCCTTTTCTTTTCCTTCCAATTGGTCCACGAACCTGGGGAATTTACGGTTGCTACCCTATTGATATTCTCTTGTTGGGCAGTCATGGAGGCAATGATTTCCTCCACATCCCCAACATTTCATTGGCGGATTTACCTTTTCCTAGTCTATTTCCTTTGAGTCTTCCCACCTGGAATGTTTCTTAATCGGACGATTGGATGAATGATTCTTCATTGATCCACTTTCCTTTCCCTTGCTGATTGCTCCCAGAATGCTTTTTACCTCTTTTTGCAGACAAATAGAGTCCTTCAAAGCCTCATGGTTTATCTCATTCTGTTGCCTCTGTAGCTTGAGCATCTCCCCAATATTTTCTTGAGTCCTAGCAATTGTTTGAAGAAGACTTTCAGCCAACTCTAATAGCCCTCGGTCTGCTGCCATGGTCAATGGGAACAACTGAACACACTTTTCTTACTAGCAACACTTTCTTGTGCCGACTGCAACCAACTGTTTCACTTTCTTACCTGTGAAATTCATCATGGGAATTCTTTGTTAGGACAAGCATAACATAAACATTAAGATTTGTCAATTATTTTCCCAATTGACATGGAATGTCCATGATTTATTCATGGGACTTCCACACTTTTCATGCTTTCCCAACATACACATGAACTCATTCATGTTCATCCTTTCACAGGAAATTTACTATTTCAGATTCACAATTCATCTCAAGCGATTAAACACAATCTATTTTCAGCCGTTATATGCACTCAACAATCTTTTGTTTTATAAATGCATCAATCAAAAGGAAAGAGAAGAGTAGGGGTTTCTCCCTCTTAGTCTTGTTCTATTATGGAGCTACACTATCGTTGTGGTTTCATGCTCCTTAGTCTCTTTCACTTCAATGTGAATGCTTTGACTTTCCTTTCTTGGCTATGACACTTAGTGTCTAAGGTCTGTATATGGATTTTCAGCTAGGGCACCCTTCCCATTATTGCCTACAAAACCTTTGGCTGCTAGGATTCACTCATATCCACTATCACCATATTTCATTACTGCTCATACTAATCTCTTTAGGATGGTCACATGTCCACATGCATATCTAGGATGCCTTCATAATCCTTGCTTCCAGCTATACCTACACTCAAACATTGAATCAATTCACATGTTTAGTTCATTTTCATAGGGTTTATCTTTAAACAAGATTTTAGGAAATCATAACCAAATCATATACACATGTATATTCATAAGCAAGAAGATGCAAGGTAACTGAATACTTATCTATATTGGATGTCTTCACTTTATTCCACGGGATCCTTCTTTGCTTTACGAGCCTTGGATTTCTCGTGAACACAATAACGAATGTTGGGCCAGCACGTAGGCTACTCCATAATCATTCGAATAGGCAATTCCAGGCTAGTACGCTGACTGGGTTTATCAATCATTTCCTTTAGCAATATGCTAGGCCAGTGCTCCGACTGGTTTTATCAATTGTTTAAGGGGTGTTGGGCCAGCGTACACGCTGCTTTACCATATCAAGTAGTTAATGCCCAACTAGTCACTCTATGGACTTATCAAGAACTTTATAGCGTTCAACCAGTTACTCCCTGGATTTCTTAATAATTTATATTGCCCACTCATTTACTCTCTGGATTTACCAGCAATTTATATCACCCACTCAGTTACTCTCCGGATTTACCAGCAATTTATATCGCCCACTCATTTACTCTCTGGATTTACCAGCAATTTATAGTCTTTCAGGGTCTTGCCTTCCTGCAATGACCAAGGTTTCCAACAAAGAAACAATAGTGTATCAGCTTAGCTGTTAGAAGACTTATACCTGAAATCTTCATTATTCCAAACAAGACATAAATGAAAATGAATACTTATCTGTATTGTGCATTTCCCCTCTGGTCCACAGGATCCTGCTTCGCTTTGCAAGCCTTGGGATTGCCTATGGACTTGGATATAGTTAATTCTTAACCAGTATGCCTCCCCATCAGCTGGATTTACCAAGCATTTGGTGGTGCCCAACCAGTCCCATACCTAGTTGGCCCTCTCCAATGCCGAGCCAGCACATTCGTCTGGGTCATCGACCAATGGAAGGAAACTGCGCCACCAACCATTATAGGTCAAGGCTCTACTATGGATCCATAGGCATCTCAGGGTTTTCAGTCAGTCCTCAGCGCCCGCCCTCCCATTGCTGTCCCAGTAGAGACTTTATGCCTTTACCAATGCCACCACACCTTCTTGCACCATAACCCTTCACACACATCAACTCTTCATTTATATAAGGATGCCACTCCTTCTCTTGTGCAAATCGGTGGTTCCTTTTAGGAACGTTATAGGTGACTTTCTTGACTGTAGGTTAACATGACCCCTACTCAAATAAGGATGATACCTTCTCTTATTACACAGCTCTTCGGGCCTGTCCATCCCTTCTGGTAATATTTCATGTGATCATAGAAAGGTTGCCAATTCCCATACAGTCCCTTTGCATACCCTTCTTCACTTTTCCTTTTAATGTGCAGTATCAATCTGCATCTGTGTAGGATGACAATATAAGAAGGATAAGCAAGCTCATCAGTATTGTTGTTCAATTCTTAACCACATTCCATATCATTCACTACCAAGTATTGAAATACTAGGAATGAGTCCATTCCCTTAGGGTGTAGTCAATATTGAAAACCCTATCATGACCGAGCACCAGAAAAGGTGTGCACCCCCTTTCTGATGTGCGCCATGTAGGCCCTAATCATACTCAAGCAGTTTGCAATGATATAAATAAGATAGAGCATGCTCTGTATATTAACCCTAATAATTTAGACATGCATGTTCTTGTCTAGGGTCACAGAATACTCATTCATTTTGCAGATGTGCCTCACATGCCTTCTGGGCATAGCTTTACCATCTCACTTTCATGGTTTACCGACATGCGGTTTGGCTGAGACATTATCAATGGTGTTTCACCCGAAACCCATTTCCAAAGCATGGGGTCTTTCCCATCTGGTTTGGCTTTGGCAGACCATCACTCCTGGTCTTCCTGCAATGTTTCTTTAGAAATTGATTCGCTTAGCCATGAGCCTGTTCTTCTATCGTTTGGTTCTTGTTCACGGTAGATTCCAATCTTCATCATGGACTTATCCATATTTTCCATGCCCAAAACAATCTACCTGAAATCTGAAACTTCAATCAGCCAAAAGCTTTGTAAGTTTCTATGCATATAATATTTCATTGCTGCCACAGTCACTGAAGCATTTTAATATCACCAAAACAATCTACTTCCTATGAATTATTACCATACTAGAGTTGCATGGTTTGATTTCATCATTTTATGCAATTATTCTCTTGCTCTTAAGATTGATAATAGTTCACCATTCTATCTATTATCTAATTGCAATGAAACATACATCATAATCATGCATTCTCACAATGCATCTCATCATGTGCACCTATACCTATGCATTCACATTTACATCACTCACATAATCTTTTAATGTGCATTCACTCAATGCATAACCACAAGATTGTGCATAATATTTCAATGCACATTCCCTCAATGCTACCTTGCATTAAGTTATGAGTACTATGCGTTCAACATAATTCAAACACAGTTGAAGGGATCTTACCAAATCCTCTTTCAACATTCATGCAATTTATGCACCAATAACCATTACCTACATGGTTGTCATTTACATCACTTGATGTTACCTGATCAGTTGGCCTCTTACCAAGGCTACACAGTCCTTTTGCCAACCTCATAATCATAGATTTGTTGCACCATCCCTTCCTCATACGGTTGTTGGTCGTATGCAACAATCATCATCCACATCTTCAGCCATGCTTCAGTTGTATTTGATCCTACGACCAATGCGAACATAACTACTTATTAGTAGCCACAATGACTGTCTTAAGTGGCTCATTGCATATGTAAAACCTCACTATTTTACCAAGATGTAATATCATATACATGCACAAACATTTTCACATGCACCGTGTAATATTTATTTTTAATCTATTACTCTCTTGCATTTCCAACATCCTTATGCCATAATTTTCCAGTATATAAATACGATAGCGAGAGAGGAGTTAAGGAATTCTTCCCAATTCCTCATTCTGTCATGGAGTTCCTCATCCACATCATAGCTAATCCTTTCCTTGGCTTCCCTACCAAGAATACAAGCAATCATTAGCTATGATAGTATCATGAATTAGCAATTCAACATATACATATGTGCAATCATTCATTTTTGTTGTTTTCCAATATGCAATTCTTATGCTATAAACAGAATTAGTTTTAAGGTGAGGAATTTCCCCTTTCATCTTCCATAATGGATATCACAACCAATTTCTCTTGCTAAGAATTCCACCACCCTTTATGCAATCCGTGCTCCTCATCCCAAGAGTGCATTTCACACTTTCAATGACTATCTCTGGGGGACGATAGGGGTCAAGGGGGCTTGCCCCTTTGTGGATTCCGCCACTGCAGGGCGGGTTGAGGGAAACGCCCTCGGTTTTTTTTTTTTGTTGTAAAACCTTCAATTTCGCGCAATCTGGAGCACAAGTTCCATGGCATTTTTCAACTTTTGGTGCCTGAAAAATCTCACTGAAAAATGGCTGAAATTTCTTGTTTCGGATCAACTCAGCGAGTTCTTCCAACCTGTTTCGGGCTAACTCGCCGAGATCTTCCGGTCGAAGACTCAGTTTTTCCTTCTGATCTGTTGCGAACCAACTTTCCGAGTCCTTTTGCCATTGCGGGACAACTTGCCGAGTTCTTCCGAAATTTTCTCTTGGACGCCGAAAAATACCTAGAAAAAAATTTTGCCGTTTCGGACCATCTTGCTGAGTTCTCCCGCTGTTTCGGAGCAACTCTTCGAGTTCTCCCGCTGTTTCGGAGCAACTCGCCAAGTTCTTCCGAAATTTTTTCCATCTTTCCGCTGAAATTATTGATTTGTTTTGCCGCGTTGTGGAACAACTTTCTGAGTCCTTCCACAGTTTCGGGCCAACTCGCCGAGTCCGGCCGCCAAAAACACTTAGAAATTTTTTTGAAATTTTTCTTCCCTTCCCCGGGTACTTCCGCAACTTCGAGCCAACTTGCCGAGTTCTTCCGCTGTTGTGGAACAACTCGCTAAGTTCTTTCACATTTTTGGCGAACTTATTGATTTCCTACTGCATTGCGGAACAACTTGCCAAGTCCTCTCGCCGTTGCAGATGAACTCACCGAGTTTTTCCGCCAGCTCAGTTTTTTTGGCAGAAAACTCATAGATACATAGAAAAATTTTTGATAAATTTTGAAATTTTGAAATTTTTCTTAACAGTCTATGCTAGGCAGGAAGCATACTTACCTCTGCAAGTTGTGACAGGTATCCCATGAAGGCCCAATGCTGCAACCAGCAACTCTGATACCAAAATGTAATGTCCCTCCTATCCTACAAGGCTATGGAGAGGACACTAACAATAATACTAGACATCTAGTCCCATACTTAATCAAATAAGCATTCATATAAATTGTAGATGGAGATATGAAAATGCATAAATCTTGAAAACACAACAGAATTTAATTCCATTACACATCCATCATACATTCCAGATTTTCATGTCATTCATCAATTAAGCAATATCAAATTAGCAAATGAGAATACTTATCTTAAATCAAGTAGTCCCTGAACAACCAGCTACGCTTCTGCAACGTTCTACCCAACCGTAGGCTAGTGTGCTCCTCAATCTCTCAGTACCACTACCACCCCCTAGCTGGGCATGATCTCCACAAGGAAAAGGGGAAAGCAGGCTCTCACATAGCTAAAGATACACCAGAATCAGCCAAACCAATCAGCAGTGGGGTTTCTTAGGTTGCTAAGAGATGGACAGAGGTGAATTACTAGGCTAGTGTCTCAACCATTGAGCTATGGATACTTCATTGGGCTCATCAAGCCAAATATGTCCTCCTCCACTCCTGAATCTCCTGCTCATAGGTTCAAACTAAACAGGGAGGGACATAACAGCCAGAAATGCAAGTGCTGGGCGTTTTTGTAGTAGGATGCTCAACGATGGGATTTCAACAAGTTCAAAAAAACGTGGGAAAGCCCAAAACGAAAATTGGAAAATGGGAAAACAACCCCAGGAGCATAATCGTTTTCAAAAAAATGTCCATGGGCATTTCATGGGCAGAAACGACCTCTATAACTCCAGAAAATCATGGTTCTCTTCTCCCAACCACTGTGCTAACCAAAAATGACTTCCCAGGCATGGAAGAATGTAGAGAAATGGTGAAAACGTGAAGGAAAAACCCCAGTTCGCCCCAGGATGCGTGAGAGAGAAAAGACCGTGGTTCAAAATGGCTTGGGTGTTGAATATTGTAACTTCTAAGAAGATTATATTTGTACATTATTATTCCGGAGATGTTTCATCCCTCCGAGGTAACCCTATCATGTATCTGGAGATGATTATTCCTCCAGGGGTTTGTGTTAACTAGGGTTATTAGACCCACCATGTGGGGGTCGGCCCTGATGTCATATTTTAGGGGTTATTAGACTTCTCTAGGAGAGGTCGACCCCATTAGGTATTTTGGTCAGTCGGGAGTTAGTATAAATAGAGGAGGTGAACTCCTCATTAGACACACTCACTCACTTGAGAAAAGTAGCGCACTTTTCTGGGAGATCTGCTACGGAGCTAGAGAAGGAGGGACCACATCTTGTATTTTGGTTGATCATCTTATTGAGGAAATTTTTGTTGGGTTTTCTACCCCATGAGGGTTTCCCAGGGTAAATTATGTGTCTATCTTATGATTATGTTTCTTTCAGTGATCTTGCTAGTCTATTTGGTTTAAACTTAACATGGTATCAGAGCTAGACTGAATAGGACATCTTTCACAAGGTAAGAATACCTCTCTCTCTCTCTCCGGTGAAAGTTAGGGTTTCAGACAAAAGTTGGTATTATTGAATTTTGGTTACATGGCTGGATAGCCCTTCTCAATACCAATCTTTTAAGCCCTAGATCGAACTTTTTGGTTGGGTAGAACTCTAGGAAAGTCAAACCCTAGTTTTACCAAAAGTGCGATAAGTCAAAATTTGGTTTCAGAAAAAAGTTGACATTTTTTAATTCTGATTACATGGCTGGATAGCCCTTCTCAAAACCTATCTTTTGAGCCCTATATCGAACTTTTTGGTTGGGTAGAACTCCGGGAAAATCAAACCCTAGTTTTACCAAAAGTGCGATCATCCAGAAATTCTGTCCCAGAATCCGGAAAGGTAAAAAGGTAAATATTTCTGGGTAAGTACTACTCTGCCTCTTATCTCTTGGACTCCCCCAAGAGAAGATGGCTCCAAACACCAAGCTTGAAGACAAGCTAGAAGGCATAGAGAATTTCCGAGCATGGAAATACAGAATTGGTCTCATTCTTGAAGAGAATGATCTTGCTCATTATATCAAAGACGAAGTTGCAGAACCGGAAGGAGATGAAGCCAAAGAGAAGCATAGAAAGGATTTGATTAGGGCAAAGAGAATCATAGCTGATTCTATTAAAGACCACTTGATTCTCCAAGTGGCTTCCAAGAAGACTCCAAAGGAAATGTATGATCCCTAGGAAGAATGTATGAAGGAAAGAACATCAATAGGAAGATTAATCTAAGGACTCAGTTGAAGAGTACCAAGATGCACAAAGGAGAATCCATTCAAGACTACTTCTCAAGAGTCTCTCTAATCAAGGAGAAACTAGATTCCATTGGTGATACTCTTGATGAAGATGAACTTGTGATGACTGCCCTAAATGGTCTCACTAGACCTTGGGAATCTTTCATACAAACCATCTGTGCCAGAAAAGAAAGCATGAATTTTGATGTAGTATGGGAGGATTGTGTTCAAGAAGAGGCTAGGGTAGCCAACAAAGAAGCATTGCTCAAGGAAGATGACCAAGCCTTGGCCACCCACACCAAGAAAAGAAGGAATCAATCCTACTTTAAGAAGGATAGTCACAAGGAGTCTCATCCTCCACAAAGATTTCAAAAGAAAAGAGAATGTATTCAAAGAAGAGATTACTCCTTATTCCAATGTTTTATTTGTCACAAAATAGGACACATTGCTAAGGACTGTCCTAACAAGAAGAAAAAGGGTACTCACCACAAAAGACATCAAGCACATCTTGCAGAAGATGATAGTGAAGAAGAAGTTGAAGAGGAAGAAAGGCCTCACAAGAGAATACCTAGAAGAGAAGAAGAAGATGAAGAAAGGACCTTCTTCAAGAAAAGATCTAGAACAAATGAAGAAGAAGATGTAGAAGAGTATGTTCTATTCTCCGAACTCTCTGGATCTATAACACCTGGAGAAGGTACATGGGTTATTGATAGTGGTGCTTCAAAGCACATGACAGGAAAAAAGAAGACTCTATCAAAACTTGAACAAAATACCTCCCCACAAAAGGTATCTCTTGGAGATAACTATCAATATCCCATCAAGGGAATTGGTAAAGCAAACTACAAACTTGATTCTGGAACCCCCATGAAGATGAAGGAAGTTTTGTATGTTCTAGGATTGAAGAAGAACTTGCTTTCCATCTCAGCATTGGACAAGAAAGGATATAGAGTTGCATTCATTGATGAAAAAGTATTAATGTGGTCCAAAGGTAAATCTATTAAGGATGCAATTGTTATTGGTGAAGAGGAAGGAGGTTTGTACAAAATCAAGGGTCATCCAGAAGTTTCCCTTGTTCATGAAACCTCTAGCCCCAGTGAGCTATGGCATAGAAGATTAGCTCACATTAACTACAAAGCCTTACCCTATGTAAGCAAGGTGGTCATAGGATTACCACATTTGAAGGTTGATCATGATGGCTCGTGTAAAGGATGTAAGAAAGGGAAGAATGTCAAGAACGCCTTTCCAAAGAGTGAAACAAAGACTAAGAGCATCTTGGAGCTAATACACTCAGATGTATGTGGTCCCATTCCCACCACTTCTCTAAGTGGGTTTGAATACTATCTTTCATTCATTGATGACCATTCAAGGAAAACTTGGATATACTTTCTAAAAGGTAAGAATGAAGTCTTTGGAAAGTTCAAAGAGTTCAAGGCTCTAATACAAAATCTCTCAGAAAAGAGAATCAAGATTCTCAGAATAGATAATGGTGGAGAATATACTTCAAAAGAATTTGAATATTTTTGTAAAGAAGCCGGAATTAAGAGAGAACTAACCACTCCCTACAATCCCCAACAAAATGGGGTTGTTGAGAGGAAAAATAGAACCATCATGGAAGCTATGAAGACTATGATACATGACCAGAATCTTTCCATGTATCTATGGGATGAAGCAGCCAAGACAGTAGTATATGTGCAAAATAAACTATCTCATAGTGCTCTTGATTTCAAAACTCCAAAAGAAGTGTTTACAGGAAAGAAGCCCGAGGTAAGTCATCTTAAAATATTTGGGTGTCCTATGTACATACACATTCCAAAAGAAAAGAGAACCAAGTTGGATCCTTCTGGTAAGAAAGGAATATTTGTTGGTTATTGTGAATCATCCAAAGCCTTCAGGATTTACATACCAGGTTTTCATCATATAGAAATTAGTAGAGATGTAACATTTGATGAAGAAGCAGCTCTCAAGAAATCTAGGAAGTGCCAACTTGAAGAAATCTATGAAGAAGATCCCTATCCTAGAATCACAAAGGCTATACACATTCCTGAAAATGATTCACCAGAGGATCATGACATGTTGGAACCACAAGAACCTCCTATTATAGATTTATCTAAGAAAAGAAGGCCAGCATGGGCTAGAGATATTATTCAAGGGGCTGAAAGATATGGAGCTCCTGAAGGCTCCACCAGAGAAAGAAAGAAACCAAAGCTAGTATCCAACTATATGGCCTTGATGTGTGATCTTGTGGATCAACTACCTACTAGCTATGAAGAGGAAACTCAGAAGAAAGAATGGGTAGAAGCAATGATAGAAGAATATCAGTCAATAATGAAAAATGATGTTTGGGATATAGTTCCCAAACCAAAAGATAAAAGTGTGGTTTCTTCCAAATGGATCTTCAAGATAAAACATGTTGCAGATGGAAGCATTGAAAAATACAAGGCAAGATTTGTAGCCAGAGGATTCTCTCAGAAGGAGGGAATTGACTATGAAGAAACATTTGCACCAGTTGCTAGGTATACTTCAATTAGAACTATCATGGCACTTGCATCCATGATGAAGTGGAAATTACACCAAATGGATGTTAAGACAGCTTTTCTGAATGGTGTAATTGAAGAAGAAGTATACATAGAACAACCACAAGGGTTTGAGGTTAAAGACAAAAGGACTCATGTATGCAAACTGAAAAAGGCATTATATGGATTGAAGCAAGCTCCCAGGGCCTGGTACGGAAGGATTGACAATTTCTTAACAAGCATGGGCTTTACCAAGAGTAAAGCTGACCCCAATCTTTAACTCAAAGTGATGGATGATGAACCAGTTATATTGTTGTTATATGTAGACGATCTATTTCTAACCGAAAATGAGAAACAAATTATTGAAAGCAAGAAGAAGCTTTCTTCAGAATTCGAGATGAAAGATCTCGGATTAATGCACTACTTCTTAGGTCTAGAAGTATGGCAAGAACCAAAAGGAATCTTTCTGAATCAAGGTAAGTATGTTGTGGAGATTCTAAAAAGGTTTGATATGTTGGAATGTAAACCCATGGCCACTCCCATGGACTCCAACCAAAAGTTATTAGTTAATGAGTCATCGAAACTAGTGGACCTAACTCTATATAGACAAATTGTCGAGTCATTGATGTATTTAACAAATACTAGGCCAGATATATGCTTTGCTGTAAATACTTTAAGTTAGTATCTAGTAGAACCTAGAAAGGTCCATTTAATAGCTGCAAAGCATGTGAGGAGATACCTAAAAGGTACATTGGATTTTGGTCTATATTATCTTGGAGATCATGAACTCAAGTTACATGGTTACTCAGATTTTGATTGGGCAGGAAGTGTCTCAGACAGAAAAAGTACATCAGGTGGATGTTATGGTATTGGATCTGCCATGATCTCTTGGTTCAGCAAGAAACAATCTAGTGTGGCCCTCAGTACTGCTGAAGCAAAATACATAGCTGCCTGCTCTACCAGCTGTGAAGCAGTATGGCTTCAAAAACTATTATCTGGAGTGTTTGACTTAGAAATGGATCCCACTGTGATTATGTGTGACAATCAAAGTTGCATTAAAATGACAGAAAATCCTATATTCCACGATAAGTCAAAACACATAGAGATCCGATACTTTTATATACGAGATATGGTGCAGAGAGGAGCTATCAAGCTCGAGTATGTAAGCACTGAGGATCAAATTGCATATATCTTGACCAAACCTCTGTCTCGAGTAAAATTTGAATACTTCCGAGACAAGCTTGGTGTAGTTCAAAAGGACCCTCCTCGAAAGGGGGAGTAGTATAGTCACTGATGATGAGATTGCCTCATCAAACACAAGGTTGATGATAAGGTTACATGTTCACTCACCTAGATACTTAGAAATATTTAGATACTTAGTTATTACTTATACATGTTTTTTTAAGATAGATGTATTAGTGAGAATACATGCTTTTGAGAATACATGTTTTTGATGATAGATGTATTAGTGAGAATACATTCTTTTGATGATAGATGTTATAGTGAGAATACATGATTTTGATATTAAATGTATTAGTGAGAATACATATTTTTTGATGATACATGTATTGATTAAATGTACTTGTATGGATGAGGATACTTGTACCTGTATTGATGAGAATACATGTGAGGATTGCATCATCCTGAAGAGATCCATAGACATGATGTCTCCGAGAATGAAGTCCTTGGTGGACATGATAGGATTGCATCATCCTTGAACTCAAGTTCTAAAGTGAGACGTAGATAGATGTCTCCGAGAAAGAAAAAGGATTGAATCATCCCTGGACTTCAGTCCTAAAGTGAGCCATAGACAAGTGTCTCCAAAAATGGAAGATAGGACTGCATCGTCCCTGGACCTCGGTTCAAAATGTACGTGATTGGGATTGCCTCATCCATAGACATGATGAGATGTCCTAAAGTGATAAGGACTAATCATCCTATAAATAGATTGGGATTGCCTCCTCCCTAGACATGGTGAGATGTCTTAAAGTGATAAGGACTAATCATCCTGTAAATAGATTGGGATTGCCTCGTCCCTAGACATGGTGAGATGTCTTAAAGTGATAAGGACTAATCATCCTGTAAATAGATTGGGATTGCCTCGTCCCTAGACATGGTGAGATGTCTTAAAGTGATAAGGACTAATCATCTTGTAAATAGATTGGAATTGCCTCGTCCCTAGACATGGTGAGATGCCTTAAAGTGATAAGGACTAATCATCCTGTAAATAGATTGGGATTGCCTCGTCCCTAGACATGGTGAGATGTCTTAAAGTGATAAGGACTAATCATCCTGTAAATAGATTGGGATTGCATCGTCCCTAGACATGGTGAGGTGTCTTAAAGTGAGAGGGAGTGATCATCTCGTAACTGGATCATGTGTATTGCAGCATATGTTGTAATGATGATGCTGATGATTGTGTAATGACGATGCTGATGATCGTGTGATGAGGATGCTGATGATCGTGTGATGACGATGCTGATGATCGTGTGATTATGATGTAGTTGTTCGTGTGCTGCAGAAGATGAAGACTCAGTACTGAAGATGTTGATGTTCTAGTATTGAAGATCATGAAGATGTTCCAGTAACTGCTTGAGTTACTTATGATGTATAAAGAAAGCTTCCAATGATTTATAGATGTATCATGTATGATGTAGTCGATGACTCCTTGCTCCTGCAGATGTTGTTATAATATCCTTCTAGTTAAGGGGGAGTGTTGAATATTGTAACTTCTAAGAATATTATATTTGTACATTATTATTCTGGAGATGTTTCATCCCTCTGAGGTAACCCTATCATGTATCTGGAGATGATTATTCCTCCAGGGGTTTGTGTTAACTAGGGTTATTAGAACCACCATGTGGGGGTTGGCCCTGATGTCATATTTTAGGGGTTATTAGACTTCTCTAGGAGAGGTCGGCCCCATTAGGTATTTTGGTCAGTCGGGAGTTACTATAAATAGAGGAGGTGAACTCCTCATTAGACACACTCACTCACTTGAGAAAAGTAGCGCACTTGTCTGGGAGATCTGCTAAGGAGCTAGAGAATGAGGGAGCACATCTTGTATTTTGGTTGATCATATTATTGAGGAAAGCTTTGCTGGGTTTTCTACCCCATGAGGGTTTCCCAGGGTAAATTCTGTGTCTATCTTGTGATTATGTTTCTTTCAGTGATATTGCTAGTCTATTTGGTTTAAACTTAACATTGGGAAGGCAAAACGTGGGTGATTTCTTTCCTTGCAAGCAAAAAAAATCGAATTCCCAGATTGATGGCTTGCCCATACCCGAAATTGGCTACCATACCTCATCATTCCCAAGGCATTAACTGCCTCAACCAACTCTTGGAATAATTTAATGAATTGGGCATAAGCCAAAATGGGTAGTTGGGATCTCATGGGTTTTCTTATTGACACATGGATTGACTCCATGGCTCAAGGGTTTGGTTATTTTTCCTCCCTATTCCTTGTAATATCATGCCCCATCTCTTTGTTGAATTGCATAGCTGGTTGTGGGTTTTTCATTAAAATTGCATATTTACATGATGTCCGAATTTACATTGTTCACGGCTAGCACAAGAACCATATGCATCTATTCTAATTGCCGATACATAGAACGATAAATCAATGGTGGGGCCTTGGCCTTGAGCTCCTCACCATGACTAAATAACAATATTTACATCATTTACAATATTAATGCAATAGGGTCAAGATGGGGACATTACATCTTCCCTTTTTCCCCATCATGATTGATGAGTGCCTCATGTGTTTTTGACGAGCCTGATGAGGGTAACCAGATGCTCGGTATAGCTCATCTCATAGATGAGTCCAATCCCAAATATTTTATGAACCTAGGAAAGGAGGGGTTTGTCCCATAATGGGCCCTTCAATGTTTAAAATTTAACGAGTCTAGAGAAGGAAAACTCGGCGTCATTTAATGTTTAGAGAGTCTGAAAAGAACTAAAGGAGACTCCAACGGTCATTTTTCGTAAAGTTAGCCTCATCACCCGAAAAAGGGTAAAACAATGCGGAAGAGGACTCTTCTAACCATGGCTGGTTGGAGTATTCCTTTTTCGTAAATAGTGCTTCCTGGTCCAAAAAAGGGGTAAACTATCACCAGGAAGATGACCATTCAAATACTTTAACAAGTGTGAAGACAACAAGTTCACTTGGCCATCTTTTCCTATTTTAGGAGTCTGAAAAGAGCTTAAAAAGGACTCCATGAACAAACTTTGTCATGGTTGATGACCGAGTACGACAAAGGAAAAAGTAAACTCAACACAATTCCTTTTCCGTAAATAGTCTAGCGAGGCCAGATAAAGTGATAAACCTATACTCGTTAGACACACCTTTTTAACTCAAATTTTTAACAAACATGAGAATGGTATCAAAAGCACTCAGAATCTTTTTCATATTTGAACGAGAGCACAAAAAAGTAAAAAGTAAGCTCAAACCACTTTTCATGTTTCAACTAGACCACGAAAAGTGAAAAGTAAGCTCGACACCATCTTTCATGTTTTAACCAGAGCACGAAAAAAAGTGAAAAGTAAGCTCAAATACTATCTTACTATTTTTAATGAGCTCGAAGATAGGTTGGAAAAATGCTCATGATGTCTGCTTCATTTTTTAACGAGCTTGTAACAGAAAAAATGAACTATGCTCAGGATAATTTTCATGGTTTAATGAGCTCAAAACCTAAAAAGGAAAGTATACTCGTAAATCTTCCCAATGGCGAACTTCTTCCCAACATGGCATCCAAAGGTTGGTACATGTCCCCAGCATGATTGCTAGAAGTAAGTGACTTAGCTCCAATGTGGTGTGGAGAGGCGATCGAGTTGACTTCAACGTAACTTCTAGAGGTTGAAGACATGGCCCCCAAGCTTCATTTCATTCACCTAGGACATAGGCGGATGAAAAGAAGGTTCAGGCACTAAGTCTACGAGAAGACTCGACTCAAAGGAAAAGGAGTTGTTTCATTTTTTAACGAGCTTGACACAATATTAGAACTCTGCTCATAGGGAACCTATTTCATTTTTTAATGAGCTTGACATAGAAAGGGAACTATGCTCATAGTTTAAGGCCCATTGATGGGTTCCTTCCCAACATGATTCCTAGAGGTTGGTAAATGGCCCCAGCATGATTGCTAGCAGCTTAACATGGTGGTGTTCCCTCAACATGATTGCTGACGGTACGACATGTGGTATGCCCCCCAAGCTTCATTTTGTCTGAAAATGCTGCTGGCTAACCCAACTACCAACCTAGCTACTAAAATGAAAATGTTCACCAAGGGGGGGAACGAAAAGCAGATGAAATGAAGGTTCAAGTTCTAACTCTAGCGAGAGACTCGAACTAATGGGAGGGAGATCTATTTCATTTTTACACAAGCTTGAAATAGACAATAACTATGCTTGAGGGAGCCCATCTTATTTTTTAACGAGATTGAAATGGAATAAAACTATGCTCGAGGGGGGCCCATCTTATTTTTTAACGAGCTTGAAATGGAATAAAACTATGCTCGAGTGGGCCCATCTTATTTTTTAACGAGCTTGAAATGGAATAAAACTATTCTCGAGGGGGCCCATCTTTTTTTTTAACAAGCTTGAAATGGAATAAAACTATGCTCGAAGGGATTGGTTTCATTTTTGTGCAAGCTTGAAACCAAAGGTAAACTATGCTTAGAGGGGTCTATCTCATTTTTTAACGAGCTTGAAATGGAATAAAACTATGCCCGAGTGGATGGTTTCATTTTTATGCAAGCTTTAAACCAAAGGTAAACTATGCTAGAGTGTTTGGTTTCATTTTTTAACGAGCTTGAAACATAACATAAACCATGCTCGTACCCCCCATCCTTAGGGGGAAGAAACCACTAAAACATGTGGAACATTTAGGGAAGTTAGATGACTAGGCGTCATATGATGAGTGGGTGTCACGAAGGAAAGTTGATCAATGGTCACAACATTCCCATGATGGGGAAAATACATCACTCGAAAGAGTGTGGACATGACGGCTTTCATAGCATAGACATAATCACGTCCAAGGAGTAGATTGAAATCTAAAGGACCTTGGAAAACCATGACATCAACATAAATAGTTTTACCTCCCAACGTGACAGGTGACTGCGGCAGAATCCCTAAAGGTCTGATGGGCCTTTTATTAAAATCCAAAATATGGTCAATGACTGGAAAAAGATGAGGCGAACCTATAGCTTTCCAAGCAGTTGAAGATAAAATACTAATAGAATCTCCTTCATCAACTATCGTATGAAATATTTCTTTATTGGAAACTCCTATAGATATTTGAAAAGGAATACTCGAGGGAAGACGAGATTCTATTAGACCATTCCAATCAAAAGAAATGACCTAAGTACTTTGGGGGGGTCATGTAGGAATGGACAGGGTCTCCCCTTGCCCAAGACATTCTGAACTGAATAGGAAAACATCAGTGGTTTCCAATTCACTCTCACTTGGAAGATAAGAATGAGATGAAGATTGTGTCATGGTGATTGCTTCAGTCTGGACTTTCTCCAATGAAAGAGCGGGATTGAATGGAGATGAGATCGACTCAATCACTTCACTCTCCGAAGGAAGAGTGGGATCAATTACAGATGAAACTAAATTGACCACTTGGTCAACCAGCGGGGGATCGAGGGACAAATTACTATCGCTTGTTGGAAGTGCCTGTTGAGAACTAGTAATATCTTCCAACCACCATGAAGCTTCATCCATGTTTGGACAAAGGCAAGTAAGATGCAATCCCTTGCATATCCAGCAAGGGCCTGCAGCTCTACCCTTTCAACCCATCACCAATGGGTCACTGGTCGAGGGAGTATCATCAATATGATGGTCAGAGGTTGATGATACAAGTGGTTTTGGTTTTTTAGACCACACTTCTGACACATGGGAAAGACTAGGAAAATTATTGAGAAGGTGATCACCCTTGCAAAGTTTTCAAGGGAACTTTGGATTACAAGGTGTTCTCATAGAATGAGTTCCATCAGAGGCAGATGGTTGATGCTTGGTCTCATTCTTATCTTTCTTCTTTTTAATCTTTCCTTTCTTCTTCTTCACACCATCCTTCTTACTAACATTAGGTTTTTCAGTAGGAGAAGAGGAAGAGATGGAAGCCGATTCAACTTTCGATGGAGAAGGAGAAGGGTCATCATGAGATTGATGCTCATGTGGTGAAGGACCTAGGTCCAACACGATTGGTGCACTTGGCATAACTGGATTGGAGAATAACCATACTGGTAATCCTATCATCAATCTAGAAAGACTCAACGTAGCCATAAAGGGAGGACCAATAGTTCCACAAGGGGGAATAACAAATGGCATACCCTGGAAAGGGGCCTCTTGGTTGGTAGTCCCAAAAGAGTCTTCCATATCTAAGCTTCCTAAGAGTCTCTAAAGTAACACAGAAATCAAACACTACTCAAGTATAAAAGAAACAAGCAAACTGTGTGAATAGGAGTGGATTCAAAGTCTGGAACCTCACGAGATTATCAAGGCATCGCAAACCGCGATATACTGCAGGGTCCAACAATATGATGCGACAAGGAGGATTGGGACCATACCCTTTCCTGCATACCCGATTACCTGGATAGTACGTGCGTGCTAATCTCCTCGAGTGTTGTTCTCGGTGTATTGCTTTGCCAAGATAGCCAAATGGTTAACTCAGTTGGTTTCAGGAATCCTAAGGGTGTCTCCCGATATACTCAAGGTACGTGGGAGCTCAAATCCGTAGTGGTGTTGTCTAATGCACAGCCATTGGCATGAGACCTTCTGATATACGTGTCGAGTACGTGAAACACCCTTCGATATACGCCAAGTACGGATTATGGTACTTGGTGGGTACGTGAAGGAGCTCGATATATCGATGTACGTGGAAGACTACAATACCCCCGGACCACGGTGCTGGAAAATAATGATAGCTTCCACACTTAATGACGCCGGAACACGTCTCTAACTTACACATACTTACTAAATGATTTTAACCTAAGCTAGCATTAATTTTTATCTTGTACTGTTAGGTGAATGCATGAGGTGAGTACATAAATGTAAACATAATGCAATCCTCAACTACATGATAATGCACATTTCTTTTCCTTTTCAATGAAAACTACTTAAGGTAAGGAGATATTTTTCTTTCTTTCAAACCAAAAGTACTCAAGTAGTAGCAAAAAGAAGAGTTCCTTCCCAGGGTGCAATAACTCTAACTTTCTGCAAAGATCAACTAAAAAGCGCAAAGAAAATGAAAGATACAACTAATCTTAACAATGTGTAAAACAAAATAATGAAGCATTTTTCAATTTTCAAATGCATATACCAAAAATGAAATTTGATAAATCAATGCTCTTCATATCTATATACAGAAAGTGAGAAGATATCTACGGCACTCTAATCTTTCAAAAATTCCCAAAGAAAAATTTAAAGCACCCAAACAACTCAAAGGCACTCAAGAGAGGCTCAAAATCTACCAAGTGCAATAATTATAACTCATTTCCTATCTTTTTAGACTTGAAAAAGACATATCTGAGCTACGGAAAGAAGGATTCCACTAACGTTTCCAATCAAATGCAATACAAAGGAAATCACGTAACAATCTTATCTAACTCAAATGCACACAAAATTGAAACAAGCCTTTTCTTCTCCCTATGAGTGTGAGACCAAGAATTTCAAATGATCAAATTAAAGTAGGAAGAATACTTATGTTTTCTAATTTCATTAATATAGCAAAAGAGTGACAAAATCAAGCTTTTCTTTGAACTAATGTGGAGACAAAGAATCAATCTTTTCCAATAATTATTAGATAGCTCAGCATGTAAAGGAAACAAGGTGCATAACCCAAGAAAGAGAGGCTAAAAAGACAAGGATATCCCACACTTTTCAAATCTTTAAAACAAGTTAATCACACCAAACCAAAAATGATCTCAAAACCTTGAGATGGGTCAAAACAACTAATGAACCCATTTTTGCTTAAAAATGCAAGCAAAACACTAGTTTTTACTCAAGGGGCCAAACATGAATCCAAAACTAAAAAGACCCAAAAAACCAATACAAACAAGCCAAATAACATGTGCAAAAAGAGGTTTGGGATTAGATCTAGTGCAAAGATCAAATCAGGTGAGGATATGAGGGATAAGAAGGTCAAGTGGATGAAGATGGGGGAACCAAGGTATCCACCACTACTAAGTTGAAACTTGTTAGAATGGGACCCAATACAAATCCACACAAAATACCAAACACTTTCAACACACAAAATCAAACAATGGGGTCTCTGACTGGATCGTACAGTACAGAGGGAGTCTGCACACAAACCAAACTCACATTAGAACTGGAGAGGGCATGCCTGTATGGAAAAAATGGCAGATCAACGCACTCTAAGCTTATGCACAGTGCGATGTCGCAGGCTACCAATGCGGGATGTGTGACGCTGTCGTAGTATACCAATGGAAGGACTGCGACGATAGTCTAATAGGGAAAGAAAAAAGATCAAAAAACACACAATGTTGCTCTGGGTACACTAACCAGGTGCGACGGGCGAGATCTGATTTCAAAAATGAACCAATTCTCCAGATAATGAGCAATAAACAGGTCTGCAAATGGGATGTGCAAACTCAGAGGAAGGTAATCAGACTCTTCACACTAAAGATCTGATGGTGAAAAGGCTTAAGAAGCAAATGGCCAAAGAGATGGCTTGGAAAATCAATCAACTGAAACTGACATTCAGATTGAAAACAACAATGTTCTTCCCCAATATGGTCGCCAAATTTGTTATCGAACAATCCACTCGGGCGGACATGAGTCGGATCTACCTAGTTCAAGTGAATCTAGAACAAATAGTACAAAATACAAAAATCATTTCCTATATCTAGTTATAGATCGAGTACTTAGATATCATACCTTTCAGATCACTGATCCTTCTCCTTGTTGTTGCTCCAAGTCTCGCGATTGTCAGATATCCAGCTGCAAGACCTGTCAATACAATATGGAAACAATACAAGCAGTACAAGATATCTAAACAATAACTGATCTAACCTAACAGTTGAGGAAGAAAGTTCTAAACATCATCAACGAGACAACATTTATGGAAAGAGATTATATTAATTGTATAAAAAAGTGGGAATACATAGAAAAAATGAAGCTACAACCAAAGCCTCAACGTTGCATCCTCCATCCAACATGTCCAAGCCAAGACTCCAAGATGGTACAAGCTTCCCAATCACTAGTATGGATCCTATCAGCATAAGGGTACCATAGACCTTCTCCCCCTCCCATGGAGAGAGTGGGTGTTTATATAGGGCTAAAGAGATAGGGTAGGTTGAGGATTAGGGGGAGATGTTTAAGGGATTTTTCCATAAGGTTAGGAACCAAAATGCCACCTCACCTAGAGCTTAGGGATAGGCCTCCACATCACTCATCTTTGAGAATGAGATCAAAGATACTCTTTTATCCAAATAACTCACATCGTCATAGGTTGCATTAGGACAACCTGCGACGTCACATGTTGCACAAGGGCAAACCGCGGCGACCTTGAAAAGTAGGTCAGTCAAGCCCTCCAGTCATGGGAAACTTTAGGGATATGTTTTTACTCTAAAATGGGTTTAGGTATCATAGCAAAGAGTTTACAATATGGTCAAGATGATGACATTATCACAACGATCATGATGACGACACTTGGTCATAATGACGATACTTGCAATGGTCATGGTGACAACACTAGGTCAAGACGACAACACTTGCAACACTTGCGACACTTGCACAAGGGTGACGACATTTTGGTGTAACACTCAGCAACAAGCAGACCCGAGTTCAATTCCCCTTAGGGGTGACTTAGTTCGGCTGCGACACCCAAAAACCCAACGAAGTTGAGGTTGGTGTGGTCTAGGCTGGGTGCAATCCTCGGGTGATTTTGATGGCTTATATGCCCTTGGGTCATGGTTTCTCAAATCACATGACACTCCCATAAGGCAAGGATATTTGAGCAAAAAAAAAAAACACAACGAAATTAAAATGGATCCACACACACACTACATGCATAAAAAAGCATAATAATCCCATACATTAAATAAAAATGTTTCATATTCAAATACATGAGAATAATTATCTTAATTCAACATATATCCAAGCAACTTATTGTGTAAGTGTGATTTTACACCAAACCATAGGCACTATATCCAGCATATACTCTTTATGCTAAGAGGCCACCCCTAATCTAGGATATGAGGCCACCAAGGAGAAGGAAACACCTACATGATTTTGTCTCTCATCCCAAAACCCATTTTTCTCTTGGTACTTAGAAAATTTATCATACAAAACTCTACAGAGGTCTCACTTAGCCATCAAAGCCTTGGCCCCAACAATACCTTCCCCACACAAGACCCTTCTGGGCTTAGGAATCCCCTTCACTGATCCACGATTCTCTTTGGTGATCCATCTTTCCAGGTGCTTCAAATGTGTGCATAGAAGGAATCGAATATGATATGTGTTGTTTGAGAACCACATGTAGCCTTGATTTATGGCTTGTTAAGAACTTGTGAGCAACATAACTCAAAGGGTAAGGGTTCCTAGCTTTCCCATCCTTTGCGCTCACCTACAACCATCTATTTTCCCTTCTAGATTTGCAGTGCTGCCTCTAATTTCAATTTTTTGGGTTACATAGTATGGTATAATGGTCATGAAAAACCATAGGGAGCTTTGTGCAGTGTATATCTGACGGGATTTTTAATTGCCTTCTAATTAATTAGAAAACAACTAAGAAGTGTACATTAATTGTCAACTCGGGGTTCGTTGAGGACATGCGAGTTACCGTGCACTGTATGTGCAAACCAAAATCTCCTCTTACAATGGTTTACCTACTTGAAGTTGTAGTTCAATAACCTTACTTACAAACAATGGTATGGGTAGTTACACATTGTCTTGGCAAGAAACTACCAACTAAACAACTACTAAACTAAGTTGCATGGAAAGTAAATCACACGACATGAAAGTAAATGCTAAAATTAAATTCGCACTTGAAAGTAAATTCTAAAACTACATTCACAATCTGCAGAAAAGTAAATCCTAGAACTATGTCACACTTTGTGGGAAAAGTAAATTCTAATACAACATTCACACCATGCAAGAAAGTAAATTATAAATCTAAGTTCACAACACACTTGACAGAAAAGTAAATTGCATAAATAAAATCTAAAAGCTATCATTGCCAAATACAAGTTACTGTTTATGATCCAATAAAGTAAATAACATTATTGTATTAAGCTCAATGATTGTAAAATAAATATTTAAATCTCTATCTATGCATTGAAATCAAATTGCAGAAAGAAACTACATAATGAGAAATGCAAAATTATCTAATTGAAACAAAGCAACAAATTATAACTACATCAACATAAAATAAATAAAATCGTGCTATAAAAAGAAAATAATAAAACTAAGATTTAATTGAATCAAAATGAGAGTATAGCTTTATTCCATCATCAATTGGACTATTGCTCTAAGAGTCCTCCCATAGAATGGAGAATGAACTCTTATTTATACTTGATTTCTCCATAACAAATAATAAATTAGGATCCAAAATATCTTCAACAAATTCCTAAAAGTTTGGATCTCAAAACTAATTCAAAACTAATCCAAGATCCTTACTAACTACATGTTATTTAGAATACCTTTGAAGTCAAATTCGAATTTAGGGATAGAGGGTATAATAAAATAGTCAAAACACATCCCAAATGTATCTTAACAACTTTGACTTCTTAGGTCCATCATATATTTGATAGAGATCTTCAAATCTTTGTGAATAAGCCAAATATGCACTCATATCCACCTCCATTTACCAACTTTAATTTAACATTAGGATTTGAGACATAAGAATAATAGAAATAATGGATTTATAAAAATCCATTACTGCTAATGAATATCTTTCTCCAAAGTTGGTGGTTGAAGGTAAAATTTGAATTATTGACTTTCTGTAATGCTGCAGATAGACTTTCCGTAATGTTGTAGATACCTGTAGAGTTTCTGTAATACTGCAGATAGAGTTTCTGTAATGTTGCAGATAGAGTTTCCGTAATGCTGCAGATACCTGTAGAGTTTCCGTAATGCTGCAGATAGAGTTTCTGTAATGCTACAGATAGAGTTTCCGTAATGCTGCAGATACTTGTAGAGTTTCTGTAATGATGCAGATAGAGTTTCTGTAATGCTGCAAATAGAGTTTCCGTAACAAAGGTTCTGCACTGTTGCAGAACTCCCTCAAATATGTTGTAGCTGCTTCCAACAATGGATTTAATATTCAAAGCAAATATATAGTACACTAATTCCCTCAATGTTAGTTAAAATTCAAATGAAGTACTAGACATGTAATGGAAAAATTACTTGAGCATAAAAACCCGGATATGAGTGTGAGAAAATATTAATGCATGAATATGGCTAGAAAAAATGAATTATAAATAAGGTGAAATGGTGGTAAAAATATGCTAAATCCAAGGCCCGTCATCTCCCCCAAACTGAAAATATTGCATGCCCTCATGCAACCCTGTGTCAACCAAGCTAAATGATGTTCATTTTTAATGCAGGCCTCAAAATTCATTATCAACAAGCCACCACCAATGCATCTGATCATCAAAAGGTATGAAATTTCATCCTGAACAATCCTCCATCCAACTTAACATTTTCAATGCAACAATGTAAGAAAAATATATTTTGTAGCCAATGGACTAGCAATTTGCAGCTTTCACAAAAAATGTGGCTTTTCCATAAATATAAACTGGGTTTTTACCAAACTTTGCAGGGGTGTTAGGAATGTCATTATGCTTCTCCCAGCCAAAAATTGGAGAAACCCACATCACGGTTTTTGAGAAAATGAGAAAATGGGTGTAGGTGACTATGCTTGATTTCGCGAAAAATATCTACTGGGTTTTTACCAAACTTTGTAGGGGTGTTAGGAATGTCATTATGCTTCTTCCAACCAAAAATGGGAGAAACCCATATCACGGTTTTCGAGAAAATGAGAAAATGGCTGTAGGTGATTATTCTTGATTTCTCGAAAACCATGCATCGGATTGAGCTAAAATTTTCTGGATTTGTTCTTCTTACCCTAATGCTTATCTCCAAATTTAAGGAAAACCCACTTCACCATTTGAGAGATATCTCTCTTTCAATTTCTGCACTTTTTCATAAAAACATGAATGAGTAAAAATCATGAACTTGATTGCAAATGTTGTTCAGAGTGCCCACTGATCTGTTTTAAGCTTTTATATATCAAGAGAACCCTATGAGCATATGAACGGGCCATTAATTATTTGAATCCATGAAAAAAAATCATGCAATGGCAAGGTAAGTGTGCCCAAAGAAAGACTAATTCACCCCAGCAAAACATCATCAAATAAATTTCTGCGTTTTTGCATTTTTTGTTTTTAACTGCCATAGAAATAATGCTCTGCTAACACTATTCTTCCTGATTCCCCTACCATTGATTTTATGTCAGCCAATGTCTTCTAACTCCCCCAAACTGAGCACTTTTTCTGTCCTTGGAAAAAAATGACAAATGTGAAGAAGTGGGGAAAAATAGATATGACCTGTTATGCTGATTCATGAGAGGTCAAAGACATCCAAAATAATTAATCTTCAACTATATGCAACATTGGTTAAAACCATCTCAAGTTATACCTTCAAGTTGGAGATAGTTTCCCTCATACAGAGACATGCATGCTGCTACAGGAATGTTGATTTATATTAAAATTCAAGAGGCACACACCCTAGTCATTCTAGTGCAACTTGCTCGTATAACAGGTCAACTTTGATATATTTATTGATTCCTGAAATTTCTTCATACCTGGTGATGGCAGTGTGCTGTAATGACTGAGAGTTAACTTCAATCTTGATTTGTAGCTTCAAATTGCATTTTCCTTTTTTTATATGACCAACCATTTCTTGATATTTCTCTTGGACAACAATTTCTTCAAGATGTTTCTACAGAAATGCTTACTTGGACAAGGCTGCATGCATTTTGTTTGAGCAGATTACAAATATCTTGTGTATTAGACTTCAAACATTCTATTGTTAACCATAGGCATGTCTCCATGTTTTCTCTATTGCATTAGATCTTGAAATGATGCTATAGGACTGTCCGCATGTTTCAACAAAAAATGTGATTCTGTTTGTCCACCCCATCTTCTCCCTGAGCAGATCATTTAGGTAGATTTTTTACCAAATGAGCGCTACCATATGTATGATTCAGAGTTTATAAGAGCAACACATTTTTTTAACATACTATGGAGGTCATGATCAACCTGCAAATGAATTTTTATGTACTATTGATCATCAACAACATTGGCTAGATGTTTTATAGCAATCTGTATATGTCCTGCAACAGCATGTAGATGTTCTGCATAAAAAATAAAGGCCAACTACGAGAGGTAGAAGAATCAATAAAACCCAAATCTTAGAGAGATAAATGCTCTAGTTTCTTCATTTAAATTTTCAAACCATGATGATCAACAAATAAACATCTCTTCCACAACCCCTGCCATTTCTGTTCTCTTCTGCAACAATATGTAATGTGGCCTTAATAGATCTCAGCTTGATTTGCATTCTTTAAAGATGTGAACCAATTATGCACCCATAAATGAACTCATAACTTTGTTTGCCTCCTTGTTGTAGGACAACAAACTTCTTATGTAGGAATGGCTTCTACAGTAGGTTATTTTATTGTAGATTCTTGTGGAGTAGCACATCCCTTCCAGTGATGGCCTTGGCTTGTATATGAGTTGCTTCCCTTTTTATTACTGTTGGTTCTCGTGTGACAACAGTAAGACTTCTTCTTCCAACATTTTCTTTGGCTTGTGCACCAGATGTTATTTTCTTCTCACTGCTGGTTCTTGTGTGGCAGCAGCAAGACTTCCAATTGTTAGTTCTTGTGTAACAACAATAGGGTGTATGTAGCAAAATCCTTTTATGTTTGGGTGTTAGGAGATGTCAGAGTGGACTTAGATAGGTAAGTAAAGATGAGGTAATTTTAAACGGAAGGGTGAAGGTTTGGGTTGAGAAAGGATGGTAGAGGATGGAAAAGAAAGATGCTGAGTAATGTAATGGAACTGGTGTGTTCACGGTAGGTAATGGTGTGCCCCTTCTCCCAAACTGAAAGCTTCTACTACCCTTAGAAATATAGGAGGAAGTAGTGATAAAGGCTCAAGCGATTTTCCAAATACAAATCTATAGCATTCAATGAACTTGACTAACAATAAATAAAATGAGCATACCTGTACCTACTTATGAATATCGTGAAATGTGGAGTAGCATCCTGAGAAGCATGAGATTTGATGTGGTCCACAATGGTGTAGAAACGTACAAGAAAGAGCAATGCGGAATCCGGAGCTTGGATTTGGAGAACAAAAATGATCCTCTGATGTAGTAGCAAATCTTGGAACTTTATTTAAATAGCATGATGGAATACTTTATTTTTCACTTATTTGAAAACATTGTCCGCCAGCAAGCTGGTTTTCAGACAAGATTTTTCTGACTACGCCCAGAGGGTTTTCACAATCAGAAACTTTTTATTCCCAAGGGATGCCCGCCATCAAGCTGGTTTTCAAGCATTCCAAGGTCTGATGGCGCCTGAAATAGGTTTTCACCATCAAATTTTATTTGGAAAGTGGGTAGGGAGGTGAGGGAGCCTGACATTGTAAGTGACCCAAGCTGCTTTATTGTGTGGGTCAGTGATGCATGGAGTAGAAATTCATGGGAGAAATGGAATGGTGGGGGATGAAGTCGATCTAATGATAGTGGTGATATAGATAATGTTCATGAGAAAAGCTTATCAACCACATAAGGAAATGAAAGATTTATTAACTTCAGCAGGCATGCATATCAAAATGGGAAAATGAAATACATAAGCATACCATGGTGCTAGTGAATGAGCATGATGAATCTTAGGTCTTCTGAAAGGATTCTTTACTGAAATCAGGGATGTGGCAATGGGAATGTGAGAATGGTACTTGACCTCTGGAGCATTGGTCTTCAAATTCTTCATATGTCTCATTCTGGATCCATCTTCCATCTTTGATAAAAAGTCTTCTTATTGGTGTCTTTTATTGAGACACTATTTGATTAGGCTTCTAGGAACTTGAGCTTCAAAAGTAGAAAAATCATGCTAATGAATCTTCATTTTTGGATTTCTGGAGAGAATTCCCATCAACATTAAATTTGGTCTTTACAAATCACTTCATGCATATATTAGCCTTCTTTAATCTTCCAAGGATCTACAAAAAAAATTGGCACTTGCAATCAAATGTGAGCTCATGGAAGAAGAGAGTTGATCAATCTCTCTTAATCCCAAACATATGCAAGATAAATACAACACATTCTTATAAAACAAATCCAAGAAAAACAAAAATTCACTTTTTTTTACCTGTTGTAGAGTGGTGGCCACCTTAGACAACTCAACGGTATTTTGCTAATAAATTATTTGTTTCACAACCAATCTGAGTGATTACAAAGCCAAATGAAAGTGGATTCAAAGGGGTAACTCCAGTAGAAATATATTTTGAAAATGCATTAATATGGTATTCCAAATCTGCTAAAGAACATCATGTAAGACAGACTGGTTGCAATTTCCAGCCTAAACCAACAGTTATTGATTTGAGCATAACGTTTTCGTTTGTTGACGGATTGAATCAATTCAACTTGGAGGTTAAAGTAGATTCCCATATGTACCTCCAATAGAAACATGTTTTTAATTCAATAAGAATTGATGGGTCGAATATGCCAAAGTACAACCGATGAGGCAGAGTTCTGGGAGTGTTGATTTATGATAAACAGTTAGTATTTTGGGCATAACTTCCTTGTATGATATCTGATTTGAGTGATTCAAATTGCGTTGTAAACTAGATTCATAGTAGAATATTCCTTAGAAACGGGTTTTAAAAATTCATCCATTTAAGCACCCAAAAATTGGCTGTCCCAACCGTGTTCTTGAGTAATATACCCTACACCCAGTCAGTATTTTGACCATATATTTTTTGTTTGATATCCAAATTGAAAAATTTAAATTGCATTAGAAACTACATTCCAAGGGCTAATTTGGATAGAAACAGGTTTTAAAAATCTGTCCATATGGTCTCTCAAAACACGACTATCCTGACTGCGTTTTCAGTAAGCCCAACATGCCAAAATGCCCAAATAACCAATTTTTCACTAAAATGACAATTTAGATGGAAGTGAATATTTTTTATGGATATAATTTCAATGTAATACATCAAGTAACAAATAAAATCAACAATCCAAACCCTGAGTTGAACTACACATATGTTTTTGAAAGTTCAGCAATTGAGTAATGAATTCTCAAAAATTGAAAATTTTTCAAGATATTAATAAATGATTATAGTCAAACTTCAAGAATTGTATTTTAGTGCTAAATGATGTATTTTTATGAGATAAAAACATATTACATACCTCTTTTGAAATTTTTGAGTCTTGTGTACTTTTTCTTCAAAGGCTTCCCCTCGAATCCTCTTGAATCCTTCAATAAAATCTTCATTCACCAAGCCTCATTGCTATTTCCAAGCTTTCTGAAAAATACAAATTAGTAATATGTGTGGTTCTTACTGTACCACATAATCATCATCTTGAATCTTTGATTTTATTCATGAAAATAGAAGGCATAAACAAATCTACTGCTATTGCATAAATTATTAACATGGTTCAGATTTGCAGAGACTTGTGGATGGCTATTACACTATAGCAATGCTACAGTGAGGTCATTTTTGCATCTTACTTGTCTCTGCACCTCCATCCTTCAAGAAAAACATATGCATGTATAATAAAAAGGAAATAGCTCACTACCAGAAGAAAATTTACTCAAGCAAAAAAAAGACAATGGTTGTGGTAACTCCCCGGCAACGACGCCAAAATGACGGGCTTTTTAATTGCCTTCTAATTACTTAGAAAACAACTAAGAAGTGTACATTAATTGTCAACCCGGGGTTCGTTGAGAACTTGCGAGTTACCGTGCACTGTATGTGCAAACCACAATCTTCTCTTACAATGGTTTACCTACTTGAAGTTGTAGTTCAATAACCTTACTTATAAACAATGGTATGAGCAGTTACATTGTCTTGGCAAGAAACTACCAACTACACAACTACTAAACTAAGTTGCATGGAAATTAAATCACACGACATAAAAGTAAAACACACGACATGAAAGTAAATGCTAAAATTAAATTCACACTTGAAAGTAAACTCTAAAACTACATTCACAATCTGCAGAAAAGTAAATCCTAAAACTATGTCACACTTTGCAGGAAAAGTAAATTCTAATACTACATTCACACTGTGCAAGAAAGTAAATTCTAAATCTAAATTCACAACACACTTGATAGAAAAGTAAATTGCAGAAATAAAATCTAAAAGCTATCATTGCCAAATACAAGTTATTGTTTATGATCCAATAGAGTAAATAACATTATTGCATTAATATCAATGATTATAAAATAAATATTTAAGTCTCTATCTATGCATTCAAATCAAATTGCAGAAAGAAACCACATAATGAGAAATGCAAAATTATCTAATTGAAACAAAGCAACAAATTATAACTACATCAACATAAAATAAATAAAATCATACTACAAAAAGAAAATAATAAAACTAAGATCTAATTGAATAAAAAATGAGAGTATAGCTTTATTCCATCATCAATTGGACTATTGCTCTAAGAGTCCTCCCATAGAATGGAGAATGAACTCTGATTTATACATGATTTCTCTATAACAAATAATAAATGAGGATCCAAAATATCCTCAACAAATTCCTAAAAGTTTGGATCTCAAAACTAATTCAAAACTAATCCAAGATCCTTAGTAACTACATGCTATTTAGAATACATTTGAAGTCAAATTCGAATTTAGGGATAGAGGGTATAATAAAATAGTCAAAACACATCTCAAATGTCTCTTAACTTTTGACTTCTTAGGTCCATCATATATTTGATAGAGATCTTCAAATCTTTGTGAATAAACCAAATATGCACTCATATCCACCTCCATTTACCAACTTTAATTTAACATCATGATTTGAGACATAAGAATAATAGAAATAATGGATTTATAAAAATCCATTACTGCTAATGAATATCTTTCTCCAAAGTTGGTGGTTGAGGGTAAAATTTGAATTATTGACTTTATGTACTGCTACAGATAGACTTTCCGTAATGCTGCAGATACTTGTAGAGTTTCTGTAATACTGCAGATAGAGTTTCTGTAATGCTGCAGATAGAGTTTCCGTAATGTTGCAGATACCTGTAGAGTTTTCGTAATGCTACAGATAGAGTTTCTGTAATGCTACAGATAGAGTTTCCGTAATGCTGCAGATACTTGTAGAGTTTCTGTAATGATGCAGATAGAGTTTCTGTAATGCTGCAGATACCTGTAGAGTTTCTGTAATGTTACAGATAGAGTTTCCGTAACAAAGGTTCTGCACTGTTACAGAACTCCCTCAAATATGTTGTAGCTGCTTCCAACAATGGATTCAATATTCAAAGCAAATACATAGTACACTAATTCCCTCAATGTTAGTCAGAATTCAAATGAAATACTAAGACATGTAATGGAAAAATTACTTGAGCATAAAAACCCGGATATGAGCGTAAGAAATGATTAATGCATGAATATGGATAGGCAAAATGAATTATAAATAAGGTGAAATGGTGGTAAAAATATGCTAAATCCAAGGCCCGTCAATATCTGCATCAAAGAATGAGTGAAAAATAAGGGTTGACTCCATAGGATATGGGAAAATGATGAAAAGACAACTAGAATGGCTTCTGAAGATAGAATAAAGGGCTCTTTATAATTGCATAATGACATCTAGTAGTTGAAAAAACTCTCACAAAAGTGCATTAATGTAATACCCCATTTTGACCCTGAAGATATATTAGCTTTTAATGTAAATATTGCATACATGTGATGTATGTTTTCCTAGCGAGGACCTCAAGGCTGAGGTCCTGCTAGTGGAAGCTCGAATTTTATTTAAAAGGAAAGTATTAGACATTATGTTACCCATGTGCTATTTAGCCATGGAACATTATAAAAATGATGTAAATAAACATCATGCAATAAAATACCAAAACTGGCTATGGAGGCAACGAATGAGAAGGGGCCATGTGTATCCACTAGGGAGTAGTGAGGAGGCTATGGGGATGAACCATATACTGCCAAATGTCATTGTGAGAACCCATTTGACTTTTCTTGATGACATTTATTTCTGTTGTAAGGAAGTAGTTGAAGATTTCAGTCCATGGCTTCAATGGAACATGGGCAGCCCAGAAATTCGTATTTGCAGGTATGGGCTCTGTTTTCTTGTACCACAAGTCACTCTACCTCATGGGAGTTGCTTCTTCTTCATTCCCATTCTACTGTGGGAGAACCCAGCATCATTTTCAATCCAAAAATGAATTCACAGCAGTGAGCAAAATCAGAAATCGCAACTTTGCAAGAACCTACGTTTTGAAGAGCCATAAATGCCCAGATTTGGTATTTGACAGTGAAATCCAATGGGGGAACCATAGATATGAACCTTGGGGCGAAATTGAGAGTATTAGATACCCCGAACTCCATTGGAAAATCCATTTTTTATAGCCCAGAAAACCAATGATGAGATTGAGTTATTTTGATGCCAGAATTGTGAGAAATCCAATGGTGAATGACTGAGCAGAGGTTGGGTTTGCTTGATAAACACAGTGGAGGCTAGAATCCCAAGGAATTAGTAGCTGGACCTTCCTTTTGTTGGGTGTGGTAGGTATTGTGGGTGTCTTGACTGTTTAAATTAACTTGAGATGCTTGTAGCTCTGTGGTAGAGCTCACTGGCTTGGCATTGCCTTCCTCTATCTTCTTGTATGCTTGATAAATCCAGCTGTGTTTTGGATTGGCAAAGCTATTGAGTGAAACCATGGCTGTGAGTGAGCATGTTTAGTTCCTCCTTAGTGGGATACACAACCTAGCTCGGGGTGATCTCTCAGCTGAAAGAATACAAGCTGGACAGAGATCTATGGTTGGATAGAACGTTTCTCTCACGTAGCCAGTTGTTGGACAGCTTCATCTTCAAGATAAGTGTTCTCTGTGATTTACATTATATGCATTATGAGTTTTGGAGTGTGTTAATTCTGAATGTTACTTTCCCATGTTAATGAAACGAAATGATTGTCTTAATGAAATCGACATGAAGTCTGTGCATAGCATAAGTACGAGATTGAATTCTCTGCATGATGAACCATCATATGCATGTGTTAGATATGATGATGCATTACTGTTTGTGTGCTTACAAATATGTTTATTTCCACTGTGTGTATGTTGAGTATGAGCCTGCACACAAAAGATTTTAATTGTTATGAATTTATGAGTAATGTATCGGGCTGAGATTGTCAAATAAGCCCTGTATGTCAGTCACATTTTCCTCCCTTGCATCAGATTGATGGAAGGGAACGCTACAGAGTGGTATCAGAGCCTAACTTGTAGCACTGGGGCTGCTTAGGCCGGACTGTGAGTTACAAGTAAGTGACAGAATGTTTTAACACAGTATTGGTGAAGTTGGGGCGACATTTTTTTATTGTAAAAATGGTAGGATCAGATTTCTAAGATATGGCAGAGGACAACCCAGGTGCATAGAGCTCTGTAAGAGCTTTATAACGGTACCAAACTCGTCCGATTTGGCAAAGGGACGAAGGAGTTATGAGCCCCGTAAGCTTAGTCATGTTTCCTTTCATGGAATGGATTGATGGAAGGAGACGTGACAAAGAAAATACTAATTATTAGAAGGGGTAGCCAACCCTTCTTTTGCGGATTGTGATTAGAGAAAATACTAATCATGAAAAGGGGCAGCCAACCCTTCTTAAATACTAATAACCAGAAGGGGTAGCCGACCCTTCTTCTATGGATTGTGATTAGAGAAAATACTAATCACTAGAAGGGGCATTCGACCCTTCTTAAATACTAATCACCAAAAGGGGTAGCTGACCCTTCTTCTGTGGATGTGATAGAGAAAATACTAATCACCAAAAGGGGAATCCGACCCTTTTTCTATGGATGTGATAGAGAAAATACTAATCACCAAAAGGGGTAGCCGACCCTTCTTAAATACTAATCACTAGAAGGGGCAGCCGACCCTTCTTCTGCGGATTGTGATTAGAGAAAATACTAATCACCAAAAGGAGCAGCCGACCCTTTTTAAATACTAATCACCAGAAGGGGCAACCAACCCTTCTTCTGCGGACGTGATAGAGAAAATACTAATCACCAGAAGTGATAACAGTAATTAGTGCAGGGATGTGTCTACACATATTAAATTATTTTGCTAAGAGATGGTGAGCCTCTATGTCAGAAATGAAAAGATTATCACAAGCATCTTAAGATCTAGATTCATTAATCAAAACTCATCAAGATCTAAGAACATTTTAGAATTAAAGTCATGCAATATAAGCAAACATTCAACACTAAAATTGGAGAAACTTGAATCAATTCATTCTAAAAAAATGGAGAAGATACATGATTACCAGGAATCCTAGTGTGAGTGCCTCCTCCCTTTCCATAAATTCTCCTTCCTTTATCCTTGCTTTTGAAGACTTTGAGTTCTTCTCCTTCCTTCAGAATCTCCTCAGCATGCCTTTGCTCTCTTTGTCTCTCCTTACAATGCCTCCCATGCCTTTTTTATATAGCATTGGGAGATGAGCCTTAGGTTTCTCTTCTAAATGTGGGATTAGTCATTTTCCTCATTTTAATTATTTTCAAGCAAAAACCCACTTTTGAATAGTTTTTAGGCTTTTTGCTCCACCTAGGATGTTTTAAACACAATTAATGCATTTTAATGCATTTATCAAAGAGGATTTGTCTTTGACTGAACTTGTATCATGACTTTCCTATCACGGGTGTATGGTAAACATATGTTGCTCCATCACTTAATTAAGGGTATCAATTTGATTTTTAACAGATTCCCCCTAATGTGTGAGGTCCGAAGCAGAGCTAAGGGCCGAAATACATTACTAAAATTTATACTCGGTATACTGGTACTCTTTGTACTGATACTATTTATCGTTCAAAGAAAGGATAAGGGAAGGAAAACTCACGGGCGAGGATTGAGGATCACACCTGCAAAACATAGCAATTTCTCAAATATATAATATCTTTCTGAGGTGAGCATAGCCATGCTTAGCAGTAAACAAGCATGGCCACGAACAATACACATTGGATCCATGTCAAAAACAATTTTTTTCTGAAATGTAAACCTGCACTTTGATGAGTGCGAGAACAAAGTCTTTATTGAACTTCTGACATGGCAATCTAATCTTGCGCAGCTCGGGAAGTGCATCGATGAGTGATACAACTGTTTTTACCAAGGTCTTCAATACAAACTGACGATAGTACGAGTTTATATTATGCGAATAAGTGATATGATGTCGAGCATAATAAAACACCATCTGATTACTGGTCATTGATGTATACCGTTAACAGACGCGAAGAGATCCACTGATAATGATGATGGACTCTAACGTACTGAGTACAAACTAGAAAGTGTGAATAGATGTTCTGAAGTCGAACACTTGTAGAATCAAACAATTAGGGGTCATTGATGTATACCCACTGTCATTTGCGAGGAAACCTGCCACTAATGATTGCAAGATCCAAGGTACTCTCGGGTTTCTAGATCCATGTCCTAGATGATGATTTGATGTCGATAGGAATAGATCCATCGGAAGGAGGGCATTGATGCATCCCACACCAACCGATATGAAACAAAGATCAATAGTCCGATATAATTTGGTAGAACTGCAAGATCCAAGATTGTATACCGATACAAGGAAGACTGACATGATTGGTTAGGAATATTTGAGGAACAGACGACTCGGTTTGGACTTCCCTTGAACACATAACACGACGCAGAATGGACACTTGGAAACATAGGACTTTAAGTAACCGACCTTAATGAAATCCGCTAATTCCAGATGCATTAACGAAAGCTCCATTGGTGACGGGAAGGATAACCCATCGGTGGAAATCTGTTCAAAATACTGGTACAATTTCCTAAGGAAAATACAAATGGTGTACTGACCGCGGATACAAAATTTTGTGTCGTTTTCAAGGGAGACAAGGACTGACTATTGTTGTTTTCTTCAGAGTTTATAATATGAAGTGATTCAAGTCTCTCCCTTTTTGGATTTTTGTGTTTTCCAATTTTTTTTTTAAACCTTTTTCATTTATTAGCTTGAAAAACGAATAAAGCATGCTATGATACATTAGAGGAAACGAGTGTCTGAAGGGCATGCACCTAAATGTCAAGGGCATGGGTTTGGCCAAGGTAAAGATCCGTATTGCAAACAAGGGTTGAGCTAGTTATGTACACTCTTGCAGATGTTTCCTCCATGGGTATGGGTCAAATATACATAAGCAATGGTTTATATGAATCTTGTAACAGAAAGTGACTATACAGGCAAATAAGCAACATAAGCAATAAGCAACGAAGCAGTTTGCATGGATGTTCAAGTGGATATTTTAACACAAGCTTATATAAAATGACAAAAAATTGGGAGCCCATCAGGATATGGTCAGAAATGGATGAAAGAGAAATATGTGGTCTCAAACTCCAAGTCATGATGGGACTAATAGGGCTCCTAGGCCTATGGGAATAACATAGCATGGGCACCAAAATGGAAATGGGGTGTTGACTAGGGTGTCCCATGGTCGGTAGGCTCTGATATTAGAATGGTGGAAAATATGGATATGAAGGGATGACCCACCAATTTCCAACAGGTTCGACCCTATGGTAAGTTTGGGTTGCAAAATGTTCAAATGCATTTTCACAAAGGGATGGCCTAAACCTATATGCAAGTTTCCAAATATACTAGATAAGATAAAGGAACATGCAGATCATGCTCCTATACTTGGGGTAGATTTATATCAAGTATGCTCCCAATGGCCCCACAAAAGATGATCTTAGGTGGGTACAACAAAATGTTTACAAATTCAGGGATGTCTTGATTTGATGATAAAATGTAATCCAAGAAGTCATGTGAGATGGGAGATCTCATAGCCCAAATGGGCCAGGTAACCGAATCATATTCCTCCATCAAGGGAAGATTTTGATCCGAATTTGTCGAAGCTATTTAAGTAGCTAGGTTTGAAACTTCGATGACAGATAGAGGTGATCCAAATGTTTGCCAACATGGAAATGACATTACACAAGCTGAGGTCCCTTCATCTACTATGGTTAGACAGATGTTCTTACCATGAATTGTTACTTTAATATGAAAAGCAACTTTGGGAAGGATCCTACATATTGAATGGTTTATGTATGATGTGATCAAAGTCTCATCAGATGGATCAACAACACAAATGGTAGACAATAGTTCATTTCTTGGCGCAGAACGATATTGAAATACCTCCAAGGCCGACATGGCACATGGTACATGAGCTAGGTCCTTAAGAACATTACTGTTCTGAGCAGCTCACGTGTTGGGATTATGTATTGTTCTATGTAGAACACCTTTCGGGGGTGTGGTGCTAATTCTATTGTTGGTTTCTCAATGTAGAGAGAACCATCTAGTTGTGATTCCGACTGATCTGGTGTACTAGGAGAGACATCATAAGAATCAAGTCTTGTTTGAATGTTCATCTCAGGATCATTGCCCCCTTGTGGGGAGGTTGGCTGGTTGCCCCCTGGTGGAGGTACCCATGTCAAAATAGTGGGCTGTTGTTGCCCATGACATTGAATCATAGTTGGTGCATCCCCCTTCCCATAGTTAGCATCTTGCTTACTCTTGTACTTCTTCTTCTTTCCTCTAAGGTCTATGGATGAGACTGTGAGGGTGTCGAAATTGTTGGAAGGATTAGTAGGTTCCTGCATTGCCTGGCCAGCTATGGGTTGTGAATTCTGAATAGAAACTTGTCCCCGATATGGGGTAATTTGTTCAAGATGGTTGATGGAATCCGTCAACCCATTGACATGAGGTTCATGTGGCAGCCTAGCTGGATCAAACGCAGGTCTTGCAGATTGGTTCCAAAAGGATTGGTTATTTTCTAGAAACTGACCACTCCATGGCAGAATGGGGTTAATGGTTGAATTTCCCCCTTGTAAGGTTAGGCTCAAAAAATATTGGTTACTTTCTAGAACCTAACACTCCACTAATGTGGTCCCTGGGTGTGATAAGAATTCCAAGGTGGGTTTCCCGTTTGCAGAGACTAACCCCAAGAAGTTTGGCATCTTCCTGAAACATGACCATTGGGTGGATTGCCTCCTTGTGGAGGTGGGGTCCAAGAAGATTGGTTATTTTCTAGATCCCAACCATACCATGGTGGTTGAACTTGGTATTGAAAATCATTCCAAGGTTGACTGCCTCCTTGCGGAGGTGGAATCCAAAAAGGTTGGTTACTTTTTGAATATTGCCCAGTCCATTGTGAACTAGGTTTCATGTATGGATTGCCCCCTTGTGGAGGTATGTTCCATTGAGATTGATGACTTGGTGGAACATTACCATTCCATTGTGGGATAGGATTAATAGGTGGATTTCCCCCTTGCAGGGGTATGTTCCATTTAGATTGATGACTTGGTGGAACATTAGCACTCCATTCCTAGTTGGGATTCATGAGTGGATTGCCCCCTTGCAGGGGTGGGACCCAATTAGATTGGTTACTAGTTGGAATCGGACCACTCCATTGAATGTTTCCATGGTTTGGATAAGCGTTCCAATGTTGATATCCTCCTTGCGAAGGTGAGCCCCAAGAAGATTGAATACTTCTTGAAACCTCCCCACTCCATGGCAGAATGGGGTTGATAGGTGGATTGCTGCTAGGCATTGTGCTAGGATAAATCAAAGGATAACCCCCCCGGACATTTCCACTAATCTGAGGAGCATAGCCCTAATTGGCATAACTGTTCCATGGTTCATTTCTTCCACCAGGAATACTACCATTCCATGGTGAAGGGTTTCCCCCGGAAGTAGAATTTGGACAAGTGTTTTGTATATCATGAGGATTCTGATTTACTCCTCATGTGTGTTGACCCTGGTTAGCCAAAGCATATGGAAAACCAATGTTTGAGAAAGCCATGGGGTCTTGTGTTGGATTGCGCATGTCATGCAAACTTTCAGAAAGAGGTTTGATATCACCTAGTGACTCACGGATAGTAAGTGTAACTGGTTCTGAAAGACTCATCAAAGGAGGAATTTCATGAGCATGTGTGTGATGTTTCAATGTTTCAATTTCAACTAGAGTAAGGTTATCAACTACGTCTGTATTCAGTTCATGATGTGACGTTGAATTCTCAGTATTGATTTGATGTTGTTCTTCTCGAGTAATGTTAATTGAGTTGAAAATTAGTTTTGTGTCCAAGTCATTATAATGTGGGTTTTGTGTCTATCTCTGCAATGTAGCAGGGCCTTCAAATTCTAGTGACTCACCTCACTGCCATCGTGACTGGCGGATCAGGAGAGTAGCCACTTCTAAGAAGTTGACAAAAGGATGTGTTTAAAATGATAGTTTGAATCAAACAATCCTAAGGCAATCTAGACTAAAAAATAAAAAGTGTCCACACAGTAAAAATTTCCTAGAGATTTCAAGCAAGCAAACTTACTTTTCCAAAAAACCGAAGCTCAATGAAAAGCTGGATTGTAGGGCCTTCCGAAACTAGTAGCTGCTGAGGGATTTCATGTCCTCATACAATTGCTAGGAGCGAAGGTGTGAGAAATAATTACAATAAACTTTAATCGCCAGGGGTACAAGTGTTGGTTCCTGACCACTCACCCTCCCAAGGAGTAAAAGTTCCAAAGATTGTCTTAGGTATTGCAAGTGTGTCCCACTCACAACATCCTATGTGATATCCTAAGAATAGCCACTAAAGTTACCACTTTGCAATCGATGGTCGAGCGGATAGTTGTAAGTCGAGGACAACTCTTATTACCAAAAACTCTAGAAACAATGATGTCACCCCGAGGACTTGTCACTGAACATAGAATCCCTTCAATAAGCTCATATCCCACGAAATAAGCAAGAAGGGGAACCACCCTTACTTATCCGGATTGAAATCGTGCTTGACGCATGTTTCAGAAGCACTTTTCCGACAAGCGTTTTTTGCGACAATGGATTTACTCTCTTTAATCAATGTTAATTTCGAAGTTTTGCAGCCCAGGAGTGTTAACTCTCCACACCTAATCCAGGGCACTAACCTAATCTTGTTGGTGATATGAAAATCAAAAGTTTGTCAATTTTAGCTTAAGCGCCAATTTTAATGGAAGTTTGCTTAGTCTCAGGAATGGAAGTGAAACTGATGGTGTTTTGACTCGAAAACAAAATAAACCACACAATGCAAGATGTTCACAATGCTATATTTTAGTTCGATGAATATTCTAACTGAAGGAAGGGTAAATTTGCGAAAACAAATTCCTTTTTGTTTTAGTCCAAAATTAATGACTTGAAAATAAATTATGCAAAACTTCAAAAGATTGTGCAAATTTTCATTTCTTGATCAAATTTAACCAAAATCTTAAAATTTGAATTATTAAAAAGAAAATTAAATTCTTTTTAAATTTTTTTCAAAAAATATAAAAATGAAATTTTTAAACCAAATGAAGATTCTTACTCAAATATACCAAATTTTTGCCAAAAACTTTTCAACACTCTACCAACTTTTTTTAAAAATCCAAATCATGTTAATTTATGCCCACTATGCAAACTTTGCAAACTTTGAATTGACATATGCAATACTGATGCACATTATGAATTCTTTTTAATCTGAAAAATACTATTTTAATCCAAAATATGCAAATATTTTCAAAACTTTTTGAAAAGTATTAATGCATACTTGAGTGCATAATATGCAAACGTTTGAATTAACCTCTGCAAACTTATGCAAATTAAGAATTCTTTTTTTAAATTCAAACTATGCAAAAGTTAATTTTTAAGTTAACCCAAATTATGCCAAATTTTCAAAACGTTTTGAAAAGGATGAATGCATTGTTTTGAGTGCATTATATAGGATTAATGCATTGTTGAGTGTAGGTATTGATTCAGGATTAAGGTTGTGGGATGTTGAATATGGTTTCCATACATTGGTAAACTACTAGTCTACATGCATAAGGACAAATATAGCCACCCAACTAGCTGTCACACCTAACTCATCATTAGTCTTCGTTCCATGTCTGACTGCTATTTAGGCATATGATATATGGAGTGGTAGCCATGACTTTATAAATTGCAACAGCACGTTATGGAGAACATCAATAAGCGGTCTACTCGCATGAGATCTTGTAATGTGCCAATGGCATTAACTAAAGGAGTCGAGCCTAATAACTTATGGCTCTAAAACAGCAGAATTAACCCCTCTACTCAGCATGGTTTTAAATGAGGACTGGAAAATTAATTTTACCATATTTCAGGTAAATTTATAACCGTTCACTCCAGCATTTAAGGCTTCTCAGTCCAGCTTCTAATGCTACACATTCTAGCGTTTAATGCAACCTATTCTAGCTTTCACAACAAATCTCCATTTTTAAATCCAACATTAAAGGTTTGAAAAAATTCCAATCATTTTGAAAAAAATTTGCTTGTTTTAAATCTAAAGTTAAAGATTATAATCCACACATAAAAGTTTTGCAAAAATCTTTAAACGGAGTTTTTGGTGCTCAAAGCTTGAAATGGAAATTCCTTCAACATGAAGCAGTCAATCTGGAAAAATGCTGTCGATTATGCAACACATTCACCATTTAATTCTGGAACATAAATTCTATTTATCTTACAGCATCCAAATGAAAAATGTATTCGGATTCTAGAAATAAAAACGTGTATGCATTACAACACTCAGCACCTAATGAAAACGTATTCATCTAAGGTTCACGCAGAAATTGAAGCTGGGTTGTAAGATTTGGGCAAATGTTCTATCTTTTTAATGCAGAAATTTTAAGTGTCAAAAGATTTCACTCCCCTTCAACGCAGAGTGTGACACAATACGCAGGGGTTTACAAATGCATTCACGCAGAGTTTGAGAGCTGTAAAGATCCATACGCAGAGTGTTGATATTTCAAAAATGCCAATGGTGTATTCAGGTTGGGGTCAAGATTTTCAACCGCAGAGATTGAAAGAGAAAGATATTTTAAGGCTGGGATTTAGCATTCAGGTAGAGGTTACAACTCTTGAAAGCTTCACGCAGATCAAATACTTGATTGTTCAATATTCAGAAATGCAGGAACTTTGTGGAACCTTTTGTCTGCATTTAATGTGACAGACTTTGAGGAACCTTCTATCACATGGTTTATATGACTAGCTTCACGTAGATCTACCTGGTTCAATATTGTTCAATATTCAAAACACAAGAACCTGAATTTGATGACTGGCTTCACGTAGATCTGCCTGGTTCAATATTGTTCAATATTCAAAATGACGTTATTTGAAGGGGCAGAGAAGAAACAGGGGAGGCAGAGCACTTGTAAAACTGGAGCTTTCCGAGCCCTTAGTATATTCACAGAAAAAAGCAAAACGTTACAGCAGAAAAATATATTGAAGATAAGTATGCATTTAATGCATTTTACCAAAAATGGTTGGAACGATCACAACCGGCATTTAAGACAGCATGGTAGATGGAGTTGACAATTACTCCTTCTGACACTCCTCCTTAATTTCAACTTCATCTTCTTTACAATTTATATTACTGACAATTCCTAATCTATGTCTTTGAAATTCAAAATTTGTTTTTGCCAATGGCTTTGTAAAGATATCTGCCAGTTGGTCTTTGGAATTACAAAATTGAAGAACAACTTCACCATTGTTTACCAATTCACGAATGAAGTGATACCGAGTATCAATGTGCTTGCTTTTGCGGTGAAAGACAGAATTTTTGGAAAGTGCAATGGCTGAAGTATTATCACATAAGATAAGAGTGGGGCCTTCTTCTTTGTGTCCAAGATCTGCTAACAGCCTTCTTAACCAAATAGCGTGGCATGCTGCTGATGTGACTGCCACATATTCAGCTTCTGCGGATGAAAGTGAAATAATAGATTGTTTCCTTGATCCCCATGAAATCAGTCCGGTACCTATGTGAAATGCATATCCTGTGGTACTCTTCCTATCATCAATACTTCCAGCATAATCACTATCTGAATACCCAATGAGTTGGCTGCCATGTGAGTTTGAATAATAGATTCCATGCTGTAAAGTTCCTGCAACATACCTTAATATTCTTTTCCCGGCTTTCCAGTGTGCTTCTGTTGGTGTCTCCATGAATCTGGGTATGATGCTAACTGAGAGCATTATGTCCGGCCTTGTTGAAGTTAAATACATTAAGCTGCCTACAAGTTGTTTGTACAAAGTAGAATTCACTGTTGGACTTGGATCATCTTTGCTTAATTTTGTTCCAGGTACAATTGGTGTGACTGCTGGCTTGCAATTGCTCATTTTAAATCTTGTCAAGACATTATGAGCATACCTTTGTTGACACACAAAAATTCCTTCTTTCAACTGTTCAATTTCCAACCCAAGGAAATATTTCATTTGACCAAGATTGGTCATCTCAAACTCTTTCTCCATGGCTGATCTGAAAACATCAATCTCCATATTTCCTGTGTAGATTATATCATCAACATAGATGCAAACTATCAAAATTTTACCTTGCTGATCTGTTTTTGTATATAAGGTAGGTTCATTATTGCTGCGTTTGAAACCTTTGTTAATTAAATATGAATCAATTTTGCTGTACCATGCTCTTGGTTCCTGTTTAAGGCCATACAATGCTCTTTTCAGCTTGTACACTTTCATCCTTTGGTCTTCAACTTCATACCCAGGTGGCTGATCCACATAAACATCTTCCTTCAAAATACCATTTAGAAACGCTGACTTGACGTCCATTTGGTAAACAAGCCAATGGTTGCTTGCTGCTATTGCTAATATTGTTCTAACTGTGTCCAACCTTGCTACTGGGGCAAAGGTTTCGTCATAATCCACTCCTGGTTGTTGTGCAAAACCTTTTGCTACCAATCTGGCTTTGTGTTTTTCAACTTCCCCCTTTTCATTGAATTTTGTTTTATATACCCACTTGACTCCAATACTTGACTTTTCGGGTGGTAAATCTACTAGTTGCCATGTATCATTTTTTTCTATTGATGATATTTCTTCATTCATTGCTTCTACCCAAACTTTCTCCTTGACTGCTTCTTCAAAATGTACAGGCTGATATGATAGTAAGGCATAATGCAATTCTTCATCACCTTGCTGCCCATAAATTTCCCTTAAACTTCTTGTTTTCTGATTTCTGAGCTGTGCAATTGTTGGATCAGATTCATTGCTTGAAGATGGACTATGTATTTGTTGTCCTCCCTGATTTCCTTCTTCTGCTGGAACATGTAATCTTGGCAATCTTTGTCTTGACTCTTGCTGATTTGAGTTATCCACAGATTCTGGTGTATATGCAAATGGCTGATTTTCATTTGTGGCATTTTCTTTTTCATGCCATGCTTGATCTTCAAGAAATTTTACATCTCTTGAAATGATTGTTTTCTTAGTGACAAGGTTAAACAGTTTGTAGGCCTTTGACTTTTCACTGTATCCAACAAAGATGCATCTTTCACTTTTATCATCCAATTTCTTCCTTATGTCCTCTGGAATGTGCGCATAGGCTACACAACCGAAGACTCTTAAATGTGACACATTTTCTTTTGTACAACACCATGCTTCCAAAGGAACCTTATCCTTGACACTTTTAGTTGGCGATCTGTTCAAAATATATATTGAACATGCCACTGCTTCAGCCCAATACTCATTTGCTAAATTCTTTGCCTTTAGCATGCTTCTTGCCATATTCATAATGGTCTGATTTTTCCTCTCGGTAACTCCATTTTGCTGTGGAGTATACCTCGTTGTAAACTGTCTTTTAATGCCATGATTTCTGCAATAGGCTGAAAATTCCTTTGAGTTGTATTCTCCTCCTCCATCAGATCTCAAAGATTTGATTTGCTTTCCACTCTGCTTTTCTGAAATAGCTTTGAACTGTTTGAAATTTTCAAATGTTTCAGATTTGTTTTTGATAAAATAAACCCATGTCATTCTGCTAAAATCATCAATAAATGTCAAGAAATAAAAACTACCTCCTATTGACTGGGTTTGCATAGGCCCACAAAGATCTGTATGTACTAACTCAAGTGGACTATGGGCTCTAAGGGTGGCAGCATTCGGAAAACTATCTCTTCGGTGTTTAGCAAGAATACAACTCTCACAGGGGTTATGTCGGACATCTATTTTTGGTAGACCTAGGACCATAGACCCTTTCTGTAGATCATTTAAACTTGTAAATGGAAAATGGCCATACCTTAGATGCCATAACCAAGTCTCATCAGAAATTGTTACATACTTTGCATATGACAATGACTGTTTGGCATTTCTCATAACTAGAGGATACATCTGATTTTTTGTCATTTCAATCTTTGCTATGACCCTTTGACTAGGTGGTTTGTCAAAAATTATGCAAGTAGTACCCCTAAACTTGACATCAAAACCATTTTCACTCATTTGTCCTACACTCAATAAATTGTGCTTGAGATCTTGCACATAATAAACATTGTGAATATCTCTTTTCTCATTTTGTTTACTTAAGACAGTGACTGTACCTCTACCTAAGGCATTAACAAAATGATCATCACCCAGCTTAATTTGAGTTTTAGAAGTTTCAGAAAAACTTGAGAAAAGTTCTTTGTTACCTGTCATATGGTTACTACAGCCACTATCCAGTAACCATAAGTCTTCATTGTTGCTTTCTTGCATTCCAGAACATGTAAGAAACATAGATGGTGTGTCTTCATCAATGTTTGACACATTAGCTCTGCCCCTATTCAAATTTGATTGCTTTCTTCAGCAGTCACTTTCATAATGGCCATACCTCTTACAGTAATAACATTGAACAGCTGATTTATCTGTTCTTCCTCTGCCTCTTCCTCTACTAAATCTGCCCATGCCTCTTTGATTTTGTGGCTGATTAGATGGCTGCTCTACTTGACTGGATGTAGCATTTCTGTGATCAAACTGAAAGCTTCTCCTTCCACTTCTGCCTCTACCTCTGTAGCCTCTTTGACCTCTGCCTGTACCTCTATTGATGTTGAGCTGAGACTGAAAAGCATTTTCCAGTGACTCATTTCTAGCATTGAGTCTTGACTCATAGTTTAACATTGAACCAATCAGCTCTTCAATTGAAAAAATGCTCAAATCTTTACTTTCTTCTATTGCTGTAACAAGCATGTCATATATTGATGGTAGACTTCTAAGTATTTTCTCAACCACCTTCTGATCTGTAACTTGCTCTCCATGAGCATGAAGCTGGTTCACAACCTCCATAACCTGAGACATAAACTGATCTACAGATTCTGTCTCTTTCATTTGCAGAGTTTCAAATTTCTTCCTTAAGATCTGCAATTTTGAGTTCCTCACTTTGTCAACACCCTGATAAGCTGTTGCTAGAATTTCCCAGGCTTGATATGCACTAGTTGCTGCTGAGATCTTTGGAAATATGGCATCTTCCACTCCATTATTCACGTGCCATAGAGCTCTAGAATCCTTCTTTCTGCTTTCTGCTACAGCATTCCTTTGATTATTTGTCATTGTGGCCAAATCAATAGGGTCAGGCTCTTCAAATTTGGTTACTACTGCTTCCCAACACTCCAAATTTCTAAGAAAACTTCTCATTTTCACTGTCCACATTTCATAGTTTTTGCTATTAAGGATAGGACCCTGTGAGTTTTGATTACTGGTGGAAGCCATGTTTAAACTGCTGTAATGATTTTCTCCTTTCCCTTTTTTAAGTGAATTCCTTTCCTTTTAATTAAAAAAAAACTGTTAAAAAGACCCCTTTTTTTACCTTATTTTGGAGGACCCGGCTTTGCTCTCCTATTCTGGCTCTGCTCTCCTATTCAACCAAGATAAATTGAACTAGGCGTTGACAGCCTACCCAATCCCCAGGATTCTACTTCAAGATCTATGCAGAACTCAACACAGAAAGAACGATTCCATTTTCACAACAATGCTGGCTAATAACGCAACAATCTACGGCTACTCCTTTCAGCAGCAAGAGCAACGATCCTTCAAACAAGCAGCGGCTGAGAAGAAAAAAAAAACTTTGTTTTCAACAACGATGTGGCAATGCCTCTTCAACAACTTTGCTCTTACGAAGAAATAGAGGCCCTTTCAAATGCACATCTCCCTTTCCAACAAATCAAACAGCATATAAACGAGTCTTTCCTCAGAGAGAACCCTTCCAATTCACGCCACCAGCAAGGGAGAGTAATGAGCCTTCAACAGAGAAAAAGCAGCTCTAAACTTCATGCAAGGGACATGATCTTCCTCTTAGATGCGTGAGGTAAACATTGCACTCCAAATTTCTGAAAAAGGGATGACGGCTCCTTTTAATTCTTGAACAGCGGCCGATTCAAGCTATTGAGGGTTTTTCACTTCTGGCCGCACCTTTTGCTGCTCTTGTTCCTCCTCTACAGGCGATCATGCACTGTCATCTTCTCCTTAGCTGCTCACACTGAATGGATCCAGCGATGGCTCTGATACCATGACGTTATTTGAAGGGGCAGAGAAGAAACAGGGGAGGCAGAGCACTTGTAAAACTGGAGCTTTCCGAGCCCTTCGTATATTCACAGAAAAAAGCAAAACGTTACAGCAGAAAAATATATTGAAGATAAGTATGCATTGAATGCATTTTACCAAAAACGGTTGGAACGATCACAACCGGCATTTAAGACAGCATGGTAGATGGAGTTGACAATTACTCCTTCTGACACAAAATGCAAGAACCTGAAATTGATGACTGGCTTCACGCAGATCAAATTAACGCTTCTTCACATAGGCTGAGATCCACGAAATGCGATCTGACATTTTGACAGAGGTGCTCTGTATGGCGATGGCATCTATGACTCAGAGCTTGAAGATCTTTCAGATCTTCATCGACTCACGCAGATATTTACACATGCATTCACAAGAGAAACGCAAAGCTAAAAGGCTTTGGCAGAGTTTTACCATTTAAAGAACCGACAGAGCTTTAAAGAACACGCAGGGTTTACAAATGCATTCACACAGAGCTTTGAATAAATCCTCAATGCTAAGGTTGTGGTAGGGTGCATTCAATGCATCACATTCAAGTTTAATGGCAGAGGTTAAAGAAAACATGCAGAATTATAAAGAAATCATGCTACCGGCCCTCAAAAATGAAGAAATTCAAAATTCTAGACACTAAACAAATCAAGAAACTTAGATCTGATTGTAAATTGAGATAACTTGATGAATTAAAGGTGTGTTTAGGTTGATTTTGATCTTCATAAGCTAAATCTTAAGTTTTTTTAAGGATCTTTAAGCTCAAAATGAGTAGATCTGAAGGATGGAGGTCACCAAACATGAAGAAAAATCTTGAAATATGGAGAAATTTCAAGATATTTCAAGCAGCGGAGTCACCATTCTGATAACAGTAATTAGTGCAGGGATGTGTCTACACATATTAAACTATTTTGCTAAGAGATGGTGAGCCTCTACGTCATAAATGAAAAGATTATCACAAGCATCTTAAGATCTAGATTCATTAATCAAAACTCATCAAGATCTAAGAACATTTCAGAGTTAAAGTCATGCAAGATAAGCAAACATTCAACACTAAAATGGTAGAAACTTGAATCAATTCATGCTAAAACAATGGAGAAGATACATGATTACCAGAAATCCTGGTGTGAGTGCCTCCTCCCTTGCCATAAATTCTCCTTCCTTCATCCTTGCTTTTGAAGACTTGGAGTTCTTCTCCTTCCTTCAGAATCTTCTCAGCATGCCTTTGCTCTTTTTGTGTCTCCTTACCCTGCCTCCCATGCCTTTCTTATATAGCATTGGGAGATGAGCCTTAGGTTTCTCTTCTAAATGTGGAATTAGTCATTTTCCTCATTTTAATTATTTTCAAGTGAAAACCCACTTTTGAATAGTTTTTAGGATTTTCGCTCCACTTAGGATGTTTTAAACACAATTAATGCATTTAAATGCATTTCTCATAGAGGATTCGTCTTTGACTAAACTTGTGTCATGACTTTCCTAGCGCGGGTGCATGGTAAACATATGTTGCTCCGTCACTTAGTTAAGGGTGTCAATTTGATTGTTAACAAGAAGGGGCATCCGACCCTTCTTCTATGGACGTGATAGAGAAAATACTAGAGACCAGAAGGGGCAATCGACCCTTCTTCTGAGGATGTGATAGAGAAAATACTAATCACCAGAAGGGGTAGTCAACCCTTCTTCTGCGGACGTGATAGAGAAAATACTAATCACCAGAAGGGGCAGCCGACCCTTCTTCTGTGAAAGGGTTAAAATTTCCATATTCGTGACTTGGCTTTTCGCACCCAGAAGCACGGAATTGTGCGATTGCGGGTTGCGGGATCGCGGATTGCGGGAATTGCGGAAAGGTTAAAATTTATGTGTCTGCGACTTGGATTTCTGCACCTAGATTGCGGGTTGCGGGAATCGCGGAGTTGCGGGATCGCGGGTTGCAGGACTACGGGATGGCATAGCTCCAGGTTAGAAAAGTAGCATTTTCTCACCTGCAGTATGGATTGTGGGATTGTGGGTTGTGGCCTGTGTGTGGCGAAAAAAAAAGTATAGAGTATAGAGCCCGAAAATCGATTTTTGGATTAAAGGAGCTTGCGGAATCAGAGTTGGATGAATTCAGTGGCATTCTGAGGCCATTGATGAAGGCCATGGAAGGTCCAGTGAGGATCCCGAGCTCGTTATTCTCAAATTGGGCATAAATTTGAGATTAATGGATTTTATAAATCAGTGTCCCGGTGCTTGACAGAAGGTCGGATTGAGCCGAAATTGATATGGAGCAGTCATAGAGTAGGCACGGTGTTAAGTTTGGAGTTTTGGGAGCCAAACTCCAAAGGATGTGGAGTCAGGATGTGCAAGAAGGCCAAAAAGTACTGTTCCGAGCCACGTTTTGGGAATTTTGAAAAGTTTGCAGTGGTTGAAAGTGACCCTATAATTTAGAATCAAAAAATTTACTGAACTCAACATTTCATATTCTTAGTAAACTAGACATATTCCGTTAGACAAAGATTTTCCAGAAATGCAGCATTTGGGAAATAGCCATTTTTGGCCCAAAATTTGAAATTTTGGAAAAATGTTAAAAGTGAGAAATAGTCAAACCCAGAATTTTATAAAAGATGAATGGGGCATTGCAACGGAGAGATGCGAGTTTCCGAGTGTTCCTTGCTATATGGACTAACTTCTCCCGGTAGAAATTTTTTTCTAAATCTTTATGGATTTTCTTCTACAGGCGGCTGAAGTTGGCAGTTCAGGATAATTTGCAATTGTGTAAATAGGTGCAGAATTGTGGAGAAAATTGTCATTTTGGAAATAATGCAATTCCCACACCTGAAGTCGGAAGGGAGCACGAGGATAGGCATTGGAAAGCTTGTCCAACATAGAATAATGGTGTATGACTAGAATTTGAATGGGGTTATCATACCTCATAGTTATGCAGTGCAAAAAAGTGCCAGTGGCTGTTTTGACAAAAATATTGTTAATATGGGTAATTTCTAGAATTGCATGCATGGAAGTAGCATACCATGAAATCGAACCTACTACAATGTAGAAGAGGAAGTTCATGCAAAGATGAGGGAATGGAAAGGGAAAATTCCTTAACCCCTGTCTTTCTAATTGTATTTATATTTTATAAGCTTTATGTACATAAAATTATGGCATGAGAATGATGAAGATGCAAGAGATTACATGGATGGCATGAATATGCACTAGTTGGCATACTCATAGACAATGCACAGTGCATGAGAATATGTCTTGCATGCATATGATATTACATATTAGTAAAAGTAGTGGGATTTTATATATGCAATGAACCACTAATGATAAATATTGTGGTGATAATCACTATTGGTGTTGGTATTGGTGGTAGAACCAAAGACAACATGAGCATGGCTGAAGATGTTGATGATGTCGTTTCATATGGCCAACACCCTTATGAAGAAAATGCTAGGGCAACAAATCCATGATCAAGAGATTGGTGGAAGGATTCTGTAATCCTCTGTAAGAGACCAACTGACTAGGTAACATCAAAGGTGTAAATGGGATCCATGCAGGTAATGGTTTAATTATGATGATTGCATATGTGTTGAAAGATGATTGGGTAAGAATCCATTGAACCATATTTAGTAATCATAAAATGATATGCGTTTAGAGTTGAAATGCATTCATGCGAATGGCGCATTGCCATGGTGTGGTGGAACATGGAGTGATGAAAGCAAGAGGCCTCATACCATGTGACTATTTAGAAATTTAGACTATATTCATATAAAAATATATCGTTGCATGTGTATGTCGATTATGAGCTTAATAATCAAAGCAAGTAAGGACTAGTGGTCCTGATTATGGTAGTTCATGTTATATGATGTAGCCATGTTTCAGCCATAATATGTTTGAATGCAGAACATTTATGAACCAATGCAAGGTAGCATTGAGTGGATATGCATTAAGAGATTTTATAAATATTGTAGTTATGCATTGAGTGGATGCATGTGAAAAGTTTGAGCAAATGTTGTAAATGTGCATGCATAAGTGTGGGTGCACATGTTGTGATGTATTGCATGAATGCATGGAGATAGTATATGTATCATTGCAAACTAAATAATGAATGAGATGATGAATGATGATAATTGTTAACACCCAAAAAGTGTTCACTACCTCATTACCACATTATATGGCTCATTTGTCCATTTTCCTACCATTTTTCCCTTAAAATCCCAAAAAATCCCATTAAAAAGCCTCCAAAAGGCCTAAAATGCCTCCAAAAGGCCACAAAACCATCAAAATAGCCTAAAAAAGGCTAAAAAACCCCCTTTTCCTCCAAAAATAGCAAAAATCCCCTAAAAAAGAATAAAAAATATAAAATAATGAGGAAAAGGAGGAAAAAACCCTATACAGCTGCCTAAAACCATGTGTTTCCCAAAACCATGTGTCAGCACTCCACCACCAAAAAATTATAAATAGGTGATGGAGATCCCTTATTCCAGATCCACAATCACAAGCACCCTTACTCTGCCAAAATCTCTCTCGAAACCCTAGTTCACCTTTGAACTATTTTCACCTTGAGAGCCACCTTTGGCCCATCCCCAACATTGGAGAAGGAGAAAGGAGCATTCTGAAGCTTGGAGCATCCTCTTGGACACTGCAAAGGGCTTCATCAACCTTGACACTCAAGGTAACATTAATATAAAACCATTTTTTACATCTTTTATTTATGTCTCATGCAATGCTTAAAGTAGTTTGTTAATTGTTGTTTTAGCTTAATCTTTTAATCATTATTGAACTGCTACTAAGGAGTCCATTCTCCTTAGTAGGTGCTCATTGGCACAAGCTAGGGGTAAAACCCTAGCTACAGTTTTGGCGACTCCCCTAGTTTTCGAATTTCTGGTTTCCGTTTTTAAAATTTTTTCCTTTCGGCTGTCCCTTTCGGCCGCCGCATACCGCGTCTTTTTCCCTCTACAGTCGCGTCCCGACCGCGCCTTTCAGGCCTTTACCCGCGATCCGACCGTGGCTCTCAGACTGCTTCCGACGCTCTGCCGGCGGATTCAAGTCTGTTACCTGCGATCCGACCGTGGCTAATCAGCCTGTTTTCCGCGATCTGACTGCGCCTGTCGGCCTTTTTCACGCGTCCCGACTGCGGCTTTCTGCCTCTTTCGGGCGTCCCGACTGCGTTTGTTAGCCTTTTTGCCGCGACCCGACTGTGTCTTTTTCCATTTTTCCTGCGTCCCGACTGCCACTGTGTCTTTTCCCCTGTTTCCTGCGTCCCGACTGCCTCTGTTGGCTCGATAGCCGCGACCTGACCGCCGCTGTTTCCCTCAAACCCGCGGTCGGCCTGTTCTGATCCGCCACAGACCCGCGATCTGATTTCTGCTCTTTTCCTGTTTTGAGCCCAGCCCCTCTTGCTGCAATATTTTCTGCATTTGAACAGCCCTCTGTCCCACCTGCAGCCCACTTCCTTACAGCCTTTCTGCAACATAATTTCTGTTCCTTTTACAGAATCTTTTTAAAAATTTCAGTATTTTTATTTCAGAAAATTTTGCAAGTTAAAAGAATCAATTTCAGCATTATTGATAGATTGAAAGTTGCCCTCCCTTGTGGCACTTCTATTTTTGGGATCATTACCTCACGAGCACACACTCTGTCACATAAAATCAAGTGAGCCTTAAAAAGTACCTAATTAAACCAACATTCTAACCCCACTTGGGGAACACAAAAGAATCATTGTAGTTAGGTAGGATCAGGGGGATAGGCTTCCAATAACACCCCTTGGTTATTTCACTTGAGACATAGTTGTTGTCCAAATAGGGAACCAAAATCCCCTAGTACTTTTTGGCACGGTCACGACCAGTTTATCAGAGGGCCTCTCCCTTAGGAGGGTTGAAGTCGGGAGACTGGTTCCGGAGGCCTGAGTGGAATACCGCACTCCATTCAGTAACCGAAGGGCTACCTTTCGCGGTTCGCGGGATATCCCTGTATAGGGGTATTGCGGTCAACGAACTAAACGGCAGATTCACCTTTCTGGACGTGTCATGAACGGGGTATCTTAGTTGCCATTCTTCTCGGATTGACTACCCGGTGTCCCTCCCGGTAGGGGGATATCATAGCCACTTGGCTTTCCTACTCATATTGTCTGACTTGGATTTCATCACCTTGCAGAGGATATGTTTAGTTGAGTCAGAATACTTTTAGCTAGGTGTTTGCATGATCCTTTACCTCCCTTGGGTCTAGTGAGTCCACCATTTTTTCTTTTTAGCAAACCTACTGCTTGTTGGTATTCTGACCATCTTTGTTGTTACTCCACCTATTGTAGCATAGCTGCTGCAGTGGGTGTTTTGAGTTGGTTGTTGGCCTGAGTGCCTTGCTTTTTAGCTCTCCTTCTGCACACTCGGTTGCATTAGGATTTTTGAGCTGTTTTTATACTCACCTCAACCCACAGAGACTAGACACCATCCGTCACCATTGAGTCCCCGAGACATTCTCGGCGCCTCAGGGGCGAGCCCCCACAGCACGGTTCTCTTGACACCACTCGTCATAGATTCCGATCATTGTCCGTTGATACCACTCATCACAGATCTAGAGCCTTGTCACTTGACTCCACTCGTCAGCGACGTAGGTCTCCGTCACCAGATAGTGACGCACCTTACTTTACCTCTGATTCTGACGAAGAGTCTGAGAACCCTATTTATACTGCCCCTACTAGCCCCATGGCTGGCACGACTTCCACTCCATTTGTCATAGGGACCATTGGTGGCACATCCACCACTACACCAGTTACTACACCTATTTTGGGTATGCCCTCCATGGGGCAACCATCTACCGTTCCCCTCACGGTACCTATTCCCACAGCGGGAATACCTATCCCCACTACATCAGTGGCTCACACTACCAATGGTGGTGCTGGACCATCCTTCACTACCTCAGTTCCCCCACTTGGGGGCACCACCTCACATCTTGTCCCTCCACTTGGGGGCACTGGCCCCAACTTGGTCCACAGCACTCCTGTGTCACAGCCTTCTTCCAGTTTGCCATTCATGGCTAGCCTCAACCTACCTGACCTGGCCAGATTGACCAACGATCCTATTCGACACGACCCTATGTGGCCTCATATGCCTACCAAACTACCCTCTGACATCCCTAAGTTCGAGGGTAAGGCCGGTGAGGACCCACAAAACCATATCATGTCTTTCCACCTATGGTGTTCCTCTAACTCCATCGTGGATGACTCTGTTCGCCTCCGTCTCTTACAGCGCACCTTCACTGGCTCTGCAGCCAAGTGGTATATTGAGCAGCCTCATGGGACCCACGCCACCTTTTCTTCCCTGGCCTCGACCTTCCTGCAGTTCTTCCAGTTGCCAGTCCGCTATGACGCGGGCGTTGAGATCCTTCTATCTTGTAGACAAAACACGGCCACCCATATCACGGACCACATCCATGAGTGGCGTAGACGCCGTAGCTTATGCAAGATCAAACTAGACGACCGTATCTTCCTCGATTGGTTCCTCAAGTCCCTGCTTCCTGTTATCGCTAAGGATGTAGCTTCAGAAAGACCCCAGTCTGAAGAAGAGGCCATCCTTAAGGCACAGCAGTTCGACCTCATTTACGCCCAGTCGGGTTACCTTTATACCATTATACCTGACGCCCCTCGCGGCGAGTCCTCCCATCATGATGCGCCGGGGGCATCCCACGCTGCTGATGGTATCATTGGCCGTGTTTCTTCGCATCCCCAACCATTTTCTATAGCACGACCTACCCCTGGCCCCGACCTGTCGAGGGCTACCTCCCAGTCTGGAGCAACCAACTCATATGCTCCCATGACACATCACCATTCCCATGGACCTTCGTGTCCACCTCAGTGCTTTGGGTATGCGACTCCTGCTTATGCTCCTCCAGTCGCCCCTCAGCCTTATTACCATCAGCAGACTGCCCCGGCTCCTGTGCCTTCACAAGCCCCACCAGCTTATTATCCGCCACAGGCAGCCCCTGCGGCACATCCACAACCTGCTCCGCAGTCCTATCAGCAAACCCCTCAAGTTGCTGCACCTGCTCAGCCTCAACCTACATATCATCCTCCGCAGCCTGCTCCTGCGCCTGCGCAACCTCAGAATAGTAAGTGCATGAAGAGGGTAGTCATGATTTATGGGTTGCCGAAATGCTCTGTGAAAGGGCATAGTTGTATAATGATATGGCTATGAATTAATGAGCATTTAAAAGCTTTAAGTTGATTGCAAGGACAGTGTCATGGTGTCTTGTAATTTTATGGTGCTAGGGGTGCATATAACATAAGCCTATACATTTCATTGCATTTAAAATATTAATAGTTGAGAGTGTTTGAATTATGGAGTGTTATAATTCTGGAAATGCTTCAGTGACTGTTGCAGCAATGAAATATTATATGCATGAAGACCTATAAGTGTTTGGCTGATTGAAGTTGCTGATGTCAGGTAGATTTTTCTGGGCATGGCAACGTGGGTAAGTCCATGATGAAGGCTGGAATATACCATGTGAAAGAGCCAAACCTCATGAGAAGAATCTCGTGGCTGAGAACTCTAAATTCTGTTAGAAAGAAGAATTGTAAATCTCATATTTGTAGATCTCAAATTTGGAATTTTTCTAATAAATGACTAATGACTATTTGGCTTATATGAATTATGTCAAAAGGATGTGTTGTAATTGGATGTGCATGTTATGCTAGAAAGCAGAAAATACTAAAGGGAAGAGTGGTTCCACTTACAAGAGACAAATAGTATGAGGATGGCCTCATGACTGAACAAATTGATTTCTGTAGTAAACAGAATTGCAAATTCATATCAAATTTAATTATTAGTGCCATTGATTGGTTATGAAACAATCAGGTTTGAATTTTAATGTTAAATGTTGCTGACTATTTGGCTATTTAATAAGTGTGCCAGGAAGACATATTGCAGTAAGACCATGAGAGAGGACCTGTAGAATCCAAACTTCATGGGAAGGATCCCATATCTTGGAAATAGGTTTTGGGTGAAATGCCATTGGATATTTTGGTAATGACCAATATGCACCACATGATTGGTAAACAATATGAGTGAGGTGGTAAAGATTATGTCGGTAAGAAATATGTGAGATATGGAATGTAAAAAGGAACTGGGATGGAAAACTGAGGGACTGTCAACTTAGAGAAGGGAGCCCCCATTCCTCATTAATCAAGAAAGACTACATTTGCAAATTGATAAGTGTTCTGTAAACCTTGACTGATATATATATACATATATATATGTGCAAGTCTAATTGTTAGAATTACTATGCAAAGCATATTCTATTTATGTATACTATTCAGGCTACTTGAAGTATGATTAGGACCTGCATAGTTCACATCAGTAAGGAGTGCACACCTTTCTGGTGCTGAGTTATGTTAGGGATACAAATATTGATTACGCCCTAAGGGAATGGATGCATTCCTGGTGTTTCAATACTTGATAGTGAATGTTATGAAATATGGTTACAATCTTAGAGCAATAACGCTGATGAATTTGCTTATACTACTTGTGTTGTTAGCCTAAACAAATGCAATTGGTGTTGCACACTAAAGAAGCAAAGTAAATGGTTGTTGTGAGGGGTTGTGGTGGAAGGGTTAATGTATATGAAAGGATGTTGTCGAGGTTGTGGGGATTTTGATGAAGGGTTGTGAAGGTGTTGATGAAAGGGTTGTTATATTCCTATGGCTCCATAGTAGAGCCTTGACCTAGAAATGGTAGTGCTGAACTTTCCTTCCAAGTTGGCGTGAAGGTGTACTGGTTGGAATTTAATTATTTGATGTTTTGGAGCAGCCTACATGCTGGCCAAACATCCCAGTCCGCAGGAGAATCCCAAGGCTTATAAAGTAAAAGTAGGACCCTGTGGACCAGAGAGGAAATGTCCAATACCGATAAGTATTCAATTTCATTCATTCTTATTTGGAACAATGAAGATTTCAAGTATAAGTTCTCTAACAGTTAAGTTGATGCACTATTGTTTTTTTGTTGGAAATCTTGGTCAATGCAAGAAGCAAGGACTAAGAAGGCATCCTAGGGATGCATGTGGCCATGTGACCATCCTAAAAAGCTCAGCATGAGCAGTAATGAAAGATGGTTCTAGTGGGACCGTGTGAGTCCTAGTAGCCAAGAGTTGTAGAAAAACCATGTGGAGAGACTCCATAGTTGAGAGGTCTAGAATAGACCATAGACACTAAGTGTCATAGCCAAGAAGGGCAGGTCAAGCATTCACGTTAAAGTGAAATAGGCTAAGCACATGAAAACCACAGTGGTGGTGTGGGTTGCAAAATGGAACAAGAAAAAGAGGAGAAAAACTCTTACTGCTCTCTCTTTCCTTTTTATTCATGCATTTATAAAAATAAAAAATTGTTGAATGCATGTATGGCTGAAAGTAGAGTGTGTTTATTTGCTTGAAATAAATTGTGAATGTTGAAGTAGTTAATTTCCTGTGAATGGATAAACATGAAAGAATTCATGTGTATGTTGGGAAAGCATGGAAAGTATGAAAGTCTCATGGATAAAGCATGGACTACCCATGTCAATTGGGCAATGAATTGATTGATCTTAATGTTTATATTATGTTTGGCCTAACAGAAATTACAGTGATGCATTTCACAGGTGAGAAAGTGAAGTTAATTTATTGTAATTGTTGCAAAGCAAGTGCTACTTGTAAGCAAGTGAAAGCCAGTTGTGCACATTGACCATGGCAGCAGACCAAAGGCTATTGGACTTGGCTGGAAGTCTCCTTAAAACAATTGCCAAGACCCAAGAAAATATTTGAGAGATGCTCAAGATACAGAAGAGGTAGAATGAGATGAACCACAAGGTTTTGCAAGACTCTATTTGTCTGCAAAGGGAGGTAAAAAGAATTATGAGAACAATCAGTAACGTAAAAGGAAGGGGATCAATGATGAGGCATTCATCCAATCGGTCTGTTAAGAAACGTTCCAGGCATGAAGACTCAAAGGAGATTGAGCAAGTAAAGATGAAGTAGCCAATGAAATGTTGGAAATGTGGAGGACATCATTGCCTCCGCAACTGCTCGACAAGGGGACATCGAGAGGGTATGAGCTGTAAAGCTTTTAGACTTGTGGATGAGTTGGAAGTTCAGAACCAATAGGAGCAGTTTGTGGAAGCCAAAGGACTTGGTCCTGAAATTTCAAGGTAAATGACAGAATGCAGGGCAGATTTGCAAAAATTTTGAAAATTTTGGATGTGTAAATCGTATATGTATTCCTAAGTATTGGAACACCGAGGATGGTGTTATTCTAAGGGGGAGGGGATTGTAATACCTCATTTTGACCCTTAAGATATATTAGCTTTTAATATAAATATTGCATACATGTGATGTATATTTTCCTAGCGTGGAGCTACAGGTCAAGGCCCCGCTAGTGGAAGCTCGAATTTGATTTGAAAGGCAAATATTAGACATTATGTTACCCATGTGCTATTTAGCCATGGAACATTGTAAAAATGATGTAAATAAACATCATGCAATAAAATACCAAAACTGGCTATGGATGCAACGAATGAGAAGGGGCCATGTGTATCCACTATTGAGTGGTGAGGGGGCTTTGGGGATGAACCATATACTGCCAAATGTCATTGTGAGAATCCAATTGACTTTCCTTGATGACATTTATTTTTGTTGTAAGGAAGTAGTTGAAGATTTCAGTCCATGGCTTCATTGGAGCATGGGCAGCCCAGAAATTCGTATTTGCAGGTATGGGCTCTATTTTCTTGTACCACAAGTCACTCTACCTCATGGGAGTTGCTTCTTCCTCATTCCCATTCTAGTGTGGGAGAACCCAGCATCATTTTCCATCCAAAAATGAGTTCCCAGCAGTGAGCAAAACCAGAAATCACAACTTTGTAAGAACCCACGTTTTGAAGAGCCATAAATGCCCAGATTTGGTATTTGACAGAGAAATCCAATGGTGAATGACTGAGCAGAGGTTGGGTTTGCTTGATAAACCCAATGGAGGCTATAATTTCAAGGAATTAGCAGCTGGACCTTCCTTGTGTTGGGTGTGGTAGCTACTGTGGGTGCCTTGACTATTTGAATTAACTTGAGATGCCTGTAGCTCTGTGGTAGAGCTCACTGGCTTGGCATTGTGCTCCTCTATCTTCTTGTATGCTTGATAAATCCAACTGTGTGTTGGCTTAGCATAGCTATTGAGTGAAACCATGGCTATGAGTGAGCTTGTTTAGTTCCTCCTTAGTGGATATACAACCTAGCTCGGGGGTGATCTCTCAGCTGAAAGAATACAAGCTGGACAGAGATCTATGGTTGGGTAGAACGTTGCTCTCATGTAGCCAGTTGTTGGACAGCTTCATCTTCAAGATAAGTGTTCTCTATGATTTACATTATATGCATTATGAGTTTTGTAGTGTGTTAATTTTGAATGTTAATTACCCATGTTAATGAAACGAAATGATTGTCTTAATGAAATCGACATGAAGTCTATGCATAGCATAAGTACGAGATTGAATTCTCTGCATGATGAACCGCCATATGCATGTGTTAGATATGATGATGCATTACTGTTTGTGTTCTTGCAAATATGTTTATTTCCATTGTGTTTATGTTGAGTATGAGCCTGTAGACAGAAGATTTTAATTGTTATGAATTGATGAGTAATGTATGGGGCTGAGATTGTCAAATAAGCCCGGTATGTCAGTCATGTTTCCCTCCCTTGCATCAGATTGATGGAAGGGGATGCTACAATTCATCCCCATGCTTTAATAAGTGCATGAGGTGACTTTTCCCACCAACCTCACATGTGCATTCAATGGTTGGAAAATATTCAAATCAAGGTAGTTGTCTCACATAAATTCACATGGCAATAATAGGATGAGTTCTAAGGTTGAAACTTGGCGGAAAAGGATTTAGTCTCCCATAGGCTCCCTTTTCTCGTCCCCTTTAGTGGAATCATAGCCCCTCTAGTGCTCTTTACATAGCCATCTTGGACCATTTTATTATTTATGCCATATAATATTTACATATATTTCAAGTTATCATGACAAGCCAACCATATGGTTCAAATGAAAATATATACATCATACATGCCTAACCTAAGGATAATTTTAGGGGCAAAATTTAGCCCATGGGCTATTTTTCCATGTTTTGTTCCAAAAAATGATTCTCCAATTTGCATTTTTTGAAGCCCCACTTCGCCCCATTTTGACGGGGTAAATTTTTTTTACTATAAAAATCACCAAATTATTATATAAACTATATAAAATTCCTATAAATTGAAATAATTTTAGAAAAATATCACCAAATATTTAATAGTTGACATTTTAAGAATTAGTAAGATTCGTCAAGGTTTATACACTTTTAAATAGGTATGGGTTGTTAAAATTCCCTGGCCCCTAACCATTCACTATTTGGTCCTTGGCCTTGAGCTCTACACTAGGAATCTACACTAGCATATTTACATAATTTACATAATTTTGGTTAAATACACTCCAAGTGAAAACATGGGGTACTACAATCCCCTCCCCCTTGGAATAACACTGACCTAGGTGTTCTCTTTATTTTCAGTAAGGTTCCATGTCCTTCTTTTTAGCTACAATTGGAATTCATTTATGTTCAAGGCCACTTTGTCTTGCTGCTAGCTATCTTGGACAACAATTTTCAAGCATTCCTTGGGTTACCTTAGAACACCTCCAAGACCTTTGAAATTTATTCACATACCTATTACCTTCATCAAAGGAAAAATATGCTTCTCATAACCATTTTAAGCAACACTTTATCTATTAACAAAGATTCAAGTTTCATAAGTGAAGCATATTAATTTATAATGAAAGATTAGGTATGAAATAAACCCAATACTAATCCGTTATGAACATATATTTTCTCCATATGGATTCCATGGGCAAGATTCAACTTACTATTTGTTTTGACACACCCAAGGTATCTACATATACCTCTAATGCCTTCTTGATCCTAGCTAGCACATAACATGAATCTCTCACTTAGATGAATTCAAGTTTCCTCTTCCTTGCATTCACTCACCATTTAGGATAAGGAATCCCCTTCACCGATCCATGGTTCCCTCAGGCGATCCATCATTGTCCCAGGATTTCTTTCACAAGAATAGTGCCAACTTATAGGTCTTACTGCTAGGGCATCCCATTAGAAACCCTTAACATAGCATAGATCATGGAAACCATGGCATACCATAGGGTTCTAGTGTCACTATAGTAGAATTCTTCCCTTTGTTATCAATAGACTCTATATATCCTCACTAGACATATCTACCATCTCACCTATATTACACACACACAATTACCATGAGATGACATCATAATAATTTCAATAAAAAATGTTTTGAAAATCTGTTTCATGCAGAAACTAGATTTCCCAAACATGATGTCCAACTCATAAAATTCAACTAGAAATACTTTTCAAATATGTCTCATATAGAAACCAAATTTCCCAAACATGAGCTTCTTCTCATGATGTTTGTCTCTTGCAGGCCATATCGCATGGTCTTCTTGCAATGTGTCCTCCTATCACAATTTACAAACAACCAAACATTCAATAACATTAATAACCAGATTCAAATCTGAATTTACAATTCTAGCTCTTACAAAAATTGGATTATTTATCCATGAGTCCAGCCTCATAATTTTTGGTTTTTTTAAGTGGTAGCATTGTGTCCATTATGTTTTTAGACTTGCTACCATAACATAGACATCCACCTACAACATGTCCTCTTGACACAATTTTAGATCAGCCAAACAATCATTAGTAATTATTAGCGAAAAATTCAAATATGAAATTTACAAATCTATTTGCTACAGAAGTCAGATTTCACAACCATGAGATGCTTATCATAACGTTTGTCTTTTGTAAATGGTATATTTCAGCCTTTATTATGGACTTACACACATTTCCATGTCCAAGACAATTTTACATGCAATCTGAATTTTTCAATCAGTCAAACAAGTTGTGAGTACTTATGCATATAATATTTTCATTGCAACATTTAAAATTCACTAAAGTGATCTCATAAATATAAAAAACAATAATTCAAACATTATCAGCTATTAATGTCTCAAATGCAATGAAATACATTTCCTTTATATGCATTTTTATCACAATAAAATTACAAGGTACAGTCACATTGTCCATGCAATCAGATAAGACTTCCAATACTCATGATTACACAGTAATATCCTTTCATGCAATTTTGTTCTCCCAACAGAGGATTTTGGTATCCCATCAAACATGACTACCTTTTTCATGCTATTATTTCCCCTACATTCACAATATCTGATGAAATCATCTCAAAATTGCCAATAATTCTATCATTTTAAATATTAGCAAATTGCAATGAAATATATATCACAACCATGCATTGAAACAATGCCTCTTAACATATGTTCCCACATATATGCATGTATAATCAATAAGATTTACAAAATATTTTAATGTACACTCGCTCAATGCACCTAATGAACTCTAGCATTGATATAGAACATTTATGTTCCTACATATGTGTCCTACCATGGTAAGTTAGACATCCTTGCTAATGCTTCAACATAATACCCAACCATCTCCCCAATCACATGGTTAACTACCTGGGTGCCTTCCTTCTTCACTTGCACACAACGTTGGGAGTGCAATCATTCCCTGCTTGTTGGAAAAGAGGTTTCACCCCATATTAAAACCAATAGGTATTTCATGGGATACTTGCACAACACTACAGGCTTCACTACCCCACACCCTCATGGTCTCACACAAGGCATGTGATCATTTCTTATGAATGCATTCTAAAATTTAAAAAGTCACATGGTGTAAGTTTCCTTTCCCTTACTACCCCATTCCTCACCATACCTGGTGGAATGTCATTCACATAAATGAATTCAATATTACATGCATACCATTTTATGATGATTAAAATATATTTGAAGGTATTCTTATCCAATCCCTTTTTCAGTACTTATGCAATCGACATAAATAAACCATTACCTACATGGCTTCCATCAACATATTTGATGTTACCTCATCTGTTTGTCTCTTACAATGATTACACAATCCTTCTATCAACCTCTTTATCATATATTTATTGCCCCATCTTTTCTTCACAAGGTTGTTGGCCACATGCAAGAACATCATCAATATCTTCAACCATACTTCAACCATCTCTAGTCATACAGTCATCATCAACCATGATAATTGTCATTAGTGTCTCATTGCATATGGAAATCCATACTACCTTTACCAATATGCAACATCACATGCAAAAACAAACCTCTTCACATGCACTGTGCATTATCTATTAATATGCCCACTAGTTCATATGCATTTCAACTATCTAATTTATTGCATTTCTAGCATTTCTATGCCAAAAACTTATATATATATATAAATAATAAAATATAAATTTATCAACAAGAGAAGAGTTGAGGAATTCTCAGAGTGGAGCCTAAAAGAATGCGAGCGAAAATCTAGGGTTTTTTAGCCAAGCGAATTGCACAGGCCTGTGCAGGGCATCTTTTGGGGTTTGCGGGCATGCCTACCCCCCAGCCAGTGTCTATGGATTTGCCTCCAGATGGGACCCCAGAGGGTCTGAATCATGCGGAGGAGGGGAAGGGAGCAAGCAGGACTACGGCCGAAGGCAGAGAGTACGGGGTCACAAGATGGCTAGGGCCTGGAGGTTGTCTTCCTAAATCCTCTGCCATCCCGTCCATCAAGATTTGAGCTGAGAAGGTAAGAGACAAGGTTGAACAATGGAGGGAAAGGGCCTTGATTGGAAAATTCATTGGGATCTGACCCAGGGAAAGAGATTTGTTTAAATGGATCAATCATATCTGGAACCCAAAAGGGAAATATGATCTTCATTTGGGGGTCAAGGGTTTCTTCACCATAATTTTCTTCAATGTGGAAGATCATGATAGAATTCTTGAAGGAGGCCCCTACTTATTTTTCTCAATGGGGTTGTATCTTAGACCATGGAAAGAACGCTTTAACCCCGACAAGGAGTGCGTCAAGATTTCCCCAGTATGGATCAGACTCTACTCCCTGCCATTTGAGTTCTGGGATATGGAAATTTTGCAGGATATTGGAAATACCCTGGGGGAATTTGTCAAAGCAGCAGATCAAACCAAGTAGAAGAGGTACACAACTTGTGCCCAGATCTGTGTTTATATGGATCTATCCAAAGAATTACCCGAGTCCATTAAGCTGAACTATGAAGATGAAGAGTGGATCCAACTTCTTGACTACGAGCAGTTACCCTTTAGGTGCAGATTCTGCCATGAATATGGCCATTTTGGTAGAAATTGCCCTCGATTCTCTCTTCCAGCTTCCACGCTGTCCCAGGTTCCAGCATGCAATAAGGATAAGGAAGGATTTACCCAGGTCAAAAGTAGAAGGAAATCTAAACCTATGGATGCCTAGAAGAAAGGGAAGGGGAAGAGTGAAAGCTGGGATGGGTTTTTTGAGGAGGACTCTCTTTCTTCTTTTGATTCCACAATGAAGGAATGTTTCATTAGATCCTGTGCTTCTTAGGATATATTATGCTAGGGTTTCTCTCAGAAAGGAACCTTTGGTGTCAAGGAGGCGTATGAAATTCGAATACAGGATGATGAGGAGGACAGGAAAGTCTGGGAAAAAGTTTGGGGTATGAACAAATGGTTGAAAATCGCAATCATTTGCTGGCTTGTTGTTTGGAAGAGGATCCTAACAAGCGAAAATCTGAGGAAGAGGGGAATCTGTGGTCCATCTCGTTGTTCCTTATGCCTCAGTGAAGAGGAATCCAACGGTCACTTGCTTGACTCTTGTGCATTTTCTTCCTTGATCTGGGATAGGGGTACTTCCATCTTTAGAAGAAGTTATCGTGTTAGAAACCACCAAGAACAAACACTTCACTCCTGGGATCCCATGGCCTTCTCTAACCCCATCATTGGTTTTCTCTGGCAACTGTTCCCAGGAATGGTTATGTGGTCTATCTGGAAAGAAAGGAATGAATGTATCTTTAGAGATCATTCCAACTTGGAGGATACTATTTGGATAAAATTGGGAAAAAACATGATAGAGACCATTCGTTGTCAGCAATGGTCTGATAAAGACAAAGAGTTTTCATCAGGGGATTTCCGTAATGCGGAGGGATGGGGGCTATGTCGTTCTAATCTGGAGGGATTACGGAAAAAGGAGGTTATTTGCAGACCCAACATTCCATCCTGGTGGTTTCCTCCTTTAGCTAGGAGCTTCAAAGTTAATTTTGATGGGGCGTATAGGGGTAATCCTAGCCCTATTGGGTTTGGAGGAGTCTGCAAAGGTGAGTCGGGATCCATTGTGAAGGTTTTTTTTGGCTCTATTGGCCACGATTCCAACAATTCTACAAAATTGGAAGGTCTTATTCAGGAGGTTCTCTTGGCAATCACTGAAACCTAGCTCCTAGTGGTTTTCGAGGGGGATTCACTGATAATTATCCACATGGCTAGGAAAATGTCCTTTGGGCAATTACCGAAAAAAGTATCTTCTAGTTGGTGCCTACTCTCCAGGCAGGAATATCTCTGCGAGCTCCTTTTTAATGTTGAGGCTATTTCCTTTAGCCATGTCAAGCGGGATGCAAACAAAGTTGCGGACCATCTGGAAAATCATGGAATTGACGATGGGTCCCCCCTAAGGGCTTGCAATCAGACCAAGAATAATGATGACGAGTGGATGAAATCATGTTGCCACCTGGCCTAGAAGGATCGAGAGCATTTAAATATGCTACTGGATTTGGGTACGCTTCATGTAAGTTATGTAAACGTGGTGGATGATGAGGTTAGGAGGAGCCTCGTGTCAGGTCTATCCACTGTTCAGAATGACACTTGCTTTGATGAACCCCATTATGAGAGATTGTCACATACCCCAATTTTGTAAAAATTATGTAATTATTTCATTATATTCCTGAGACATTATGTTAAATTTAATGCTAAGTAGGAATTGATGACTCAGCAGAGTCACTAGAAATGGAATGTAATTCAGAATATTTTATTATTAATAAATAAATTATGGAGACAACAGCATGGGAGAGCTGTTAAAAAGAGGTTACTGGTCAACTGGTGGATGGAAATGGGTGGAAATGAAAATGACAAGGGGCAGCATCCTCAAACACTTCCTAAGTTGCAGGTGGCAACTTCCCTATATTTGGGGTCATGATTCCCCAAGGAAGTGGAATCAGAGCAGGTGGCTCATTAATAACAGTTAACCCAACAAAGACATAGGAAATATTTTAAATAGTACTCAATGAACTGAGCTGGGGGTTCGAATTGTTCTGGAGGGAGAATACATTCAGGTGAATGCTATTCAGGAGTCCCATTGAGGAAAAGGGAAATACAGTAAGGAAGTTGTTTGAGAGGAATGCTGCAGTAACTTGGTTCCATTCTAGCTGTTTGCTGTCTGGGCACTCTCCAGGAGTTGGTAGGGAGGAACCGCCTCCCATTGCTGTTGTTGTCTACAGAAACAGGTTCTGCCATTGATTTCATTATGTTATTTAAAGATGAATGAATGTAGGTGGTGTTTATTTTCTTTATGTCTGAAGAGTAATTAGTTAGTAAAGTTAGTATCTCATAATAACAAATAGTTAGATTTGGTAGAGTTATTGTGTTTTCAACATATCTTAGTAAGAATAAATGTAGTTAATGTAATACCAGTATTGGGTTATAATGCGTACAATAGAAGACTAACACGGTAAGTAATAATTTACAATTGTACTTACAAACCTAATTTACTTGTACTTGATGAGATAATAAGTAAAAGCTATGTACCAAGTATTTATCCCCTGTGATTTACAAAAACCAATTAGACAATCATAGGAGACAGTATTAAAATATAACAAGATATATTACAATATCGATAGCATTATCAATATCGTTGTAGAAAGATTGTAGCCACAGTTAGATTATGTATGTCAGGGTACAAACCCTAGTCAAAGATTGATCAGATTTAAATCTATTATTTAAATCAAACACAAACCCTAGCTAAAGATTATCCAGTTTTTATCTATCAATCAAATCCATGTGCAAAACCCTAAACAGAAGTTCATCACAAACAACTTATCCACAGTTAAATAAACTAGTTATTGTTTTAAAAACAGAAGAGTTAACAGAACATTATCTAGCTCGATGTCGAGCTTAAACAAAATAATATTATCTTTACTTAAACTTTTTTTAATTACAGAATCATAATCGTATCGATAGATTCAACATCTAAACAAAATCACTACTGTATTTTCGGATTAAACCCTATCTTTCCAAACTTTACAGGTAATTAAACATTTAGAATTAATACAATGATTTCACCTACGGTCGTAGCTCAGGTTCACTGTTTATGTGATTTTAAAAAATTGGATTCTAAATTCACGCCATACACCAGGTCAAATATACGGGAGACTGTTAATATGTCATTTTATCCAAGTCCAATTACACAGGAAAATTCATAATAAAACGTATTACCAAACCCTGGGTGAAAACCCTGAGTGAAAATTTAGAGCCCAGTATTAAAACTACAAGGCCATAACATCATTTACAGGTAGGCTCCCGATTCTTCCCATCTATCTATATTTTATTCACAGTATTACATCTACAGAAGTCCTTTCACACGAAAGCAAAACTAGTAATTACAAAATGAACCGAAGCCGTAACATTTCATTACAACACAGGGTTAAACCCATAATTTTTCATTTAAAAACACACAGTTAAAAGATTTAACAAGGCTGCCGTAATCCCTATGTCACTTCGTTCAAGCCAAAACCCTAAACACCCTAACAACCAGCAAGGAGGAAAAGCCATGGCGAAAGACCAGGCTTACCAGGTTAAGCCAACCGACGAGGTAAGTGTCCGGTACACCTTCGAGAGAAGCCAGGTCCTGCAATAACAAATTGGTACCAGTTATAAACACATTTATATATATATAAAAAAAAACAAATCTTTAACTGGAATAACAGTGGAGAAGTTCTGTAACTTACCACGTTTGGAAGACAGTTTTAACACTGCAATTAGCATGATAACCGCGAGCAAGGTAAGTCTAAAACCCCTTCTTCGTCAACAAATACCACGAGCTGGCAGGAGCAAGGGTATTTTACCACAATGGAAGCTTCAACAGAATCAAGCCGAGAGTCATGGCCACGCCGAGACAGGGTTAGAACTGGTAACAAAAGGGATAAAACCTAGGTCATAATAAACTCACAACTGCCAACAACAAAAACAAATGACTCCCAAATGATACGATAGACAAGTATGAAGGTTGGGAGAAGCATAGAAGCTGCTAGCACACAGTAACAGCAGCATAGGTAAACCCTAGGTGTTTAATAAAATTATATCTATCGACAGCAAAGATACAATGAGTTCCAAATGATACAGTGGACGAATACGAAGGTTTGAGGAAGCATAGAAGCTGCTAGCACACTGTAACAACAAAACTCAGACCAGGAGGTTCCACAGAGCGACCGAGCTCGAAGGGAAGGGAAAAATGCCAAGTAGGGTTTGGTCAACGGATTAATATCATAAACACTTAGTTCTGAAAGCACCACATATCATTTTAAATATTCTCATGCAGTGGGTCTACGTCCAAAGTTCCTCGACGTGTTTTCAATTGTTGCTTTTCAATTAAAATCATAGAGTGGATACACCATAATCATAGAGAGGATAAACCATAATCATAGCATGGATATTCTTTTATGGTCGTGGCACCATAGTTTAAACTTGCCCTATTTCATATTGCAAACAATGCTTTCGAACTCGCATTTGTGAACCATAATACATTGCCCTACAAACAATAAAATCATACCTTGTCATTAATGTTCAAGATTCAAGGAGGCTCTCATTATTGTTGCTAAATAAAAGCATAGCATGGGTAATAGAAATTATTGCATGGCTATCCATAATGGGTGCAATACCATAGTTCACATATCATCCTTCTAATAATCAAAACATTAGAATATGGCCTTTAATACCTTGCCTTATATTCAATAAAACCTTGCTTTGTCAATAGCATTCGAAGATCAAGACTTGGAGTTTGTTTAAACATAGAGGATATGATAAATTATTATAAAATTATAAGGAGGTAAGTTCCAAGTATGTTATTTTTTGTTGTTTATAAAACCTATCATTATATGGCCCTATTTTCTTATGTGACAAAACTTAGATTTTTCTTCAATCCTGTAAGATAATGAAATGATATTAGGGTTTAGCTGTTACATCTTCACTTCAATTTGTCGATTGTCATAGTCTTGCACAAATGATAAAAGACTTGTCATTCCTTCGTCATGTTACTTTCACTGGTGGACTTCAAGCTCTAGAACTCATAAAATTTGGACTAAGGTTTCCCTAGACCTTAATACCAACGAGTTTAATCAGGTATGATACTTGAGGACTATTTCTACAAGTACTGATAGATTTTATTGAAAGTGTTATTTATGGAAACTAAAGTGGATTCCAATCAATGCAAACCCTTAAATTAATAATAGAAGACAGGTACTGACAAGTAATCCTTGCAATTACTGAAGATAAGAAAAGTACAAACATAGTGATATCTTTAACTCCCAATCCTTTACAATTAAAGTATAAAACAAAACATATTCTGAAATTGAACTTGGCATGATGCAGGAAGAACTTCACCTTTAAAAAGCTTGATAAACCTGGTTAGCATGCTTAAATTTCTACTAGATGTTTTGGTACAGTAATTGGATTTAAAATACTTGAAATATTTAATTGTAGCAACCTGCACTTTACCTATATATCTGTAAGAGAAAGAAACCTGCCGCATTAGCTCAGAAGCTAAGTAAGCCCAGTCTGCTATGACAATTCCCCTTGCGGTTGTAAAACAGAAAAACAATCAGCAACGGTAAAGAAATTCAGATAAAAAATATAGTACAACAAAAGATCTTTCAAACACAATTATGAGCACTTAAGCTAATCAAACAGTTAAATGAATGCAGTCAATAATATTACATGTTACTTTAAAAATTTTAAAATTTTCAGAAAATTTGGGTTATGACAGAGATGTTGCGATGTACTCTCTTAAGTATGAAATAGGTGGTGAAAACACTAGGAGCATCCCTCGTTCATTCCTTCTCTATCCTTCCCTCAGAATCATGATCGAGGCAGATCTCTTGGTAATGGAGGCTCTGTACTTCATGACATATTTGTATCATCAGGAAGTAATGGCTATGACGCACCACCTCATTTTAAATTTGATCATAATGTCCATTCCTCAATGCATTAGCATTCTCAGCAGATGAGCCAGCTTCTGTAGATCTCGTGCCTTGTGGAATCTTGAGTATTCTGTTCGGTGGTTTTTTCTAGTTCTTTTGTTTGATCCTTTTCCTGATTGCATCATGGCACCAAAACGCAGGCTCTCCTCCCCGTCTGGTGGTGATTCACTAAGCTTGGGTGGTGCTGTTTCGAGTAGCGTTAATCGTGCCTCTACTACATCCCATCTAAGGGATGCTACTGAGTTCTTCTGCAATCGCATTCCTCCCCCCATTCATGATGAAATTGAGGGGACTGAGAAGGCTCTCTAGGAAAATGTCCAAGCTTTATCTGTGGGAGAAATCTATCAGGACCTGAAGGATTGGGTGGTTGACCCTAGCACCATGGCTGGTCGGGTTTCTCTCTATGAGCGCACTCTCATGACTCTACCAAAAATTTATTGGCCAATGTTCTGATGGAATCTGTAAACAAACGCCAGGGTGATGAAGAGCCTATGTGATCCTGGAAATCTCACATCTTGGACAATAGGGCGATGCACTCTAAAATTGACGCCATTGCCAAGAAACTGGGCATTTCTTTCGTCATTCAAGGAGTGATCATTGATGATGGGAGTGGAAGCAACCAGGGTGGAGCTATTTCCCATCTGGGCACTACTGGTGGTGATGTTTCGGTCTAAAACTTGGTGTCTATCAAAATCCCTTCCCCAGCACCCGTGGTTCAAACTCTGCAGACTATTTCTATTGATTGAGGTGCATTGCCTAGTTTCTGTGTTTTGGTCTCTCTCTAGCTCTAGGAAGTATGTATGGTCACTATCTAAGTACAGTCTGTATTATCGGAATTATGGAGTCTGTAATGAACTCTTGGTTAGATTGTCCTGTTGTGTTTATTTCTTTTTCCTATTTGGAAAACAAAGCCGGGAATGCTATGAGTCAATTTTGTTATAATAAGTCAGATTTTGGGTTCCTGTTTGACCTCTGTTGGTCGGGAATGACTTTTTAGATGTTGTCTAACTATGTACTCTCTATCGACATGTAATATATAGTTTTGTTTTTATTTACAAAAAAGAAAAAGTTGAGGAATTCTCCCTTTCCAATACCTCATCATAGCATGGATTTTCCCCTTCCACATCATAACTAATCCACTTCACAAAATCCTTGCCAAGTACACAAGGGGTCATTAGCTATGATTTTATCACCAAGAAACAATTCAATACATATATTCACGTATACATTTATACTTGATGATTTCTAATCATGTTATTTTTGTGCTATAAAAAAATAGTTCAAGGTGAGAAATTTTCCTCTTTATCAATGTTTCCTTATGGATATTATTCACCAATTTCTTCTACAACCATCTTATTAGCCTTATGTAGCTTCCCTTGGTCGTTACAACAACTTCCATTAAAATATGTTCACATTGCCTTGTTCCTCGAATTGCTTTGACCAATTCTGACTAGGTCTAACTTGACATTTCTTAACACTTATCAACAATGCAATTTATTCCATTCCAACTCCATACAGAGCCCTTAAAGGTCCATTATATGCCCTTTTTTCCTCATTCAACAATGAGATTTTCTTTCCTTTCCTATGGAAATAGTTTCCACAATTATGAACCATACAATTGATTCACACATGGGAATGCCTCATTCCCTAATTGATAGCATTTGCAAGACCAATGTATCACTATCATGAAATACATGACATGTTCACATACAATAATGTCTTGCTCCATTAGTGAAATATTCTAGGTGAATGGAATTTTCTTACCCATTTTCATTACTTATTCATAACTTTCTAGTTCATATCCTGTAATATCCTGCAACTTTTCTTATCATGCATGCACTTTCCCACAAGGATGGTTCACCCATCACCTTTACAAGTTGCATGTCCTTTACTAGCTAACCTATTCCATAACTTGTTTAGCATTATCTTATGGAATACAATATCCATCTTTGATCATCAAGAGATCCACTGGCTCTTCCTTGGATCCATTCTTTTCCAAGGAACCAATGTCCATTATTGGTCTCTTTTATCCTTTCATGATTAGACATGCCTATGATTCATAAATAATTTATATTACAACCACTTAATATTAATAAGGGCTTCCACAACCCCTTATGCAATTCATATTTCACATTCTAAACATAGAGAATGCATTGCATACATTCTAGCTAAGGAACCATTGCTTCCTCTTAGTTTACTTTCTTCAATCATGCATGTTTATCTATTACAATCTACAAGAGTTTAATCTTATCCTCTCAACATGTTTTCCCACCCATTATTAGGAGTTACCATTATATCATCACTTGAATATCTCTCATCATTAACAAAATTATCATGCCACCAAGCATCTAGCTTTACTTTGTTTAGTTCTTCACATTGCTTGCTAATAAATAATTTTCCCATGCTTTCTTTCTCAACTGTGCCTCTAATTTACTAGGAAATCACCATTACCATGATATGACTATCATAATATTTACTCACTTTGAGTCACTTTCATCTCTGGTAATCCTGCACCATCATATAAAGATTTTCCAAAAAAAATGGTTGCTTTGGAGGTCACCCACATTGAGAATTTCTTTCCCAAACAATCCTAGAGGCTTTTCTCTACTTGCTATTTGAAGCAACTAGAAACCTATTTCAAAATAAGAACCTACTATTTGATTCTGCTGCATTTTAGCCTCATTACATTCTTAAAATTACACAAACATAATTTTCATGCATTTTGGGGACTACTTGATTAGAAAATTATTCTCAAATCAAGGTTACAAGCACTTTTCTGCCCAATTTTCAGAAACAACCACTTATACCATGAAATGAGAACTATATACTATGAACGAGAACTCTAGCCATAAAAAACACTTTTTAACTTCAAAAACACCAAAAAACAACCCCAAAACGAAAAGTGGTGATACTGGTATTAACATTTTTTGTTTTGAGGTTAAAATTACAACATTTTGGTAACCCAAGCAGCGTCGTTGCAATCGAAACCCTAAAATTACAACTTTTATGGCATTGTGGAATAAACAACTAGCATCATTGCAATGAAAATACGAAAAGCAAGCCCTAAATCCAAAAGAGTTGCTAGCAGTGTCACCTTTTTTTCCACTTCAATTATAATTAAACCGTTTTGAAACCATTTCCTAAAAATAAATAAATAAACCTCTAGTAAAATATAGAAAACAAACATATTTAGAAAAAAAAATGAATATTCAGATAAAAAAAAAACAATTCAAAAAAAAAATACAAGAAAATAACCAATAAAACACAATTAAAATAATAGAAAATCAAAAAAGTAAAACCAAAGACACCTTTAAAAAAATAAATTTAAAAACCAAACAAAATATTAAAAAATACACATTTAATAAAAAAAACAAAATAAAAAAAACAAATCGATAAAAAAAAAAATTAAAACCAAACAAAATATTAAAAATAACAAATTTTAAAAAACAAAATTAAAAAAAAAACTATACAAAAAAACAAAATTTAAAAACCAAACAAATTTTTTTAAAAATACAAAGCTATATAAACAACACATTTAAATTAAAAATTTAAGAGTGGAGCGGCATGTGATTGGGGAGGCGGAGGGGGCTGGGGGGGAGGCGGAGGCGGCAGAGGGATAAGGGAGGAGGCGGGGGAATAAGGGGGGTAGAGCGGTGGTGGAGGTGGCGGGTATTAGTGGTGGCGCAATACTGAGTATCGCGCTACCACTCTTACTCATCCCCGTGAGGTTTTTGTTGCGGAGGGGGCTGGGGGGAGGCGGAGGCGGCAGAGGGATAAGGGAGGAGGCGGGGGAATAAGGGGGGGTAGAGCGGTGGTGGAGGTGGCGGGTATTAGTGGTGGCGCAATACTGAGTATCGCGCTACCACTCTTACTCATCCCCGTGAGGTTTTTGTTGGTTTTTTGTGTTTTTTTGTGTTTTATTTTTTGGTTTTTTTGGTTTTTTAGTGTTTTTTTTGTTTGGGTGTTTTTTTTTAATCTTTGTTTGTTTGTTTCTTTTAATTTTTTTTTTATCATTATTTTTTAAAGTGCCTTGTTATTTTTTTTTTTTTCTAATAGTTTTTAGATTTTTTAAAGTATTTGAATATTTTTCATTTTTTTTAGTTTTTTTTTCAAATTTTAATTTATTTTATATTTTGTATTTTTGTTTCTTGAAATTTTTTTAAATGTGTTTTTTATTTTTTATTTTACTTTTTTTTCACAATTTATATGGTTTTTTTATTTGTGTTTTGTGTTTTTTTTTTTAAATTTAAAAATCCATATTTAGAGGTCAATTTTGGTTTTGCTTACAAGAGCAGTGGGCAAGTTTTCAAAATAGTTGTAAATTTAGCTCCAAAAAAGAATGAATGATACCAGTAGCACCACTTTTCAACTCTAGCCTTAAAAAATGCCTCAAAATGAAAATGTGTGATACTGGTATCACCCCTTTTTGAAAGAGAGCTAAAAATAACTACTAAAATTAGGAAAGAGAAAAACGAGAACTATGTCGAGTTCTCGTTTCATTGTATAAGTGGTTAAACATCTAAATCACACTTTCCTAATCCACATTATCTCAATTTTATATTGATCCAGCAACTGTGGTTAAAATCAAGAACCAAATTTTTAGAATAAAAAAAAATGGGGGTCAAGGGGGATTTCCCCCATGCAGCCTCAAGCCACTGGAGGGTAGGTCAAGGGTAATGCCCTCGTTTTTATTTTTCTATAAATCCTTCAATTTCATGCAATCTAGCACATGGGATAAACATCATTATTTGATTTTCTGGCACCTAAAATTCGACCATGGAAAACGTTTCTTTTCACCTAATTCCCACACCTCTAATGAAAACCCACACCATTTTACCACTTATTGGACATAAGTGGTTTCAGGCTCCACGAGATGGTGGTTTCCCGAAATAGATTTTATGAGATTGAATGCATAAGAGGGTGACACGTCGACAGGGCAGTTTTCCTTTTAGGATAGGACAATTCATTAACATTCGTGCATCTTTAGAGGCCTGAAGAACTATCATCCATTGATCAAATTTGCACAATATTCCAATACTTACATGACTAGAGTAGGTCCCATCCTTTTTGACATCTCTATATACCATGTCTAGACCCCATGTCACATCACCACGTGTTGGAACAAAAGTGGTTACAGGCTTTGCTAGAGGTGGTTTCCCGGAACTAATTTTATGAGCCTGAATGCATGAGCAGTTGACATGTCGATGGGGTGGTTTTCCTTTCAGGTGCACTGTCAATTGATCCATTGAGCACTATTGATCAAAGCACAATGATCCATTGATCTCCACCACTACTCGATGGTTAGATCTCCTCTACCTTTGGACTCCATCACATGTGGGAAAAATGCATGTGGATCTAATGTGGTTGGTCCACATCACACCCTTTTCCCACATCAAACCTCTTTCCCATGTGGCTCCTCCAAGTCACCCATCCTCTTAGCATGGGTGGGGCCCAACTAAAATTTTTCAATTTTTTATAAGTTTGTATCCATGTAAAATTTTAAAATGGAAATAAGGGGGATTATTTCAAAATTACTTCTAGCCCCTGATCCGTCACTTAACAAAACCAGTTTTGATTTATACTTGCAAATTTGGATTTATGGCCCATACAACTCCAATATTGCAACCAAAAGCTTCGATGCCACTTTCTAACATCCCCTTCCCTCAGTTCGAAAAATGGAAGGGGACACCAACTTAATTCAGGCTTACAAATTTCGCCTCGAAACCATATTACAAATTCATAATATGTAAAATATGTGTGCATATGCATAAAAATATATACACAACGGAAATTTAAAATTGATCCACACACACACTACATGAATAAACAAGCATAATAATCACAGGCATTACATAAAAATATTTGATATTCAAATACGCATGGGAATATTTATCTTTATCCAACGCATATACAAGCAACTGGTTTTGTAAGAGTGGTTTTCCACCCAACCATAGGCACTCTATCCCACATATACTATTTCTTCTAAGAGGACACCCCCAAGTTGGGCTATGAGGCCACTACGACGAAACAAACACCTACATGATTTTCTCTCTTATCCCACAACCCATTCTTCTATCTATGCTTATGCAAATGCTCATACAAAGATCTATAGGGGTTTCGCTCAACCATCACAGCCTTGGCCCCAGCAATACCTTCCCCACACAACACCCTTTTAGGCTCAAGTATCCCCTTTAGTGATCCACGGTTCTCTTGGGTGATCCATTTTTCTAGGTTCTTCCAGTGTGTGTATAGAAGGAGTCTAATATGATATGTGTTGTTGGAGAACCACTTGTAGCCTTAATTCATGGATTCTCAAGCACCTGTGAGAAACAAAACTCAATGGGTGATGGCTCTTAGATTTCCCATCCTTTGCACTCGCCTACACCCATCAATTTTCCCTTTCAGATCTACAGCTCTACCTCTAATTTCGAATTTCTGGGTTACACAGTATGGTAAAATGGTCATGAGCAGCCACATGGAGCTCTGCATAGCGTAGATCTACATGAAAGAATGAGATAAAAGTGAGGGTTTACTCCATAGGATATGAGATGATGGTGAAAAGAAAACTGACATAGCTTCTGACCATAGAATAAACGACTCCTGATAGCTACAAAATGACTTCTGGCAGTTGATAGAACTCTCACAAAAGTGTAGTCAGCCTCATGCTTCAATAATTGCACGATTTGACTTTTCCCACCAACCTCAGACATGCATTTAATGATTGAAAAATAGTCAAATGAAAGTAACTGGCTCACTTAAATTCACATGGCAAAATATGATGAGTTCTAAGGTTGACACTTGGTAGAAAAGGATTTAGTCTAGCATAGGCCCCCTTTCGTCTTCCCCTCTGGTGGAATCATAGCCCCTCTAGTGATCTTTACATAGCCATCCTGGACCATTTTATTATTTATGCCATATAATATTTACATATATTTCAAGTTAGCATGACAAGCCAACCATGATATCATCCAAATGAAAATATATGCATCATACATGCCCCTCCTCCTCGGCCTGAACAGGAGAAGACGACAAAGATTCAGAAGTTGCATCGGGAGGAAGACAAAATCAGAGGAGAGGGTTGTAGCACAAAGGGTGAGCTAATGACCTCTAGAATAGGGAAAGCGGGTACGGGGGTTTGCATTCCAAAGTCAACTAGTACTCCTGCAATATCGGTGAACCCAATTAAGGTTAAAGAAAGAATTCAACATATGGTAGACCATGTGTTAATAGGTAAATTCATGGGTATATGGCCCTCAAAGAAGGCGCTAACATGGTCGATTCACTCAACCTGGAAGCCGAAAGGGCATTTTGATCTCCTGCTGGGATCGAAGGGTTTTTTTACTGTGGTTTTTATTAATGTGGAAGACAAGGACAGAGTATTTGAGGGTGGAATTTATTTCTACTACTCAGTTGGGATTTTTTTACAAATGTGGAAAGATCACTTCAACCTAGATAAGGAGATCTATCTATAGCCCTGGCATGGATCAGACTCTACTCACTACCAATTGAATACTGGGATCCTGATATACTAAAGGCAATCGAAGGTGCTCTAGGGAATTTTGTGAAAATATCAGATCAAACTAAGCAAGGAAGGTATGTTTTGTATGCCCGGATATGTGTCTATATGAATATCTCTAAAACACTTCCTGAAGGAATCACATTAAACTGGGAAGAGTCTAAATGGTTTCAAACCCTTGATTATGAACACATTCCGTTTCGATGTGGAAGGTGTCATACACATGGACATCTATCCTGAGATTGCCATCTGAATCTCCCCGAGGAGATTCCGAGAATTAAATCTCAGGATCAACATGATGCTCAAGGCTTTACTAAGATCACTAGTCATAAAAGAGTGGGAAGGATACATAATGGTGCTGAATTGATGAGGAAAGAAGAGAGTATTAATATCTTTGCGACTTTGGACCCTGATATGGCCGACCCTCAGATTCATTGAGAAATACTAAAAACCCCTATTAAAGAGGTAGATAAGCCTACTGTATTAGCTGAGATCAAGCACAAAAGTAAAACTGATAGCAAGAACACTCTAGGGTCTGAATAGATGGAGGAGGAACTGGAGGAGATGGAACTGGAAGAACGAGATCTTGATAGCATGGAAGAGGCCAATAAAAACATTGAGGTACATTCCATTTTAGATACTCAATTGAAGCTTTTGAAGGATGCTATCCTTAAAACTAAACCTACCCCTATCTTGGGAATCAGTCCTCTAAAATTGAAGGAGAGTAAGAGAAAATTTAAAGAAGGAGGACTGAAGAGAGGAAGAAGATCAAACAGGGAACACATAGGGGAAATTGGGGATCGCTTGGTTGATTCAGGCCAATATCCGACGATCCAGGAAGCTCTTCTATCTGTGAGATACAATGTTTGATGAAAATTCTTTCCTAGAATATTCAAGGGACTAATGGTCCTCATAAACAGAATACTTTAAAAAGTAAGATTATGAAAGAAAAACCTGTTGTGGTTATGTTGCAAAAAACCAAGTGTTCGAGGGCCCACCTGGAACCGAACGTGCATAGCATATGGAAGAATTATAAGTGTATGTTGCTGGATAGTCGGGAGGTGTGGCGATCCTCTGGGATCCCCAGCTGGTAATACTTACTGGCTTTCTATCCACTAAGTTTAGTCTCTCTGCTTCTTTCCATCTTTTAGGTACCACCACCAAGGGGATCCTTACTAATGTGTATGGGCCGAGTAGCCACCCTGAGAAGCAAAATTTCAATAATAGTCTTTCTAGGATACAAAGTATGTTTGAAGGAAAGCACTGGATTATGGGGGGAGATTTTAACTTGATCAGATCACTGGCCAAGAAGAAAGGGGGGAGGCAAATCCTCACTCTGGAAAACATTTTATTTGATGAATTCATTGAGACCAGTAAGTTGATTGATGTGGTTATGGGGAGCAATGGTTTCACCTGGAATAACAGACATGGAGGGGAGCACATGGTGGCATCAAGGTTGGATAGATTTCTTATGTCGGAAAGCATTATGCTTTTGGGGGGCACTCTGTCTTCCATTCCACTCGTGTCTTAAGGCTCCGATCATTAGCCAATCTCCCTTTTATGGAGTAATATTGGTACTAATATGAATAAGCCTTTCATATTTTAGAGTTTTTGGCTTACCCATAAAGACTTTCATATTGATGTGAATGAATGGTAGAGGTGTTCAGCTCCTCCTCAGGGGACTAAGATGTATTGTTTCCAGCAAATATTGAAAATGTTAAAGCAAAGCATAAAAAGATGGAATAATGATGTCTTTGGAGACATTCTGGCTAGTATTACTAAGCTTGAGGTTAAGATGGCACTGGTACAGGAAAGCATCATGAGGATCGGATTGACGGATGAGATGGTTGGGGAGTAAAAGAACTTATCTGAACAGTTATATCAAAGACACAATCAAGAGGAACTGTTGTGGAAACAGAAGTCTAGAAACCAATGGTTAAAGGATGGGGATAAGAATACAAAGTTCTTTCATAGAACAACCATTCAACATAGACACCTAAATTAGATTTGTAAGCTTCGTACTAATGAGGGAGTTTTTGTGGATTCGCATGAGGATTTTGAGAAGGAACTCTTATCTCATTTTAAAGATGTTACGATAGAACCCTTGATTGATCGTTTTGCATCCTATAGGGAGATCAAGGATATAATTCCTTGAATCATTACTAATGAGTAGAATGAGATGCTCACTCATCCTATTCAGTTCCAGGAGGTTGAGGATGCTAGTAATCAAATGGAGGATGGTGAATCCTCGGGGCCTGATGGTTTTAAGGAAAAAAATTTCCACCTACGGGACTTGATCAAAATTGAAGTGTCGCAGGTGGTGGAAGAATCACGACAAATGAAAGGGGTTCTCCCTGCATTAAATTCCACCTTTATTACCCTAATCCCAAAAACTCTAGTGATTGAAAGAGCTGAGATGTTTAGACCCATATCGTTGTGCAATATCATTTATAAACTCATTACGAAAGTCCTGCCTAACTGACTTAAACCCCTCCTTCCGTCTTTGATTTCTTTAGAACAGACGGGATTTGTTGAAGGTAGACAGATTCTAGATGGTATTATCCTTGCTCAGGAAGTCTTACATTCCCTTAAGAGTGTTAAAAAGGCTGGGATGCTTCTGAAGTTAGATCTATCAAAATACTATGATAAACTCAACTGGAATTATATGAAAAAGATAATGGAATCCTTCGGGTTCAGTGAGACTTGGATCAAATGGATTGCTAATCTGACTTCCTCTACATTCTTTTCTTTTTTGATTAATGGGCACCCTTCTGTTGATGTATATGTAACTTCGGAATGTATTCATTTATATATTATTGTACTCCTATAGAGATGTGTCATTCCTCTATGCGGAAGTGTCGTCATGTGTATTGACAAGTGTCGCAAGTATGGTAACTTGCCGATGGGTTATTAGACCACCATGTGTGGGGTCAGTCTTGATTTATATAATATATGGTTGATGTACCTAGCTAGACAAGTTGGCCCCATAAGATCACTGGGCAAACAAATCAATTATAAATAGAGATCGGGAGATCTCTATTTGGATCACTCAGAAACGCATTCTTCCTTCACTCGGAAAGTGGCACACATGTGAGGAGGAGGATCATCTACTACTAGGAGACTATCTCTGTGTATTTTGGTTGTACTTTGGTTGAGCCATTGCTCTCTCTATCTCTGAGGAAGTTGTGGGGTTTTTCACCTTAGGGTTTAAATTTCTCCACGGAAACTCTGTGTCTCTTGTCTCTCATGCTTTTGCTTCTTGTGATGATTGACATGCTTGTTATGATTGATATGCATTGATATACTGTACATGTTATTCTCTCAGTAAATATCCTAGAGTATTGTGAATTAATGCTCAAAATTTAACATGGTATCAGAGCTAACTTGAGAAGAAGACATTGTGCAGTGACGGAAACCAAGGGTTTCTTGTTTATTGGGTTTCTCTCCACAGATTTTGGAAAAGAAGTATAGTAGATTGACTCTACTCATCAAGGAGAATATATATGTCCAATCAAAATTCAATTCTGAGCATTTTCACATTTGGCCCTAAAAGTTAGGGTTTCCACAAAAATAGGAATTTATGGAATCCGAAGACATAGATGGAAGCTCCTTGCAAAAATCGAAGTTTAGAGCTTTGGATCAAGATTTTTGGCTAGGTATATCTCCGGAAAACTCAAACCCTAATTCAGGGTCCTCCTCAGTGAACTCGAGAAGACAACAAGGCATTTCTGAAGGGTGAAGCTTTGCAGATCTCAAATTCTGAATACACCAGGCTGATCAGCTCATCAAGGCACATCTTTCTATCCTTTCAGAAAGTTGAAATTCACATTTTCAATTTTTAGGGTTTCTTTGACAAACCCTAATCCGGGACTAGATCCATTTTTCAACAAATCAAGTGGTAAGACCTAAATCTTTTCTATTTCCATTTGAAGTACTCTTTAAGATGTCTAACCAAAACAAGCTTGAGGATAATCTTGAAGGGGCTGATAAATTCCAGGCTTGGAAGTATAGGATTGGGTTAATCCTGGAAGAAAATGAGTTAGACTCATATGTAAAAGAAAACATCCCTATCCCAGAGGATGAAGAGGCTAAAATATTGCATAAGAAGAACTTGGTCAAGGCAAAGAGAATCATTGCTGATTCTATCAAGGACCATCTCATCGCCCATGTGTCATCTCTGAAGACACCCAAAGAGATGTTTAATTCACTATCTAGGCTATTTGAAGGGAAGAACATAAATCAGAAGATGACTCTGTGGAACTAATTGAAAGGGGTAAAACTTCAGAATGGAGAATCCATTTAATCTTATTTTTCTAGGGTCTCCCAGATCAAGGAACAACTAGAAGCAGTGGATTAAATGGTGGAGAATGGTGAAGTTGTCATGACCACTCTGAATGGCCTACCTAGGTCATGGGACTCCTTTATTCAAGGAATCTGTGCAAGAAAGAAGTTGGTATCCTTCAGGAAACTTCGGGAAGAATTCTCAAGAGAAGAAGCAAGGCTTGTGGCACGCGAAGAAAAGATGGGGAATGAAGATCAAGCTCTCAGAGCTCACACCAAGAAAGGGAAGTCCAAGAGAGAGCCATCTCACTTCAAGAAATATTCACATCACCATAAAGAAAGGAGAATATGCTTCACCTGTAATGAAAATGGACATATTGCCATAAATTGTCCCAAGAACAAGAAGGACAACAAACTTCAGCAAGAAGAAGAAAGGCAGCAAAAGAAAGTTCCATGCTCATGCTGCCGAAGATGATGAACCTCCAAAGAAGAAGGCTAGGGTAGAAAATGATGATGTCTCATCAAGTGAAGAAGAGTATGTTCTAATCTCTACTCTCACAGGTACGATCTCTCATGGTTGTAATGATTGGCTTATTGATAGTGGGGCTTCAAAACACATGATTGGGTTTAAAGAATCCTTTGCTAATCATCTGAACATGAGTTACCCCATAAGGTGAAACTTGGGGATGACTACCAATACCTTATCAAAGGAAGTGGTGAGGCCTCCTACAATCTAGACTCTGGGAAGTCTTTGAAGATGAAAGATGTTTCGTATGTACCTGGGCTCAAGAAGAATCTACTCTCAGTATCCGCATTGGATGCAAAAGGTATGAGGGTTGCATTTGTGGATGGCCAAGTTCTAATGTGGCCAAAGGGAAAGACCATAGATGATACAGTAGTGATTGGAGAGCAAGAGGGAGGATTGTACAAACTAAAGGGACAACCTAAACATGCCATGGTGCACGAATCCATGGAGCCAAGTGAACTTTGGGATAGAAGACTTGCTCATATGCACTATAGGGCACTTCCAATTGCAAGCAAGGCTGTAGAAGGTCTTCCTGAAATCAAGACCAAACATGAAAGTGTTTGCAAAGGATGTGCAAAAGGAAAGAACATAAAGAAAGCATTTCCAAGCAGTGAAAGCAAGGCAAAAGATATCTAGGAAATTATCCACTCCGATATATGTGGATCGATGTCATCCAGTTTTCTGAGTGGGTATGTTTACTATGTCTCTTTCATTGATGATTTTTCCAGGAAGACTTGGGTCTACTTCTTGAAGAACAAAGATGAAGTGTTTGATAAGTTCAAGGAATTCAAAACCTTGATGGAGAACCAAACTGATAAGAAGATAAAAAAATTCAGATCCGACAATGGTGGAGAATTCACTTTAGGTGACTTCAAGAAGTTATGCAGTGATTCAGAGATTAAGAGGGAGTTCAATACTCCTTACAATCCACAACAGAATGGAGTTGCAGAAAGAAAGAATTGAACAATTATGGAAGCAGCAAGGGCAATGCTGCATGACCAGGATCTACCGATGCATCTATGGGAAGAAGCAGCCAGGACAGTTGTATATGTGTAGAACAAAACACCCCACAAGATATTGGACAACAAGACACCAGAAGAGGTCTTCTCTGGTAAGAAACCTGAGGTCAGCCATCTCAAAATATTTGGTTGTCCAGTGTATACACATGTCCCAAAGGAAAAGAGGGCCAAGCTAGATCCTTCAGGAAAGAAGGATATCTTTGTGGGTTATAGTGAACGCTCGAAGGCTTACATAATATACTTTCCAGGGTTCAAGAAGATTGATGTCAGCAGGGATGTAATGTTTGATGAAAACTCAGCATTCATCAAATCAAGGAAGGAACCTATTGAAGATTATGAAGAACCCAAGGAAACTAGATTTCAAGACACTACCATGATTGAAGCAATTCCAGATATTGATCGTGAAATTGAAGATCCAAAACAACTTGTAGATCCACCACGTGAGGACAACTCTCACAAGAGGAAACCTGCATGGGCTAGAGAGCTCATTCAAGATGCATAAATATTTGGCATTTCAGAAGAAAAACACAGAGCAAAGAAGAGAACTAGATCTCACACCAGCTATGTTGCTTTACTTTGTGATATCATGAAAAAATAACCTTCCAATTATGAAGAAGCAGCGGAAAATAAAGAATGGAAGGATGCCATGGTTGAGGAATACCAATCAATAATGAAGAACCATGTTTGGGATGTTGTCCTAAGACCTGAAAGGAAGTCTGATGTGACTTCCAAATGGATTTACAAGATCAAGCATGCTACAGATGGCATCATAGAAAAATACAAGGCAATATTCGTAGCTTGTGGCTTCTCTCAGAAAGAGGGAATAGACTATGAAGAAACTTTTGCTCCTATAGCTAGGTACACTTCCATCAGATCAGTACTTTCCCTGGCTGCAACGATGAAATGGAAGATACACCAGATGGATGTCAAGACTACCTTCTTAAATGGTGTAGTCGAAGAGGAAGTGTATGTGGAGCAGCCACTCGGTTTTGAAACACATGACAAGGAGTCACATGTGTGTAGACTGAAGAAATCCTTATATGGTTTGAAGCAAGCTCCCAGAACTTGGCATGGTAGGATGTATAGTTTCCTATCTAGTTTGGGTTTTACTAAGACTAAAGCGGATTCCAACCTTTACTACAAGGTTGAGGAAGGAAATCCTGTGATTCTACTCCTGTATGTAGATGACCTGTTTGTAACATGAGATGACAGATTGATTGCTGATACAAAGAGGAAGCTTGCTGCCAAGTTCGATATGAAGGACTTGGGAATGATGCACTATTCCTAGGTATGGAGGTGTGGTAGAGTACATATGGGATCTTCCTTGGACAAGGGAAGTATACTGTAGATATCCTAAAGAGGTCCGGGATGATGGATTGCAAGGCCATGGACACACCTATGTCATCGAATCTAAATCTTCTATGTGATGCTTCATCTGAGTCAGTTGATGTCTCTATGTATCGTCAGATGATTGGATCCTTGATGTACTTGACGAACACGAGACCAGATATTTGCTTTGCGGTGAACACATTGATCCAGTTCCTGATGGATCTGAGGAGTGTTCACCTGGTTGTTGTAAAGCATATTCTAAGGTACCTGAAGGGTACAGTTGATTATGGGCTCAAGTATGATGCGAATCAAAAGTTTAACCTATAGGGTTATGTTGATTCAAATTGGGTAGGCAGTGCTGCAGATAGGAAGAGCACTTCTGGGTGCTGCTTCAGTATGGGATCAGGTGTGATCTCTTGCTTTAGCAAGAAGCAGTCCTGCATAGCACTGAGTACAACCGAAGAAGAGTATGTTGCAGCTTGTTCGGCTAGTTGTGAGGGAGTATGGCTGAGGAAGGTACTGTCTGAGCTATTTGATCTACCATTGGAGGCTACTGGTATCTTTTGTGACAACTAGAGTTGTGTGAAGCTGTCTGAGAACCCGGTGTTCCACGACAAGTCGAAACACATAGAGATCAAATATCACTATATTAGGGAATCGTGTAGAGGGGAGTAGTGAAGTTCCTATATGTTGTGATAGATGAGTAGATTGCAGATGTGATGATGAAGCCACTAGCTAGAGTGAAGTTCGAGTACTTCAGAGAGAGGCTTGGTGTTCTTCAAATCGACAACACTTCGAGGAAGAAGTGATGGAGACATTTGTTGTAGCCATTCCTAGCATGGTGGAAGGAGTATCCTTCACATGGTTGTGGATGTAAGCGCTGGATGATGAGCATCAGGATGATGTTCTAGTTTATGCTCTATATGATTAGTTGGATCATTCATGTATGTATGCATCATGTTGGATGTTGGATATGATCAATTGGATCATTTATGTATGTACACATCATGTTGGATGCTGGATATGATCAATTGGATCATTTATATATGTATGCATCATGTTGGATGCTTGGATCATGTATCTGTATATGTATCAGGTGGATACATTGTATGATCAGGTAGATCATGTATGTTGATATGTATCGGGTAGATACATTGTGTGGATCATGTATCTATGTATGTATCAGGTGGACACACTGTGTATGGTGATATGTATAAGGTAAATACTTGGTATGCATAAGCTAGATGCATTGTATGATCAGGATGATTGTGGATGACGAGCTTCTCCAGATGACATGCATCAGGACAATGCAGAGACGATGATTAGGACGATCATGTGTACATCGGGATAATGTCTAGTGAGTATCAGGATGATACTCTATGGCCGTGGACTAGGTTGTGCAGATGAGCATGTCTGGGATGCTCTTTCGAGACATTGCTCTGGGAGGACATATAATAGTGCCCTGGGAGATCCTTCAGGTCAGAGTTGTGTACCCGTAACATCCTGGGATGGTCTTTTGAGGTTTTGTCCTATGGCATGTAATTTTCTCCTGGGAGATCTGGACAGTATGAAAAAGGCCTCAGATGCTTCAGCCAGGTTTTGCCATGACCACATGTAATTTTCTCTTGGGAGATCTGGGCAGGATGAAAAAGGCCTCAGATGCTTCAGCCAAGTTTTGTGGTGGACCACATGTAATTTGCTCTTGGGAGATCTAGACAGGATAAAAAAGTCCTCAGATGCTTCAGTCAGGTTTTGTGGTGAGATCACATGTAATGTGCTCTTGGGAGATCCGACAGGTAGAGCTATGTGCTCGTAACAGCCTGGGATGATTCAGCCATGTTTTTTTATTGGTCACATGTAATGTGCTCCTGGGAGATCTGACAGGTAGAGCTGTGTGCTCATAATAGCTTGGGATGTTATCGCTAGGTTTTGTGATGCACGTAATAAGTCCTGAGGATTCCACAGTGATGAAGACCTGTAGGTGGTGGTCCTACATCCAGTATGAAAAAGCACTGGCTCTGTAGAACTTCCTATGATGAGTAGATTCAGAGATTGCTTGAGAGAGCAGCAACAGTGACGATGCATCGATGACGATGATCCAGAGAAGAAGAGTTGTGCTAGCAGATCTGTGTTGAGAAATACCTTCCTATTTAAGAGGGAGTGTTGATGTATATGTAACTTTGGAATGTATTTCATCCATGTATTTCATTTATATATTATTGTACTCCTATAGAGATGTGTCATTCCTATATACGAAAGTGTCGTCATGTGTATTGACACGTGTCGCAAGTATGGTAACTTGCCGATGGGTTATTAGACCACCATGTGTGGGGTCGACCCTGATTTATATAATATATGGTTGATGTACCTAGCTAGACAAGTCGTCCCCATAAGGTCACTGGGCAAACAAATCAAGTATAAATAGAGATTGGGAGATCTCTATTTGGATCACTCAGAAACTCATTCTTCCTTCACTCGGAAAGTGGCACACATGTGAGGAGGAGGATCATCTGCTACTAGGAAACTATCTCTATGTATTTTGGTTGTACTTTGGTTGAGCCATTGCTCTCTCTATCTCTGAGGAAGTTGTGGGGTTTTTCACCTTAGGGTTTTCCCCACGAAAACTCCGGTGTCTCTTATCTCTCATGCTTTTGCTTCTTGTGATGATTGACATGCTTGTTATGATTGATATGTATTGATATACTGTACATGTTATTCTCTTAGTAAAGATCCTAGAGTATTGTGAATTAATGCTCAAAATTTAACACCTTCGACTGTTTTTAAACCTACTCGAGGAATTCGTCAAGGGGATCCTCTGTTGCCCTTTCTCTTTGTGATTATGAGTGAAGGTCTTGGCAGGCTTATTACTCATTTGGTTGAACAAGAGAAAATCAAAGGTCTCACATTTCCACCATATGATAAGGAGATCACTCATCAATAGTTTGTTGACGACACACTATTGATGGGCCACTCCTCGGTTCAGGAAGCCAAATAAATTAAAAAGGCCTTGAACCTCTTTTTAAAAGCATCAAGGCTTACCTTGAATATGGATAAATCATTGGTTTTTTTCTTCAATACTCCCCCTGCTACTCAAAGGAGCATAGTGAGGATTCTAGATTTCAATAAGAGCTCCCTTCCAACCAAATATTTAGGTGCTCCGCTCTCGGATAAAATTCTTATGAAGGTGTCCTAGGAAGACTTGTTAAGTAAAATGCATGAGAAACTCTCTAACTGGACCCTCCGTGCTCTTAACTTTCTGGGTAGAGTGGTATTGATTAAAAGTGTCCTGCAATCTTTTCCTTTGTATCTTTTTTCTGTTCTATCGGCACCAAAATCGGTTCTAAAGGAGATCAGAGATATCCAAAGATCCTTTCTTTGAGGAGGAAATATTGAGCATCGGAAATGGCCCCTGGTGAAGTGGGAGACTCTATGCAAAACTAAACAGGAAGGGGGGCTTGGTCTTAGAGATCTGGAGAAGATGAATTTAGTGTGTGGAGGCAATATTTGGTGGCAGTGGCTCAATCATACTAATGAACAGTGGGCTGGTTTTGGGGGGAAGAAGTATGCTTTAGAGGTGGAAAAAAAAGACTGGGTCAGGATGGACGGGTCGGAATAGGGGTCACAAATTTGGAATATGGAAAGGAATGGACAGAGTCTGATAAGAAAACACTATTTTTGGGAAGTCAGGCAAGGAACTTCAACCAATTTATGGTATGATGCTTGGCAGCAAGATCCAGCTCTGTCAACTCTGATAACTGACATTACTGCAGATTATCCTGCTCTTAACCATATTTGATAGACGATCGATGATTATTGGCTAGAGGACCCTAATGACAAAGGGTTTTGTGTTTGGAAACCTTTGAATTGGTGGATGGAAAATTATGGAGAGGAAATTGGTAAAAAAATTCATGAAACTTTGCAACAGTGTATGATTAAATCTTAGTTAGAATTGGACCTCCTGCGGTGGGGACACCAGCCTAAGGGTATGTTCACCATGAAGGAGGCCTATTATCTCCAAGGTGGGCATGATAATCCTTTTAATCACAAAATGTGCAAGCTCCTACGGGATAATAAGATGTATCCCAAGATTACCCTCTACCTCTGGCTGGTGCTGAGAATTTTTTTTTGCACTTGGGACAATATTTTGAAATGGGGCTTTGAGGGACCATCGTACTGCATTCTTTGTGGGAAGCATGGGGAAACGGTTAGTCATCTTCTTAATGAGTGTGGGCTCACCTCTAAACTACGGGATAAGGGAACTTTGATCTTTCGAATGTCGTATCGAATTCATGCAGACCCTGTGGGAATGATCAAAGGTTGGAGGAAGGATCCGTTCCAGGGGAGAATTTCTAACAAAATATGGGATCTTTTCCTTGGCTTTCTTATTTGGGAAGTATGGAAAGAGCGGAACAGACGCATTTTTACAGGGAAAATTCAGCAATGCAATGCAATATGGAGTCTTAGTAAATGTGGAATTATTGAGACTCTGAAATTAACGGTTTGGAATGAGCAAGATCTTAACTTACCGAAGTCAGTATCCTAAATCTCTAGGGAATTGAGACTTTACCTAATTATATCGGCAGCATCTGGGCTCGGCGACCATCCATGGAAAGTACGGGAACCTGGTCTCCTCCTCTACCAGGGTGGCTCAAACTTAATTTTGATAGATCATCGAAGGGTAATCCTGGAAACGCTGGATATGGGGGTGTCATACGGGATGACTATGGAAATGTTCAATTTATCTACTATGGACACTTGGGTGTTGAAACCAATAATGTGGCAGAGTGTGATGCAATGCTACAATGGTTATGCCTGGCGGTTAGACATGGCATCAGATGTATACAGGTGGAGGGGGACTCCAAAATACTGATTCGGATCACCACCAGGTTGATGAATGGAAGTCAGGCGACTAAACTTACACCAACGTGGAGGTTGGCGTGGAGCCTGTCGTGTTTGGAAAATATCATAGCAGCGATGACCTCGATCACCTTCCACCATGTAAGACGTAGTGTTAACCGTCTGGATGACGTGCTCGCCAACTAGGGTGCCAGCTGCGTCGATGAAGGATGGGCTAGCGAGAAGCTTGACATGAGGATAAGCACGTGTTGGAATGAATGCATGAGAATTGAGAAGAGTGACATTTATGAGAAGAATGATGTTGCTGGAAGGCATCTGGAGTAATGTGATGTGACAGAGGTTAATGGGTGGGGTATTCGTATGTGCAGAAGGAACATGAGGCCTTATGGGAATCATTTTGGAAATTTAAGGGCCTGTCCTTCCCTGAGTTATTCGCCTGTGAGAATCATGATGAGTAGTGAACAGAAGGGTGGGATGGAGACTAGTTTCAGATCTCCCACATTTAGAATTGAGGATACGGAGCAGGGTGACGAGATCATGACTTCGAACAAGGACAAGGGGAAGTATGATAGAGCTTATATCATTATGATGAATTTAATTGTGGATAGTGGTGCCTAGCCTTTAAAGCCTCCCTATAGGGTCGGCATTCCTCATCCTCGCCACAATTCTCCAAAAGTATGCGTTGTGCTGAGTTATTTGGTGTTTCCTTGTTGGTCTGAGTGTGATATTTTTGTTGTTAAGAGTATGCCTCCTAGGGGTCGTCCTGCTCATAGGGGCCATCATGGCTAGAGAGAACAGAGTAACTGTAACCAGGAGGGTTTAGCTCAGACAGGGCCGAGCAGAGATCAATGGAGAGCAGCCTTGACTGTTGTTTTCTTTCGGCGTCTGTTCCCAGAGCCTTTACAAAATGAGCTTGAGGAATTGGAAGGGAATTTACAGAGAATGGTGGGTGAACAAGAGCTTCCTCCTGAAGCAGTTGCGATGGCCGACTAGGTCTAGGACCCTGGTAACACTAGGGGCCGTATGGCCCTCTATAATCAAGCGGTGGCTACGCTCTGGGTTACTAAAACTATTATAGCCTAGACCCTGGATACTCAGGTGGACATTCTAGAAGGTTCACAGCGGATGAAAAAATTGGAAGAGCTTTGTAAAGAGCATGCTGAGGAATCCAAATGGATTCATATGAAGCTTGATGCAGTTGCTAGTGATATTGGAATTTCCTACTTAACTAGGCCAAGGAAGGTAGAGAATCCGAAGGTCATTGACCTCGATGGAAAGGCTGCTGTAGAAGTTACTTCACCGGTTATCAACATTGAGGATGAAGTTGGACCAACGAGCTAAGGTGTTTTGGTATCGGCGGCTGGGGTCAGCCATGTCTTGTGTTTTTTTTATGATACTCTCTATTTTTGGGCATATGAGGTCCTTTGGTCTAATTCGAGGACTCTGCTGGTGTCTGTTGTGACTCGCATCTCGCTTTGGTTTTATGATTTCAGAACCTTTCTGGAATGCCTACTCTCGGCTTACTTTGCTTGTATGGGGACTTGTTATGTTTTTTCTACTGGTTGTGGTCAATATTTCTTTGTACTGTTGTTATGATCATAGGTAAGGATTTCTCTTTCAGCCGTGTCGTATCTAGGTTGGGTAGTAGATTCTGGACTTCTGGTTGTAAGTGGTTTAGCTTTAGTAGATATGTCCTGAATTGTCATAATGTTGATCTTATTTTGTGGTTATGGAAGGAAGATATGCAGACGTTTTGTAATCTCAGTGGTGGCTACTTAAGAACTCTGATGGATGGAAAAAGAATGACTGTAATTTTGATCTAACAGTAATAGAATGATGTTTTTCTTTACTTAAAAAAAAAAGGTATATGTAAATGATTGTATCTGAACTTAGCAATTAAGAATATGTATTTTCTTTTAAAAATTGATTCAAGATAAAGTATCAATGTATAGATAATTTTTTAATTATTTATAAGTAATAAATATAAATAATTATTAATATTTTATGATTATAATAAAATCAATTAATTTTTTAAATGATTAAAATTTAAGTAATAATTAAATATTTTTAGTATAATTCATTATATTTTAAAATATTTTAAATTATATTATTTAAAACTTAATATATTTGAAATTATTAAAGTTATAAGTTTTTCTTAAGAAGAGAATAAATTTTCCATTTTTAAAAGTTTATTAGACATTTATAATCCATTTTCTTGCGTGCATAGGATATGTTTTATGTCAAGCGAACACTCATTTTTAGTATTCTTTGAATGTTATAATTATATAATCATTTCTTTCTCTTTTTACTTTATTTTGAAAAGTAGAAGTTTAAATGTCTTTATTATATCTTAATCTTGTTTTTAAGTTTATTATGATTTCATTTATATATATTTATTTCTGGTAAATATTTTCTAAATGTTAAAAAGCAAGGGCTTGATGAGATTATGTTGACTATTGATATGCATTGTGTGTGGAGTTATGCCAAAGTGCCCCTACACAAATATGCTCCTCAATAAATTATTAAACATAAATTCTTTATACAATGTGTAAGTGATTGCACCTTTAAAGCCTACTCATCAATGTTAAGTGCATTATTAATTAATGGGTTTTCGTATCAATACTCTTGAGATGATATTGTATCATAAAAATTTAGTTAGTAGAATTAACTAACAATAAACCTATTGATATTTTGGTTTTCAATTAATGTAGTTATGGGTATGTCATTTTGAATGTAAATTGTTTAAAATTAGGAAATGTTTATTATTTTTGTATGCACTACATCTATTAATAAAATATGGATAATAAATAAATAAGATACAAATATATGGTATTAATGATTAATGATGGATCACTCAATTTATAATAGATATGAATCTTCAATTTGTTTAGGATGAATCACAACTATTAATAAAATATATTTAATAAATAAATTATGCATTTTAACATTTGTTATGCCCTGATAAAAATCAAATAGTTGAAGGTGTAAATAATTTTTCAGGTTTTGCAATCTATATAAAGTTTATACTTTAAGAGATTTGATCCCTATTAGTACATGATAGATCTATAATTAGGATAAACCTACATTGATTAATACCTAATCTATTTTAGTCTAAATATACTTATTAATGAATTCTTTTGAGAGGATTAATAACACTATAAATACCTTAGATTCTCAAGTGTGTCAATCATCCATTTTTTGACTATGCTTTAATTCACACATTGATTATATTAGCTAGATAAGTAATTAAGAATTAAGTGTTGTTTACATGTAATATCCACAAATTTTTCTAAGGACCACAATGGCCTAAGTCACTTAGCCATGTTCATGATAGTTTGTCAAATTGGTGCTAACTTGGGTCCAATATTTGCTAAGTATAATGTCCAATGTTGGAAATAATGAAAAAATTGGAGCTAAATGGACAAGGTAGGCACATGAAGGATATGGTGGGCTATGGTTGACTCACCAATTAAGCTAAATTTCCATGTGGTCAAAATTATTGATGAAAATAATTCTAAGGTTGGCAATGATTACAAGTGGAAAATCCAAGTAGAAAGTACAAACTCCTAACCAATGTGAAAGTGGAATTGATGTTGTAGGTGCAATTATGACTCGAGTGGTAAAGGTGGGCCACATGAAGAAATATCTTCCCCAATGTGAAAGTATGCACATCCACTTTGAATTTGTTGCAAGGAAAAATAATATTGGGTCAAATAGCATTAGAGGAATAAGCTAAGGACCCATTCTCTCATAAATAATCATTTATCAATATTTTATTTATGATTTTATGAGTGAATATTGACTGCTTGGTAGTGCCTAGGAAGATTGGTAGGAAAAGATAAAATGGACCCAAGGAATTTGGAACAAAGCACATGAAAAGCAGGAAAGAAGCCAAAAAGTAGGAAAGCGGTTGAAAAGCAGGAAATTAGCTGAAAAGCATGAAAGGCATAAAGTTTCCATATTTTTGCTCAAGAAGGAATATAACAACCAAGAAAGCACCAAGGAATCTAGGAAAGCTTTTCCTAGTTTCGAATTAGAAAGGGAGGCTACTATTCTCTCATGAAAATAATATTAATTATTATTTTATTAATATTTTCATAAGAAATTCTAGATGGAGGAAAAATATACTTAATGTTTATAAAAATAAGATGAGTGCACCCATTCACATATTTGTCCATTTTGTCAATTTTCTTGAGGAGATATGAGATTTTCTTTGCTTCGGTGATGTGCCCCTTGCAAGGAGTAGGGAGATGTGCCCCTTGCAAGGAGTAGGGAGATGTGCCCCTCTGTAACATTAAGGTAGGAGATATTCAGTCTTCTTAATAGAGTTTTAATATACATTACTATGGTATTTACATTATACTTCATGTCCATTTCATATTTTGGCATTCCTGTCTTAAGACAACATCATTTCAGTACTTTTTCTTGTAGTGTGTTGTATCTTATAGATAACGAGATTGGAGGTTTGCGACCCTGTGAGCTGCTATACTTGCTCAAGTGTGACCCTTATAATGTAATGTGATTTAAAATCATATGATTCTATGATAAAATAATAAAATACACTTCTCTTACTCCAACATTACCTAATTGTTCTCCTATGTTGCAATTATTGAGTGTAAATTGACATTCTACAAGTTTGGTTGTAATTGACTGATGATAGTGAATCCAAAGATCTGAGTAATGCTTGATTATGTTCATAGAATTGATGTTGATGACTACTATAGAGATGATACAAGAAATAATTATCCTTATCCTCTCCCTTAAAGTGCCAGAAAAATAGCAATTTCCCTAGCTCTCAAATTCATTGGAAATCTGACTAGTTTTGCATTTTAATGTAAATACCTGACCTCTGGACCACAAAAGAGAGTTATGTAAGTTGATTAATGTAGGTAAGATGTAATAGGACCCATCCCAACCTTCATATCTAGAAATCATGGTTTTCCAATTTCACTTGGATCCATTTGTAAATCACCTAATTGAGCAGTCCTGAATCTACTACTTTACTCCTAGTCACCGATTCTTGCAATATAGAAGTTGGTGGTTGAGTCTAGTGACTTTTGCGATAGGTTGGAATTTTATGCAGGATATTTATCTCCATATTTTCACCAAAATCCATTTAGATTCCACATAATTCTTGGAGACTGACACTAACACTACCTCGTCCTTTGTGGCTATCCCAGGTCTGATATACTCAAAAAATGCGCAACTGTTGAGGTAAGTGTTGAATCTAGATGATATATTTTCTCCTTAAATTTGAACTGAATATTTCCATAAATAAATCATAGGTGTCTAATCCCAATCCATGTCTCATATATGAAATTCGAACCCCTCTAGTGCCATTCGAAGTTGTTTGGAGACACACAATTTCCTCCTAGTTTTTTATTCTAGAACCTAGTCTTGATTTCACCAATTGGTTTTTTGATTAAGGGGTTAATATTCTCAAATACCAGATTGAAAATATTACAGTTGTATTAGAGCATGATTCTCTTTACCTGTGAGTTGCAATACTAAGTCCCATTGTTTGCAGAAGAGAAATTTGTAGCTATCAGGCTAGTTCTAGTCATTAAAGATGAAGATTTCAAGTCGTATGAGGAAGAATACATCGTATACATAGATGAAGGATTTCCAATAAATTAGGATGGTTATTTTAGTGAAAAAATTTACAACAAATACCAATGGGTCGAACCACCAAATTCTAGATCAAAATATGATTTAGCAAGGTGGACATAAACCACAAAAAATATGCCTCATCAGTATCAAGAGCATCTCTCTTTAAGGGAAGAGATTCGTAAGGACATATACTTCAAAGGATACTTTCAATGACAATATGAATTTTGGCCCCAATATGTGGATAAGACCTATTTCAAGAGCAACACAACATTAAGGAAGGAATCAAGTTCTTTCACTCCTTCAATAAAATTATAAGAAATAGGAATTGAAAGTGAAGCCTCATTGGATGCCATTGTTTCTAGCATGAAGATAATTTTTGTATTCTCTTCAAACAAAGTCTCCTAGAATATTTATCCTAAGAAAACCTAGGAGTAAGCTTCATCAATTTGCTTGAAGAAGCAAGAGAAAAGAACGAATCAACCATCAACTACGAAAAGTAGTAGTCTCTCAAGAGAAGAACCATGTGGTTCCTTTAGGGAGTCCATTGAGAAGAAAGAAGAAATCATCATGCTAAGATATGAAGGTAAATAGTATTTTTCTAGCAATTTGTTATTTACATCAACATGAGGAATTCCACATATCTTGCAATCAAAATGGTAGCATATAATTTTCTAATGAGTCGTATGAATTTCCTAATGACGGATGCTCATCAAATGAGCATGATGAACATCCCATAATGCAAGAGGCTATTGACAATGTGGAGAGAAAATCCACTCATGGACAACCAAGCTTATTTTTTGGTGAGTTTGATATCACTACAAAGGAGATTGAAGATGAGATTGGTGGTGGTGAAACAACTTGTGAAGTAGATTTAGTGAAAGAGCAAAGATCATCCCTTCAAACATCATCAAAATGTCATCATGAAGCAACAGGAAATCACACACCCATTGAGAGAGAACATGAAACTTTGGTGGAAGAACATGCCATCATCACTCCACCACATGAGACAATAGAGGTGACACAAAGGTATTTCAACAATTCTGATTTTTATATTCCTTTGTTTCATTTTGAGATGGAATCCACTTCCGGTGAGAAGGTTGGCATCATAGAGTCTTCCACTATTGAGGCTCAAAATGTTAGTATCAATAATAAATGCAGTGTGAATGCTAGATTGATAGATGGGAGTCTATTTGACTCACAAGAGTTGCATGAGCGCACATATGGCATCATACATAGTTCTCTTAAGGAGCTATTGAGTGACTTAGAGAACCAAATATTAGCCATAGAAGGAAGGCTACTGCAATTTTTGTCCCGAAATGATGATGCACATAAACTCATTGAAAATTTTATTGAGGAGGGACAAGAAGGGTTTGTAGAAAGAGTCTCTACCTTTGAACTATGCATAATTAAAAGAGAGCTAGAAAATATGAAATAAGATTACTTGCATCTATTTATGGATATAGATCTTTCTCTCAAATTTGTAGAAGATAAGGAAACCGAAGTAGAGTAGCTCTATGTGGAATTGGGAGGATATTATTCCTTTCCCAAAACCACATGTGATTGGATGTGTGTGGCTGATTACACACATTATATTTTGGAGCAACTTCATGTGCGAGGTGAACATAAGGATTTTTCATCTTTGCAAGCACTTGAAGGGAGAATCAACATGAAGGATGCTTTCCAAGCACCTCTTTCACCCAAAGGGGATCATGAGATTTATCTACATAAAGAAGACATAGTCATGGAGGACATTTCCAAGTTCATTCCATTCGGACCAAGCATCCATAGATTAGGTGAATAGATACATTGCAGACTTAAAGACCCCAGAAGGTAAAAGTTTTCCTTATGTTACTTGTGGATTATTTTATGCATCTCACAATTTCTTGTTTTATGAGGAGAAACATAGGTACATATGGCTGCAATATAGTACATCCAGTTCACATACATCCATGGATTGGGTGGAAAGTTACATCGAAAATATTAAGTCACCTTGCCATAAAAAATCTTCTTACTCTTCTAGTATGTGAAATGCAACAGTGAGCAAGGTGTTTGATGGCACATGGGGAGACACACATGTCTTATTTTTCATTTGATCCTGATTATTTGGTCATACCATTGAGTTTGACAGATACATTAGTTATTTTGCAGTCTTATGAGCAGCTGAGGAATCCATGGGTGCTATTTGATGCTTCTTCCCTCATGCATGGAAAATCATGGGAATTGCACTTGAGTCAATTGGGTGGAACACATGATTGTAATGTGAACCATGGGACTAGATTTTAGTTGGCATAGGAGGATATTCATTTCTTACTAGCTCACAGAGTCTTATTTAAGCATTGGGAGTAATGATCTTCCAATATGGTGTTGGGATCTTGACATGGATATGAGTGATAGATTCCCACTAGTGACAATGATATTTGGAGGAGTTCAGCACAAGCAATGGGATCCTGGAATTGTTTGGTATAGCAGTTCAATCGTTGGCATTAGACAACGAGCCAACCATGATTTCTAGGATTCCATCTACGTGGAGAATTGGTTCATTTTCCTCATTAGGAAACCTTATGATGGATGGACATGCTATTCACTTTCTTGCTAGTTTAGGATTCTTCACAAGATTCCTTACATGGAGACTATACAGTGCTAGGGTGATTGTTATAAACACCTTTCATTCATCAAGTTCATTTGGGACCCTGCGATTCTTCTCAGTTATCACAGCTGGGTTGATCAAATAGTTAGAGAGGATATATAACTATTCCTAGGAAATATGGTTACAATTAGAGTGGTGAAACATAAGCATGGTGAATTCACTTTGAGCCTAGCTTGGGGTTTTTAATTCCAAGGCTAGTCTATTCAACAATAATAGATCTTGAGTGAGAAGTCCTTGGTTGAATTCAAAAAATTGTGGAGTTGATTAATTTTACTTGAGGACAAGCAATCTTGGGAGGGGAGGATTTGTAATATCCCCATTTTTTTCTAAGGACCACAATGGCCTAAGTCACTTAGCCATGTTCATGATAGGTTGTCAAATTGGTGCTAAGGGTAAAAAATTTGCTAAGTATAATGTCCAAAGTTGGAAATAATGAAAAAATTGAGCTAAATGGACAAGGAAAGCACATCAAGGAGATGGTGGGCTATGGTTGACTCACCAATTAAGCTAAATATCCGTGTGTCAAAATTATTGATGAAAGTAATCCTAAGGTTGGAAAGGATTAAAAGTGGGAAATCTAAGTAGAAAGTACAAACTCCTAATCAATGTGAAAGAGGAATCGATGTTGGATGTGCAATTATGAGTCAAGTGATAAAGGTGGGACACATGAAGAAATATCTTCCCCAATGCGAAAGTATGAACATCTAATTAAAATTTGTTTGCAAGGACATAAAATATTGGGTCAAATAACATTAGAGGAATGAGATAAGGACCCATTCTCTCATAAATAATTATTTACAAATATTTTATTTATGATCTTATGAGAGAATATTGACTATTTGGTGGTGCTTAGGAAGATTGGAAGGAAAAGATAAAGTGGACTCCAGGAATCTAGAACATAGCAGCTGAAAAGAAGGGAAGCAACTAAAATGCAGGAAAGGTAGAAAGTTTCCATATTTTTTCTCAAGAACGAATAGAAAATCCAGGAAAGCACCAAAGAATCTAGGAACGCTTTTCTTAATTTAAAATTAGAAACTAGGGAGGCTAATTTCTATTCTCTCATGAAAATAATATTAATTATTATTTTATTAATATTTTCATGAAAAATTATAGATGGAGGAAAAATCTACTTCATGTTTATAAAAAGAGGATGAGTGCACCCATTCACATATTTGGCAATTTTTTCAATTGTCTCGAAGAGCTCTGGGCTTTTCTTTGCTTGGGTGTTGTGCCCCTTGCAAGCAATAGGGAGATGTGCCCCTTTGTAACATTAAGGGAGGATATATTCATTACTTTTCATAGAGTTTCAAGATGCATTAATATTGTAGTTACATTATACTTCACATCCATTTTATATGCTGGCATTCCTGTCTTAATCCAGCATCATTTCAATATTGTTTCTTGTAGTGTGTTGTAGCCTTCCGAGAAGGAGATCAAAGGTTTGTGACCTTGTGAGTTCCTATAGATTCTCAAGCATGACCCCTCTAATTTAATGTGCTATAAATTCATATTTTTCTCTGATCAAATAATAAAATACACTTCTCTTACTCCAACATTTCTCAATTGTTCTCCTATGTTGCAATTATTCAGTGCAAATTGACATCCTGCAAGTTTAGTTGTAATTGACTGATGATAACGCTTCTAAATATCTGAATAATTCTTCGTTATGTTCATGGAATTTCTGTTGATCAATACTAAATATATTCTATAGGAAATTGTGACACTTATCCTCTCCCTGAAAGTGCCCGAAAACTAGCAATTTCCCATGCTCTCAAATTCATTGGAAATCTGATTAGTTTTGTATTTTAATGTAATTACCTGACCTTTGGAACACCAAATTGAGTTCGGTAAGTTGATGCAGGTAGGTAATACGTAATAGGACCAATTAAAATCTTATTATATGGAAATAATGGTCTTATACGGTCACTTGGAGCCATTTGAAAATCACCTAACTGAGTAGTCTCGACTCTAGTACTTTACTCCTAGTCATTGATTCTTGCAATATAGAAGTTGGTGGTTGAGTCTAGTGAATATTGTGATAGGTTGGATTTTTATGCAGCATATTTATATCCATATTTTCGCTAGAATCCATTGAGTTTCCAAAGAATTCTTGGGGACTGACACTACTTGGTCCTTTGTGGCCATCCCAAGTGTGATGTACTCAGAGAATGTGCAACTATTGAGGTAAGTGATGAATCTAGATGATAGATGTGCTCTATAAATTTGACCGGAATATGTGCATAAGTAAATTATAGGTGTCTAATCCAAATCCATGCCTCAGATTTGATAGTTAAATCCCTCCAGTGCCATTTGAAGTAGTTTGTAAACAAACAATATCCCCTGAGTCCTAGTTTTTTATTCTAGAACGTAGTCTTGATTTCACCAATTGGTATTATCATTGAGGAGTTAATATTATGAAAAAAGGGTTGGAAATATTACATTAAAATCATGAAATATGTGCATGATAGTAGTTATGAAACTTGTAAACTTACACCTTATATTATTAAGGAAATGGAACTTTAAAATGAAATGTTGTTCATATTCTTGAAACCTCCATTGTATCACAAGTTTTACAAATTTGTTTTTCCAAAGGTGTTTTTGGGTTGATACAATGATGGGTTACACTATGCAATTCATGAGCATTGGTCTTGATTTTATCATTACTTGTTTTGATTTTTAAGCTAATAATATTGGAAAATTGATTTTAATAAGATAAATTAGGATTGATAGAATTTATTTAATATTTCAACTTCCTCTTAGAAATAATTTTGATTGGCAATCCATGTCTTATAGTTAAAATTAGTAGGGATGTAAGATTTAATATTATTGATATATTAATTTGATCATCTATTTTTTTTCCAAATAATTGAGAGAAGCCTCATAGTCTCCAATCCAACCTCTCTTTGAGTTGTGGTGACTACTACACATACTGCAATAAATAACAAGGATCCAATTCCTATTCAACTTCAACAATTTATTTTTATATTTTAGATGCCAAATCATACCACTAGATACTAGGAGGCATGACTAGATTAAATCAAGATAATGGGGGTAAGAAGTATTGTATTTAAATTTAAATTTATAGGTTATAAAAAGTTTTTCATTTGCTCAATTTTATCCTTATTTTCATGAGAGATCTTGTATGTGCAAACTTCAATATTATATAAAATAACTTGAGTATGTAAAGTGTTTTTTTTTTACGCAAACGGATAGAATTTTATTGATAATTTGGCAAAAAGGCTGCCTAGCTCTTACAATGCTTGTTCCAGTGATCTTTCCTGGGCTTCCTCTTCAACTTGCTGCCGGAGGCAAAAGCTGTGTTTAACCTCATCAAATTTGTCTTAAGGGATCATGTCTATAGAGATTTCTTCATTAATTATCAGCTGGCTTTTATTCAGCCGAGCTCCCCGATTGGCTTTAGCATCCACCAGACCATTTAAATGCCTAAGAATATGATAGACTTTGACAGATCTGAAGTGAGATAAAAGAAGGAGAATTTTCCTGTAAATATGGGCGAGATTGATATCTTTTGGCATTTTCTTGGAGCGCAGAGCTTTAATAATCAATCTGGAATCGCCGAAGACAATCAGCCTTTGAATATTCAGCTTCCTTGCTTGACTTAGACCCTGCCACAAAGCCAAATACTCGGCTTGGTTATTGGAGGCGAGACCAAGTCCCCAAGCATAGGACAGGTGGCAATTGCCGGAAGGTTCAAGGATGATGCCTCCTCCCCCAGCTTGACCGGGATTCCCTTTCGAGGCCCCGTCAAAGAAGAGACACCATTCGTCGAGAGCTGATCTCCACTTAATGAATTCCTATTCTTCAAGTCTAATTTCCCAATTCGCCTTTTGTGGAGATTTGCTGATTTCGTGGCTTTGAGGATTCAGATGGAAATCCTTCATCCATCGGTCTTCTTCAGCAGAGATGGTGGCCATGTTGCTTAACTCTGGCTTAGCATTTAGAGCTTCAGCAAGCATGATCTTAGCTTTTACAGCCACTTGAATAGGGAGTCTGCTAGTTTCTTTAAAAACTCTATTGTTCCTCTCCAGCCATACTTTCCAGCAGACAAATTTCGGAATCCACATCCACATGGTCTTGAGGAGGTTTTTTTTGCTCAAGTCGAAAGGAGAGAGGGAAGACCAGCAGCTGATGAGTTCCATGATAGAATCCGGTAAGCTGACAGCGATTGGCCACAACATGTTTTTCCAGACTTCCTTGGTGAAGTCGCAGTAGATAAAGAGGTGCTCAGCATTCTCCTCAGCGCAGCAGCAGAGTGGGCATCGTGATGGCAGCGCCCATCCTTTTCTCCTGAGAGTGTCGGTGGTCAGGATTCCTTTATGGAGCATGGTCCAGATGAAAATGTCAATTTTTGGGATTGACTGATAATTCCAGAGGCCTTTCCATGGTCCAGGATTTGGAGGCACCCAAGGGATTTCCAGAAATGCAACATAGCCAGCAGCAGCAGTATAAACTCCAGATCGAGAGTCCCATCCACGTTTATCTCTTTCTCTGGCACTTAAAGGCAATTTTCCCTGCAGATGATCCAGCAGATTCAGCGCTTCCTCCTGAAGCTCGATTGGGTAATCACCCAAATTCCAGCTTGCGCATACTTCATTGTCATCATTTTTCTAGGATGAAATATCCCACAGGGTGCTGTGATTATTGGCTGTGAGCCAATCTTTAATATTCCCCAGATCACTAACTCCATTAAGTGGCAGGTCTCCGAGAATAGAGTCATCCCAAATGTGGATTTTTGCACCATTTCCCGGGATCCAGGTGAGCTTTGAGATGAAGTGCAGGATAGCCTTTTTGCATAGCGAGAAGATCGGAGATCCTTTCTGCACTTTGGTGGCTCTTTCCAAGCATCTTTCCTTATCTCCGGTGAAGTATTTTTTCTTGAGAATTTGTTTGCTCCAGGTTCTCTTCCCGGTGATCATATTCCAGAGAATTTTGCCACCCATAGCAAGGTTTTGGATGGACACATCCCGGATTTGAAGACCCCCCTCCATTTTTGACTTCGTGACCTTGTCCCAGCTCACCAGATGCATCTTCTTTTCATTGTTTCTGCCACCTTCCCAGAGAAATCGACGGAGCAGCTCATTTATCTTGTTTGTTATGGATTTGGGAGCTAAAAGAACTGAGCATTGGTAGATAGGAAGGCTGGTCAGGACAGAGTTCATAAGGATTACTTTTCCAGCTTTATTGAGCCATTTTGCTCCCCACGCATGGATTTTGTTCTTTAGCTTGTCCAGCATGGGCAACCAATGAGTAAATTTAGGTGAGGCTCTAAAAATTGGAATGCCCAAATAAGTAAAGGTATCCCACGCTGAGAGCCCATCCATTTCAAGAATCCGGGATATCTCCAGCATTTCCCTGGGAGTGCAATTCCACCCGTAAATCTTGCTTTTATGGTAATTTATTTCACTTCCGGAGCTGTTCTTGTAGAAGTCCAGTTCTGCTTTGAATTTACTGGCTGTAATGAGATTGGCAGCACCCAATAATAGGGTATCATCTATGAACTGGGCATGATTGACATCCTTAACCTTTGGGACAATTCTGATGCCTGAGAGAGATCTGTTTTGGAGTTTTCTGTTCAGTTGGAAGCTTAGAACAACAGCTTGGAGAACAAAGAGCACTGGGGAAAGGGGGCAACCTTGCCTCAATCCTCTTGAGGCCCTGAAGAAGCTGGTGGGTCGTCCATTGACCAATGGAGCGATCCAAGGGGCCGAAATGCAAGCTTTAACCCAGTCAATAAATTTCTGATTAAACCCAAAGTTGCTCATGGCTGCAAAAAGGAAGTCATGCCTGACTTTGTCAAAGGAACAAGCCAGATCCAACTTAACAACCATGCCCTTTTACTTTTTTTTATAGCTGGTGTGGATGGCTTCTTGTACTAGTATAATATTGTCCAAAATTTGTCTTCGTTTCACAAAGCCTCCTTGATTTTCCAGGATCAATTTTGACAGGAGTTTTTTCAGTCTGTTAGCCATAATTTTGGTAATGATTTTATACCCCGTGTTACAGAGGGATATAGGCCTAAATCTGCTGAAGTTCCTGGCACCTTTTTCTTTTGGAATAAGGGCCAAGAATGAGGAATTGGTGCTGCCCCCCCCGCTTGGAGCAGTTCTAAGCTTTCTTAACCATTCTGTACAAATCTGATTTGATGATGTCCCAGCAAGAGATATAGAAACGGGCTGTAAAACCATCCGGCCCAGGATCTTTGTCCGGATCCATTTTAAGAAGGGCTTTCTTAATTTCTCGAATAATTACAGGGATATTCAGCAGCTGGTTGTCATCATCATTGATTAAGTTTGGAATCTCTGAAAGAGGGTAGGACTTTGGGTCTACCGAATCCGAAGCCGGAGCAGAATAGAGGTTTTTGAAAAAATTATGGGCAGCCTCCTTGATTTCATTGAAGTCTGTTAGAGCATGGTCTTGCGTTTGTATTTCATTGATGGAGTTGTAGATTTGCCTGGCCTGAGCTTGCTTATGAAAAAAAGTTGTGTTTTTATCTCCAGCTTGGAGCCAAAGTGTTCTTGACTTGGTTCTCCAGTAAATTTCCTCATTTCTGCAAGCTTTATGAGATTTTTTTTGAAGTTCCACCTCCCGGTTAAGCAAGGCAAGAGTGACCAGGGACTCTTCCAGTACTAGTTGGTGCCGTTCTAGAGCCTTCTGAGCTCTTTTCCTTTCATCCGTAGTTGATCTTAGGCCTTTGGCCCATTCTTTCAGATCAGCTTTTAGTCTTCTAAGTTTACTCTCCCAAACATAGAAGGGGGAACCATAAGCAGGCACTTTCCAGGAGTTGGACACAATATCATGGAAGCCTTCCAGATTTACCCAGATTGGGCTGAATCGAAAGGGAATGGGACCTAACTTTTTCACGGGGAAGAGGGAGAGCGAGATAGGCTTATGGTCAGAAGTATAGTGCAGGAGGATCTTGGAATTCGCCATGAGCCCAAGAGTAAGGAAGGAGGAATGGATAAGGAAGCGGTCAAGACGAGCAACAATATGTTCGGGCCCAAATCTTTTGTTGGACCAAGTAAATTTCCCACTGTCTGGGATGATATCTTCAAGATCCCAGTCCAGCATCAAGTCTTCCACCCATTCTCTTGAAGGGTCCCGGACAATCGAACCCCCTCTTTTCTCGGCCAAGGCGAGATTAACATTTAGATCCCCAGCAACTATTAAGTTTTCAGGATTATGCTGGTTAAGAAAAAGTTTTAGAGAGTCCCAGCACTCTTTTTTCTCTGCATGCAAGACAGGAACATACAAATTAAAAATACTTACCAGGTGGCCGGAATCTTTGTGGAGCAGCTTTGTGAATAACCAGTGAGTGGTTCTTCCTTCTTCTACAAGATCGAGCTTTGTTGAGTCCCAGAACGTTGCCAGGCCTCCTGATGCTCCTCTTGCACTCACAACCCTTCCCGGGCCTTTCTTCCAGAACGCATTACTAGCTTGGAGAAGAGCCTCCTCCCCCAACTTCGTCTCCTGGATTAGGAGGACTTCCGACATCATTGCTCTTACTAAATCTCTTATGGCTTCTTCTTTTATGGTGCTGCCTAGTCCTCTGTAATTCCAGGAGACGTACTGCATTATTTGCCTGGATGAGGGGGATGTATCCCTTTCGGGGCTTTCCCGATTTTCAATCCGGATCTGGTGTTCATCATTTCTGGTATGGTATGCTGTGATCCTTGGACCACATCCTTATAGGACTATTCTTCCCTTCTTTTCTTCTCGGATTTCCGTCCCCGCTTTGATTGATTCGGGGTGCCTGACGGGCTGCTTACTTCAGTATCTCCTTCCTCTGATGATTCAGCTCCTATTTCTGATCCCAAGCTTATTGGTTCTTTTGACGGGTTGGGAATGGCAGGGTGGGAGGTTGATCTGGTTGGGCCTTGAGTTGCCCTAACTTCTTCCTTTTCTGGAGCATTGGTAGGAATTTGGCCTTCAATGGGGCTTCCTTGAGTGCTGGGTTTTGAGTTGCCTCCCTTTGTTGGTTCCTGGATCACTTTCTCCTTGCTTTTGGTGCTATTAGAGGATTTCCCTTTCTTAACTTTCTGCCAGCCTTCCGCATCTTCTTTCTCCTCGGCTAGCTTGGGACAGTACCTTTGGAAATGACCGTGCTCTTGACAGTTTCTGCACTTGAATGGCAGGTGCTCATAGTCCGGTTTCTGGTAATGGGTCCAAGATCCAACTGTTAACTTTACTGCCTCCGGGAGGCCGACTTCAAGATCCACTTCAACACAGATTCTGGCGCATGTGTATTGTCCTTTGTTATCTGCTTTGTTAATGAAGCGGCCAATTTCGTTCCCTATTCTCTACAATGATTCGAAGTCCCAGCAATGCATCGGGAGATTGGGGAGCCTGACCCACACCGGCACCTCTTTGGGGAGATCTACCGTGGGGTCAAAGTCCGGCATCCATTTGTTCAAGTAGAGGCCCTATGTTCCCATGAAGTAGGGGCCATTTCTAAAAATCAAGTCCCGGTCTTCTTCAGCTATGAATTCGAAGACAAAGAACCCTCTCCCAACTGGGTAGCAAGTTACTCCATGTTTTAGATTGGGCTTCCAGTTCCTCTGTATCCAGTCATCTGTGGTCTTGGTGGATGTCCAAAGACCCATGAATTGTCCCACTAAACTTCGCTTGGCCAGAGCCAGGGCAATTTTCATTGGTTTTTCTTCAGGAAGGGCGATTTCAGGAATTTCCTCCAGCCTTTTTATGAATTTCGGGATCACCGGGTCAGTGGGTTTCTTCCCTCTGCAAGAGAGGAGCCTTCTGAAGGCCTCCTCCTATGAACTCGAAGGGGGGGGGGGGCGGCCTCCCCTCCCCCAGGCGCCGCCATACCTGCACTCTCTCAGCTCGAAAACCCTAGCGCTCAGGCTCAGCAGAACGCGCAGCTAGAGTATGTAAAGTGTTGAAAAGGAAAATTATTTTTAATTACTCTCAAACTTTAGTATTTATACAGATATTTTCAAGATCATACTCAAATTTTACCCACTAATGATTATCTTCTCAGTACTACGCTTCTAGTCTAAATATCAATTAAAATTAATGACTAAATATTTATCAAATTCAACCTCTTCAAGAGTTTTTTATCCATATCAAATCAAAACATAATTTTTTCTCTTATAATTATTTATCATAATCATGGTTTTTATCAATATTAATTGTAATGTCATATCTTTTGTGAAAATTTAAGAGAATTTTGAGTTGCATGTGAAGATTGTTAATACCTTTTGAAAGAATAATGATACCATCAATTAATAGAGAAGGAATAAAATGATTCCAACCATGTTGATACCAATGTGTTATTGAAAACAATATGTTTATCTCATATTTAGATTCTTAAATTGGAGATGATAAAGTTAATTATGTCAATAGTCAAAGGTAAATTGGTTGATTGAATTGAGTCAAGGTGGTCTTGATTAGATTTATTGATATGAAAAATCAGGTGGAAAAGGTAGAGATCAGGTTGCACCTAAGATGATCAAAATCAACATTCATCCTTATCTAATCAAATTCATATATGATTTGAATTATATAAAGATTGATAAAGTTGATTACTCTATCAACATGGTGATAATGAATTGAGATTTTATGTGTTGATTATTATTTCCCTATGTTGATTTATTCTCTTCTATTCTTTAATTCAATAATGATGTCGATAAGCACCACCACTTCTTTGAATTCATTGTTCTTCACTTTTACATTTTTTTTGTTCTCCAACCTCAAGCCATAATTTTTAGATTGGGAACCATTGTATTGTATCCAAGTATATTTGGAGGCTTGCTCATATATACATGCTCATAACAAGTCAAAAATATCTAGCAAAATGAATCAAGTTTTGGCTTGCATATTTTATTAGTGTCTTGCACAATGACTATGACTTAAACCAAATAACTTGTGGTTGTAAATGGACATAACTATTGCTTAAAAGATATTGAATCACTATACACAATTAAATTACTTTGATAGTTATAGAAATTTTCCATTCTAGTCCATCAAGATGAACACAAGAATTTCATTATTAATGGGAAGGACAAGTGTCATGAAGACCTACATCTCTAGGGATATTTCTTACATTCAAGTAAGAGTGAATCTTTCAATCAAATTTGAACTAATTTGAATACTATGTTAGACATGATGTATGAAATTCATGTTATGTAAATTTAAGAAGAGTTGATATCTCTAAATTCTCTCCTTATTTAGAGTGAAGACTAATTGTCTCATCTGAAGGAGCCTCCACATTAGTTAGGTGAAAATGGAAAGGTTATTTTCTAAGAAAGGTGATCAACATATATAATTGATCTTGATGAATATAAAGACAACCTATTATGTTTTTTGTTCAACATTTGGTGCTAGTTTGATTTCTAAAAGATAAGATGGTATTAAGGGCTATATCTTTGATTCTTTAAGCAATGTACTAGGTGGGGGATAAAAAAGGTTCCTTGATAAAGGTAATATTGAGAATACTAAACATGTTGATCTCCTTAAGAGTAAAGTTAAATGGAATTATAGATAATTGGGTCAAGTATACAATCAATACAAAGATAATTTAATCTACAATGATAAGGATTATGTTGAGTAGAAAAAAAAAAAAACATGGTAATCATGTATTGACTAAGAGTTATATAAACAATAGCAATAACATTACATGTTAAAAGATAGGACACGTCAAGAAGTTTTGTTGGAAAAAGACCAAATATATTCTAAGGTTAAGAATCTTGAATGTGAGGTGTCAATAAGTCAACCCACTTACCTACAACATCAACATTAATAAGATAAGGGATATATATATACTTCCTCCATTAGTAATTCTCAGGTATTGTGCTAACACTTCCAAAAGTGAGTGGATAGTCAACTTTGGTTGTACCATCATATGGGAAAGGGTGCTTCTCTTTTTCATCATCAAGAAAAAATATGGAAAAAATATTTGTTGTAGTTGATTACAAACATACAATTGTTTGTTGTGGTAGGATTGAAAGCCATAATGGTGAAATCATTGATTTCTATAACTTGTAAAGATTGATTACCAATATGTAGTATGTAGTTGAATTAACATAGAGTACAAACAAGGTTAAATTATGTCCTAATAGGTTTGTTATAGGTTTGTTATGAAGGATATTGACTATGAATTTGTTTTTGTTTCCGAGTTTATTTTTGACCCTAAAGATAACCTATATAAGTTTTTTGGATTTACAAAGAAATATCTTGTAATGATTTCACTCATAAATAGGATTGACAACTTGATCTGAATTTGGCATGAGTGACTCATACATATAAAATTATAAAGTATAAAATTAATGGTGAATTTTAATATGGTTAATGGACTACCTCGGGTAGTAACTGTTGGAGAGAACTTCCGCAGCATTTAGGAAGCTGCTAATTTTGGGAAGGATAACTAATTTTGGAGAGAAAGTACCAATTTTGGCGGTAAGACAAAGATATCGCCGTAGCACAAATTCTGGCGGGAATCACGGCGATAGGTACAGAAAAGTCAAGCATGTGGTACAAAGAAGAGGCCGAAGGGAGAGCTCAACCACCGCAATAAAGGCGCCGGAGATGAAGAGAGGGTTCAGCTACCCTCATTAAAGAAGAAGGACCACAGTCAGCGTTGCTTGAACCAAGAAGAAGCGACGGGCCGATGCATTAAAGACTAAGGACTGCAGGAAGCGGCGACGAGACAGAAGGCGGCCATGGAAGTACAGCCAGTTGACTGTAAGTGGTTAGGGTTGAGTCACTGTTGGGATAAGGCCCACAGTTTTGTAACTGCGATGAGACCTTCGGGCCATCTATATATAGTAGTCTTTTTATAGGATAAGGGGTTGGCCACATAGCGATAGAGACATCAGGTAGATGCTAGTCAAGCCTTTTGTTGTTGCAAGCCTGAACATCCCTGAGAAGACAAGGGCCGACCTGTTGAGAGAGTGCAATCCGCAGGGATTGCGAGAGGAAGAGAGTGCACTGTAAAGGCAAGAAGAGAAAAGAGGTCTATAGAGAAGGGCTCCCACTGAGGTGGAGTTTCCCAGAAGACCCCTGTTGTAAAGAGTGGAACGGAGCTGTGTTTATTCCCCAGAGTTGTAAGCAAGAACCGCAGTTCCCCTGGGCGTAGTCTTTGCCCTGGGAGTATCAATGCGCTTATCTAAGTAGCACTATTGTAATTGTGTAGCCATTGTTCTCATTCACGTGTTTGTGCTATATATATGAATGCTTCAATCTGTTATAAGTAATGTACATGGTCGTCAGTTAACTTCTGAATGATGTATAACAATTGCGATAATCATAGCTAACCTCTTTGCGAACTAGATAATTGTTAAACAGAGGTTAATGTGCGAGTAAGAACTGAATATGAGGCATGAATGGTTTATTTAGACATTGCGCAAAGTAATGTTCTACCTAGTTACGCGTTGCGAGATATCAAGGGTCGAGTTCATTAGCGAGGGTTAGGCTTGTAGGCTGAATGTTGTTGCTAACTGCAGTACCAGGATAAGGATAGCTAAGACCACCTATTAACCCAGGAAGCGGTCAAAGTTCGCTTGCCGCAGGAACTAGAAGGGGAAGATATCGCACCTACGATATCTTGGGTATCGCTAGACGGTTTCACATAGGGAAAGACTTATCGCATTCCCTGCATACCGCGATAAGACAGAGGCGTAGCCGGAGTAATGGAATGAGATAGACAGCTTCTGAGAAAGGGGTTAAGGAGGGTTTAACCATCCTGGATGCCTCGGAACTTGGCTGAGGACACTTGAGTCTTCTGCCTCCCATTAGAATCACTTCGGGTGAGACCTCAGGTTGCCTCTGCGACCTGTTGCCGAAAGGGCCAGTGAGCTAAGGGTTCTGTTGGTCTAAAAGATTACCGCCAGCCCGGGTCTGTCCAGAGAGAAAGGATCAAAGATCAACAAATGGTTCCGTTGCCGGTTTGAACACATTGAGCTGATGTTCTGTTGGCATCCTACCAAGCAAGAACTTAACCAGTGGGTTGAGTCAAAAGAAAGAGAGTTTGCTGCAAAAGAAAACAAGAATCCTAGACTGAGCACTGAGGCTTGGCTACAGAAGCACATTTTTACAGATCTCCACGAGATATTCTTCGTAACTTATGCTATTGAGTTATATGGTTGGTTATCAAAGCTTGTTGACAACAGCGGTGTCAAGAAGAGTCGAGAAGTTGTCTGGACAGCAGAGCTGATTCAGACCTTGAAAGGTGTCGATAACCCCATCTCACGCGCAGTAGACTTCTGGCTTACGAGTCTGCTGGAAGGCTTCATCACAGAGTTCGCGGTTGATCAGAGAAAGAGTTTCAGCGCAGCAGAACGGTACTTCTTCAAGGGTTATCGCGGTAAGTACCTAAATTCTCTAAGTCTGTCCATTAAGCAATTACTATATGAAAAAGGAGTACTGGATATACTCTCAGATGAATAGTAGCATGATATTGTAATGTCAGTAGACTCTGAAAGTGATTACGAGTATCTTGGACATACACGTAGTGGTAAAAGATATAGAGTCAACGATTCATCTTCTTCTGAAGAAGACAGCTCAGATCACCCGAGACAGCAGAGTCAGAACCCTAGGACTCCTCAAAAGCCAGTCGGAACTCAGAATAATCCCGCAGGAACCCCGTCCAGTAGCTCTTATACAGCGAATACTACCGCTACACCCTCCACATCTACACAGCCGAGTGGTAGTCATACAGCAAACCAGAACCCACCATCTAGAAACAGAATGGGAGATGATATGAAGCTACCAACATTCAAAGGTACAGGGTCGGAGGACCCTGAGCAACACTGGTTCTTATGCGAAGCCATATGGACCATTAAGCAAATACAAGATGATAATGTCAAGCTTGTCCAGCTGGCCACCACATTTAGAGAAAGAGCATTAACTTGGTATATGAAGTATACCACTGGCCATAACAGAACGCTTGCACAGGTTAGAACTGCTATGATTAAAGAGTTTAAAAAACCTAAATCCGAGTCACAATGCATAGCAGAACTTAAAGATATTAAACAATTGCCTACGGAGACGGTTTGGGATTTTGACCAGAGATTCAAGACCCTCATTGATCAGGTAAGCTTTGAGCTTGCGCCTCAACAGCATAAAGAATGGTTTATCGCAGCAATATTACCACACATCAGACTTCCGCTAATGCAACAGAAATTAAACACACAAGATGAAGCATTAGAAATGGCAATGAAACTAGAGGCTTCACCTCTAGCAGAAACTAGCACCGGTATCACTAATCTGCAAAATCAGCTAGCTAACCTCACCTTACAGCTGCATGAAATTAAGAAAGGAAAGGAGGTTGCGCATGAAATTTGGTGTACTAAGTGTAAAGCGCAGGGACACAGTAAGGATAACTGCCCTGTCTTTGCTGACTATATCGCCAGTGGAGCTCCTAACCCGTTGATGCAGAACCAGGGGCCATGGTGCGAGATTTGTAGAACCAGAGGACACAGTCCTCAGGAATGCCCTCTCCTTCAGAAATATGTGCAGACACCAAAGAACCTATATTGCAACTTCTGTAAATCTGTGGGACATGATGAAAATAATTGTAGAGCTTATGAGTTAATGATAGAAAGGAAGCATGACCTCTACAGAGTTCAGTCAGAAGCATCCGGACCAGCAGTACGTGCACAAACTGATCCGAATCAGGGAGGCCGTGGAGGAAATTTCAGAGGCTGAGGACGCGGAGGAGGCTATGAACCTGGCCGTGGCCGTGGAACTATCACCTGTTATAACTGTGGAGGCACAGGACATTACGCTAGGGACTGTCAGAACCCTACTACAACGTGCAAGTATTGTAAATCTTATGACCACACAATAGAGGAATGTCCCATACTGATAGCTAAGATCAAGGACGCCAAGCCAGCAACCAATCAGACTATCCAGTTTATCGCTGCTGAGCAGAACGAAACCGAACCACGGGTCAATATTGTAACTCGCAGTGGTCTCTCCACAAGCAACATATCGCAGGACGTGGAAAAAATGACAGGAACGCAGTGGGTGCGCAAAGCTCCAGGAAAACCTATCCCACTTGATCTACAGAAGAATAAGGAGGCATTTCAACAAACTAAGACTTCCTTTGCTGAACAAACACCGCCCAGATCACTATTATTACCATCTCAGGGTATACCACGGAAACCACCGCAGGATGTTAGTACTACGCAGATACCACAGGCTAGCACATCTGGAAGATGTGACGAAGAGGAATTGACCGGGAGTGTACAGTCCTTCTTGCAGAGTTGTTTGAAACTTCTAAGAAATGGGAAAGCTGTAGAGGAACTTCAGAAAGTTATTGACCAATGTCAACAGAGCCCTTCTGTGAGCAATACACAGCGCACCATTCACCATATAATGGGCCATACAAGGACAGGAAGAGAGATGAGGCTCACAGCGCAGATCGGACTATTTGAAATGGATGAGGTTATCCTAGACTTAGGTTCAGAAGTAAATGTCTTGACTAAACAGACATGGGAACAGATGGGAAGTCCAAAACTAAGCAGATCCCCTATCCATCTCAGACTAGCTAATCAGCAGAGAATATCACCGATGGGTCGCCTATCGCATGTCCCAGTGGACATCGACGGAGTTCACACATATGCCGATTTTGAGATCATAGAAATTATTGGTGACACCAAACCCTATCTAGCTCTATTAGGTATTGATTGGGCTTTTGATAACAAGGCTGTTATCAACTTAAAGAAAAGGCAGATGACATTTGAAGATGCTCAAGTCCGGGTCATCGCACCATTAGACCCTCTACAGGGTCCTCGCTACATTGAGCCAATCAAAGCAGAAGAGGAGGTGCATAACATGGAAAATTTGTACCAAATGACTTCTAATCAGGCAGATTACATTGATCCTACAGCTGATGGACATATCAGCTGGAGATGTGATAGTTCATGCACATCAGATTCAGATGTTGGCTTAGAGAATTGGAAAAATAGTCTCCACGAAGTTTCTATCCGCAGATGCGCATTCATGACTAAATCACTGCGATGGATTGGGACAGAAAACAGGTATATTCCAACTTTTGATGGATTAGCAGATGTTAATGATTTTTTGCAGCAGTTTGAACAAGAGATTCCTCAAGAGCAGAGGATGGAGGTTTTTGACCTTGCAGTTCGAGCCACACCTGCAAGATGGTGGTACACACACAAGGAACATATCGCATCATGGTATGATTGTAAGAGATTGATGCGCATTAGATTCTCTAAAGAAAGAGACTCTACACAGCGGAAATATACAGGGGAGAGTGATCCCAGAGCACACATTAGGAACTGTGAACAGAGTTGGCTAGAAATTCCAGCAGAAGAATGGGTTCATTTGTTTATCCACACACTGGATACAGTTCCACGGAACTGGTATACAGAAACAGAGCTAAGAAAAGGAACTATCTCATGGCCTACTATGATTGAAAACTTTTTGGTCACGTTCAGTTTTGAATCTGAGCATCCAAGCATTGATCGGGCCTTGAAGATCATAAAGACTAAAATATTTTGAGGATTGCCCATTACCAGCGGATTCGCAACCCGAGTGGGCTATCCAGATGGAACATGCACTAGAATGTTACAACTGCGCACAAGACTCAAGCGATGAGGATGAAGATCCTCACAGTATCAATATCGCAGAAACAGAAGGTACACGTGAAGTTGAAGGCCCGCACTTAGAAATCCCAGCTGTAACAGAACCAATCAAGATTAGAAAGAGCAATATTGGCACAGAAACAGACCCTAAGTTTGCCTCTATTGGAGATTATTGGGATGATGAGACAATTGGCCAAATCACAGACCTATTACATGAGTATCAGGACCTATTTCCTACCAACTTTACAGAAATGAAGGGAATAGTGGGTGACCTCGGAGTCATGAGAATACCGCTTAAGGAGGACGCTAAGCCGGTTAAGCAACGTCCATACAGGTTGAATCCGCGGTATAAAGCAAAAGTAAAAGATGAAATAGATAAGATGCTAGCAGCAGGCATCATCGAACCTGTTGAAGAAAGTGAGTGGGTTAGTCCCATGGTAGTACAAGAAAAGAAAACAAAAGGAGACATCAGGATCTGTGTCGACTTGCGCAAACTGAATGATGCATCGCTGCATGACCCATTTCCGACACCATTCACTGATGAAGTCTTAGACAATGTTGGAGGACAAGAAATCTATTCATTTACTGATGGCTTTTCAGGCTATCACCAGATAAGAATCCATCCAGACGACAGGCACAAGACCACATTTGCGACAGAATGGGGCTCCTTTCAGTATACGGTAATGCCCTTTGGTCTTAAGAATGCCCCAGCAATTTTTTCTAGAGTAGTTGTTGCTGTCTTTAAGGAATACATCCATCAATTTCTAGAAGTTTATTTTGATGATTGGACTGTATTTGGACTAGTCAAGAAGCACATAGGAAACCTGCGATTAATGTTTGAAAAATGTAGACAACACCAGATTTCCCTTAACTTAAAAAAATGTATATTTTGTGCGCCTTTTGGTACGTTGTTGGGTCACATTGTGTGCAGACAAGGCTTGATGGTAGATCCTGCGAAGATCGCCATCATTGTCAATTTACCAGCACCTAACTCAGTAAAGCAGCTGAGAACTACACTTGGTCATACTGGGTATTACAGAAAGTTTATCAAAGGTTATGCCAAGATTACCGCACCAATGGAGAAATTATTAAAGAAGGATATCAAATTTCAGTGGAATGAGGAATGTCAGAAGAGTCTTGACGCTCTAAAAGAAAAAATGGTTACAGCACCTATTCTGGTATTTCCAGATTGGAACAAGCCTTTTCATGTTCATGTGGATGCATCTGGCATCGCACTGGGCGTTATTCTCACGCAACCAGGCGAAGGGGGTATTGACCACCCTATCGCATATTCGAGCAGGAGACTATCGACAGCTGAGAAGAATTACACCACCACAGAGAGAGAAGGGTTAGCAATGGTGTATGCCTTACAGAAATTTCGGCACTATTTATTGGGTGCCCCGTTCAAGATGTTCACCGACCATTCTGCATTAAAGTACTTGGTCAATAAGCCAGTGTTAGGGGGAAGAATATGCAGATGGCTATTGTTGTTCCAGGAATATGATTTCGAAATCATTGTTAAGCCAGGAAGACTAAATGCAGGACCTGATCACCTGTCAAGGCTAGACTCAGGTGAAGAACCAAGTAATTTAGAGGACAACTTGCCTGATGCGCAATTGTTCTCCATTCAGGTCGCAGATGAATATTATGGAGACATAATTCAATTCCTTACTACAGGGTGGGCACCACCTGAGTTTACCAAGCAACAAAAGAAACAATTAGTGGTGAAAGCAGCAGACTTCACCCTGATTGCAGGACACCTCTATAAGTTAGGACCAGATGAAATCTTGCGCAGATGCGTTATGCCCCACGAGAAACAGACCATTCTTAAGGAAGCACATTCGGGCATCGCAGGAGGCCATTTCGCAGGGAAGCCTACCGCTCAGAAGATCCTAGCAGCAGGACTATGGTGGCCTACATTACATAAAGACAGTAAAGAGTTTTGCAGATCATGCGATATCTGCCAAAGGACAGGAAAGCCCTCCAGAAGAGATGAAATGCCGTTGCGACCACAGATAACGCTACGCGCATTCGATAAGTGGGCCACAGACTTCGTGGGTCCTATTAACCCCCCAGGAAAATGAACTGGTGCGAGATATATAATTACAGCAACAGAATACCTCACCAGGTGGGCTGAGGCAAAAGCAGTCAGGAATTGTGATGCTGCTACAGCAGCACAATTTCTTTTTGAAAACATCATCACTAGATTTGGATGCCTAGTGACTTTGATGAGTGATCAAGGCACACATTTTTTGAATAGCACCATAGAAGCCTTGACAGAGGAATTTGAAATACAGCACCATAAGAGTACACCTTACCACCCTCAAGCCAATGGTACGGTGGAGGCTTTCAATAAGATATTAGAACATGCTCTTACAAAGATTTGTAACAGTCAAAGGGATGACTGGGACCTCAGAGTTAATGCTGTATTATGGGCTTACAGGACCACGTGTAAGAAACTAACAGGGCACACACCTTTCAGCCTGGTATATGGACAAGAGGCTGTTATGCCTATGGAATACATCTTACCCAGTCTAAGGATTGCTCAGCTTACAGAGATGGCTGATTCTGATACTTTAGAGGATAGATTGGCACAGCTGCTCAATCTGGAGGAAGACAGATTTATCGCAGGATTCCATCAAAAAGTGCAGAAAGCACGAGAAAAAGCTTGGCATGATAGGCATATCAAGAACAAAATCTTTCAGCTTGGAGACTTGGTACTCCTTTATGACAGTAAGTTTATAAAGTTCCCTGGAAAATTCAAAACTCATTGGTTAGGACCCTATCAAATCCAGCAAATAACAGATGGAGGTGCTATACAGCTTTGTACTATGAGTGGGGAGTTTCTTCCTACCCTGATCAATGGCAGTCGGCTTAAGCTGTATCGCGAAGGCCATGCCACCTCCTAGCCCTAGCCCAGGAAGGAAGCAAATGGTGCAGATGCTCAGTGTAGTTGAAATGAAGCATCGCACCCTAAGGAGTCTACACCGGGAAATGCTTCAGATAAGAATTCGCAGCCAGTTTTCCTGGTGGTTGCGATAATTTTGATAAGAGGCGAGTTTTTGGCACTTTCCACTTCCAGACGATGCGATATCTTATCGCAGAGGACAGAAAACAGATTGATGCGATATCAAGAGCTGAAGAAGAGTACAAGGGCTTGAGTGCTCTTGCGAAGATAAGAAAGAAAGGAGAAATCACACAAATTCAGCAGCAGGTGCAGAAATACAGAGAACAGCAGATCAACCTGGCTAACGAAGTTAGCCCGCATGAAAGCAAAATCGCACATCTGGTTGATGAACTGGAGCAAAAGGTGAAAAGCTTCACCTCAAGTAAAGGAGTCATTGAGGGCACAGAGGACTCCTTGGTAACCGCTGAGCTGCTCAGCGCAGCGCAGGAAGAAGTAACACACATGGATGAAAGTATTAAAGCGCTTAAGGCACAATTCGCAGCAATCTCACGAGCAGCAAAGGATAAGCTTAGGCAGATGAATCAGGCTGTTGTTGCAAGTGGCTCGGGGACGAGCCACAAGTAAGTGTTAGGGGAGTTGTTGGAGAGAACTTCCGCAGCATTTAGGAAGCTGCTAATTTTGGGAAGGATAACTAATTTTGGAGAGAAAGTACCAATTTTGGCGGTAAGACAAAGATATCGCCGTAGCACAAATTCCGGCGGGAATCACGGCGATAGGTACAGAAAAGTCAAGCATGTGGTACAAAGAAGAGGCCGAAGGGAGAGCTCAACCACCGCAATAAAGGCGCCGGAGATGAAGAGAGGGTTCAGCTACCCTCATTAAAGAAGAAGGACCACAGTCAGCGTTGCTTGAACCAAGAAGAAGCGACGGGCCGATGCATTAAAGACTAAGGACTGCAGGAAGCGGCGACGAGACAGAAGGCGGCCATGGAAGTACAGCCAGTTGACTGTAAGTGGTTAGGGTTGAGTCACTGTTGGGATAAGGCCCACAGTTTTGTAACTGCGATGAGACCTTCGGGCCATCTATATATAGTAGTCTTTTTATAGGATAAGGGGTTGGCCACATAGCGATAGAGACATCAGGTAGATGCTAGTCAAGCCTTTTGTTGTTGCAAGCCTGAACATCCCTGAGAAGACAAGGGCCGACCTGTTGAGAGAGTGCAATCCGCAGGGATTGCAAGAGGAAGAGAGTGCACTGTAAAGGCAAGAAGAGAAAAGAGGTCTATAGAGAAGGGCTCCCACTGAGGTGGAGTTTCCCAGAAGACCCCTGTTGTAAAGAGTGGAACGGAGCTGTGTTTATTCCCCAGAGTTGTAAGCAAGAACCGCAGTTCCCCTGGGCGTAGTCTTTGCCCTGGGAGTATCAATGCGCTTATCTAAGTAGCACTATTGTAATTGTGTAGCCATTGTTCTCATTCACGTGTTTGTGCTATATATATGAATGCTTCAATCTGTTATAAGTAATGTACATGGTCGTCAGTTAACTTCTGAATGATGTATAACAATTGCGATAATCATAGCTAACCTCTTTGCGAACTAGATAATTGTTAAACAGAGGTTAATGTGCGAGTAAGAACTGAATATGAGGCATGAATGGTTTATTTAGACATTGCGCAAAGTAATGTTCTACCTAGTTACGCGTTGCGAGATATCAAGGGTCGAGTTCATTAGCGAGGGTTAGGCTTGTAGGCTGAATGTTGTTGCTAACTGCAGTACCAGGATAAGGATAGCTAAGACCACCTATTAACCCAGGAAGCGGTCAAAGTTCGCTTGCCGCAGGAACTAGAAGGGGAAGATATCGCACCTACGATATCTTGGGTATCGCTAGACGGTTTCACATAGGGAAAGACTTATCGCATTCCCTGCATACCGCGATAAGACAGAGGCGTAGCCGGAGTAATGGAATGAGATAGACAGCTTCTGAGAAAGGGGTTAAGGAGGGTTTAACCATCCTGGATGCCTCGGAACTTGGCTGAGGACACTTGAGTCTTCTGCCTCCCATTAGAATCACTTCGGGTGAGACCTCAGGTTGCTTCTGCGACCTGTTGCCGAAAGGGCCAGTGAGCTAAGGGTTCTGTTGGTCTAAAAGATTACCGCCAGCCCGGGTCTGTCCAGAGAGAAAGGATCAAAGATCAACAGTAACTCTTGATGGTGTACCTAAAGGGTGTGTTCTTGGAAAGAATCATCACGATATATTTGAGACTAGAAATTCTGAGAGAAAAAATATCCAACTAGAGGTTATCTATATTCACCTTTGTAAAATGAAGAAACCATCATTAGGAAGTCAAAGGTATGTATTTTTTACTTCTTTTGATGATTTTTATAATATAATTCCTAAAAAATAAATATTGTGTCTTTTGAAAAGTTCAAGGAATCTAGGAAATTGGTTTAAATTCTAATATGTGAAATGTCTAAACATGATAATGTAGGAGAATATTCGAGCAAGGAGTTTGAGAGCTACTTGTAAAAAATGGAATTCCTTGGTAGATACACGCACCTTAAATACCTCATCATAATGATAATGTTGAAATGAAGAATTAAAATTTGGTTAAAATAACACAATTTGTTCTTCAAAGCAAAGGTATGTTGACTACATCTGTTTTGTAGAGGCTCTCTACTACACAAACTACCTTTTAACACGATTCCAAGTTTTATTATATGGGATATGATCCCTATTTAATAAAATAAATGGAAAAAATCCCTTAGTAAGAAATCGCATGGGGTTTTGATGTATAAATTGGGCTCATATTATGCAAAATAAGAAAAATAAGCTAGATGTGAGGAGTCATTCTTGTACTACGCAGAATCTTCTAATGATTCGAAATCCTATATGTTTTTTTATACAACCAAGATAGAATTTATTTGTAGTAGGTTGTTTTCTTCTATCAGAAGGTGTCATGTGTTTGTCTAAAATCCTCTACTATATTCTTAAGAAATGACTATTTGAAAATTTCAACAATTTTGTATCAACTAAATATTTCACAACACTAATTTACATATATGTTATTTTGTAAAATTGACAATCAACTTGTCAAATAGACTTAACTCAATAATATATTTATTGATTATTTGACTATGGATGCTCATAGTGAATTTTATGTAGGGACATCTTCTACAAGGGATGCTAGTCTTCCTTGATGGGTGATTGAAACAATTGAAGTTGATGATGTTGATCTAGATAATGTAAATGAACCAATGAAGAGTAGAGGAATTAAACAATGTGGTAGTGTTGCCTTAGTGGCACATATGTTAGAGGCATGTGATCTTGATACATATATTTGTGCACACGGTCAACTTGAATATGAAAATTCCTTTACTTCAGAGTACAACTTCTTAATGACGAATAAAACCTGGGATTTGGTACCCTTGATGCAAGGAAATAATGTGGTGAGTTGTCAATGGTATATTAGATAAATTCAATACTAAAGGTGTCATTAAGAGGTATAAGGATTGATCATTAGAAATAGATTTTTCATAGTAGGAAGGTATTGAATACATTGAAACCTTTTTTTCCTATTGCAATGCTGAATTATTTTATGGTTATTATTTTAGTTACTACTGATTTCCAATTTTGTATGGGAGTTATATTAGATGGATGTCAATTTACTAATTTCTTATGTGGTGATATCACAGGGGAGATTTATATGGAGAAATTGCCGTGATTTGAGAATGATGGATGTGTTGTGTGATGATTGAATGTTTTTCCCATATGGTTTGAAATAAGCCTAGTGAGCATGATATGACAAAATAAATATGTTCATTTTGGACTTTAGTGTCAAATGTTGAAAAATCGATCACAATTTTATGTTTTACATGTGAATGGTGATATTTTGATAGTTTGAATTTATTTTGATGCTTTAGCCATTACTAGAGGTAGTGATACCTTAATTTTGAGTAGGAATAAAAAATGTACATATAAATTAGAAATGAATGAAATTATAGGTTGCATTTATTTTTGGGAATACACATATTTCATATGGGTGGAAATATGTTTCCCTCCCAGTGTAAATATGATGAATCTTTTATAAAGGCTCAAGATGGAAGTGAGTTATGTGCTACACCATATCACTTGATACTGAAAATGAATAAGGAGTGCGATTATCTTTAAGTCAATTGTACACTCTATATGAAGCGTGTTGTTATCCTCATATATTTGAATCATATTCAACTTCATATATACTTTGTTGTTAGTGTTGTAGTTACATTTAAGTATGATCCAAAAGAGATCCTCTTTAATGTTGTAATGATGATTGTTCTCTATATCAAGGGTACATATAATCTTGGTATAAAGTGTTGTAGAAAGAATATGGACTGATTGCTTGGTTATACTAATTTGGATTGTGTAAGAGATGGAGATGAAACAATGTCAACTTAGAGTTATATGTTTCATATTAAATCTAGAATAAAAGTATGGTCTTGAAAAAAGTAGAAGTTCATTTTGTTATTGACTATAAAATATTAATATAAATGCATTGCTAATGATGGCACATAGGTAGTATGGATTCACAACATAATGTGAAGGATTGGAATTCCTTTTAATTAGTAAACTATAGAGCATTGTGATAATCAAAGATCATTAAAAGTAACTAAAATCCTTATTAATTATAGTATAATGAAGCAAGTGGATCTTGATGAGACAAATGGCACAATATAAAGTTGTGTCTCTTAGGTATTGTAGGAAAAATGATTATATGCTACTAATATCATTGAGAATCCATTGGTAGAAGCTAAGTAATTTAATGTCTTGATTATACTTCAACTTCAAGAAGCTACAAATACAAGGGATGCATAGAGACAATTCCACCCCTTGATTCTCGAGAAAATTATGTTGACAATGGATGTTGGAGTAACATGTGCATCTATATTTGGTTCTTTGTGAGATAGTAGATGCAATTTTTTCAATAGTATAAAGTCGATTGATAATTTGGTCTAGTAGTTAGCCAACTTACTAAAGGTGGTCCAAAAAAAATCAACTAATCTATAGGTTGAGGGAAATAATTGGGAGATCTAGGTATGCCTAAGGTAATAAGAAATGACTATGTCTTCCTTATCATATGGTAACTCATAATTTATTCTTTGAGTTATATATAGATGATTACATGTCCTAGTGTAACATTATGATGATAACAAATTGAGATTTGATGTATTGGTTACTCTAACCTTATGCTACTCTATGATCACTTATGCTTTCATGCTATAATGATGCATTTCAACACTATAAGAACTCTCTACTTTATTCCCTTAAATGAATACCATACTAGACTAAGGAATATTTGAAATATTCTTATAACCATCATAATAGAAAATTATCAAAGTATAACATAAATTTAAGCTTTAATTTACTGAAGATACATATTTAAATGTCGAGTTTGTCCAACAATGTAGTAGTTTTACTACAGCAACAATCCTTCCCTTCCATTGATGCCTAGAATGGAATTAACCTACCTACTGAATATGAGACTAGATGGATTTGAAAGGTTTCTTGGCCCTTTGTTCCCATGACCTTAAGAACAATAAATAACAATATATCTAAGAACTTGTTCTGTGATAATATTTATTCCAAGAATTACTCCATGAATTCTTCCACCTCTCAAAAAACTGAACCTCTCTACAACTCCAAAATAAAAATAACTCCCCCGACTCTTCTTCAGTCTATCCATTGATCAATTTCTCTTGCGTATCTCCCCAAGTCTCCTCAAGCACCCTCATTTATGGGTCATCAACCACCCCTTTTAGATTTTAGGAAAAATATCTAAAACAAAAGTAATGAATTAAATAACTATAAATATAAAATAAAAAGTCTTTCTTTTCATGCTATCTTATAAATGAATTTTACATTTTCCCCCAAAATTTATTAAACCCCACCATAACTATTTAATTCATCATATAAACAACTAATGAAAATCAATAAGGGCATTTAATTCTACTAGATATTTATATGTACTCCATATACTCCCTACAATCAATAACCATTCATTCAATAATTAATACATCAATTAATAATACTAGTGTACATGTACAATGTAGGTATACATATCTAGTTTATACATCCCTACGTGTGTACTAATTATAAACAATAATTCTTCTAATGCATACTTAATGTATGTTCTGATTCTCATCCAAGTATGCAAGCTAACAAATATAAATCTCAACGTCTAACAATCACACTAGTTTTATGTAATAGTTGAATACAAATGAGACAACATATTCATATCCTGACACATGAGTAAAGTAATACTTTTAGAACACAAAAGTAATAATGTTGTCAAATAACTAACTCACACCATCTTTCTAGTTTACTGCAAATGATCATTCCTCTCTAACCTACTTCCATCTTCCACATCCTATCCTTTCCTCTATTGGAATATGATGGAGCATCAATTATATTGACCTAACTCCAAATAGAACCCGTAAGTGTAAGTGGGAAGTGTCAATTACATAGACCAAGCCTTCCCAAAAGGTAACTACACAACCAAATTTGAACCCAAAATCCGACGACAAAATCCATCAAAATCCCAAAAATTGACCTTGTTGTCAAATATCACCTTTATAATTTTGAATCTTCTTTAGTTTCTTTTTTTTAAATTGACCCCAATGGTCATCGTATATTCGACGAATTTTGAATATCCAACTATGGTCGTCGGATATTCGACTATGAGTGTCAAATATTCGACATGCCCGAGTTACAATGGTCAATAGATTAATGTCATTGGATATCCGACAATCCTTGTTTTTAGAAACTTTAAATTATAGAAATATTCCAACATGTTTTCTATACAAGCAATGATTTCCAAAGATTATAACCTTTATACGGACTATTTTCCATTCAAAAAGCCACAATTATTTTAGTTGTTATTTTGATTACAAATAGTGAAGTGTGGAGATTTATTTTTTAAGATCGGTAATCATCACTCAAGCTTGGTAAAAGAAAACGTCACATAACAATATTATTGACCCAAAAGAAAAAAAATCGAGAATAACTTGCTAGATTGTGGGATGGAGTGAAAATAAATGGTGATGGGAAATGTTATTGTCCATGTAGTCAATGCAAGGGATTTAAAAGGAGAAGAATAAATATCACAACAACTAAAAGACACTGTAGGGAACATGGACACACTGAGGGGGACATGAATATCGTCCATTGATAAGTTGTTCATACTGCATCATTATATATGTCTTTATATTGATCGTTTTTGTAAATGCATGTATCATTTTAATATTTCTTATATTTACTAATATCTCTTGATGGTTTGTAATTATAAAGGAAACACCTCCTACGACATATCACTCGGAGGATGTGCTTGCAAAACAAGCACCGGAGGAACATGAAGCTACGAATATTCAAGAACAGGTTAATGATCATGTTGAAGAAGATGATGATACTGATTACATAGCTGAAGATGATGGTACAAATAAATTGTTCCATGATACATTTAATATTAGAATGGATGATGATCATGATCATTAAAATGATGACTTTGATGATGTTCATAATTTACCTCTTCTTGAGAAGGCATACGAACCCCTTTATGAAGGATCCAACACAAATCTTCTCTCTATTATATATTATTGATACTGAACTTGAAGGTTATGAATGGTCTTTCAAACACATCAGTCACACAAATGTTAAGGTATGTAATATATTCCATCACATATATATGATCATGATAAAGGTTATCTTTGTTCCTCAAATAATTTTATTGTTATTTCATAACTAAAATTAATACAGATGAAATATGTTTCATTAATATTCTTTATAAATTATATTAACTAGTTTTTTTTTAAATTTGTTGTAGCTTAATAGCTGAATTTTTGTTACCATTGTCAAATATTTTACCTTGCACATACTGAGATTTATCTTCCATCATGAAATAAATTGGAGTGCAATATGAAGCAATTGATGCATTTCTCGATGACCATATTATATATTATAAACAACATGAAATTGAAACAGAATGTTCAGAATTTCATATCAGTAGATATCAAACAGATCAAGTAACAAAAAAGGTTCCTTGCAAGGTTATTCATTATATTCCCATTATTCCACATTTGCAACGATTATTTAGGTGCAAAAAAATAGCACAATCTATGGATTACCATGCAAAGAACAAAATTCAAGATGCCACTCTTCGAATGCCTACAGATGGTTCTGCATTTAGAGACATGGAGGAAAAATGGCCACACTTTAAATAAGAACATCGTAATGTTAGTCTTTCTTTGGCAGCAGATGGTGTTAATCCATTTTCAAAGATGAGATATATTTACTCGGTGTGGACTATTTTTTTTCTCAACAATAACATTCCTCCATGGATGTCAATAAAGAGAGAGCACATAATATTGGCAATTATTGTTCCAGGTATGTGTCTACACCAATTTTTTTTTTAATGTAGTAGCATCTCATTTGTCATTTTTTTTGCATAATGTCATACTTTTTTTTCATTTACTCATGTATATTATTTATATATCTAAAATGGTTGTAATAATTATGTATTTTATATGTTCAAATCAATCAGGTAAGTACCAAGTTAAAGATATGAATGTATATATCGATCCTCTTATTGACGAGCTACTAAAGTTATGGAATAACATCACTATGTATGATGTCTCTAGACCAATGCGACAAAGGCAATTTCAATTCCATGCAATTCTTGTATGGACAATTCAAGATGCCCCAAGGCTAACCCATTTTTATGGTATGTAATTATAACGTCCACTTTAATAGTATTTAATTCTATGAAGTTGATATATTAATCATGCATTTTTTTTAAATAATCCATTCATTTTATATAATTGTAATCGACATATTTAATCCATCTCTTGTAGGTCTTCAAACAAAGGGAAACAAGGGAAACTTTTTTTTTTGCATGTGTATTTTGTGGTCCTAAGATGAAATCTCATTGTTCAAAAAGTTTAGGAAACAAGGTGTTTGATGAGTATAGGCACTTCCTCTCTAAGAATCATATGTATCGAACTACCGAAAAACATCTTTCCAATGGGAAAGAAGAGACTGCATTAAAACCACAGAGAATGACACCTCACCTATTGAAGTTGCAATATAATAGAAATCATCAAGGTACATACTGATGAAATTGTCTATCTATCATCATATATGAAATTTTTTTATTTTTTTTATTGTTTGTTTACTGTAACTGACATTGATTTATGTAATTTATTTATAAACTATGATTCATGCTGGCTGTTGTGATCATGAAGGCATTAATGGGGTTCGACGAGGAATGAAAAGTTATCCTAAACAATTCTGTAGGTTTCCCTACTATGATCACCTACAAATTGCTCATCTATTTGATACAATGCATATAGTAAAGAATGTAGGTGAAACATTATGGTGAATATTGGATGGAAGGAGTGACAAAGAAAACATTGTCAAAATTTGCAATGACATTCAGGAAGCCAATCATGAACGAAATATGTCTTCAATTACATAGCAATGGAGATCAAATTAATATAAACTCACTTCCATGGTTGTTAACGGAGCAGCAAATCAATGTTGTAAAAGAAGTCACACAAAAAATTAAATTTCCCACTAGATTTTGTTCGAACATGAAGAATATATTAACAAAGAAAGGTGATTTTGCGGGGGTGAAAATGCATGCTTGGCATATCTTCATCAAGGTAATTATTCAGGTATATATATTGCTATATTTTTTATACTAGTGCATGTTGTTGTTATTTTTTTGTCTACTTTTGTAAAAAATAATGAAATGATTTTTATATTGTTACAATATGTTCTACCTCTATCTCTCCCAGACAACTTCGACAACAATGTCAAATGAGTTATATATGATCTTGGAAAATACATGAGGTAAGTAGTGATATTTTGCATGCATAAAGTGTTTGTTCAATTCATTGTAGAACTTATATTTGACATTTGTTTTACTAATTGTTATGTGATTTAATGTTTATTTTTTGTTAAATCTCATGATTTTTTTCCATCACTTGTAGATGGTTGTCATCAAAATAAATCCATAAAGAATATATAAAGTATTAGAGGAGAGAAATTCATTGTCTCATGTGTGAAATGCAAAAGCATCTACATTCGGCATTTTCAATGCACAAGAACACTACCTCACACACCAAGTTAAGGAGATTGAATTGTGTGGACCTATACACTCAAGGTCAATGTGGATGGTTGAGAGGCACTTGAAATTTTTGAAGGCTTTGGTTAGACAATGAGAACATCCTCAGGGTTCTATGGTGGAGGGATATATGGTATACAAGAACATGGTGTATATTAGTGAATATATTCCTAAATTAGCATCAAAGCTCGATTTAAGTCGCTTTTGTGATCCGAAATCCATTAACAAATTCGAAGGGGAGTACCTAAAGGGGAAAGGTAGATCGAGGAAGATGAAAGGTAATTAGTAGCTAGTGAAGATTAATTATAATACATTTGAATGTTTCTTTTATGTATGTATCATACTTATTTCATTTTTAATATTCAATATGCATCAATTAAAAGTGTATACCGTGTTAAGTAAACATACATTTATGAATTGTAATTTGATTTTCATCATGCAGTTCATCGAGAGTGGGATGCACTTCATTTATACGTCGCAAACAATATTGATTGGATGAAGGTATGGATTGAACAATGTAAAAAATATGGTCATGGAATATCATGGGAAGGTGTGGCTTCATTGGTTAAATCAGCTCACCACAATGGAGATACCAACCTTACACAAAGGGAAGTCGATTTAGCATATGGTTTAAAAGATAAACACGCAAGCATATTAATCAACCATACTATTTATTTTTTTTTCAATTTTATTGATGTACAGGTTGATTTTTTTCCTTGCATACATTGTAAGCATAAACATGCACTTTATCATCAATTCACGATACAATCTTTATGTGTATGGCATATTGTAGTTAAAACACCATAAGGCTATGTGGTGCAATGGTCATAAATTTTGCATCAAAAATTTGGGTGAAATGAAGAAAAAATATGATTATGGGGATAAATGAAGTCTTTGAGGTGATGAATTTTCCCGCTATAAGTGACAAACATCCAGAACTCTCAGAAAATTGATACTATGGGTATTTGGAAGATATTATTTAGTGTGAATTTAAATCCTTCAAAATAGTTATGTTCGTTGTCAAATGATATAAGTTACAATTGAATTAACGTGATCCTGATAAAACTATTATTGAACATGCTAATGGATTTACCATGGTTAATACAAGGTTGTTTCAGCAAATAGCGAATCCCTATGTTCTTTCAATCCAATCTGAAGATGTATTTTAATCAGAGGTTCCAAGTAGAGGGGGTTGTTCATTTTTTGTGAGACATGATCCAAGGGGAAGGTCGGTAAAGTATAATGCAGAGGAAGACAATGAAGAGGGTGTTGAAGAAGAATATGATGTAGAGGATCAACATGAGTTAGAGGATCATGTTCCATAGGAAGATGTCAAATAATTAATTAAATCAGATGATGTAGCAGACAATTTTCATGAAGATGATATCGACGATGACATGATTATCGAAACTGACATCGATGGCGATGATGATATGGACAATCCCTACAATGTTGAATCTGGATCAGATGATACATATGTGGACTTGGATGAAGAAGATAATGAAGTGCATTGAAATGTATGAGCTATGCCTTAATATATTTATTATATATATATATATCGAATTAATATTGGTATAATTATTGACTTGTATTGGTATGTATAAATTAATTGTTTCTAAGTTTTTTTTCCATTTTCTAGTATGTTGGCATATGTTGTAAGAGACATTGTTTTTTAATTATGACAAAAAACCCAATAATTTATTTTATAATACATATATTTTGTCGATTTATGGGGAATTTAGTGTGATGTGACCGGGGGGGGGGCATATGAGCTTCCACCTTCACATGGTTGGCCCTTTTTAGTAGAGACATTGTTTCAATTTGTGCTTATATGGAGTGAAATTTGGCATGGTTAGACTAGACATCTGCATTGATGGTCTGTTAGGGTTTCTAGACTCAAACATGATTCACACAAACAATTCGACAATCCAACAACAAACCTATAGAATAATTAATGTATTGAATGGGGCCAACATTGAATTGTTTTAAATTTATGCTTGTATGGACTGAAATTTGGCATGGTTAGACTATACACATGCATTGATGGTGTGGGTGATCCAGCCGCGCCCCGGTGCACGACGGGGAAAACAGTTCGACTGAATGAGTCGGCTCTGCTATGGTAGAATATTAAGAAACATAATGAGCAAAGCAAGAATACACTACACATATAAACACAAATACACAGACTATATGTAGGAATGCAACCTAGTTTCTCTATTACTAGCTATAAGATCATGACTTGTATATTATAATATTATACATGCTTATATAGAGTGTTGAGATGCTTGGGTTCCTTCCCTTTACTTTTAGTTAAAAAATAAGTTAGAACGGCTTCAGAAGTTCAATCGTTATAGTCAACTAGAAGACAGGGAGACAATCTGTCGTAATGCGACAATCGCAAGCCGCAAGTCGATGTCATAGAATTGTTGAGGTTGTCGAACTTGTCAAAGTTGATGATGTTGTCGAAGTCGTGTCGAATTTGAAACTTGTCGAGGTTGTGTCGAAGTCGATGAATTGTCGTAGCTGATGTTAGAATCTGACAATAATTCCAACTGCTGAGTGGATGAGACCTCCTTCCTTAAGAAAAAATGGTCCCCTTTGTTTGCTCGGTCAAGTGAGGAAACTTGTCGGGAAATTCAGTAGCAGAGTACCACTTTCATTGGGATGGGAGTTGTCTGACTTTAAGAACTTGAAACTTGGGAATTGTGTTCGTCCTTATATGGCGTACTCGTCATCCCTTGATGGTGTCACAAGGAAGAGGATCCTAAACATATGGATGGATGTCTTCGGGTTCTGTTGTTGGTAAGTCATTCTGCACCAACAGTGGTGCATGGTATGGTTGAAGTAGATCCACATTGAATACTAGATGTAGACCCAAGCATGCAGGAATGTCAAGCTGGAAAGCGTTTTCTCCAATCTGTCGAAGAATATTGTGCATACCATATCACAAAGGTTTGAGCTTCTTGTTTGGACTGGTGAAGCGCTTCTTCTTGAGATTTAACCAGACCTTATCCCCAATTTGGAATGAATGAGGAATATCATGCTTGTCATATCGGCCTTAGCTTACATGTTTGCTCGCTGCAACATTTCTCATGCTTGCTTCTGGATGTCGCAAATATGATCTTGAAAATTTAAGGCTTTATCAACTTCCCGCTGGATGTAGTCGGTTTCAGTGTCTGACTATTTTGAGGAGCTCATCAATTTGGCAGGTGTTGAGGGTTGAAATACATAACATATCTCAAGTGGACTCTTTCCCATAGAGTTGTGCTGACCACGATTTTAACTGTGTTGTATGTATGGAAGAATTTCATCCCATGTTCGTCGATGCTTGTGGTTGTACATGCGAAGCAGTTGTACTACCAAGCGATTCACAACTTCCTTTTGTCCTTTGGTCTGAGGATGGAAAGCTATCGACAATGAGAGTCGTGTGTCCAGCTATTTCCAAAGAGTATTCCAACATATGCTGACGAATCTGGAATCTCGGTTGAGAGTAATGGTTGTCTGTAAACCATAGTGTTTCCAAACATGTGTGAAGAAGAGCTGAGCAGTTTGCTGCATTGTCGTCGCCTTCTTGCATGGAATGAGAATGACAATTTTGGAAAATATGTCGACTACTACTAAGATAATGTCATGCTAATGTTTGGTAGTAGGATATCTCGTCAAGTATTCCATAGAAATAGATTCCCACGGTCGACTAGGAACTAACAGAGGTGTGTACAATCCTTGTCGTCGATTAGGCGGTTTAGCAATGGCACAAACAATGCATGATCGAATGTACTTGTTGACGTTGGTTCTAAGTGTAGGCCAAAAGAAGTAATTATGGAGGATAGCAATTGTCTTTGCTACTCCAAAGTGTCCTGCAATTTGTTGGAATATTCTCACCATCATTTTTATATTTTCCATTCCTGCATGCAATTCTGCATGCATCCAGTCATCTGCATCCATCTGCATGCAATTGCATGCATCCAGTCATCAGTATGGTAGTCTCCCAACACCTAGTCCTTATTTTGCAGCCCCTAGGAGCCTATTTCTGCTCAATTGTATCCCTCCTAGCCACAGATGTGCCCTTGTTTTCATCACTGGAGTACAAGTGCGCACTCTTCCACCTATTTAGGAGTTACTTCAGTTAGTGCCATGATTAGTGGATCTGCTCCTTGTTTTGAGGACTGATTGCTAGTTTAACTGACTGAACCACTTAGATAGACCTCTAGAGACACTAGATTAACTATACTGACTACTGACAGCTCCTCATGCGCCCACATTGGAGTCTCCTTCCCGATTGTAGCTAGGGTTTTCACCCTAGCTTGTGCAAATGAGCACCTACTAAGGAGAAGGGCCTCCTTAGTAGCAGTTCAATAAACAGTAAAATAAAGCAATAGAATAATATGAAATTTAACTTAGCATGAGCATTAACATAAATAACAAAACATGAAAATATGGTGAAGATCTCTCTTTTTGTATTAAAAATTACCTCAGATGTAGAGTTTGGTGGAGCCTTTGCAGCAGTCCAAGAGGGTTGCTTCCAAGCTCCAGTGTTGTTCCTTCTCCTTCTTCCAAAGATGTTTTGGGTGTGGGCCAAAAGGGTTCTCAAGAATTAGCTCCAAATGGAGAGCTAGGGTTTCAAGAGAATTTTTAGCAGCATGAGGATAGGGATGATTGTGGATGAAAAATGGGGAGCCTCCATCACCTATTTATAGGTTTTTAGTGGTGGAGTGCTGACCCATGGTTTTGGAAACCATATGGTTTAGGTCAGTTGTATAGGGTTTTTGCTTCCTTTTTTCCCTCTTTTTCCTCTTTTTTGTATTTTTTATTCTCTTTTTAGAGGTTTTTTGCTATTTTTGGAGGAATTTAACTTATTTTGGGGGAAAAAGGGGGGTTTTGGCCTTTTGGAGGCTTTTTTAATGGTTTTTTGGCCTTTTGGAGGCTTTTTAATGGTTTTTTGGGGTTTTGGAGGCAAATACGGCTGGAAATATGGACAAATGAGTCATGTAATGGGGTAGATGAGGTAGTGAGCACTTTTTGGGTGTTAACAGATTGCCCCCTGATGTGTGAGGGCAGGAGCTCATCATATGGCCGATAGACATCATAAGTCTTTGATGGTTTTCTTGGGATGTGGAGAGGAGAAGAAATGAACTAGAGCCCGGAACAACGGTCTCGAACAAACTGCAAAAACTGAAAGTACATGGCCTCAATAATGAATGAGGAATAATCTGAACATATGGACGAGGCGGGCATTCCCATGCTCGTATCAAGATATAGAATAATAACAAGGGGGTCCAAAAAAATGGGGACCTGAAATATACATGGCCTCAAATGAGGAAGAATCTCAATATATGGACGAGGCGGGCATACCCATGCTCGTATCTAGATATATATAAAAAATAACAATGAGGCCCAAAAATGGGGGCCTTAAGGATACATGGAGAACCACTGTGCACATCATAAGGGTCCAGAGGGGACACAAATCTGGGACATACTGCTAGGTTGACCATGTCTGAGCTGAAGAACTGATACACTGGAATAAAAATAGTGCTGCTGAGTGTGGTACCAGAGGAACTGATGAGTTGCTGGATCATAGTGATGGGGAGTCATACCATCAATGGTACACTGAACTGGAACTAAACTGGGTACTCAAGGAAGCATATAACTGGATGGATTCCAAATACAATCTCCTACCCAGCCCAGACATCCACGGGAACATATAACTAGACGTTTCGAAGTGACTCACCAATGTGCTAGAGTCGGGGGAAATCAAGGGTCTTCGACCAATATCTGAAGGAATATATACTCTGCGCGATTCTCAACGATGCGATCAAGGTGTTGAAGTCGAGCATGTGAGAAACAACCACTCGGAGAGGCGCTGATGACTCCTCTCAAAATGGTCCGTAGGCACTCACCAGAGATGGTGATGAGTCCAAGGCGTAAGGACCTCTGGGTCTATCCTCTGGAATAGATGGGCTGTCATCAATAGAGGGAGACCTACAACTAGCAAGGCAATGATGTTTCCTTGATAGGAGCACGAGGTGGAGAACCGAAGTGTGAGAGTACTGATGGTAGGACTGACATACCATGGGGGATAACTGGGCAAGTAGAGTGGGTGGAGTCAAACTTCCTTTGTTCAGAGTATGATGGCGGGGGATGATTGGGTAGCATATGAAACTGACTGGTGGGAAATGGATCATAGCTATAATGGATCAAGGATAGTGACTGGGATGAGTGATACTCAAGGTGGTGTAAGATGGCAGGAGACTGCAGAATACTCTGAACAAAGGTGATCTGATTGGGGGTGCTGCCGAGATGATTGATCATAGTGCCGAGAGGCACAGGGGGACTTCTTCACGGGTTAATGAATGAGAAGAAGTGTGTTTAAAATGGTACTGTCGTGTGGATTTATACGAGCCCAGGACAGTTCATGCTCATGATTGCTTTCAATTTTAAGGAGTCTGAAAGTGATAAGAAGACTCTGCAATAATGGAATGGTACTGTCGTGTGGATTTGTATGAGCCCAGGACAGTTCATGCTCGTGGTTGCTTTCACTTTTAGAGAGTCTGAAAGCGATAAGAAGACTCCAGGGGGTTTCTTTTTCGTGTGTTAGTCTCCAAGGCCCGAAGAAGCATAAAAGGATGCAATGAAGAACTCTTTTAACCGATGTGACTAGAGTATTCCTTTTTCGTAATTAGTCTACCAAGTCCAGAAAAGTGTTAAACTTATACCAAATAGACACCCTTTCAGGTAGTTTAACGAGCATGAAAGGAAGCAAGATTACTCGGTGATCTTTTCATTGTTTTAGGAGTCAGAAAAGAGCTTAACAGAAACTCCCTAAGTGCCTTTTTCGTAAAGGACTTGTTTGGCCTGAAAAAGGGATAAAATTATACCGAACAAAAGGAATCGTCAGGCAAGGAGGAAGTGCTCAATCAAGGAACACTGATGATGACCAAGAACGAGGGTAGGGGGGAACACTAGTGGGCCTCCTTGCAGGATAATGAATGGTGGAAAAATAACAAAACAATTGCAGTATGAATGGAGTGAATGGCTCATGTAAAAATGTGGAACAATCCGATGGCGGCCGATGTGGTGCGCAAACCGAGGCAGCAAGGTGTCGGGACACAATGTGGAAATTATACCTAGTGAGAGTGAGAAATGATCTCAAGCGTCATCATGAGCTTGAAAAACTGGATCCAGCGATATAAAAAGTGTCAAATATGGAGAACGACCGAGGTGGCACGCAAACTGAAGCGACGGGGGGCGTTTTGGAAAAAATACCCGAAAAATCTAGGGGTGACAGCGAGAAATGATGTCAAGCATCATCACGGGCTTGAAAAAATGAATCTGATGATATAAAGTATATCAAAAACGGAGAGCAGCCAAAGTGGCACGTAAACTGAGGTGACTAGTGGTGTCTTAGAAAAAATGCTCCAAAAAACAATGCGGAAAAAATAAGAAAACGAGTCGACCATCATGATGGTCTCGTTGTGCCGATTCCAGTGGTGGAAACGGTTCGGAAAATGAACTCCGTATGGGTTCAGAATAGCCAAAACAAGAAAAAGTCAATGGACTATAAATAGCAAGTGGATCCAAAATGACAAGTGTCATTTGGACTTGTTGACTTTGACTAGAGATCAGAGTGGACCAGAGTGTAGTTGGTATTTCTGGACGTTTCGACCGACCGTTTTCAGATCCGGGAGTTGCAGGTATTCCGATAAAGTCATACCTGCATTTTTTATTGGGTTTAGGGGGGGAGTGGGTCCCAAGGGGGTCCTGTACGGTCCACGTGGGTGTGGACCGTCGATTTCTGGGGTGGAACCACGGTTTGGGACCATGGGTTCCAGGTCTGAACACGCGGTCGGGGACCGTGAGTTCTGGGTCTGAGCACGCGGTCTTGGACCGCGAGTTCTGAGGCTAAGCTCACGGTTTGGGACTGTGAGTTCGGCTCCTACAATCACCGTCCCAGACCGCAACTATAGCCCTGATAGCCGCGGTCTGAGATCACGGCAAGGGGCCCTAAAGCCACGATCTGGATCGAGCTTTAGGGTTATCCCCCGGGGGGGAAAGGGTTATTTCTTTGACATGGGTTTGATGAGAGTGCATTTTGTGATTAACAGGATGTCGGTAGTGCTGTGGCGAGAGCGGGAGGTCCCAGATGACATAGTGGATGTCATCCGGAGGGATCAGCATGTGTGGTCTACTTTGGGGTTTTGCGGGCTGTTGAAGTTTGCATAGGTGTCCATGATGTGTTCAACAGGGATACTGCTGAATAGGTTAGTGAGCTTTTGGGAGCCTGACATACATGCGTTCAGGGTGTAGGGAGAGAGGGTGGATCTCACCCTCACAGATGTATATTTCTTGCTAGGGTTTCCCTGTCTGGGTAGGGTGGTTGATACGCAACCATGACTGTCTGCAGACGTGGACATGGAGGATAGGTTGGAGCGGTACTGCGTTCCTGAGGCAATAGTGCATAGGAATGCAGTCTGGATTATGGATCTATGGGAGCCATCAGTATAAGTGATCGCGACATCCATGGTTCGGGTTTTAGGGTCTCAGTCGCCTGAGCGGGTGTTAGGGGGCCAGATGCAGCTGGTGGTGCGGGTGTTGGGTGGCATATACTATACCTGGGGCCAGATGTTCCTTACCAATGTTCAGTGGCAGCTGACCTCGGTGAAGGAATCTGGAAAAGGATTCTGCTATGGATCTTTTATGTGTGCCTTATTCATGGATCAGGTACCTACACTGCGGTCGCGGGTGCCGATCAGGGCGGGAGGACTGAGGGAGCCGCACATGGTACGGTGGGGAGAGATGATGCACCGACAGGGTGGCGGTGAGGTTGGGAGATACTTTACCTAGGAGCTCTACCTATAGTGGTTGCAGATGCCCCTGGCGCTGGATGATTATCCATACAGAGAGATGGACTATACGAGAGATCCAGAGGTGCCACGGCCTCCAGGGAAGGCGTGAGGACCAGATGGTATGTATTGATTTGCGTGATTGTTGTTGATGTCAGGTTTTGTGTATGATGGGTTTGAGATATTTCTATGCTGGTACTGATTGATGTATGATCTGCAGATGTGGGACCGAGACCACCACCAAGACACATAGACCACCGGGGTCATGTAGCGATACCAGCCCTACCAGGCTAAGGGGAGATGCGTCAACAGGACGCTTAGGGGACTCTGGAGTCCGTACAGGTGCTAATCGATTGTTTGCTGGTTGGAGTGACTGATGATGGGTGGGGGGACTTGGATCAGGGGGTGATTCAAGACTGTCTTGGGGTGCCATGGGATTTTCGATCGATCACGATTCGGGTGGCCATTTTGGCGGAGAGCGGTCGGGCACATGATCTGGCAGGGGATGAGGAGCTGCTGGAGGAGGAGTGGGGTGAGGACTCGAAAGCTGCCGATGCAAGAAGCAATGGAGTGTATGAATCTTAGTAGGGAGTACAGGGGACTTCCCCCCCGATGTGTATGGACACTCGGGGTTTTTTATAGCTTACGGCTTGTATTCTATGAGGCTTGTCGATGTATATACATTTTTTGTATAGCTGAGTGCTGAGGTACTCAGGACATGTGTAGAACATTGAAGTTTATTTTTTGATATATATATGCACATGGATGCATCTTTTGTGATTGTGATGGAATGTACGCACGTGGATGCGCTTGTGGTTTGTTATGTGTTTATACTACACGTGGATGCAAGTAGTGTAGGACGATAGGCACGTGGATGCCCCTTGTGTATTTGTATGTTACATATTGCACATGGATGCAAATAGTTATGTGATGATAGGCACGTGGATGCCAATGCAATCTTTCTGGGTTTTTATATATTTTTTGATGAGATGATGATGCATGATGGATGTTTTACATGGTGTGATTGATATGCCAATCTAGGATGTTGTTAGCCATTTGATCTGCGACACTATTCTGACCTCTTGGGACATGGGTGAATGTTATGGATTCAAATTGTCGGGTGAGTTGTTTTGTGCACAGGAATTTTCTAAAGAGGCAAGGATCGTGCACCTCGTAGCAGTTGTTGAGCTGGGAGACAAGTAGCTGGGAGTCAAGGAACACATGAAGGTGACATATGCCCATCTGAAGGGTAGCAGTTAGGAGACCAGTCACAACATCATACTCCGCTTGGTTATTGGTAGTAGCGCCTATACATATTCCATCAAGGTGAATCAACTCATGTGAAGGGGAATATAAGACCCATGCTGTAGAAACCAGGTTTGGAGACCAACGGCTTGCTCCATCAGCGAAGCCAATGTAATGAGGTGGAAGATGGTCCATCTGTGATCATGGAAAAATGATGAATGTAGGGTTGTGGTAAAAAAAGTGAAAAACAAAAAGAAAGCCAACTGTACAATATGGACCAATGGGGCCGCGGGTTTGTTTAAGGATAAAAGCATTTAAGATACAACCCATTACGGGGGTTGCGCAAAGGGTGACCTTCTGAGTCAGTTAAAATGTATGCCCCATTTTTGAGGCAGGTCTGCACAATATAAGGGCCTTGCCACATGGATTCAAACTTTCCTTTACCGGTCTTGTCGTGGGCTTGGTCATAGGCGAGAATGAGGTCTCCTTCGTGGAAATTTCATGGGTGGACATGTTTGTCGTAACCAGCTTTGGAGTGGTTCTTGGCGGTTTCAATGGTTTGGAGGGTGGCACGACGGTCTTTTTCAGCTTTCTCTAGTGATAGCAGACGTTTCTCGAGTGGGGAGGCGTCTGGGAGAAGCTCGATGATGATGTGTAAGGCAGGTATCTGACACTCGATGGGGAGGACAGACTCTACACCATGAACTAAATGATGTACGGTAAGCCCATAATGCAGGGAAAAGCATGTGATGCTAATTGGACTTATGCCAGTCAACAGTGTGTTGGAGGATGGTTTTTAAAATTTTGTTAATGGCCTCTACTTGGTCGTTCCCTTGGGGGTGGTAAGCAGAGGAATACTGATGTTCGAACTTCAGTAGTGTGGATAACTCGTGCCAAATGGAATCTTCGAAGTGTGAACCATGGTCTGATACCAACTGTTTGGGGACTCCGAATTGAGTGATAACATGGTTAAAAAAGAAACGGGCAGCGGTGTCAGCTTTACAATTGAAGGTAGGCATGGCTTTAACCCATTTGCTTAAGTAGTCGACAGTGAAAATGATGTACTTATGGCCATTGGCGGATGAGGGTTTACATTCCATGAAGTCGATGGCCCAATTACAAAAGGGACCAACGGTGACGACTGGGTGTAATAGAGCGGGTGGTGTCCGAGCCTTAGGGGTAAAAACTTGGCAATTATGGCAATGTTTGACCGCTTTGATGTAGTCGGTAAAGAGTGTGGGCCAGAATTATCCGCTGCGGATGACCTTTTGGGTGGTGGCCATTCCAGAGAAATGTCCGCCGCTTCGGCTTCCTTGTGTGTAAGACAACGATGGAGAATCGTGTCAACCCCGCGCCGATAAAGGACATCGCCCAATAGGAGATATCGAGAGGCCTGGTGACGGATACGACGACATCCATCATGATTTTTGTTGGGTCGAAACTTCTGCAAACGAAGGTATAACAAAATATCACCGTACCATGGGTCATCAGACGAGATGATGAACAAATGATTGTCGGGTAACTCATCGGAGATTTGTGGGGACGACAAAAGGGATGGGAGGTCGGTGATGAGCTGGGTAAGCACGAGGGCTTTAGTCCTCTTAGGGGTTGTGAAAGTGAGGTCATATTCTTGGAGGATAATTACCCATTTAGCAACGTGACCTTGCAAGAGGCGCCGGTTCAAGAGATAGACCATGGGGTTGGAGTCGGCGACAACTGTGGTATGACTGAGTAAAATGTAATGTCGGAATTTTTGGACAAAAAAGACTATAGCAAGGGCTAGTCTTTCCTCATACGAGTAACGTAAGGGTGGTACAGACAAGGTCTAGCTAGCGTAATAAATGACATGCTCCTGGCGAGTAGTGTCTTCTTGAACAAGGACTCCGGACACGGAATGTGTTAAAATTCAATATGCTAAGACAGAAAATAGCAGCATTACATTCCATTTCACAATAATAGCATATACAGGATCACTGAAGAAACAACAAGCACAGCATAAACACAAGAGACAGAGATTTATCCTGGGAAACCCTCATGGGGTAGAAAACCCAGCAAAGCTTCCTCAATATAGATGACCAGCAATATACAAAGATGAAACCCTGAGACATGATCTCCTCCTCCACAATAGCAGACCTCTCCTCCACAAGTGTGCTATCCTCAAGTGAGTGAATGTGTATAATGAGGAACACACCTCCTCTATTTATACACTACTCTGATATGTATTTTACACAAGTACATGTAGGCTCGTATTTAACCATTAGGTTAAATACCCCATTATAACTGACTGGGCTGACCCCTCTAGGGTGGTCTAATAACCCTTTGACCCACATAACACATACAGGGCCGACCCCCACTAGGGAAGTCTAATAACCCAAGTTACCACATTCCGACGGAGGAATAAACATCTCCGGATATACAATAAGATCTTCACGGAGGAATGAATCATCTCCAGAATAATAAAGTACAAATATAATATTCTTTGAAGTTACAATATCTCAACACTCCCCCTTAACGAGAAGGATATTATAACAGCATCTGCACGAGCAAGGAGTCATCAACATCATACATGATACATCTATAAATCATTGGAAGCTTTCTCAACATCATCAGTAACTCAACCAGTTACTGGAATATCTTCAATACTGGAACATCAACATCTTCAGTACTGAGTCTTTATCTTCTGCAGCACTCAAACAGCTACAGCAACATCAATATCTGAATCCTCACGATTGTCAGCATCGCCATCACACGATCATCAGCATCATCATCACATGATCAACAGCATCGTCATCTCACGATCATCAGCATCGTCATCATACGATCATCAACATCGTCATCTCACGATCATCAGCATCGTCATATCATCTCGATCTACAGCATCTGGATCATCTCAATCTACAGCATCTGGATCATCACGATCTACAACATCTGTATCATCTCGATCTACAGCATCTGGATCATCTCGATCTATAACATCTGGATCATCTCGATCTACAGCATCTGGATCATCTCATCTACAGCATCTGGATCATCTCGATCTACAGCATCTGGATCATCTCGATCTACAGCATCTGGATCATCTCGATCTACACCATCTGGATCATCTTGATCTACAACATCTGGATCATCACGATCTACAGCATCTGGATCATCTCGATCTACAACATTTGGATTATCTCGATCTACAGCATCTGGATCATCTCGATCTACAGCATCTGGATCATCTCGATCTACAACATAAGTATCCTCAACCATACAAGTACATTAATCAATACATGTATCATCAAAAGTATGTATTCTCACCAATAAATCTATCATCAAAACATGTATTCTTACTAATACATATATCATCAAAAGCATGTATTCTCACTAATACATCTATCATCAAAAGCATGTATTCTCACTAATACATCTATCATCAAAAGCATGTATTCTACCGATACAAGTAACCACATCATCAATACAAGTATCCTACCGATACAAGTAACCACATCATCAATACAAGTATCCTATCGATACAAGTAACCACATCATCAATACAAGTATCCTACCGATACAAGTAACCACATCAGCAGCATACCCTGCAACACACATGATCCAATTACGGGATGGTCAATCCCTCTCACTTTAGGACATAGGTCCAAGGATGATACAATCCTGATCCACTTATGGGATGATCAATCCCTCTCAATTTAAGACATCTCTCATGTCTATGGATGATGCAATCCAGATCAACTTACAGGATGATCAATCCTTATCCTTTTAAGACACCTCACCATGTCTAAGGATGATGCAATCCCGAATCAACTTATAGGATGATTAGTCCTTATCACTTTAAGACACCTTACCATGTCTAGGGACGATGCAATCCTGAATCAACTTACATGATGATTAGTCCTTATCACTTTAAGACACCTTACCATGTCTAGGGATGATGCAATCCCAATCTACTTACAGGATGATTAGTCCTTATCACTTTAAGACACCTCACCATGTCTAGGGATGATGCAATCCTGAATCAACTTACAGGATGATTAGTCCTTATCACTTTAAGACACCTTACCATGTCTAGGGACGATGCAATCCCAATCTACTTACAGGATGATTAGTCCTTATCACTTTAAGACACCTCACCATGTCTAGGGATGATGCAATCCTGAATCAACTTACAGGATGATTAGTCCTTATCACTTTAAGACACTTCACCATGTCTAGGGACGATGCAATCCCAATCTACTTACAGGAGGATTAGTCCTTATCACTTTAAGACACCTCACCATGTCTAGGGACGATGCAATCCCAATCTACTTACAGGATGATTAGTCCTTATCACTTTAAGACAAGTCTCATGTCTAGGGACGATGCAATCCCATCACGTACATTTTGAACCTAGTTCATGGACGATGCAGTCCTCACGTACATTTTGAACCCAGTTCATGGACGATGCAGTCCTCACGTACATTTTGAACCCAGTTCATGGACGATGCAGTCCTCACGTACATTTTGAACCCAGTTCATGGACGATGCAGTCCTCACGTACATTTTGAACCCAGTTCATGGACGATGCAGTCCTCACGTACATTTTGAACCCAGTTCATGGACGATGCAGTCCTCACGTACATTTTGAACCCAGTTCATGGACGATGCAGTCCTCACGTACATTTTGAACCCAGTTCATGGACGATGCAGTCCTCACGTACATTTTGAACCCAGTTCATGGACGATGCAGTCCTCACGTACATTTTGAACTAGTGGTTCCGGGATGATGCAATCCCCATCACTTTATTCTCGAAGACCATACGTCTACGGATCAATTCAGGGACCAAGGTCCGGGGATGATACAATCCCCACTTCTCGGAGACCTTACGTCTACGGCTCTCTTTAGGACTGAAAGTCCAGGGATGATCCAATCCCCTCAACTGTCCACTAAGGACTTCATTCTCGGAGACCTCACGTCTACGGCTCTCTTTAGGACTGAAAGTCCAGGGATGATCCAATCCCCTCAACTGTCCACTAAGGACTTCATTCTCGGAGACCTCACGTCTACGGCTCTCTTTAGGACTGAAAGTCCAGGGATGATCCAATCCCCTCAACTATCCACTAAGGACTTCATTCTCGGAGACCTCACGTCTACGGCTCTCTTTAGGACTGAAAGTCCAGGGATGATCCAATCCCCTCAACTGTCCACTAAGGACTTCATTCTCGGAGACCATACGTCTACGGATCTATTCAGGGACCGAAGTCCAGGGATGATACAATCCCTACCTGTCCACTAAGGACTTCATTTTCGGAGACCATACGTCTACGGCTCACTTTAGAACATGTGTTCAAGGATGATACAATCCCCACATGTATTCTCATCAATATACTATCGATCCTGGGAACCCATACAGAACCTGATTCACACTTCTTCTTTAATTGCACCATTAAGAGAATGGTCTTGTCTAGCCACTTGGAGCAAACATCTCATCATGATTCTCTTCCTCTTTCTAAGAGAATCTTCTAGCCACAAGCCTTCTATATTTTGTTTGATTTGTAAATCTTCTTGTTGAACATCCATCACTTGTTCGGTGTTCATTATTCTTCATGATCTTTCCTACAAAACAAAATTAAGTACATGATTAGTAATCCTTCATAATCATGAAATCATGATAACCTATTATGCATACAGATATCATTTACATAGTTATGCAACTATCTTGACCAATACTTTGGCACAACACTTTCCCATATCCTGTATGCATACAGTGGCTATCTAGATGCCTTCCATCTCTACCAGAACATACTATCGAGAGTGTGCACAGCTCTCAGCATGTCAGCAAAGAGGTTTCATTCTAGACAAGCAACAATGGAATGTTTGTCCAACTTACCAATCATATGCATATTAGTAGTATAATGTTCAATGCTCTATGAATGTTTGCACTCAGCATGATATGTTCTAGGAATACAAATATGCATACAAGAAATATCATTTACTATTTCAAATAACAACTCAAATACTTATCTTTTATGTTTGTGTGGTTGCCTCCCGCTTGATCTTCTATATGTCCTTTGAACTTCTATTCATTCTGTACCACTGTGCATGCTCAAGTGTGCACTAGTGTCATCCTCATGATCTCATACACAAACATTCATTCATTAGTATATTCTCAAAACATTCTAATTCTAAATAATCTTGAATATGTATAGTCATGATCATTAGTATTCAAGATTTCAGGGAAGTCTTCTTTTACTCATGCATATCATCAATCAAGATAAAATATATAATATGCATAATCCCTTGATTACTAACTTTATGAATAAGCATAACCAATCATTCCAAGTATACTTATATAAGGGATCCTAACACAAGGTAAGATTCATGGGAAACATACCTGGATTAGTATACCTACTTGGTTATGTACAACATACCTAAACAATCTCTTCAATGATTTAGAGATCCTGAGCTAGAACCTGCATGTCTCATAGGTTAAGCATAATATAACAAAGTCATACATACCTCGTAAGTAGAAGAAAGATTATGGATGAGTCTTTGTCTTCATGTTTTCATGGTCATGGAGTCTGATTTGTCTTTTGAGATGTACCTGTGTCTTGTTAGCAGACAACATCAACCTCACACAACATCATAATGCATTAGTACAATCATAAGTGTCAACACCCTAACCAATGAATATCTTCTATTATGCATTCATAATTTTGTCAAGGTGATACAACAAATCTAAAATCAAGATTGTACTAACCGTAATAACATGAAGACAAACATACCATAAACTTAATCATGAACAAATCTCAAAACATACCTCGATGAGTCATACCTGTCGAGATCGCTTGTAATCTCCTTATGTAAAGCCTTAGCCTCATCTCCTTTTGAAACAGGAACTCCTTCACTTATGCAGGTGACCAATCCATCTTCTTCTAGGATTAGCCCTATCAACTTGATTTGCAAGAACTGGACCTGGAGCTGGATATGGGTTTGTCAGAGAAACCCAAAAATTCAAACTTTGAATTTCAAACTTCCGAAAGGATAGAAATATGCGCCTTGATGAGCTGATCAAACTGATATATTCAGAATTTGAAAACTGCAAAGTTTCACTCCTCAATTTTGCCTTTGAAACTTTCGGATTCACTGGACGTGACCCTGAACTGGGGTTTGATGAAGCCCACTCTTTTTCCCCATCAAAAGGTTTGATCCAAATCTCTAAGCTTCTATTTTTCTGAGGAGCTTCCAGCCGTGGTCACAGATTTCAAAAATTCCCATTTTTACAGAAGCCCTAATTTTCCACTTTTCTGATCAAAGTCCCGAACTAGGGTCTAATCAAGCCCGGCCTTCTGCCCAACCAAAAATTCTGATCTTGGTCTCTAAATTTCTATTTTGATGAGTAGCATCCAGCCGTGGTCTCCGATTACAAAAATTCCAACTTTCTTCAAAGCCCTAAATTCCGGAAGCCATGAATGAAGGTACCAAAAAATAATTCTGTTTTGACAGAAATATGTACCTGATTGTTTCTGGTGTAACTCCGAAATTTTTGATCCACAGGGTCTGAAAAAGTTTTCTGTGATAGCCTGACCTGTTAGCTTTCCATCCTGATAGGTCTAACCTCAATTGGATGTTCTGAGAGAGAGTTATGCCAAATGTCGCAATGTGACCTGTTTTGGGAAAATACAGGAGAGCGAACTTGTACGGCGTGCCACGTGTCACTGTTTGACCTTCGGCCTCTGAAAACGTTTTCTGAGATAGCTCGGCCTGTTATCTTTCCATCCTGACAGGTCTGACCTCAATTGGATTCTCTGAGAGAGAGTTATGCCAAGTGTCGCAACATGACCTGTTTATGGGATAATACAGGAGAGCGAACTTGTACGGCGTGCCACGTGTCACTGATTCAACTTCGGCCCCTGAAAAAGTTTTCTGAGATAGTACCGTCTGTGTACTACCTGTCACTTTTTACGAAATTTCATTTGGAGCTTCCTAGCCCAAGATATGACCTTTTTCCCAAGGTCACCTGATTTTGACTCAGATCTGGAAGAGGCAGAAACCCTATATTGTACAGATCATAAATCACAAATTACAATGAATTAGAGGTTGTCCTTTGGACACAAGGTACCTGGAGATTTAATCTTCGTCCTGTAACAATTTCAGATCCGAAAACTTCGCCAAAATGGATTTATAGCGAAAGTGCTACGATGACTGGTTTTTGCTATGTAAAACCCTAACCTTCAAATTGTCGTAACTAAGCAAGTGTCTTTAGTGCCATACCTTGTCTTCCTTCAGGTTAGCTCTGATACCATGTTAAAATTCAATATGCTAAGACAGAAAATAGCAGCATTACATTCCATTTCACAATAATAGCATATACAGGATCACTGAAGAAACAACAAGCACAGCATAAACACAAGAGACAGAGATTTATCCTGGGAAACCCTCATGGGGTAGAAAACCCAGCAAAGCTTCCTCAATATAGATGACCAGCAATATACAAAGATGAAACCCTGAGACATGATCTCCTCCTCCACAATAGCAGACCTCTCCTCCACAAGTGTGCTATCCTCAAGTGAGTGAATGTGTATAATGAGGAACACACCTCCTCTATTTATACACTACTCTGATATGTATTTTACACAAGTACATGTAGGCTCGTATTTAACCATTAGGTTAAATACCCCATTATAACTGACTGGGCTGACCCCTCTAGGGTGGTCTAATAACCCTTTGACCCACATAACACATACAGGGCCGACCCCCACTAGGGAAGTCTAATAACCCAAGTTACCACATTCCGACGGAGGAATAAACATCTCCGGATATACAATAAGATCTTCACGGAGGAATGAATCATCTCCAGAATAATAAAGTACAAATATAATATTCTTTGAAGTTACAATATCTCAACAGAATGATTGGATGTTGAGACGTAAAGGATAAAGTCTTGAGAGAAATTTGAAGGGGAGATCATAGGGGCTTGCATGAGAGCTTTCTTAAGGGCTTCAAATGCAGCTTGTTCCTAGTCATCCCAAACAAAGGGTATGTGGGTACGAAGCAGGCGTAAGAAACCATGAACGTGTTAAATTTTGAGCATTAATTCACAATACTCTAGGATCTTCATTGAGAGAATAACATATACAGTATATCAATACATAACAATCAGAATAAGCATGACAGGCATCACAAGAATCAAAAGCATGAGAGACAAGAGACACAGAGTTTTCGTGGGGAAAACCCTAAGGTGAAAAACCCCACAACTTCCTTAGAGATAGAGAGAGCAATGGCTCAACCAAAGTACAACCAAAATACACTGAGATAATCTCCTAGTAGCAGATGATCCTCCTCCTCACTAATGCGCCACTTTCTGAGTGAGAGAAGTGTGACTTTCCGAATGATCCAAATAGAGATCTCCCGATCTCTATTTATACTTAACTTGTTTTCCCAGTTACACTATGGGGCCAACTTTTCTATCTAGATACATCCACAATATAATATATATTTCAGGGCCAACCCCACACATGGTGGTCTAATAACCCATCGGCAAGTACACACACTTGTGACACTTGTCAATCCACATGACGACACTTCCTTATAGACGAATAACACATCTCTAATAAGGGTACAATAAATATATACGAAATACATAGATGAAATACATTCTGAAGTTACATCAACACTCCCTCTTAACTAGGAAGGTATTTCTCGACACAGATCTGTTAGACAAGTCTTCTTCTCGGATCATTATCATCGTCATCATCACTGCTGCTATCTCAACCAATCTCTGACTCTACTCGTCATAGGAAGTTCTATAGAGCCAGTCCTTTTTCATACTGGATGTAGGCCCACCACCTGCAGGTCTTCATTATCACTAGCCATACTGTGGAATCCTCAGGACTTATTACGTGCATCACAAAACCTCAAAAGAGCATCCCAGGCTGTTACGAGCACACGGCTCTACCTATAGGATCTCCCAGGGCCATATTATATGTGACATCACCACAAAACCTCGTAAGAGCATCCTAGGCTGTTACGAGCACACAACTCTACCTATAGGATCTCATAGGGACAGATTATATGTGGTCACCACAAAACCTCGCAAGAGCATCCCAAGCTATTATGAGCACACAGCTCTACCTATAGGATCTCCTAGGGACAGATTATATGTGGTCATGCCAAAACCTCGTAAGAGCATCCCAGGACTTATTACAGGCACGCAGACCAACCTATCGGATCTCCCAGGGACATATTATATGCCATAGGACAAAACCTCAAAAGAGCATCTGCTGTATATCCCAGGGCCAGATTATATGCCATAGGAAAAACCTCAAAAGATTATCTACAGATCTCCCAGGGCCAAATTATATGTCCTCCCAGGGCAAAACCTCGAAAGAGCATTTGCCAGATATCCCAGGGCCAAATTATATGCCATAGGAAAAACCTCGAAAGACTATCTGCAAATATCCCAGGGCCAAATTATATGCTCATCTGCATAACCTGATCCACGGCCATAGAATATCAACCTGATACTCACCATACATCATCCTGATGTATACATGATCATCATCACTGCAACATCCTGCTGCAAATCATCTGGAGCAACATCCTGAAGCTCATCATCCACGATCATCCTAATCATATCATGCATCTACCTGATGCATACCAAGTATCTACCTAATACATATCATCATACACGATCCACCTGATCATACAATATATCCACCTGATACAAATAAAAATACATGATCCACCTGATCATACATGATACATATCAACATACATGATATACCTGATCATACAATGTATCCACCTGATACATATACAAATACATGGTCCAAGCATCGAACATGATGCATATACAAAATACATACAAATGATCCAATCGATCATATCCAACATCCAACATGATGCGTACATGCATATAAATATAAATGATCTAACTGATCATATCCAACCTCCAACATGATGCATACATACATATATAAATGATCCAACTAATCATACAAAGCAGAAACCAGAACATCATCCTGATGTTCATCATCCAGCGCTTACATCCACAGCCATGTGAAGGATCCTCCTTCCAACATGCTTGGAATGGCTTCAGCAAATGTGTCCATCACTTCTTCCTCGAAGTGTCATCAATCTAAAGAATTCCAAGCCTCTCCCTGAAGTACTCGAACTTCACCCTGGCTAGTGGCTTCGTCAGCACATCTGCAATCTGCTCGTCCGTTGCAACGTATAGGAGCTTCACAGCTCCTCTCTACACCATGTCCCTGATATAGTGATATTTGATCTCTATGTGTTTCGACCTGTCATGAAACATTGGGTTCTCGGATAGCTTCACACAACTCTAGTTATCACAAAAGATACCAGTAGCATCCAACGGGAGATCAAATAACTCAGATAGTAGCTTCTGTAGCCATACTGCTTCACAACTAGCTGAACAGGCTGTAGCATACTCTGCCTCATCCGTACTCAGTGCTACACAGGACTGCTTCCCGCTAAACCAAGAGATCACACCTGATCCCATACTGAAGTAGCACCCAGATGTGCTCTTCCTATCTATAGTACTACCAACCCAATCTGAATCAACATAACCCTACAGGTTAAATTTTTGATTCGCCTCATACTTGAGCCCATAATCCACTGTACCCTTCAGGTACCTCAGAACATGCTTTACAGCAACCAGGTGAACACTCATCGGATCTATCAGGAACTAACTCAATGTGTTCACAGCAAATCAAATATCTGGTCTTGTGTTCGTCAGGTACATCAAGGACCCAATCATCTGACGATACAAAGAGACATCAACCAGCTCAGATGAAGCATCACATAGAAGCTTAAGGTTCGATGCCATAGGTGTGGCCATGGCCTTGCAATCCATCATCCCGGATCTCTTTAGGATATCTACTGTGTACTTCCCTTGACCAAGGAAGATCCCACCTGCACTCTGCCACACCTCCATACCTAGGAAATAATGCATCATTCCCAAATCTTTCATATCGAACTCGGCAGCAAGCTTCCTCTTAGTATCTGCAATCAATCTTCCATCTCTTGTTACAAATAAGTCATCTATGTACAGAAGTAGAATCACAAGATTCCCTTTCTCAACTTTGTAGTAAAGGTTGGAATCCTCTTTACTCTTGGTAAATCCCAAACTAGATAGGAAACTGTCCATCCTACCATACCAAGTTCTGGGAGCTTGCTTCAAGCCATACAAGGCTTTCTTCAATCTGCACACATATGACTCCCTGTCATGTATTTCGAAACTGAGTGGCTGCTCCACATATACTTCCTCTTCAACTACACCATTCAAGAAAGCTGTCTTGAAATCCATCTGGTGTATCTTCTATTTCATCACTTGTATATTTCTCCATGCTGCCATCTGCAGCATGCTTGATCTGATAGATCCATATGGAAGTCATAACAAACTTCCCTTCAGGTCTTGGGACTACATCCCAAACATCATTCTTCATGATCAATGGATCATGGCATTCTTCCCATATCCTGGGAACTTCAATATATTCAATAGATATCTTTGTTGCTAGAACAAATGTTGTACTCCTTCTTTCGTAGGTGAAGGTATACGGTCTTTCCTACAAAACAAGTTAAATTGCATGATTAGAAACATCTCATAATTTTCAGAACAAATTCTTTACACATAAAGAAATATGTCACACAGTCATGCCATTATCTTAGCCAATGCTTCAATACAACATTTATCCATGTTCCATAACTTTCTAGATGCCTTCCAGTCTCTACCAGAACATTTTTAAGAGTTTGCACTACTCCCAACATGTCAGCAAAGAGGTTTCATTCTATATAAGTAGCAATGGAATGTTGTACAGTGCCATAGGCCACTTACCCAACACATGCATATTAGTAGTATACTGTTCATTAATGCAATCATTCTAATATGCACAATACATATCCTAAGTCTAGGAACATGAGCATATACATCATTGAACAATTTTATTTAAGAAAACAAATATGCAAGAAATGATAATTAAAATACTTATCTTTGTTTGTTTGTTGGGTGGACTCCCTCTGAGTCTTTGCTTCCTTGCAAGAGCTGCTGGAGTCCTTATACACCTTTTTGTTGTGGAATGTAGAGAGATGGACAACTCCCTGTGAATATCTGCACCCTTGCAGAAACCACTGGAGTGTGCTCCCTCTTGATCTTTCCTTCCTGGATTACCTGTTCTTGAACTCATATTCATCCTTGGTCCCTATGCATGCTTATTAGTATCATGATTGTGTCATCCTTGTGATCTGATACAAAATCATACATTCATTAGTATACTATTAAAACACAATAATATCAAGCATGTATAGCCATGATCATTTCAAATTGAAATAATAAGCATTAGCATTCAAGGTTTATATAGGACTCTTATGGTTAGTCATATCATAAGAAACATAACATGTCTAAACCTGTAATTAGTCAAACCTATGACTCTTCTGGTTAGTCATATCATTATTTAAGGTAAGACACATAATATGCATATACCCATTATTATTCAAACTTATGACTTTATGAACAATCATCATCAATCATGCCATGCATACTTATATACGAGATCCTATGATATAAGGAAAACATACCTGTTCACCATATTTGCTAGTTATGTCTAGCAATGTTTTCTTGTTCTCTTCAATGACTTGCATAACTCATAAGTTAACTTTTTTTCAAAAACAAATCATACATACCTCTATGTGATTCCTGACTATGGATGAATCCTTGTCTTCATGTCACCATAGCATGTTCAGGCTATCCCTTCAATTTGTACAATCCTCCCTCTTGCTCTCCAATCACCATTGCATCATAAATAGTTTTACCCTTTGGCCACATCAGACTTGGCCATCTACAAATGCAATCCTCATGCCTTTTGCATCCAATGCAGAGATGGAGAGTAGGTTCTTCTTGAGCCCATGTACATAAAGGACTTCTTTCATCTTCAAAGATTTTCCTGAATCTAGGTTATAGGAGGCTTCACCACTTCCTTTGATTGGGTATTGAAAATCATCCCCAAGTTTCACCTTATGAGGTGATTCATGTTCAGATAGGTTTACAAAGGATTCTTTAAACCCAGTCATGTGTTTTGAAGCCCCACTGTCAATTAACCAATCATTGCAACCATGGGAGATAGTACCTATGAGAGCAGAGATTAGGACATACTCTTCTGCACTTGATGAGTCATATTCACTTTCTGCCCTAGCTTTCTTCTTTAGAGGTTCATCATCCTCCGCAGCATGAGCATGGAACTTTCTTTTGCTGCCCTTCTTCTTCTTGTTGGAGTTGTTGTTATTATCCCTTTTGTTCTTGGGACAATCTGAGGCAAAGTGACCATTCTCATTGCATGTGAAGCATCTTAGATCCTTCTTATTCTTTTGATAGGATCTTTTGTAGCGAGAGTGCTCCTTCTTGGGCTTGCTTCTTTTGGTGTGAGATGCGAGAGCTTGATCTTCTCCTCCCATCTTTTCCTCACGAGCTACAAGTCTAGCTTCTTCTTGAGAGCATTCCTCCCACAGTTTATTGAAAGAGATAAATTTCTTTCTTGCACAGATTCCTTGAATAAAGGAGTCCCATGACCTAGGTAGGCCATTCAAAGTGGTCATAACAACTTCACCATTGTCCACTGCTTCATCCACAACTTCAAGTTGCTCCTTGATCTGAGAGACCTTGGAGAAGTAAGATTGAATGGTTTCTCCATTCAACATCTTGACCCCTTTCAATTGATTCCGCAGAGTCATCTTCCGATTTATGTTCTTCCCTTCAAATAGCTTGGTCAAAGAGTCAAACATCTCCTTGGGTGTCTTTAGAGAAGACACATGGGGTATGAGATGGTCTTTGATAGAATCAGCAATGATTCTCTTTTCCTTGACCAAGTTCTTCTTATGCAATACCTTAGCCGCTTCATCCTCTGGGATAGGGATGTCTTCTTTTATATATGAGTCCAACTCATTCTCTTCCAGGATTAACCCAATCCTATACTTCCAAGCTCAGAATTTATTAGCCCCTTCAAGCTTATCCTCAAGCTTGGTGTGGTGAGACATATTAAAGAGTACTTCAAATGGAAATGGAAAAGATTTAGTTCTTACCACTTGAAATGCTGAAAATTGGATCTGGTCCCGGATTAGGGTTTGTCGGAAAAACCCTAAAAATTCAAAATGTGAATTTCAACTTTTTGAAAGGATAGAAAGATGCACCTTGATAAGCTGATCAGCCTGGTGTATTCAGAATTTGAGATCAGCAAAGCTTTACCCTTCATATTTGTCTTTTTGTCCTCCCGGGTTCACTAGGGAGAGCCCTGAATTAGGGTTTGAGTTTCCCGGAGATCTACCGAACCAAAAATCTCAATCCAAAACTCTAAACTTTGATTTTTACAAGGAGCTTCCAGCTATGTCTTCAGATTCCATAAATTCCTATTTTTGTGGAAACCCTAAATTTTTAGGGCCAAATCTGAAAATGCTCAGAATTGAATTCTGATTGGACAGATAGATTCTCCTTGATGAGTAGAGTCAATCTACTATACTGCTTTTCCAAAATCTGTGGAGAGAAACCCAATAAACAAGAAACTCAAGTTTCTGTCACTACAAAATGTCTTCTTCTCAGGTTAGCTCTGATCCCATGTTAAATTTTGAGCATTAATTCACAATACTCTAGGATCTTCACTGAGAGAATAACATATATAGTATATCAATGCATAACAATCACAATAAGCATGACAAGCATCACAAGAATCAAAAGCATGAGAGACAAGAGACACAGAGTTTCCGTGGGGAAAACCCTAAGGTGAAAAACCCCACAACTTCCTCAAAGATAGAGAGAGCAATGTCTCAACCAAAGTACAACCAAAATACATTGAGATAAACTCCTAGTAGTAGATGATCCTCCTCCTCACTAGTGCGCCACTTTCTGAGTGAGAGAAGTGTGACTTTCCGAATGATCCAAATAGAGATCTCCCGATCTCTATTTATACTTAACCTGTTTGCCCAGTTACACTATGGGGCCGACTTGTCTATCTAGATACATCCACAATATAATATATATTTCAGGGCCGACCCCACACATGGTGGTTTAATAACCCATCGGAAAGTACACACACTTGCAACACTTGTCAATCCACATGACGACACTTCCTTACAGAGGAATAACACATCTCTAATAAGGGTACAATAAATATATATGAAATTCATAGATGAAATACATTCCGAAGTTACATCAACAGAACGGTGGTGGCATAATCAGGAATGAAGCATCGGAGAAAACTAGATTTTCCCTGCAGACTCTGGAGCTGCCGGAGCGTGCGAGGAGCGGGAAGGTCTATGATGGCTTGGACTTTTAGGGGATCAACAATGATTCCTTTATGGGAAACAATGAAACCCAACAACTGGCCTGCCGGAACGCAAAATACACACTTGAGTGGGTTCAAGTGGATTTGATATTGGCGACAACACAGAAAGACTTGCCGGAGGTCGTTAAGGTGGTCTGATCGTTTCCGGGAACAAGTTGTAAGATCATCAAGATAGACTAGGAGGATATGGACCAAGTCGTGAAAACAATAGGTCATGGCCCGCTGGAAGGTGGCACCAGCATTTTTAAGGCCGAAGGGAATGACACTATAGGAAAAGGTGCCCCATGGGGTGGTAAAGGAAGTCTTGTACTGATCTTCCTTGCGGATCTGAATCTGGTTGTATCCGGAAAAACTGTCCATGAAAGATAGGACTTCATGTCCCGCACACGCATCGACGATTTGGTCAATAAATGGCGTGGGGAAGTTGTCTTTGGGACAGGCTCGGTTTAAATCATGGAAGTTGGTACATACTCTGATGGTGCCTTGTTTCTTGTTAACATGGATGGGGTTAGAAACCCAAGTGGTATATGCAATAGGATAAATGGATCCTACTTTGAGAAGTTTCTCAATCTCTGCTTTAATGGCGGGGAGCTTTGAGGGATGAATTGGCCGTTGTTTCTAGCGAACAGGGGGTACATCTGGCCATGTGTCAATGTGGTGTTCTATAATAGCGGGGTTGAGACCAGGAATTTCGGTATAGGACCAGGTAAAGACATCACAGAACTCTTGGAAAAGTTTTTTGTACTCTCCGATCTCAAACTCACTGCAGAAGGCTCCTAATGTAATGATTCAAGAGCACCAGGTGGGTCAGAGATATCGATGTGGATGACAGGTGAGATGTTGGCCATGTTACCTTCCTCAAAGGAATCAGGAGCGGGAATGGGATCCTTAAACCAGTCGACTTTTGTGGGGAGGAAATCTTTGGACTCAACCACAAATTGGGTGGCTATGGTAGAGGAGGAGTCCTCTGGGAGAAAATAGGAACGATGGTGCATATCCTCCTAGGGGTAATCTGGGGCAATGACAGCCTCTAGAATCTCCTCATCATTGTAGAAACTTTGAGTTGTCAAATCTGTTGACGAGGGAGTGGTAGTAGAAGACATCATATAAATGGTATTAATCTCGCTGGATGAGGGGGATACTGGGGGGTGGATCTCCTCAATTGTGGGGGGTTCTGTCTCAAGGTCCAAATTATTCATCTCATAGAGAGCTGCTCTGTAATTTGGGAGATCAGGATAGTGATGTGAGTAATGGCCATAAATACTGCATATTGCACAAGGGTGGTTGGTACCCAGTGATTTATCACGAGGCTTAGGGGCTGGATCGAGTTGGACAATCGGGATGTTGGGGTCGTCGTCAAGCATTTGCATGTGCTCTTGTAATGCAGGTAATTGTGGGCATTGATGGGTAGGATGGCCTAACTCATCACACAATGAGCATTTAGGAGGAGCACGAAACATGGGGGGGGTTCTAACTGTTTTGGGCGGGGGTACAGCAATGTATGGTTGTGGGCCTCTGCCCCAATGTTCTTGACAATGGGGGGTGGATTGGTGGATGAGGAAGGAGTAGAGACACCAAGGGGTGGTTGACTAGTAGTGGCGATGGGTTGCACCGGTTGTAGAACGACATTTGGTGTCGGTGGGGGAACGAGAGGTGAAATATACCACACGGGTAGTCCTAAGGTTAACTCGGGGAGGCTGAGAGTAGCCATAACTGGGGCGCTTACTACTCCCGAGGGAGGGAATAGGAAGGGGATTGTGTGGATGGGTGTAACACCAATATGAATAGGTTCCAATGGTGGTTTGGGTAACAAGGGAAGTTGATTGTTGGGTGTTTGTGTATTGTGGGAAAGGGTACATAGGTCAGATATTTCGGTCGCTGGTGACGGGGGTGGAATGGATTGGAATGTTGAGGTCATTGGCATATCTGAGTAAACTCCAGGTCCCACGGAGGAAATCAACGAGGTAGATGCACCACAAACAGGTTGTTCAACCATGGGGAGAACATTTTCAGGTGCAGCGGGGGCATTGGAATTGTAATAGGTGAGTTGATCGACCTTGACCACGTGTTTGTCATGGGGGAACATCATGGTACAAAAAATGGATGAGACAACTTCCCGCATGGCATACATGTAATTGTGGCCATGTAAGAGGTTATAATCAAGTTGAGCATTGATGATCTCTATGTCAATGAGCACTGTTTTACCAGCCAACTAGACAAGGACATTAGCTAAGAGACCTTGGGGTTGAGCCGAACGGCCTTCGTAGGCTCGCAACGCAGTGGTGGACTGCTAGAGAGTAGGGGATCCCAACTTCTACCAAATGAATGTGGACATAACGCATGTAGAGGCACCTTCATCGATAATGAACCGATGGATAGAGAAACTTGAAACACTAAATTGGAAGGCAGGCGTGGTTCGGATTGGTCCAAATCAAAGGCCATCAGTCATGAATCATTTGGGTCAATAGCACCAATGGCGTAGAGCAAAGTCTTGTGCTATGAAGGACAGTTTTTTAAGACCTTTAACGCAGACATGGCTGTGGGGGACTGGGCTAAGTCATCTACAATGTTGTAATTAGACACAGCACGAGCATTGGGATTATTGTTGATGTGGTGAAGTGGGAAGCGAGGTTCTTTGGAGGCGCCATCTAGTGGAGGCAGAGATATACGTAATGACTGATCAGTGGGATGGGCGTTAGTGTTTTTGTCGGCGGGAGGGGCTTCAAGGGTGGAGCCATATTGGTTCCGACGGGTTTGAAGGTTGACATCGGCATATGACATCATTAACAAGTGATGGGTACCTGAGTCTAACATGGGTTGATCAGGAGCGGCATAAGTGATTTGTTGTTGTGGTGGCGTGTTTCCTTGAGGGGGAGCCAACGGCTAAGTGGTCACTACACCTTGGGTCGGTAAAGGGTTTTGTAGCACCAAGGGTTGATTCTGAGGTGGTGGAGGGTTGGGCGGTGCCTAAGGAGCCGCATGCCCTTGGCACTTGGCATCATCGATCCAGAGTTGCCGAGCTCGCTCCAAATGTGGGCAAGCATGTGCGTAATGGCCATAGACCGTGCAAATAGAACAAGGATGGTTTGTTCGCAAATTAGGATTTTTGGCTTGTTTGGGTGGCCGATCAGGGTTTTGGTTGGCAGTTGCCGTGTTATTGTTGTTTGGGTGATTGGGAGGTTGACCACCTTGGTCAGGAGGGGGGTTGTTCCCACGGTTACGGCCTTTGCTGCAGTTTTACTGGCCCTGTTGGCGCTGGTTATTTTGGTTCTACTGTGGATTCTATTGGGAATACACTTGCCCTTGGGTAGTAGGTGGGTTCTGGGGTTGTGCAGGTGCGGGAGCAGGCTGCAGTGGATAATAAGTAGGTGGAGGCAGTGCAGGTGCTGAACCTTGTGGGGGTTGCTGATATGTATATGGAACGGGTTGCGGGTTTGCCGCAGGGGATGCCTGTGGCGGGTAATAAGTAGGTTGGGCTTGAGAGGATACAAGAGCTAGTGCAGCCTGTGGGTGGTAATATGGCTGAGGTGTGACTGGGGGGGCGTAAGCGAGGGATGCATGACCAAAGCACTGTAGTGGACATGAGGGTCCGTGGGAATGGTGATGATGTGCCATGGGAGCATACGAATTTGTTGCTCCGGAATGGGATGTACCCCGCGAAAGGTCGGTGCCAGGGCTAGGACGTGCTATGGAAAAGGGCTGGTTATGTGAGGCTATACAGCCAATGATGCCATCTGCGGCATGGGATTCCCCCAGCACAACGTGTCGGGAGGAATAACCATGGGGGGCGTCAGGGATGATGGAATATAGGTAACCAGAATGGGCATAAATAAGGTCAAATTGCTGGGCTTTGAGGATGGCCTCTTCTTCGGACTGGGGTAACTCGGATGCCACATCCTTGGCAATGACAGGAAGGAGAGATTTTAGAAACCAATCTAAGAAGATACGGTCATTTAAATTGATTTTGCAGAGGCTGTGGCGTCAACGCCACTCATGAATGTGGTCAGTGATGTGGGTGGCCATGTTCTGTTTGCAAGACAGTAGGATCTCAACTCCCGTGTCATAGCGGACAGGTAATTGAAAGAACTGCAGGAAGGTCGAGGCAAGGGAAGTAAAGATGGCATGGGTCCCATGGGGCTGCTCAATCCACCACTTAGCTGCAGAGCCAGTGAGGGTGTGCTGTAACAGGCAGAGTCGTCTACTATGGAGTTGGAGGAACACCATATATGGAAGGACATAATATGGTTCTGGGGGTCTTCACCTGCCTTTCCCTCAAACTTCGGGATGTCTGATGGGAGCTTGGTGGGCATGTGAGGCCACGCAGGGTCATGTTTGATGGGGTTGTTAGTCAGTCTGGACAGGTCAGGAAGGTTGAGACTAGCCATGAATGGCAAACTAGTAGAAGGATGTGACATACTAGTGGTTGTGACCATGTTGGGGCCAATGCCCTCGAGTGGAGTCACCAAAACTATAGCTAAGGTTTTTACCCTAGCTTATGCGAATGAGCACCTACTAAGGAGAAGGGCCTCCTTATTAGCAGTTCAATAAACAGTAAAATAAAGCAATAAAATAATATGAAATTTAACTTAGCATGAGCATTAACATAAATAACAAAACATGAAAATATGGTGAAGATCTCTCTTTTTGTATTAAAAATTACCTCAAATGTAGAGGTTGGTGGATCCTTTGCAGCAGTCCAAGAGGGTTACTTCCAAGCTCCAGTGTTGTTCCTTCTCCTTCTTCCAAAGATGTTTTGGGTGTGGGCCAAAAGGGTTCTCAAGAATTAGCTCCAAATGGAGAGCTAGGGTTTCAAGAGAATTTTTAGCAGCATGAGGATAGGGATGATTGTGGATGAAAAATGGGGAGCCTCCATCACCTATTTATAGGTTTTTAGTGGTGGAGTGCTAACCCATGGTTTTGGGCACCATATGGTTTAGGTTAGCTGTATAGGGTTTTTGCTTCCTTTTTTCCCTCTTTTTCCTCTTTTTTGTATTTTTTATTCCCTTTTTAGAGGTTTTTTGCTATTTTTGGAGGAATTTAACTTATTTTGGGGAAAAAAAGGGGGGTTTTGGCCTTTTGGAGGCTTTTTTAATGGTTTTTTGGCCTTTTGGAGGCTTGTTAATGGTTGTTTTGGGGTTTGGAGGCAAATATGGTAGGAAATATGGACAAATGAGTCATGTAATGGGGTAGATGAGGTAGTGAGCACGTTTTGGGTGTTAACACCGATATTAGTGCCCATGCACTCAGTTAGACCTAGTTAGACTCATTTGACTGACTACTTGACTGTTGTGACCGCTACCACTGGTTTGGATGATGTCTCCAATGCTATCTAAGCTACACACTGAGGAGAATTCGAATGACCTTAGTGTCATTCGAATTCATTTGATTGTATTCAGTTAGTATTCACTTTACAAAGTGCCAGCTCACAGCTGATGTATGATACAATAGTTTCTGTCATTTCTTGTGTATGAGTGATTATTGAATCTCCATTTCTTCTTCTTCTTTCTGCACTTCTTGAGTGAGTTTTAGTAAGTTCTTCTACTTTTAAGTGATTCTAATCCTAAAATATCACATGGTATTAGAGCTGACAACAACTATTCGAATTGCAGCAATAGCAGTAGCAGCAATTCCTTGAGCAACTGTCTTTCATTCAGCACCAGAAGCCTCTAGGTTTCCACAAAAAATCCTAGTGCTATTGCCTTGAATTCACTGGACAAATCTAGTGAGGTGTAGCTAGGTGTGAAGGACCTAGTCATATGTACTCAGTGTCCTAAGATAGTGTTCAATTTGAATTGCAGCATATCTTCTTTTCATAATTCTCATTTGTTTTGGAGGAATCTCCCCTATTCAACTTCGAATTATTCAGTATCATGGATCTCAATTTGAATTCATTCAACTACTTCGAATGGAATGACAATATGGACATCTTCTTGAAGTCGAAGAGTCTTTCCAAAGTAGTGAATGGCTCTGTAGTTGAGCCCACTGGTGCAGTAGGGAAATCCAAGTACTTAGACAAGCTTGATGAAGCAGTAGGACTGTTGCTACTTAACATTTCTAAAGATTTCACTTTCATGTTATCGATCTGAAGACTCCAAAGGAGGTTTGGGACAAGCTCAAATCTCTCATTGGCCAGAAAATGATCTGAAGGGTCATAAAGTAGAAAATGATCTCATCTCCTTAAGGCCAAGCAATTTCGAAACTATCACTGAGTTTATCAACAAATTCGAGAAATTGATTTCATAGTTGAAGAGGTATGGGATTGAGAAGGAAGAAAAACAATTGATTCTTTCCATCCTATCAAATCTAGGCCCTGATTATTCAATGTTGTTTCGAACTTACAGTCAACAAAGTTGTCCATTCCAAAATGGAAATTCCTTTCGCTTGAATACTTCATCCAATCACTCACACTTGAGGAGGAGAAGCTAGCGCACATGGGAATGATAAAAACCAAATTGGATTCAGCGCTTGCAACTACTAAGTCAAGGAGAGTGAATGGAAAAGGAAAACAAAAAAATTATGATAGAAAGTTGAATGACCAAAAGCAGAAGGAGGCTCTAATTCAGCCAGATGGAGTCTCAAATCCTAAGAAGGACAAGCAAACTCGGAAGGGAAAATCTAAGTGCACATAATGTAATAGAGGATATCGCCCTGATAGCTCATGTATGAAGAAGACCATAGATCTCATGGCTTCACTTCTTGAAAAAAAATCTTCCAGTACTAGCATGTGCTAGAAAGAAACTGAGTGAACCATATGGATCTGAGAACAAAGAGAGATGCATGCCCTCATGGTAGGTGCATCAACTCAATCATCCTTTATCATAGATTCTGGAGCATCAAGACACATGTATTCCTCCAAGGATCTCTTCACTGGATTCGAAGCTATTGTTGGACCATCCATTATGTTGGGAAATGATTTTGAGGTCTCCTCTGAGGGGATTGGAAGAAACAAACTTGAGCATGGGTACTTCTTTGATGTACTCTATGTCCCCACACTAAATGAAAATCTAATTTCAGTATATCAGATGAACCATACTGGAGAGCCCAAGAGGGTGATCTTCTCTCCAAATGAGATCGAAATTCAAGACATGGTATCGGGTTCTACCATTGCAAAAGGTGTGGCCAATCATAAGTCGAAATTGTATGAGTTCTCCCATTTTCTACCTCTCTCCACACAGTCTGCTCTTCACACTCATGCAAATGAAGAGAGTAGCCTATGGCACGAAAGATTTGGGAATCTTAACTATCAATACTTGCAAGACATGCATACTAAAGAGATGGTTGAAGGGATTCCCAAGATCAATTTTTCCAAGGGAAACTATCATGGTTTCTTGATTGGAAAGCATCTTGAAAAGAAATTTGAGAAGGGGAAGGGAAGGAGAGCCTCTCAACCTCTAGATCTGATTCATAGTGATGTTGCAGGGCCATTTCTAGATCTATCTTTTAACAAGGAAAGGTACATTCTTACTTTTATTGATTATTATTCAGGATTTACATGGGTATACTTTCTCATATTAAAGTCAAGAGTATTTGGATTCTTTAAGTTTTTCAAGTCTTCTGCAGAAAAGTTTTCAGATAGAAAGGTTAAGGCCATTCGCACTGATAATGGAGGTGAGTACATCAAGGGTGAATTTCAAATATTTTGTGCCGAAGATAAAAATTGAGATGAAACATATTGCTCCCTATACACCACAACACAATGGCATTGCTGAAAGGAAGAACATAACATTGAAAGAGATGGCCACCTGCATGCTAAACTCGAAAGGGTTGCACCCTAGTCTTTGGGCAGAAGCCATCAACTGTGCCACCTATCTTCAGAACAAAGTTTCTCACAAAGGACTCAAAGATATGACTCCTTTTGAAGCATGGATGGGATACAAACTTGATGTGTCTCATATTAGAGTGTTTGGATCGAGAGCATGGGCAAGGATTCCAACTGAGAAAGGGAGAGCCCTAGATCCACAAAGCAGAGAGTGTATCATGGTGGGTTATGCATTGAATAAAAATTCCTACAAGCTTCTTGATCCTTCTACCATGACCACATTCCTTGATAGGAGTGTACAATTTGAGGAATGGCCTCTTCATGATGCTCATCCCATTGAGCAAGAGAGCTTTCCTACCACACCTCCACTTCTTGATGAGCTCTAAGAGAGCGAATATTCATCACATGATAGTTCAGATTTAGAGTATGAGAGTGAAGATGATGAAGAGAGAATGCTAGATCCATATCCACAAGAACCTGAAGATCTAGCACCTATTAGTGAAGACGAGCGAATGGAAGATCCAGATCCACAAGAACTTGATGATCCTCCTCTTCCATGATGGGAGTCCAGTACTCTTAGATCTATCAGAGATCTTCTTGGAGATCCACTTGATCTGAGGAGGACCAGATCTAATTTTGAGAATGGAAGGTTTCATCCTTCTCACATTACTAATCCATTTCTTGCCTATAGATCATTCTTCGGTGGACAATTCCACTTACCATTTGGGGTGAGTGATGTACATGATTGATCATCCTACCATAGTCTATTTTGGGGGGGGGATTTCTTCCCACTGGGTTTTCCCTCTTTCCTCACTTTGTTTATTTAGATTTTTGTACGTGGTGACCTTTGGTATCAATTACCAGGGCCCTACCATTTCAGTTGTTCCTCATAGTATAGCTTGCATGGGGTTTTGGAATATTCTCACCATGATTTTTATATTTTTCATTCCTGCATGCAATTCTGTAGGCATCCAGTCATCTGCATACATCTACATGCAATTGCATGTATCTAGTCATCAGTATGGTAGTATCCCACCACCTAGTACTTATTTTGCATCCCCCAGGAGCCTGTTTCTAGTCAGTTCTATCCCTCCTAGCCATAAATGTGCCCTTGTTTTCATCACTGGAGTACAAAGGTGCCCTCTTCCACCTATTTAGGAGTTACTTCAGTTAGTGCCATGATTAGTGGATCTGCTCCTTGTTTTGAGAATTGATTGCTAGTTTAACTGACTGAACCACTTAGATAGACCTACAGAGAGACTAGATCAACTATACTGATTACTGATAGCTCCTCATGCACACACATTGGAGTCTCCTTCCCTATATTAGCGCCCATGCACTCAGTTAGACTCATGTGACTGACTACTTGATTGTTGTGACCACTGCCACTGGTTTGGATGATGTCTCCAATGCTATCCAAGTTACACACTTAGGAGCATTCGAATGACCTTAGTGGCATTCAAATTCAATTGATTTTATTCGGTTATTATTCACTTTACAGAGTGCCATCTCATAGCTGATGTATGATACAACAGCTTTTGTCATTTCTTGTGTATGAGTGATTATTGAATCTCAATTTCTTCTTCTTATTTCTGCACTTCTTGAGTGAGTTTTAGTGAGGTTTTCTACTGTTGAACGATCCTAATCCTAAAATATCACACAGTCTTGCTGTAGTGCACATCTCAAATGAGATGCTATCGATGCTCACTGGTCGATACACAAAGCTGTCCAATCTTGTATAGCAAGGTGTCTTTCACAAAGTAGTTGGAGGTCGACGACTTGTTGGTCTATAGTTGTTGATAGAGTGATGAAAATTCATTGTCGTCCTGATACAATTGAGGCCAAGTGGTCGTATCATATCCCTGCATACTCATCACTGTTAAAATGAGAGTAATGGGTTGTCAACTTAGACAATCGGCGACAGCATTAGCTTTACTTTTCTGATACTTAATCACCATCAGGAATTTTTGTAGGTAATTAATCCACTTGAGTTGTCTAGTTTTCTATAGTTTCGACTGGGCTAGAGCAAACTCTAGAGGCTTATGGTTAGTGAGGATGACCGTTTCCTTGCCAAGGATGTAATGCCTCCATTTCTTGAGATATTTCACAATGGCGTACAATTCTTTTTAATACGTTGAATATCTTCTAACTGTGTCATTAAAAGTTTCGGAATGAAAAGCAACTGGGTGACCAGAATGAGTGATCACTATGCCCAAGGAATAGTCCGATGCATCTATCTCAATCTCAAAGGGCTGATGAAAATCAGGTAACACAAGTACTCGTGCAGTGCAGAGCTTGTGCTTGAGCTGTTCAAAACCTTGTTGTTGTGTCGATGTCCATTCGAAGACAATTTTTCCATTTCCCTTCATCAACTAATTCAAGGGCTAGGCTATGTGACTGAAGCCGAGTATGAAACATCGATAGAAATTCTCCAAACCAAGAAAACTTCTTAGTTCTTGAACACTTTGATAAATAGATCAATATTCGAGGATCATTACTTTGTATGGATCGACATGAATGCCTGCAGAGTCAATTACATACCCCAAATATTTGATGTTGTTCATCGCAAAGGTACACTTGTCCATGTTTAAGTAAAGCCAATGTTGTTGGAGAGTGTCGAGGACTTGTCAAAGTTGTCCGACATGTTCTTCCCATGATCGACAGAAAATCAATATGTCGTCAAGATAGACAATGACCCATTTATCGATGAAAGGTCGCAGAATGTTATCCATGTATCACATGAAGGTCGCAGGTGTATTGGTTAAGCCGAAAGTAATGACTAACCATTCAAACAATCCTTACTTGGTCTTGAAATTAGTTTTCCACACATTTGAGGACTCGATTGGAATTTGATGATATCTCGAATTGAGGTCAAGCTTAGTAAAGAATTTGGCACCTTTCAGAGAGTCGATGAGCTCGTCTATCCATGGCCGAGGGTAGTGATTCTTTATTGAATTTTTTTTCAATTCCCGGTAGTCGATGCACATGTGCCAAGTCCCATATTTCTTTGGAACGAGGATGAATGGACTTCCACAAGGAGAGGAGATAGGTTGGATATGGAATTTGTTGATCAAATCTTGAATCTGTCTAGGAATCTCTTGATTTTCGAGAATGGACCTTCTGTAAACAAATGTGTTAGGAAAAGGAGAATTATGAGCAATTTAAATGGAGTGTTTTACCTGGCAATGCTGAGGTACACCATCCAACAATTGGAATAAACTCCAATACTCATCGAGAAAATTTTCGATCAACTGCTCCTGTCGGAAGCTGCACTAATCGATGAGTCGACTCATTGCTGCAGTCTTCCTAGAATGTTGCGGTTTGATCAAGATTAATGTGAACTTATGAGCATGATTGATGAGCTTATTTGTCTGTTTAGAAGATATCATTGAGACTATTGGTGAAGGTCATCGCTCTGGTATGCCATACCATCGATTTTGGATTCTAACAATCACCTTTTGAGGCCGTGACTAGTAACTTCCATGGTGATCCCATAAGTAAGGTTTCCTAAACAAGGAGTCGGTTACTGAGAGTGGTGGTACATCGCAGAGTAATTCATCTTCAAAAGGATTTATGGAGTAGGTGTGTTTGCATTGTCGGGTGATCCGTAGTTCTTGTCCATCCTTCATCCAACCGATGTTGTAAGGATGAGGATGCGGAGTGGTGACAAGACCTAGTTTCTTCACAATATATTCAGAAATGAATTTCTTCTAGATACCATTATCCACAATCAGATGTAATGGATTCTGTTGAACCCATATCTATGTATGGAACAGGCACTCTCGTTCCTCCTCGTCGACGATAGTCGAGCATGCTAAATTGGTCGATGTCGATGTCAAAAGGGTTGTTGCATCTGGATCAAGTTCTTTCACTGTCTTGTTGAACATGTCGGATGTCGACACTTTTTCAAAAAAATTCTTCCAAGCCTTATATTTAGATGTATCATGCCAAGATGAGTGGTGGTAATCACACCATTTCCCGTTATGTGGTTGTTTTCAATGTTCCCTTTTCTGAAAAGGATTGTTGTTGTGATATGGATTTGGTGGAGTCAGCTGAGAAGATTTCAACTTGTCAAAGTCACCTAGTGCCTTCTTTTCGGGTGGTCGTCTTGATGTCGGCTTTGTCAGGAAGTGTGCTTTTCCTTTCTTCTTGGTTTCAAGTTTGATGGCATAGTTGAATGCATCTGCAAGTGTATTGACAATAAAAAATTATATCTCCTATTGAATGTACTGGGACAATCTGTTGATGTACTTCAGAACAAGTAATTTCTCTTCTTCTTAGACTCCAAGTATATCCACAAGTTGATAGAAATCATCATTGTAACTCTATACTGATTGGTCTTTCAACTTCCTTAGATGATGCCACTTCTTATACTGCTATTCAAGGTATTTGTGTGGGTAAAATTCCTTTCGGACATATTCAAAAAATTTATCCCATGTGTCAATGGGTGTCCTCTTTTCTCCATCTTTGTGGAGAGGTTCTCCCACCAGCAGTGCACAGATGTTGACATATTTAAGGATGCAATGGTGATATTTTCAGTTTCCGAGAGTTGATTCACAGAGTAACAAGATTCCAGTTGTTGTACCCAATTGTCGATGGATTCAACATCAATATTTCCATTTATATTCGGTATGTCCAAATTCATTTGCACTTTGAAGGGGCTGATTTTGTCGGAGTTAGTTCTCATCGAAAATCCTTCATATGTTGAAGCAAATCACATGATAATTTCATTGAACTAGGTGAACATTTTAGTCCGTTGTCGAGTCAGCGGTTGCTCAATAAGTTGTGTTGTCTCGTCGGCTACATGTCTATCATCTGTTTCTCTTGCCATATATGTAAGTAGGGTCTGCTTGGATTGTTGAGATTGTTGATGTATATGTAACTTCGGAATGTATTTCATATATGTATATTGTAATCCTATAGAGATGGTATTATTCCTCTATACTAAAGTGTTTGTATTCCTATAGAGATGTTATTATTCCTCTATACGGAAGTGTCGACATTTATATTGTAAGTGTCGTAGATTATACTTGATGGGTTATTAGACCACCTTGTTGGGGTCGGCCTTGTATAAGTCATGTGGGTCAAAGGGTTATTAGACCACCCTATTGGGTGTCAGCCCAGTCAGCATTATGTTATGTGGTTAAGTTAAGGCCAACCTAGTAAAGGTTATTAGGCAAGTCAAGTCAAGTATAAATAGAGTGCGGGAGGCACTCTATTTCATCATTCTATTCTCTCTCACACTCTCGGCAGAGTGGCGCACTTGTGGAGGAGGATAAGCTGCTGCTAAGAGATGTCTATCTCTTATGCTTGGATTGTATCATTGCTCTATGTATCTCTGAGGAAGTTATTGGGGTTTTTCACCTTTACGGTTTTCCCCAAGTAAACTCTGTGTCTCTTGTGTGCTTGCATTATTGTGTCCATGATTGATATGCTGTAGATATGTTGGACATGTTGTTCTCTTAGTTAATATCCTATATCAAATTGAAGTAAACTCTGAAAATGGTATCAGAGCTATCCTGAAAGAAGACATGGTATGGCATGTATGACACTTGTTACACTTGTGATGCTTGGGATTGATATAGAAAAAACCAGTCATCGTAGAACTTTCACTATAAATCCATTTTGGTGAAGTTTGCAGATCTGAAATGTCTACAGGTCGAAGATAAGATCCTCATGTACCTTGTGTCCAAAGGACAACTTTTAATTCATTTTACTTTGTGTTTTATGATCTGTACAATCTAGGGTTTATGCTTCTTCCAGATCTGAGTCATAAATAGGTGACCTAGGAAAAAAGGTCATAACTTGGGATAGGAAGCTCCAAATGAAATAAAGTAAAAAGTGACAGGTATTGCATAGACTTTGCTTTCTCAGGTAATGTTTTCAGAGGCCAAAACCGAGCCAGTGACACGTAGCACGCCGTACAAGTTCGCTCTCCTGTTTTATCCCATAAATAGGTCATGTTGCGACACTTAGCATAACTCTCTCTCAGATAATCCAATTGAGGTCAGACCTATGGGGTTCGAAAGATGACAGGTCAGAATATCACAGGATAATATTTCAGACCCTGTGGATTGAAAAGTTCAGAGTTACACCAGAAACAATCAGGTACATATTTCTATCAAAACAGAATTACTTTTGAGCACCTTCATTCATGGCTTCGGGAATTTAGGGTTTCGAAGAAAGATGGAATTTTTGTAATCGGAGACCACGGATGAATGCTACTCATCAAAATAAAAATTTAGAGACCAAGATCAGAATTTTTGGTTGGGCAGAAGGCCGGGCTTGATCAGACCCTAGTTCGGGACTTTGATCGAAAAAGTTGAAAATTAGGGCTTCTGCAAAAATGAGAATTTTTTAAGTCTGTGACCACGGCTGGAAGCTCCTCAGAAAAATAGAAGCTTATAGATTTGGATTGAACCTTTTGATTGGGAAGAAGGGTGGGCTTTCTCAAACCCTAGTTCAGGGTCATGTCTAGTGAATCCGGAAGTTTCAAAGGCAAATTTGAGGGGTGAAACTTTGCAGTTTTCAAATTCTAAATATACCGTCTTGATCATATCATCAAGGCACATCTTTCTATCCTTTCAGAAGTTTGAAATTCAAATTTTGAATTTTTAGGGTTTTTCTGACAAACCCTAATCCAGCTCCAGATCCAGTTCCTGCAAATCAAGTCGATTGGGTTAATCCTAGAAGTGAATGGATTGGTCACCTACATAAGTGAAGAAGTTCCTGTTTCAAAGGGAGATGAGGCTAAGGCCTTACATAAGAAGATTACAAGCAATCTCGACAGGTATGACTTATCCAGGTATGTTTCAAGATTTGTTCATGATTAAGTTTATAGTATGTTTGTCTTCTTGTTATTACGGTTAGTACAATCTTGATTAAATTTAGACTTGTCGTATCACTTTAATAAAATTATGAATGCATGATAGAAGATATTCATTGATTAGGGTGTTGACACTTATGATTGTACTAATGCATTATGGTGTTGTATGAGGTTTATGTTGTCCGCTAACATGAAAGGTAAACCAAGAAAGACAAATCATGTTCTAGTTCAAGAACATATGATCATGATGACATGAGGACAAATATTCTTCCATTGTCATGAATCACTTGGAAGATCTATTTGCGAGGTATGTATAACTTGGTTCTATAATGGTTAACCTATGAGATATGCAGGTTACTAGCACAAGTCATTGAAGAGAACAAGAAGACATCATGTGGGTATGTTAGACATAACTAGCTAACATACCAATCCAGGTATGTTTTTCCTATATCAAGTTAGAATCCCACCTTGTGTTAGGATCCCTTATATAAGTATACATGGCATGATTAATAATGATTATTCATAGGTTTGAATAATCATGGGTGTATGCATATTATGTTTCTTACCTTAATTGATGATATGACTAACCAGAAGAATCATAAAAGTATAGGTTTGAGTAATCACGGGTTTAGGCATATTATGTTTCTTACTTTAATTTATGATATGACTAACCATAAGAGTCCTTGAATACTAATGCTTATTATTTTTCTGTTTGAAATGATCATGACTATACATGCTTAAGGTTATTGTGTTTTGATAGTATTGAGAATATAATAATAAATGTATGATTATGTATGAGATCTCGAGGATATCACACTAATGATACTTGTAAGCATGCATAATGATCGAGGATGGATATAAGTTCAAGGATAGGTAATCCAGGAAGCAAAGATCAGGAGGGAGCACAATCCAATAGTTTCTGCAAGGATGCAGATATTCAGAGGGAGTCGACCACTTCTCACAATCCACATCAAGATGGAGTTGCAATTATTCAGAGGGAGTCCACCCAACAAACAAACAAAGATAAGTATTTGAATTGTCATTTCTTACATAGTTGATTGTTTAAATAATACTGTTCAATAATGTATATACTCATGTTCCTAGAATTAGGTTGTGTAGTATGCATATTAGAATAGTTGCATTGATGAACAGTATACTACTAATATACACGGGTAAGTGGCCTATGGAACTGTATAACATTCCATTGCTACTTATCTAGAATGAAACCTCTTTGCTAACATGTTGGGAGTTGTGCACACTCTTAACAATGTTCTGGTAGAGATTGGAAGGCATCTAGAAAGTTACGGGATATGGATAAATGTTGTATTGAAGCATTGGCTAAGATAATTGCATGACTGTATGACATATTTCTTTATGTGTGAGAATTTGTTCTGAAAACTATGAGATGTTTTCTAATCATGCAATTTAACTTGTTGTGTAGGAAAGATCGTATACCATCACCTACAAAAGAAGGACTACAACATTTGTTCAGCAACAAAGTTATCTATTGAAAATATTGAAGATATTGAAGTTCCCAAGATCTGGGAAGAATGCCATGATCAAGGAGTACCGGTCGATCATGAAGATGTTTGGGATGCAGTCCCAAGACCTGAAGGGGAGTCTGTAGTGACTTCCAAGAGGATCTACAAGATCAAGCATGATGCAGGTGGTAGCATAGAGACTTTTACTCCTATATCCAGATACACTTCCATTAGATCCGTACTTGCTCTAGCTATAGTGATGAAATGGAAGATACACTAGATGGATTTCAAGACAACTTTCTTGAATGGTGTAGTTGAAGAAGAAGTGTATGTGGAGAAGCCACTTGGTTCTGAGACACATGACAGGGAGTCATACATGTGCAGAACTTGGTATGGCAGGATAGATAAATTTCTATCCAGTTTGGGCTTTACCAAGAATAAAGCAGATTCCAACCTTTACTACAAGGTTGAGGAAGGCAATCCAGTGATACTACTTTTGTATGTAGATAACTTGTTTGTTACAGGTGAGGATAGATTGATTGCCGACACGGAGCGAAAGCTTGCTGCCGAGTTCGAGATGAAGAACTTGGAGATGATGCAGTACTTTCTAGGCATGGAGGTGTGGCAGAGTGGAGATGGAATCTCCCTTGGACAAGGGAAGTATGTAGTAGAGATCCTAAAGAGGTTCAGGATGATGGACTGCAAGGACATATCCACACCTATGGCCTCGAACCTGAAGCTTCTGTGTGATGCTTCATCTGAGCCGATTGATGTAACTATGTATTGTTAGATGATTGGGTCCTTGATGTACCTGAAGAAACACAAGACCAGATATTTGCTTTGCAGTGGACACATTGAGCTAGTTCCTGATGGATCCGAGGAGTGTTCACCTGGTTGCTGTAAAGCATATTCTGAGGTACCTGAAGGGTATAGTTGATTATGGGCTCAAGTATGATGTGAATCAAAAGTTTAACATGCAGGGTTATGTTGATTTAGATTGGGCAGGCAGTGCTGCAGATAGGAAGAGCACATCTGGGTGTTGCTTCAGTATGGGATCAGGTGTGATATCTTGGTTTAGCAGGAAGCAATCCTACGTAGAACTGAGTACAGCCGAAGCAGAGTATGTTGTAGCATGTTCGGCTAGTTGTGAGGTAGTATGGCTCCGGAAGCTACTGTCTGAGTGATTTGATCTCCCGTTGGAGGCTACTGGTATCTTTTGTGACAACCAAAGTTGTGTGAAGCTGTATGAGAACCCAGTGTTCCACGACAGGTTGAAACACATTGAGATCAAATATCACTATATCAGGGATATGGTGCAGAAAGGAGCAGTGAAGCTCCTGTATGTTGCGACGGATGAGCAGGTTGCAGATGTATTGACGAAGCCACTAGCCAGAGTGAATTTTGAGTACTTCAAAGAGAGACTTGGTGTTCTTCATATTGACAACAATTTGAGGATGAAGTGATGGAGACATTTGTTGTATCCATTCCTAGCATGGTGGAAGGGGGATCCTTCACATGGTTGTGGATGTATGCGTTGGATGATGAGCATCAGGATGATGCTCTAGTTTCTGCTCTGTATGATCAGTTGGATTATTTACTTTTGTATGTATGTATGCATCATGTTGGATGCTGGATATGATTAGTTGGATCATTTATGTATGTAAGAATCATGTTGGATGCTATATATGATTAGTTGGATCATTTATGCATGTATGCATCATGCTGGATGCTTGGAGCATGTATCTGTATATGTATCAGGTGGGTACGTTGTATGATCAGGTAGATCATGTATGTTGATATGTATCAGGTAGATACATTGTGTGGATCATGTACCTATGTATGTATCGGGTGGATACACTATGTATGGTGATATGTATCAGGTAGATAATTGGTATGCATCAGGTAGATGCATTGTATGATCAGGATGATCGTGGATGACAAGCTTCTCCAGATGACATGCATCAGGACGATGCAGTGATGATGATCAGGATGATCATGTGTACATCAGAATGATGTATGGAGAGTATCATGTTGATACTCTGTGGCCGTGGACATGTTGTGCAGATGGGCATGTAAGTAGACTTGGGAGATCTGGACAGGATCAAAAATCCCTTAGATGCTCTTTCGAGGCATTGCTCTGGGAGGACATGTAAGTAGACCTGGGAGATCTAGACAGGATGAAAAAGGCCTCAAATGCTCTTTCGAGGCATTATCCTATGGCATGTAATGTGTCCTTGAGAGATCCAACAGGTAGAGCTGTGTGCTCGTAACAGCCTGGGATGCTCTTGCAAGGTTTTTCCATGAACACATGTAATATGCTCCTTGGAGATCTGGACAGGATGAAAAAGGCCTCAGATGCTTCAGCCAGGTTTTGTGGTGGACCACATGTAATGTGCTCCTGGGAGATCCGGCAGGTAGCGTTGTGTGCTCGTAACAGCCTGGGATGCTTCAGCCAGGTTTTGTGGTGAGATCACATGTAATGTGCTCCTGGGAGATCCGACAGGTAGAGTTGTGTGCTTGTAATAGCCTGGGATGCTTCAGACAGGTTTTGTGATGGGTCACATGTAATGTGCTCTTGGGAGATCTGACAGGTAGAGATGTGTGCTCGTAATAGCTTGGGATGCTACAGCCAGGTTTTGTGATGCATGTAATAAGTCCTGAGGATTCCACAGTATGGCCAGTGATGAGGAAGACCTGCAGGTGGTGGGCCTACATCCAGTATGAAACCGGACTGGCTCTGTAGAACTTACTATGATGAGACTAGATTCAGAGATTGATTGAGATAGAAGCAGCAGTGACGATGATGATGACTCAATGATGATTATCCAGTGACGATGATCCAGAGAAGAAGACTTGTGCTAGAAGACCTGTGTCGAGAAATACCTTCCTAGTTAAGAGGGAGTGTTGATGTATATGTGACTTCGGAATGTATTTCATATATGTATATTGTACTCCTATAGAGATGGCATTATTCCTCTTAATGGAAGTGTTTGTATTCCTATAGAGATGTTATTATTCCTCTATACGGAAGTGTCGTCATTTATATTGTAAGTGTCGTAACTTATACTTGATGGGTTATTAGACTACCTTGTTGGGGTTGGCACTGTATAAGTCATGTGGGTTGAAGGGTTATTAGACCACCCTATTGGGCATCAGCCATGTGGGTCAAAGGGTTATTAGACCACCCTATTAGGGGTCGGCCATGTGGGTCAAAGGGTTATGAGACCACCCTATTGGGTGTCGGTCCAGTCAGCATTATGGTATGTGGTTAAGTTAAGGCCGACCTAGTAAAGGTTATTAGGCACGTCAAGTCAAGTATAAATAGAGTGTGGGAGGAACTCTATTTCATCATTCTATTCTCTCTCACACTCTTGGGAGAGCAGCGCACTTGTGGAGGAGGAGAATCTACTGCTAGGAGATGTCTATCTCTTATGCTTGGGTTGTATCATTGCTCTATCTATATCTGAGGAAGTTATTGGGGTTTTTCACCTTTATGGTTTTCCCCAAGTAAAATCTGTGTCTCTTGTGTGCTTGCATTATTGTGTCCATGATTGATATGCTGTAGATATGCTGTACATGTTGTTCTCTCAGTTAAGATCCTAGATAAAATTGAAGTAAATTTTGAAAAAAATAACAGAGATTGCAGCGTGTTTGAACATGCATAAGTCAGATAATTTTGCTGGAAGTGTCTATACAAAACTTAAGCACAAACAAAACTGATATCCTCTTATACGAATGATCTGGTCACGCCCAGGTGCTCGAGGGGAACAATAGTTCAACTAAATGAGTTGGCGTTGTTATCGTGGAATCTTAAGAAATAGAATGAGCAAAGCATGAATACACTACACAGATAAACACAAATACACAGATAATATGCAATAATGCAAACTAGTTTCTCTATTACTGGCTATAAGATCATGACTTGTATATTACAATATTATACATGCTTATATAGAGTGTTGATACACTTGGGTTCCTTCTCGTTACGTTCAGTTACAAAATAAGTTAGAATGCTTTTGGAAGTTCAACCATTACAGTCGACTAGAAGACATAGAGACAATCTGTCGTAATGCGACAGTTGCAAGCCACAAGTTGACGCTGCATGTCAATGTCACATAACTGTTGAGGTTTTTGAACTTGTTGAAGTTGTTGATGTTGTCAAAGTCATGTCGAATTTGAAACTTGTCGAAGTTGTGTCGAAGTCGATGACTTGTCGTAGCTCATGTTAGCATCCGAAAATAAGTCCATCTGCTGAGTGGATCAGTGGGAGCGTTTCCAGACTCAAACATGACTCACACAAACAATTCAACAATCCAACAACAAACCTATAGAATAATTAATGTACTGAACATGGCCAATGTTGAAATATTTTCAATTTGTGCTTGACTAGACTAAAATTTGGCATGGTTAGAATAGACACATGCATTGATAGTGTGGGAGGGTTTCCAGACTCAAATATTACTCACAAAAATAATTCGACAATCCAACAATAAACCTATAGAATAATTAATGTAGTGAATGGGGCCAATGTTGAAAGTTTTTCAATTTGTCTTATATGGACTGAAATTTGGTTTGGTTAGACTAGACGCATGCATTGATGGTGTGGGAGGGTTTCTATACTGACACAAATAATTCGACAATCAAACAACAAACATATAGAATAATTAATGTACTGAATACGGCCAACGTTGGATGTTTTCCAATTTGTGCTTGTATGGACTAAAATTTGGCATGGTTAGAATAGACGCATGCATTGATGGTGTGGGAGGGTTTCCAGACATGACTCTCAAAAACAATTCGACATTCAAACAACAAACCTATATAATAATTAATGTATTGAATGGGGCCAACTTTGAAAGTTTTTCAATTTGTGCTTGTATGGACTAGAATTTGGCATGGTTAGACTAGACGCATGTATTTACGGTGTGGGAGGGTTTCCATACTCAAAATTCAAAATTGACCACATCTCTTGATAAATTGAAACTTTTCATTAGTTTATACTTGTCATCTCTTGTGATGGATTGAAAGCAACTTAGAATATAAGGTTTGGAAGGGCACCTTTAGGGATTTCATCACATGTGTTTGAAACTTTTATGTTAGAAATTTATGTGATGCCACCATTGATCAGACTAATATATCATAGGATATCACTCCTTTAAAACTTCAAACACTTATAATATCGTATTGTGACATGGCCACATATATATATATATATATACCGATTTTAAACATTTTTCTTATGCCTTCTAGTCACTTCTTGTTGAGATTTAGAAAAACAATGCCTCCTATATATTTAAATTGATGAGACACTATATGATGAGCATTCATCTTGTTATGCTTTTTATTTTCACTATACAAGTTCTCTCCCATCTTCTTGTGAACTCATTGAATTTTCTCTATAACTTTTATGGCTTTTTCCTATTCATTTCCACGACTCATAAAATTATCTTTAGTAGCTTGGGAAAATGAAATTTCAAAGGGTGTTCAAGCCAAAAATCCCAAACATGTCTCAAATGGGGATTTATTTTTATCGCTATAGATGACCTACTTATATTCATGCTTAATGTAGGGGAGACTCTCATCCTGAGTTTAACGATGCATGATTTTAAAACATCTCAAAGTTATAGGTCCAAGAGATGATCTCAGGTCAATGCTCATTATAATAAACAATAACTTTGAAGGATTGACATGAGATTTTAGGTTGAATGCTAATATAGGCTCAACACTATCCAACCCTAAAATTATGATTCATTCTTAACATGTTTGAGTTACCACTATTTGGATACAAGTATTTAAATATTTTTTCAATTCCACTACTAGTATGCTACTAGGACTTAAACACCTCTAGATTTTAGTCTTAATGAAATAGCCATGTCCATGTGAAATAAATTTGAAACCATCCTAAATATTCTTTAAATTTGTTGTAGACGTTGTGAGTTCTTTGTTTTTACACAATACACAATGAGTTGATGTCAATAATGTATGTAGAGTAAAACATTTTTTTGTTGATGTTAGTCACTAACATATCAATTTGCTAACCTAGTGTTGACACTATATCTGAGAATGCTCAAATCCTAAAATGTTTTTGCCAAAATAATCCAAAAGCAGTGAAATTACCACAAAAAAGTTGAAGAAAAGGTTTGAAATACAAAAAACAAGAAGGAAAAACCCACATATGCAAAGTCCGAAAACAAATCTTTGAAACGATTAAATCCAGATCAAGTTTCGATGGCGGAGATGATAAGGATCAAGATCAACGGCTAATATAGTTTCGCGCACCACCGAAGTGATCGGTTGAAAAGATTTGTGAGTGGTTTCGGACTCAATACCGCCGGGCACGTGTCCTAATCTCATCAGTCCACATATGTGATATAGTGGTATCATAAACCACCACAACGCCATGCGGAACCACCAAATAGAAAGGCGCGGCGGGCCATAGCACGTGACGTGGTGGGACCTGGCACATGGCGTGGTGGGACCTGGTATGTGGCAGAGGGAGAAAGCGTAAGGAATAACGCCATACGTCGATAGCAATCAGAGGGACGATATATATGTGAAACAAAATCAACAGCTAGTGTTCGTCTGCATCTGGAAATGTGCGCACTCGATAGAAGGAAGGGAGGTCGCGGAAAGTAAAACCACTCAAACAGGTGTCATCAAATGGGTGATCCGCACAAGGAACAATACGGAGAAGAAAACCGTTTTATGATCGCGGATACCACCAAAGGGGATAAAGAGAGGTGAGATCTGACGGATCAAAATCAAAAGCTCTAGATCAACGGTCGGATATGAACCACATTTAGAAAGTTGCCGGGAAGTTAATCAAGAAGACTTATATAAAACAAAAGGGGCTTCACATAACGGCATTTTGTATATGTGTCACTATCTATGGGAGCTCTGAAGACTGGTGGAGATAAGCGATTGCGACAGAAGGTGAAAGGCATGCATATACAGGTAGGGTCTAGTGACCTGGCCCATATTTTTTAAACGGAATTTTGTTTGAAGAAACGTTTAAATGGAAACTATACATGATATAGATGTTTTTAAAGCAAAAGAAGCCCTAGAGGATAGAGACGAAGACATTCATGATACCCTAATTAGGTTACCAGTCTCTGAGATTAAATTTAGGTTGTCTGAATTATTAAAAGAAGGGGTAGACCTACATAGAGTCCACCAGTCGTCTTTGATAGCCTTTTGCCCAGACCAAATCCCTTTTTTCCCAGAATTTGTGTCATGGTGTGCCGAGAATTACTCCCGAGAAGAAAGAATTGTCCTAGACAGTCACAAAACCAGAGTTGTTTGGGAAATAAAGCCGGCAGAAATAATTAAAGCCCTAGGAATAGATTTTTCCCAAACCCTCGAGTCTGAGGTATTTTCTGAAATATCCGTTATTGAAAATTATCATCAAATCTCTCAAAATGATAGAGAAAGGTTTTTGTCGTCGTGTCTCAAACAAGAAACCAACATTTCAGAGGTCCCGTACCCTATAGATATCAATTTGTTTGATGAAAATACCCAATTAGTTTTGACATTATTGGCTTTAGTTCTAGGGTTTGATACAGACATGTATGTAACCGAGTTTCACTTGAGTCTGTTGTACAAAATGAGTACAGTTCAGTCAGGGATCGATGAAAATCAAATCCCTCGACTTAATTTTGAAGTATTTTTGACAGAGAAGATTCACGACCAGATGGTCAATTTTCCCACTCTGAGACATTTCAGGTTTCAGTCTTTTTTTATGAAAATGATTATGATATCCAGTCAAGAAGAATTGCAGTTCCCAGAAATCATTTTCACGACTTTATTAGAAAATAACATGTTCAATTACATCAATTACATGCTCTCCGATATTTACAGAATGATCTTTGGTAAAAAATTGCCTAGAGTATTACCAGAAATGCAGGCCTGCATGCAATTGAGTGCAGAGTATGCGACGGGAGATTGGTTCTTGTGAAAGGATAGTAATCAGATTATACGGGTTCAAACATAAACCTTATGTTTTACCAGCTTTTCTTACCTTAAGGGTTTTTGCTTTGGAATTCCTGAGACAAAAGTTGATTGTTGAAGATAACAATTTTTTGGTTTACAAACAAGCAACAGACATTAAATATCCATTCACACTTGGTCCATTCACAATAAAGAATAAAAATGCTACTGTGTATATAGAGAATTTATTGAAAGATATGAGTTTTGAGACAGATATGGCTATTGAGTATGATCCGTTAAACATAATATCGAAACGGAGAACAGATCATCGCATCAAAGCACTGAACCATCAGATGATTGAAGGGATGTGTGACAGAGCCAATTGGCTGGAATATAAAGAAGAAATCATTCCGGATGCACACAACAAAGAAATGGTATTGACAGATACAACAACAGAGACAGAAGACACAATGAATACTGCATTTGTGGGGTTTAAGAGACCCATACAAGACGTAATGAATATTGAAGATGAAGGAACAAAAAGAGGAAAAAAGTTGAAAATAAATTAACAACAAGAGTTGATAGCAGTTTCAGAAGAGGCAAAAAGAACTGAAGAAAAAATACCAGAGGTCATGGTTAAAGAATACAGTATTGAAGAAACCCCAGTAGAGGGTGATGTAAATAGACCCCAGAATATGATGGATGTATTTAATGAACATAGTCAGAATAAACAGGAATCCTCTAAGCAAACCAGTCAGCTATTTCCAAAAGTTAGAAATATATCCAATACTGAAGTAAGTTTATTTACTAGCAGAAATATCAGAGAGAATTCTTTGAAATTTTCAGTTGTCACAAAAGATAAGATTTCAGAGATGAAAATAGATTTATCTAAAATAAATGCCCCAGATAAAATTTTATTGCACAGACAAACAGGAGAAGTTATATATTCAGATTATTTGGGGGCAATATTGAAGGCAGACAAATTAAAAAATTCACTGGATAAATTGAATAATCAGTTGAGACAGGAGAAGGCAGAAAATAAGTCTCGACAGCAACAGATTAAAAAATTGCAAGTAGATTTGATAAATAAAGAGGGAGATGCAACAACAAAATTGCTCAAAGAAAAAGATGATACGATCCTGATGTTAAGACGAAAGCTAAAAATTCCAGACACTGTACTTATCCAAGGAGCAGAATTAACAGTACTGGAAAAAGAAAAAGAAGAATTATCTAATGAAGTAAACGATGTTACTGCAAAAATGTTAAAGCTTTATGATGAAAAATATCATTGGGAAAAAGAGAAAATCATTTTAGAAGAGAAGTTGGAGGAAACAAGGAAAAGATTAGCAGAAAGTGGTCAGCAACAAGTACAAACAACCACAGATGAAGATAAAACTGGAGTAGATGGTATTTTACAAGCCATGTCCCAAGTAAGTTTGAAAGAAGGAGAAATCAAAGAATTGAAGATGGAAATACAGAAGCTGAAGGAAGAAAATGAAATTAAAAATAAGAAAATAAAAACTTTGCAGACAAGGAATCAGGAATTAGGTGATAATAACAAAGGTTTGGCAGCTCATGTGACAGGACAAGCTGCTATGCAAGGTTGCAAACATATGGTATGGGACCAAATTATAAAGAAAGCTGAAAACTTAAGACCATATCTGGATTACATAAGAGTCAAAGAAAAGGTAGCCAAAGATACCTTCAAAAGTTGCAGAGCAGTCAGGGAGAACTTAAATAAAAAGCCAAAAGAAGTAGCTCAGAAAGCTATAACATTCTTAAACAGTCTAACTGAAGCAGACTTGATAGCCATGAATATAATGAACAGAATTTCAGTCATTACATGGTCCAGAAGGATCTTGGGAAAGTACTCAAATGTTGAAAATATTGAAGCCAAAGCTGGAGAAATACGGGAAGAAGTAGTAAAGTTTAAGAAGCAATTTGAAAAATTAATAAACAGAGGATTCCGTGCTTTTTGGAATGAAAAGAATGAATTGATTCCTCCTAATGAATATAAGAGGTTGCTGTTTGACATAAGAATGGATCACAGAAAGTTTTAGCAATTGGATCATATGGTTACAGGAAAAAATTTAATGGAGAAAATAGCGGAAGATTTTGAAATTTTAAATATGCTGATCTCAACCTGTGAGAATCTTCTTCCTGTTTCTTATGCAGGTCACGTTGAAATGCGAGTCTTGGTAAAAGAAATGACCAACTATGATTTACCCACGGCCGACCAATGGAATTATGTGGACAAATATGGAAGGACAAGATATTCTGTCCATTCATAGATGCTTTCAAAACTCTTGCCAAGTGGCGAAAAGATGATATTCAAAAATTTTGCCAAGTGGCAAAAAGATACTTTTATTTTAAATTTGTAATGTTATTTGGAGACAGTTATCTTTCGAGTTAAAGTATTTTCAGTTATTAGTTAGAAGAAGCAATTATGTCAAGCTTCTTCCGAATTTTGTATAAAAACAATGAGAGTCATTGTTGAAGGGGTTGGAAATTCTTTGAGAGACAAGTATGCTTTGAAGTCTATTTTTTGATAAATAAAGGCAGTACAGTGAAAATACCTATCTTTTGAGACCAGAGATTCATGTGTTGATCAGATTTACAGTCTGTTTTTCCTTTATCTTTATATGTGCATGTTCACTATCTTCGTTATATCTTCCATTATGTTTTTCTTCTATATTTAAATGAACGTTTGAAATAACTCGAGATTCATACTGGTTATGCCTCGTTTTATCACATTTAAATATTCACTATTTTCTCCAAAGTTGACAATAGATTAATCCTAATTAGATGCCTGTTGTTGATGGAATGTCATTACTTCTTTCTACACCACCTGAAAAATCAAATTGACTGTGATATGATTGCTATCTTTCCTCTGTGAAAATCTATTTGGTATAAAGCTCTTACTAGCATATTATATATTTGAAACTGTGACTCCATGCCCAACGTTCCTTGTTTTCCTTTTCAACCAGAAAATCCTTTTGAGAAATTTTGAGAGAACTTTTATATATTTTAGCCTTTATATATATATCGCGAGAGAGCCCTCTCTGGTGGAAAAATGGCTGAGTTTTCTACCTAAAGTTTGGTTTGAAATAGGTTACCTTAGGTGTTATTCTCTTACAACCGGAATAAAATCTAAGTGCTAACACCTAGGTTGGGGTTAAATAGTACATATTGTATGAAAAATCACAACAATAATATCTCCTAAACACCATCTCATGGAACATTTCTTTAGTGGATAAAAAAATACCATGAAACATTGATATTAATACATTTGTGTAGCTAGTTAAAATTGAAGTCTTGAATTTAATTTAGATGGAAAGAAGTAACTATATGATTAATCATTCTCAACCTATTAATTTTTTTTAATGGGATGACAATTCTTTAATTTCATGTACTGACATCTATATGAAAATATTGTAAAGGTGTGGAACATGAATCTAGATGTGGTGCATTTGTGCCAATTACTGGAGTATTGGACCCCTCGTTGCACTTACAATGGATGGAAATTGCACATTTTACTATCAAACCCACCATACATTAATTCACCATATCAATCATTGCACATAATAAATATAAGAAAATCCTACCTTGAGATATTCACAAAGGTTCTGAACCCATAAGCATTTAAGTCCTTTCCTTTTAGTGTTCCACCAATGATTCAAATATGAGTTAATCTTGAAGTTAGGTAACACTTTGTTGCAAGGTGAGTGGAGGAGATCAAGTATTCCCAACCCTTTATTGAGGTACTTTTAATCCCTCAATTGAGCTATTAAGACATATAGTGAGCACTTGAGTAATCCCTCAATTGAGGGATTACTTGGGTTAAAGAAACCCTCGATCGAGTTATTTTTTAGAATATAACATAAAATAGCTAATGGTCCATTTGTTATTAATATATTTGTAAAAATGGATCAATAAAAGCAGATTCGCTTTTTACATCAATGATACATTGGTAACACACAACTTGATTAGGTTCTAAAAAAAGGATGCAATAGCTACTTTTTATAAAGTTTGCAATTTGTGTAGACTAAAGAATTTATCCATATGGAATGTTCATGTTATTGGATCATTACAATTTCAAACTTACTCATATCAATATTATGATTGAAGTAGTTCCTTTATCTAAGTTGAACCCACAATGATATGGACCTTAGAGTGATGAATGAATAGGTGTCTAGGACTGGACAATGTTATTTTCCTTATACTATTTTTGACAAGGTAAATTTAGATTAAGGAGGCATATTAATTATTTTAAAAAAAATCCATGATGCCTTTGATATTCTCTTGCATATTACATTGGAGACCATTTTTTAGATCATCTTTGGAAGTCTAGAATTTCTTTTTAGTTAGCATTTTCAGAATGTTAATCTTATTTACTGTTATATAATCCAGACTCTTTATTACCCCTTCCAACTTGAAAATCTAAAATTCACTTCTTCATTCTATTCTTGTGTCGAAGATGAGATTTCATGAATGTTTCTAGGATTTTATTTTACTTATTAAATTTAGAAATGAAGGTCATAGGACTTTGTAAGGTCTTATAGTTAACAGCGTGTTAGGATTTATAAATATTTGATCCACCATCTGGTTTCCAAAATTAGTACTTGAATAGTCTTTTATAGCTATAACTAAGAGAAATGGACCATGTCCTTAGTTGTACTACCCAAATCCAAAGTACTTGAAAGTGATCTTCGAAAGTGTTGAGCTTATTGTACTATAGATACAAAGTATTAAAATTATACCTAAGTATTGTATCAAGTATACCTCTAGATATTTTGATATACTCTAGGGTACACAGAAGATAAAACCTTATATATATCCTTTCTAATTCAGTACTACTCTTGGGTTAATAGCAAAGGAATCCGAGGGCATCCAAATATGACCCCACATGTATTTTTTGTGTGCATACTTCTTAGTTGTATTTATACTTGCTAAATGAAAAAATATAAATGTTTAAGTATTTTGGTACATGTATCTATCCTAATCAATATAATTGTTGCAAAAAAAAGAGAAGAAATTCGGGTCTCCTCAAAGCCCTTGTAAATCCCTGATTTTGGGGACTACTCTACTAGCTATATTTACAATTATTACAAATATAGCTCTTTCTATCATGTATTGATGAAATATATACAAGATGTTATATGAAATGCTATCTTTATCCACTAAACCCATTCAATTTTGACCATCCAAGAAAATATTATGGTGGAAATATAAGAACCCATTGGTCCAACCTCACCCCCCCCCAAAAAAAAAATCCTTCTCAAGACATAAAAATTTTACAACTACCATGGTGCAAATATTTCCTTCGCATGTTTGAAATGTAGGCTAAAAACAACTTGGTTTGTATTATTTTATAATTACACCAATGACACTATATTTTGGGCTAGAAATCTTTATATATAACTATTTTACTAAAACTAGATGTTTACATGTAGTTTGAGGACTAAATGAAAACCCTAACTTGCACATTCAATAACATTGAAGTTTATTGAATCATATTCTAATTATTTTATTGAAAATATGTCTATATCCTATGTACATCCTAAGAATGTTAGTCAATTATATTATATTAAATATATTTAGATAAAAGGGGGTAATATGAATTGTTTGAATTCACTACACCTTTTGGTTTCTTCGATGTTCTTTCTCTCCTCTCAAATTAGGGACTCATTTGATAAGGCTCCACCATAGTAAGGATTCATCACCCGAGTCCATCTCAAATGTAAATCTTCTCACTATTAGGCATTGGCATTTCACTCCCTCCCACCATAGCAACATTCTCACCTTTCCCTGCTAGAGCTCGCAAAGGTGACTAGAGGTCACACAATTCGCATAAGGGGGGAGAAGGTTGCATAGGTCACCATGGAGGTCATATAGGAGGTCCATTAATTCACATAGGAGGTTGAGGGGGTTGCAGAGAAGGTCGAAGACATTGAGGAGGCCACAAAGGAGGTGAAGGAGGTCGAGAAGCCACAAAGGATGCAATGCCTCCCAAATCAGCCAGTACCCATTTCATTTACCTTTTGATTGATTGAATGCATGAATGATTGAGTGATTTTCTTTCATGATTTTATTACCAATTATTTCACCTAGAGCGGGGAAATATACCAAGCTTCCATCTCCCACAATGTGCAAATGAACCACGAGAACCCCAATGAACCCAGGTTTTGAAATCAAGAACATAACCATCCACACTAATGAACCTCGGTTGGATGCCCCAAGCACCTTCCAGTCACATGGGTTCAATAAGAAGGGTTTGGAATGATGTTGAGATGATTCCATAATAAAGGATAAGGCGTGCTACAAATGAAAGGAATTTGACCTAACTCCTAAGTAGCATAGAGCAAATTGAGACGAAGTTCCAAGGTTGATATTTCAGCAAGTAGGAAGTGTTGGTTGCAGACTTGTTGTAGGTATGGTGCTATACATATTGGTGTGGAGTGTAAGGTGAAGTGTTGGTTACGAGTGTATTTACACTAATCCCTCACATTAAACCGTTCCAGCATGGTATACTTACCATTGAAGCTTGACTTCTCAAGAATGTTCTTTGCAACTAATCTAGCATACACCAACAACAATTAGAAACCCAAAAATATTTTCCATGAAAATGAATGAGGAAGGGATACTCTTGATGGAGAGTGTGGCTCAACATAATTTACAATAAAATAATAGTTTCTACTCCTAGATCCATTATTTTCTCAACAAACTCTCCAAATATAGCATAAAATGGTTTATATCCACTTTTCTCTCCAAATAAATCAATAAAATAGTGCTAGATCATAACCAGCTTCATGAGACAAGTCAATAATAGTAAAAGAGTGGAGTTGTTTATGCAATAATATTGAAAACTAGTAGAAGAAAGACAGGGCACCTCCTCCAACTAACTCCTCAAATTTCTCGTTAGAGAAAATGACCCTACAAAAATAACAGACATGTGGCTTCTAAAGCAAGGCATCCCTTCAATCATGCATGAAAGGGCGTGCAATGAACCAAATAAAAGCTCCTCAAAAGGCATGTGGCCTCTATAGGTGGGAATGCTCTAAGGAGGGATAAAAAACCACCTTGATAAGTGTATCTCATGTGTAACTAACTCCAAGAAAAGGGGTTGGTCCAACAACTTCTTCAACTACACAATATTAAGTGGTTTAGATCCATAGTTTAAGAAGTGACAAATTCCCTTAAAAAATGAATGTTCTCCTTCTTTTACTATATCTTTTAATATGCATTATATACATCCTTTGATAAATAAATTTCTCTCAATTGTGGATGCTAATAATTTATAAGTTGTACAATGATAAGAAATAGTTATAATACTGTTCAAATTCCCTCGAGTTGACCCCAAGCTTGTACATAACATTGATGTTGCAATTGTTGGGTAATAATGCTACATCTTCCATGCCATATCCTCTTCTTTTCTGGATGGAAAATGTATATAAATCATATATGCACATGGGTGATGGTTGTTTTGATTAAGGGTTCAACTGGTGGTGTTAGTGCCCCTTTTCAAACTATTTACGGGACTTAGAACACTCCTTCAATTGTTGTCAAATCTATCATCATACTAGCATAATGAATGACAACATCCATACAACATAATTGTTTAAATCAGTAGGAATAAATCCTTTGACACATGAACCACTTTGAGGCATTCAAAAAGAATTAAATACGGTGAATAATTGTTTCTAAACTAAATTTTATTGAAGTAGGATGTAGGTATTCCCAAATATTCTAACCCTAACATAATAAATTTTGCTAGAGGAATATATAGATGAAACAACCAATATTGGTTCTCTAGCTAAGGTACTTGTTCATAATGAAAGCCTAGATGTTGAAATTCATAACCAAAAATAATACTATCTACATTGAATGTTGAACCAATGTCCAACCGCAACTGTAAAAGGTGTGGGGAGGGTAATCTCCATCCATTCATGGATTGTACAAAGGATAAACCTTATGTTGGAATATTGGTAAATGATATCCAATGTCATTTACAAATTCAAATTGTTGACATCCATTAGTTTTTTGTACACATCATAGAAATATACATGTGGAGCAAGAAGACCATTTAGATAAATATAAGCAAAAGAAACAATTACAATGCATGTAGTAAGAGCTAAATGTATGAAGGTGATGGTAATACATAAATCCTTGTTTCTATATATCCTATACTAGTCCTTGAAGGGTTATGCAATTTTTCTATTTCCAATATCATCAACACGATTGAGAAAACCATTATCCCTATAGGGAAACATCATGACAAATTTCAAAAACTATATCATCATCATAATGATTGATTCCTACAACTTAGCATGTTGAGGACAAGTTGGTTGAACACTGATTTACTAGTTGTCTTATGTCCCAAGGAAGCATTTAAATTGTGGCGCATAACAACAGTATGGCAATGTCTTGCAGTTGAGTCTAAACAAGAACATAGGACTCCATTATTAGCCACAAACAGATTCAAACATGCCCCTTAATTCTAATGTATAAGTAGGAATATTATGGCTTGATGACATCTTTATTGACATTGGTAAGATCCCCTATCATTTCTATGTCAACTATCTCATCGTGAGATAATAACAAGGCCATAAATACACCATTTTATTTTCCTTAAAATGATGTCTAAGATCCAAAAAGTAATTTTCCTTTAAAATTTTAGGATCATACCTTACTTTACTCCATTTATTTTCCTATTAGAGGAGTCAAAACCAAAGAGAAGTTGATCTGGCTAAAGTTGTGTTGCAAATGCCTTAAAAATAGATACTATCATGTTTCAATTCATCCTCAAAATTCCTTTGCATTTAATGGGTTAACACTATGTTTAATCAAGCGGACTTGTAGTGTTGGTTCTGGGAATAGAGTGTTTTAGTCTATAGATTACAAATATGATAATGTGTACCTTAGAGGACATATAAATTTATTGTTGTTTGAAAGAATAATTGAATGGATTGCATGTCTCTACATATATAAGTCAAGTGTGGTCATGTATCTACATAATTGATGGATAAGAAGGTTATTTGGTCATGAAATAACTATTTTTTTACACCTAAACGTTGAGCCCATTTTATGGAGTGGTCCCAAAGTAGTTGGGCCTTTTATGTTGTATGCATTGTTTCAAGTAAAGGAACCAAGTTACTTTTAAGGCTACATTTGAGGCCTCTGAATTTGTGGACTCAGTAGCTTAGGCGCTCCTAAATTTTAGATCCTAATGTTAGGGAGCATGCGGTGACTATTGTAATACCAAGGAAGTTCCCTGAGTCTTTTGTATCTATATTTAAGGTTGCAACAAATGTGTAAAACTCTTAGATTGTCCTTTTCATAGTATATAGTACCCTTGACCTAGGAAAGACCTTATATTCTAATTATCCAAGGTGAGGACTCTATTGGCTAGGATAATCCATGAAATATTCATGCCTTTTTAAAGAAGGTGCTTTGAGCTTACAGATTAAGTGTAACTTCCACTCTTCCAAAGCCTCTCCTTTATAGGAAAGATAAAAATTTATATACAAAGCTTACATTATAAAGGCCACCTATTTTGTTAGCATACGAAACCAAAGGATCTTGCTAATAATTTTGCTTGGTGGAATCCATTATTAAGGATGCTATATAATTAGTCTGTATTTCCATCCATTCACCAGACCAAGTTGCTTTTCACTCTTTCAATATATAGACCACAATCCATGGATTGAACCTTCCTTTGTGGAGGATGTATGGAAACAATCTTATCGAACAATATATTTTACTCAAGTTATGGGACATAAAGATGAGTTTCATGTATGTAAGGTGTCATCAACTAATTAAACCTAGTTTATTACAACCCTATAAATCACATTTATAAACAGTGCCTTGCATTGTTGAATTTTTATATAATTTTCATCTCTTTCAACTTTAGCAAAATTAAAACAAAAATTCAGTGTTAGGGTTTGAAACAAAAAAATTAACAAGTACAACAACCAATATCAGTCCCAAAACATTAATTAGGACAATCAACACATGCCCAACATAGAAAGAAACTCTCAAGTAACCCTCCTAAGGGACATCAACCTTCACATAAGTCTCAACAGTGGACTGTAACCCCAAAATACAACACAACACCTTCACAACAAGCAATGGCAGGCTTAAAACCCTCAAAACAGACCTCAACCAACAATAGCAGGCTCAAGAGGTGGAGTGGCTTCCCTAACAGGAAACAAACATGACGCGATAGCTTCAGCAAGGGGAATGGTAAAACCCGTTGTTATAAAACCTTGTAATGCTCTATATGTGAGAACATGATAAAACTGCACTCCTGGAAACACATATTAATTCCAACAAAAAAACTGCAATAAAATGATATATTATATGATCAAAATAAGATGAACCCAAACATAATTAACAAGTAATTAAAATAGTATTGTTCCATGATGTTTTTTGTGGCTTCAATAACTTATGGAATAGAGAGGCCTCCACCATCACAAGCATAAAGAAGAACATATACAATTACTTTGCATCCCCATTTCGCACCAACATAATATGTTTCAGGAAATGCATATCCGTTTATGCTAAACATCACCTTGTTTTGTGGGCATAGTTATAAAAGACCCTTAACTATATAGAGCCTTCATCTAGAGCCTCCGATGAACACTAAGCTTTGGAACTGCGAGGACAAAGTCCATGTAGATTCGTGAATAAACAATATTGGATTATAATCCTGAGTGTGAGGAGGAATATTAATGTACAAGGGAGACCAAGAGTCGCTTCGAGGGACATATCAAGGTATATATATAGACCATTTGTTAATGGAATTAATGCGCTTTCATGCTCATCTTTCTGTCTTCTTGAGTTAATGGTTTATGTGCCCGTTTGGGCACTTACAGTGATATCAGAGCCTCCAGGTTCTGCCCTCTTCAATATGGCCTGTGCGCTCAGAATTCTGCCCTCTGCTCCTTCATGTGACATGCATGTGGATTAATTCTTCTCAGTGAACGTTACTCTCCATTCTACCAGATTCCTTCCATTTCTCTTCTTATTGAACGTTTTTTCCAGTCTACCCACGTACTCAGCTGTGAGGGTATTTGTTTCTGATGAGATTCCTCACCTCTCCACCGGTGCACTCTAATTTCAAAATTCAGAGCCTTCATCGTCTTGCCTCCTCCAAAAGTTTTTCTAATATTCTGGCTTGTACGTTACTTATATCCGCTCATTAGCCTGCCAATTCTCTACATCCCAATCATTCATTGCGAAGTATGCTATTCATACCTACACTATTTTATGTTCCCTTCCAGACTTGCAATTCTCTACAACCCAATCATTCATTGCGAAGTATGCTATTCATACCTACACTATTTTATGTTCCCTTCCACACTTGCAGTCTTGTATACTCGAGCGTTTAACCTAACTCCTCTTCCTGTGACAAATTGGTCCATAATCTATGCATTTTTAATATGTTGCGGATTTCTATTATATGCATTTCTATGAATTATGTATTGTGTATTATTACCTGCATGCCATCTTAATCGCGAGCAATCTCCAATTCATTTCATGACTATCCTAAACTCGCAACCAAACCCTAATTTTGTTATCCTTCATGCAATTGAATAGTGTATTCATCTCGGAACGGGTTGATTTGCATAATGTCTTCACAACCAGTTTCCACTTATTAAATCCTCCCAAACTAATTTAGGGAAACAAAAACGACTCCAATTGTGTTTTTTCTTCGATCGTGAGAACCAATCCATCCAAGTGATTGGACTGGATTTGAATATTGTGGAGCCAACTGTATAATGTCGTTTATGCATAAGACCACCGTGAATCCTGGCCTTTGGTGAAGACCGTTATTGAAGACTCCAAAGCCGTGGTGTAGAGTGTGTTTGAGCATGGAATAAATATTTCAATGGAGGTTGTGATCTACTTGGACCCTCTGCAACAACGTTGATTGGAAAGAAATGTGGCCATTGCTGCGAGGATGCTACTGCATTATTATATTTGCTGGAGACTAGATTTGCGAGAGTTGCGATCTCTATTCTAGTAATGTTATGAATATGTGGAAGTTGTAATGTCATACTATTGCTACAACCTTGCCATCATTTTTATGATGTCATTTAAATACTACGTTGTTGTGATATTTTCAACGCTGCTGCAACCTCTCCTTAAAACTGTTGCGTTCATGTGAAAACCTTAATTTGGTGGATGATTCATACTGTTTGCTTTATTATATAGTGAGTGAGGCTGGAGGAAGAGATTTGTGAACCTTGAGTCCGCGTGTGGAGGCGAGCCTGAAGTTGTGGAGTGTCCTCTCATGGATATTAAGATAGATGCATCTCACTCATTAACAAGTTGCATCAGACTGATGGATAGAGAGCCGCATTGAGTGGGTACCACTCTTTTTTTCCACAGAAAAATATAACTTACTATTAATACCCCGAAATAGTAAATAAGTCCAATACATCATGTCATCAAGACATGTAGGTATGTGAGTCATATCATATACGGCCCCAAGTCATCATCACAAACCAGGATCTAAGCCAAGTCCCATACATAAAACATAAAGGATGCCAAAAACGAGCATCAAATCCCCATCAGAAAAATAAGACCATACTAAACATCTCCATGTGTCATAATATCCAAGTACCATAAAGTCATATAAAAGACATAAATACAAATATATAAGTCCAAAAGAGCCCAAGGCCTGGACACAAAGACAAAAAAAAATAGCAAATAGTATAAAGCCGAATAGTACCAATCGGACCAAAAATCCAACAAGGAGTTGGAGATAGTACCTATGAACCTGCAATAAATAAAGTTGCATATAATCATATGAGAAATATATATATCAGAAAATACCGCTAAACCAAAACATAAATCAGCTCCAAAGCAAATCAACTGAGCCCCGAGTGAACAAATGGCCCTCATGCCATTCCTCCCACAAGATAATACTAGACGGTGAGTCCAAAGCCCGCTTGGAGAGCATGTCTGCCTCCACATTTATCTCACGAAATATATGAGCAAAGTATATATGCTGAAAATCACTGATGTATTTCCTGACTGCTTCCAACCAATGTGTGAGGAGCAACACATTGAGTGGGGAAGAACCCGAAGCCCATGAAATTATGGAGGAAGAATCACCCATAACAACGAGAGAAGTGATATGCTTGAACCGAGCAAAGTATAACAGAAGCTAGAGTGCACATAATTCACTGCGGGTGTTCGTACCAAAACCCAAATTAAGATGGAGTCGAAAGGAGACAGAGTTGTTAAGATGTAGCACCACACCAGCCCCGCTAACACCTCTCCCCCTAGCCGCAGCCCCATCAAAGTACCCACAGGGATATACCAGAACCAGAGGAGCATTTCGGTACCCAGGTCATTTTTCAGATGTGTCACTCATGCCACCCACAGGTACAGATATAGAATTGAACTCCTTGAATAAGGCAATAGTTCGGCTGCATAACCAAACTAGATTAGGAACTATACCATCAAACACGCAATGGTTGCGGGCCTTCCATAATTCCCATAGCATAAAACACGGGAGTTCCAACCACCGTAGAGCAAGAGAGTCACAGGACCACCGGCCAAAACAATCAATCAATGTGGACGAATGCCAAGCTACAGGTATACCAAGGGAATTGGCAATAAGTAACCAGAGATCTTGTATGACCAAGCACGAGGAGAATAGGTGATCAACCGTTTCCACATGGGAGCGACATAAAGGACACTAGCCAGGGCCGCATAAGCCACGACGACAAAGGTTATCCCAGGTAAGTATATTATTGCCCAATGCCATCCAAACAAAACATCTAATTCTCGGAGGGAGGGCAAGCTTCCAAATTGCATTGTGCCACCAAACCTTCCCCCGTCGACAGTCAGCAAATAAAGAGTCGTAAGCCAGTTTTGAAGTGACCTCACCACGAGCAACATCCCACGACCAAACCAGCCTGTCCCGGGAGTCACTAAGGTGAATATTTGCTTGACAGAGATGCATTGCGTAGTTCGACCATTCCTTTCCCATAGTCCCCCCAATTCCAAGCTGACAAGCAGTGATCCATCCCCCATTGTTGAAAGAGACTGCATGTGCAAGATTATAGAGCCCCCTGGCCCGAAGATGTGCAAGAAGTTCGAGAGAAAAATGATAAGAGGGGGATCCCCCCATAACAGGGTCCGATCCCAGTCTAATGTCCCGGCCATTGCCAGGCTTCCAAGAGAGCCATTTTGCAACAACAAAAAATGATCCCATGAGTCCACGCCATATATTTGATGACCCAATGACAGAATGCCTACCAATCCGAAACCAGGTCGCAACCGGAGCATGTTTGAGGTATTTGGCCTGAATAATACATCCCCACATAGAGATGTTAAATAAATCCCACCACAGACTCTTAGCATGGAGAGCCATCACAAGAAACTCCATATTCTTTACATCCCAACCCCCAAGAGTATAAGGTTGAGCCAGAGTTTTCCAATTGAGTAAATGAAACTTGTTCTTCTCCCCCCCCGACCAGATAAAGCTGAAGAATTTCCCCCGAATTATGCGTAATATGGTGACAGGAACCTTGTAGAGGGAGAACCAGTATACTCCCAGATTCTGAAGAACAGCCTTTGCCAAAGTAAGCCGGCCTCCCAGAGAAAGATATCTCAAGCTCCAGTGTCCAATACGCACATCAAACCGTTTGCAAGCCATAGCCAATCATTGATCCTGTATTTTGCAGGTTTGATAAAGTAGCCGAGATACTTTGAGCCCTCATATAACTCCTTGAATTCCAAAGGAAATACACTCCTTATCCAGCGTTCCATATTCACCTCCAATGTGTGCTTCAGGAAAAAATATTTTTCCATACTAATGAGCATACCGGTTACCAAGCAGAAAAAATCAAGTATTTTCTTATACTGTAACCATTCAGCTAGTATTCCCAGGCCAAAAAGCATCACATCCTCCACAAAAAGAGTATGAGTTACCGCTACACCAGCCGAGACCTTGATGCCCACAATAGTGCCCTCACTTTTTGCTTTGTGAATGGAGAGACTCAGCCCTTCTATGACCAGCAGGAACAGAAGGGGTGAAAGAGGGCATCCTTGATGAAGGCCCCTAGAAGCCTTGAAGAAATCAATCGGCTGGCCATTGATAAGTACTAAAAAATTGACAGAGGTAACACAGGCCATAATCCACTTCATAACCTTCCAAGGTAGCCCAATTTGAATAAGGATCGGTTTTAGAAAGGTCCAACTTACCCGGTCATAGGCTTTCACCAAGTCAAGTTGGAGGATGAGTGCGTCCAGCTTCTTTTGATTGATGTTGTGGAAAACTTCCCGATCCATGCCAACCGCATCATGTATTTGACTCCCATCCAGAAAACCATACTGTTCCATAGAGATGTACGTAGACAGGATCGGTTTGATACATTGTGCAATTATCTTGGATATGATCTTGTATACTAAATTGCACAAAGCAATAGGTTGGAAATCATTAAAGCACTCAGGATCTGATGATTTAGGAATTAGTGCTAGATAGGTAGTATTCAACGCCCTAGATACCATCCCCAAGGACCGAGATTCATCCACAGCATCCCTGAGGTCATTCCCCATGATTTCAAAAAAATGTGTGAACAGTTCCACCGTCCACCCATCTGGACCAGGAGATTTATCTTTAGCAAAACCCCGCAGAGTATTCTAAACATCTATGATAGTAATATCCTCAAAAATTTTGTCCCCCTCTCCATTAGTGAACATCCTAGGGTATTCCCTTATAAGTTTGAACTGTTCAGGCAGGGATGTATTCATAGGATCAGTAAAATACTCAAGAAAGTGCCGAGATGCCTCAGACATCAAATCTTCATCACCACGAATCCGCCTCCCATCATGATCATTTAGATCCCAAATGTTATTTTGTATTCTACGGGAATCAGCATAGCGATGAAAGAACTTTTTGTTTAAATCACCATCTTTTAGCCATATTGCTCTGCTCTTTAAACGTTAGGACTCTTCATGAATAAGGAAGATTTTAAGTTTCCTTTCCTCCAACAAAGCAAGGCGGGCACGACCAAATTGTGAGATCCCCACCCTCCGAGATTGATCCCTAAGATCACCAATTTCCAATTCAAGTGCATTGAGTTCTGTAGTCAGCTCGGCTTTTTTGGTTCGCTCCCACTTTATAGTATAGTCTTTTAAGGAACTTAATTTTACAGCAAGCTTGTCCATTGCTGACCGCTCCCTCGAAACATCAATATTTGCCCAATGGGAATGAACGCCCCCATCATAATCCGGGTCATTTAGCCATACAGAATTGAATTTGAATGGGTATACATGGTGATTTGCTTCGGATTCAAATTGCAAAATAATGGGGAGATGATCATTGATATGGGTCTGCTGAATCCATGTTCTGTATGATTGAAAAGAGCTTAAGAGTGACTCATATATCAAGTAACAGTCTATACGCTTGGATATCAAATTCTCATCTTGTCGACCATTTGACCAAGTGGGGGCCAGAGGCCTCAGTTCCACATCAATTAGAGAATATGTGGAGAACAGATTTCTGAAGAAAGTCCCAAGTGGGTCCCTTCTGGCCGCACGGCCCCAGATTTCCTCAGGCCCCCAAGAAAAATTCAGATCACCTGCAAGTATCAAATTTTCCAATGCCAATAAATGTTCTGAGCATGCCAGGTTCCAAAAAGCTTCCCTATTGCAATAAGGGCCATAACAGTTTACAATATTTATATCTTTTTTCGAGCCTCTGCAATTGCCAGACAGCAATATGCCCAGTGAAGTAATATAAGGATTTAGCTTAAGAACCCTCGGGTTCCATGCAGCCAGTAGGCCACCAGAAAGACCAACCGCATCAGTAGAGGACATACACCATCCCGACATTATTTTATTGAAAAAAGAGCGAGCTTTCTCACCACAAACCATTGTTTCTTGTAAGAAGACCAAATCAGGATTAACAATTTGTAGGACTCTTTTGAGGGCAAGTTGTTTGGGCATACCCCCCACACCCCTGATGTTTAGGGAGATAAAAATCATTATCGACCCCTGGCTAGGGCTTTGATTCCTCTAAGAGCCCTGGTATCAGGAGAGACGGGGGTAATCAGAATGTTTTTGTCATTACCCCCTAGAGTGTCAACCTTTGAGTTTTTCCTAGCACTCCTTGTTTTTAATGGAGAGAAATCAGGTGCCAACCCGCCCTGCCGAGCCCCCTTTACAATACAGTGTTCTCCCAACGTGGCCACGTTGGTAATCGGTGGAATGTTATTCAAATCCTCCCTTTCCGGAACCAATGCCGTAGGATCCAAGGAATCAGCCACGATTATATTGCTTGGACCACAATCAACGACAACCCGATTTTTTAAATAAACAGGAAGGGGTGTTTTTTTAACCATCTCAGAGTATGAAGGGATGAGTAAAACATGATCCCGAGTCACCGGTTCACTGGTTGGAGAAGTATGAGCAAGGATGGTGACAGACGGGGGTTCCAAAACTATGTCATTCACCGCCCCATCCTCATCAAGAACAGGTTCAGGCAATGGTACCTCACAATCCAAGGATAGGATAAGCGTAGGACTGTGTATTCTAGCCGACTCAGCAGGCGAGATAGGGATGACAGCCGAGGTCTCAGGGGATGAGGTAATCACCGGTAGTGGTACATCAAAAGTGGGGGACGCATCATCAGACAAGACATTGGGATCTTTTTCAAATTCAGAGGTATTTGACAGCTTTGGATACACACGACTCAGATAGTTACCATTGTTACCATTATTAAGCTCCAATGCATTTATGAATTTAATGTCCAAATCATTCAAAGAATGATAAAAAGTTGGGTCATTGGACTCCAACTTACCCATTAATCCCGCAGCCGAATTAATCGGTGATGAAACCCTGTTGGAGTAACCATCTATGCCGTTGTTAGTATCCACATCCTTGTCGCTGCCATCATCCGAAGACCAAAAGGGGTCCATCCCCACTGGACGACCGAAAGAGAAATGCTGAGTGCACTGCCTCCAGAGATGACCCACTTGTTTGTAGTTGGAGCAACGAAATGGGATGCCCCAATAGTCGATAACCAAGTCCAGCCGACGACCACACCAGTTGATGTGGAGAACATCAATGAGCCCCAAAGAGATGTCAACCTCCACCAGGAGCTTCCCCATACGATGGTCGAAACCTATAAGGTGCTCATCCTCCACATGAAGAAAACGGCCAAAGCTATTACCAATAGCTTCAAACGCCCCCCGATTCCAGAGTGCAAGCGAAAGGCTAGGGATGAGAAACCACAAATGTCTTAAGCGAACAGTGGTCGAATCCGGGTCAAAATCAGTATGCCACTTCTGTAACATGAGGCTGCCGGCACCATGAAGCCACACTGGTTTAAAATAGTCGAGCAATGTATTTCCTGCTCAAACTTGAACCCGAACCAGTCACGAGCCATAGCAAAAACCTAGGGAGTGTAACCCACAATGGGCTTCCATTTATTAGTGACCCATCCCACAATGTCCTTTTGATCCATTGCAAAATAGGAGAATTTCCCCACCAACACAGTCAAATTGAAATCTACAAGCTCCTCCAAGCCCAGGTCCCGACCCATAGTAAACCAGACCTCCCCGGGACGGCAACAAAACTTTTCACTTAGACAATGAGCCGCACGAGAGACATGACGCAGTTTCTTCCCCTGCACATGAGACGGACAAGCCCAAGCACTGTCAACCAAAGGGTCAGATCCCGATGTCACCCCAGGAACCCCCAACAAAGGCAGGTGGCTGTTTTTTGGCGCATGTTTGGCACGTGGAGCTCTTTTCCTGCTACCCGAGGCAAGAGGACGTTTGCCATGTAGCATATTATGGAAATAGGAGTCGGGTTTGAATAAGCCCGCCTCTTCTATTCTGTAATCCGAGGCGGTCATGGGGTTATCTGCCACGACTTGTGGAGCCGCCACATGTTCCCCCATCTGACAGAGAATGTAGTATAAACAATACACCAAATCGAGGTGCCGGTCGTTCCTAGATCCCGAGCAGCACAAAACAAGATGATTAAACCACGACTGGTTCCAATAATATAATGATGCCCAGAAGATTCGAACTCGAGGTCGCACATGTCCCGGTCAAACCCACGGCATAGTCCGGCAACAAGAGATAGTGGCCGATCCCAGAGATAGTGTAAATGTTACCTGGAAGAAACCCAAACCGCCGATGTCTAGTCGAAAAGCTCCGGTCGTTGTCCCCAGGTTGCTAAAAAAACATATAAACCCCCACCGAGAAACGTGAATTCGAGCAGACAAAAAAAATGGCACCGCCGGTCCGAAGGTATTCAGTGAACGCCCATTACTCTATGGCCTGAAAACCTTCCCGGTTCCCCAACGGAACCCTCATCGCCTACGGCAGCTCCCCAAACCAGACGGCAGCTCCATCCCAAAATACCACTCAATCTCAAGTAACTTGGGTCTTCAAGTGGGTACCACTCTATTGCTACATGTATGGACTGATGCATTTCTTTCAGCTGGTAGTAGGTGTCCACATCAATAAATGATCTCTTCGGTAAAATACTATTCACTCCACCCCTCAAATGAGCTGTGACTTCAAAGTTGCACTCCATTTGAAGTTTGTATGGAGTTTGAATTAGTTTGTGGTTAAACGCTCTTGAACTAGACCATCAAACAAATGTGTATCATCTCCATGAAGAGTTGTGACCTGAAGTTTGAGCTACAGCCTGGAGTTTGAGCTACTACCAAGTGCTGCGTGACTCCATCTCTCTACCCGTGTTGCTGGTGCGTGAAGTTTTGGAGCTATGTTGAAGTGGAATGGTGTGGTTCGTGACTCCATCGTACAAGTGTTTCTGATGATAGAAGCATATCATTTTCTTCTTCAGTGTGTGGGATGTGATTTTGGACCATGAAAATAAGTATTCTAGTGCGGAGCTACCATTGGTGAACAAGACTAAAGATACATGAATCCGTAAATACGTGGGTATCTTCATTTATATCATTGCAAGGATCAGTTTCCAATTCAATGGAGATGTGTTGCACCTCGTGGGATCCCAAAAAGATATCAATTGTAAATTCAATGAAATGTTTGTGGGTGGAGCTAGAATAGATTAAAATCTAGTTGCTTGCAAACAATAAAATTCATTGCTTATTGTAGCTTTTGGAGAATACAAATTTAAGGCTAGAAAGTGGCTTTCATGGACTTCGTGCTAGCCTTAGCATATTTGCAAATTTGCAGCCTTCTACCTTCTGATTTGAAGTGAGAGGTTGTTGAGGATCTTACTGGAGCTATTGCTATAGCAGTCCAAAAGGAGAACATTGCATAAGCAGATCACCGTCATTCGAAAACTGAGGTATAGCAGATTCTTCAATTAAACATTCATCAATGTAACTTGCAAACTGTGTTTTGTTTGTGAGTTCTAGTATTTGTTTTTGTACTTGAATTTGTGTTTTGTGTATAGTACCAAACTTAAGTCAAGTTGAATTGAATATTGTATGTGGGTGCATTTTCGGCTGAGACCGACACCCCGTCTCCTTTAAAGTTTGAATCTCCTGAAACTTTGCTTGTAAAGGGCGGATTTGCAAGAAGCCCTGTGTCTAATTGACTCCTTGTATTTGGTCCTACCTACACAAGGAGGCATCAAGTTGTCTTCACTATGTATAATATAGAAGAAACATTAGATTTATTAAAAAATCTAGTACATTCAGATGTAGATGACTCAATCACAATCAACAAAGACACACTACAAATAGTTATTAATCAACTGCATAATTTGAAAGCCATTGAGGAAGATGCACATAAAAGGAATTCATATCAGCCTCCAGAAAATAGTGAAATCATGTCATATGTACTACCTATTCAGAGTTCCATATGCCAACAATGTGATAGAGTTGGCCATGTGAAAGACCAGTGTTTTGATCTTTACCCTTGTCACCATTGTGGGAAGCGCAACCATTCTTCAGATCGGTGTGTGAAGCTGAAGAAACCTGCAAAAGGGAAACTTGCAGCAGATTATTGTACTACTTCTTACTTTGTACCTGACAGCTGGGAATATAATGTCAGGCTTCAAGTTTCGAAGCCTTTTCCTTCTGACAACAAACAGTTACAACCTTCATCAAGTAATTCATATCAAGCGAGCGTGATCCACAATGTGTTTGGATAGTCACCAGATTTAGAGATGCCACCTGATTCTGATATGCATGTATGTTAAAGACAGAAGAGATATATATTACATAGAGTACTCATGTGTTTTGTGTCTAGTTGTGACACCATGGGACTCTCCTCTCCTCACATTGTTCCTGACAGGGGGGAATGAAGACCGTCAGTAACAAGAGAGCGAGTGCAAGGGAGCCAGAACAAGTGAGCCTATGGAGAGCTATGTTTGACTGAGCTCCAGAGTTGGTGGTCATTCTTAAACCATCGGTATCAAGAGCACCTTAATTTACGATAAGCATGTGCAAGATGCTAGCTAACTTGGAAAACAGTTTTCAATATGGAAATGGTCAACTAGTTGTTGATGTTCACTTCCTATTTTCATCTCTCCAGTTGGTTTGGTTTCAGCCCATCCCAACCATTCGAGAGAACCTTTGAGCGATTGTTATCACCAAGTTCGAGATTTTGTGGTCACATTGAACCACACACATAGTAGAATATTTCATCCTTCTACTAGCCTATTTCGGTTGATGGTCAGATTAAAAACCATCCTTTCAGAGAGCTCTTGTATTTAGCAAAAGAATGTGCAAGCTTCTAGCTAACCTTCTTAGTAAAGGATGTTTGATATGGAAATTTTCAACTGGTGGTAGCTGTCCACTTCCACTTATCCAACTCTCTTCTTTTTCTTGGACTCATATAAATATTTCAAATGAAGGGGGGATTTGTTGGAGTCTAATCCTCAGTGTGAGGAATATTAATGTGCAAGGGAGACCAAGAGTCACCCGTGAGTCCAAGAGTCACTTTGGAAGATGAATCCAAGGGACATCTCAATGTATATATTGACCATTTGTTAATGGAATTAATGCACTTTCACACCTATATTTCTGTCTTCTTTGAGAAAGTATGAGATGCAAGACAAAGCACAATGAAACACTTTTTCAACCATTATCTAATATTGGCCGAAGATGGAGAGGGTTTGCAAGCCTCATGTCTAGGTCATTGTCTCCGAAACATTTCCCAAAATGCACCAAAAACTATTTTTTTAACCCATAAGTCCACTGAGAATCAGATTACTATTGTTCTCTCATGCATGAGGATCCTTTAATGCACATAACATTTGGTTTTCTAGGGTTTATTCTACCCCATATGTGCCCATATTTGATGGTTAGGCCGTTTGATGATGTTTTGATGGCCATAGTGGCATAGTGCTACCCATATATGATATCTTTCATAATTCTTGAATTGATCATGATGGCTCGATAATGAGGGTAACCATATAGTAGCTTGATGTTGATTCTTATAATTGATTTTCATGGTGTTGAAAAAAAGGGGTACATGATAGATACCCTTTTGTAATTGGATGTTTTGCATGGAAATGTTGGGGAGCCCAAGTTATATAGGTCAATGTGCCCAAGTGCTTTAAGTTCTTTATTTATTGGAGAAAATTATTCCCATGGTGCAGGTAGAACCAAAAAGGTATTTGTCAGATCTGTCTTCCTCGGGCGAGGGAATTTTAGGAATACTAGAGGAAAGTGAGACATATAACAGGTCTGCAAGAGGTAGATCAACTAGATGTCAAAAGATCAGAATAAAATTCCATAAATGCATGGAAATGTTTCTCGATGAAGGGGGGTGATGTTCTTATGATGATGAGACCATAGGAGAAATAAAGGTTCCCTTGAGGTATAAACATCTAGTGAAAAAATGGGTACCCAATGATCTTCCTCAAGTAAACAAATATTTTGTGTGAATGAGAGAATATATCAGATTGCACCATCGTCATTACATGGTTTCATTTTTTTTTGCAGGGATGGCATAAAGTTGGTTACGACAGATGTAATAAATTGATGGAGTATGTTGGACCCTGTTACAATTACAAATATTGGATACGATTGATCCAATATACATGAAGTATGCACAAATATAGACTGTCTGCAAATTATTTACAGCTAAAAGAAAAGGATCAAAATAAAGGAGCGACTATTTACATTGACAGAAGGCCAAAAGCTACAGGGAATATTGTAGGGTTTATAAAAAATACACAACCAGGGTCTACAATTAAGCAACCCAATTGCATATTTGAGGGGTGTGTTTTTGTATGTGCCATTAAATCAATAGCTACAAGGGAAGAGTTGCTGATCAATTACAATTTGAATCAAATAGATACAAACGTTGTTACTATGGGAGTGGTACATCTAACATTTTACCCAACCTTTAATTATTGAATCTAATATCTTATGTATTTTTTGTGAGTCTATTGTTATAATTTCATTAAAATTTTCTATATTTTTTTCACAGGGTAGTGTTCGGGGCAAGTTCTCGACAGTTGATCAGAGGAGTACACCATCCTCGAGGCAGTAGGTATACCTCATTGTAATTGTACACGTATATATAATATGAACAAAATGTTTTTTTGTTATGTTTTTTCGTGAGTATATTGGTTTCGTTTAGATATTGTTTTCTACATTTTTGTTGTAGGGCGTTGGTCAGGGAAACTACCCGACTGTTGATTAGATGACAGAAGCCTCGAGGTAGAAAGTATACTTCATTGCAATTGTACAAATGAAATACGAGCAATATGTTGTCTTATTATATTATTTTTGTGAGTATATTAGTTTCATTTCGGTTATGTTTTATATATTTTTTTGCAGGGTGTTGATCGAGGCAACTCCCTGGCAGTATATTAGACAAGACCAGCCTCAAGACATCAGGTATACCTCATTGTAATTGTACTACTATAATATGCACACTATGTTTTTATATTATTTTTTTCGTGAGTATATTGGTTTCATTTCAATAATGAATTCTATATTTTTGTTGGAGGGTAGTGATCGGGGCATTCCCCCGAAGTTGATCAAAGAAGTGCACCACCCTCGAGGTAGTAGGTATACCTCATTGTAATTGTACAAATATAATATGAGCAATATGTTTTTTTATATTGTTTTTTCGTGAGTATATTGGTTTCATTTCGATAATGTTTTATACATTTTTGTTGTAGGGAAAGTCCCTAGCCGTTGATTAGAGGAGTACACCATCCTCGAGGAAGTAGGTGTACCTCATTGTAATTGTACAAATATAATATGACCAATATGTTTTTCTATTATGTTTTTTGTTGTGTATATTGGTTTCATTTTGATAATGTTTTCTACAATTTGTTTGCAGGGTGATGATCGGGGAAAGTCCCCAGTTGTCGATCAGATGACACTAGCCTCGAGGAAGCATGTATACCTCATTGTAATTGTAAAAATTAAATATGAGAAATATGTTTTTTATTATGTTTTTTTCCTCAGTCTATTGCTTTGATTTCAATAATGTTTTATATATTTTTGTTACAGGCTACTGATTCGGGGTTTGATCTAGCATCAGAGAAATCAATAGATATTGATGTGGATGAGCTCATGCACGATGCTAACATTGTATCTTCGCTAGAACCAATTATGATAATAGAGAATAGCTTAAAAACATTAATGAGGATATCCTTCATCTGCTATTCATTCAGCCACAGAGAAATGAGATTAGAAGAAAGGATGATGTTTTGGTCAAGAGATCGTAGGCCTTGAAATTAAGTTGCAGGATCTTGAATTAGAAGATAAATTCATTTAGGATTTTATAATTTTTACGTGTATATGATCATGAACTAAAATATGGTTTGTATTTACAAGAGTTTTTATGTCCACATACTAGTAGTTAGGGAGGTGTTGGTACTAGTGATGTCCGTTGAGAGTTGTCAGATGAGCATATGAACCCACTTGCATCTCATGTTCCAATTTTGTTGACTGAACAGTTGGAAACACAGTTTGTGACACCCCCAAGTCCATATGTGAGTGCTCCCTCTAGTGGCCAGTGCACGCCAGATCGTGCTGAAAATGGGGTCGATGTAGAACCTAGTATTGATATTGCTCAAGCAACATTTCTAGGATATTTCAGTGTCACTATATGTTATGGAGAGAAACTTCCCATCGCTTGGGGTAGACCACAACAGACATATGAACTCAAGCAAATAAACTCATTTCCCAACATATGCTATGTTATCACCCAACATTTCCTCGGGTTGTGGTAGGAAAGACCATGGGGTAACTATTGCAAACCAATCTTTAGTGGATGGAAACTAGCCTTTCCAACCATAGGGAGGGATCTCCCTTTCGGGCTTCCAGCAACAGGATGCAGCTTAAAAATGGGTTGGGATGTAGGTCAAAGTGGTGGCTAGACCTTCAAACAACGAATTAAAAGGGGTTTTTGGTTGGTTGGAGTTAAGAACAGGAGGACATTTGGGCATGGAGTCAACTTCGGTGGGTGACTGTCATCAATGGAAGGTTTGGGCCGCGATTGCGGGTGCAAGAGGCAAGGTAGACATGGTTCTTTCACGTCAGAGTAATCAACAGATGAAGGTATAGGAAGGAGACAAGTTTGGCCACAATGCTAGAGCATTTAAGAATGAATTCTAACCTGCAACTTCAAGGGGAAAAGGGTGGAATACCTGGTCATATGCAAATGGAGCATGTGGGAAAGAATTTCAGACCATGTAATATTGATCTTTAGGTAATACATAAGAAAAAAATTAGTGGAAATACAACGCAAGAACACATACACAAGAAATAATAGACATCAGAACACACATCACAGGAATCTCAAGCTTCAAAATCGGGTGTGCTCATTGACCTAAGAGGTCGAGTTTAATACAGCACAGAGCAGTAATCTCTCTTAAACAGAAACATCCAACCTTTTGGTATACTTTGGACCTTTCATTTATAGGATTACAAAATATCAAAATATATTAACTGAACCAAAAAAAACTCAGACTGGTAATGATGAGGCCGTTCGAGCTGAGTCGCCCAAATCAATAGCCTCTGATTCTTCCATGCGTGGAGGGGAAGAATCACTTGTGCTGCAAACGCACCATTCGGCCATGAAAACCACTAATTCATCGTACGAATCAGGCCATTTTATATTGAATGAGAAAGATAACTGAAATAGGCCCCCTTCACCATCATCCAATGTGTCATTTCTCTGTGAAAATATCCATTTCCCGCGACTTTGACTGGCTCTGCAAAAATTTCTCGATCCACAATTTTCTTTCCGCAACTATGCTTCCACAATTGCCCTTCCGCAACGGCCATTCCACAAAGGACCTTTCCACAACGGTCCTTTTCGCAACTCGTACATCTCCACATGGTGTGCATGGATTGGTTTTTCGGCCTTGCGCTTTTATGGGGAACTATCTTTCCACAATCCGCAATCCGCAATCTGCAATGCGGGATGTGGGATGTAGAAGCTTACTTTTTTGTGCTTCTGAAAATGACCTTTCCGCAATCTGCAATCCACAATGCGGGATGCATGATGCATAAACTCTTTTTTTCACCCCTCTGAAGGATTTCTCTTCCGCAATCTGCAATGCCGATTACAGAATGCAGAAACTTGTCTTTTGCACTCTTTGGGAAATTGCTTCCCGCAATATGCAATGCAGATGCAGAAATCAAAAATAGGCATGCGGAACACACTTTCAACCATTGATCTGATGTGCTCCTTGATCTTAGCTGTCCAATATTCTTTGGTTGTGGAAGAAGCTCCTATTGCTAGTTTTTCCTATGGAAGAGCCCTCTTTCCTTGTATTTTCCCATTTTCTCACTGCGGCTCGATCCTTTGGATTGGATTTGTTTGACACTTAGCCATTTTTGGGTTTCATAATTCTTTACTTGATGTAATCGGCCAATGGATGACCTTGGGGCTTTGGGAGGGGTTCTTTCCTTCACCTTCCATGGTGGAAACAATAATAAGTGTTAATAGTGGCTCCAACCAGGGATGTTATCCTCCCTATGAGGTAGCAAGAACATGTAGACTAGTGGCCTTGATCCCTTTGATTATTCAAAAACCTCCATCTGTAATCCATTCCCAACTCTGAAAACTTTGTAGCCATACAGGAACATAAATTGCAGACCGGGACTGAACCTATTGCACACTACTAAAAACCAAACCGAATTCAAAACCTTCCAGACATATACAAAAAGTAAATTTCAAAAGCTGAAAACATCTACTCCTGAAAAAAATTCTCAGACTGCTGAGATTATTCTTGATATCTACCTACCCTAAATTGGTGGAAGATATCCAGAATCAAGTGATGCTAAAGTGCCAATTTAACCAACCCAAGAGCTGGACACTTGACTGAAGCATGCATTCAAGGCCTCCAATCCGAAAAAAAAAAAATCTAAACTGTGGCAACTCAAATGAAGGGAAACAAAAGGGTAAAGTTTCTCCCTCAATAATAAAGGCAAAATGCATATTCAACAATTCAACCCACCATCCACAACTAATTCCTGTGTTCATGAATTCTGCAATATTCTCTTTCCCTAATGATTGCAATATACCTGCAAAAGGATCTGCAAAACCATGAACCATTACCTCTTGTTGATTATCAGAAGAAGGAATTGGGAAATTGAGATTATACTCCAAAGAAATGGAATCTGTCGGCTCATCTTCTTCAACATTCGCAGCAGGAACAAACTCTGTAAATCTTTGAGACACTTCAACTGGAACACCCATCTTTTTTGAAGATGAGGGATCACCCTTTCACTAGTTTCCTGCAACTCCATTTCATTAGTGTTTTGAACTTGTGAACCATCATCCTTATTGATCGAAATATTTATGCTTAGTTCCTCATGAAGTTTAGCAGGAATATCAAAGAGTGACCCTTCATGAGGTTCAACAAGGATATCACTTTGATTCTCAAAAGGATGAGAGAGAACAATTCCCTCACTATCAAGAAGATCACACACAATCTCCTTCCTTCAATGGTTGATTCAGGAAGCTGAATAACTGTAGGAATTGCTGGTTTACCATCCATATTCTTCTTTTGATTGATGAAGGTCTGATAAAATTCAATAGATTCAAGGAAAGGAACATGAGTTTCACCATTAAACCCTTGATATGTTTCATTCAACTCTTCACATGGATGAACCTTAAGAATGTCTAAACTTTGAATGAATTCTCCTACATCCTTTGAAACTTCGAAAGGCTGCTGAACTCTCTCATTATTATCAGGAAATGGAGTCTGAATACTAAGGTCCTGGTCTTCTTTGTTTACCATCAAAGGAGAAAGAATCGTTGGCTGAAGGTCTTATTGAATATCAAGGAAAATATCCTCTAGTATCTCTTCCTGATGTTGAAAGTAATCTTCAGAAAATTCTTTGATCTCTTCATCCATCAATTCTTCATCACCATAATGGTTTATTAAGTGTTGCATAAAATATTCAAGATTTACTTTACAACATCTTTCAAACAATGATAAAGATGAGTAACTTTCCTTATAATTTTCATAGAATGCTGAATGAAAGTCTTCCAGGGAATACAAACTAGTAGCTGCTAAATTTTGATACCTGGTTCTTGCTCTTCCTTACAAAGTAGCCATGAAAATTTTCATAAGGGAATCTTCATGAAATTTCAACCTTAGCTTATATATATGCATATGGAACTTAATTAAATGCGGAGAGGGGTCATCTCCATCCTCATAATTAAATTTGGGAAAATATTTCTGGCAATCTATACGAGGTATATGGTTTGGAAAACCTAGAATGTGTGAACGATTCATAGGAGCATACCTTCTGGATATGTAAGCTTCCCTGGAATCCATCTCCAAGCAGTGCAGTAGCCTGTGATACTTTGAATTTTGGATTCTTTCGATAGTAGAGCTTCCAGGTGAATGACACAAGAATCTCTTGGTGTCTGACTACTGTTCACCATCAGCAATTATCTCTGATCTAATACAACTTCTTAAAGTGAGCTTGATCTCCAGTGGAATCACCAGAATGTAAGGTAGAGTCGCCAAGGAAAATAATACAACCTTGGAATGTCACACTCTCTATTTTCCCTCAGAGGTATGATTTGATGCAGTGAAAACAAGAGATTCTCCCTAGGGGAGTCGCTAGAATGTTATCACCCAATATTTCCCTAGGTTGTGGCAGGAAACACCATGGCGTAACTGTTGCAAACCAATCTTTAGTGGATGGAAACTAGAATTTCCAACCACAGGGAGGGATCCTTCTTTGGGGCTTCCAACAACAAGATGCAGCTTAAAAATGGGATGTGATATCGGTCAAAGTGGTCGCTAGACCTCCAAACAACGAATTAAAAGGGTTTTTTGGTTGGTTGGAGTTAAAAACAGGAGGACAGTTGGGCATGAAGTCAACTTCGGTGGGTTACTGTCATCAATGGCAGGTTTGAGTCGTGATTGCAAGAGCAGGAGGCAAGGTAGACATGGTTCTTTCACGTCAGAGTAATCAGCAGATGAAGTTAGAGGAAGGAGACAAGTTCGGCCACAAGGATAGATCATTTAAGAATGAATTCTAACCTGCAACTTCAAGGGTAAAATGGTGGAATACCTAGTCATATGCATCTGGAGCATGTGGGAATGAATTGTAAACCATGTAATCTTGATCTTTAGGTACTACAGAAGAAAACAATTAGTGGAAATACAAAGCAAGAACACATACAGAGGAAATAACAGACATCTCAGGAATCTCAAGCTCCAAAATCGGGTCTGCTCATTGAATTAAGAGGTTGATTTTAATACAGCGCAGAGCAGTAAACTCTCTGAAACAGAAACGTCCAACCTTTTGGTGTACTTCATACCTTGCATTTTTAGGCTTATAAAATATCAAAATATCTTAACTGAATCAAAACAAACTCGGACTGGTAATGATGAGGCCATTTGAGCTGAGTTGCCTTAATCAATAGCCTCTGATTCGGCCATGCGTGGAGGGGAAGAATCACCTGTGTTGGAAATGCACCATTGGGCCATGGAAACCCCTTATTCATCCTGCGAATCAGTCCGTTTTAGATTGAATGCGATAGATAACTGAAATAGGCCCCCTTCGTCATCCAACATTTCACCATTTCTCTGTGAAAATCTCCATTTCCTGTGACTGGGACTGGCTCTGCAAAACTTTCTCGATCCGCAATTTTCTTTCCGAAACTGTGCTTTCGCAATTTCCCTTCCGCAACAACCATTCTACAAAGGACCTTTCCGTAACGGTCCTTTCTGCAACCCGTAGATCGCCACCTGGCATGCAGGGATTGGTTTTTCGGCCTCATGCTTTTCTGGGGAATTGTCTTTCCACAATCCACAATGCGGGATGTGGGATGTGGAAGCTTACTTTTTTGTGCTTCTGAAAATGGCGTTTCCGCAATGTGGGATGCGGAAACTTTGTTTTTCGCCCCTCTAGAGGATTTCTCTTCTGCAATCCGGAATGCGTAAACTTGTCTTTTGTGCTCTTTAGGAAATTGATTTCCACAATCCGCAATGTGGATGCGGAACTCAGAAACAAGCTTGCAGAACGCACTTTCAACCATTGATATGATGTGCTCCTTGATCTTATCCATCCAATATTCTTTGGTTGCGAAAGAAGCTCCTACTTCTAGTTTTTCCTAAGGAAGATCCCTCTTGCCTTCTATTTTCCCATTTTCTCAGTGCGGCTCTGTCTTTTGGCTTGGATTTGTTTGACACTTAGCCATTTTTGGGTTCCCTGATTCTTTACTTGATGTAACCGTCCAATGGATGATCTTGGGGCTTTGGGTGGGGATCTTTCCTTCACCTTCCATTGTGTAAACAATAACAAGTGATAACAGGAGCTCCAATCGGGGATGTTATCCTCCCTGTGAGGTAGCAAGAACATGTAGACTAGTGGCCTTGATCCCTTTGATTATTCCAAAACCTCCATCTATAATCTGTTCCCAACTTTGAAAACTTTGCAGCCATACAAGAACATAAATTGCAGACGGGAACTGAAACCATTGCACACTACTGAAAACCAAACCGACTTCAAAACCTTCCAGACATATACAAAAAGTAAATTTCAAAAGATGAAAACATCTACTTCTGAAAAAGATGCTCAAACTGCTGAGATTATTCTTCATATCTACCTACCCTAACTTGGTGGAAGACATCAAGAACCAAGTGATGCTAAAGTGCCAATGTAACCAACCCAACAACTGGACACTTGACTGAAGCATGCATTCAAGGCCTCCAATCCAAAAAAAAATCTCAACTGTGGCAACTCAAATGAAGAAAAAAAAAAGGGTAAAGTGTCTCCCTCAATAATAAAGGCAAATCACAGATTCAACAATTCAACCCACCATCCACGACTGCTTCCCGTGTTCATGAATTCTGCAATATTCTCTTTTCCTGATGATTGCAATATACCTGCAAAAGGATCTGCAAAACCATGAACCATTACCTCTTGTTGATGATCAGAAGAAGGAATTGAGAAATTGAGATCATACTACAAATAAATGGAATGCATCGGCTCATCTTATTCAACATTCACAGCAGGAAACAACTCTGTAAATCATTCAGACACTTCAACTAGAACACCCATCTTTTGAACATGAGGGAGCTCCCTTTCACTAGTTTCCTGCAACTCCAGATCATCATTGTTTTGAATCTGTGAACCATCATCCTTATTTATCGAAATATTTATGCTTAGCTCCTCATACAGTTTAGCAGGAATATCAAAGAGTCACCCTTCATGCGGTTCAACAAGGATATCACTCTGATTCTCAAAAGGATGAGAGAGAACAGTTCCCTCACTATCAGGGAGATCATACACAATCTGCTTTCCTTCAATGGCAGATTCAGGCAACTGAATAACTGTAGGAACTAATGGTTTACCATCCATATTCTTCTCTTGATTGCTTAAGGTCTGAGAATCTTCAATAGATTCAAGGAAAGGAACATGATTTTCACCATTAAACCCTTGATATGTTTCATTCAACTCTTCAGATGGATGAACCTTGAGAATGTCTGAACTTTGAATGGATTCTCCTGCATCCTTTGAAACTTCTAAAGGTTGTTGAACTCTTTCATTATTCTCAAGAAAGGGAGTCTGATAACTAAGGTCTTGGTCTTCTTTTTTACCATCAAAGGAGAAAGCATTGCTTGTTGAATATCTTGTTGAATATCAGGGAAAATATCCCCTAGTATCTCTTCCTGATGTTGAAAGTAATGTTCAAAAAATTCTTTGATCTCTTCATCCATTAATTCTTCATCACCATAATGGTTTCTTAAGTGTTGCATAAAATCTTCAAGATTTACTTTACAACATCTTTCAAATAGTGATAAAGATGAGTAACTTTACTTATAATTTTGATAGAATGTTGAATGAAAGTCTTCCAGGGAATACAAACTAGCAGTTGGTTAATTTTAATACTAGGCTCTTGCTCTTCCTTCCAATGCAGCCATGAACATTTTCATAAGGGAATATTCATGAAATTTCACCCTCAGCTTATATATATGCATATGAAACTTGATTAAATGAAGAGAGGGGTCATCTCCTTCCTCATCTTTAAATTTGGGAAAATATGTTTGCCAATCGATACGAGGTGTACAGTTTGGAAAACCTGGAATGTGTGAACGATTCATAGGAGCATACCTTTTGGATATGTAGGCTCCCATTGAATCCATCTCGAAGCAGTGGGCTATCCTTTGATGCTTTGAATTCTAGATTCTGCCGATAGTAGAGCCACCAGGTGAATGACACAAGACCCTCTTGGTTTCTGACTATTGTTCACCATCAGCAATCAGCCTTGATCTGATACAACTTCTTAAAGTGAGTTCGATCTCCAGTGGAATCGCCAGAATGTAAGGTTGAGTCGCTAGGGAAAATAATACAACCTTGGAATGTCAGACTCTCTATTTTCCCTTAGAGGTCTGATTTGATGTAGTGAAAAATAGAGATTCTCCCTCGCGGAGTCGCCAGAATCTTATCACCCAAGATTTCCCTGTGTTGTGGCAGGAAAGACCATGGGGTAACTATTGCAAACCAATATTTAGTGTATGGAAACTGGCCTTTCCAACCACAGGGAGGGATCTCCCTTTGGGTCTTCCAGCAATGGGATGCAGCTTAAAAATGGGCTGTGATATTGGTCAAAGTGGTGGCTAGACCTTCAAACAACGAATTAAAAGGGGTTTTTGGTTGGTTGGAGTTAAGAATAGGAGGACAATTGGGCATGGAGTCAACTTCGGTGGGTTACTATCATCAATGGCAGGTTTGGGCCACGATTGCAGTAGAAAGAGGAAAGGTAGACATGGTTCTTTCATGTCAGAGTAATCAACATATGAAGTTAGAGGAAGGAGACAAGTTTTCCCACAAGGATAGAGCATTTAAGAATGAATTCTAACCTAAAAATTCAAGGGGAAAAGGGCGGAATACCTAGTCATATGCATCTGGAGCATGTGGGCATGAATTCCAGACCATATATTATTGATCTTTAGGTACTACAAAAGAAAACAATTAGTGGAAATAAAAAGCAAGAACAAATACACATGAAATAACAGACATCGGAACACACATCACAGGAATCTCAAGCTCCAAAATCGGGTCTGCTCATTGAATTAAGAGGTCGATTTTAATACAGCACAGAGTAGTAATCTCTCTGAAATAGAAACTTCCAACCTTTTGGTATACTTTGGACCTTGCCTTTATAGTCTTGCAAAATATCAAAATATCTTAACTGAATCAAAACAAACTCGGACTGGTAATGATGAGGTCGTTCGAGCTGAGCCACCCAAATCAATAGCCTCTGATTCTGACATGTGTGGAGGGGAAGAATCACCTGTGCTCGCAACGCACCATTGGTCCATGGAAACCACTTATTCATCCTCCAAATCGGGTTGTTTTAGATTGAATGAGACAGATAACTGAAACAGGACCCCTTCGCTGTCCTCTAATGCACCATTTCCCTGTGAAATTCTCCATTTCCCGTGACTGTAACTAGCTCTGCAAAACTTTCTCGATCCGCAATTTTCTTTCCTCAACTGTGCTTCCGAAATTTCCCTTCCGCAATGACTAGTCCGCAAAGGACCTTTTTGTTGATGTATTTGTAACTTTGGAATGTATTTCATATATGTATTCCTATAGATATGATATTATTCCTCTATATGGAAGTGTTTGTATTCCTATAGAGATGTTATTATTCCTCTATACGGAAATGACATCATTTATATTGTAAGTATCGTAACTTATACTTAATGGGTTATTAGACCACCTTGTTGGGGTCGGCCCTATATAAGTCATGTGGGTTAAAGGGTTATTAGACCACCCTATTAGGGGTCGGCCCTGTTAGCATTATGTTATGTGGTTAATTTAAGGCCAACCTAGTAAAGGTTATTAAGCAAGTCAAGTCAAGTATAAATAGAGTGCGGGAGGCACTCTATTTCATCATTCACTTTCTCACTCATACTCTCATTGGAGAGTGGCCCACTTGTGGAGGAGGAGAAGCTTCTGCTAGGAGGACTATCTCTTGTACTTTGGTTTTATCATTTCTCTATCTATCTCTAAGGAAGTTGCGGGGTTTTTCACCTTCTTCGTTTTCCCCGATGAAACTCTGTGTCTCTTGTGTGCTTGCATTATTGTGTCCATGATTGATATGATGTAGATATGTTGTACATGTTATTCTCTTAGTTAAGATCCTAGATCAGATTGAAATTTCTAAAAAACTAACATGGTATCAGAGCTAGCCTGAAAGAAGGCATGGTATGGCATTTATGACACTTGTTGCACTTGCGAAGCTAGGGCTTGATATAGCAAAAACCAGTCATCGTAGCAGTTTTGCTATAAATCCATTTTAGAGAGGTTTTAGGATCTGAAAATATTACAAGTCGAAGATAAGATCCCGATGTACCTTGTTTCCAAAGGACAACCTCTAATTCGTTTTACTTTGTGATTTATGATCAGTACAAGTTAGGGTTTCTACCTCTTCTAGATCTCAGTCATAAACAGGTGACCTAGGAAAAAAGGTCACAACTTGGGCTAGGAAGCTACAAATAAAATTTCCTAAAGAGTTACAGGTAGGGAACAGACTGTACATTCGTAGATACGATTTTTAGAGTCTGAAATTGAACCAGTGATGCGTGGCACTCCATACAAGTTCGCTCTCCCGATTTATCCCATAAATAGGTCATGTTGCAAAACTTGGCATAAATCTCTCTCAGAGAATCCGTTTGAGGTTAGACCTATGGGATTGGAAAGATAATAGGTCATACTACTGCAAGAAGCATTTTCAGACCATGTAGATCTAAAATTTCGGAGTTACACCAGAAACAATCAGGTACATATTTCTATCAAAAAATAATTGGATTTTGAGCACCTTCATTCATGGCTCTGGGAATTTAGGGCTTTGGAGAAAGTTGGAATTTTTGTAATCAGAGACCATGGCTGGATTCTTCTCATCAAAATAGAAATTTAGAGTTCAATATTGAAGTTTTTGGTTGGGCAGAAGGTCGAGCTTGATCAAACCCTAGTTCATGACTTTGATCGAAAAGGTGAAAAATTAGGGCTTCTGCAAAAATGGGAATTTTTGAAATCTGTTACCATAGCTGGAAGCTCCTTGGAAAAATAAAAGTTTATAGCTTTGGATCAAACTATTTGGATGGGTGAAGATCAGGGAAACTCAAACCCTAGTCTAGGGTCCTCCTAGTGAATCCAGAAGATTGAAAAGCAAATTTTGAGGGGTGAAACTTTGTAGTTTTCAAATTCTGAGTATACCAGGTTGATCAGCTCATCAAGGCGCATCTTTCTATCCTTTCAGAAGTTTGAAATTCAAAGTTTGAATTTTTAGGCTTTCCTTGACAAATCCTAATCCAACTCCAAATCCAGTTTTTGCAAATCAAAGTGGATTGGGTTAATACTAGAAGAGAATGGATTAGTCACCTGCATAAGTGAAGAAGTTCTTGTTTCAGGGGGAGTTGAGGCTAAGGCCTTACATAAGAAGATTACAAGCAATCTCGATAGGTATAACTTATCCAGGTATGTTTCGAGATCTGTTCATGATTAATTTTATGGTATGTTTGTCTTCATTAAGGTTAGTACAATCTTGATTGACTTTAGACTTGTCGTATCACCTTAATAAAAGTATGAATGTAGATATTCATTGATTAGGTTTTTGACACTTATGATTGTACTAATGCATTGTGGTGTTGTATGAGGTTGATGTTGTCCGCTAACATGAAAGGTACATCAAGAAAGACAAATCATGTTCTAGTTCAAGAACATATGACCATGGTGACATGAAGAAAAAGATTCATCCATTGTCATGGATCACATAGAAGATCTACTTACAAGGTATGTATAACTTGGTTCTATAATGGTTAACCTATGAGATATGCAAGTTACTAGCACAAGTCATTTAAGAGAACAAGAAGACATCATGTGGGTATGTTAGACATAACCAGCTAACATATTAATCTAGGTATTTTTTTCCTATATCAAGTTAGAATCCTACCTTGTGTTAGGATCTCTTATATAAGTATACTTGGCATGATTGATAATGATTATTAATGAAGTTATAGGTTTTAGTAATCATGGGTTTAGGCATATTATGCTTCTTACTTTGATTGATGATGTGACTAACCAATGGTCAAATAGGAATATGCATGAGTACAATAAATTGTGATAAATTATCTGTGTATGAAATGATCTTGACTATACATGTTTAAGATTATCTTGTTTTGAGATTATACTAATGAATGTATGATTATGCATGAGATCTTGACGATGGCACAATCATGACACTAGTGCGCATTTAAGCATGCATAGTGGTCCAGGATGGATAGGACAAATAATCCTGATCAAGAGGGATCACACTCCAATAGATCCTGCAAGGAAGCAAATATTGAGAGGGAGTCCACCCTACAACCAAACAAACATAAGTATTTGAATTGTCATTTCTTTCATTCTTGTTGTTTAAATAATGTTATTCAATGATGTATATGATTATGTTCCTAGACATAGGTTGTGTATTATGCATATTAAAATAATTGCATTGATGAACAAGATACTACTAATATGCAAGTAATGGGTAAATGGCCTATGGTACTGTACAACATTCCATTGCTACTTATCTAGAATGAAACCTCTTTGCTGACATGTTGGGAGTTGTGCACACTCTTAACAATGTTCTGGTAGAGATGGAAGGCATCTAGAAAGTTACAGGATATGGATAAATGTTGTATTGAAGCATTGGCTAAGATAATTGCATGACTATATGACATATGCCTTTATGTGTAATACTTTGATTTGTAAACTATGATAGGTTTCTAATCATGCAATTGAATTTGAATTCTAGGAAAGATCGTGTACAATCACCTACAAAACAAGGACTACAACATTTGTTCCAGCAACGAAGTTCAGACTATCTATTGAAAATATTGAAGAATATGAAGTTCCCAGGATACGGGATGCAATAATAGAAGAATGCCATGATCGAGGAGTACCAGTCAATCATGAAGAATGATGTTTGGGATGTGGTCCCAAGACCAGATGGGAAGTCTGTGGTGACTTCCAAGTGGATCTATAAGATCAAGCACGCTGCAGTTGGTAGCATAGAGAAATACAAAGCGAGATTTGTAGCTCGTGGCTTCTCCCAGAAAGAAGGAATAGACTATGAAGAGACTTTTGCTCCTATAGCCAGATACACTTCCATCAGATCAGTACTTTCCCTAGCTGCAGTGATGAAATGGAAGATACACCAGATGGATGTCAAGACAACTTTCTTGAATGGTGTAGTCGAGGAGGAAGTGTATGTGGAGCAGCCACTTGGTTTTGAGACACATGACAGGGAGTCATATATGTGCAGGTTGAAGAAATCCTTATATGGCTTGAAGCAAGCTCCTAGGACTTGGTATGGTAGGATAGACAGCTTTCTATCCAGTTTGGGCTTTAGCAAGAGTAAAGCAGATTTCGACCTTTACTACAAGGTTGAGGAAGGCAACCCAGTGATACTATTTTTGTATGTGGATGACCTGTTTGTAACAGGTAAGCATGGGTTGATTGTCAATACCAAGAGGAAGCTTGCTGCCGAGTTCGAGATGAAGAACTTGGGGATGATGAATTGTTTCCTAGGAATGGAGATGTGGCAGAGTGCAGATGGAATCTTCCTTGGACAAGGGAAGTATGCTGTAGAGATCCTAAAGAGGTTCACGATGATGGACAGTAAGGCCATGGCCACACCTATGGCATCCAACCTGAAGCTTCTGTGTGATGCTTCATCTGATCCGGTTGATGTCACTGTGTATTGTCAGATGATTGGGTCCTTGATGTACCTGACGAACAATAGACCAGATATTTGCTTTGTGGTGAACACATTGAGCCAGTTCCTGGTGGATCCCAAAGGTGTTCACCCGGTTGCTGTAAAGCATATTATGAGGTACCTTAAGGGTACAATTGATTATGGGCTCAAGTATGATGTGAATCAAAAGTTTAACCTGCAGGGTTATGTTGATTCAGACTGAGCAGGCAGTGCTGCAGATAGGAAGAGCACATCTGGGTGCTACTTCAGTATGGGATCAGGTGTGATCTCTTGGTTTAGCAGGAAGCAGTCCTGCGTAGCACTGAGTACAGCCGAAGCAGAGTATGTTGCAGCTTGTTCGGCTAGTTGTGAGGTTGTATGGCTCCCGAAGCTATTGTCTGAGTTATTTGATCTCCCATTGGATGCTACTGGTATCTATTTGAGACAACCAGAGTTGTGTGAAGCTATCTGAGAACCCGGTGTTCCACGACAGGTCAAAGCACATTGAGATCAAATATGACTATATCAGGGATATGGTGCAGAGAGGAGTAGTGAAGCTCCTGTATGTTGCAACGGATGAGTAGGTTGCAGATGTGTTGATAAAACCACTAGCCAGAGTGAATTTTGAGTACTTCAGAGAGAGGCTTGGTGCTCTTCAAATTGATGACACTTCGAGGAAGAAGTGATGGACACATTTCCTAGAGCCATTCCAAGCATGGTGAGAGGAGGATCCTTCCCATGGCTATGGATGTAAGCGCTGGATGATGAGCATCAAGACGATGCTCCAGTTACTGCTCTGTCTATGCATCTGTTGGATGCTTGATATGATCATTTGGATCATGTATTTGTATATGCATCATGTTGGCTGCTTTGTATGATCATTTGGATCATGTATTTGTATATGCATCATGTTGGATGCTTGATATGATCAGTTGTATCATGGATTTGTATATGTATCAAGTGGATACATTGTATGATCAGATTGATCATGTATTTATATATGTATCAGGTGGATACATTGTATGATCAGGTGGATCATGTATTTGTGAATATATCAGGTAGATACATTGTATGATCAGGTAGATCATGTATGATGATATGCATCAGGTAGATACTTGGTATGCATCAGGTGGATGCATTGTATGATAAGGATGATCATGGATGATGAGCTTCAAGATGTTGCTCCAAATGATATACATCAGGATGATGATATGATGATGATCATGATGATCATATGTGATGAGTATCAGGACGATGCTCAGGATGCCATGCATCAAGACGATACAGTGATGATGATCAGGATGATCATATGTGATGAGTATCAGGACGATGCTTTGGATGACATGCATCAGGATTATGCAGTGACGGTGATCAGGATGATACTCTGGATGATATGCATCAGGCCAATGCTATGATAATGATCAGGATGATGTATGGTGAGTATCAATTTGATACTCTATGGCCGTGGACAGGTTGTGCTTGAGAGGACATGTAAGACCTGGGAGATCCAATAGGTTGGGATGTGTTCCCGTAATTAGTCCTGGGATGCTCTTACAAGGGTTTGTCCTGTAACCACATGTAAGACCTGGGATATCTGATAGGTTGGGCTATGTGCCTGCAATAAGTCTTGGGATCCTCTTTTGAGGGTTTCTGGTGGTGACTACATGTAAGACCTGGGAGATCCGATAGGTTGGGCTGTGTGCCCATAGTAAGTCATGGGATGCTCTTTTGAGGGTTTGATTCTTAAGTTGGGGACAATGTACTCCATTGGCATTATAGCTTCCTGTCCGTAAGCCAACCGAAAGGGTGTGTGACCCATCAATTTATTGCAAATGGTCCTATATGCCCATAACACAGATGAGATGCACAGGTCCCAATCATCTCTATTCACATTGCAAACATTAGTCAGTGCATTCTCCAGTATTTTATTGAAATCCTCAACAGTGCCATTTTCCTGTGGGTGATATGGTGTACTGCGCTGATGATGGATATGGAATTCCTCTGTGAGAGCTTCAATAGTCTTGTTTAAAAAGTGAGTTCCTTGATCACTCATCAAAATATTTGGGTACTCGAATATTTACAATATTTCTTCAAAAATGAACTACACGGCAGTGCCTGTGCTGCAGTCCTTCACCGATTTTGCTTCTGCCCATCTGGTTAGGTAGTTAGTAGCAGTAATGATGTACCTCGCACCAGTTCTTTTCCTTGGTGGGTTTATAGGTCCCACAAAATTAATGGCCCATTTTTCAAATTCCTACAAGGTCATTTGCGGATTCAATGGCATCTCATCCCTGTGCAAAGGTTTTCCCTTCTTTTGATAGACATCGCAGTTTTGACAGTGTTCTTTAGAGTATTTATGGATGGTAGGCCACCATAGTCCTATGCGTAGTATCTTCTGCACGGTAGCCCTTCCTGCAAAGTGTCCTCCTGCGATCCCTGAGTGTGCATCTGCTAATATGAATGGTCTCTCATGGTCTAGTACACATCTATGCAAGACTTCATCCGGTCCAAGTTTGTATAACTGACCTGCAATAATAGTGAAGTCTGCGGCTCTCACTACCTACTGCTTCTTCTGCTGGATGGAGAACTCCTGCGGTGCCAATCTTGTTATTAAGAACTCGATGATGTCCTTATAATAATCATTGGCAATCTATATAGAAAATAACTGCAAATCAGGAAGACTGTCTTCGATTATTGTCGGCTCTTCTCCTGACTCAATCCTAGAGAGATCCTCAGGTCCCATGTTCAGCCTATGGGGCTTAACAAAAATTTCAAAATCATACTCCTGGAATAGCAACAGCCATCTGCATATGCACCCCCACAACACTGTCTTATTGACTAAGTATTTCAACGCAGAATGGTAAATGAACATAAGGAAGCATGCACCAAACAAGTAGTGTTTGAATTTCTGCAATGCATATACCATCACAAGGCCTTCCCTATCAGTAGTAGTGTAACTTTTCTTCGCTATCGAGATCTTTCTGCTTGAAAATGCAATGGGATGGTCAATACCTCCTTCTCCTAGCTGAGCTAATACAATTCCCAGGGCAATGCATGATGCATCAACATGAACATGGAACGGCTTTGCCCAGTTTGGGAAGACCAAGATCGGCGCAGTAACCATCTTTTCTTTAAGTGTGTCAAAACCCTGTTCACATCCCACGTTACAAATGAATGGTGCATATTTCTTTAGAATCCCTTCCATTACTGCGGTTATTTGTGCATAACCCTTTATGAACTTCCTGTAATATCCAGTATGGCCTAAGGTATAGCGCAACATCTTAACGGAAGTTGGTGTAGGCAAATTCACAATGATGACAATCTTCGTAGGGTTCACCATCAATCCCTGCTTATAGACAATGTGTCCGAGTAAAATTCTATATGGAACACAGAAGATGCACTTCTTTAGATTCAATGAGATCTGATGCTGTCTACACTTTTCAAGCATCATTCTGAGATTTGCACAATGGTTCTTCAATAGACCAAACACAGTCCAATCATCAAAATAGGCTTCCAGAAACTTGTGCATAAAATCTTTAAATGTTGCGACGATGGCTCGGGAAAATATGGCAGGCGCATTCTTCAGCCCAAAAGGCATTACTGTGTACTGGAACGACCCCCATTTTGTAGCAAACATTGTCTTATGCCTATCCACGGGATCAATTCTGATATGATGATATCCGGAGAAACCATCAGTAAAGGAATAGGCATCATTCCCTCCAATATTGTCAAGCATTTCATCTGTGAAAGGGGTGGGGAATGGGTCGTGCATAGAAGCATCATTCAGTTTTCTGAGATCCACACAAATCCTGATCTCACCCTTCATTTTCTTATCCAGAACAACCATGGGACTAATCCACTTAGATTCCTCAACAGGTTCAATGATTCCTGCTTCTACCATCTTATCCAACTCTACGCGGACTCTTTCTTTATATCGTGGATTCAATCTGTATGGCCTCTGCTTCACAGGCTTAGTGCGTGGCTTCAAGGGGATCTTCATGACTCCTAGGTCTCCTAGAATTCCTTTCATTTCTGTAAATTTTGTCGGAAACAACTCTTGATACTCATGTAAAGTGTCTGCAATCTCCACAACAGTCTGATCGTCCCAATAGTCTCCAATTGATGCAAACTTTGGTTCTTTGCTTGTGCCAATATTCACCTTCTGTGTCTTTACCGGTCCACTCATATCTGGGATTTCCAACGGAGGTCCTTCTACATCGCGCGCACCCTCTGACTTTAGTATGTTTATGTTGCGTGGATCATCCTCATCGTCTTCATTTCTATCCCCATTTTCTTCAGCTAGGTTATAACACTCTATGGTATGTTCTTCATGTTCTTCCCATTTTGACTGTAGGTGCCTAGGAACGCAATCTGCCCCGAAAAATTCCTCCAAGGTCATACTTTCATGAGGATAGTCTTTCCTGAATATGCATTCCTTAATTATCTGCAATGCGTCATGGATCAGTGGATTCTCGTCCTCAAAGCTGAAGTGCTTCTGGAAGTTGGCAGTCAACATGTTCCAATCAGTGGTTTCCCTGCGCAACTCCAGGTATAAGTACCATTTCTTTGGAATGTCGTCCTCCAGGGTATGCACAAACAGGTGCACCCATTCTTCATGTAGCCTTTCTAGCCATGCCCGCGAATAGACTTCAATGTGATGACTAGTATATGTCTGTCCATTAAAATTCTCAAAGGGTAAAGTAACCCTGTCGGCAAACCGAATCTGCATCTTAATCCTGCATTGATCCCAAGTGGTGAATGTTTGCTTATGTGCATCCCACCATTTGGCTGGTGTGTCGTGCAATGCCATATCCAATGCAGGTAACCTATGGTCATCTGGAATTGCTGCAGTATATTCCTGGATGAAAGTGTAAACGTTAGCGGAACCATCATATGTGGGAATGGGACTTACCTCCTTTCCAATCCAGCGCAGTAACTTCGTAACCTGCGCGAACCTTCTTTTTGATACTTCATGCATGCAGCTTTGCCAATTTTCCAGTCCTACCTCCGAGTCAGAGACGCAGGAGCTGTCACATCTCCAGCTGAGCGTACCATCCAGAGTAGGGTTAATGTAATCTTCCTGGTTTGTTGTGAGCTGGTATAGTCTGTCCAAGTATTGAGCCTTGGATTCCTCCTGAATTGGCTCGTTGTATCTATCACCATCTGCAAGATCCAACGGTGCGATGACCCTAAGATGATTCCCTTCAAATATCATCTTCTTTGTCTTCAGGTTTATGATAGCCAAGTTATCAATAGCCCAGTCAATTCCTAGCAGTGCAGGAAAAGGCTGACTATCATCCACAATCTTGATAACTTCAAAGTCTGCATGACTTTGGACTCCATCGATGTTGACCACCACATCAGCTAACCGGCCAAAAGGTATGACTTTCTCCTGGTTAGCCATTCTCAACTGGATAGGTAACCATGACAACTTTGATCGACCCATCTACTGCCATGTCTGCTTAGCCAAGACAATCACTTCAGATCCCAGATCAAGGATGACATCACCCATTTCAAAATCTCCTATCTACGCGGCAAGCCTCATTTCTTGGCCTGTTCTTTTATGCTTCCTTATGTGATGTACTACGCTATGAGAAGTTTTTGTTCCCGTCTGTGTTTCATATTGGTTTATGAGCTTCTGTAGCTCTACTACGGCATTTTAACTTTTTAGTAACTTCATGCAGCTTTGCAGGAACTACGCAACAGAAGTGCTGACATCCGTTGCGGTGCTTATTTTATCATAAGCAGATAGCATGTCTTCAACATGCGGTGTTTCACTGCGCAATGGGATCCTCTGTGATTCTGTTTCCAGTTCTCTGAAGGTATCCCATGCGTCGATGAAGACCTCTTTGTTATTTTGTAGGTCGAGAGCAGGTATTTTTCCCAGGTCTTTCCTTGTCCATATTGTCTCAAGAGGGTTCTTCTTTGTGTGAGACTCCCCTATTTTGGAAGCTTCTGCTCCCCTATCGTGGCCTGTCTCAGCACCACTACGTGTGACCACATTGATGTTTGGGTCCACTGGTCTGTTCACTGCTACTATCCACTGGATGTTTGTATTCGGTATCTCCATTCGTCTTCTTTTTTGCATTTCCACCTCTAGCACTAGGCAGTCTTCAATAACATGCTCAAATGATTTACAATAGCTACATGTAGTGCATGGGTTAACACAATCTCTAGATACGTGACCTAGCTAGCCACAATTTTAACAAATGACCTGGTCGTAGCCTCTTCCTTGCACTGGGCCAGCATTTCTTCCTCTACCGCGGCATCCACCACCACGACCTCTGTATCCTCCTTGGTCATATTGCGCATTTTCTTATTTTGGCTAGTTTTCTTCTTATATGCGGTACAAGCCAGTACCTCTCATTGAGTCCATATATCATTTTCTCTCATTCATTAGCTCATATGCACGGCAGTTGGATTCATCATGTCCAACTGATTTACAGAAAGCACAGTATAAATTTGTAGGTGTTTTCACATATTTCTGTATGAGATAGCAGTCTTCAGGTCTGTGTCCTATGGTTCTACAAATTTCACACCATGGGGCCTGATTCTAATTTATCGGGTTGGGCACACCGCTGTTAAGATAATCGCGGTATACTGGACAATGCTCTCGGTCATGGCCTTCTCCTTTACAACTTGTACACTAGACCTCGTGTCTAGGTTCATACCTTTGTTCTTTGCCATTTTTCATGCTTTGCAGCTCTAGTGTCAGGGTGGTCAGGTTGTTCTGGATCTGAGACATCCCAGAACTAGTCTCACCAATCGGCAAAGCCTCTAGCTTCATTGTGAAATCCAAGGCCTCTGCATATGACTTAACCTTCTACTGCATCAATGCTAATTTGATGTGGGGCGACAACGCAGCAATAAACCATTCCTTGTGTTGTTGCGGAGCTATAACAAAGCTCACTTGGTCCAAAAGTGTCTTAAACTTCTGATCAAACTCCAAGACCGTTTCAGTCGGTTTCTACTTTATTTCTTTGAACTTGGTTATACACTGAGATTTAGATTTGGGTTTCTTAAACTCTGCCACAAGCGCATCTTTAATTTCCGTAAGGGTTCTCGGCTATGCCTGAGAGTACTTCATAAACCAATGTAAAGCTCTATCTCTGAAGGTGGTGATGAGCTGTGCTCTATTGACGGCATCATCCTAGATTTGTCTTACACTCCATACGACTTCTCAAAGGAACCAATGTTGGTCAGGGTCTTCTAGACCAGTTCCTTTGAAGATCGGTAGCTTCATATCAGTGTTTTCCATTGTTCTATTAGGTAGTGGAGCACCCGAACTAGTGCGCGGTTGTTGTAAAGGGATTTGTGCAGTGAAAACAAATGGGCTTATCGGGGTAGATGTACTAGGCTGACTATTATGCGGGGTGGGATGTGTAGCGGGTGGGTTGTGAGATAAGGGTGGCATGGTCTTTGCAGTTAGTGGGTTGTGAGGGGTAAATGGTGGTGCGGCTTCGTTGTCGAGGTCACAAGGAATCTCAGTATCTATATGGAGTTTAGGGCCTCCAAGATTCTTATTAAATTTATATCTCTTCCCAGTTCTAAGATTATGGGTGTCTTCGTCAGAATCACTATATATACTGTTTACCATGACAAATTTGAGAATATTACTGCATTCTTAAAACACCTTCCTCAGCTAATAGCATATTAATGTATAGGCTAAGATTGTTCAGCAACTTACCTTGGAATCCTTGGAAAAAATATGCTTTTGCTTGGCTCTAGGATTTGAGTGTGTCTACGGCAAATTCTATTACAAATCCCTCTAGCATATGATCGACCCAAAAGTCAACTGCGCATGTCAACGGGTTGTTCATCGCTTTGAGTTGCACTGTGAGTTCGGGAGTCCACTTTGTAGGAACTCCTCCTTGAAAACAGGTTTTCTTTTCTGCGAGCCACAAGATCCACCCGTTCAGCTCGTTTGGAAATGATGCCCATAAAATCTCGTGAAGATCTTTCCATAGATATCTATTCGACCACTGTGTGTCACATAGATGTGGATGTCTATTCTCTTGCCTTGCAAAGTCTCTTATGGTATTGTCCCACCAAGCTTGGATCTCTGTCTTTTCAGGATGCCAGTTGTCGGAGCCTTCCGTGAACAGATATTCTTCGTCACACATCACGATTGCAACTCATCATGGATTCTAGTGCAGAAACGGAACCATTTTTTGGCTTGATTGATGCTGACCTAGAGGTTTTCAATAAGACCCAGGTTCTTTGCGGTTTCCCTTTGACCAACAAAACCCCTTCGCACCGTCCCTTTCGGCAACAACCTACGAGCAGGTTGAGGTCTCACCCGAGGTGTATCTATGTGGTACCGCGGAATCAGGTTTCCATAGTATGTGATGAGTTGTTTGGATAGACGTACTGCGCAGCACAACAGGGGGTATGCACTACGAGGTGAGACTGCACAGCGATGGACAACGCCACGGTCCGCACCACTAGGTCCTTCTACCGCAGGACTTCTACTGAGACTATGAACAATCCAGTTCAACTTTATACTTGGAGTACACATAAATGTTTAAGGTGCTGAACTGAGTATCACTCATCCACTCATTCATGCACTGAATTGATTATTACTCTAACATTCATTTATACACTTAGAGTGTTTACTATTTAAGCATCTACCGCAGATGTAAACCACTTATCATTCATTCGTCTGTTGCGCATAGGAAAGTACTTAAGCAATCTCTTAACACTTGAACAAATAACTGATTCGCTGCTTTCAGAAGCAAAGCTAGGTATTAACCATTCATCTATTCATGTAGACTTAACATATCATCTCCATATTCTCCTGATGGAAAATGCATAGAAAAGTTTTCACATAACAGAGTGCAAGGAAATATTCAGACATTCATCTACAGAAAACAAGTAAATGAAATCACACACAACATTTTTCCACTCAATCACACAACACAATATTTAACGTGGTTCACTCCCCCGGGTGGGAAGATACGTCCACAAGAACGATTGTTATATATATATATATATATATATATATATATATCTTTAATGGGAAGCAGACAACCACTCTTGGTCTGCGCACTCAGCTGCAGACTCTCTCTTCTCTCGACTAGGTCTCTACGCACATAGCTGCAGAACCTTTACAATGGCTTCTCACTCAGAAAAGATCTTACAATACATCAACAAAAAAAGTAATGAGAGAACCCCAGAAAGTAACCAACCAACCCCTTCCCTTACAAAAATGTGTTCTTTTATAAACCATGCCTGAAGGTCATATCTTTACAATGCTGAAGACCGAAACCCTTAGGGTTTCCAAAACTGCTACGGTTCCTCTAAACCGTCCTACTGGCCTTTGGTAGCGAGTGTGCTGTTGTGGCAGTCCTCCATGCCTATGTTTTGTTTCTTTTGGCCTTCCTGGTGTGTGCACACCAACAGGTCATCTTCATCGAGCTTCCCTTCCACTAACGGACTCGTACGACTGGCTCAGCTCCCCTCGCTTTCTTTGCAGACCGTTCATTCTCTTAACGGCCTCGTACAACTGGCTCGGCCTCCGATCGCTTTTTCAACGTTGTTCTCCACTTAACGGTCTCGTACCACTAAGCACATTCAGATATCGCTTTCCCTGAGTCATTCTCCACTTAACGAACTTGTACAGCTGGCCGCCTTCCTGATATGCTCATGCCCGCAGCTCGGCATCCTGGAGCATAATTGCCAAAATTAGACCACCGCTGGTCTATCCAATACATGTATCTGTCCTTCGTCCATCAATCCACTTTGTTGGCTCCATGTGGCATGATCACTTCCTAGCACTACTTCCTTGCAACGCTGACCTTCGCGGTACTACCAAAATTTGGTTACTGCACGCAACTTCGCAGCATCCCCCATACTTGTACAAAATCATATCTTTTGTTGAGCTGCGCTCAACTCCGCATCTCAACCTCCTTGTGTTATAAAAAATTGCCCCAACTTGGGCCAGGCCCAACAATGTCTTTATTCAATAATCGTGCAAAACCCTTAGTAAGATAGTCATAGTTCACGATAAAACAACGTAAGAAAGTAGCCCTCCCTTGGAATCTTTGAAGTTGAACCAAATTACGCGGGGGAGGAAACCAAAGTATTACCTCAACCTTCAATGGATCGACGCTAATACCTTCCTTCGAGACTATGAACCCTAGAAGGTGACCATTTTTCACATGAAAGATGCACTTGTTCGGATTCAAATGAATATTATAATGGCGACATCTCTAAAAAACAAGATGGAGGTGACCTGGGTGATCCATTCTACTATGAGAGTGAGCAGTGAGATCGTCCAAGAAAACTTCCATTATACACTTAAGATCGTAAAAATCATAGGTCATGGTTCGCTGAAATGTAGCTTTGGTGTTTTTAAGGCCTGTTAATGCCCTGAAACTCGCAGCATCAAGTAGTAAGGGATTCTCCCTAGTGAACAGTCCCAATTAGATCGCTCACCGTTTAATATGGGGAATCCGTCCAGTTAACTGTTCCGACTACCGTAAGATTTAAAGATTTACATTCTTCTACACCGGTTGCGGCCTGATCCACCATTTTATGATTTTATTATTTAAGATGATATGCCAGTGCCCTAAGCTAATTTAATCTACATGCAGAGCTGAAACAAATCTTCATCTAAAAAAACTGAGATAAAGCAAATCTAATCTATCCTTACAAGGAGAAAACTGTAAATATGAGCAATGCACTGAAAGAAACATCTAAAGATCACACAGATAGCTGTTAAATCTGAGGATGCAGTCTCATCAGGAGATAAAAGATAGCTTTTAATTCAAATGCAATACGTTCCATTACTCATTTAAGAGAGACATCATTGTACAGGAAAATAAAAAGATCATTCATTACACAGAAACAATTCATAGAAACAAAGAAATATCTCACTGTAATATGTGAATGACACAAGAGTAGTCTAGCAAGCATTCAGAACCATTCCAAGTAAAACGCCCTCTCCCAAGATTTCATTAGGCAAAATCTAGTTCCTTATACATGCAGAGAAATAATTCACGTACAAGACAGAAAATGTCTTTTACCTGCCAAAAGTCCTTTCTTACTCTTCTATTCTTCTATTTATAAATTTACAAATCGCTCCTTGAGCTGACAAGTGTGCCCTAAATTCTAGAACCTTCTAATTTGTCATTTTTGTATAGTTACAAAAAAAACCAAATTAGTGAAGGGTCTTCCATATAAAACAAAATTGGAGCCAGCTGTCCTTTTAAAACAGGAACTTCATCCTTTTCTCACATTAAACGAATAAGAATTCTAGTGGTTCATTTATTTATTTGGTTTTCCTTTGCTAATTCGCTGCCTCATATCTGACAGCTGGATCGCTTGAGGGCACTCAGACATCTATACTTTGGATATGTGTGGCCCATTGACTGAGCTCTTTCATGATAATTTTGCTCCGAACAGATACGGTTTCCTTTGCTACGATCTCATGCTTGCGCAGATCTGATTTGACTTGTGTTGATCCTGTTGTTGCTTCTTGGGCAATTGCTTCCAGAAAGTAGATATGCACAGCGGGTTGGCCTATAAACTGTTGGAGTTCATCTTGGGTTATCACCTCCACCTTTTTAACATAATCCAACCCTTCATCGAACTCTCCTTGCAACTCAGCCAACCGATGTTCTAGTTCTAGGAATTCATTAATAGTTTTAGGCAGAACCAAGTGGTAGTTTCCATGGGATTCTCTAATTTTGGAGTAGAAAGAATGACATTTGCGGATATTTTTTCTGATCTCCAAGCTTAGCTTGGTGCCACAAGCTTTACTCAATTCAAGGACTCTCACATCCAAGTCAAATTCTTCTTCGGTGGTGGTACACAAGGTTGAGGGGAATCCAGATTTTCCTCTTCTCCATTCAAATTGTTGTTTTAACTCTTCCACATGCTTTGCAAATATGTCTCTATTCGTTAAGGCTCCAAGTTCGATGGCTATCATTTTCATGATCATTTCCTTAACACTACAAATTTCTCCTGAGATCAGCATCAGCGGCTGATGGCCTTTTATTAGCATGTCACATGCTTGCTTATGAAATGTGAACAGATCTTTCCTGTTTTCCACTGCTTCTTTGAGCTGTTTCACCAACTGCTCTTTGTCTTGGATTAACCCCTCATATTGATCCTTGTGAAGATAAATTTGTTGGGCCCTGCTGCCTTCAAGCTCTTCTAATTTGGATATCCGAGCCTTTAAGACCTTCTGCTCGTCTTCGGAGCTGGCCAACTGCATCTCCAGTGAATTCTTCTCATTTTCAAGCTGCCGAGCTCCCAAAGTTATCCTTAACTTCTCCTCTACGATTTCCCTGTATCTCTTTTTCAATTCATTTGCTTCTAGGAATTCCCTCTTCCTGTCATCTCTTATTTTGAAACATTGATATCTGTAGTGCTTTACCTCATTTATCAACCAATTAGTATTGGTTTTACTTGCCTCGGTCGATGCCACAATGCATTGTGCTTGGAATGCAGGGTCAATATCGGTTCCTTGGACTAGCGTAGTTTCTGATACTACGAATTCATATACGTTCTTCGCACTTTCCATTTTCCTAACTCTCCTGTTAATGATAGCCCTTTTCTGCTCGTGAAAATATACAGAATCTAGGTTGGCCACCTGGCACTGCTTCCTGGGTTGTACGAGGTCAATACTAATCCTTCTGTAGAAGCAACCCCTTCTCAAGCTATCCCTGGTTGGTATATCAGTGGTGGATACAAATCCATATTTTGCGGAGTAGACGGATCGGGATCGGGATTTTTCTCAGTCTGCTCCTTTTGCTGCCTTTCAGCTATCTCTATTAACTACTTTTGTAACCTGTCTGCTTCTTCTAACAAAATCCTCTCTTCTTCCTTTTCCTCTTGCAGTTTAGCATCCTGTTCCTAGAGGATTCTTTCTTCTTCTTCTCTTTGGGCCCTCACTTTCTCTTCCTTTTGAATTCTAGCAGCCTCATCTTCCAAATCCCTTCTCTCTTGCTCTCTCTGCCCTCTAGCAACTTCCTCATGCTACTGCAATTGCACAGCCTACTCTCTTTGGATTCTTGCTGCCTCTTCCTATTGGAGCTTGGAAGCTTGTTCATTTTGAATCCTAGCTACATATTGATCATGCTGATGCTTGACAGTTTGTTCACGCAATAACATGTCTTCTTCTTGATGGTCTATCCCTGCTGAAACTCCTGATTGTGATGCTACTGCTTCCTGTTCCTTTTGAATTAGGTTGACGGGCCTAGGTTTAGGGCTTTTAGCACCTTTCTTCTTATAGCGCTTGCCTAATTCTGTTAAGTTCTGAGCACTATGGAAAAATGCTTCCTCTTTGTCCTTAGGATGGGCGTACTCGAATGTGGTTTTTACATCAAAAATATGTTTGGCAACTTCCCCACAAGGGTCATGCCTTCTGAAAAACTTTGTACCGAAATGGAAGATGTCCAGGTCTCGAACATAGTTTTCTCCTTCCCTGGCCCTCTCGAGGCTATATGAGCCGATGGTAAAAGGCATTGGTGGATAAATCCATTTCCTCCTTTCAGTAAGAACCCTGCTGATCCCGCCAACATTGAAGAGTTTCCTTATGGCTTCCCTATGAATGAAAAAATTTGTAGCATATTTGGGAAGATAAAAGGGAGCTACGGATCCTCCATTCATCCGGATATAGGTACCTTCCATACTTTGATAATAATCGCCAAATGCTTCGATGATGGGCATGGCATTCTCTGACATACAATCTGGTTCCTTCACAAAAATAAGCTGGTACAATGGCATGATGAATTTCTCACAAACCTGCTTGTAATGGACTTCGTATTTACTTGCCCATGTAAGTTGATCAGCCATGAATAGAGGTGTTTCTTTTGGCTTCCATGAGAAGCCCAAGTCTAGGAAGGTGTGTTTTCTCAATAAGAAGTCTATCAAATAGGAAGACATGTAGAAATATGCCTTCTTTTGAGTCATCTCTCCCTAAGCCGCAATTAATTGTGAGGCCACACTCTCTGAAATTATGTCGGCCCAATTAAAAATGGTGCCATTCATGGCTATATGAAAAATTACTGGCACCCATCCGATCTTAAAAATATTTCCATTAGGCATTCCGAAGAGCCGACTCAACATCAGAACGATGAGTCTATAAGGAGTCTTCACGAGGTTTCTTTCATATTCATTGTTGTTCCTCCTTCTTATCTGTCTGTCAGATATCATCATTTTCCTAGCGGCGTCTAGCGGGTCCATAGGATGCTCTGCTATCCACTTATCATCTAAACAAGCTCTGGGTTGAGGTAATCTATAGGTGGCTGAGATATGCTCAGGAGCAAAAGATGCTAGATTTAGCTCATTTTTATCATTTATGAAACTAGTGTCAATCTTGACGTGAGGTATCAACTAGCCTAAGACTTCAGAACATGGGAACAATTCAGGACGAGTCGTTGCCTTATGGAGGTAAGACCTTTAGATGTTTGCATACACTGGAGAATCTTCTATGGGGGCTTGAGGATTGTTTTGGTCCATGATGAACCTATATAGTTCACCCCACTAGAACTCCTGGGTAGAGCTCTCAGGGGGCACATTGGTGGTAGCTTGTGTGTCAGTGAACATTGTCTCCAGTGAAGTATCCAACAAGATTTCTACTTCTAAATCTGAGTCAATATTTTGCGCTGCTTTCTTCCTTGCGGACCTCCTATCCATGATAATCCTGCGGTGAGCATGGCAGTACAAATGAGGCACGTGTAGATATTCAGCTATCACTAAAAATGCAAAGCTTCCTACTGACTTGTAAAGAAAATATGACAGAATTGATTCAACCTAGATGATTTTTTAAGCATTAACAAAACAATTATGAGAAAGTCACAAATATATCATTTTATTAATCACAGAAACAACTACCCTTTTATAGTTTAAAATCATAAGAGACACTTAGATGCCAATGCCAATCAAGCTATGCAAGCCCTTGTGGTTTCATGTATAAGAAAAATGGTAGAATGATTCAATCACTTTTGGGATAATAGTTCTAGAACCTATGTGACATTTAGGACCGTGGGTGTCTTGATTTCATGTTCAATCAGCTTATCCCGTCAGTGCTAGTTTGCGTCGGAGAATGGCATGGGGACAAGTTAGCGAGAAAGCTTTCCTTTTTTGCGCTATAATTATGTTCAATATGTAAGTGCCTTCCTCGTCAAAACACCTAGCGAGGACAAACTAATGGAGGAAAATGAACTGAGGCGGTTGCTAGTGTCATGACCTCCATAGAAATCCGCAAGGACCTACAATCATTTGTATGCCTGGTGAAACCACTGCATTCGCACAAGTGGAGCGGGTACATAACACATGGGTGGTTCCATTGGGTTCTTCTTGCCTCTACAAGTAAAATGCTGAGCTATTCATAATGTCCCTACTGCCATTCTATTAGGTCATTCTCACATGTTTTACGGTGATCTTGGTCGAGCACTGTGCTCTCGTTATGAATGGATATGGTCGCTTGAGGGAGATTTTCCATGGGTTGTGCACAAATGCAGTTTCTTAACCGAAAATGTGCCCATAGCTACGGATGATATGTGGTTATTACGGCACAACCGGGAAAGATTCAGAGATGGTAGGTTATATGAGAAACTAACCTAGGATGCCGAACATGCGACAGTGGGAGAAACTTCATGCGCGCATGGGAGGATATAGCCATCCGGGAACTAGTTCGCAAATGGTGGCTCTGCCTCTTCATGGTCTCGACTCACAACTAACCACTCAGAGCGTATAACTTGTTTTTCATATATATAAAGTCGATAACAGGGTATGAAAGGGGGGTACGTCTTAATGATAGCCTTGAAAAATGAAAGAGGAGGGGTCGAGCACCTACCTACCAGCTTGGCAGTGTTTCCTGGAGGTTAGCAATCGTTCCGAGATGGGAAGCAGTGCAGTCTGAGTTTGATATTGAACAGCGAGCTCCGTTCTCCAATGGCAGTGGTCTAGTGATTTAGAAATCTTGTTCTATGCATTGATATAGGGGTGGCATGCAATTCAGGTACGTGAGAGGTTGGAGGAGTTATGAGCACGGGGCTCAAGAATTTGAGCATTTAAAATGGCACATGGGTACAATTATGATTCCCCCAACTCCATAGTTGTACGTGCTCCAAAATCAAGTGTCACATCAAAGCGGCAATCGCAACACTAAATATTGCACTTGAGTGGTGATCATAGCGTTTAGTGTTGCGCCAAGGCGCGGCGATTGCAAGACTAACCTCTGTGATGATATCGTCGTACTATGGATTAGACCTGGAGGATAGATGAGGCACGTGTGTGGAGGTGGGAGTTCAATGGATAAGTCTTGCGCCTTTAGCGCACGCTTAATCATACATCCAATGCCAAAGCGCTTGTCTTGTTGTTAGGAATTGCGCTGGTTGGCAGTCAATCAAATTTTAGACTTCGTGTAAATTATGGCACAGATTCCAACCTTTAATTCGCGCGGAGAAAATCGAAAAGCCAAGTTTTGGGTAACGAGGCAGAAATGTAAGTCTTAGAGAGTGCGCCTTTGGCGCAGGAAATAAGCCTAAGATTTGCGCTTTTAAAAGTGCACAGTTTAACTTTTCGATTGCGTCTTTAGTCATGGGATTTGGTCATAGAACATCCACCCATCGAAATATTCAGAGTTAACATTTGCGCCAAAGCGGGGAATTTAGCATTAGCGATTGCGCTAAGGTGCGGAAGAATTAAGGCTAAAAAATGCGTTGAAGAGAAAAGGTGACTTTTCCTTAGAGAAAATAATATAGAAAACTTTTGGAAAGCAAGTGCTCAAGAATTTTGCCAAGTTAAAGAGAAAATAAGCCTGAAAGTCAAGAAAAACACTTGTTACAAAATGTGCAGAAGGAGGGGCCCCAAAAATTCTGAAGATATTTGGGGAATGATGTTGCAGCAACAACAATTGACGAATCGCTAGTGAACACAGATCTCTGAAAAACTCTCTCTCGTTCATCGGAAATTATTTTAAAAGTTGTTCACCTTATGTGCAACAGTCGGTTTGAGCATTCGAATCTCGGAAAAGGAAGTAGTCACTTTATCCGTTGGTCATTGGAAAAGGGGAGCTTTCATAAATACATCCTTAAAACTTTCCAAGGGCCAAAATATGGGGTTCATTTTAGAAGATTCATCTCTCAGACTACCACTGTCATCGGAATCCACATGATTGTAACAACATCTCGTAGACAATATTTTCTTGTTCCTCATTCCCATGCTGCTTGCATCCTTTTGGATGATCATGCATTTGACAGCTTTTGTTGTTTGATCCTTTCAGAAATAGTTTCCTTAAAATTACAATCTTTGACTTTGGTTCTTCAATCCATAATGTCCTTTTGTGTGAGCGAGAGATTTTATTTGATTTATCAAGCCTCACGAATGGAGAAGAACCTGACATTGAGCTGGGTCTTTTGTACAGCTTTCTTGACTTGAACATTTTGCTTTTATCTCAGCCATGCTTTGATTGAGGCGAGAATTTATGGAAAACAGACTCTTGATTACAACCCTTTTTGGATTTATATTTGCAGCATGGAGTCATTTCAATACCCTATGTCTTCAAGATGTGCTTCCTTTCCATGGGTCCAACTACAATGATCTTCTTGAGACGTTTATAAATGTGAGGGTGGATGGAGCCCGAAGATAGTAATAAAGATAATCATAGATATCTGCTATTAAACAACGGTTAATGCGACCAATAGAACAGGATCTCTTCATCTTGGAGAACGATGAACAAAACCAAAATGCATAGATAAAATTTCTTTTGAGGATACATTTCCAACTTCATGATTTGTGAGATTTCTTGAGAGATCTATCTTCGCGAAAGGCCCAATTACAAGGATAGCGGGAAAAAACTATACAAAGAAAAGGGGAAAGGGAAAACTCACAAACTCAGGAAAGAGGACAACTTGGCTGAAACAAACAGAAAACAGGAGACTAAAGTAAAAAAGTAAAAGAAAAGAAAAACTTTTATTTATGTACAGAAAACCTCAACGAGACTATGCAAAGTATTGTTTCAAGGCGAGGCCGTTGAGGGGAAGGGTTACTTCCTCTCCCTGGAGGTCTGTCAGCTTGTAAGTAGATGGGACACGATTTGCAGAAATTTGGTAAGGTCCTACCCATAAGTGTTGGAATTTTGTGTGCATTCCCTTTCCTTCGTGATTATGGTCCCATTTCAGAACTAAATCTCCTACTTCAAAACTTCTTTTACAAGATGTCCTTTTATCGAACCATCTCTTGACTATATCAAGGTGTTGGTGGAATCGATTCTTAGCTTTCTACCGGGCTTCTTCAAGTTGAAGCAGGGTGTCAATCCTGGATTGTAAAACCTGACTATGAGACCCTCGAGAGGCTTGGGACAATTGCAAGGATGGGAGTAAGATGTTGGGAGGGAGGATGGCTTCCTTGCCATAGACAAGGGCGTAAGGGGAAACCCCTAATGCATTCTTTGGAGTCACCCTATCTTCCCATAAGGCATTTGGGAGAGCTATATGCCAGCTTCGCTGATTTTCAATCACGGTCTTCTTGAGAATTCGGATGAGGTTTTTGTTCAAAGATTCAACTAGTCCATCTCCCTAGGGGTAGTAATTGGCTGAATAATGCAATTTAACTCCCCTTTCATAAACAAATTCATTTATTTTAAAAGACAAGAAATAAGTGGCATTATCAAATACTAGGGAAATTGAAACCCCAAACTTGGTTATGATGTTCTCTTTCAAGAAAGTGACGACTGCATCTTCATTGATCTTGCGCAGTGGGGCAGCCTCTATCCATCTAGTGAAATAGTCTGTGGCTGTCAGGATGTATCGATGTTGTAGAGAATAATTTGGCTTTATCTCTCCAATGACATCTATACCCCACTGTTTGAAAGGTTCTGAGATGATAACCGGCTGCAAGGGCCCTGCTGCCTTTGGCAATTTTCCAGCACTCCTCTGGCATACATCATAGTTTCGTGCATAAGTATGGGCATCCCGGAATAAAGTGGGCCAGTAATATCCAGCTCTCAGTATTTTGTGATTTTTTGTCTCCCCCAAATAATGTCCACCGGTAGGGCCATCGTGCAACTCTTTGACGACTTTACCCGCATCTTCTTTCCTTAGGAATCTGAGAAAAACCCCATCAAAATTTTTTTCTGAAAAGTATTCCATCAATGATTTGATAAGCTGCTGACTTTAAATAGAGGGCTCTTCTTTGCTTAGAATTCCAGTGTTCTAGTAGGTACCCTTGTTGCAAGTAATGCACTAAATCCCTATACAATGATTCAGGGGCTGTGAAGATGGGACATACTTCGACCGCATTCAACTTGGCTTCATTCCTCCAATCCTGCTCTTCCTCAATCGTATGTTCAATAAGCAATTTACATAGGCCTTGTCCTTTAATGATGGTGGCTGGTTTAAATTCCAAGTCATATTCTTGAACAACCGTTGTCATGTCCCCAATTTTGGTTCATCCAGTACCATGGGTGAAAGGGGACAAAATCAACCCCCAAGGGAATTAAATGGTATTAGTTCTATTTGCTTAGAATTAATTTTGGCCTAAGTCTCCCAAGTTGGCAAATTGATTTATTAAAGGTAATTTTGATAAATAAAATTAATGGATAATGAGCAGGTGGCCAAGAGGGCACCCATGTGGAAGATGTTGCCAAAATGGAGTAGGGGTTAATTTTGAGGCAATTATACCACGGGAATTAATTAATTGCTTAAATGTTGAATTTGGAATTAATTCTGAGTTGGAATATTTTTATTAATAAATATTGCTAATAAATATTGGCAAGTGGTGATAATATGGCTAGGAAATTCGAATTGGTAAGTGAGCCAAACTTTCCTAAGTGGTAAAGTCTCAGAAAAGCTAAGGAATCTAGTGGAGACAAGTTGGCAAGATGAACCCAGAAAGGAAACTGACAAAAGCTGGCAAAATCAGACAAAAGCAGGAAAGAGGAAAGTAAAGAAAGTGGAAAGATTTAGAAAAGCTTTCTAAAATAAAATAGCAACAACTAGAAAGGCTAATTAAAGCGCACTTTCCCAAATTCAGTGAAGGAGGTGAAGGAAAGAAAGTTTTGAAAGCTCAGAAGTTGCTATTCTCCTCAAGAAAGGTGCCCTCATGGCTTTGGAGTAGAATTGGAAAGTGGGTAACCTACTCTCACAGGTCACCAAAGCTAAGTAACTTACTCAGCAAGTCATCATAAAGTTTATAAAAGAATCCAACCAACTCCAATGAAGAACTTTTGATCATTTATGTTTTCTCATGAGAGCTCTGATGCTTCTCTAGTTGAGTGATGTGCCTCAGCTGTGCTTCTTGGGTGTTGTGCCCCAAGGCCCTTAGTTTCTAGAGAGTGTTGTGCAGGTCCTTATCAAGATATTGCAGACAGTAATATATGCTTCCAGCCTCCATTGAAGATCTACAATCATACAGAAGAACAGGTTCCTCCAACAGTGATTCTGCAGCTAGTTTTAGTGAAGATTCTCCTGTTGAAGAAGTTTGATCCAGTGAATGTGCCCAAGACTTGGTGGAGAGATAGTTAAGCCATTTTTGCAGACATTAGAAGAGCCACATATTAGAGATCATCTTCAGAGCTAAACCATCCTTCTCTTCTATATCATTCTCTCAACCACAGCTAGATTTGGAGAGGGTTTCCACTGAAGAAGAGATCTAGTTGATGGTGATGGCGCCCATTTGAAGATCAGCCATTCTGAGTGCAGAAAGATCAGCCATCTAATATGTAGATGGACTGATATTTACTTCCAGAACAGAGCCACAGTAACTTCTCACTTCTCTTATCTATTTCTCCACTATTGTAATGTAAAATCATAGCCTGTGAGGCACCATTTTGAGAAGGGAGTTATTGAATAAGAAAATAAGGATTATGTCATATCTATTGCAATTTATTTCTGTTTTTATTACTGTATCAGAGCTGCATACTCATTTATAACAGAAAAATAAATTAATGGAAGTTAGTTGTCAAGTCAGATTCGGAGACTAGCTCATTGGGTGGTTTTATTTGACTAGTTTTATTGTTTTCTTAATAAAATACAATATGCAAATCCATTTCAATTCTCGTTTGTTGCAGTAGGCTCACAACTTAATATATTAACCATATCAGCCTTTAAAATCGAAATCTAGAAGCTTCTGCCTTATGTTTGGAAAGCCATTAAAATTCCTAGCCCGACAATCCCAGTTAAGCATCTATCACCCCAATATTTCCAAAACTTGTCCAATCTGATCCAGACTCATTCTAAACATATCCATCCATTATTTAACTAATATTTACACTACTGCAAACTCCCTGAACACCAACCTGTCTAGTATGCATATGCCAGCTACCCAGGAAGCCTCGAAGTAGGAAAGGGATTAATTCCTTTGCTGAAAAGTGAAAGGTACTGGTACCTTGTGCATAGGACACCTTAGATCTGCACTTTGACCTACTGCTGCACCAAACCCCATATAAATTCCAGAATTGAACTTTCATCCCACCATCTTCAGTCCTTAGCCAGTAAACCTCACTTACATCCTGCATCATTTGAAGAATTAAGCAGAAAATTGACTAGTGGAGTTAAAAGGAACTTGGGATCCAGTTAATATTCTTGGTAGACAGTCCATAGGATATTACAGTGGTATCAGAGCTCTTTCCTTGGCTCAGCCTATGGAAATTAAATCTCAGTGGAAAGAAGACTCTTAATTTAATGAATTTGCAGTCATGTCAATATTTAGTGAAGAAGATTCTTACTCCGATGAGGATTTTTATGAGCAATATGATGATGAATTTGTTGAGAGATATGAAGAGTATTGTAGAGAGCATGAGGAAGAAGAACTCCGAGAAGTACCCTCTACAAGTATGACCCATGAAATCATGATTGGCAGAATAAGTTATGTTTATTCTGATATCTATATGCAGGAAAAGGTTGCATGTTCTACAGCCAAATATCAACCTACTGTTGAAGAGTACCTAAAAGAAGCAAGAGCTTTAGTGGATGGATGTTATTTACACCTCACAAGAATGTTTGGATCCTCTTCCAAAAGAGCCTCCAAGAATCCTAACCCTAAAACAACCAAAGCAGAAGCTTCACTATTTTGTTTGGGGAAGCAAGAACCAAAGACTAATCATGAGGTTCTTGATAGATTGGGAGCATAATCTATTGCAAGATTCTATGTGGAGGATTCCAAGATATCCTTATAGGAGCTTGGTAAGCTTAAGGATGGTAAGGCATACTTTGGATCAGATCCAAAAGAAGAACCTAAATCATAACCAAAGACACCACATGAGCTTCACAAGGAAGTAGAAATCAACCACACATCAGTTAGATGTGAATTAGTAGAATCAATGGTAGAACAAGGCACCATAACCCCACCCATTGAAGAGAGAAGCATGATGCAAAAGTATGGACCACTTTCAAATTTTTGTACTAATTTGTGTCATGATGATGTTGCAGCCACATAAGAAGACAATTACTGCATAAGGGATTCCCTGGATGTTGAGTTTCATATCCTTGGTGATAGGGGTGAATGTAGTGACCAAACTGAATCACTAGAAGGGTGTTTGCAGGATGCCTACATGGACATAAGAGAATCTATTGAGGAATGTTTCAAGTGTGAGGAGGCATCTAAAGATGTGTACTCTCACATATTTGTGGGGGACATGGAGATTCCCATTGATGAAGGTGTGGTGGGTGCAATATCCATGGGGAAAGAAGAAGTTCTAGCAACAACAGAAACTGAAAATGAGAAATTGATGGAAGGCCAAACCACCAACACTCCACCTCATAAGGAGGATAACATGACACCTGGTGAGTTATTAAATTCTGATTTTTATGTGTCATTATTTCAGTCTGATATGGCAGCCATTTCCATTGAAAAATTTAGAATGGTTGACCCCCATAGTGATGAGGTTCAGAATTTTGGTTTTAAAAATGAGAGCAGTGTGAAGGCTGAAACTTGGAGAGAAGATATTTATGTTGCACCAAGGATGAATGAGCACTTAAGTTGCAGCCCAAATTATGTTTCTGAGGACCTGCAAGATGAATATATTGCAGCAGCAACATATAGATCAGATTTCAAAACCTCAAGTGCACTGAATGAAATTGATCTGGTGATGGAAAATGAAAAGGAGGAACATCTGCAAGAACCTCATCTTCTTGCAGCTTCTTTAAAGATGGATGAATAGAAGATCCAAGAGGCCCTAAAACTTCTGCATGAAACTCATGCTTCAATATCAAAGTTGTGTTGGGAAGCTGCATTAATGGAAGACCAATCTTCCTTTGAAGCCATGGAGGACATCCAGAAATCAATGTCCACAATCAAAGGTAATTTCTCACAGTTGCTTTCAGATAAAAATTACATGTTTGAGCTTATTGAGTTATTGCGGGAAGCAACACTGCATGATGAAGAGAGTATTAGCATATATGAAAAAGTGAACTACAAGCTCAAAGGTGAGTTGTTGGCCACCCAAGATTCTTTGAGATACACTGAAAGTGCCCTCTTAGAATCACAAAGGAGGATAGAAGAATTTCAACAAGAGTGGCAAGAATTGACCGAATCCTCAATTTTTCCTTAGAGTCATCCCTTTTGGGTAAATGACATAAAAATATCTATGGAGGAACCTCATGAGTGGGTGGACCATGAGGAGCAATCTGTTCAGTATGTGTTGGGAGAAGGTGCAGAAAAGGTGGATGGAATGTTTAGAAGCATGGCTCACCACCCTTCATTCCCCACTTCACATTCAGCCACAAACTTTGGGAATGAAAATTGGGTAAAAGGATTCTTCCTTTTGGTGTCACATGATGAGTAGGAGGATCCTAAATTTGAGGCAGATGACATGTTCCTTAACCTGCAGCAGTGGAGGCATCCCATGCATGTGTGTGTAGCAACTTTTGACAAGGAGGCATCAGATCCATACTTACTTTCAACATGTGGGTCATGTGATGGAGTTTGGCACCCTTGGATCAATGGTAGAGAGTTGATCCATTGGATGAAGAGGGGAACACCTGTGGAGTTCCGTAGAAATCATGAGTTCTCTTTATCTGAAGAGGACAGACATATGGTTGATCACATCCCATATGATTCAGCAAATAATGGTGTTTTTCGATCCATTGGTTGGATGGATAGAAGCATCACTGAAAGGGAAAACCTAGAAGGTAAGAATCTTATGTTTTGTTGCAAGAAAATTGTTTTCATCATTGTTGATTTTTATATGATTTGCAAGCAGCAGAAAAGGCATAATTTGCATCCATCTGATGTCACTCCATCCACATATGGATTGGGTGAAAGATTACCTAACAAACATGAAATCTCCTTGCAAAAATGTTTTTACTTATGGTCAAGGGAAGGCAGCTAAGCAGGAAAGTTTCCAAGATGAATTAATAATTACTTGCAGAAGTTGGCATATGTGGAGGGAATCCACATGCTTGGAGATTGGAAAAATGCAGTTGATACTCTAGGATCCGGGAATTCCTTGGAGTGATAACTTTCTAGAGGTGACAGAAAATTATGGGTCCTTGTGGAGGAAGAAGTGGGATCCGGGAATTCTACTCAGTTATATTAATTGGGTTAAGATTTTTGTTCATGATTTAGTACAAATAGAGTTTAGAGTACAGTTTAGTCATATTACTTTTTACTTAGATTTTTTGAAGGCCCCAAGTTTAATTTTCAGATTGTTCAGTGGACGGGCACAAATAAAATCAGAGTGGTGCAGCAGAAGCTTGGTGGAATCCTAACATTGCTTGAGGACAAGCAATCATGGGAAGGGAGGACTGTTATGTCCCCAATTTTGGTTCATCTAGTACCATGGGTGAAAGGGGACAAAATCAACCCCTAAGGGAATTAAATGGTATTAGTTCTACTTGCTTAGAATTAATTTTGGCCTAAGTCTCCCAAGTTGGAAAATTGATTTATTAAAGGTAATTTTGATAGATAAAATTAATGGATAATGAGCAGGTGGGCCAAGAGGGCACCCATGTGGAAGATGTTGCCAAAATGGAGTAGGGGTTAATTTTGAGGCAATTATACCACAGGAATTAATTAATTGCTTAAATGTTGAATTTGGAATTAATTCTGAGTTGGAATATTTTTATTAATAAATATTGCTAATAAATATTGGCAAGTGGTGATAATATGGCTAGGAAATTCGAATTGGTAAGTGAGCCAAACTTTCCTAAGTGGTAAAGTCTCAGAAAAGCTAAGGAATCTAGTGGAGACAAGTTGGCAAGATGAACCCAGAAAGGAAACTGACAAAAGCTGGCAAAATCAGACAAAAGCAAGAAAGAGGAAAGTAAAGAAAGTGGAAAGATTCAGAAAAGCTTTCTAAAATAAAATAGCAACAACCAAATAAACTACCTAAAGCGCACTTGCCCAAATTCAGTGAAGGAGGTGAAGGAAAGAAAGTTTTGAAAGCTCAGAAGTTGCTATTCTCCTCAAGAAAGACGCCCTCATGGATTTGGAGTAGAATGGGCAAGTGGGTAACCTACTCTCACAGGTCACCAAATCTAAGTAACTTACTCAGCAGGTCATCATAAAGTTTATAAAAGAATCCAACCAACTCCAATGAAGAACTTTTGATCATTTATGTTTTCTCATGAGAGCTCTGATGCTTCTCTAGTTGAGTGATGTGCCTCAGCTGTGCTTCTTGGGTGATGTGCCGCAAGGCCCTTAGTTTTCAGAGAGTGTTGTGAAGGTCCTTATCAAGATATTGTAGCCAGTAACATATGCTTCCAGCCTCCATTGAAGATCTATAGTCATACAAAAGAACAGGTTCCTCCAACAGTGATTCTGCAGCTAGTTTTAGTGAAGATTCTCCTGTTCAAGAAGTTTGATCTAGTGAATGCGCCCAAGACTTGTTGGAGAGATAGTTCAGCTATTTTTGAAGACATTAGAATAGACACATATCAGAGATCAGCTTCAGATCTGAACCATCCTTTGCTTCTATATCATTCTCTCAACCACAGCTAGATTTGGAGAGAGTTTCCACTGAAGAAGAGAGCTAGTTGATGGTGATGGCGCCCATTTGAAGATCAGCCATTCTGAGTGCAGAAATATCAGCCATGTAATATGTAGATGGACTGATATTTACCTCCAGAAAAGAGCCACAGTAACTTCTCACTTCTCTTATCTATTTCTCCACTATTGTAATGTAAAATCATAGCCTGTGAAGCACCATTTTGAGAAGGGAGTTATTGAATAAGAAAAGAAGGATTCTGTCATATCTATTGCAAGTTATTTATGTTGTTATTACTGTATCAAATCTGCATACTCATTTATAATAGAAAAATAAATTAATGGAAGTCAGTTGTCAAGTCAGATTCGGAGACTAGCTCGTTCGGTGGTTTTATTTGACTAGTTTTACTGTTTTCTTCGTAAAATGCAATCTGCAAATCCATTTCACTTCCCTTTTGTTTCAATAGGCTCAAAACTTAATATATTAACCATATCAACCTTTAAAATCAAAATATGGAAGCTTATGCCTTGTGTTTGGAAAGCCAGCAACATTCCTAGGCCGACAATCCCAATTAAGCATCTGTCATCCCAATCTTTCCAAACCTTGTCCAATCTGCTCCAGAATCCTCCTAAACATATCCATCCATTATTTGAATGATATTTACACTATTGCAAACTCCCTGAACCCCAACATGTCTAGTATGCATATGCTAGCTACCCAGGAAGCCTCGAAGTAGGCAAGGGATTAATTCCTTTGATGAAAAGTGAAAGGTACTGGTACCTTGTGCATAGGACACCTCATATATTCACTTTGACCTGCTGCTGCACCAAACCCCATATAAATTCCATAATTGAACTTTCATCCCACCATCTTCAGTCCTTAGCCAGTAAACCTCAATTACATCCTGCACCATTTGAAGAATTAAGCAGAAAATTGACTAGTGGAGTTAAAAGGAACTTGGGATCCAGTTAATATTCTTGGTAGAAAGTCCATAGGATATTACAGCTTTGACCCAATTTCCCCTTCTTTTTCCCAACTCCTTTTGAACGAAAAGATATCTGACAGCTGGGTTGGGAACTATAACTTTAGTTCTACTCTTAAGAATATATAGTCTGAACTGTTTTACTGCTTTGAACACGAAATACACTTGTTTGTCGACCATGGGATAGTTCAATTCATCACCTTGTATACTAGTGCTCATGATTGAGATTGGGTATTCGTCCCCTAACTCTATCTTTTGCGTGAGCATAGCTGCGAGAGAGTCATCTAAAGCAAAAGTATACAAGATAAAATCTTTGTCAAAATATGGGCTTCTTAAGGAAGGAGCATTAGCAATCGCCACTTTAATGTCTCTGAATGCATCTTTCTCCAATTTTGTCCATTTGAACTGCGTGCTTTCCTTGACTATTTTCAGCAAAGGTTTAACAGTTTGAGTGAAATCGAGGACAAATCTTCGAACAAAATTGAGAGTGCCCATGAATGACTGCATGGATTTTTTGTTATGGGGCATGGGAATTTTATTTATAACTTGGACTCTCTCTTGATCTATTGAAATCCCCTTTTTTGAAATGATATGACCCAGAAGTTTACCTTCAAGAACAACAAACACACTCTTCTTGGGGTTTAAAGAAATACCATATTTTTGGCAACGATAAAAAATATGTCTCAAATTAATAACATGGTCTTTTCTTTTCTTTGAAAAAACAGTCACGTCATCTAGATAGACGACGACACAATGGCCACCCAATCCTCGAAAGGAAATGTCCATTGCTCGTTGAAACGTGGCTCTTGCGTTTATTAGGACGAATGGCATTCTTTGGTATGCAAAAGTTCCCCACTTGGTGCGGAAAGTAGTTTTAAGGCATTCTTCTTCAGCTACTAATACTTAATTGTAACCAGAGAAACTATTAAGAAGGGAAAAGAGTTTCGATCCTGATACCATCTGGAGTATTTGTTCCATTGAAGGGACAAGGTAGTTATCTTTATCTGAAGCTCTGTTCAGATTCTTGAAGTCAACACATAATCTTATCTCTCCTTACTTCTTTCTTACGGGGACTAGGTTAGCAACCCACTTAGAATGCCAGACTTTAAAGATTATCTTAGCATCAAGTAACTTCTTCAATTCCTTTTGAATCAGAGGTTCGAGAGTAGGGTGCATCCTTCTCAATTGTTGCTGAAATGGCTTGACACCTGCTTTCATTGGTATGAAATGCTGGATAATGCGGGTGTCATATGTTTTCAAATCTTCATAAGTCCATGCAAAAACGTCCTTATATTGTCCAAAAAGCTTGATGAACTTATCTCTTTCTCCCGGTGAACAACATTTACCAAGGTTAACAAATTCTGGCTCAACTTCGATGCCCAGATTTACTAATTTGTGCTGCATTAATGAGCTATTGGTCTTAGTATTTGCTGGCCTTTTGAATTTTCTCTACAGATCGAATAGAATTTCAAGTGACCTCACCCCTTTGGGGATGAAATTTCCTTTAGCCTCATCTTTCTCTTGTAAAACAACATCATGCTCTTCTTCGTCTATCACAATCTCTAGGAACATGTTTTCGTTTGTTAGAAAACTGATGATCTGATCGTCATCATCGAAAACTCTAAAATTTGTGATATTTTCTGGAATAGAAGTCCTGAAAACCAGTTCAATTGAACATTTGTTATTAGTCGGCACCAATATGGAAGCAGAAGTTGCTAATAAATGAGCCACAACATTTTGCAATCTAGGAACGGATTTTATATTAAAAGCATCAAAATGTGTTATTAAATCCCACCCCTCAGCCTAATAACCTTTCAAATGAGGTGAAAGATAGTGAATGGTATCTCTTACATGTCTTACAACTATTTATGAGTCACCAAAAACTTTCAGGTACTTAACATTCAAACCGATGGCTTTCTTCAATCCGTGGACTAAAGCTTCATATTAAGCATTGTTATTAGTACACTCAAATTCTAATCTACAGGACAAGAAGTACTTATTACTTTCAGGATCCACTAGAATACAACCAGCTCCAGATCCTTCCAGAGTCTTGGAACCATCAAAGTATAAAGTCCAAAAAACATTGTTTGATATAACTAAGTTAGTATCTTTATGATCTATGTCAACGACTAAGCTAACTATATTACAATCAATATCATCAGTTCGAGAAAAATGAAGGAGATTGGACTGTTTGTCTGATTCATGGCTAATAGTTTCAGATTGATAATTACCCGGATCAATTTCTAAGAAATAATTTCCCACGACTGAAGATGAGAAGGTTACAGCTTCGTTATTTCCTTCTAGCTGAGTTACATTTTGTTTCATGTGTGGTTCCCTCAAAATTTTAATCTGATTCTGCCTATTCTGATATGGTAACCATAAATGGGACGAATCAGTTGCGAAGTAACTATTTAGTTTTGTGGACCAGTCCCTGCTTAGGACTAAACCGTAGGCTTCAGGAATATCAACTACCATTATATCAATGAACTGACATACCTTAGAATCCACTGATAACCTAATGAGCACATCCTTCATTTCCCCAATAACTTTAACAGCAATCCTATCTAACTGAATAATCTGAGCGGGAGATGAAATTGGTTGACCGTTAATCTTCTTACAAATCGGCAATGGGATGAAATTCGAAGATGCTCTAGATTATACCAGACAATTGTGTACATTGTGATTGAAAATCTCAAAAGTTAAAAGGAAAGGCAATGTCTGGGATTTAGATTTCCCGCCGATATTGGCTTCATTAATTTCAGGGCCTTCTTGAGTGTGTTAATGGAGTGCTGGGCTGTGATTGAAAAGCTTGCAACAACTTGTTTCCTTGCTGGGACAAACTGCACATATCGAATATCGAAACATTCGCCTTTACCTTCTTTATATCTTCAATGATGTCATATCCCATATCATATTCTTTTACAACTCTCGTTTGATTGTCCGTCTTGCTCAATGTGACCTTTGGTTGTTGGATGGTTGTGTCAATGTTTGGTTGTTTGGTAGCTATTGGGTTAGCTTTAGGTTGAGGAAGAATGACTGTAATGTGTCTTTTAGGTATCTCTTTGGAAAATTTAGGTTTGGGCATAGTCGAGCTTGGAACTGGATCAGCAATGGAACCTTTACTGCGAGTGTTAATGTTTATAGCACAGACTATGCTCTCCACGGGATCATCTTCTATTAATTCAGTTAATGGTACCTAGTCCCATAATACCATAGTGGTATCTGGGGAGGGCTCCTCTATTTCAAGAGTTTGTTCCTCTAGAGGATCATCTTGATCTGGAATCTGTGAATCCAACATTTGGTTAATTACTAAACTCATAGAATTAATCCATTGTGGGAAGCTCTTTTCTGAGTGCGGCTCTTGATGAAAGGTACAAAAGTGTTCCATTCCTATTTCATTTAGATTTAAAACATGGGAGTTGTTCATAGGTGGATGAGGTTGGTCATTGTCTTCTCTCTTCTTATAGTATGGTTTGAAAGGCTTCCTAGATGTGTTGGCTGCCTTATCTTTCTCAAGATCCACAATTTTATTGGATAATTTCTGCATCATTTTAACTATGTTTTCCATGTCTGCTGATGACTCTTCTTTACTCCTAGTAAGTAGCAGGGGTTTTCTATTAGTTGCTGGCTTTGTTTCTGCATCTAAGGCATGTTTAGCAATGTTGTCTGCTTCTTCTTCCACCTTCCTAACTTCCTCGAAATTTTCTATCAAGGTAGTTTTCTTAGTTCTTTTGACAAACATTGCTATGGGGCCTTCAAGTGCTGTTGTATAATATTCAACTAAAGATTCTACAGCAGGTTTAGTTGCTTCGTTGAAATGATTCAAGATCGTAGTGAACGTTTGGTTGAAGTCTTGAACCTTTTCTTTGTTTTCCATTCTCATGGATAGTAATTCTTTCATGAGTGTAGCTATAGTTTTTTGATTTCCATACTTCTTTAAAAAACACTTTTCAAACTCTTCCCAATTGGAAATTAAGTTATCTTGAAGGCTAAAATACCAGGAAGAAACTTTCGGTTCAAATGTGTATGGGAAAATCCTACAAACTACATCTTCATGATGTACATTTAAAAGATTCAAAGCTAAATAAAAACTCTTAAGATGATCTTCAGCAGATATGCCTTTACATGGGTCGTATTTGGGCAATACTTTCTCTTGATTTTTATGCAGATTGTGGAATGGCCCAGCTATATTTAATGCTCCCCTTGCTCTCCAAGAAGGTAAAGCCATGGCTCTATGTGGAGAATTGGGTGGAGAATCATGTGGTGAATTAAGTGAAGTGTTTCTTGGAGTAAAAAGTTCTCCAAGATTTTCTAGATCTTCAAAATTTTTTGGGTTTTCAAGATCGACTTCTTTCAGAGGTTCTGTGATCTCTTCCAAAGATAAATCTACCAGCTCCTCAACGCTCTGCACAAGAATTGAATCACGGGTGTACTGTCTTTCTCTTCCAGAGATTCTTCTTCTAGGGAAAAAATTTATTGCATTTAAACCACCGAGTTGTTTAACATAAGCTCGTGTATGCCTCCGTATATCAGCTACTTAAGAAAAAGGTACAGCATACAATGTTTCTTGTTGCTCAAAATCAGAATTGATATTTTCTTGATTTCCTGGGATTGTTGTTTCCAGCGGGTTTTCAATAGGATCTGCTTGACAGGAAGAATCTCCTCTTTCAGCCATGCATTGTAAGCCCTCCTTCTAGGGACAAAAACTGTTGATGCCCCGAAACTTGCAGCATCAAGCAGCAAGGGATTCTCCCCAGTGAACAATCCCAATTATATCGCTCACCGTTTGGTATGGGAAATCCGTTCGGTTAACGGTTCTAGCTACCCTAAGATTTACAGATTTATATTCTTCTGCACCGGTTGCGGCCCGATCCACCGTTTTATGATTTTATTATTTAATATGATATGCAAGTGCCCTAAGCTAATTTAATCTACAAGCAAAGCTAAAACAAATCTTCATCGAAAAAAACTGAGATAAAGCAAATATAATCTATCCTTGCAAGGAGCAAACTGTAAATATGAGAAATGCACTGAAAGAAACATCTAAAGATCACACAGATAGCTGCTAAATCTGAGGATGCAGTCTCAGCAGGAGATAAAAGATAGCTTTTAATTCAAACGCAATACGTTCCATTACTCATTTAAGAGAGACATCATTGTACAGGAAAATAGAAAGATCATTCATTACACAGAAATAATTCATAGCAACAAAGAAAGATCTCACTGTAATATGTGAATGACACAAGAGTAGTCCAGCAAGCATTCAGCACCATTCCAGGTAAAACGCCCTCTCCTAGGCTTTCATTAGGCAAAATCCAGTTCCTTATACATGCAAAGAAATAATTCACATACAAGATAGAAAATGTCTTTTACCTGCCAAAAGTCCTTTCTTACTCTTCTATTCTTCTATTTATAAATTTACAAATCGCTCCTTGAGCTGACAAGTGTGCCCTAAATTCTAGAACCTTCTAATTTGTCCTTTTTGTATAGTTACCAAAAAACACAAATTAGTGAAGGGTATTCCATATAAAACAAAATTGGAGCCAGCTGTCCTTTTAAAATATGAACTTCAGCCTTTTCTCACATTAAACGAATAAGAATTCTGGTGGTTCATTTATTTATTTGGTTTCCCTTTGTTGATTCGCTGCCTCATCTCTGACAACTGGCTCGCTTGAGGGTGCTCGGCCATATATACTTTGGATATGTGTGGCCCATTGACTGAGCTCTTTCATGATAATTTTGCTCCGAACAGATACTGTTGCCTTTGCTGTGATCTCATGCTTGCGTAGATCTGATTTGACTTGTGTTGCTCCTCCTGTTGCTTCTTGGGCAATTGCTTCCAGAAAGTAGATATGCATAGCGGGTTGGCCTATGAACTGTTGGAGTTCATCTTGGGTTATCACCTCAGCCTTTTTAACATAATCCAACCCTTGATCCAACTCACCTTGCAACTCAGCCAACCGATGTTCTCGTTCTAGGAATTCATTGATAGTTTCAGGCAGAACCAAGTGGCACTTGCCATGGGATTCTCTGATTTTGGAGTAGAAAGAGTGACATTTGCGGATAGTTTTTATGATCTCCAAGCTTATCCTGGTGCCACATTCTTTACTGAATTCAAGGATTCCCATATCCATGTCAAATTCTTCTTCGGTGGTGGTATGCAAGGTTGAGGGGAATCTAGATTTTCCTCTTCTCCATTCAAATAGTTGTTTTAACTCTTCCACATGCTTTACAAATCTGTATCTGTTCCTTAAGTCTCCAACTTCGATGGTTGTCATTTTCATGATCATTTCCTTAATGCTGCAAGTTTCTCCTGAGATCAGCACCAGTAGCTAATGGACTTTTATCAGCATGTCACATGCTTGCTTATGAAATGTGAATAGATCTTGCTTGTTTTCCACTGCTTCTTTGAGCTGTTTCACAAACTGCTCTTTGTCTTGGATTAACCCCTCACATTGATCCTTGGGGAGATAAATTTGTTGGTCCTTCTTGGATTCAAGCTCTTCTAATTCGGATATCCGAGCCTTGAAGACCTTCTGCTCATCTTCGGAGGTGGCCAGCTGCATCTCCAGTGAATTCTTCTCATTTTCAAGCTGTAGAGCTCCCGAAGTTATCCCTAACTTCTCCTCTGCCATTTCCCTATATCTCTTTTTCAATTCATTTGCTTCTAGGACTTCCCTCTTCCTGTCATCTCTTATTTTGAAACATTGATCTCTGTGGTGCTTTACCTCATTTATCAACTGACCAGTATTGGCTTTACATGCCTTAGCCGATGGCACAGTGCATTGTGCTTGGAATGTAGGGTCAATATCGGTTCCTTTGACTAGCGTAGTTTCTGATACTACAAATTCATATATGTTCTCTGTACTTTCCATTTTCCTAACTCGCCTGTCAATTATAGCCCTTTTCCGCTCGTGAAAATATAAGGAATCCAGGTTCGCCACCTAGCGCTGCTTCCTGGGGTTGTATGGGGTCAATGCTAATCCTTCAGTAGAAGCAACCCCTTCTCGAACTATCCCTGGTTGGTCTATCAATGGTGGATCCAAATCCATATTTTGCGTAGTAGACGGATCTGGCTCGGGGTTTTTCTTAGTCTACTCCTTTTTTTGCCTTTCACCTAGCTCTATTAACTCCTTTTGTAACATGTCTGCTTCTTCTAACAAAATCCTCTCTTCTTCATTTTCCTCTTGCAGTTTAGCAACCTGTTCCTGGAGGATTCTTTCTTCTTCTTCTCTTTGGTCCCTCACTTCCTCTTCATTTTGAATTCTAGCAGCCTCATCTTCCAAAGCCCTTTTCTCTTGCTCTCTCTTCCCTCTAGCAGATTCCTCATGCTGCTGTAGCTGCACATCCTGCTCTCTTTGGATTCTTGTTACCTCTTCCTGTTGGAGCTTGGTAGCTTGTTCATTTTGAATCCTAGGTACATCTTGATCCTGCTCATGCTTGATAGTTTGTTCACGCAATAACATGTCTTCTTCTTGATGGTTTATCCCTACTAAAACTCCTGATTGTGACGCTACTGCTTCCTGTTCCTTTTAAATTAGGCCGACAGGCCTGGGTTTAGGAATTTTTGCACCTTTGTTCTTGTAGCGCTTGCCTAATTCTATTAAGTTCTGAGCACTATGGAAAAACTCTTCCTGTTTTTCCTTAAGATGGGCGTACTTGAAGGTTTTTTTTACATCAACAATATGTTTGGAAACTTCCCCACAAGGGTCATGCCTTCTGAAAAACTTTGTACTGAAATGGAAGATGTCTAGGTCTCGAACATAGTTTTCTCCTTCCCTGGCCCTCTCGAGGCTACATGAGCCGACGGTAAAAGGCATTGGTGGATAAATCCCTTTCCTCCTTTCTGTAAGAACCCTGTTGATCCCGCCAACACTGAAGAGTTTCCTTATGGCTTCCCTATGAATGACAAAATATGTAGCATATCTGGGAAGCAAAAAGGGAGCTATGGATCCTCCATTCATCCGGATATAGGTACCTTCCATACTATGATAATAATTTCCAAATGCTTCGATGATGGGCATGGCGTTCTCTGACATGTAATTTGGTTCCTTCACAAAAATAAGCTGGTACAATGGCATGATGAATTTCTCGCATACCTGCTTGTAATGGCTTGTGTATTTACTTTCCCATGTGAGTTGATAGGCCATGAATAGAGGCGTTTCTTTTGGCTTCCATGAGCATCCCAAGTCTGGGAAGGTGTGTTTGCTCAATAAGCAGTCTATCAAATAGGAAGACATGTAGAAATCTTCCTTCTTTTGAGTCATCCCTCCCTGAGCTATAGTTAATTGTGAGGCTACACTGTCTAAAATTATGTCGGCCCAATTAAAAATGGTGCCATTCATGGCTATATGAAAAGTTAGTGGCACCCATCCGATCTTAAAAATATTTCCATTAGGCATGCCGAAGAGCTGACCCAACATCAGAACGATGAGTCTATAAGGAGTCTTCAGGAGGTTTCTTTCATATTCATTGTTGTTCCTCCTTATATGTCTATCATATATCATCATTTTCCTGGCGGCGTCTAGCGGGTCCATAGGATGCTCTGCTATCCACTTATCATCTAAACAAGATCTGGGTTGAGGTAATCTGTAGGTGGCTGAGATATGCTCAGGAGCAAAAGATGCTAGATTCAACCAATTTTTATCATTTATGAACCTAGTGTCAGTCCTGACGTGAGGTATCAACCAGCCTAAGACTTCGGAACATGGGAACAATTCAGGACGAGTCATTGCCTTATGGAGGTAAGACCCTCAAATGTTTGCATACACTGGAGAATCATCTATGGGGGCTTGAGGATTGGTTTGTTCCATGCTGAACCTATATAGTTCACCCCACTGGAACTCCTAGGCAGAGCTCCTAGGGGGCACATTGGTGGTAGCTTGTGTGTCAGTGAACATTGTCTCCAGTGAAGTATCCAACAGGATTTCTACTTCTGAATCTGAGTCAATATTTTGCATTGCTTTCTTCCTTGCGGACCTCCTATGCATGATAATCCTGCGGTGAGCATGGCAGTACAAATGAGGCATGTATAGATTATCAGCTATCATTAAAAATCCAAAGCTTCCTACTGACTTGTAAAGAAAATATGACAGAATTGATTCCAACTAGATGATTTTTTAAGCATTAACAAAACAATTATGAGAAAGTCAGAAATATGTCATTTTCATAATCACAGAAATAACTACCCTTTTATAGTTTAAAATCATAAGAGACACTTAGATGCCAATGCCAATCAAGCTATCAAAGCCCTTGTGGTTTCATGTATAAGGAAAATAGTAGAATGATTCAATCACTTTTGGGATAATAGTTCTAGAACCTATGTGACATTTAGTACTATGGGTGTCTTTATTTTGTGTTCGATCAGCTTATCCTGCCAGTGCTAGTTCGTCGCCGAAAAATGACATGGGGACAAGGTAGCGAGAAAGCTTTCCTATTTTGCGCTATAATTCTGTTCAATATGTAAGTGCCTTCCTCGTCAAAACACCTAGCCAAGACAAACTAATGGAGGACAAGGAACTGAGGCGGTTGCTAGCGTCATGACCTCAACAGAAATCTACAAGGACCTATAATCGTTTGTATGCCTAGTGAAACCACTGCATTCGCACGAGTGGAGCGGGTACATAACACATGGGTGGTTCCATTGGGTTCTGCTTGCCTCTACAAGTAAATGCTGAGCTATTCATAATGTCCCTACCGCCAGTCTATCAGGTCATTCTCACATGTTTTACGGTGATCTTGGATGAGCACTGTGCTCTCGTTATGAATGGATATGGTTGCTTGAGGGAGATTTTCTATGGGGTGTGCGCAAATGCAGTTTCTTAATTGAAAACGAGAGCATAGCTATGGATGATATGTGGTTATTACGGCACAACCGAGAAAGATTAAGAGATGGTAGGTTATATGAGAAACTAACCTAGGACGCCGAACATGCGACAATGGGAGAAACTTCATGCGCGCATGGGAGGATAGAGCCATCCGGGCTCTGGTTCGCAAATGGTGGCTCTGCGTCTTCATGGTCTCGACTCACAACTAACTATTTAGAGCGTATAACTTGTTTTACATATATATACAGTCGATAATAGGGTACGAAAGGGGGGTACGTCTTAATGAGAACCTCAAAAAATGAAAGTGGAGTGGCCGAGCACCTACCTTCCAGCTTGGCAGTGTTTCCTGGAGGTTAGCGATCATTTCGAGACAGGCATCAGTGCAGTCCAAGTTTGATATTGAACAACGAGCTCCGTTCTCCAATGGAAGTGGTCTAGTGATTTAGAAATCTCGTTCTATGCATTGATATAGGGGTGGCATTCAATTCATGTACATGATAGGTTGGCAGAGTTATGAGCACGGGGCACGAGAATTTGAGCATTTAAAATGGCACATGGGCACATTTATGATTCCACCAACTCCATAGTTGTACGTGCGCCAAAATCAAGTGTCATGTCAAAGCGACAATCGCAACACTAAATCCTGCGCTCGAGCGGCGATCATAGCGTTTAGTGTTGTGCCAAGGCGTGGTGATTGCAAGACTAAGCTCTGCAATGATATCGTCGTGCTATGGATTAGACCTGGAGGATAGATGAGGCATGCATGTGCAGGCGGGAGTTCAATGGATAAGTCTTGTTCCTTTGGCGCACGCTTAATAATACATCCAATGCCAAAGCGCTTGTCTTGTTGTTAGGAATTGCGCTGGTTGGCAGTCAATCAAATTTTAGACTTCGTGTAAATTATGGCACAGATTCCAACCTTTAATTCGGGCGGAGAAAATCGAAAAGCCAAGTTTTGGGTAACGAGGCAGAAATGTAAGTCTTAGAGAGTGCGCCTTTGGCGCAGGAAATAAGCCTAAGATTTGCGCTATTAAAAGCGCGCAGTTTAACTTTTTGATTGCACCTTTAGTCATGGGATTTGGTCATAGAACATTCGCCCATCAGAATATTTAGAGTTAACTTTTGCGCCAAAGCGGGGAATTTAGCATTTGCGATTGCGCTAAGGCACGCAGAATTAAGGCTAAAAAATGCGCTGAAGAGAAAAGGTGACTTTGCCTTAGAGAAAATAATCTAGAAAAATTTTGGAAAGCAAGTGTTTAAAATTTTTTCCAAGTTAAAGAGCAAATAAGCCTGAAAGTCAAGAAAAACACTTGTTACAAAATGTGCAGAAGGAGGGGCCCCAAAAATTCTGAAGATATTTGGGGAATGATGTTGCAGCAACAACAAGGCTGAAGGGAATTTTCCGGTATGCGAAGGTTCCCCAAGGACATATAAATGCAGTTTTATGTTGATCCTTAGGTTTAATTTAAATCTGATTATTGCCCGAAAAACCATCCATAAACAAAAATACTTCCCTACCTGCACACTCATCCAAGATTTGGTCTATGAATGGGGTGGGGAAGTTATCTTTAGGACATGATCTATTCAGATCACAGAATTAGATGCACACACGGATGGTTCCCTGCTTCTTATCTGCAGGAACATGGTTGGATACCCATTCGGTAAGGGGAACCGGGTAGATGAAACCCGCCTTAAGCAGCTTATCTACCTCTGCCTTAATGGAGGCTTCCTTCCTAGGATTGACATCACAAAGACGTTGTCGAACAGGCTTAACATTGTGGTAAGTCTTAATTTCATGTTGGACAATACTAAGGTCAATACTTGGCATCTCCTCATATCACCAGGAAAACACATATTCAAACTCTTTAAATAAATCAGTGTAAATACGGATTTTCTTAGGGGAGCAATCTTTATCAATATATACATTTTCAATTTTTTCGGGAGTACGAGAAATGTTGATCGGGATAGTATGGGAAATATTATCCATATTCCCCTCCACGCAAATGTAATGCAACTCCGAAGGAATCATAGGGTGACCAACTTTCTTGGCTAGAGTCAACCGAAACTCATCTTGTGTTGGAATATTCTCCCCATCATTTTGTATTTTGCATGCTTGCATGCTGCATGCACTTGCATGCATCCAGTCATCACCATGGTGGTCTCCCCAGCACCTAGAGCTTGCTTCTAGCTCCTCTTTACCTGCATGCAAACTTGCATGCTGCATGCATTTGCATGCCACTGCATGCATCCAGTCATCATCATGGTGGACCTCCTAGTTCCTAGAGCTTGGTTCTAGCTCTCCACAACCTATCTACAGCCCCCAAGGAGCATCCCAGCTACCAAAGGCGCCCTTCTCCAGTCTTTTGCATGGATAGTGCACCTTTCTCACCTACCACAGCTAGTTAGGCGGCTTTCTCACCTACCAGTCAATTAGCTCTCAGTTCTTCCTTGATTTGAGGCTAGATTGACTCCCCCACTAACTGTTTCACTCTGATAGACCTCCAGTGAGACTAGTATTCCCATTCTGACTCCAGTTAGCTCCTCATGCACCCTCCACTGAGCCTCCTTCATTCAATTCATGCCTACCTCACTCAGTTAGACTCCTCATGCGCCCTCCACTAAGCCTCCTTCATTCAGTTAGTGCCTACTTCACTTAGTTAGACTCAGTTGATTGACTGTTACCTATGATGACTGATACATTGACTGGATGATGTCTCCACTATCATTCAAGCCACACTCTGAGTTAGGAATTCGAATGCCCTACTTGGCCTATTCGAATCCTATATTATGCACCTTATTTTTCTATTGTACTTATTCACTTACATTCTTATTCATTGTATAATAATGAGATTATATTCTATTCTACTATGTTTATGAGTGATCATTGAGTGTCTCCTTCTCTTCTTTTTTGCAACATATTTGTGAGTTTGACTGTGAGTTGCTACAGCTGTCAGATCCTAGCATATTATTACATCTTGCTCAAAAGGATCAATTTTGGGAAGGAAATAAGATCTATGATGGAGATCCTCCCAAGGCTTGTCATTGCCATTCATGGCCTCAATAATGGCTTCATCTGAAGGTAAAGTATCATCAAGGCAATCATCTGAGCAAGATGAGTCAACTACCCATGTGGGCAACATAACAGGATCTTCTTCATCTGTCCTTAACGAAGAGAGATCAGGCTTTGTAGTGACTTGTTGAATATCACGATAAGCAAGCTCAGATGTAGACAAGGGCATCGCCATCACGATGTGAAAAGAGTATCCTAACGAGGAACTCTCAGAAGATAGATTCCATGGATCACTAAAGTATGATGCCCAAAATGGTACAGGACGCAGCGATGAAGAAGCATCATCGGAGATGGTTCCTATAAAGGATATTGGTGCGGCAAAATCAAAAGATCCCATCAAGGAGGAATATAATCCTACACCAACATTCCCATTTGCCGACTGAGAATTTTTTATTTGAGGGACCACAAATCCGGGCGATGCTATAGGATTGGAACTAGGGAAGGATAGTTGATCGACCATCACAATCTTGCCTTCGTGGGGAAAGCAGATGACTCTAAAAATAGAGGACACGATCTCTCTCATAGCGTAAATCCAATTCTGACCTAGTAAAAGGTTATAGTCAAGGGGAGCATCAACAACCTTGACCTCTATAGGCACAGACTTCCCACCCAAGTGGACCTCAAGGGAAGGAATATTACCATGTGACCTGAAAGAACGACCATCGAATGCAGTGAGCATGGTCATAGAATTCGACAACTGAGGAGAGTTAAGAGCCTTCCAACAAGCTAAAGACATCACTGAAGTGGAAGCACCTTCGTCAACCACGGTACGCTTAACGATCATCTCTAAACACCTAACATGAACTTGGAAATCCACATGATAGGGAAAATGAGGCTAATCATTAGTAACATAACATCATCAGTAACATAAAACTTGATTACATTAGGGATACAAGGATATTGGACTCCCAAAGAACATAAAAGGGTGTTCCTTTGTGAAGGACAAGTCTGGAGAAATTCAAGAGCCGACATAGCACACGAAGTCTGGCCCAAATATTCCATAAGTGAGTAGTTTTGGGCGGCTCGGGAATAAGTATTATGTTTCGAGCGCTTGAGGAAACCTTTCGGTATCCATGGCATAGCGTTGGGCTTCTCGATATGCAATGGAGTCTCAGGTGGAGGGGGCTCATTCCTCAAAGAAGATTGTGGAGCTCCATAATCACGTAAGCGAGTAGCAACACAAACCTCGTATTTAACCATGTTCACGCATCCAAAACTGTCGTCGAGAGAAGAGGAATCTGAAGGTTTAGTAGTCCCATGACCGGTGACAGAAGCACTAGAAGCCATATGCTGATGATGAGGAAGGGGATTTTTCAACACAGCTAAGCTCTATGCGATGTTCTTCGATGCTTCCTCCATATGAGGACACAAATGTGTAAGGTGATCTTCTGAGCAAATTTTACAAGGAAACTTTACCTTACGTCTAGGCTTGCGGTCCCCACTAGAATTTCTGCCATCCTGAGGAGGGTTAGCATTCTCTTTCTTATTCCTATTTTTCCCACCCCTATGGTTATTCTTCCCCTTCTTTTTCCCACCAGGTTACTGGTTACCGGATGGTTTCGTCGATTGCACAGAATGTACATCGGATGACCGGGTGGAAACGGACAATGAAGGAGCCTGTCTAGAAGTAGATTGGTTAATAGACAGATTATGCATTTGATTTGTAACCATATCTATGGAACGAGCACTTGCGGAACCAACACTTCCATCGGCATGCAGCCCAGGAACGGGCTTGGGTTCATGTCTTGATCATGGCACATCAGGTATAATGTCATACAAAATACCAGACTGAGCATAGACCAGGTCTAACTGCTAGGCTTTGAAAAATGGCTTGTTCCTCAGTCATAATTCTCGACAATGAAACGTCCTTCGAAATATAAGGGAGAAAATACTTGAGGAACCATTCTAGGAGAAACTCGGGAGGAATGTTGGCTTTCACTAACATCTTCTGTCAGCGCCACTCTTGAATGTGATCAGAGATATGAATGGCTTTATCCTGGCAGAAGGTGGATAGTATTTCGATGCCAGTATCGTAACGAACTGACAACTGAAAGTGATCTAGAAAAACCAAAGCCAAATTGTTGAAGCTCTTATATGTTCCCCCGGGATACTTGACATACCATTTTGCGGTAGCCCCCATAAGGGTGCATTGAAATAGCCTCAAATAGATGGAATCATGGTTTAAGGAATTTGAGGAGCTCCATAGATGGAAAGTGGTGACATGATCACCTGGATCCTCACCCTTCTTCCCTTCAAACTTTGAAACACTGAAAGGGAGCTTGGTGGAGACTGGGGGCCATGTATAGTCATGACACATTGGATCATTTGTAAGCTTAGAAAGGTCGGGCAAGTTTAACCTAGCAAGTAACGGGAGATGAGGCTGCGAAGCTTGATTACAAGCTCCCAAAAGAGACTGACTTTGTGAAACTGAGGGTGAGACTGTGTACATCGAAGTCGGCACCTGAGGTGCTGAACTTTGATAGAAACCATGACCATGACTAGAGGATGATATGCTCCTCCAAAATGAACCATATAAGGATACGTAGGTATGTGCATGAAGGGATTCCATAGGATGGAATGGGATAATGGCTAGGACTGGTTGAATAACAATAAAATGGGGTCCCATATAACTACTCGACATAGGAAAACTAGTTGAGTAAGGTCCATAAGAAAATGGTATGTTCCCACTCCATGGAACCGAGGATCTAGAAGGAGGAGGAGGATGCAGGATCATATAAGGATTCGTTGGTGCAGGCATATATGTAGAGGAATTTGGGTTAACGGATGGAATATAAGTCATAGATCCGATGCCTATCGTGAAACCTCCACTCGAGAAAGGATTCACACTAGCACTAGGGGCTGAAGAAGGAGGAGGCCCTCCTCTAACATTCAAAGAATATGGAGGGATTTGACCACTCCCAAACTGATAAGCAGTATAAGGGGGTATAGTTCCCCCAAACCCAATGCTAGAGCTAGCATTACTACCATACATGGTGGGAGTAATATTTGGCATAAAAATGGGCATACCCAATGAAAAAGGATCTGAGGTCATAGAGACGGATGTAGAACCAAAACCTGACACACCTGTAGATGAACTATATGGAATACCTGATGACCATGTATCATCGAACGGGTTCCTACTAGTGGGTTGGGATGTCCCAAACCCATGAGGAGTGATGTGTGATGAACCTCCCTCCCGATCAGTCCTCGGAGAGTATATGTGAGGAGGGGAGCTTCTCTTCATGCTAGCAGACGGAGTCGATGGAACTCCCAACGTGCCAAATGCATATCTCATAATGGGAGCTCTTTGAAGCTCGTAAGATGTGAATAACGGACCAGAGATAGTCCTCTGATGTCTCTTGCGAAGAGAATGTGATGGATCACTAGTTGGTAAACCATCCAGCCAACGCGATCGGAGGGGAGCTGGATCTCGATCCATGATGACTTCAAAGAGTGAAAAAATAAGTGTCTCCTAACAAACCACTAAATCATCATAGAGCACACACCTAAAAGAAACTACAGCCAAAATGCACACAATAGGGGACTGGCTCAAGGGACCTCCCGACACTATAGCCAGTATGTCTCTCCTAGCATAGGTCTGAGACTCCTAAACTATAGCCAGAGATAATGGAATCAATTATAAGGGCCCTCAAACTTCAATGTGTGAACACAACTGTGTTGTGTGACCCCTATCTGACTCGGGACACTCATAGAATAACCGTTGTGAATTCCCTATCTGATACCTAAATAAAGCAACTATGGCCACCATGTATAACCAATGCTAAGGCAAACAGTTGTAGGTGGGACCCATTGTATGGGCAGGGCAGCTAAGCCCAAAACTCAAAAGGGTCAAATCCCCCAAGAGTCCTCAGATACAAACAAATCTTGGATATATCTACCACGTTCCACAAGTATTGGAGGGTTATCTCTGCAACTAAACTCCCGTGACCTCGTGCTTAACTCTCGCATGAGTAGAGCATTCTGAGAACTCCAATGTATACCATGGGTTTCACCACTCCCTAGCCAGACACATAATGTTTGTTTAATAGTATTGGATTTCTAACTCACACAGGATCTATTCCAAGACTCTAAAACTATACTAGTTGGTGCACCTTAGAAAAGAAAATGTTCTAATCAATTTTTAATTAAGTGTTAATTTTATTGGCTGTGGTTACTGAAAGGGATATGGTCGTGAAACTAGTGATATGAGATGACTCAATAAAATGCACACCCAAAAAACACTACTCTTATATCAATAGAAAAAGTATGCCACTAAATGACAGTCAAACCAAATTTTCTTTTCAGAAATAAAAATGCAATCTCTCTATACTTCATGCACAAACAAGCCCTAATGAAGGCACAAGCACTCTAATGCAAAGTGCAAATACATAAAGAAATTTTGCTTTTTGTATTTTCACTGTAAATGAAAGAAAATGCAACATTTTTTTGTATTTTCATTATGAATGAATAAAAATGCAAGTAGAATCAATACTTTTCACGAAAGAATGCAGAGAATGCAGTGCATATAATCCAACAAACCCCAAAAAGCAAGACTCGACTAAGGAAATGCTCTATAAAAAAAATAAGAAATGGAAAACTAATTTCTCAAAAACACAAAGGAAGAGGACCTTCCAGCCACTAAAAGGGAAAGAGACAGTCGGGACATAGGCCCAACAAGACTGGGGAACACCCAGAGTTGACCCAACATCAACCAATCACCATAGACAAGGTTAAACCAAATATATATGCAATTGTTGAAAGAACAATAGCATACGTACATGGGCTAATGAACTAACAGTTGCATGTACATGCAGGTAAACCATAAAAAACTCATGTATAGGGTAGGATAGGTGACCAAAAATGAGTGTAAAAGGCCAAGAAACTCAATATTTTTCTATAAGGACCTGACAACCTACCAGGGACACAGAAACCTGAAAGAACAGAGAATCAAAACAAGGAAAAATTCCCCAAAATACCCCAAATGGAGGCTTCTACCTGGTGGAGTCGCCAATTCTGTTACGAAGAAAAACTTCCGATGGCTTGGGGTAGACCATAACAAACATATGAACTCAAGAAAATAAACTCATTTCGCAACATATGCTATATAATTGTAAATGCAGATAAACAACATAGAGAGCCTACCTCAATCCGAACATTCGATGAAGAATTTCGTTGAGCTTTTGAATCGCAACACTTGAACCTACAGCTTAGTCTCAACAATAAGCGCAAACAAGTGCATATGATATATAAAAGACGTTAGCATATACAATAGCATAATCCATGATATATATAAGCAAATGTACCCAATGATAATAAATGATCATTCACAATATAAATGGATGAGAAAATGAGTATTTCTATTGATATGAACAAGAAGTACAAGATACAATCTCCTGTTGGCAACTCATCTAAACCAAGAACTAGGTCCCTCCACTTGTACCTCCACCACTTCAATCCCCCATACAATGGCAAACTCACGAGCAAAAGAATGAATCCTTCACAATATATGAAAGAGTTTGGGAGGTGAACATAAATGGTTCACAACAACTAGGATCAATGGATGTAGACTCAAGCAAGGAAAAATTTCGATAGAGTTTCAATGCTCTTCTCTTTCTCCTCCTTCCATGTACCATAAGAGCTCAATATATAACCCTCCAAAGGAAAGTGAAAGGTCGAATTAAGTTGTTTCGAGATACATGGAGGGCCAAAGGTCACAATGGCCGCTTTTTGGAGTGAAAAATAGAGTTTTTACTTTCATTTACCAAAACGTATATGTACGCGGGCTGTAGTGATGCATACTGCGTATACACTAGGTGTACTTAACTAGCTCGTGTAGAAGAGGAAAAATATGGAAAAGGGGGTTCAAGGAGAACCACAAGTATGGTTTTGAGTCTCTAAATAGGTAAGGGAAACCAAGGAGTATAAATGCTCACAAGGTGGCAAAATACGGTGTAACAGATGCCCCCTAATGTGTGAGGTCAGGGAAGGTACTGCAATGGCTGAAATACATTATGAATCTCAGAAGTGGAGTGATGGAGACACAAATGGGTGTAGCACACTCGTCATAATAATGATATCTCTATGTACATATTGGTATAATACATAGAAATATGATACAATGGCCATGAATAGGAAGTATATAATGAATACATGTCATGAATGGTCATAGCCATGACCCATATACAATAAGCTATGGTCTCCTTTTGAAGAGGAAACAACTAATGCAGATTGATGGTACAAACTGCTGAGGTAGGATAATAATCTCCCATAGATACAATCACGATCACAAGTAGCATATACTAAATGCCATTGAAGTTTGGGATCTTCTACACAAATTGTCTAGTGTGCATGTCCCATCAAGTGAATAAGGGAACTAACGTCGAACCTGATGTGACATCATCTGATTACCAGTCATTGATGTATGTCGTTAATAGATGCGAGCTAACCCACCAATAATGAAAATGGGTAACAAGGCTCCGAGTACATTAACCAAGGGGGAATAAAAGTGTTGAGTTCAAACACTTGATGAAGCCATTGATCAGGGAACATTGATGAATTCCCAACTGTCGATGGTGGGAGAACCTAAAACTAATGACTGCAAGCCTCAAGGTACTTAAAGGACTCTAAATCTCAATTCCAAAATAAATGAGTTGGAGTCGATGGAATGATATTTGCTCGAAGGAGGGCATTGATGGATCCCCCATCAACGAGCACGAGGTAGCAACTAAGGTAAAATATTTAGAAGAACTCGGACGAACAGGATGAACACCATACGTGATCAAACTGGACTCATAAGGAATGTCCGACATGAAATAGTCAAGAGATCTGAGGAGAGGCCGACTTTGGTTTCAAGACTTCCTTTTCACAAGAGAATGAGCAGATGGATAGACTTAGGAATCATAGACTCAAGTACTAGATACTGATAATACTTTGTGGTGCATGAGGCATCAACAAAGGGTCCATAATGACTGGAAGCTTAACAAGTCGGTGGAGTAAGATCTGAGAAACAAGTACAGCTTCCTAAGGTCATACTAATATATCGACTCAAGCAAGGAAAAATTTCTATAGAGTTTCAATGGTCTTCTCTTTCTCCTCCTTCCATGTACCATAAGAGCTCAATATATAACCCTCCAAAGGTAAGTGAAAGGTCGAATCGAGTTGTTTCAAGATACATGGAGGGCCAAAGGTCACAATGGCCTCTTTTTGGAGTGAAAAATATAGTTTTTACTTTCATTTACCAAAAAGTAGATGTGCACGGGTTGTAGTGATGCAACCTTTAGATATGCTAGGTGTACTGAACTAGCTCACATAGAGGAGGAAAAATAGGGAAAAAGGGGTTCAAGGAGAACCACATGTATGGTTTTGAGTCTCTAAATAGGTAAGGGAAACCAAGGAGTATAAATGCTCACAAGGTGGAAAAATATGGTGTAACACTATCACGGGTACAATACAGACCATAGTTTTGGTGGACGAAGATATCATTCCCATAAAGATAGAGAATATCCCAGGTATTTATGCAATGTTTAAGTTATTGTTTATAATATGATTGAAACATGCTCATAAAACATTCTTTTTCAACTATTGATGACATGATCATCTTGCATGAAATGATATTTTTTATAAACATCTAAATGATTTGTCATTGGAGATATTTGGGCCCACCATCTGAGCAATGTGGGATAAAAAAAGTAAAAATTTAAAATATGAGCTCACTAATCACTTGGTTGGCCTATTCAGCAGTGAGACCTTCAACCGAGCAGCGGGCCTCAAGAAAGTTGGACAACATATGAATATTGTGAGGGACTAATATAGGGTTCATCTAGAAATTAACCCTAGGTATGAGAAGCCTCCAATGATTCCAGGAAGAAAGTAGAAGGCCCTGGTGGAAGATGGAAAGGAGAGGGATTTGAGAAAGGAAGGAAGGATAGCACCGATCACAAGAAGGTATGTAATACTTTCAACAATGTAATTATAAACCTTATTACTATTTATTTTTAGATCAAATTTGAAACATATAATGTATTTCAACCTTTTCATAGGCTGTCAGATAGATCAAAGGTCACAAAGGAAAGACAAGAAAAAATTGGACAACAAAATCATGGTCCTGGTGGTTATTCGAGTTTGGAGGCACGAATTGTAAGTATGAATAAAATCAATATTGCATCCAAATAATAAATTGCAAATATTTTTTGTTTTATTGAACCATAAAATATTCATTCATGATCTTATACAAATTTGCAAGACGATTGATTGGAGGAAGTTCCCATGAAGGAAGACTTGAACCTTCAATTCCAACACGTATTTGGAGCCGTTGTTGAACACCAAAAAATCTTGTCTGGGAAAACACAGTCTTCTAGTGATCCATATTGCAAGTAGGTAAATAAAATCAATGAATTTTATTTAAGATTGATTACTTGTGTAGTCTATTTGTTATAAATTTTGGCCATAAAATATTGAGTCTGTTTTGAGCAGGAAAGGAAGGATGCACTTAATGTTGAGGATGGAGAACAACCCATTGAAGGTAATGCTTCGAATCCTAGTAATGAATATATTCATATTCTACAGTTTAAAATATTGCATTGCAAATGGTGTATTAATTGTATTTTTTTAATGTTTCAACTGCAGAGCATATAGAGGGCCATCCTATACAATATGGTCCTAGACAGGAAGATGAAGTACATGACATGGCCACATCAGGTAAACAACACCTCTCTAATGTTTTTCTATTAATGAAATACTTGTCATTATAATAACAAAATATATCAATGTAACATTTTTACATTATTGCAGCAAATATCGAGCCCTTGCAGTATCATCCACATCATGAGTACACTACTAGGAAGACAATATGAAAAATTGTAGATGACACAAGAATTGACCAGGAAGTTGAAAAAGATGAGTTGATTGCCTATTTTGTCAAAAGAAAAAAACCTAGAAAGAAGTGACTCAAAAAAACTATGAAAACTAATTTTTGATAATATAATGTCATGCATTATTTTTTGCCTAAAGAATGAATGAGTGAATTAATGAATTTTATATTTTAATGAATGAATGATAATTTTTTCTTTATGAATAAGTCCGCATGTTTGCACATAAATGTAATTTTTTCAAGTACCTGCATTGGGTATGGGGAATTGAGAGTGATGTGAGGGGGGGAGGGGCCATAAGAGCTTACACCTTCACATGGTTGGCCCTATTTAGCAGAGAATATTAAATTATTCTCAAAACAAAGAGCTCAATTATGAACTAATTGTTATGTATTATAGACTCATGTGAATTTTGAGATACATGTCTATTTCTGAAATTCTTTATCATGAATAAAGAATTCCATGGTTATTTAATTTCTACAGGACTTCGCACTACGAAATCCAACTGATCAGTAGCCTCTATGGAGATGATGCATCAATTGTATTCAAAGGTACGTAATACTCATGAATTTGTTTTTTTTAATATTGTTTTAGTTATTTACCTTTCATGTGATATCTACCTTTTATGTGCTATTTACCCACATATGCAATGAATTTATAGCCTTCCTCAATTTCATACATCTCATTTTTGTTATTCTCTGTGAAGTGAATTATGTGATAGAAAAGAGAAGAGAAAAGGGGCTTCGATAAATTGCATTAAAATAAGACCATTAGGTGGAGTAGAGTTAACCACATATCTATTCCATTTTTACCAAACTAGTTTTATCAAACCCACCTACCTTCATGATAAAGGCTATATAACAATATGGAGCTGCTTGTATTGGAGAAAACTCACTATGGCTTGGGGTAGACCACTACAGACAGCTAACTACCAGAAATTAACTTTATTCCCAGTTCTATGTTATATAAATGACAATGCTAAGATAATGAAGAATATAACCAACCTCGATCCAACATTTGATGTAGATCCCCATTGGAGCTTTCAATCCGTGCACATGAATCTGCAAATTAGTCTTGACAACCAGTATACAAAAAGTACATATAATATATAAAAGGCATTAACATCATCAATAGCAATGGTCCATGATATCATAAGTAAACGCAACCCAATGTAGAATAAACAACATTCACAACATTAATGGACGAGAATATGAGTATTTCTATTAATAAACAAGAAGAAGTACAATGTGATACGACCTCTTGTTGGAAACCAATCTGAACCAAGATCTGGATCAATCCACTTGTGCCTCCACCACTTCAATCCTCCATGAATGGAAAACTCAAACTGTGGTAGGAGTTTGGAAGGTGAACATAAGGGGTTCACAACTACAAGGATCAATGAGTGTAGACTCAAGATAGGGAAAAAACCCACTAGAGTTCTCTTGCCAAGCCCTAAATGGATTCGATGCTACCCGCGGGCTACTACTATGCGGGTCGCAGGTAGGGCATAATACTCGTAGTCAACGCACAGTTTGACCGCGGGTACCCACCATTGTATGCAAAATTGCCTGCAGGTACGGTCGTGGAGTTGATTTTGCAAAGGAAATTGACTAAAATCTTTGTTTTTTCTCAGTCCAGGATGGTTCTAGAGTGGAGGGAGAGGGAACATGACCTAGTAGATGAGGCTGTTCGTAAGGATCTACGTGCACATCAAGCGTTGGAAGCATGTGGTTTATACAAGTTCTGGAGCATAGGGGGTTTGAGGGCCCAAAACCTATTTCTCCGTCGTTTGGTAGACTATTGGGATGTTGATGCACATAACTTCAACCTAGACGGGCAAATACTTTCATTGGAGGTGGAAGATATCTATTTCATCACAAGTTTGTCCCACCAAGGTGAGGTGGCTAGCCTTCGATCTCGGACTGTGGGTGGTGGGATCACTATCCCTGACTACCTAGAGAGATATTATGTTCCAAATACTCAGGCAATGGGAATTCAGGTGCCCATCCAAGCCATAGTCAACCTGAGTATGAAGGTTATTGTGGCAACTTTAGTGCGGATCAGTGGATCCAAAGCTCTTCACCAGGCATCGAGGCTGGTTATTTCTATGCATCACAGTGCATGCAACCTATGATATTTGACTGGTGTACTACACTACTGGGGTCTATGAAGACCCAGTTAACAGAGTGCAAGCAGGGGGATGTGAAAAACTTCGGGTATGGTAGTATTTTATGCAGCTTCTTCTTCGAGCGGATTATGGGGCTTTGTCTGAGGGTTGAGGTCCCTCCTCATAGTCTACGTGACCCAGCCATGACCCAGTGGGCTGAGGTCTTGACATGACAGGGTGGTGGCCGTCAGGCATCACTGTATATAGAGGATTTCTTTCACTAGTGGGATGGATAGGTCATAGCGATAGATGACTACCCTTATGTAGGGATAGACTTCCGACATGACCGAGACATGTCGTTCCAACTATATGCAGTGTTCAGAGACATCAGTGAGTACTCTTTTTGGGTTTTTGTGTGTATTAAATTTTTATGGATTTTTTATTATAGATGTAAATGAAAAAATCTTTTTGGGGGTAGTATCATGTATTGATGTTTGACTTTTTGCTCGCAGACAAGGGCCCAGTGAGACCCGATGGATTCCCGAGACATCATTGCCGGGGCAGGGGTGATGAGATGGCAGGTGCTGCAGCAGAGCAGAAACTACAGACTCCGCGGTCCAACATATCATGGATGACTGCCAGGGTACCACAGGCAGAGGTGGCGTAGCTACCAGAGGATATGCAGCGCCAGGTAGTGGGGGTGCCGGGTAACTAGGTATGACTGCTGCAGCGGATAGCAAATGCAGTACAGTACTTCTATGAGACACATCCTATCAGGGCGGAAGCTAGGCCTCCTCGTAGGGAGTAGATATCTCAGGATCTCATTTTTGTAGCGATATGTATATTTTTTAGGGCTACGGGCTCCATTTTTGTATCATGATACTACCATTTTGGACATATTATTTATAAAAAACTTTGGTTCTCTGGTCCTACTATATGTGTGTATGTACAAATGTGTGAATGTCTCTTTTATTTGTGTGCTTCATACTGAATGTGACAAATTCCAATCTAATACATAGTTAGCGTATGCATCAGATATATGATTAATACTTCTCGGAACATGTATGCATGTGATTGAAACAAAATGTCGTTCCAAGAGTCTTACCCTTAGGAATTTCCGTAGTAACATAGGATCTTGCACACGGTACTGCCCATTCAACTGAGACACAACCAGTTGTTAATCCAAGCAGACTTCTAAAGACTGGATACCATGTGAAATGGCATCCCGAAGTAGCTCAATCATGGCACTATACTCAGCCACATTGTTAGATGTAGGACCGAGGAAAGCACCTCCTAAAGACACAACTAGGTGTTCAAGTGAGAAAATAACCCAGGTAGTAGAAGCAAGCTGTTGCGTATGATGGCTAGCACCATCCACGAACCCTAAGAAAGTAAGAAATTCTGTTGACATCTGTCAATCAAATGAAAGCGAATCAGCAAACTCGAAAAACCAAAAGAAAGCTAAACTATGTACAGAAGTAACTATATAGTAGTATAAAAAAGTATTAGCCTGAACCAGAGGTTCAAGCGTAATACCGCTTGAGGTAGAGCCCATGTCTAGGCTCCTTCAAGACAGTCCCCTCATAGTCTTCCAACTCATAGGCTCCTTTTTCCAGGACACACCTCACGATGTAAGGGTCGTGCCACATGGGATTAAACTTGCCTGCTCCCAAGGGTTCCTTAGCTTGGTCATATAAGAGGACCAAGTCACCTTAATCATACCACTGGGGACGGACAGACCTATCATACTGAACCTCGACACGACATTTGTTGGCATCTATAGCCACGGAAGCATCTCGACATTGCTCGTCAAGTTGCTCAAGGTGGATTAAACATTGCTCAATACCTATCGTATCAGGGAGGAGATCTATGGCCAATTTAAGCGAAGGGATCTCGCATTCGATCGGTAAAATCAATTCCACACCGTGTACTAACTGAAATGGTGAGAACCCAGTGGTAGTCTTGACTGTGGTTCGATACACCCACAAAGCAGGATATAACATGATGTTCCAGTTGTTCTTGCTTTGTTGGATGGTATGTTGGAGAATGGTCTTCAAAGACTTATTAACTGCTTCAAATTAACCATTCGCTTGGGGGTAATAAGAAGATGAGTGTTCTTGACAAAACCCAAGCTTGAGAGACAAATCCTCCATCATCTTGTTCTAAAAGTGACTGCCATGGTCAGTGACAATCTCTTTCGGAATACCGAACCGAGTGATAATTTGATTGAACACGAAATGGGCTGCTGTAGCACCATCGGCTTTTATGGCAGGCATGGTCTCAGCCCATTTGGAAAAGTAGTACACGGCCACTATGATATGGTGATGCCCCCTAGCCGAAGCTGGTTTGCAATCCATAAAATCCACCTCCCACCTAGTGAAGGGACCGACGGTGACGATCGGATGAAGGGGTGCTAGATGCGAGTGTATATTCTGAGAGAACACCTGGTAAGGGTGGCATCTCCTCACAGCGTCAATACAATCTTTAAATATTGAAGGCCAAAAGTAACCAGCTTGCATAATACGTTGGGCTGTAGCAAGCCCGGATAAATGACCGCCACATGCCCCTGCATGGAAATCATTAAGTACCCGCTTCGCTTCTTAGTGAGTTAAGCAACGACGGAGAATGGAATCCTTTCCTCGGTGATACAAAGTGTCACCGGCGATAGTATAATCTTTAGCGTGATGTTTCACACACTGTCGCTCATCTTATGAATAATGCAGAGGAAACTTCAAATTTTGGAGATATACAATGACATCTCCATACCAAGGGTCCTCGGACAAGATAAGAAATAAATACTCATCCACAAAGGAATCTTCATGAATGAAATCCTCATCAAGTCTCGGAAGGTCCAACATAAGCTCAGCGAACACCAACGATTTCACCGATTTCGCTGAAGCAAAATCGAGATCGAACTACTGAAAGTTCACAATCCATTTATTATACTTCCCCCCTATAAGGCATCATGATAGCACGAATTGAAATGGATTGATATGTGCTACAACTGTGGTAGTTCGAAGGAAAATGTAATATCGTAACCGCTGGAATGCATGGATAGTCGCAAGCGCCACCTTTTCTACGTGAGTATATCTCAGTTCAACGTCTACTAGATTTCGACTAAGGTAATAGATAACAAGCTCGATGAGTGCCTCATCAACTTGAAACAAGACCATGCCAATCATCTCTTGAGATGCGGCCACATAAAGGATAAAATATCGTGCGAAGTCTGGTGGACTAAGCATAGGGGCCGATACCAAATATTTCTTAAGGGCATCGAAAGACTGCTGGAATCGCTCATCCCAGATAAAAGGTGTGTCTTTCTTCAATAAGTGCGCGAAACCTTTTGTAAGATTAGCATAATTGACTACAAACTGACACAAAAAAGTAGCTCTCCCTTGGAGGCTCTGAAGTTGTAACAAATTGTGCGGAAGAGGCAACCGAAGTATTGCCTCAACTTTGAGAGGGTCGACTCTAATACCCTCTTTCGAAACTATAAATCCCAGAAGGCAACCAGTCCTTACAGCAAAGATGCATTTATTAGGATTCAATCGAATCTTGTAGTGTATACATCGTTCAAGAATCAGGCGGAGGTGCTTGGGGTGGTCCACTCTCTTGCGAGAATGGTCGGCAAGATCATCCAAGAAAACCTCCATAATCTTTTTCAGATCATGAAAGGCGTAGGTCATGGCACGTTGAAACGTAGCTCCAACATTTTTAAGGCCGAAGGGCATTTTTCGATATGCAAACGTCCCCCAAGGACAAATGAAAGTTGTCTTATGTTGGTCCTCGGGTTTGATTTGAATCTGATTATATCCTGAAAAGCCATCCATAAATGAAAAAATATCACTTCCCGCACAAGCATCCAAGATCTGATCAATGAATGGCGTGGGGAAGTTGTCTTTAGCACATGCACGGTTCAAATCCCTAAAATCAGTGCATACGCCGATCGTTCCCTGCTTCTTATCCATAGGAACGGGATTTGAAACCCATTCGATAAGGGGAACGGGGTAGATGAAACCAGCTTTGAGCAGTTTCTCCACCTCTGCCTTGATAGCAGCTTCCTTCCTAGGGTTCATAGCACGTAGGCGTTGTCGAACTGGTTTAGTCCTGGGGTATGTTCTAATCTCATGTTCAACAATGTGGGGGTTTATTCCTGGCATCTCCTCATATGACCAGGTGAAAGCTTCCCGGAGTTCTATAAACAAATCAGTGTATATAGCAATCTCTTCAGGAGTGCAATCGGCACCAATGTAGACATTCTCCACTTTTTTGGGAGTACGAGAGATGTTGATCGACATAGTTGGGGAAATATTTTCCATATTACCCTCCGCAAAAACATCATGTGACCCTAAAAGAGCTATAGGGTGACCAACCATCTCTACTAGAGTCATCCTAAACTCTTTCTGTTCAGCGAGCTCGAGGTTGGGAAGGAAATAAGAGCAATGGTGCATATCCTCCCAAGGCCTCTCACTACCACACATGGCCTCCATAATGGCTTCATCAGAAGGCAATGTATCATCAAGGCAATCGTGTGAACAAGATGAGTTGGTTGCCCAAACTGGCAGCGTAACGGGATCTTCTTCAACTATCTGAGAAGAAGAGAGATCTGGTTCTGCAGTGGCTTGTTGAATATGCTGGTAAGCAAGCGCAGCTATAGATAGTGGCATAGACATCCCGACATGCATAATATCTCCAGACGTAGAAATCGTGGATGGTAAAGTCCATGGACCATTACAATAGGAAGTCCGGAATGGCATACTATGCAAAGGAGTAGACACATCGTCTGAAATGGTTCCGATGAAATTCACAGGTGCAGGAAAACTATAAGTTCCCATCAATGAAGGGTACATACCAACACCTATGTTCCCAATTGTCGGCTGAGAATCGGTAACTTGCGGGAATAGGGATCCCGTGGATGTTGTGGAAGGAGTGTTAACAAAATCCAGCTGATCGATGGTCACAATGTTGCCTTCATGAGGAAAGAAGATAAATATGAATACAGTGGACACTACATCTTTCATAGCGTACATCCAATTCTGACCCAGTAAAAGGTTATAGTCGATGGGCACATCAACCACCTCGAATTCAATAGGCACAGACTTGCCTCCCAGGTAGACAACAAGGGAAGGGATAATTCCATGCGGCTTAAAAGACCGACCGTCGAATGCAGTGAGCGTGGTTCAAGACGCGAGTAGAGGAGGAGACCCAAGAGCTTTCCAACAAGTTAACAACATTACTGACACGGAAGCACCTTCGTCAACCATAGTGCGTTTGAAAAAATTCTGAAGGCACGCCACCTGGGTTTGAAAAGCCACATGGTAAGGTAAGCGAGGTTGAACATCAGTCGTATCGAACTTGATAACATTGGGACTTCCCCCATCCTGAACTCCTAACGCACTCAAAAGGGCATGCTTTTGAGAAGGGCAGGCCTGCAAGACTTCAAGAGCTGACATGGCACATGGGGTTTGGCCCAAATCTTCCACAATTGAGTAGTTATGGGCAGCTCGAGCATTAGGATTATGCATAGAGCGCTTAAGAACACCTTTTGGTATCCACGACATATTAGAGGGATTCTCGATATGAAAGGAATTGTCAGGAGGAGGGGGAGGTTCACTCCCCATAGGTTGTGGTGCACCATAATCTCATTGACGAGTGGCAACACTAACCTCCGATTGAACGATATTCACACATCCATAACCACTAGTATTGGAAGAAGATGTGTCCATCTCAGTAGGTCCATAACCAGTGGTGGGAGCATGCGAAGCCATGTTTTGATGATGAGGAAGGGGATCCTTTAACACAGCTGGGCTATGTGCCAAATGCTTCGATGCTTCTTCGATTCGAGGACATAAGTGAGTAAGATGGTCTTCCCCACATAGCTTGCAAGGAAACTTCACCTTACGCCTAGGTTTACAGTTCTCACCAGTGTTTTTGCCTTCCCGAGGAGGTTTGGCATTCTCTTTACGAGGATTATTGCGATTGCTATTATTGTTATTCCCATTGTTTCCACCCCTACGGTTGTTTCTCCCCTTTTTATTACCACCAGGTTGCTGGTTACCTGACAATTTCGTAGATTGCACATTGTGTACATCAGACGACAGGGTGGAAGTGGACAAGGTGTGAACCTATCCGGGAGTAGATTGGTTTAGCGACAAATTTTGCATTTGATTAGCCACCAAATCTACAGGGCGAGTGCTTGCGGATCCCACGATGCCATCGGCATGCAGTCCAACAACTAACTTGGGCTCATGGCGTGTTCTCGGTGCATCAGGAATAATGTCATATAAAATGCCAGACTAAGAGTATAGAAGGTCTAACTGCTGGACTTTCAAGATGGCTTGTTCCTCAGTCATAATGTTGGACATCAAAACATCCTTGGCAATATATGGGAGTAAGGACTTGAGGAACCATTCCAACATAAATTCTGGAGGAATGTTGGCTTTCACTAATCTCTTCCACCGACGCCACTCTTGAATGTGGTTAGAAATATGTGTGGCTTTATTCTAACGGAAGGTAGACAAACGTTCAGTACCAGTATCATAGCGAACCGACAACTGGAAATGGTCCAAGAAAACCAAAGCGATCTCATTGAATCCTCTATAAGTGTTCCCAGGAAACTCAACATACCACTTCGTAGATGCCCCCGTGAGGGTGCATTGAAATAGTCGTAATCTAACGGAATCGTGATTCAACGAGTTGGAAGAACACTAAAGGTGAAACGTTGTGAAATGATCCCCCAGGTCCTCACCACCTTTCCCTTCAAACTTAGGAATGTCTGAAGGGAGCTTGGTAGGGACCGGGGGCCAATTGGGCTCGTGACACACCGGATCATTCGTGAGCTTTGAAAGATCCAAAAGATTCAAGTGTGCTAGGAATGAGAGCTGCGGCTAGAATGCTTGATTATAAGCTCCCATAGAAGGTTGGTTGAACGAAACCGAATTGTAAGGTGGACCAAAAGCTTGACCATGAGCATTAAACTGTTGATAATGAGGACCTTGGGGACCATAAGCTTGACCATGGCCATAAGGTTGATATCCTCCATCGTCCTAACCCATATGAGAGTAATCAGGTATATAAGTATTTTGGGAACTGTATTGAGGTTGGTTAAATTGGTGGCCAACACCGACTGTGTTGTAGTAAGGTTTGCCACCATAAGTATGGGGCATATACATACTATTCGTAGTGGGAACCAAGTTGTAATGACCATAATGGTAAGGCATGTTCCCACCCCCAGCATTAGGATTAGCGTGAGCAGTCGTGTGGTGACCATAAGCATGAGAAGTGTTCCCAACCCCAATGTTGGTGTTACTAGTAGCAGGAATGGTGGCGTTATGACCATGAATATAAGATATATTCCCACCTCCTACATTAGCATTACTAGTAGCGGTGGTGGATTCAAAAGTGTGCAGTATATGTCCACCGCCGTGGTTAGGAGGAGCATTAACATTCGCGAAAGTGGTCTTGGGTTGACGAGTAACGATATGTGTGTTAGGTGGTGGATGGCGAGTCATGTTTTGAACAGTGTTCCTATTAGGTTGGGCAGTCCTAGGAGGCGGCCTTCTTCCAACATTAGCATTGTGAGCAGGATTATGACCAGTCCCCATATTATGTGTGTGAGTGGACAACATGGTGCCCTCAGCAGGGGTATTGCTCCCAGCGGGTGCAGTGTTGCTAACACCATGACTAGTGCCATCATGACTGCCAAAAGTAGTGGGAGGATCAACTGTGTTGAAACTGGGCATCCTATATGAGAACGGGTTAATGTTGATCGCAGGATTTTTGTCGTCGGTTAAGGTTGGCATCCCATAAAGATAATTATCCGGATTCGAAGGATCGAACGGATCATTCTCAAGTGGATTCGACCAAACCGAACCAGGTTGAGTCTCAGGTGGATCACCTCCCCATGCCTCACGAGGAGTAGGGGTGTCTGAAGTGTGCTCAACTCTACCCGATGGACTAGTAGGGATTTCTCCCGTGTCAGAGTGTGCAGTGGTCATGACGTCGGCTACGTATGTCTTGTAAGAATCCGAATAATCAGAGGGAGCCCGCCAGTGTCCCCGAGCAACACGACATGAAATTTCAACCGATTCTAGACCAACTAACCGACGGGATCGACGGAGAGTCAGACTTTGTGCCACAATATCTCTGGAGAGAATATCAAATCACGACGTCTCCTACGACCAACTATCGATCAAAAACAGTAAATCAAAAGAACACACCTAGAGAAACTACAACCAAGAGTAGACAAACAGAGTGGCTAAATGAGCTACCGACACTAGAGCCATCATGTCTCGCCTAGGAGAGGCTTGAGACTCCCAAACTATAGCCGGAGGTAACAGAATCAGTTATAGAGACACCCAGGCTTCACTGCGTGCAAAGGGTCGTAACCCTCGGCAACACACAACTATGTTGTCCAATCCCTATCTGATTCAGGACACAAACAACATAAGCACTGCAAGTACCCTATGCAATACCTAGGTAAGGAAACTATGGTCACCGCAATATAACCAATGCTTAGGGGGACAGTCGCAGGTGGGATCCATCATATGGGAAGGGTAGCTGAGCCCGAAACTCAATGAGGGTCAAATCCCCCAAGAGTCCCCAGATACGAACAAATCCTGGAAATATCTCCCACGTTCAGCTGGTATCAGAGGGATATCTCCTCAACCAACCTCACGTGACCTCGTGCTTAACTCTAGTTTGAGTAGAGCTTCCTGAGAACACCGATATATACCATGGATTCCTCTAGTCTCTAGTCAGACACATAATGTTTCGTCTAGTATTCTTGGATTGTTAACTCACAATGATCTATTCCAAGACTCTAAACCTATGCTAGTTGGTGTACCCTATAAATAAAATTGGTCTAATCAATTTTAAGATTAAGCGTTAATTTTAGTGGCTGTGGTTACTCAAGGGATATGGTCGTGAAACTAGTGATGTGTATGACTCAATAGCATGCAAAATCGTCAAATCCTAGACTCATCTATCCAAAAAAACAATGTCACTAGCATGCAAAATCAACCCAATGGTTTCGAAATAAAAATGCAATCTTTTATATTTTCGATGCACAAGCAGAACCTAAATGAAGGCAACAAGCACTCAATGCAAGATGCAGTACATGAAAGTAATTTTTATTTTTTTGTATTTTCTCTTATAAGCAAAAGGAAAATGCAAAACTATATGTATTTTTTTTTGTATTTTTCAATATAAGGAAATGAAAAATGCAAGCAAAATCCTACTATCTAATCATTGATATGCCAAGGAGATCACTAAGACAACTCGGCAAACACTAAACAGTAAGACTCAGCCAAAGGAATGAGCTCAAAAGGAAAAAACCAACAAGGATAAATCCAAAGATGGGTAAAAAACCAGCAAGGCTCAACCAAGAGAAAAGAAGAGTTTTGGTCACAACCAAGGCATGGAACAGTCAAGAAACAGGCCTACAAAGACTCGGGATCATCGAAATCCAACCTAGCAACAACCAAAAGTCATAAATCAACCAAAGCCGGAGTTGTACGCTATTGTCGAAGGAAAACCTACGGGTACCCGCGAGCAGTAGAGTAAACAGAGGCAGGTGTACGCGGGTAGAGCAAAGCTAGCCCGGGGGTAAGGAAAGGAAAATGGGCAAATAAAGAGTCCAATGGCTCAGAAAAAGCAAGTTCTCTATAGTGTATCTCAACGGCCAATCAGTGACACAGAGCTTCGACAAACAACAACTCTAATTAAGGACTAATGCTCAAAAATCCCCAAACATGGATGTTTTCCCCAGCGGAGTCGCCATTTCTATATTGGAGAAAACTCATTATGGCTTGGGGTAGACCACTACAGACAGCTGACTACTAGAAATTAACTCTATTCCCAGTTCTATTCTATATAAATGACAATGCTAAGATAATGAACAATAGAACCAACCTCGATCCAACGTTTTATGTAGATCCCCATTGGAGCTTTCAATCCGTGCACTTGAATCTGCAAATTAGTCTTGACAGCCAGTATAAAACAAGTACATATAATATATAAAAGGCATTAACATCATCAATAGCAATGGTACATGATATCATAAGTAAATGCAACCCAATGTAGAATAAACAACATTCATAACATTAATGGATGAGAATATGAGTATTTCTATTAATAAACAAGAAGAAGTACATTGTGATACGACCTCTTGCCGACAACCAATCTGAACCAAGATCTGGATTAATCCACTTGTGCCTCCACCACTTCAATCCTCCATGAATAGCAAACTCAAACTATGGAAGGATTTTGGAAGGTGAACATAAGGGGTTCACAACTACAAGGATCAATGAGTGTAAACTCAAGATAGGGCAAAAATTCACTAGAGTTCTCTTGCTCCCTTTCTCCTCCTATCCATAAGCCATATGTGTTCAATATATAGTCCTTTCAAGGGTAAGTGAAAGGACACATCAAGGCATTTCTGGGGCAGATGGAGGGTCAAAGGTCACCCAATAACCACTTTTTGGGAGTAAAAAGTAATAAACTAGTGATTTTTACCATTTTACATGCTACTCTCGGGCTATAGTGATGCAACTCATGGGTATGCCCACTGTAATGATGCAGCTAGCATACAGGGGAATAAATAGGGAAAAATAGTGTCTGAAGGATATAAAGTGGATCTAAGTCAGTGAAAAGGATCCTGCAGGCCAAAGAATGTTGATACTTATAGGGTGGAAAATTTTGTTGTAACACTTCTATGAGATCATCCTTAACCATAAGCTAGTCCAATCTCGTTGGAATGGCACTAGAACCTACCTTATGATTTGTCTAGGTGACTGATGCATAAATAGGTTCTATATAAACAACATGGCTGGATTGAAACATCTAGGAGAAGAGCTTCATGCAACATGTTTTGATGACAACCTTACTTCTAGCTCAACACAATTTTGAAATTCCTGGAACTATTTACAATGTATATCACAATTTTGTTTGTCTAAACAAAAAATAGTTTTAATTTATCCTTCTAACATGTTTTCTATATGAGATTTAAATCCTATAAAAATGGTGACATAATCTATGGGTTTTGTGTTTGTACAAATTTTGCAATTGGAGGCAGTTTTAGCCTTACCATACCTAAACATGGACTTCTTTTATATAATTATAAATGTTATGTATGTTTTTGGCGATGTGTTTTAAATAAATTCCATTCCTCTATCATTTTTTAATGAGTAACTATGCTTGTGTTGAGAAGTGCACATACTATTCTCTAGAATCAGATCAAGAAAATGAACTGGAGGAATGCCAAAATTTGGCAGACCATGTTTGATATATAGGAGTCCATATGACCAACATCAGTAGTACATCCACATACTGAAATAAGCACTTAAAAAAATACAACTTTCATACACAAATATAAGTCAACATTCATGTGTGGCTGATTCAAAATGGACCATGATACATGATTCCAATTTCCACACTTGGCTATCACCCTAAGTGCTTGTAATTGTGATGGAACATGTATCACTATTAGTATATAATCCTTTACTAATGACAGTAGGATGGTAGGATTGTAATTTATCAATTAAGCTCCAACTAAAGTTCACTCTTCCCAACTCAGTAAATAGTGCAAGGTGGGTGGGTCCATTTCAACTTTCATCCCCTTTGCACTAACAAATTCCCCTTCAACAAATTGTAGATGCCTGTTCTTACACAAAATAATATTCAACTAGAAATCCCATTTCATCCATAAGTCCCTGTCGCATCTTATGGGCGAGGATGACAAGCATACTCTATCCTATTCACAACTCTCTTGTGATGTCGTACACACAATGGCATTATACAATATCAATATTTGATTTCATATAGCCCCCTTGAGGTTGGTATTGGGATCTAACAAGAAGGAATATTCCCTCTTGAGGTACTCCTACTTTATTAGTGATGTACAGTTAATTAAATAATGAATGAGTCAATAGGTCAACCAAATGCAAGTTGGCCACAACTAATTTCTATAATAACATCAAACTGAATTACAAATCACCCCATGGGATAATGACTTACGGCTTGTAACATGTTTTCATGCATTTTATCCAGCTAATACCCAAAGATGAACATATTTGATATGATTTCATAATCAAATATGCCAATGATCAATGAGATTGTACTCACAAAAATATGTCTACTATTCAATACTTTGATAAACAGGGTCCTTTATCCCAACTAAAAAAAATTATGCCTCCAAAAGTTACAAAAGAATTATTCTAGGTTCAAATGAGCCAAAAAATATAGCAAAACAAGATGCATTATGCTTTTAAATGGTCAAATAAAATCTAATACTGTCCTCCAAAATTTGAAGAAAGAAACCCTATCAAACTCCTTGGAATGATCTGTGATCCTAATGTTTAAAGAAAACATAAATTTGCTAAAACTTTATGTAGTTAAATTGCATAAAATAATGATAAAGTATATGATCACATGGTAGTTTCACATATCCTATTTATACAAAAAGGGAAATATGGGCACTTAAACCTCCTTTTATGAACTCTCTTTTGACTATTACCACTGATGTTATGGTAGAGGAAGAGACACAAAAAATGTTTTAATAAATCAATTGTGATAAAAAAAAATACATAGTGCATTTCACACATTACCCCAATAGGGAGATAAGGTAGTAATGATTTGCATGTCAAAAAGGAAATGAGAAAGGACGCTGCTAATTTATTTCATAGATAATAGTGTAACACAAGTGAATATGTGTAGCATTCCTCTAAATGTTTATTTAAGTTAAATGTATCCCTTCCAAAGAAACCTCGGCTTAGCTTAAAGAACTAGAAGTAATCTTTTCCACAAAAAATAAAGACATAGCTGCCACTAGCCCAAACATATTTCAGGCTAAATTTTAGGAAGCATAATGTGTTCTGGAGATCAATGAAATTGTTGATATGAAAAATCTAGGAACAGAGTAGAAGGTCACTAATGGTAGTGCAATTGAATTAGTAAAAAATAAATCATTTTTAGACCTCGATCAAATGTAATTTCCTATAAAACATCATTCATCTCAAACAACATTATTGGTGATATTGTCCTCCTTAGAAGATACTAGTAAAATCATCATATGCGACTTAGTTAATAAGTTAGGTGGAATTGGCACATCAATCTATGCTAGTGGTATAAAAATCTATATAACCAAGGGGCTCATAACAACTTGTGACATTGATAAATCCTTTTATTGAAACATGTTGAATTTTGGTATTTGTGAGGACAAAATTTTTGCAACAATATTGCTTATGTATCCTTATAAAAAATTGACATGATTCTTCATTCAATACCCCCACACTGCATATTATTCTATTATGTGTCAAAGAACTGGATATGGATCATGGTTAATTGAGCATCCATAAAGAAATAATTAGGAGAGGATTTCATTATGGTGTTTTTATGGGCACTACTCTCATACACATCTAGGTGAAATGAGCAAGCTAAGTGGTAGTCATATGATTTTTTTTCTAAAAATGCATTCGCAAGATGGCATCATAGAATGCAATGGTTGTAAGGTCCACACATAATGAACATTTTGATGAGGCCCTGAATCTCTTTCAGAAAATGCAACTAGTCTATGTAGTACCAAACTCCATAACCTTTGCTAATGAGCTACTTGCATATGCTAGCTTGATAACTCTACAATAGGGTATGGTGATCCATGAAGAAATAGTTAGAGGTGGATTTCAATATAATGTTTTCATAGGGATTTTCGTTGTAGTCATGTATGCAAAATGTGGCAGCGTAGAGAAGGAATGCATCATATTTGAAAAAATATATCTCTTAAATATCATATCTAGTTATGATTAAAGAATATGCATAAAATGGGCATGATTTGGAGTCTCTCAAGATTTTTTGACATTTGCAAGTTGTTGGTGTGAATTCATACTTAAAGATGTTTTCTAGTTTCCTCCCTACTTGCGTTAACATTACATATTTAGAACAAGGTCTAGAGATCCATGGAGAAATAATTAGAACTAGATTTCAATTTGATGTCCCTGTGGGGAGCACCCTTGTAGATGTATATGAAAAATGTTGAAACATAAAAAAGGCACATGCTTTGTGATAGAATGAATTCATGAAATGACATCTCCTAGCAATCCATGATTATAGCATGTATGATGCATGGTTTTGGTAGACAATCCCTCAAACTCTTTGAATAAATGCAACACGCTAACATAAACCCATACCATGTCACATTACTTTGGGTTATGACCGCATGTTTCCATGTAGGTCTAGTAGATGAGGGTCAAAAATACTTTGATTGAATTAACAAATAGTATCATGTAATACCTATAATGGAGCACTATGGTTGCATGGTTCACCTTCTTAATTGTGGTGGGAACTTTGATAAGGCATAACATTTTATCAACAAAATGAAAATGAAGCCTACATGACTATTGTGTGGGTGTGTTTTCTTTCTACCTATAGAGTGCCTAACAACCTAGATCTAGAAGAACTTGTTGAAGAATATATTTTGGAGCTAAATCTCCAAAATTATGCTCCTTATGTGTTGTTGTCAAACATCTCTATCATATTTTTCAGGTGGAATGGCATTGAGAATTTATGGAAAATGATGCAAGATGGGTGTGTTAAAAGCATTCATGGATGTAGTTGGATTGAAATCAACAAACATAACCATACTTTCACATTAAGAGACAGGTTACATATGAAACACAAAAAATGTATGCAATGTTGGAGAGTTTTTCTATGGAGATGAAGTCTACAAGTATGTACTCGATACAATTGTGGTTAGTGATATAGAGGAAAAATAAAGGAAATAATTCTTTTCTCCCATTGTGAGAAGGTGGTTGTGCAATATTTAGGTTAGTAAGATCCTTTGAGCATGGAGGAATTTCCAATATTCCATTAAGTTCAACACCAAGGATCTTGTTGGTTACCATCATTTCAAGGATGAATAGTGTCCATAAAATGATACGGGACATGTGTGTTAAAAATATTTGTATATGCAGTTAGATTGAAATCAGCAAAAAAATCTTTATTGTCATAATAAGGGGACAAGTTGCATATGCAAACATAACAATTTTATGCAAATTTGGAGAGTTCATCTATGGAGTTGAAGTTTGAAAAGTATGCACTTGATACAATTGTGCTTAATAGTTTGGAGGAAAAGCAGAAGGAACAATGTTGTTTTTATAAGTCAAGCAACATAACACCTTGACGAATTCTTGTTATCTCTTACAAGAATCTTCACATTATCTTCTCCCACTTTCTAGACTCAATCCAAGCTACAAAATAACATACTTAAAGTGGATATACCACTTGCAGCAGTTCACCTTAGTAATCTATTATAACAAGGGAATATTAAAAAAACTAATTACTAACTTCCTTTCTAGGTCTCCAATTTATGTGTTGAGAACTTTGCTCTAGGTGGAATCTTTTGGTTACAATAATTTAAATAATGGTATGAAAATGAAAAATACTTCTTTTTAGGTGTTTTTAAATTTCAAGAATCCATGGAAATTGCAAAAAGAATCTCATAAAGACCTTCATCTTTCCGAGGACTTGTTATACAAGTCTAATCTATTGTATGTGCCATGAAGACGAAACTGAGTTCAACAATACACAATGGAATAAAGAAAGAACTCATGAATTTGCAATGGTGTTTCTATTGGCCTAATGTTATTAAATGTTAGATTTCCAAGGGGTAACCCTGAAAATTTGCTGCATGTGTTGGGTGCTTCATAAGTTTTGGGTCGAATCTATATTCTTATAATTTTATTTTTATTTTTTAAATCCTCCATATTCGTTGAATTTCTGATGACAGTGAACAATGCTTCGACGACTTTGCTATACCTCTGACAGTAGAAGTCGCCAGCCATCCAATGTGGTAGGATGGATATTGGTGTTGGATTCTAGCCTATAGTTGTTATATTTTCAACGTATATTGTGCTCGACTATCAGATCTTCAACCTCCACAATGTCGGAGATTCGACGTCTATTTTGTCAGCTATTCGACACATGGTAGATGAATTACTAAAATTAAAATGTAGGTTATTCGACGTCCTTTAAGTCGGATATTCGACATCTCTTCTGTCGGATATTCAACATGTGGCGGTTCTATTGGTAAAATAAAAACATAGGTTATTCGACATCCATTAATTCAGATATTTGATAGTTTTCCAACTAAATTGATAAAAATAATGTTTAGGTTATTCGACGAAGTAATGTCGAATATCCGACAGACTGTTGTGTCTATTGGATATCCGACGAAAGTTTACCAACTTTAAAAAAAAAACATTTTTCGGATGTTAGAGAGAGTGTTCTCGAAGTTCAGACAAATATATTGTCGAATTTTGGGTTTAAATATGCCCATCTAGTAGTCATCATCATACAATTTGGGGAGTATGTCTCCACATAATTCTCCCATGACTCCAAGTTTTGGAGGATACACAGTGGGAAATTCCTCCATCCCTCCTAATATAACCAAGGTATTGACCTAATCTCATATAGAACCCGTAAGTGTAAGTGGGAAGTGTCGACTATATCAAAAAAGCCTCCCCAACAGGTAACTAGAAGTCATCATCACACAACTTGGGGAGTGTGTCTCCACATAACCCTTCCATGACTCCAAGTTTTGGAAGATACATAGTGGTAAATTCCTCCACCCCTCCTAATATAACTAGGGCTGACACCCTATACTGAGCCATAATGTTCAATTATTGTTCTTATAGTCACATCATCGAGCAACCATTCTGGGAAATCTATTCATCTTATCAAAACTACACTTACCCAAAGATCATAGTAGTGTTTGAAATCATATGGAAAACTTACAATGCAAATTATTTCCATACATTATTTCCATGATGTCTATGACATTCAATTTAGCTCATTACTAAAATCATTTGGATATTACATATTTTACCAACATGTAGGTTAATTAAAAAATAACTCATATCCATGTAAAATAAATTTCACATTTCAATTTGTATCAATGTTACAATAATAATCATGTGTCTATTTATACCGTCCCTCACATCTATTATACATTTACGACATATTTTGAGTCGATATCCATGTATCAAATATCCACTTCTTACTTTGAATGTTTAACGAAATCACATATCACAAACATATAACCATAAACATAATATCCTACAATACATAAACACGTCCATATGTCCACATATTTAGTGTCTCATTAATCTAGATTGTCTAAAATAGAAAGCAAGCAAAATAAACATTAGGACAAGTGATAATGTAGATCTAGCCACATAATGTTAAATGTGGGGCATGGAAAACACCATCTCTTCTTAGAATTCATTACTTTCACTTCTACAATACCTCGATTCTAGTTTAAATGCTAAGTGAAATGGATGATCAAGTATTTGTGAAATTGTATCTTTTCAAAAGTTCTAGAACCATATCAAATTGGAAGATGTTTTATTTGTAAGTTAGTACTCACAGAGTTTTGAACCTATGACCTAATACAAGGAGTGCCTTCACACCCCATTCACCATCTATTCTACACCTATGGGATTATTAATATTAATGATAAGTTGAAAACATTTATAAAAATGTAGGAAAACCTTAAATTTCTTGTAATAATTTTTATATGAATACAAAATCATTTTTAATAATAGTTTTGTAATGAGAGAATGGGTACCATTCTTTAGTGACTAATATTTCAATTTCTATCCATTTACAAGTCTTATTAGTCCATACTCATAATAGAATATAGCAATCCGTTGGTCGCCAAATTTCGTTGACAGCCATTAGTTACAATTTTTATAACCTAATATTATTTTTTTTTTCAAATTATTATTATTATTAGAATGAATTTACTAAAATTAAAAATCATTTTTAGAAATTTCAAAATTAAATAATTATTTTGTGATTCATGCAGTACAAATATTTGACAAATTTTCGGAGCACAAGATTTTGGTCTGTATCCCTCGAAGCGCTTCCGCTTGATGTAGAATCTCATGTTATGCCCAAACGTTTTCCATATCGTTGTTCTCACTCCCCAACAAATCACATACAACACACCAACTAATTGAAAATGATAAAAAAAACGCTGAGAATTCAGAGCCGAAGGAACAGTTACTCAAGCTTACTTCATGTATATGCGGCCATTGATTTTCTTGGGATGAATCTCCATCTCTCCTCTAAAAAAAACTCCAAGATATCGCACTTGGCCTTCAGAGACGTAACATCCCACAGAGCCTCAATGGGCTTGGGAGCAACGTAAGGAGGAATCTGTTTGTATTCAATGTCCCGGCAGTAGTGTTTTTCCTTAATGCCAAAGGTTTGCAATATTATAGATCTCTGCAGGAATGCCGATATCCCATCACGAATTGCAACTACTGTATGTTAATAAAAAGTCATTTTTTGTCAAAAAAAAAAATGACATTATTATACCTTAGACAAATGATCTCTTACTAATTTTAGAGTTATCAAATATTCAAATAGATAATCCATCAAAGGAATATCAAAACATAACTATAGCCTTTCTATAGTAAGAAAGATAGCCCGCTTAACATATCAGCTGTTATGCCTTTTGGTGTCACCAACAAATCAATAATAGGCTTTGCGTAAATTATTGTAGCCAATAGCCAACACTAAAGGGTCAAAGTAGGGAAGGACTTACGCTGCGATCCAAAATGAAGAACAATGAAAGAGAACAACCTAAAATAAATAGATAATGAAATATTCTACACAAACAATAATTACCAATACCTCATCATATGAATAATTACCAATATTTTATCATATTTGGTTGAAAATAGAAATATTTTAAACATAATTCGGAATCCAATTAGCACACATATCATTTGAATGTTAGGATTATCAAAATATATAAAATAAAATAGTCATGTTCAAAATCGAAAGTACAAGAATCCACCTACATGCCAAACAACCATGAAATGTAACTTTAACGGGTTCTAAGATAGAGGGATTTGACAACCATGAAATGTAACTTTAACGGGTTCTAAGATAGAGGGATTTGATCTCTCGGGTATTTTTTCTTGTTTCTATACCAAAACATCCTCACCAAACAGAAAACCAAACAAAGTGAATATATCCTCCTTAGAATTAACATAAGAATCTTAACAGAATGCATACAAACAAACTTTAGTCTTGTTAAAAGTAAAACGAAGAGCCAAAGTTTAATAATATATATGGTTTCAAAAAAATCACCATCTTAATGGAATATTAAGAACCAATAGGGAATATATAATGATAAGGCTTAGCTTAACATTATGAATTGCAAATATCTAAATTGCAACTGAAAATACCCATCTTTGTTATTTACTCTTAGCCTAGATTTCATGGCTCTACCAATGGTTGTAATTAAAAGAAGAAAGAAATATTATATTTATGTATTAAGGTTAAATTTAACATGTTATAGTTTTAGTTATTAAAAAATAACATAAGAAGAATCCAAGATCAACATTATCATGTTTTTATTCATAAGTCCAGATAGTAGAATTGTTGATCTCATGTCAACCTCTAACATAAAGGATTAATGCAATTTGTCTAACTAGAAAGACAATTGTAACATGGGGAAACTCAGGACCAATTAAAGGATAATATTTGAGGTCAAATACTTCAAAATATTATCCATTAATAATAAAAAGTAAGAACCAAAACAAATCTACTAAAAAATAAGAACCGAAATCGATCTTTCTGAAGATTGAGTCAATGATAAGTAATATATGTCAAAGTCGATAAGTATTACTAAAAAAGTTCTTCAATATTTGTCTCTTCATCATATTTTTCATCACTAATATTTCCAATATAACATTTAACAATATTTGGCTCCTCATCACTAATATTTCCAATATAACATTTAACACCATGTGGATGAGTTTTTTATTATTATTAATGTCTATGAATAATAATAAAAATTAGGTTGATGGAAATCAATGGAAATGTTTTAAATATAATTTTAGGGAAATATATAATATCAAGGCATAAACTTAGATTTAAAAAAATCATAAATATGCATAAAAATAGAAAAATAAAACATATTTGCCACCACTTAAAATATGTTTTTATTCTTTTGCTTTATTTAATCCAATTTTCAACATTTGGTGTATTAATTAGGTTGACAAATAATTAAGTTATTTATTTTAGATGATGTGATTAGTTTGAGCTAACAATATGTTGAAATGGACTGAAATCCAATACAAATTTAACACAAATTCAATAAAATAAATTACTTTTAATTTATATTTTAAGATCACTCTCTAAGTATGAACCTTTAAAAAAACATATTTTTCTTTTAGAAATATAACTAAGCTTAACTAAACTTAATTTGATTTAGTTTTTTTAAATGAATATTAAATGAATAAGTAAATTTTTATGTTTATTTATTTGTGAAAAGTTAGGAAAACCATTTTTTATTCACGTTGTATAAATACTTTCTTAGTATATAAAGTGTTTATTTGTTTTGTTTTTTTTGTCAATGGTACAAGTTACTTATAGAAGTATTTTTCTTCACTTTATCATGTTTAAATAAGTAAATCAATGTCACAAGATTGTTTTGATAATTTATAAACTCACATGCATTAAAAATCCAAAAAAATAGCATAATGTTTAAGCATTGTGAGAATATCTATACTCAACTTGTTTGTTAAACTATTTTTTTTCACTTTATTATGTTCAAGCAAACAAATCAATATCACAAAAACAAGGACTAGCTGCATTGCAACTATTTTTCTTGTTAAATAATTCTATCATAAAAACAATTTTTCCATTAAACCTAATCACAACACTATACATTCTAAAAGAAATACATATTTCTTCTAGTCTTTTCCACACAATCTCAAAGTATTTTTTTAAATCAATAAAATAGTAGATATAATCTTATTTTATTTCACTACCATCCTCGATAATAATGAAAGGATGAAGAAGTGATTAGCTATAGAATCTTGATTCTTGTGGTTTATTTTCATTTAGCATGTTTATTATTGTATTTAATTGAATGAATAATTATAATTATTTCAAGGATTAATACAAATGAATTTTCTAAAATAGTGTAATTATGATATTTCAATAATTTGTAAGTTAATTTGGTTTTTTAATTTAAAAATATGGAAAAATAATAAATATAAGTGTTTTCTAAAATTAATAAAATAATAGATATGATTGTACCGAGTGAAACGAGAGCTCAATATGGGGGAGATGTTGTAAACTGATATAACGTGATATAACGTTTGTAACAAAATAATTAAAAAAATTCATGTCAGCTCATAAAATAAAAATATGGAAAATACTTTAAAAAAATCCATGTTGGTTCATAAAATAAAATATTATGAAAAGTAATTAAAAAATAGATGTTCGTTTATAAAATAAAAACTTAAACCCGGATCTATCAATCAAGAGAGATCAAATTTCTTGAGTTTAAATTTAAAAAAAGAAATACACCTCAAGAAATACATTTAGCATATGCATCAGTGTTTTTAATTCAATTAGTAATTATAATTATTTCAAGGATTAATACAAATTATTTTAAAAAAATGTAATTATGATAATTAAATAATTTGTAAGTAATTTTGGTTTCTTAATTAAAAATATGGAAAATTAAATTTTTCAATCCATATTTTGAAGAATTTTTTGTTTATTGCTTAATTAAAAATATGTTTGATTTGAAGCATATGTACCTCACTCTCATGTTTTAAGAACTTAATTTTGTATCTTTAATATATTTATCTCATATATTTGAATACCTTTATTTGTTAATTTTGTATTTTTAATTTGTGGTACATTTAATGCCAAATTTTATATCTTTAATAAAAGAACATAAGAGTAGAGATAAGTTGATAAGAGTAGAGATAAGTTGTTTGTATGTGTTACCCATCAAAGTAGTATTTTTAAATCAATAATGTAATTGTAGACTGAATGCTAGTGAGTGGTAAGCATGTAAGAGAAATCTAGGCCTAATTGTCACAAATAGCTTTCTACAACCTTGTAACTAGATTAATGCCTTATATGTAGTCAAATAATGTATGAAGAAAGGAGTTAATCCAATAGTTATTCACCAATATCATCAATCACTTTTCCAAATTAAAACATTTCACAGATTCCAATGCAATCTCACATATACTAAGGTAGGGTTTCACACTTCCCAAGGCACTACCTCAGAAAAGTGTGCTCCGAAGGGGAAAAGATCAAGTGAACTAGGGTGCACTAGATGATCTAGATAGAATTGCCAAAAACCTTGAAGAAACCCTACTTTGGGCATATTCATGTTTCCAATGCATCAATGCAAATGGGGATGCCCTTAGAAATATGTGGATAAATACACTAGGGAGAATTTGGTGGGTAGACCAGAATTATGAACTCACGGCTATTTTTGGAGTTATAGATTTATTTAGATTTTTAGGGTTTTTCCAACAATATTATATTTTTAGGGTCTTTTCAATATCAAATGAGGATGCCCTCGGAAATCCGTGGATAAATCCACTAAAACAAATTTGATAAATAAATCAAAATGATCAAATAACAAATATTTTTGGTTTTATGAATCTATTTGAATTTTTTTAGAGTTTTTTATAATATCTTATTTTTAGGTCTTTTTTACCATAAAATTGCAACAAAATAAAACACAATTAAACTAATAAAAATGAGTAATTTAATGAGAAGAAAAAAGCATACGAATTTTGTCTCATTTATTTACACAATTAAACTAATAAAAATGAGTAATTTAATGAGAAGAAAAAGGCATGTGAATTTTGTCTCATTTATTTAAGCACCCACTTATTCAAGTGAATTAGCAATTTAGTTATTTAACCACCCAAATCAATGGAATCTTGGATCCAAATTCAATTATCGATTTATATTACCGAGTGCATCATGTTTGTGTGAGTTGTGGACGATGTGAGTTTCAAAGATATGAAGTGCATAGGAAGTTGCAAATGAACACATTCACAAATGTCAAACTATGAATGGCCCAACACAAAGTTGAAGGAAACACAGTTATCTTTAGTGTTTAACAAGTCCTTGACAAGTACATGTAATTAATTAGTATTCAATATCATCATTAGGAGAAAGAAAATCATTCACTCTTTAGCGTAGAAAGGATGAATCTTCCACTAACCATCCCTATATTTATGTCCCCTGTACCCCACACCCATCATTCATATCTTTGTTGTGCCGTTTATATTTTTTTATATTAACACTCCAGTTGACACACAACCATCACAGCTATTGTGATCAATAGGGAGATACGCATGCCTTGACGTCAGTCGGGTACATAATGATCTTTGGAGAACCATGGGCATCTCTGATCTTCATTTTGTTACTGCTTGTTTTTTGGTAAATTTCAGGTAAATGATTAAATCATTGTTCAAAATTTATGTTTGGTAGAAAGAAATTTATCTTTGAAGGTAATTTTTTTTTAGGATTTGGAAATCTGTTCATATCGGTTATTGGATTAGATTAGCTATACAATGGTAGCTAATAAATACTGCAAGGTACCATCAATGTATGTCGAATCATTAATGCATTGGAAATGGATCTTTATTGTTTGAGTTTTTCTTATCAGATAAGACGCGCCGTCAACGAATCACTTTTAATTAATAAGTTACTTTTTAATATTATTTTTTATTAATATGTCCGTCTTAGACTATTTTGTTCGCAGTATATCTAAATTGGCCAACAAATTCATAGATTTATAGAATAAATTTAGTCTCACGATTGGTATTTTTGAATGGGTGTTTCATTGAATGAATTTAATTTCAAAATTGATTGGAATTTTGTTGAGTCTTATAAATTTATTTAGTCAAATTTGGTCAACATTTAGTTTCAACAAACTTTATAAATTTAATTTTAAATTTATAAAAAATAAATGAAATAATACCAAAAAAAATGAACTTTTGGAAAAAATGAACTTGTTATGCTAAAAAGAAGATTTATAAAAATATTTTAATGCCAAAAAGAAGGAGCTTCTCACATGTTAACCATTAATGGTTATACAATAAATTATTGGAAAAAATCAACTTGTGAAAAAAAACTTTAATGTCAAAAAGAGGAGCTGCCCACATAATAACCATTAATGGCCATATGGTAGGAGATGAACTTGTTGTAAAAAAACACTATTTAGAACCATATGGTGGTAGGTCACTTGTGGAGTTTTTATGAAGGTCCCTCTCTTGAAATGTCCTTTAACACTTGCAAGCTAGGGCATCACCTAGCAATTTCTAGGGTTCAGTAGGAGAGGCTAACTAAGGAAAATGAAAAAGTCCAAGGCCCTAATTAGAAATAGAGAACTCCTCTAGGGAATGTTCCCGTCATACAAATTTTGACAAAAAATCCATAACAAATTAGAAAAATGCACCATAAAAGCACCATTCAACTAAGCTAGGAGCATAACTTACCAACATTTAACACGAATGAACAAGGAAAAAGACCTTAGGCCATACTTGTGCATGAGTTCCTCCAACTAGTCTAGCATCAACTATTTGCATGTGTAAAAAGAATCCATAAAACATCATTCATCCACCTTCAAGCCAAAGAATTCATCCAAAGAGAAGTGTGCATCACATAAATGACTCATAGAGTAGGAGAAAGAGACTAAAAAAATTATTTGAACCCATCTCTTATGATTTTACAATGAAGTGGGGTGATCTATTTATATGATTTCATCCTCAACCTTTTTAATTTTTTATCCTACAAGTCAACATTACAATAGAGTATTTTAGGGTGAATCCCCCACAACTTAGGTAATAAGCACTAAAATAGACATAAAATAACAAATGAGACTAAAATAAAGAGATCACTTGATGAAATAATGAGCGAGAGTGGGATATCATGCCCCAACGATTGAAATTTGTTTGTCATTGATGTCAACTAATGTCAAAGAGGATGTCAATTGATGTCAAAGTGGAAAAAACATTCCTATGTCAACTTAAAGAAATATATGGAAGCCACTTTAAAGAACTGTATGTGTAGGATGGTGAAGAATGGGGATGCCAGTTTGAAGAAGTATATCTAAAAGTTGCATCTAGTCTGAAGATGTGTTTTCAAGTATACTTCATGCATGATGAGTATGAAGAAGCACATAAGGAAGGTACATCATGCAGATCCAGTTCAAAGAAGTACATAAGTAATGTATCCTACTACATATGGTACCTACACATATATCAAGTTCGCCAAGTCATACTCTCTCATGGTAGCAATCAAATAATTGGTTGGACAAAGGTACATGTGCACAAGCAGCCAAGGATTTGGTTAAGCAAACGTACAAGTGTGCAAGTATGTCATGAGAAGAATTTGGAATGTGTAAGCATTGTTTGGTCAAGGATCGAGAGTGCACACATAGTAAGAAACAACTTATGGTTGGACAGTCCTGAAACTGCTCAAGTCTTACTAATCAAAAGATGCTTTCAGTTAAGCAAAGGGTGCACAAGTTCCAATAAGGGTGTAGCAGTTGAAGTTGTTTATGTGTAAATCCCACAAGCCGACAATAGAGCAGGTGCGTAAGTCCCACAAGTGATGATAGATCAAGGGTCAAAGCCCCACCAAGTAGAAGTTAGTTTATGCGAAGATTCCACAAAGCATTAATACATTAGGTGCACAATACGCACAAGAGATGGCACATCAAAGGTCAAAGACTCATCAACTCGAAGAGGAAGGATGCACACATACCTCAAAGCAATGGTACATCGAGAGTGCAAGAGTACACAACTAAGGTGTAAGTCCCACTAAGTCAACGACCATGGATGTGCAAGAAACAAAAGGATGACACATCAGCAGCGCAAAAGATGACATGTGGAAAAAGCATAATCCGTGAAATATTAAAGAAGGGATGCCAAAACCAACCTGTGGACATATGATCCATGAAGGACATGCATAAATAGAGATACAAGTTGAAGAGTTGAAGTAAGCTCAATGGAAAGATCGTAAAGCTTAAAGTGGAAGATAAAGATTTATATTCGGGGCATCAAGGGATCGAGGATAGAACAACATGATCTAGCGAGCAGCTAAGTGCGGACATGCAACAAAATGAAATACCGATGGTGTGCATAATGATGTTGTAGATCTATGATGGATGCGCAAACACTGAAAGGCAGAAAAAAAGAGGTATGTGCAAGTATGTGAGGACTGATTAAAAATATTGCAGATAAGACACAGACAATCACAGATGTTGTATGTCAGAAGCATAGGTACATAACCAAAGTATGTCAGATGATGCGCAGATATTTAGTTGATGCATAGAAGTTGAAGTGAAGTATGCAAAGTTGAGAAGTCCATCTGATGTGCAATGAAAGAGTAGCAACATGATCCAATAAGTGAGTCATGATGAGGATGATCTGAGACAAGTGCATTAAAACAAAAGGACAAATCACTTGCTACACAATATGTTGCAGATTGTCTATAAGACCGTGGCACTCAAACATAACGAAAAAATAAAAGTAAGTGCACAATTCCATCTGTTATTAGCGCATTATATCAGAACAACAAGCTATCAATTGAAAGCACAATATCAGTTGGTGAGTGTAGTTGCGCAGTAGAATATTGACAGATTATACCTTAGCATAGACTATAGGATCAACAACAAACAATACATGAAGTAAGACATCAACGAAAGTGTAGAACTGAGTGGAATAAGAATTCAAGTGATGTATGTACAACAGTGATAGTGAATCACTTGCATACGAAGGTATCACACAACATAAATAATATCAGAAGATCATAAGTCTGCATGAGTTGGAAGTTTAGTAAGCCATAATCTTATATTGGATATCTGGGTAGTAGGATGGAGCAAGGAGCAGGAGGTTGTATCCTCCTTCCCGTTGGTGCTGGAGAACATAGGGAGTTGGAGCTTCCTTCAAGTGAGTGCCTGTAAAAAGATGGGGTCACGCCTCCTTCCTGTTGGTGCTGGTAAATACATGAAGTTGGTACATCCTTAAATGTATTCTTTTCATTACAAAAGAGCATTCCGTGGTTTTCTCACAATTGGGTTTCCATGTAAAAATCCTGTGTGTTCTGTGTTCTTTGTCTTGGTGCATATATGGATGAATAATATTGTTTATATTGGATGTGTAACTAAATATCAAGATTAAGTTAAGACTAATATGTTAAAGAAGGTAAAAACTATTGATAAATGTGCTAATATTGATTCACCCCCCCTCTCAGTATTAAATCGATTCCAACAATTGGAATCAGAGTGGGTGTCTTCAGTAGCATGTTAACATCTGGAAGATAGATCCTTGCATATATATGGACAAGCAGGAATTCATTTCTAGTAACAGGGCACTAAGGTTTGATGGTACCAATTATACCTTCTGGAAGGTCAGAATGGAAGTATACTCATAATCACTGGGAGAAAATGTCTGGCAATCCATTGTTGACGGTTACAATGTTTCAGTAATTGTTCCAGCTAATCAAGCTCAAAGAAGAATCTATGAAAGCAATGAAAGAGATATAAATGCACTGCTATGTGGGCTGAGAGATAATGAATTCGTCAAGGCTATGCACTGTGCTTCAGCAAAGGAATTTTGGGACAAACTCATAGGTTTCTATGAAGGCGACGAAAAGGTAAAGAAAGGAAAATTGCAAAACTACTCTTTATTTGAATCTATCAAAATGAAATATCAAGAAAACATTCCTGTTTGCTTCTTAAGAGTAGATGAGATAGTAAATACTATCAAAAGTCTTGGGGTTACTTTGGAAGAAGAATCTTTGGTACATAAATTATTGAGAACTTTACCTTCATGGTTCGATGCGAAGGTGTCTGTGTTATAAGACCAAGCTAATATTGAAGATTTGAAAAAGGACAAGCTTTAGAGGATTTTGACTGCATATGAGATGAGAAATGAGAAAGAGACTCCCATCAGAAAGGAAGTTGCTTTTAAAGCCACTGGAATTGATAAGCATGATCATGACAAGGACTGCTGTGATGAGTTGGATGATGAGGAATCAAAGTTTGTGAAAAGTATGAAAAGAGGACGAGGTAAGTATAAGAACAAGTTTCCATTCAAATGTTTCAAATGTGTAGGATTAGGTCATTATTCCTATAAGTGTCCTTACAAAGAAAATGGATAAAGTAACTTTGGAGAGGAATCTACTTCGTATGATCAGAAAACTGCGCAATCTCAACATAGACCTGAAAAATAAAAGGAGGATTCCAAAACAGAGTAAGATCAGTCTGTACACTGAGGAAGGAAGCAATGCATCCAAAGGAATCGACTACGATGAAGGACCAAAAGAAGTACTTTTCATGGACTTTATGGAAAAACAAAGAAAATATGAAAAGAAGAAGAGAAGTTCGAAGAATACTCCAGTTGCACAAAGAAAACTAGGATCACTAGACAAATACTTCTTTAGTGGATCATTCAAAACAACTCCAAATCTAGTTACACCTTCAAAGCCTATTGCTGAGGTCAATATTGATAATCAATCTGAAGAAGATGAACATGTTGCAGAGATTGACTGGGAAGGTGAATTGATTAGTGCCCTGGATGACTTTAAAAAGTCAAGAAAGAAGAATAAATTCTTGCAGGAACAATTATTGAAGTATGAAGAATAGGATAAGCCATTTCAAGAGCCTCTTGATGCATACGTTTGTGAAAAGGTATCCAACTATAAGACGCAACTGATTTGTGCACAAGACAAAATCAAATTGCTTGAGGAAGAGAAATCTGCTTTGAAAGTCTCTTTAGAAGAACTGGCACAAAAATTTGGATACTATCAAATCAACTTGAAGAGAAGGACAAGTAGATGTCTCATCTATAAGACAGATTGATTGATATAAAGGGAAATAAACAAGTCCAATATACCATAGTGATTTGCGCACATCAAGAAAACAACAAGGCTAGTATTGATGATGAAGTAAAAGACATGTTTAAAGACATCACATCAATCTTGAACAAAATCCTGAACAATCATATATCACTAGAAGACAGAACATGCCTTGGTTATGAAAAGGCATCAAAGAAGGCCTGCAACAGAGAATATTTCCTTAATCATGTTAATTAATTCAAGTGTTGGGCCTAGTGCAAGGGGGGTCAAATTTTGAACACATTAAGTTTTTGAGAACTGCAAAGTTGAGTGCAGCATGGATGAAGACTTTTTGTGAAAATCAGTTTTTGGGAGCTGCAAAGCTAAGCGCAACACAGTTTTGGTATGTTGCGACGTTGCACACGCAATATTGGAGGAACTACGAGGATTACAGCACCGCGATGTGCCACGTCGATGGAGATCCATCCTAGCAGAGCATTGGATGGATGAAAATAGTTAGTTCGGTTAGGTCAAGGGAGACCTATTTTTGGCAAAGATCGTCGATAACTGCCAAGTAGTGGGTAGGTGCAAATCGGGATGTAGGTGACTGATCACGCAAACAAAGAACTACTAGTTGAACCAATTGTCAAAGGTCGTGAAAGAAGGAACAGCTTGGCGAATGCAATCTTTTGGCTTGCATGACACGAGAGCGGATAGCAACGTGTCTACACAGAGGATAGCCACAATTGAAGATCCACTACCAGACACCAGCAGTCCGGTTTTGGGAAAACCGTGACAGTTTTGTAAATCTAAGGGTTTTTCCTTCGTGATGTAAAGACATGACCTATGGGCATGATATATATATAAGGCATTTTTGTATGGGAAGGGTTACTGGAACTACTTTGTACTTAGGTATTGTTGAACATTGTTAGGGTTTTGATCAAAATCTATTGTAAAGGATCTGCAGCCGAGTGCGCAAAGACCTAATTTTGAGGAAGAAGAACATCTGCAGCTGAGTGCGTAGGAGAAGAAATGTTGTACCATTTCCTAAGATAATAAACAACATTTCTTGTGGACGTAGCTTCCCATCCGGGGGAGTGAACCACGTTAAATATTGTGTTATGTGATTGTTGTGTATGATTGCCATTATTTTTGCTTCAATTACTTATAGTGCATGCATGAAGTTACTATTATCTGATATATGTTTACTTTTATCTATCTTCACTGCAGAAGGGATGGAATAAGATGTTAAGTAGTTCATATATGGATGAATGTTAACAATCAAGCACCTATAAGTTCTTGAATGAATGGATCTATGAGATAAACACACAATTAATCGTTGAGGTTGAATAGTTATATTAGAGGACACAACATCGCATATCTCACTCATTTGCATAAGTCATGATGTTTATCAGTTCGAGTAATGATGAATGATTAAATATTATTGAATAAGAGTGAATAGAAGTGATTAGGTCTCATAAGTGGCTGCATGGTCTAGTTGACACGCCGATCCGTCTGAAGTGTTGCATGATAGGATGTTGATAAATTATCATCGTAGAGTGGAAGTAATCCCACTACGTCATCCGTGAATACACTGGTTGCGCAAGTATCCTCACTTATCGTAGTATTCAACGCGAAGTAGAAGACCTCGCGCAGTCCATCAGCGCGTTGTGCATTAACTAGTTGAAACACCTGCATCACAAGGTTGTGGAAACCTACTTCTACAACCACCCCCTCAGCTTCTCCTCGGGTGAGACCTCAGGATGCTTGCAGTCTGTTGCCGAAAGGGTCGGTGAATAGGGTTTTTGTTGGTATCTTGTACAACAAAGTACTTGGGTCTACATTGGAAAAAATCTAGATCAGTTTGTATGCCAACAAATGGTTCCATTGTCGCGGTAAAACTCAGTGATGCGATAGCATGTTTCAAAACGTAATGTGCGAAGAAGAATACGACTTCCCATTAGGGTCAAACAACTGACATCCAGAAAAGAAAGAGATCTATGCTTGGTGTGATAAAATTGAAAGATATTTTGCAAAGAAAGAAAACAAACACCTACGTCTATCTGACGTACAGTGGTTGAACAGATACTTATGGAGGGACATCCATGAAATTTTCTGGACTTCGTTTCCGAGCAAGCTACACGAGTGGATATCGCGCCTAGTAGAAATAAATAATTGTTTTCAAGGTGGAGTACCTACGCAGTGGACTCCGAAGCTCACTCAATAGCTCAAAGCAATAGACAACCCACTGTCGCGAGCAACCGACTTCTGGGTTGATAACATACTTGAAGGATTTGTGACCAAGTTTGCTTTAGATACGTTGAAATCCTATAGCCAAGCTGAAGAATACTTTTTCAAAGGATTCAGAGGTAAGTTCCTGAAAAACCTCAGTCTATACATTAAAATGCTTTTAGCTGAGAAAGGTGTTTTAAGAATGCAACAATAATTCTAAATCTGTCATGGTAGAAAATACACACATTGATTCTAATGAAGAAAACCATAGTTTGAGAAGTGGAAAGAGATATAAGCTTACTAATGAAAAGAATCCCAGATCATCTAGAAATCGTATAGATACCAAAATTCCATGTGACCTCAATAATTAGAACACTCACTTATTAGCCACAATCCATCGTATTACACCACAAAATCCATCAGTCTAGAACCCGCCTGCTGCGGGCATTGCATAGCCCATCCCATAGATCAGCAATACTATTAACATCATAGGAACGAGTGCTCAGAGCACTACGACTCAGACCATTCCATAGAATACTATCCCTAGCATGATCCAACAGCCTACATCTACTTTATCGCAAAGAACCAGTTTCAAAACCATACACAACCCGAAAGGAGAATGACTAATAACGATATAAAACTACTGATATTCAAAGGAATGGGGCAGGAAGACCCTAATCAGCACTGGTTTCTATGCGAAGCCATGTGGAGTGTCAAGAAAGTTACGGATGATGCTATAAAAAGAGTGAAACTCATCACTACTTTTAGAGATAGAGCACTACATTGGTTTATGAAATATTCTCAAACACGGCCGAGAACCCTAGCAGACATCAAGACCGCGATTGCAGCAGATTTTAGAAAACCCAAATCAGAATCATAGTGCATAACAGAGTTGAAAGAAATCAAGCAGAAACCTACAGAATTGGTCTGGGAATTCGACCAAAAATTCAAAACATTGTTGGACCAAGTGAGATTTGTTATAGCTCCACAACAACATCAAGAATGGTTCAATGCTGCTTTGTTGCCCCATATCAGACAACCACTGATGCAACAGAAGGTTGTATCTCAAGCTGAGGCCTTGGAGATCGTGATGAAGTTAGAAGCTTCACCAATTGGGGAAAGTAGCTCTACGATGATACAGATCCAAAACCAGTTGGCTACCTTCACATTATAATTACAAGGTATGAAGAATGGAAAGGAACATAGACATGAACAAAGACATGTAGTTTGGTGCACATGATGCAAAGGAGAGGGCCACACTAGAGAACATTGCCCCTTATTTCAAAATTATCTGAACAGTGGTGCACCAAACCCAATAAATATGAATCAGAACCAGGCACCATGGCGTGAAATTTGTAGAACCAAAGGACACAGGCCTAAGGATTGTTACCTCATACAGAAATATGTCAAAACATCTAAAAACTTATACTATAATTTCTGTAAATCAGTTGGACATGATGAATCTAACTGTCATGCTTATGAGTTGATGAATGAAAGAAAGCGGGGTATGGAAGCAATGCGAGGTGCTAGAATGTACCACATATAAGAGGAAAATCATCCAAAGCAAGAGAATACCCACTATGATCAAGGAGGATATAAAGGCCGCAGTGGTACATACCACTGGAGAGGAAGAAATGCTGGCCAGGCTCAAGGAAGAGGATGAGGCCAAATAATATGCTATAACTGTGGCCAGCCATGTCATGTATATAAAGAATGTACTAATCCGTGCACCACATGTAACTACTGTAAATCATTTGATCATGTGATTGAAGACTGCCCCATACTTGAAGTAGAGATGCAGAAGAGGAGAAGGACACAAACTCTGAACACTAACATTCAGTTGATCATAGCAGAGAACAGACCTAGAGGTCAGAGTGTAAATGTATTAAAGTGAAGTGGCGTTGATATAGGAAGAGACAAGAGCACAGAAGCCTCGACTTCTGGAACAACTGATCCTAAGGAGAACCCTAGAGAAATAGTAGGGATTAGAAAAGATCCTGGGAAAGAACTTCCATTGAACTTACAGAAAAATAAATAAATATTTAAAGAAGCGCGGGACATGTTCAAAAACCACCACCTACTTCATCAAGGATCCCGTTGCACAGTCAAGAACCACAAATAGAAGATATGCCACTAGCATATGATCAGACGCATGCTACAACAAATACATCCATTTTTGTTGCACAGTTCCTACATAGCTGCATCAAATTATTAAAAAACAAAGGCACTCTTATGGAATTTGAAAAACTGATAAATCAGTATGAATCATGTAATAAGAAAGAAACTGTATGGGGCGTAGTACACAACATTAGAAGTCCCAAAAGAATCGGAAGGGAAATGCGGTTCACTGCACAGATAGGAGACTACGAGATGGATGAGATCATTCTTGATCTTGGATCTAAAGTAAATGTATTGACCAAGCAGACATGGCAGGCGATGGGGAAACCAAAGTTACAGTGGTCACCTATACAGTTAAGAATGGCTAATCAAGGCATAGTTAGACCACTGGGAAGGTTAACCAATACTATTGTTGACATTGGCGGAGTGCGAAGTTACGCAGACTTCGAAATAATTGAAATTGTGGATGATAGCAATCCTTATCCAGCACTCCTGGGCATCGATTGGGCAATGACGAACTCCACCATCATAAATATGAAGACAAAATGATATTTGAAGGAAATGACATAAGGGTTGTCACACCATTGGATTCTTCGCAGGGGGAGCGATATGTTGAACCAATTCAGGAAGAGTACAGAGCTCAAGACCTTGACCGTATCTATAAGATGACAACAAATGCTACGGATTATACTCATCCTACTGCGGATGGAATGCTCAGCTGGCGCTGCGACAGCTATTGCATCTCATACTTTGAGGCAGGATTAGAAAACTGGCAACACAGAATGCATGAAGTATCTTCTAGGAGATGTGCGACAATTACAAAGTCACTCCACTGGATTGGAAAGAAGGTAAGTCCAATCCCCACTTATGATGGTACAACTAACATCTATTCATTTATCAAAGAATACACTGCAGCAATTGAAGATGAACATCGCATCTCAGCATTAGATATGGCACTCTGCGAGACACTTGCCAGATGGTGGGCTACACATAAAAAGACATTGACAACTTGGGACTAGTGTAGAATAAAAATACAGATCAGATTCAATGATAAGGTTACACTACCATTTGAGAAATATAATGGCTAGATGGATACAAAGGATCATATTGCAGCTTGTGCAAAAGCTTGGGAAGAAATACCATAGACAGAAGGGGTACATCTCTTTGTGCATACGCTAGAGGAGCCTATTCCAAAGAAGTGGTGCCTGGAGGAGGAGTTGCGCAGAGGAACCACGAATTGGTTTGTCTTCACTGTGAGCTTCCAGAAGGACTTTAGCTTTGAAAATGACCATCCGACTATCCATGACACACTACAGATTATTAAAGAAAATATATTTACACCTGATTGCACGGAGGAAAACATAACATTAGAAGAGTTTTTTGAAGCAAACAAAAAACTGGTGAGTCTACATCCAGATTGGGAAGAACAAGTAGAGAAAGCTTTTGACGGTTATGACTTAGCTGAAAAAGATGAAGATAAGGAAGACAATGATCAGGAGGACCCCCACAATATCAATATCCTTGAATAAGAAGGAATGTGTGAAGTAGAAGGACCTACACTAGAGATTCTAGGTATGAGTGGACCGGTCAAAAAAAGAAAGTGAACATCAGTACCAGTGAAGAGCCAAATTTCAAAGCAATAGGAGATTACTGGGATGATGAGACAGTTACAGAGATCGCGGCCATACTATAGGAATATCAGGAAGTATTCTTGACTAAGTTCATAGAGATGAAAGGCATTCTAGGAGACTTAGGAGTGATGAGAATTCCTCTTAAGCCTGGAGCGAAACCTATCAAGCAAAGGCCATATAGATTGAATCCACGCTACAAAGAATGAGTTAAGGTAGAACTCGATAAGATGCTCGATGTAGGGATCACTAAGCCTGTTGATGAATCTAAATGGATAAGCCCGATGGTCGTTCAAGACAAGAAAATAAAGGGTGAGATCAGGATATGTGCTAATCTCAGAAAGATGAATGATGCCAAGATGCATGACCCATTTCCTACACCTTTTACCGACGAAGTACTTGATAACGTTGGAGGAAATGAGGCATACTCTTTTACTGATGGATTTTCTGGATACCATCAAATAAGACTTGATCCGACCGATAGGCACAAAACCACTTTTACAACAGAATGGGGGTCGTTCCAGTATACAGTGATGCTTTTTGGTTTGAAGAATGCACCAACCATATTTTCCATAGTGGTCATCGCAACATTTAAATAATTCATCCACAAGTTTTTAGAGGTTTACTTCGATGATTGGACCATTTTTGGGCTACTAAAGAACCATGCCGCGAACCTTAGAATGACGCTGGAAAAATGCAAACAGCATGAGATTTCATTGAATTTGAAGAAGTGTATTTTCTATGTTCCTTATGGGATTCTACTGGGACACATTGTGTGTAAGCAGGGATTGATGGTTGACCCTACAAAGATCATAGCTTTTGTCAACTTGCCTACACCAAATTTAGTTAAACAATTGTGCACTATACTAGGGCATACCGGGTACTACAGGAAATTCATAAAAGGGTATGCACAAATAACTACAGCAATGGAGAAGCTTTTAAAAAAGGATGCACCGTTCAATTGGAATGAAGACTGTGAGAAAGGATTTGAGGAATTGAAAGAGATTTTGGTCACTGTGCTGATCATAGTTTTTCCAGACTGGGAAAATCCATTTCACGTACATGTTGATGCTTCATGTATAGTATTGGGTGTTGTTCTTGCTCAGTCAGGAGGAGGAATCGATCATCCCATTGCATTTTCGAGCAGAAAGTTGTCATCTGCTGAGAAGAACTATACCACTACTGAAAGGGAAGGACTCGCAATGGTATATGTGCTACAAAAGTTCAGATACTATTTGCTTGGTGCGCACTTCTCAATGTTTACCGACCATTCTACATTAAAATACCTAGTCAATAAACCAGTGTTAGGGGGGCAGATATGCAGATGGCTATTACTCTTCCAAGAGTATGATTTTGAAATAATAGTTAAGCTAGGCAGATTAAATTTAGGCCCTGGCCATCTATCAACGATAGAATCAGGAGAGGAACCTACGAATCTAGAAGACAATCTGCCTGATGCGCAATTATTTTCTATATAGGTTGCCAATGATTACTATCAAGACATCATTGATTTTCTAACTACCGAGTTCACACCTACTGAATTCACTAGACAGCAGAAGAAGCAACTAGTAGTACGAGTTGCAGACTTCACCATTGTCGCAGGATAGCTCTACAAATTAGGACCTGATGAAGTACTGCAAAGATGTGTATTGGAACATGAGAAGCCATTTATATTAGCTGATGCGCATTTAAGAGTCGCAAGAGGTCATTATGTAGGAAGAGTACTGCGCAAAATATATTGCGCGCAGGGCTATGGTGGCCTACAATTTATAAGGATTCCAAGGAACATTTCCAGAATTGCGATGTCTGTCAGAGGACAGGGAAGCCATCAAGAAGAGATGAAATGTTGTTGAACCCTCAGCTGACCTTGTAGGCATTCGACAAATGGGAAATCAACTTTGTCGGACCTATTAACCGACTGGGGAAGAGAACTGGTGTGAGGTAAATTATTATTGCAACTGACTACCTCACCAGATGGGCAGAAGCAAATCTAGTCAAAGACTACAGCGCAACTATAGCCACGCAGTTCATTTTTGAAAACATCCTTACATGGTTTGGATGTCCAAAGATTTTGATGAGTGACCAAGGCACTCATTTTCTTAACATAACCATTGAAGCTTTGACCGAAGAGTTATACATCCATCATCAACGAAGTACACCTTATCATTCGCAAGCAAACGGAACTGTTGAAGCGTTCAATAAAGTACTTGAGGATGTGCTAACCAAGATATGCAATGTAAACCGTGATGACTGGGACCTGCGCATTCCATCTGTATTATGGGCATACAGAATGACATGTAAGAAATTAACTGGACATACACCTTCCAGATTGGCTTATGGGAATGAAGCAATAATGCCAATGGAATATATTATTCCTGGCTTGAGAATAGCTGCATTTACAGGGATGGCAGATCACACAGCACTGGAAGAATGGTTGTTACACTTAGTTGGGTTGGAAGAAGATCGCTTCATCGCGAGATTCCACCAGCAAGTACAGAAGGAACGAGAAAAAGCATGGCACGATCGCCTCATCAAGAATAAGTCTTTTTAGGTACGTGATCTAGTCCTCCTATACGATAGTAAATTCATGAAGTTTCCTGGGAAATTTAAAATGAATTGCCTTGGCCCATATACAGTTATACATGTTACTAATGGTGGTGCAGTCCAATTAGCTACCTTAGCTAGTGATACATTACCCAATCTAATAAATGGAAGTAGACTAAAGCTTTACCGTGATAGTCCTTCTTCGCAGGATCCTGTATGATCAAAAAGAAGGGAAAAATTCAAGTGTCAGCAACAGTTGAAATTAGCCGCTAGAAATTACTAAGAGTCTGTACATGTAATTTATTAAGAAAGGTCTCTATACCGCACAGCAATGCTGAAGATGCGTGGAGAAGAAAGAAAAAAAACACAAGAATCGCGTTGTTACGATGCTAAAAAGGAAACCGTGTAGAGAAAAGAAATGAAATACTACTAAGTAATGGTGCAGGATCTATTTTCAACTGCTGCACAATTTGACGTAATGCTCCAAAAAAATAGCTGTTACAGTGTTGATAAAAAATATAAGCGTTATACAGTACTTTCCTATCGACCACTTGGGCATTTAAAGCAAATATAACCGTTATGAATAGGTTAATGACGGAAAGGACCGATATCTTTGGTAGACTTGGTTAATGGTTACAGCAATTAATGCCTATCTAACTGTTATACAAGAGTGGAGGGAGGCTAGCTGCGCCTATAAATACCGGTGTATTCTATCTCGCGGGCATTACCAATGTTAGGAACCGATGTCTTTACTTTGTTAGTATATTGTTGTTGGACGCATATGCTTTGTAAGCCGTCCTGTAGTTTTGTTGATCCATAGTTTGTATTGGCCCATGGTTTTGACCCATGGTATTGGTGCCTAGACTTAGTATATAAGTGTGTGTTGAGGCCTATGAAGGCATGGTGAAGTTAATTGTATTGAGCTTGCTCAAAGGAGGCTGCCCCCTCGAAGTGGCCTGTGATCAATATAAAAGTGATTTTGAGTTCTGTTATTTCTGATATCTTGTGTATTTGCATTCATTGATTATTGCAGGTTCATCACATATGGTATCAGAGCACTTTCTGATATCTATTTTCAGTTGAACTGTTGTCGATCACTGCTGTGTCGTTTCAGATCCAGCCATTCAGATCCATTCTGAAAGCCGTTCCAGATCAATCGTTTCAGATCTATTTCAGATCCAGTCGTTTTCGCTCCATTCGGCATCGTTTCAAATCCTTATGTTTCTGCTCACTTCTAGGCCATTGCAGATCTATCTGTTCAGATCCCTTCCGAGCTGTAGCCACTCCATTCTAGAAAAAAAAAAAATCAATTTTTTCTCCATATCTTGCTTGTTTTAACTCTGTTTCCCTTGAAACTTATCTGACACCCCTGCAATCCCATTCTGCATATTTCATTCCTAAGGACCCTATCCCACATTCCACTTCCCAACACCCGAAATCTCACATTTGTCTATTTTTAGGGTTTTCCATAACTTCTTCGATTTTCACCCGATCGCCTTCAAATTTTACCACAAAGTTCCTTTTATAATTCTGTTTCTTTGTCCCTCTCTGCCAAATTTTCTCATTCTTTCACCCTGCTTCTGAAATCCCCATTTTCTGCTTTCCTGTCCTTTCGACAGTGTCCAAAATCTAGTCAAACCCCAATTACCCATCATATTTTTTCCCCAATCCAAATTTCCCTTTACTAAATTAGCTTTTGTTTGTGTTTTTCTACCCATTCCCCCCAAAAAAAAAAAAAAAAAAACCCTGGTTATGGTTGTCACCCATGCAGGAGCACACACCATAGAGGAAGCACTTGCATCCATCCAAACCAAACTCCAAGATCTGGATGAAAAAATTATCATCCTCCATCTTCAGCATTCAGCCATGAACAATAACCGACAGCTAGAATCTTTTGCAGCCACCGGGTTCTCTTCTTCCAGCAATTTTTGTGGGCCGAAGCTTGGTTTTCCTCGCTTCAATGGTACTAATCTGACTGGATGCATTTACTGAGCAGAACAATATTTTAGTCTGCATAATACTTTTGATGTCCAGAAAGTTCCACTTGCATCCTTTCATTTGGAACAAGAAGCCCTTCAATGGTACCGTTGGTACATCAGAGCTCATCTCGAGCCAAACTGGATAGATTTTTGCCAACTCCTTTTGCCACGATTTGGTCCTAGTGCTTTTGATGACTTCACAGGAGCACTCACTAAACTTCACCAAATGGGAACAGTGAGAGAGTATCAGACAGAATTTGAGAAATTGACCAATCACACAGAAGGATTGTCTGATGAATTATACAGGAATTGTTTTATTAGTGGTCTCAAGGATGAAATCCGCTCAGAGGTCAAAATGTTCTGTCCCAACACAATGATGGAAGTCCTAGGGTTGGCTAAGTTGGTAGAGGACAAGATCGCAGCTCAACAACGCTCCAATACCACCTTGTTCCCTTCAGAAATATGGGTTCCCAATGACCTCCCATCACGCTTGCTCCTCAACCAACTCCTATCAAGCATTTGTTTGAAACAGAGATGCAGGCATGCCGAGAAAAAGGGCTTTGTTATAATTGTGATGAGAAATTCACTCGGGGACATAGATGTGTTCAACAAAAGCTCTATCTCTTGGATGTGGATTCTTCGCTTGCCTCATAACTTGGTGAAGAAGCTACAGATACAGTAAATGATCAGGTCAACATTCAACACCCACTTGTTGAAACCCCATCTCAGGCCGACCCACCCGAGATCTCTCTCCATGTTGTAACCGGCGTTACCACCCCACAAACAATGCGGGTCAGTGGATACTTCAAGAAGCTCCCTCTTTCCATACTCATTGATTCTGGTAGCACTCATAACTTCATTGACCCTCGGATTGCCAAACAGGCTGATTTTTTTGTCCATCCTTGCTCCAACTTTGAAGTCATGGTTGCCAATCGGGGCACCTTACCTTGCAAGGGGAAGTGTCACAATGTGCGTATCTCTATGGAAGATTATAACCTATGCTCTGACATGTTTTCCTTGTTCTTAGGAGGATGTGATGTGGTTTTGGGCATTCAATGGTTATGCACACTTGGCCCCATCTTATGGGATTTTGATGAACTTTGGATGCAGTTTTCAGCCAATGGGACACAACACAAAATTATGGGCTTACAACCAGGGTCTCTCTGCATCATCAGTTCACATCGCCTGGAAAAGATCCTTAAGAAAAATTCACATGGTGTCATTGCTCATCTCCATTCCCTTTAGATGCACCCACCAATGGTCTCCACTACTTCCTTGGATAGATATGCAGGTGTCTTTTTGCACTACTGGGCTTGCCGCCTTCATGAGACCTTTCTGGTAAGCATTTAGCCACATCTACATCTCAGCAGGACATAATGGCTATTTTGCATACAGTATAGAAGTGGCAGCCATCCCTATTGGGGAATTATTTATGCATCAAGACTGATCTCCAGACTCTAGAAACTTTCCTGGAACAACGGGTCTCCTCCCCAGCACACCTGAAATGGGTTATCCAACTCATGGGTTATGACTATACGACCACTTACCAAAAGGCTAAGGACAATATGGTGGAAGATGCTCCTCCTCACACATTTGATGACCCAGTTTCTCTTACAGCTATTTCTCTGCTTGTTCCAAATTGGTTGCAATCTATTCAATGGAGCTATCTCTTCTATGAACTCCATGCTTCTTCATCAGTAGGGCACTCTGGGTTCCTCAAAATGTTCGACCAGGAACAATGTAACTTCTTTTGGCAGGGACTCAAAAGGACAATTCAACGGATGGTGGTTGACTGTGATACTTTCCAGGTCAACAAGGGTGAAATGACCCTCCTTTCGAGACTGCTCGAACCCTTGCCCATCCTTCCACATATTTGGACAACTATTTCTATGGATTTCCTAGAAGCACTCCAGTGGTATAATACCACATCTCAAAGGACACCATATGAAGCAGTCTCTGGATAGGCACCACCAGTTCTTCTTCCATACACCTTCAGCAGCTCCCCAGTTCAGGAAATTGACTCAATTCTTTGAAACCGTGATCAACTTCTTCTCATTCTACAGGACAATTTTCACATGGCAAGAATTCGACTGAAACAACAAGCCAATCAACACTGTTCTGAGCACACTTTTCACATCGCTGATATGGTTCTTCTTCATCTACATCCTTCCACACAATCCTCCCTAGAACTCCAAAGGCGCCAGTGGCTCAGAATGCAACCCGAGGATGCTATAGGGGACCCACTCCTTCAGATTCTGCATCAATTTCCACATCTAAAGCTTTGAGGACAAAGCTTTTTCTAAGGGAGAGGGGATGTTAGGAACCCATGTCTTTACTTTGTTAGTATATTGTTGTTGGACGCATATGCTTTGTAAGTCATTCTGTAGTTTTGTTGATCCATAGTTTGTATTGGCCCATGGTTTTGACCCATGGTATTGCCGCCTAGACTTAGTATATAAGTGTGTGTTGAGGCCTATGAAGGCATAGTGAAGTTAATTATATTGATCTTTCTCAAAGGAGGTTTCCCCCTCGAAGTGGCGTGTGATCAATATAAAAGCGATTATGAGTTCTGTTATTTCTGGTATCTCGTGTATTTGCATTAATTAATTATTGCAGGTTCATCACAACCAAACACTTTGAATTCCTAGCGGACATTATTTTCTGATTTATTTCTCAAGCTAGAAAGTACCTTGTTGAGAAAGCCCCAAGTGAATGTCTGAAAGGTCTTCGGTAGAGTAAGAACTCACACTCCTTGATGCCATGAAAATATTTCAATACAAAGGTATTGAAGGGTTAAGGAGAACCCCCATAAATAATATTGTCAAAGATAAGCCAGAAGCATCTCGAAAATCACCAAGGCACGCTGTATCCATGGAACCAAGAGGAAAAGAACCGTTGCAGAAGGTGAAGTTACCAAAGATAAGCTCAGTATTGCTAAAGGGTCTACAGACTACTCAGGAAATTCCGCTCAGGTTCACGCCTGACTATATCTCGCCAAGGGTAGAGGGTGTGCCAACACTGAAGCTACCAAAGAATACAAAATACGATATTCCATTGTCACCGATTTCAAAGCATGTGAAATTGGCTGATAATCTCCTCGAAAAAATACAAGAATGCAAATGGGAAGACGATGACCTACTACAAATACAAAAGGAGAACAATGAACCAATGTTTCAATAGTTCCAGCCAGACATGTATATGTGTTGGAAGAAAGATGTAAAAGGAAACCAGAACTTAGTCACACAAAGCTGGTTATCTGGAGTTGCGGAGTCGGGACTGTTAAATCTATTACGATTCCCACATTTTGACAGTTCACAAGAAGTCAATGCGGTAATGCAAACCTTAATGGTGTGCATGCACCAAGGATATATGTGGCTCGATCGTAACGTCGACCTCAAAATTGATTTGATCCATTACATAACAGGTTTGAGCAAGAGAGGCGCAGACCCAAAGAAATTCTTCCAAGGAAAAATTTAGTGACATTAATGAAACAGACTACACCTACCGCGAAGGGAAAGAGAGGTTTTCAGTCTAACGATATAAAGGACAATGCAACAAAGTTTGTCACAAAACTCTTAGCTCGTAAAATTCTAGGAAATGTAGACTGCTGGAAGTAACTGTGGGCACTATATTGCTAGGTGCAAGTGCCGCAGAAGGATAAAAGTATAATTGGTGTCAATACCTACTGAATGAATTCCTCGATGAGTTGCTTGAAGTACAGGTAAGTGGAACTTATTTCCACTTCACATGGCTGATAGTCCTAATGGCGTTCGTCGGTTGGAAGGAACCAAAGGATTACGTCAGCCTGATCATTGATAAAGATGACTACAGAGGACCACACTACCAAAACCTATGGGTGAACGTACTTCCACAGAAGAAGCATGCAACGAATGAGGTGTTCCACACCTACTGTCATCAACTGCGCGATGTCATCACCATCACACCGTGCATATCAAAAGAGATAACAGGTAAATACATACAAACTGTCAATTTTTATGCTAACATGCGGTGCATTGAAATCTCAACAAAGGTGCAAAGGAAGAACATAGAATGGTTCACGGGAAACTATCACATGAAAGAGGAAGATATTGATCTTCTCATGAAAGAATGGCCTGCGTAGTATCGGGTCAAGATATTTGATGTCCTAAGCAATGATGGGGAGGACAATCCAATTCCATGCCCCATTACTGAAGAACCACCAAAGAGAAAGGAACCTGAAAGTCCACTACACTCGAAGGGACCACGCAAAAAGTAAAAAGCAAGAAAGGAAAAGATTGATATAGTCCTTAAAGAGGACGATTATGAAGTAATTGCTCAGGTCGTCAATGAAAAGATGGAAGACATGATGATCGAGAAGGAGAAGAAGGAAAAGGTTCTTCACAAAATATTGAAGGAGAACATTAATAAGTTGGAGGTAATTACGAAGAAATTTGAATAGGTACAGCAGAGATTGCCAGCACAGAAAGACTCAGACTCCGAGGTGAAGTCAGGAGGCACTCCGCATAATCAAACACTGCAGTTGACTCTAAAGACACCGATGAGGTCTTGCATTGTCCATATATAAGCGTTAACAGTAATACTGCCGCTACCTGATGAAATAATGTTGGATGCAAAGGACGTAGAGCACGTGGAACTCGATCTTGCGAAGATCCCGTTTCTAGGCCTACATTACTTGCAGTTGCAATTTTTTAAAGAGATGCATGACAGAACAACTGATGCAATGAAGGGGCAAGCAGAGCTATAGAAAAGCTAAAAAGAGTTGGAGGAAACTAGCTCGTGGAGACCTATGGAGCTTCAAGATGAACATGATCATCAGAAAAGGCTAGAATCTATGATCACCATGGTGGCGGTTGAGATACCAGAATTTGAAGTACAAGCGGAGCCCGCGGAGACTGTTATCAAGATGGGCCAGATGGTGAACAAACTTAAAGAAGACATAGATGACATGGAGATCAACCATGAAGCTGATATTTCTGCCTTAAAGGGTCAACTTGCACAAAGGATACTACCGACCAAGGCAGAAATAAGGGAAAAAGAGGTAAAAGCCACGACAGAAAGCATAGTCAGGGAAGTATCTAAATGCGAAAGTTTATTAGAGGCGTCTTCTAAGGAACTCACTACCCTTCAGGAAGACCCAGAGTGTCTGGAAGCAAAGAATGCTCTCAAAGCTAAGCAGATGGAATTCAAAAAGTTGGATGAGGAAGTTAAAGCATTACCAGCACGAGAGTGACTCCACAGATACAAGGAGTTCAATGCACTGAAGAAAGAAGTGCATAATTTAAGAGAAAAAGAGGCTGCAATGGGGGAATAAAACACAGCCCTTCCTGGAGAAAGCTGACCTCATCTCAGAGGAGATCGAGGACAAACTGAAAGAGTTGCGAGATGGTCAACAGCAGGTGGAACAACAGGAAGGACAAGAGATAACACCTGAGATGCTTGACACAGTAAGACAAGTGAAAAAGGATACGAAGGACGCAGTCAAGAAGTTGATTGTCGAATACAGTGACTTCACTACGTCAATCAGTCCACTGAAGGAGGAACAACTAGAAGATGCCAAAGTTGCAAGTGGCTCAAGGACGAGCCACATGTAAGTGTTAGGGGCCTATTGGGCCTGGCCCAAGGGGGTCAAATTTTGAACACATTAAGTTGTTGAGAACTGCGAAGCTGAGCACAGCATGGATGAATAATTTTTGTGAAAATCAGTTTTTGGGAGCTGCAAAGCTAAGCACGGCACAGATTTGGTATGCTGCGACATTGCGCGCAACGCAGTATCAAAGGAACTGCCAGGATTACAGCGCCGCGATGTGCCAAGTCGATGGAGATCAATCCTAGTAGAGCGTTGGATGGATGACGATAGTTAGTTCGGTTAGGTTACAAGAGACCTATTTTTGGCAAAGATCGTCGATAACTACCAAGCAATGGGTAGGTGCAAATCAGGAGGTAGGTGATTGATCACGCAAATAGAGAACTACTAGTTGAACCAATTGTCAAAGGTTGTGAAAGAAGGAACAACTTGGAGGAAGCAAGCTGTTGGCGCGCATGACATCGGAGTGGATAGCAATGTGTCTACATAGAGGATAGCCACAACTGAAGATCCGCTACCAGACACCAGCAATCCGGTTTTGGGAAAACCATGACAGTTTTGTAAACCTAAGGATTTTTCCTTCGTGATGTAAAGACATGACCTACAGGAATGATATATATAAGGCATTTTTGTATGGGAAAGGGTTATTGGTACTACTTTGTACTTGGGTATTGTTTAACATTGTTAGGGTTTTGAGCAAAATCTATTGTAAAGGCTCTACAACTGAGTGCGCAAAGACCTAATTTTGAGGAAGAAGAACGTTTGTAGCTGAGTGTGCAGGCAAAGAACTGTTGTACCCTTTCCTAAGATAATAAACAACAGTTCTTGTGGATGTAGCTTCCCATCCTAGGGAGTGAACCATGTTAAATCTTGTGTTATGTGATTGCTATGTATGATTTCCATTATTTTTGCTTGAATTACTTACAGTGCACACGTGAAGTTATTGTTATCTGATATATGTTTACTTTTATCTGTATTCACTGCAGAAGGGATGGAGTAAGATGTTAAGTAGTTCGTGTATGGATGAATGTTAACAATCAAGCACCTATAAGTTCTTGAATGAATGGATCTATGAGATAAACACACAGTTAATCGTTTAGGTTGAATAGCTATATCAGAGCACACAACATCGCGTATCTCACTCATTTGCATAAGTCATGATGTTTATCAGTTTGAGTAACAAAGAATGATTAAATATTATTGAATAAGAGTGAATAGAAGTGATTAGGTCTCATAAGCAGCTGCACGATCTAGTTGACGCGCCGATCCATCTGAAGTCCTGCGCGATAGGATGTTGATAACTTATCATCGTAGAGTGGAAGTAATCCCACTGCGTCGTCCGTGAATATGTTGGTTGTGCAAGTATCCTCACTTACCACAGTATTCAACGTGAAGTAGAAGACCTCGCGCAATCCATCAGCGCATTGTGCATTAACGAGTTGAAACACTCGCATCACAAGGTTGTGGAAACCTGCTTCTGCAACCACCCTCTCAGCTTCGCCTTGGGTGAGACCTCAAGATGCTTGCAGTCTGTTGCCGAAAGGACCAATGAATAGGGTTTTTGTTGGTATATTGTACCACGAAGTACCTAGGTCTACATTGGAAAACCTCTAGATCAGTTTGTACACCAACATCATGTATGATGATTCCTTAACTACAACTCTTCTCAATTTAATAATCGAAGAAGGATCAATAGAATAAAGTGCACAAGATGCAATCGCTTCGGTCATACTGCAAAATATTGTCAAACTGTGAAATGGCATGCATGTGATGGTTTTGGAAATAAGTCTATGTACTATAAAAAAGCCGTGAACTATCTAGATGAATATTTATTGCACAAAGGAAACCACATTCAAAGTGACTATAGTGAAAAATATCTGGTGTAGAACCAAGACAAAAGTGCACACAAGAAAACTTGGGTAAGGAAATCCCCTCAGAAGTATGTAGAGGAGACATACAATCCAGGTGCATCTAATGAAACAAGAAAGTGTTTCCCCTCTAGCTAATCCCATAAGGATTGAGTGAGACCCTTGAGTTCAACATGATGCATCTTAAGGAATTCAAGGGGTATGTTAGTTAGGTGTGTGGTTAAAATGTGTATATCACAGTATTCATTATGGTTGCACAAGGTTATTTTTTAAGTTGGTAATGTTGAATACATGCACACATTAAGTTATTGCTGAGTTATCTTGGATATGATATCGTAAATAACAAAGTAATTGTCTGAATTTAATAGTGTATATGCAAGAGTAATTTTTTTTGCATGAAGAAACAATAATTGCTAAAAGATAATAATGAGTCTACTCAAAATGGTACTTTTCATTATATTCAAATTCAATATGTTTACAAAATTGCATGAGTTGGGACTCCATTCCAAGGCCAAAAGGTGGAAACAAACAAACACCAACAAAATTGAAGTGTTGAAGCAATCTATAGCCACAGTTCAAGGTCAAGCTCAGTATATGGATGGTGTGCAAGATGAGGCTCCAAGTCAACTGGTGCTGGTGTAGTACATGTAATACCCCTATTTTGACCCTTATGGTTTATTGGGTTCAATGTAAATATTGTGTAAATGAAGTGTGTATGTGCCCTAGTGTGGAGCTCAAGGCCAACGCCCCACAAGTGGACGTTCAGGTTTAATTACATAGGAAAGTATTAGATAGTTTGATTATCCATGAGTTATTAAGCGATGCAGAATGTAAATGATGTAATTATTAATTATTGTAATGAAATACACAAGAAGATGGAGAAGGAGGAAACCAATGAGAAAGGGCCATGTGTATCCATTAGGGAGACATCAAGGGGGTTATGGGATTGGTACCCATGTTGCCTCATGTCCAATGGTGAACCCATTTGACTCACCATGCCGACATTAATGAACTGGTAAGAGGGTGGTTGAGGAAGCCAGACCCATGAATTTGATGGAGTAAGGGAAACCTGCGAATCCATATGGCATTGTATGGCCCTATGCATTTCTTGTCCCTTAAGCCACTCCATTCCTGTGAATTCAACCATCCTTCTTGCTAACCCATTGTGGACCAGAACCCAAGTCATTCAAGTACCTGTAGAACTCAGCCGTGAAGAGAAGAAGTGGAAATTGTGATTTCCTATGTAAGCCAAATGTGCAGAGCGGGAACGCCCAAGAAAACCTAGTGCAAGAATGGAACCGATCGGGACAACTATAGTTTGGTCTGTGAGATGAATTGAGGAGCTAGAATGGCCTAGAGAACCGGTGAGAATCACTTAGACCAATTTTGCAGAAGGCTGAATTGAAGGGCAATGTTTAGGACATGGCCTTGTGAAAAATTGTCTTGTATAACAGAGTTAAAGGTCATATTAGAGTTGGGTTTGCTTGATAAACCTGGTGAAGGTTGTAATCTCATGAAGAAAAACAACCGAACCTTTATATTCCCATAATGAATAGCACTGGAGGGAAGGGGCCTTGAGGGACTGTTGTTAACACCCAAAAAGTGCTCACTAGCTCATTTCCCTATTCACATGACCCATTTTCCCACTTTTTCACCATCTGAGCCTCTGAAACCAACAAAGGGTCACCAAAAGACCTGATTACACCCCTTTTTCGATTAAAAAAGATTATTTTTCCTAAAAAAGCATAAAAAACCCTCAAAAAGGGTCCAAATTCCCAAAAATATTAAAAAGGGAATAAAAATATTAATTTTATTCAAAAAAAGGAAAAAGGAGGGAAAAGTACCTAAACTATGTTGGTCAATACCATTTGGTTTCCACAAAACCACAAATGGTATTCCCCACCACCAAAACCTATAAAAAGGTGGTAGGGGCTTCTCATTTTAGATGCATCCATTATCTCATCCTCATGCTGCCGAAATCTTCCTTGAGCATTTTGGCCATTGTAAGCAACCTTGGAGAAGGAGACCTCTTGGAGCTTGGAGCTACTCATCTTGGGAGTTGCTCAACATCAACCTTCACCATTGAAGGTATTATCGCAAGCACTTGCTTGCCCCCCATTTTTCAATACAAATTCATTCTTTAATATTTTCTTGTTCTTGTTTTTTAAATGTTTACACTATTTGCTTATATTCTTGCATAGATCCATGATTAGTTTTGTTTAGATTAGTTTCTTGTTTAATTCTATTGAAACTGCTGCTACTAGTTAGCAGGTGCCCATAGCACTAAGCCTGGTTGCAAAACCGGGCCAACAGTTTTTGGCGACTCCGCTGGGTTTGAACAATAGATCTCAAATTTTGCTTTTAATTTTAGTTTTTTATTAGTTTTTAGCCTTTAGATCCATAGATCTGCCATCCTAGACAGCAGATCCATTGCTGCTCTAGTTTTTGGCCCCATCTATTGCCATTAACAACCCGAAATTCTCAATTTTTGGGTTCGTTTTTCGGCTTCCGTGCACGGCTTTCACCTCACGGTTTTTAGCCTGACAGTCGCGCGGTCCATCGCGAATTTTCGGATTTTTTCCGCGCGGTTCACCGCGGCTTCGCGGCCTGTTTCCGTGCTGCACATCGCGGCTTCGCGGTCATTTACCGTGCTGCACATCACGACTGCGCGGCCCTTTTCCGCGCGGTTCCCCGCGGCTTCGCGGCCTATTTCCGCGCTGCACATCGCGGCTTCGCGGACATTTTTCGTGCTGCACATCACGACAGTGCAGAGAAATCCCGCGCGGTCCATCGCGGCTGTGCGGCAGAAACCCGCGCGGTCCATCGCGGCTGTGCGGCAGAAACCCGCGCGGTCCATCGCGTCTTTTCTGTCAAAACCTGCACTGCTAATTTTTTCATTCGGCCATTCCGACTCAAAAAATTATTTTTTACTGTATTTTCTGCCCACATAGCACATTTTTACAGTATTAAATTCTGCATATTTTACAGCCATAGAAAAAATTTTACTATTTAAATGCACATCTAGAAGTCTTTTTAAAAAATTTCAAGAAAGTGAAAGAAAGACTTATTTTGCAGTTTATCTAGGTTAAAAAAAAATTTGGTGTTTACTTCTTTAAAATTTTGCCCTTAGCAATTTCCTTGAAAAAGAAATCCATTTATTTCTTTAAGAAGACTATTATTTGCTTTCATGATTCAAAAGATCCTTTGTTTTTTGAGTTGATTTTGCAAAGCATTTAATTTCCATTTATTGAAAAAAGTCATAAATATTTGCTTTTTTATTTTTTTCGAAAGATCCTTTATTTTTTGAAAATTTTCAGTAAAGCATTTACTTTTTTCAAGTTCAATTTACAATACCACATGTGCACCCACTCAAACACTTAATCGAACTGAGCCTTAAAACTTACCCTAATTTCAACACACTTTTAACCCCACTTGGGGAACACTAAAAGAACTTTGTAGCTAGGTAGTATTGGGGGGATAGGTGTTCCAATAACACCCCTCAATTATTGCATCTGAGACATAGAAGTTGTCCATTTAGGGAGCTAAAATATCTTAGTATTTATTGGCGCGGTCACAACCGGTTTGTGGGAAGGCCTCTCCCCTAGGAGGGTTGAAGTCGCGAGGATGGTTCCGGAAGCCTGATTGGAATACCGAAATCCATTCAGTAACCGAAGGGCTACCATTCGCAGTTCTCGGGATATCCCTGTATTGGGATATTGCGATCAAGGACCAAATGGTAGATTTACCTTTTTTCGACGCGTCATGAACGGAGTATCCTAGTAGCCTTTCTTTAGGATTGATTACCCGGTGTCCCTCCCGGTAGGGGGATATCTAGCCGTTGTCTCAACACTCATATTGTTTGACTTGGATTTCATCACCTTGCAGAGGAGATCGTTTGTTGATTCACAATACTTTTAGTTAGGTGTTTGCATGATTCAACCCACCTTTGGTCTAGTTACACCTATTTTTTCTAGAAGCTGTTTGCATGTTGGTACTCTGACCATTTGTTGCATCCCTCCACTTATTGTAGCACAGCTGCTAGAATAAGTGCCTTTTTTTAGGTTGATTTTTTGGCCTGAGAGCCTTCATTTTCACTCCCCTTCTTGCACCCTTGGTTTCATTAGGGTTTTGAGTTTTATATATATATATATATATATCACCACCTGATACTTAAACAGATTTTTTACACAAAAACTTATTTTCCCACCATTGAGAATTTTAGACGCTCTCGTCGTCTACAGGGCGAACTCCCAGAGTTCAGTCTACTTGGCTCGCCACATCACCGACGCTGAGCCTTATCCCTTGACTCAACACATCGTTGGTCAACGAGAAAGTCATCCGATTCTGACACGCCTCACTTCACTTCTGATTTTGAGGCAGAATCCGAAAATCCCACTGCGTTATTCCCAACCAACATTATGTCTGGAACACCATTTGATCCACTCTTTACCAGCACCATAGGAGAGACGTCTACAGACCCTTCTACTGCAGTTCCTTCCATGGCAACAACCACCCCCCTGGGTATGCCCAATATGGGCAACACTCCACATTTAGGAATGCCCAACACAGGGCCACCTCCTGTGATAGGAATTCCCAACACAGGGCCACTACCTATTATGGGTATGCCCAACATAGGGGTCACACCCCATCTAGTTTCCACAAACCCTATCCCAGGAATCACCACTACTATTCCTAACCCTGGTGTAACCCATGTTGCACTAGGAAGCGCTGGCCCTTACCAGACCACACCTATTGGAGGACATATACCTTCAATACCTAGCATACCTTTAGGTGCTACTGGACCCCATACCACCATGACTAGGCATGTCCCAGTCCCAGTCACTACATCTGCTAGCTTACCGTATATGGCAAGTCTGAACTTGCCAAATTTAGCCAGGCTCCCCAATGACCCTATCAGACACGATCCTGCGTGGCCTCACATGCCCACCAAACTCCCCTCCGACATCCCTAAGTTTGAGGGTAAGGCAGGTGAGGACCCCCGGAACCATATCATGTCCTTCCATCTATGGTGTTCCTCCAACTCCATAGTGGACGACTCTGTCCGCCTTCGTCTGTTACAGCGCACCTTCACTGGCTCTGCAGCCAAGTGGTATATCGATCAGCCCCATGGGACGCATGCCACCTTTACCTCCCTTGCCTCGACCTTCCTGCAGTTCTTTCAGTTACCTGTCCGCTATGATGCGGGCGTCGAGATCCTACTGTCTTGCAAACAGAACACGGCCACCCACATCACTGACCACATTCATGAGTGGTGTCGACGCCGAAGCCTATGCAAAATCAAATTAGACGACCGTATCTTCCTAGATTGGTTTCTAAAATCCCTTCTCCCTCTCATTGCGAAGGATGTGGCATCCGAAAGACCCCAGTCTGAGGAAGAGGCCATCCTCAAATCCCAACAATTTGATCTCATTTACGCCCAGTCAGGTTATCTATACACAATCATACCGGACGCCCCACGCGGCGACTCTTCACGCGGTGACACACCGGGGGCATCACATGCCGCTGATGGCATTATTGGCCAAATCACACCGCAAGCTAAACCTTTCAGCATGGTGAGCACCATGCCTGCCCCAGACCTCTCTAGGGCTACATCCAGTTCCGGAGCGACAACTTCTTATGCTCTAACAAACCAGACACATCACATTCATGGACCCTCTTGTCCACAACATTGCTATGGGAAAGCGACATCAGCATATGTATCTCCTACATATTATAACCAACCTGCTACACAGAACTCCATTCAGTTATGCCACAACCGATGCAGTACCCACAGCAAGCTGCACCAGCTAATCCAACACATCCAATAGCTCAGGGGTACCAACAACCCCAACAGGCAGCTGGACCACCTCCAGCTCCACCAACATATTATCCACCGCAAACTGCTCCTGCACCTGCGGCTCCCCAAAATCCCCCTAATGCTCAAGGGCATGTGTACGCACAACAACATCAGCCCCAATACCAGAATAACCAACGTAATCAGGGTGGGCAACCAAACCGTGGAAGAGGACGTAACCGCGATAAAAACCAACACAATAACCAAGGTCCACAACCTCCCCATCCTCCGCAAAATAATAACGCGGCGCCTGCTCATCAGAATCCTGATCGGCCACCTAAGCAAGCCAAAAATGCTAATTTACGAACAAACCATCCTTGTTCTATTTGCGGGGTCTATGGCCACTATACCCACGCTTGCCCATATCTGGAGCGAGCTCGGAAACTATGGACAGATGATGCCCATTGTCAAGGGTAGGCGGCTCCTCAGCCGCCACCCAACCCTCCACCACCTCAACAACAACCTTTGGTGCTACAAAACCCTTTTCCAACACAAGGAGTGGTGAACACTCAGCCGTTAGCTCCCCCACAGGGCAACGTGCCACCACAACAAATCACTTACGCCGCTCCTGATCAACCAATGTTTGATTCAGGCACTCACCACTTATTGATGATGTCCACTACCGATGTCAACATCCAGACACGTCGGAACCAGTATGTCCCTACCTCCGAAGCCCCCCCCGCCAATAAGGATACTAACGCTCATCCCACTAATCAGACGTTACGTATACCACCGCTTCCACTCGATGGTGCCTCTAAAGCACCTCGTTTCCCACTCCGCTGTATCAACAACAACCCCAATGCACGGGCTGCGTCAAATTACAACATCGTAGATGACTTAGCTCAATCTCCCGCAGCCATGTCTGCTTTAGAAGTCTTGAAAAACTGTCCTATGCAGCACAAGACTTTACTTTCTGCCATTGGGGTGATTGACCCAAATGATTCGAAATTGATGACCTTTGATTTGGACCAGTCCGAACCACGTCTGCCTTCCACCATAGCAGTCCAAGTTTCTGTTTCTATTTGGAATCTTGTCATCCATCGATGTATCATCGACGAGGGTGCCTCTACATGCGTCATGTCCACATTCGTTTGGCAGAAGTTGGGATCCCCTACTCTCCAGCAATCCACCACTGCATTGCGAGCCTACGACGGCCGGTCAGCTCAACCTCAAGGTCTACTACCCAATGTCCCCGTCCAATTGGGTGGGAAAACTGTGCTCATCGACATAGAGGTCATTAATGACCAACTCGATTATAACCTTTTACTTGGCCGCAGTTACATGTACGCCATGAAAGCGGTTGCCTCATCCGTTTTTCATACCATGATGTTCCCCCACGAGGGACGCGTGGTCAAAATCGACCAACTCACCTACTATGATCCCAATGCCCCTGCAGCACCCGAAAATGTTCTCCCCATGGTTGAACAACCTGCTTCTAGTGAAACTACCTCTTTTGTTTCTTCTGTGGGACCCGGACTTTACTCAGATACACCAATGACCTCTACATTCCAGGCCATTCCACCACCGTCACCGGAGACCCACGTCGCAAACCTCTGTACTCTTTCACAGAATACACAAGCACTTGGTAGTCAACCACCATTGGTCCCTAGTCACATCGGTGTTACACCAATCCACACCATCCCCTTTCTATTTCCTCCTTCGGGTGTAGTAAGCGCCCCGGTTATGGATACCCTTATTCTACCCGGGTTAACATTGGGATTACCCGTGTGGTATATTTCTCCTCCCGTTCCACCGCTGACACCAAATGTCATCCTCCAACCGGTACAACCTATTGTTACCACTACTCAAACTCCTCCTGGTGTCACAATCCCTTTGTCATCAATGAAACCTCCTCCTAGTCTCAATATCCCTTCGTCATCAACGAATCCTCCTCCTCTTGTCAAGCCCACTGGGGGCAGAGGTCCACAACCATACACTGCTATACCACCTCCTAAGGCAGTTAAACCCCCACCCGTATTTCGCGCTCCTCCTAAATGCTCGTTGTGCGATGAGATAGGACATCCCACTCATCAATGCCCACAGTTACCGGCACTCCAGGAACATATGAATATGTTGGACGATGACACCAGCATCCTAGTAGTTAGACTAGAGCCACCTCCTTAGCCTCATGACAAATCACTGCGCACCAACCATCCTTGTGCCATATGCAGTGTTTACGGTCACTACTCTCACCATTGTCCTGATCTCCCTGACTATAGAGAAGCCTTGTACGAGTTAAACAACGTCTATTTAGAGATATCTCCTCCCCTCATCGAGGAGATATCCCCCCCGCCATCATCCTCGTCGGAAGAAGTCAATACAATCTATATGATTTCCACAACTTTCAAACCAAAACCCCTAGATTTATGGTCTGACTACTTCAATACTGATGAGCAAATTTTGGAGACACTCACTGCACCCGACTACCCTTGGGATGATATGCATCATCGCTCGTATTTCCTCCCGGAAACATCTACATCCACCATATCCAACCAGCTATCGGTCAAATCGAAAGATTTCATACCCACTAAAGTCGATTGGTTAAAAGACCCCATCCCAGCACTGGATGCCTTTGAAGAAGGGAACATGTCCAACATTTCCCCCATTATACAAATCGATATTTCCACAACACCATGGAAACCTGAGCTCATCTCGCTGGGCGCATCTTGCACTCAAGCAGAAACTCAGGCGTATAAAAAGCTTTTTCAAGAATTCCGGGATGTTTTCGCATGGTCCTATACCGAAATGCCTGGTCTTGACCCCGCCATTATAGAGCACCACATTGATACATGGCTTGAGGTACCCCCTGTTCGTCAGAAACAGTGACCCATTCATCCTTCCAAACTCCCCGCTGTTAAAGCTGAGGTCGAGAAACTTCGCAAAGCAGGATTCATTTATCCTATTCTGTACACCACCTGGGTGTCGAACCCCGTTCCCGTCAACAAAAAGCAAGGCACCCTTAGAGTATGCACTGACTTCCGTGATTTAAACCACGCTTGTCCAAAAGACAATTTCCCCACGCCATTCATTGACCAACTCATTGATGAGTGTGCGGGCCATGAAGTCCTATCTTTCATGGACGGGTTTTCCGGATACAACCAGATTCACATCCGTAAGGAGGATCAGTACAAGACTACCTTCACCACCCCATGGGGCACCTTTTCCTATCGCGTCATGCCATTCGGCCTTAAAAATGCTGGTGCCACTTTCCAGCGAGCCATGACCTATTGTTTTCACGACTTGGTCCATATCCTGTGAGTCTATCTTGATGACCTTACAGCCCGTTCCCGAAAACGATCAGACCACATTAACGACCTCCGGCAAGTTTTCCTGCGTTGTCGCAAATATAAAATCCGCTTGAACCCACACAAGTGTGTGTTTTGCGTTCCGGCAGGCCGGTTGTTGGGTTTCATTGTTTCCCAAGACGGAATTACTGTTGATCCATTGAAATTCAAAGCCATCTTAGAACTCCTCCCTCCTCGCACGCTTCGGCAGCTCCAGAGTCTACAAGGGCGGTCCAATTTCCTTAGGCGCTTCGTTCCTGATTACGCCACCAAAGTCCACGGATTCTTACACTTACTTTGTACCCACACACCCTTTGTTTGGGATGAGCAAGTAGACACGGCATTCGAAACCCTCAAGAAAGCTCTCACACAAGCCCCCTTGATATCCCCACTGGATTTCTCTCAAGGCTTCACCCTTTATGTCTCGGCATCTGAATATGCTGTGTCCGGAGTTTTGGTCCAAGAAGATGCCTCTCACCAAGAGCATGTAATTTATTACATCAGCCAAACCTTGTCTGGCCCACCCCTACGTTACCCATACGAGGAAAGATTAGCCGTAGCTGTAGTCTTTTCTGTACAAAAATTGTGACACTACATTCTACTCAGTCATACCACGGTTGTGGACGACTCCAACCCTATGGTCTATCTCCTAACCCGACGACTCCTACAAGGTCTTGTTGCTAAATGGGTCATTATCCTCCAGGAATATGACCTTACTTTCAGAACTCCTAAAAGCACCAAAGCCCTCGCGCTTGCTCACCTCATCACCGACCTCCCATCCTCTTCGTCATCACCCGCTATCCAAAAAGATCTGATTGACAAACAAATCTTCATCATTTCGTCTAACAACCCATGGTACGGAGACATTTTGATTTACCTCTGCACGCAAAAATTTCGACCACACATCGATATTGACGGACGCCGTCGGATACGACACCATGCCCCCCGATACCTCTTGATAGGGGATGTACTTTATCGACGCGGCATTGATACCATCCTACGCCGATGCCTATCCCATAGTGAGGCAGAACAAGTCCTCAATGATTGTCATAGCGATGCTTGCGGAGGCCATTTCTCTGGCATGGCCACCGCCCAGAAAACCATTCGGGCAGGTTACTTTTGGAAATCATTTTTTACTGATTGCATCACCGCAGTCAAGCATTGCCAGAACTGCCAACTCTTTGCCCCCAAAGCAAGAACCCCCCCCCGCCCCCCTTCATCCAGTCATCACTGTTGGACCATTCTGCAAATGGGCCATCGAATTCCTTGAATGCAACCCCACGTCAGCTGGCGGTCACAAACACATCGTTGTGGCCGTAGATTATTTCACCAAGTGGGCAGAAGCCATGCCGACTTACAATTGCAAGGCCGACACTGCAGCACGGTTTTTCTTCAACCATGTTATCACTCATTTCGGAGTGCCGAAGCAACTAGTCTCTGACCACGGCTCTCACTTCGAAGATGCCGTCTGAAAAGAATTATCAACCATGTTGAAATTTGAATACCATTTCTCTTCCGCCTACTATCCCCAAGGAAACGGCCAAGTCGAAGCGATCAATAAAATTTTGAAGACCATCCTCCAACGTACGGTAGACAAACACAAATCCAATTGGCACCACATGCTTTTCCCGACACTATGGGCTTACCGCACCTCAACCAAAATCGCCACCGGTTTTACCCCTTTCCATTTAGTTCACGGTGTCGAATTCGTCCTCCCTATTGAGTGCCAGATTCCAGCCTTACATATCGCCGTTGAACTCCTACCGGACACTTCCCCGATTGAGCAACGATTACTACTCTTAGAGCAGGTCGATGAAGATCGGCGCACAGCCATTCAAAACATGGAAGCAGCCAAACAACGATCAAAACTAAGTTAGGACAAACACGTCCACCCAAGAACCTTTTCTGAGGGAGACCTTGTCCTCTCTTACGATCAAGCTCTTGATAAAACCGGAAAGGGAAAGTTTGTATCTATGTGGCAAGGCCCTTACATCGTACACACTTGCCTCGGGAAGGGGGCATACATTCTGACCGATTCAGAAGGCAATCCCCTACGCAACCCACGCAACGGGTTGTACCTTAAACGATTTTACCCATAGAAAATCTGATGGACACCACCATCCATTCTAGTATAGGCTTACTTTCTTTTCTCACAAAAAATTCAAAAACCTAAATATTTGTTTTTCTCTGCATGACCACAGATGGATCCTCTTCCACTCTGCTATGTCGGTTTCGCTGATGGTGCAAGCCGTTGGTCTCCCAATCTCACCTCCACAGCTTGGGTAATATACTCCCCTTCACATGAGTTAATTCACATTGACGGAGTATGTTTAGGTGCCTCCACCAATAACCAAGCAGAATACGATGCCATGACCGGTCTCCTGGTCGCATCTCTCCAAATGAGAATCCGTCACCTCAACGTTTTCTTGGACTCACAGCTCCTAGTTTCCCAGCTCAACAATGATTACCAAGTACGCGATCCCTGTCTTTTCAGAAAATTCCTGCGCACTAAACAAATGGTTAGACAGTTTGAATCCATTTCGTTCACACATGTCCCAAGACACCTCAATAGTGTAGCAGACCATATGGCCAACAACGTCCTCGACTGGCACACCAATCACATCATGTCATAACCAAAATGTGCATCCACGTGCATAATATGTGCCTCCACGGGCATATCCATAAACAAATGCATCCACATGCATAACATGTGCCTCCACGGGCATATACAAGAGACAAAATGTGCATCCACGTGCATACACGACAATATATCCAAATATATATACACATATATATATAAACCATGATAGTCAACATGTCATAGGTGCCCTCAGCACCCAATATACAAAAAATACATCAATCATACAAAAAATGCTTCCCCATATGCTCATCAGCATTTGGGGGCAGATACAATATCATCTACTCATCAGGATCCCTAGGCTCCTTCGGCTCCTCCTCCGCTGGCCCCGCCAGGTCATGGCGAGCCCGAACTCTGTGCTCCTCTGGCGCCTCCTCCGCTGGCCCCGCTAGGTCATCCCATAGACGGATCCTCATCTGAGCCGGCTCTGCCGGGACATCCCAAGCACCACCCCTGTGCTCTGCCACAAACAACGCTGTCCTCAACAAGAGCGACCGCCACTCAGGTGGCGCACCGAAGCAACCCTCCAAAATATCCCAATCCAGGTCTCTCCAACCATCCTCGGGGAGTCCAGCTAGGATCCGGTCGAAGGTCTAACCCTCTATGGCGTCATCTCGAGGGCCAACCCCTCTCCCACGAGCCGCAAATCCTCCACCACGTGGAGGTGGTACCGCTGCAGGTGGATGAGCGACCACCATCGCCCGCCCCTGACGAGCCACGTAGTCGGCCGGTGGTACAGGCCCAACATCTGCACAATGCAAATAAACCATCATATGCAACTATAATCATAGACTGATAAATCAAACAACACATGATATAGTATAAAATAAAACACAAAACATACCGTCTAAACTCCAATCCTGTCTTGGGGCACGAGGCATCTCTGGATCGCCTCGATAGTCCATGCCGGCATAAAGGTAGTCCTCAATCAGCAGGGGCATCTGCTCCCACTGCTCATAAAAATCCTCAGTGAAGAAACCACGGATACCACCGCCGCCATGAGGCATCATCTTCCCCCACCGCATCATGCGAGGCTCACTCACCAGACCAGCACGAATGGGTACCCGTGGCCGCAAGGTCGACACCCGCTCAAAGAAAAAACAACATAGAAAGGAGGCATAACAAAACTCTCCTCCCTCTCGACTGGCCTTGTCCAGATCTCTCCAGACACCAGCTAGAAACATCTGCCCCCAGGCATAGTAAGTCCCCTGAAGAACAGAATCCACCAACATCGTTTGTCCCCCAGACAAACGATGTGGCGCAGCAGCACCCAATATCCGTAGAACACAGGCCCCAACAGCTCGCATATCCCACTCACGTAGGGATCGCAGACTAATAGAGCTGTTCTGCAAAACGACATCACCAACACAGAAAGTCTGTAACAAGTCCTCCATATCTAAACCCGGCGGGATCCTCGGCAAGAGATCACCCACCTCACCCAAACAAGGCAACCCAGTCAAAAAATAGACATCCCTGAGGGTGATCTCCAACCTCTCACCCCCAATAATAAATGCACCCACCAACTCACCAGCTTTTTCAGGAGCCGTCTCACTAAACGAATAGGTGGGATCTGAGCGAACATCAAAAGTCCGCTCACAGCCAGAGTCTGTCGCACCCCCGGATCAGTCTGAATCTTCTCCATCAGATCATCATCGATCTCCCGTTCTCGCCATGAGGACAATGGTCTCCTCAACATCCTGCCAGAAAACAGAAGAAATTTTTAGCCCCAGCACAAAAAAAATTTAAAAAAAAATCCCATCGCAGCTTTTCCACCAAAAGCCGCGATGACCATCGCGGCCTTTCCACCAAAAGCCGCGATGACCATCGCGGCCTCCATCCCAAAATCCGGATGATCATCACGGCCTCCATCCTAAAAACCGCGATGAACATCGTGGGTTTTGGCCGGACAGACGCGATGAACATCGCGACTATCCCCCATGAACTCGCGATGAACATCGCGAGTTCCAACCTCACAGTCGCGATGAACATCGCGACTGTCAGCCTGAAACCTGTGCGGTTCATCGCGAGAAAAGACCCGAAACCCGCGATATTCCACGTTGGAGGGTCAACATGGAATTTCGCGGCCTTCGGGGGCCCGCCGCCAAACAAAAAAGACATAATTGAAAAGGCTAAAGCAAATAGAGTTACCTGAAACTCGCAGAATCGAAAACCAACGGTGAAATCTCCCAGAAATCAAAAAATAGCTCTGACTGCTCTGCCAAACTCGCACGTAACAATGACACGTCATTTGGGCCCCACGCCCTATTTATAGAAATTCCACCATTTTTCAAACAACCATTGCGGTATCATACGAAGTCCATTTTTCAAACCGTTGGTACCGTTGGAATCAGCACAGCGAGAACTTCATGCAGGTTCCTTCCTTTTCCCATTTTCACGAGGTCTATTTTTTGACCATTTTTTGGCCTCCCTCGTGGCCTAGGTTTGCGTGCCACATCAGCCGTTCTCCATTTTGGACGTGTCATATATCACCGGATTCAGTTTTCCGCACTCGTGATGATGCTTGAGATCATTTCTCGTTGTCACGTCCCGATTTTTCGGGCATTTTTTCATGCCCCCATGTCGCCTCGGTTTGCATGCCACATCGGCCGTTCTCCGTTTTGGACATGTCATATATCACCGGATTCAGTTTTCCGCGCTCGTGATGATGCTTGAGATCATTTCTCCCTGTCATGTCCCGATTTTTAGGGCATTTTTTCATGCCCCCCATGTCACCTCGGTTTGCGTGCCACATCGGCTGTTCTCCGTTTTGGACAAGTCTTATATCGCCGGATTCAGTTTTCCGCACTCGTGATGATGCTTGAGATCATTTCTCGCTCTCACGCCCATATTTTTTGGCCATTTTTTCAAAATGCCCTCTCATAGCCTCGGTTTGCATGCCACAACGGCCGCAGCCCCCTTTGTGACAATCTTTATGTCACCGGATCCAGTATCCCACACACATGATGACGCTTGAGACCTTTTCTCGCTCCCATCTATCCATTTTTTATCGGTATAATTTTATCCCTTTTTCGGGCCGAGCAATCCCTTTTACGAAAAAGGCACTTAGGGAGTTTCTGTTAAGCTCTTTTCTGACTCCTAAAACATAAAAAGATCGCCGAGAAATCTTGCTTCCTTTCATGCTCGCTAAACGTATCTAAAAGGGCGTCTACCTGGTATAAGTTTACCCCTTTTCTGGACCTCGTAGACTAATTACGAAAAAGGTATACTCTAGTCACATCGGCTAGAAGAGTTCTCCATCTGCATCATTTTACGCTTTTTCGGGCCTTGGAGACTAAACTTACGAAAAAGAAACACCAATAGAGTCCACTTACCGTTTTCAGACTCTCTAAACATGAAAGCAAGCATGATCATGAGCCGTCCTGGGCTCACAAAATCCACAGGACCGTACCATTTCAGAGCACATTTTTATCCCTTCTTGGAGCTCATTAAAACTACGAAGAAGGAATCAATGGTGCCTCTTGGCGCCACGACAAATCACATCTACTCATATGACAGATTCCCGATGATTGGTCGCCTTTGTTCAGAGTATTCTGCAGTATGTCACCTTGAAAATCCCTCGACAGCACCTATCAGCTCGTCCTCCCCCCCCAGAGTCAATATATAACATTCAGTCAAAGCAATGATCCCCACACCTACAAGTCAGTTCCCTACGCTACCAGGTCAACCATGTCATCATGCTCTGAACAAAGGAAGTTTGGGTCTACCCACTTTTTGACCCAGTTATTTCCCATCCCCACAAGTATGTCAGTCCTACCAGCAGTACTACAACACTTCAGTTCTACACCTCGTGCTCCTATCAAGGAAAAATCATTGCCTTGTTAGTTGCTGGTCTCCCTCTGTCGACGACAACCACATTTATTCTAGAGGATAGACCTAGAGGTCCCTGTGTCTTGGACTGATTACCATTTATGATGAGTGCCTACGAATCATTTTGAGAGGAATCCTCATTGCCTCTCCAAATGGTTGTTTCTCACATGCTCGACTTCAACACCTTGATCGCATCGTTGAGACTCGCACAGGACATTGATCCTTTCATTTATTAGTCGAAGACCCCGGATACCTCCTGACTCCTCCACATTTGAAATCTTCCTATGGATACAACCAGTTACACTTTTTCTATAGATATCCGGGTTGCGCATGGCGACAGTATTCAGATGTACCCCAGTTTCATACTCCCTCGAGTACACACTTACATTAATTCTCAGAGATGACTCATAATCTTTGAGTCCCTACAGATGGTGGACACCTTCAGTTTCAGCAGTTCACCAGTTATTCCAGTGTATCAGTTATTGAGATCAGTTATGATCAAGAGTATATCCCAAAATAATGTCCCCCCTGGACCATTATGATGTACCAGTAGATTCTTTATGTATTAGATCCCCCTTCTTGGGACTATATGTTATGTATATGTCTTGATACGAGCATGGGAATGCCCGCCTCGTCCATTATCACAGATTATACCTCATTCATATTGAGGCCATGTAATATGTTTTGTTTTTGCAGCTTCCAAGGGCCGTGGCTCCAGTCTCCAACCGGTCTCTTCTCTCCCCTAAAACCCCATAAAAAGACAAATGAACTATGATGTCTATCGGCCATACGATGAGCTCCTGCCCTCAGACATCAGGGGGCAATCTGTTAACACCCAAAAAGTGCTCACTAGCTCATTTCCCTATTCACATGACCCATTTGCCCACTTTTTCACCATCTGAGCCTCTGAAACCAACAAAAGGTCACCAAAAGACCTGAGTACACCCCTTTTTCCATTAAAAAAGATTATTTTTCCTAAAAAAACATAAAAACCCTCAAAAAGGGTCCAAATTCCCAAAAATATTAAAAAGGGAATAAAAATATTAATTTTATTCAAAAAAAGGAAAAAGGAGGGAAAAGTACCTAAACCATGTTGGTCAATACCATTTGGTTTCCACAAAACCACAAATGGTATTCCCCACCACCAAAACCTATAAAAAGGTGGTAGGGGCTCCTCATTTCAGATGCATCCATTATCTCATCCTCATGCTGCCGAAATCTTCCTTGAGTATTTTGGCCATTGTAAGCAACCTTGGAGAAGGAGACCTCTTGGAGCTTGGAGCTACTCATCTTGGGAGTTGCTCAACATCAACCTTCACCATTGAAGGTATTATCGCAAGCACTTGCTTGCCCCCCATTTTTCAATACAAATTCATTCTTTAATATTTTCTTGTTCTTGTTTTTTAAATGTTTACACTATTTGCTTATATTCTTGCATAGATCCATGATTAGTTTTGTTTAGATTAGTTTCTTGTTTAATTCTATTGAAACTGCTGCTACTAGTTAGCAGGTGCCCATAGCACTAAGCCTGGTTGCAAAACCGGGCCAACAACTGTGCAACAGAGAAGAGGGCCTTCCTTATGTTGGGTGAGGTAGGTATTATGGGTGTCATGCTTGTTGAGTGGTTTGAGATGCCTAAAGCTCTATGGTAGATCTCACTAGCTTAGAAGAACCCTCCTTGTTCCCTGGATTGCTTGGTAAACCCAGCTATAGGTTGGATTAGAATTGGGATGAGACCTTGACTGTGAGAGAGTTCCTTAGCCCTCCTTAGTGGATACATAGCCCAGCTCAAGGGTGGTCTCTAAACTGAAAGAGTATAAGATCGACATATACCTAAGGTTGGGTGGAACATTTTCCTCAGTTATCCAGTTTCTTGGGGAAGCTTCAGTCCAAATATAAGTGTTTCTATGTGTTAAACGATGCAAATTCATGTGTTATAACTATTTCTTAAGTTATGATTCTCATGCTTTAGACTAAGGAATGGACGACTCCATGAACTTGCTCATTAGGTAGCCATGTATAAGACTGAATATAATATTGAATGCATTTTGGAATACTTCATTGTTTACATGAATGATAGGCATGGCTAACCTGTGTAGGTTGTTAATATGATTAGCTAACTTAGTCGAGTATATGTGTTTATTATGCATTGTATTCACCTTTCAAAGTGATGGTTTGACCTCACCTAGACTTGGGGAGGAAATTGGATAACCCCTTATGTTTTTCTGAGCCCCTCTGTGGTCAGGTGAAGGGATGATTCATGGAAGTAAGGGATAGAACCCCTGGTAGAAGGTTTAAGGAACTTAAGTGGAGTTGTGCATAGAACGTCAGTTGGAAATTTGACATGGTTGGAGTATTCATATGGGGTGGGTATTGCACCATTGGATAGAGCTATCTATTGTTATAGGTCAAATATGCACTTCTTCGTCCGTGATCACCTTGAGCTGTTGATCACACAAAAGGACAACTTGGATTGAAGAGCATGATGACCTCAGATGAGACTTTGACCTGACTCACCTCTCTGCAAGCTAACAAAATCCTAAAAACCATCATATTTTGGCATGGGCGCTACTCTACTTAAGTAAACTAGCACATATGCCCTACTCCATTGTGCAATAGTAGCACACCTCTCCTGATGGGCGCTAATCCTCTTCAGTAGACTAGCGCACAACATTTAAAAAGTAACAAACGCTAGTTGTTAAACACTGTAGTCATGCCCTTGGCATTACTCCACTGTGAAATAGTAGCGCATATCTTAAAATATGATAATAAAAAAAGATTAATTTGACGAATGGAGATTAGTTGCAATTGGTTTCCCAACTTCCCCAACTTCTCCTTCAACCACCTCTCGACCTGAACTACCTACCTTGTCCTATAAATATGAGGATTGAAGAGGGGGGTTAGACATTGGACATACAGACATGAGAGCCATAGAGAGACTCTTCTATATGAGAAGCTTGTATTGAAGGAGGTTATGCTGGAGAAATCTGAAGTTAGAGAGGAGCAGGAGCCTAGGATCAGGTTACATGAGCATGCTGCAAAGTCAGGTATGCTTTGTATCATTCATATGTTTTTGACAATAAAAGGTTGAAACATCTTTCTCGTCCCAAATCAATTGCTTATTGGATTATGTATTTGTTTGGATCAATGTTGGTTAATGCTTGATGTTTGAATTACTATTCAATACCATCATTATTATATTGGCTAAGATACACTGAGAAAGTTCTTTGTGTTGCATGTTTATTGAATGGGAGATTGAGTTGAGGATCGAGCACAAGGTTGGACAAAAGCTAGGATCAAACTTCGTTCATAAGGTATGTCCTCAAGTTCTCTAATCTATTTCCATTTATAAATGCTTCTGTAATGCAATCAATATGTTTACCTGTCACCCCCTTAAGTTGATAATGTCCATTTCCTCACTATAGGGTAGTATTTCCCACCAACAGACTGGCGACCATACTGGGGAAGTTGTTTTTTCTGCTCTAGGAAACCCTTCTTGATTGTCTTTCTAGTACTTCTTAACCACTTTGATCTTCTGAGAAGACCTGTATATTGTCCCTGCCTGCTTCTCTTTGCTTGACTCAATCTTTTTACACCTCTACAAGGTTATTTTTTTTATCGTTTAAGACCTGTGCGCTACCCTACTATACATATAGTAGCTCCCATGCACTATTTTTCCTCTGTACGGTAGCACCCACATCCCCAAGTGCGCTAGTTTTCCTACTACACAGTAGGGAACATTTCGGTAGCTCTCTGTTTGAGGTAAGCTTGAGTTTTCTGCCTATTTGGGTGGGTTTCTAACTTTGTTTTTGGCCTTTTTGACTAGTCTTTGAGGTTTGTAACCCTTCTTTGAGTCTCATTAGCCTCTTTTGAGTCCTTTAGGTCATTTTTTGGTCACTTTTTTACTTTTGAAGTGTTTGGTTCATTTGTAACTCTTTTTGGAGACTAGGCCTTGTTCCTTAGTGAACATAGTTGCTCATCTATACCCTAATAGTGTGTTGCTGACCTACAAACCTTTGCAGTTAGGATTTGCTGTTTGTTGCAACATTTGCTTGCTCTTTGAGTATCTCATCCTTTTTTTTAGGGTTTGATCCATCTTTTGGAGCCTTTGGAGTGCCTTCCAAAAAAATTTAAGTCCCAACATTTCTTGACTTCCCTGTCTTTTCCAGTATCAAGTGAGTTTGAAGTGCTTTAGATTGCTTCATCTTTGTGTTAGTAAGGTTATCCTTAGTTTGCTTGCCTACCTATTGCTTGGATTAGTGGTCTTGTTAGGGTTTGGTGCTTTGGAGCATTCTTTTAAATATTGATTTCTAGTTCTAAGCATCTTTCCTCTTTGTTTTCTTCCCGCTTTGTTTCCAAGTTTGAGAGATTTTTCTTTTGAAAAAACTTGTAGGACAAGTTTTTGTCGAACCATTGTTTTGATAGTTGTGAAATTTAGAGTCATCTTGCCATTACTTACACATCTCTTATAGGTCTTATATATTTGCTTCCACTTTCAAGTTCTTTTTTGTTCATAATAGTAAGGCTTGTAATCTTTGCAAATAACATAGTTTATTTTGTTAAGAATTAGAAAAGAAAACAAAAAAGAAAGTTTTGCTTAGGTTTGCTTAGTTTTCAATTTGGAAAGGATATCAAACAAAAAAATAAAAAGTTTTGTTGTTGAAATTTGTCTATTTCATGCACTTTACTTTCTGTTGCAACCACACCACACAATGCACTACCTGTTGACTAAAAAATAACCTTAAAAAGAATTTTAATAAAATCAATTAGAAATTATTTTTCTTTCTAGGGATACACAACGCCAAATAGTCTTGGTTAGGATCTTGGGTTTAAAACACCTTAAACCACCCAAGATCACACATTACACAAAAATCGTAGTTCGACTATCACAGGTAAACCCACCTCATTCAAAGCTTGCCTGAGATCTATGCAATAGGTCTTGTGAGATCAGATTGTTTGGAATAAACCTCCTATTTTCTGTTTTGAGCATATACCAGGATTGGATCACGTTTGGGGACTCTTTTGAGTTTCGGGCTCAGTTACCATGCCCATGCCTTCTGATTCGACCAGAGACTATTCCCCTAGGAGTTTTCAGTGTGGTGGTATCCTTAGTATCTAACCATAGGATCATACACAGGTGATGGCGGAGGGTTATATCTGCTTTACCTAGGACATACGTGGGAGGAAATCCCTTGTAGGTCTTTGGGAGGGCGGTTGGGTGATTCCAGCGCTTGCACCCTCATTCATTGTATTTTGGACCTCGGATAACTATTCTTCATCCTTCGTTGATCTGTTATGGGCCCTTATCATCCAAGACTCTTCTCCGAAAGGCATCTTGTTTGACTGGTTTGAATACATAAGACTTTTTTTAGTGGTGTGCTGTTTTCCCCCTAGTCTTAGTGGCCACTACGTTTTTTTCTTAGTTTTTTATATATAATCATGGAAGACCAAGAGCTTCGTAGGTCTAGAAGGTTGCAAAACCTTCTCCCACTTAGAGTGGAACCACTATCGCCACCCAGACGACAAAGGGTAGACTCCAGTGTTCCTTTGGAAACTACTGGTGAAATAGAAATTCCCGAGGAACTACAACCTGCAATAGAAAGACCTGAAATAGAGGTTCCTGAGGAACCACAACTGGGGACTCCAGATCAGCAAACTTTTAATACAGTTGAGATTGAGGATCTCACTTCTGGTGAGTTCAGTACTCTGTTTAATCCTCCTCTGACTAATCTTAACAACCCGCTTTTGTTACCCATTGGTTTCCAGCAGCTTGATTATAGTGCATACTTGTTCACACCTGGGCATTTTATGACTAATACAGGAGGCGAACAGGGAGTTCCATAGACTCCCACAATAGGTATGAATACAAATACTGTAAATCCTCCTCCCACTGCTACACCGAATTCGGCACAACCAACTTTTGTTTCGAATCCATCCTTCAGCTTTAATGTTGGTACCTTAGGCATGCCAAGTTCAACAACTGTGGAATCCACCTCTACAGCCACTTTTGGACCTAGTAGTACAGTGAATCTTGTTCCACCTCCTGCAACTCAACAACCATATCCTATACCTAGTACTTGGATTTCCACACCAAATGTAGGGCCAAACACCTCTGCAACTGTGCTCGTCATGAGTACCATGACCGTGTCGTCCACCACGATTACCCATGGTTTTAATTCCTTTGCAAGTTACAATATCAATCAAGGTAATGTACTTGCAGGAAACGCCCCTTTTTCTTTGTTTTCTGGAGGAGAGGGTAACATCCTTAATCAACAATATGGCGGGGTAACACCTAGCCTCAATGGACAAATGTTCAGAGTACTAAACCACTTTCATTTGGATGGGGGGATTTTAACAACACTTTTACACAACAGCAAGTGGCTGGGAGCAACCCCTACCAGCAGATGGCTGGGGGAAAACCATACCGGTAGATGGTTGGGGGAAACCCTTACCAGCAAGTGGCTAGGGGCAACCCCTACCAGCAGTTTATAGGTCAAACTATGGGGGGTTCTCCCTTTATGACCCCAGCTTATCAAATGCCATCTTGCAGACCTCGTTTACCATTTCTGGAAACTGAACTTGCCAAACCTTTCCAAGTTAACAAATGATCTGATATGCCATAACGCAGCTTGGCCACCAATTCCTACCAAGTTACCTTCGGACATTCCAAAATTCAAAGGCAAAACCAGTAAAGATCATGGTGATCATGTCACCACTTTCCATTTATGGTGTTCTTTGAACTCGTTGAACCAAGATTACGTTAGGTTGAGACTTTTCCAAAGAACCTTAACTGGCACTGCGACTAAATGGTACATTGAGTTACCTGTAGCTACGTTTTTTAACTTTCAGGATCTCACAACTATTTTTCTGAACCACTTCTAGCTTCCTGTTCGGTACGATGCTGAGATAGATATTTTGTCTACATTTAGACAGAATAAGGCCACTCACTTATCTGATCACATTCAGGAGTGGCGAAGATGGAATAGGCTCATTAAAGCCAATATACCTCCAGAATTCCTTTTCCAGTGGTATCTGAATACACTCCTTCCTTACATTTCTAAGGAAGTAGATATTTCTGGAGTTTCTATAGAAGAAGAAGCCATTTTACAGACCCAGCAACTAGACCTTGTCTATGCACAGTCTGGGCTACTTTATGAGATTATACTAGATGCACCGCAATCAAACACTGATCTTGGCAGACCTAAACCTGAACCACATGCTGACGGCATAGTGGGTTCAGTAGATTCTGCAGCTTTCGAAGCATTGACCAAGCAGTTTCATGCCTTATCCATCAAACAATCGACTGCAGAAGTAACCTCCGTCACAACCTCTCCTTCTACTTCTGAATCTGTGAACTAGGTTCAGAACAATCAAAAGGGCCCTCGATGGCCCAACAACAAAAAGAAGGGCAAGAAAGGAGAGAGGAACCAGCAAAATCCCAAGAACAAAGAGAATGCCGTGGAGGGTAACAAAGAAAAGAAGAAGTTTAAGTTCCCATGTAAGCTTTGCAAGCAGGAACACGTTACTCACCAATTCCCTCTACTTGAAGAATCCCAGAAGCTGCTTCAAGAAAAGAAACCCGCCATACTTAAAGATCCATTTCCTAAGGGGCAGGGTTCAGCTTCTCACACCTCCAAAGCTGGGGTCACCACTCAGGATTCAATTGATAAAACTTTCATTAATATGGTTAATGCGGATGCACTTTTGCAAATGCGAGCAAGAAATTATACCCCGGATGTGCAGAACAAGGATAAAGAGATTCCCGAGTCTTCCATTCCCCTCCACATCCCAGTGGATCCACTGCCCAATATCCTGAAAGGTGTCTTGAAACGGGCCTCGCACAATCCCAACGCTCGGGCTACTTCCAACTACAATGTGGTTGAAGATCTAGCCCAAACCCCTTGTGCTATGTCCACCTTAGAAGTTTTGGAAAGTTTCCCATTACAATGAAACACACTTCTAGCAGCGATTGAAAGTATGGAATCATCTAACATGACTTCGCATTTTGATATGTCTGATATCAAATATCGGTTGTCGTACCATGTTTCCCTACAGATTGAAGTGGTCCATGGTCCTATGACCATTAGACGGGATGTCGTAGATGAGGGCGCATTGACGTGCGTGATGTCCATTTCTTGCTGGAAAGCTTTAGGCTCTTCCGAGCTAGCCCCCTATAACACGCTGCTTACTGCCTTCGATGGCAGGACTTTCCGTCCACATGGAGTTCTACCATCGTTTGAAATTACACTTGTCGGTAAGACAGTTTTTGTAGAGATCGAAGTTATGGATGCTCCACTTGATTACAATATGTTATTAAGCCAGAGCTGGACGTGTGCCATGCGATCCATTGCATCGACAGTTTTTCGAGTTGTTATGTTCACTCACGAAGGAAAGATCGTCACGGTCGATCAAATTTCATTCTCTCGAAAAAACAACCAGACTTCATCGAATACCATGATCCCTTTAGTTGATCAATTTGTCCTAGTAAGCGAGAGTTTAGGAGCAGGGCTTTACAGGTCGTTAATAGGCACTTTCGACCTACCCTCCCCTGTTCTTTTTATGCATTCTGATGTAGGTACTTCTACTAAAACTTTCACATTTGGTCTTAGGACTTATCCATGGATCCTTCCTACTGTATCAGAACCTTCAGTGCCTTTAACCATTGCAGAAATAGCATACATGGAAGCACAACATGCTGCAATGAAACATATCGTGACTCCGCCAGTCTCTGCTGAGTCGTATATGGACTATGCTCCTGCATGGTCACTGAATTCTACCCACTCTTTCAAATGTTTAGATACGGTCTTACCGTCTAATGAATCCATTTTGGAATTCATGATGGGCCTGGACCATCCACGGGAACATATGCATCACAGGTCTTACCTGCTTCCAAACCTAGACAGGATAGAGAGAGGAGAATTCTCTATGAGACTCGGTGGATTTATTGATTTGTCATCTTTTCCTTCTACTTCAAGAGCTGTTTACGCTGAAGGGAATATGGCTAATATATCGAGGAAAATCCCGATTAACATTTACACCAAACCCGGGGTCGTGGAAAACATTTTTATTGGTGCAAACTGCTCTCCAGAAGAGATAGCTCTGTATACCAAACGTTTTAAAGAATTCTGTGACATATTTTCCTAGTCATATGAGGAGATTCCAGGTATCAATCCAACCATCATGGATCATGTCATCACTACATACCCTAATGCAAAACCTGTGAGAGAGAAGCTCCATCGTGTGAATCCTCGAAAAGCGACCGCCATTAAGGCAGAGGTTGAAAAATTGCTTAGAGTAGGATTTATCTACCCGATTGACATGACAGAATGGGTTTCAAACCCTGTTCCGGTTGATAAAAAGCAAGGTATCGTCAGAGTTTCTACTAACTTCCGGGATTTGAATAAAGCTTGCCTGAAAGATAACTATCCCACACCATTTATCGACCAGATCATATATGCATGTGCGGGACACGAGATGTTTTCTTTCATGGATGGATTTTCGGGATACAACCAAATCCAAATGAAACCCGAAGATCAACACAAAACAACTTTAATTTTCTCGTGGGGAACCTTTGCATATCAGAAGATGACGTTTGGGTTAAAGAATGTTGGACCTACGTTCCAATGAGCTATGAATTTCGCTTTTCATGATATCAAACACATAGTTGAACCTTACTTGGATGACCTCTCGGCGTGATGTCGAAAGAGACAAAATCATCCAGCTCATTTGAGACTTGTGTTTGAAAGATGCAGACAATATAATATTCATTTGAATCCTAATAAGTGCATATTATGTGTCGAATCAGGACGTTTATTGGTTTTTATTGTATCCAGTCGTGGTATAAGGGTCGACACGTTAAAAGTTGAGGCAATTGTAAATCTGCCTCCTCCTCACACCTTGCAACAACTCCAAAGTCTGCAAGGCATGTCTAACTTCTTGCGATGCTTTATCATAAACTATGCTAATATCACAAAAGGATTTATGAGACTACTTAAACAAGATACCTACTTCGTGTGGGATGAGGTTGCTCAAGCATCATTTGAGGCCTTGAAGAAGGCACTACTTTCAGCCCCCTTGTTGAGCTCGCCGGACTATGCAAAAGATTTTCTTTTATATCCGGCAGTGTGTCTTAATACAATTGGCATAGTACTAGTTCAGGAGTATGAAACGCTCCAAGAGCATGTTGTTTACTATATTTCTCTCCCATTGATTGCTCCTGAGGTTAAATATTCGCATGTTGAGAAGTTAGCACTTGTTGCGGTCTATGCGGTACAGAGGCATCATCATTACATACTTTTATGAACAACTACTGTGATAGCAGAAGTCAATCCTTTTTAGTATGTTCTCACTCAACGCATCATTGATGGGAAGTACAACAAATGGATTGTAATCTTACAAGAGTTCGATTTGGTTTTTCAATCGGCCAAGTCAAAGAAATCACTAGTGTTTGCTGAGTTAATCTCACGGGGCCTTCACTTAATAAACCGCTATCATAGCATGTTCGTTCATGGAATATGAAAAATATACCCCTAATTTCACTAAATATTGGAAAATTCTTTCCAAAATCATTTTTTTAACCCCCTCCCAATATGCCTTCCCAATTTTAAAAAACCCCTATTTTCACTAGATATTGTATGTATTGTTTTTTTCATTAACATTTTTTATACCCCTTTATATTTCTACCTAGTATATTGATATGATACCCCTCTTATGACCCAACATGCATTCTACAATGCACCTTGCTTCTTTCAATGTATATTGTGGATGCACATTAGTTCACCAACAATGCAATTACTCAACCACATATCATTACGATTTGCAACATCTAATGGTCTAATGAAGAGATAGCATATCACTTCTTGTATGTCACTAAAGCCAATGCACATAGTACAACTTTTAGATTGCATGTTACAGTTCCCCAATCGTTAACTAAGCCTGTTTTGGGCTAGGTATCCAAGCCCACGGGGCTTGTAACAAGCTCTAGGTGGTTGACTAAACCTCCCAAGGCTTGTAATATGCACGAGTGGTTGGGTATTCAAGCCCCCAATGCCTATCGAGGGACTATAATAGGCCCTGAAGGCTTAGAGCCTCCCAAGGCTATTGGTACCAATTGGTTGAGTGTTATTGGTAACAATTGGCTATCAATGACCACTGGCTCTCGACTATGATCGACTAGAAAACCACTTCACCATGAAACCCCCTAGCCTCAAGCATGCCTCAAGATGCGATTTCCCTGCGTATTGGTAAGCTCGAGACTTGCCTCAACCCGATTTCTCATTCGGCTGTGATCCCACCATCTCCATTTGGCGGATATTTGTCAGCCTGCCCTTATAAAAAAACACCCCAAAGTATTTTTGTATTGTTACATTAAATAAAAAAACCATTTTCCCCTTAATATATAAGCAATATAATTTTTAGGTTTTCATGAATATTTAATACCGCAATATGAATGAACGTGGTATTATATTTCCTTCTAGTGAAGCTCTCGTGGTTAATCTCAGAGTTTCCAAGTGAATTAGAGTATATCGAAAAAGAATCATCATTCCTGGATGAACATATCTTCCCCATTGCTTCCTCTAACCCATGGTACGGGGATATCTTAGTATATCTCCAGACTTTGAGGTGTCCTACCACTTTTTCCAGAGAAGAACGACGAAAACTAAAAAGTCATGCGAAAAACTATCTCATCATCTCTGATACTTTGTACAGACGTGGGATGGATTCCATCTTAGGCCGTTGTTTGAATTTGGAAGAAGCAGAATCAGTATTGAATGATGCCCATAGTGGAGCTTGTGGGGGTCATCTTTCTGGGTTGGGAATAGCCCAGAAAATACTTTGTGCCGGGTATTTCTGTCCCTCAATCTTTAAAGATTGTGTGGAAGCTGTGAAACGCTGTCATTCGTGTCAGTTTTTCACCAGGAAAATGATAGCACACCTAGCTCCTCTTCATCTTGTGATTACAGCAGGTCCCTTCACAAAATGGGGGGTTGATTATATGACTTGCAATCCAGTTTCAGCTGGAGGACATCATTATATCATCATTGCCGTCAACTACTTCACCAAGTGGGATGAGGCAATGCCTACTGTCAAGGAAGATGGAGAAACTACTGCTTATTTCGTATTTAATAATATTATTGCAAGGTTCCGCATACCCAAAGAGATTATGACTGATCACGGCAATCATTTCCATAATAGCATGATGACTGATCTATACACAATGTTAGGTTTTCGGCAAGAACATTCATCTTCATATTATCCACAGGCGAATGGACAAGTCGAGGCAGTTAACAAAACTTTAAAGGTAATACTACAAATAACTGTCAATGTCAGTCGAAATAACTAGCACATCATTCTATACCCTTCTCTTTTGGACTACCGAGCGAATGGAAAGACTGCTATCGGGTTCTCTCCCTTTTAACTTGTACATGGGATAGAAGCAGCCGTTCCGATCAAATGCGAGATTCCTTCATTAAAACTGGTTGTTCAATTACTACCGGATACTTTAGCACTGGAAGAACGTTTGTTACATTTAGAGCATCTAGATGAGCAGTGCCACGACCCACTCACAGCAAACGAAGTTCACAAGAAACAAGTTAAAGGACAATATGACAAGTCTGTCAAACCTAGAGTGTTCCTTGAAGGAGATCTTGTTCTACTGTGGGATCAAGACAAGGAACCTCTAGGACCTGGCAAGTTCAAGTCCATGTGGCTCGGGCCTTGCATAATTTCCAAAGTGCTGAAGAAGGGTGCTTACGAGCTAGTAGACTATGAGGGTAATAAGATGCCTGGGCCTAGAAATGGGCTCTACCTAAAGAAGTACTAGTTTTTGCTTGTGTTTGCTTAGTTAACCTTATGTGTGTCTTCATTTTGTGTATCAGATGTCGACTGGACATTTCTTAGTATTTTTTGATGGTGCCAGTCGCCACACCCGACAGTTGGATTCAGCAGCTTGGGTCATTTAATCACCAACTGGCCAACTGGTCTCGTTGGGGGGGGTTTGTTTGGGCCCCACTACGAACAATGTAGCTGAGTACAATGCGGTTATAGAACTTCTTTGAGATGCCCTTATTCACGGAATTTCACATTTGGAGGTAAGACTTGATTCGCAACTAGTTGTATTTCAGTTAACGGGTGTTTACCGGATTAGAGATCCTATTTTTCTTCGACAGTTTTTGCGAATTAGATTATTGGAAAGACAGTTTGATTCTATTATATATCAACACATTCCAAGAAATTTAAATGCATTAGCTGACTCATTGGAAAATTATGTCTTAGATTTGAATTTGTATCATACACTTCCATAAACAACATTTCACACATAAATTTCAAACACATACACATGTAAATAACCGATACTATATATATATCCAATACTGTATCAAAAAATATGAGTTTTGGATCATAAGTCTATCACAAGTCATGTCATAAAGTACAAGACTAGGATCGGTGGCCTCAAAAATATACATAAAGTATCCATATCCTAAGCAGAAGGAGGGGCCTCATCATCATCTACTACATCCCGATAACATATAACCAGCCTAGCTATCTTTAGCAGCACCCTAAGCCATGCTGGGGGCACCCCAACTACATCTTCTTGCATATCAATAGGTATCTGATCCATGCAGCATGCAAGAACATCATGAGTCAACTGACTCACTTTCCTCTCTATGTTACCCAACATAGCATCAGCTACAACAACATCAACTGGCCTCACAAAGATAGTAGGATGTCCCTCAGGACGGACAGGCCCAATGTCTGCATATGACACTTATTTAGTACTTCAAAATTCATTCATAAAAATCAAATACTTGAAAGTTTGAAAAAATTAAATAATTCTCAAAATAAAAACATACCAATAGCTCCCCAGGCTCTGCCTGGAGGAAGCACCAGCTTTGGATCATGGCGGAAGTCCAATCCAGCATATGGAAACTGCTCGAATTCTAGCACCTGCCTCTCCCACCACCCGCAGAAATTATCAGTATGATAACAGAAGTGGCTTTCGCCACCACCCTGGTGGAGAAAGATGTCACCCCACCGACTCAATCTAGGCTCATGGGGGTCGACAAGAGATAGAGTCATCCCCAAGCTAAGAGCAGGTACCCTCTCAAAGAAGAAGGTACATAGAATGTTGTCGTATCCAAATTTCTTCATACTTCCGGATTTGCAACCCGTGAGTTGAAGCTTCAAATTTGACAATAAACCAGTGCACCCATCGTACACATGTCCCTGCAAGCATCTAGCACCAATATGCATGGAATGCCTCGAAGCTAGGTGTTGTGTGGCACTCCCTTCCATCTGGTTTATCATACTCACAATAGCCTTTAGAGGGAGGCTCTCAATGGTAGAAACAAGGATTTGATTTCCTGATTTCTCAGCTCCAGCCACACAGTATGCATTTAAATATTCTTGCACTGATGTTGCACCCACATTGCGAGAAGATCCCTTCAAGTTTACTGCATCTCCCCTCTTGGAGAGTCCAGTAATAAAGTAGATATCATCGACAGTAAGGTCCAAGGATTTCCCTCGGATAACAAAGGCATTAGCAGCTACATCCCAGTATTGAACGAGTCTTCGAAGCAATCTATTGAGTGCCCTCATGTTTACGGTTCGGTAAAACTTTAAAAAACCACATCTTCGGAGGGAATGGAGAATGGTCGGGTCTTGCATTGACACCCTATCCATATCCTCATGTTCTCTCTCCCTCCAAACAAGAACCATCCTACCACAAAAAATGTCAAATTTTAGCATCTCGACACTTTTTTCATCATATTCAGGGGTGGGAGCTACTGTATATACCACACAGTCACGCATGGGCGCTACTGTGTGTAGGAAGATTAGCGCACACCTTCTGGTATTCCCTACTATGCCCACTGTAGAGTAGCGCACATGCTCTTCACGTTGTGAACATAGCCTTAAAAGTGATTTTTTGCTCAAAAATTGACAAATGAACAATTGAAATGCAAGTTGGGATGATTTAAACTTACTTGGTGGAGGCTGAATGATGATTGGTCGCTTGATTTGAGTGCCACAGAGGTTTGAAATTCAAGGTTTGCTCCCAAATTGTTTGCCCTACAAAACCAAAATGAAATTTGAGTTCTAATTTGGAAATTACATATATGAATTTAATTTTAATTTTTACCCACTTTGGTGAAATGTCTATAGTTTTAAATTCTACCAAAATTGTTCTATTTAATCAATTAATAACTACATGTGGTACTATGCTAATTTCACCCAATGGTTTTCACTTTTTCACTAAAATTTTTGTAATATCAATCCTTTAAGACTAAATTTCTTGATGGTAGACCTTTTTAACTAGCTTATGGTTAGAATTACTTATCATTTAAGATTTTTTGTCGCGATCACTAATAATTTTTGTTGAAGACCTAGTTTTGGCAGATTATGAGTTGTGATCCTAGAAGTTGTTTTTCAAGTCATTTTAAGCTCTTGTTTGGACTATTTAAACCTAAACAAGATTTCTGAGCAAACTTGTCCTCTTCAAGCTCGTTAAAGGAACTGAAGGCTCATCCACTCAGGTATAGAATTACCCCTTTTCCGGGCCTTGGTGGATAATTTACGGAAAAGGTATACTCTAGGTATACTTTTGTATGCGCTAGAAGAGTTATTCTTCCATTATTTTATACTTTTTCGGGGGAGGAGACTACATTTACGAAAAAAGACCTATCGGAGCCTTTCTTTAGGGTTTTCAAGCTCTCTAAATATGAAAACACCAAGCGAGCATTCACCTACTTGGGCTTGATGTGAAATCCACGAGAGGGTAAATAGAGGGTTGTTTAAGTTTTTCAACTCTATAAACAAGAAAACACCGCCAAGCACAGACCAATCCGGGCTCGATATAAAATCCACGGATAGGTATAAAGAGGATTGTTTAAGTTTTTCAGACTCTATAAACAGGAAAACACCAACGAGCATTAACCTACTTGGGCTCGATATTAAAATACACGAGTAAGTGTATGGAGTTATTGTTTAAGTTTTTCAGACTCCTTAAAATTGAAAACATCGACGAGCAGGAACAGATCTCGGCTCGATATTAAAATCCAGAGATCAGTAATATAGAGTAATCTTCTATCTCTTCTTCGAACTTTATAAACAATGAAGAAGGTCCTGAGTCTTCCCCCCATGGGCTCATTAAACTTTTTACATGGTTGGATCTATTGAGTTTTCATTCTTTCTTGGACTCGTTAAAATAACAAGAAAGGTATTCTTTTATCTAAAAAGAATAAGGGATGAGAAAGATGTATCATATATTCAGTGTCAAAGGTAGTTTCTTCAGTTATATCCTTGAACACAACACCTACTTGAGTCTATCATGTCGGTTGGGTTTAGTTTTTTGACCTTAGGGTGAACCTGATCTTTGAGTTGTTTACTCCCCAATTTGGTTATTCTCACAATCATATGGAGGGTCTACTAATGTCTCCTACATTATACGCTTATATCATTTTCCCCATTATGTTGAAAACTGCCTAAGTCACTTTGAGCCGTGCTCACTGTTCAAGGATATATCCTGTGTCGGCCATTCTGCAATTTACCTTGACCTCATGTGTCGGCCATCCTAGTGTCAGTCTTGTTACATATTACTCCATATCATCTCATACCAGTTGAATGTCCCTCGTGTTGGATGATGGAGGATTCCTTAAGGCCTCCATTCCAATGGACTTCTTCCCATCGACATCAACTCATTTTTCTCTGGTATTGAAGTTTAGAGTTTCGGTTAGTACCTTGGAGATTGCAGTCATCAGTGGCAATTTTCCTCGCTATTGAATTATGAGAATACATTAATGTCTCTTATTCGACAGGATCCTCAAGTGTTTGACTCCAAGTCCACTTATTCACACTTGTTGGATCGTACTTGGTACCTTGGGACCCATCATCATTATCGATGGAAGTCCTTGCGTTTGTTAACGGTATACATCAACGACCGGTAATCAAACGATACCCCCCATGTTCGACTATCAGCTCATCTATTCACATGGTTAGGGTTTGTACCTTGGGTTGTTTTGGATGAAGACCTTGGGATGTTGATAAAATTATCTCATTATGTTATTACCCAAGTTGCGCAAGACTGAGCCTCACTTATATTAGGTTCTCCATGAGACATAGATCCAGTTTGTTGTTATGGCTATGATCTCTCAGTTTGACATGGATCCACGCTTGTATTTCAAGTGGCCATGCTATCTATACATCTCATCATTATGTATCAGAGATCATGTTGTATCACACTGTACATCTTTATGATGTCAAGAATGTAATTGCTCGCTGACCTTGATCTTTGTTTCAGGTGTTCTTGTGACTTGGTTCCGCAGTTTCTTGCTCCTCCTCTGGCTTTGGATTATAATGTATTTTGGCCATCATTTCCCTCTGAAATCACACATTAGGGGGCATCTGTTATAGGTCAAATCTGCACTTCTCCATCCGTGATCACCTTGATCTGTTGATCACACAAAATGACAACTTGGATTGAAGAGCATGATGACCTCAGATGAGACTTTGACTTGACTCACCTCTCTACAAGTTGACAAAATCCTAAAAAGAATCATATTTTGGCATGGGCGCTACTCTGCTTAAGTAAACTAGTGCGTATTCCCTACTCCATTGTTCAATAGCAGCACACATCTCCTGATGGGCGCTACTCCCCTTCAGTAGACTAGCGCACAACATTTAAAAAGTAACAAACCCTAGTTGTTAAACACTGTAGTCAAGCCTTGGGCGCTACTCCACTGTGAAATAGTAGCACATATCTTAAAATATGATCAAAAAAAGATTAATTTGACGAATGGAGATTAGTTGCAGTTGGTTTCCCAACTTCCCCAGCTTCTCCTTCAACCACCTCTCGACCTGAACTACCTACCTTGTCCTATAAATACAAGGAGGATTGAAGAGAGGGGTTAGACATTGGACATAGAGACATGAGAGCCATAGAGAGACTCTTCTATATGAGAATCTTGTATTGAAGGAGGTTATGCTGGAGAAATCTAAAGTCAGAGAGGAGCAGGAGCCTAGGATCAGGTTACATGAGCATGCTACAAAGTCAGGTATACTTTGTATCATTCATATGTTTTTGACAATCAAAGGTTGAAACATCTTTCTCGTCCCAAATCAAGTGCTTATTGGATTATGTATTTGTTTGGATCAATGTTGGTTAATGCTTGATGTTTGAATTACTGTTCAATTCCATCATTATTATAGTGGCCAAGATATGCTGAGAAAGGTCTTTGTGTTGCAGGTTTATTGAAAGGGAGATTGAGTTGAGGATCGAGCGCAAGGTTGGAAAAAATCTAGGATCAAACTTTGTTCATAAGGTATGTCCTCAAGTTCTCTGATCTATTTCCATTTATAAATGCTCTATAATGCAATCAGTATGTTTACCTATCACCCCCTTAAGTTGATAGTGTCCATTTCCTCACTATAGGGTAGTATTTCCTGCCAACATCTATGATATTTCCAACGGTACCAACCTTGTCTCATTTGGACTTAGGATGATGAAGTTATGTCCCTCAAAAGTTGCCTTAGAAATATTGTTGGAGCAGGGGTGTCTGGCCCTAACCCTTCTGCATCTGCAAGGTCCTTTCCACATCCGCAATGCGGATTGCAGATTCTGAAGGTCGTGAATCATCCATCGGGGCGTATGGAAATCTGCATCTCCACATCCCCAATGTAAAATGCGGATTGCAGGAGGTAAAATCTGTCGGGAGTTGGATTGGGGAATTCTGCATCTCCGTACCCGCAATGCAGAATGCGGAATGCGGGTTGCGGGAGGTAATATATCCCAAGATTTGTATTGGGAAATTCTGCATTTCTATACTCACAATGTGGAATGTGGAATGCAGGTTGCGGGAGTTAAAATATCCAGGAACTGGAACATGGAACTCTACATTTCCGCATCCGCAATGCAGAATACGAGATACGGGTTGCGAGAGGAAACTTTCTGGATAGCAGAAAGGAACCTGACTTTCGAGTTTCACATGCAGATTGTGGAACTATAGAAGTCAAAAGGATGGAATTTTGGGGCCAAAATCGGTTTCCGACTTCCGACTTCCGCATGTGGATTGCGGAACGGAAATGTGATTTCAATTTAGAATTGGGTTTTGGCAATCCAGTTTTCGAGTCCCGCATGGGCATTGCAGAATGCAAAAAGGAGGATTGTGGATCGCAATAGGGATTGTAGACTCGAGCCAATTGTGGCTGTGTGTGGATTTTGAAGCATTTGAAACAAAAAAAAATTGAACAGAGGGTCTCCCATGGCCTTTGAAATCCACCTTGGAGGTGTGGGGATGTGACAAAGTGGTATCAGAGCTTCAGTTGCAGCACTGGGAGCTGTTGGGGCCGAGCCATGCATGAAATTTCGATCAAGAAATGTGCCATTGAGTGGTTTGATGAACAATTATTGATTGGTGAATTTTCCAAATGAGTAATTCTAGATTTTAATGGATATGCTAAGGTTGATTTGCATGCTTGAAATGACTAATAGTTGTCTTTGTTATGCATAGTGACAACATCAGTAGTAAGTCAAATTGTATAGCAGGGCAGCACACAGAAAGGTGGGAAAATTGTGACTTTCAACGATGCACAGGATCTATTTGATCCATAGGATGATGTGTTGGGTGAGAACGTGAAAGAACCACATATAGAGGCCAAGTCTAATGGAAGAAGAGAACCAGTAACGCCCCTAAACTTGGTCAATACATTGGTAAGTTTCAACAAGAGAATGATGAAATCACAAGAAGAACAACACCAACTCATTGTGTCCATCTTGTAGAGCCTCATAGACCTGCAGTAGAGAATAAATGGTGGGTCTAATATAAGCAGTGAAGGTCAAGAAGAAAGAAATGCAGAAAACCAGTCTAGGGATCGTTCTAAGAGAAGAAATCCAAGCCCTAGAAGGAGTTCTGTGAGGAGAAGGCACATAAAACCCTCTCCTAGGTATTCATCCAACATGTCAGATGATCCTGAGGGTTCCCAAGGACTCCCAAGACATACTTGTAGCATAGGTAAGAGCATAAAGAAGCATAGAGGTATTCCACAGAGTGAGTTTAGGAAGGAAAGGCCTCCCACTTTCGATGGTGAAATCAAAGAAGGTCAAGAAGCAGAAGCATGGCTTCTTGGAATTAAAAAGTACTTCATAATGCATTAGTATTCAGAGAATGAAAAGGCTAGGGTTTCCATCTATAACCTTAGTGGAAGAGCTTCAATTTGGTGGGAACACCTCATGCAAGTAAAGATAACTAGTGAAAGAAGAGTCAGCTAGGAAAGGATTAAGAGATATTTCTAGGATAAATACCTATCAACTAGGTATTATGATAACAAAAGAAAAGAGTTCAATGGACTCAAATTAGGGAAGAGTACCATGGATGAGCATTTCCATAGGTTTCTGGATCTGCTAAGGTATGTAGATTGCATCAAGGATGAAAGAGTGAAAATACGATGTTTCCTTGGTAGTCTACCATAGAGTTAAAGAGATAGAATAGAGTTTGTAAATCCACCAAGGTTGGATGAAACCATTAGAATGGAAGAGCATTGCTATGAGCAGGGTAAAGGTTAATTAGAATCCAACATGGAAAGGTAAGCCTAGGGGAGGGTTTGAAAAAAATAAAAGTGGATTCAAACCACCATTCATAAATCATCCCAGAAATTTTCCACAAGAGCAACAAGCAAGAAGAGAATTCAAGCCAGTTATAGCAACAGAAAGGACACCAAAAGGGCCAGTCCAATGTTGGGGATGCAAAGGAAATCATATGCTTAAATATTTCCCACATCGGAAGGAAAATACAAGGAGATTGCACAACATTGAAAGAGATACTACAGTGGGAGATATGGAAAGGGAAACACCTAGGACTTATGCAGCACTGGGTGAACACCAAGCAGGCCATCAATCAGCAGTGGTGGAGATTGAAGGTAATATTTCTAAGCAATCTATTTCTGTTTTGATTGATCCAGGGTCTACTCATAGTTATGTGTCTCCTGGGGTAGTTGAAATTTGTTCTCTTGGTAAATTAAAGCATGGTATGTCTTCACTAGTTCAATTAGCCACAGGTACCAAGAGGAAGGTAAGTGAAGTAGTGAAGGAATTCCCTATAGAATTGAATGGAATCCTCACAAATGCATAATTAAATGTCTTACCATTGGGATCATATAATGCCCTAATTAGCATGGATTGGTTGGAAAGACATAGAGACAATTTGAACAGTTATGAAAAAGCACTTGAATGCCTTGATGATGAAGGAAGTCCAAGGTTAGTAAACGAAATTCCAAAGCATGTTTCAGTAAGGCATATTTGATCCTTACAAGTGAGAAAGTTCTCTAAAAAGGGTTGCCAATTATATGTTGTGCATATATCAGATTCAACAGAAGATTGTTGGGCTCAGCCCAAGTAAGGAATTTTTGTGCAAGACAGTTTTGGAGCTGTGAAGTTATAGTGCAACTCAGGACAAGGCATTTTTGTCAAAGATAGTTTTGGGGAGCTACGAAATTACAGTGCAACGTAGTATCGACAGGGTAGGAACTAGGTGACTAACTGATAGCTCCGCGAAGTGGCAGCACCACGTAGTTCCAGTAGAGCAACTATTTTGGGTAAAGAATATAACGAAAGGTTGACCTATGAAAGCGACCTGTTTGGGTAAGCGACTCTGTGATTCCCGGGAATGGGTGTGGAGCAGCGTGATGGAAGATAAAAGTGACCTGTCAGTTAGAGTGGCGGAAAATAGTTAGAAGCTAAGCCACGAAGTCAACAGTGACAAGAAGTCCAGAGGGGCAGAAAGAGACATGCCATGATGCAGTATAACCGCTTCATGAAGACTGTGGATGTGAGAAGGGTGTGTGAGCTGCGACAGGCCGAGTCAGCGGGTAACCGCACCATTTTGAGTAACCTTAGGGTTTTGTCCTATGCATTGTAACAGACGTGACCTACGGGAAGGATCTATATAAAGGGAAATTTTGTAAGGGAAAGAGTTAATATTCATTAGTATTCATTTTGAATATTCTCGAAGAGTGATCTCTATTGAGAGAAGATTGTTAAAAGGCTTTTCAAGATGCATGCGCAGAGACCTACTGAAGAGAGAAGAGAGTCTGCAGCTGAGTGCGTAGACTGCAACTGTTGTACCTTTCCCATTGATAATATAACAATAGTTCTTGTGGACATAGCTCCCATCCTGGGGGTGAACCACATTAAATTGTTGTGTTATGTGATTGATTATATGTGTTTTCTTTTATGAATGGTTAAGTTCTTACTTATGAATATAAGTATCTTTTCTTTCATGTGTAATCATCATAAGAATGAACGATGGAATGTTATGTAAAGTATTGAACGCATAAGAGTAAATGTTGAATGTTGAAGTATTTCTGAACATAATGAATACATAAGTAAATGGGTAAACACTTAAGTCAGCGAAGTGTGTGTAGTGGAATTCCCTGAGCGCAGCACCGGAAGTGCGCAGTTGCATTGTCGTTTGTCAGATTATTTAAGCTTGCAAGGTTTTATGGTTTGAGATGCTTGTTGAATTCATACCTTACACTAAATAAATTCTATCGAATTTGGTTAAGTACCAACGAGGAAGCGCATACCGCTGTTGCGTTGTCCTACTATCGAATATCCATCCCGAGCTGCACAGTCCTTGATACGCTATTGTATAAGTGTTAACTGTGAAGAAGGTGAACTTCGCGCAGTCCCCAGTTCGCAGTACGAGTGTGGTAGTGCGCTGCTCATGAGTCTGTTGAAGTGCGCATCACTCGGTTGTGGAAACCTGATTCCGCAACCTCCCCATAACTTCACCTCGGGTGAGACCTTAGTCTATTCGCAAGATGTTGTCGAAAGGGCCGGTGAAAAGGGGTTTTGTTGGTTCCTTGAACCGCGTAGAACCTGGGTTTATCTTGAAAAACTAAAGAATAGTTTATACATCCAACAAATGGTTCTGTTTTCGCACTTGAATTGGTGATGAGTACCGAAAATTGGAATCTTGAAAAAACAAAAACATGGAACTAGGTGGACAAGACAGAGAGGGATTTTGCAAGAAAAAAGAATAGACATCCACATCTCTCTGAAGTAGATTGGCTAGAAAAAATACTTGTGGGAAGATATTTACAAAATTTTCTTCGCGTCTTTTGGAAACGAGTTGCATTAGTGGTTTTCAAGACTCGCAGTGCGAAAGAACTGTTTCCAAGAAGGAGTACCTACTGAGTGGACCCCAGAGCTCATTCCGAGACTTAAAGCAATAGATAGTCCACTTGCATGAGCAGTCAACTTTTGGCTTGACAGCATATTTCAATGATTTGTGATAGAGTTCGCTGTGGACACCCTAAAGTCCTATAGCGCAGCCGAAGCAGAGTTCTTCAAAGGATTTAGAGGTAACTATCTGAACAATCTGAGTTTATATATTAAAATTCTTTTAGCTGAGAAAGTTGTTTAAGAATGCAGTAAGATTCCTATACGTTTTTGAATCTGTAATGGTGGATAACACATATAGCGACTCTGATGAAGATACACACAATTTAAGAAGTGGAAAAAGATATAAGTATACCACTGCAGCTAGGGTTTTTACCCTAGCTTGTGCAAATGAGCACCTACTAAGGAGAATGGACTCCTTAGTAGCAGTTCAATAAACAGTAAATTAAAGTAATAAAACAATACGAATTCTAAACTAGCATGAGCATTAATAAACATAACAAAACATGGAAATATGGTGAAGATCTTTCGTTTTTGTATTAAAATTTTACCTCAGGTGTAGAGGTTGGTGAAGTTCTTGCAATAGTCCAAGAGGGTTGCTCCAAACTCCATCTTTGCTCCTTCTCTTTCTCCAAAGGATTGGAAATGGGCCAAAAGGGGCACTCAAGGGTAAAAGTAGCTCAAGGGTGAGCTAGGGTTTCAAGAGTGATTTTGGCAGAGTAAGGGTGTATTTGGCTGTGGATATGAAATGAGGGGCCTCCATCACCTATTTATAGGTTTTTAGTGGTGGAGTGTTGGCCCATGGTTTTGGAAACCATATGGTTTAGGTCAGCTGTATAGGGTTTTTTCCTCCTTTTTCCCTCTTTTTCCTCTTTTTTTTATATTTTTTATTCCCTTTTTAGAGGTTTTTTGTTATTTTGGAGGAATTTTGGATAATTTTTTGGGGAAAAGGGGTTTTTTAGCCCTTTGGAGGCTTTTTTTGATGGTTTTGTGGCCTTTTGGAGGCTTTTTAATGGGATTTTAAGGTTTTGAAGGTAAATATGGTAGGAAATATGGACAAATGAGTCATGTAATGGGGTAGATGAGGTAGTGAGCACTTTTTGGGTGTTAACAGATTGCCCCGTAATGTGTGAGGGCAGGATCTCATCATATGACCGATAGACACCATAAGTCTTTTATGGTTTTCCTGGGGTGTGGAGAAGAGAAGAAACGAACTAGATCCTGGAGCAATGGTCCCGAACAAACTTCAAAAACTGAAAGTACATGACCTCAATAATGAATGAGGAATAATCTGAACATATGGACGAGGCGGGCATTCCTATGCTTGTATCAAGATATAGAACAACAATAATAATGGGGTCCAAAATATGGGGACCTGAAATATACACGGCCTCAAATAATGAATGAGGAAGAATCTCAATATATGGACGAAGCGGGCATACCCATGCTCGTATCAAGATACATAAAAAATAACAGTGAGGCCTAAAAAGGGGGACCTGTAGGATACATAGAGAACCACTGTGTACATCATAAGGGTCCAGAGGGGAGACAAATCTGGGACATACTGCTGGGCTGAACATGTGTGAGATGAAGAACTGGTACACTGGAATAACTACAGTGCTGTTGAGTGTGGTACTAGAGGAACTGATGAGCTGCTGGGGCATAGTGACGGGTAGTCATGTCCTCAATGGTACACTGAACTGGTACTGAACTGGGTACTCAAGGAAGCATATAACTAGATGGCTTCCGAATACAATCGCCAACGCAACCCAGACATCCATGGGAACATATAACTGGGCATTCTGAAGGGACTCACCAATGTGCTAGAGTCGGGGGAAATTCGGGGTCTTCGACCAATAACTGAAGGATATAAACCCTGCGTGATTCTCAACCATGTGATCAAGGTGTTAAAGTCGAGCATGTGAGAAGCAACTACTCGGAGAGGCAATGATGAGTCCTCTCAAAATGGTCCGTAGGAACTCACCACAGATGGTGATGGGTCCAACGCACAGGGACCTCTGGGTCTATCCTCTGGAATAGAGGGGCTGTCGTCGACAGAGGGAGACCTGCAACTATCAAGGCAATGATGTTTCCTTGACAGGAGCGCGAGGTGGACAACCGAAGCGTGAGAGTACTGATGGTAGGATTGACATACTTTAGGGGATAACTGGGCAAGTAGAGGGTGTGGACTCAAACTTCCTTTGTTCAAAGTATGATGGCAGGGACAATCGGGCAGCATATCAAACTGACTAGTGGGAAAGGGATCATAGCTATAATGGATCAAGGATAGTGACTAGGACGAGTGATACTCAAGCTGGGGTAAAATGGCAGGAGACTGCAGACTACTCTGAACAAAGGCGACTTGATTGGGGGTACTACCGAGATAATCGATCATAGTGCCAAGAGGCATGGGGGGACTTCTTCACGAGTTAAGGAACTAGAAGAAGTTGGTGTAAAATGGTACCATCGTGTGGATTTATACGAGCCCAGGATAGTTCATGCTCATGATTGCTTTCAATTTTGAGGAATCTAAAAGCGATAAGAAGACTCTGAAATAATGGAATGGTACTGTCGTGTGGATTTGTACGAGCCCAAGACAGTTCATGCTCGTGGTTGCTTTCAATTTTAGAGAGTCTGAAAGCGATAAGAAGACTCCAGGGGGTTGCTTTTTCGTGTGTTAGTCTCCAAGGCCCGAAGAAGCATAAAAGGATGCAATGAAGAACTCTTCTAGCCGGTGTGACTAGAGTATTCCTTTTTCGTAATTAGTCTACCAGGTCCGGAAAAGGGTTAAACTTATACCAGATAGACGCCCTTTCAGGTACTTTAGTGAGCATGAAAGGAAGCAAGATTGCTCGGTGATCTTTTCATTGTTTTAGGAGTCAGAAAAGAGCTTAACAGAAACTCCCTAAGTGCCTTTTTGGTAAAGGACTTGTCCGGCCCGAAAAAGGGATAAAATTATACCGAACAAAAGGAATGGCCAGGCAAGGAGGAAGTGCTCAATCAAGGAACATTTATGAGGACCAAGAACGAGGGTAGGGGGGAACACTAGTGGGCCTCCTTGCAGGATAATGAATGGTGGAAAAATAACGAAAGGATTGCAGTATGACAGGAGTGAATGGCTCATGTAAAAATGTGGAACAATCCGATGGCGGCCAATGTGGTGCGCAAATCGAGGCAGCAAGGTGTCGAGACACAATGTTGAAACTGTACTAAGTGAGAGAGAGAAATGATCTCAAGCATCATCACGAGCTCGGAAAAATGAATCCGATGCTATAAAAAGTGTCAAAAATAGATAACGACCGATGTGGCATGCAAACCGAGGTGACGAGGGGAGTTTTGGAAAAATACCCGAAAAATATGGGGGTGAGAGCGAGAAATGATCTCAAGCATCATCATGGGCTCGAAAAAATGAATCCGATGATATAAAATATACCAAAAATGGAGAGCAACCTAAGTGGCACGTAAACTGAGGCGATAAGTGGTGTCTAAAAAATGCTCAAAAAATGAAGTGGAAAAACTAAGAGAACAAGTTGACCATCGTGACGGTCGCGTCGTGCTGAGTCCAGTGGTGGAAACGATTCGAAAAATGGACTCTGTATGGGTTTAGAATGGCCAAAACAAGAAAAATTCAATAGACTATAAATAGTGAGTGGGTCCAACATGACAAGTGTCATTTGGACTTGTTGACTTTGACTAGTGGTCAGAGTGGACCATGGCTGATTTGGTTTTTCTGGACGATCCGACCGGCCGTTTTCAGATCCGGGAGTTACAGGTATTCTAACAAACTCATACCTGCATTTTCATTGGGTTCAGGGGGGTAGTGGGTCCCAAGGGATTTTATTGGACGGTCCACGTGGGTGGACTATGGGTTTGTGGGGTGGAACCGCGCTCGAGGGCCGTGGGTTCCAGGTTGTTTTACGCGGCTAGGGACTGCAACATTCGGGTCGGAATACATAGTCGGGTACTTCGCATTCTGAGGCTAAATACGCGGTTCGAAACTACGTGTTCGACTCCTACAGACGCAGTTTGGGACCGCGACTATAGCCCTGCTAGCCGCGGTCGGAAACCGCGGCAAGGGGCCCTAAAGCTGCGATTGGGATCGAGCTGTTAGGGTTTTCCTGGGGGGGTAGGGTTACTTCTTTGACATGAGTCTGATGAGTTTGCCTTGTGTGATTTCACAAGATGCCGCTAGTGCTTTGGCGAGAGCGAGAGGTCCCGGATGAGATAGTGGAGGTCATCCGGAGGGATCGACATGTGTGGTCGACGTTGGGATTGTGTGGACTGCTGAAGTTCGCATAGGTACCTATGATGCGTTCAGCAGCGCTGCTGCTGAACCGGCTAGTGAGCTTTTGGGAGCCGAACATTCAGGCACTCAGAGTGTAGGGGGAGAGAGTGGATCTCACCCTTGCAGATGTCTATTTCCTAACGGGGTTTCCCTGTCTGGGTAGGCTGGCGAATACGCAGCCATGAGTATCCGCGGATGTAGATATGGAGGATATGCTGGATCGGTACTGTATTCCAGAGGCTAGGGTGTAGAGGAATGCACTCCGGGGGGTGGACCTTCATAAGAAAATAGTACAGGCTATTGCAGCATGCGTGGTTCGAGTTTTGGGGTCCCAGTCACCTGAGAAGGTGTTTGGGGGCCAGATGCAGCTGGTGGAGCAGGTACTGGATGGTGTCTATTATGCGTGGGGCCAGATGTTCCTCACTTGTGTGCAGCGGCAGCTGACATCGGTGAATGAATCTGGAAAGGGATTCTCTTATGGATCCTTTCGATGTGCTTTCTTCATGGAGTGGGTACCTACACTATGGTAGCGGGTGCCAGTCAGGGCAGGAGGATTGAGGGAGCCGTGCATGGTGCGGTGGGGAGAGATGATGCGCCACTAGGGTGGTGATGAAGTGGGGAGATACTTCACTCAGGAGCTGTAGCTGCAGTGGCTGCAGATGCCGCTGAGACTGGATGACTTTCCATACAGAGATATGGACTACACCGAGGATCCGGAGGCACCACGGGCGCCAGGGCAGACATGGGGACCAGATGGTACGTATGGTTTTGCTTGCATGTTATGGATGTCAAGATTTGTGTATAATAGGGTTTTTGATATACTGTTGCTGACTGATGTGTGATCTACAGATGTTGGCCCGAGACCACCACCAGGACATATAGCGCGCAGGGGGCATGTGGCGGTACCAGCCCTGCCAGGCCGAGGGGAGGTGCGTCGACGGGACGCTGAGGGGACTCTAGAGTCCGTACATATGATTTTAGACCGGTTGCTGGTTGGAGTGACTGATGACGGGTGGTGTGACGTGGATCCGGAGGTGATTTAGGATTGTATGAGGGTGCCACAGGAGTTCTGGTCGATCGCGATTCTGGTGGCCATCTTGGCGGATAGGGGTCGGGCACATGAGCCCGCAGGGGATGAGGAGCTGCTGGAGGAGGAGCGAGGAGAGGACTCGAAGGCAGCTGATGCAGGCAGTGATGCAGGGTATGACTCTCATTAGGGAGTACAGGGGACTCCCCCCCAATTTTGTAGCTACGGCATGTATTCTATGAGGCATAGGGATGTATAGATATTTTTTGTATAGCTGACTACGAGGGTACTCAGGACATGTGTAGCATATTGTCATTCATTTATATATATATATATATATATATATATATGTGCACATGGATGCACCTTTTTGCGATGATGATTTAGTGTACGCACGTGGATGCGCTTATGGTTTGTTATATGGTTGTACTGCACATGGATGCAAATGTTTATGTGATGATAGGCACGTGGATGCCCCTTGCAATCTTTTTGGGTTTTTATGTATTTTTTGATGAGATGTTATGGGATGATGATGCATGACAAAGGTCTTACATGGTGTGATTGATGTTCCAATCTAGGACGTTGTTAGCCATTTGATCTGCGACACTATTGTGAGCTCTTGGGACATGGGTGAATGTTATGGATTCAAATTGTCGGCTGAGTTGTTTTGTGCGCAGTAATTTTCTAAAGAGGCAGGGATCACGCACCTGGTAGCAGTGGTTGAGCTGGCAGACAAGTAGCTGGGAGTCAAGGAACACATGAAGGTGACATATGCCCATCTGGAGGGCAGTAGTCAGGAGACCGGTCACAGCATCGTACTCCGCCTGGTTATTGGTAGCAATGCCTATACATATTCCGTCAAGGTGAATCAATTCATATGAAGGGGAATATAAGACCCATGCTATAGAAGCAAGGTTGGGAGACCAACGGCTTGCTCCATCAGCAAAGCCAAGGTAATGAGGTGGAAGATGGTCCATCTGTGGTCATGCAAAAAGGGATGAATGTAAGATTGCGGTAAAAAAGATGAAAAAAAAAGAGAGCAAACTATACAATATGGACCAATGGGGCTACGGGTTTATTTAGGGATAAAAGCATTTAAGATACAACCCATTACAAGGGTTGCACAAAGGGTGACCTTCTGAGTCAGTTAAAATGTATGCCCCATTGTCAACACAGGTCTGCACAAAGTAAGGGCCTTGCCACATGGATTCAAACTTTCCTTTACCAATTTTGTCGTGGGCTTGGTCATAGGCGAGGACGAGGTCCCCTTCATGGAAATTTTGAGGGTGTACATGTTTGTCATAACCAACTTTGGAGTGGTTCTTGGTGGCTTCAATGGTCTGGAGAATGGCACGACGGTCTTCATCAGCTTGGTCTAGTGATAGCAGATGTTGCTCGAGTGGTGAGGTGTCAGGGAGAAGCTCGACGGTGATATGAAAGGCAGGTATCTGACACTTGATGGGGAGGACAGACTCTACACCGTGAACTAAATGAAACGGGGTAAAACTGGTGGCGGTCTTGGTGGATGTATGGTAAGCCCATAAGGCAGGGAACAACATGTGGTGCCAATTGGACTTATGCCGGTCAACAGTGCGTTGGAGGATGGTTTTTAGAATTTTGTTAATGGCCTCTACTTGGCCGTTCCCTTGGGGGTAGTAAGCAGAGGAATACTGATGCTGGAACTTTAGTAGGGTGGATAACTCACACCAAATAGAATCTTTGAAGTGTGAACCATGGTCTAAGACCAACTGTTTGGGAACCCCGAATCGAGTGATAATGTGGTTAAAAAAGAAATGGGCAGCGGTGTCAGCTGTACAATTGAAGGTGGGCATGGCTTCTTCCCATTTGGTGAAGTAATCGATGGCGACAATGATGTACTTATGGCCATTGGCAGATGGGGGTTGACATTCCATGAAGTCGATGGCCCACTTACAAAAGGGACCAACGGTGATGACTGGGTGTAACGGAGCGGGTGGTGTCCGAGCCTTGGGGGCGAAAAGTTGGCAATTATGACAATGTTTGACTGTTGTGATGCAGTCGGTAAAGAGTGTGGGCCAGAAGTATCCGGCGCGATCGACCTTTTGGGCAGTGTCCATCCCAGAGAAATGGCCACCGCAGGAACTGCTATGACAGTCATTGAGGACGTGTTCGGCTTCCTAATGTGTAAGGAAACGATGGAGAATCATGTCAACCCCTTGCCATTAAAGGACACCGCCTAAGAGGAGATATCGAGAGGCCTGGTGATGGATACGACAGCGTCCATCACGATTGATGTTGGGTCTGAACTTCTACGTGTGCAAGTATAACAAAATATCACCGTTCCATGGGTCATCAGACGAGATGATGAAACGGTGATTGTTAAGTAACTCATCGGAGATTTATGGGGACGGTAGAAGGGAGAGGAGATCGGTGATGAGTTGGGCAAGCTGAAGGGATTTAGTGATATTAGGGGTTCGGAAAGTGAGGTCATATTCCTGGAGGATAATGACCCATTTAGCAACACGACCTTGCATGAGCCGCCGGTTTAATAGATAGACCATGGGGTTGGAGTCGGCAACAACTATGGTATGACTAAGTAAAATGTAGTGTCGCAATTTTTGGACTGAAAAGACCATAGCTAGGGCTAGTCTCTCCTCATATGGGTAACATAGGGGTGGTCCAGAAAAGGTCTGGCTGACGTAATAAATGACATGCTCCTGGCGAGCGGCGTCATCTTAAACCATGACTCTGGACACGGCATGTTCGGATGCCGAGATGTAAAGGATGAAGTCCTGAGAGAAATATGGAGGGGAGATCAAAGGGGCTTGTGTGAGAGCTTTCTTGAGGGCTTCGAATGCAGCTTCTGCTTGCTCATCCCAAACAAAGGGTATGTGGGTACGAAGCAGGCGTAAGAAACCATGAACGGTAGTGGCGTAATCAGGAACGAAGCGACGAAGGAAATTGGATAGCCCCTGCAGACTTTGGAGCTGCCGGAGCGTGCGAGGAGAGGGAAGGTCTAAGATGGCTTGGACTTTCAGGGGATCAACAGTAATTCCTTTCTGGGAAACAATGAAACCCAACAACCGGCCTATCGGAACGCAAAAGACACACTTGTGTGGGTTCAAGTGGATTTGATGTTTGTGACAATGCAGGAAAACTTGCTGGAGGTCGTTAAGGCGGTTTGATCGTTTCTGGGAATGAGCTGTAAGGTCATCAAGGTAGACGAGCAGGATATGGACCAAGTCATGAAAGCAATAGGTCATGGCCCACTGGAAGGTGGCACCAGCATTTTTTAGGTCGAAAGGCATGACACGATAGGAAAAGGTGCCCCATGGGATGGTAAAGGCAGTCTTGTACTGATCCTCCTTACGGATCTGAATCTGGTTGTATCCGAAAAAACCATCCATGAAAGATAGGACTTCATGTCCCGCACACGCATCGATGAGTTGTTCAATGAATGGCGTGGGGAAGTTGTCTTTGGGACAAGTGCGGTTTAAATCGTAGAAGTGAGTACATACTCTAATGGTGCCTTGTTTTTTGTTAACAGGGATGGGGTTTGAAACACAGGTGGTATATGCGATAGGATAAATGAATCCTACTTTGTGAAGTTTCTCAACCTCTACTTTAACAACGATGAGCTTTGAAGGATGAATGGGGCGCTATTTCTGGCGAACGGGGGGTACATCGGGCCATGTGTCAATGTGGTGCTCTATAATAGCGGGGTCGAAACTAGGCATTTCGGTATAGAACCAGGCAAAGACATCACAGAACTCTTGGAAAAGTTTTTTGTACGCTTCAATCTCATACTCATTGCAGGAGGCTCCTGAGGTAATGATTTCAAGAGCACCAGATGGGTCAGAGATATCTATGGGGATGACAGGTGAGATGTTGGCCATGTTACCTTCCTCAAAAGCATCAGGAGCGGGAATATGATCCTTAAACCAGTCGACTTTGGTGGGAAGGAAATCTTTGGACTCAACCGCAAATTGGGTAGCTGTGGTAAAGGAGGATTCTTTTGGGAGGAAATAGGAACGATGGTGCATGTCGTCCCAGGGATAATCCGGGGCAGTGAGAGCCTCGAGGATCTCCTCATCATTGCGGAAACTGTGAGTTGTCAAATTGGTTGACGAGGGAGTGGTAGTCGAAGAGATCATATAAATGGTGTTAATCTCTTTGTATGGGGATGATACCGGGGGGTGGATATCCTCAATTGTGGGGGGTGCCATCTCAAGGTCCAAATTATTCATCTCATAGAGAGCTGCTCTGTAATCTGGGAGATCAGGACAGTGATGTGAGTAATGGCCGTAAATACCGCATATTGCACAAGGGTGGTTGGTACGCAGTGATTTATCACGAGGGTTAGGGGTTGGATCTAGTTTGACAACCGGGATGTTGGGGTCGTCGTCAAGCATTTGCATGTGTTCCTGTAATGTAGGTAATTGTGGACATTGATGAGTTGGATGGCCTAACTCATCACACAACGAGCATTTGGGGGGAGTGCGAAACACAGGGGGGGTTTAACTGCCTTAGGAGGGGGTACAGCAGTGTATGGTTGTGGGATTCTTCCCCCAGTGGGCTTGATAAGAGGAGGGGGATTCATCGATGACGAATGGGTAGTGACACCGAGAGGTGGTTGACTAGTAGTGGCAATGGGTTGCACCGGTTGAAGGATGACATTTGGTGTCGGCGGGGGAATGGGAGGTAAAATATACCACACGAGTAATCCTAAGGTTAATCCAGGGAGGTTGAGAGTAGCCATAACTAGGGCACTTACTACTCCCGAGGGAGGGAATAGGAAGGGTATTGTGTGGGTGGGTGTAACACCAATGTGACTAGGTAAAAATGGTGGTTTGGGTAACAAGGGCGGTTGATTGTTAGGTGTTTGTGTATTGTGGGAGAGGGTACATAGGTCAGATAATTTGGTCGCAGGTGACGGGGGGGGGAATGGATTGGAATGTTGAGGTCATCGGTGGATCTCAATAAACTTCGGGTCCCACAGAGGAAACAAACGAGGTAGTTGCACCACCAACGGGTTGTTCAACCATGGGGAGAACATTTTCGGGTGCAGCGGGGGCATTTGGACCGTAATAGGTGAGTTGGTCAACCTTGACCACGCATCCGTCATGGGGGAACATCATGGTACGAAACACGGATGAGGAAACCACCTGCATGGCATACATGTAGCTACGGACAAGTAAGAGGTTATAATCAAGTTGGGCGTTGATGACCTCTATGTCAATGAGCATGGTTTTTCCAGCCAACTGGACGGGGACATTGGCTAAGAGACCTTAGGGTTGAGCCAAACGGCCGTCGTAGGCTCACAACGCAATGGTAGACTGCTAGAGGGTAGGGGATCCCAACTTCTACCAAATGAATGTGGACATAACGCATGTAGAGGCACCTTCATCGATGATGCACCGATGGATGACAAGATTCCGAATGGAAACAGAAACTTTGAACGCTAAAGTGGAAGGCAAGCGTGGTTCGGACTGGTCCAAATCGAAGGCCATCAGTTGTGAATCATTTGGGTCAATAGCACCAATGGCGGAGAGCAAAGTCTTGCGCTGTGAAGGACAGTTTTTTAAGACTTCTAATGCAGACATGGCTGCGGGAGATTGGGCTAAGTCATCTACAATGTTGTAATTTGATGTAGCGCAAGAATTGGTATTATTGTTGATGCGACGAAGTGGGAAGCGAGGTGCTTTGGAGGTGCCATCGAGTGGAGCTGGAGGTATACGTAACGTCTGATTGGTGGGATGAACGTTAGTGTTTTTTTCGACGGGAGGAGCTTCAGGGGTGGAGCCATATTGGTTCCGACGGGTTTGGAGGTTGACATCAATGGATGACATCATTAACAAGTGGTGGGTACCTGAGTCGAACATGGGTTGATCAGGAGCGGCATAAGTGATCTATTGTTGTGGGGGCGCGTTGCCTTGAGGGGGAGCCAATGGCTGAGTGTTCACTACGCCTTGGGTTGGTAAGGGGTTTTGCAGCACCAAAGTTTGCTGCTAAGGGGGTGGGGGGTTGGGTGGTGCCTGAGGAGCCGCGTGCCCTTGGCGATGGGCATCATCAATCCAGAGTTGTCGAGCTCACTCCAAGTGTGGGAAAGCATGTGTATAGTGGCCATAGACCTTGCAAATAGAACAAGGATGGTTTGTTCACAAATTAGGATTTTTGGCCTGCTTGGGAGGCCGATTAGGGTTCTGGTTGGCAGGTGCCGCATTATTGTTGTTTGGGGGATTGGGAGGTTGACCACCTTGGTCTGGAGGGGGGTTGTTCCCATGGTTATGGCCTTTGCCACGGTTTTGCTGGCCCTATTGGTGCTGGTTATTTTGGTTCTACTGCGGATTCTGTTGGGCGTATACTTGCCCTTGGGCAGCAGGTGGGTTTTGGGGTTGTGCAGGTGCGGGAGCAAGCTGCGATGGATAATAAGTAGGGGGAGGCTGCGCAGGTGTTGAACCTTGTGGGGGTTGTTGATATGTCAGCGGAGCGGGTTGTGGGTTTGCCACAGGGGCTGCCTGTGGTGGGTAATAAGCATGTTGGGCTTGAGAGGACACAGGAGCTGGTGCATCCTGCAGGTGGTAATAGGGTTAAGGTGCGACCGGGGGGGTGTAAGCGGGGGATGCATGACCAAAGCACTGAGGTGGATAGGAGGGTCCGTGGGAATGGTGGTGATTTGGCATGGGAGCATACGAATTGGTTGCTCTGGATTGAGATGTAGCCCGCTAAAGGTTGGGACCATGGCTAGGACGTGCTATGGAAAAGGGTTGGGGATGCAAGGCAATACGGCCAATGATGCCATCTACGGCATGGGATGCCCTCGGTGCATCGTGTTGGGAGGAATCACCGCAAGGGGCGTCAGGTATGATGGTATATAGATAACTCGACTGGGCGTAAATGAGGTCAAATTGTTGGGCTTTGAGGATGGCTTCTTCTTCAGACTAGGGTCGTTCGGATGCCACATCCTTGGCAATGACAGGAAGGAGGGATTTTAGAAACCAAACTAAGAAGATACGATCGTCTAACTTGATTTTGCAGAGGCTGCGGCATCGACACCACTCATGAATGTGTTCAGTGATGTGGGTAGCCATGTAATGTCTGCAAGACAGTAGGATCTCAACTCCTGCATCATAGCGGACAGGTAACTGAAAGAACTGCAGGAAGGTCGAGGCAAGGGAAGTAAAGGTGGCATGGGTCCCATGGGGTTGCTCGATGTACCACTTAGTTGCAGAGCCAGTGAGGGTGCGCTGTAATAGACGGAGGCGGACAGAGTCGTCCACTATGGATTTGGAGGAACACCATAGATGGAAGGACATAATATGGTTCTGGGGGTCCTCACCTGCCTTTCCCTCAAACTTAGGGATGTCGGAGGGAAGTTTGGTGGGCATGTGAGGCCACGTAGGGTCGTGTGGGATGGGATCGTTAGTCAGTCTAGCTAGGTCAGGAAGGTTGAGGCTAGCCATGAATGGAAAACTAGTAGAAGGTTGTGACATACTAGTGGGTTGGACCATGGTGGGGCCAATTCCCCCAAGTGGAAGGGCTGGGTTCAGGATGTTGCTCCCAAGTGGAGGAACGAAAGTGGTATGGGACGGTCCTGCACCACCAAGGGTAGGGTGAGTCACTGATGGAGTGGGAATGGGTATGCCAGCTACTGGAATGGGTGCATTGATCGGAATGGTAGATGTGGGCCCCATCAAGGGCATACCCAAAGCAGGTGTGGTAGCTAGTGTGGTGGTGGATGCTCCACCAATGGTCCCGACAAAGAAAGGGGTGGTGGAAGTCACACCAGCCATGGGGTTGGTTGGTGTAGTGTAAATGGGGTTCTCGGACTCTACCTCAGAATCAGAGGTAAAATAAGGGGCGTCTAGCTTGGGTGTCAGAGTTCTATGCCGTTGACGAGTGGAGTCAAGTGACAAGGCTCGAGATCTATGATGAGTGGTATCAAGTGATGAAGATCTATGTCTGTGATGGGTGGTGTCAAGTGAACCGTGCTGTGGGGGCTCACCCTGGAGGCACCAAGAATGTCTCGGGGACTCAATGGTGACAGATGGTGTCAAATATATGGGGGTTGTGTTGAGTGAAAAACAGCTCAAAAACCCTAGTGCAACCGAGTGTGCAGAAGGAGAGCTCAAAAAATATGGCACTCAGGCCAACAACCAACTCAAAACACTTACTACAACAACTGTGCTACAATAAGTGGAGTATCAACAAAAATGGTCAGAATACCAACAAGGAGCAGGTTTCTTAAAAAATAAAAATAGTGGACTCGCTAGACCAAAAGGAGGTAAAGGAGCATTCAAACACCTAGCTAAATAGTATTCTGAATCAACTAGACATATCCTCTAGAAGGTGATGAAATCCAAGTCAGACGATATGGATAATAGAGCCAAGTGGCTAAAGATATCCCCCTACCGGGAGGGACACCGAGTAGTCAATCCTAGAAGAAAGGAAACTAAGATACCCCGTTCATGACACGTCCAGAAGAGGTGAATCTTCCATTTGGTTCTATTGCCACGGTATCCCCATACGGGTGATACCCCGAGAACTGCAAAAGGTAGCCTTCGGTTACTGAATGGAGTGAGGTATTCCGCTCAGGCCTCCGGAACCAGTCTGGCGACTTCAACCCTCCTAGGGGAGAGGCTCTCTGATAAACTAGTTGTGACCGTGCCAAAAAATACTAGGGGATTTTGGTTCCCTAATGGACAACAGCTATGTCTCAAGTGTAAGCAATCGAGGGGTGTTATTTGGATGCCTATCCCCCCGATCCTACCTAACTACAAAAGTTCTTATGTGTTCCCCAAGTGGGGTTAGAATGTTGGTTGTGTTAAGTAGTTTTTTAAGGCTCACTTGAATTAGGTGACAGAGTGTGTGTGTGTGAGATGATGAACCCAAATAAAAAGTGCCATGGGGTGGGAAACTTGCTAACTAAAAATAACAATACTGAATTTAAACTTTGAAATGCAAAATTTTCTCTTTTTCAATTAAAATGCTGAAATTTAAAAAATATTCTGTAAATGGAACAGAAATAATACTGCAGAAAAGGCTATAGGGAAGGATGGATGCAGGTAGGACAAAAGGCTATGCAAGTGTAGAAAATATTGTAGCAAAGTGTTGGGTTCAAAATAGGAAAAAGTGCAGAAAACAGACCGCAGGTCTGTGGCGAATCTGGGCGGTCGGACCGCGGGAAACAGCTCAACAGTCGCGGACAGGTTGCAAGATTTTGGCCGAAAGATGCAGTCGAGCTGCAGGAAACAGGTCGAAAGCCGCAGGCGGGTTGCAGGAAAATGGCTACAAGCTGCAAATGGGATGCGGGAAAATGCCCTAAAGATGCCGGCGGGTTGCAGAAAAATGGCTAAAAGCCGCAGGCAGGATGCGGGAAAATGGCTTAAAGACATCGGCGGGTTGCAGAAAAATGGCTGAAAGCCGCACGCGGGATGCGGGAAAATGGCCTAAAGACGCCGGCAGGTTGCAGAAAAATGGCTGAAAGCCACAGGAAGGACGCGGGAAAATGGCATAAAGATGCCAGCGGGTTGCAGAAAAATGGTTTAAAGCCGCAGGCAGGACACAGAAAAATGGTTAACAACCGCCATCGGATCGCACCAGACAAGCTACTAGCCATGGTCGGATCACAGGTAGCAGACTTGAATTCGCCGACCAGTCACCGGAAACAGTCTAAGAGCCGCGGTCGGATCGCAGGTAAATGCCTGAAAGACGCGGTCGAAACGCAACTGTGGGGGCTAAAAGATGCGGTTTACGGCAGCCGAAAGGGACAGCTGAAAGGAAAAAAAAAGAAAAATATTGCAGAAAATTGAAAACGCTTAAAACTATTAAAACCATAACTAGAAATTCAAAGGAACACTAGGGGAGTCGCCAAAACTGTACCTAGGGTTTTCACCCTAGCTTGTGCAAATGAGCACCTACTAAGGAGAATGGACTCCTTAGTAGTAGTTCAATAAACAGTAAATTAAAGTAATAAAACAATACGAATTCTAAACTAGCATGAGCATTAATAAACATAACAAAACATGGAAATATGGTGAAGATCTTTCTTTTCTGTATTAAAATTTTACCTCAGGTGTAGAGGTTGGTGAAGTTCTTGTAATAGTCCAAGAGGGTTGCTCCAAACTCCAGCTTTGCTCCTTCTCTTTCTCCAAAGGGTTGGAAATGGGCCAAAAGGGGCACTCAAGGGTGAAAGTAGCTCAAGGGTGAGCTAGGGTTTCAGGAATGATTTTGGAAGAGTAAGGGTGTATTTGACTGTGGATATGAAATGAGGGGCCTCCATCACCTATTTATAGGTTTTTAGTGGTGGAGTGCTGGCCCATGGTTTTGGGAACCATATGGTTTAGGTCAGCTGTATAGGGTTTTTTCCTCATTTTTCCCTCTTTTTCCTCCTTTTTCCCTCTTTTTCCTCTTTTTTTTTAATTTTTTATTCCCTTTTTATAGGGTTTTTGCTATTTTGGAGGAATTTTGGATAATTTTTTGGGGAAAAGGGGTTTTTTAGCCCTCTGGAGGCTTTTTTGATGGTTTTGTGGCCTTTTGGAGGCTTTTTTTGGCCTTTTGGAGGCTTTTTAATGGGATTTTAAGGTTTTGAAGGTAAATATGGTAGGAAATATGGACAAATGAGTCATGTAATGGGGTAGATGAGGTAGTGAGCACTTCTTGGGTGTTAATAACCACTCAGAAGAACCCTAGTGAACATGAACTTTGCGTAGATACTGAGTTCCAAGTTGAGACTGATATCCAGACAGCACCTCCCTTAGCTACCTATCATCCTATTACTCCACAAAACCCACCAGTTAAGAATTATGCACCTCCTATTTCATAGAACGTCAGTAGTAGTAACAACGCAAGGGTGATTACTTAAACCATTCCAACTCCAAATATTCCGTCTCAAGCCATTCTGACTCAGAACATTCCACGCAGTAGTATCCCTACCACAGCACAGAACGTTGTGCCACCAAGAAGGAGAATGACTAACAATATTAAATTGCTGATATTTAAAGGAACGAGTCTAGAAGACCCTGAGCAACACTGGTTTCTATGTGAAGCCATCTGGAATGTCAAACAAGTCCAGGATGATGTTGTAAAGTAAGTGCAGCTCATCACTACATTCAGGGATAAAGCCTTGAACTGGTTCACGAAGTATTCTTAGGGACATAATAGAACTCTAGCGGATATTAAGGATTCCCTCTTAAGAGAGTTCAAGAAACCAAAGTCAGAACCACAATGTATAACAAAACTGAAAGAGATTAAGTAGAAAACGACTGAGCCAGTATGGGAATTTGACCAGAAGTTTAAAACATTGTTAGACCAAGTCAATTTTTACATCGCACCGCAACAGAACCAAGAATGGTTCATAGTTGTGTTGTTGCCCCACATTAGACTACTGCTGATGCAACAGAAGGTTGCTTCGCAGGAAGAAGCCCTAGAGATCGTGATGACATTAGAAGCTTCACCAATAGGAGAGACTAGCATAGGAATGGTCCATATCCGAAACTAGCTAGCAAACCTAACACTACAATTACAAGAAATAAAGAAAGGAAAAGAAACCAGAGAATCAGTCTGGTGTACAAGATGCAAAGGAGAAGGACACCTGAAGGAACATTGCCCTTTGTTTCAAGAGCACCTTGACAATAGATCACTGAATCCACTGAATCGGCAGCAAGGGCCATGGTGTTATATTTGTAGAACTAGAGGACACTGCCCAAAAGATTGTTATTTGATCCATAAATATGTCCGAAAACCAAAGAATTTGTATTGCAATTTCTGTAAGACAGTTGGCCATGATGATACCAACTGTCGAGCATATAAACTGTTATTAGAAAGGAATCATGATGTTTACAGAGTTCAATAGGAAACACCGCAGAACAAGGATAATGCACAGTATGATCAAGGCGCATACATAGGCCATGGAGGATTCTGCGGAAGAGAAAGAAACACTGGCCCAGGACAAGGAAGAGGAAGAGGTTAGGTCATATGCTATAACTATGGCAATCCTAGTCATTTGTCCAGAGACTGTACCAATGCTTGTACAACTTGTAGTTATTGTAAATATTTTGATCATGTCATTAAATCATGCCCACTGCTAGCAGCAAAAATGCAAGAAAGAAAACAACAAGAAGCACCTAACCCGAATGTTCAGATGATCGCAACAGAGAAAAGGACTAGAGATCCAAATGTTAATGTTGTGACGAGAAGTGGCGTTGCCACAGGAAAAGATAAAGAACTAGAAGCTTCGACTTCTAGAACCACCAAACTAAGCAAACTCCAGCTGAAGTGGTCTGGATCAGAAAAGCAATTGGGAAAGAACCTGCTTTCAATCTAGAAAAAAATAAAGAAGTCTTCGTAGAAGCAAGGGAATCCTTCAAAGAAACAACAACTGTGACGCCAAGAATCCCATTGTGAAGTGAAACACTGTTTACAAAGGATATGCCAGTAGCGTATCATCAAACAAGTACCGCAGCAGAAACAAGTATTTTTGTTGCACAGTTCCTACAGAGCTGTATGAAGTTTCTAAAAAGTGACGATGCTTTAGTGGAAATGGAAAAATTACTAAACCACTAGGAACAGCGCAATTGCACTAACACTGCTTAGAGCACAGTTCATCAAATAAAAATCCATAAGAGAACCGGTTGAGAAATGAGGCTAAGTGCACAGATTGGATATTATGAAGTGGATGAGATAATCCTTAATTTAGGATCAAAGGTGAAGGTATTGAGCAATCATACATGGGAACAAATGGGAAAACCAAGGTTATCATGGTCACCTATAAAGTTGAGACTAGTGAATCAACATAAAGTGATTCCCTTTGGAAGACTCACGAATGTACTTGTGGACATCGAGAGAGTCAGAAGTTCAGCAGACTTCGAGGTTATCGAGATGACTAACAACTGTAACCCATATCCAACATTATTGGGGATAGACTGGGCAATGGATAACCTCGCGATCATCAACCTAAAAACCAAAAAGATTATCTTTGAAGGGAAAGATAATAGGGTTATCGCACCCTTAGACCCTTCGTAAGGAGAAAGATACAGTGAGCCTATATAGGAAGAATCCAGAGCACAAGACCTTAATCGCATCTAAAAGATGACTGCGAATCAGGATGACTACATCAATCCTATGGCAGATGGAATGCTTAGTTAGAGATGTGACAGTTCTTGCGTGTCAGACTTTGATGCAGGATTGGAGAATTGGCAAAGCCGAATGCATGAAGTATCTGCAAGAAGATGTGTGCAAATCACAAAGTCACTATGTTGGATTGGAACAGAGGTCAGTCCAATCCCCATTTATGATGGTTCAACTATCATTTATTCATTTATTCAATAATATACTGTATCAGTTTCAGCTGAACATATGATACCAGCATTGGATATAGCATTGCGTACTACACCTACCAGATGGTGGGCCACGCATAAGAAGACTTTGACCACATGGGATCAGTGCAGACACATGATGCAAATCAGATTCACATATAAATTGAGGCCAACAATGAAAAAGTATAGTGTACAAACGGATCCAAGGGATCACATAGAGATTTGTTCAAAAGCATGGGAAAACAGACCACAAGAAGAATGGGTTCATCTATTTGTGCACACATCAGAGAAGATTTCGGAAGACTGGTATACAGACACGGAGCTTCGTAGAGGAACATCATATTGGTCTATATTAACTGTGAACTTTCAGAGAACCTTCAGTTTCAAAGATGACTCTCCAAGCATAAACGAAGCTCTCCAGATTATCAAACAAAGGATATTCAAAGCCGAATTCCCAAGTATAAAGAGGCATTAGAGGAGATCAAAGAGAAGATATTTGAAGATGTAAAGGTACCTGTGAACCTACAACCAGAATGGGCAATAAATATAGAACATGCCCTTGAATGTTATAATCTCGCTGAAAATGAAGAAGAACAAGAGGAGAGCGATGAGGAGGATATGCACAACATCAATATACCTGATTCAGAGGTAGCACACGATGTAGAGGGACCTCCATTAGAAATTCTAGATATGAGCGAACCTGTCAAGACAAGAAAAGTGAACATTGGCACAAGTGAAAAGCCGAAGTTCGCATCCATTGGATATTACTGGGATGATGAGACGGTCGTGCAGATCGCAGACCTTCTACATGAGTATCAGGATTTATTTCCAACAAAGTTTTCCGAAATGAAAGGCATTTTGGGTGACTTGGGAGTGATGAAGATACCTCTCAAGCCAGGCGCGAAACCCATTAAGTAGAGGCCTTATACACTGAATTAGAGATATAAAGAAAGAGTGAAGGCGGAGATCGATAAGATGCTTGATGCATTGATCATTGAGCCAGTTGAAGAAATAGAGTGGATAAGCCTGATTGTTATCCAAGATAAAAAGAAAAAAGGTGAAATTAGAATTTGCGTGGACCTAAGGAAGCTGAATGACGCTTCGCTAAATGACGCATTTCCTACTCCATTCACAAATGAAGTATTATATAATTTTGGAGGAAATGAGGCCTATTCTTTTACTGATGTATTTTTTGGATACCATCAGATCAGGATTGATGAGGAAGACAGGAATAAGACCACATTTGCTACTGAATGGGGATAATATCAGTATATAGTTATGCTTTTTGGGTTGAAGAATGCACCTGCTATATTTTTTAGAGTTGTTGTGACTGCATTCAAGGACTTTATCCATAATTTCTTAGAAGTCTATTTTGATGATTGGACTGTCTTTGGTTTACTCAAGAATCATTACGAGAACCTTAGAATGATGTTAGCTAAGTGCAAACAACATCAAATTTCTTTGAATTTGAAGAAATGTATCTTTTGTGTGCCCTATGGAATTCTGTTGGGACACATTGTCTTTAAATAGGGTTTGATGGTTGATCCTGCGAAGATCACAGTTATTGTGAACCTTCCAACACCAAATTCAGTGACACAAGATATTATCGAAAGATATTACAAGATATTACCGAAAGTTCATCAAGGGTTATGAGTAGATAACCGCACCCATGGAGAAGTTGTTGAAGAAAGAAGCACAGTTCAGATGAAACGTAGAATGCAAGAAAATCCTAGACACACTAAAGGAGAAAATGATAACTTCGCCTATACTTGTCTTCCCGGATTGGGACAAGCAATTCCATGTACACGTTGATGATTTGTCCATTGCACTTGGTGTGGTGCTAGCATATCTATGTGAGGGAGGCATTGACCATCATATTGCATTTTAGAGCAGGAAGCTCTCATCAGCTGAAAAGAATTATACAACCACAGAAAGAGAGGGTCTAGCTATGGTGTATGCACTACAAAAATTATGGCACAATTTGATGGGTGCACACTTCTCAATGTTTACTGACCATTCCTCTTTAAAGTATCTGGTCAATAAACCAGTGGTAGTGGGGAGAATATGCAGATGGTTACTACTCTTCCAAGAGTAGTATTTTGAAATTATTGTTAAACCAGGAAGACTGAACTTAGGACCTGACCATCTCTCAAGGATTGAGTCAGGAGAAGAACCCACAAATATCAAAGAAAATCTACCTGACGCACAATTATTTTCCATACATATCACATATGACTATTACAAAGATATTGTAGTCTTTTTGGCTACAGGATTCGCATCCACAGAGTTCACTACGCAATAGAAGAAGCAACTGGTAGTCAGAGCAGCAGACTTCACTATCATCGCAGGACAGTCATACAAGTTGGGACTAGATAAAGTGCTGCACAAATGTGTGTTGGAGCATGAGAATCCATTTATATTTCCTAATGCACATTCAGGAGCATCTGGAGGTCACTATGTAGGAAGAGCTACTGCGAAGAAGATAATAAGAGCAGGGATATGGTGGCCTACAATCCATAAATATTTGAAGGAACATTGCCAAAGTTGCGATGCATGTCAGAGAAAAGGAAAGCCATCGTGAAGAGATGAAATGCCATTGAAACTACAAGCATTTGAAAAATGGTCTATTGATTTCATGGGACCTAGTAACCCACTGGGAAAGACGACTGGTGCAAGATATATTGTCACTGCGACTGATTATCTCACCAGATGGGAAGAGGCTAAACTAGTGAAGGACTGTAGTGCAACTACTGTCGCGCAGTTCATCTTTGAGAACATCCTTACCAGATTTGGATGCCTGGAAATTTTAATGAGTGATCAAGGAACTCAGTTTTTGAATAGAACTATTGAATCCCTTACTGAAGAGTTCCACATCTACCATCAGAGGAGTACACCGTACCATCCTCAAGCCAATGGAACTATTAAAACTTTCAACAAGGTATTGGAGACTACGCTAACAAAGGTATGCAATGTAAATAGGGATGATTGGGATTTGCGCATTCCAGTTGTGTTATGGGCATACATAACAAATTGTAAGAATTTGACAGGCCATACACCTTTCAGAATGGCCTATGGACAGGAAGTTGTGGTGACAATGTAGTATATTGTACCAAACTTATGGATTATTGCATTCACAGGCATGGAAGATGAAGAAAACATAGAGGAAAGGCTTCAACACTTGGTTAGATTGGAGGAGGATCGATTCATTTTAGGCTTTCACCAGCAAGTGTAGAAGGACATAGAAAAAGCATGGCATGATCGACACATCAAGAACAAATTCTTTAAGGTAGGTGACCTAGTCCTCCTGTATGATATTAAGTTTATGAAATTTCCTGGAAAATTTAAAATGCATTGGCTTGGGACATATACTATTATGCATGTTACTAATGGTGCCATAGTTCAGCTAGCCACGTTAGCTGGAGATAACTTACCAGGTTTGGTTAATGGAAGTAGACTAAAACCCTACCGGGATAGTCCTACTTCGTAGAACCATCAGTGAAATGAAGCTGCGCTAAAAAAAAAAAAGAAGCAGTGCGTCGTTGCAAAGCTCAAAATGTAGTTGTGCTAAAAGACACAAAGTTCAGAAGGCAGAAGCACGACACCGCGAAGTAACTACGTCGGGAATGGTGATAACCCACGGCATAGTTCGACACAACGTCCCAAGAAACTAGTCGTTAAAATGTCGGTCGAAAAACTAGCCGTTATACAGTGATTTTGCCGATGATCCCTTGAGCATTTAATGCAAAAATATCCATTCTGAATAAATTAATGAAGGAAATGACCCAAATCCTTAGCAGATTTGGACAATGGACATAACATTGAATGCTCATCTAGCTGTTGATGAGCGCGTCTAAGGCCGAATGCGCCTTTAAATACCACTAAGTCTGGACTCGCGGGCGTTACCGAAACTCTGAAATTTTTTCGCAATCCAGAATATCAGTCTATTTACAGTGAGTGCTAAGTAATTTTGTGAGTCTATAGAGTAATTCTAGTGAATGTCTGATGATTCCACCATTGAGCAGGTGTCCACAGTCGAGCAGGCTGTGAGTTATTTTAAGCAAACCAGGATTGTAGGGTTGATGAGAACCCCTACCAAGGACAATGTTCACATCGCTCACCACGACATCCTGCACCAATGAAAAGCAAGGGTAAGGAACCTGTAGTAGAGAAAACAAAGCCAAAGGTAATGGGCTCGAAGCTACCAAAAGTTCCACTAGGAAACAAGGAGCTGCCATTAACCTTGACCCCAGAATATATTTCTCTGCATGCATAGGATGCACCGACCATTAAGCTTACCAGAAACGTTAAGTATGAAATCCCACTTCCGTCGATATCCCATCATGTTAAACCACAAGAGAATCTGTTGGGTAAGCTCGCGGAGTGCAAGTTTGAAGACTATGATTTGCTGCAAATGCAAAAGGATCCAAACGAGCCGAAATACCCACAATTCAAACCAGATATGTATATGTGCTGGAAGATGGACGTGAAAAAAAACCCGCTCTTTGTTAATGTATATGTAACTTCGGAATGTATTTCATTTATATATTTATTGTACTCCTATAGAGATGTATTATTCCTCTATATGAAAGTGTCGTCATTTGTATTGACAAGTGTTGCAAGTGTGTTAACTTGCCGATGGGTTATTAGACCACCTTGTAAGGGGTCGGCCCAATATAATGTAATATGAAGTTATTGTACCTAGCTAGACAAGTCAGCCCCATAAGGTTATTGGGAAAACAGGACAAGTATAAATAGAGATTGGGAGATCTCTATTCGGATCACTTCAGAACTCACAGTTCCTTCACTTGGAAAGTGGCGCACATGTGAGGAGGAGGATCAGCTGCAAATGTAATGTCCCCTCCCATCATACCAACATGATAGAGAGAACGTGATGCTAAAGCTGGGCATCTCGCCCCATGAACTTTTAAATAAGCATTCACATAATATAAAAAGACATATGGAAATGTATAATTATAAGAAAACACAATGGAAGTAATTTCAAATACAAATCCATCCTACATTCAAGATATTCATCAAATAAATAATTGCAAAGTTAACACAAGAGAATACTTATCTTATAACAAAGTAGTCCCAAGCAACTGGCTATGCAACTGCAATGTTCCACCCAACCATAGGCCAGTTGTGATCATCAATATCTCAACACACTGCCACCCTCGAGCTGGGCATGATCTCTACAAGGAATCAGGGAACAACAGACTCACACATAGCCCAAGGATACACCAAATCAGCCAAGCCAAGCTACAGTTGGGTTTATCAGGATGTTAGGCAATGGAAGGAAGAATTGTTAAGCTAGTGGAATCATCCATAGAGATATGGGCACCCTCTGCAAGATCTATCTAGCTTGGTCCCTACAATACCCACACACCTAGCACAAGAAAGTATTCCCTTCACTAATACACAGTCCCTCAGGCCATACCTTCCATTCTAGTGTTCTTCAAGGTGTGCATAGAAGAGCTACCAGCCCTTTTGATACTCTTGAGAGGTTACCTCCTCAGTAGGTTTATCAAGCCAATTCTGGTCCACTTCCACTCCTAATTCTTGCTCATAATTTCCAACCAACACAGGGATGCACCCTACAACAAAACACAAGTGCTGAAAAACGTGGGCAACCAAAATGAACTGGTAGATGGGGAATAAACCCTGGGAGGGCAAATTCGTTTTCAGAAAACGTTTTTCTGCATTTCAGGGGCAAAAACGACCTCTATAAACCCCCAAAACATGAATCCCTTCCTCCCAACCATTGTGTAACACAAAAACGAGCTCCCAGCTATGGAAAAATGCAGGAAAATTGGTAAAAAACGTGATGGGAAAAGCCCAACTAGCTCAGACTGCGTGAGAGAGGAAAGACAGTTCAGAATGGCTTTGGGCACCATTTCATGGGTGTTTTCTTTCCCCAAAAGCAAAAGTACGTTTTTCCAGGTTGATGGCTTTCCCATGCACGAAATTGACTGCCATACCTCTTCATTCCCAAGGCATTAACTGCCTCAACCAATTTCTAGAAGAATTAAATGATTGGGTGCATAACCCAAAATGGGTAGTTGGTGGTTTATGGGTTTTCTCATTGACACATGGATTAACACCATTGGCTGAAGGGTTTGAATAATTTCCCTCCCTATTCCTTGTAGAATCATGCCCCCATCTCTTTGTTGCATTGCATTGCCAATTGTGGGTTTTTCATTAAAATTCGTATTTAGATGATGTCTTAATTTACATTGTGCCTATCTAGCACAATAACCATAGGCATCTATTTTTTTTTAATTTTCGATACATAAAACGCTAAATCAATGGTGGGGCCTTGGCCTTGAGCTCCTCACCATTATTAAATAACAATATTTACATCATTTACGATTTAATGCAAAGGGGGTCAAAATGGGGACATCACAGCTAAGAGGAGTCTATCTCTTGTACTTTGGTTGTACTTTGGTTGAGCTATTTCTCTATCTATCTCTGAGGACGTTGTGGGGTTTTTCACCTTAGGGTTTTCCCCACGGAAACTTTGTGTCTATTGTCTCTCATGCTTTTGCTTCTTGTGATGATTGACATGCTTGTTATGATTGATATGCATTGATATACTATACATGTTATTCTCTTAGTAAATATCCTAGAGTATTGTGAATTAATGCTCAAAATTTAACATAGTATCAGAGCTAACGTGAGAAGAAGACATTGTGCAGTGATAGAAACTAGGGTTTCTTGTTTATTGGGTTTCTCTCCACACCTTTTGGAAAAGCAATATGATAGATTGACTCTCCTCGGCAAGATGAATCTATCTGTCCAATCAGAATTCAATTATGAGCACTTTCCATTTTGGCCCTAAAACTTAGGGTTTCCACAAAAATAGGAATTTCTGAAATCTAAAGAAATAGCTGGAAGCTCCTTGGACAAATCGAAGTTTAGAGCTTTGGATCGAGATTTTTGGATAGATAAATCTTTCAAAAACTCAAACCCTAATTTAGGGTCCTCCCCAGTGAACCTGAGAAGACTAAAAGGCAGTTATGAAGGGTGAAGCTTTGCAGATCTCAAATTCTGAATACACCAGGCTGATCAGCTCATCAAGGCACATCTTTCTATCCTTTCAAAAAGTTGAAATTCACATTTTGAATTTTTAGGGTTTCTCTGACAAACCCTAATCTAGGACCAGATCCAATTTTCAACAAATCAAGTGGTAAGACCTAAATATTTTCTATTTCCATTTGAAGTACTCTTTAAAGATGTCTCACCACACCAAGCTTGAGGACAAGCTTGAAGGGGCTGATAACTTCTGAGCTTGGAAGTATAGGATTGGGTTAATCCTGGAAGAGAATGAGTTGGACTCATATATAAGGGAAGAGGTCCCTGTCCCAGAGGGAGAAGAGGCTAAAGACCTCCACAAGAAGAATTTGGTCAATGCAAAGAGAATCATTGCTGATTCTATCAAGGACCATATCATCCCCCATGTGTCATCTCTGAAGGCATCCAAAGAAATGTTTGATTCCCTATCCAAGCTATTTGAAGGGAAGAAGATAAATCAGAAGATGACTCTACGGAACCAATTGAAAGGGGTAAAACTTCTTAATGGAGAATCCATTCAATCTTATTTTTCTAGGGTCTCTCAGATCAAGGAAGAACTAGAAGTAGTGGATGAAATGGTGGAGAATGGTGAACTTGTCATGACCACTCTAAATGGCCTACCTAGGTCATGGGACTCCTTTATTCAAGGAATCTGTGCAAGAAAGAAGTCGGTATCCTTCAGCGGACTACGGGAAGAATGTTCACAAGAAGAAGCAAGGCTTGTGGCTCAAGAAGAAAAAATGGGGAATGAAGATCAAGCTCTCACAGTTCACACCAAGAAAGAGAAGTCCAAGAGAGAGCCATCTCACTTCAAGAACTCTTTGCATTACCATAAAGAAAGGAGAATATGCTTCACCTGTAATGAAAAGGGACATATTGCCATAAATTGTCCCAAGAATAAGAAGGACAACAACAACTTCAACAAGAAGAAGAATGGCAGCAAAAGAAGGTACCATGCTCATGCTACTCAGGATGATGAACCTCCCAAGAAGAAGTCTAGAGCAGAAAGTGATGATGATGACTCATCAAGCGAAGAAGAGTATGTCCTAATCTCTGCTCTCACAAGTACTATTTCTCATGGTTGTAATGATTGGCTTATTGATAGTGGGGCTTCCAAACACATGACTGGGTTTAAAGAATCCTTTGCTAATCTATTTGAACATGAGTCACCCCATAAGGTGAAACTTGGGGATGACTACCAATACCCTATCAAAGGAAGTGGTGAGGCCTCCTACAATCTAGACTCTGGGAAGTATTTGAAGATGAAAGATGTTTTGTATGTAACTGGGCTCAAGAAGAACCTACTCTCCATATCCGCATTGGATGCAAAAGGTATGAGGGTTGCATTTGTGGATGGCCAAGTTCTAATGTGGCCAAACGGAAAGACCATAGATGATGTAGTAGTGATTGGAGAGCAAGAGGGAGGATTGTATAAATTGAAGGGACAACCTGAACATGCCATGGTGCATGATTTTTTGGAGCCAAGTGAAATTTGGCATAGAATACTTGCACATATGCACTACAGAGCATTACCAATTGCAAGTAAAGTTGTAGAAGGTCTTCCTGAAATCAAGACCAAGCATGAAGGTATTTGCAAAGGATGTGTAAAAGGAAAGAACATAAAGAAGGCATTTCCAAGCAGTGAAAGCAAGGCAAAAAGTATCTTGGAAATTATCCACTCCGATGTATGAGGTCCGATGTCATCCAGTTCTCTGAGTGGGTATATTTACTATGTCTCTTTCATTGATGACTTCTCCAGGAAGACTTGGGTCTACTTCTTGAAGAACAAGGATGAAGTGTTTGATAAGTTCAAGGAATTCAAAGCCTTGATAGAAAACCACACTGAAAAGAAGTTCAAAACCTTTAGATTCGACAATGGTGGAGAATTCACTTCAGTAGACTTCAAGTGCTATGCAGTGATTAAGAGGGAGTTCACCACTTCTTACAATTCACAACAGAAAGGTGTAGAAGAAGTTACTTCAGAATAGGACTCCAGCAGCTCCTGCAAGGAAGCAAAGATTCAGAGGGAGTCCACCTAACAAACAAACAAAGATAAGTATTTGAATTGTCATTTCTTGTATATTCGATTTGTTTAAAATAATGTTATTCAGTGATGTATATGCTTATGTTCATAGACTTAGGTTGTGTATTATGCATATTAGAATAATTGCATTGATGAAAAAGATACTACTAATATGCAAGTAATGGGTAAGTGGCCTATGGTACTGTACAACATTCCATTGCTACTTATCTAGAATGAAACCTCTTTGCTGACATGTTGGGAGTTGTGCACACTCTTAACAATGTTCTGGTAGAGATTGGAAGGCTTCTAGAAAGTTACGCGATATGGATAAATGTTGTATTGAAGCATTGGCTAAAATAGTTGCATGACTGTATGACATATATTCTTATGTAAAAGATTTTGTTATGAAACTATGAGATGTTTCTAATCATGCAATTTAACTTGTCTTGTAAGAAAGATTGTATACCATCACCTACAAAAGAAGGAATACAACATTTGTTCCAGCAACAAACTTATCTATTGAAGATATTGAAGTTCCCAGGATCTGGGATGAAGTAATGGAAGAATGCCATGATCAGTTGATCATGAAGAATGATGTTTGGGATGTAGTCCCAAGACCTGAAGGGAAGTCTGTTGTGACTTCCAAATGGATCTACAAGATCAAGCATGCTGCAGACGGCAGCATAGAGAAATACAAGGCAAGATTTCTAGCTTGTGGCTTCTCTCAGAAAGAGGGAATAGATTATGAAGAAACTTTTGCTCCTGTAGCTAGGTACACTTCCATCAGTCAGTACTTGCTCTGGCTGCAGTGATGAAATGGAAGATACACCAGATGGATGTCAAGACTTCTTTCCTGAATGGTGTAGTTGAAGAGGAAGTGTATGTGGAGCAGCCACTCGATTTTGAAACACATGATAGGGAGTCATATGTGGGCAGATTGAAGAAAGCCTTGTATGGCTTGAAGCAAGCTCCTAGGACTTGGTATGGTAGGATGGACAGTTTCCTATCTAGTTTGGGCTTTACCAAGAGTAAAGCGGATTCCAACCTTTACTACAAGGTTGAGGAAGGAAATCCAGTGATACTACTTCTGTATGTGGATGACCTGTTTGTTACAGGTAATGATAGTTTGATTGATGATACCAAGAGGAAGCTTGCTGCCAATTTTGAGATGAAGGACTTGGGGATGATGCACTATTTTCTAGGCATGGAGGTGTGGCAAAGTGTAGATGGGATCTTCCTTGGACAAGGGAAGTATATAGTAGAGATCCTGAAGAGGTTCGGGATGATGGACTACAAGCCCATGGCCACACCTATGGCATCGAACCTGAAGCTTCTATGTGATGCTTCATCTGAGCCAGTTGATGTCACTATGTATCGTCAGATGATTGGGTCCTTGATGTACCTGACGAACACGAGACTAGATATTTGCTTTGTGGTGAACACATTGAGCCAGTTCCTAACGGATCCGAGGAGTGTTCACCTGGTTGTTGTAAAGCATATTCTGAGGTACCTGAAGGGTACAGTTGATTATGGGCTCAAGTATGATGCGAATCAAAAGTTTAACCTACAGGGTTATGTTGATTCAGATTGGGCAGGAAGCGCTGCATATAGGAAGAGCACTTCTGGATGCTGCTTCAGTATGGGATCAGGTGTGATATCTTGGTTTAGCAGAAAGCAGTCCTGTGTAGCACTGAGTACAGCTGAGGCAGAGTATGTTTTATTCTGTTCGGCTAGTTGTGAGGTAGTATGACTTCGGAAGCTACTGTCTGAGTTATTTGATCTACCATTGGAGGCTACTAGTATATTTTGTGACAACCAGAGTTGTGTGAAGCTATCTGAGAACCCGGTGTTCCACGATAGGTCGAAACACATAGAGATCAAATACCACTATATCAGGGATATGGTGCAGAGAGGAGAAGTGAAGCTCCTATATGTCGCGACGAATGAGTAGATTGCAGATGTGTTGATGAAGCCACTAGCCACAGTGAAGTTTGAGTACTTCAGAGAGAGGCTTGGTGTTCTTCAGATCAACGACATTTTGAGGATGAAGTGATGGTGACATTTGCTGGAGCCATTCCTATAATGGTGGAAAGGGGATCCTTCACATGGTTGTGGATGTAAGTGTTGGATGATGAGCATCAAGATGATGTTCTAGTTTCTGCTCTGTATGATCAGTTGGATCATTTACATTTGTATGTATGTGTATGCATCATGTTGGATGTTGGATATGATCAGTTGGACCATTTGTGTATGTACGCATCATGTTGGATGTTGGATATGATCAGTTGGAACATTTATGTATGTACGCAGCATGTTGGATGTTGGATATGATAAGTTGGCTCATTTATGTATGTATGCATCATGTTGGATGCTGGATATGATCAGTTGGATCATTTATGTATGTATGCATCATGTTGGATGCTTGGACCATGTATCTATATATCTATTAGTTGGATACATTGTATGATCAGGTAGATCATGTATGTTGATATGTATCAGGTAGAGACATAGTGTGGATCATGTATCTATGTATGTATCAGGTGGATACACTGTGTATGGTGATATGTATTAGGTAGATACTTGGTATGCATCAGTAGATACATTGTATGATCAGGATGATCGTGGATGACGAGCTTCTTCGGATGACATGCATCAGGGTGATACAATGATGATGATCAGGATGATCATGTGTACATCAGGATGATGTATGAAGAGTATCAGGTTGATAGTCTGTGGCCGTGGACAGGTTGTGCAGATGAGCATGTAAGTAGACCTGGGATATTTGGACAGGATGAAAAAGGCCTCAGATTCTCTTTCGAGGCATTGCTCTGGGAGGACATGTAAGTAGACCTAGGAGATCGAGACAAGATGAAAAAGGCCTCATATGCTCTTTCGAGGCATTGTCCTATGGCATGTAAGTGGACCTGGGAGATCTGGACATGATGAAAAAGGCCTCAGATACTCTTTCGAGGCATTTCCATGACCACATTTAATATGCTCCTAGGATATCTAGACAGGATGAAAATGGCCTCAGATGCTTTAGCTAGGTTTTGTGGTGGACCACATGTAATGTGCTCCTGGGAGATCTGACAGGTAGAGCTGTGTGCTCGTAGTGGCCTGGGATGCTTCAGCCAGGTTTTGTGGTGAGATCACATGTAATGTTCTCCTGGGAGATTCAACAGGTAGAGCTGTGTGCTCATAACAGCCTAGGATGCTTCAGCCACATTTTGTGATGGGTCACATGTAATGTGCTCCTGGGATATCCGACAAGTAGAGTTGTGTGCTCGTAACATCCTGGGATGCTACTGCCAGGTTTTTTGATGCACGTAATAAGTCCTGAGGATTCCATAGTATGGCCAGTGATGATGAAGACCTGCAGGTGGTGGGCCTACATCGAGTATGAAAAAGAACTGGCTCTGTAGAACTTCCTATGACGAGTAGATTCAGAGATTGATTGAGATAGCAGCAGCAGTGATGATGACGATGATTTGAGGATGACGATTCAAGGATGATGATTCGCTGATGATGATCCAGAGAAGAAGACTTGTGCTAGGAGATCTGTGTCAAGAAATACCTTCCTAGTTAAGAGGGAGTGCTGATGTATATGTAACTTCGGAATATATTTCATTTATATATTTATTGTACTCCTATAGAGATGTATTATTCCTCTATACAAAAGTGTCATCATTTGTATTGACAAGTGTCGCAAGTGTGTTAACTTGCCGATGGGTTATTATACCACCTTGTAAGGGGTCGGCCCGAGATAATGTAATATGAAGTTATTGTACCTAGCTAGACAAGTCGGCCCCATAAGGTTATTGGGAAAACAGGACAAGTATAAATAGAGATCAAGAGATCTCTATTTGGATCACTTCAAAACTCACACTTCCTTCACTCGAAAAGTTGCACACATGTGAGGAGGATTAGCTACTAAGAGGAGTCTATCTCTTGTGCTTTGGTTGAGCTATTTCTCTATCTATCACTGAGGAAGTTGTGGGGTTTTTCACCGTAGGGTTTTCCCCATGGAAACTCTATGTGTCTATTGTCTCTCATGCTTTTGCTTCTTGTGATGATTGACATGCTTGTTATGATTGATATGCATTGATATATTGTACATGTTATTCTCTCAGTAAATATCCTAGAGTATTGTGAATTAATGCTCAAAATTTAACACTCTTAGTCACTCAGAGTTGGTTGTGTGAAGTTGTGGAATTAGGGATTCTAAACCTGCTGAGGCTTCCACACTTTGACCAGAGCCCAGAACTTAACGCGGTGGTGCGCACACTGATATCGCACATGCACCAAGGATACCTTTGGTTGGATATAAATGTTGACCTCAACATAGACCTGATCCATAAGATCATGGGGCTAAGCAAGCGAGGTGACGACCCTAAGAAGTTATTTGCCAACAAATTCAAGGATAAAGAAATTGCCGCACAGATGAAAGAAACCTACAACATCCCCAAATGAAAAAGAGGGTTCATCACTAATGAAATAAAATATGATGCTACTAAGTCATAGTACAACTGCTTGGTGGAAAAATATTGTGGAAGACCAGGCCAACAGAAGTACCATCCAACGCAATGCACCTCATGGCGAAGGCAGTGCAGGGGACAAGATTTAACTGGTGCCAATATCTGCTGAACGATTTTTTGGAGGATATTCGGGACACGCAAGTAAACGATAGTTCCTTTCATTATATTTGGTTGATGGTGTTGATCGCTTTTATCGGCAAGAAGGAACCAAGGCACTATGTTGGTCTCACTTCCCTCAGCAATGATTGTCGAGGACCTATATATGCGAATCTCTAGGAAAATTTGATTCCAGAAAGACAACGCGCATCCAATGAAGTACTGTTCACATACTATGAATAGTTGTGCGATGTCATCATTCGCAGACCACACATCTCCAAGGAGGTAATGACTAAAAACATTCGCACTTTTAATTTTAAGGCCGACATGCATTTTATATATATTTCAGCAAAGTCGCAGAAGAAGAATCTGAAATTGTTCCAAGGGAACTATCACCTAGATGAAGCAGGTATTGACCTAATTATGAAAGAATGGATAGATGAATAGAAAGACCAAGGACCGATGGTCATGAACAGTGATTCATACGAGAGTACCCAATCACCAGAAAATATCATTGAAGAGTCAGCAACAAGAAAAAGAAAAGAACCTGAAAGATTTGTACAACAAAAGGTGCATAAAAAGAAACAGAAAGCTACAAGGGAACCATCAGAATCAAGGTTGCATGATGATGATCATGAGATCATCGTGTCTAGGGTCACCGCACATCTAGAAGACATGATGACCCTCAAATACAGTAAGAATGAGGAAATTCAAGCAAGTCTACAGCATAATCTCACCACACTGCAAGGCATAACGACGAAGTTTTAACAAGTCCGGCGTGACTTGGCCTTGGCTCGAGAATCAGAGTCAGAAGGTAGTTCAGGGGACACTTCGCAGCCAAAGAAAACACCCTTATCCCTGACCATGGAACCATGACCACGCAACGTATGCATTGGCCCACTCAATGTAATTTTACCGTGCGATGAAGTAGCTGCATGTTGAGATTTTCCTATACTCCATCCTAGTCCTACCGGCATTATCCATTTTTGCATTTTTAGTCATGCATGTAGTCATGCTTTTGCATGCATCCCAGTCATCATTCCCAACACCTAGCCCTCAGTTAGCTAGCCCCAAGAGATTCTCACTGATTAGTTTTAGCCCTCCTAGTGCTTAGTGTGCCCTGCATGTAATTGCATGCATCCCAAGCGCCCTCTCTCACCTAGCACTCGGTTGTACTTCAGTTAGTTGAGTTATATTTAGTTCTTTCCTTGATTTAAGGCTAGACTGACTCTCAACTGACTGTATCAATCTGATGGACCTCCAGTGAGACTAGAATTCCCATTCTTACTCTAGTTAGATCCTCATGCACCCTCTACTAAGCCTCCTTCATTCAGTTAGTGCCTCCATGTGCCAATTACACCTACCACACTCAGTTAGACTCAGTTTGACATCTGGTTGACAATTACTTGTGCATTGATGACTCCACTGATGATGATGAGGACTTCTAGTTGTGATTTGATGACCCTCCTATGATTTTTTTGATCTCTCCATGCATGCTAATTTGGATTACACCCTTGGTATTCGAATCCTGCGCATTGTATCATTATTTTTTTACTATTCGGATTAATAAACATGTGTGAATATTCTGCTCCTATCTGAGTTCCATTGGATCTATGTTTTGCTGCTCTATTCTTCTCCTATTTTCCTAAATTATTTCATTGTGAGGTTTACATCATCTCTTTGGATCCACTATGAGGATTTTCACATGGTATCAGAGCCATTTGAGAGTATATTCTACCTCCATTCTTGAGAGTTTTTTGCAGGTAATTCAAAGTAGCAGCAGTAGCAGCAGTTTCACCTTTACATTCGCTCCAACAATTAAGATGAGCAATTTGAATGCTCCCCTCTCTCCTAGAATCCTCACTCCTTCCAATTACTTCGATTGGAAGGGTGATATGGAAATGCATCTGAGAAATAAATATCTACACGGGATAACAATGGGAAGAGAAGCCGAACCAAATTCAACTGTGGAGAAAGCCAAGCATCTAAATCGATTAGATGAATCCTTTGGTTACATGTGCCTTCATATTTCTAGAGATCTATTGTTTCATCTTGAAGATTTGAAGAATCCAAGAGAGTTACGGCTGAAATTAGCGGGCCTCTTTGGAAAACAAGATGAGCTAAGAGGCCATGATTTGGAAAATGAATTGGTTTCCCTACAACCAAGTGATTTTGAGACCATTGTAAAAAAGAATGAGCAATTGGTGCTCTCCATTCTGAGTAAGCTAGGATCTCAATTTTCTGTCTTTGTATCTACCTTCCAATCTGGACAAATGTCAATCCCTGGATGGAAGATGCCAACCTTAGAAGTTTTTACTGCAGCTCTCATTCAAGAAGAAGACAAATTGATTCAAATGGGTGCCATCAAGGCCTCCAGAGATCTAGATCTTCTAGCTGGAGATGCAAATAGTACGAATGTGAAAGGGAGGCAAAAAGGAAAGGAGAATAAGCCATCTAAATCCAAGCTGAATGACAAGTCAAGTCCATCAAAAGGAGCCTCCAGCTCCAAGAAGGACAAACATAAAATATCTGAGTGTCCTTACTGCAAGAGAGGAAACCATCCAGAGAAATCTTGCATGCACAGGAAAATAGATCAACTAACCAAACTTCTTGAATAGAAAAAAATTGCTATTCCAAAAGATGAAAAAATGTATGATTCCGGAAGAGGATCTGATGGTCATGAAGATTGTCATGCATTGATGGCTAGATTTTCAAAATCAAAGGCCCTCCTCATAGATTCTGGAGCCTCCAACCACATGGTTTCCTCTGAAGAATCATTTTCTTCTTTAGATCTCAAAGATGGTCCTACTATTCACATGGGAGACAACTCTCATATCTCTGCCAAAGGGTTGGGTACAGTACATATGCAGCATGGCAAGTTCAAGAATGTTCTATTCATTCCCTCCTTGACAGCAAATTTATTGTCTGTATATCAGATGACTCACACCAGATCACCAAAGAAGGTGACTTTTGTCTTGAAACAATTGAGATTACAGAGATCTCTATTGGGAAGACTATAGAGAAAGGGTTTGCAAATCATACCTCCAAGGCATATGAGTTCACACATTTTTTGCCCTTCCCTCTTCTTACTCCTTCGGAATCTGATGAAGATACGAGTGACTCTTCTTCTAATGAAGATGAAGATGAATATCTTGATGTTGAGATCAAAGTTCAAGAACATTCAGATTCAAATCTAGAACCAACACATGTTCTCCATCCAGAGCTAAGGCCAATATGGGATCACACAGTGCTTGAAGCTACTGGGAAAACAGTTGAGGATTCATCTAAACACAAAACTACTAGATTTCAGCAATATGCCATCTACCTCTTCCTAAGATATGCAGCATGATGGTGGGATTCACTCTTCCATCCCTTGGGAAGACTCATCATGATCCATTCGTTCCAGTGGCAGAAAGGTTTCCTGAAAGACTTGATTCATCCAATACATTCTCTACATAGTGGGAGGCACATTAGAAGACCAAATCCATATCTAGTACCTGCATTGGCATCCTATAGAGGATCAGCTTGAAAAAAAATTTGCAAAAGCTTTCACCGAGGCAAGCTTCTTCCTTTTTTGCTTAGTATGATGGTTCTTTGAGTTATTTTACTATTCTTTTGAGGGGGGGTATTTTTCCCATGAGGTTTTCCCCATTTCCTCGGTTTATGGACAGTTCTTATTTTTTATCATTTATTTGATTTTATGGGTGACCTTTGGTCCTAGTTACCAGGGCCCAGGATGGATTGAAGGGGGCTGTTGGGATTTTCCTATACTCCATCCTAGTCCTACTAGCATTATCCATTTTTGCATTTTCAGTCATGCATGCATTTTACACGCAGTCATGATTTTGCATGCATGCATCCCAGTGATCAGTCCCAGCACCTAGCCCTCAACTAGCTAGCCCTAGGAGCTTCTCACTAATCAGTTTTAGCCCTCCTAGTGCTTAGTGCACCCTGCATACAATTGCATGCTTCCCAATTGCCCTCTCTCACCTACCACTCAGTTGTATTTCAGTTAGTTGAGTTATCTTTAGTTCTTTTCTTGATTTAAGGCTAGACTGACTCTCAACTGACTGTATCACTCTGATGGACCTCTAGTGAGACTAGATTTCCCATTCTGACTCCATTTAGCTCCTCATGCACCCTCCACTGAGCCTCCTTCATTCAATTAGTGCCTCCATGTTCCAGTTACACTTACCTCACTCAGTTTGACTCGGTTTGACATCTAGTTGACAATTACTTGTGCATTGATGGCTCCACTGTTGATGATGAGGACTTATAGTTGTTCTTTGATGACACGCCTGTGATTTTTTTGATCTCTCCATGCAGTGTTAGGATATCTCATCATTCACTTTTTTACTTTGCATGCATGCACCCTCATGCTGCCTAGTCACTAGTATGATGCCTCTAGCACCTAGTCCCTAGTCTCCCAGCACTCGGGAGCTAGTTTCCACTCAGATTTAGCCCTCCTTGCCAATCATGCACCCACTTCTCACCTTCCACTGCAGAAGGGCGCCTTTCTCACCTACCAGTCCAGTTTACTTCAGTTAGCCTCCAGTCTTTCCTTCATTTAAGGCTAGACTGACTCCTCACTATTGTTATCACTCCGATTAACCTCCGATGAGACAAGAATACCTATTATGAATGCAGTTAACTCCTCATGCACCCTCCACTGAGCCTCCATCCCTATATTAGTGCCACTTACCATCAATTACACTTATTACACTCAGTTAAACTTAGTTTGACACATGTCTAACAGTTACTTGTGCATTCATGACCACCACTTATTGATGACGAGGACTCCTAGTTGGAGCCAAGCTACACCATGCAAATATTTGAATGACCTCCTTGGTTAATTTGAATTGCTCACTCATTGTGAAAGTATTGTATTGTAATTCTACTATTCTGGATTATAGAGCACTGATGCATCTCTCTTGCATAGTTTTTACTCCAAATTGTTCTACATCTTTGTGATTGATATTCTTGTTCAATAGATCTATTGTGACTAATTTTACATGGTATCAAAGCCATTGTAGGGACAAGATCTCTCTTCTACAGGTGTTCTACATGATGATTTGAGTGAATTTTATCAAAATTACTGAAGTTTTGGCATGAAAGATCTCATGTGCATGCAAAGCAGAAAAATACACTCCAATCAACTCCATAAGCTTGACTTTTCCACATAATTCCTGGATTTGATACATTGGACCCATTCAACATTGCTTGATCTCCAATCCCAAGTGTGATGCAACTCTAAAAGGGTGGATTGTTCAACCTTTCTGTTCTTGTTTTGATTGTGATTTGTAGGATAATCTTCTCCATCAAGTGCATTCTCTACCTTGTGATTTGCAGGTTCTCCTTCATTAATTACACTCATTTTCAGTGATGGATTCCACTTCTTCAAAGTCTATGCTAACTCCTTTCAATTATTTTGATTGGAAAGATGATATGGAGATAATATTGTGCTCAAAAGGGTACTATAGGGTCACCATGGGCCTCGAATTGGAGCCAAACACTCTCATTGAAATGTCAAAATACTTCAATAAGCTTGATGAAGCTCATGGTCTTCTTTTCCTCTCCATCACCAAGGATCTTCACTTCCATCTCAGTGGCTTGAAGTCTCCAAAAGAAATATGGGATCAACTTGACAAAATTTTTGGAAAGCAGGACGAGCTTAGAGCCTTTCAATTAGAAAATGAATTGATTGCTCTTAGTCCTAACAATTTCGAGACCATCAATGAGTTTCTCACAAGATTCAAGCACTTGTCATTGCAGTTGAAGAAAAGTGGTGTTGTGAAAGAGGATAAGCAATTTATCCTCTCCATTCTCACAAATATTGGGAAATATTACTCGGTATTTGTCTCTACTTTCAATTACGGCTGGCTAACTACCCCGAATTGGAAGATGCCTACCATGAATGCCTTCATTGAATCCGTTACCAAAGAGCATGACAAGTTGATTCAAATGGGGTCCATAAACTCTAAAGATTCAGCCCTATTTGTTCAAGGATCCAATAATTTGAATGTAAAAGGAAAGAAAGAGAAAGAGAAGCCCAAATTCGAACCTAACAAGCAAAAAGAGAAAGGCAAGCAATCGGATGCATCATTCGGTTCGAGGAACAAGCAGAAGGGTAAAGAGGGTAAGGAAAAATCTAAGTGTTCATATTGCAACCATGGATTTCATCTTGAAATTTCATGCATGAATAAAACTATAGATCAAATGGCCCTCCTTTTGGAAAAGAACAACATATGCCTTCCCGACAGTGCACGGAAGAAGGATAGAAATGATGATCATGAAAGAGGTCAAGCAGTCATGGCAACTGTTTCAAAACCCACCACTCTACTGATAGATTCTGGTGACTCGAATCATATGGCTGCAAATATTGACTCATTTTCTTCATTTGATCCAAACATCTCCATCCCCATCCATTTGGGAGATGACTCAAAAATTTCTTCGAAGGGCAAAGGTACCATCCATGTAGAGCATGGAAGCTTCCAGAATGTTCTCTATGTGCCTTCCTTGGATTCAAATCTACATTCTATGTATCAAATGACACACATCGGTGAACTGAAGCAAATTACATTCAGCCCTAACAATGTTGAAATTTATGATATCAAAGCTGGAAGACTTATTGCAGTCGGAAAGGCAAACCACACTGCAAAATACTATGAGTTTTCTCACTTTGTGCCACTTGGAAAGCCCACTGCTCTACTCACTCATGGAAACAAGGTTAGTAGGATTTGGCATGAAAGGTTTGAAAACCTTAATTACAATTATTTGCTTCTGTTACAATATAAATCCATGGTTGATGATCTTCTGCAACTCCGTTCCTTGAAGGGAATTTGCCCCGGTTGTATTGTTGGGAAGCACCCTGAGCAGAGGTTTGACCATGGCAAAGCTAGCAGAGCTTCTACCATTTTTGGCCTCATACATTATGATATCAGTTTTCCACTGCCAAATATGTCCATGAATGGTTCAAGGTATGTTTTGACATTCATTGATGACTTCTCCCATTTTACTTGGGTATTTTTTCTCAAAAACAAGTCAGGAGTGCTTGGAAAATTAAGGGATTTTAAGGCTTCTATTGAGACTGCCACTGAGAGAAAGATCAAAGATATTATATCTGATAATGGCAGAGAATATATCAAGACTTAGTTTTTACAACTTTGTGCCGAAAGCGGAATTCAAATCCAACATATAGTTCCATACACACCCCAACTGAACGGTGTAGCGGAAAGGAAGAATCGGTCACTGAAAGAGATGGCTACCTGCATGCTTGAGTCAAAAGATTTGGCTGCAAATATTTGGACTGAAGCCATTAATGTTACTACATATATTGAGAACCAAGTTCCACATTCATCCGTGAAAGTTAAAACTCCTTTCGAACCATTCTTTGGTCACAAACCGGATGTGTCCAATTTGAGGGTTTTTGGCTCCACTGCATGGGCTAGAATTCCTTTTGATAAGAGAAAGGCCTTGGATCCACAAAGTATTGAATGTATCCTGATAGTATACGGGGAAGAATCAAAAGCATATAAAATCATGAATATCAGATCCAAAAAGATATTCATAGAGCGAAGTGTGAAGTTTGAAGAACCGCTGCCAGATCTAAAACTAGTTGAGGAAAACACTATCGATCCCTGGCCTCCACAAGAAGAAGATTCAAGAGAATATGAAGAAAGCATTGGATCTGATATTTCTGATATTTTATCAGAATTTTATGGCCATGGCATATTAGGTTCGGAATCGGACCATAATGATCTTCCTCAGTTACCAAAGTGGGCCCAAAACACTCTACATTCTGTTGTTCCAAACATTGGAAATCCTGTTGATCCAAAGAGAACAAGAGCAGAATTTCAAAGAGTAGGTATGGCTCTTTCATTTTTTGATTCATTATTATCTGAGAAATGTTATTTGGTGATTGGTTCAGATCCCAAATCATACTATCATTCCCACCAAGATCCACGATGGAAAACCGCCATGGATGAAGAGTACAGTTCTCTTCAAAAGAACAATACATGGGAGCTAGTTTCTCTTCCAACTGGAAGAAAATTATTTTAATGAAAGTGGATCTACCACAAAAAAGTTGTTGTTGATGGCTCTATCAGCAAATAAAAAGCTAGGTTGGTGGCGAAATTTTTCTCCCAATTTCAAGGTGTGGACTACAATGAGACTTTTGCACCGGTTGCAAAGATGGATTCCATCCGCCTAGTTTTGGCCATTTCCACATCCAACCACTGGGAAGCGCACCATATGGATGTGAAGAGTGATTTTTTACATGGTGACCTTGATGAGGAGGTATATATGAATCCACCAAAAGAATACATATCATATCCATAATTAGTTTGCACGTTGAAGAAATCTTTGTATGGATTGAAACATGCCCCAAGAGCTTGGTACACAAAGATGGACTCCTTCCTTTTTTCTGAGAATTTCAAAAGATGCAAATCTGATTAGAATGTGTACCTACATCAAGTTAAAGGTAATTTTCTGATTCTTTTTTTATATGTTTATGATCTTCTCATTACTGGTAGCACTCTCCTTACAATTAACATGCTGAAAACCGCTTTGAATCTAGCTTTTGATATGAGCGATTTGGGCTTGGAGGTAGCTCAAAATTTTAATGGGATAACATTATCTCAGAAAAAGTATGCTAAATACCTGCTATTAAAGTTTAATATGGCAGAATGTAAGGCTTCTCCATTTCCATTCCTCTTAGGAATCAGTCTTGAAGAGGGAAATACTACACCGCTTGCAGATTGCACTATGTATCGACAGTTGATTGGTTCACTTCTCTACTTGCCACACTCAAGGCCTGATATATCTTATGCCGTGAGTGGTGTATCAAGGTATATGCATCAGCCCCATGAGCTTCATTGGTAGGCAGCCAAGCGGATCTTGCAGTATGTGCAAGGTACAAGACATTTTGGCATATATTATGTTGCAGATTCTGATCTAGATTTAATTGGTTTTACTGATTCAGATTGGGCAGGTGATAGCATAGAGCGGAAGTCCACTTCCGGATATGTTTTCTTGATTGGCCATGGCCCTATTTGCTGGTCAAGCAAAAAGCAGGCAGCCATTGCACTTTCTTCAGCAGAGGTAGAGTATCGAGGGGCAGTCAATGCCTGCATTCAAGCAGTTTGGTTGCAGGGTATTCTTTCTAAGTTTAATTTTGGTAGCACTAATTCGACTGTGCTATTTTGTGACAATCAAAGTGCTATTAAGATCTCCACCAATCCAGTTCAAAGGCAGAGGACCAAACACATTGAGATTCATATGCACTACATTCGAGAGTTGGTGCATGATCACACCATCATTCTGCATTATTGCCCTACCGATGAGCAAATTGAAGACATCTTCACCAATAGCTTCATTGAGAAGAAGTTCTCTTACCTCCATTCACTATTGGGGGTTAGTTCCATCATGGTGGAGATAGATTAGATCTATTTTTATGTTTAGCTTTAGGGGGGGCTTTCTTCCCACTGGATTTTCACTCTTTCCTCACTTAGCTTATTTCAGCAATTTTTTTATTATTGTATTGGGGTGACATTCGGTCTCAGTAACCAGGGCCCTACATTTCATTTTTTTACATCATAGTATAGCTTGAGGGGGGGTGTTAGGATATCTCATCATTCACTTTTGTACTTTGCATGCATGCATGCATTCTACATGCATTGCATGCACCCACATGCTGCCCAATCACCAGTATGATGCCTCCAGCACCTAGTCCCTAGTCTCCACTCACTCGGGAGCTACTTTCCACTCAGATTTAGCCCTCCTAGCCAGTCATGCACCCACTTCTCACCTTCCACTGCAGAAGGGCACCTTTCTCACCTACCAGTCCCGTTTACTTCAGTTAGCCACCAGTCTTTCCTTGATTTAAGGCTAGACAGACTCCTCACTGTTGTTATCACTCCGATTGACCTCTGATGAGACATGACTACCTATTCTGAGTGTAGTTAACTCCTCATGTGCCCTCCACTGAGCCCCCATCCCTAGATTAGTGCCACTTACCATCAGTTACACTTATTACACTCAATTAGACTTAGTTAGGCTCAGTTTGACACCTGTCTGACAGTTACTTGTGCATTGATGACCACCATTGATTGATGATGAGGACTCCTAGTTGGAGCCAAGCTACACGATGCAGATATTTGAATAACCTCCTTGGTTAATTCTAATTGCTCACTCATTGTGACAATATTGTATTCCAATTCTACTATTCTGAATTATAGAGCACTGATGCATCTCTCTTGCACAGTTTTCACTCCAAATTGTTTTACATCTTTTTGATTGATATTCTTGTTCAATAGATCTGCTGTGACTAATTTTACATGCAGGCTAATTCAAATTACATCCTTGGTATTCTAATCCTATGCATCGTATCATTATTGTTTTACTATTCAAATTAATACAACATGTGTGAATATTCTGCTCCTATCTGAGTTCCATTGGATCTATGTTCTATTTCCCTATTCTTCTTCTATTTTACTAAATTCTTTCATTGTGAGGTTTACATCATCTCTTTGGATCCACTGTCAGGATTTTCACACTGCGGGCGCACAGAGGATAGAGCATGTGGATATTGATATCGCTATGCTACCCTTGGAAGGTCTACACAATCTGCACCTGTAGGTTGTGGAGGAAATACATGATCGAGATATGGTCACTCTAAACCAACACCACAACTTGCAAGCAAACTATAAACGATTGCAAGAAGAAAGTGCAAAGAAGGCTAGGGCACTTGATACTGCACATGAGCAGCGAAGAAGGATAGAGCAAATTGTCGCTTCGGTCTGTGCAAAGATACCAAAGTGCGACGAGCAGCCAAAGCTCGCAGATACTATAAAGAAGATCGGCTCGGTAGTTAGCGATATTAGAGCTGGGATGAAAGACATGCAGATTGATTATCAAGCAAAGCTTTCCACTTTAGAAGCACAGAATCTCCTAAGGACACCACCATATCAGTCAGAGCTTAGAACAACAGAAGTGCAAGTTGTCGCGGAAAGCATATCTAGCGAAGTGGCTAAGTGTCAAAACTTGTTGGATAAAGCTACAAGAGTGTTTATTGCGCTACAAGAGGACCCTTAGCTGCTGCAGGTCCAAACCAGTTTGCAAGAAAAAAAAGCACATCTAGATACGATGAATGCAGAAATGAAGACCCTACCACCAAAATATAGACTCCACCGATTTGCAGAAGTCAAGGAATTGAAAAGAGAATTCATAGTTTTGTAATAAAGGGAGGCTGACTCCTAGGAAAAGTCGCATCTCCTACAGGAAGAAACCCATGCACTCTCGTAACAGATCGAAGAAAAACAGTAGGAATTTCGAGACGCGCAAGTATCAGTACAAGAACAAACTCAAGAAGACTTAACACTGGATTTGTTGGAAACTGTCAGAGCAGTTGAGCAGGATGCCAATGATACGATTGCAAAGCTGAGTGCAACTTACAAAGATTTCACTGCGAAAATATCTCTGTAAGAGGAAGCGCAGCTCATGGAACCAGAAGAGGAAAGTGGCTCGGGGACGAGCCACATGTAAGTGTTAGGGGTCTGTTGGGCTCATCCCAAGTAAGTAATTTTTGTGCAAAACAATTTTGGAGCTATGAAGTTACAATGCAGCTCAAGACAAGGAATTTTTGGCAAAGATAGTTTTGGGGAGCTACGAAGTTACAACGCAGTGCAGTATTGGCAGGGTAGGAACTGTGCAGCTATGTGCTAGCTCTGTGAAGTGGCAGCACCGCGCAGTGCCAGTAGAGCAGATATTTTGGGTAGAGAATATAAGGAAAGGTCAAGTTGTGAAAGCGACCTGTTTGGGTAATCGACTCCATGATTCCCGGGAATGGGTATGGAGCAGCGTGAAGGAAGATGAAAGTGACCTGTTAGTTAGAGTGGTGGAAAATAGTTAGAAGCTAAGCCACGGAGTCGACAATGACAAGCAGGACAAAGGGGCGGAAAGCAACATGCCATGATGCAGTATAATTGTTTCATGAAGACTACGGATGTCAGAAGGGCGTGTGAGATGCGAGTGGTCTAGCAGAATGACCAGAAGTGTGTGGAGCAGTTGTTGATTGCGATAGGCCGAGTCAGCGAGTAACCGCACCATTTTGAGTAACCTTGGGGTTTTGGCCTATGCATTGTAACAGACGTGACCTACGAGCATGATCTATATAAAGGGAAATTTTGTAAGGGAAAGGGTTAATCTTCATTAGCCTTCATTTTGAATATTGTCGAAGAGTGATCTCTGTTGAGAGAAGATTGTAAAAAGGCTCTACAAGCTACGTGTGCAGAGACCTACTGAAGAGAGAAAAGAGTTTGGAGCTAAGTGTGCAGATTGGAACTGTTGTACCCTTCCCATTAATAATATAACAACAATTCCGGTGGACGTAGCTCCCATCCTGGGGATGAACCATGTTAAATTGTTGTGTTATGTGATTGATTATATGTGTTTGCTTTGATGAATGGTTAAGTTCTTTCTTATGAGTATAAGTATCTTTGCTTTCGTGTGTAATTGTTATAAGAATTAACGATGGAATGTTATGTTAAGTATTAAACGCATAAGAGTAAATGTTGAATGATAAAGTATTTATGAACATGATGAATGCATAAGTAAATGAGTAAACACTTAATCCAGTGAAGTCTGTGTAGTGGAATTCTCTGAGCGCAGCACCGGAAGTGTGTAGTTGCATTGTGATTTGATAGATTATATAATCTTGCAATGTTTTACAGTTTGAGATGCTTGTTCAATGCATAACTTACACTAAACAAAGTCTATTGACGTTGGTTAAGTACCAAAGAGGAAGCACAGACCGTTGTTGTGTTGTCCTATTGTCGAATAGACATCTCGAGCCACACATTCCTTGGATGCGGTATTATATAAGTGTTAACTGTGAAGAAGGTAAACTTCGCGCAGTCCACAGTTTGTAGTGCGAGTCTAGGAGTGTGTTGCTCGTAATTATGTTGAAGTGCGCATCACTCGGTTGTGGAAACCTGATTCCGTAACCTCCCCGTAACTTTGCCTCAGGTGAGACCTCAGTCTGTTCATAGGTTGTTTCCAAAACGGCCGATGAAAAGGGGTTTTGTTGGTTCCTTGAACCGCACAGAACCTGAATCTATCTTGAAGAGCTAAAGAACAGTTTATATAGCCAACAAAGATAAAGTAACCAGGTTAGAAGACTTTCAGCTATTACAAGTGTTCCAAGATGTATTTCTAGATGAAGTGCTAGGGCTGCCACCCAAGAGAGACATTGAATTTTCCATTAACCTTGATCTAGGGGAAACACCAATTTCCAAGTCTCCCTATAGAATGAGCATACCAGAATTGGTAGAATTGAAGATACAACTGCAAGAATTAATGAACAAAGAATATATCATACCTAGTGTATCTACTTGGGGTGCACTGTGTTGTTTTTCAAGAAGAAGGATGGGACATTGAGGCTATTATTGATTGCAGGTAGCTCAATAAGGTGACAGTTAAGAACAAGTATCCATTACCTAGGATTGATGACTTGTTTGACCACATGAAGGAAGCTAGAGTGTTTTCTAAGATTGACTTGACGTCTGGGTACCATCAAGTGAGGATTAAGGAATAAGACATCCATAAGACTACTTTCAAAACAAGGTATGGCCATTATGAATTCATAGTGGTGACATTTGGTCTTACCAATGCACCTTCTACGTTCATGTGTCTCGTGAATAGTGTCTTCAACAAATATTTGGATAAGTTTGTGATTGTATTCTTGGATGACATCCTTTTGTATTCAAGGAATTAAGAAGAACATCCTGAGCATTTGAGAATGGTATTGCAAGTCCTTAGGGAGCACCAGCTGTATGCAAAGCTGATTAAGTGTGACTTCTATCAGCAAAAGGTACAATATTTGGGTAATATTATATCAGCAGAAGGCATTGCAGTAGATCCAGAGAAAATTGAAGCTATCATGAATTGGCCTACTCCAAGGAATGCAACAGATGTTATATTTTTTATGGGTCTGGAAGGTTACTATAGAAGATTCATTGGAGAATTCTTCAAGATATCTCACCAATCACTTCATTGCAAAGGAAAATATCAGATTTGTGTGCTCTGAAAAATGTGAACAGAGTTTCCAGTAGCGGAAATAATTGCTTACTAGTTCTCCTATCTTGAAGATTTTAGATCCAATGAAAGAATTTGTGGTATGCACATATTCTTGCAGGGCTCAGAGGATTACTCATGAAAGAAGGGTTTGTAATATTCTATGAGTCCAGAAATTTAAAGGAGCATGAAAAGAACTATTCCACCGATGACTTAGAGCTAGTAGCCATAGTGCATGCTCTCAAGAGATGGAGACACTACCTCTTGGGAATAATATTTGAACTCAGAACTGATCACATGAGTTTAAAATACTTGTTTGACCATTCAAATATGAATGCTAGACAAACCCAGTCGATGGAGTTTCTTTGTGAAATTGATTTGGAGATTAAGCATGTCAAAGATAAGGAGAATAAGGTTGTTGATGAACTCATCAGAAAATTCCATATTGCAGCAACGAGTGTGTGTGAATCATATTTGAAGGCAAGGATTCTAGAAGCTTAAAACAATGATGAATTCTACCTTCAAGTCAAGGAGAAATTGTAGAAAGGTATTGTGGATGAAAAGTATGCAAGATATCAAATGGGTGAGGATGAGGTTATCATCTATCAGGATACCAGACTGTACGTTCCAAATGGTGCATATTTGAAGAATCTTGTGATGGATGAGATACATCGAAGGCCATATTCTGGACACCCAGGGTATCAGAAAACTATAACAACAGCAAGGAAACAATACTTTTGGCATGGTCTGAAGAAAGAAATAGCTAAGTACATTATTAGGTGTCAAAAGTGCCAACAAGTCAAGACAGAGAATCAACATCCAGTAGGATTGTTGTAGCCATTGCCCATTCTAGAATGGAAGTGGGAAGTGATCTCTATGAATTTTATCACAGGATTTCCAATGAAAGTGAAGAAGCATGATTCAATCATGGTGGTGGTGGACAAGCTATCAAAGGTATCTCATTTCATTCCAATCAAGTCCACTCACAAGGACAATGACATTGCAAATATATTCATGAGAGAGATATTCATATTGCATCAATTTCCCAAGGCAATAGTTCCATATCGGGATACAAAGTTTACATCTAATTTTTGGAAAGGATTGTTCTAGGAATTAGAAACTCAATTGAAGTTTAGCACATCCTATCATCCTCAAACTAATGGTCATATTGAGAGAGTAAATCAAATTCTTGAAGAGATGTTGAGGATGTATGTGATGGAAAAGCCATCCAATTGGGAAGACTATCTACATTTGTTAGATTTTGCATACAACAATGAACAACAAGCATCATTGAAGATGAGTCCTTTTGAAGTGTTGTATGGAAAAGGATGTAGAAATCCAGTGAATTGGGATATCCCAGTGAACAAAGTAGTACTTGGACCAGAAATGATTAAGGAGATGGAACCAGATATTGTTAAGATCAAACAAAATTTGAGGGCAGCACAAGATAGGCATAAGAGTTATGTAGATCTGAAAAGAATGCATAAGGAATTTCAAATTAGGGATCATGTCTACTTGAGAGTGAAACCATGGAAGAGTTCCATGAAGTTGGGAAGTTGTACAAAGTTGGCACCAAGATATTGTGGGCCATTTGAAGTCCTTGATAGGATAGGACCAATTGCATATAGGATTGCATTGCCTACTAACATGAATGATCATAATGTTTTTCATGTCTCTTTGCTTAAGAAATATGTACATGATCCTAATCACATAATTGATTGAAATGTGATACAAGTGGAACTAGAGGGAGAGTTCCAAGTGGATCCTATATACATCATCGACAGGAAGGTCACCTTGCTTCAGAACAGGGCCATAGGGAAGGTAAAGGTGCAATGGAGGAACCTTAGTCTTGAAGAGGCCACATGGGAGCTGGAGGATTCCATGAAAGAGAACTTCCCATTTTTGTTCAGTTTTGAGAACACCGAGGACGGTGTTATTTTAAGAGAGAAAGAGTTGTAATACACCTATTTTGACCCTTATGGTTTATTAGATTCTGTGAAAATCCTCAAAGCAAATCTAAGAGCTGATGTATACCTCACAAGAAAGATTATGATTAAGCAGGAAGATAAAAGAAGTGTGGTCAATGCAGTGTAAATAAGCAATAGAATAATAATACAGTAGAACTCGGATAGAAGCAAAATAACTTCACACATACTAATTTATTAATCACAAATGGACAAATAAATAATACAATGCATGAGGATTCTAATGCCAAGGTGGAAATTCTAATTAGCCTTCATGGAGAGATCAAAAGATCACTGGAGTGTCATTAAAGCACAACTAGAAGTCTTCATCATCATCAGTGGAGTCATCAATGCACAAGTAACTATTAATCGTCAACTGAGTTTAAGTGGGTATGGTAGGTGTAACTGGCACATGGAGGCACTAACTAAATGAAGGAGGATCAGTGGAGGGCTCATGAGGAGCTAACTGGAGTTAGAATGGGCAGTCTAGTGTCACTAGAGGTCTATCGGAGTGATATAGTCAGTTGAGAGTTAGTCTAGCCTTAAATCAAGGAAAGAACTGAAGTACAACTGAATGGTAGGTGAGAGACGGCGCATGAGATGCATGTAACTACATGTAGGGTGTACTAAGCACTAGGAGGGATAAAAATGATCAGTGAGAAGCTCCCAGGGCTAGCTAACTAAGAGCTAGGTGTTGGGACTGATGACTGAGATGCACGCAATTGCATGCATGCATGCAAGACTTAAAAAACAAATAATGAAAATGCTGATAGGACTAGGGTGGAGTATAGGAATATCCTAAAAGCCCCCCTTAATCCATCTTGGGCCTCGGTAACTGAGACCAAAGGTCACCCAATACAATGAATAATAATAACAGTCAATAAACCGAGGAAATGGGGAAAAACTCATGGGAAAAATACCCCCCTCAAAATAGACTGCAAGACACACACAAAAATAAATGCTCCAAACTCAAGCAGGTGTGATGCTTGGTCATATGTATGGAGGTATCTTCTTCTTGGGAAGAAGAGGTTCATGCTCAAAAATAATGTTATTGTACTTAGTCTTCAAATCGAATGTGATGAGAACAAATCCAAAAGTATGAGGATTATCCTTGAACCTGTGATTCGAATCAGCTGAGGTGGGATCAAAAACATGAATGTGTAGATAGTCTTTTGTTTTCTCCTTCTAACCATGATGGGTGAGATTATGCTCAAAAGAACCATCAAATGTCAGTGATTGCTTGGAATCCAAATCAAATCCAAGACTTGAATCATGGTTTCTTAAGATCTCCTTTGAACCATTTGAGGTGAGATCTAAACCAGTAAATGCATGAGAAATTATCCCAAGCGAATGGAAATGGCCATAATCTTCAATAACCTTTTGAGAGCATGAAATGATGATCTTATAGTAGTAAATAAGAGGTGATTGATCAAGGAGAGTGAATCCATTACCTCCAATGGCTGATTTGACCTCCGAAACATTCAGTAGATCATGATGCAAACCAACAGACTCTGGTGCAAGAGAGGATTTAGGAACCTCTGCAATTTCTAGAGTTTGAGATGGCACAGAATTCGAAATAGAAGGAATTTGGAGCATGAGTGTGGAATCTGCAAGTTCTTCTTCTTTGTGGACAACTTCAATATGAGATATGTTTGATACTGATTCATGATCAGAGAGATCATCAAGGAGGGAGAATGCATCACTGGGATTTCTCTCGAAAGGGTTTGGACCAATCCCTTCATTTAGTTTGTCAAATATTTTATCCAGATGGGACCATAGATCTTTTGGAGATTCAACTTCAAGGGAGTAGATTACCCTGCATCAATTCATAGCAAGCATCATTTCTCCAGAGACACTGTCACCTTTACTTAACCATTCATTCTCTTCTTCAGAGGATTCGAACTCTCTTTCAAAACAATAATCAAAGAGATCATGGATCTTCAAATATGCTATCATTTTTGGTTTCCATTCATCATAGTTAAATGGAGAAAGAGGAGGGATTTCTTCTAAATTCATGGAAGCTGTAGAAGACCTGCAAAAACAATAGAAAAATTATGCAACTGCTACTGTTGCAAAGGTGCAGAATCTATTGCAACTGCTGCACTCAAAATCTTGATAATAACCTGCAAAAAACTCTCAGGAATGGAGATAGACAATACTCTCAACATGCTCTGATACAATGTGAAAATCCTCACAGCAGATCTAAGAGTTGATGTATACCTCACAAGAAATATTATGATTAAGCTGTTGATGTATATGTAACTTCCGAATGTATTTCACCTATGTATTTCATTTATGTATATTGTACTCCTATAGAGATGTGTTATTCCTCTATAAGGAAGTGTCGTCATTTGTATTGACAAGTGTCGCAAGTGTCGTAACTTGCCAATGGGTTATTAGACCACCATGTGTGGGGTCGGCCCTAATTAAGTTAACCATGGGTCATTATGCTAAGCTAGACAAGTCGGCCCCATAAGTTTATTGGGCAGTCGGGACAAGTATAAATAGAGATCGGGAGATCTCTATTTTGATCATCTCATTATCTCACTCTACCTCAGTCGAAAAGTAGCGCACATGTGAGGAGGAGGATCACCTGCTAGGAGGAGACTATCTCTATGTACTTGGGTTGTACTTTGGTTGTATTATTGATCTATCTATCTCTAAGGAAGTTGTGGGGTTTTTTACCTTAGGGTTTTCCCCACAGAAACTCGGTGTCTATTGTCTCTTATGTTAGCATCTTTCGATGATTGATATGCTTGCTATGATTGATATGCATTTATATACTGTACATGTTATTCTCTCAATAAAGATCCTAGAGTATATTGAATTAATGTTCAAAAATTAACATGGTATCAGAGCTAACTTGAGAAGAAGACATTGTGCGGTTGTGGAAGCTAGGGCTTCTTGTTTTTGGGTTTCTCTCCATAGATTTTGGAAACACAATATGATAGATTGACTTTCCTCAACAAGGTGAATCTTTCTGTCCAATCAGAATTCAATTCTGAGCACTTTCAGTTTTGGCCCTAAAAATTAGGGTTTCCACAAAAATAGGAATTTCTGAAATATGAAGACATAGCTAGATGTGCCTTGGAAAAGTTGAAGTTTATAGCTTTGGATCGAGATTTTTGGCTGGGTAAATCTCTAGGAAACTCAAACCCTAATTCAGGGTCCTCCCAAGAGAATCAAGGAGATTGAAAAGCATTTTTGAAGGGTGAAACTTTGCAGTTTTCAAATTCTAAGTATACTAGGCTGATGAGCTCATCAACGCACATCTTTCTATCCTTTCATAAAGTTGAAATTCACATTTTGAATTTTTAGGGTTTCTCTGACAAACCCTAATCTGGGACCAAATCTAGTTTTCAGCAAATCAAGTGGTAAGACCTAAATCTTTTCTATTTCCATTGAAGTACTCTTTAATATGTCTCACCACACCAAGCTTGAGGATAATCTTGAAGGGGCTAATAACTTCCGAGCCTGGAATTATAGGATTGGGTTAATCCTGGAAGAAAATGAATTGGACACCTACTTCAGCTCTGAGGTCCCTATCGAGAGGATGAAGAGGCTAAGGCATTGCATAAGAAGAACTTGGTCAAGGTAAAGAGGATCATTGTTGATTCTATTAAAGACCATCTCATACCACATGTGTCATCTCTAAAGACACCCAAGGAGATGTTTGACTCCCTGACCAAGCTATTTGAAGGGAAGAACATAAATCGGAAGATGACTCTGCGGAATCAATTGAAAGGGGTCAAGCTGTTGAATGGAGAGACCATTCAATCTTATTTCTCCAAGGTCTCTCAGATCAAGGAGCAACATGAAGCTGTGGATGAAGTAGTGGACAATGCTGAAGTTGTTATGACCACTCTGAATGTCCTACCTAGGTCATGGGATTCCTTTATTCAAGGAATCTGTGAAAGAAAGAATTTGATCTCCTTCAGTAGACTGTGGGAGGAGTGTTCACAAGAAAAGGCTAGGCTTGTATCCCGAGAAGAAAAGATGGGAAATGAAGACCAAGCTCTCGCAGCTCACACTAAAAGAAGCAAGCCTAAGAGAGAGCCATCTCTTAACAAAATATCTTCACACCACCATTACCATAAAGATAAGAAAGATATCAGGTGCTTCACATGCAATGAGAAGGGACACTTTGTTGTAGATTGTCCCAAGAAGAAGAAAAACAACAACTACAACTTCAACAAGAAGAATAATAACAACAAAAAAAGATATCATGCTCATGCTACTGAGGATGATAAACCTCCCAAGAAGAAGGCTAGAGCAGAAAGTGATGAGGATGACTCATCAAGTGAAGATGAATATGTTCTAATCTTTACACTCACAGGTACTATCTCTCATGGTTGTAATGATTGGATTATTGATAGTGGGGTTTCAAAGCACATGATTGAGTTCAAAGAATCCTTTGCTAATCTATCTGAACATGAGTCACCCCATAAGGTGAAACTTGGGGATGACCACCAATATCCTATCAAAGGAAGTGGTGAAGCCTCCTTCAACCTAGACTCTGGAAAGTCCTTGAAGATGAAAGATGTATTATTTGTACCTGGGCTCAAGAAGAACCTACTCTCCATATCTGCATTGGATGCAAAAGGCATGAGGGTTTCATTTGTAGATGGCTAAGTACTCATGTGGTCAAAAGGTAATACCATAGATGATCCAGTTGTGATTAGAGAGCAAGAGGGAGGATTGTACAAATTGAAGGGACAACCTGAACATGCCATGGTACATGAATCTATGGAGCCAAGTGAACTTTGGCATATAAGACATGCACATGTGCACTACAGAGCACTACCAATTGCAAGTAAAGCTGTAGAAGGTCTTCCTGAAATCAAAACAAAGCATGAAGGTATTTGCCAAGGATGTGCAAAAGGAAAGAACATAAAGAAGGAATTTCCAAGCAGTGAAAGCAAGGCAAAAGGAATCTTGGAAATCATCCACTTTGATGTATGCGGTCCGATGTCATCTAGTTCTCTGAGTGGGTATGTTTACTATGTCTCTTTCATTGATGATTTCTCTAGAAAAACTTGGATTTACTTCTTGAAGAACAAAGATGAAGTATTTGATGAGTTCAAGGAATTCAAAGCATTGATGGAAAATCAAACTAATAAAAAGATCAAGACATTCAGATTCGACAATGGCGAAGAATTCACTTCAGGTGATTTCAAGAAACTATGCAGTGATTCAAGTATTAAGAGGGAGTAGACTGCTCCCTACAATCCACAACAGAATGGAGTTGCAGAAAGAAAGAATAGAACAATCATGGAACTAGCATGGGCAATGCTGCATGAATAGGATGTACAGAAGACACCATCAGAGGTCTTCTCTAGTAAGAAACCTGAAGTCATCCATCTTAGAATATTTGGTTGTCCAGTATACACTCATGTCCCAAAGGAAAAGAGGACTAAGCTAGATCCTTCAGGAAAGAAGGGTATCTTTGTGGGTTATAGTCAAAGCTCGAAGGCTTACACAATATACTTTCCAAGGTTCAAGAAGATTGATGTCAGTAGGGATGTAACATTTGATGAAAATTCAGCATTCATCAAATCAAGAAAGACACCTATTGAAGATCATGAAAAACCAAAGGAAACCAGATTTCAAGACACTACTATGACTGAAGCAATTCCAGATGTTGATCGTGAAATTGAAGATCCGCAAGAACCTGTAGATCCACCTCATGAGAAGGACTCTCACAAGAGGAAACCTGCATGGGCTAGAGAGCTCATTCAAGATGTAGAAAGATATGGCATTCCAGAAGAAGAACACAACGCAAAGAAGAGAACTAAATCACATACCAGCTATGTTTCTTTACTCTGTGATATTATGAACAAAGAACCTTCCAGTTATGAAGAGGCAGTGGAAAAGAAAGAATGGAAGGATTCCATGGTCGAGGAATACCAATCAATAATGAAAAATGATGTTTGGGATGTAGTCCCAAGACCTGAAGGGAAATCTGTTGTGACTTCCAAATGGATCTACAAGATCAAGCATGCTGCAGATGGCAGCATAGAGAAATACAAAGCGAGATTTGTAGCTCGTGGCTTCTCATAGAAAGAAGGAATTGACTATGAAGAAACTTTTTCTCCTATAGAAAGATACACTTCCATTAGATCAGTACTTGCTTTGACTTCAGTGATGAAATGGAAGATACACTAGATGGATGTCAAGATTGCTTTCTTGAATGGTTTAGTCGAGGAGGAATTGTATGTGGAGCAACCACTTGGTTTTGAGACACATGATAGGAAGTCATATGTGTGCAGGTTGAAGAAAGCCTTCTATGTCTTGAAGCAATCTCCTAGGACTTGGTATGGTAGGATGGAAAGTTTCCTATCTAGTTGAGGATTTACCAAGAGTAAAGCGGATTCCAACCTTTTCTACAAGGTTGAGGAAGGAAATCCTGTGATACTACTCCTATATGTGGATGACCTGTTCGTTACAGGTAATGATAGTTTGATTGTTGATACCAAGAGGAAGCTTGCTGCCAAGTTCGAGATGAAGGACTTGGGGATGATGCACTATTTTCTAGGCATGGAGGTGTGGTAGAGTGCAGATGGGATCTTCCTTGGACAAGGGAAGTATGCAGTGGAGATCGTGAAGAGGTTCAGGATGATGGACTGCAAGGCCATGGACACACCTATGGCATCGAACCTGAATCTTCTGTGTGATGCTTAATCTGATCCGGTTGATGTCACTATGTATCGTCAGATGATTGGGTCCTTGATGTACCTAAAAAACATGAGACCAGGTATCTACTTTGTGGTGAAGACATTGAGCCAGTTCCTGACAGATCCCAGAGGTGTTCACTTGGTTGCTGTAAAGCATATTCTGAGGTACCTGAAGGGTACGGTTGACTATGGGCTCAAGTATGATGCGAATCAAAAGTTTAACCTGCAGGGTTAGTTGATTCAAATTGGGAAGGCAGTGTTGCAGATAGGAAGAGCACTTCTGGATGCTGCTTCAGTATGGGAATAGGTGTGATCTCTTGGTTTAGTAGGAAGCAGTCCTGCGTAGCACTGAGTATAGCGGAAGCAGAGTATGTTGCATCTTGTTCGGCTAGTTGTGAGGCAGTATGGCTCTGGAAGCTACTGGCTGAGTTATTTGATCTCCCACTAGAGGCTACTGGTATCTTTTGTGACATCCAGAGTTGTGTGAAGCTGTCTGAGAACCTGGTGTTCCACGACAGGTAGAAACACATTGAGATCAAATATCACTATATTAAAGATATGGTGCAAAGAGGAGCAGTGAAGCTCCTGTATGTTGCAAAGGATGAGCAGATTACAGATGTACTAATGAAACCACTAGCTAGAGTGAAGTTCGAGTACTTCATACAAAGGCTTGGTGTTCTTCAGATTGACGACACTTTGAGGAAGAAGTGATGGACACATTTGCTGAAACCATTCCAAGCATGGTGAGAGGAGGATCCTTCCATGTCTATTGATGTAAGCGCTAGATTATGAGCATCAGGACGATGCTCCAGTTACTGCTCGGTATATGCATCATGTTGGATGCTGGATATGATCAGTGGGATCATTTATATGTACGTATGCACCATGTTGGATGCTGGATATGATAGGTTGGATCATTTATATGTATGTACGCATCATGTTGGATGTTGGATATGATCAGTTGGATCATGTGTATGTATTTATATATGTATCAGGTGGATACATTGTATGATCATGTAGATCATGTATGTTGATATGTATCAGATATGATCAGGTGGATCATGTATTTGTATATGTATCAGGTGGATACATTGTATGATCAAGTAGATCATGTATGATGATATGTATCAGGTAAATACTGTGTATGCATCAGGTGGATGCATTGTATGATCAGGATGATCATGGATGATGAGCTTCAGGATGTTGCTCCAGATGACATGTGTCAAGATGATGCAGTGATGATGATCAGGATGATCATGTGTACATCAAGATGATGTATGGTGAGTATCAGGTTGATACTTTGTGGCCGTGGACAGGTTGTGCAGATAAGCATATAATAACGCCCTGGGAGGTTTGCAGATTCTCTTGCTCAATTTTGTTGCTGGCATATAACAGCTCCCTGGGAGATCTGGCAAATGCTCTTTCGAGGTTTTGTCCTATGGAATATAATAGCGCCCTGAGAAATTCGATAGGTTGGGATGTGTTCCCGTAATAAGTCCTGGGATGCTCTTTCGAGGTTTTGCCATGACCACATGTAATATCTCCCTGGGAGATCCGATAGGTTGGGATGTGTTCCTGTAATAAGTCCTGGGATGATCTTTCGAGGTTTTGTGGTGACCACATATAATAGTTCCCTGGGAGATCCAATAGGTTAAGCTGTGTGCTCGTAATCAGTCCTGGGATTCTCTTTCGAGGTTTTGTGGTGGGGTCACATGTAATAGCTCCCTGGGAGATCCGATAGGTTGGGTTCTGTGCCTGTAATAAGTCCTGGGATGCTCTTGCGAGGTTTTGTGACGCACTTAATAAGTCCTGAGGATTCGACAGTATGGCCAGTGATGATGAAGACCTACAAGTGGTGGGCCTACGTCCAGTATAAAAACGGACTGGCTCTATAGAACTTCCTATGACAAGTAGATTCAGAGATTGATTGAGATAGTAGTAGTAGTGATGATGACGATGATTCGAGGATGATGATCCAAAGAAGAAGACTTGTGATAGCAGATCTGTGTCGAGAAATACCTTTCTAGTTAAGAGAGAGTGTTGATGTATATGTAACTTTGGAATTTATTTCACCTATGTATTCCATTTATGTATATTGTACTCCTATAGATATGTGTTATTCCTCTATAAGGAAGTGTTTTCATTTGTATTGACAAGTGTCACAAGTGTCGTAACTTGCCGATGGTTTATTAGACCACCATGTGTGGGGTCGGCCCTGATTAAGTTAACCATGGGTCATTATGCTAATCTAGAAAAGTCGTCCCCACAAGTTTATTGGGCAGTTAGGACAAGTATAAATAGAGATCGAGAGATATCTATTTTGATCATCTCATTATCTCACTCTACATCACTCGAAAAGTGGCACACATGTGAGGAGGAGGAGAAACTGCTAGGAGGAGACTATCTCTGTGTACTTGGGTTGTACTTTTGTTGTATTATTGCTCTATTTATCTCTGAGGAAGTTGTGGGGTTTTTCACCTTAGGGTTTTCCCCACGGAAAATCTGTGTGTCTATTGTCTCTTATGTTTGCATCTTGTGATGATTCATATGCTTGCTATGATTGATATGCATTGATATACTGTAGATGTTATTCTCTCAGTAAAGATCCTAGAGTATATTGAATTAATGCTCGAAAATTAACATAAGCAACAAGATAGAAGAAGAGTGGTCAATGCAAGATAAATGAGCAACAAGATAATAATACAGTAGAATTCGGATAGAAGAAAAACAACTTCACACACACTAATTCATTAATCACAAATGAAAAAATAAATAATACAATGCATGAGGATTCGAATGCCAAGGCGGCAATTCGAAATAGCCTTCATGGAGAGATCAAAATATCACTGGAGTGTCATCAAAGCACAACTAAAAGTCTTCATCATCATCAGTGGAGTCATCAATGCAGAAGTAACTATCAATCATCAGTCAAACTGAGTCTAACTGAGTGTGGTAGGTGTAACTGGCACATGGAAGCACTAACTGAATGAAGGAGGCTCAGTGGAGGGCGCATGAGGAGCTAACTGGAGTCAGAATGGGAAGTCTAGTCTCACTGGAGGTCTATCAGAGTGATACAGTGAGTTGAGAGTCAGTCTAGCCTTAAATCAAGGAAAGAACTGAAGTACAATTGAATGGTAGGTGAGGGAGGGCGCACTAAGCACTAGAAGAGATAAAACTGATCAGTGAGAAGCTCTCGAGGCTAGCTAACTGAGGGCTAGGTGTTGGGACTAATGACTGGGATGCATGCAATTGCATGCATGCATGCAAAAATGTATGCAAGACTGAAAAAAATAATGAAAATGCAAGTAGGACTAGGGTGGAGTATAGGACTATCTTAACAGATTCAATGTAAATATTGTGTAAATACAATGTGTATGTTCCCTAGTGTGGAGCTCAAGGACAAGGTCCCACTAGTGGATGTTCAATTTTAATTGCATAGGAAAGTATTGTATAGCTTGATTATGCATGAGTTGTTAAGCCATGAAGAATGTAAATGATGTAATTATTGATTATTGTAATGAAATACCCAAGAATATAGATAAGGAGGAAACCAATGAGAAAGGGCCATGTGTATCCATTAGGGAGAGGTGAGGGGGTTATGGGATTGGTACCCATGCTGCCACATGTCCAATTGTGAACCCATTTGACTCACCATGCTGAGATTAATGCAACTATAAGAGGGTGGTTGAGGAAACCAGAACCATGAATTCAATGGAGTATGGGAAACCTCCTGATCCGTATGGCAGGGTATGGCCTTGTTCATTTCTTGTCCCTTAATCCACTCCACACCGGGAATTTGACCATCATGCTTTCTATCCCATTATGGACCATAACACAAGTGAATCACGCACCTGCAAAATTCAACTGGGAAGGGAACAAGTGGAAAGCGTGATTTCATGTGTAAGTCAAATGTGCAGAGCGGAGAACACCCAAGAAAACCCTGTGTAAGAATGGAACTTGTCGGGATAGCCATAGTTCAGTCTGTGAAATGAATTGAGGAGCTAGAACATCCTAGAAAACCTACAAGAATCACTTAGATCCATTTTGCAAATGGTCGAATTGAAGGGCAGATTTTAGGACATGGTCGTGTGAGAAATTGGCTTGTATAATAGAGTTAAAGGTCAGATTAGGGTTGGGTTTGCTTGATAAACCTAGTGAAGGATGTAATCTCATGAAGAACAATAGTTGAACCTTTATATGCCCACCCTGAATAGCACTAGAGGGAAGGGGCCTTCAGGGATTGTGCAATAAAGAAGAGGGACTTCCTTGTGTAGGGTAAGCTAGGTATTGTGGGTGTCATGCTTGCTGAGTGGTTTGAGATGCCTCTAGCTCTGTGGTAGAGCTCACTAGATTAGAAGAACCCTCCCTATTCCATGGATTGTTTGATAAACCCGACTATAGGCTGGATTAGCATTGGGATGAGACCTTGACTATGAGATATTTCCTTAGCTGTCCTTAGTGGATACACAACCGAGCTCAGGGGTGGTCTCTCAGCTGAAAGAGTACAAGATGGAGAGAGACCTAAGGTTGGGTAGAATTTTGTCCACACTCATCGAGTTGCTTGGGGAATCTTCAGTCCAAAGATAAGTGTTTCTATGTGTTAAATGATGCAAATTCATGTGTTATAACTATTTGTTAAGTTATGATTGTCATGCTTTAAAAATAAGGAATGGATGACTCTGTGAACTTGCTCGTTAGGTATCCATTTATAAGCTTGAATATAATATTGAATGCATGTTGGAAGACTTCATTGGTTACATGAATGATAAGCATGGATTACCCTTGCAAGTCGTTAAAATGATTAGCTAACTTAGTCCATTATATGTGTTTATTATGCATTGTATTCACCCTTCAAAGGGATGGTTTGACCTCACCTGGACTTGAGGAAGAAAGGGGATAACCCCTTATGTGTTGCTTAGCCTCTCTGTGGTTAGGTGAAGGGATAATTCATGGCAGGAAGGGGAAGAAACCCGGGAAAAAGGTTTAAGAAACTTAAGTGGAGTTATGTGAATAAATTCAGTTGGAAATTTGACATGTTTGGAGTGTTTAGATGGGGTGGGGATTGCACCATTGGATAGAGATCCCCAAGATATTTCCAATGATACCAATCTTGTCTCATTTGGACTTAGGATGAGGAATTATGTCCCTTAGAAGTTGTCTTCGAAAGCTTGCTGGAGCAGGGGTATTTGGCCATGACCCTTCCACATTGCAAGGTCCTTTCTGCATGTGCAATGCGAATTGTGGATTTCCAAGGTCGGGAATCCCCCATTGGGGCATATGGAAATCCACATTTCTGTATCTACAATGCGTAATGTCCAATTTGGATTGCGGGAGGTAAAATATCTTAGGATTTGGATTGGGGAATTCTGCATTTCCACACCCGCAATGAAGAATGGGGATGCAAATTGCGGGAGGTAAAATCTCTCAGGAGTTGGATTGGGGAATTCCACATTTCCACACCCACAATGCGGAACACAGAATGCATATTGCGGGAGTTAAAATATCCTAGAACTGGAACATGGAACTCTGCATTTCCACATCCGCAATGCGGAATGCAGGATGCGGGTTGCAGGAGGAAAATTTTGGGATAGCAAAAAGGAACCTGACTTGTGAGTTCCGCATGCGGATTGCAGAACTACGAAATTCAGAAGGACGGACTTTCGAGGCCAAAATTGGTTTCCAATTTCTGAAATCACATGCGGATTGCAGAAGTCAGAAGTGCGATTTCGATTTTGAACTGGGTTTTGGAAATCTACTTTTCGAGTCCCACATGCAAATTCATGAATGCAGAAAGGTGTATTGCGGATTGCAATAGGGATTGCGGACCTAATCCCATTGCGGATGTGTGTGGATTTGGAAGCATTTGGAATTTAAAAAAAATGGAACAGAGGGTCTCCCATGGCCTCTGAAGGCCACCTTGGAGGTGCGGGGACGTGACAACACACTCTGAAGTAGGATGTACAAGAAGGAATTGCAGAGTTACAGATGACGGTGGTTCAACATGATGAGGCCGAAGCAAGGACAGTTCATTCAAAATATGTTGTTGTTGGCACTCCAAATTGTTGACCCAATTGGTCAGGAGAATCAGTAGCTCAAAATGTATGTAACACACTTGTGACTGATCATATTGATGACAAAACTTGGTTTCTTCCATCCGTTGTTTCCAAATGCCCATATCAACTCTCATGTGTGAGAACTCAGACAAATGAGTCTGGACCGCAAGTCACACATTCTCAAGGGAGCTATTCATTCATTGATAGAAGGAGGGAATTGGAAGAAAGAAGAAGAACTGGATGACAATCCGACATAGAAATGCAAAAGTAATAATGGTGATGAACCAGGAATTGCTCATGGAACTCATCTAGAATTGAATAGAAGTAGTTCACGTGCATGAAATTTATTTCATGAGATAGGAATTCAATATTGCAGAAGTCGAAGAAGGTGGTGGAGTCGCCAAAATTGAATGTCAAATTTAATAGGTTGTGGAAATGTGTACGAAAAGATAAAATGCAATTCATTAGGTCATGTGATGGAATGGTGTTGTAATTATTCTCACACGAACTAAGTATGTATGCTTTAATGTTGAGATGGTGGATAAACATGAAAAATCTTTAGTTGTTATGGCAAGAGATGTGAAAAGAATAAATGCGACAAGGCAAGGTGACAACGCAATAAATGCGACAAATGAATCAATTAGGTGCAGAAAGGAAGAAAATGAAAATGCAAGGCATAAACAAGAAAAGAATTGGCACTGCGCAATTGGCATGAAAGGATTTCTGCATGAATCATTGTGCAAATAATGATGTAGTGTTGTGATAGGAATAAGAGATCAAGATGAAGGATTAATGTAACAACTTTATTAGGAAATCAATCAAAGATAATTGTGAAAAAATATCAATGCATAATTACAACAAATAAATGAAGCATGAAGACAGGGGGAGTCATCCCTGAAAATAGTTGAGGTAACGACCGATGCAAAACAAAGTAAAAGAAGAACCTACATTGCGCAAGTAATGGCACCTCTTTTCCATTGATGCCAAAGTGGGGGAGAAAAGCATGAAGTGGTTGTAAATTGATTACACATAAAGATGAATGCATCAGAGAAGAACCATCATGAAGATAATTGAAGAGATAGCATGAAGTTCCAGCAAATGTGAAAGAGAGTGAAGCAAATCATTGAAGAAACAACATAAATATGAAGCAGACGTGAAAGAGCGTGAAGCAGATTATTGAAAAAACAACATAAAGACGCGGAAGAAATGGAAGAGTGTGAAGTAGATCACTTGCAGAAATGGCATTGTAGATTACTATACATATGGTTTGCGCAGAAGTAACATAAAGTAGAAGCGTTTGCGTTGAGGTAACAAAAAGAAAAAGAGTCTGTGCAAAAGTAACAGAAAGAAGAAGAAGTACTTATAGCAGAGAATGCAGAAGTCAAATGGAGCATACAATTCAAAGAAGATCAGACACAACTTCATAAGGTGTTGACATCAATGCCAAAGGGGGCGATTTTTGAACTTTGGTTGTAATTGAAGTCAACTAATGTCAAAGAGTATGTCAATTGATCCATTTTGAATCATTGATGTCAACTAATGTTAAAGTGGACACAACATTGTTATGCCATCTTAAGGAAGTATATGGAAGCCACTTTGAAGAAGTATATGCGCAAGATGTTGAAGGATGAGGATACCATTTTGAAGAAGTATATCTGAAAGTTGCATCCAGTCTAAATATGTGTGTCCAAGGATACATAATGCATGATAAGTATGAAGAAACACATAAGGAAGGTACATCATGCAGATCCAATTCAAAGAAGTACATAAGTAATGTATCCTACTACATATGGTACCTGTGCAGATATCAAGTCCACCAAGTCATACTCTCTCATGGTAGCCGTAAAATAATTGACTGGACAAAGGTACATATGCACAAGAAGCTAAGGATTTGGTTAAGAAAAGGTACAAGTGTGCATGCCTGCTGTGAGAAGACTCTGGAATGCGCAAGAATTGTTTGGTCAAGAATCACGAGTGCACAAAAAGTACAAAACAACTTGTGGTTGGACAGTCCTGAAGGCACACAAGTCTTACCAATCAGAAGATGCTTTCAGTTAAGTAAAGGGCGCACAAGTTCAAATAAGGTTGCATTAGTTGAAGTTTTTTATGCGCAAATGCCACAAGCCAACGATACAACAGGTGCGTAAGTCCCACATGTGATGATACAAAAAGGGTAAAAGTCCGACCAAGTAGAAGTTATTTTATGCATAGATTCCGCAAAGCATTAATACATCAGATGTGCAATACCCATAAGAGATTGTACATAAAGGGTCAAAGACTCATCAAGTTGAAGAGTAAGGATGCGCACATACCTAAAATAAATGATACATTGAGAGAGAAAGAGTACACAACTAAGGCGTAAGTCCCACTAAGTCAAGGACCATGGATGCGCAAGGCCCACAAAGGATGAAACATCAACAGTGCAGAAGATAACATGTGGAAAAAGAATAATCTGTGAAATATGGAAGAAGGGATGCTAAAACCAACTTGTGGACATACAATCTGTGCAGTACATGTATAAATAGATATACAAGTTGGATATTCGAAGTAATCTCAATGGAGAGATCGTAGAGATTCAAGTGGAAGATAGATATTTATATTTGAGGAATCAAGGGCTCGAGGATAGGACAACATGATATAGCAAGGATCTGAGTGCGCACATGCAGCAGAATGAAATACTGATGGTGCACATAGTGATGTTGTAGATATGTGACAGATGCACAAACAAAGAAAGGCAGAAACACAAAAGTATGCACAAGTACATGAGGATTGATTGAAAATATCGCAGATAGCATGCATATAGTCACATATGTGTCATGTCAGAAGCACAGAGATAGAACCGAAGAATATAAAATGATGCACAGATGTTTAGCTAATGCACGAAAGTTGAAGTGAATTGTGCGAAGTTGAGAATTACATCTAATGCGCAATGACATAGTAGCAGTAGGATGCAATAAGCGCGTCATGATGAGAAATATATGAGACAAGTGCGTTAAACCAAAAGGACAAATCACTTGATGCACAATATGTCGCAGATTGTCTAAAATAATGTGGCACTCAAACAGAATGGACACATCAAAGTGTTGGCAAGCTGAAACACCCTTCGAACAAATTTGAGTATTAATTCGATTTGTTCTTTCATGCCATTAGTTTTACCAACACCTTGAGGTAAGCTTAATGCCATTAGTTTTACCATATTGATAAAACTAATAACAAGGTATGTCAATCTTAGTATTGGAATTAATATGAAAGGTTAATGGTTTGATGTTTTCATGAGAAGGCACTGCCATCTGTTGGTTGATGGTGACACAAATATCATCTATGATTATTTCCCGCTTTTCACCCTCCCAAAAGTAATCATAGCACTTAGTGTCGTTTGTAAAATTCCAAGACTTCTTGGAGGGTCAAAGGTATCATTACCTAGCATCCCTCACACATGTTCAAGTTTCTCTTGTACCTCGGTAACATGGGGTCAGTTATAATCTTGATAGATCGATGAGCTTCAAAGGTAAGTTACCTTCATTCTCCTGTTGCAATTTTCGACCCTCCTGTAACCTGGACGACCACCTTTACCCTAATGGCTCCCATTTCACAATTTGAGATCATTGGGGATGAGTATTTAGACTCTTACCCAAAATGCGAAGAGTCAGTAACTAAAGTGGGTTGGCTGTCATTTTTATAGAAGTTTTCAGGATACAACATGGCCATCTCTCAGGCATTCATGTCCTCGTTTGATGGTTCAACAACACGAGTTGGGGATATTGAAATTCATTTAACGGAAGAGTATCTCTCCCAAGAAATAAGGTTTTCATTGACTGGGGAACGATGGTTTAAGGGGAAACATATGAAAAACCAAGAATGGAAAGGGTTCCTGATCAAAGCTAATCACCAAGTGGAATCTAAGTTTGGGTTTCCTTCATGAATGTTGAAGAAGAAATGGTGGTCGCTACTTGGACTGATCATAAGGTACATTACTTGTGAAGGTAATTTGTCACCTACACTCATTTTTATCACCTTAGGTTATTTTCAGTGTTCAAAGGTCGCCCTATCAATATGCCCTATTATTTCATTAACAGTCTACAGAAAACGGCCTATGCATTTCAATCAAATATAGCCGATAAAGACGGAAGCCTCTTTCATCATGGTCTGATTAAAATTCTAGTTTCGCATAGGTTGAGTGAATTAGGTGATAGATGGGATTCATTTCTCATGACGAATGGATATGGAGTAAGCGAGGAATGGCCTCAGAACAGTCCAAAACCCAGATGCAAGCGCAGAGGGTTTGCTATCGAAAAACCTGTCCTCAAAACCAGTTGTGAAGGTGAAGGAACGAGTTCTGCTAAAAGCCTAGGTGAGGGTAAACCTGAAGTAGAATCTGAGTCAAACCCTGAGGTGGTATTTGAAAATACTCAAGTGAAAATAAACGAACTTTTGATCGTTGATGGTAACCTTGATAACAATCCCCTTTGTCTAATGTCAATTTGTAGCCACCCGCAAGATGAAGATGAGACTAGCAAGACCATGAGTGACAGGACAACTTCTAATGTGGCCAAAAGGTATGAGGGTTTCATTTGTGGATGGCCAAGTTCTAATGTGGCCAAACGGAAAGACCATAGATGATGCAGTAGTGATTGGAGAGCAAGAGGGAGGATTGTATAAATTGAAGGGACAACCTGAACATGCCATGGTGCATGATTCCATGGAGCCAAGTGAACTTTGAAATAGAAGACTTGCACATATGCACTACAGAGCATTACCAATTGCAAGTAAAGTTGTAGAAGGTCTTCCTGAAATCAAGACCAAGCATGAAGGTGTTTGCAAAGGATGTGTAAAAGGAAAGAACATAAAGAAGGCATTTCCAAGCAGTGAAAGAAAGGAAAAAAGTATCTTGGAAATTATCCACTCCGATGTATGAGGTCTGATGTCATCCAGTTCTCTAAGTGGGTATATTTACTATGTCTCTTTCATTGATGACTTCTCCAGGAAGACTTGGGTCTACTTCTTGAAGAACAAGGATGAAGTGTTTGATAAGTTCAAGGAATTCAAAGCCTTGATAGAAAATCACACTGAAAAGAAGTTCAAAACCTTTAGATCCGACAATGGTGGAGAATTCACTTCAGTAGACTTCAAGTGCTATGCAGTGATTAAAAAAGAATTCAACACTTCTTACAATTCACAACAGAAAGGTGTAGAAGAAGTTACTTCAGAATAGGACTCCAGCAGCTCCTGCAAAGAAGCAAAGATTCAGAGGGAGTCCACCTAACAAACAAACAAAGATAAGTATTTGAATTGTCATTTCTTGTATATTCTATTTGTTTAAAATAATGTTATTCAGTGATGTATATGCTTATGTTCATAGACTTAGGTTGTGTATTATGCATATTAGAATAATTGCATTGATGAACAAGATACTACTAATATGCAAGTAATGGGTAAGTGGCCCATGGTACTGTACAACATTCCATTTCTACTTATCTAGAATGAAACCTCTTTGCTGACATGTTGGAAGTTGTGCACACTCTTAACAATGTTCTGGTAGAGATTGGAAGGCATCTAGAAAGTTACGGGATATGGATAAATGTTGTATTGAAGCATTGGCTAAAATATTTGCATGACTATATGACATATATTCTTATGTAAAAGATTTTGTTATGAAACTATGAGATGTTTCTAATCATGCAATTTAACTTGTCTTGTAGGAAGAGCACTTCTGGATGCTGCTTCAGTATGGGATCATGTGTGATATCTTGGTTTAGCAGGAAGCAGTCCTGCGTAGCACTGAGTACAGTTGAGGCAGAGTATGTTTTAGCCTGTTCAGCTAGTTGTGAGGTAGTATGGCTTCGGAAGCTACTGTCTGAGTTATTTGATCTACCATTGGAGGCTACTAGTATATTTTGTGACAACCAGAGTTGTGTGAAGCTATCTGAGAACCCGGTGTTCCACGACAGGTCGAAACACATAGAGATCAAATACCACTATATCAGGGATATGGTGCAGAGAGGAGCAGTGAACCTCCTATATGTCGCGACGAATGAGTATATTGCAGATGTGTTGACGAAGCCACTAGCCACAGTGAAGTTTGAGTACTTCAGAGAGAGGCTTGGTGTTCTTCAGATCAACGACATTTTGAGGAAGAAGTGATGGTGACATTTGATGGAGCCATTCCTAGCATGGTGGAAGGGGGATCCTTCACATGGCTATGGATGTAAGTGCTGGATGATGAGCATCAGGATGATGTTCTAGCTTCTGCTCTGTATGATCAGTTGGATCATTTACATTTGTATTGATGTGTATGCATCATGTTGGATGTTGGATATGATCAGTTGGATCATTTGTGTATGTACGCATCATGTTGGATGCTAGATATGATAAGTTGGAACATTTATGTATGTACGCATCATGTTGGATGTTGGATATGATAAGTTGGCTCATTTATGTATGTACGCATCATGTTGGATGCTGGATATGATCGGTTGGATCATTTATGTATGTATGCATCATGTTGGATGCTTGGACCATGTATCTATATATCTATTAGTTGGATACGTTGTATGATCAGGTAGATCATGTATGTTGATATGTATCAGGTAGAGACATTGTGTGGATCATGTATCTATGTATGTATCAAGTGGATACACTGTGCATGGTGATATGTATCAGGTAGATACTTGGTATGCATCAGTAGATACATTTTATGATCATGATGATCATGGATGACGAGCTTCTCCAGATGACATGCATCAGGACGATGCAGTGATGATGATCAGGATGATCATGTGTACATCAAGATGATCATGTGTACATCAAGATGATGTATGGAGAGTATCAGGTTGATATTCTGTGGCCGTGGACAGGTTGTGCAGATGAGCATGTAAGTAGACCTGGGAGATCTGGACAGGATGAAAAAGGCCTCAAATTCTCTTTCGAGGCATTTCTCTGGGAGGACATGTAAGTAGACCTAGGAGATCGGGACAAGATGAAAAAGGCCTCAGATGCTCTTTCGAGGCATTGTCCTATGGCATGTAAGTGGACCTGGGAGATCTGGACATGATGAAAAAGGCCTTAGATTCTCTTTCGAGGCATTTCCATGACCACATTTAATATGCTCCTAGGATATCTAGACAGGATGAAAATGGCCTCAGATGCTTCAGCTAGGTTTTGTGGTGGACCACATGTAATGTGCTCCTGGGAGATCTGACAGGTAGAGCTGTGTGCTCGTAGTGGCCTGGGATGCTTCAGCCAGGTTTTGTGGTGAGATCACATGTAATGTTCTCCTGGGAGATTCAACAGGTAGAGCTGTGTGTTCGTAACAGCCTAGGATGCGTCAGCCATGTTTTGTGATGGGTCACATGTAATGTGCTCCTGGGATATCCGACAAGTAGAATTGTGTGCTCATAACATCCTGGGATGCTACTGCCAGGTATTGTGATGCACGTAATAAGTCCTGAGGATTCCATAGTATGGCCAGTGATGATGAAGACCTGCAAGTGGTGGGCCTACATCGAGTATGAAAAAGAACTGGCTCTGTAGAACTTCCTATGATGAGTAGATTCAGAGATTGATTGAGATAACAGCAGCAGTGATGATAACGATGATTCGGGGATGACGATTCGAGGATGATGATTCGCTGATGATGATCCAGAGAAGAAGACTTGTGCTAGGATATTTGTGTCAAGAAATACCTTCCTAGTTAAGAGGGAGTGTTGATGTATATGTAACTTCGGAATATATTTCATTTATATATTTATTGTACTCCTATAGAGATGTATTATTCCTCTATACAGAAGTGTCATAATCTGTATTGACAAGTGTCGCAAGTGTGTTAACTTGCCGATGGGTTATTAGACCACCTTGTAAGGGGTCGGCCCGATATAATGTAATATGAAGTTATTGTACCTAGCTAGACAAGTCGGCCCCATAAGGTTATTGGGAAAACAGGACAAGTATAAATAGAGATCGGGAGATCTTTATTTGGATCACTTCAAAACTCACACTTCCTTCACTCGGAAAGTTGCACACATGTGAGGAGGATCAGCTACTAAGAGGAGTCTATCTCTTGTACTTTGGTTGAGCTATTTCTCTATCTATCTCTGAGGAAGTTGTGGGGTTTTTCACCGTAGGGTTTTCCCCATGGAAACTCTGTGTGTCTATTGTCTCTCATGCTTTTGCTTCTTGTGATGATTGACATGCTTGTTATGATTGATATGCATTGATATACTATACATGTTATTCTCTCAGTAAAGATCCTATAGTATTGTGAATTAATGCTCAAAATTTAACACTCTTGGTCGCACAGAGTTGGTTGTGTGAAGTTGTGGAATTAGGGATTCTAACCCTGCTGAGGATTCCACACTTCGACCAGAGCCCAGAACTTAACGCGGTGGTGCGCACACTGATATCGCACATGCACCAAGGATACCTTTGGTTGGATATAAATGTTGACCTCAACATAGACCTAATCCATAGGATCATGAGGCTAAGCAAGTGAGGTGACGACCCTAAGAAGTTATTTTCCAGCAAATTCAAGGATAAATAAATTGCCGCACAGATGAAAGAAACCTACAACATCCCCAAATGAAAAACAGGGTTCATCACTGATGAAATAAAATATGATGCTACTAAGTCATAGTACAACTGCTTGGTCGAAAAATATTGTGGAAGGCCAGGCCAACAGAAGTACCAGCCGACGCAATGCACCTCACGGCGAAGGCAGTGTAGGGGACAAGATTTAACTAGTGCCAATATCTGTTGAACGAGTTTTTGGAGGATATTCGGGACACGCAAGTAAACGACAGTTCCTTTCATTATATTTGGTTGATGGCGTTGATCGCTTTTATCGGCTGGAAGGAGCCAAGGCACTGTGTTGGTCTCACTTCCCTCATCAATGATTGTCAAGGACTTATATATGCGAATCTCTAGGAAAATTTGATTGCAGAAAGACACCGCGCACCCAATGAAGTACTGTTCACATACTATGAATAGTTGTGCGATGTCATCATTCGCACACCACACATCTACAAGGAGGTAACCACTAAAAACATTCGCACTTTTAATTTTAAGGATGACATGCATTTTATATATATTTCAGCAAAGTCACAGAAGAAGAATCCGGAATTGTTCCAAGGGAACTATCACCTAGATGAAGCAGGTATTGACCTAATTATGAAAGAATGCATAGATGAATATAAAGTCCAAGGACTGATGGTCGTGATTCATACGAGAGTACCCAATCACCAGAAAATATCGTTGAAGAGTCAGCAACAGGAAAAAGAAATGAACCTGAAATATTTGTACAATAGAAGGTGCATAAAAAGAAACACAAAGCTACAAGGGAACCTTCAGAAGCAAGGCTGCATGATGATGATCATGAGATCATCACTTCTAGGGTCACTGCACATCTAGAAGACATGATGACCCTCAAATACAGTAAGAATGAGGAAACTCAAGCAAGTCTACAACATAATATCACCACACTGCAAGGCATAACGACGAAGTTTTAACAAGTCCGGCGTGACTTGGCCTTGGCTCGAGAATCAGAGTCAGAAGGTAGTTCAGGGGACACTTCGCAGCCAAAGAAAACACCCTTATCCCTGACCATGGAACCATGACCACGCAACGTATGCATTGGCCCACTCAATATAATTTTACCGTGCGATGAAGTAGCTGCATGTTGAGATTTTCCTATACTCCATCCTAGTCCTACCGGCATTATCCATTTTTGCATTTTTAGTCATGCATGTAGTCATGCTTTTGCATGCATCCCAGTCATCATTCCCAACACCTAACCCTCAGTTAGCTAGCCCCAAGAGATTCTCACGGATTAGTTTTAGCCCTCCTAGTGCTTAGTGTGCCCTGCATGTAATTGCATGCATCCCAAGCGCCCTCTCTCACCTAGCACTTGGTTGTACTTCAGTTAGTTGAGTTATCTTTAGTTCTTTCCTTGATTTAAGGCTAGACTGACTCTCAACTGACTGTATCAATCTGATGGACCTCCAGTGAGACTAGAATTCCCATTCTTACTCTAGTTAGATCCTCATGCACCCTCTACTAAGCCTCCTTCATTCAGTTAGTGCCTCCATGTGCCAATTACACCTACCACACTCAGTTAGACTCAGTTTGACATCTGGTTGACAATTACTTGTGCATTGATGAATCCACTGATGATGATGAGGACTTCTAGTTGTGCTTTGATGACCCTCCTATGATTTTATTGATCGCTCCATGCATGCTAATTTGGATTACACCCTTGGTATTCGAATCCTGCGCATTGTATCATTATTTTTTTACTATTCGGATTAATAAACATGTGTGAATATTCTGCTCCTATCTGAGTTCCATTGGATCTATGTTTTGCTACTCTATTCTTCTCCTATTTTCCTAAATTATTTCATTGTGAGGTTTACATCATCTCTTTGGATCCACTATGAGTATTTTCACATGGTATCAGAGCCATTTGAGAGTATATTCTACCTCCATTCTTGAGAGTTTTTTGCAGGTAATTCAAAGTAGCAGCAGTAGCAGCAGTTTCACCTTTACATTCGCTCCAACAATTAAGATGAGCAATTTGAATGCTCCCCTCTCTCCTAGAATCCTCACTCCTTCCAATTACTTCGATTGGAAGGGTGATATGGAAATGCATCTGAGAAATAAATATCTACACAGGATAACAATGGGAAGAGAAGCCAAACAAAATTCAACTGTGGAGAAAGCCAAGCATCTAAATCGACTAGATGAATCCTTTGGTTACATGTGCCTTCATATTTCTAGAGATCTATTGTTTCATCTTGAAGAGTTGAAGAATCCAAGAGAGTTACGGCCAAAATTAGCGGGCCTCTTTGGAAAACAAGATGAGCTAAGAGGCCATGATTTGGAAAATGAATTGGTTTCCCTACAACCAAGTGATTTTGAGACCATTGAAAAAAAGGATGAGCAATTTGTGCTCTCCATTCTGAGTAAGCTAGGATCTCAATTTTCTGTCTTTGTATCTACCTTCCACTCTGGACGAATGTCAATCCCTGGATGGAAGATGCCAACCTTAGAAGTTTTTACTGTAGCTCTCATTCAAGAAGAAGACAAATTGATTCAAATGGGTGCCATCAAGGCCTCCAAAGATCTAGATCTTCTAGCTGGAGATGCAAATAGTACGAATGTGAAAGGGAGGCAAAAAGGAAAGGAGAAGAAGCCATCTAAATCCAAGCTGAATGACAAGTCAAGTCCATCAAAAGGAGCCTCCAGCTCCAAGAAGGACAAACAAAAAAAATCTGAGTGTCCCTACTGCAAGAGAGGAAACCATCCGGAGAAATCTTGCATGCACAGGAAAATAGATCAACTAACCAAATTTCTTGAATAGAACAAAATTGCTATTCCAAAAGAAGAAAAAATGTCTGATTCCGGAAGTGGATCTGATGGTCATGAAGATTGACATGCATTGATGGCTAGATTTTCAAAATCAAAGGCCCTCCTCATAGATTCTGGAGCCTCCAACCACATGGTTTCCTCTGAAGAATCATTTTCTTCTTTAGATCTCAAAGATGGTCCTACTATTCACATGGGAGACAACTCTCATATCTCTGCCAAAGGTTTGGGGATAGTACATATGGAGCATGGCAAGTTCAAGAATGTTCTATTCGTTCCCTCCTTGATAGCAAATTTGTTGTCTGTATATCAGATGACTCACACCAAATCACCAATGAAGGTGACTTTTGTCCTAAAACAATTGAGATTACAGAGATCTCTACTGGGAAGACTATAGAGAAAAGGTTTGCAAATCATACCTCCAAGGCATATGAGTTCACACATTGCTTGAAGCTACTGGGAACACAATTGAGGATTCATCTAAATACAAAACTACTAGATTTCAGCAATATGCCATCTACCTCTTCCTGAGAGATGCAACATGATGGTAGGGTTCACTCTTCCATCCCTTGGAAAGACTCATCATGATCCATTCGTTCCAGTGGCAGAAAGGTTTCCTGAAAGACTTGCTTCATCCAATACATTCTCTACATAGTGGGAGGCACATCAGAAGATCAGATCCATATCTAGCACCTGCATTAGCATCGTACAGAGGATCAGCTTGAAAAAAAATTTGCAAAAGCTTTCACCGAGGAAAGCTTCTTCCTTTTCTGCTTAGTATGATGGTTCTTTGAGTTATTTTACTATTCTTTTGAGGGGGGGTATTTTTCCCATGAGTTTTTCCCCATTTCCTCGGTTTATGGACAGTTCTTATTTTTTATCATTTATTTGATTGTATGGGTGACCTTTGGTCCTCGTTACCAGGGCCCGGGATGGATTCAAGGGGGGTGTTGGGATTTTCCTATACTCCATCCTAGTCCTACCAGCATTATCCATTTTTGCATTTTCAGTCATGCATGCATTTTACACGCAGTCATGATTTTGCATGCATGCATGCAATTACATGCATCCCAATGATCAGTCCCAGCACCTAGCCCTCAACTAGCTAGCCCTAAGAGCTTCTCACTAATCAGTTTTAGCCCTCCTAGTGCTTAGTGCACCCTGCATACAATTGCATGCTTCCCAAGTGCCCTCTCTCACCTACCACTCAGTTGTATTTTAGTTAATTGAGTTATCTTTACTTCTTTCCTTGATTTAAGGCTAGACTGACTCTAACCTGACTGTATCACTTTGATGGACCTCTAGTGAGACTAGACTGCCAATTCTGACTCCATTTAGCTCCTCATGCACCCTCCACTGAGCCTTCTTCATTCAGTTAGTGCCTCCATGTTCCAGTTACACTTACCTCACTCAGTTAGACTCAGTTTGACATCTAGTTAACAATTACTTGTGCATTGATGGCTCCACTGTTGATGATGAGGACTTATAGTTGTGCTTTGATGACACGCCTATGATTTTTTTGATCTCTCCATGCAGTGTTAGGATATCTCATCATTCACTTTTGTACTTTGCATGCATGCACCCGCATGCTGCCTAGTTACCAGTATGATGCCTCTAGCACCTAGTCCCTAGTCTCCCAGCACTCGAGAGCTACTTTCCACTCAGATTTAGCCCTCCTAGCCAATCATGCACCCACTTCTCACCTTCCACTACAGAAGGGCGCCTTTCTCACCTACCAGTCCAGTTTACTTCAGTTAGCCACTAGTCTTTCCTTGATTTAAGGCTAGACTGACTCCTCACTACTGTTATCACTCCGATTAACCTCCGATGAGACAAGAATACCTATTCTGAATGCAGTTAACTCCTCATGCACCCTCCACTGAGCCTCCATCCCTATATTAGTTCCACTTACCATCAGTTACACTTATTACACTCGGTTAGACTCAGTTTGACACATGTCTGACAGTTACTTGTGCATTGATGACCACCACTGATTGATGACGAGGACTCCTAGTTGGAGCCAAGCTACACCATCCAGATATTTGAATGACCTCCTTGGTTAATTAAAATTGCTCACTCATTGTGAAAGTATTGTATTGTAATTCTACTATTCTGGATTATAGAGCACTGATGCATCTCTCTTGCATGGTTTTTACTCCAAATTGTTCTACATCTTTGTGATTGATATTCTTGTTCAATAGATCTGCTGTGACTAATTTTACATGGTATCAAAGCCATTGCAAGGACAATATCTCTCTTCTACAGGTGTTCTACATGATGATTTGAGTGAATTTTATCAAAATTACTGAAGTTTTGGCATGAAAGATCTCATGTGCATGCAAAGCAGAAAAATACACTCCAATCAACTCCATAAGCTTGATTTTTCCACATAATTCCTGGATTTGATACATTGGACCCATTCAACATTGCTTGATCTCCAATCCCAGGTGTGATGCAACTCTAAAAGGGTGGATTGTTCGACCTTATTGTTCTTGTTTTGATTGTGATTTGCAGGATAATATTCTCCATCAAGTGCATTCTCTACCTTGTGATTTGCAGGTTCTCCTTCATTAATTACACTCATTTTCAGTGATGGATTCCACTTCTTCAAAGTCTATGCTAACTCCTTTCAATTATTTTGATTGGAAAGATGATATGGAGATAATATTGTGATCAAAAGGGTACTATAGGGTCACCATGGGCCTCGAATTGGAGCCAAACACTCTCATTGAAAAGTCAAAATACTTCAATAAGCTTGATGAAGCTTATGGTCTTCTTTGCCTCTCCGTCTCCAAGGATCTTCACTTCCATCTCAGCGGATTGAAGTCTCCAAAAGAAATATGGGAGCAACTTGACAAACTTTTTGGAAAGCAGGACGAGCTTAGAGCCTTTCAATTAGAAAATGAATTGATTGCTCTTAGTCCTAAGAATTTCAAGACCATCAATGAGTTTCTCACAAGATTCAAGCACTTGTCATTGCAGTTGAAGAATAGTGGTGTTGTGAAAGAGGATAAGCAATTGATCCTCTCCATTCTCACAAACATTAGGAAATATTACTCGGTATTTGTCTCTACTTTCAATTCCGGTTGGCTAACTACCCCGAATTGGAAGATGCCTACCTTGAATGCCTTAATTGAATCCGTTACCAAAGAGCTTGACAAGGTGATTCAAATGGGGTCCATAAACTCTAAAGATTCATCCCTATTTGTTCAAGGATCCAATAATTTGAATGGAAAAGGAAAGGAAGAGAAAGAGAAGCCCAAATTCGAACCTAACAAGCAAAAGGAGAAAGGCAACCAATCGGATGCACCATCCGGTTCGAGGAACAAGCAGAAGGGTAAAGAGGGTAAGGAAAAATCTAAGTGTTCATATTGCAACCATGGCTTTCATCCTGAAATTTCATGCATGAAGAAAACTATAGATCAAATGGCCCTCCTTTTGGAAAAGAACAACATATGCCTTCCCGACGGTGCACAGAAGAAGGATAGAAATGATGATCATGAAAGAGGTCAAGCACTCATGGCAACTGTTTCAAAACCCACCACTCTACTGATAGATTCTGGTGCCTCGAATCATATGGCTGCAAATATTGACTCATTTTCTTCATTTGATCCAAACATCTCCATCCCCATCCATTTGGGAGATGACTCAAAAATTTCTTCGAAGGGCAAAGGTACCATCCATGTAGAGCATGGAAGCTTCCATAATGTTCTCTATGTGCCTTCCTTGGATTCAAATCTACTTTCTGTGTATCAAATGACACACACCGGTGAACCGAAGCAAATTACATTCAGCCCTAACAATGTTGAAATTTATGATATCAAAACTGAAAGACTTATTGCAGTCGGAAAGGCAAACCACACTGCAAAATACTATGAGTTTTCTCACTTTGTGCCACTTGAAAAGCCCACTGCTCTGCTCACTCATGGAAACAAGGTTAGTAGGATTTGGCATTAAAGGTTTGGACACCTTAATTACAAGTATTTTCTTCTGTTACAATATAAATCCATGGTTGATGGTCTTCTGCAACTCCGTTCCTCGAAGGGAATTTGCCCTAGTTGCATTGTTGGGAAGCACCCTGAGCACAGAGTTGACCATGGCAAAGCTAGCAGAGATTCTACCATTTTTGGACTCATACATTATGATATCAGTGTTCCACTGCCAAATATGTCCATGAATGGTTCAAGGTATGTTTTGACATTCATTGATGACTTCTCCCGCTTTACTTGGGTATTTTTTCTCAAAAACAAGTCAGAAGTGCTTGGAAAATTCAAGGATTTTAAGGCTTCTATTGAGATTGCCACTGAGAGCAAGATCAAAGATCTTATATCTGATAATGGCAGAGAATATATCGAGACTGATTTTTTGCAACTTTGTGCCGAAAGCAGAATTTAGATCCAACATATAGTTCCCTACACACCCCAATAGAACAGTGTAGCGGAAAGGAAGAATCGGTCACTGAAAGAGATGGCTACCTGCATGCTTGAGTCAAAAGATTTAGCTGCAAATATTTGGACTGAAGCCATTAATGTTACTACATATATTGAGAACCAAGTTCCACATTCATCCATGAAAGTTAAAACTCCTTTCAAACCATTCTTTGGTCGCAAACCGGATGTGTCCAATTTGAGGGTTTTTGGCTCCACTGCATGGGCTAGAATTCCTTTTGATAAGAGAAAAGCCTTGGATCCACAAAGTATTGAATGTATCCTGATAGTATATGGGGAAGAATCAAAACCATATAAAATCATGAATATTAGATCCAAAAAGATATTCATTGAGCGAAGTGTGAAGTTTGAAGAACCGCTGCCAGATCTAAAACTAGTTGAGGAAAACACTGTCGATCCTCGACCTCCACAAGAAGAAGATTCAAGAGAATATGAAGAAAGAATTGGATCTGATATTTCTGATATTTTATCAGAATTTTATGGCCATGGCATATTAGGCTTGGAATCGGACCATAATGATCTTCCTCAGTTACCAAAGTGGGCCCAAAACACTCTACATTCTGTTGTTCCAAACATTGGAAATCCTGTTGATCCACAGAGAACAAGAGCAGAATTTCAAAGATTAGGTATCGCTCTTTCATTTTCTGATTCGTTATTATCTGAGAAATTTTATTTGATGATTGGTTTAGATCCCAAATCATACTATCATTCCCACCAAGATCCACAATGGAAAACCGCCATGGATGAAGAGTACAGTTCTCTTCAAAAGAACAATACATGGGAGCTAGTTTCTCTTCCAACTGGAAGAAAATTATTTTAATGAAAGTGGATCTACCACACAAAAGTTGTTGTTGATGGCTCTATCAGCAAATAAAAATCTAGGTTGGTGCCAAAAAATTTCTCCCAATTCCAAGGTGTGGACTACACTGAGACTTTTGCACCGGTTGCAAAGATGGATTCCATCCGCCTAGTTTTGGCCATTTCCACATCCAACCACTGGGAAGCGCACCATATGGATGTGAAGAGTGATTTTTTACATGGTGACCTTGATGAGGAGGTATATATGAATCCACCAAAAGGATACATATCATATCCATCATTAGTTTGCACATTGACGAAATCTTTGTATGGATTGAAACATGCCCCAAGAGCTTGGTACGCAAAGATGGACTCCTTCCTTCTTTCTCATAATTTCAAAAGATGCAAATCTGATTCGAATGTGTACCTACATCAAGTTAAATGTAATTTGCTGATTCTTTTTTATATGTTGATGATCTTCTCATTACTGGTAGCACTCTCCTTACAATTAACATGCTGAAAACCGCTTTGAATCTAGATTTTGATATGAGGGATTTGAGATTGGAGATAGCTCAAAATTTTTATGGGATAACATTATCTCAGAAAAAGTATGCTAAATACCTGCTATTAAAGTTTAATATGGCAGAATGTAAGGCTGCTCCATTTCCATTCCTCTTAGGAATCAGTCTTGAAGAGGGAAATACTACACCGCTTGCAGATTGCACTATGTATCGACAGTTGATTGGTTCACTTCTCTACTTGCCACACTCAAGGCCTGATATATATTATGCCATGAGTGGTGTATCAAGGTATATGCAGCAGCCCCATGAGCTTCATTGGTAGGCATCCAAGTGGAACTTGCAGTATGTGCAAGGTACAAAACATTTTGGCATATATTATGTTGTAGATTCTGAACTAGATTTCATTGGTTTTACTGATTCAGATTGGGCAGGTGATAGCATAGATCGGAAGTCCACTTCCGGATATGTTTTCATGATTGGCCATGGCCCTATTTGCTGGTTAAGCAAAAAGTAGGCAGCCATTGCACTTTCTTCAGCAGAGGTAGAGTATCGAGGGGCAGTCAATGCCTGCATTCAGGCAGTTTGGTTGCAAGGTATTCTTTCTGAGTTTCATTTTGGTAGCACTAATTCGACTGTCCTATTTTGTGACAATCAAAGTGCTATTAAGATCTCCACCAATCCAGTTCAAAGGTAGAGGACCAAACACATTGAGATTCATATGTACTACATTCGAGAGTTGGTACATGATCACACCATCATTCTGCATTATTGCCCTACCGATGAGCAAATTGCAAACATCTTCACCAAGAGCTTCACTGAGAATTACCTCCATTCACTATTGGGGGTGAGTTCCATCATGGTGGAGATAGATTAGATCCATTTTTATGTTTAGCTTGAGGGGGGGCTTTCTTCCCACTGGATTTTCCCTCTTTCCTCACTTAGCTTATTTCAGCAATTTTTGGATTATTGTATTGGGGTGACATTCGATCTCAGTAGCCAGGGCCCTACATTTTATTTTTTTACATCATAGTATAGCTTGAGGGGGGGTGTTAGGATATCTCATCATTCACTTTTGTACTTTGCATGCATGCATGCATTCTACATGCATTGCATGCACCCACATGCTGCCCAATCACCAGTATGATGCCTCCAGCACCTAGTCCCTAGTATCCCAGCACTCGCGAGCTACTTTCCACTCAGATTTAGCCCTCCTAGCCAGTCATGTGCCCACTTCTCACCTTCCACTGCAGAAGGGCGCCTTTCTCACCTACCAGTCCCGTTTACTTCAGTTAACCACCAGTATTTCCTTGATTTAAGGCTAGACTGACTCCTCACTATTGTTATCACTCTGATTGACCTCCGATGAGACATGACTACCTATTCTGAGTGCAGTTAACTCCTCATGCACCCTCCAATGAGCCCCCATCCCTAGATTAGTGCCACTTACCATCGGTTACACTTATTACACTCAATTAGACTTCGTTAGGCCCAGTTTGACACCTGTCTGACAGTTACTTGTGCATTGATGACCACCACTGATTGATGATGAGGAATCCTAGTTGGAGCCAAGCTACACCATGCAGATATTCAAATAACCTCCTTGGTTAATTCTAATTGCTCACTCATTGTGACAGTATTGTATTCTAATTCTACTATTCTAAATTATAGAGCACTGATGCATCTCTCTTGCACAGTTTTCACTCCAAATTGTTTTACATCTTTGTGAATGATATTCTTGTTCAATAGATATTTTGTGACTAATTTTACATGCAGGCTAATTCAAATTACATCCTTGGTATTCTAATCCTATGCATCGTATCATTATTGTTTTACTATTCAGATTAATACAGCATGTGTGAATATTCTGCTCCTATCTAAGTTCCATTGGATCTATGTTCTACTACCCTATTCTTCTTCTATTTTACTAAATTATTTCATTGTGAGGTTTACATCATCTCTTTGGATCCACTGTCAGGATTTTCACACTGCGGGCGCACAGCTGATAGAGCATGTGGATATTGATATCGCTATGCTACCCTTGGAAGGTCTACACAATCTGCACCTACAGGTTGTGGAGGAAATACATGATCGAGATACGGTCACTCTAAACCAACACCACAACTTGCAAGCAAACTATAAACGATTGCAAGAAGAAAGTGCAAAGAAGGCTAGGGCACTTGATACTGCACATGAGCAGCGAAGAAGGATATAGCAAACTGTCGCTTCGATCTGCGCAAAGATACCAAAGTGCGACGAGAAGCCAAAGCTCGCAGATACTATAAAGAAGATCGGCTTGGTAGTCAGTGATATTAGAGCTGGGATGAAAGACATGCAGATTGATTATCAAGCAAAGCTTGCCACTTTAGAAGCACAGAATCTCCTGAGGACACCACCATATCAGTCAGAGCTTAGAACAACAGAAGTGCAAGTTGTCGCGGAAAGCATATCCAGCGAAGTGGCTAAGTGTCAAAACTTGTTGGACAAAGCTACAAGAGTGTGTATTGCACTACAAGAGGACCCTTAGCTGCTACAGGTCCAAACCAGTTTGAAAGAAAAACAAGCACATCTAGATACGATGAATGCGGAGATGAAGACACTACCACCAAAAGATAGACTCCACCGATTTGCAGAAGTCAAGGAATTGAAAAGGGAATTCATAGTTTTGTAATAAAGGGAGGCTGACTCCTAGGAAAAGTCGCAGCTCCTGCAGAAAGAAACCCATGCACTCTCGTAACAGATCGAAGAAAAACAGTAGGAATTTTGAGACGTGCAAATATCAGTACAAGAACAAACTCAAGAAGACTTAACACTGGATGTGTTGGAAACTGTCAGAGCAGTTGAGCAGGATGCCAATGATACGATTGCAAAGCTGAGTGCAACTTACCAAGATTTCACTGTGAAAATATCTCTATAAGAGGAAGCGCACCTCATGGAACCAGAAGAGGAAAGTGTCTCGGGGATGAGCCACATGTAAGTGTTAGGGGTCTGTTGGGCTCATCCCAAGTAAGTAATTTTTGTGCAAAACAATTTTGGAGCTACGAAGTTACAACACAACTCAGGACAAGGAATTTTTGGCAAAGATATTTTTGGGGAGCTAAGAAGTTACAACGCAGTGCAGTATTGGCAGGGTAGGAACTGTGCAGCTATGTGCCAGCTCTGTGAAGTGGTAGCACCACGCAGTACCAGTAGAGCAGATATTTTGGGTAGAGAATATAAGGAAAGGTCAAGTTGTGAAAGCGACCTGTTTGGGTAATCGACTCCATGATTCCTGGGAATGGGTATGGAGCAGCGTGAAGGAAGATGAAAGTGACCTGTCACTTAGAGTGGTGGAAAATAGTTAGAAGCTAATCCACAAAGTCGACAACGACAAGCAGGCCAGAGGGTCAGAAAGTAACATGCCATGATGCAGTATAACTGTTTCATGAAGACTACGGATGTCAGAAGGGCGTGTGAGATGCAAGTGTTCTAGTAAAATGACCAGAAGCGTGTGGAGTAGTTGTCGATTGCAACAGGCCGAGTCAGCGAGTAACCGCACCATTTTGAGTAACCTTGGGGTTTTGGCCTATGCATTGTAACAGACGTGACCTACGAACATGATCTATATAAAGGGAAATTTTGTAAGGGAAAGGGTTAATCTTCATTAGCCTTCATTTTGAATATTGTTGAAGAGTGATCTCTGTTGAGATAAGATTGTAAAAAGGCTCTGCAAGCTGCGTGTGCAGAGACCTACTGAAGAAAGAAAAGAGTTTGGAGCTGAGTGTGTAGATTGGAACTGTTGTACCCTTCCCATTAATAATATAAGAACAGATCATGTGGACATAGCTCCCATCCTGGGGATGAACCACGTTAAATTGTTGTGTTATGTGATTGATTATATATGTTTTCTTTGATGAATAGTTAATTTCTTTCTTATGAGTACAAGTATCTTTGCTTTCGTGTGTAATTGTTATAAGAATTAACAATGGAATGTTATGTTAAGTATTAAACGCATAAGAGTAAATGTTGAATGCTAAAGTATTTCTGAACATGATGAATGCATAAGTAAATGAGTAAACACTTAATCCAGTGAAGTCTGTGTAGTGGAATTCCCTGAGCGCAGCACCGGAAGTGTGTAGTTGCATTGTGATTTGATAGATTATATAATCTTGCAATGTTTTATGGTTTGAGATGCTTGTTCAATGCATAACTTACACTAAACAAAGTCTATTGAAGTTGGTTAAGTATCGAAGAGGAAGCACAAACCGTTGTTGCATTGTCCTATTGTCGAATAGACATCCCGAGCCACACAGTCCTTGGATGCGGTATTATATAAGTGTTAACTGTGAAGAAGGTGAACTTCGTGCAGTCCCCAGTTTGTAGTGCAAGTCTAGTAGTGCGTTGCTCGCAATTATGTTGAAGTGCGCCTCACCCGGTTGTGGAAACCTGATTCCGCAACCTCCCCATAACTTTGCCTCAGGTGAGACCTCAGTCTGTTCATAGGCTGTTTCCAAAAGTGCTAGTGAAAAGGGGTTTTGTTGGTTCCTTGAACCGCATAGAACCTGAATCTATCTTGAAGAGTTAAAGAACAGTTTATATAGCCAACAAAGATAAAGTAACTAGGTTAGAATACTTTCAACTGTTACAAGTGTTCCAAGATGTATTTCCAAATGAAGTGCTAGGGCTTCCACACCCAAGAGAGACATTGAATTTTCCATTAACCTTGTTCTAGGGGAAACACCAATTTCCAAGGCTCCCTATAGAATGAGCATACCAGAATTGGTAGAATTGAAGATACAACTGCAAGAATTAATGAACAAAGAATATATCATACCTAGTGTATCTACTTGGGGTGCACCTGTGTTGTTTTTCAAGAAGAAGGATGGGACATTGAGGCTATTATTGATTCCAGTTAGCTCAATAAGGTGATAGTTAAGAACAAGTATCCATTACCTAGGATTGATGACTTGTTTGACCACATGAAGGAATCTAGAGTGTTTTCTAAGATTGACTTGACGTCTCGGTACCATCAAGTGAGGATTAAGGAATAAAACATCCATAAGACTACTTTCAGAACAAGGTATGGCCATTATGAATTCATAGTGGTGACATTTGGTCTTACCAATGCACCTTCTACGTTCATGTGTCTCGCGAATAGTGTCTTCAACAAATATTTGGATAAGTTTGTGATTGTATTCTTGGATGACATCCTTTTGTATTCAAGGAATTAAGAAGAACATCCTGAGCATTTGAGAATGGTATTGCAAGTCCTTAGGGAGCACCAGCTGTATGCAAAGCTGATTAAGTGTGACTTCTATCAGCAGAAGGTACAGTATTTGGGTAATATTATATCAGCAGAAGGCATTGCAGTAGATCCAGAGAAAATTGAAGCCATCATGAATTGGCCTACTCCAAGGAATGCAACAGATGTTATATTTTTTATGGGTCTGGAAGGTTACTATAGATGATTCATTGGAGAATTCTTCAAGATATATCACCAATCATTTCATTGCAAATGAAAATATCAGATTTGTGTGCTCTGAAAAATGTGAACAGAGTTTCCAGTAGCTGAAAGAATTGCTTACTAGTTCTCCTATCTTGAAGATTTTAGATCCAATGAAAGAATTTGTGCTATGCAAATATTCTTGCATTGAAGGGCTCGGAGGATTACTCATGAAAGAAGGGTTTGTAATATTCTATGAGTCCAAAAATTTAAAGGAGCATGAAAGGAACTATTCCACCGATGACTTAGAGCTAGTAGCCATAGTGCATGCTCTCAAGAGATGGAGACACTACCTCTTGGGAATAATATTTGAACTCAGAACTAATCACATGAGTTTAAAATACTTGTTTGACCATCAAAATATGAATGCTAGACAAACCCGGTGGATGGAGTTTCTTTGTGAAATTGATTTGGAGATTAAGCATGTCAAAGATATGGAGAATAAGGTTGTCGATGCACTCAGCAGAAAATTCCATATTGCAGCAATGAGTGTGTGTGAATCATATTTGAAGGCAAGGATTCTAGAAGCTTAAAACAATGATGAATTCTACCTTCAAGTCAAGGAGAAATTGTAGAAAGGTATTGTGGATGAAAAGTATGCAAGATATCAAATGGGTGAGGATGAGGTTTTCATCTATCAGGATAGAAGACTGTACGTTCCTAATAGTGCATATTTGAAGAATCTTGTGATGGATGAGATACATCGAAGGCCATATTCTGGACACCCAGGGTATCAGAAAACTATAACAACAGCAAGGAAACAATACTTTTGGCATGGTGTGAAGAAAGAAATAGCTGAGTACATTATTAGGTGTCAAAAGTGCCAACAAGTCAAGGCAAAGCATCAACATCTAGAAGGATTGTTGTAGCCATTGCCCATTCTAGAATGGAAGTGGGAAGTGATCTCTATGAATTTTATCACGGGATTTCCAATGAAAGTGAAGAAGCACGATTCAATCATGGTGGTGGTGGACAAGCTATCAAAGGTAGCTCATTTCATTCCAATCAAGTCCACTCACAAGGACAATGACATTGCAAATATATTCATGAGAGAGATATTCATATTGCATCAATTTCCCAAGGCAATAGTTTCATATCGGGATACAAAGTTTACATCTAATTTTTGGAAAGGATTGCTCTAGGAATTAGAAACTCAATTGAAGTTTAGCACATCCTATCATCCTCAAACTAATGGTCATACTGAGAGAGTAAATCAAATTCTTGAAGAGATGTTGAGGATGTATGTGATGGAAAAGCCATCCAAGTGGGAAGACTATCTACATTTGTTAGATTTTGCATACAACAATGGACAAAAAGCATCATTGAAGATGAGTCCTTTTGAAGTGTTGTATGGAAAAGGATGTAGAAATCCAATGAATTGGGATATCCTAGTGAACAAAGTAGTACTTGGACCAGAAATGATTAAGGAGATGGAGCCAGATATTGTTAAGATCAAACAAAATTTGAGGGCAGCACAAGACAGGCATAAGGGTTATGTAGATCTGAAAAGAATGCATAAGGAATTTCAAATTGGGGATCATGTCTACTTGAGAGTGAAACCATGGAAGAGTTCCATGAAGTTGGGAAGTTGTGCCAAGTTGGCACCAAGATATTGTGGGCCATTTGAAGTCCTTGATAGGATAGGACCAATTGCATATAGGATTGCATTGCCTACTAACATGAATGATCATAATGTTTTTCATGTCTCTTTGCTTAAGAAATATGTACATGATCCTAATCACATAATTGATTGAAATGTGATACAGGTGGAACTAGAGGGAGAGTTCCAAGTGGATCCTATATGCATCCTCGACAGGAAGGTCACCTTGCTTCAGAACAGGGCCATAAGGAAGGTAAAGGTGCAATGGAGGAACCTTAGTCTTGAGGAGGCCACATGGGAGCTGGAGGATTCCATGAAAGAGAACTTCCCATTTTTGTTCAGTTTTGAGAACACCGAGGACGGTGTTATTTTAAGAGAGAAAGAGTTGTAATGCACCTATTTTGACCCTTATGGTTTATTAGATTCTGTGAAAATCCTCAAAGCAAATCTAAGAGCTTATGTATACCTCACAAGAAAGATTATGATTAAGCAGGAAGATAGAAGAAGTGTGGTCAATGCAGTGTAAATAAGCAATAGAATAATAATACAGTAGAACTCAGATAGAAGCAAAATAACTTCACACATATTAATTTATTAATCACAAATGGACAAATAAATAATACAATGCATGAGTATTCGAATGCCAAGGTGGAAATTTGAATTAGCCTTCATAGAGAGATCAAAAGATCACTGTAGTGTCATCAAAGCACAACTAGAAGTCTTCATCATCATCAGTGGAGTCATCAATGCACAAGTAACTATCAATCATCAGTCAATTGAGTCTAACTATGTATGGTAGGTGTAACTAGCACATGGAGGCACTAACTGACTGAAGGAGGATCAATGGAGGGCGCATGAGGAGCTAACTGGAGTCAGAATGGGTAGTCTAGTCTCACTAGAGGTCTATCGGAGTGATACCGTCAGTTGAGAGTTAGTCTAGCCTTAAATCAAGGAAAGAACTGAAGTACAACTGAATGGTAGGTGAGAGAGGGCGCATGAGATGCATGTAACTACATGTAGGGTGTACTAAGCACTAGGAGCGATAAAAAATATCAGTGAGAAGCTCCCAGGGCTAGCTAACTGAGAGCTAGGTGTTGGGACTGATGACTGGGATGCACGCAATTGCATGCATGCATGCAAAAATGCATGCAAGACTTTAAAAAAAAATAATGAAAATGTTGGTAGGACTAGGGTGGAGTATAGGAATATCCTAAAAGCCCCCCTTAATCCATCCTGGGCCTTGGTAACTGAGACCAAAGGTCACCCAATACAATGAATAATAATAATAGTCAATAAACAGAGGAAATGGGGAAAAACTCATGGGAAAAATACCCCCCCTCAAAATACATTGTAAGACACACACAAAAATAAATGCTCCAAACTCAAGCAGGTGTGATGCCTGGTCATATGTATGGAGGTATCTTCTTCTTGGGAAGAAGAGGTTCATGCTCAAAAATCATGTTCTTGTACTTAGTCTTCAGATCGAATGTGATGAGAACAAATCCAAAAGTATGAGGATGATCCTTGAACATGTGATTCGAATAAGCTGAGGTGGGATCAAAAACAAGAATGTGTATATAGTCTTTTGTTTTCTCCTTCGAACCATGATGGGTGAGATTATGCTCAAAAGAACCATCAAATGTCAGTGATTGCTTGGAATCCAAATCAGATCCAAGACTTGAATCATGGTTTCTTAAGATCTCCTTTGAACCATTTGAGGTGAGATCTAAACCAGTAAATGCATGAGAAATTATCCCAAGCGAATGGAAATGGCCATAATCTTCAATAACCTTCTGAGAGCATGAAATAATGATCTTATAGTAGTAAATAAGAGGTGATTGATCAAGGAGAGCGAATCCATTACCTCCAATGGCTGATTTGACCTCTGAAACATTTAGTAGATCATGATGCAAACCAACAGACTCTGGTGCAAGAGAGGATTTAGGAACCTCTGCAATTTCTAGAGTTTGAGATGGCACAGAATTCGAAATAGAAGGAATTTGGAGCGTGAGTGTGGAATCTGCAAGTTCTTCTTCTTTGTGGACAACTTCAATATGAGATATGTTTGATACTGATTCATGATCAGAGAGATCATCAAGGAGGGAGAATGCATCACTGGGATTTCTCTCGAAAGGGTTTGGACCAATCCCTTCATTTAGTTTGTCAAATCTTTTATCCAGATGGGACCATAGCTCTTTTGGATATTCAACTTCAAGGGAGTAGATTACCCTGCTTCAATTCATAGCAAGCATCATTTCTCCAGAGACAGTGTCACCTTTACTTAACCATTCATTCTCTTCTTCAGAGGATTCGAACTCTCTTTCAAAACAATAATCAAAGAGATCATGGCTCTTCAAATATGCTATCATTTTTGGTTTCCATTCATCATAGTTAAATGGAGAAAGAGGAGGGATTTCTTCTGAATTCATGGAAGATGTAGAAGACCTGCAAAAACAATAGAAAATTTTTGCAACTGCTACTATTGCAAAGGTGCAGAAACTATTGAAACTGATGCACTCAAAATCTTGATAATAACCTGCAAAAAACTCTCAGGAATGGAGATAGACAATACTCTCAACATGCTCTGATACCATGTGAAAATCCTCACAGCAGATCTAAGAGTTGATGTATACCTCACAAGAAATATTATGATTAAGCTGTTGATGTATATGTAACTTCCGAATGTATTTCACCTATGTTTTTTACCTATGTATTTCATTTATGTATATTGTACTCCTATAGAGATGTGTTATTCCTCTATAAGGAAGTGTCGTCATTTGTATTGACAAGTGTCGCAAGTGTCGTAACTTGCCGATGGGTTATTAGACCACCATGTGTGGAGTCGGCCCTAATTAAGTTAACCATGGGTCATTATGCTAAGCTAGACAAGTCGGCCCCATAAGTTTATTGGGCAGTCGGGACAAGTATAGATAGAGATCGGGAGATCTCTATTTTGATCATCTCATTATCTCACTCTGCCTCAGTCGGAAAGTGGCGCACATGTGCGGAGGAGGATCAACTGCTAGGAGGAGACTATCTCTGTGTACTTGGGTTATATTATTGATCTATCTATCTCTGAGGAAGTTGTGGGGTTTTTTACCTTAGGGTTTTCCCCACGGAAACTCTGTGTCTAATGTCTCTTATGTTAGCATCTTGTGATGATTGATATGCTTGCTATGATTGATATGCATTGATATACTGTGCATGTTATTCTCTCAGTAAAGATCCTAGAGTATATTGAATTAATGCTCAAAAATTAACATGGTATCAGAGCTAACTTGAGAAGAAGACATTGTGCAGTTGTGGAAGCTAGGGCTTCTTGTTTTTGGGTTTCTCTCCATAGATTTTGGAAACACAATATGATAGATTGACTCTCCTCAACAAGGTGAATCTTTCTGTCGAATCAGACTTGTATATAGACTTGCACATGTACACTACAGAGCACTACCAATTGCAAGTAAAGCTGTAGAAGGTCTTCCTGAAATCAAGACAAAGCATGAAGGTATTTGCAAAGGATGTGAAAAAGGAAAGAACATAAAGAAGGCATTTCCAAGCAGTGAAAGCAAGGCAAAAGGAATCTTGGAAATCATCCACTTTGATGTATGCGGTCCGATGTCATCCAATTCTCTGAGTGGGTATGCTTACTATGTCTCTTTCATTGATGATTTCTCTAGAAAAACTTGGATTTACTTCTTGAAGAACAAAGATGAAGTATTTGATATGTTCAAGGAATTCAAAGCATTGATGGAAAATCAAACTAATAAAAAGATCAAGACATTCAGATCCGACAATGGCGGAGAATTCACTTCAGGTGATTTCAAGAAACTATGCAGTGATTCAGGTATTCAGAGGGAGTTGACTGCTCCCTACAATCCACAACAGAATGGAGTTGCAGAAAGAAAGAATAGAACAATCATGGAACCAGCATGGGAAATGCTGCATGACTAGGATCTATAGAAGACACCATAAGAGGTCTTCTCTAGTAAGAAACCTGAAGTCAGCCATCTTAGAATATTTGGTTGTCCAGTATACACTCATGTCCCAAAGGAAAAGAGGACTAAGCTAGATCCTTCAGGAAAGAAGGGTATCTTTGTGGGTTATAGTCAAAGCTCGAAGGCTTACAGAATATACTTTCCAAGGTTCAAGAAGATTGATGTCAGTAGGGATGTAACATTTGATGAAAATTCAGCATTCATCAAATCAAGAAAGACACCTGTTGAAGATCATGAAGAACCAAAGGAAACCAGATTTCAAGACACTATTATGACTGAAGCAATTCCAGATGTTGATCGTGAAATTGAAGATCTGCAAGAACCTGTAGATCCACCTCATGAGAAGGACTCTCACAAGAGGAAACCTGCATGGGCTAGAGAGCTCATTCAAGATGTAGAAAGATATGGCATTCCAGAAGAAGAACGCAACGCAAAGAAGAGAACTAAATCACATACCAGCTATGTTGCTTTACTCTGTGATATTATGAACAAAGAACCTTCCAGGTATGAAGAGGCAGCGGAAAAGAAAGAATGGAAGGATTCCATGGTCGAGGAATACCAATCAATAATGAAAAATGATGTTTGGGATGTAGTCCAAAGACCTGAAGGGAAATCTGTTGTGACTTCCAAATGGATCTACAAGATCAAGCATGCTGCAGATGGCAACATAGAGAAATACAAAGCGAGATTTGTAGCTCGTGGCTTCTCACAGAAAGAAGGAATTGACTATGAAGAAAAATTTTCTCCTGTAGAAAGATACACTTCCATTAGATCAGTACTTGCTGTGACTTTAGCGATGAAATGGAAGATACACCAGATGGATGTCAAGATTGCTTTCTTGAATGGTTTAGTTGAGGAGGAAGTGTATGTGGAGCAACCACTTGGTTTTGAGACACATGACAAAAAGTCATATGTGTGCAGGTTGAAGAAAGCCTTGTATGTCTTGAAGTAATCTCCTAGGACTTGGTATGGTAGGATGGAAAGTTTCCTATCTAGTTTAGAATTTACTAGAGTAAAGCGGATTCCAACCTTTACTACAAGGTTGAGGAAGGAAATCCTGTGATAATACTCCTATATGTGGATGACCTGTTCGTTACAGGTAATGATAGTTTGATTGTTGATACCAAGAGGAAGCTTGCTGCCAAGTTTGAGATGAAGGACTTGGGGATGATGCACTATTTTATAGGCATGGAGGTGTGGCAGAGTGCAAATGGGATCTTCCTTGGACAAGGGAAGTATGCAGTGGAGATCGTGAAGGGGTTCAGGATGATGGACTGCAAGGCCATGGCCACACCTATGGCATCGAACCTGAATCTTCTGTGTGATGCTTAATCTAATCCAGTTGATGTCACTATGTATCGTCATATGATTGGGTCCTTGATGTACCTGAAAAACATGAGACCAGGTATCTGCTTTGTGGTGAACACATTGAGCCAGCTCCTGACAGATCCCAGAGGTGTTCACCTAGTTGTTGTAAAGCATATTCTGAGGTACCTGAAGGGTACGGTTGACTATGGGCTCAAGTATGATGCGAATCAAAAGTTTAACCTGCAGGGTTATGTTGATTGATATTGGGAAGGTAGTGTTGCAAATAGGAAGAGCACTTCTGGATGCTGCTTCAGTATGGGAATAGGTGTGATCTCTTGGTTTAGCAGGAAGCAGTCCTGCGTAGCACTGAGTATAGCAGAAGCAGAGTATGTTGCATCTTGTTCCGCTAGTTGTGAGGCAGTATGGCTCCGGAAGCTACTGGATGAGTTATTTGATCTCCCACTAGAGGCTACTGGTATCTTTTGTGACATCCAGAGTTGTGTGAAGCTGTCTAAGAACCTGGTGTTCCACGACAGGTAGAAACACATTGAGATCAAATATCACTATATTAGTAATATGGTGCAAAGAGGAACAGTGAAGCTCCTGTATGTTGCGAAGGATGAGCATATTGCAGATGTACTGATGAAACCACTAGCCAGAGTGAAGTTCAAGTACTTCATAGAATGGCTTGGTGTTCTTTAGATTGACGACACTTCGAGAAAGAAGTGGTGGACACATTTACTGAAACCATTCCAAGCATGGTGAGAGGAGGATCTTTCCATGGCTATTGATGTAAGCGCTAGATTATGAGCATCAGGACGATGCTCCAGTTACTGCTCGGTATATGCATCATGTTCGATGTTGGATATGATCAGTGGGATCATTTATATGTACGTATGCACCATGTTGGATGTTGGATATGATCAGTTGGATCATTTATATGTATGTACGCATCATGTTGGATGTTGGATATGATTAGTTGGATCATGTGTATGTATTTATATATGTATCAGGTGGATACATTGTATGATCATGTAGATCATGTATGTTGATATGTATCAGGTATGATCAGGTGGATCATGTATTTGTATATCTATCAGGTGGATACATTGTATGATCAGGTAGATCATGTATGATGATATGTATCAGGTAGATACTGTGTATGCATCAGGTGGATGCATTGTATTATCAGGATGATCATGGATGATGAGCTTCAGGATGTTGCTCCAAATGACATGTGTTAGGATGATGTAGTGATGATGATCAGGATGATCATGTGTACATCAAGATGATGTATGGTGAGTATCAGGTTGATACTTTGTGGTCGTGGACAGGTTGTGCAGATAAGCATATAATAAGGCCCTGGGAGGTTTGTAGATTCTCTTGCTAGGTTTTGCCGCTAGCATATAATAGCTCCTTGGGAGATCTGGCAAATGCTCTTTCGAGGTTTTGTCCTATGGCATATAATAGCGCCCTGAGAAATCCGATAGGTTGGGATGTGTTCCCGTAACAAGTCCTGGGATGCTCTTTTGAGGTTTTGCCATGACCACATGTAATATCCCCCTGGAAGATCTAATAGGTTGGGATGTGTTCCTGTAATAAGTCCTGGGATGCTCTTTCGAGGTTTTGTGGTGACCACATATAATAGTGCCCTGGGAGATCCGATAGGTTGAGTTGTGTGCTCGTAATCAGTCCTGGGATTCTCTTTCGAGGTTTTGTGGTGGGGTCACATGTAATAGCTCCCTAGGAGATCCAATAGGTTGGGTTGTGTGCCCGTAATAAGTCCTGGGATGCTCTTGCGAGGTTTTGTGATGCATGTAATAAGTTCTGAGGATTCGACAGTATGGCCAGTGATGATGAAGACCTACAGGTGGTGGGCCTACATCCAGTATAAAAAAGGACTGGCTCTGTAGAACTTCCTATGACAAGTAGATTCAGATATTGATTGAGATAGCAATAGCAGTGATGATGATGATGATTCGAGGACGATGATTCGCTGATGATGATCCAAAGAAGAAGACTTGTGCTAGCAGATCTCTGTCGAGAAATACCTTCCTAGTTAAAAGGGAGTGTTGATGTATATGTAACTTTGGAATGTGTTTCACCCATGTATTCCATTTATGTATATTGTACTCCTATAGATATGTGTTATTCCTCTATAAGGAAGTGTTTTCATTTGTATTGACAAGTGTCGCAAGTGTCGTAACTTGCCGATGGTTTATTAGATCACCATGTGTGGGGTTGGCCCTGATTAAGTTAACCATGGGTCATTATGCTAATCTAGAAAAGTCGGCCCCACAAGTTTATTGGGCAGTTAGGACAAGTATAAATAGAGATCGAGAGATATCTATTTTGATCATCTCATTATCTCACTCTACATCACTCGAAAAATGGCACACATGTGAGGAGGAGGAGCAGCTGCTAGGAGGAGACTATCTCTGTGTACTTGGGTTGTACTTTTGTTGTATTATTTCTCTATCTATCTCTGAGGAAGTTGTGGGGTTTTTCACCTTAGGGTTTTCCCCACGGAAACTCTGTGTGTCTATTGTCTCTTATGTTTGCATCTTGTGATGATTGATATGCTTGCTATGATTGATATGCATTGATATACTGTAGATGTTATTCTCTCAGTAAAGATCCTAGAGTATATTGAATTAATGCTCAAAAATTAACATAAGCAACAAGATAGAATAAGAGTGGTCAATGCAAGATAAATGAGCAACAAGATAATAATACAGTAGAATTCGGATAGAAGAAAAATAACTTCACACACACTAATTCATTAATCACAAATGAAAAAATAAATAATACAATGCATGAGGATTCGAATGCCAAGGTGGCAATTCGAATTAGCCTTCATGGAGAGATCAAAAGATCACTGGAGTGTCATCAAAGCACAACTAAAAGTCTTCATCATCATCAGTGGAGTCATCAATGCAGAAGTAACTATCAATCATTAGTCAAACTGAGTCTAACTGAGTGTGGTAGGTGTAACTGGTACATGGAAGCACTAACTGAATGAAGGAGGCTCAGTGGAGGGCACATGAGGAGCTAACTGGAGTCAGAATGGGAAGTCTAGTCTCACTGGAGGTCTATCAGAGTGATACAGTGAGTTGAGAGTCAGTCTAGCCTTAAATCAAGGAAAGAACTGAAGTACAATTGAATGGTAGGTGAGAGAGGGCGCATGAGATGCATGTAACTGCATGCAGGGTGCACTAAGCACTAGAAGAGATAAAACTGATTAGTGAGAAGCTCTCGAGGCTAGCTAACTGAGGGCTAGGTGTTGGGACTAATGACTGGGATGCATGCATGCAGAAATGTATGCAAGACTGAAAAAAAATAATGAAAATGCTAGTAGGACTAGGGTGGAGTATAGGAATATATTAACAGATTCAATGTAAATATTGTGTAAATACAATGTGTATGTTCCCTAGTGTGGAGCTCAAGGACAAGGTCCCACTAGTGGATGTTCAATTTTAATTGCATAGGAAAGTATTGTATAGCTTGATTATCCATGATTTGTTAAGCCATGAAGAATGTAAATGATGTAATTATTGATTATTGTAATGAAATACCCAAGAATATAGATAAGGAGGAAACCAATGAGAAAGGGCCATGTGTATCCATTAGGGAGAGGTGAGGGGGTTATGGGATTGGTACCCATGCTGCCACATGTCCAATTGTGAACCCATTTGACTCACCATGCTGAGATTAATGCAACTATAAGAGGGTGGTTGAGGAAACCAAAACCATGAATTCAATGGAGTATGGGAAACCTCCTGCTCCATATGGCAGGGTATGGCCTTGTTCATTTCTTGTCCCTTAATCCACTCCACACCTGGGAATTTGACCATCATGCTTTCTATCCTATTGTGTACCAGAACACAAGTGAATCACGCACCTGCAAAATTCAGCTGGGAAGAGAACAAGTGGAAATCGTGATTTCATGTGTAAGTCAAATGTGCAGAGCAGAGAACACCCAAGAAAACCCTATGTAAGAATGGAACCTGTTGGAATAGCCATAGTTCAGTCTGTGAAATGAATTGAGGAGCTAGAACATCCTAGAAAACCTACGAGAATCACTTAGATCCATTTTGCAAATGGTCGAATTCAAGGGCAAAGTTTAGGACATGGCCGTGTGAGAAATTGGCTTGTATAATAGAGTTAAAGGTCAGATTAGGGTTGGGTTTGCTTGATAAACCTAGTGAAGGATGTAATATCATGAAGAACAATAGTTGAACCTTTATATGCCCACCCTGAATAGCACTAGAGGGAAGGGGCCTTGAGGGATTTTGCAATAGACAAGAGGGACTTCCTTGTGTTGGGTGAGCTAGGTATTGTGGGTGTCATGGTTGCTGAGTGGTTTGAGATGCCTCTAGCTCTGTGGTAGAGCTCACTAGATTAGAAGAACCCTCCCTATTCCATGGATTGTTTGATAAACCCAACTATAGGATGGATTAGCATTGGGATGAGACCTTGACTATGAGATATTTCCTTAGCCGTCCTTAGTGGATACACAACCGAGCTCAGGGGTGGTCTCTCAGCTGAAAGAATACAAGATGGAGAGAGACCTAAGGTTGGGTGGAATTTTTTCCACACTTATCCAGTTGCTTGGGGAAGCTTCAGTCCAAAGATAAGTGTTTCTATGTGTTAAATGATGCAAATTCATGTGTTATAACTATTTGTTAAGTTATGATTGTCATGCTTTAAAAATAAGGAATGGATGACTCCATGAACTTGCTCGTTAGGTATCCATTTATAAGCTTGAATATAATATTGAATGCATGTTGGAAGACTTCATTGTTTACATGAATGATAAGCATGGATAACCCTTGCAAGTCGTTAATATGATTAGCTAACTTAGTCCATTATATGTGTTTATTATGCATTGTATTCACCCTTCAAATGGATGGTTTGACCTCACCTGGATTTGAGGAAGAAAGGGGATAACCCCTTATGTGTTTCTTAGCCTCTATGTGATTAGGTGAAGGGATAATTCATGGCAGGAAGGGGAAGAAACCCGGGAAAAAGGTTTAAGAAACTTAAGTGGAGTTATGCGAATAAATTCAGTTGGAAATTTGACATGTTTGGAGTGTTTAGATGGGGTGGGGATTGCACCATTGGATAGAGATCCCCAAGATATTTCCAATGATACCAATCTTGTCTCATTTGGACTTAGGATGAGGAATTATGTCCCTTAGAAGTTGTCTTCGAAAGCTTGCTGGAGCAGGGGTATTTGGCCATGACCCTTCCACATTGCAAGGTCCTTTCTGCATGTGCAATGCGAATTGCGGATTTCCAAGGTCGGGAATCCCCCATTGGGGCATATGGAAATCCACATTTCTGTATCTGCAATGCGGAATGTCCAATTTGGATTGCGGGAGGTAAAATATCTTGGGATTTGGATAGGGGAATTCTCCATTTCCGCAACCGCAATGAAGAATGGGGATGCAAATTGCAGGGGGTAAAATCTCTCAGGAGTTGGATTGGGGAATTCCACATTTCCACACCCACAATGTGGAATGCAGAATGATTATTGCGGGAGTTAAAATATCCTAGAACTGGAACATGGAACTCTACATTTCCACATCCACAATGGGGAATGCAGGATGCGGGTTGTAGGAGGAAAATTTTGGGATAGCAAAAAGGAACCCGACTTGTGAGTTCCTCATGCGGATTGCGGAACTACGAAAGTTAGAAGGACGGACTTTCGAGGCCAAAATTGGTTTCCAACTTCCGAAATCACATGCGGATTGCATAAGTCAGAAGTGCAATTTTGATTTTGAACTGGGTTTTGGAAATCTACTTTTCGAGTCCCGCATGCAGATTGACGAATGCAGAAAGGCGGATTGCGGATTGCAATAGGGATTGCGGACCTAATCCCATTGCGGATGTGTGTGGATTTGGAATCATTTGGAATTAAAAAAAATGGAACAGAGGGTCTCCCATGGCCTCTGAAGGCCACCTTGGAGGTGCGGGGACGTGACAACACACTCTAAAGTAGGATGTACAAGAAGGAATTGTAGAGTTACAGATGATGGTGGTTCAACATGAGGAGGCCGAAGCAAGGACAGTTCATTCAAAATATGTTGTTGTTGGCACTCCAAATTATCGACCCGATTGGTCAGGAGAATCAGTAGCTCAAAATGTATGTAACACACTTGTGACTGATCATATTGATGACAGAACTTGGTTTCTTCCATCCATTGTTTCCAAATGCCCATATCAACTCTCATGCGTGAGAACTCAGACAACTGAGTCTGGACCGCAAGTCACACATTCTCAAGGGAGTTATTCATTCATTGATAGAAGGAGGGAATTGTAAGAAAGAAGAAGATCTAGATGACAATCCAACATAAAAATGAAAAAGTAATAATGGTGATGAACCAGGAATTGCTTATGGAACTCGTCTAGAATTGAATAGAAGTAGTTCACGTGCATGAAATTAATTGCATGAGATAGGAATTCAATATTGCAAAAGTCAGAAGGTGGTGGAGTCGCCAAAATTGAATGTCAAATTTAATAGGTTGTGGAAATGTGTACGAAAAGATAAAATGCAATTCATTAGGTCATGTGATGGAATGGTGTTATAATTATTCTCACACGAACTAAGTATGTATGCTTTAATGTTGAGATGGTGGATAAACATGCAAAATCTTTAGTTGTTATGGCAAGAGATGTGAAAAGAATAAATGCGACAAGGCAAGGTGACAACGCAATAAATGCGACAAATGAAGCAATTAGGTGCAGAAAGGAAGAAAATGAAAATACAAGGCATAAACAAGAAAAGAATTGGCATTGCGCAATTGGCATGAAAGGATGTCTGCATGAATCATTGTGCAAATAATGATGCAGTGTTGTGATATGAATAAGAGATCAAGATGAAGGATTAATGTAACAACTTTATTAGGAAATCAATCAAAGATAATTGTGAAAAAATATCAATGCATAATTACAACAAATAAATGAAGCATGAAGACAGGGGGAGTCATCCCTTAAAATAGTTGAGGTAAAGACCAACGCAAAACAAAGTAAAAGAAGAACCTACATTGCGCAAGTAATGGCACCTCTTTTCCATTGATGCCAAAGGGGGGGAGAAAAGCATGAAGTGGTTGTAAATTGATTACACATAAAGATGAATGCATCAGAGAAGAACCATCATGAAGATAATTGAAGAGATAGCATGAAGTTCCAGCATATGTGAAAGAGAGTGAAGCAAATCATTGAAGAAACAACATAAAGATGAAGCAGACGTGAAAGAGCGTGAAGCAGATTATTGAAAAAACAACATAAAGACACGGAAGAAATGGAAGAGTGTGAAGTAGATCACTTGCAGAAATGGCATTGTAGATTACTATACATATGGTCTGCGCAGAAGTAACATAAAGTAGAAGAGTTTGCGTTGAGGTAACAAAAAGAAAAAGAGTCTGTGCAAAAGTAACAGAAAGAAGAAGAAGTACTTATAGCAGAGAATGCAAAAGTCATATGAAGCATACAATTCAAAGAAGATCAGACACAACTTCATAAGGTGTTGACATCAATGCCAAAGGGGGCGATTTTTGAACTTTGGTTGTAATTGAAGTCAACTAATGTCAAAGAGTATGTCAATTGATCCATTTTGAATCATTTATGTCAACTAATGTTAAAGTGGACACAACATTGCTATGCCATCTTAAGGAAGTATATGGAAGCCACTTTGAAGAAGTATATGCGCAAGATGTTGAAGGATGAGGATACCATTTTGAAGAAGTATATCTGAAAGTTGCATCCAGTCTAAATATGTGTGTCCAAGGATACATAATGCATGATAAGTATGAAGAAACACATAAGGAAGGTACATCATGCAGATCCAATTCAAAGAAGTACATAAGTAATGTATCCTACTACATATGTTACCTGTGTAGATATCAAGTCCACCAAGTCATACTCTCTCATGGTAGTCGTAAAAGAATTGACTGGACAAAGTACATATGCACAAGAAGCCAAGGATTTGGTTAAGAAAAGGTACAAGTGTGCAGGCCTGCTGTGAGAAGACTCTGGAATGCGCAAGAATTGTTTGGTCAAGAATCAGGAGTGCAAAAAAAGTACAAAACAACTTGTGGTTGGACAGTCCTGAAGGCACACAAGTCTTACCAATCAGAAGATGCTTTCAATTAAGTAAAGGGCGCACAAGTTCAAATAAGGTTGCATCAGTTGAAGTTTTTTATGCGCAAATGCCACAAGCCAACGATACAACAGGTGTGTAAGTCCGACATGTGATGATACAAAAAGGGTAAAAGTCCCACCAAGTAGAAGTTATTTTATGCATAGCTTCCACAAAGCATTAATACATCAGATGTGCAATACCCATAAGAGATTGTACATAAAGCGTCAAAGAGTCATCAAGTTGAAGAGTAAGGATGCGCACATACCTAAAATAAATGATACATTGAGAGAGAAAGAGTACACAACTAAGGCGTAAGTCCCACTAAGTCAAGGACCATGGATGCGCAAGGCCCACAAAGGATGAAACATCAACAGTGCAGAAGATAACATGTGGAAAAAGAATAATCTGTGAAATATGGAAGAAGGGATGCTAAAACCAACTTGTGGACATACAATCTGTGCAGTACATGTATAAATAGAGATACAAGTTGGATATTTGAAGTAATCTCAATGGAGAGATCGTAGAGATTCATGTGGAAGATAGATATTTATATTTGAGGAATCAAGGGCTCGAGGATAGGACAACATGATATAGAAAGGATCTGAGTGCGCACATGCAGCAGAATGAAATACTGATGGTGCACATAGTGATGTTGTAGATATGTGACAGATGCACAAACAAAGAAAGGCATAAACACAAAAGTATGCACAAGTACATGATGATTGATTGAAAATATCACAGATAGCATGCATATAGTCACATATGTGTCATGTCAGAAGCATAGAGATAGAACCGAAGAATATAAAATGATGCACAGATGTTTAGCTAATGCATGAAAGTTGAAGTGAATTCTGTGAAGTTGAGAATTACATCTAATGTGCAATGACATAGTAGCAGTAGGATCCAATAAGCACGTCATGATGAGAAATATATGAGACAAGTGCGTTAAACCAAAAGGACAAATCACTTGATGCACAATATGTCGCAGATTGTCTAAAATAATGTGGCACTCAAACAGAATGGACACATCAAAGTGTTGGCAAGCTAAAACATCCTTCGAACAAATTTGAGTATTAATTCGATTTGTTCTTTCATGAATTGATTTATGTCCTAAATCAATATTCATAAAATTTATATTTTAGGAGTGCCTTCAGAATCTTCGATTCTGAAGGTATTCCCAATAAGGTTCGAATCTTGATTAGGGAATGAGGATTGGAAATGCTATGGGGTATCAAATTGGATTGAATATCTTTATCCAACTTCACACTTCAGTTTGATTGTTAAGGTTTAAATGACTGAACTGAAACTTGGAATTTTTGTAGCTCCTAAATTTTATAGATTATATCAATAATATAAACTTTGGATATGCAAAGTATTACATTCATTATTTCTGACATTTAATCTATTGGTAATATTTTGCATTGTTCAAACGCTTTTTAATCTATCCACATGTTTCATTTCGGTGAAAGAATTGAATCATTTCAAGGCGTGATTATGATTATGGTTATATTAAATTTTCATTTCATATTATTATAATATTAACCATGATTTTTCGATAATCATTCATTTACTCCATTCTTAATTTTCATTATTAATTTGTATTGGGGAAGATTGATATGATCATAATAATTAAATCAACACCTTGAGGTAAGATTAATGCCATTAGTTTTACCATATTGATAAAACTAATAACAAGGTATGTCAATCTTAGTATTGGAATTAATATGAAAGGTTAATGGTTTGATGTTTTCATGAGAAGGCACTGCCATCTGTTGGTTGATGGTGACACAAATATCATCTATGATTATTTCCCACTTTTCACCTTCCCAAAAGTAATCATAGCACTTAGTGTCGTTTGTAAAATTCCAAGACTTCTTGCAGGTTCAAAGGTATCATTACTTAGCATCCCTCACACATGTTCGATTTTCTCTTGTACCTCGGTAACATGGGGTCAGTTATAATCTTGATAGATCGATGAGCTTCAAAGGTAAGTTACCTTCATTCTCCTGTTGCAATTTTTTACCCTCCTATAACCTGGATGACCACCTTTACCCTTATGGCTCCCGTTTCACAATTTGAGCTCATTGGGGATGAGTATTTAGACGCTTGCCCAGAATGCGAAGAGTCAGTAGCTAAAGTGGGTCGGTTGTCATTTTTATAGAAGTTTTCAGGATACAGCATGGCCATCTCTCGGGCATTCATGTCCTCGTTTGATGGTTCAACAACACGAGTTGGGGATATTGAACTTCATTTAACGGAAGAGTATCTCTCCCAAGCAATAAGGTTTTCGTTGACTGGGGAACGATGGTTTAAGGGGAAACATATGAAAAACCAACAATGGAAAGGGTTCCTGATCAAAGCTAATCACCAAGTGGAATCTAAGTTTGGGTTTCCTTCATGAATGTTGAAGAAGAAATGGTGGTCGCTGCTTGGACTGATCATAAGGTACATTACTTGTGAAGGTCATTTGTCACCTACACTCATTTTTATCACCTTAGTTTATTGTCGGTTTTCAAAGGTCGCCCTATCAATATGCCCTATTATTTCATTAACAGTCTACAGAAAATGGCCTATGCATTTCAATCAAATATAGCCGATAAAGACAGAAGCCTCTTTCATCATGGTCTGATTAAAATTCTAGTTTCGCATAGGTTGAGTGAATTAGGTGATAGATGGGATTCATTTCTCATGAGGAATGGATATGGAGTAAGCGAGGAATGGCCTCAGAACAGTCCAAAACCCAGATGCAAGCGCAGAGGGTTTGCTGTCGAAAAACCTGTCCTCAAAACCAGTTGTGAAGGTGAAGGAACGAGTTTTGCTAAAACCCTAGGTGAGGGTAAACCTGAAGTAGAATCTAAGTCAAACCCTGAGGTGGTATTTGAAAATCCTCAAGTGAAAATAAACGAACTTTTGATCGTTGATGGTAACCTTGATAAGGATCCCCTTTGTCTAATGTCAATTTGTAGCCATCCGCAAGATGAAGACGAGACTAGCAAGGCCATGAGTGACAGGACAGCTTGTCAGACCACCCACAGCATGACCACGACCCTCTTTGCAGAATGGAATTTGCTTGAAAAAGATGCCCCTTTTATCAAGCTTAGTGATTCGTCAACGTCTCAGCAAAACCATGATGTCATGGATCTGGTTGACCCTAAATTCCAGTATGATTCTACCTCTGAGATGAGGGAAAGAAATGCTCAACAATATAATCCCCCCCCTCAATCAAACCAGGAGGTTGATCAGAAGCTTGTAAATGTTGTGGAGATGGTTAATGAACCGAATGAGAAAGCTATGGAAGAATTCATCTCTACATCCCAAGTCCATCGAATATCCTCCTTGGAAATTGATGTTAAAGAATACCAGTTGATCAATATCTTTTCCACTGAATAAATCGCTCATCTTAAAGGTGAATTGGTAAGCTGGATTGAAAAATGGAATTACATGAAAGAGAAGAATAATAGGTACAAAGCTCTCAGGAAAAACTTGTTGTTAAAGAACCCGAAATTAGTCAAACAGACCAGGGATAGTAACATCAGAGCTTTGAAACTCAAAGCTAAGTTGACTGAATCAAGGAGAAATATGCCCGTTCAAGTGTCTTTTGAACCATCCAGAAAATCCTGATGCTCTACATCTTTGAATTTTACTTTTTGATCACTAAATGTTTTGTCATTTTTCAGGGTTTTAAAGAATCGTCGGTTATAGGTAAGAGATTTAGATTTTGAAGCCTGTATTTTTAATACAAAGTGCTGATATGAGGATACCTGTAGAATCAAATATTCTGCAGGAATACTTTACATTATTTTTATTTATTTTTGTCACTTCGGTTATTAATTTTTCTTTGAATATTGACAGGTGTCGTTTTTTGTTATCCATGTAGCGAAATTCTGTAACCTTCAGGTTCTAGACATGTCTGCTGGATTTTGTCTGATGCCTACTGCAGTGGATGTGGAATGATTTGCACGCTCTTTCTGGTTGCTCGTTCTATTCTTAACCGAGGTAGTTCCTGGAATATTGATTTTATTAGCAGCTTCATCCAAGTGGCGTGTTGTTGGATTTGTCCAGTAAGTTCGTTACCTTTCCATACTTCCTCATTCCGAACATGAGTCGATGGTTACTCAATGCAAGCAAGGATTAATGATTTAGTTTCGAGTACCTGTTGATGAAGAGAGACACCAGGAGGATATGCCAAATTTTATTGGGAATTCTAGGAATGATCCATGTAGTCCTAGATGGATAGGGTATTATTAATGGTAGATGCTACAAGGATTTCTATATAATGAAATGGAAGGCATTCTAATAAGGGTTCGAATTCTGGACAAGAGAGGAAGATTATATTGAAACAATATAGTTCAATACATTTTGGCTTTGATTTGTGTTTTCTGAACTTATTCTGGAAACCAAACCTATTGCATAGATTGGAGACTCTGATCAAGTTTCTGATATATTTGATACTGTATCTATTTCTTGTTCCTTCTATATGTTCACTCTTTACTTACATATATATATACGAAGCTTTAGAGGAATCATGACTTATTTTGACTAGAGGCTCTTCTCGCAAGAAAGGAGTTCCCCCAATCAATTTTGGTCTACCAAATAGACCCCGTAGCCAAACTCAAACATTTGTTGATCCAATTGGTGAAGAACATCTTCAATCCCTGAGAAGATCCACTAACTATCATCTAACCAATATTCTCAGAGGAGAAATCAATGCAAACACGTCACGACAAATTTTGGTCATAGGTGGATTTGACCAACCTCCCTCACCTACTGAGTCACCGCCTAATATCTCTAGTGATCACAACAACAAATCTTTGTCAGATTCGGAATCTGATCAAGACATGGTTGACCGTGATGGAGGAGACCAAAATGATAACAGACCATGGTTACGACGTGGTGTTGTTGCCATACTTGGAGTACAACATAACTTACCAAACATCCTGACAACGCATACCTAAGTTTGACCCAGACAATAAGGAGCTTGCTAAGAATCACATTGACAAATTCATCTTGGCTATTAAGACTATGAATTTCCAACATGAAGATGTTGTGTGTCGCCTTTTCCTTTGACTTTTGAAGGGAAGGCTGCAGTGTGGTATTTTTCTTTGACCCGAGGATCTATAATTAGCTGGAATAATTTCAGTCAAGCATTCATAAATAAATTTGGCAAAGACAAAACTCCTGCTGTGTTAGCATTAGAATTGGCTAGAATCAAAATGGAAAACGAGTGAATAAAAGACTTCAATCAACGGTTCCTTACTCTTATGAATAGGATACTAGTAGCTTCTCAACCTCCGGAAGATATCATAATTGAGAACTATGCTTCTGCTTTACCTAACTCCCTTGGTATGTTCGTTAAGCAAGCTGGTAAAACTACGTTGGTTGAAACCTTTGAAGAGACAATAAAGGTCGAAAATAATTCTATGACATTTGAACCAGAAAATAATGGCAATATTGATAACCCCTTACTTAAAAGAAATGAAAACACGTCAAGAGTTAGTACATACAAAAAATATGATCCTGCTTTCGATGTCGAAAAAATACAACAAGCAATCAGGGCTCTTACAAATGAAATGGTAATGTTGAAACGAAACAATGGAGAAGGCACCTCAAATAGAGGAAATTTAACAACTCCATATCATCCATATACATCACCTAACACAAGACAAAATAATCCTCCTGGCGTCTCAACCAATGAGGAAATATTCAATACGATTAGGGTTGTCTATTCCGTACCTGAAATCCCACTTGATCAAGAGTTAGAAGAAAATCAGGAACCTGAACATCCTAGAACTGAAGAGGAAACTTCTAAAGATCCCCTCCCATTTAATTGTCATTTCTGGGATAGTTCGATCAAAGATGACAAAGGTCATAATAATTCTGTCTTCGTAAATCAACATGCCCATAATACGAGGAGTAAGGGACCTGTTAACGCCCATAATGTCCATAATTCTATGGTCGATTCCAGAGCATCATCAAATGTCATGCCTTATTCAGTATGTAAGAAATTGAATGCTGAGCTCACACCTTGTGAAACTCAAATTAGCCAACTTGACCGATCTATGGTGAAAATCGTAGGAGAGTTGAAAGGAGTAATCATTAGGATGGCTACTAATCCACAAATTTTTCAAGTCATTGATATAATGGTGGAAAATATACCTGATGTTTACGGATTGTTTCTAAGTAAGGACTGGTCCGAATATTTAAAAGGCTATTTTTCAACCGATTGGTCCCATTTGTGGTTACCTAAGAATGGGCGGCCAAATCAGGTTAGGATTGACATAGAAGGTACATGAATCACATCGTGACTGAGATAGATTCCCCCAATGAACCGGTCATGTTTAGTGATTCTATTTTAGGGAACTATGGGTATGACTCAAATTTAGGGACTTTCATGAACATAAGTCAGCATTTACTGATTATATAAATAAGTCAGAAATTTTGCATTGTGATTTTTAGGAAGCTTCTCCCAGCTTAGTTAATGCTGTAAATAATGTAAATACTGTAGATAATGTAGCTGATAGACCTTGGCATTTGTACTTTGATGGTTCATGATCTAAGGAAGGTGCAGGATGTTGATGTATATGTAACTTCGAAATGTATTTCATATATGTATGTTGTATGTACTCCTATAGAGATGGTATTATTCCTCTATACTGAAGTGTCGTCATTTATATTGTAAATGTCGTAACTTATACTTGATGGGTTATTAGACCACCTTGTTGGGGTCGGCCCTGTATAAGTCATGTGGGTCAAAGGGTTATTAGACAACCCTATTGGGGGTTGGCCATGTGGGTCGAAGGGTTATTAGACCACCCTATTGGGGGTCGGCCTAGTCAGCATTATGTTATGTGGTTAAGTTCAAGCCTACATGATTTATGTAAAAGGCAAGTCAAGTCAAGTATAAATATAGTGCGGGAGGCACTCTATTTGTTCACTCACTTCTCACTCATGCACTCAAGGAGGAGTGGCGCACTTATGGAGGAGGAGGATCTGTTGCTCGGAAATGTCTATCTCTTATGTTTGGGTTGTATCATTTCTCTATCTATCTCTGAGGAAGTTATTGGGGTTTTTCACCTTTATGGTTTTCCCCAAGTAAATCTTGTGTCTCTTGTGTGCTTGCATTATTGTCTCCATGATTGATATGCTGTAGATATGTTGTACATGTTGTTCTCTCAGTTAAGATCCTAGATCAGATTGAAGCAAATTCTGAAAATTGAACATGGTATCAGAGCTAGCCTGAAAGAAGGCATGATATGGCATGTATGACACTTGTTGCACTTACGATGCTAGGGCTTGATATAGCAAAAACCAGTCATCGTAGCACTTTCACTATAAATCCGTTTTGGAAAAAAATTTGGATCTTAAATATTTACAGGTCGAATATTAAATCCCCATGTACCTTGTGTCCAAAGGATAACCTCTAATTCGTTTTACTTTGTGATTTATGATCTGTACAATATAGGATTTTGGCCTCTTCCAGATCTGAGTCAAAATCAGGTGACCTTGGGAAAAAGGTCATAACTTGGGCTAGGAAGCTCCAAATGAAATTTTGTAAAAAGTGATAGGTAGTACACAGACTTTACTATCTCAAGAAAATTTCACAGAGGCCGAAGTTGAACCAGTGACACATGGCACGTCGTACAAGTTTGCTCTCCTGTATTATCCCATAAATAGTTCACGTTGCGACACTTGGCATAACTCTCTCTCAGAGAGTCCAATTGAGGTCAGACCTATCAGGATGGAAAGACAATAGGTTGAGCTATCTCAAGAAAAGTTTTCAGAGGCCGAAGTTGAAAGAGTGACACGTGGCATGCCGTACAAGTTCGATATCCTGTATTATCCCAAAACAGGTCACGTTGCGACACTTGGCATATATCTCTCTCAGAGAATCCAATTGAGGTCAAACCTGTCAAAATGGAAAGATAACAGGTCGAGCTATCTCAGGAAACGTTTTCAGACCCTGTGGATCAAAAATTTCAGAGTTACACCAGAAACAATTAGGTACATATTTCTGTCAAAATAGAATTATTTTTGAGTACCTTCATTCATGGCTTCTGGAATTTAGGGCTTCGGAGAAAGTTGGAATTTTTGTAATCGGAGACCACGGCTGAATGCTACTCATCAAAATTGAAATTTAGAGACCAAGATTAGAATTTTTGGTTGGGAAAAAGGCCGGGCTTGATCAGACCCTAGTTCGGGACTTTGATCAGAAAAGTGGAAAATTAGGGCTTCTGTAAAAATGGGAATTTTTGAAATCTGTGACCACGGCTAGAAGCTCCTCAGAAAAATAGAATCTTAGAGATTTGGATCAAACCTTTTGATTGGGCAGAAGAGTGGGCTTCATCAAACCCCAGTTCAGGGTCACGTCCAGTGAATCCGGAAGTTTCAAAGGCAAAATTGAGGAGTGAAACTTTGCAGTTTTCAAATTCTGAATATACCAGCTTGATCAGCTCATCAAGGTGCATATTTCTATCCTTTCGGAAGTTTGAAATTCAAAGTTTGAATTTTTGGGGTTTCTCTGACAAACCCATATCCAGCTCCAGGTCCAGTTCTTGCAAATCAAGTGGATTGGGTTAATCCTAGAAGAAGATGGATTTGTCACCTGCATAATTAAAGAAGTTCCTGTTTCAGAGGGAGATGAGGCTAAGGCCTTACATAAGAATATTACAAGCGATCTCGACAGGTATGACTCATAGAGGTATGTTTCGATATTTGTTCATGATTAAGTTTATGGTATGTTTGGCTTCATGTTATTATGGTTAGTACAATCTTGATTTTAGATTTGTCGTATCACCTTAACAAATTTATGAATGCATGATAAGAAGATATTCATTGATTAGGGTATTGACACTTATGATTGTACTAATGCATTATGGTGTTGTATGAGGTTTATGTTGTCTACTAACATGAAAGGTACACCAAGAAAGACAAATCATGTTTTGGTTAAAGAACATATGATCATGATGACATGAGGACAAAGATTCATCCATTGTCATGGATCTCATAGAAGATCCATTTATGAGGTATGTATAACTTGGTTTTATAATGGTTAACCTATGAGATATACAGTTTACTAGAACAAGTCATTGAAGAAGAACAAGAAGACATCATGTGAGTATGTTAGACATAACTAGCTAGCATGCTAATCCAGGTATGTTTTTCCTATATCAAGATAGAATCCTACCTTGTTAGGATCTTATACTGTTGTGTTGTTGATAATGATTATTCATGAAGTCATAATTGTATGCATATTATGTTTCTTGCCATAATTGATGATATGACTAACCAGAAGAATCATGAAGGTATAGGATTGAATAATCACGGGTTTTATGCATATTATATCTCTTCTCTTGATTGATGATTTAACTAACCAGAAGAGTCCTATGATTAAATAAGAATATGTATGAATAAAAGAAGACTTCCTTGAAACCTTGAATACTAATGTTTATTATCTATGTTTGAATTGTTCCTGACTATACATGCTTGAGATTATTGTGTTTTGATAATATTAAGATTATACTAATGAATTATGTATGAGACCTAGATGATAACACAATGATGATACTAACAAGCATGCATAGGGATCGAGAATGTATATAAGTTCAAGGACAGGTAATCCAGGAAGCAAAGATCAAGAGGGAGCACACTGCAGTAGTTTCTACAAGGATGCAGATATTCAGAGGGAGTTGACCATCTCTCTACATTCCAAAACAGAAAGGTGTAGAAGAAGCTACTTCAGATTAGGACTCCAGTAGCTCCTGCAAGGAAGCAAAGACTCAGAGGGAGTCCACCCAACGAATAAACAAAGATAATTATTTGAATTGTCATTTCTTAAATAATACTGTTCAATAATGTATATACTGATGTTCCTAGAATTAGGTTGTGTATTATGCATATTAGAATAATTGCATTGATAAACAGTATACTACTAATATGCATGGGTAAGTGGCCTATGGAACTGTACAACATTCCATTGCTACTTATCTAGAATGAAACTTCTTTGCTGACATGTTGGGAGTTGTGCACACTCTTAACAATGTTCTGGTAGAGATTGGAAGGCATCTAGAAAGTTACGGGATATGGATAAATGTTGTATTGAAGCATTGGCTAAGATAATTGCATGACTGTATGACATATTTCTTTATGTGTAAGAATTTGTTCTGAAAATTATGAGATGTTTCTAATCATGCAATTTAACCTGTTTTGTAGGAAAGATCGTATACCTTCACCTACAAAAGAAGGACTACAACATTTGTTCAAGCAACAAAATTATCTATTGAAGATATTGAAGTTCCCAGGATACAGGAAGAATGCCATGATCCGTCGATCATGAAGAACAATGTTTGGGATGTAGTCCCAAGACCTGAAGGGAAATTTGTTATGACTTCCATATGGATCTATCAGATAAAGCATGCTGCAGATGGCAGCATAGAGAAATATAAAAGTGATGAAATAGAAGATACATCAGATGGATTTCAAGACAACTTTCTTGAATGGTGTAGTTGAAGAAGAAGTGTATGTGGAGCAGCCACTTGGTTCTGAGACACATGGCAGGGAGTCATATATGTGCAAAACTGGGGTATGATGCACCACTTTCTAGGTATGGAGGTGTGGCAGAGTGCAGATGGAATCTTCCTTGGACAAGGGAAGTATGCAGTAGAGATCCTAAAGAGGTTCGGGATGATGGACTGCGAGGCTATGGCATCAAACCTGAAGCTTCTGTGTGATGCTTCATCTGAACCAGTTGATGTCACTATGTATCGTCAGATGATTGGGTCCTTGATGTACCTGACGAACATGAGACCAGATATTTGCTTTGCGGTGAACACATTGAGCCAGTTCCTAACAGATCCAAGGAGTGTTCACTTGGTTGCTGTAAAGCATATTCTGAGGTACCTGAAAGGTACAGTGGATTATGGGCTCAAGTATGAAGCGAATCAAAAGTTTAACCTGCAGGGTTATGTTGATTCAGATTGGGCAGGCAGTGCTGCAGATAGGAAGAGCACATCTGGGTGCTGCTTCAATATGGGATCAAGTGTGATCTCTTGGTTCAGCAGGAAGCAGTCCTGCGTAGCACTGAGTACAGCTGAGGCAAAGTATGTTGTAGCTTGTTCAGCTAGTTGTGAGGCAGTATGGCTATGGAAGCTATTGTCTGAGTTATTTGATCTCCTGTTGGATGCTACTGGTATCTTCTGTGATAACCAGAGTTGTGTGAAGCTGTCTGAGAACCCAGTGTTTCATGACAGGTCGAAACACATAGAGATCAAATATCACTATATCAGGGATATGGTGTAGAGAGGAGCTGTGAATCTCCTGTATGTTGAGACGGACGAGCAGATTGCAGATGTGCTAATGAAGCCACTAGCCAGGTTGAAGTTCGAGTACTTCAGAGAGAGGCTTGGCGTTCTTCAGATCAAGGACACTTCGAGGAAGAAGTGATGGACACATTTGCTGAAGCCATTCCAAGCATGTTGGAAGGAGGATCCTTCACATGGTAGTGGATGTAAGCGCTGAATGATGAGCATCAAGATGATGTTCTGGTTTCTGCTAGATATGATCAGTTGGATCATTTTTATTTTTGTATATGCATCATGTTGGATGCTTGGACCATGTATCTGTATATGTATCAGGTGGATACATTGTATGATCAGGTAGATCATGTATGTTGATGGATACATTGTGTGGATCATGTATCTATGTATCAGGTGGATACACAATGTATATTGATATGTATCAGGTATGATCAGGTAGATCATGTATGTTGATGGATACATTGTGTGGATCATGTATCTATGTATTAGGTGGATACACTATGTATATTGATATGTATCAGGTATAATCAGGTAGATCATGTATGTTGATGGATACATTGTGTGGATCATGTATCTATGTATCAAGTGGATACACTATGTATGATGATATGTACCAGGTAGATACTTGGTGTGCATCAGATGGATGCATTGTATGATTAGGATGATCGTGGATGACGAGCTTCTCCAGATGACATGCAGCACGATGTTGCAGTGATGATGATCAGGATGATCATGTGTACATCAGGATGATGTATGGTGAGTATCAGATGATACTTTGTGGTCGTGGATCAGGTTGTGCAGGTAAGCATGTAATTTGTGCCCTGGGAGATTTGCAGATGGTCTTTCGAGGTTTTGCCTATGGCATGTAATTCGGTGCCCTGGGACATCTGGAAAATGCTCTTTCGAGGTTTTGTTATAGCTTGAAATGACACCTCTCCGTCCGTGATGACACTTGCTTCCCTTAGTCGCATGACGACACTTCTTGAGATCAAGTTCAGTCACACAACAGGAAATTTGTGGATGGAGGAGTCATTTGGGACACTAAAAATGGTTGAAATTACCTCATTCTTGACCCATTTGATGTATATGACCCTTAGGAACATTTTTCCAGACCAAACCATCTCCTGAAAATGAGCAGAAAAGCCTGTTTTGGGCCATTTTTTAACATGAGCGCGACTCCACTGTTTAAATAGTAGCGTGTGTACGCGAATTTGCCTCATTTAAAGTAGCGCCCATTGCCATGTGTATGCGACTTTGTCTACTATAGAGTAGCATACACCCCTGTTTTGGTCAAAATATCGAAATTCGAGTAAGTTAAGTTGGTTGGGGAACCTCTTGAGCGGTTGTAACTTCTTTTCCTCTTCCTCACTGACTATATAAGGAGGGTAGAAGGGTCATGTGAGGGGACTAAGCCCAATTACAAAGTTATGCTGGAGGAATGGAGACCCTCATCCCCCTCTCTTGTGCTTCAGTTTTGGTAAACCCTAGTACAGTTGCTTAGAGGCTGGGATCCTTGGAGAACGGAAGCAGGAGACCTTGAATCCAGGTTTCGTGAAGTGCCAAGCTTGAAGGAAGGTATAATTGTATGTACTTGCTTTCATTCATCAATAAAGATCAGAAGTTCTTCTCTTTCCAAATATGACCTATTAATGTGTCTTAGATTTGATTACAGTTTGTTTATAATCTGATGTCTCTTTCTATTATGAATATCAATCTTATATATGTAGTCAAATGTATTTGAGAAAGGTATCAAGTTGTTTTGCAGGTCTGGGCATTGTGACATTGGATAAGAATTGAAGAGCAAGGGAGGCAAAGCTAGGATCAACCTTCTGAATAAGGTGCCTACATCTCTAAACCCTAATCTCTTCATTTATTTGTTGTACTTGCAGAATGCTTGTAATTCTATCTTTATCACCATAAGTTGGTAGTTTCTCCCCTGAACTATAGGTGCATTTTCCCCACAATAGAATGGCGACTCCGTTGGGGAAAGCCTAACTGCTTAGGGGTATCCGAGGTCATTTCTTCAGCTCTGTTTGATGGTATTTGTTCATTTTCTTGATTAGGATCAGTTAGTAGGCTCTGTTTGACCCTTCTTGGCTCTTATAGACCCTTCCCAGCCCTTGCAAACCCTTGTGGACCCGGGTGTGGTGGTTTTAACCCCATTTTTTCAACTTTTTCCACCTGTACGCTACTGTTTGTACCACACAGTAGCGCCCATATGCTACTTTTCCTTTGCACAGTAGCGCCCATACTGCTATGAGCACTAGTTTCCTTCATACACAGTAAGGCTCAAAACCTGGGTTTGAAATTTTTGAGTTTTTGGGTTGTGGACCCAAATCTGGGGGTTGTGGCTGCATTTTTTGGTGTCCCTGATGACCCTAGGTCTGTGTTAAACCCCTGTAAGTGGTCTCCCATCCTTGTACTGATCCTACATTCATGATTTGAACCTCTTTTGATCATTTTGGGCTTGTTTGGAAATTTTTGGGGCTTGTTGACCCAAGTTGGGGGGTTGTGGACCCGTTTGGTGTTTTGTACCCTAATTTGAGTCTGATTGAACTTGCTTGCCCCATTTCCACTGGATTTGAAACTTCTTGAGTCTTCTTGACCCTGTTTGTATCTATTTGAGTGAAATTTCTCTTTTAGGTTGGTTTCTTATCCTCCCTTATGCTTTTAGTTTTTCTTTTGTAGTGAAAGCTCAAGTGTTTTGGCTATTGTTCAAGACCTTGTTTGCATTTGTTTATGTGCAGACCTGACTTTACCAAACCATATTTCTTTGTAGTTCATTTGCTTCGTTTGGGTCTAAAAGTAGTTTTTGTACTCTTTTCCCAATGGTTGGCATGCTTACATCAATAAGAATTTGAAAGTCATATTTGGTAGCTTTTACTATTTCATAAAGAGAACCTGAAAGTTTCTTTGCTTTGCTTTGATAATAGGTTAGTTTCAGTTTTGTTTCTTACCTTTGAAAAGCATAAAGAATTTTTGATTCATTTTCTGAATAGAGTACCTTGCAAGTGGCTTAAAAGATTTTAGAGTGTTTTGCATCAAAAAGAACAAGTTTTCTTTTGCATACCTAGTTGCTTGAGTAGCTGCATTCTTAGGTTTTGAGTTTATTTTTGTACATTTAGACCTTTTTTTTACTTTCTTTTTGCATTCGAAAGATTAAAAAATTGCATTTGCACATGCATTCTAGATCAGAATTTTAAGACTTGCATTGAAAAGAAAAAGATTTGTTTGGTGGTAAATATTTCATTTTCAGTACTCTATCTTTATTATAACCACTCTCACACACCCACTACCTTTTTGAGTAAGCAAGTAACCTTTAAAATGAACCCTAATAAAATGTACTAGTAACATTTTCTTTTATAGGTTACACTACACCAACTAGTCTTGGTTAGGATCTTAGGTTTAAAACACCTTAAACCACCCAAGATCACACATTACGCAAAAATCATAGTGAGACTATCACAGGTAAACCCACCTCACTCAAAACTTGCCTGGGATCTATGTAGTAGGTCATTGCGAGATCAGATTGTTGGGAATACTCCTCCTACTTTCTGTTCGAGCATACGCCAGGATTGGATTGTGTATTGGGGACTCTTTCGAGTTTCGGGCTTAGTTACCCTACCCACACTTTCTGATTCGACCGGTGATTGTTCCCCCAGGATTTTTCGGTGTTGTGGTATCCTTAGTATCTGACTCTAGGTTCATACACAGGTGACAGCGGAGGGTATATCTGCTGTACCTAGGACATACGTGGGAGAAAATCCCTTGCAAGTCTTTGGGAGGGCGGTTGGGTGATTCCAGTGCTTGCACCCTTAGTCATTGTATTGTGGACCCTAGGTAACTGTTCTTCATCCTTCGTTGATCTGTTCTGGGTCCTCATCATCCCAGACTCTTCTCTGGAAGGCATCTGTTTGCCTGGTTTGATTTACTTAGGACCTTTTTTAGTGGTGTGCTCTTTGTGCTACTTGTTTTAGTTTGCCTTAGAGAACTTCTTGTTCATTTGAGCAGGAAACTATGTCTAGCATTCCAGCGAGTGCCAATCAAGTTACCCTTGTTCCGGGGGATCCTTGTGTTGTTTCATTCATTGGAAACATTGGTGCTCCCTTAATGGCTACTTTGAATCTTCCGGGATTCACTATTGGGCTGCTGATTTGGTTCTTTTCCACTCCGAATGCCTTGAATGCTCCTAACGCTTCTTTTGTGAGCACCTCAAATCAAGAGTATCAGAACCCTGTGCCTCCCTTGCCAGTAACATCTTCTCCTCCTCCTTCTACCTCATGTGGCAAAAGTAGCAATACTAGTAACCAGCAGTCTAAAAGGAATAAACGGACGAAGAATGCGAAGAAGATGCCAAAACAAGGGGGCAGCAACCCAGCCTCTGTGAGTCATGCTGGGGGCAATCACTCTGCCTCTGCAAGTCATGCAGGGGGCACCTACTCAGCCTCTGGAGGTCATGCTGGGAGAAAAATTTTAGTCACTGAAAATCATACTGAAAGTTTGTCTTCAACCACTGTTAGTCATGTTGAGGACACGTCATTGATCACTGCTAGTCATATTAATGACAAGTCACTAGTTCCTGTGAGTCATACTAGAGACACCAGATCAGCCACTGCAAGTCATGCTGAGGGAGTTGACATTGTCGACAAACCAAACAAACAGAAGCTTAAGTTCCCTTGTAAGTTTTGCGAGGGAGATCACCTTACTTACTTGTGCCTTGTACTTCCAGAAGTGCAAAAAGTGTGGTCCTTCGTTCAAAAGTCTTTTGCTCCTGAGCAACCAGCCTCTGTGAATCATGCTGGGGGCAAGCTGTCAGCCAATGCTAGTCATGCTGAGAGTACTGACGTTGTAAAGGAGTCTAAACCTATAGGACGGAAACCAAAGTTCCCTTGTAAACTTTGTAAGGGAGATCACCTTACTCACCGATGCCCTGCCATTCCAGAGGCACGAAGAGTGTGGTCCATGTCTGAAGGAACCTTTGTTCCTGAGTTGTCTATAGATTCTCTACAGTCAGATCAACCTTTGGTTGATAAAGTGGTTGAGCCAATGCAATCTTTGGTCGACCCCACTCTTCCTTCGGAGAGTGAAGTGATCGAATCGATGCAATCTTCGACCGATCCCATCAGTCCTTCGGAGATTGATGCACCTACTACTGAAGTCTTCTGCATTACCAGTTTGGATATTCCTGAAAACGGGAGCATTTCATCTATGCCATGTGAACCCCTACCAAGCCCTAGGATTGTTTCCTTTGATTGGAATAGTCTAGCCGAGCCTCATCTTCCTTCTTCGACACCTTTCCAGATAAAGGTTGATATCGGGAACCATACGGTTGACCGATGCATTGTTGATGAAGGTGCTTCTGTTAGTATCTTATCCACTTATGCTTGGAGAGATTTGGGTTTCCCTAATGTTATTCCAACTGCTAATTGGCCGTTGACCTTCGATAGAAGACCTAGTGAACCGTTTGGATTCCTCCGTCAGGCACCTGTTACTTTGGGTGGAAAAATAGTCTTAGTTGATTTTATGGTTTTAAAGGACCCTATGGACTTTGATATGATCCTTGGGCGTGATTACGTTTATGCTCTGCATGCTGTGGTGTCTACGTTTTTTCGTGTGATGCATTTCCCTCATAACGAAAACATTGTCACCATCGATCAGCTTGCATTCGTTGATCCTCCTTATTACCCAACTGTAGACCAGTATGATCCCTCGTCATTAGGCACTACTATGTCACATGGGAATGTTGTGGCATATTGTTCCTTGAGTTCAAATGCTACTGAAAAGAAGTCTCTGAATTCATGCTTACCTTCTCAGGACTTGGTCCCAGCTTTTGACCAAGTGACACCTCCATCTGAATGTTTAGATATGTGTTCTATCTGGGATGATATACTTCCTTCTGATGAAGTTTTCCTAGAGTCCATAGTAAAGTATGCCATTCATTTGGATGTTGATCCAGTCGCAATAATGTCCAGCCCCGGTTTGACCTTAAAGTCTGATCTTCCTACTGTTGAGTCTTTGGACTCTCCTATAGATCCACAAATCGGTGTTCCTGCTGAGTTTGATTCTGCTTCTAGAATTTTCAACTCCCGTGATGATGAATTTGTTTCTGCAGATTCCATCATGTCGTTCAACTTTGATCTTCATCCTGAAGTTGATCTTGTTGATTGTAAGTCCTCGGGCTTGGGTACCATAGAGTCTTCATTTGAAAACTCTGCCTTGTTTATGCCTGTTGTTGATGATAGTAAGTTGAAAGTATTTCTACCACGGTGACTTGTATCGAGTCTTTCTTTACATATGTTTTAGATATGATCTTGGTACTGATGTTTCTTGGAGACAGGATTCTTATTTGGATGTATACTTGCTTACTGGTCCTTTTTGACACCTTGTGCGGCCATGTCAGGTATATTCGGAACCTTGCATATAGGTTTAGGCTTCCCCGATGTTATGTTGCACTTGAACCTTTTTCCATCCGAATTCGCCATAGGGTCGAACCTGTTGGATATTGGTGTGTTAGCCATCTCTTTATGCATCGTGCACCAGTCCGACAGCAAAGCCTACCTAACATGGGTCACCCTAGTCAGAATCCTTATGCCATTCTGGTGCCCATGCTGAGTTTTTCTCATAGGTTCGGGAGCCTTTTTAGATTTACCATGACTTTGAGAAGAAGCCTCATATCTTTCTTCTTCATATATTTCTGGCCATCCCTGATAAGGCTCCCATCTTTGTGTTCAAATTGCATATGCATCTATTATGATCCCGCTTGCGCTAATGAGCCTGAAGCCGGCTTCCACACTTTTAGCCTGTTGTATAAGCCTCCATCTCTGATCTCATTTCCGCTAAGCCCTGTATCATTTTGCCCTCACAATTTGACACCTTTTACCTGGAGGAGGCACACCCTGAGTGTACTTATCTTGCTCATGTTCCTTGCATTAGGCATAGCTTTGTTCCATGCGCTTGGAGCTAGTTTTTCATGTCCTTAACACTCGTCTCCTCCCAAATCAAGCATTCTTCTTTTACTTCGAGCTCGTTAAAAACAGTAAGTAGGTTACGAGCATTTCTTCCACCTTTCCTTCGAGCTCGTTAAAAACAGTAAGGAGGCTACGAGCATTTCTTTCACCTTCCCTTCGAGCTCGTTAAAAACAGTAAGGAAGTTATGAGCATTTTCCTATCTCCTTTGAGCTCGTTAAAAACAGTAAGGAGGTCATGAGTTTACTTTTCCAGACTCGTTAAACCTTTATGGAAAAGATCCCTATGGAGTTATTTTAAGCCCTTTTCAGACTCCTTAAATAGGAAAAGTTTGCCGAGCATAGTTGTCTTTTCGGGCTCGTTAAAATAACTGAACCGACATCCACTTAGGTATAGAATTACCCCTTTTCCGGGCCTTGGTGGATAATTTACGGAAAAGGTATACTCTAGGTATACTCTTGTATACGCTAGAAGAGTTCTTCTTCCATCATTTTACACTTTTTCGGGGAAGGAGACTAACTTTACGAAAAAGGACCTTTGGAGTTGTCTTTATGGTTTTCAGACTCTCAAAATGTGAAAACACCAAGCGAGCATTCACCTACTTGGGCTCGATGTGAAATCCACGAGATGGTTGAGAGAGGACTATTTAAGTTTTTCAACTCTATAAGCAAGAAAACACCGCCGAGCACAGACCAATCCAGGCTCGATATAAAATCCACGGATAGGTGTATGGAGTTTTCTTTTAGGTTTTTCAGACTCCTTAAATATGAAAATACCATCGAGCATGCTTTAGTTCTTTGTCAAGCTCGTTGAAAAAATGAAAAAGGAAAGGGAAGGGAAGAATGTTAGAATATCTTTCAATATGATGGCAGCAAGTCAACTATCTCCTTGAACAAAGCACCTGTTTTGAGTCTATAAAACAAGTTGGGTTCTAGCGTTGGCCTTAGGGTAAACCTGATCTCAGAGTTCCTACTCCTTCGTTTTGTTAGTCTTCCAATCATTTGGAGCATCTGTTAATGTCTCCTACATTGCAGATTTGTATCATGGTCTCTTTGTGTTAAAAGCTGCCTAAGTCACTCTTCTGTCATGCTCATTGTTCAAGGATATAACCTGTGTCGGCCATTCTATAGTTTACCTTGACCTCATGTGTCGGCCATTCCTTGGTGTCAGTATGTTTCATCATGTGTTTAGTCCTACTCAAAATCAACTCATACCTTTTGAGTGTCCCTCGTGTTGGATGATGGAGGATGCATTAAGGCCTCCCTTCCAATAGACTTCTTCCCATCGACTTCAACTCATTGTGCTCTGGGAATGAAGTTTAGAGTTTCGGTTAGTACCTTGGGGATTGCAGTCATTAGTGGCAGTTTCCCTCACTATTGGATAGATGGGAATACATCAATGTCTCCTATCCGATGGATTCTTCAAGTGTTCGACGACAAGACCACTTATCCGCACTTGTTTTAATGTACTAGGTACCTTGGGTTCCATTTTCATTATTGGTGGACACCCTCGCATTTGTTAACAGTATACATCAATGACCAGTAATCAAATAATACCTCCCATGTTCGACAACAACTCATTTATTCGCATGGATAGGTTTGTACCTTGGGTTGTTTTTGGATGAACACCTTGGGATCCTTGATAGCATCACCTCATTTATGTTATCGCCCAAGTTGCGCAAGACTGATCCACACTCTTTTTGGCTCTTGATGAGACATAGATCCAGCTTGTTCTCTATGGCTATGTTCTCCAGTTTTGACATAGATCCACCTTGTATTTATGTGGCTATGTTTACACTTATGTTCCTCATGGATCCACGCTTGTATTCTAGTGGCCATGATATATGCATCAGTATTTTGGATCGTTATTGTATCCTCTTGGAGGTCATGTTCCACCATTCGAACATGGACAGTTACCCCAAGGATAGGTTTGTCTGACATTTCCTTTGCTTTCAGGTACTTCATTTGAGCCTATGATTCTTGGCTTCTCTGTTCCTCCACGATTCAACTCTTTTTTATTTATAATATATTTTGGCCATCGTTTCCTATACTCCCTCTGACCTCATACATTAGGGGGCATCTGTTATAGCTTGAAATGACACCTCTCCATCTGTGATGACACTTGCTTCCCTTGGTCGCATGACGACACTTCTTGAGATCAAGTTCAGTCACACAACAGGACATTTGTGGATGGAGGAGTCATTTGGGACACTAAAAATGGTTGAAATTACCTCATTCTTGATCCATTTGATGTATATGACCCTTAGGAACATTTTTCCAGACCAAACCATCTCCTGAAAATGAGCAGAAAAGCCTGTTTTTGGCCATTTTTTAACATGAGCGCGACTCTACTGTTTAAATAGTAGCGTGTGTACGCGACTTTGCCTCATTTAAAGTAGCGCCCATTGCCATGTGTACGCGACTTTGTCTACTATAGAGTAGCGTACACCCCTGTTTTGGTCAAAATCTCGAAATTCGAGTAAGTTAAGTTGGTTGGGGAACCTCTTGAGCGGTTGTAACTTCTTTTCCTCTTCCTCACTGACTATATAAGGAGGGTAGAAGGGTCATGTGAGGGGACTAAGCCCAATTACAAATTTATGCTGGAGGAATGGAGACCCTCATCCCCCTCTCTTGTGCTTCAGTTTTGGTAAACCCTAGTACAGTTGCTTAGAGGCTAGGATCCTTGGAGAACGGAAGCAGGAGACCTTGAATCTAGGTTTCGTGAAGTGCCAAGCTTGAAGGAAGGTATAATTGTATGTACTTGCTTTCATTCATCAATAAAGATCAGACGTTCTTCTCTTTCCAAATATGACCTATTAATGTGTCTTAGATTTGATTACAGTTTGTTTATAATCTGATGTCTCTTTCTATTATGAATATCAATCTTATATATGTAGTCAAATGTATTTGAGAAAGGTATCAAGTTGTTTTGCAGGTCTGGGCATTGCGACATTGTATAAGCATTGAAGAGCAAGGGAGGCAAAGCTAGGATCAACCTTCTGAATAAGGTGCCTACATCTCTAAACCCTAATCTCTTCATTTATTTGTTGTACTTGCAGAATGCTTGTAAGTCTATCTTTATCACCGTAAGTTGGTAGTTTCTCCCCTGAACTATAGGTGCATTTTCCCCACAACAGATTTTGCTTGGGGGGACATATAATTTGTGCCCTAGGAGATCTACAGATAGTCTTTCAAGGTTTTTCCTATGGCATGTAATTCATTGCCCTGGGATATCTGGAAGATGCTCTTTCGAGGTTTTGTCCTATGGCATGTAATTTGCTCCTAGGAGATCTGGACAGGATGAAAAAGGCCTCAGATGCTTCAGCCAAGTTTTGCCATGACCACATGTAATTTTCTCCTGGGAGATCTGGACAGGATGAAAAAGGCCTCAGATGCTTCAGCCAGGTTTTTTGGTGGACCACATGTAATGTGCTCCTGGGAGATCCGACAGGTAGAGCTGTGTGCTCGTAACAGCCTGGGATGCTTCAACCAGGTTTTGTGGTGAGATCACATGTAATGTGCTCCTGGGAGATCCGACAGGTAGATTCATGTGCTCGTAACAGCCTGGGATGCTTCAGCCAGGTTCTGTGATGGGTCACATGTAATGTGCTCTTGGGAGATCCTACAGGTAGAGCTGTGTGCTCGTAATAGCCCGGGATGCTGTAGCCAGGTTTTGTGACGCACATAATAAGTCCTGAGGATTCCACAGTATGGCCAGTGATGACGAAGACCTATAGGTGGTGGGCCTACATCCAGTATGAAAAAGGACTGGCTCTGTAGAACTTACTATGACGAGTAGATTCAGAGATTGATTGAGATAGCAGCAGCAGTGACGATGATCCAGAGAAGATGACTTGTGCTAGAAGACCTGTGCTGAGAAATACCTTCTTAGTTAAGAGGGAGTGTTGATGTATATGTAACTTCGAAATGTATTTCATATATGTATGTTGTATGTACTCCTATAGAGATGGTATTATTCCTCTATACGGAAGTGTCATCATTTATATTGTAAATGTCGTAACTTATACTTGATGGGTTATTAGACCACCTTGTTGGGGTCGGCCTTGTATAAGTCATGTGGGTCAAAGGGTTATTAGGCCACCCTATTGGGGGTTGTCCATGTGGGTCGAAGGGTTATTAGACCACCCTATTGGGGGTCGACCTAGTCAACATTATGTTATGTGGTTAAGTTCGAGCCTACATGATTTATGTAAAAGGCAAGTCAAGTCAAGTATAAATATAGTGCGGGAGGCACTGTATTTGTTCACTCACTTCTCACTCATGCACTCAAGGAAGAGTGGCGCACTTATGGAGGAGGAGGATCTGCTACTCGGATATGTCTATCTCTTATGTTTGGGTTGTATCATTGCTCTATCTATCTCTGAGGAAGTTATTGGGGTTTTTCACCTTTATGGTTTTCCCCAAGTAAATCTTGTGTCTCTTGTGTGCTTGCATTATTGTCTCCATGATTGATATGTTGTAGATATGTTGTACATGTTGTTCTCTTAGTTAATATCCTAGATCAGATTGAAGTAAATTCTGAAAATTTAACACAGGAGTGGGTTGTATGATCCTCGATCCCATAGGGAACAAGCATCTTTTGTCTTGTAGACTTGAATTTTTCTGCACCAATGACGTAGTAGAATATGAAGCTCTCATCCAAGGGATCAAGAAGGCATTGGATTTAAATGTTAAGGTATTGGTCACGTTTGGTGATTCTGAAATCATTGTTCAAGAAGTTCGCAATTCCGTTCATTGTCTATCTAATCATTTGCAAAGTTACCAGAAAGAGGTATGGAATTTGTTTTCAGCATTTAACGCATTTAATATCAGATCTATCCCTCGTTTTCAGAATCAAGAAGCTGACCTTTTGGAAAATGTGGCCTCACAGCTCATCCCATCAAAAAACTTCTCTCCTAACATTTTTTCTGTTGAATTATTGTTTAGACCACCAATTCCTGATAATATCACTAATTAGCGTGTTTTCGATGATGAGGCACAGATTATTAATTTCTTAACAAGAGGATATGCCTTTAAAGAATCAATAATTGATGAGATTACACATGATGAATGTCTGCTCAATTTTTCTACAATTCATCCTCATCACTCAGTTGAAAAATCTTTTGAATTGGTAAATTCGCTCCCTGCATCAGTTCTTAGACTAGAAAATTTTTATGATCTACATGATCAATTCAAAGGAGTGCCTAATTGTAAGACAAACAGTTCTATCATGTGCTACAAAACTATAAATATAGACATAGAAGAAAATCCTTAGAACATAAATTTAGGGACAAATTGCACTCAAATAGAAAAATAAACCTTCATGAAATTGTTTAATGAATTTAAGGATGCGTTTGCATGGACATATGAAGACCTAAAAAATTTTGATATACAAATAATACAACACATAATCCCCATGAATCCTCAATCAAAGGCATTCCAACAGAAGCTAAGGAAAATGCACCCTACCTTAGAACCGACAATAAAAAAGGAATTGAATAAACTACTTGTTGCCAAGATTATATTCCCTGTACTCCATACACAGTGGGTGGAAAACCTTGTTCTCGTTAGGAAGAAAATGGAGATATTAGGTTATGTGTATATTTCTGAAACCTAAACCGATCGTAAAAAAAGGAGAACTATCTGGTTCCACCCATGGAAAAGATCCTCCAGAAAGTATCAGATGCTCAGATGAAGTCTTTACTAGAAAAATTTTCTGGGTATAACCAAGTCCTGGTTTCACCTGCAGATCAGTTGAAAACTACTTTTAGAACCCCTTAGGGAACCTATGCTTATAGGAATATGCCCTTTGGAATGATAAACGTTGGAGCTATGTTTCAAAGGGAAATGGATGTTGCTTTTACAGGTTTTCTCAACCATTATGTTGTTGTCTCTTTAGATGACGTTACTATGTTTTCAAAAACTAGGTCTGATCATATTTCACATCTTCGCAAAGTTTTGGAACACCGCAAAAGATTTGGTATTTCTCTCAATCCTAAGAAAACAATCTTTGCAGTTACATAGGGAATTTTATTAGGGTTTGTAGTGTTGAAGGAAGGAATTATGATTGACCCTGAATGAACTGAATCCATTTCCAAGATTCCTTTCCCTCCTACCAAGAAAGCAATGCAATCCTTTATGGGAAAGATAAACTTCGTAAGAAGGTTTGTCTCGAGATTTTCCGAAATAGTTCGTCCACTTCAAAATATGATAAAGAAAGACATCAACTTTTGATGGGGAGATAAAGAGAGAGAGTCATTTATCAAAATTAGAGAAGACATAGATAAAGCTCCTGCACTCCTAAATCCTGACTTTAGGAAAGACTTTATTCTCTATACCTTTGCCTCTGACATATCTTATGCATCTGTTCTTAGTTAGAAGAATCAACAAAACCACGAAGTACCCATATCTTTCATGAGCTCAAATTTAAAAGGGGTTGAATTGAACTACCATGAAGTGGATAAGCAAGATTTTGTTGTGTTCAAAGAAGTAAAACATTTTCGGCCCTATCTCTTGAAATAAAAAACCAAGGTTATTGTTCCATTTTCCACTATAAGAAATTTGCTAGTTCAGAAATATTTAGGGGGAAAAAGAGCACATTGGATGGCAGCTTTGCAGGAGTATGATCTGGAGATTAAACCCTCTCAGGTTGTATGAGGATTAGGGTTATGTAAACTAGCAGCTGAATCAACACATCTTCCTGCTAGTCAGGATGATTTATCTCTAGATGATTCGTTACTACAAAAGGAAGTCTGTTTTATCCCAGATCCTGTCAATTCTTGGTGTTATAGGTCAAATCTGCACTTCTCCATCCGTGATCACATTGCTCTGTCAATCACACAAAAGGACACAATGGATTGAAGAGCTAGGTTGACCCGGATGACTTACTGCTAGAAATACACTCTTCAGCTGAGAATCTTACTTTATCTACTGATTTCACAACATGTGCGCTACTCTTTGCATACTAAAACAACATTCTTCACCAACATGTGCACTGCTTTACTCAAGGACAACCAGTGCACACCTTAAAAAATGCTGCACACGCTTGTTGAAAAGTACAAGAGTTGCATACTGTGCGCTACTATGGTTGTACGAAACCCGCGCACATCTTAAGATGAAGTCAAAAAATATATTAAGATTACGAATTGGGATTAGTTGAAGTTGGTTCTGCAACTTCCCCAACCTCCCAATTCAACCACCTCTCGATTCCAACTGCCTACCTTGTCCCATAAATACAAGGAGGATCCATGAGAGAGGTACCTAGAAGGAATGCTTTAACTAATGTTATGTGGGAGGAATTCCCAAGTCATTGTGAAGAGCAGGAGCCCAAGACTTTGTTGTAGAAGAATCTTGACCGATCAGGTATATTTGTACTGATTCATGTTTCTTTGACAATGAAAAGGTGGAAATACCCTTCCTGTCCCTAATCGAATGTCTATTGGATTGGATGTTCATTTGGTTTAATATCTGATTGTAGTTGATGTTTAATTGATTTCAATTTCATCATATTTATTGCAGTCAAGATACACTGAGGAAGTTTTCCTTTGTGTTGTAGGTTCATCATAGTGGAAGATCAAGCGGAAGACCAAGCGAAAGCTAGGACCAGCCATCGATAAAAGGTACATCTTTCGATATCTTGATCTCTTTCATTTGTAGGAACTAAATGCAATGCAATGAATGTATTTACCTGTCACCCTGCCCAAGTTGGTAGTGTCTTCTCCTCACTATAAGGTATTTTTTCCAGCACAACAAACTATCAACTCCGCTAGGGAGTAACCGGTTGTTTTTCTGCGCTAGGAGACCTTGTTAGGTTTTTCTTCTAGTTTATTTCAGTCTATTTGTTCATTGAGAGGTCTTATAGGTTATTGTTTCCTATTCTTACTGTCTAGACTCATCTCATTCCACTGCTGCAAAGTTGTTTTGTTTGTTTCTGATCCTTGTGCATTGGTTTACCCTACATACAATAGGGCATTTCATCCGATGAACGATGCTTTTTCCACTACATAATAGCACATCTTTCCTAGTGTGCTTTGGTTTCTGTACTACACAGTAGTGCATTTTCCTGTAACTTTTAGTTCTCTGTTAGGGTTTTATTTCCAGTTGTTTGGGTTCACTTCCAACCTTTTGCTTTGCTTCCTTGATTGACCCCTGAGACTTGTATGTCTCTTTTGAATCTTGTTTGCCTCTCTGAAGTCCTTTAGTTTGCCTTTACTTTCTTGAGTACTTGTTTAAGGTATCTTTACTGTTTTTAACTCTTTTGAAGGTTGTGCACTACTCTCTGTTAGACATAGCTGCACATTTTTTTCCCTATATGCTTGTTGGAGTCATACACACCTGCGTTCTTAACGTTTGTTGTATGTGAAAACATCAACACGCTTTTACTGTGTCTTGTCCTTTTGTTTAGGGTTTGATCCTAGTTTGAGTCCTTAGGGTGGCTTTGAAAGTTTGTTTGGTCTAGATACCTCTTGATTGTCTTTTCAGTTCAATCCAAGCGAGTTAAAGCTTTCTAGTTTGCTTTTCTTTTAAGTTCGTGTGTTGGTAGGGTCACTTTTTGGTTTTCTTACCTACTCCTTTGTTTGGCGAGTGTTTTCTTAGGGTTTTGGTGCTTTGGAGAAACATTTTAGGATTGTCTTTCTGTTTGGGCATCTCTTTTCCTTGCTTCTTTTACACTTTGTTCCAAGCTTAGAGTTTTTTCCTTTGGAAACAACTCGGTAGGTGGAGTCTTTCTCAAGTCTTTTTTATTTGATTGTTTTGAGCCATTAGGTTTTTTGTCTTACTCACACGTTGCGTTAGGTCTTACTTTCTCCTTTCCAAGTTCTTTTTCTTTTACAATTATCAGAAAAGACAAAAAGTGAATTCGGTAGCTTAGTAGTAAGATTTATCATTGTTTTGAAGTAGCATATTTTGCTTTGCTTTGAAATTTAAAATAAAATTAAAAAGAAATTTGATTTAGGATTGCCTAGTTTCAGTTTTTGAAGAAATATAAATGAAAATAAAAGAGTCTTTTGTGAATTTGAATGCATTATTTCTTTACACACTCTGCTTTTTGTCGAAACCATTCCACACACCGCACTGCCCTTATTGAGTAAAAAGTAGCCCTTAAAAAGAAATCTTAATAAAATTAACTAGCAACATTTTTCTTTTTATGTATACACATCATCAACTAGCTTAGGCTAGGATTTTGGGTTTAAATCACCTTAAACCACCCGAAATCGGCTTCGTTACTCAACAATCGTAGTACGACTATCTATTAGGTAAATCCACCTCTATCAAATAGTCTTGGGATGCTCTAATCAAACCAAAGTTAAGCACAATGTCATGGGAGATTGGAATTGTTGAGGATACCCCCTCACTTTCCCATCAACCATAAACCAGAGTTGAATCACGTATGGGGGGTCCACTAGTACTTTTTAAAGTGCTTTTGGATTTCGGGCTTTGCTACCCCACCCATGTGTTTCGACTAGGCAGACGAATATCACCCTGGGTTATTTCGTATTGGTGGTAGCCTTAGTATCATAACCTTTAGGGATCTACACAGGTAGAGTGGAAGGATATTCCCACTCCACCTCGGACAGACGTGGAAGGTAACCCTTTGGCAGTAATCCCGGGAGGGTGGTTTGGTGATTCAAATGCTTCCACCCAAAGGACCTCCATTGGACACCACGTAACTGACCATCGATACTCTATCAGTCTGTTCTGGGCCCTAATCATCCCAGACTTACTTCTGATAATATTTTCCTTGTATTGCCTGGTTTGATCACTTAGGAAATTTTTTAGTGGTATGTTGTTTGCTCCTTAGTTGTAGTGGCCACTAGGTTTTTACTTAGTTTATTTTTATAGTTGTGGAGGACCAACATCTTCGTCGGTCTCGAAGGTTGCAAAACATTCCCCCACTCATTGTGGAGCCTCCACCGCCACCACGATGCCAGAGGAAAAATTCCCGTGGTTCTTTTGAACTTACGGGTGAAATAGAGGTTCTTGGAGAACCAAAACCCAGAACCCGACATCGACAAGTCTTTGATACTGTCGAGGTTGAGGACCTAACGTCTATAGAGTTCAGTACTCCTTTCAACCCTCCTCTTATTGGACCCAATGATCCACTTATGGTACCTGTAGGATTTCAACAACCTGAGTACAGTGCGTACTTGTTTACACCTGGTTACACTGTGACTAACCCAGGAGATGAGCAGGGAGTTCCTCAAACTCCCACAACTTCTATGGCTACAAGGATTGTTAATCCTCCTTTCAAAAACACTGCCACATCAAGTTGGTCCCAAGATGCTTCTGCTTTGACTCCATCCTTTAGTTTTAATGCTAGTACTCTAGGCATGCCGAGCTCATTCGCTTCGACATCTGCCTCAATTTACACCCCTACTTTTGGTTCGAATAATGTCCATTTGACATGGATACCTGCAGTGAATTTCACTCAAACTCCTATTACACAATAGTTCCAGGGTGTGACTCAAGCTATTGATTCCACTTACATTGTAGGACCGATCCCTTCTGCATCTATACCTGTTATGGGTATGATGACGGCACCGTCTATTACTACTATGCCTAGCTTTAACCCGTATGTAGGTTACAATGTTAATCCATCAAATATACCTGCAGGGAGTATCCCTTTCTCTTTGTTTGCTGGAGGAGGGGGTAATTTTATTAATCCACAATACGGTGGGGTTAACACCCAGCCGCAATGGACCACTTCCCCTGGAAGTAATCCTCTTTATTTTAGGTGGAGCAATTTTAATGCATTCACTTCACAACTGATGGCTAGGGGAAACCCCAACCAACAGTACACGAATCAAGTAGTGGGAAATACCCAATACCAGGTTCTGGTTTACCAAATTCCATCGGCACAATCATGTTTACCATTTCTAGAAACTTTAAACTTGCCAGATATTTTGAAGCTTACAAATGATCCCATGCGCCATGATCTTACATGGCCACCTGTTCCCACTAAGTTTCCCTCAGACATACCGAAGTTTGAAGGTAAGACTAGTGAGGACCCCGGTGACCATGTCACAACTTTTCATCTCTGGTGCTCCTCGAATTCGCTGAATGATGACTCCATCAGGTTGAGGCTCTTTCAAAGAACCTTGACGAGTGTCACAGCCAAGTGGTATATTGAACTTCCAGCAGCTGCTTATGGCACCTTTTGAGATTTAGCCACTGTTTTTCTGAACCATTTTCAACTTCCTGTCCGGTACGATGTCGGTACAGACCTTCTGTCGACCTTTCGATAGAACAAGGCCACTCATCTATCTAATCACATTCAGGAGTGGCGAAGGAGAAAGAGGATAATTAAAGCTGACATCCCTCTTGCATTTTTGTTAGAGTAGTATCTTAAATCACTCCTTCCTTGTATTTCTAAGCAAGTCACAACTTCAAGGGTGTCCTCCGAAGAGGAAGCCATTTTGAGAACCCAATAGCTTGACTTGGTATATTCTTAGTCTGGGATCTTATACGAGATTATTCCTGATGCGCCGAGGTATAACATTGAATTAGGTAAACCTAAACCTAGACCACCTGCTGATGGCATTGTGGGTTCAGTAGACTCTATAGCGTTTGATGCCTTAACAAAATAGGTTCATGCCTTTTCAGTCAAATAGTCTACTATAGAAGCAATTGTTGTTTCATCCTCCCCTTCCACAACTAAATCTGTACAATAGTTACAAACAAACTAAAAGGGCCCTTGGCAGCCCAAAATCAAAAGAAAGGGAAAGAAAGGGGAGGGAAACCAACAAAATCCCAAGAAGACACAAAATGTCGAGGAGGATAAAAAGGAAAAAAGGAAGGTTAAGTTCCCTTGCAAGCTATGTCAAGAGGACCACCTTACCCATCAATGCCCTTTAATGGAAGAAACCCAGAAGCTGATTTGTGAAAAGAAACCTGTTGTCTTAAAAGACCCTTTCCCTCACGGAAAGAGCTCAACTTCTGGCAGCTCTAGTTTTGGGGGCACTACTCGTGCCAACTCAGCTAATTAGTTATTCATTAATATGGTTAATTCAGATGCTCTTTTGCAAACTCGAGCTAGAAATTATACCTTGGACCCGTAGCAGAAGGATGTTCCTGAGTCATCTACCCCTCTCCACATCGAGAGACCAATGGATCCGCTACTGAATATTCCGAAAGGTGTCTTCAAACGGGCTGTGCACAACCCCAACGTGAGGGCTTCCTCCAACTACAATGTAGTGGAGTATTTATCCCAAACCCCCTGTTCCATTACTTTGGAGGTACTGCAAAGTTTCCCATTGCAACAGAATGCATTACAACATCATTTAAGTAATCAAACATATAATAAATGACAATTCAAATACTTATGTTTGTTTGGTTGTTGGGTGGACTCCCTCTCAATCTCTGCTTCCTTGCTGGAACTAGTGGAGTGTGCTCCCTCTTGATCTTTGCTTCCTGGAGTGTGTTCCCTCTTGATCTTTGCTTCCTTTATGATATCATCATGATTATATGTCTTTGAACTTCTAACCATCTTGGACCACTATGCATGCTTAAGTGTGCACTAGTGTCATCATTGTGTCATCCTCAATATCTCATACATAATCATACATGCATTAGTATAATCTCAATACTTATCAAAACATTATGATTCTAAATAATCTTAATCATGTATGTTCATGATCATTTCATACACAAGCGTTAGTATTCAAGGTTTCATGGAGGATTTCTTTTACTCATGCATATTTTTATTTGAACATAGGACTCTTCTAGTTTGTCATATCATTAATCAAACTAAGAAGCATAATATGTATAAACCCATGATTGCCCAAACTTATAACTTCATGAATTATCAATCATACCAAGTATACTTATATAAGATCCTAACACAAAGTAGGATTTTAACTTGATATAGGAAAAACATACCTGGATTATCATGCTTGCTAGTTATGTCTAACATACCCACATAATGTCTTCTTGTTCTCTTCAATGACTTGTGCTAGTAACTTGCATATCTCATAAGTTAACCATTGTAGAACCAAATTATACATACCTCGTAAGTAGAGCTTCTATGCGATCCATGACTATGGATGAGTCTTTGTCTTCATGTCACCATGGTCATATGTTCTTGATCTAGTACTTGATTTGTCTTTCTTGATGTACTTTTTCTGTTAGCGGACAACATCGTCCTCATACAAAACCATAGTGCATTAGTACAATCATAAGTGTCATAACCCTAATCAATAAATGTCTTATATCATTCACTTGCATTCATACTTTTACTAGGGTGATAAGACAAGTCTAGAATTAATCAAGATTGTTACTAACCTCAATAATATGAAGGCAAACATATTATAAACCTAATCATGAACAGATTTCAAAACATACCTGTATCTCCTCAAGTCATACCTATCAGGATTGCTTGTAGTCTTCTTATGTAAGGCCTTAGCCTCATCTCCCTCTGTAACTGGAACTTCTTCACTTATGTAGGTGTCAATTCATTCTCTTCTAGGATTAACCCAATCCACTTTGATTTGTTGAAGTTGGATCTTGAGTTGGATTAGGGCTTGTCAGAGAAACCCTAAAAATTCAAACTTTGAATTTCAAACTTTCGATTGGATGAAAAAATGTGCCTTGTTGAGCTGATCAAGATGGTATACTTCAATTTTGAAATCTACAAAATTTGACCTCTCAAAATTAACTTTGAATGTTTCGGATCTGCAGCTTCTGTCAAATTCTGGTTTTCTGGTCAAAATCCCGAACTAGGGTTTGATAGAACTCGGGGTTCTACCCAACCAAAAACTTTGATCTTGGTCTCTAAATTTTGATTTTGATGAGGAGCATCCAGCCATGGTCTCAGATTCAAAAAATTCCAACTTTTGTAGAAACCCTAATTTCCCGCAGCAATGACAAGCCAAGAATGAAAGTGCTCAGAATCCAATTCTATTTTGATAGAAATATATGCCATATTGTTTTTGATCCAACTCTAACATTTCGGATCCTTAGGTTCTGAAACTTAGGTTTGTGGTAGAATTCCTTGTCATATTTGCAACTCCACATATCTGACCTCAAATGGATTCTCCATTAGAGAGTTATGCCAAGTGTCGCAACATCCCCTGTTTATGGGAAGAAACAACATAGAGAACTTGTACGGAGTTCCATGTGTCATTGTTTCAACTTCTTCCCCTAAAAAGAGGACCTGTGAAACTACATTTTATTCCCTAACTAAATTTTTTTACAGAATTCCATTTGGAGCTTCCTATCTCGAGAGATGACCTCTGTTCCTAGGTCACTTATTTAGGGCTTCAATATGGAAGAGGCAGAAACCCTAACTTGTACAGATCGGATCTCATAAAGTACATGTAATCTGAGGCTGAGCTTTGGAAAAAAGGTACATGAACATTTCATCTTTGGCTTGTAAAATTTTCAGATCCTGAACCTTCGCCAAAATTGATTTATAGCGAAAGTTCCACGATGACTAATTTTTACTATATCAAGCCCTAGCTTCCAATTTGTCGCAAGTGCAACAAATGTCGTAAATGCCATACAATGCCTTCCTTCAGGCCATCTATGATACCATGTTAGTTTTGCATCATTTAATTCAATATGGTCTAGGATCTTAACGAAGAGAACAACATGTACAACATATCAAACATAAGAGACAAGAGACACAAAGCATTTCACCGGGGAAAACCAAGAAGGTGAAAAACCCTGCAACTTCCTCAGAGATAGAATGAGCACCAATATATAGATCACAAGGATCAAACCCAAAATATAGATATCTCTAGAAGCTACTCCTCCTCCACTTGTGCGCACTCCTCCTCTCTCTCACTAATGCGAAGTGAGTGAGTGAATGGATGAATAGAATGAGAGAGTCACACTCTCTATTTATACAATGACTTGACCTACCTTTAACTCTAACTGGGTCGACCTCCCTTAGGATATTTTAATAACCCATTACCACTTGTCACTAGGATGACCCCACTAGGGTGGTCTAATAACCCTTTAACCCACATGAATCATACATGGCCGACCCCACCAAGGTGGTATAATAACCCATCAAATATAAGTTATGACACTTACAATATAACTTGCGACACTACTCCGGGGTCTAATGTCTTGTCATACATGGGAGGATGGACCTCAATGACTTTACATGATTCAAGTACAATAATGACTTCTCCGACCCAAAGGAACAAACATCTCCGTCAGAGGTACAACAATAGAATACAAATGACGACACTTCCGATTGGAGGAATAAGACATCTCTGTTGGAGATACAATAAAGTACAAATGTAATACATACAATATACAAGTGAATATCTTCCGAAGTTACAAATACATCAACATTTCTCATTATGATATGACATGAAGACTCTCAATGGTACATAGTTTGACAATTTGATGTGTAACATGGTCTTACACTCATAAGAAGAAGACATGCTTGTTTCATATTTGTGAGAATTTGAGTTAGACAAGATTATTGAGTGGTTTTTTTTGTCTTTCATTTGATTGGAAATGTTTGTAGAATCTTTCTTTCCGTAGATTAGATGTGTCTTTTTCAAGTGTAGAAAGATCAGAAATGAATTATATTTCTTGCATTTGGTGTTCATAAAATGATATCTTTTATCGCTTTAGGATAGTTTTGGGTGGATGCTTTTGAATTTTTGACTTATTTCGATCATTTTGAAAAAAGTTAAAATTGCATTTGTACAGGGTTATGCATTTAGGAAGGAAAACCATCTTTCTCTCCTTCTTAAGTAGGACTTCATTGAAAAGAATATTTGCATCTCATACCTACATGGTTTTGAGTGAGGTCTAAATTTCATTTGTCCACTTAATTGCATAAGATAAAATCAAGCGCTACTTAAGTTAAAGCTTTTAGAAACTTGGTGTGATAGGCTAGAGAAGTGTTCCCGCACCGTAAAACGTAGGAGATGTTGTTATTTGTATGCACAACAATCTAAGGACTGCGTGGTTCTTATATGTACTATTCAGTATATAGAACACCCTTTAACGTACTTTACAGTATATATAAAGGTCCATTCACATACTTGATGGTATATAGGAAGGACCCTATCGAACGATTGCGCAGTAGGAAACCCTACTACGGATTTGAGCTCTCACGTACCTAGTGTATATCGAGACACCCCTAAAGAATCCTAGAACCATGTGAGTAACTTTCTAGCCGTCTTGTTGTCACAATACACCAAGAACAACACTCGGGGAGATTACTATGGACATACTATCGGGTAGTTGGGTTATATGACCAAGGGTACGGTCCCAATCCTTCTTGGTTCGTGATCTAAAAAATTGGGTTGAGTATAACTATTGGACCCTACAGTATATCACGTATTGTGATAGCTTGAGACACCCGCGAGGATCTAACTTTTACATCCTTCCTATTCACAATTTTTCCTGTTGCTTTTAGTTTGAGTATGGTTTGTTGTGTGTGACAATTAGAAGGAATTAGAGATTTTATATATGGCAACCTCTTATGGGAATACCAATCAAGAGGCCCCTTTTCAAGGCTTACCTTTTGTCTTTCCTCTGGTTGGAGATATTGATCCTCCCTTTACTGCCACTTTAAATATTCCTAGATTTACCATAGGATTATCGGTATGGTTCTTTAATCCAGTGATTCCGGTTGTAGCCAATGTTTCAAATGTTAAATCTCCACCATGAGAGTGTCAAACCCAAATTGATTGTTCACCATATTCATCGTGTGTATCTTCTTATGTTTCTTCTTCCTCGCCTGATCAAAGCAGTAGTGCTAGTAATCATGATGATAAGAGGAAAAAGAAAAGGAATATTAAGAAGAAGATGGATAATAAAGAGACCAAGCATCAACCAGTTTCCTCTGATAACACTCATTCTATTCAAACACCTTGTAGACCCAAGTTCCCTTGCAAGCTTTGCACTAGTGATCACCTTCTGAAGGATTGCCCTGGTATTCCCAAAGTGTGTGAAGGGTGGTATAAATCCTCCAAACCACCTATATCATCATCCTCTAGATATCATATTGATGATACCCCATTGACCAGTGACTTTATGGTTAAGGGTCAGAAAGGTAAAGTCAAGAATCCTTGTTTGTTATGTAGGGATATGCACCTTACTTACCTTTTACAGCAAATGGATGAAGCTTCACAATTGTTGGAAGAAATTATTGTATCTCAGAAACACCTTCCAACATGATATCATAAATTATCCTTTGACCCTTCATTGGTTGATAAAGAGATCAATCCAATTCCATCCTGGGTTGATCCTACTCTTCCCTTGAAGAGTGAACCTGAAGTGGTCGATCCAATTCCATCTTTAGTCGATCCAACTCTTTCCTCAAAGAGTGAAGAACAAGTAGTTCATCCCACTTTTCCCTTTAAAAGTGAAGTTGAATTGGTCAAATCGTTGTCATATCTGCTTGATCCCACTCTTTCATTGGAGAATTCTAAGATTGAAGTAGTCACCATGACACAATATTCGTCTCATCCTACTCTTCCAATTGAGAATGTATTGAAAACCACTATTGTTTTCCTAGTCAGTTCAGATTGTTCTAAGAAAGGGGAAGTCTTGTATGTTTCCATGGGACCTCCTTTGAGTACTGAGGTTATTTCATTTGATTGGAATAGTCTAATAGAATGTCGTCATCCTTCAGGTGTTCCTTTCGAGATATCTCTAAGATTTGCCGATAATGAAATCTCCCACACTATAGTTGATGAAGGAGCATCTATTAGTATTTTATCCTCAACTTATTGGAAAGCTATTGGTTCTCCTCAGCTTGTGCTAGTCACAGAACATATACTATATTTTAATAAAAGTCCTACTGGACCTTTAGGGATCTTTCCTCCATCACCTATCACCTTAGGAGGGAAAATTGTCTGCATTGATGTTATGGTATTCCAAGGTCCCTTAGATTTTAATCTACTCATTGGATGAGATTATGTCTATTCCATGAAAGCTATAGTGTCCACACTCTTTTAAGTTATGTATTTTCCTCATCATGGAAATATAGTGACCATTGATAAGTTTTCCTTTGTTACACTGAATCATCGCATGACTCCTAGTCATCATACTTCCCTAAATGTTCCACATGTTTTAGTGGTTTATTCCCCTTAGGGATGGGGGGCATGCCTCTAGCCTATGGACATAATGTTGGATTTATCCCCCTATCTTCTTATGCTAGGAAAAACATTATCAACCTCTATACATCATGTTGGATAATACCTAGTCCCAAGCATTGTTTACCTATGGTTACAAGCTTGTCTAAAAATGAAACCAGTCCCAAGCATAGTTTACCTTTGGTTTCAAGCTTGTGTAAAAACGAAACCAGTCCTAATCATGGTTTATTTTGGGATTTTATCTTGCTTAAAAATGAAACCACTTACGAGCATAGTTCTATTCTTGTGTCAGGATCGTTAAAAAATTAAACAAATGACCATAATCATAGTTCTATTCCTATGTCAAGCTCATTAAAAAATGAAACAGATGATCACAAGCATAGTTCTATTCCTCTATCAATCTCGTTAAAAAATGAAACAGATAACCACGAGCATAGTTCTATTCCTGTGTCAATCTCATTAAAAAATGAAATATATGACCATGAGCATAGTTCTATTTGTTGATGTATATGTAACTTCGGAATGTATTTCACATATATGTATATTGTATTCCTATAGAGATGTTATTATTCCTCTATACGAAAGTGTCGTCATTTATATTGTAAGTGTCGTAACTTATACTTGATGGGTTATTAGACCACCTTGTTGGGGTCGGCCCTGTATAAGTCATGTGGGTCAAAGGGTTATTAGACCACCCTATTGGGGGTCGGCCATGTGGGTCTAAGGGTTATTAGACCACCCTATTGGGGGTCGGCCCAGTCAACATTATGTTATGTGGTTAAGTTCGAGCCTACATGAGTTAGGTAAAAAGGCAAGTCAAGTCAAGTATAAATAGAGTGCGGGAGGCACTCTATTTGCTCACTCACTTCTCACACATGCACTCAAGGAGGAGTGGCGCACTTATGGAGGAGGAGGATCTGCTGCTAGGTTATGTCTATCTCTCATGGTTGGTTGTATCATTGCGCTATCTATCTCTGAGGAATTTATTGGGGTTTTTCACCTTTATGGTTTTCCCCAAGTAAATCTTTGTGTCTCTTGTGTGCTTGCATTATTGTCTCCATGATTGATATGCTGTAGATATACTGTACATGTTGTTCTCTCAGTTAAGATCCTAGATCAAATTGAAGTAAATTCTTAAAATTTAACATGTTATCAGAGCTAGCCTGAAAGAAGGCATGATATGGCATGTATGACACTTGTTGCACTTACGATGCTAGGGCTTGATATAGCAAAAACCAGTCATCGTAGCACTTTCGCTATAAATCCGTTTTGGAGAAGCTTTCGTATCTGAAATTGTTACAAGACGAAGATTAAATCTCCAGGTACCTTGTGTCCAAAGGACAACATCTAATTCGTTGTACTTTGTGATTTATGATCTGTGCAATATAGGGTTTCTGCCTCTTCCAGATCTGAGTCAAAATCAGGTGACCTTGGGAAAAAGGTCATAACTTGGGTTAGGAAGCTCCAAATGAAATTTCATAAAAAGTGACAGGTATTACACAGATTGTACTATCTCAGGAAAATTTTTCAGAGGCCGAAGTTGAAACAGTGACACGTGGCACGTCGTACAAGTTCGCTCTCCTGTATTATCCCAAAACAGGTCACGTTGCGACATTTGGCATAACTCTCTCTCAGAGAATCCAATTGAGGTCAGACCTGTTAGGATGGAAATATAACAGGTCAGGCTAGCTCAGGAAACCTTTTCAGACCCTGTGGATTGAAAAGTTTGGAGTTACACCAGAAACAATCAGGTACATATTTATGTCAAAACAGAATTATTTTTGAGTACCTTCATTCATGGCTTCCGGAATTTAGGGCTTCGGAGAAAGTTGGAATTTTTGTAATCGGAGACCACGGCTGGATGCTACTCATAAAAATAGAAATTTAGAGACCAAGATCATAATTTTTGGTTGGGCAGAAGGTCGGGCTTGATTAGACCCTAGTTCGGGACTTTGATCAGAAAAGTGGAAAATTAGGGCTTCTGTAAAAATGGGAATGTTTGAAATCTGTGACCACGGCTGGAAGCTCCTCAGAAAAATAGAAACTTAGAGCTTTGGATCAAACATTTTGATTGGGTAGAAGAGTGGGATTCATCAAAACCTAGTTCAGGGTCACGTCCAGTGAATCCGGAAGTTTCAAAGGCAAAATTGAGGAGTGAAACTTTGCAGTTTTCAAATTCTGAATATACAAGCTTGATCAGCTCATCAAGGCACATATTTCTATCCTGTCAGAAGTTTGAAATTCAAAGTTTGAATTTTTGGGGTTTCTCTGACAAACCCATATCCAGCTCGAAGTCCAGTTCTTGCAAATTAAGTGGATTGGGTTAATCCTAGAAGAAGATGGATTGGTCACCTACATAAGTAAAGAAGTTCATGTTTCAGAGGGAGATGAGGCTAAGGCCTTACATAAGAATATTACAAGCGATCTCGACAAGTATGACTCATCGAGGTATGTTTCGATATTTGTTCATGATTAAGTTTATGATATGTTTGTCTTCATGTTATTACGGTTAGTACAATCTTGATTTTAGATTTGTCATATCACCTTATCAAATATGAATGCATAATAGAAGATATTCATTGGTTAGGGTGTTGACACTTATGATTGTACTAATGCATTATGTTGTTGTATGAGGTTTATGTTGTCTGCTAACATGAAAGGTACACCAAGAAAGACAAATCATGTTCTGGTCCAAGAACATATGATCATGATAACATGAGGACAAAGATTCATCCATTGTCATGGATCTCATAGAAGATCCATTTACGAGTTATGTATAACTTGGTTTTGTAATAGTTAACCTATGAGATATACAGGTTACTAGCACAAGTCATTGAAGAAGAACAAGAAGACATCATGTGAGTATGTTAGACATAAATAGCTAGCATGCTAATCCAGGTATGTTTTTCCTATATCAAGCTAGAATCCTACCTTGTGTTAGGATCTTATACTGTTGTTGATAATGATTATTCCTGAAGAGTCATAGGTTTGAATAATCATGGTTGTATGCATATTATGTTTCTTGCCATCATTGATGATATGACTAACCAGAAGAATCATGAAGGTATAGGTTTGAATAATCACAGGTTTTATGCATATTATATCTCTTATCTTGATTGATGATTCAACTAACCTAAAGAGTCATAGGTTTGAGTAATTATAGGTTTAGATATGTTATGTTTCTTATGATTTGACTAACCATAAGAATCCTACATAAACCTTGAATAATAATGCTTACTATTTCTGTTTGAAATGATCATGATTATACATGCTTGAGATTATTGTGTTTTAATAGTATACTAATGAATGTATGATTTTATATGAGATCACAAGGATAACTCAATCATGATACTAATAAGCATGCATAGGGACCAAGGATGAATATGAGTTCAAGAACAGGTAATTCAGGAAGCAAAGATCAAGAGGGAGCACACTCCAGTTGCTCCTGCAAGAAAGCAAAGGAGCACACTCCAGCAGCTCCTGCAAGAAAGAAAAGACTCAGAGGGAGTCCACCAAATGAACAAACAAAGATAAGTATTTTAATTATCATTTCTTGCATATGTGTTTGTTTAAATAAAATTGTTCAATGATGTATATGCTCATGTTCCTAGATAAGCTTAGGATATGTATTGTGCATATTAGAATAGTTGCATTGAGGAACAATATACTACTAATATACATGGGTAAGTGGCCTATGGCACTGTACAACATTCCATTGCTACTTATCTAGAATGAAACCTCTTTGCTGACATGTTGGGAGTTGTGCACACTCTTAACAATGTTCTGGTAGAGATTGGAAGGCATCTAGAAAGTTACGGGATATGGATAAATGTTGTATTGAAGCATTGGCTAAGATAATTGCATGATTGTATGACATATTTCTTTATGTGTAAGAATTTGTTCTGAAAATTATGAGATGTTTCTAAATCATGCAATTTAACCTGTTTTGTAGGAAAGACCGTATATCTTCACCTACAAAAGGACTACAACATTTGTTCCAGCAACAAAGATATCTATTGAAGATATTGAAGTTCCCAGGATCTGGGATGAAGAAATGGAATGCCATGATCCGTCGATCATGAAGAATGATGTTTGGGATGTAGTCCCAAGACCTGAAGGGAAGTTTGTTATGACTTCCATATGGAACTATCAGATCAAGCATGTTGCAGATGGCAGCATTGAGAAATATAAAAGTGATGAAATAGAAGATGCACCAGATGGATTTCAAGACAGCATGGTGTAGTCATATATGTGTGCAGAACTTGGTATGGTAGGATAGACAGCTTGGGCGTTACCAAGAGTAAAGTGGATTCCAACCTTTACTACAAGGTTGAGGAAGGCAATCTAGTGATACTACTTTTGTATGCGGATAACCTGTTTGTTATAGGTGAAGATAGATTGATTGCCGACATGTAGCGGAAGCTTGCTGCCGAGTTAGAGATGAAGAACTTGGGGATGATGCACTATTTTTTTTTGGCTTGGAGATGTGGCAGAGTGCAGATGGAATCTTCCTTGGACAAGGGAAGTATGCAGTAGAGATCCTGAAGAGGTTTGGGATGATGGACTACAAGGATATGGCCACACCTATGGCATCGAATCTGAAGCTTCTATGCGATGCTTCATCTGAGCTGGTTGATGTATCTATGTATCGTCAGATGATTAGGTCCTTGATGTGCCTGATGAACGCGAGACCAGATATTTTCTTTGCTGTGAACACATTGAGCTAGTTCCTGATGGATACGAGGAGTGTTCACCTGGTTGATGTAAAGCATGTTCTGAGGTACCTGAAGAGTACAGTGGATTATGGGCTCAAGTATGAATCGAATCAAAAGTTTAACCTGCAGGGTTATGTTGATTCAGATTGGGCTGGTTCATTTTATTGGTTCTGAATAATTTTCTTTGTCTGAGGTTTCCACGGTCAGTTCAACGACTGATCCCTGGATTCTCCCAACTGAATCAGAAATAGTTGTGCGTTTATATGTTGCAGAGGTGGCTTACTTAGATTCACAACATGCTGCAACAAAACATATCATGACTCCATTGGTCTCTACTGATTCCGATATGTACTATGCTCCGGCATGGTCAGTGGACTCTACCCACTCTCTTGATTGTCTAGACACAGTTTTTCCTTCTGATGAAGCCATTTTGGAAGCTATGACGGGCCTGGATAACCCTTGAGAACATTTGCACCCCAGGTCCTATTTAATTCCTGTCCTAGACTTGATAGAGAGAGGCGAATTTTCTATGAGACCTGGTGAGAGTGTTGATTTGTCCTCTATCCCTTCTACTTCACAAGATGTTTATGCCAAAGGGAATATGGAGAATATATCAAGAACCATCCCAATCAACATTTCCACCGAACCTGGGGTCGTGGAAAATATTTTTATTGGAGTGGATTGTTTTCTTGAAGAGAACAATCCCCAACTCAGGATCGTGGTGGAACTCTAAGCCCGCATATGGAAAATGCTCAAGAGCTAGCACTTTTCGTTCCCACCAACCCCATAAATCATCCTCATGATAACAGAAGTTGCTCTAACCACCACCCTGGCGGAGGAAGATCTCACCCCACCGAGACAACATTGTCTCACGAGGGTTGACCGGGGGAAAAGGCATGCCCAAACTGATAGTAGGTACCCTTTCAAATAAAAAGGTGCAAAGTATGCTTCCGTACCCGAAATTATTCATTCTCCTAGTCTTACACCCCGATATTTGAAGCTTCATGTTCGCCAAAAGACTTGAACACCAGCCATATACTTTCTCGTGCAAACATTCAGTACCTATGTGCATATAATGTCTCGAAGCAATATGTTGCATAGCACTCCCTCCCATCTGGTTAAGAATACTCATAATGACTTTGAGGGGGAATCTTGCAATAGTCGAGATCAAAATTTGACTACCGAATTTCTCAGTTCCAGGTGGGAAGTAGGCATTCACATACTCTTGTACGGACAAGGCACTGACATTGCGTGAGGATCCTTTCAAGTTCACAAACTCTCTCCTCCGAGAGAGACCTATGATGAAATAGATGTCGTCTATGGTTAGTTCCAGTATTTCACCTTGGATATCGAACACCAATTCCTCGGCATCCCAATATTGGACAATCCTCTCAAGTGAGCAGGTTTGTGCCCGCATGTTGACCGTTCTATAAATTTTCAACAATCCACATCTTTGAAACGCATGGAGAGTCACTAGATCCTGTAATGCTATTCGATCCATGTCCTCATGTTCCTTTTCACACGATACAAGAACCATCCTGCCAAGAAACAAGTCAAATTTCAGTCTTTTTCAACTTTTTACCCTACTTTCAGGGGTGTGTGCTACTATGTGTATTAGACAGTCATGCTTGAACGTTGCTTTTCTTAAACTAAACCAGCGCACTTGGCTAGTATGTGCTACTTTTGCTGACACACAGTAGTGCACACATAGAAACGCGTTTGGAGCAAGGCTAGAAATTGATTTTGACCATGAAAATTGACAAAAAATGCATGAAATTGCAAGTATGGGAGGAAATAACTTACTTGGTGGAAGTAGTCGATCGATTGGTGGTCCGGTTTGATTGCAACGAACAGAGGAATATCAAGGTTTTGCTCCACTTTTCCCTAAGAAATTCAATTGTGATATTTGATTTTTCAATTTGAAATTATTTATATAAAATGAACTTTGATTTTTATCCACTTTTTTCAAAAGTGTATAGTTTCAAGTTGTCCCTAAAAGGTTCTATTTAATCACTAATACCTACAAATTTTGGTGAGTTAAATTGAACCTAAGTATTTCAAATTTTCACTAGAAGTTCAAAGTATTAAACCAGAAATGACTTGTTTTCTTTACTGATAGACCAATATAGGTGTTAGCACCCAAATCGTACCCCAAGGTTGTAGAGAGACAAAATCGAGGTAACAGAAAAACCACTTTAGACTTGTGCTACTGACCCCGCACAGTCAGAGATGGATCTCTCAATATTTCATAGAAGACTGAAAATAAAAAAAGCATGAACATACAACCTCTCTTATCACTAAAGATATACATTCAATCATACACAGAAGTTCAGAGTTCTGATGGAACAAATTGTGTAAAAGTGTTGGTGGGATAATCATAAGAAAGAAACATTGGGTGATGGAGTCAAGGCGTTACACATAAATCAGATAACAGTGCTGCAGTGCGGATTATTGAAACAGAGGCAAGGTAGCCACCCTCTTTCCGTCATAATGCTATTTTCTGGTGGTAAAAGAAGAAAGTAAGAACATACCATTGATACGAGCCAACAAAGATGAATTCGATATCAACTTTAGTAGCAATATTGAGTGAACACCTGAGATAATAACCAGAGATTTTTTCCAAGAATTCTAATCTATTTACACTGATCTCATATATGAAAGGGAAAACTTAATGTAAATGTATAATAAGAAGCACGAGCACACAGAGAAGAAAGAAAAAACAGACTACAAGTAAAGCAACACATGAATATCTATAAAATGGTCTGCCATAGGCACTGCACATTATATTAATGTAAAAGTCTCAAATTAGAGCTTGACCCCCAAGCCTTAGCCAAAAATGATTTTTCAACCCTTTATTCTTCTATTACAATGATATTGATAGGCTTTTAGCTTCGAATTGGTCATCAAGAAACAGTTAAAATTATGCTGCCACCTTGATAGCCTAAAAATTGGGGAATATTACATACGTGTCGAGCTCAAAATAGATTGATTAAGATGGGAAACAGGAATATGGTGAGTAGAACACCACCTTACTCCTGAGCCTTTAATTGGCCATATGGGTGAAAAAAATTCTCTATTCTCAAAGAGATTTCCTCCTGCGATTCCTTTGCTGGAGAGGGAGGTGATGCGTCCTAAGTGGAGATTACAAAATCCTTGAGAATTTCCATGTGTTGGTGGATGTCTTGCTTATATTCAGGGGTCTCCTTATTCTTCCGACATCGAACCCTACTGTACACCTGTCGCTCTTTGGGCTCTTCATCTTTGCTGGTGGTGCTGGTTTCCACATGGTCGAATACCACAAGAGACGGAGGAGCGTGTTCTTCCTCCACTTCAGACCATGCCTTCTTGGGCATAAAAACCACTCTCGATCCCTGATCCTTCTCCATGATCAAACTATAACTGAAAGATACTTGGGCTGCCAGGTGCACCACCTTTTCCATATATTGATTTCGAAAGGGGGATGCAAGGACCATATCCATAATGGCCATGACAATGACAACAACTACGCGCGATCACCTTCACCATGATGACCCAATCGAGTAACAATGATGTCTAAGGCTTGAGCTGACGTGAAACATGCTTAGCCAGGATTCCCGAAAAGGTAAAAAAGTATACGACGGTGCTGAGGTGGTCTCCGCCCTACTTTCAATCATTTTGGTTGCAGTAGAGATGCATTTAAGCCATCTATTCACCTATCCAAATCTACACCATAGATCTTAACCTCGTTTTCATCTTGACCGTCGAATGGCGCGGATCGTGCCATGCTCGCAAATTTTAGGCTAGTTGATCACCTACACAAGTATTTTATTCTCAACCCTCTCCATTCTCAATTGATTCCGCACCTTTATCACTTGCTGCTCTGGATCTTCTACCCTCTGTCTTTTAAGTGCTTTCTTACCCCTCGCTGTGAGAGCTTCTCTAGAATACTAGTGAGGGTGAGGGCTGCTACTGAGTCTTTTACAGGTGGGCTAGTGGATGAGGTCGCATTTCCAGTCATCAAAGAGAGGGCCAAATGGGGTACTGCCATTAAAAGGATCCTATCCAAAAGGTATGGGGTATCTTTGACTTCTCAGTCAGGCTTAAAATAGGTGGTCGAAAATGGTTTTGCGGTTCTTACAGGGAAAACTGCCTGTATGTGGAGATAACAGACTCCTTGGAAAAAACCCTGGACTCGAGTACTTGGGATGCAGGAATTCCAGAAAACGTCCAACGACCAAAGAATTTATTGTGCAAACAACAAAACCGCTCTATGCACATCTAAACCTTCCAATCTCTTCTTACTTTCAGGATCCAACAACCGAGACTCTGTATCAAATGCATCCAAACCCTGTCTTCTAGAGCAATCCTAACTCTAGTGCTACTAGAAACTAGTTCTCCATCCATTTCACGTTGTAAATAGACTTAGATTCGCTAATAGTAGTGGTTATGAGGCCTTACCTGTCACTAAAAAACTCTAAGAATGACCCTTCCTATCGCTGTCTTCATTTTTCGCATGCTCGGAAACTTCCGATCCCGAAAGCTCCCAGACACAAATGTCAACTTTCATGTGCGTCTTTATATATATAACCTCATTCCCTTAAACTTTGGCCTTCCTTGCCAACTATCCCTCCTTTCTATTCGTTGATCTCTTATGCAATGATCTAGGCCGTTAGATCTGATTCTTTTTTGTTGATTTGAAGCCCTTTCCATATCTGCCATAGGATGATTTAATGTCCCCACCTGCTGACCACTGCGAAGCAAGGAACATACTACCAATCGATGGGGCTCTTAATCAAAATTTAGCCCACTCATTTCATTACAAGAAATAAGATATGAATGTGCAGATGTAGACAATCAATCATGCACAGCGGAAACAACATCCACACAATCATTCGAATACATTCAAGATTTCAGGCATTAATAAAAGCATTTCATAAATAAATATATAGGCAGAAACACTTATCTTCGTTTCAATTGTCCCAAGCAACTAGCTATGTCACTGCAACGTTCCACCCAACCGTAGGCTCTTCGACAGCTTATACTGAGTCCGTCCGAAGGCCACCCCCGAGCTGGGCATGATTCTCACAAGGACAAAGGGGGCATTCCAGCTCAACCACTACCCAATAACCATTTTTATCTCAGCCAAGCCAGAATAATGGATTACCCATCACCCATACCCAACATACTCTTCCTTCTCACAACAAAACGACTATTGACAGGGTTACACATTTACAACAGAGGTGTTCACAAAACAGGGTCCACATTGGTTCCCCCAGCTCATGGTTCACCCAATGAACTGTGGAATTTCGTTTTCAACCCCAGGGAGCAAAACCGATTTCTCTCCACTGGTTAGGATCCCTTCCAATGGCCTAAACGACCCCCAGGAAGACCCAAAACGTTCTGCTCTCTTTCCCCACGGGTAACCAACACAAAAACGCCCCTTCCCAGCTAAAAGATGAAGGGAGACACAGAAAAACGAGGGAGGAAAACGCCCAGGCAGCTTGAGCTGCGTGAGAGAGCAAGGCCATGGTGAATAATCCCTTCGGCAGCCATTTCGTGGCTCTATTCTTGCCCAAAAAGACCAACACGTTTTTCCATGAAGGGTGGCTTGCCCATACCCGATTTTGGACAGCCATACCTTCCCATTCCCAAGGCAATAACTTCTCCAACCAACTCTTGGGAGAAATCAATGGTTGGGTACAAAAGTCAACATGGGTAGTTGAGGGTTTGATGGGTTTCCTCATTGACACTTGGCTTGACTCTATTGGCTCAAGGGTTTGAATGTTTTCCCTCCCAATTCCTTGTGAAATCATGCCCCCATCTCTTTGTTGCATTGCATAGCTAGTTGTGGGTATTTTTTATTAAAATGCATATTACATGCTATTTGAATTTCCACTGTGCATTGCTAGCACGCAAACCATATGCATCACGAAATCGATGGCGGGGCCTTGGCCTTGAGCTCCTCACCATGATTTCCTAACAATATTACATCATTTATAGTGTTAATGCCATGGGGCCAAACTGGGGACATTACAGATGATCTTTCTTTGCTTCAATCTCCATCGTCCACTATTCAATACCAACTCTATCAAGTGGTGTCGTGACCTTCTGAGTGGTTTTCATTACCGCTTTTCTCCTTTGCGATAGAACTTGGCGTTGACACCTGTCTAACGGTTTTGCTTTATTGCATCCACCATTTTCCCCTATTCATCACACTGCTTCACAATGCGATGATCATCAAGGACCGTCGATTCCCCCTTTGCTTTGCATCTACAGAGGGGATCTGCAACTTGTTTATCTTTTCAATGCCTCCCGCAAATGGGGTCCACATCATTATCCTCCACATAGCTTCAAAACTCCTCACCGTTGATTTTATTTACCTGCAACCCAAACCACCGATCTCATAAAACCTGCCTAGAGCATAACACTTGTCCTCCTGGCCATCAGATCTTTGATTACAAATCCCAACCATCGATCTTACCGTGCTATCCTCCGCCACAATGGTGTCACATGATCCTGAGGTGGTTTTAGTTACCGCTTTCCTTGCATGCGACACGTTCTCTAGACCGCCACCTATCCACCGGTATTATCCACTGCGACCACCTTTCTCCCATCTTCTCTGCGCACTTTGGCCATGCGATAACCAACGAGAGCCGTTGATTTCCTATTCGCACCGGATCAACGGTGGAATTGGAACGATTTTTAACAACTTTGATTTTTGTTTTCAGACTATGGACTTTTTACCTCCCTTTTGATTACTTTGGTTGCATTTTAATACAAGCTTATGAAATCTCTTCGGGCTCATTGTATTTAGTCCTTCTAAGCCCATTTTTATCATACCTCAGCACCTAGACATGGAAAATAAGGCAATTTAAAGCTTTCTCCAAGGAATTTTCAAAATTTTCATCCACCACACCCTAGTTCTTATGCTGAAAAACTAGGTGCTAACAATAGGTACCATATTGTCATTATTATGTCATTGAGAAAATTTGTCGATAGTTACTAACTTGATTGTTGAGATCATATTCTTTGGAAGGTCATGAACTTACGATCCTAGAAGCTGTCTTTTAAGTCGTTTTAACCTCTTGTTTGGACTATTTAAAAACTAAACAAGATTGCCAAACATACTTGTTCTCTTCAAAGCTCGTTAAAGGAATTGAAGGTACATCCACTTAGGTATAAGTTTAACCCTTTTCCGGAATTTTGCGGATTAATTATGAAAAATGAATACTCTAGTCATACGTGGCTAGAAGAGTTATTCTCTCATCGTTTTAGACTTTTTCGGGGAGGAGACTAACTATATGAAAAAGGACTTTTGGAGCCTTCTTTAGGGTTTTCAGGCTCTCGAAACATGAAAACACCAAGCGAGCACTCACCTACTCGGTCTCAATGTGAAATCCACGAGAGGGTATATAGAGGATTGTTTAAGTTGTTCAGACTCTATAAACATGAAAACACCGACGGGCATATACCAAACTAGGCTCGATATTAAAATCCACAGGTAGGTGTTTGGAGTTATTGTTTAAGTTTTTGAGACTCCTTAAAATTGAAAACACCAGCGAGAAAGAATAGATCTCGGCTCGATATTAAAATCCAGAGATCAGTAATATAAAGTATTCTTCTATCTCTTCTTCGAACTCTGTAAACAATGAAGAAGGTCCCGAGTCTTCCTTCCATGGGCTCGTTAAAATTTTACATGATTGCACTTATTGAGGTTTCTTTCTTGGACTCATTAAAACAACAAGAAGGACATTCTTTTACAAAAAAGAATAAGGGATGAGAAGGGTATATCACATCTTTTCAGTTTCAAAGGCAGTTAAGTCAGTCATGTCCTTGAACATAGCACCTACTTGAGTCTTTCATGTCAGTTGGGTTTTAGTTTTTGACCTTAGGGTGAACCTAATCTTCAATTTTTTGACTCCCTCGGTTTGTTATTCTTCCAACGATATGGAGGGTCTGTTAATGTCTCCTACATTGCGGATTTATGTAACTTCCCCTTCATGTTGAAAAATCCCTAAGTCACTTTGTGTCATGCTCACTATTCAAGGATACAAACTGTGTCGACCATTCTGCAGTTTACCTTGACTTCATGTGTTAGCCATCCTGCACTAGTACATATGGCGGATTGTTCCACACAATATTTCCATGTTTTCAAGATTCATGGGTCCATGAAATGAATTTCTATTGTTTTAAAAAAAAAAAATTACATGGCGAAAAAACCGTGGCAATAATGATGATGTTTAATTTCGTCCCTATATCCACGAAATTTCAAAGTTACAATTTTCGTTGCAATAGAGATGAAGGTCGAGCTATATGTTTGGCAAGGATGTTTGGCATTTGGGTTTTGATGTGTTTTTTACTAATATATTCATTGTTAATGACCCTCTTATCCATCTTGGTTTGAGTTCAAGTGCAGTTTGTTTATATGTTATTCTCTTAATATTTTTAAATTCAATCAATCAAGTATTTTTTCTTGAGATAAATTGTTGCTTTAATAAGTCTTTTTTCCTTTGAAGACTTATGGACGTTTATACATGGTTGCATTTGTTTGAATGTTTATATTTTCAATCTATGAGGTGGATTGGGTTTCTATCACATTTCATCTTGTTATGCTTTTGTTTTTATCTATACAAGTTCTCTCCCATCTTCCTGTGAACTCATTGATTTTTCTCTATAATGTTTAGGGTTTTTTCCTATTCATTTCCATGGCTCATCAAATTATCTATAGTAATTTTTAATTTTTTTTTGTAGCTCCTTCCACTTTAAAACCCATATCTTTTAGGCATTCAGTCAAAGTCAATTTTAACATATTTCCAAAAACTTCAAAGTGTCCTCCTAATTCTAGTGCCTATATAGTGGAGCATAATAAATAGGTACCATTTGTGGATATCATAGTACCAAAGTTTTTTCATCTACATTTCATTTATGAAAAAGATGCAATTGTTTGCATATTTAATGGATACTGTCTTCGTAAAATAGATTTATATTATTGGATTCACTCAAATTGGACACAAAGAAATGAGAGATCTCTCTTTATTACAAAGGTTATTTTATTGTTTAATTCTATGTTCATGCTAATTATCAAAAAATGTTTGATGAAGGTCCTCAATTTTGGGGTATTAAGCAGTTTTTGTGCTCTTTTTTAGAATTTTCTTTATCCCAACTCTATCTTAATTACTAGAATGCTAATTTTCTAAGCTACCATTACATTTCTAATATATATTTTTTGTTTTTCAAAATCATATATTGGAAATACTTTAATCAATTACATAAAATTTGATCTTGAGAAAGTTGTAGCTGATGTATGCACATATGTGCATATTTGTGTTAATGTATACCTTAAAAAGGTTTCTACAAACAAAACCCATCTCAAATGGAAAGCTTTGAAAACTTTTAAAAACAAAAAGTTATTGGATTATGAGAACATGACATTTATATACAAGATATGTCATTCTAGCGAAGTTAAATGCTTCTACTTGTACGGGCTATTCTCAAGATCATCCCGACATAGAAAAAATGATCAAATAAAAACCAAAGAGATTGATTATTTTGGAGAAATTGAATTTCGATACTAACATTAATTATAATGAGAAAAAATATATAACTAAATACTTACATTCACCATAATGATGGACATTAACAACTAAATGCATTAATTGTGAAAGGCACTTGTTTCTTGGAGGTCATGTGATCGGAGAGATCGAGAGGGGCAGTAGAATACGACGAAGAAGCCGAGGAGAAATCCAAGGGTTTGGAAATTCGGAGACCCTCGATAATGCAGAACGAATCGATGAGCAGCGAAGAGCAACGGGATAAATGGATGGCCGAAGGCATTGCAGGCCTCCAGCATAATGCCTTTTATATGCATCGAGCCCTGGTATGTTAAATTTCTCAGAGGTTGAATTTGGCCATTGTTTATTTATTTATGTCCAGATCCAATCATTTACAGTTCTTCTTTTTGAAGGACTTGAATAATCTCCTGGACGCCCTGAAGTATTCGGCTTAGATGCTTGCGGAGCTCAGGACATCGAGGCTTTCGCCTCACAAATATTACGAGCTCTGTATCCTGTAACTGTTCGTTAATTTGTTTTGCTTGTAATTTGAATCCAATTGCGGCGAAATGAGCTAATTATTGACTCCTGATTCGAAGATATGAGAGCGTTTGACGAGCTCAGGAAGCTGGAGTTTTTCTTCAGGGAGGAGAACAGGCGAGGATGTACAATTATTGACTTATATGAGCTTGTGCAGCACGCAGGAAACATTTTGCCCAGATTGTAAGTGTTCTTTTGCTGATCCCCTCCCACGTTTAGGGTTTGATTTTAAAAATTGCATCCTTTTTACTATCAGACATGATACGACTTATAAAAAAGGGTTTACTAGGGTGACCACCACTAGCACGGGCTTCTCGGCAATAATTGCTTGAAGCCTTGTGATTTATTGCACTCAAAATTGAGAGTGCCGCTTGGTGATCAACAAAATGTTTAACACTAGGTACTTGATCGAGTGAAATCAAGGCACACCATACTAACTGGATCATAAAAACAAAAGTTCATGCAGTGGTTGGAATCAAGCCCAAGGATGGTGCATCACACTTGATGTTATGGGTTTTAGTGAAAAATTGAAACAGCATGAACAAGATTTTATGATGTGGCGTTTTTCCATCTTGTTATCGAGTAGTATTGATCCATGATCAACAAAAAACAAGCTGATAGTGCTTGTGCTAAGTGGATACATGTCCTGTTCTTTTTTTACTCTCTCTAGGCCATTTAGCTGGAAGAGTACACAATTGTCAGTAAATTTAGAGCCTTGTCCTATAGCCTTTATTGTGAAGAGTTGATGCTTGGCGATGATAACAATACGATGGGATGGAGTGATATGCCAGATATGCAATAGAGAAAAGGTCGAAGAGGATGGACCCCCCATTTTCAATGCAACAGTTTTGGCCAGGAAACAAAGACACTTTGGTGTGATGAAGGGATATGCTAGATATGCAATAAATAAAATGTTGATGAGGATGGGCACACAATGCCACAGTGCCCTGCATATAACAACGTTTGAATTTTGTATCAAATACAGGATAGTCAACTGCAACGTGATGTTGTAATAACTGCTTTTAACATTTAGTTTTGTTTAAATTTAGAACCTAACAAGAGAAATTCTGCAGTTAGGAACCCCATATTTGACAATTTTGTAAAATGGTCTGTTCAACAGATATAGCCTCATTCGACGATAAAAAGAGAAAAGAAAATACCATTATCAACTCCTCTATGTGCTCTGGCATATCTTGTAGATTCCATATATATTCCAAGTCAAACTTGCGGATCTTACAATCTCACTGCTTTCTTTCACAAATACAGAGCATCGGAAGATTGGCTTAAATACGATGTCACTACTTCTGCAAAATAGAATGCATACGTGTCTCTCCAAAGAAGCTCCAATAGGAATGGTCAGATCTGCAGAGTTGGTATGTCTCTATGTGGCTATTACAAGATTCCTCTCGATCAGTGCAGGCATAAACATGGCTGAAGGTTGCAAGCATTTAGCAAACTACAAGTCTTGCTAATCTGTTTCCAAGTTTGCTTTGCTCTAGCAAGCAACAATTTTTACTTTTTGACAGTTGCTCAGCTTCCATATGAGTTGTTTATAATTTGAATTGCTTTCTTATTTTCCCAATAGCTACCTCAAATTTGTATGGAACATAATACCCTTTTAGGTGTTACAGACTCTGTTATGATTTTGTTCTAGTATTATCATATTCAACCATCTAACAAAATAATATCTGGGGTGTTTTGTTATCTCCATAATCGCTTTATATCATATGTGATCTGTTTAACTTTTACAAGAAATACAAGTAGCCCACATTATTGGATTTTCACATATCTAAAAATCATATTGTGATTGTAAAAGGGAATGGATTTGTGACAAAAATTCCTTTTTGTAAATTTTTACCTGCAAGATCTGTCATGAAAGTACTTCATTATGCTTTTTGAAAGAAAAGGATTACATATACATATATGGTCTTTATTGAGAAATATTATATTTATTCCAACTTTCATAGCAATGTGCTACGACAGCTTTGGGCAAGCAAGCAGAATTCATGGGTGTATAACATTGAAAGCATTTATCATTTCACTAGTGAATTCAGTGGGAGCTAACAATTCCTTTACGAGCCCCATAACAGGAAATAATATATTCTGTTAAATAATATATTCTGTTAAAGGGAGCCCTTCGCGTAAATTCTTTTCAATGGGTTGATCAATGATGTGTCCTTGAGAATCTGACATTAATCCTCTCATAAGATGAAACACATACCCAAAAGTTAACTTCCGATCATCCCCATCACCGGCCCAATCAGAGTCTGTATACCTGAACAATTGATTCCAGTATCTGTTAAAGTATTGAATCCTAAGCTCAAATGTTGCCAAAAGAAAAGGCCAAGAATACCCTGAATGGTCACTGGAGACTATTTTGAATTCACTCAAATGGTGGTAGGGCAACAGAAAGCATTCTGGGAACCAAGTTTTTTCCAAGTTCTTGTTGAGTCCAAGTCATTTTCTTATTTTCCATCCTCACCAAGTTGTTCACCGAGTCACATGACTATGAGGCCAATGTTATTACATACCCTTGGATCATTATTATGTAATAAATTTTTTTTATTTGATACAGTTTTTTATTTGTTTTATTATTTTTAGAAGTTATTTTAATATAACCGTATAATATAAATGATTTTGTGAATGTCATCATTTGTTTTTGTTTTACTTATAATGTAACATACAGTTAGATTTTAAATTCATATCCGAATACATATGCATAAACATATGTCTGATGACTCTGATCTTCAGCAACTAAAAAGTGGGAAAATGTGAGTCCCTAATGGTGATAAATCAGCAGTTGCTCCATAGTGACTATGGAAGATCCATCTGGACTCCAAAGGAGACATCATTGTTCTGAGTATGCCTGTCTGTGATTTGTATACCCTCAACCTAAGTTGTTGGGAGCGGGGAGAAAAGCGAAATTTTCAAAAGCTCTTGTTTCGGGAGTGTTTTTTTATAATTTATAGTATATATTTTAATATACTTTGATGAATTTATATCTAAAAAAATGTAGGATGTTGAATTAGCTATAGAAAACATGGATTAAACCGTATAACATCAATCATCTAGTAGTTATAACTTGTACCATTGTCATCAAATGATTAACCATAACAGCTTTTATAGGAGCTTGGCAAAGAAGGGAGGTACTAACATTGTCATCAAATTATTGACCTAGTATCATCGCTTTTAGTATAGGAGAGGTAGGGAGTGCCTTGGGAACGCCTCGGGAGTGTTCTGGGAGTAAGCTTCCGAAAAGAGCGATAAAAGAGCGAGCTTCAGGAGCGGGAGCAAGGTGGGGGGGGGCTCTCACACAGCAGAGCCCTCAACAAAAACACCTCTCTAATTTCAAATCGCTGCATATGAAGAGAAGCCCTCGAATAGAAAGCAATCAATTTCTAGAAAATCACCATGCATCATGTGATGAACCTACTTACATCTAACAAATTTAGCATTCTATTGTCTATCTGTCATGCTATTGATTTACTTCTATCGACTCATTATTCATGAAAAAGTTTTTATTTTCCCTTACCTGAAACACAGATACTAGTATTTTTCTAGATTCTGCAACTTGTATATCTGGGAGCACTATTTGGTGTCTCATTATTATTGTTTTCAGAAAAAACCATTCAAACCAATATATGAAAAGAACAAAAGAAAAGAATCTCAAACAGCATGATGTCATTATCAGGAAAAAGATCAATAGAGTAGATTACTGATAGTTGTCTACAGGAAGAATCAGCTGCTAATTTGGAACATATGTTTTTCTAGATGAATAACATGTCTTCATAAATATCTAATTGCACTGAGAGAAACGAGGTCCTCTACAACCTAGTATGGGGGAGATGTTGTAACGTGTGTGATGTAACGTTACATGTAACGTTTGCTACGAACAAAATAATTAAAAAAATTCATGTCGGTTCATAAAATAAAAAAATTATGGAAGTATTTAAAAAAAATCCATGTTGGTTTATAAAATAAAATATTATGAAAAGTAATTAAAAAATAGATGTTCGTTTATAAAATAAAAACTTAAGACTTAAACCCGGATCTATCAATCAAGAGAGATCAAATTTCTTGAGTTTAAATTTTAAAAAAGAAATACACCTCAAGAAATTGGATCCCTCTCGGTGCTTGATAGATACGGGTTTAAGATGGATCTATGTTGGTGATACCTACCGTTTCTAGGATCCTTTTCTGTTAAAATGTTCCATTACTTATCAACTTTCTTAACGACGGATAACAATGAATATAAGTATAGATGACAAAAAAAGAGGGAACCAATAGACATAATATGACCATAGAAGAAAACTGTTGCTATGTAGATTGACATAATAACATATTTTCTGTAAACAAAGAAAGAAATAACCTGAAAAGACAGAGTATTGTTTGTTTTAAATATGTCAACCAATACTTATCAATGAATGTGTCTTTGTAAACACGATACAATGACAGGTAAAAAAATTCACGCAAAATATTTACCGTTATGCGAGCAGCACGACCAGCCTCAATCTTTTCTTGTATGTGTTGTTGCCTATAAGCTTCATATGCAAATGGATCTGCCATGGCTTTTTCCTAATGCAAGCAAACATTTCATGATGTAAATAAAAAGAGATTTGCTAAAAGCAGCATAGAGCTACATTTCTTTTGAATTTTATTTTTTCATTCAAAAGTTAGTGTTTACTTGACACATATTAACTTGAACAACCAACAAGGAATAGGGAACAACATGCCAACAAACTGGACTCTCGGTCAACCCTTACAAGAGATCCAACAACGCTATAAACCTAATAAGAATGCCAACCATAACATGGACAGTTGTAACACAGACAGGAAAAAAATAGGATACAATGTAGTGACTAGAAAATTAAGTTGACCAAAGCCACATAAACAACAAAAAACGAATTTAAATCAAATGCTAATGTACTATAAACATTTGGAAATAGCCCAAGCAATGATGGGGTGCATGCAACAAGATGGAAAATACCGTAGACAGTCAGGTACTCCACTTAATATAAACCCTTCTACTCTGAACATATATTATAAAATAAAAACCTAGCAACAGATCATGCCCATAATAATCAGAAGCTACTAGTTGTTATATTTATATTCCATTGTCCACAAATCTGGAGCAAAGCAATGTTAAAGGAAAGAATTGGGCATCCATAATACCTTTTTTGGTTGCATATTTTCCTAAATCTCTTCTGCAGAATGCAGTTGTACTTTTCATTTCTCTGAAGCAACTGAAAGTAACAAGAGAAACTACATGCCAATTTGTTTTATTTCTATTGAAAGTTGCAGCTTTAAAGGTGGTAGAAAGGATATCTTAAGAAAAATTCCCACTAGTATTGAAGGGTATATAGGGAATTGAGTTTCATTATGCCCACCTTTTAGCTGGGTACATAGGTGGACTCCATTCAAACATCTTTCCCAGAGCACATAGGTTTGTTGAATCCTAGGACATTTTTATGGTTTGCATATGTTCTTACAAATTCTTTGCATTAGTGGAATTGCTTGAATGAGTTTAGTAATTGATATTCTTCTCATAAATATTTTCATTGTAATTGGTATCAACCTTTACATTACTTTCCTCAAATTTAGACTTTAGAAAAGTTATGCCAGAGAACAATAGACTTGGGTGTTGTTCCACCATTCAACAATAATAAACATCATGGTTACCAAATCTAGAATAATTCTTGGCTGATTTTGGTTGTCTAGATAACCGTTTTTTGTGGTATGTCATGGCCATGTTAAATTGTCAAATTGACCACCTTTCAGATTGATATTTATTTTTGAAGTTGGACTCTTTTGATAGGGGTTATGCTTTTTTCACAAAATTTAAGATTTAGAAAGAGTTATTGATATTTCTTTTTGAAGTTGGACTCTTTTGACAGCGGTTATGTTTTTTTCACAAAATTTAAGATTTGGAAAGAGTCATTCCTAGACATTGCTAGTGTATTGATCAAACATTGTTTATCTTGCAGATAGATATTGCTCACAAGCATCTGGATTTACTCTTGTATTGAAGAACCTAGGACGCAAACCTGATATTACTGACTCTGGTAAGTGTCTTGGCTATGCAATTGTTTTGATTTTAGATTATTTGCTAACATTGTGGTTCACTAGTCTGATATATTTTCTTGAATTTTCAATCTGAGTTGCAAAATGTGCAAGGTTACTGCCACTAATATTTAGTATGCTCACACCTACAACAATATGTATGGAAATAACAAGAGAAGGAAGGCATATGCCACCAGTTTAGCTTGGTCCATTACTAAAAACACATTCTAATTTAATGTAATGATCTCATCCTTGTTATGTTTCATATCTTTACAAGAATCCATATGAACAAAACAACATATATTTTCCATCAGTTAATGACTTATTTCTTTATTGTTAATAATCAATTATGATATTAAAAATAAACATTCTAGGAAAGAAGCATGAAAAGTTATTTCTTTTTCGATAAATGCTCTCTTAGTTTCTTAGTTGTCAACATTTAAACTTCTAGGACATCCATCCTTTTTCTTTGGAAAATGCTTCCCATGCTTATGTCTATTTTTATTTAAGATGTTGTATGCTCTCAAAAATTCAGGTGGACTCCCAGCTTGTGTCCTCCAGGATGAGTGAGAACATAATTTGCTTCATATTATGTACTATTCTATTCTAGTAGACTACTCAAAGAAAGAATTTCCAAGCATTTTCCAGTGTCTTGCAAATAAGATAAGACATGTGAGTAGGTCTGACAAAGGCCAAGTCAATGCAGTAGTCCTTGTTTAATTACCTTTAAAACAACAGAACTAAACCACAATAGAGGTCAAATCATCATCTTTGACCTAGAACTTAGAAGAGAAATACTTGGGTTATATAGAAGAAAATCTTTCATGAACAGTCATGATATTTATCTCACTCTGAAATGCATTTTGCATAGACTGCTTTCTCAATAGCACAATGAACCTTCATGGAAATTTATTCTTGAGATTTAACATTTGAAATATCTTACTTATCCTTTTTACACCTTCTATCAATCCTGCCTTTCCATAGCTGATGATCATACTTGTGTAGGTAGCAACATCGAGTTCAAGACCCTTTGTTTTCATTTCCATAAACATCTTTAGAGCCTCATCAATCTTGTTTGCATTTCCAAATGCATAAATGGAAGCATTGTATGCAGACACGTCAAGATACAAACCAATCTCTTTTAATTGTTCACAGGCCTCCAAATCCTCCTCATGCAATCTCACCATGGAATAAAGAGTCACTATCAATGCTTGCATACTATGGGGGATTCCACTCTCCTGTGCAATCTCAAGTTGATTTACTGCCTCCATTGGATGGCTTCCTTTCTTCGAAATTGTACCCTATGTTTTGTATGTGACATCATCTGGTGAAACCGTCTCTTAAATTTCAGTAGCTTCCCTCAATCTTCCCTCTGCTGCATACAGTCTATGTACATTATTAAAATAGAGATGATCCGTGAGAAGTCCCAATTCCTGTATCTCTTTTGCAATTTCAATGGCTTGGCTAAGTCTACCAATATTTTTGTATATACACATCATCATGGCATAAGAAAATCATTAGCCTGATCCGCTTGTTTTAAGTCATTAAAAAATGACTCTGCCTCACTGACTTGCAAATACTTCTGCACCATCTCCCAATTTCTTCATATTTTCATATGTTTCCTGAGCCTCTCTCAAATGGCCAATATTTCAATATACCTTAATCAAAGAACTATATACTGTCTAGTTGGCTACAAAGCCATGGTTTTGCATTATTTGAAAGTAATGAACAACCTCCTCCACATTTCCAACTTGTGCAAATGCATTTATCAATGAACCATAAACAAATTCATCTTCCTCAACACCCATCTTCAGCATCTCCTTATAAATATCCTCTTCCTCCATGGCTCTAGCTAGGTTTCTATTCACAGTGATTATAGCACAAAATGATACACAACTAGGCACAAACCATGCTTCCTTCATTTTAATTAGATAGCATTTTGCATCAAAAGGTGAGGGCCAAAATAGGTCCGTCACCAACACTTCATAACAATTGGTGACGATCACAACCTGGAATAATATTAATTATTAGTGGCGGACCTTGAATGTGACCACATACCCTCCACTTAAGGTGACGGTGCCTTTGGCGACGCTAAGGTTTTGGTGATAGGGCCCCTTTTGACCATCACCAATGAGCTTATGGTGACATTTTTGGACCCTCACCAATGACCCTTTTTCTTGTAGTGTCTTCATCTATTTCTATTATAGTAAATTTCTTGTGGGTGTTCTGGATACTTTGCATATATTTATGGCTATGTCAATAGTCTACCTAAAACGCATTATTTCCATATTAGTCTGTGTCTTCAACTTACCCCTTTCAATCAAGTAGAGAATGGATTCTCCCTTTTGATTACCCTCGTCATAATTCTACTGTGATAGATATGAAAATGCATCACTGCTTTTTTTTTCTACTTCCAGAGATATAAGAGTGTGATTGATTCTTTTTGGAAACAACTATGTAGCTCTGTTTCTAATTTTCCTACTTCAAATACCTCTATCCCTGTCCCTGCATGTTGAGTTTGTTTCTGGAAAAGTCATCAAGATAACAATGGCATGTCTTTGAAAGTCTCATGACAGGTCCTTTCTCTTTAAATATGCATGCTTATGTGCTATCTGAAATGCAAATTTTGTTGTTCATGACTGTGTAAAGATGGAAGAATAAAAAACTAGCTCATGACATGTTATAGTTTACAAGGCATGTCTCCATATGTCATCATATCATTCCAATACAGCAAGTGCTCCACGAAATGAGATACTACATGTGAATTGGATACCACATGGAAATCAAAACACTACGACACTCCTTTAAGTAATGATCCATGTAGAGCATTATTGGCCAAAACATCATTGAAGAAGCCACACCTCACAACTACAAACACATATATCATGAAACAATAAAATTAGGGCTTCATCAATATCATCACAACATGAAGTAATAAATTAGCAACAAGAATCTAGGCCATTAAACTCACCATCAATATGTCACCCCTACTAATATTGTGATGAAAATCACAAGTGGACACCCATGCAGAATGGGGGGTAACAAACTATCCCAACACATCGTATACCAAATCCTAGACAAGTCAAAATCTCAGTGATGGACCAATCAATTTGATGGTAGGCTTTGTCAAATTTGATCTTCAAGAAGAGGACTTGCTAATTAGTGTCCCAAGACTTGTTTGTTCCCTCCAAACAATATTCCTAGCAACATCCCACACCCAAAGAGCTAAAGAGATGGCTAAGCTCTTGTAAGATACACTCAGTAGAGTGATATATTTCCATCCCCTGATAAAGTCTCTGGCAGAATTCTTGTGGATCAATGTAATTAGCTTTTTGTTAATGGATTTAGTCAAGCAACCCATGTAAAAGGTCTCAAACACCAAGCAGTTGAAATCATCCTCTACTATGTCCCACATTGCCTTGTAAAAATCACATTATAATTCATTTTCATCACTTATCATCAAGATTCCATTGACATGCAGAACAATAATCATCCCATTCCCATTACTTAGCTTAAAGTGTAAAAATACCTCAAATTCCAAGTAGCAGAAACGAACCCCTACTATGTCCCACATCACCTTGTAAAACTCACATCAGAATTCCTTGTCATCGCTTATCATCAATATGCCATTGAGATTTTTTCTATAAATATCATAGCTCTGGAATATTTATTTTATTGATCCATCTAAGCTTGTTAATAGAAGGTCATGAAAAAATGGAAATAGCTATCATATCCCTATGCACAATGGCATTCCTCAATATTGATGATGATGATTGTTAATGTATATTGAGAACGACTTTGGTCTATTAATCTTTAAGAAAAAAAATGGTAAGGAATTACTCTAAAAAATAGGCCCATTGTTTGATAAGCCTCATCTAGATTAGCCAGATTATGCTGAGGAATATCTGTCATTTGTCACGATACCAAAGATTGACATATTTTGGTCTTAACACCTAGGCATCATTGCTTGAGCATGGAGGGTTATGATTATTAGATGGAAAATTTTATTGGTTAAGAATATATGTTACAATGTAGAGGAATGTACTACACGAGGATTAAACATGCATGATTCAAGGATTGCCATTTAGTCTGGTTTTTTTTTTTAACACTTCCAGGTATCGTCTCAATATCGATGAACGTTTGTGCAGGCCATAGAAGATGTTTCCATGGAATTTCGTCACAATAGCAATGCATCTCTTCTACAGTTGCCACCCAGATGCTGAACCTGCCACAAAATTTAGTGAAGCGATTCGTGGATATTGTGACGAATGTTCGTGGAACTATAGAAAATATTTCCGCGCAGATGCTAAACCTGCGACGAACATTCATCGCTATTCGAAACAAACCTCTTCTATAAGTTTGGCTCTATAAACACGAATGTTCGTCGATATAGCGGCGAATATTCGTGGCAGATTTCAAATTCAGTAGATCTGAGAACTTTGTATAGGTGACACGTGGCCACTATGAAGCGTTTTTATTGCCACGACGGAGAATCTTCATCCCTATATCCACGAAAAGTTTTCCACGAAAAAATGAACCCGAATCGTGGCAACAGGGACGAAAAATCGTGGAAATTTTGACCATATGTACTAGTGATGGTGTCAGTATGTTTCATCTTGTTACTTGTCCTACTCCACATCAGCTCATACCTTTTGAGTGTTCCTTGTGTTGGATGATGGAGGATGCATTAAAGCCTCCCTTCCAACGGACTTCTTCCCATCGACTTCAGCTCTTTATGCTCTAGGAACGAATTTTAGAGTTTCAGTTAGTACCTTGGGGATTGTAGTCATCAGTGGCATTTTTCCTCGCTGTTGAATAATGGGAATACATCAATGTCTCTTATTCGACAGGTTCCTCAAGTGTTCGACTTCAAGTCCACTTATTCACACTTGTTGGATCATACTAGGTACCTTGGACCCCGTTATCATTATCGATGGAAGTCCTCGCGTTTGTTAACAATATACATCAATGACCGGTAATAAAACGATACCCCCCATGTTCGACCTCAGCTCATTTATTCACATGGTTAGGGTTTGTACCTTGGGTTGTTTGGGTGAAGACCTTGGGATTTTGATTGCATCACGATATTCATGTTATCACCCAAGCTGCGTAAGACTGAGCCTCACTAATTTTTTCTCTTCATGAGACATAGATCCAGTTTGTTGTTACGGCTATGATCTCTCATTTTGACATGGATCCATGCTTGTATTTCAGTGGCCATGGTATATATACATCTCCTAGTTATGTATCGAAGATCATGTTGTATCATACTACACATCTATATGATGTCAAGATAGTAATTGCTCACTGACCTTGATCGTTGTTTCAAGTACTTTTGTGACTTGGTTCTGCGGTTTCGTGCTCCTCCTTTGACTTGGAATTATAATGTATTTCGGCCATCGTTTCCCTTTGACCTCACACATTAGGGAGCATCTATTATAGGTCAGATATGCACTAATTCGCCCATGATCACATTGCTCTGTCGATCACACAAAAGGACACCATGGATTGAAGAGCTAGGTTGACCTGGATGACTTACTGCTGGAACTACACTCTTTAGCTGAGAATCTTACTTTGTCTATTGATTCCACAACATGTGCGCTACTCTTTGCATTGTAAACCAGCATTCTTCACCAACATGTGCGCTACTCTTTGCATTGTAAACCAGCATTCTTCACCAACATGTGCATTACTTTAATCAAGGACAACCAATGCACACCTTAAAAAATGTTGCAAATGCTTGTTGCAAAGTACAAGAGTTGCATACTGTGTGCTACTCTGGTTGTATGAAACCCGCACACATCTTAAGATGAAGTCAAAAAATATCTTAAGATTATGAATTGGGATTAGTTGAAGTTGGTTTTGTAACTTCCCCAACCTCCCAATTCAACCACCTCTTGATTCCAACTGCTTACCTTGTCCCATAAATACAAGGAGGATCCATGAGAGAGGGACCTAGAAGGAATGCTTTAACTGTTGTTACACTGGAGGAATTCCCAAGTCATTGTGAAGAGTAGGATCCCAGGGCTCGGTTGAAGAAGCATCTTGACCGATTAGGTATATTTGTACTGATTCATGTTTCTTTGACAATAAAAAGGTGGAAATACCCTTCTTGTTCCAAATCGAATGTCTATTGGATTGTATGTTCATTTGGTTTAATATCTGATTGTAGTTGATGTTTAATTGCTTCCAATTTCATCATATTTATTGCAGTCCAGATATGCTAAGGAAGTTTTCCTTTGTGTTGCAGGTTCATCATAGCGGAAGATCAAGCAGAAGACCAAGCGAAAGCTAGGACCAGCCATCGATAAAAGGCACATCTTTCGATATCTTGATCTCTTTCATTTGTAGGAACTAAATGCAATGCAATGAATGTATTTACTTGTCACCCCGCTCAAGTTGGTAGTGTCTTCTCCTCACTATAAGGTATTTATTCCTACACAACACTTGGTATACTGATATTCGCACTTACCTTGAAATAGGAAGTGCTTCAGACTATTTGGAGCCAAAGAAAAAGAGAGTTGTTAGGTTAAAATCAGCACCCTACCAATTGGTAAATAATATACTTTTTAGGAAAAATGCATATGGTTTTTTGCTTCGTTGTTTAGAAAAAGAGGAATCTGATTCAGTCTTAAAACAACTGCATGATGGTCATGCTGGTGGTCACTTTGTTGGAGACACCACCGTTCATAAGGTTTTGGTAGTAGGTTATTTTTGGCCAAAATGATTTAAATATGCTCATTCCTTCGCAAGAATATGTCAAGACTATCAGATGGCATCTACAAGGGTTAAGAGGACAACTTTTCCTTTACAACCTGTGGTTGTCGATATACCGTTTGAGCAGTGGGGACTTGACATATTAGGACCAATCAATCCTCCCTCCTCTCTTCAGCATAAATACATCATAACCTCTACTGATTATTTTACTCAATGGTCTGAAGCTTCCCCACTACAGGTACTAAATACGAATCAGGTACTTAATTTCCTAGAAACTCATATAATTACCAGATTTGGATTGCCTGACACTCTAGTCTTTGACAATGTGTCTTATTTCTCTTCTGGAGAATTGACTGAATTTTCCTTAGAAAAGGGAACTAGGATCAGGTATTCAGCAAGTTATCATCCACAAGGTATTGGTCTTGCTGAATCAACAAATAAAAACTTGTTGAAAATTTTGAAAAGATCAATAGTTGAACATCATAAGAATTGGCACACCATTATGTATCAAGCATTGCGGGCTGATAGGGTTACTCTGAAAGAATCTGTCGGTAACTCCCCTTTCTTTTTGGTGTATGGAACTGAGGCTACTCTTCCTCTGAATCTGTTCTTGCCTTCATTACAACTTGCTCAATCTATACATGATACAGAATGATCTGCCATTGAAAAAAGAATCAATATGCTATTGAAATTGGAAGAAGATAGTGAAAGCGCTAAACGACACTTCTTAAAGCATCAACAAATTGTTAAATCCTGGTTTGACCACGGGTCATCCTCAAACAGAGAGTTTTAGGTAGGCGACTTAGTATTGAAATGGGACAAAGTGCATGAGGGAAAAGGAGAACATACGAAATTCCAACATCTCTCATTAGGTCCATACGCAGTAGCAGAAAAACTGGGTCCTAGTACCTTTCGTCTGCAGAGTTTGCAAGGGTAGCTCGATACCTTCCTAGTAAATGGGAAAGTCCTTAAAAAATACTTTCAGTAACCTTACATCGTTGAATCATTCTCATTGTATATTTTCGTTGTATATTTTTTTTGTATATACTTATCCTTTCATTTGATTGATAGATTGTTATAATTCAATGATCTTACATTTACTGATTATCTTCAATCCAGTCATCATTTCGATTACCCATAAATTTCAGACCAAGATCATTCCAACTCAAGCTGATTTACAAGTTGTTATTTATTTAAAAACAAAATTTAGAACAACCTAGAGTATTCACTTCCAATATCACCCTTGCTTCCAGTAGATATTTCTGTTCATAGCATGTAAATTTTTGCAATACATATGCCTTGTCTATAATTTGCATGTTCAAATTTTGTAATTACTTTCTTCATCAATTACATTTTGTATATACGCTCACAAGGCTTGAGGAGAATCAGTGATCCAACCTGATAAACTAGTTGGTGGAAAAGGTATACAAACTAAAATGTCTGAAATACATATCATATTGTGATCATCGATTTTGCTTAAAGTATCTGATGTCTTCAGGGTGATTTAATTCCAAAACTATCATAGCTATTTTAGACCTGCAAAGTTTTTGCAGCAACCCTTGGTTGTTACCTTCCGATGCCTATTTATAAACCAATGTATTGGGAAATTTACTTATTGTTCCAGTGGTGTTTGAAAGGTTTTTGAAGACCAGTTGGAAGATACCTAGTCATCCTTAATTTGTCTCAAGAAGCTAGAGGGTTTTTCATTCATTTTTGTAAATCCATTGTAATAAAACTTTGGTCCAAGAATAAGAGGTCTTTTCATAAATCCGACTTGTCATGATCATCAGTCCTATTGGGATGACATCACCATGTTTGGTCACCGAGCCAGAGTGATGATTCTTGTTTGAAAAAATGAGGATTAGGAGATCTATCTGATCACGAGTCGGCCTGTTCATTTGCGATAGTTCTCGTGAATGATGCTGCCAACATCTGGTCACCTAGCCAGGGCAGTAGTCTTGGACCAAAATCCCAATTTGTTTTTTATAGGGAACGAAAGGTCTCATTGCAAGCCGGTATGTTTATGATCATAGGTTCTATTGGATTGAAATTTTCAACATACGGTCACCAAACCGGGGGAATGATTCCCAGTTGAAAAATTGAGAGGCAGGAGGTCTCATTACAAGCTAGCTTGATCAATTTCTGATAGGTTATTTAGTCACCAAGATAAGGTAGTATTCCCTGATTAATGTTTTTCATGTTTAATTGGATTGAAATTTTCAACATACGGTCACCAAACCGGGGGAATGATTCCCAGTTGAAAAATTGAGAGGCAGGAGGTCTCATTACAAGCTAGCTTGATCAATTTCTGATAGGTTATTTAGTCACCAAGATAAGGTAGTATTCCCTGATTAATGTTTTTCATGTTTACTTGTTTGTACATAATCTGTATATGTAAAAAAAAAAAAGGAGAAAGAAAGTTGAATAATGTCTGGTCCTTTGGAATGAGAGAAAAATCATCTGATATTCTTGAGAAGCTACATCTTTCACTAGTGTCAACTAATCAGTCTCTGACCTTGAAGACTCTCACTGTAACTAGTTAGTTTACTCAATGCCTGTCAAAGGTTGAAATAAACAAGGAATCCTCAGATACTAGTTAAGGGTACATCACTTATGAACCTGGCAAGGTCTAGTTGTATTTTGGGATTGGTTTGGGAATTAAGTCACTCGAGTAGATGTCTGACACTTCGAGACATCATCTTTGATCTTCTGTAGTATGGAAGTATTTTCACAGAGATAACTTGTTCGATCCAAGCATGTCGCCATTTGTTGGCAAGCAACACCCTTCAGACCAATTTGAGTATTAATTCGATTTATTCTTTCATGAATTGGTTTATGTATTAAATCAATATTCATAAAATTTATATTTTAGGAGTTCCAGAATCTTCGATTCTAAAGGTACTCCCAATAAGGTTAGAATCTTGATTAGGGCATGGGGATTGGAAATGCTATGGGGTATCAAACTGGATTGACTATCTTTATCCTACTTCACACTTCAGTTTGATTGTTAAGGTTTGAATAAATGAACTGAAACTTGGAATTTTTGCAGCTGCTAAATTTTATGGATTAGATCAATAATATAAACTTTTGATATGCAAAGTATTACATTCATTATTTCTGACATTTAATCTATTGGTAATATTTTGCATTGTTCAAACGTTTTTTAATCTATCCACATGTTTCATTTCGGTCAAAGAGTTGAATCATCTCAAGGCATGATTATGATTATGGTTATATTAAATTTTCATTTCATATTAATATAATATTAACCATGATTTTGTGAGAATCATTCATTTACTCCATTCTTAATTTTCATTATTAATTTGTATTGGGGAAGATTGATATGATTATAATCATTAAATCAACACCTTGAGGTAAGATTAATGCCATTAATTTTACCATATTGATCAAAATAATAACAAGGTATGTTGATCTTAGTATTGGCATTAATATGAAAGGTTAATGGTTTGATGTTTTCATGAGAAGGCACTTCCATATGTTGGTTGATGGTGACACAAATGTCATATATGATTATTGCCCGCTTGTGACCCTCCCAAAAGCAATCACAGAACTTAGTTTCGTTTGTAAAATCCCAAGACTTCTTGCAAGTTCAGTGGTATCATTACCCAGCATCCCTCACATATGTTTGAGTTTCGCTTGTACCTGGGTAACATGGGGTCGGTTATAATCTTGATAGATTGGCGAGCTTCAAAGGTAAGTTGCCTTCATTCTCCTATTGTAATTTTTGACCTTCCTATAACCTCAATGACCACCTTTACCCTTATGGCTCCCGTTTCACGATTTGAGCTCATTGGGGATGAGTATTTAGACGCTTTCCCAGAATGCGAAGTGCTGGTAGCCAAAGTTGGTTGGTTTCCGTTTTTACAGAAGTTTTCCGGATACAACATGGTCGTCTCTCAGGCATTCACGTCCTCGTTTGATGGTTTAGCAACACAAATTGGGGATATTGAACTTCATTTAATGGAAGAGTATGTCTCCCAAGCAATAAGGTTTTCGTTGACTGGGGAACGATGCCTTAAGGGGAAACACAAGAAAATCCAAGAGTGGAAAGGGTTCCCGATCAAAGCTAATCAGTAGGTGGAATCCAAGTTCAGGTTTCCTTCACGAATGTTGAAGAAGAAATGGCAGTCGTTGCTTGGACTAATCATAAGGTACATTACTTATGAAGGTCGTTTGTCCCAGACTCATTTTTATCACCTTAGGTTATTGTCGGTGTTCAAAGGTCATCCTATCAATATTCCCTATTATTTCATTAACAGTCTACAGAAAATCGCCTATGCATTTCAATCCAAAATAGCCAATAAAGACAAAAGCCTCTTTCATCATGGGATGATTGAAATTCTAGTTTCGCATAGGTTGAGTGAATTAGGTGATAGCTAGGATTCATTTCTCATGAGGAATGGTGTCAGCAGAGTCCAAAAAACCTACGCAAGCGCAAAGTGTTTGCTTTCGAGAAACCTGACCGCGAAACCAGTTGTGAAGGTGAACGAATGAGTTCTGCTAAAACCCTAGGTGAGGGTAAACCTGAAGTAGAATCTGAGTCAAATGTTGAGGCTGTATTTGAAAATCCTCAAGTGAAAATAAGCAAACTTTTGATCGTCGATGGTAACCTTGATAAAGATCCCCTTTGTCTAATTCCGACCTGTAGCCACCCGCAAGATGAAGACAAGACTAGCAAGGGCATGAGTGACAAGGAAACTCGTTGGACCACTCACAACATGACCGCAGGCCTCTTTGTAGAAAGGAATTTGCTTGAAGAAGATGCCCCTTTTATCGAGCTTAGTGATTCGTCAGTGTCTCAGCAAAAGCACGATGTCATGCATTAGGATGACCCTAAATTCCTGTATGATTCTACTTCTGAGACGAGGGAAAGAAATGCTTAGCAATCTAATCCTCCCCCTCAATCAAACTAGGAGGTTGATCAGAAGCCTGTAAAAGTTGTGGAGATGGTTAATGAACCGAATGAGAAAGATATGGAAGAATTTGTCTCTACATCCCATGTCCATCAAATATCCTCCTTGGAAATTGATGTTAAAGAAGCCCAGTTGATCAATGCCTTTGCCACTGAAGAAATTGCTCATCTGAAAGGTGAATTGGTAACCTGGATTGACAAATGGAATTACATGAAAGAGAAGAAGAATAGGTACAAAGCTCTCATAAAAACTTGTTGTTAAAGAACCAGAAACTAGTCAAACAGACCAGGGTTAGTAACATCAGAGCTTTGAAACTCAAAGCTAAGTTGACTGAAGCAAGGACAAAAATGCCCGTTCAAGTGTCTTTTGAACCATCCAGAAAATCCTGATGCTCTGCATCTTCGAATTTTTCTTTTTGTTGATTAAATGTTTTGTCAGTTTTGGGGTTTTAAAGAATCGTCTGTTACAGGTAAGAGATTTAGATTTTGAAGCGTGTATTTTTAATACAAAGTGCTGATATGAGGATACCTGCAGAATCAAAGATTTTGTAGGCATCCTTTACATTATTTTTATTTGTTTTTATCACTTTGGTTATTAATTTTGCTTTGAATATTGACAGGTGTCGTTTTTGGTCAACCATGGAGCGAAATTTTGTCACCTTTAGGTTCTAAACGTGTATGCTGGATTTTGTTTGATGCCTACTACAGTGGATGTGGAATGATTTGCGTGCTCTTTCTTGTGCTCGTTCTATTATTAACCGAGGCAGTTCCTAGAATATATGATTTGATTAGTATCTTCATCCAAGTGGTGTGTTGTTGGCTTTGTCCAGTACATTCGTTACCTTTCCATACTTCCTCATTCCGAACCTGACTCAATGGTCACTCAATGCAAACGAGGATTGATGATTCAGTTTCGAGTACCTGTTGATGAAGAGAGACACCAGAATATGCCAAATTTTATTGGGAATTCTAGGAATGATCCATGTAGTCCTAGATGGATAGGGTAGTCTTAATGGTAGATGCTTCAAGGATTTCTATATAATGAAATGGAAGGCATTGTAATAAGGTTTCAAATTATGGACAACAGAGGAATATTATATCGAAACAGTATAGTTCAATACATTTTGGATTTGATTTTTGTTTTTTGAACTTATTCCGGAAACCAAACGTATTGTAGAGATTGGAGACTCTGATCAAGTTTCTGATATATTTGATAGTGCATCTATTTCTTGTTCCTTCTCTATGTTCACTCTTTACTTACATATATATATACTTTGTTATTGTATGTGGAGTTATCTTTTATGAATTTGAACTAATATGTTGATTTTGAGTTTATGAGCAATTTGTTCAAAAGTTGAAAGTAATAGGTTGCTTTCTTGTTATTTCATGTTTTGTATAAGCTGACATTCTCTTATTCCTAACTTGTATGTTTGCTTTGTTCAATATGAAAGCTAAGGTGTAATCATATGTTACCATATATTCAGAGTTGCATGATAATTATCATTATTTGGTTTTATGTTTGAAATCATACTTATAATCATTTTACACAAGGTTTCCTCTTTGCAGAATGATTACAATTTTTCTTTAATCTTTGGGGATTTATCTACCATGTTGAAGTGTTAACTGTATTTTAGTTTCAGACTTTAAATCATACTATTACTTTGTGCTCCTGGCCGAGATAGGAAAATAGACATTAGGTTACTTTTATCTTAGATTTAGGAGCTACTAAATTCTACGTTTTTTAATTAGAATAGTCCTTAGAGCTAGGTAGTCATTAAGTTCATCTCTCTTGTTAATTAGCATTCGAGTTAGGAAACCTGATACTCATACATCCTCAAGAGACTCTCTACTTGGAGAGCAAATCACAAAGGCAAAAGGGCCTTGATCCTATGAGAAATAGTTACTTTAAAAATACATATGGTTGCATTAAGTCCACTGTGTGGGTTGTTTCTCCATAAGTTGGCCAAGGACATTTTTCCCATCCAACACAAAGTAAGTTCAGAGTTCGATATGTTACTAGTGCATTATCTTAGGACGACAAGCTATCAATTGAAAGAACAGTATCATTTGGTGAGTGCAATTTTGCAGTAGCAGATCGACAGAGTATACCTTAGCTCAAACTGCAGAATCAGTAGCACACAATACATGAAGTAAGACATCAACAAAAGTGTAGAATTGAGTGGAATGAGAAGTCAAGTGATGTATGCAGCACAATGAGAGTTAATCGTTTGCATATGAAGGTAATCGTTTGCATATGAAGGTAACGCACCACATAACTAATATCAAAAGATAAACAAAATTTATGAGTTGGAAGTTCAGTAAGTCAAAATGTTATATTGGATATTTGGGCGCCAGGATGGGGCAAGGAGTAGGAGGTTGTATCCTCCTTCCAGTTGGTGTCGGAAAATACAAGGAGTTGGAGCTTCCTTTAGGTCGGTTCCTGTAAAACTAGGGGGTCAGTGCCCCCTTCTAGTTGGTGTTGGTAAATACAGGAAGTGGGTGCTTTTTTGAATTTTTGTTACAAAATATCATTCCATGTTTTTCTCCCAATTGGGTTTCCACATCAAAATACCATGTGTTCTATGTTATTTTTCTTGGTGCATATATGGATGAATGATTTTGTTTATATTGGATGTGTAACTAAAGTTCAATATTAAGTTAAGACTAATCTGTTAAAGTAGGTAAAAACAACTGATAAATGCACTAATACTGATTCACTCCCCCTTCTCAATATTAAATCGATTCACACCAACTAATTGTAAGGTGTTGTTTATCCATCAACACCCCCATTTCCAAGACTGTAGGTTCAACTGTGGAAGGATGACATCATAGGCCAAAGATATAGAGGATGGGTTTCTATGTGCTAGAATGAACTCCAAGTGGGTGAAGGATGTGTGTTAAATAAGGGAAATTTTTTTTGTACAAGACGAAATCACCTCTGCATAACAAAAAACAAGATGGTCATGTGCCGCAGTGGGTCAACCCTAGAATCCTTGGACACCAAACCATGGGATTAAAGCTCTACATGGTAGGGTCATCCACACACTGAAGGAGAATTCAACTATGCCACAAATACAAGTACTTGTAAGAGTGAAACCAATGGATATTTACATGACCAATCCAAGGTAACAAGAGCCCCTAATCCAAATATCCATACAATATAACCCACTTTGTCCTTTACAATAAAATTTTTAGAATCCTTTCTCTAGGTTTGGTGCTGGTAGAATTCCGCAGTAGCTCTGAGGCATACAAACTGGCTCCAAGTGCAGGACATGCACTCTTACCTGTTGTGTATGAGAACCCCCTAGATATTCTAAGTACCTGTAGACCTGTACAAACATCTCAGAACAAAGACATCAAATTCATCATGGGAAAACACTTCCATCATGCCTTGTTCAAAATGAAATGTGAATAACTCAAAATGAAATAAAAAAAAGTCTAATGCATGGGTAATGGTAAATGCTAAAATCAAATGCAACTATAGTGCATGAAAATCACTCTCTTGGCTGAACCAGTACAGTTCATTTGGTAAACAGAGAGGATATTTGCTGCAAAATATAGCACACACAACACATTGTTGAAGTACCCAGTGTCTAGATTGATCCTTCCAATTCCTTTTGTTGGGATCTCTGAGTCATCTACCATGATAATAGAAGGATCATTGTATGGTTCGAGAGAAGACAAGGTCTCTTTTGCAGAATCCATGTTCCTTGAGGGACCCGAATCTATGATGAAAGAAGAGGATTCATAGGTACTAGTCATCAATGCATGGCATATCTCCTTGTCTTCATAATTCAAACCACCCTCCTTCTTCTTTTCTCCATATGGAAGAGGGATATTGTTCTTCTCAAGGAGGTGTGCCATCATGTCAATGGCCTTATTCACGCATGCACTCTTAGGGTTCCAAGCCTTATGACATTAATTGCATTTGGATGTCTCCTTCTTCTTTCCTTTCTCCTTGCTAGGATTTGAAACCTCTTTAGAAGATTTGGGCTTCTCTTTGTCTTTTCTCTTCTCTTGCTACTTTGAATCTTTGGCCTTCTTCTTCACCTTTTCATGCTTCGAATCACCAGAAGCAAGAACTTGATCCTTTCATGGTTTGTTTGGACCAACTTGTCTTGCTCTTATGTAAGAGACTCCATGAAGTGTCAAATATGGCATATTCCAATTTCAAAAAATGATCTTAGTGGAATGGAAAGTCGAAAAAAACATGGAGTACTTAGGACCCAAATTTGAAAGTATGGAGAAAACCAACTGTTCATCCTTCTTTTCAATCCCACATTACTTGAGTTTAAGTATCAAGGAATTGAACTTGGTGAAGAAGTCTTGAATGGTCTCGAAATTGGTTGGGATTAGAGAGATCAACTTGTTCACAAGATGGTGGCCCCTCAAATCATCATTCTTCCCAAACAATGACTCAATATTGAGCCACATTTCATTTGGAGTAGTGAGACTATCTACATGAAACAAGAGGTATCTTGAGATATTAGGACAAAGCATGCCAAACGCTTCATCCATCCTGTTGAAAAACTTGGAATTTTCTACTCCATAGTTTGGCTTATTTTCAGTCCCCATAGTAAATTTGAAGAGACCCTTCGATCTCAACTGGATTACCATTTCATCCTTCCACTCAAATTAGTTGAATGGAGTGAGCAAGGTGACATGAGACTACTCCATTCCGCATCTTGCGCACTTGGTGACAAAGAACACTGAAAACCTGCAATGCAAACACTCAATAACTTAAGAGGGAATCCTAGACATCTAGTTCGAACCCTGCATCAATAGAGGAAACATTCAGGAGTGCGTCACACCTAGGTAGACTCCAATAGATTGCTCCACTGGCTTCAAGGTAATTTCCCCAAGGATTTATGTGGTTGTTCCACTGCTTCTGGTGCACCTATGAAGCCGTATTGGTTGGACTAGAAGCTCCAAGAGATTTGATACCATGTTAAATTATAATCACAATAGGATCTACTAGCTACTAATTTCCTCACAAATCAATAATTTGGCTAAGTATGCATGAACATTATAAAATAAGAACAGTATACACAATGAATGGTGCAAATAGCTGGTAATTTTATTACTATCCAACCCAAAATCAAGTTGGGAACATCATTATATTACATTTGGAGAAAATCATGATCCTTTGGAGGAATTTGAATGTGCTACAAGTGGCTAGCTTTTATTGGACCTTAACCCCCCCTAGGTTGACCAATAGGCTCCCAAATCACCCCAAATGGTCACGATTGGAAGATATGAACATTGGGATGGAATTAATGGTCAATAATGATGTATTTCCATGAGTGGTGGAGTGGAGGTGGCCTTGGATTGGCCAAGACTACCAAAACGAGAAAAAATGACCAAGCTCAATGCATGCCTTTTTTCAGTTACACCCTACCTATTTCATCCATTTTGTCCAGTTACACCCTACTTTCATAAACCATATACATGCCTTTTTCCAGAACAATTAACAATCTTGACAAGGTATAATTTATTATTGCTTCATTTAATTAAATTCCTAAGATTGTTATGGTTATGAATTCCAGCCTTCGATTTATGCTAACTTGTGTTGATTTCATTAAGTTAAGATCAAAGCACAGGTGTATCAGTCGCAATGCCTTGGGAAAGAATCATACGTGGTGTTGGCTGTTACTCTTCTGATTTGATTCCTCATATTCCAAGGGACAACACATCTCTCCACATGAAGCTGTAATAGGTTGTTAAAACAGAGCATAGCTGCAACAGATAGGACGCTTCCCAATTTGTTAAACCATTGATCCATTAACTGCTAGAGTAATAGCATCCTTCATGATTAACGGCCTCATTCATTATGGTTGTAATAGTTTAGCTGTAACTCTACAGCACGAAGATCAGAGATCTTCATTGCTGCACGAAATTAGTGGATCACGAACTATATTTTGCATGTATAAATATGGGAAGGCTTTCAGAGTCTGGGGTTGGTGAATTATCATTTTATACGGGCTATAACAGAGAACAGAGACTATGGATTACCATCTTTAATGAAGAGCAGAGTTATTTCTATTAGTGTGTCTTAATTTGTGGTAGTTCACAGCATCTCTATTGTTGGAACATTTAAAAAACCCACTATGTCATTCTAGACTTAGGATAAAATTAATTAATCATTTATGATTAATTTCCTGAGTTTTGACTAGGTAGAATAGGCCAATTTTGTCTTGTAGTGGACCACATGCTATCCTCATTCTCAAAAACGAATTTGGATAGATTCTAGATAAGACTTCCTTGGATTTTGTCTGATTTTATTCCATTCCTGAATTAGAAAGACACTATCCAGTTTTAGTTAGCTTTGTCCTATTTTTTCTGCTTTCTTGTGGAAAAGATAAAGCTAGTTTACTTGGAATCTTTTGTGAGCCTCTAGCACAATTTTGGAAACTGCTTTTGCCACCTAGGGGGTTTTTTGTCTTTTCTAAGCCTTTTGTTTTTGCTCTTTTCATATTGCTTCAAAGCAATTCGATTTTCTTCATGGAGGATGTATTATATATTGTTACAATATCAATGAATAAGATAGATAGTGTTTTCCATAATTTATTCTCTCATTGTCTAAAATATTCCATGGTGAAATTGTCTTATGAATTTAGTTCCTAGTAATTGAAAATATCACATGGTATTAGAGCAAGCTTGATTCAAAACAATTTACAAGAGTGTTTTTTGCAGGTATTACCATTACCAAGAGCACATTAGTATGGAGAAAAATCAAGCAAAAGCTGTGACTCTCACTCCCTTCAATTTCTTTGACTAGAAGGCGCATATGATCATCTAGCTTCGGAGCAAAGGATTGTGTAGAGTCACTATGGGGCTTGAAACTGAGCCAGGAGTTGTTGCATTAAAATCCAAATGGTTCAATAGGCTTGATGAAGCTTATGTGTTACTTTGTCTCTTTGTATCTCTAGATCGTCTATTCCATATCGATTCTCTATCAACTCCAAATGAAGTGTGGACAAAGCTAGAGTCTCTCTTTGAAAAACAAGATGAGCTCAGAGGTCATTTGTTGGAGATTGAGCTGATCTCTCTTAGTCCAAGTAATTTTGATTCTATGGAGGAGTTCATCTCAAAATTCAAGAACCTAGTGCTTCAACTCAAGCAATGTGGTATAGAGAAGAAGGATGAGCAATTAATCCTTACCATTATGTCAAAACTGAGCTCTGAATACTCAGTATTTGTGTCTACTTTTCATTCTATAAGACTTGTAGTTCCCAAGTGGAAGATGCCAACCTTGGATGCATTCATTGATTCGCTCACTCAAGAAAAGGACATGCTGGTCCAAATGAGGGATCAATCACCCTCCAAAGACTTTGCACTTGTTGCTCATGGAGCAAAGAGTTTCAAGAATTACAAATCCAAACAGAAGATATTGTCAGATGAAGAGGATTCTGATGGAGATTCCAAATCCAAGAAGATGAAGAAGGAGAAGCCCAAGTGTTCTTATTGCTGCAAAGGAACTCATCCTGAGAAATCTTGCTTTAAGAATAAATTGGACATCATGGCCAAGATGCTTGAAGAGCATAACATAGATGTTCCTGACTTTGCAAAGAAAGAACAAGGCAAGGTTGTTGTAGAACAAGAACTCTGTCTCCAAGCCTCTCCCAAAGGTAATAATGTTTATGCTTTGAGTGCTAGAGTGAAATATAATTCTTATGTCTCTGATATTGATTCACATTCTGATATATCAGAATCAGAAACCTCCACCTCTTCCTTGGAACAATCTTCAGTCAGTACATCCAAGGCTACTCTCAAAACTAGTCATTTTTTACTAGATTTTGAATTGTCTTATGAAAGGTATTTCCACCATCATTCAAATCTTTTAGATTCTGATTTAGAAGATGATTTATGGTCTGATATGCAGGTCATTACGTATCTCACATCATATTCCCAACCTTTGGATGCACAAAAGACCCTACAAACCCCAAGTTCTCCAGTTAAGAAACTACACAATTCTATGTTTTCCTACACTGTGTCACTTGCCTCTGTTGCACTTTTGTCTTTCATATATTTCATTGGTTGGACAACCATTGTTTTGGCATTATTTGGACTGATATTCCACACATCTGAACATGAACCCATCACTCATGGTTCAAAAGTCAAGTCCTCACACTCTCAAGGCTCGCTCAGCTGTCCGGGTGATCTAGTTTCTCAAATTTTTTCTACTGAAATTATGTTCGATCATGAAGACTCCACATCTTTACTGGTTGCTGCTCCATATGACTTACATTTTGATATTTTAGAGTTGCATGATTTCATTTTAAATATCATAAAGGTTCTACATCATTTTGAGAAGAAAGTACAAGAACTAGTACACCACATTGTAGCTACAGAAGAAATTGATCATGTTGAGTTCATTGTTTCTCCTTGGGAAGGAGTATGCATAGATCATGACATCCACAATCTCTTCATTAAGTCAGTTACTTAGAAGTAGCCCATTCAGCTCATTCAAATGAGCAACATGACAGTATGAAGACATCAAGCATGTCCATTTTTGAGGGAGGGTTTTGTTCCCAGGAGGTTTTCCCTGTTTCCTCGGTTTACATGGACTAGTTATTTTTGTATTGGGGTGACCATAAGCCTTGTTGCTTGGGCCCTATATTTATAATATTTTTCTAATTCCCATCAGATAAACTCAGGCTTAAGGGGGGGTGTTGGAACATTTAAAAAACCCACTATGTCATTCTAGACTTAGGATAAAATTAATTAATCATTTATGATTAATTTCATGAGTTTTGACTAGGTAGAATAGGCCAGTTTTGTCTTTTAGTGGACCACATGCTATCCTCATTCTCAAAAACGAATTTGGATAGATTATGGATAAGATTTCCTTGGATTCTGTCTGATTTGATTCCATTCTTGAATTAGAAAGACACTATCCAGTTTTAGTTAGCTTTGTCCTGTTTTTTCTGCTTTTTAGTGGAAAAGATAAAGCTAGTTTACTTGGAATCTTTTGCCACTTGACCAATTCGACCTCCACACCATATCTAACCTTCTAAGGCCATCATTACATTCCATTTACCTCACTCATGAACTGCCATACCATACTTGCCAAATTCGTGAGCCTCTAGCACAGTTTTGGAAACTACTTTTTCCACCTAGGGGGTTTTTTGTCTTTTCTAAGCATTTTCTTTTTTCTCTTTCCATATTGCTTCAAAGCAATTCAATTTTTTACATGGAGGATGTATTATATATTGTTACAATATCAATGAATAAGATACAGAGTGTTTTCCATAATTTATTCTCTCTATTCTTCTTCTCTCATTGTTTAAAATATTCCATGGTGAAATTGTCTTATGAATCTAGTTCCTAGTAATTGAAAATCTTACATCTGTTAGAAGGCCAACGCCCGCCTTCTCACAGATATTGAAGAGTTAAGTAGGTAGTTAGATTTATTTCTTGTTGTGTGTTTGTGGAATTGTATTAGGCATATTACTGGTAGCTGCAACAGAGAAATTACAATTGCATTCTTTTCTTGGTAGTTTGATTATTTGCATCTTGAATAGTTGCAACTGTGTGGTGTGACAATCGACTGTGTAAGTTAGTTTTGATTATGCATGTGTGTTCAATATCTATTACAACCAAGCTCATCTTCCATTCCTTTAGGATTTCCAATAGTTATCAATTTAGAGTTCAAGTTTATTTTCTAATTCTGGTTGTTGTTGTATCTTTATTGAATTCATAGATTAGGAAGATTATGATTGAGTTATAGTAGTTGCTGGATGAATCATTTTGGTAAAGATTGAATACTGTAGTTTGATAATTATAGGATTTAACTTCTTGCAAAATTAATCTAGTTGATTTCTATTCTTAGATCATTAACTGCTAGGTTGATTTCTGTAGGAAGGTAGTTGCACTTTGAATTCCTAGATGTATGAGGTAGATTAGTTTCTTTATGGAATGAGTTTGGCTGAGCAGATAGGTAGGATTATTATCTCTATTCAGTTAGTCAACTACTTGAAATGTTTATGCATAGATTGTGCTTATTGCTATTGAAATAAAAGACTTCCCTAGGTTGACAATTTATATCGAACATCCTGTGTGTTAGTTGTAATTAATTAGCATATAGGGTGACCAACTTTTTGGCGCTGTTGCTGGGGATGATAATTGATAGACATAGTTAGTAGTTGGTTTTATTTGATTTCATTTTAGTTTAATCATTTACATCATGCATGAATACAAGAAAAACAAATCAGGAACTCCATTTGAATACTAACATTGCAGGTGGAAGAGGTCGAGGTCGTAATGCAGGTCTTTGAAGACAAACATTTATCAATGATATAATTGCTAAAGTTGATTCTTCTAACAGACCACCGCGGACGTCTATAGGAAGAGGAAATTATGTTCCTCCCAATATTGAGAATTCAACATCAGCGGTGGAGAACACAACGGGACCATCTACTCCCAGCGCAGAAAGGAAACCTCCTGAGGACAAGGGAAGCATTGTGGGTGCACCGAATAGAGAAGAGATTTATCATATTAACAGAACTAGAGTAACTAAAGAAGTGTGGTTGGAGACTCGCCGAGAAGAAGAGGAAGAAAGAAGGCAAGAAGAAGAGAGGAAGAAAGAAGAAGAGAGGAAGAATGAATAAAGGAATCCATTAAGTTTTGGACTAACAACATAGCTAATAGGGAACATGAAGGTGAGAATGAACATAGGGAGAACCAGGAAGAAGAAGTGGAAGATAATCAGCCTCGTAACACTGTGGCTACATTAGAATTCCCTATCCTCTAGACACTTGGAGCAGCTCATATGAAAAACATCTCACCATCAGTTTTCCTGAATTTCCATGGTAAATCTTCTAAGGATCCTGATGAATTTCTTTTTGGGTTTGATATCCTCTATTGCAGCTATGACTATACCTCCAGTGCTCAGAAGTTGAAACTATTGCGAGCCACCTGAAAGGAAATGCTTTGCGCTGGTTCATGAGTCTAGGTTGGGAGACCATTACTACTTGGGACCAAATGAAACACACATTTCTTTCTAAATATCAAGAATATTGTAGAACCAGGGATAGAAAGGAAGAGTTGTTTAAAATGGTTCAGAAGGAAGAAGAGAGCTTGGAAGATTTTGTGGAAAGATTGTTGTACAATTTGCAAAGGTCTGGACACACTGAGATTAGAAAAGATGTACTCAAGATTATTTTGCTACGAGGAATTAGAGAATATTTCCTTGATATGTTGAATTTGTTGGGGAAAGGGTACATCTCAAAGGAACCCTTCGAGAAGATCGTTGAATTATATCGAAGGTACTCAAGGGGATCCTCTAGAACTAACAAAAGAGACAAAGATCGAGACCAAGATGTCTTCACTAGGACACAGAAGTCAGCTAGTGGAGGAGCTACTCGAGCAAAAATAGGCAACTTACTGGAGAATTTTAAAACTGATATGATGAGTTCCATTTCCTCAGAGTTAGATGTTTTGAGAGCAAAACGGAGGCAAGTAGTAGAAGATCTTACAATCAGTGTATTCTGTCCTAAATGTAGGAAAAACCACCCACTGAAAGAATTCCCGCTAGACAAGGAAGATGTATGTAGGATATGTGAAATGGAGCATGACACCAAGGAATGTCCTTCATTACCCAAGGTCAAGTCAGTCCTGCAGGAATCCACTTCAGATGTGGAACATGCTTACTTCATTGCACAGAAGAAACCTTGGCAGCCTCGCAATCAAAGTATGAATCCAAATCCATCAATTTTATTGAATAATATGAATGGTATGAACAAGATGAATAATATGAATACACAATTCCCTTCACATTATTCTGGTAACCAATGGCATCCAACTCAGAACCCAATGCAAAATCCTAATTCTTGGACACCATGGTTGCAACAGTCAAATAGTCAAGCTCCCTAGAATTCCAACTGGAGAAATTCTTACCAAGGAAATAACTTTCCCCATCACCAGATTCAATATCAATAGTACCCTCCTTAACAGTATCCCCACCAACAATATCAACAGCCACATCTGCAATTCCAAAACAATGTTGCACCTATGAATGCACCACTTCAACCACAACTATCTGTACAACCTAACCAAAACTCGAATAATAAAGCAGCTCATCAGTTTGAGACTGCCAACATGCCTGTGTCTTTCGTCTCCCAAGTTCTCTACAACGATATACAATTACGATCAGGGAGGGTAGTGGAACCCATCATCACTGAGGATGTTCCATCCCTAGTGACTGAAACTGGAGTGAATCAACACTGTGAGAATATGGTGAATTCAGCAATCCCCATCATTGAGGATGCTGACATTCCTACCGAAACAGTAGTTGAAACTCAGGAAGTAACACACGATGAAGCACAGCCTACATAATTGATGAGAGAACCACCATACCCTGAACGATTGGCCTTGCAAAAAACAGTGTAACAACCTCGATTCAATCTCTTAGGGGAAGTGAAAATTTTGTATGTCAAAATTCCACTATTACAAGCCCTCCATGATGTGCCCATTTATGCTAAAAATGTTAGAGATTTATGTGTCAAGAAACCAGGAAGAAAGCCCAGGGATACTCCCAGTATCCATGTATTGGGAAAACTTTCCGAATTAATAATGGGGAAGACTCCTATGGCAAAATACGATGACCTTGGAAATCCTATTGTGGCAGTTCACATAGGAAACACACAAATCCCCAATGTCTTGGTAGACTTAGGTGTGGATATTAACATTATGACCATAAAAAATGTGAAGAAACTTGTACTCACTAACCTTCGGCCGATCCCTACCATTTTAGAACTTGCTGACATATCAAGAATCAAGCCGGAGGGGATCCTAGACGACCTAGTAATCTCTATTGACTCATGGGAATACTATGCCTACTTTTTGGTGTTACAACCGAAGTCTCAGTTGGGGGGACACTCGCTGATTCTGGGGAGACCATGGTTGGCCATAGCATATGCCTATATCAGCTGTTGGTAAGGATCCATGACTATCTTAGATGGGACTGAGATCAAAATCCTAACCTTATACCCTCCAGCTCGGCCAAGCACAGAAGCTGAGACTCCACTTTGGGTGGATTTGGAGGAGGAGGAAGGCGTTTAGCCTTTACTAACGATTGGGAGAGCCTTAACCTTTAAATATAAAACAGAGGACGATACCATCAACAGTTTCATCAGTGAGCCCACGTCCGTCAATAAGCATGTTTACCAGATTCTCCACAATACATTTGATGAGAAAGAACAAGAAAATCTTACGAAAGAAACTCTAGTCAGTGATGCCAATATAATTCCAGTTCTCAAGAATTCAAAAAGTGTCCCAGTGAAAATTGAGCCAGGGAAAACATTGAACATCAATCCAAACCTTGAGCCTAGTGAGCTGGAATAGCTAATCACTCTATTGAAACAACATAAGGGAGCCTTCTCTTGGGAGTACACATACATGAAAGGTATTCCTTCTAATCTGTGCACCCATCACATTTATATTAAGAGCGACTCCAAGACGGTATGTCAACCACAACCAAGGATGAACCCGAACCTAAGGGATGCAGTGAAAGAAGAGATCCAAAAACTTCTAGAAGCAGTGTTTATATACCCAATTTCAGATAGTGAGTGGGTTTCTCCACTCGTTATTGTACCAAAGAAGAATGGGAAATGGAGGGTCTGCATGGATTACAGAGAATTGAATAAAGCAACATAGAAGGACCACTTTCCATTACCTTTTATTGATCAGGTCCTTGATACTTTATCTAGGAAGAAGTATTTTTCCTTTCTGGATGGCTTTAGTGGCTATAACCAAATCTAGATTGCTCCAGAAGACCAAGACAAAACCACTTTCACCTGTCCCTGGGGTACTTTTGCATACAGGGTACTTCCCTTTCGTTTGTGCAACGCACCAAACACATTTCAAAGAGCAGTGATTGGAATATTTTCAGAGATGGTAAATGACTACATGGAAATTTTTATGGATGACTTCACTCCATACGGTGGTAGTTGTGAAGAAGCATTGAAAAATTTAGAAAAGGTCTTGAAACACCGTGAACAAAGCCAAATCTCTTTAAGCACTGAAAAGTGCCATATGATGATGAGCGAGGGCATAGTTCTGGGGCACTTCATCTCTTTTGATGGTATCCAGGTAGACCCATCCAAAATTAAGGTAATTGAAAATATACCAACTCGTGGAACATAAAAAGATGTACATAGCTTCTTAGGGCATGCTGGTTATAACAGAAGATTCATAGAAAATTTTTCCAAACTAGCTTCTCCTTTGTTCACCTTGTTGATGAAGGATGTAGAGTTTGTTTGGAATGATGCATGCCAAACAACGTTTACTAAACTAAAGAAAAGGCTGTCTACAACATCCATATTATGAGGGCCCAACTGGGCTCTTTCTTTTCATATCTCTTCAGATGCTTCAGACACTGCCATTGGAGCAGTTTAGGACAGCAGGAAGGTAACACCCCTTATGCAATTTATTACATTAGTAAGAACTTATCACCTGCTGAGCTTAACTATACTGTCACAGAGAAGGAATTCCTTGCCATAGTTTATGCCATCAACAAATTTAGACACTACATTATTGGATACTCCACTTTTGTGCACATTGATCATTCTGTCATCAAATATTTAATGAATAAACCAATCATGAATGCTAGAGTTACTAGATGGCTGTTACTATTACAGAAATTTGATATCACAATTATTGATAAACCAGGGAAGGAAAACGTTGCAGACTTTTTATCTCGACTTACTAACAATGATGACAATTTACCAGTCGAAGATTCCTTCCCTGATGAACATTTGTTTGTGTTAAGTTTAAACCAAATAGACTAGCAAGATCACTGAAAGAAGCATAATCACAAGATAGACACAGTATTTACCCTGGGAAACCCTCATGGGGTAGAAAACCCAACAAAGCTTTCCTCAATAAGATGATCAACCAAAATACAAGATGTGCTCCCTCCTTCTTCTCCTCCTTAGCAGATCTCCCAGACAAGTGCGCTACTTTTCTCAAGTGAGCGAGTGTGTCTAATGAGGAGTTCACCTCCTCTATTTATACTAACTCCCGACCACCAAAAATACCTAATGGGGCCGACCTCTCCTGGAGAAGTCTAATAACCCCTAAAACATAACCTCAGGGCCGACCCCCACATGGTGGGTCTAATAACCCTAGTTACCACAACTCCTTGGAGGAATAAACATCTCCGGATACATAATAGAATCACCTCGGAGGGATGGAACATATCCGGAATAAATAATGTACAAATATAATATTCTTAGAAGTTACAATATTCAACACTCCCCCTTAACGAGAATGATATTATAACAACATCTGCAGGAGCAAGGAGTCATTGACTACATCATACATGATACATCTATAAATCATCGGAAGCTTTCTTCAATTCATCATCATCAGTAACTCAACTAGTTACTGGAACATCAACATCATCAGAGTTGATATCACTCGATCATCAACATCGTCAACGATCATCAGCATCGTCATCAACATCGTCATCATACGATCATCAACATCGTCATCATACGATCATCAACATCGTTATCACACGATCATCAGCATCGTCATCACACGATCATCAACATCGTCATCACACGATCGTTATCAACATCATCATCATACGATCATCAACATCGTCATCACATGACCGTTATCAACATCATCATCATACGATCATCAACATCGTCATCACACGATCATATTACAAGATGATCAATCTTGCTCTCTTTAGGACATAAGTCCATGGATGATGCAATCCAGATCAAGTTCCAGGATGATCAATCCTTATCACTTTAAGACAAGTCCATGTCGGGGGATGATGCAATCCTGACCACAGTGCCAGTCCTTTTTCATACTGGATGTGACCTAGATTAGATCTAGGATTTACCGTCACAGAGCCATGCCTGTTTCATGCTGGATGTGTCACATCTACAGAGCCATCCCTGTTTCATGCTGGATGTATCACATCTACAGAGCCAGCCCTGTTTCATGCTGGATGTAACCTAGAACAATTCTAGGATTTGTCACGTACATTTTGAACCGAGGTCCAGGGATGATCCAGTCCTATCATGTACCTTTTGAACCGAAGTCCAGGGATGATCTAGTCCTATCATGTACCTTTTGAACCGAAGTCCAGGGACGATCCAGTCCTATCATGTACCTTTTGAACCGAAGTCCAGGGATGATCTAGTCCTATCATGTACCTTTTGAACCGAAGTCCAGGGACGATCCAGTTCTATCATGTCATGCATTTATCGGAGACCTCATGTCTACGGCTCAATTCAAAGGACCATAGTCCGAGGACGATCCAATCCCCTTACCTGTTCATTCAGGATTTTGTTCTCGGAGACATCTTGTCTACGGATCACTTTAGGACTAAAGTCCATGGATGATACAATCCTCTCATCACTATGGGTACAAGTATCTTCATCCATACAAGTACAAACATGTATCAATACATCAAGGCATCATGTAACCTCATCATCAAGACATGTAAATCAAAACATGTATTCTCATCAATAGCATCGATACATATATCATCAAAACATGTATTTTCACTAATACATCTATCATCAAAAGCATGTATTCTCACTAATACATCTATCATCAAAAGCATGTATACATCTATCATGTATTCTCACTAATACATTTAACATCAAAAGCATGTATACGCTAATACATCTATTATCAAGAGTAAAAATATAAGAGTCCTAAATCTAAATAATTCTAAGTAACTAAGTGCAGTAAATAGGTAACCTCATCATTGATGAGGCAGACTTGTTATCAGATACTATACTACTCCCCCTTTCGAGGAGGGTCCTTTTGAACTACACCAAGCTTGTCTCGGAAGTATTCAAACTTTACTCGAGACAGAGGTTTAGTCAAGATATCAGCAATCTGATCCTCAGTGCTTATATACTCGAGCTTGATAGCTTCCCTCTGCACCATATCTCGTATATAGGAGTATCGGATCTCAATGTGTTTTGACTTATCGTGGAACACAGGATTTTCAGTCATCTTAATGCAGCTTTGATTATCACACATAATCACAGTGGGATCCATTTCTAAGTCAAACACTCCAGATAATAGTTTCCGAAGCGATACTGCTTCACAGCTGGCAGAACAGGCAGCTATATATTCTGCTTCAGCAGTACTGAGGGCCACACTAAATTGTTTCTTGCTAAACCATGAGATCATGGCAGATCCAAGACCGTAGCATCCACCTGAAGTACTTTTTTCTGTCTGAGACACTACCTGCCCAGTCAGAGTCTGAGTAACCATGTAACCTGAGTTCATGACCTCCGAGATAATATAGACCAAAATCTAATGTACCTTTTAGGTACCTCATTACATGCTTTGCAGCTATTAAGTGAACCTTTCTAGGTTCTACTAGATATTGACTTAGGGTATTTACAGCAAAGCATATATCAGGCCTAGTATTTGTTAAATACATCAATGACCCGATAATTTGTCTATATAGGGTCATGTCCACTAATTCTGATGAATCATTAACTAATAACTTCAAATTGGAGTCCATGGGAGTGGCCATGGCTTTACACTCCAACATATCAAACCTTTTGAGAATCTCCATAGTATACTTACCTTGATTTAGAAAGATTCCTTTTGGTTCTTGCCATACTTCTAAGCCTAAGAAGTAGTGCATTAATCCGAGATCTTTCATCTCGAATTCTGAAGAAAGCTTCTTCTTGCTTTCAATAATTTGTTTCTCATTTCCAGTTAGAAATAGATCATCTACATATAACAACAATATAACTGGTTCATCATCCATCACTTTGAGGTAAAGATTGGGGTCAACTTTACTTTTGGTAAAGCCCATGCTTGTTAAGAAATTGTCAATCCTCCCGTACCAATCCCTGGGAGCTTGCTTCAATCCATACAATGCCTTTTTCAGTTTGCATACATGGGTCCTTCCATCCTTGACCTCAAACCCTTGTGGTTGTTCTATGTATACTTTTTCTTCAATTACACCATTCAGAAAAGCTGTTTTAACATCCATTTGGTGTAATTTTCACTTCATCATGGATGCAAGTGCCATGATAGTTCTAATTGAAGTATACCTAGCAACTGGTGCAAATGTTTTTTCATAATCAATTCCCTCCTTCTGAGAGAATCCTCTGGCTACAAATCTTGCTTTGTATTTTTCAATGCTGCCATCTGCAGCATGTTTTATCTTGAAAATCCATTTGGAAGAAACCACACTTTTATCTTTTGGTTTGGGGACTATATCCCAAACATCATTTTTCATTATTGACTGATATTCTTCTGTCATTGCTTCTACCCATTCTTTCTTCTGAGCTGCCTCTTCATAGCTGGTAGGTAGTTGATCCACATGATCACACATCAAGGCCATATAGTTGGCCACTAGCTTTGGTTTCTTTCTTTCTCTAGTGGAGCCTTCAGGAGCTCCATATCTTTCAGCCCCTTGAATAATATCTCTAGCCCATGCTGGCCTTCTTTTCTTAGATAAGTTTGTAATAGGAGGCTCTTGTGGTTCCAACATGTCATGATCCTCTGGTGAATCATCTTCAGGAATGGGCACAGCCTCTGTGATTCTGGGAGATGTATCTTCTTCATAGATTTCTTCAAGTTGGCACTTTCTGGATTTCTTGAGAGCTGCTTTTTCATCAAAAGTTACATTTCTACTTATTTCTATGTGATGAAAACCTGGAATGTAAATTCTGAAGGCTTTGGATGATTCACAATAACCAACAAATATTCCCTTCTTACCAGAAGGGTCCAACTTGGTTCTCTTTTCTTTTGGAATGTGGATGTACACAGGACACCCAAATATTTTAAGATGACTTACCTCAGGCTTCTTTCCTGTAAACACTTCTTCTGGAGTTTTGAAATCAAGAGCACTATGAGATAATCTATTTTGCACATATACTGCTGTCTTGGCTGCTTTAGCCCATAGATACATGGGAAGATCTTGGTCATGTATCATAGTCTTCATAACTTCCATGATTGTTCTATTTTTCCTTTCAACCACCCCAGTTTGTTGGGGATTATAGGGAGTAGTTAGTTCCCTTTTAATTCCAGCTTCTTTACAAAAGTCTTCAAAGTCCTTTGAGGTAAATTCTCCGCCATTATCTGTTCTGAGAATTTTGATTCTCTTTTCTGAGAGATTTTCTATTAGAGCCTTGAACTCTTTGAATTTTTCAAAGACTTCATTCTTACCTTTTAGGAAGTATATCCAAGTTTTCCTTGAATAGTCATCAATGAATGAAAGATAATATTCAAACCCACTTAGAGAAGTAGTGGGCATTGGTCCACATACATCTGAGTGTATTAGCGCCAGAATGTTCTTAGTCTTTGTTTCACTCTTTGGAAAGGGGTTCTTGACATTTTCCCCTTTCTTACATCCTTTACATGAGCCATCACGATCAGCTTTCAAATCTGGTAATCCTATGACTACCTTGCTTACATAGGGTAAAGCTTTATAGTTGATGTGAGCTAATCTTCTATGCCATAGCTCACTGGGGCTAGAGATCTCATGAGCAAGGGCAGCTTCTGGATGACCCTTGAGCTTATAGAGACCTCCTTCTTCTTCACCAATGACAACTGCATCTTTAATTGTCTTTCCTTTGGACCACATGAGTACTTGTCCATCTATGAAAGCCACTCTAAAACCTTTCTTATCTAGTGCTGAGATAGAGAGTAGGTTCTTCTTTAAACCTGGTACATATAAGATGTCTTTCATCTTCAAAGGTGTTCCAGAATCTAGCTTGTAGCTAGCTTCACGAATTCCTTTGATGGGATATTGGTAGTCATCTCCTAGAGATACCTTTTGTGAAGAAGACTTTTCTTCAAGATTTGAGAAAGTCTTTCTTTGACCTGACATGTGCTTAGAAGCACCACTGTCAATGAGCCATGTATCTTCTCCAGGAGATACAGATCCAGAGAGTGTAGAGAATAGGACATATTCTTCTGGATCTTCTTTCTTCACCTTATATCTTTTCCTTTTAGGTCTTACCTCTACCTCTTCTTCTTCTTCTTCATCTTCTTCCTCTTTTCCACTATCATTTTCTGCCATATGTGCATGGTGTCTTTTGTGGACAAACTTCTTCTTTTGTGAAGGAAAAAGTCTGGAGATGTGTCCTAGTTTATCACAGTTGTAGCATTTGACTGTGGAAAGATCTCTTACTGGAATTGGTCCTTTTCTCTTTTTAGGTCTAGAGAAGTGTTGAGATCCTTTGTGGTCAACTTTCTTGAGATGACCCATTCTTCTTCTTTTGGTATGGGTGGCCAAAGCTTGGTCATCCTCTTTGAGAAGAGCTTCTCTGTTGGCTACTCTAGCTTCTTCTTGAACACAATCCTCCCATACTATATCAAACTTCATGCTCTCTTTCCTGACACACATGGTTTGTATGAATGATTCCCAAGGTCTAGTGAGACCATTGAGAGCAGTCATCACAAGTTCATCCTCATCAAGAGTATCACCAATTACATCTAGTTGTTCCTTGATTTGTGAAACCCTTGAGAAGTAGTCTTGAATGGATTCTCCTTTGTGCATCTTGGTACTCTTCAATTGAGTCCTTAGGTTCATCTTCCTATTGATGTTCTTTCCTTCATACATTCTTAGGGCATCATACATTTCCTTTGGAGTCTTCTTGGAGGCCACTTGGGGAATCAAGTGGTCTTTAATAGAATCAGCTATGATTCTCTTTGCTCTAATCAAATCCTTCCTATGCTTTTCTTTGGCTTCATCTCCTTCTGGTTCTGCAACTTCATCTTTAATATAATGAGCAAGATCATTCTCTTCAAGAATGAGACCAATTCTGTATTTCCATGCCCGGAAATTCTCTATACCTTCTAGCTTGTCCTCAAGCTTAGTGTTTGGAGCCATCTTCTCTTGGGGGAGTCCAAGAGACATAGAGTACTTATCTTAAAAGTAACTTTTTACTTTTCCGGATCCTAAGACAGAAATTTATCGCACTTTTGGTAGAATTAGGGTTTGACTTTCCCGGAGTTCTACCCAACCAAAAAGTTCGATCTAGGGCTCAAAAGATTTGTCTTGAGAAGGACTATCCAACCATGTAATCAGATTTCAACAATACCAACTTTTTGCTGAGACCAATTTTTGGTTTATCGCACTTTTGGTAGAATTAGGGTTTGACTTTCCCGGAGTTTTATCCAACCAAAAAGTTCGATCTAGAGCTCAAAAGATTGGTCTTGAGAAGGGCTACCCAGCCATGTAATCAGATTTCAACAATACCAACTTTTTGCTGAGACCCTAAACTTCACCGGAGAGAGAGAGAGAGATTCTTACCTTGTGAAAGATGTCCTATTCGGTCTAGCTCTGATACCATGTTAATTTTAAACCAAATAGACTAGCAAGATCACTGAAAGAAGCATAATCACAAGATAGACACAGTATTTACCTTGGGAAACCCTCATGGGGTAGAAAACCCAGCAAAGATTTCCTCAATAAGATGATCAACCAAAATACAAGATGTGCTCCCTCCTTCTTCTCCTCCTTAGCAGATCTCCCAGACAAGTGCGCTAATTTTCTCAAGTGAGCGAGTGTGTCTAATGAGGAGTTCACCTCCTCTATTTATACTAACTCCTGACCACCGAAAATACCTAATGGGGCCGACCTCTCCTGGAGAAGTCTAATAACTCCTAAAACATAACCTCAGGGCCGACCCCCACATGGTGGGTCTAATAACCCTAGTTACCACAACTCCTCGAAGGAATAAACATCTCCGGATACATAATAGAATCACCTCGGAGGGATGGAACATCTCCGGAATAAATAATGTACAAATATAATATTCTTAGAAGTTACAATATTCAACAGTTTGTAGTATCAGTTCATTCCACATGGTATGCAGATATTGCTAACTTTTTGGCTGCAGGTAAGCTTCCAACACATCTGTCGAAGAGAGAAAAAAGAAAGATCACACAACAGAGTGCTAAGTATTGTTGGATTGATGGACATCTTTTCTACACAAGGCTTGATTTAGAAATCAGAAGATGTGTCAAAGAAGATGAAATTTTTAGTATCCTTAAAGCTTGCCATGATGAGCCCTATGGGGGACACTTTGCTGATAAAAGGACAGGTGATAAGGTCTTGAGAATGTGTTAGTTCTGGCCCACATTGTTCAGGGATGCAAAGAAGTATGTTCAGGCACGTGATAGCTGCCAAAGGATGGTCCAACCCAACATATTAGATGAAAGGCCTTTGCATCCATAGCTCGTGGTTGAACCATTTGATAGATGGGCTTTGGATTTAGTAGGTCCTATCAACCCTCCCTCAAAACAAAAAAGTTCAAATCTTGGTTTGCACAGATTACATGACCAAATGGGTGGAAGCTGTAGCCTTGGTTAAAGCTAATGATCAAGCTGTGATTGATTTCCTGTATCAATAAATTTTTACTCGGTTTGGAGTACCCAAGGAAATCATTACAGATGGTGGACTACAGTTTGTGTCTCACAAATTGGAAGCATTGTTACAAAAATTTCATATTCAACACAAAATAACCTTGCCATATCATCCATAGGCCAATGGCCAAGTGGAAAGTTCAAACAAGGTCATTGTGGCTATTTTGACAAAGACAGTGAAAAGACATCGTAAAGATTGGGCTGAGAGACTTCCAGAGGCACTATGGGCCTATTGCACTACATGGCGTAACACCACTAGTTTTCCCCCCTATGAATTGATATATGGTAAGAATGTTGTTTTCCCAATTGAATTTGAAATCAGAACCTTGAAGACAGTTTTAGAAGCAAACCTTGATTTATCAGAAGCACAGAGGAATCGATTGAATCAACTCAATGAATTGGATGAGAAGCGCACAGCCGCAGTGCATCAAACAACTTTGATCCAACAGCAGTGCTCGAAATGGCATGATGGATTTATAAAGAAGAAAGTCTTCCGAGAAGGAGACTAGGCTATGTTGTATGATTCACAGTTTAAGAGGGATTTTAAGGGCAAATTGCGCACTCGTTGGTTGGGACCTTATCAAATAGATCGAGTATTTGACAATGGAACAGTTTGGTTGATCACCATTGATGAAAACAAGACACCATTATTCGCAAATGGTCATCGGCTGCGACTGTATCAAAAACCGATCTCAAATGATGCTTTCATTTCACATGTTGCAGCTGATCCAGAATATCAGTTAACGCTAGGGTAGGGATTTTTCTCAACCCCTGTGAATCTTTAAGAACTGCAATGTCCACACATAATTTGTACATAAATAATTTATTTTTCATTCTGTATTTTATCTATTTTTCATTTTGCACTTGATCGGGTTTGTTTTGAAGAATTGTGTGTAGGAATTAACTTGAGGAACAACAGTTGTGACTGGGCCAGGTGATTACAGACACCTTACATTGTTTTCTTCGTTTAATAAAGCTCTTTTGAAGAAGATGGACGATTCGTTAGCTTTCAACAGCCAGCTGAAAACATTGCTTGTTACTTCATTTTGCACAGCTGCGACCCCTTACATTGCTCATTCTTCCAATTTCGCAGTTGTAACTCTGTTATTTTTCATCCCTTCCACTTTTGTCCAGCAGCTGCGACTCCGCTATTTTTTCCCATTTTTCCAAGTTCGCAGCCGTGACTCCGCTATTTTCGTCCATTTCACCTTTTTCTAGCAACTGCAACTCTGCTACTTTTTCCCATTTTTCCAAGTTTGCAGCTGTGACTTCGCTATTTTCATCCATTTCACTTTTTTCCAGCAGCTGCGACTCCGCCATTCTCAACACTTTTGCTAATTTTCGCAGCTGCAACTCCGCTATTTTTTTCTATTCTGCCGATTTTTGTAGCTGCAACTCCGCTATTTTTGCCTATTCTCCAAATTTTTGCAGTTGTGACTCCGCCGTATTTCTCCGAACTCTGCTCAAGTCTTCATTCTTAGCTCCTTTTATTCATAAACTGCAACTCCGCTAGATTGTCTATCTCCTAGAACAATATCGCCGCTAATGATTTGACTTGGATCTCATTTAAATGATGACTCCATAGTTCCAATCACAGTGCGCCAAGAACGAAGGAAATTATTAGGCCATCTTGCTTACCTGTCAACACATGCGCATTTATGATCTCTTAATGATGTAATGACGAAGTAGGGTTATGGTGGTAATTTAAGGCTGCGCGTATAATGCAAATGTACAAATTTTGACCTTTTACATGATTAAGCATCAAATTAAATGTGGCAATGATGAGCATGTCTTGTCTTTTGTCATCGTCATCTTTTGTACACACTTAATCGCCAAGGAATGTGTCAGGATTAACAACCTGACCATCACTTTACCCGATTCATACCAAAATTTCCCAATTACGCCATTTTTCCTTAACTGTATCTTACTGCAGGTTGAAAACTGTGCCATCTTTCCTAAAATACCCAATTTCAAATTCCGGCTATTCCATGAATGTTCAAAGGATGCAAATTGCACATATGAACTGATAACCGCTGTATTCACTGTCTTAATTATGAACGAAGGTTGATATGGGTAACCCGGTTAGGCATGAACCTGAAAATACAAAATCTTTCCGTGCCAATGCGGAAGTTTTCGCCATTTTTGCAGCAGCTAGGTGGACTAAGTATTTCCAACGTTTAAACGATTTCCACATTGAAACAACATTATAGTTTGTTTTTAAGTTGACTGATACTCATTTTGAAGTAAAGGGGGTACGCATTGAGGTTACAGAAGCCACTATATATGAGGTTACAGGCTTACCCCAAGTTGGGAAGAAATTGTTTGAACGGAAATTGCCGAATGTGACTACAATAGGGGAATTTCTTGCAGTTGGGGAGAATGTTCGTCCAAAAGGTCATGTAATTTCATTGGACTCGTTACCTTGTCCCTGGGATCAAGTGGCAATTTTTATGAAGAAATATATCTCCTGTGAAGGTAGGTATCAAACTATCTATTTTTCTGAATTCCCTTTGTTATCTCATCTACGCCATGGCAACCTAGTTAACATGTCGTTTTATCTCTTTAAGACCCTACAAAATATGACTGGTTATGCAAGAACAGCCCAACACCTAGTTTCCTCCCTCACCAATCATGGCCTAATTAAATTGCTTATCTCGAGGGCCATTGCACGTTAGAATTTGACCTAGGCTCAATTTCTTGCTGGAGCTGAGGTAATTAGAGAACCTACACTAGAATTGGGGGGTATTGCAGAAGGAGATGAGGACTGGAGCTGCTCAAATCCAGTTGGGGGGGAGGATGGAAACCTAAATAAAAGGGAATGTGAAGTAGACATAGGGGAAGCTGCGACAGCAGCGGACCCTGGTATAGATGGGGTATATGAAAATCAAAATATAGGGGAAGCTACAGAAGCAGCGAAGCCTATCATTGAGGAGATAATGATGAAAGTCAGGGCAGATGAGGCAGCAACATCAAAAGCTGCAACAACAACAAACCCTACAGGGGAAGAAATAGACCCGATTGAAATTGCAGTAAGGGTGGCAGCTGAAGCAGTGGAAAGGACGTCATTATCAACTGCAGCAGAAGAAGCTAAAGCTGGAGCAGCTATTGAAGCTGCGACAGTTGAAGCTGCAACTGCGGAAGTGGCAATGCAAGAAGTAAAGTACCAGGCAGAGGCAACATAGGAAGGGAATATGGAAGTGTTGGATATTGCATCCTCCCCGGAAATCAAGGGAACTATTGTGGAAGAGGAGGAATTCGATTTTCCCTCTGAAAATTTGGAAACCCTTGTGTCATAGAAGAAAAGAAAAAGAACAGGGAATAAGGGCCAGACAGTTACTTCATCAAGGAAGAGAAGACCTAGAGCTTCTACAGCATCGGCAGCAAGCATTGTTGATCAACCATCGGAAGGGGTGAAGAGAAGAAGGAATCGATCTATGGAAGCAGCGGAGACAACAGGTGAAATTGGGGCAAATATTGAATTACCCTCAACTGAGACAGCAGGTGAAATTGGGGCAAATATTGAATTACCCTCAGTTGAGACAGCAGGTGAAATTGGTGCAAATATTGAATTACCCTCAGCTGAGCACGGGGGGTTCACTCAGTGAACTTGTTACATAGCACGATCGTTCGTAGGATATTAAAGAATATCCCTAATTTCACTAAATATTGGAAAATGCCTCCTAAAGTTGCATTGTTGAACCCCCCTCCCAATATACCTTTCCAATTAATAAAACCCCTAGTTTCACCATATATTGTAGGTATCCATTTTTATCAACTCATTTTTAATACCCCCTTTATATCGTATTATCACGATGTAACAAATAGGAGCCCTAACGCATCTTAGTATGAGAAAACAGGATGCTAAATAAAGTAATAGTATAATACTAATAATCATCTCACCGAGATTGCAGGGGCGACTGATCAATTTATAGCTTTGGATAGTGGAAGACCCAACAAAATAGTAATGGGGAAGGCAAAAATGTGTAAAATGCAACCTAGACAAGAGATCAATGTAACACAAAATGTAAAAGACTGATAGTCCAATAGTCAGTTCAATGCTTACAAAAGATGAGAATTGCAGATGTTTCACACCATAGTCTGTCAATCTATCAATTTTATATCATGTAAATACAAGTATATCCATACAGAGCTCAGGTTTTCTATAAGCATAATAAATTAAATTCCATAAAAATGCAAAATTGAAACCCTTTTGTGGATGGACTTCCCTATATATATAATGTAATAATATTAATATTTTGTATTTAAAAGCTATATAAAAAATAATAAAAATATTATAAACTAATTATAATATTATAAAAATATTAATTTGAATTAAATATTTTAATATACAAAATTTTTATGTGAGAATAAAATGCCATTTTTCTTGTGGTGCAGGGACGTGTTTGCATTCAACCAGGGAGTCTATTATGATGATGTTAATTGTATATATTTTTTAAATTAATAAATATGGTAATTAACTGCATAATGATTACAATGGACACAAAGAAAACCCAATGCCATGGACACAAAGAGAACATGAGGTACCTTTTCCAGAAGCACTTTGCCACCTCCACTTAGCTGGGTGCTTAAGGTGACAAGACAGCTTGCAAAACAATCATGCAAATCATGAAATGAGACCAATGGCTAACAAGTGATAAACTATAACAACAATTTTCTAAACGACAAATGGATGGTGGTTACCTGTAAATAATACTTGAGCGCTGAACAACCAAGAAATGTGCTAGCTAGCATGATAACTGCAAACCTACCCAAAATAATACTGTAATCATTAAGAAGATGAAAGCATACATATTTACCGGAGAAAAATAAGATACAAGTAATGAAAAGCAATTGAATATATTATACTTAAGACGAGTTTATAAAAAAATGACATCATGACAATAATCTAGAAAATAACTATACCATGTCCATACAAGTTTGCACACCTATGCAAATGAACTTCAACGAATTTATATAGAGCCAAATGTCAAGATCTTATTACACTATAGTAGCTTGTTGTTCAATAGGCTTTATAATGAGCTAGAAGAGTTTGGGTAATACTTCTAAATTGACATTCAAGGAAAGAATTGTGCAATTCCTTACTTGAATGGATCTTGGGTGATCTTGAGTCTGATATTTTGTTTCCAGTCCTCATATCCATACCATTGAGAATGCAGCTTCAGAATCGCTTGTAATTCAACATTGCTCATATTTGTTTTGTGGATTTCTACATAGAATCACTTCCATACTATCCAATGTGATTGTTTTGTGCATTTCAACATAGGGTTTACTTGGGTTTAGAGGATTTCTCTATCCTAGACCTACATAATAGAAGGTTGCAATCCCTTCTAGACATTTTAGTGAGGGTGATTCATTGATCAAGTTGCTTCAAGGGGTTCTATAGGCTTAGAGTTAATCTTGATGATTATTGTGTCCTTTTTACCAAATGGTGAGATGTCCTTCCTTGTTACCATGGATATTACGTGCAATTTTTCCAATCACAACTTCTATTTTGGGATTACCGTCCCACTCATATGACCATCAACATCTATGAATTAGCCTTAGATATGATTGTGTTGCAGTTTGTGTTGAGAATATTTCTTTCTATTTTTTGGTGTTGATCGTCGCCTTCATACTTAGATATGAGATCCATACAATGAGCAATTTCTCTTACACGTGGCCTTAGAGTGCTCGACCTCCCTAGTCGACAACTACACGATCACATGGTTGAAGCTCTCAGAATTGCATCAAATATATGACAATCTCTTGATCAATGAGAAAAACCTACCAACGTTTCGGATGGCCAACAATCTGTGAGTTAAGAATCTGAGAAGAAAATTGAAGTGTTCTTGCATTGTGGTGCTTTGGTTTGGTTCAAATATTTTCCCAGACTTGTACATGATTGATGTAGATTGGATGTTTTTGTCTTTGCAAATCATTTCTTTCATTCAAGAATGCCTTTTTAATATTTTCTTAAGTTAAAACTATTATGTTGTCGCTTGAAAGCATTTAGACAATTTATTATGTAATGGTGAATGACTTCTTTTTTTAGAAAAGAAGAAGACTCGGACAAAATTAAGAGGAAGGAGAAAGAAAAATAATAACATATGCAGAGGAGGTATTGCTAGGTGCAATTACCCATGATTATAGTAACAAGTTCATTCGAATTCTGATATAACTCTAATTGGTTTAGAGTATTGGGTTGGAGCCCATGACTTACGTGCTAAATACATGAATTCGAAGAGGGTTACTAAAGGAAACTTGTATGTACTATCTTTGTGACTAGGTTGCATCTTGGTTTACTCCCTGCATTAACAGATAAAATTTGTCAACATGAATTTCTACTAAAATGTATTACTACTCTTAGTATGCTCGATTAAGCACAAAGGTGACCACTGGAACTGAATGAACATTGAAAGAAGTTCTAAGGTCCAGGGAAGGGTGGAACATGATTATTCCTTAGTTTATCGATGACCTCCTAAACAAATAAGTATTTTTACTTATGTACTATTATGTTTAATAAAATATCTATTTTATTTGTTGTGTCGCAGATAAAACAGATTACAATTTAACGAATGCGTATTGTCTTTGTTGATATGGATTTTATGATGAATAAACAGAGAAAGATTCTAACTCTATTTTTTGCTAATTAGAAATTTAAATGGAATATCTATTTTCAGTTATGTTATACTGAAGCAACGTTGTTGTTTTTTTAAAGATACTTGAGATTAGCATAGAATTAAAGATTTTCAGTTCTCAATTACTCTTATTGAATAATAATAGGAAATGTTGTTTCTTTTTTTTTACAAAATTTGTACATGAAAGAAAGATTATGTTTATTCTATTCAGGTCATAATATAATTAGACTATCCCCTTGATGCTAGTTCTAACAATAATAGTAGTAAAATGAAGGGATATTTGCTAGAATCATTGTTAATGTAGATTAATAATCTTAACGATATTGAGGTTAAAAAATAGAGTAGATAAACTGAACCATTATGTATGGAACACAATCGATGTTCTAACCCTAATATATTCATTGGTTAAGCTTATGTCCTCCTTTCACTGAAAGATAAATTATATACAAGGTTTGAAGTTAAATAAGTTGAGTTGGTTCTAGTCAATTTCCGCTAGCTCACTCAATTAAGGTGTGGGTCTCGTCAGCAAGGAGACTCGAGTTCACTTCCCCTTGGGGGAGACTTAGTTGGGAGGCGACACCCAAAACCCAGTCAAGTTGAGGCTGGTGCAGTCCAGGCCGGGTGCGATCTCCTAGTGATTTTGAAGACTTAGATGCCCCTAAGTCGTGGTTTTCATACCACTGGCCACTCTGGTAGGTCAAGGAGATTCGAGCAAAAAAAAAAAGTTGAGTTGGTTTTGGACCAACAACCCCTTGCTTATAACAAAAAATGAAACTGTATCTAAATATGAAAATAAATTATGTTTCTGAATAGGTTTGATTTTACAATAGTTAGTGTAAAGGAAAATATATATAAATATATAATTATATACATTTATATTCTAAAATTCAATGTTTAAATAAAATGATTTGAGATGGGAACTAAAATAGTTGCAGGGCATTACATTCTACTCATATAAACAACAACGAATACACATTCAAAATTATTGAAGGATGAAATAAAACGAGTTATTCCTACTATTGAACATGAAAGACGAGAATGATCATTTCGTTAAGATTTCTAAACCCCGTGAACTAGTGTTTTTCCTAAAACAAGAAACGAAGTAATATGATATTCAACCAAGAAACTTTACTCGAATAAACTAAAAACATTTATAATTTATTAAATAAAAACAAGCATATTATATAATCTATACAATATCCATAGAAATCAATAAATATAAAATAATAACAAAATAAATTTTAATATAAATATTAAAAATAACATAATTAAAAAGTATATATGATTGAAAAACATAAAAATAATACAATTCTAAAAAACTAATGTGATAAATATATTTATAACTTATTAAATAAAAACAACCATGTCATATAATCTATACAATATCTATAGAAATCAATAAATATAAAATAACAAGATAACTTTTAATACAAATATTGAAAATAGCATAATTGAAAATATATATATTATTGAAAAACATAAAAATAATACAATTTTAAAAACCTATTTTGATGAGATTAGAAAATAGATAATTTTAAAGGAAAAACATATGAACAGATAATTTTAAGTGAAAACATATGAGCGTTATTGGTGAAGCACAATAAGAATAAACAATGAGTTGTAAAGTTCAAAGAGATCAAACTAAATAAGCTTTATGCTTCTTACCCAGACTAGTTTTATGGTTTAACAAAATGAGCTTTATGCTTCTTACCCAAAGTAGTTTTATGGTTGCATATTAAAACAAAATGACTAGTTTGCAAATCTTTGGAAACTAGTTTCTGGCAAATGCTTTTTCCTCAAATATGGGTTAATTTTACCATCACTGTGTCTGTAACGCCAAAGGGTTGCACAGATAATCATTAATAATGGAATAAAGTTAAGCCAAGTGGTTGTTCTGGGAATATGTTGGATAATAATTCCAAAATTTAATAAAGATTGAAAAAAAAAATCCATTTTGAGATTATTGTTAAAGCCATATTCACTACCATGAGTTCTTGGCTTGTGAGCTTACCTATTAAGCATCCCCAAACAGTTGCCAATAATTCCCAAATTTGTCAATGAGGGACATGCATTCAATCAAGAACATATTGTTATTGTTGGCAACAAGAAGAACTGTAAATGAAAATAAAAATTAGAAGTACAAAGGAATATATATATACACCTTGACAAACCCACTTGCTATCTGTAATGCATCCAATAAAATACATCAGAAAGAAAAGAGTATAATTGCAAGAAAATAAAACTGGTATTTTAGAAACCTACAGTAACATCTTACCTGGATATTTATGAAGTTGATCAACTCTTTCCTCAGAGTCCTCGCAGATAAATCAAAGCAAAGCAGACTAGACCGAAACACCACTGAGACATAGGTTTACCTTTCAACTTAAAATCATCTTTATTTTTATCACTCGAGAAGATTTCCTTCAGGTAACAATGATGTCAAATACCTCTAATCCTTGAGGTAATCCTTGGTTCAAGATTAAAGAAGGGATAAACCCTCTCTGCCAAGCAAGGTTGGAATTTGTATTCATGTTTGGCCGTTATACAATTTTTTTTTAACGTTTTGTGTTCTTATATTCCCCGTCAAAGAACGTTTTGTCTAATCTTCTGACCTTCAACAATAAAGTTTTCATATAAATTAACCCTTTCATAATGAAATTTTAATTAAAAACTTACTCTTTTAAAATTAAATTTAAGTTTTAAGTTGAACATTGATTTGACTCTTGAGGAATGTGAATTAGATTGAATACTATTATTTTTAATTAAAAACTATTATTCAACCCATTTGCATAATCAAATCATGAATCCATGCTACCTTTCAACACTTAAAATGACTACCTTTTTACTCTAATAACTTTTAAAATGAGTAAAAAGTAGTAATCATAATCATGCAATATCAGATATCGAACCAGCATGAATGGAAAAATTTGACAGCGGTAGATGTGTGTCATGGGTTATTTCTGTAAGGTATCCATTAATGATCTTTCAAAACTCAATTTAAAATATGGGTTGCAAAAGTCTATCGGATCTAAATTAATAAAGATAATGCTATATTTAATGAAATATTTGTGGAAGAATATCATTAGATTTAAATGGATCTACAAAGCCAAGTCTGGATTTCGTCGAGTATGTATAGTTCTGTTTCGTATTTTCTCAAAATTCTTTCCATATATGTTAGAATTGCATTTATATTTCGTTAATAATCCAACAATTAAGGGGAGAGCGTGATAAATCTCGAACCTACGTGGGCCATTTTAGTAATTAATTAGTATTACACAACAATTTCAAGCAGGGACAATAGGATTAGAACCTGCGCACGCAAAGCCTACATGTTTCTAGATCTACCCCTTTGATGGTGTTTTATTGTATTCACCTACATGGTAAAGTCAATGTGGATGTCACCGTATCTATTTTGTATGCTCTCGTCTATGCCTCTCTATACGATTGTTATCCATCCAAATGGAACCCGGATCTAATCATGCCCTTATTTCGGTTGTCTCTACTTTCAGATACCATGAAAAATTACTCCATGAACCTGGCATAGATGCTGCAAAATATTAATCTCTTCATCAGGCATGGGTACTTTTCAATCTTACTCTTGCTTGACCTGAGTAAGGGCCGACAAGTCCCGACATGCAAGTTTTGTAGAGAGGAAGTCTCATTTTTTACTTAGTTTGCTACAGAAAACCACCAGCATACCACTACTTCCGAACCCACCTCTGAACTGTACCTGGGACGAGTTTTTGCCTCATATGACTCTTTTCATGGGGCCGCCAGGAAGGGAAGGAAAGATGGCCAAAGACCTACAGCGAACGCGGATAGAATAATCCATGAATGCCAAATTTTCATTCGTAGACAAAAAAATCCTTGCATTATCCCTAAATCATGTACAAGTAGAAGCTCATTTCTAGCAATGGGATCTTGAGCTTTTGGCACAATTTATAGAGGAAAGCTTCGTGGTTGACATCAGAGTCTAGACTCCAGGACTGGGACATGAGAGTATAATAACATTTCACCATATTTCAAAAGAGAAAGCGAGCAGAAAGTAAACATGAGAGTATAATAACATTTCAGCATATTTCAAAAGAGAAAGTGAGCAGAAAGTAAAAGCACCATTTTACTGTTCTTGTAAATTGATATTCCCAATTTGGAGAGAGCACATTAAGACTTACCATATAAGTGGAGGTCTGAGGAGATCACCTTGATTGATAGGCTAGCAGCTGCAGCAGTGCCTGTGGTTCTGAGTTTTGAAATTCAGCAGTTGAGACTAGGCTAACACTGGCATCGAGTGCCTGCTTGCCTGGTGCGTTGGTTCTTTGACTATGATGTCTATTACCATGAACCAGTGTGTGGTCTACTCACGATGGGTAACAACTAGCAATGGAGAGGTGGTCCGGTGACCGGTTACTGTTGGGTAGATGGATAAGTAAAGAGCAATTAATTCATTCATTAACATCATCACGTCTCCAGCCACCACTTGGTTAATGAAAGATGCGAGAAGTGAGACCATCACATCAGTACACCACATGTCGGGATTTGGAAATTGATCATGGATAGGCATCCAGCTGGATCACCCAAACTTGGAAAATCTGAAGTAATGATGTTTTACTAAAAATATTAACCATCTAAAACATGTTTTCAGTAGTTCCTTGGTCGTTTAAGAAGACGGCTTCATAAAAAATTTAGCTGTATTTAACAGGAAAAATGCCCTATGACGGGAAAAATTCCTATCAAATTCCAACCCTAGTGCCAAGCGAAACAAAAATTCAAAGTCGACCGACCCAAAAATGAGTGTAAAACAAGCTAGACGAGGTCCTTCTATCGAGGACTGACATGAAAAGGATTAGATACTCACTACTCAGTACTAGTCTCATTAATATGAGCTGTACAAACCAGCAGATGGTTTGGCGGAATCTCAATTAGCAAGTAACTATCTCATCATAATAATTTTCTTGAATTAATCGATTATAACCTAGAGAAGTGTAAAAACCCTTTATCTAGCCATTGACCTCCAACATTACAAAGTATATATATTGGTTCATATTATGATATTCGTGGAGATATATTATTCACAAAGTAACCTTAATATATTATGGTAAAGTCAATGAGAGTATTAAAAGAAAAGGTTGATGTAGTGATCCTTGCAATTGGATATTTACTCCTAACGTAAAATCTGTGATATATATAATACTTGAAAGTAAATGTTGCATGAATGTGTTTACATTCAACCCTAGTGAAAAAAGAGATGTAACCCGGGAGTGAAGGTATAATGAGAAGCTTTAAGTTGAGCAAGTCCAACCTCATGATAACCTATAAAAATATTATTGACAATAATATCTTTGGTGCTTGCCACCTTTAGTATAAAAGTATAAGGTTTAAAAGTATAATTTACAATAAAAAAATATAGGTTGTTATGGAGGTGGAATAAAGTTTTAATCTCCTAATACTATATGGTGAGTATAAATAGACTATAGATATTTTAGTTTAACAATAGTAAAGTTTGTAATGAGTATAATTAGACTACAGATATTTTAGTTTAACAATAGTAAAGTTTGTTAAACCTTTACAAGACACCCATCAAAGGTATTTCTCTAATATGAATATCAAGGTAATGTATTTTATCATAGGTTTAAATCAAACATAATACCAAGGTAATGTATATGTATTTTATCATAGGTTTAAACCAAACATAATACCATAATATTTGATAGCAAAAATCAAATTAGTCACATAACTTTTTTTTAGTTAATTTTTTTTTTTCAAATTGTTATAGTTTTGGTCTTTGTAAATCGTTTCTTTCATTCCAGATAGTGGATCTATTAGATTTGATCTCTTTTTGTAATATTTGATCTTTTTTTAATTGACATTCGAGGAAAGAATCGACATTTGAAGAAGGAATTGTAGTAATTCCTAAAGGGAAGCGAAAAGATTCCAAGGATTTTCTTTCATGTCCATCCCAATCCCCGTCATTTCCCTGTAGTTACTTATTTACTTAAGGGGGCAAGTAAGGTCTAATGAATTTACTGATTCATTATAAAATGACATTTTAGATATTAGTCGGTCTTTCTTTGTGTCTCGTATGTGTTTAGTCACTACCAGAGCACACACAATTTTTTGGGGGAGGATCCTATTTTCATCCATGGGTTCAGTCTCACTTTGTTTCTATAAATGGGTTATGAATTGGATATGAAATTACAATTTCACCATTCCAACACCAGGATTTAAGTATCTCTAAAATTACAAGACTCATTCTTTCCCAGTCTTCTATCACCTTTAACACATTAAAACTCCCTTCCAGTGGATGATTTTCATCCATTGCATCCCACTCATCCCACCCAATTGACTTTGTCATTGTGTTTCCTTATATTTGCATCTAAATGTATTTCTTTTAAGAGGTAAGGGGTCCACGTATTTTTGTCTTGGGTTCGATGTAGTGCATGCCTCCTTTTTTCACCCATCCAAATGAGAAACATGACTGGTCACATGCTGAATACCTGACACAACCACTTCAAGCTTTGAAATAATTATTTGCATGATGATCTTCATGTCCATGGTATCAGATTTGACCTCTCTTAGACTTGTGCCCCATCCCAATGCCTCCAGAACTATGCCTTCTAACATTATCATGATCAAGGAAAGAAGGAACACCAAAGGAACCTCCCATACCAACCCTCTATCAAAAACCTATAGCAAATTACCTGTCGGAATGAGTTGTAGGCTCGTCTGTGGAATACAAAATGTAGCTCCCCACCCAATCTCGAGATGTCCTCGTGTGACTACCCTATAATTTTCATATACCAAAAACCTATGGTTGACCTCCAACAATATCCCATAACGAACAAGCAGTGAACCAATAGACACCTTATAATGGAAGAGTAGAGTCATGCTTACCGCGGAATAAGAGAGCCAATGGGAGAACTCACTCATGTGGGAATGTAAATGTGAGATGGCTCACATACCGATGATGGAATTACTGTAGTAGTTGGAATGGATGCAATGCGATTTGGAAATATTTTGAAATGACATCCAAATTAAATCCCAGGGGAGCCACCAACAATACTAGTGGCTCCAATTTTTAACCAAGCTTCCACGATCCAAGTAAGTGACCTTGTCAGCTAATTTGGCCGCCACGATGTTGTTAATTTGTCTAATATGCAATAGATTTGGGGTTCGAATTCTTCTTAGAAGATCCACGATTCGAGTTTGCAACCTCCCTATAATGGTGTCAAGATTGCAAACTTTCTTCCTTGCTTGTGAGATGACTCAATGAGTCTCCGGTGATGATGATGTTTTTATTACCCAAAGAGAAAATAATTTCAAGGCCCATAAAAGAGCATAGCCTCTGCTTGTGGTCAGTCTCAAGCGCCATTCATAAGTCACAACTATATGCCCATCGAGATATAAGAGAATGCCCCATAGAACCTGCCACCCTAAAAATCATGTTTTATATTATTAAAATTAAAAAAAATTAAAAATATGATGTTAGGTTTTTACCTCTTTTATTACAATTTCATTCAAAACATAATATTTATAAATTAATAAAAATACAAATCAAATTAAAATTTATAATTTTTTATAATATTTTAACTTAATATTATTATTATGAATTATTCATTATCCTAAAGTCTTATTATAGGGAAATGATACTTAATATTGTTTATAGTATACTAAAATGGTGTTCAGCTTTAAAGACAAATTATTATTATTAATATATCAATGCCTATTGAAACTTGTTATGTATGATATCCAATCATTTGTGTATATAATTTACATCTTACATCCATTAGAAGTATGAATTTGATGCTATTTATTAATGAGTAAAAATAATGTTGAATCCTCTAATGTAACTTAAAGTTGGCCAAAATAATATTTGTGTGTATGAGAAATTTGTTGTAGGGAAGAGGATTTAGATATTGGCCAAAATAATATTTGTGTGTATGAGAAATTTGTTGCAGGGAGGAAGATTTGGAAGCTGACCAAAATAAAATTTGTGTGTAAGAAAAAAAAATTGCAAGGAAGAGGATTTGAAATGACCAATATCACCATTTAAAAACATACTTAAAGGTCAAATTTCCAGTTTCATGAAATTATTTTGACCAAATGACCGTGAAGTACTCTTATTGTGATCTCATGGCTATAGAACATGTTTATTTGGTGTATTTATTTTTAATATAATTCCTATGCTTCCACAACGCTGCAACAAACGCACAATTCTTTGACTGGATTGTAAGTGTTTTGGTTGTGTGTGCATTGTGCATGGAACATAGGTGGAACCATGCTTCTATTCACTCATTCATTCATAATTCCCTTCATATACTTGGGTAATGTATTCTATGCTCAAAAGGGTTAGACGGGATTGGTTTTACGATGCAAATTTCAATTTTTTACAATTAATATTTTTTTGTTGAGATTCAATCAATCATTGTGAAATGCAGTGAATCTCAATCATTTTTCTAAATAGAGTGTTACCTTCCCACCTAAACTCTATTCCTATAATTATATAATCTCGCATTAGACTTGTAATATTAAAAATTCACCTATGAAATATGCACCTAAACTACACTTCCAATTGATAACAATCACATAAAATATAGAAATACTAATCCCTCATTACCTCAATTCCCTTGACAATTTGAAGATTCATTAACTAAGAAAGCACATGAACAACATGAAAACCCTTCAATAGAACACTAGAATCAACCATCCTACATCCCGATTAAGTATCCGTTGTCCATCAAACTCAATACCTCGTGCCCTTGTCCCCTAATTTTCCCTCTGCCTCCCCTTCACCGCTTCTACACAAAATGTAATAAAATATACCCTAAATATTTGTATTGCCATATAACATAATTAAGCCCCCTTGGCCCCTTAATACATGGCAATATATTTTCTCATTTTTGTATCATAGTTTATTCCCCAATATGAATGGACGTGATAGGATATTGCCTACCAACTGACCCCCCCGTGCAGCTGAGACAATAGGTGAAATTAGGGAAAATATTGAAGTACCTTTAGCAGAAGCAGCGTGTGTAGCAGGGACATGCATAGAAATCCCTACCTCAAATCTCAAAACACCTGCTGACACACAAGAACTTGCTGTGAATGAACCCCAGATTGAAAATATCTTGTATGAAAACGAACTATTAAAGGAAGATGTGCAAACTATTCGAAATTAATTGGAGAAATGGAAGGAAATAAGCAGGAAACAAGCAAAGAGGAGTCTGGATATATTGGTGGAAGCTGTAGACCAAGTGGAAATTTCATTCCCTTATTTAAGCCATGAAGAGCCGGGAAAAGTGATATGCCCAGGATGTGTAGACATATATAAATTGGCAGGGCATAAAGTCATATTGGTGGACCTTGTTGCACAAGCATTTGAACGGGAAAATCAAGAAGGAGAAGTGCCCACAGTTGAGCTGATGGGGGAAAATGAGCCAGGAATGGACTTAATCCCGGATTTGGAACCAGAAGAAGATGAAGATATGCAAACTCAGCCATTAGGAGATACATAATTACTCATGGAATAGTCTCATTGCTCAGCAGACATTGATGTAGTCCAGGAACCTTCTCAACAACTTGGAGAAATTAGGGAAAATGACGCTATTACACAAGAACCAACGCCCTTGGAAATATTTATTGAAGTTGCAACTCAGACTGAAGTTGTTGAAGGCAAAATCCAAGAAGAAAATGTTGTTACACAAGAACCAGTATCTTCAAAAATGTTTGTTGAGGTTGCAACTCAAACCGAGGTGGAAGAGCTTGAAATGGAGAGAAAGGACGTTGTCACACAAGAACCAGCAGTCCCAAAATCAATTACTGATATTTTAGTACAAACGCAGGTCACTTCAACAACAATGGAGGATGAGGCTACTACACTGTCAATCCAAAATAGGGAAGTTGGAACATCTGGTGATGAGGTAAGAACGCTACCATCTCAAGGCATCATTAATTTATATTTTGATGATGAAAAAGATGTGGTGGATGGAAGAATTTGGCGATTGGAGAAAAAGGTTTTCTCACTAAATATTGAGCTAGATAAATGGAAGAAATGTATTGCTCAGTGCAGAGAAGGAATGGTCCCCCTCCATGAATATAGAAATGTTGTCAGGGGATTGAGAAAGAAATGGGCCGAGGAATTGTTTTTCGGGAAAGTCCAGTGGGAAAATGTTCAAAAGGAATTGGCAGAATTGAGGAAATTCAAGTCCATACAACAAGAAAAGGATCAATTGTATACTCTTTCCCAGGAATTACTAAGTTGTAGGGCTCCATCCCCTTCTTACCCTATCTTTCTTTACGAACATACAATTTTATTCAAGATGAGGGCATTAAAAGAAGGAAGGCCATTTGAGCTAATAACAACCTCCCATTTTTCAGAAACTTTCCTGGAAAGTAACGATGAGGAGCAAAATCTGTTGTGTGAATTATATTTACATGATAAAGCCTGCTATGCCAATTCCCGTGTTAATCCTGTTCCCCATTTGGGGGATATTCATCTAAGAGCATTTGCTTCTTTTGTCATCAACCATGTAAAATGGCGAGATGCCTTCCGAACCATCACAAAGAATGAGGACAATGCCACTATTTGGATTAGAAATGAACCTTGGCTTCCAATAGGACTCAAGTCCAGGTATGCAAAGGCACTCGAATTTCTTGAGATTGTTCAACACTTGGAGAATTTGTAAGATAGAATCATCACTTCTTGTGTTGGGATAATTTCCAGTAATCAGTAGCGTGCCCTGCAGGGTAGTGAGTATAGATGGTTATATTCCTCTCTAGCTTTGAAAGAAGGGGATCCATATTGCTTTGAGAATTTTAAGCAGGCTTTAGCAAGGGTACCTGGGTATGTGCAGTGCATGAAAAAGTGTGGAGCTGGGTGGCTCGGGTTAAGATTCAAGTTTTCTCTCATATGGCTGCCTGTGAGTTCTTATAGAAACAATTATGTTTTGACTGAAGAGAAGGAGAAGCAGTGTTGGGAGAAATGGGTTGCCTCTTAGGGATTTGTGCATCATGGGGAACCAATGGAATTCGCCTACAATCTTACCAATCTTCACAGGTTCAGTCTAGATTCAGATTCAGACTAGTGGAAGTTGTTGCATGAGGACATGCAATTGGATAGTTGGGGGGAGATGTTGGGCTGTGGAAATGCCCCTTTTTTACCATACCTATTTCATCATTTTGCCTAGTTACACCCTACTTTCATAAACCATATACATGTCTTTTTCCAGAACAATCAGCAATCCTAACAAGGTATAATTTATTATTGCTTCATTTAATTAAATGCCTAAGATTGTTATGGTTATGAATTCTAGCCTTCGATTTATGCTAACTTGCATTGATTTCATTAAGTTAAGATCAAAGCACATGTGTATCAGTCACAATGCCTTGGGAAAGAATCATACGTGGTGTCAGTTGTTACTCTTCTGATTTGATTCCTCATATTCCAAGGGACATCGCATCTCTCCATGTGAACCTATAACAGGTCGCTAAAACATAGCATAGCTGCAACATACAAGATGCCTCCCAATTTGTTAAACCGTTGATCCATTGACTGTCAGAGTAACAACATCCTTCATGATGAACGACCTCATTCATTATGGCTGTAACAGTTTAGATATAACTCTACAGCACGAAGATCAGAGATCTTCATTGCTGCAAGAAATTAGTGGATCATCAACTGTATTTTGCATGTATAAATATGGGAAGGATTTCAGAGTCTGGGGTTGGTGAATTATCATTTTGTACGGGCTATAACAGAGAATTGAGACTAAGAATTACCATCTTTAATGAAGAGCATAGTTATTTCTATTTATGTGTCTTAATTTGTGGTAGTTCACGGCGTCTCTGTTAGAAGGCCAGGGCCTGCCTTCTCACAGAGATTGTCGAGTTAAGTAGGTAGCTAGATTTATTTCATGTTGTGTGTTTGTGGAATTGCATTAGGCGTATTCTTGGTAGCTGCAACAGAGAAATTACAATTGCATTCTTTTCTTGGTAGTTTGATTATTTGCATTTTGAATAGTTGCAACTGTGTGGTGTGACAGTCGACTGTGTATGTTAGTTTTGATTATGCATGTGTGTTCAGTAGCTATTAGAACCAAGCTCATCTTCCATTCCTTTCAGTTATTTATGCTTTCTAGGATTTCCAATATTTATCAATTTAGAGTTCAAGCTTATTTTGTAATTCTGGTTGTTGTTGTATCTTTATTGAATTCATAGATTAGGCAGATTATGATTGAGTTACAGTAGTTGTTGTATGAATCATTTTGGTAAATATTGAATACTATAGTTTGATAATTATAGGATTTAACTTCTTGCAAAATTAATCTAGTTCATTTCTATTCTTAGATCAGTAACTGCTAGGTTGATTTTTGTAGGAAGGTGCACTTTGAATTCCTAGATGTATGAGTTAGATTAGTTTCTTTATGGAATGAGTTTGGCTAAGCAGATAGGTAGGATTATTATCTCTATTCAGTTAATCAACTACTGGAAATGTTTATGCATAGATTGTGTGCTTATTTCCATTGAAATAAAAGACTTCCCTAGGTTGACAATTTATATTGAGCATCATGTGTGTTAGTTGTAATTAATTAGCATATAGGGTGACCAACAGTACTGTGGTGGCCAATTTTTCCAACCTAAAGTGTTCCATTGAGAAGGTTTATAAGGATAGTAATAGGGTGGAAATTGTGATGATGGATGTTGTTATGATGGTTGATCTCTAGGTTTCCAAGGCCCCCTAGATGTTTCACCAATGTTTCCACTCTTGTATACAACTTGCAACCCAAGCAGCGATGGGAAATTATCAGTTGGATGTTCTTCTGTACAAAGGTGACACATTGAAACATTATTCGGGGGATATTCTTGTTGAGGATATTTAGTTTTACACCTGGGACAGAAAACACTCATTGTTACACACTTTTCATCTTGCCTCTTTTTAGCTTGTAGTGCATCTAGTTGAGAACCCATTGCTTCCAGAATATCTGTTTTAAAATTTTCTAATAGGTTTGCCAACTCTACCATTGTAACTCCCCCAGGACCGGATGTGTTTCTTTTTAGGTCCCTAGCATAAATTTCTTGAGAGTTTCTTCCACTTTTCTCTTTGCTCCTAGAGTAATTCCTACACAGTTCAAAAACCTATGCAAAAGACTTATGAAAAATGATTCCTGCTGCCATGAGATTAAGGTTTTCTAAGAATTCTTCTAAGATTCCCTTAAGGAAGAGTGTTCTTGTTGCATCTTCTTGAAGATCACTATATTTGGATTTGTGTAACACATAGTTAAATCTCTCGAGATAGTCTTCTAGGTTCTCATATTCAAGTTGTTGAATTTTTAAAATATCGTTGCGAGACTCCTTAGATTTACAGTAATCCTTATATTTATGTAGAAATGTATTCTTCATATGTTCCCAAGTTCCGATACTAGATACTCCTAATCCCATAAACCATTGAAGAGCATAATCTTTCAAAGTGGCATGAAAGAGTTTTAGCTTTTGGCCATCTTGTAGTTAATTATAAATTCTACACAAAATATCAACTTCGAATAAGAATGTATCCAGATCCTCACTACTTTTCCCATAGAAGGTCGATAGTGAGGAGGGAGGGATGTTTTTCATAGTTACATCTTGTGCAGTGTCTAGAATAGGGAACCCGAGGTTTCCTTCAGTTCTAACCTCCCCTTCCTCTTCATCTTGTCGGACATGATCTTCATTTTCATCTCCCATGAAGATTCAATTGCCAAAGAGAGAATACCTAGGTGGTTCCGTTTTTGGTGAATATGGGCTATCCCAGCGTTCTATTTTAGGAAGAATATTCTTCTTTTTAGAAGGGGAATTACCAGTTACGTGGGAATCCAGTTTTGAAGGTCCTACTGTTGTTGTCTCAATATGTGAGATAAGTATGTTCACAAAACTCCCAAAAAGAGCATCTATTTGTGCAGGATCAACAAAATTTACTAAGTTTGGACCACCTACTATTAAAAAAGTAGTGTCTTTGGGTTTTTTGATTAATGAAGGGTTGAGAGGTCCTGAAGTTTTATCCTTTTGAGTTTCCTCTTGTCTTAGTTTAGTCTCAATATGAGCCTGAGGTTCTTCTAATGGAATCTCTTTATGAACATACAGTTATGATGTCCTTATGGTTTCCCCTAAATGATTTCTAGAAAGGATTTTCTTTGATTTCCAAATAGGACTATCCCCTTTAGGTGTCTTCCGATACCTTTATGTTGAGTTAGTAGTTGGGGTGTGACGCCCTCTCGCATAGGTTAGTAGGAATTTTAGTAGGGGTTTTAGTAGGAATTTTAGTCTTAATAAAATCTACCTTGCGAATCTCTAGACTTATTCATGAAAAACAAACTATAACTGAAATAAATTCTAACTTCATCACTACTAGTGCTAGGTTTTGGGGATTCCTGTTATAACAGATACATAGGTTCTTACCTCTCGTCTTACCGCTCACTCGCCACCAGCCTATTTCTAAATTTCAAAAGAAGAGAATTCAAATCTATCCCTAAGTTTTTAAGAGAAGGTTTGATCTATCTACAACTGAATTCTACCTATCTATCTACAACTCCCCGGCAACAACACCAAAATGGTTGTGTGTAATTACTGTCTTAAGGAATCACCAAAATATTTAATTATCAACCAAGGTTGGTAATCTTAGAGTTGAGGCATAGTATATGCTGAGGTAGAATGACACCTAAGTTTCTGCTTGTCATACCTTAGACATGTTTAATAAAGAAAAGATCGAAAGATCTTTAAAAATGAAAAACCAAGTCAAACTTAAAAAAATATAATAAATGAACTAACTAAGCCTAGCTAAACCAACAAATCAGAATAGTATTAAGCTATGCTACCCTATTCTATGGATAAGAATTGAAAGATATAAAAGCAACAATATTATTCCAAGGAGAAAAACTAAAATGAACTGAAACTGTTTTGATGGAATTGGAGACTACTTGACTTAGAACAGAAACTACAAACTACTTAGTGATTTTAACAACTATTCATGCATGCATTCAAAACTTCAAAACAACACTAAATATCTAATTCCATTCTTCTTGATTTTGTACGTCAAATGTGATAGGAACTGGAGTGAATGTATCAAAGTGACTTTCAAATGTAACATCAAAACAAAATGGAAATAAATCTAACCTAATCTCGGCAAAGAGATGTAAACTACAAATAGATCAATTACAATTAACTTTAAACATTATGATCTATCTTCTGTCTATAAGCAAAATGATGCACAACTAATGAAATCTAGAAACAAGTATAAAACTTAATAAAGATATTTATTTCTGAATTTGATTTGGAAGCAAGTAGGAAACTTGATAAAGATATATTATACAGAAGCAAGTAGAAAACTTGATAAAGATATATTTATTTCTGAACCAAACTTTATTTTAGGAACATCTTTATTATCTGTTTGAATGGGAAACTACTCCTATGTTTAACAAAGAAACTATCAAAACTTAAAATGCTTCAAGAATAAAATTGTTAATTCTAATCCAAAAATAAATCTTAAAAACATATAATAAACTACCCTAAGATTGAAATTAATAAATTCTGTAACAGTAAAGTATTAAGGAATTAGATGTAACCTGTAAAACAACTAAAGCAAAGTAAGGGAAAATAGAATGAAAACTAAGAATGGTGATGAAATTTAATTAAAAACCCTATGCAATGTAAAACAAGATCTTTATTACACCTAGGACAATTAATTAAAAGCAAGAAATATTACAGTTAAAATCCTAAGAAACTGGAGTCTAAATGAGCATAAATACGATGCAAGAAGTATTGAGGTCCGAATGACAATCTGGATGACTGTCCGAATGACAGTCCAAATGGAAGAAAACGATTTAAAATAAAGGAAAGAGAAGATGGGATGATCTTAAATACCAGCCGGCTGATGCATGTGATCCTACAGTGCAGAGGAAGCAATAAGTAGGGTATTTAGAAAGGAAATCTACAGGAAGCAAGCCACACTATTCTATATCTAGGGAAGGAAAGCTAGTTCATAATACATGACAGAGCGAGACTTAAAAGGAAATGAACTAAACTACTGCTATAAGAAACTTATCAGAGCTAATTCTAATTATAAATAAACTTGGAGGGTTAAGCTAACTAAACTCTAAGTAGTTGTAAAAACTAAAAGAAAACTAATCAAACTGAACTCAAGTAAACTAAGCATACTAAACGTCACCGGTCACCAATTCATTATGGAAATATCAATAGTATAAACAACAAGTAAAACATATAGATTATAAAATAGAGGTATCATTTACATAAGCAGTAAAACAACATATACATTATAGAACAAAAATATCATATTCAAAATAAATACAAAAATTAAACAAATACACAACTTATCTGCAGAAGACAAAGACACATTATATGCACAGACAGAAGACCACTGGTTGTTGAGGGGCCCTTATCAGCAATCAGGGGCTACGCCTTAATCAATCAATCACCACGCATGTTATTTAACTCTCATAAAACTAAAACAAAGTTGTATTAGATTAAACAGAGTTACAGAGTTTCCATATCTATTTGTAGACTAAAAACTTCGTAAGACTCCCCAAGAGTAAGACTAACTTGTCTAAGTCATGAAGATGGCTATATATACAGAGTTACAATTGGGAGGAGCAGGTTGACCCTTTAGTGGTCGACTGCTCTAATAATAGACAATCTTAAATGCCCAAAACCGGCTCTTCTCAGTAGCTCACGACAGCTCATGGCCAAGGAATCGCCCCATAATAGTTTACAACACGCACAGAGCATCTACCAGGTTCACGGAATTAGTTTCCTCCACGCTGTCATTGATACGTTAATCCCCTTTGACATGGGCAGAGAGATATGTGCTGTCGAGCTGAGCATGCAGGAGAAGGAATCTTCCAGAACACCAGCTCGTGCACCATAAGAGCCACGTTCCAAACAGAACCCATGTGACAGTTCTCTTTTTAACGGCCCGAGAATATCTCAACTAACGATCTCGCGGGTTGAATGCAGGTCTGAACAGTGGACCGGATATAGCTGATCGTTTGCAACATGAATACGTTTCTGAATGGAGGTTCGTTTAAGAGCCACAACCTCTAGCATGAAAAATATTTTCCAAGCAAGCCAAGAAATATCAAATAAACATCAATAAATCACAATATGACGATTTGTACCCAAAATTCATGTGATGTGTGAATATATGCATACCTGATCTATTTGACGGTCTAAATGGCAAGCAAAATGACTTATTACATCAAAAATGGTGAAAGTAATGCCAATCAGAGTGTGTTTGATGTTCAAAAACGGTGACAAAATGGATGCCAACACTCTGTAATTGCACCAAGGGTGCTTAATGTAAAAGGAATTCTCTTCTATCTATACATATCAAAAGGAGGGTTTTCTCCCTCAAGTCATATAGGGTTTCCCCAAGGTAAATTCATGTGTCGAATGTGATTGCTTATGTGTATGATTGTTATTTTATTTCAAGTATTATTGAAGATCCAAATTAAATATAAAAAATTAATAGGAAGAAGATGAAGGACTTAGAAGAAAAGGTCAAGCACCTTGAGGGTCGTGCATCGATTGCTCAGTTGAGCAATCAACTTGCTGAAAATTATACCTTGTATGTCAACACTTCCCAACAATTGCATGGCCGCACCACTCAGATCAAATGGATATTTGAATCTGGTTGTACTCAGCATATCTCAAAGGATGCTTCTCTATTATCTTCCTTAAGTGGAGCTCCTGAGCAACAGATTTATGTTGCTGATGATTACGCTCTCAAAGTTGTTGGAAGTGGTGATGTGGAATGTCAGCATGGTCAGATATATAATGTATATCATCTACCTAGCTTGAGTGTAAATTTTTTATCAGTCTCTCAACTTACAAAGACTAATAAGATTGTTTATTTTTGGTCAAATCACTTTATCGTAAGGATTTGAGGCTTGAGGGACAAATTTTGGTTCAGGGTTTTTGGATCCCAAAGACAAAATTGATAAGTTATGTGATTCTCCTCGACCAACTATAATGACTGTAGTGACTATGCCGACTTGACCGACTGCACTGATTACTCAGACGGATGACCGAAGTTGAACTTGGCATGAGCGAATCAAACATTTTAAATTTCAAAGTTTGAAGATGATGGTAACTCATAATATGCTTACTGGTGTCCCAAATATTGTTCCAATTGATTGATTTTGTAGAGGATGTATGCTTGGGAAGCATCATCAAGCACCGTCTAATTTAGGGAAAACATGGAAATAATGTAAATAAATAAATAGTAAATATAAAAATAAGTCTAGTTGTCAAAACTGGCTTTCCAGGGAAACTAGACATGAACTTACTCGAAAACCGGGCAACTAGCGGGTAAAGTTCACATTGGAATCTTGTATTCAACTATTAGTTCTATCATGATGTCCTTCAAATATTTTTTGTTGTTGTCACATTGGATGATGGAGGATTCCTTATGGCTTTCCTTCCGACAAACCTTGTTCTATCGACTCCAACACTTTATCTAGGATCAAGGTTAGAGACTCCTTTCAGTACCCCAAGACTTGCATTCCTCAATGGAAAGTCCTCTTGCTAATGACAATAGGAATACATTAATGTCTCCTGTCCATCAAATCTTGCAAAGTGAATCTACTGCAACACACTTCTTCGTACTTTGTAGGATGTACTGTGGCACCTTGGCACTCATTGACATCAATGGTGAGATGCCTTGCATTGGTTAACAACATTCCTTAATGGTTGGTAATCCAATTATTTTTGTCTATGTTCAACCCCAATTAAATCTTTTCACATTGTCAGAATTGTGCCTTGATGTGGTTTATGTTGAAGACTATCATATTTATGTTCTAACTCCATTTGCAAATTTATAGTGGATTTTGGTCTTTCTACCATATTGAATAAAGAGGAAATATGAATTTCAAATATTCCATCAAAGATCAAGGTCAAAAGGTTATTTTCATTATTAGTGAACATCTATTAGCCTATGCTAGCACCAAGATATCTTACAGAAAATTTTTGGCAGCTTCAAATCGTTTTTATGCATTGGTACCAAAACTGGAAAAGAAACGAGTACCGAAACTGGTACGGAAACACTTATAAGTGTCATTTTGTATTTTCCTCAGTTTTGACTAGTCTAGATCTTTAGTGGGATCTTGATTTAGCTTGTGGAATATAATATTGAAGATTCTGTGTGTCCTTGCATATGTTACAGTGCTAGATTTATTTATGCACTCGAATAGACACCTACAACACTTTATGTACCAACAAATAAACAAGCAATGGTAAGCATGTTGGTAAGCACCAAATTAGGTAAGATTTGTTTCTAAGGTTTATTTAATTGATTAAATGCATAAGAATGATCTTGGATGCACAAAGAACCTCTCAAAATCTAGTTTACCCTTGGGCTGGCATTCTGTTACTTGGTCAATTCATATACCTATATTATTTCATGGCTTCTATTGAATATGATTATATTTCATTAAACATCTAATCCATATCCTTCACATTTACCATAACTTATCATGGAATGATGGCTTCAAATCAGATTTCAATTATGTGATATGTTCCATGATACCTCATCCTTCAACACAATATGCCCCTACATACTCATAGGGCCCTGTTTAACCCCAACAAGATAGTCATCTTGAATTCCATGGAGATAATCAATATGTGGCATCATCCAACTCATCTATTCATACATATGTTCTTAGACTTAGAAGGAAGAACCAATGATTGAAAGAGAAGCTACATGAGCTTGTTATTCTTGATAAACATGTAAAGACATAAAATTAAATGTTGAAAATCTTGAGTACTCATTTCTAGCAAAAGATTGAGAGATTAAAGCACATAAACAAAAGACTTTTCAGATTGGCTAAGAAAATGTGAAAAGAGGAAACGAAATGTATTCTCCATAACATAATTGTGAAAAAGGAATTGAAAGAGTAAAGAAATAAGAAGCATATTGGCTTGAACATCTCATTAATGTTGCAAAGTTACGAGTAGGATTCTACTGCTACAACTTTTGGATATAGTTTTGAAGACCTCCTTTGCATGAGGACATGCAAAAGCCTCAGCTTGGGAGAGATGATGGCCTTGCATGTTGCTCATTTTTCCACTACAAAGGGACCATCTAGATATCCATTTTTCCCTTTACTCTGTCTCTATACCACTTATTTCCTCTACTCTTTCGTACTTTTACTGTTCTTAGCCTAATCCTCTCCTTACAATCATAAAGAGGTAATTTATTTCTATTTTAGATTATTTCTTATGTATTTGGTTAATTAAATGGATTTTTGGGCTAATCTTGCTTTTGGTTATTGACCAGTGGACATTGGGTACCATTTTTGTATCAAGGTTTTTTTTTTTGGTTCCAATATGCAAAGGTGATAAGTGTTTGCTGCTCCAAGTGAAAAATAAAGATATGGATTTTGAGGATATTTTTTACAACATGGTTCATTTTTAGGTCATCATAAATGAGCATAATTAATGGTCCAAATTCCTGTGAGTTCAAAGGAAGATAAATTCGACTACTTTTTTTGAGCAATCAGTGAAGCATTAAGAGAAACAGTTGAAAACCCACTTCCATAATATGCTCGTTTACCTCCAACGTGAGTGGATTTTGAAGATTCTCAATCATTTGGGAGATATTGGTAGCTTTGTAAAATGGTAAAATCATAATTAAATGTGGTCATTTCCTCAAAACCACCTTAGCTATGTGGAATTTTCCTTTGCTTTATTGATGTAACACCCCTTTTCAATGTAATTATTATAAATAAGAGGGATTGAACAACAAAAGGGGGGGGGGGGGGATAAGCTTGGGAATGCACAGTTATGCTGCCAAAATTTATTTTGTATTTGTTTTATTGAGATTGTGTTGTTGATGTTGTAACATAACTTGTTTATTTTATTAATGGAAGTTTGAATTCAAGAAATCGTAATTCTTTTCATCATATGAGATAGAGTAGCTCAAGGCTCACTCACCAGGAGGCAAGGGCCCAACTTGCTGGAGAGTGCTGGAGAGTGAAGTCTTATTTATTTTCATTTTTTTTACTTAGCATATCTAATCTAGTTTATGTTCATGCTATTTTTTCATTATATAAATTCTTGTCAATATCATACTAATTAGTTTGTTGTGTGTTGCATATCTTCTCTTGTTTTCTTCTGTTCAAATGTCCATGTACTTATATGTGTTTTAACTTCCTAAGGATTCCCAGTAGATGTGCAATCATCGATCCTTTGATTAAATTGTTTCATAATAGATTAAGTTCCTCTTATTGATGTTTATAGTTTAAATTCATTTTGATATTTTGATATTTTCACTGTAGGTTATAATGCATATAAGTTTATGTAGGTTGTTATTGTCTTGTAGATTTCATTTATGCATCTTGCATACTCATAGTCATTCGTTTACTCAATCACTTTGGCATAGATTTCATTTTCATATGTTGCTAATGTCCTCTAGAATTATATTTACATTTCTTATATACTTGTAGTTACAATTACTCATTTGTGAATACAAATATGAAGTGTAAATTTTTTTTTATGCCATATCATAATTTTGAAGTGTTCAAACTTAGATATTTTGTCTTGTCAAACTCACTTTTAAAGTAGATTATATTGTTTCTTTCATACCTTTAGGATATCATTGTGATTATATTCGTTGTGTTTGTATTTAAATTGTTTAGATTCACTTTCTTAGATTTAAAATAGACTCCATACTACTAGTATTTTGAATTTTTTTAGGATTTGAAGTTTGAGATAATTTTGACTGCATAGAAGAAATTGTATAAATATATGCATATAATTTTATAATTTTCTTGGATGTATTTGAATTGCAAAACCCATAAGTGAAGCACTCATTAGACTTGTATAATCTTGTAATTATTTAGTTCATACTTTTGAATTTGTTTGATCAACACTTGTAAAAAAATCAATAGTTATATGTATTTAGATCATAACTCTATATTTGCATACATTTTGTGGTAGTATAACTTGGTCAGGAAAACGTCATTGTAAAAATCATGTACATTGTCATTCAAATTCTAGAGTACATACTGCATTATCTTTTATGAAAAGGTGTGTTGTCATGAATATCTCAACTTAATTAAAACAGAACTATAAGTGACTATGGAGTGAAAATTAATTGCATTAAGGAATAAAGGTTTAATTTCACTCAATATTAATTTATAAATAATATCGGCTGTATGTTTATTAACTTTTGGTGCTCATATAATAAATTTCTAGAAGTATTCAATCACTTTGATGTTCTAGATTCAAGTCAACTTCATTGTAAAAGTTTAAATTTCCATTGTATAATTCTCATTGTAAGGATCAACCATAGATATAATAATAGTTCAATTGTGGATTATGAGCATTGGAATTTGCATTTTTTTTCGTCTAGGGTAGTAGATCATTTGCATAAATTAGGATTTAGTAACATTACAGGTCATTTATAAAATATTTTAGGATAGTATTTTCTATAATAAATTTATGTACATAGGAAGGAGAATGTAGTAGTTTGATTTTTTTGTTTGGTGACATTAGGAATTAGTTGATTAGATTAGGCTAGATTATCTAAGGCTCTAGTCTTGGACACACAGTGTTTGCACCTCAAAGTCTACGGATTCTCAGATTGACAAAATAATGTGTGGTTATTAACACTTATATATTAGGCCTAACAATGCTTTATCCACAATTGTCGGTAGCCTGATTTATTTAACACATTGTTGATGAGATATTTCATTTGTTGTAAGTGTGGTCTCCCAGTGCATGCAACATCCTCGAGAAAGCCATTGGAAAGCTGCATATAGAATTGTTCTCTATATTAAAGGAACTTATCAATATGGTATTAAGTTCTATTGTAGTATAGACCCTTTCGTCAAATTCTCTCATTCTGACTATGGAGATGACATTGAAGACCATAATCCTAATTATGGATATGTGTTTCGACTGAGTTATGGATCCTTGGTGTATTCATGTAATAAATAGATGTAGTATCCATTTCGAATATAAAAGAATAATATCATGGCACTGTCAATGAAAGTACAGAGGCAATTTGGATACATCATCTTCTTGACAAGCTTAGGTTTCATGTTCCAGCCTCAACCATTATTTACTATGATAATGAGAGTAGTATTCAGGTTGATGATAATCCTACTGCTCATAACAAGATGAAGCATGTTTAACTTCATGGTAATTATCTAAGACAATTGGTACAAGAAAATGTTGTCCCACTTGTTTATTGCAGGACATATGATCATGTAGTTGATATCTTAGAAATAATTTACCAGAAGCTAATTTTGTGAAAATTTGGGCTATGATCGAGCTTTCGGACATTGAAATTATGGGGGTTGGGGTTCAAAGAAAGTAATTTCACCTCCTTAATATACAAAGCATTGTGCTGATGGGGGGTGTTGGAACCTAGAGGTATGTCTAGAGGTTCGACTGAGAGAGTCAAATACTTGAATCAATGATTGGAAAGGCCGTGGTTGGATCAACTAAAATAACCAACTAAACTTTGGGAGGTTGCGTATTTTGTGGTTAGAACCGATGACCCTGCTAGTCCCAGAGGTTAACCATGCTGAAATGACTCACGCCTGAGCATGATAGAAGCTCATTTATTTATAGATACCATAGTTATATATTTATGCACATTATTTGGATTCTTCTTTTGTAGAAACTTTAACTAGACTAGGTCATACACAGTATTTAAAAAATGGAAGGTGTTCTTGTAGAGGAAATTCAAAACTTATTCCATAATGCATGTGTAATACCCCATTTTTCCCTTGACATATTTGGATTTGATGTAAATACTATGTACATACGGTATGTGTAATTGCCCTAGTGTGGAGCTCAAGGCCAAGGCCCCACTAGTGGGTGTTTAAGTTTATTGCTTAGGCAAGTATTTTGGACAGTTTGATTATTCATGGGATGATTAATCCATGAAGAAATGTAAATGATGTAATTATTACTAAATGAATAAAATAACCAAGAAGCTGGCTAAGGAGGCAACGAATGAGAAGAGGCCATGTGTATCCACTAGGGAGAGGTGAGGGGGTTTGGGATTGGTTGTCCATGTTGCCACATGTATGACTGTGAACCCATTTGACCTCCCTGCCGACATTAATGCAACTGCAGTAGGTAGCTGAGAGGCTTGATGGCTGAGGCTGCTGGAGTGTGGAGCATGCCTGCGATTTCATATGGCAGGGCATGGCTCTTATAACTTGTACGTAAATGCACCTGACTGCCTGGAAAAACTTGCAGAACCTATTGTGAACCGGGGGGGATCAATCATTCATTCATTCATCAACGCACGCACTCACTCCCTTCTCACTCTCGCGTTGCCATTGTTCTGAATACCATCGACCCTCGCAGAGGATTTGCCGTGTGTGTTTTCCTGTAAACATCTTGCTCCTATGCGATAGAACTATTTGGGAAGGGATAGCCGTGACACCTGGGGTGCAAACCCCAGTTAGAGAGAACAGATTGGTATAGAAAGATGTGGTAGAGTGGTAGTGGAAGAGCGTCCATGAGGAAAACCCAAGCCTGGTAATGAATCAGTTGTTGAACTATGAGGAAGAGTTGGGTTGCTTGATAACCTAGTGAAGGCTATAATCTCAATGAACTAGTGACTGGATCTTTCTATGCCCATCCTGGAATAGAACTAGAAGGGAAGGACTGTGAGAGACTGTATAGCAATGATAGGATCTTCCTTGTGTTGGATGTGGTAGGTATTGTGGGTGCCTGGTTTGCTGAGAGTGACTGGACCATTCTATGCCCATCCTGGAATAACATTGGAAGGGAAGATGCCTTGAGAGACTTTGTAATAGTGTTGTTGATCTTCCTTGTGTTGGATATGGTAGGTATTGTGGATTCCATGTCAACTGAGTGCTGAGATTCCTATAGTTTTGTGGTTGAACTCACTGGTGTAGAAATACCCTCCTTGATATCCCTGTATGCTTGATAAACCTCTGTAGGTTGGCTTAGCATGGGTTGGTTCCCTAGAATGCTTGGTAACCCAACTACAGGCTAGTTTAGCATGTGAGTGGAGACTTGACTGTGAGAGAACCTGTTATCCCTCTTTCGTGGATACACTGCCTAGCTCGGGGGTGATCTATCAGCTGAAAGAGTATAGGCTGGACATAGATCTAAGGTTGGGTGGAACGTTGCTCTCACTTAGCCAGTGCTTCCGAATTCAAAGATAAGTATTCTGTTATGGTAAATGAGATGGCTTCATTGTTGTGATGAATGTTTGTGTGCAAACTATGGAATGTATAGTTGTATAAATTGTTAACATAAAGTCTCATACAGGCCTGAGTAAGAGGCTGAGTCCACTGTTGCATGTGGTCTGGTATGGCATGAATTAATGTCTTGTAATTCTTGCATATGATAGATGTGTCATTAAACCTGGTATTGCATTTTACATGTTATAATGAATGATATTGTTTCATTGTTGGAAATGAATGTTTATGCATAACTAACTTGTGAAGGAGAAGTATATTTACACCTAACTCTTGAGAAGGAAGAGAGCCTTGGAAGTGGTTTCAAGAAGCCACAAGAAGTCAGATGGAATGGAAGATCTTAGCAGGGTGAAGGTTTGAAGTGTCTAAGTGGAGATATAGACATAACTTCAAAGAATAAAATGAAGAAGTTAGATACCTCACTTGATTAGGGGGTTCTACCATTGGATAGATATCTTCAAGAGCTTTCCAACTGTATCAACCATTCCCCATTTGGTTCCAGGGGGAGGAAGTTATGACCCTTTGAAGTCTTGATGAAATTTCCCTTACTGAAGCAGGATTTCCACAATCCCGAATCTGCAATTTCTAGTTGCGGGTTGTGGAAATTACCAAGTCTGAAATTGCACGTGTTGGGTTTTGGCAATCTCGAATCCACAATCTACGAGTTGCGAGTTGCGGGATCATCAAATACACATTTTTCGTATTTGGATTTCCGCAATTCCGCATCTGCATATTGGGGGATGCGGGTTGCGGGATCAGTAGTTTTCGAGTTGTGGGATCAGCTGTTTTCGGGTTGCGGGATCAGTTGTTTTTGGGTTGCGCGATTAGTTGTTTTCGAGATTTCTGGTTTCAGGATCGCCCAGCACATAATTTCAGATTTTGGATTTCGGCAATCCCGAATCCACAATTCCCGGTACCGGGTTTTGGGATGCAGATTGTGCCTCAAGTTTTCCAGACTGTGTGTCTGGGCACTCAGTTGATGGCTTTTGGAGAAAAAAATGGATCATGGTCTCCAGTGGCCAGGTGGGTCAGTGGGGACGTGACAACATGGATAAATGGAAGTAGAATTAACTAATGGGGACTAGATATATTCAAGAAGCGTTTGGTAATATCAAATTCCTTGAAACTAGGGACATTTCGAATGTACTAAAGTTTCTACATGAATAATTTCATCAACTCAGACGCATTTGTAAAATAAAGTCAGGGAATGAAATTAATGCAATCACCTTTAGAATACACAATACAAGTAGGAAATTTTTGATAACTTTGCATCACACATGAAAATATTTAAAAGATACAACATATGCATACTACGATGAATCTATGATAGAAATTTCAACTCTCACACATTATGAACATCAATGATCTCAAAATGAGATTGAAAACTGCATCGACTTTCTATTAGTCATGAGGATCTTTACATAGAAAACATAATGAAACAAAAATGGATTTACTAAGAGAGGAAGAACATCTCTTTGAAATATAGTTGTGTCTTTAATCTCTTACAATATCACAATACATAGTAAAAAATGTTGAAATATTGTAACTTCAAAGAATATTATATTTGTATATTATTTATTCCGGAGATGTTCCATACCTCCGATGTGATTATACTATAAATCCGGAGATGTTTATTCCTCCGAGTTGGGTGTGGTAACTAGGGTTATTAGACCCACCATGTGGGGGTCGGCCCAGTCAGTTATAATGGGGTATTTAACCTAATGGTTAAATACGAGCCTACATGTACTTGTGTAAAATACATATAAGAGTAGTGTATAAATAGAGGAGGTGTGTTCCTCATTTGATACACTCACACACTTGAGGATAGCGCACTTGTGGAGGAGAGGTTTGCTATTGTGGAGGAGGAGATCATGTCTCAGGGTTTCATCTTTGTATATTGTTGGTCATCTATATTGAGGAAGCTTTGCTGGGTTTTCTACCCCATGAGGGTTTCCCAGGATAAATCTCTGTCTCTTGTGTTTATGCTGTGCTTGTTGTTTCTTCAGTGATCCTGTATATGCTATTATTGTGAAATGGAATGTAATGCTGCTATTTTCTGTCTTAGCATATTGAATTTTAACATGGTATCAGAGCTAACCTAAAGGAAGACAAGGTATGGCAGTAAAGACACTTGCTTTACTTACGACAATTTGAAGGTTAGGGTTTTACATAGCAAAAACCAGTCATCGTAGCACTTTCGCTATAAATCCGATTTGGCGAAGTTTTCGGATCTGAAATTGTTACAGGACGAATATTAAATCTCCAAGTACCTTGTGTCCAAAGGACAACCTCTAATTCGTTGTACTTTGTGATTTATGATCTGTACAATATAGGGTTTCTGCCTCTTCCAGATCTGAGTCAAAATCAGGTGACCTTGGGAAAAAGGTCATATCTTGGGCTAGGAAGCTCCAAATGAAATTTCGTAAAAAGTGACAGGTAGTACACAGTCTGTACTATCTTAGAAAACGTTTTCAGAGGCCGAAGTTGAACCAGTGACACGTGGCACTCCGTACAAGTTAGCCCTCCTGTATTATCCCATAAACAGGTCATGTTGCGACACTTGGCATAACTCTCTCTCAGAGAGTCCAATTGAGGTCAGACCTGTCAGTATGGAAAGATAACAGGCCGAGCTACCTCAGAAAAGTTTTTCAGAGGCCGAAGTTCAAACAGTGACACGTGGCACGCCGTACAAATTCGCTCTTCTGTTTTATCCCAAAACAGGTCACGTTGCGACATTTGACATAACTCTCTCTCAGAGAATCCAATTGAGGTCAGACCTGTCAGGATGGAAAGATAACAGGTCAGGCTATCTCAGAAAACTTTTTCAGACCCCGTGGATTGAAAAGTTTGGAGTTACACCAGAAACAATCAGGTACATATTTATGTCAAAACATAATTATTTTTGAATACCTTCATTCATGGCTTCCGGAATTTAGGGCTTTGAAGAAAGTTGGAATTTTTGTAAACGGAGACCACGGCTGAATGCTACTCATCAAAATAGAAATTTAGAGACCAAGATCAGATTTTTTGGTTGGGCAGAAGGCCAGGCTTGATCAAACCCTAGTTCGGGACTTTGATCAGAAAAGTGGAAAATTAGGGCTTCTGTAAAAATGGGAATTTTTGAAATCTGTGACCATGGCTGGAAGCTCCTCAGAAAAATAGAAGCTTAGAGCTTTGGATCAAACATTTTGATTGGGCAGAAGAGTGGGATTCACCAAACCCCAGTTCAGGGTCACGTCCAGTGAATCCGAAAGTTTCAAAGGCAAAATTGAGGAGTGAAACTTTGCAGTTTTCAAATTCTGAATATATCAGTTTGATCAGCTCATCAAGGCGCATATTTCTATCCTTTCGGAAGTTTGAAATTCAAAGTTTGAATTTTTGAGGTTTCTCTGACAAACCCATATCCAGCTCCAGGTCCAGTTCTTGCAAATCAAGTGGATAGGGTTAATCCTAGAAGAAGATGGATTGGTCACCTGCATAAGTGAAGGAGTTACTGTTTCAGAGGGAGATGAGGCTAAGGCTTTACATAAGGAGATTACAAGCGATCTCGACAGGTATGACTCATCGAGGTATGTTTTGAGATTTGTTCATGATTAAGTTTATGGTATGTTTGTCTTCATGTTATTACGGTTAGTACAATCTTGATTTTAGATTTGTTGTATCACCTTAACAAAATTATGAATGCATGATAGAAGATATTCATTGGTTAGGGTGTTGACACTTATGATTGTACTAATGCATTATGATGTTGTGTGAGGTTGATGTTGTCTACTAACAAGATACAGGTACATCACAAAAGACAAATCAGGCTCCATGACCATGAAAACATGAAGACAAAGACTCATCCATAATCTTTGTTCTACTTACGAGGTATGTATGACTTTGTTATATTATGCTTAACCTATGAGACATGCAGGTTCTAGCTCAGGATCTCTAAATCATTGAAGAGATTGTTTAGGTATGTTGTACATAACCAAGTAGGTATAACTAATCCAGGTATGTTTCCCATGAATCTTACCTTGTGTTAGGATCCCTTATATAAGTATACTTGGAATGATTGGTTATGCTTATTCATAAAGTTAGTAATCAAGGGATTATGCATATTATATCTTTTATCTTGATTGATGATATGCATGAGTAAAAGAAGACTTCCCTGAAATATTGAATACTAATGTTTATTAACTATAATCATGACTATACATTTTCAAGATTATTTAGTACTATAATGTTTTGATAGCATTTAGAATATACTAATGAGTGTATGTTTGTGTATGAGATCATGAGGATGACTCTTGAGCATGCACAGTGGTACAGAATGAATAGAAGTTCAAAAGACATACAGAAGATCAAGCGGGAGGCAGCCACACAAACATAAAAGATAAGTATTTGAGTTGTTATTTGAAATAGTAATGATATTGCCTGTAATAGGTTGTATGCATATTTGTATTCCTATAATATATCATGCTGAGTGTAAATATTCATAGAACATTGAACAGTATACTACTAATATGCATATGATTGGTAAGTTGGACAAACATTCCATTGTTGCTTGTCTAGAATGAAACCTCTTTGCTGACATGCTGAGAGTTGTGCACACTCTCGATAGTATGTTCTGGTAGAGATGGAAGGCATCTAGATAGCCACTGTATGCATACAGGATATGGGAAAGTGTTGTGCCAAAGTATTGGTCAAAATAGTTGCATCACTATGTAAATGATATCTGTATGCATAATAGGTTATCATGTCAATATGATTTGATGATTATGAAGTATTACTAATCATGTACTTAATTTTGATTTGTAGGAAAGGTCATGAAGAATGATGGACACCGTACAAGTGGTGGATGTTCAAACAAGAAGATTTACAAATCAAACAAAATATAGAAGGCTCAGAAGGAATATTTCTCAACTAGGGAAAGTATGATGAGAAATATGACTTGAGGTGTTGGAATGGCCACTCTTATGGATTCCAACTTGAAGCTGTTAGGGGATAACTCATCAGAGTTAGTGGATATAACTTGGTACAGTCAAATTATTGGGTCATTGATGTTTCTAACATATACTAGATTAGATATATGCTTTGTTGTGAATACTTTGAGTCAGTATCTAGTGGAAACTAGATGTTTTCACCTGATAGTTGCAAAGCATGTGATGAGGCACCTAAAGGATACGATAGACTTTGATCTGTGCTATCTTGGAGATCATGACTTCATATGGCTACTCAGATGCTGATTGGGCAGAAAGTGTATCAGACAAGAAGAACACATCAAGAGGATGTTATTGTCTAGGATTAGCCATGATCTCGTGGTTTAGTTGGAAGCAGTCTAGTGTGGCTCTCAGCACAAGCAGAATATATGGCTGTTTGCTCTGCTAGTTGTGAAGAAGTTTGGCTTCAGGATTGTTTGACTTAGAGATAGAACCAACTGTGATCCTATGTGACAAATAGAGTTGTATCAAGATGACATAGAATCCAGTGTTCCATGATAAGTCAAAGATCATAGGGATCTAACAAGATATGACACAGAAAGGAACTATAAAGTTTGAATTCGTAATAGGTTACCGATGTACTAACCAAACCTCTACCTCGAGTGAAGAAGTTACCAACATACTAACCAAGCCTCTGTCTCGAGTGAAATTTGAATACTTTCGAGACAAGCTTGGTGTAGCTCAAAAGGACCCTCCTCGAAAGGGGGAGTAGTATAGTCACTGATGATGAGATTGTCTCATCGAACAACAAGGTCGATGATGAGGTAACCTGTTCTCTACACCTAGATACTTAGAAATATTTAGATTTAGGACTCGTATACTTAGAATACTTAGTTTTACTTATACATGCTTTTAATGTTATATGTATTAGTAAGAATACATGCTTTTGATGATAGATGTATTGATGAGAATACATGTGGGGATTGTATCATCCTTGAACACATGTTCTAAAGTGAGCCGTAGACGTATGGTCTCCGAAAATGAAGTCCTTAGTGGACAGGTAGGGATTGTATCATCCCTGGACTTCGGTCCCTGAATAGATCCGTAGACGTATGGTCTCCGAAAATGAAGTCCTTAGTGGACAGGTAGGGATTGTATCATCCCTGGACTTCGGTCCCTGAATAGATCCGTAGACGTATGGTCTCCGAAAATGAAGTCCTTAGTGGACAGGTAGGGATTGTATCATCCCTGGACTTCGGTCCCTGAATAGATCCGTAGACGTATGGTCTCCGAAAATGAAGTCCTTAGTGGACAAGTAGGGGATTGGATCATCCCTGGACTTTCAGTCCTAAAGAGAGCCGTAGACGTGAGGTCTCCGAGAATGAAGTCCTTAGTGGACAGTTGAGGGGATTGGATCATCCCTGGACTTTCAGTCCTAAAGAGAGCCGTAGACGTGAGGTCTCCGAGAATGAAGTCCTTAGTGGACAGTTGAGGGGATTGGATCATCCCTGGACTTTCAGTCCTAAAGAGAGCCGTAGACATGAGGTCTCCGAGAATGAAGTCCTTAGTGGACAGTTGAGGGGATTGGATCATCCCTGGACTTTCAGTCCTAAAGAGAGCCGTAGACGTGAGGTCTCCGAGAATGAAGTCCTTAGTGGACAGTTGAGGGGATTGGATCATCCCTGGACTTTCAGTCCTAAAGAGAGCCGTAGACGTGAGGTCTCCGAGAATGAAGTCCTTAGTGGACAGTTGAGGGGATTGGATCATCCCTGGACTTTCAGTCCTAAAGAGAGCCGTAGACGTATGGTCTCCGAAAAGTGGGGATTGTATCATCCCCGGACTTAGGTCCCTGAATTGATCCGTAGACGTGAGGTCTCCGAGAAGTGGGGATTGTATCATCCCCGGACTTAGGTCCCTGAATTGATCCGTAGACGTGAGGTCTCCGAGAAGTGGGGATTGTATCATCCCCGGACTTAGGTCCCTGAATTGATCCGTAGACCTGAGGTCTCCGAGAAGTGGGGATTGTATCATCCCCGGACTTAGGTCCCTGAATTGATCCGTAGACGTGAGGTCTCCGAGAAGTGGGGATTGTATCATCCCCGGACTTAGGTCCCTGAATTGATCCATAGACGTGAGGTCTCCGAGAAGTGGGGATTGTATCATCCCTGGACTGCGGTCCCTGAATTGATCCGTAGACGTATGGTCTCCGAGAAGTGGGGATTGTATCATCCCCAGACTTAGGTCCCTGAATTGATCCGTAGACGTGAGGTCTCTGAGAAGTGGGGATTGTATCATCCCCGGACTTAGGTCCCTGAATTGATCCGTAGACGTGAGGTCTCCGAGAAGTGGGGATTGTATCATCCCCGGACTTAGGTCCCTGAATTGATCCGTAGACGTGAGGTCTCCGAGAAGTGGGGATTGTATCATCCCCGGACTTAGGTCCCTGAATTGATCCGTAGACGTGAGGTCTCCGAGAAGTGGGGATTGTATCATCCCCAGACTGCGGTCCTTGAATTGATCCGTAGACGTATGGTCTCCGAGAAGTGGGGATTGTATCATCCCCGGACTTCGGTCCCTGAATTGATCCGTAGACGTATGGTCTCCGAGAAAGTGATTTTTGATGTGGTTACTTGTATCGGTAGGATACTTGTATTGATGATGTGGTTACTTGTATCGGTAGGATACTTGTATTGATGATGTGGTTACTTGTATCGGTAGGATACTTGTATTGATGATGTGGTTACTTGTATCGGTAGGATACTAGTATTGATGACGTGGTTACTTGTATCGGTATGGATACTTGTATTGATGATGTGGTTACTTGTATCGGTAGGATACATGTATTGATGACATGATTACTTGTATCAGTATGGATACTTGTATTGATGATATGTATACTTGTATTGGCATGAATACTTGTACTAATGATGTGGATACTTGTATTGTTATGGATACCTGTGTTGATGACGATGCTGACGATCGTGTGATGACGATACTGATGATCGTGTGATGACGATGCTGATGATTGTGTGATGACGATGCTGATGATCGTGAGATGACGATGCTGATGATCGTGTGATGACGATGCTGATGATCGTGAGATGACGATGCTGATGATCGTGTGATGACGATGCTGATGATCGTGAGATGACGATGCTGATGATCGTGTGATGACGATGCTGATGATCGTGTGATGACAATGCTGATGATCGTGAGATGATGATACTGATGATCGTGAGGATCCAGATGTTGATGTTGTTGTAGTTGTTCGAGTGCTGCAGAAGATAAAGACTCAGTACTGAAGATTTTGATGTTCCAGTATTGAATATGTTGCAGTAACTGCTTGAGTTACTGATGATGTTGAGAAAGCTTCCAATGATTTATAGATGTATCATGTATGATGTTGATGACTCCTTGCTCGTGCAGATACTGTTATAATATCCTTCTCGTTAAGGGGGAGTGTTGAAATATTGTAACTTCAAAGAATATTATATTTGTATATTATTTATTCCAGAGATGTTCCATACCTCCGATGTGATTATACTATAAATCCAGAGATGTTTATTCCTCCGAGTTGGGTGTGGTAACTAGGGTTATTAGACCCACCATGTGGGGGTCGGCCCAGTCAGTTATAATGGGGTATTTAACCTAATGGTTAAATACGAGCCTACATGTACTTGTGTAAAATACATATCAGAGTAGTGTATAAATAGAGGAGGTGTGTTCCTCATTTGATACACTCACACACTTGAGGATAGCGCACTTGTGGAGGAGAGGTCTGCTATTGTGGAGGAGGAGATCATGTCTCAGGGTTTCATCTTTGTATATTGCTGGTCATCTATATTGAGGAAGCTTTGCTGGGTTTTCTACCCCATGAGGGTTTCCCAGGATAAATCTCCATCTCTTGTGTTTATGCTGTGCTTGTTGTTTCTTCAGTGATCCTGTATATGCTATTATTGTGAAATGGAATGTAATGCTGCTATTTTCTGTCTTAGCATATTGAATTTTAACAAAAAATGCATCTCAACTCTAGAAAAATTAGCAAGAGAGACTCTCCACTAAAATTGCCAGCCTTTAACAATGGATTAAAACCTCCTTTATATAGAGTTTGTAAGTAACCCTATTTGATTACCTATATTCTAACAGAAAAGTAATTGAAAGCCAATTTACTTTTTACAAAGGAATTCAGAACATGTTTTTGGTTGAGTTAGCTTACATAAATGCTCTTGTGGTGGGTGAATAGTGTTTCAAGCACTAGGTAACGAATTCCAGGAAGACAATTGACCTAGGGAAAAATTAGAATTCCATAGGTTAAGTTTATCCTGGTCCTTAAACGTGAGCTCTCTAGCTTCTCTAAGGGTCTCAATCAGCTCGGAGTTATAGAGGATGGTGTCAAATATATATGCCTCATGGTCATACACATGCTATTCTCCAAAGAAATAGTTGTTTGGGAGAGTGATCTTGGACTTGGGTGCCATTGCTTTCTCCATTTTACAGTGTTAGGGAAAAAAAATGGCAATTATTAGCTAAATTAGGGATTCCTACGAACTAGGGCTCAAGAAAACTGATAGTAAGAATCAGGAGTATAGTAATTGAGATGACTAGAAGTGGCAGAAGCATACCTGTTTGACACCTTGAGGTTGAACTGGACCAAAAGATGCTGACCTGGACCAGTATAGCTCGTGAGATGATGACCTGGTTGGTTGGTTGTTGAGGGAGCATGTTCCTTGGATATAAAATAATAAAATAATGGAGTTACGTTAAAACCATTTACACAAGAATAAATATGCACTTTACATGTCAAATGCCGTGGTGAAGGAAAAGGTGGACTGACGGGTCCCACATTACAGATGGCAGGTGTGTAGTGGATGAATGGACCGAAGGGGTGATGGGACAAATTTTGCACCAAAATATCATCATCACCATGATAATGACGTGTGTATCCTTGGATTAACCATGATATTTGAAGTGCCAAGTGCCAAATGACCTGGGAATAGGATTTACCTTTTACTTTCATAGTCTTGGAAGGCTGATGCACCTTTCCCCTTTGAAATATGCATAAGACAATTGACGACAACCTCTACACATTGACATAGTGCATTGCTGACCCTAGTTTCCTTTATTCAACATGTGTCACCCCTCAATGACGCATGTTTCTCTTTGATAGGGTGTGTCAGTTATTTTTAAAATGAAAAATAGAGAAGTTTCGAGAGTCTTCTAGAATGAATATTTCATGGAGGCTTATCCCTACAAATCTGCATAGGTGGCATTCAAACCCCCAGACTTATGGGATAATCCCAAAACCTTCTCCATGATATCCTCAACCTATTCTATCCTCTTTTTCCTATAAATGAAAGCTTACTTTCATGGAATGGGGAGAGGAAGAAGAGAGTGTCCAAGTGCTGCTGAAATTTCCTTAGAGCTAAGGTTCCTTTCTCTAATATAAGTAGGGTTGGATCTTTGAGGCAAAAGGCTAGTTGGAATAAGTTGCGACATCAATGCATGGTTGTAATATATCCTCTTTTACTCGCTTTATTACAGTAATATATACTCTTTCCATAAATATTGTTTGCATCAGATCTTTATAATTAGTTTCCTTGACCACTAGTTTAGATTAATCAATATTGTGTATTACTATTGTTTGTGTGTTTCCACTTGTTTGTTGTATATTGTTTTGTATCTGAAGATCAAAGCCACATCAAGCAAGGATACATCACTATGGTTGCAATGTAAGCAATCCCTCTGCATCCTTTGTAATTTGATTAACCTAGGAAAGTTTATATGTTTGTTTTGTTTTTTTCTAGATCTATAACATTTAGGCCACATCAAGCAAGAAGACATCACTATAGTTGCAAGGTAACCAATCCCTTTGCATTCTTTGTAATTTGGTGGTAATTTGATTAATCTTGGAAAGTTAATATGTTTGTTGTGTTTTGTTCTATATCTATAACATTTAGACTAGAGAGCTTTGTCGTTGTCCGCATAGACTAACTGTCTTCAAACAAAATTGGTGACTCCACTGGGGAGAGTCCATGATCTATTGAATTCTTTGATTTATGATTCTCATTTCCTTATAAGTCCTCTTATATCTACTTGATTTTCCTTGTTTCTTTTAGATCTAATCTTTTCTGAGTTACCGGGTAATCCAGTCTCATTCTGGGTTCTTTAGTTCATCCAATTACTTGGTTTCATTTCAGGATATTTACCTTTTTCAATCATTGATTTCGCCTATCGCACCTGGATTGTGTTTGCTCTACGTCACTAGTTCATTGATGCAGTTTGTCAGTGTACAAGAAGTGTCACTGATGCATTTCCTATATAGGAAACCTGCATCATTGAGATTCCAAATATATGGTGTGTATTAGCAGGCTACATCACCCTCTATAATTTTGTATTAAGGCCAAAAATCCCCATTTAAAAGTTGGATTCGGTGGTTTCTTGAGATTTCTGCTTTACTTGTCTTAATCACAATCTCCTTCAGATTTGGTTTGCCTCTTTTCTTAGGTTTTCTTGAGATTTGGATCCATGTTTGGCCCTTTGAGTCAAAACTAGTGTTTTGCTTGCATTTTTAAGTGAAAAATGAATTGCATTTTCGAAAAACTCATATTAAGGTTTCAAAACAATTTTTGGTTTGGTGCGGATTGGATTGTTTTAAAGACTTGAAAAGCACGGGGTGGGTAAAAGCATGGTAATGTGTCTCACTATGTTGCAATATGATCTATGTTGTTATTATAAATTTATTCAAACTAGCTATTATAAAAAATAAAAATAAAACGCATTTAAAAAAACATAAAAAATAATTTTAAAAATTACTTGTATATTATTTCCATATTCAAATAAAAATATATTGATTTTGAAGTCTTAATTTTTTTTTTTTGGGTTGTTCTTTTACGTACATATATATTTTTTATTTATATTAATAATTTAATAATAATTAAAATATATCATAAAATAATATTTAAAAAAATGCACAACAATCTAAAAAGTGTCTATAAAATACTTGTTAAAAAGAAATGGAATTAAAAAAATAAATGAAGATAGATATGTGGGGTCACGGTTTTGTGAGTACTTAGGAGATGCTGAAATAATAATAAATGGCCTTTAAAAAAATGAAATAAATAAGATAAAAACAACTTTTTTATTTGAAAAAAATGCCATATAAAATCTCATTCACAATGAAAACTTTTGATTCATTACACCATTATCTAATTCTCAATGGATTTGTAGATTTATGAACAAATATTCTTAGTTCATTAGAACATCACCGCAAAAGGGGAAAAACTAAGGCACTCGTATTCATGTATTTTTTAGCCTTATTTTATTGGGTTGTGCATCTTGTTTCCTTTACATGCTGAGCTATCTATTGATTGTTGGAAATATTGATTCTGTGTTTCCACTTTAGGTCAAGTATAAGCTTAATTTTGTCCCTCTTTTGCTAGATTCACGAAATTGGAAAACAAATATTTTCTTCTTGTATTAGTTTGATCATTTGACATTCTTGGTTTGTGCTAAGAAAATATCCCTATGGATAGGTAGATATCGCCTTGGGATTGAAAAGGTCCCTAATTAACTTCCCAAGAAAGAAATAAAACAAATGGAAACCTAAACCCGTAGATTAAACATGCACAAGTATTCAGACATGGAAACGAATCAGAAGAGATAGATGGCTTTCCTCTAACCTGAAAGTTATCCTAGCTCCAGTTCCAAGTTTGGTGTCCAAATCTCTTGAACCTACAACATAATACGGGAAACGAAACTTCCAAACACAAGTGTATCAATAAGATCTAATATAACATATCATATATCAATAAAAGAGACATGGCATTAGAGAATAGGCCAAGCTATTAATAAGAAAGATGAAAGTAGCCATGCAAAGTGCTATACCTAATGTGCAAAGAAACAACACCTTCTTCCAAGCTCTCCTTCATCACCCTTGCAATACTCTTAATATCAAAAAGACCTTCTCATGAGTGTTCTCCAAGAATTACAATACTATAGGTTTGGTGTTTCCAAGATCACCCCCCTAGCTCATTGATGTCTTTCATCTTATAGGATTTGGGAGGCCAACCACTAAGACAAGATTATGGATCTAAGTGAGAAATATTTGGATCCAACATCTAAACCATGCAAAGGAGGGAATGTGATATGGGATTCGAAGTGTAGCTAGGGTTTTACCCCTAGCTTGTGCAAATGAGCACCTACTAAGGAGAAAGGACTCCTTAGTAGCAGTTCAGTAAATGTAAACTAAAATGCTAAAACAAAAATATAAATTACTCTAAACATGTGCATGAAACATAAAAAGAACAAGATATAAAGAATGGCTTTTGTATTAATTTTACCTCCAATGTGAAGGTTGGTGAAGCTCTTGCAATGTCCAAGAGGGTTGCTCCAAGCTCCAACTTGCTCCTTCTCTTTCTCCAATGGTGGGAATGGGCCAAAAGGGGCTCTCAAGGTGAAAGTAGCTCAAGGGTGAGCTAGGGTTTCAAGAGAGATTTTGGCAGAGTAAGGGTGCTTATGACTGTGGATGTGAAATGAGGGATCTCCATCACCTATTTATAGTTTTTTGGTGGTGGAGTGCTGGCCCATGGTTTTGGGAACCATATGGTTTAGGGCAGCTGTATAGGGTTTTTTCCTCCTTTTCCTCATTATTTTATATTTTTTATTCCCTTTTTAGAGGGATTTTGCTATTTTAGAGGAATTTTGGATATTTTTGGAGGAAAAAGGGGTTTTTTAGCCTTTTTGAGGCTTTTTTGATGGTTTTATGGCCTTTTGAAGGCATTTTAGGTCGTTTGGAGGCTTTTTAGTGGGATTTTTAGGGTTTTTAAGGGAAATATGGTAGGAAAATGGACAAATGAGCCATGTAATGGGGTAGATGAGGTAGTGAACACTTTTTGGGTGTTAACACGAAGGGGGAAGTCATCACATGGAAATCTCTTCAAGAACCAAAGTCCAAAATCTAAGGAAAATGGCTATTCATGGATTTTCTCACCCCTATAACTGAGAAAAGCACGAAAATATTTTAATTTTCGTACACCCAAAGGCACGGAGAACACAAAAATAAGGAATTTTCGTGACTTGTACCACTCGAAGGGCACGAAAATATCTCTAAGAGGCTAAAACGTGGGTTAGGAGAAGTGTTTCTCAACCCCTAAGTTGTTGGATTTGCTTCCAAGTGTGACTAGTGAAGGGACCAACATGATGACCAAGGGTCCTAACACCCATAGGAGGAAAAAACATCATATTTATCATGGTGATATGACATGAAGACTCTCAATGGTACCCCGTGTGACAGTTTGAAGTGTAATAGATGCCCCCTAATGTCATGTCCCCTCCTGTCGATCTGATGCAAGGGAGGAAACATGACTAAGATTCCGGGTATTATTTGGGAAACCCAGCCCCGTTCTTTGCTAACAAATTCATAATAAATAAAAACTTATGTGTACAAACTCATACTTTAAGTAAACACAACGGAATGATACACCTTGAGCTCCGCATTAGGAATCCATGCTAGCATGTTGACAATGTCGATTTTTACATTATTGTAAACTATCTACACATAATTGCATCATACATTCAACATATAATCATAACAGTCATCAAATTAAACATTGCAGAGCACAAACCGAATATAATTTAAACCACGGAGAATACTTATCTTCAAAATTAACTGTCCATGCAACTGGCTATGTGAGAGCAATGTTCCACTCAACCATAGGTCTCTGTCCAGCATGTATTCTTTCACCTGAGAGACCACCCCCAAGCTAGGATGTGTATCACATGTGTATCCACTAAGGAAGAACTAAACAGGCTCACTCACAACCATGGTCTCACACAAATGGTCATGCTAATCCAACACACAGTTGGGTTTATCAATCATGTAAGAGACAAAGGATGAGGATGTTAATCCAGTGATCTCAAACACAGAGCTACAGGCTGTTGATACTGAGAGGGGGGGGTGAATCAGTGTGAAGCCAAAATTTTAAACCTTTCTTAGCTTACCATCGTTAGCTATCAATTCATCAATCTAATACTTTACCATATTCATTTCATAAACATCATTCACATAGCATAAGCATTTCATTCATAAAGAGCCATAACACAGAAGAACACCACACCATATAAATTTGTAATCTTTTTATATTATTATGGTACGACTACAACTGTTAGGAAAAATCAGCACCTACTGATACATAGAACACCTACTCTGAATCCAGGACCCTGCCTGGTTTTCTTAGACCCTGCTAAGAAGGGTTTGAGGTATCCTAACCTCAAAAGCAAGACAAGCTTGCATTTACATTAAGGCTTACTGTCACTGTGTCACATCAACCTCATCTGTCTCTTCAATCTGTTATGTTGCTGGATGTCATAGATCTGCTGATTAACACTGAATCCTCTTTTTAACTCAATCAAACACTGAATCCACTTTCCAACTCAATCAAACACTGAATCCACTTTCCAACTCATTCAACTGCTGCAAATCATCTCTGCACATCATATAAACTCTGCTGCAACACTGCTGGCCATTCATACTTCACTCATCACCATCATGTCATGAATGCACTGCTGTAGATGTATTGCACCACAAAATACTGTCATCATCATCATGGTCTTCTTTACTTTGTCACTGATCATAACTTGACTGAGCTGAACATGTCAAATCTTCAAAGAATTTAAACAACACTGCTAATATTCCTGCTTCTAACAAGAGTGCCCTAGAATAGTCCTCTGATAATATTCTTGCTTCTAACCTCGGTTCACTGCTTCATATCCACATGTCAAAGGTCTGTCATTTGTCAAGTTAAACTGTGGCTGCCCAAAATAAAAATCAGGGTTTCCAACTCCTGCTGCTCCCTTAGTCTGTAAAAGTTCGTTGACTGCTTCTTACCTTTGTTGAGGTGTCTTCAACAATGCTCCTGCTGTCACCCAGTTCCTTTAGTCCATCCAAAAGGAAAATAAAACTCAGTCAATGTTCACCAAAAATTGCTGCTGCTACCACTGAGAGTTGACTGTGTGTAGGTGCTGCAAAAAACCCTGTAGAGTGCTCGACTCTATCATCAAATGGAGGCAGCATTCATCATCACCAAAGTCAACAGAACTTGGACTCAGTCCACGACTTCTTAGCACACTCGATTGGAAACTTCAAAGCTCAGATAATCGCTCAAATCGCGTTCTTCTAAACAATGGCTGCCGTAACTCGTCGTTCTAATTCGGCTTCTTGAGTTAAAAAAAAACAGCGGCAGTTCAAAATAATTATTCACGGGATAATCGAGGGCGGTTTTACTCCTCTATGGAACTTCCTTCATACGGTTTCCTTCTAGGGAAAACTTCGTCCCGTGGCTCCCTAATCAACGGCGAGGGCACAGCTTAGTAAACACAACTCAAACCCTAGTGGAAACAGAAAATGTGTGCGGTCTTCCACACGACGTGAATTCCTCACTCACTCAACTCTCTAACGGTCTAGTTCTCTCAACATGGCTCGTATGTCAAACTTGTCTTGGCAGCAACTCTGAAATTTCGAGACTACTGTCATCGTGGTTGCTCTACTACCCGAAAAAAATCTCAGAGCTACATCTCCACCAAAAATCCACGTCAATTCCAGTAAGGAAATACTTTTCCACCATATACCAGATACCTCCTCTTCGAACCCGTATGGCAGGCTCACCCGACTGCTTCAGTAGCTCCTTTTCATTTCTAATCTGCGGTTTCAAAAAAATGCAGAACTCCAAAATACTCCACCGAAATTCTTCCCATTGCAAATGAGAGCACGATGCTCTATTTATACAAAATCTTTAACTATATTTAGGGGCCGACATGTATTAAAATATGAATTTTTATGGGCCGACTTCCTAAATTTTTAATAATTTTATTTTGAGGCCGACATAACAAAGATTTGATTTTTTAATGTTGAATGGAGCCGACCTACCACGTCATTTTACAGAGGTTCATCTTTGCTTTGGTAATACTGTCTTTTCAACCCACAGTCTCAGTCCTCTCTCTTCAACTCCACACTGCCAACGTCACACTCATAGCTGACGGGCCCAGGCTCCCAGTCACACTCACAAACTACCCACAGTTCACAAGAGGCAAACGGAGGCTAATTTAATTCATAGATTGATCACTGTTCTTGAGTAATTTTAAGCAGTGATGGCAGCTTAAGTGTGCTGATCTATTGTTTCATGGATAGATTTTATTCACGAAAACATCACCCACATCCTATGAACACTCCCTGTGGCAGAAAAGCACCTGCTTGAATGTAGAGGTATCTAGCAGAGACAGGAATTAACACGCTGAACTGCTCATCTTTTTAATGCAGATTTGTGCATCAACAGAATGATGTCTAGAAGAGGAGCTGGAATATAATATGGACGGAGTACTATGCTGCTGATTTGAAAACTGCCTTATCATGCTTTTAGCTCAGTCAAGCACATCCACTTTGTGCTGCATCTCAGCCTTATCTTGCCTATCTACCAGGACTTCAACGTCTACCAGGACTTCAAGACCATCTCTAGGGTCTTCTGCATCATTAGCTGAGTCTTCAACATCTTCAGCAGAGTGGTGGCATCAATGACATCAAGTCCATGTTGGCATCAATGACAATTTCATCAACAATCTCCCCCTTTGTCATTGATGGCAACCAACCAACTTCTTCTTCTCCCCCTTTGACATTAATGACAAAGGGTTGAGCAACCTTCAAAGGCTTCACAATGTCCAAAAAAAATTCTTGAATGCGTTTATGAAATCATTTTCTGAGTTTGCCATCTTCAAATTTTCATAGACACTCCCTCTTTGACTGAGCTGGGTATGCCCTTTTGAGATCATCCTTTTATACTGTACATCAAATCCTTGCTGCTGGTTTTTCATGTCAAAATGCTCTCCTTGAGATTATGCTGCTTCAAACTTCATCAAGGATTTGTCTAATAAATTCACAACTTGTCACGTACTTGATTTCTTCAACTAGATTTCTTGCTCCCCCTATCGTTCTGCCACCTCACATAGTTCAGATTTCATCTCATTTTTTAGTTTGTTATCAAACAGAAAATAACATCTGGTGTTGCTCCTGTCTTTTTGGGAGTCCAAAAATCAGAGTATGTATTAGTTTTGCCATACTCCCCTTATTAAATATGCTGATGTACCTTTGAATAATTGTAGCAAGTTGTATGATAACTTCTCCTTTTGGACTTCTCAAACACATTCTTCATTTAGAACTTAAAGGCACCGAGTTTGTCCAAAGATTCATAATGATCCCGATCAAAGCTTCTAGCTTACTTCTACTAGCTTTTGATGCTCTATATGCCATACACCATCTAATTTTTGTGTTCCATGGTGCTCCAAGCTGCCATGTTTCAAACAGTCCTCAAGTTGCTTCAAATCTTTAACCAAATAAGCTATAGTGTCATCATTCACAAGTGTACTTCATCATGGTGTTTGTTTCAGACTTCGACCATGCATGTTGTAACAAACTTTCAACACTTTAGTGTGAGCATCATATACCAAGCAATAGGCATCAAGGAACCATCATCATTATTAATTCATAACTGTATATATTTAAGCAATCATGTCACTGAGCCGTATGCTTTTGTTTCTTTTGTAGGTGGCCAGATCTGCAGATAATCATGTGACTGCTAAAGTCAAAATATGGCTGTGAAATACCACTGTATTGCTGTCCCTTTATTGTATGTATATCACTGTCAATTTCAAGTCTGCTCATATATTGTTCACATACTCATCATAAGGTCTTGACAATCAATGTCAAAATGCTCATCTATTTTGCTCATCAAACATATCACTGTATATATATATGTATGGTCATCTTCATTAAGGTCTGAAATATCATCGTAGGATTTGCATCATTGTGTACAAGACATCATCACAGCATACATTACGTATGGAATCATCTTCTTATGCTGCAAGTTTGTGTATATATGCCAACTCAGACTTCTGTGTGAACTATAGAAGACCTCAACTTTGTTTACTTCCTTCAAGCTTGGATTTGTTCAAGAATCAATCATCAAGTGTGCATCATATAGAGTTTGGAGTGATTTTATTGTTCATTGACTGTACATCACTGTTCTATAATTCAACAACCACGATCCTTGGACCTGAATTTTGCTTGAAGTGGTCATTTGTATTCCTTCAATCAATCAATCGTTCACATGCTCCCCCTTACTTTTAGTCCTTCATCAATTGTCACTGTCATGTCAAGATGCTGCCCATATACTGTCAATGTCCTCTTCTTTATGATCTCAGGACTGCCTTTTAAATTACTTTGGAGTGACTATCACATACTTTTGAGTCCATCCTCCAACTCCATGGACTCATCGTGTGCCAAGGTCTTTAAGAGACCTTAAACTTGGCTTGCCATATGGCAGCCATCCTCCCTACTCTGATCAGCTTCTACTAACTGCAATTGCTCGGTCTTCCTCATCCATACCTGCTTCTTGACATCTATTCTTTGAGCATTTGTTCCTTCATTGTCCTTGCTGGTTTTCTTGGCTGAGCTATATGTTAGTCTTCTCATATCATTCCAACAGTTTTGTGCTTTGTGCCCAAATTTGTTGCATGACCAGCACTTAACTGAGCTGTTGGAACTTCCAATACTTCTTAGATCCACTTAATTTCTCCATGCCTGAGCATACCCCTGACTGTAGGCATTTGTATTTTGATCTTCAAATCTTCTTGCTGATATGTATGAATCACTCCTTCTTGGTTGACTTCTTTGACTGGCACATTCATGGGCTTTGTGTCCAAACCCTCTGCAGGAGTAGCATCTCACTGTGCGACATGTGGCAGCAACATGTCCGACTTGATTGCATGTCCAACATCTAACTGAGACATTGGGGCATCCAGCCCTTCTTCTTTCATAGAGCCTACAATCCATAGCCTTATGACCAAAGTTAGAACAACAATAACAATAACCATTGAAGCCACTTTCATACCTGAGTCTTGGAGCTGTTTCCTTTATGAAGTTGCTTTGATGAACAGACCTAACTCCTTGTTTCATCTTTGAACTTCCAAACTCCTTGTTGTCATGCGTAGGTGCCTGGGGAGCAGCTTTGGACGTTGATGGACCTGCTACAGGAGTCTTCAGAGACCAAGCGACATCTTCAAGTTTTTCTTTGTTCTTCTTGTAACCAAGACCAGTTTTGTCGAGCGGAGATCTTTGGCAATCTAAGATCTTATCTAGGACAATTGAACTGTCCTGGAGCTTGACCAAGGCTTCATTTTTCTTACCTTTCTTCCCGAGACCAACTACCTCCATCTCCAGTTTCTGGACTATTTCCTCCTTTTCGTCTAGTTGTCTCTTCAATATTTCTTCTGTCCTCTTGGCTTCCTCCAGCTGAGTCTTCAAGTCATGACTTGCTTCTTCAAGTATTTTTGAATCTTTATCATGGTTCTTTTGTTCTAGGGTTAGATCGATCAAATCAATCTTTAGCTGTTCCTTTTCTACTTCCTTTTCCTTCAGCAATTTCAGCCAACCTACTCCTTCATGCTTAAGTTTCTTAAGCAACTCCTTTAGTTCAACATTCTGCTTTTGGAGAGTATCCATATAATTAAAGGTTGTCGTCCTAAACATCTTGTAATCAGATTGATTAAGATCAACTTTGTTCAAGAACCAATCAGCTCTGAGATCTATGTGGCATACATAGTTTATAATTCTATGTTTAGCTTTCAACATTGCTTCATCATCATCTGCAAGAACCTTGTCAATTTCATCACACAAGCTATCATAATCACAAGAGTCCATACCTTTACTAGAGACCTCTTCCTGTTTATCTTCTTCTTGATTTATCTCTTCTGGGGGCTTGTCTTCTGATTTCTGATCTGTCTTTTCAGGTTCTGGTCTTGCCTTCTGATACTCACTCTCCAGCTTGAACCATAGGTCTTTTGCTGAAGTGTACTCTCCTACACTTTCCTTTACTGAGCTGGGAAGTCCATCCATGAGGAACTTCAAGGCTGTAGTGTTGTCCTTCTTCGCTTCCTTCTGTGCAGCTGATTTCCCTTTCTTGTTTCATGGAGCGGGTGGATTGATGACAATTTCCCAAACACCAAACTTCTTCAGATAAGCCTTCATTTTGCTCCTCCAACTGAAATAATTTGTTACATCAAGTACAGGGACGTCATTGCTTGATGACTCTTTCTTTTCCTCCATTGTGTCTAAGGATCTCCTTCAAGCTTGCTAGGCTTGTGACGAAGGCCTGTGCTCTAATACCAATTGTTGATACTGAGAGGGGGGGTGTGAATCAGTGTGAAGCCAAAATTTTAAACCTTTCTTAGCTTACCACCGTTAGCTATCAATTCATCAATCTAATACTTTACCATATTCATTTCATAAACATCATTCACATAGCATAAACATTTCATTCATAAAGAGCCATAACACAGAAGAACACCACACCATATAAATTTGTAATCTTTTTATATTATTATGGTACGGCTACAACCGTTAGGCAAAATCAACACCTACTGATTCATAGAGCACCTACTCTGAATCCAGGACCCTGCCTAGTTTTCTTAGACCCTGCTAAGAAGGGTTTGAGGTATCCTAACCTCAAAAGCAAGACAAGCTTGCATTTACATTAAGGCTTACTGTCAATGTGTCACATCAACCTCATCTGTCTCTTCAATCTGTTATGTTGCTGGATGTCATAGATCTGTTGATTAACATTGAATCCTCTTTTTAACTCAATCAAACACTGGATCCACTTTCCAACTCAATCAAACACCGAATCCACTTTCCAACTCATTCAACTGCTGCAAATCATCTCTGCACATCATATCAACTCTGCTGCAACACTGCTGGCCATTCATACTTCACTCATCACCATCATGTCATGAATGCACTGCTGTAGATGTATTGCACCACAAAATACTGTCATCATCATCATGGTCTTCTTTACTTTGTCACTGATCATAACTTGACTGAGCTGAACATGTCAAATCTTCAAAGAATTTAAACAACACTGCTGCACTAGTTTTCTCAGTCTTCTCTGTTCATTATTCTGCTAGTCAACATACCACTGCTACAAGGATTATCTTCAGCACCAGCTTATCATAGGCATCAAGATAGTGTCATCAACATGGTCAAGCTCCAACTGTTCAAATTCTGGCAGACTGTCATCATAGGATATCACAGCATAAGACCAGCATCTTCCATTCATGCATTTCTCAGATCTTTATCAGGCAAATTAACATCATAGATCTATCCATGTTATCACTCATCATCATGGAATGTTCCAGTGCATCATCTTCAGGCACCTTTAGTTTTGTTCAAGGTTTAATCAATCAATTGCTGAATATGCAACTACTGAAGGTCTGCTAATCAATGTCAATAGTCTGCTAGTTTTCAGGATAGATGATCTCCAACCTTTCCTCAGTCTCTTAGAAATATTTCTGTTCTGGCAACAAGAAATAAACTTCTCATCTATAGATCTTATCTTTTGTTTATACACTCAGTAGACCCTCCTCTCACAAGAACCTGTGGCTACCTTTAATTATTCAACATGTTGTAACAGTCTCCCTTTGACAATCCAAATCTCAGATATGATTTAGTTGTTCATGACCATCTTCTGCGGCTATATCATCCTATTTTGTCATCACTTCTGAAGTGCTGTAGATGAATGGAATTGGACTTGCTGATCAAGAACCAGGACAAGAGTGCCCTAGAACAGTCTTCTGATAATCTTCTTGCTTCTAACCTCGGTTCATTGCTTCATATCCACACGTCAAAGGTCTGTCATTTGTCAAGTTAAACTGTGGCTGCCCAAAATAAAAATCAGGGTTTCCTACTCCTGCTGCTCCCTCAGTCTGCAAAAGTTTGTTGACTGCTTCTTACCTTTGTTGACGTGTCTTCAACAATGCTCCTGCTGTCACTGAGTTCCTTTAGTCCATCCAAAAGGAAAACAAAACTCAGTCAATGTTCACCAAAAATTGCTGCTGCTACCACTGAGAGTTGACTGTGTGTAGGTGCTGCAAAAAACCCTGTTGAGTGCTCGGCTCTATCATCAAATGGAGGTAGCATTCATCATCACCAAAGTCAACAGAACTTGGACTCAGTCCACGAGTTATTAGCACACTCGATTGGAAACTTCAAAGCTCAGATAATCGCTCAAATCGCGTTCTTCTAAACAATGGCTTCCATAACTCATCGTTCTAATTCGGCTTCTTGAGTTAAAAAAAACAGCGGCAGTTCAAAATAATTATTCATGGGATAATCGAGGGCGGTTTTACTCCTCTATGGAACTTCCTTCATACGGTTTCCTTCTAGGGCAAACTTCGTCCCGTGGCTCCCTAATCAACGGCGAGGGCACAACTTAGTAAACACGACTCAAACCCTGGTGGAAACAGAAAATGTGTGCGGTCTTCCACACGACGCGAATTCCTCCTTCACTCAACTCTCTGACGGTCTAGTTCTCTCAACATGGCTCGTATGTCAAACTTGTCTTGGCAGCAACTCTGAAATTTCGAGATTACTGTCACCGTGGCTGCTCTACTACCCGAAACAAATCTCAGAGCTACATCTCCACCAAAAATCCACGTCAATGCCAGTAAGGAAATACTTTTCCACCATATGCCAGATACCTCCTCTTCGAACCCGTATGGCAGGCTCACCCGACTGCTTCAGTAGCTCCTTTTCATTTCTAATCTGCGGCTTCAAAAAACGCAGAACTCCAAAATACTCCACCGAAATTCTTCCCATTGCAAATGAGAACACGATGCTCTATTTATACAAAATCTTTAACTATATTTAGGGGCCGACATGTATTAAAATATGAATTTTTATGGGCCGACTTCCTAAATTTTTAATAATTTTATTTTGAGGCCGACATAACAAAGATTTGATTTTTTAATGTTGAATGGAGCCGACCTACCACGTCATTTTACACAGGTTCATCTTTGCTTTGGTAATACTGTCTTTTCAACCGATAGTCTCAGTCCTCTCTCTTCAACTCCACACTGCCAACGTCACACTCATAGCTGACGGGCCCAGGCTCCCAGTCACACTCACAAACTACCCACAGTTCACAAGAGGCAAATGGAGGCTAATTTAATTCATAGATTGATCACTGTTCTTGAGTAATTTTAAGCAGTGATGGCAGCTTAAGTGTGCTGATCTATTGTTTCATGGATAGATTTTATTCACGAAAACATCACCCACATCCTATGGACACTCCCTATGGTAGAAAAGCACCTGCCTGAATGTAGAGGTATCTAGCAGAGACAGGGATTAACACGCTGAACTACTCATCTTTTTAATGCAGATTTGTGCATCAACAGAATGATGTCTAGAAGAGGAGCTGGAATATAATATGGACGGAGTACTATGCTGCTGATTTGAAAACTGCCTTATCATGCTTTTAGCTTAATCAAGCACATCCACTTTGTGCTGCATCTCAGCCTTATCTTTCCTATCTATCAGGACTTCAACGTCTACCAAGACTTCAAGACCATCTCTAGGGTCTTCTGCATCATTAGCTGAGTCTTCAACATCTTCAGCAGAGTGGTGGCATCAATGACATCAAGTCCATGTTGGCATCAATGACAATTTCATCAACACAGGCATATCAACTAAACTCAAACAGTCATGGTACCCACAATACCTACCACACCCAACACAAGGAAGGTCCATTCTCTGCTGCATAGTCCCTCAGGCATCCCTTCCCTCCAGTTCTCTTCAAGGTGGGCATAGAAAGGTCCTTTAGATTCTAGCCTTCACTGGGTTTATCAAGCAATCCCAACCACTATTATATCCTATGTTTTGTCATTCATGCTTGGATTCTCACAATTCGGTGACCAAATGACTCAATCCCGTAATCGGATTTTCGGGCTATCAGAACTAATTTTTCCTATGGATTTCTGGGTATCTCACACTCTCAAATTCACCCCAAGGTTCATGTCTATGGATCCCCCATCAGATTTCACTGTCCACATGAAATTATGGGCGTTTATGGCACTTCAAAACGTGGGTTCATGCAAAGTTGCGATTTCTGGTTTTTCTCATTGTTCGGTCTATGTAATGGATGGAAAACATAAGCTTAGATGTTCAAAAATGGAATTGAACTGAGGAACAATGAATTTCCATGAGGTAGAGTGACTTGTAGGTCAAGGAAATAGAGCCCATACCTGCCATACGAATTTATGGGATACCCATGCTCCATTGAAGCCTTGGACTAATTTCTTCAACAACTTTCTTACACAGAATTAAATGTCAGGAAACGAAGTCAAATGGGTTCACAAGATGAAATTTGGAAGCATATGGTTCATCCCCACAACCCCCTCATCACTCCCTAGTGGAATACACATGGTCCCCTCTGATTAGTTTCTCCCATAGCTAGTTTTGGTATTTTATTGCAATATTAAATATTCGCATCAATTTACAATATTTCATTGCTTAATAGCACATGGATACCATAATATTATTCTTTCATTTCGAAATAAAATCTGAACATACACTAGTAGGGCCTTGGCCTTGAGCTCCACGCTAGGGAAATATACATTGTATGTATTTTATATTTATATTAAAAGCTAATATATCATAAGGGTCAAAATGCGGGTATTACACCTAAAGTGTGAGGTCAGAAGGAATTTGATGGCCCAAACGCTTTACCAATAATTAAGTCTACAGGGATATTTGAAAGAGAACTGGAGAAGAGATACAAACAAACATCAAAAATATGTCTAACAACCCCAACGTGCACATACCCATGCTCGAAACAACTAGATCGAAGCATGGCTGCTGACCAGTACATCGCAAATCCATGATATTACTGACTCAACAATGAATGAAACCAAGTCATAGCTACTAGAATACAAGCGTAGATCCATGAAAATACAATGAGACAACCATAACCAATACAGGAGTGGATCTGTGTGATAGTACATCAATGAGGTCACCAACACAATGTCCATGTGGGAACCTACTCAAAAAATCACCATTGCAACTTCGATGTGCTAAATAGACTTCATAACCATCCAGGGTCTTCTACCCAATCCCAAATCAATACAAATCTAACCATGTGATTACAAGGTGTTGAAGTCGAACATGGTGGAAATCACTTGATTACCGATCAATAATGTAAACCGTTAATAAGTGCGAGGGAAATCACCAATGATGATACTGATTCCCAAGGTATCACTAGTACATTCCAACAAATGTGAATAGATGTTTTCACGTCGAACACTCGTGGAATCATTTGATCCAAGGTAAATGATGAGAACCTAATGTTGAATACAAGGAAACCTGTCATTGAGGCATGTAGGTACCAAGGTACTAAGGTGGTTCCTAAGTCTAATTCTTGGATGATGTGTTGAAGTTGACAGGAATAGACTTGTCGAAGGAGGGCCATGATGAATCCCACATCATTGACAAAAAACCGACATAGGAAAGTGATGTGAAGTAATGGATCAGATGCGTATGGACTGACACAAGGATGTAAAGGCTGGCAATATTGCAGAGGATGACTTAGGTAAACTTCCCTTGAAAATTGAATGGCACGACATCAATGACTTGGAAGCATTGACTCAACAAAGTAGAGACCAAGACATAATGCAAGAATAACTGAGACATTCTTCAGATGAGTGGAAGGAGCAGAACGACTGATGGGATTGGAAAGACGTAGAGACAAGCATATTACCCAACTGTATGACGAGACACAAATAGGTTTCATGTTCAAGGATGACACAAGATGCCATAAATCTTTCTAAAACAAAGTTATCTTATTTCTCCCCAACCTCCATCATGCTTGATGAGTACCTCTTTTCTTTTTAATGAGCTTGAGGAGGATAACATGTGCTTGGTATAGCTCATCCTTCGGACGAGTCCAATCTCACATGTTTTACGAACTTGAGAAAGGAGGGGTTCAGTCCCAAAAGGGTCCTTCGATGTTTGATTTTACAAGTCCAAGGAAGGGAAAATCGGTGATTTATCATGTTTAGAGAGTCCGAAATAATCTAAAGAATACTCCAAAAAGCCCTTTTTCATAAAGTTAGTCTTCTAAGCTTGGAAGAAGCGTAAAACAATGCGAAGGAGAACTCTCTTAGTTGATGGTCGGCTAGGGTATTTCCTTTTCATAATTAATACTACTCATCTTGAAAAAGGGGTAAACTAAAAATGAATAGATTCCCTTTCAAATCTTTTTACGAGCGTGAAAGGAAGCAAGTTCCCTCGACGATCTTTTTGTATTTTGGCAGTTTGAAAAGAACTTAAAGGAAAATCCATGGGTTCCTTTTTTGTAATAGTTTTTACAAGCCCAAAAAAGTGATAAAGGTATACTTAGTAATCTATTCTCATGTATTTATGAGCACAAGAAAGAACAAAGATTGAGCTCGACACCTTTTATACTTAGTTTTAACAAGCACAAAAATGATATCAAAAGCACTCAGAATATTTTTCATGTTTGGATCCAGAGCGCGAAAAAGGAAAAAGTAAGCTCGAACCACTTTCATATTTTTAACCAGAGCACAAAAAGGGAAAAAGTAAGCTCAATACCATCTTAGTGGTTTTAACGAGCTTGAAGAAACTGGTTGGAGGAAGGCTCGTGGTATGTTCTTCATTTTTTAACAAGCTTGCAACAGAAAATGAACTATGCTTGGGACGATGGTTTCATTTTTTCCTGATATTTAAGTTGAAACTAAACTATTCTCGAAATGAGTCCCATTGACGGGTTCCCTCCCAATGTGATTTCTATAGGTTGGTACTCAGGGTGATACCCATTAGCAATTTTTTCCCCAACATGATGTCCAGAGGTTGGAAACTTTCCTCCAACATTATCAACAAAAGCTAGCATCTTAACTCTAGTATGATGTCCAGAGGCTGGACACATGCCCCCCAAGATTTGTTTCGTCTCCCTACTCTTCTTCTTCTCCCAATTAAATTCCTGGATACTAATACGAAAGGTTTAGGGATTTCCGTGCACCTATAACTGAGCAAAGTGTGAAAATATTGTAATTTGTGCAGTCCCATAGGCATGCAGAACGTGGAAATAAGGAATTTTCACGCCTTGTACCACTATCATGGCACGAAAATACATTACAGATCCATGATAGTACTGACTCAACAATGACTGAAGACAAATCATGGATACTAGAATACAAGCATAGATCCATGATAAGACAATGAAACAACCATGACCAATACAAGAGTGGATCTGTTTAACAATACATCAATGAGGTCACCAACATAATTTCCATGTGGTAACCTACTCAAAAAATCACCATCGCAATCTGGATGTGCTAAATCGACTTCATAACCATCCAGGGTCTTTTACTCAATCCCAAAATGATACGAATATAACCATGTGATTATAAGGTGTTGAAGTCGACATGGTATAAAGAACTTGATTACCGGTCATTAATGTAAACCGTTAACCAGTGCGATGGAAATCACCAATGATGATAATGATCCCCAAGGTATCACTAGTACATTCCAACAAATGTGAGTAGATTTTTTGACGTCAAACACTCGTGGAATCATTTGATCATAGGTGAATGATTAGAACCTATTGTCGTATACGAGGAAACCTCCCATTGAGGCATGTAGGTACCATAGTACTAAGGTGGTTCCTAAGTCTAATTCATGTATGATGTGCTGAAGCTGAGAGGAATAGACTCATCGAAGGAGGGCCATGAGGAATACCACATCATTGAAATGAAACCAACATAGGAAAGTGATGTGAAGCAATAAATCAGATCAGTATTGATTGACACAAGGATCTAAAGGCTAAAAATATTGCAAAGGATGACTTAGGTAAACTTCCCTTGAACAATGAATGGAACGACAACAATGACTTGGAAGCATTGACTCAACGAAGCAGAGAACAAGGCATAATGGGACAATGAGTGAGACATTCTTTATATGACTTGAAGGAGTGGGATGACTCACGGAATTGGAAAGACACAGAGACAAGCAGATTACCCAACTGTATGATGAGATGCAAATAGGTGCCATGTTCAACGATGACACAATCTTCCATGAAGCTATCTAAAACAAACTTAGCTTATTTCTCCCCAATCCCCATCATGATTTACGAGTACCTATTTGTTTTTTAATGATCTTTAGGAGGGTAATAGATGCTTGGTATAGCTCATCCTTCGGACGAGTCCAATCTCACATGTTTTACGAACCTGAGAAAAGAGGGGTTCAGTCCCAAAAGTGATCCACACAATAGTTGGCATTATTATCAGATGCTAACATCAACTATGACAAGTCATCGACTTCAACACAACTTTGGTAAGTTATCAAATTCGACACGACTTCGACAAACTCAGCAACTTCGACAAGTTCAGAAACCTCGAAAGTTTCACTATGTTGAGATGTAGCATCGACTAGCGACTGGTGAACCATGACAGATTGTCTCTCTGTCTTCCAGTCGACTGTAATGGTTGAACTTCCAAAACTGTTCTAAATTCTCTTGTAACTGAACGTAACGGGAAGGCACCCAACTGTCTCAGCATTATATATAAGCATGTATACTATTGTAACATACATCATCTTCTGGATCTTATGTGATCTATCTGTTTTCTAGTAATAGAGAAGAACAATTCACATTTTTGCATATTGCCTGTGTGTATGTGTTCATCTGTGTAGTGTATTCCTGCTTTGCTTATTCTATTTCTTAAGCTTCCGCCATAACAAAACCTACTCATTTAGTCGAATTGCTGTCCCCCTCGTGCACCTAGGTGCGTGTAGATCATTGGTATCAGAGAAATAGCTTATCTTTGTTTGTGCTTAAGTTTTGCATATACACTTCCATCAAAGTTAACTGGCATATTCCTGTTCAAACACACTCGCAATCTCAACAATATAAGCAGACACTACCTTCAGAGATGGCAGGAGAAACAAACGATAGACATATGCTGAAGAGACAACACAATTTATTGAGCAAGCGCTGGCTCGACAATGGACTGAAATGTTTTCCCAATTCAATGAAATTCTTACGTGATTTGCTTTGACATCCAGATGATTTCCGACAAGAACTAACTCCGACAAAATCAGCCCCTTCAAAGTGCAAATGAATTTGGACATACCGAATCTAGAAGGCAAGATTGACGCGAAATCTGTTGACAATTGGGTACAACAATTGGAATCCTATTACTCTGTGAATCAAATCTCAGAAGCCGACAAGATCACCATTGCATCCTTAAAGATGTCAACATCTGTACATTGCTGGTGGGATAATCTCTCGAAAAATATGGATAAAAGCGGAGAACCCATCGACACATGGGATAAATTTGTTGAATACGTATGAAAGAAATTTTACCCACCCAAATACCTCGAACAACAGTATAAGAAGTGGCAACAACAAAGGAAATGGAAAGACCAATTAGTACAGAGTTATGTTAAGATTTAATATGCTAAGACAGAAAATAGCAGCATTACATTCCATTTCACAATAATAGCATATACAGGATCACTGAAGAAACAACAAGCATAGCATAAACACAAGAGACACAGATTTATCCTGGGAAACCCTCATGGGGTAGAAAACCCAGCAAAGCTTCCTCAATATAGATGACCAGCAATATACAAAGATGCAAACCAAAGACATGATCTCCTCCTCCACCATAGCAGACCTCTCCTCCACAAGTGCGCCTTTCTCAAGTGAGTGTGTGTGTCAAATGAGGAATACACTTCCTCTATTTATACACTACTCCGACTTGTGTTTTACACAAGAACACGTAGGCTCGTATTTAACCAATGGGTTAAATACCCCACTACAACTGACTGGGCCGACCCCTCTAGGGTGGTCTAATAACCCTTTGACCCACATAACACATACAGGGCCGACCCCCACTAGGGAAGTCTAATAACCCGAGTTACCACATTCCAACGGAGGAATAAACATCTTTGAATATACAATAAGATCTTCACGGAGGAATGAAACATCTCCGGAATAATAAAGTACAAATATAATATTCTTTGAAGTTACAATATCTCAACACTCCCCCTTAACGAGAAGGATATTATAGCAGTATCTGCACGAGCAAGGAGTCATCAACATCATACATGATACATCTATAAATCATTGGAAGCTTTCTCAACATCATCAGTAACTCAAGCAGTTACTGCAACATCTTCAATACTGGAACATCAACATCTTCAGTACTGAGTCTTTATCTTCTGCAGCACTCGAACAGCTACAATAGCATCAACATCTAGATCCTCACGATCATTAGTATCGTCATCTCACTATCATCAGCATCGTTATCACATGATCATCAGCATCGTTATCACATGATCATCAGCATCGTCATCACACGATCATCAGCATCGTCATCACACGATCATCAGCATCATCAGCACACGATCATCAGCATCGTCATCACATGATCATCAACATCGTCATCACACAAGTATCCATACCGATACAAGTAACCACATCATTAATACAAGTATCCATACCGATACAAGTAACCACATCATCAATACAAGTATCCTACCGATACAAGTAACCACATCATCAATACAAGTATCCTACCAATACAAGTAACCACATCATCAATACGAGTATCCATACCGATACAAGTAACCACATCATCAATACAAGTATCCTACCGATACAAGTAACCACATCATCAATACAAGTATCCTACCGATACAAGTAACCACATCATCACACACAATCATATTACAGGATGATCAATCCTGCTCTCTTTAGGACATAGGTCCATGGATGATGCAATCCAGTCATGTACCTTTTGAACCGAAGTCCAGGGATGATCCAGTCCTATCATGTACCTTTTGAACCAAAGCTCAGGGACGATCCAGTCCTATCATGTACCTTTTGAACCAAAGCTTAGGGACGATCCAGTCCTATCATGTACCTTTTGAACCGAAGCTCAGGGATGATCCAGTCCTATCATGTACCTTTTGAACCGAAGCTCAGGGACGATCCAGTCCTATCATGTACCTTTTGAACCGAAGCTCAGGGACGATCCAGTCTTATCATGTACCTTTTGAACCGAAGCTCAGGGACGATTCAGTCCTATCATTCAATTCTCGGAGACCTCATGTCTACGGCTCAATTCAAAGGACTAAAGTCCAAGGACGATCCAATCCCCTTACTTGTTCATTCAGGATTTTGTTCTCAGAGACATCATGTCTACGGCTCAATTCAAAGGACTAAAGTCCGAGGATGATCCAATCCCCTTACCTGTTCATTCAGGATTTTGTTATCGGAGACATCATGTCTACGGCTCAATTCAAAGGACTAAAGTCCGAGGACGATCCAATCCCCTCACCTTTTAATTTAGGATTTTGTTCTCAGAGACATCATGTCTACGGCTCAATTCAAAGGACTAAAGTCCGAGGACGATCCAATCCCCTTACCTGTTCATTCAGGATTTTGTTCTCGGAGACATCATGTCTACGGCTCTCTTTAGGACTGAAATCCAGGGATGATCCAATCCCCTCAAGTCCACCAAGGACTTCATTCTCGAAGACATCCATCTACGGCTCTCTTTAGGACTGAAGTCCAGGGATGATCCAATCCCCTCAAGTCCACCAAGGACTTCATTCTCGAAGACATCCATCTACGACTCTTTTTAGGACTGAAGTCTAGGGATGATCCAATCCCCTCAAGTCCACCAAGGACTTCATTCTCAAAGACATACGTCTACGGATCTCTTTAGGATTGAAGTCCAGGGATGATCAAATCCCCTCAAGTCCACCAAGGACTTCATTCTCGAAGACATCCGTCTACGGCTCTCTTTAGGATTGAAGTCCAGGGATGATCCAATCCCCTTATATGTCCACCAAGGACTTCATTTTTGAAGACATACATCTACGGATCCTTTTAGAACATGTGTTCAAGGATGATGCAATCCCCTTGTCACCTTAGACCCTGTCTAAGGACCATCCACCAACCTCTCTGACGGCATCACCAATATAGGTATTCACATCATCGACCTCACTGTCGATGCAGGCAATCTCATCATAAGTGATCACATCACTCCCCCTTTCGAGGAGGGTCCTTCTGGACTATATTAAGTTTGTCTCGGAAAACTTTACTTGAGTTAGAGGTTTGGTTAGTACATTGGATCAGTAGAGGTTTGGTTAGTACATTGTTACAAATTCGAACTTTTGGTTCCTTTCTGCACCATATCTTGGAACACTAGATTCTTTGCCATCTTGATACAACTCTGCTTGTCACATAGGATCATAGTTGGGTCTATCTCTAAGTCAAACAATCCTGAAGCCACACTGCTTCATAACTTAGCAGAGCAAGCAACCATATATTCTGCTTGTGCTCACGAGATCATGGCTGATCCCAGACAGTAACATCCTCTCGATGTGCTCTTCCTGTCTGATACACTTCCTTCCCAATCAACATCTGTGTAGCCATCTGAAGTCATGATCTCCAAGATAACATAGATCAAAGTCTTATTGTATCCTATAGGTACCGCATCACATGATTTGTAGCTTATCAGGTGAACACATCTAGTTTCCACTAGATACTGACTCAAGGTGTTCACAGCAAAGCATATATTTGACCTAGTATTCTTTAGACACATCAATGACTCAATATTTTGTCTGTACAGAGTTCTATCCATTAACTCTAATGAGTCGTCTTCTAACAACTTCAAGAGTGGCCATCCCAACACATCAAGTCCTTTTAATATTTCTCAGCATACTTTCCTTGGTTGAGAAAGATTCCTTCTGAGCCTTGCCATACTTCCAGACCTAGGAAGTAATGCATCAATCTGAGATTTTTCATTTTCATTTCTGCAGCCATCTTCTTCTTTCTTTTCATGATCTGTTTCTCATTCTTTGTCAGAACGAGATCATCGTCATACAATAATGGTATGATATGTTCATCATCCACAACCTTAAGGTAAAGGTTAGGAACAACTTTACTTTTGGTAAAGTCCAAGCTTATCAAGAGACTGTCAATTCTCTCTTTGTGACTGAACATCATTCACACTCTGCATTGAATGATCTTCTGCATATCTATCTGTGCCATCTCTCGTTAGATGGGTCTACTGATATGAGCCTCAATATCATTTGAACTCTGTGGTGAGTTCCTTCTTGCATCCATGTCATCTGTGTATAGAAACCATATTCAACCTTGTAACAAAGGTTGAGATCCACATGACCCATGGTGATCATTAAGCTCATCAATTGATTATCGATCCTGGGAACCCATACAGAACCTGATTCACACTTCTTCTTTAATTACACCATTAAGAGAATGGTCTAGCCACTTGGAGCAAACATCTCATCATGATTCTCTTCCTCTTTCTAAGAGAATTTTCTAGCCACAAGCCTTCTATAGTATGTTTGATTTGTAAATCCTTTTGTTGAACATCCATCGCTTGTTCATTGTTCATCATTTATCATGATCTTTCCTACAAATCAAAATTAAGTACATGATTAGTCATACTTCATAATCATCAAATCATATTGACATGATAACCTATTATGCATACAGATATCATTTACATAGTTATGCAACTATTTTGATCAATACTTTGGCACAACACTTTTCCATATCCTGTATGCATACAGTGGCTATCTAGATGCCTTCCATCTCTACTAGAACATACTATCGAGAGTGTGCACAACTCTCAGTATGTCAGCAAAGAGGTTTCATTCTAGACAAGCAACAATGGAATGTTTGACCATCTTACCAATCATATGCATATTAGTAGTATATTGTTTCAATGCTCTATGAATGTTTACACTCAGTATGATATATTATAGGAATACAAATATGCATACAACCTATTACGGACAATATCATTTATTATTTCAAATAACAACTTAAATACTTATCTTTTATGTTTGTGTGGTTGCCTCCCGCTTGATCTTCTATATGTCTTTTGAACTTCTATTCATTCTGTGCCACTGTGCATGCTCAAGTGTGCACTAGTGTCATCCTCATGATCTCATACACAAACATACATTCATTAGTATATTCTTAATATTATCAAAACATTCTAATTCTAAATAATCTTGAATATATATAGTCATGATCATTAGTATTCAGAGTTTCAAGGAAGTCTTCTTTTACTCATGCATATTCTTGTTTGATCATAGTACTCTTCAGGTTAATTAAATCATCAAGATAAGAGACATAGTATGCATAAACCCTTGATTACTAACTTTATGAATAAGCATAACCAATCATACCAAGTATACTTATATAAGGGATCCTAACACAAGGTAAGATTCTAACTTGACGTAGGTAAACATACCTGGATTAATATACCTGCTTAGTTATGTATAACATACCTAAACAATCTCTTCAATGATTTAGAGATCCTGAGCTAGAACCTGCATGTCTCATAGGTTAAGCATAATATAACAAAGTCATACATACCTCGTAAGTAGAACAAAGATTATGGATGAGTCTTTGTCTTCATGTTGTCATGGTCATGGAACTTGATTTGTCTTTTGTGATGTACCTGTATCTTGTTAGTAGACAACATCAACCTCACACAACACCATAATGCATTAGTACAATCATATAGCCCTAATCAATGAATGTCTTCGATTATTCACATGCATTCATACTGTTACTAGGGTGATAAGACAATTCTAACAATAATCAAGATTGTAATAATAAATAATATGAAGACAAACACATCATGAACTTAATCAAGAATCAGATTTCAAGACATACCTGAACCTCCTTAAGTCATACCTGTCGAGACTTCTTGTAGTCTTCTTATGTAAGGCCTTAGCCTCAACTCCCCCTGAAACTTGATCTGGAGCTTGATTAGGGTTTGCTAGAGAAACCCTAAAAATTCAATCTTTGACTTTCACACTTCCGAATGAATGGAAGGATGTGTCTTGCTGAGCTGATCAAACTAGCATACTTCAATTTTGAAATCTCCAAAAATTGACCCCTCAAAATTGCCTTTGAAACTTCTGGATCTTTTGGACAGGATCCCGAACTAGGGTTTGATGAAGCCCACCCTTTTTCTCAATCAAAAGGTTTGATCCAAGGCTCTAAACTCTTATTTTTCTGAGGAGATTCCAGCCATGGTTACAGACTTCAAAAATTCCAACTTCTACTGAAGCCCTAATTTTCCATCTTTCCGATCAAAATCCCGAGCTAGGGTTTAATCAAGCCCGGTTTTCTACCCAACCAAAAAATTCGATCTTGGTCTCTATATTTCAATTTTTCTGAGTAGCATTCAGCCATGGATTCCGATTCCAAAAATTCTAACTTTCTCCGAAACCCTAAATTTCGGAAGCCATGAATAAAGGTGCTCCAAAAATAATTCTGTTTTGACAGAACTATGTACCTGATTGTTTCTGTTATAACTCCGAAATTTTCACTCCACGAGGTCTGAAATTTTTTTTCTGCAGTAGCCTGACCTGTCATCTTTCCATCCTGACAGGTCTGACCTCAATTGGATTTTCTGAGAGAGAGTTATGCCAAATGTCGCAACGTGACCTGTTTTGGGATAATATAGGAGAGCGAACTTGTATGGCGTGCCACATGTCACTGTTTGAACTTCGGCCTCTGAAAACTTTTCCTGAGATAGCTTGCCCTGTTATCTTTCCATCCTGATAGGTCTGACCTCAATTGGACTCTCTGAGAGAGAGTTATTCCAAGTGTCGCAACGTGACCTGTTTATGGGATAAAATACGAGAGTGAACTTGTACGGCGTGCCATGTGTCACTGGTTCAGCTTCGGCCTCTGAAAACGTTTCCTGCGATAGTACAGTCTGTGTACTACCTGTCACTTTTTATAAAATTTCATTTGGAGCTTCCTAGCCCAAGTTATGACCTTTTTTCCTAGGTCACCTGATTTTGACTGAGATCTGGAAGAGGCAGAAACCCTAACTTGTACTGATCATAACTTACAAAGTACAACGAATCTGAGGGTTCCCTTTGGACACAAGATACCTGGAGATTTTATCTACGACCTGTAAAGGTTTCAGATCCTGAACCTTCGCCAAAATGGATTTATAGCGAAAGTTCCACGATGACTAGTTTTTGCTATATAAAACCCTAACCTTCAAATTGTCGTAAGTAAAGCAAGTGTCGTAAGTGCCATACCTTACCTTCCTTCAGTTTAGGTCTGATACCATGTTAATATTTAATATGCTAAGATAGAAAATAGCAGCATTACATTCCATTTCACAATAATAGCATATAGAAGATCACTGAAGAAACAACAAGCATAGCATAAACAAAAGAGACACAGATTTATCCTGGGAAACCCTCATGGGGTAGAAAACCCAGCAAAGCTTCCTCAATATAGATGACCAGCAATATACAAAGATGCAAACCAAAGACATGATCTCCTCCTCCACCATAGCAGACCTCTCCTCCACAAGTGCGCCTTTCTCAAGTGAGTGTGTGTGTCAAATGAGGAATACACTTCCTCTATTTATACACTACTCCGACTTGTGTTTTACACAAGAACACGTAGACTCGTATTTAACCAATGGGTTAAATACCCCACTACAACTGACTGGGACGACCCCTCTAGGGTGGTCTAATAACCCTTTGACCCACATAACACATACAGGGCCGACCCCCACTAGGGAAGTCTAATAACCCGAGTTACCACATTCCGACGGAGGAATAAACATCTCCGAATATACAATAAGATCTTCACGGAGGAATGAAACATCTCCGGAATAATAAAGTACAAATATAATATTCTTTGAAGTTACAATATCTCAACAAGTTACACTGACGAGCTCTATCGACTCATGGCTAGACTTGGTGTTCAAGAAGAAGATAAATTGCTTGTTCTGAAGTACATTAGCAGATTGTCCCAGTACATTCAGCAAGAGATGGAATTTCTGACTGTCAATATGCTCGCAGATGCATTCCACTATGCCAAAAAACTTGAAACTAAGTAGAAAGGAAAAACACACTTCGTGACAAAGACGACATCAGGACGACCACCAGACAAGAAAGCACCAGACGACTTCGACAAGTCAAAATATTCTCAGCCAACACAGCCAAAGCCAGATCACTACAAAAATCCTTTTCAAAAAAGGGACCGTAGGAAACAAATGCCTATCGGGAAATGGTGTGATTAGCACCACTCATGTTGGCATGATACGTCTGAATGCAAAGCTCAAAATACATTTTTGGGAAAGTGTCGACATCTGATGCGTTCGACAAGATTGTGGAAAATCTGATCCAAATGCAATGACCCTTTTAACATCAACATCGACCACTCCAGCAGCCTCGACTATCATTGATGAGGAGGAACAGGAGCGCCTATTCCATACATAGATATGGGTTCAGAACAATCCATTACATTTGATTGTAGATAATGGTACCCAGAAGAACTTCATTTCTGAAAATCTCATGAAGAAACTAGGTCTTGTCACCATTCCGCATCCTCAACCTTACAACCTCCGTTGGATGAAGGATGGACAGGGAATATGGATCACCCAACAATGAAAATTATCCTATTTCATAAATTCTTTTGAAGGTGAAGTACTCTGCGACATGGAACCACTCTTCATAGCCGACGACTTGTTTGGGAAACCTTACTTGTGGGATCACCATGGAAGTTACCAGTCACGGCCTCAGAAGGTGATTATCAGAATCTAAAATCAATGGTTTGACATACCAGAGCAACGATCTACACCAACGGTCTCAATGATATCTGCTAAAAAGACCAAGAAGCTCATCAATCATGCTCATAATTCGCATCAATCATGATCAAACAACAAAATTTTAGGAAGATTGCAGCGAGAAGTTGACTCACCAACCAGTGCAGCTCCCGAAAGAAGTAGTTGATCGACAATGTTCTCGATGAGTATCGGAGTTTATTCCAAGAGTCGAACGGAGTACCTCGACATTTCCAGGTAAAACAGTCCATTGAACTTGCTCCTGATTCTTCTTTGCCTAATGCATATGTTTACAAAATATACATTCTCAAAAATTAAAAGATTCACAGATTTGATCGACAAAGGTTATATAGGACCCAGCTCCTCTCCTTGTGGAACTCCAGTCATCCTTGCTGCAAAGAAATACAGGACATGGCGCATGTGCATCGAGTACTAGGAACTCAACAAAATTTCGTTAAAGAATTGCTACCCTATGCCGCAAATAGACGAGCTCATCGACTATCTGAAAGGTGCCAAATTATTTACTAAGCTCGAACTCAAGTCGAGATATCATCATATTTCAATCGAGCCCGTAGATGTGTGGAAAAATGATTTCAATACCAAGGAAGGATTGTTTGAATGGTTAGTCATGCCTTTCAGCTTAACTAATGCACTTGCGACCTTCATGTGGTATATGGATAACATCCTTCGACCTTTCATTGGAAAATGGGTCATTGGCTATCTCAACGACATATTGATTTTCAGTCGATCATGGGAAGAACATGTCAGACAGCTTCGACAAGTCCTCGACACTCTTCGGCAACATCAAATTTACTTGAACATGAACAAGTGCACCTTTGTGATGAACAACATCAAATATTTGAGGTATGTAATTGACTCTACAAGCATTCACGTCGATCCAAAAAAAGTACAAATCCTCAAATATTGGCCCATTCCTCAAAGCATTCAAGAACTAAGAAGTTTTCTTGGTCTGGCGAATTTCTATCAACTATTCATACTCGGATTCAATCACATAGGCTGGCCCTTGAATCAGTTGACGAAGGGAAATGGGAAAACTATCTTCAAATTGACACCGACTCAACAAGTAGCTTTCGAACAACTCAAACACAAGCTCTACACTGCACTAGTACTTGTGTTACTTGATTTGCATCAACACTTTGATATTGAGATGGACGCATTGGACTACGCCTTGGGCGCAGTGATAGCTTAGTTTGGTAACCCAGTCGCTTTTCATTCCGAAACTTTTAACGACACAGTTTGAAGATATTCGACATATGAAAAAGAACTGTACGTCATTGTGCAAGCTCTCAACCAATGTATTCATTACATCCTTGGCAAGGAAACAGTCATCGATACTGACCATAAACCTCTACAGTTCGCTCTGACCCAGTTGAAACTTCAAACTACTCGACAAATCAAGTAAATTAATTACCTACAACAATTCCAGTTGGTGATTAAGTATCATAAAGGTAAAGTTAACGTCGTTTTTGATTTTCTAAGTCGACCACCCATTACTCTTCTTTTCACAATGATGAGTATGCATGGATATGACACGACCACTTGGCCTCAATTGTATTAGAATGACAATGACCTTTCAATAGTCTATCGACAACTATAGACTGACAAGTCATCCGCCTCTGATTATTTCATGAAAGACACCTTGCTATACAAGCCAGGACAACTTTGTTTAACGACCGGTGAGCATCAACAACAACTCATTTGGGATGCGCACTACAACAAGAATTCAAGACACTTTGGAGTAGAAAAGACACTTGCTATTCTCTAGAAGTATTTATTTTTTCCTACGATTAAAATTGACGTCAACAAGTATATTTGATCATGCGTGGTTTGTGCCATTACTAAAGCACCTAATTGACGACAAGGATTGTACACACCTTTTCCAGTTCCTAGTCAACCATGGGAAACTATTTCTATGGACTACTTGATGGGATATCCTAATACCAGACATCAACATGACGTGATATTAGTATTAGTCGACAGATTTTCCAAGAGGACCATTCTCATTCCATGTAAGAATACCACGACAACGTAGCATACCGCTCAACTCTTCTTTACACATGTTTGGAAACACTTTGGTTTACCGACAACCATTACTTCTGACTGAGATGCCATATTTTTCAGCATCTTTTGGAAGACTCTCTGGAAATAGCTGGACACATGACCCTCATTGTCGACAACTTTCCATCCTCAGACCAACGGACAGACAGAAGTTGTGAATCGCTTGGTATTACAATTGCTTCGCATGTACAACCACAAGAATCAATGAACATGGGATGCAAGTCTTCCATACCTACATAATAGTTACAATCATGCTTAGCACAGTTCTATAGGAAAGATTCCATTTGATATATATTACAGATTTCAACCATCAACGCCTATCGACTTAATCAGCTCCTCGACACAATCGAACCCCGACACTGACTATAGCCAGGGGGAATTTGATTAAGCCTTGATGTTTCGAGATCAGATCTACGACATCTAGAAGCAAGCCCAGGAAATGTTTCAACGAGCAAACATGAAAGCTAAGGCCCAACAGGACAAGCATTGTATTCCTCATTCATTCCAAATTGGGAATAAGGTCTGGCTACATCTGAAGGAGTGCTTCACTGGTCCATACAAGAAGCTCAAACCTTTGCGATATGGTCTGTATAGTATTCTTCGACATATTGGAGAGAACACTTTCCAGCGCGACATTCCTGCATGCATGGGTCTACATCCAGTATTCAATGTGGATCTACTTCGACTCTACCATGCACCACTGTCTGAACATAACGACTTACCGACAACAGAACTCAAAGACATCCATCCAGATGTTCGGGAGCCTCTTCCTTGCGACACCATCATGGGATGATGAGTACGCCATACAAGAACGAACATAATTCCCTTCTTTCAGGTTTCTAAAGTCGAAAAACTACCATCCTAAGGAAAGTGGTACTCTGATACTGAACTACGCGACAAGTTTCCTCACCTGATCGAGAAAACAATGGGGACCATTTTTTCTTGAGGAAGGAGGTCTGATCCACACATCAGTTGGAATTATTGTCGGATTCTAACATCGATTGCGACAAGTCATCGACTTTGTCACAAATCCAAAAAGTTATCGAATTCGACACAACTTCGACAAACTCAACAACGTCGACAAGTTCGGCCACCTCGACAATTTGACGATGTCAACATGTAGTGTCGACTAGCGAATAAGGAACCATGATAGATTTTCTTTGTCTTCGAGTCGACTGTAATGGTTGAAATTATGAAACCATTCTAACTTCTCTTGTAACTAAACGTAATGGGAAGGTAGCCAAGCCTCTCAGGATTTTATATAAGCATGTATAATATTGTAACATACATCATCTTGTGGATTTTATTTGATCTACCTATTTTCCAGTAATAGAGAAGAACAATTCACATTCCTACATATTGTCTATGTGTATGTGTTCATCTATGTAGTGTATTCCTCCTTTGCTTTTTCTATTTCTTAAGCTTCCGCCATAATAGCGCCAAATCATTCAGTCGAACTGTTGTCCCCCTCATGCACCATGCACCTGGGCACGTGTGAATCAAAAAGGGTCCTTCAATGTTTGATTTTATGAGTCTAGGGAAGGAAATCTTAGTGATTTTTCATGTTTAGAGAGTCTAAAATAACATAAAGAAAAATCCAAAAATGCCTTTTTCATAAAGTTAGTCTCCTAAGACTGAAAGAAGGGTAAAACAATGTGAAGGAGAACTCTCTTAGTCGATGGTCGGATAAGGTATTCCTTTTTCATAATTAATACTAGTAAGCTCAAAAAAGCGGTAAACTAAAACTGAATAGATGCCCTTTAAAATCCTTTTATGAGCATGAAAGGAAGCAAGTTCGCTTGACAATCTTTTCATATTTTGGGAGTCTGAAAAGAACTTAAAGGAAACTCCATGGGTTCCTTTTTCATAATATTTTTTACGAGCCCGAAAAGTGATAAAAGTATACTCGGTAACCTATTATCATGTATTTAGGACCATGCTAAAGAACAAAGAATAAGATCGAAACCTTTTATACTCAGATTTAATGAACACGACAATGGTATCAAAAGCACTCAAAATCGTTTTTCATGTTTGAATCTAGAGCATGAAAAAGGAAAAAGTAAGCTCGAATCACTTTTCATATTTTTAATTAGAGCACAAAAAGGGAAAAAGTAAGCTCAATACCATCTTACTATTTATAACGAGCTCGAAGAAAGGTTGGAAGAATGCTTGTGGTATCTGCTTCATTTTTTAACGATCTTGCAACAAAAAATGGTCTATGCTCGGGATGATGTTTTAATTTTTTAGCGAGCTTGAAGTTGAAACTAAACTATGCTCAGAATGAGGCCCATTGACGGGTTCCCTCCCAGCATGATGTCTATAGGTTGGTACTCATGGTGATACCCATTAGCAATTTTTCCCCAACATGATGTCCAGACGTTGGAAACTTGCCCCCAACATTATCAACAAAATCTAGTGGCTTATCTCTAGCATGATGTCCAGAGGCTAGAGACATGCCCCCAAGATTTGATTCATCTACCTACTCTTCTTCTTCTTCCAATTAAATTTCCTGATTCTAATAGGAAAAGGTTCATCGATTTTTGCACCCCTATAATTGAGCAAAGCACGAAAATATTTTAATTTTCGTGCCCCCACAGGCATGGAGAATGCAAAAAATAAGGAATTTTCACGGCTTGTACCACTAGCAGGGTGTGCAAATATCTTGTTGTTGCAGCAACATCCCCCCCCCAATTCTTTTTTGTAGACATTGGGGCCCCTCCTCTTCTCTTCCTAGAAATTTTGCTTAGGAGTTAAGTCTCCTTTGGAAAGTTTTCTGTACTCAGTTTTTGTTCGAATGAGAAATATGTTGAATATTGTAACTTCAAAGAATATTATATTTGTACTTTATTATTCCGGAGATGTTTCATCCCTCCGAGGTAACCCTATTATGTATCCGGAGATGTTTATTCCTCCGAGAGTTTGTATTAACTAGGGTTATTAGACCCACCATGTGGGGGTCGGCCCTGTGGTTATATTTTTGGGGTTATTAGACTTCTCTAGGAGAGGTCGGCCCCATTAGGTCTTTTAGTCAGTTAGGAGTTAGTATAAATAAGAGAGGTGAACTCCTCATTAGGTCATTCACTCACTTGTGGAAGAGTGCGCACTTGTCTGGGAGATCTGCTAAGGAGACAAAGAAGGAAGGAGCACATCTTGTATTTTGGTTGATCATCTTATTGAGGAAAGCTTTGCTGGGTTTTCTACCCCATGAGGGTTTCCCAGGGTATATTGTGTGTCTATCTTGTGATTGTGTTTCTTTCAGTGATCTTGCTTGTCTATTTGGTTTAAACTTAACATGGTATCAGAGCTAGACTGAATAGGACATCTTTCACAAGGTAAGAATACCTCTTTCTCTCTCTTTGGTGAAGTTAGGGTTTCAGCCCAAAGTTGGTATTATTGATTTTTGGTTGCATGGATGGATATCTCTTTTCAATACCTTTCTTTTGAGCTATAGATCGAACTTTTTGGTTGGGTAGAACTCCGGGAAATCCAAACCCTAATTCTACCAAAAGTGCGATACGTCAGATTTTGGTTTCAGAAAAAAGTTGTAATTTTTGAATTCTGATTACATGGCTGGATAGCCCTTCTCAAGAGCATTCTTTTGAGCTATAGATCGAACTTTTTGGTTGGGTAGAACTCCGGGAAAGTCAAACCCTAATTCTACCAAAAGTGCGATAAAATTCTGTTCCAGATTCCGGAAAAGTGAAAAGTAACTTCCCAGGTAAGTCTACTCTGTCTCTTGGACTCCCCCAAGAGAAGATGGCTCCAAACACTAAGCTTGAAGACAAGCTGGAAGGCATAGAGAATTTCCGGGCATGGAAATACAGAATTGGTCTCATTCTTGAGGAGAATGATCTTGCTCATTATATCAAGGAGGAAGTTGCAGAACCAGAAGAAGATGAAGCCAAAGAAAAACACAGGAAGGATTTGATTAGGGCAAAGAGAATCATAGCTGATTCTATTAAAGACCACTTGATTCCCCAAGTGGCTTCCAAGAAGACTCCAAAGGAAATGTATGATGCCCTAGGAAGAATGTATGAAGGAAAAAACATCAATAGGAAGATGAATCTAAGGACTCAGTTGAAGAGTACCAAGATGCACAAAGGAGAATCCATTCAAGACTACTTCTCAAGAGTCTCTCTAATCAAAGAGAAACTAGATGCCATTGGTGATACTCTTCATGAAGATGAACTTGTGATGACAGCTCTAAATGGTCTCACTAGACCTTGGGAGTCATTCATTCAAACTATGTGTGCCAGAAAAGAAAGTATGAAATTTGATGTAGTTTGGGAGGATTGTGTACAAGAGGAGGCTAGGGTTGCAAATAGAGAAGCCTTGCTCAAAGAGGATGACCAAGCCTTGGCTACCCACACCAAAAGAAGAAGGAGTCAATCCTACTCCAAGAAGGGTAGTCACAAGGAGTCTCATCCTCCTCACAGATTTCACAAGAAAAGAGGATCTACTCAAAGAAGGGATTACTCTTCTTTCCAGTGCTATTCTTGCCACAAGATAGGGCACATTGCTAAACATTGCCCTCTACAGAAGAAAAAGGGTACTTACTACAAAAGACACCAAGCACATCTTGCAGAAGATGATAGTGAAGAAGAAGAAGTAGAGGAAGAAAGGTCTCACAATAAAAGGCCTAGAGATGAAGAGGAAGAAGAAGAAAGGACCTTCTTCAAAAGAAAGTCAAGAAGAAATACAGAAGAAGATGCAGAAGAATATGTTCTCTTCTCCGCACTCTCTGGATCCATAACCCCTGGAGAAGGTACATGGCTTATTGACAGTGGTGCTTCAAAGCACATGATAGGACAGAAAAGGACTCTCTCAAATCTTGAAGAAAAGACTTCTCTCCAAAAGGTATCTCTAGGAGATGACTATCAATATCCCATTAAGGGAATTGGTGAAGCAAACTACAAACTCGATTCTGGAACTCCCATGAAGATGAAGGAAGTTTTATATGTTCCAGGATTAAAGAAGAATTTGCTTTCAATCTCAGCTTTAGACAAGAAAGGCTATAGAGTGGCATTCATTGATGGACAAGTGTTAATGTGGTCCAAAGGCAAATATATTAAGGATGCAATTGTTATTGGTGAAGAGGAAGGAGGTTTATATAAACTCAAGGGTCATCCGGAAGCTGCTCTCATTCATGAAACCTCTAACCCCAGTGAGCTATGGCATAGAAGACTAGCTCACATTAACTACAAAGCCTTACCCTATGTAAGCAAGGTGGTCATAGGACTACCAGATATGAAGGTTGATCATGATGGCTCATGTAAATGATGTAAGAAAGGGAAGAATGTCAAGAACCCCTTTCCAAAGAGTGAAACAAAGACTAAAGGTATCTTGGAGTTAATACACTCAGATGTATGTGGTCCAATGCCCACCACCTCTCTAAGTGGATTTGAATACTATCTTTCATTCATTGATGATCATTCAAGGAAAACTTGGATATACTTTCTAAAGGGTAAGAATGAAGTTTTTGGAAAGTTCAAAGAGTTCAAGGCTCTAATAGAAAATCTCTCAGAAAAGAAAATCTCTCAGAAAAGAAAATCAAAATTCTCAGAACAGCCAATGGTGGAGAATATACTTCAAAAGAGTTTGAAGAATTCTGTAAAGAAGCTGGAATCAAGAGAGAACTAACCACTCCCTACAATCCCCAACAAAATGGGGTTGCAGAAAGGAAAAATAGAACCATCATGGAAGCTGTGAAGACTATGATACATGACCAGGATCTTCCCATGTATCTATGGGCTGAAGCAGCCAGAACAACAGTATATGTTCAAAACAGATTATCTCATAGTTCTCTTGATTTCAAAACTCCAGAAGAAGTGTTTTCTAGAAAGAAGCCCGAGGTAAGCCATCTTAAAATATTTGGGTGTCCTGTGTACATCCACATTCCAAAAGAAAAGAGAACCAAGTTGGATCCTTCTGGTAAGAAAGGAATATTTGTTGGTTATTGTGAATCATCCAAAGCCTTTAGGATCTACATACCAGGCTTTCATCATATAGAAATAAGTAGAGATGTAACTTTTGATGAAGAAGCAGCTCTCAAGAAATCAAGAAAATGCCAACTTGAAGAAATCTATGAAGAAGATCCTTCTTCTAGAAACTCAGAGGCTGTTCACATCCCTGAAGATAATCCACCAGAGGATCATGACATGTTGGAGCCACAAGAACCTCCTATCTCAGATTTATCAAAGAAAAGAAGGCCAGCATGGGCTAGAGATATTATCCAAGGGGCTGAAAAATATGGTGCTCCTGAAGGCTCCATTAGAGAAAGAAAGAAACCAAAGCTAGTGTCCAACTATATGGCCTTGATGTGTGATCTTGTGGATCAACTACCTACTAGCTATGAAGAGGCAGCTCAAAAGAAAGAATGGGTAGAAGCAATGACAGAAGAATATCAGTCGATAATGAAAAACGATGTTTGGGATATAGTCCCCAAACCAAGAGATAAAAGTGTAGTTTCTTCAAAATGGATTTTCAAGATAAAACATGCTGCAGATGGTAGCATTGAAAAATACAAGGCAAGGTTTGTAGCCAGAGGATTCTCTCAAAAGGAAGGAATTGACTATGAAGAAACTTTTGCACCTGTTGCTAGGTATACTTCAATCAGAACTATCATGGCACTTGCATCCATGATGAAATGGAAATTACATCAAATGGATGTTAAGACAGCTTTTCTAAATGGGGTAATTGAAGAAGAAGTATACATAGAACAACCTCAAGGTTTTGAGGTCAAAGACGGAAGGACCCATGTATGCAAACTGAAAAAGGCATTGTATGGATTGAAGCAAGCTCCCAGTGCTTGGTACGGAAGGATTGACAGTTTCTTAACAAGCATGAGCTTTACCAATAGTAAAGATGACCCCAATATTTATCTTAAAGTGATGGATGATGAACCTGTTATATTGCTGTTATATGTAGATGATCTATTTCTAACCGGAAATGAGAATCAAATCATTGAAAGCAAGAAGAAGCTTTCTTCAGAATTCGAAATGAAAGATCTCGGATTAATGCACTACTTCTTAGGCCTAGAAGTGTGGCAAGAGCCAAGAGGAATCTTTCTAAATCAAGGTAAGTATACTATGGAGATTCTCAAAAGATTTGATATGTTGGAGTGTAAAGCCATGGCCACTCCCATGGACTCCAACCTGAAACTATTAGTTAATGATTCATCAGAACTAGTGGACATAACCCTATATAGACAAATCATTGGATCATTGATGTATTTGACAAATACTAGGCCGGATATATGCTTTGCTGTAAATACCCTAAGTCAGTATCTAGTAGAACCTCGAAAGGTTCACCTTATAGCTGCAAAGCATATAATGAGGTACCTAAAAGGTATAGTGGACTTTGGCCTATACTATCTTGGAGGTAATGAACTCAAGTTACATGGTTACTCAGATTCTGATTGGGCAGGAAGTGTCTCAGACAGAAAAAGTACTTCAGGCGGATGTTATGGCCTTGGATCTGCCATGATCTCCTGGTTCAGCAAGAAACAATCTAGTGTGGCCCTCAGTACTGCTGAAGCAGAATATATAGCTGCTTGCTCTGCCAGTTGTGAAGCAGTGTGGCTTCGGAAACTCTTATCTGGAATTTTTGACTTAGAAATGGATCCGACTGTGATTATGTGTGATAATCAAAGCTGCATTAAGATGACTGAAAATCCTGTGTTCCATGATAAGTCAAAACACATTGAGATCCGTTACTTCTATATACGAGACATGGTGCAGAGAGGAGCCATCAAGCTCGAGTACATAAGCACTGAGGATCAGATTGCCGATATCCTAACTAAACCTTTGTCTCGAGTAAAGTTTGAACACTTCCGAGACATGCTTGGTATAGTCCAGAAGGACCCTCCTCGAAAGGGGGAGTAGTATAGTATTTGTTAACAATTTTGTTTTGTTGCACTTAGTTACTTACAATTATTTAGATTTAGAACTCCTATATATCTTTTATTTTTACGAATAAATGTTTTGATGCTAGATGTATTAGTAAGAATACATGCTAGATGTATACGTGTTTTGGTGTGATGTATACATGTTTTGATATTAGATGTATTAGTGACAATACATGCTAGATGTATACATGTTTTGGTGTGATGTATACATGTTTTGATGTTAGATGTATTAGTGAGAATACATGCTAAATGTGATACATGCTCTTGGATATTTGTACCTGTATAGATGAGAATACAGAAGGGGATTGGATCATCCCTGGACTTTCAGTCCTAAAGAGAGCCGTAGATGTGAGGTCTCCGAGAATGAAGTCCTTAATGGACAGTTGAGGGGATTGGATCATCCCTGGACTTTCAGTCCTAAAGAGAGCCGTAGACGTGAGGTCTCCGAGAATGAAGTCCTTAATGGATAGTTGAGGGGATTGGATCATCCCTGGACTTTCAGTCCTAAAGAGAGCCGTAGACGTGAGGTCTCCGAGAATGAAGTCCTTAATGGACAGTTGAGGGGATTGGATCATCCCTGGACTTTCAGTCCTAAAGAGAGCCGTAGACGTGAGGTCTCCGAGAATGAAGTCCTTAATGGACAGTTGAGGGGATTGGATCATCCCTGGACTTTCAGTCCTAAAGAGAGCCGTAGACGTGAGGTCTCCGAGAATGAAGTCCTTAATGGACAGTTGAGGGGATTGGATCATCCCTGGACTTTCAGTCCTAAAGAGAGCCGTAGACGTGAGGTCTCCGAGAATGAAGTCCTTAGAGGACAGTTGAGGGAATTGGATCATCCCTGGACTTTCAGTCCTAAAGAGAGCCATAGACGTGAGGTCTCCGAGAACAAAGTGATGGGGATTGCATCATCCCGGAACCACTAAGTTCAAAATGTACGTGATGGGGATTGCATCATCCCTGAACCACTAAGTTCAAAATGTACGTGATGGGGATTGTATCATCCCCGGACCTTAGTCCCTGAATTGATCCGTAGACGTGAGGTCTCTGAGAATAAAGTGATGGGGATTGCATCATCCCGGAACCACTAAGTTCAAAATGTACGTGATGGGTATTGTATCATCCCCAGACTTTGGTCCCTGAATTGATCCGTAGACGTGAGGTCTCCGAGAATAAAGTGATGGGGATTGCATCATCCCGGAACCACTAAGTTCAAAATGTACGTGATGGGTATTGCATCATCCCGGAACCACTAGTTCAAAATGTATGTGATGGGGATTGTATCATCCCTGGACTTCGGTCCCTGAATTGATCCGTAGACAAATGGTCTCCGAGAAAGTGATTGTATTGATGATGTGGTTACTTGTATCGGTAGGATACTTGTATTAATGATGTGGTTACTTGTATCGGTAGGATACTTGTATTAATGATGTGGTTACTTGTATCGGTAGGATACTTGTGTTGATGATGTGGTTACTTGTATCGGTAGGATACTTGTATTGATGATCATGTGATAACGATGTTGCTGATCGTGTGATGACGATGCTGCTGATCGTGTGATGACGATGCTGCTAATCGTGTGATGTTGCTAATCGTGTGATGACGATGCTGCTGATCGTGTGATGACGATGCTGCTGATCGTGTGATGACGATGCTGCTAATCGTGTGATGACGATACTGCTGATCATGTGATGACGATGCTGCTAATCGTGTGATGACGATGCTGCTGATCGTGTGATGACGATACTGCTGATCGTGTGACGACGATGCTGCTGATCATGTGATGATGATGCTGAAGATCGTGATGTTGATGTTGATATTGATATACCAGTAACTGTTTGAGTTACTGATGAAGACAAATTGAAGAAAGATTCCGATGATTTATAGATGTATCATGTATAGTGACTCCTTGCTCCTGTAGATGCTGTTATATATCCTTATCGTTAAGGGGGAGTGTTGAATATTGTAACTTCAAAGAATATTATATTTGTACTTTATTATTCCGGAGATGTTTCATCCCTCCGAGGTAACCCTATTATGTATCCGGAGATGTTTATTCCTCCGAGAGTTTGTATTAACTAGGGTTATTAGACCCACCATGTGGGGGTCGGCCCTGTGGTTATATTTTTGGGGTTATTAGACTTCTCCAGGAGAGGTCGGCCCCATTAGGTCTTTTAGTCAGTTAGGAGTCAGTATAAATAAGAGAGGTGAACTCCTCATTAGATCATTCACTCACTTGTGGAAGAGTGCGCACTTGTCTGGGAGATTTGCTAAGGAGACAAAGAAGGAAGGAGCACATCTTGTATTTTGGTTGATCATCTTATTGAGGAAAGCTTTGCTGGGTTTTCTACCCCATGAGGGTTTCCTAGGGTATATTGTGTGTCTATCTTGTGATTGTGTTTCTTTCTGTGATCTTGCTTGTCTATTTGGTTTAAACTTAACAAAATATTTTTTCGAGTTGTAGTTTTTCTTCTAAGTCAAAACTCAAGTTTTTCTCCCGAAACGGTGGAAGAACTCGATATTTTCACCCGAAATGGCGGAAGCACTTACGTTTATTCGATATTGTGGAAGAACTCAAGATGTTCACCCACAATGGTGGAAGCACTCATGAAGTTTTGCCGCAACAAGAGCCTCCTTACCAAGTCCCTCGACCTTTGACTTTTCCGGAAAAGACTTACCAAATTCATCTGAAATTTCGGAAGAACTCGTCGAATCTTTCCGCAACGGTGGACCAACTCAAGAAATTTTGCCACAACGGACTATTCACTTGTCAATTTCAGAAGAACTCGTCGAGTCTTTTTGCAACGGCGGATCAACTCTCTTTCCTTTGCCGCAACGAGGAGATGCCGCGTTCAAACGCCAAGTCTCCCGTGCTTCAGAAGAAAATCATAAGTTCTTGCCACAACAGTGGACGAAACTCACCTTTTCCCTTCGGTTTTGATGGTTACGCTTAAATTCCAAGTGTGTTGAAATGACTCCACCGTACACATGTTTAAATCCGTTTTAAAATCGTCACCTACCCATTGAATGCCCACATGTATCAAATTGGATATAAGGGTTGTAGGGGTTCTCCACTCCCATTGGTAGAATTTGTTTGCCTTGGAGAACTCCGTTTGGAGACTGTGCGAACTGCTCCAGCTCAGCTTGTTCACTACCTTGTCGACCTCCGTGAGATCAACATTTCTTTACCAGGTAGGTGGTTTTACCATTACTTTGCTGTACTATTTGCGTCAAACCTTTCTTGGGATAAATGTTGTTGTTTAAATTGCATGGCTTGTGGACGTTCTTCATTTGTTCGGGTGTTTCCAAACATAGGCTCTACAACCATTGGCCCTCATAGGCATTCCCAGTGTTGTGAACCCGCAAGACTCAATCCTCCTTGGTAGCACTATCCATAACTTCACTCATACGCGTGCTCAAAATTTTCCAAACCTGACCTCACCTTCCATAGAGTGTTTAGTTTCACAACTATAATGTGGGTTCGCTTAAGTGATTTTCCGTATCTCCTTCCCTAGTTTGTAGCATCGTTGTTCGTTATTGTTAAATATTATCATGCTAGTTCAGTATTAAAATAATTTGGTATCTTGCTCCATTTCATGTGATTATTTGCAATCTTATGTCCATTCACGTATGGTTGCTTGACAGAGATAAGCTACAATGCCAAAGGGTAGCAGAAAGAAAGCTAAAATGGTGGAACCAAAGCCACTAGAGCCGAGAATTGAAACTCTATTTGAAGACATTAAGTGCACCACAGGCATTCCTCCTGACGTCAGGTGGGGAGATTTTTACCGTATGCTCAGAGACCAAGATATCCCAGGGGTACTCTTAGAAGAAGAGAAAATCCACCTAAACATCAGGGCCTCTGGCATATCCAGAGCTTCTACATGCCCTAAGCTATTCCCTTGCTCAGAAGTAATCGGGTGGATATTGGAGAATGCCAACCTAGAAACAAGAGTGTTGCATGATAGCAAGGGAGAGGCATTCGCTTCGTTCCATCCGGCTTATATTGCAGCAGCCTACAAGTTCCCACGTCCCCAGCAGGCACTGGATGACGCATGGCTGGGACAGATGAATAATTTTGAAATAGCTAAAAGGTTGTTAATCATGGGAAAACAACTAATAAAGAGAAACAGTGATGAGTATGAAGTTCAGAGCCTGAGACCCCCTTTTAGGATGATTGCCCTTATGTTAAGCAGAATTTTCGGCATGCCTGATGAAACTATATATAGGATACAATGGGCCCCCATAATCCACTACATAACATTTAAGGGAACTATTTTTTATTGGGCCACTATCCTCTCAAATAGTTTGGCATCTATTATGGCTGCAGCTAAAGAAGGTTTGGCTCTAAAAAAGTCAGAGTTTTACATGTTTTCATATCTCATTGATTGCATCTTGGAAAAACTCCCTTTCCCCAAGTTAGGTTTCTTATGGGATCAGTCCAACACTTTGGTATATACTGCTTATAAAATACTGTGTCATGTCCCAAATTTGGTATTGGGTCACAATGGCCTAATCACATTGGCCCTATTCATTAGAGTTTGTCAAATTGATGCTAAAGGTCAAATAATTGCCAAGGAGGAAAATTACTAGTTTCCTAGGTTTGGGGTGGAAGCTTTGGGATTTGGAATAATGGGGATAATAAATTATGTTTGAACATTAGAATGGCATAAATATTTAATAAAGGAGCTAAATAAATATATACAAGTGAAAATCAAAGTGGCATTTCATCATGAAGACACATGGAGGAAGTGGGACCTGTTATCACCTAAACTGTAGTTACCCCTATGGAAGGATCCAGTCATGGATGGCAATAGGGAAGGGCAACTTGAAAGGTGCAACCACGATCACCTCGACCTCCAATGTATATGGTTGTCACGCCAGTCGAGGCAACCTTCACTTTATGTTATCTAGCCCAGACAACAAAGGGGGAGACCCGATCTACTCCCGACAGGAGAGATCAAAACCAAGACACCAAATCAGGGTATTTCTAAGTGAAGTTAGGTGTATGGTTTATCCTAGACCTTATAGGTTGAAGTCACAAGCCAAGTGAGGGGTTCAATAGGTATAGCTTTGGTTCATAGTTGATGTGAGAGTGACTTACAATGTTTAAAGTGAGATCTAGGGCTAGTGTACTAGGTCAATGTCAAAAGATCCACTGCCTTGGGAACCGTGTCCAATGCAGGGTTGTTTAGGGGTCAGACTGGGGCTAACTAGTACATGAGACAATCTTGACCATAGTCCATGATGTCCTCAAAGGTATAGTTCACCATGCAAAAGTCAAACCACAAGTCAATCCAACAATCTAGGAGAGTGGGTTGACTTGGAGATAAACCAGTGCCTTGGGAATTGGGAAGTGGAGTCAAAGTAGGGTTGACTTTATGGTTTAGGACTCCTACAACATGAGATAAGTGGACAGTATAGGCCTTGATGGATAAATGTGTCTAGATCTAGGTTTGACCCAAGTGGACCACAATCCCTAAAAACAAGGAATGCAGTCCCCAAGGCAAGATTTGACAAAGTGACAGTCTAGACCTAGGTTTTGAATTATTCTGAATCCGGATCTGCAAAAATCTCAAGTACCCAGTTCCTCGAAGTGAGTGAACTCACTTCTCCAAGGTGGTGCGACTTTCCCTAAGGAGGCTTGAATCGGGGTTTAGGTGGGTCAAATCATGTCGGATGGCATCCAAACTTTAGATCCGGGTAGATCAGTCAAGTAGGGATATGGACCTATAATTTTGTGGCAATCCACCGGTTAGATCTTTGTAGATCTAAGTTTTAGTGTTCCAAGTGGTCCAAAATGGGGATTAAATCCCTTAAAATGTGGAATGGGGCCCACAAGGTGATTTTCAAGAAAGGGACAACCTGGGTATATGTTATTTGATGTGTAGATGTCAAATCAAGTGAAATCTCAAACACCCATCGCTTAGATCTAGGTCAACCTGCTCAAATGGTGAAGTGCGCCTTCCTTGGGAGAAGCTAGGTTGGCTTGGGAGAGGGGTCAAACGGAAGCCAATCCACACCAAACTATAGATCCGGGATGCCGTGGATGCTATAGAGGTGGGTTTTCAATATCAAGCCCAACAACCCACTAGATCTTAGTAGATCTGACAAAATGTAAAATGAGGGTTTTGTAGTATTTAGGGTTTTAACAATTTATGAATTATGTCAATGGATTGGATAAAGGAAAGAGAAACAAACCTGTGGATCTTACCTGGATAACCTTGTAGATGCCTTGATGATGATGATCTATGCAAACCCGATCAATTTGGAAGCTTTGAGGTAGTCTCTATGCAAATCGATTTTGTCCAAGAAGCCAATGCGCCCTCTCTCCTGCACAATCAAACGTCAACAATATCAGATTTGATGCATCAAGAGATAAGACTAATGCCACAAAAGAAGTAACAGAAAGATAGCATAGATCACAATGATACTAATGATAACCCCCTGATACAAGCGAATGCCAAGAAAGTCGATTTGAAGAAGCCTTGCAAAATCGCCCTTGTTGAAGTCGCCCTCCTGTAGACAAACAATGATTTCCAAAAAATAGATAGATCTTACCACAATTTACAAATGCTAGGTTGCAATAGACTTTCCAATCACCATCTAAGAACACCAGATGCAAAGGAGACCACAAGAATTTCCACAAGAATATTTTTCTATACCAATAATCCAAGAGCCAAAGACCCTTTACAATGAGAGGCTCTCTCCTTTAAATAGGAAGGAGAGGCACCAAAACCCTAACCACTTTTTGAATGAGTGGCTAAGATTAAAAGATACAAATGTCTAATCAATGGTTGAGATGAGCTCAACAACATAGTACATGGATCACACATAAAATATAACATAAGTGGACAAAGTCGCCCTAGGAGAGGGGAATCCCACCAAATCATGATGACAAAATATCATAAGAGGCTCATGGTGGGTCCAAGGGGTAATTTTATCCCTCCTTGGTCAATCCCCATGGCACAATAACCAATAAACAATCATGAAAGTACCAAATCGTGCCTCCAAGGTAAAGTAGTGTATCTCCAAGGTGAAGTCGTGGTCCTCAAAGACCTCAAAAAATCCACAGAAAGTGCCATAAGTGATGGATGCGGTCCCCGATGAAGCTGAAACTGCAGGAGGAGGTGTGGAAGGTCCCGATCTATCATCACTGATCATCCCATGCCATAACTTTGCCTCAGTAGCCCAAATCGATTTCCTCAATAGCCATTTCTACCAATCCTGAACTGCCTCGAGAAACGTGAAACTGCCCAAACTGCCTCCTGGAGTGATGGCGCTGTCAAGGTGAGGGTACCAATGTGTCCGGGAGGGGGGTAATATGGTAAAAACAAGTGGCTGGACCACCCCCTCCATCATCAGCGCCCTAGGTCAACCAGATAAAAGTCATCTCTGCTCTGACAGGGCCTCCAACAGACCAAAACTGCACTAGGACAGCCTACTGAGGCTAAATCATCACTGTAAGTGCCCGGAACTGAAAACAAACTGTCCCATTGGACTCAGAAGGTCCAAATCCATCCAAGATGTGTACTCATACACCATATGAATCTCTGCATGATCAAGATAAATATCCAATGTACCGGAACAAGGCCAATAATAATGATCTGTAAATGACCAAACACTGCTGTATCCCAAGAATCATCATCATAACCCTGTAGCTGCTGCATAGAATCATCCTGTATGTGTACATGGACCATATATCATCTATCCATATCATCATAAGGTCCAACATCTCATGTCCCATGGTCCTCCATGGTCAAACTAGGTCTAACCAAGACCAAATACAACTCAGAGTATCATCCATAGCTGCTGCAAGGTGTCAAGGTCAATACATGCTTTACAATTTATTCAAATAGCTTGTATAACACAGAGTAATCATGACTGGCGATCTAAATCCAAATATATAGTGTCGTTAGTTATTATTATTACTCAGACTAGACTTTCAGGATCATACTCACTTCATAGTTGTGATCAATTTGCTAGTGAAGGGTGAAGGCTGAAATAAATGGCTAGGCTAAGGGATGACTTGACTAACTTGACTTTGTGACACTTTGGCAAGGGAAAGGGAATACACACCATAGTATATACTGAATGAGCAATAACACAGGGAATGGCGGTGTCTCACAAATGGATGAGTTGTTTAAAGAGGGTTTATTCACCTTCACAGATGCGCACAATCCATAATACAAGCAAGGCCAGCAATTGTTTAGATATAACATTTAAGTTCCATTGCTTTTTGGGCCTGAGTTTTCCATAGCCTTGATCTATGTGTGTTTACAAACACATTGCATAGATTTACATTTATTTTTAGGCTTTCTGCTGCAGGTGTGTTTTTAAGGCACTTGTTTACCTGAGCACTTCTAGGTGTGTCATGGACAGCTTGTTTACCTAGGTATTAATTTTTCCAAAAGATATAACATTTTATTTTTCATGGCCATTTTCATTTGGCATTTCTTTCATATACAAGATATAGCATTTGATTTTTTTTCCAAATTTTGTATTGATGGCAGCACTAAAAGTTTCAGGTTTAGCCAACACAACTTTAGTGACTAGGGGGAATTCTCAAGGAACTCCAACTCACCATAGGTAAGTTTTGTCACCAACTCAGAGCCGAGACACAATAAACAGGGAAGCTCATCCAGTACAGAGGCTACAGTGGGGAAAGATCCTCCATGTCACTAGTCAAGTAGCAGATCAAGGTAATAATCTAAAAGGTAGGCCACGGATGGATGAAGACAATGAAAAGATGAAGCCAACACTAGCAAGCCATAGAATGGTGTAATGATCACCTCTATTCTCCCTAAGGAGGGTATGTACCAATGAGTATGAATAGTGAACTTCTAAGTCTGAGTAGGGACAGTAATATATATATAATAGGTCAACCAGGTCCAAATATCTATATGATCGCCAGATCATGACACTAAGTGCTAAGACATGCTATAAGAATAAGTATAAAAGCAATCTAACCATAACACAATAGTATACCTGCTGAGTCATATACCTGAAAGCTCATCAACCTGTACCATCACCTGTCCTCTGAGACTGCTGCTGTAACTCTGGGCACTACTGTCTGCTCTGTACCAATGGCATAATGGCTATATCGGGCATCTCTCTGAGTGTCCCGAAACTCAGTCATGGCATGGGGAATATAACTGCTGTCCACAATCTGATAGTGATCCAATATAAATGCTCATCTCGGCATCTCAAATGCAAGGGAACTGGCTGAATAGTGTACTGGAATGAGAAAAATAATGTATGGTAGCCCGGCTACTATATATGTGATAACATCTGGCTCCGGCTGGGACAAGTGCTCGGCTGAAGTGAGCGCTTGAGAACCTCAGAATCTCTGGTCCTCGAACTCTGCTACTCGAATCCATGATCCAGCACTCTACCATTTTATTTCCAGCTTTTATTCTTGCAACCTATTTTCTGCATTCACAAACATCTAAACAAAATACCTCATGCCGCATGTGTGGGAAAAATAATAAAATCAACTGAAATGAAATCTATTCTATGTCAGAAATATAAACGCATAAAATATAAATGCAGAAAGTAAATTAAACTACTAGCATAATTTGCAAAATTTGAGTTTTATTGTGCAGGAAAAGAAAAAGTGACAGGTACTCAGTTAAACTAGGAGCTTACAAAGGAGCTTAGAGACTAAAAAGGTGCCAGACTCAATGGCTGAAAAGACTAGCTACTGCCTAAGTAGGCTTATTTGGTTTCCTACCTACCCTACTCTACCAGGCAATGCAAGCAGAGAAATCCCAACTATGTGGGATCAGGGATGTGATCCCTTAAGTCCCTCTGATGGACAGGATATAAGATACGTCGTCCACTACCAGTGGTCAGAAAGCACATGCCATCAATGCATCGCTCTACTGTGAAAGGTCCAACCCATATGTCATCAGCTTGTCCCGATCTTATATGCAATAAATGGTTGGGAATGATGACTTGACTTCCTGTATGAAAATTATTTCTATTGACTGACTCAGGAATAACTCCAATGTTACGAATAGGTATGGGATGGATTTCAGCAGGGTTTTGCGGTTGAGGTGTGACAATCCTCGAGTTTCTTCTAGAAGGAACTGCCTCCATTCTGGGTGGACCACCATCTAAAGAAATAGCAACTGTGCCAACAAGGATTTCCCTAACTTCCCTTCTTGTTTCTTGGATTTCCTCATTTGGCTCTTCCCCATGGGGAGACATAATTCTTTTAACAACCTCACCTACAGTCAAGAAGTCTCTATGTTCTTCCAAAGGAAGTGGCTCTTTAGATATGACAGTGTTATGACTAGAACCTTCCCCTGAAGGAACAGGTACAACCATGTTTTCCAGTCTGGGAGAAACTGACTCGGAATGAAATGTATAGGAAGTAGGAATGTGAGAAAGATCATGAGCATGATGACTAGATGACTCAGACGGTAGGAGGAAACTAGGGATATGCGGATATGTAGATAAAGCATGGCTTTGAGGCTCTGAAGGAGTTTGAAAAATAGCAAAGTTATTTAGATTATAGTCTCCTTCAGGAGCATCATTAATCAGGGCATCCTCTTCCCAACTTAGAGAGTTATCATGGACTTGAATAAGATTACCGTCTTCTAGAGATAGATGAGATAAAGAATCTTCTGTATCGGAATAATAAGTAGCTTCAGGCTCTTCGTTTGTTTCAACCCTAGTAGATGTTGCAAGATTGTTTTCCCATGGGTAAATAGGTGCAAGCCCTTGTCTTTCTCTCTCTCTATTGTGATCGGTCAAGGCAAACCACTCCCTAACAGTGAAAGGAATTCTTTCTCCCCTCCTAATATCATCAAACTCATCTTCATGTATTGGGTTTTCAATGTTCTCCTCATTGTGTGTTTGTTCATTGAGGTTTTCTATTGGGAGAATTTGTTCAATGCTTTGATCATCTAGCAGACTCTCATCTCTTCCTAGACTTCTTATGTCATCCTCAATCCCTTCAAGTGTGTGATTTTCTATAGCAGGTTCTTGAATGGTTTCATTGTTTTGTTCGTGATCTTGGGGTTGATTTTCATCTATTTCCTCAACAACATCATTTCTAATTATTTCAATCATTTGCTTGTCTTCCCAAAAAGAATCAGAATCTTCCATGACCATACACATACTTTGATCAACTTCATACAATTCATCCTCATCTTCAACAAGGTTAGTTTTGGCATTATTTAATAATTCATCCCCGTATGTGTTTTTTAACCCTTCATCAAAAGATTCAACATGTTCATTATAACAAGGCTCTCTGTTAACCCGAATCAAAGCTCCATCAGGGTTGGGAACACAAATAAATGATAAATCCATCATAAGGTATCCACCTAGGCCAGCTGCCCATTTTCTAGATAAAAGCATTCCATATGCTGGGGGTAAGTCAATGACAACTACATCCATCATAGTAGAAATGTCTGAACATGCGAAAAGATCAGCTCTAAGGTTTTTTATCAAACCATAAGATGGCACTCGTCGGGAATCTATACCACAGACATTTCCATAAGGTCTAGTCACTTCAAGTCCCATTTCCTTCATAACTTGTAAAGGCATAACATTCATCGCTGCTCCAGAATCCAACATACAATTATGAAGGAGCATGTTTTGAATGTGCAAGGTAAGGTAAAAGGGGGAGTGACCACCGCTTTTTCTTTCATAAATGGCTGAATGTATGTTTATTGGTGGATCCTTCTCTGTTTCACTAGGTTGTGTTCCACTAAGCTTTTGGATGTGACATGACTCTAGGACCGGTTCAGGAGTTTTCTCTTGGCCAATACCATTGAAAAAATCCTCTACTTGGCATCTAACAGAGGGCACTTTCATTAACTCGGTGACAGGGATATTACACATTATCTTGCTTAGTTCTTTCTTCATATCAATCTTAAGATCATAATCATCTATGGCAAGATCTTCTTCTTCCTTTTTATCCTCATCAATCTTTTTATGTTTATCAAGGAAAGAAGGCTGGGAGGTGGTTCCTCGTTTGTATATTTGATACTTTGGTTGCTCTTTAGTTTTTGGGAGTTCTAAGGCACAACATGTGGAGCTAGGTTCTTCAATAACATCATCTTCTTGCTCCCATGGCTCTTCTTCTAAAAGGATTCTTCCAAAGTCTTCATCATAAGATAAGTCATTTATAAAGTTGATGTTTTCTGGTTGGTTATCATGGTCAATGGTGTCAGAGGGTATCTCTTCTTCTTCATCACACCAATTGACTTCCTTCTTTTCAGAGTTTTCTGGATATTCAGGTCGTCGCCTATCCCTATCCCCATCAGGCCTTCTATTATTATTCCAGTAAGGTTTAGGGCCATAAGGATTTCTATGTCTCTCAGGGTCATTCAAACTTGCCACATTCTTAGTCAGGACAGTTAATTGTTTCATCATTTCTTGCATGACTTCTAGAGTGTCCTTGGATTCCTTTGGCATACTCACAGGTTCCTTTGGTTTTCGGAGTCTAGGGTCAGATCTGGAAGTGGATGGGGTAAATTGATCGAAAAAGTTTTGTTTCCCCATGGATGCTACATTTTGTTCAGCCATTTTAGCATTTGATTGAGCGGTCTTTAAGTCATTTGGGTTTTTGTCCTTTAGCTGATAACCAACCCATCCCTCAAAAGCATTCAAGTAGTGAATGACAACTGCTTGATCTTTTGGTCTAATTTCTTCAGGGATAACAGCTACAGTCTTGTCAAATCTTATGTTAAACTCATGGACTGTTTCATTTTCTCTTTTCTTGATGTCAAAAAGTTGGTGTAAGAGAAACTTCCCATCTAACTTTCGGGACCACTCACTGTTTAGCTTGTTGACAAAGTTATCATACCCATCAATGGATGAGGCAGGCAACCTGTCAAACCACTTCCTAACATCTCCTTCCAAGGATGCCAGGAGACCCCTCATGAAAACATCTTCCTCAGATGCTCCATATGCTTCCATGTGTTCCCAAACTTTATCAATATGGTCTTCAATTGATATAGCGGATACTCCATCAAATCTGGGAACCTTTTCAAAATACTTTTCAGGCATGTCATGGGGTGCACCCTGGATTTGGGAAAAGTCTAAAGGAGATGGTTTTGCTTTTCTTCCAAAAATCCTAGGAGCTTGTGGTGGAGGAACATTCTGGTTTCCCGGGTTTGTTCCGGCCATTGGATTTGGTAAGTTTGTGTTTAAGTTTGAACTAGGTGATGAGGGAGGAAACGACTTGATCAAAGGGGATCCTAAAGTTCTGTTTGGAGAATCGTTAACCAATTTCCAAAGGAAGTTTGATGGTTGTGCTTTAGGATCTCTTTTACGATAGGTGATCGGGGTTCCTTCAACTTGATCTAAGTTTACTTTACTTCTTGTGTTGTAAGGATGTAAATGAGCTCGCTCCTCAGCGGAGTCACGATTGGGAGTCGCCAGGTAGATTTAACTCTTCTACCAAGATATGTGTCGTTTGTATATGCGGGAAGGACTAGGGCAAGCTATTGCCTCCCCGGCAACGGCGCCAAAATGTTAGGCAAAGAGAAAGGGGAGGAGAGCTTTAACAAAAATAATATGTCGAACCAGGGTAAGCCTATGCCTTCCCCGGCAACGGCGCCAAAATGTTATCACCTAAACTGTAGTTACCCCTATGGAAGGATCCAGTCATGGATGGCAATAGGGAAGGGCAACTTGAAAGGTGCAACCACGATCACCTCGACCTCCAATGTATATGGTTGTCACGCCAGTCGAGGCAACCTTCACTTTATGTTATCTAGCCCAGACAACAAAGGGGGAGACCCGATCTACTCCCGACAGGAGAGATCAAAACCAAGACACCAAATCAGGGTATTTCTAAGTGAAGTTAGGTGTATGGTTTATCCTAGACCTTATAGGTTGAAGTCACAAGCCAAGTGAGGGGTTCAATAGGTATAGCTTTGGTTCATAGTTGATGTGAGAGTGACTTACAATGTTTAAAGTGAGATCTAGGGCTAGTGTACTAGGTCAATGTCAAAAGATCCACTGCCTTGGGAACCGTGTCCAATGCAGGGTTGTTTAGGGGTCAGACTGGGGCTAACTAGTACATGAGACAATCTTGACCATAGTCCATGATGTCCTCAAAGGTATAGTTCACCATGCAAAAGTCAAACCACAAGTCAATCCAACAATCTAGGAGAGTGGGTTGACTTGGAGATAAACCAGTGCCTTGGGAATTGGGAAGTGGAGTCAAAGTAGGGTTGACTTTATGGTTTAGGACTCCTACAACATGAGATAAGTGGACAGTATAGGCCTTGATGGATAAATGTGTCTAGATCTAGGTTTGACCCAAGTGGACCACAATCCCTAAAAACAAGGAATGCAGTCCCCAAGGCAAGATTTGACAAAGTGACAGTCTAGACCTAGGTTTTGAATTATTCTGAATCCGGATCTGCAAAAATCTCAAGTACCCAGTTCCTCGAAGTGAGTGAACTCACTTCTCCAAGGTGGTGCGACTTTCCCTAAGGAGGCTTGAATCGGGGTTTAGGTGGGTCAAATCATGTCGGATGGCATCCAAACTTTAGATCCGGGTAGATCAGTCAAGTAGGGATATGGACCTATAATTTTGTGGCAATCCACCGGTTAGATCTTTGTAGATCTAAGTTTTAGTGTTCCAAGTGGTCCAAAATGGGGATTAAATCCCTTAAAATGTGGAATGGGGCCCACAAGGTGATTTTCAAGAAAGGGACAACCTGGGTATATGTTATTTGATGTGTAGATGTCAAATCAAGTGAAATCTCAAACACCCATCGCTTAGATCTAGGTCAACCTGCTCAAATGGTGAAGTGCGCCTTCCTTGGGAGAAGCTAGGTTGGCTTGGGAGAGGGGTCAAACGGAAGCCAATCCACACCAAACTATAGATCCGGGATGCCGTGGATGCTATAGAGGTGGGTTTTCAATATCAATCCCAACAACCCACTAGATCTTAGTAGATCTGACAAAATGTAAAATGAGGGTTTTGTAGTATTTAGGGTTTTAACAATTTATGAATTATGTCAATGGATTGGATAAAGGAAAGAGAAACAAACCTGTGGATCTTACCTGGATAACCTTGTAGATGCCTTGATGATGATGATCTATGCAAACCCGATCAATTTGGAAGCTTTGAGGTAGTCTCTATGCAAATCGATTTTGTCCAAGAAGCCAATGCGCCCTCTCTCCTGCACAATCAAACGTCAACAATATCAGATTTGATGCATCAAGAGATAAGACTAATGCCACAAAAGAAGTAACAGAAAGATAGCATAGATCACAATGATACTAATGATAACCCCCTGATACAAGCGAATGCCAAGAAAGTCGATTTGAAGAAGCCTTGCAAAATCGCCCTTGTTGAAGTCGCCCTCCTGTAGACAAACAATGATTTCCAAAAAATAGATAGATCTTACCACAATTTCCAAATGCTAGGTTGCAATAGACTTTCCAATCACCATCTAAGAACACCAGATGCAAAGGAGACCACAAGAATTTCCACAAGAATATTTTTCTATACCAATAATCCAAGAGCCAAAGACCCTTTACAATGAGAGGCTCTCTCCTTTAAATAGGAAGGAGAGGCACCAAAACCCTAACCACTTTTTGAATGAGTGGCTAAGATTAAAAGATACAAATGTCTAATCAATGGTTGAGATGAGCTCAACAACATAGTACATGGATCACACATAAAATATAACATAAGTGGACAAAGTCGCCCTAGGAGAGGGGAATCCCACCAAATCATGATGACAAAATATCATAAGAGGCTCATGGTGGGTCCAAGGGGTAATTTTATCCCTCCTTGGTCAATCCCCATGGCACAATAACCAATAAACAATCATGAAAGTACCAAATCGTGCCTCCAAGGTAAAGTAGTGTATCTCCAAGGTGAAGTCGTGGTCCTCAAAGACCTCAAAAAATCCACAGAAAGTGCCATAAGTGATGGATGCGGTCCCCGATGAAGCTGAAACTGCAGGAGGAGGTGTGGAAGGTCCCGATCTATCATCACTGATCATCCCATGCCATAACTTTGCCTCAGTAGCCCAAATCGATTTCCTCAATAGCCATTTCTACCAATCCTGAACTGCCTCGGGAAACGTGAAACTGCCCAAACTGCCTCCTGGAGTGATGGCGCTGTCAAGGTGAGGGTACCAATGTGTCCGGGAGGGGGGTAATATGGTAAAAACAAGTGGCTGGACCACCCCCTCCATCATCAGCGCCCTAGGTCAACCAGATAAAAGTCATCTCTGCTCTGACAGGGCCTCCAACAGACCAAAACTGCACTAGGACAGCCTACTGAGGCTAAATCATCACTGTAAGTGCCCGGAACTGAAAACAAACTGTCCCATTGGACTCAGAAGGTCCAAATCCATCCAAGATGTGTACTCATACACCATATGAATCTCTGCATGATCAAGATAAATATCCAATGTACCGGAACAAGGCCAATAATAATGATCTGTAAATGACCAAACACTGCTGTATCCCAAGAATCATCATCATAACCCTGTAGCTGCTGCATAGAATCATCCTGTATGTGTACATGGACCATATATCATCTATCCATATCATCATAAGGTCCAACATCTCATGTCCCATGGTCCTCCATGGTCAAACTAGGTCTAACCAAGACCAAATACAACTCAGAGTATCATCCATAGCTGCTGCAAGGTGTCAAGGTCAATACATGCTTTACAATTTATTCAAATAGCTTGTATAACACAGAGTAATCATGACTGGCGATCTAAATCCAAATATATAGTGTCGTTAGTTATTATTATTACTCAGACTAGACTTTCAGGATCATACTCACTTCATAGTTGTGATCAATTTGCTAGTGAAGGGTGAAGGCTGAAATAAATGGCTAGGCTAAGGGATGACTTGACTAACTTGACTTTGTGACACTTTGGCAAGGGAAAGGGAATACACACCATAGTATATACTGAATGAGCAATAACACAGGGAATGGCGGTGTCTCACAAATGGATGAGTTGTTTAAAGAGGGTTTATTCACCTTCACAGATGCGCACAATCCATAATACAAGCAAGGCCAGCAATTGTTTAGATATAACATTTAAGTTCCATTGCTTTTTGGGCCTGAGTTTTCCATAGCCTTGATCTATGTGTGTTTACAAACACATTGCATAGATTTACATTTATTTTTAGGCTTTCTGCTGCAGGTGTGTTTTTAAGGCACTTGTTTACCTGAGCACTTCTAGGTGTGTCATGGACAGCTTGTTTACCTAGGTATTAATTTTTCCAAAAGATATAACATTTTATTTTTCATGGCCATTTTCATTTGGCATTTCTTTCATATACAAGATATAGCATTTGATTTTTTTTCCAAATTTTGTATTGATGGCAGCACTAAAAGTTTCAGGTTTAGCCAACACAACTTTAGTGACTAGGGGGAATTCTCAAGGAACTCCAACTCACCATAGGTAAGTTTTGTCACCAACTCAGAGCCGAGACACAATAAACAGGGAAGCTCATCCAGTACAGAGGCTACAGTGGGGAAAGATCCTCCATGTCACTAGTCAAGTAGCAGATCAAGGTAATAATCTAAAAGGTAGGCCACGGATGGATGAAGACAATGAAAAGATGAAGCCAACACTAGCAAGCCATAGAATGGTGTAATGATCACCTCTATTCTCCCTAAGGAGGGTATGTACCAATGAGTATGAATAGTGAACTTCTAAGTCTGAGTAGGGACAGTAATATATATAATAGGTCAACCAGGTCCAAATATCTATATGATCGCCAGATCATGACACTAAGTGCTAAGACATGCTATAAGAATAAGTATAAAAGCAATCTAACCATAACACAATAGTATACCTGCTGAGTCATATACCTGAAAGCTCATCAACCTGTACCATCACCTGTCCTCTGAGACTGCTGCTGTAACTCTGGGCACTACTGTCTGCTCTGTACCAATGGCATAATGGCTATATCGGGCATCTCTCTGAGTGTCCCGAAACTCAGTCATGGCATGGGGAATATAACTGCTGTCCACAATCTGATAGTGATCCAATATAAATGCTCATCTCGGCATCTCAAATGCAAGGGAACTGGCTGAATAGTGTACTGGAATGAGAAAAATAATGTATGGTAGCCCGGCTACTATATATGTGATAACAGGACCCACATATGGCTAGATTTCCCCACTACATTTGGCATCATTCTCTCACCAATTCAAATTCAAGGTGAATGGTAATATACTTGGGGGAGTCCAAAAGGTATTATTCATGGCATGACTCATCCAAGGTCGAAATATAGAGGAAGAGTAACTCCCATGGAAGAGGAAGAGGCAATTTGGAGCTAGTGAGACACTTGGGCTAGATTCCCTAGCTCTATGACAACAATGATGAAGATGCTATGACACCTACGACACAAATCAGACCTGAAGGCTGACATATGACATATATGACATGTCAGGGCTAAAAATAGACTCCAAGAGGGCGCTCAAGGGTGTTAGGGCAGCTAAGATGCTTCCACTTGTGATTTGGTGGAAGTGGGAGACTAGGAATTGTTGTACAAGTGGCGTTCTTTGGAATCTCTTCCCAACTTGAGTTGGCATGAGTCTCTTGGAAGGAATTCGACCCATGGAGGCCATTAGAAATTTATAAATGTCAATAACAAAGAATGAAACCAGCTTTTTATCATTTGTAGAATTTGCAATTGCATTTGTGAAGAGGGAGAGCTAGTGGATGACTAGTTTCTTGCCTTAGCCAATTTCGAGGGTGAAAGATTCCCATCCAAGTTGGTAATTGGAAAGGCCATTCAGACCTTTCATTTGGAGCTTTAATGGAGTCTTTATTTGCAGGTGTAAGCTACAGGGAAGCTCATGGTTTCTTCTATTGCAGCTCACTCCTTCAACCATTTCCAGTTTTGATGGCATATTCTTGATCCTTGAGGGAGGGCGTTTTTGGTGAGCTATTGTACTCTTTGGGGAAGCTTTTAATGCCCCATTTCTCTTGTAATATGAATTAAATACTCTGTTCTTCATCTCCAAAAAGTTTCAGGTCGAAATTCCAAGTAGAAATGTATAAATCTCATTTTTAATGGAAGAACAATGCCATTTCCCCACTACCTTGTTGTGAGCCAATGTATTGATGATGATTTCGAATGAATGGATGATTCTCTGATATATTTGTGATCAATATACTGCCATGGATGTCTTCTACAAGTTTCATGTACTGTACTTGAGCATTTGAAGCATTTTTACTCAGTTTAGTTGTATTGGGAGGTGAAATAGTGCCATTTCCCCAAGGGTCGAATTGGGGATTTTTGCAGTTGAATGGGAGAGGGTGAGAACAGTTGTAATAATCCATTAATGGTGCATATGAGACTTTAATAACATACTTAACAAATTACATACCTCTTTTCATAAATTTGAGTGGGTTTGGAGGCATTTGGGAAGCCATTTTCATTGTTTACCCCAGGGGGATTTGAACCCCAAATTACTAGTAAAATTGCATAATTGGTCCAGAATATTAAGAGAGTTTGCAGAGGTCTTTTGGTGGCCATATGTCATCCATAAACATCATATTCAAGTTCTAATATCATTCATACACCTTCCTTAAATATTTGAAGGCATTTGGAGTCAATTTGAGACCTAGAGACCAATACTAGTCAAAGGAAAATCACTAGTAAAGTTACCTACATTGATCAGAATTGAAAGAGGATTTGCAGAAGTATTTTAAAGGTCCAAAGGCATCCCTGAAACAAATATTTATGTTCTAATATCATTCATACACCTTCTCAGAAGATTTGGGATCATTTGGGGCAAATTTGGGACCTAGAGATCAAAACTAGTCAAAAGTCGAACAAGGGAAAAAAGTGGAAAATTGCAATTTTAATAAAATTCCTATTAAGGGACATTACAGTGGTATCAGAGCATGGTCCTTGCACCTGTGGATTTGGTACATACATTCAAGAATAATAGGCAGCCATGTCTTACTATTATGATGAATCCTATGAGTACAATTCTTATGAGGAATATGCAGATGCTTATGAGCAATATGAAGCAGAACGTGAATGGTACGAGGAAGAGATGCCATCATGCAACACTTCTTACAATTTCAAGAGAAATGAAGATTATTCTTATGACTTTAAATCTGATGAATATGAGTGTGTCACACCAACCAAGGATAATTCTATGAGTGAGTTCCAAAGATGGAGAGCAAAATATAAAACCTTGCCCCAACAATATCAAAAATATCAAGAATATCTTGCTTTTAGCAAAAATACACAAAATGCCATGTCTTTTGAGTACTTTGTTGAACATGTTTTTGAAAATAGGCCCAAACATGAAGATGTGGAGTTAGTAAAGAAAGGTTTATGCCCTTCTTGTAAAGAACCTTGGAGCGAGTATCATATATGTGTGCATGAAATGATGTCCTCCTTGAGGAGAGATGCATGAAATGATGTCCTCCATGAAACACATATTTATGTTCTAATATCATTCATACACCTTCTCAGAAGATTTGGGATCATTTGGGGCAAATTTGGGACCTAGAGATCAAAACTAGTCAAAAGTCGAACAAGGGAAAAAAGTGAAAAATTGCAATTTTAATAAAATTCCTATTAAGGGACATTACATACTGTGGGCTCAAAATTACATGGTTCACTATAAGCTCATATGTGAAGAATTCATTATGCCTCTGTATGAGCAGATGTTCAATGAAGAACCCAATTGCCTGTCAGAGAATGCCACGGAAGTCATGGAAAATTATCGTGATTTCTACTTCTCGGAAGAGGGTACCTATATCAAAATGTTTTGAGGTACTAAGCCACCATACATCTTACCAAGATATTTTAGTGATTACATAGTACTGAAAGAAGCAGTCAGACAAGTTTTCCTTGATGGAGTGGGCGGATTTCTTAATAAGCCACATAAGGATTCCTTCCCTACTTTTCCTTTTTGTATAGGAGCCTATAAGTTCTCGGGGGTTGTAGCAGCCGAAGAGTTCATTCAAGAGTTAAGAGGTTTTCACTTCGGAGAAGCACTCTTTCATAGAAATGACCGGCGGAACAAAGTTGTAGAGCATTGCAAGGAGTTGCATGCTCATTACTATGATGACGAAGAAGAAGTGTTCAGGGGAATTAGTAATATGACTGAATTGCAAATTTGTCGTCATAATGGTGGAGCTAGCTCTAGCTCTACCACAGCCCGAGGAGCCAACCTGCAGAAAGAAAGGGAAGCAGCTGAGATCTTGATCCATGAAGAGAAAAGGTTAGAAGAGGAGGCAGAGAGATTCCAGAAAATTGCTGCCGATAAGTTGCAAAGGGAGCAGGAAGAGGCTCTTAAACTTGAAGAAGCTAAGTTGCAACAAGCTGCTAAGGATCAGGAAGAGAGGGAGATGATTGAGAAAGAGCAAATTGCTGAAGAAGAAAGACGACTTAAAGCTGAAGAAGAGATTAAGGCCAGCCAAGATACACAAGTGGGTGGTTCTAACACCCAGGATATGGATATAGACTCATCTCAGATGGTACAGACCCCACCGACAGAGGCAAACATCCATACAAGAAATCTCCCAATCATCCCTTTCACCCCATCCAAAGATCATATTGTGTCCCGATGGGATAGATTTTTATATTATAAGAAGAGAAAGTCTGTAGTCCTAAATTCAGAGACAAGGTTAAAGAGACCTTTTCATTCGGATATTGTCACCTAGCAAGAAACCACTGTTATGCAAAATACAAATATGGACCCCGTGGCCATGGCATCTGCTGTTGTGGTGGCAGCAAAAGCAACCGAGGACAATGTGATCAACATGCTTAAAGAGTTCGAGTCAACAAAGAGAAGAGATCGTATGCTGCAGCATACCGTGGCTAATGAGCAGGCTTACAGGGACCTAGTGGTGAACAAATATAATCGCTTGTCTACTGACCACAAAGACTTGTCAGATAAGTATCAACACCTGGAAGAAGAAAATGAGCACCTAGCAATCTAGATGATGGTACTTGACGCAGAAAAGAATGATTCCAAAGCTAGAGTTGTTCAGTTGGAAGAAGATAAACAGTTGATGGATGAGCAACTAGAGCAAGAAGAAAGTAGAGCAATGGATATGTTTCCTTTCCACGAATAGTCCTATGACATCTTGAGACAAATGCATGCCACACAAGAACTAATTACTGAGGAGGTTTGCAGACTTAAGATCATGTTGGATAGAATGAAGGAGGTTAATGCCGAGGCTGTTAGGCTTAGAAACACGTACTCCTAAGTAAAAGCAAACATTTTGAGCCAGATGGAGTGGAGAGAAGGGAAGGCATATTTCCCTAAGCACCTCTCGTTCAAATATGTAGCCGGTTTTAAGGAAGATGTAGCCCTCATGGAATTTTGCAGGAATTGTAGCGCCAAGCTAATTGCTAAGATCCAGGGTACGATGGGGAAAGGTAATAGCCTGTATCAAAAGATTCACAAAGTGCATGAAAAGTGCAAGGTTGTTTTTCCCCAGACCCTTGATGAATTTCCAAGTAAAGAGCAATGCCTGTCCGATTTAAAAGACGAGCTGGGCGTTCAAATGGAGTATGTAAAGAAAATTGATGTGTTGGCCATAGATGATCTCCATCACTACATTGGGCTATCATCAATGCACAATCATATGTTCAATGAGATCTACCAGATAGCAATAGCAGGAATTGAAAGTATTGAAGCAGAACTTGATAAACATGTGACTTCAAAAAAAATCCTGCTCCCTTTGCCAGCAAATATTGTTATAAGAGACACTGGTGTATGGTTTAGTTATATAGCAGAGGAAGAGAAGAAGACAGCAGCAGCGGTAGCAACCAGCATAGGCACATCATCACCAGCAGAGGCACTACCCGAAAGTTAGTTGCACCAGCCATGATGCGTTGTTTTGATTTTGTTTATTTCTCTTTGTCCTGGTGGTCAAAACGTGAAGTCACAAGGACAACTGTCCTTTTTTCTGTTATATAAAGGAGGCCACAAATTGCTTTATTTTGGAGATTTTTTTAAAGAAAATTGTAAAGAGACAGATGGCAGCCCTAGAGGCATTTTGTAAACTTATAAATAGATGATTAATGAATAGTGTAAGGGACTTTTGGCAGGTGAAGGAAATTTCTTGTCTTGTACGTGAACTACTTCTCTGCATGTATAAGGAACTCGATTTTGCCTAATGAAAGCCTGGAGAAGGCATTTTGCCATGGAATTGTGTGTTGAATGCTTACTGGACTACTCTTGTGTCATTCACATATTACAGTGAGATCTTTCTTTGCTGCTATGAATTATTTCTGCGTAATGAATGACTTTCTATTTTCCTGTACAATGATGTCTCTCTCAAATGAGTAATGGAATGTATTGTATTTGAATTAGAAGCTATCTTTTAATATGTTTTACCTCCTACTGAGATTGCATCTTCAGATTTAATGGCTATTTGTATGATCTTTAGATGTTTCTTTCAGTGCATTACTCGTATTTACAGTTTGCTCCTTGCAAGTATAGATTAGATTTACTTATATTGTTTTTTTTTTATTAATTTAGATTAGTTACTTGCATTTAGCTTAGGGCACTTGCATATCATCTTTAAAATAAAATACATAAATGGTGGATCAGGCTAACCGGTGAAAAGAATAAGAATATTTAAATCTTACGGTATTCGGAATCGTTAACCGGATGAATTCCCCACACCAAATGGTGAGCGAGCTAATTGGGCTTGTCTACCGGGGAGAATTCCTTTCTGATTGATGCTGCGATATCCGAGGCATCAACATATCTCTAGAAGGCCAGAAAGTGGGTTAGGAGAAGTGTTTTTCGACCCCTAAGTTGTTGTATTTTCTTCCAAGTGTGACTAGGGAAGGGACGAACATGATGACAAAGGGTCCTAACACCCCTAGGAGTAAAAAACATCATGTTTCTTGTTAGTTTTTCATCATTGAATTCAATATGATCTAGGATCTTAACTGAGAGAACAACATTTACAGCATATCAAACACAAGATATAAGAGACACAAAGCGTTTCACGGGGGAAAACCAAGAAGGTGAAAAACCCCGCAACTTCCTCAAAGATAGAATGAGCACCAATACAAAGATCACAAGGATCACAAGGATCAAACTCAAAAGATAGATATCTCCAGCATCTACCCCTCCTTCACTTGTGTGCACTCCTCCTCTCTCTCACTATTGCAAAGTGAGTGAGTGAGTGAATGAATGAATAGAATGAGAGAGTCACACTCTCTATTTATACAATGACTTGACCTGCCTTTAACTCTAATTGGGTTTACCTCCCTTAGGAGAGTCTAATAAACCATTCACTTGGCCGACCCCACTAGGGTGGTCTACTAACCTCTTAACCCACATGAATCATACAGGGCCGACCCCACCAAGGTGGTCTAATAACCCATCAAATATAAGTTACAACAATTACAATATAACTTGCGACACTACTTCGAGGTCTAATGCCCTGTCATACATGGGAGGATGGACCTCAATGACTTTACATGACTCAAGTACAAAAATGACTTCTCCCACCCGGAGGAACAAACATCTCCATCGGAGGTACAACAATAGAATACAAATGACTACACTTCCAATCGGAGGAATAAGACATCTCTGTCCGGGATACAATAAAGTACAAATGTAATACATACAATATACAAGTGAATATCTTCCGAAGTTACAAATACATCAGCACTCCCTCTTAACTAGGAAGGTATTCTCTTGATACAGTTCATCAATACATATAGGCACAAGCCTTCATTCTGGAGCTGGATCATCGTCACTGGATCATGGAGCATCATCGTCACTGCTGCTGTACTCATCATCTTGATCACTGGTGCTATCTCTCAATTCTTCTCGTCATAGGAAGTTCTACAGAGCCAGTCCTTTTTCATGATGGTTGTGGCCCTAGCCTCCTGTAGGTCTTCATCATATATGGCCATCCTGTGGAATCCTTAGGGATGATTATGTGTGTCAACAAAACCTCGAAAGAGAATCCCAGGACTTTTACAAGCTTATTGCTCAACCTATCGGATCTCCCAGGATCTTTTACATGTGACCTTCACAAAACCTTAAAAGAGTGTCTTGCGACCTGCAATATCTCTAAAGAGCATCCCAGGATCTTTTATGTGCCTAGTACAACCTGTCTGGATCTCCAGGACTAATTACATGTGAACTCGCAAAACCTTAAAAGAGTGCCTTGCAACCTACAAGATCTCTAAAGAGCATCCCAGGATCTTTTATGTGCCTAGCACAACCTGTCTGAATCTCTAAGACTGATTACATGTGATCCTGCACAACCTATCCACGGCCACGGAGTATCATCCTGATACTCATGATCATACTGATCATCATCATACAATACATCATCCTGATGCACATCATCATCACATGATCATCTTGATCATCTTCATAGCATCATTCTGATGCATATCATCTGGAGAATCATCCTGATGCTCATCACACATGATCATCCTCCTCATCATCATACATAGCATCATCTTGATGCTCATCACGCAATGCTTACATCCACAGCCATGGGAAGGATCCTCCTACCACCATGCTTGGAATGGCTCCTGCAAATGTGTCCCATCACTTCCTCCTTGAAGTATCTTCTATCTGAAGAATACCAAGCCTCTCTCTGAAGTACTCAAACTTCACTTTGGCTAGTGGTTTGGTCAACACATCTGCAATCTGCTAATCTGTCACAACATACAGGAGCTTCACTACTCCTCTCTGCACCATATCCCTAATATAGTGATATTTGATCTTGATATGCTTCGACTTGTCATGGAACACCGGGTTCTATGACAACTTCACACAACTCTGGTTGTCACAATAGATACAAGTAGCATCCATCTGGAGATCAAATAAATCAGATAGTGGCTTCCTTATCCATACTTCCTCACAAATACCCGAACAAGATGCAACATACTCTGCTTTGGCTATACTTAGTGCTATGCAGGATTGCTTTCTACTAAAAAAAGAGATCACACCTGATCCGATATTGAAGCAGCACCCCGAAGTGGTCTTCTTATCTGCAGCACTGCCTGCCCAATCTGAATCAACATAAACCTACAGGTTAAAATTTTGATTCGCATCATACTTGATCCCATAATCAACCATACCCTTCAGGTACCTCAGAATATGCTTTACAACAATTAGGTGAACATGTCTAGGATCTATCAGGAACTAGCTCAATTTGTTCACCGCAAAGCAAATATCCGGTCTCGTGTTCATCAAGTACATCAAGGACGCAATAATCTAATGATGCATCATGGCATCAAACGAATATGATGAAGCATCACTCAATAGCTTCAAGTTCGATGCCATAGGTGTGGCCATGGCCTTGCAGTCCATCATCCCGAACTGCTTCAAAATATCTACTTCATACTTCGCTTATCCAAGGAAGATTCCATCTTCACTCTGCCACACCTCCATACGTAGAAAGTAATGCATCATACCCAACTCCTTCATCTCAAACTCGGCAGTAAGCTTCCTCTTCATATCAGCAATCAACCCAATCTCACCTGTCACAAATAGGTCATCTACATACAGTAGGAGTATCACTAGATTGCCTTCCTCAACCTTGTAGTAAAAGTTGGAATCTGCTTTACTCTTGGTAAAGCCCAAACTAGTCAGGAAGCTGTCTATCCTGTCGTACCATGTCTTGGGTGCTTGTTTCAAACCGTACAAGGCTTTCTTCAATTTGCACACATTTGACTCCCTATCATGTGTCTCAAATCCAAGTGGCTGCTCCACTTCCTCTTCGACTACACCATTCAAGAGAGTTGTCTTGACATCCATCTGGTGTATCTTCCACTTCATCACTTGCCTTGTATTTCTCTATGCTACTATCTGCAGCATGCTTGATCTTGTAGATCTAATTGGAAGTCACAACAGACTTCCCTTCTGGTCTTGGGACCACATCCCAAACATCATTCTTCATGATCGATTGGTATTCCTCAATCATGGGATCCTTCCATTACTGCATCCCTGATCCTGGGATCTTTAGATTCTTCAATATCTTCAATAGGTAGTTTTCTTGAACTTCGTCGCTGGAACAAATGTCGTTGTCCTTCTTTTGTAGGTGATTTTACACGATCTTTTCTACAAGTCAAATTCAATTGCATGATTAGAAACTTCTCATAGTTTTTCAAAAACAAATTCTTACACATAAGAATGTATGTCATACAGTCATGCAATTATCTTAGCCAATGATTCAATACAACATTTATCCATATCCCGTAACTTTAAATTTCTAGATGCCTTCCATCTCTACAAGAACATTTGTTAAGAGTGTGCACAACTCCCAACATGTTAGCAAAGAGGTTTCATTCTATATAAGTAGCAATGGAATGTTGTACAGTACCATAAGCCACTTACCCATTACTTGCATATTAGTAGTATCTTGTTCATTAATGCAACTTTTCTAATATGCATAATATACATCCTAAATCTATGAACATAAGCATGTACATGAATGGACAACATCATTTAAGTAATCAAATATATAATAAATGACAATTCAAATACTTATGTTTGTTTGGTTGTTGGGTGGACTCCCTCTCAATCTTTGCTTCCTTGCTGGAACTAGTGGAGTGTGTTCCCTCTGGATCTTTGCTTCCTTGCAGGAACAAATGGAGTGTGCTCCCTCTTGATCTTTGCTTCCTTTATGATATCATCATGATTATATGTCTTTGAACTTCTATCCATCTTGGACCACTATGCATGCTTAAGTGTGCACTAGTGTCATCATTGTGTCATCCTCAATATCTCATACATAATCATACATGCATTAGTATACTCTCAATACTTATCAAAACATTATGATTCTAAATAATCTTAATCATGTATGGTCATGATCATTTCATACACAAGCGTTAGTATTCAAGGTTTCATGGATGACTTCTTTTACTCATACATATTTTTATTTGACCATAGGACTCTTCTAGTTTGTCATATCATTAATCAAACTAAGAAGCATAATATGTATAAACCCATGATTGCCCAAACTTATAACTTCATGAATTATCAATCATACCAAGTATACTTATATAAGATCCTAACACAAAGTAGGATTTTAACTTGATATAGGAAAAACATACCTGGATTATCATGCTTGCTAGTTATGTCTAACATACCCACATAATGTCTTCTTGTTCTCTTCAATGACTTGTGCTAGTAACCTGCATATCTCATAAGTTAACCATTGTAGAACCAAATTATACATACCTCGTAAGTAGAGCTTCTATGTGATCCATGACTATGGATGAGTCTTTGTCTTCATGTCACTATGGTCATATGTTCTTGATCTAGTACTTGATTTGTCTTTCTTGATGTACTTTTTCGGTTAGCGGACAACATCGTCCTCATACAAAACCACAGTGCATTAGTACAATCATAAGTGTCATAACCCTAATCAATAAATGTCTTATATCATTGACATGCATTCATACTTTTACTAGGTTGATAAGACAAGTCTAGAATTAATCAAGATTGTTACTAACCTCAATAATATGAAGGCAAACATATTATAAACCTAATCATGAACAGATTTCAAAACATACCTGTATCTCCTCAAGTCATACCTATCAGGATTGCTTGTAGTCTTCTTATGTAAGGCCTTAGCCTCATCTCCCTCTGTAACTGGAACTTCTTCACTTATGTAGGTGTTAATTCATTCTCTTCTAGGATTAATCCAATCCACTTTGATTTGTTGAAGCTGGATTTTGAGTTGGATTAGGGTTTGTCAGAGAAACCCTAAAAATTCAAACTTTGAATTTCAAACTTCTGATTGGATGAAAAAATGTGCCTTACTGAGCTGATCAAGATGGTATACTTCAATTTTGAAATCTACAAAATTTGACTTCTCAAAATTAACTTTGAATGTTTCGGATCTGCAGCTTCTGTCAAATTCTGGTTTTCTGGTCAAAATCCCGAACTAGGGTTTGATAAAACTCAGAGTTCTACCCAACCAAAAGATTCGATCTTTGTATTTAAATTTTGATTTTGATGAGGAGCATCCAGCCATGGTCTCAGATTCAAAAAATTCCAACTTTTGCAGAAACCCTAATTTCCCGCAACAGTGACAAGCCAAGAATGAAAATGCTCAGAATCCAATTCTATTTTGATAGAAATACATGCCATATTGTTTTTGATCCAACTCTGACATTTCAGATCCTCAGGTTCTGAAACTTCGGTTTGTGGTAGAATTCCCTGTCACATTTCCAACCCCACATATCTGACCTCAAATGGATTCTCCATTAGAGAGATATGCCAAGTGTCGCAACATCCCCTGTTTATGGGAAGAAACAACATAGAGAACTTGTACGGAGTTCCATGTGTCACTGTTTCAACTTCTTCCCCTAAAAAGAGGACCTGTGAAACTACATTTCATTCCCTAACTGAATTTTTTTACAGAATTCCATTTGGAGCTTCCTAGCCCGAGAGATGACCTCTGTTCCTAGGTCACCTGTTTAGGGATTCAATATGGAAGAGGCAGAAACCCTAACTTGTACAGATCGGATCTCATAAAGTACAAGTAATCTGAGGCTGAGCTTTGGAAAAAAGGTACATGAACATTTCATCTTTGGCTTGTAAAATTTTCAGATCCTGAAGGCTAAGGGTAGCCATGACCGGGGCGCTTACTACTACCGATGGAGGGACTAGGAAGGGGATCGTATGGATCGGTGTAACACCAATGTGACTAGGTACCAATGGTGGTTTAGGCAACAAGGATGGTTGATTGTTAGGTGGTAGGATGTCGTGGGACAAAGTACATAAGTCAGACATTTCGGGCGTAGATGACGGCGGAGGAATGGAGTGAAAGGTAGAGGTCATCGGCGCGTCTGAGTAGACTCCAGGCCCCGTAGAGGATACAAACGAGGTGTTGGCAGGAAAAACAGGTTGTTCAACCATGGGGAGAACATTTTCCGGTGCCGCCGGAGCACTGGGATCATAGTAGGTGAGCTGGTCAATCTTAACCACGCGTCCTTCATGAGGGAACATCATGGTGCGAAAGACAGAAGAGGCAACCGCCCGCATGGCATACATGTAGCTGCGGCCAAGTAGAAGGTTGTAATCCAATTGGGCATTGATTACCTCTATGTCAATAAGGACTGTTTTACCACCTAACTGGACTGGAACGTTGGGCAGGAGGCCTTGGGGCTGGGCCGAACGACCGTCGTAGGCACGTAACGCAGTGGTGGACTGCTGGAGAGGAGGGGATCCTAGCTTCTGCCATACAAATGTAGACATAACGCATGTGGAGGCACCCTCATCGATGATGCACCGATGGATAACAAAGTTCCTAACGGAGACAGTAACTTGGAAGGCTAAACTGGAAGGTAGGCGTGGTTCCGACTGGTCTAAATCAAACGCCATCAAATGCGAATCAGTTGGGTCAATCCCCCCAATGGCGGAGAGTAAAGTCTTGCGTTGGGAAGGGCAGTTCTTCAAGACTTCTAACGCAGACATGGCTGCGGGAGATTGGGCTAGGTCGTCTACGATGTTGTAGTTTGACGCAGCGTGCGCGTTAGGGTTATTGTTGATTCGGCGAAGTGGGAAACGAGGTGCTTTCGCAGCGCCGTCTATGGGAGGCGGAGGTATACGTAATGCCTGATCGGTGGGATGGGCGTTAGCAGGTTTATCCGTGGGAGTGGATTCAGAGGTGGAGCCATATTGGTTCCGACGGGTCTGGAGGTTGACGTCAGCGGATGACATCATCAGCAAGTGATGGGTACCTGAGTCAAACATGGGTTGATCAGGGGCAGCGTAAGTGATCTGTTGTTGTTGGGGTTGCACGTTAGCTTGAGGGGCCAACGGCTGAGTGTTCACCATGCCTTGGGTTGGTAAGGGGTTTTGCAGCACCAAAGGGGGTTGCTGAGGTTGGGGGGGGTTGGGCGGTGCTTGGGGAGCCGCATGCCCTTGGCGATGGGCCTCGTCAACCCAGAGCTGCCGAGCTCGCTCCAAATGTGGGCAAGCGTGTGTGTAGTGTCCATAGACCCCGCAAATAGAACAAGGGTGGTTCGTTCGCAAATTGGGGTTTTTAGCCTGCTTGGGCGGGCGATCAGGGTTTTGATTAGCGGGGGCCGCATTGTTATTGTCAGGGGGATTAGCCGGTTGACCAGCTTGGTCTACAGGTTGGTTGTTTCCCCAATTACGGCCCTTGCCGCGGTTCTGTTGGCCCTGGTTACGTTGGTTGTTCTGGTTTTGCTGCGGGTTCTATTGGGCGTAAACTTGCCCTTGGGCAGCAGGTGGATTCTGAGGTTGCGCAGGTGCTGGAGCAGGCTGCGGAGGATGATATGTAGGTTGAGGCTGGGCAGGTGCAGCAACTTGAGGGGGTTGCTGATAGGTCTGCGGAGCAGGTTGTGGATGTGCCGCAGGGGCTTCCTGTGGCGGATAATAAGCTGGTGGGGCTTGTGAAGGCGCAGGAGCCGGGGCAGTCTGCTGATGGTAATAAGGCTGAGGGGCGACTGGAGGAGCATAAGCAGGAGTCGCATACCCAAAGCACTGAGGTGGACACGAAGGTCCATGGGAATGGTGATGTGTCATGGGAGCATATGAGTTGGTTGCTCCAGACTGGGAAGTAGCCCGCGACAGGTCGGGGCCAGGGGTAGGTCGTGCTATAGAAAATGGTTGGGGATGCGAAGAAACACGGCCAATGATACCATCAGCAGCGTGGGATGCCACCGGCGCATCATGATGGGAGGACTCGCCGCGAGGGGCGTCAGGTATAATGGTATAAAGGTAACCCGACTGGGCGTAAATGAGGTCGAACTGCTGTGCCTTAAGGATGGCCTCTTCTTCAGACTGGGGTCTTTCTGAAGCTACATCCTTAGCAATAACAGGAAGCAGGGACTTGAGGAACCAATCGAGGAAGATACGGTCGTCTAGTTTGATCTTGCATAAGCTACGGCGTCTATGCCACTCATGGATGTGGTCCGTGATATGGGTAGCCGTGTTTTGTCTACAAGATAGAAGGATCTCAACGCCCGCGTCATAGCGGACTGGCAATTGGAAGAACTGCAGGAAGGTCGAGGCCAGGGAAGAAAAGGTGGCGTGGGTCCCATGAGGCTGCTCAATATACCACTTGGCTGCAGAGCCAGTGAAGGTGCGCTGTAAGAGACGGAGGCGAACAGAGTCATCCACGATGGAGTTAGAGGAACACCATAGGTGGAAAGACATGATATGGTTTTGTGGGTCCTCACCGGCCTTACCCTCGAACTTAGGGATGTCAGAGGGTAGTTTGGTAGGCATATGAGGCCACATAGGGTCGTGTCGAATAGGATCGTTGGTCAATCTGGCCAGGTCAGGTAGGTTGAGGCTAGCCATGAATGGCAAACTGGAAGAAGGCTGTGACACAGGAGTGCTGTGGACCAAGTTGGGGCCAGTGCCCCCAAGTGGAGGGACAAGATGTGAGGTGGTGCCCCCAAGTGGGGGAACTGAGGTAGTGAAGGATGGTCCAGCACCACCATTGGTAGTGTGAGCCACTGATGTAGTGGGGATAGGTATTCCCGCTGTGGGAATAGGTACCGTGAGGGGAACGGTAGATGGTTGCCCCATGGAGGGCATACCCAAAATAGGTGTAGAAACTGGTGTAGTGGTGGATGTGCCACCAATGGTCCCTATGACAAATGGAGTGGAAGTCGTGCCAGCCATGGGGCTAGTAGGGGCAGTATAAATAGGGTTCTCAGACTCTTCGTCAGAATCAGAGGTAAAGTAAGGTGCGTCACTATCTGGTGACGGAGACCTACGTCGCTGACGAGTGGAGTCAAGTGACAAGGCTCTAGATCTGTGATGAGTGGTATCAACGGACAATGATCGAAATCTATGACGAGTGGTGTCAAGAGAACCGTGCTGTGGGGGCTCGCCCCTGAGGCGCCGAGAATGTCTCGGGGACTCAATGGTGACAGATGGTGTCTAGTCTCTGTGGGTTGAGGTGAGTATAAAAACAGCTCAAAAATCCTAATGCAACCGAGTGTGCAGAAGGAGAGCTAAAAAGCAAGGCACTCAGGCCAACAATCAACTCAAAACACCCACTGCAGCAGCTGTGCTACAATAGGTGGAGTAACAACAAAGATGGTCAGAATACCAACAAGCAGCAGGTTTCCTAAAAAAGAAAAATGGTGGACTCACTAGACCAAAGGGAGGTAAAGGAGCATGCAAACACCTAGCTAAAAGTATTCTGACTCAACTAAACATATCCTCTGCAAGGTGATGAAATCCAAGTCAGACAATATGAGTAGGAAAGCCAAGTGGCTATGATATCCCCCTACCGGGAGGGACACCGGGTAGTCAATCCTAGAAGAATGGCAACTAAGATACCCCGTTCATGACACGTCTAGAAAGGTGAATCTGCCGTTTAGTTCGTTGACCGCAATACCCCTATACAGGGATATCCCGCGAACCGCGAAAGGTAGCCCTTCGGTTACTGAATGGAGTGCGGTATTCCACTCAGGCCTCCGAAACCAGTCTCTCCACTTCAACCCTCCTAAGGGAGAGGCCCTCTGATAAACTGGTCGTGACCGTGCCAAAAAGTACTAGGGGATTTTGGTTCCCTATTTGGACAACAACTATGTCTCAAGTGAAATAACCAAGGGGTGTTATTGGAAGCCTATCCCCCTGATCCTACCTAACTACAATGATTCTTTTGTGTTCCCCAAGTGGGGTTAGAATGTTGGTTTAGTTAGGTACTTTTTAAGGCTCACTTGATTTTATGTGACAGAGTGTGTGCTCGTGAGGTAATGATCCCAAAAATAGAAGTGCCACAAGGGAGGGCAACTTCCAATCTATCAATAATGCTGAAATTGATTCTTGCAAAATTTTCTGAAATAAAAATACTGAAATTTTTAAAAAGATTCTGTAAAAGGAACAGAAATTATGTTGCAGAAAGGCTGTAAGGAAGTGGGCTGCAGGTGGGACAGAGGGCTGTTCAAATGCAGAAAATATTGCAGCAAGAGGGGCTGGGCTCAAAACAGGAAAAGAGCAGAAATCAGACCGCGGGTCTGTGGCGAATCAGAACAGGCCTACCGCAGGTTTGAGGGAAACAGCGGCGGTCAGGTCGCGGCTATCGAGCCAACAGAGGCAGTCGGGATGCAGGAAATAGGGGAAAAGACACAGTCAGGTCGCGGCTATCGGGCCAACAGTGGCAGTCGGGACGCAGGAAAAATGCAAAAAGACACAGTCGGGTCGCGGCAAAAAGGCTAACAAGCGCAGTCGGGACACCCGAAAGAGGCAGAAAGCCGCAGTCGGGACGCGTGAAAAAGGCCGACAGGCGCAGTCAGATCGCGGAAAACAGGCTGATTAGCCACGGTCGGATCGCAGGTAACAGACTTGAATCCGCCGGCAGAGCGTCGGAAGCAGTCTGAGAGCCACGGTCGGATCGCGGGTAAAGGCCTGAAAGGCGCGGTCGGGACGCGACTGTAGAGGTAAAAAGACGCGGTATGCGGCGGCCGAAAGGGATAGCCGAAAGGAAAAAATTTAAAAACGGAAACCAGAAATTCGAAAACTAGGGGAGTCGCCAAAACTGTAGCTAGGGTTTTACCCCTAGCTTGTGCCAATGAGCACCTACTAAGGAGAATGGACTCCTTAGTAGCAGTTCAATAATGATTAAATGATTAAGCTAAAACAACAATTAACAAACTACTTTAAACATTGCATGAGACATAAATAAAAGATGTAAAAAATGGTTTTATATTAATGTTACCTTGAGTGTCAAGGTTGGTGAAGCCCTTTGCAGTGTCCAAGAGGATGCTCCAAGCTTCAGAATGCTCCTTTCTCCTTCTCCAATGTTGGGGATGGGCCAAAGGTGGCTCTCAAGGTGAAAATAGTTCAAAGGTGAACTAGGGTTTCGAGAGAGATTTTGGCAGAGTAAGGGTGCTTGTGATTGTGGATGTGGAATAAGGGATCTCCATCACCTATTTATAGTTTTTTGGTGGTGGAGTGCTGACCCATGGTTTTAGGAAACACATGGTTTTGGGCAGCTGTATAGGGTTTTTTTCTCCTTTTCCTCATTATTTTATATTTTTTATTCCCTTTTTAGGGGATTTTTGCTATTTTTGGAGGAAAAGGGGGTTTTTTAGCCTTTTTTAGGCTATTTTGAGGGTTTTATGGCCTTTTGGAGGCATTTTAGGCCTTTTGGAGGTTTTTTAATGGGATTTTTTGGGATTTTAAGGGAAATATGGTAGGAAAATGGACAAATGAGCCATATAATGTGGTAAATGAGCTAGTGAGCACTTTTTGGGTGTTAACAGATTGCCCCCTGATGTGCGAGGTCAGGAGCTCATCGTATGGCCGATGGACATCATAAGTCATAAATGGTTTTCCTGGGATGTGGAGAGGAGAGAAGAAACAAACTGAAGCCCGGAACAACGATCCCGAACAACTGCAAGAACTAAAAGTACATAACCTCAATAAGGGAGGAGGAATCATCTGATCATATGGACGAGGCGGGCATTCCCATGCTCGTATCAGGATATAACATAACAATAACAATGAGGTCCAAAAAATGGGGACCTGAAATATACATGATCTCAAATACTGACTGAGGAATAATCTCAATATATGGACGAAGCGGGCATACCCATGCTCGTATCAAGATACATGAACAGAACTGTGAGGCCCGAAAAAGGGGACCTGAAAGATACATAGCCACTGTGTACATCATAAGGGTCCAGAGGGGACACAAAATCTGGGACATACTGCTGAGCTGACCATGTCTGTGCTGAAAAACTGATACACTGGAATAATCAACAGTGCTACTGAATGTGGTACCACAGGAACTGATGAGCTGCTGGATCATAGTGACTGGGATCATACTCTCCATGGTACACTGAACTGGAACTGAAATGGGTACTCAAGGAAGCATATAGCTGGATGGCTTCCGAATACAATCGCCAACGCAGCCCGGACATCCACAGGAACATAGAACTGGGCGTTCCGAAGTGACTCACCAATGTGCTAGAGTCGGGGGAAATCCGGGGTCTTCGACTAAAAACTGATGGGATATAATCCTACGCGATCCTCAACGATGCGATCAAGGTGCTGAAGTCGAGCATGTGAGGAACAACCACTCGGAGAGGCAATGATGACTCCTCTCAGAATGATCCGTAGGCACTTACCACAGATGGTGATAAGTCCAAGGCGTAGGGACCTCTGGGCCTATCTTCTGGAATAGAGGAGCTGTCGTCGACAGAGGGAGATCTGCCCCTATCAAGGCAATGATGTTTCCTTGACAGGAGCGCGAGGTAGAGAACCGAAATGTGGTAGTACTGATGGCAGGACTGATCAAACTGTGGGTGAATAACTGGGCAAGTAGAGCGGGTGGACTCAAACTTCCTTTGTTCAGAGTATGATAATGGGAATGATCTGGAAGCATATGAAACTGACTGAGGGGAAAGGGATCATAGCTGTAATGGCTTAGGGAGGGTGATGGGTCGGAGGGAGACTCAAGCTGGTATAAAATGGCAGGAGACTGCAGAATACTCTGAACAAAGGCGACCTGATTGGGGGTGCTGTCGAGATGATCGATCGTAGTGCCAGGAGGCACGGGGGAAAACTTCTTCATGGGTTAAGGAACTAGAAGAAGTGTGTGTAAAATGGTACTGTCGTGTGGATTTTACGAGCCCAGGACAGTTCATGCTCGTGGTTGCTTTCAATTTTAAGGAGTCTGAAAACGATAAGAAGACTCTGAAGTAAAGGAATGGTACTGTCGTGTGGATTTAACGAGCCCAGGACAGCGCATGCTCGTGGTTGCTTTCAATTTTAGAGAGTCTGAAAGCAAGTAAGAAGACTCCAGGGGGTTGCTTTTTCGTAGATTTAGTCTCCAAGGCCCAAAGAAGCATAAAAGGATGCAATGAAGAACTCTTCTAGCCGGTGTGACTAGAGTATTCCTTTTTCGTAATTAGTCTACCAGGTCCGGAAAAGGGTTAAACTTATACCAGATAGACGCCCTTTCAGGTGCTTTAACGAGCATGAAAGGAAGCAAGATTGCTCGGCGATCTTTTCATTCTTTTAGGAGTCAGAAAAGAGCTTAACGGAAACTCCCTAAGTGCCTTTTTCGTAAAGGAGTTGTCCGGCCCGAAAAAGGGATAAAATTATACCGAACAAAAGGAATGGCCAGGCAAGGAGGAAATGTTCAATCAAGGTTGAGTAATGATGACCAAGAACGAGGGTAGGTGGGAACACTGATGGACCTCCTTGCGGGGTAGATGAGATGGTGGCAAAATAACGAGACATTTGCAGTATGACAGGAGTGAATGGCTCATGTACAAAAATGTGGAACAATCCGATAGCGACCGATGTGGTACGCGAACCGAGGCAGCAAGGTGTTGGGACACAATGTTGAAATTGTACCAAGTGAGAGCGAGAAATGATCTCAAGCGTCATCACGAGCTCGGAAAAATGAATCCGGCGATATAAAGGATGTCAAAAACAGGTGACGGTCGATGGGGCACGCAAACCGAGGTGACGGGGGCATTTTGAAAAAATACCCGAAAGATCGGGGGGTGAGAGCGAGAAATGATCTCAAGCATCATCACCAGCTCGGAAAAATGAATCCGATGATATAAAACATGTGAAAAACGGAGAACGGCCGATGTGGCATGCAAACCAAGGCAACTAGTGGCGTCTGGACACAATGTTGATATTGGTCCAAGTGAGAGCGAGAAATGATCTCAAGCATCATCACAGGCACGGAAAAATGAATCCGGCAGTGCAAATGGTGCGAAAAACGGAGGTCATAAGGACTCCGAAATGGTCAAAGGAAAGAACTATGCGTATCAAATCAAATCTACAAGTGATATGTGACCTCAAAAAATGGTTGAGATCACAAGTGTGAAAAAGTGAGCAGGGTTAATGATCTGCCCCCATGCTATGTGCATGGGGTTTGTGATTGTGGATCACAAATGTGTGGGTTTGAACAATGGGTTCATTGACGTGCTGAGATAGATGTGATGGGGTAGGGTCAAAATGATTGATCATGCCCCCTATCCCAGGGTCGAGGTAATCTATCATGCCCCTTGACGCAGAGGTGTTACTGTGGTGCTCTATGAGAGTAGGGTCAAGACCAGGCATTTCGGTATAGGACCAGGCAAAGACATCACGGAATGCTTTGAAAAGGTTTATGTAGTCCTCAATCTCTTGTTTACTGCAGAATGCTCCTAAAGTAATGAGTTCAGGGGCACGACCTGGAGCAGCAATATCAACTTGGATGACAGGTGAGATGTTGGCCATGTTGCCCTCCTCGAAGGCATCAGGAGCAGGAATAGGGTCCTTGAACCAGTCGACCTTGGTGGGGAGGAAGTCTTTGGATTCAACCGCGTATTGGGTAGCGGTGCTAGAGGAGGATTCGTCGGGGATAAAATAGGAGCGGTGGTGCATATCATCCCAAGGATAATCCGGGGCAGTAAGGGCCTCAAGAATCTCCTCATCAGTACGGAAAGTTTGCGTCGTCAAATCGGTTGACGAGGGGGTAGTGGTGGAAGAGATCATATAGATGGTATTAACCTCTCCGGAAGGTGAAGAGTCTGGGGGGTAGATCTCCTCAATGGTAGGTGGTGCCGTCTCAAGATCCAGATTGTTCATCTCATAGAGAGCCGCTCTGTAATCCGGGAGATCGGGACAATGATGTGAATAGTGCCCGTAAATACCGCAGATGGCGCAGGAGTGGTTGGTACGTAGGGACTTATCTTTAGGCTTAGGAATGGGGTTTAGTTCGACAGTTGGGATGTTGGGGTCATCATCAAGCATTTGCATGTGCTTCTGTAATGCGGGTAACTGTGGGCATTGGTGGGTCGCATGGCCCAACTCGTCACACAGCGAGCATTTGGGAGGAGCACGAAACACTGGAGGGTTCTTGACTTTCTTGGGAGGTGGGACAGCAGTGTAAGGTTGTGGACCTCTGCCCCTAGTGGGTTGAGGAGGAGGAGGAGGTGTCGTGGAGGACGAAGCGGTAGAGACACCGGGAGGTGGCTGAGTGGTAGTAGCCATGGGTTGCACCGGCTGGAGGACGACATCTGGTGTCGGCGGGCGAACGGGAGGCGAAAGATACCATACAGGTAATCCCAATGTTAACCCAGGAAGGCTAAGGGTAGCCATGACCGGGGCGCTTACTACTCCCGATGGAGGGACTAGGAAGGGGATCGTATGGATCGGTGTAACACCAATGTGACTAGGTACCAATGGTGGTTTAGGCAACAAGGATGGTTGATTGTTAGGTGGTAGGATGTCGTGGGACAAAGTACATAAGTCAGACATTTCGGGCGTAGATGACGGCGGAGGAATGGAGTGAAAGGTAGAGGTCATCGGCGCGTCTGAGTAGACTCCAGGCCCCGTAGAGGATACAAACGAGGTGTTGGCAGGAAAAACAGGTTGTTCAACCATGGGGAGAACATTTTCCGGTGCCGCCGGAGCACTGGGATCATAGTAGGTGAGCTGGTCAATCTTAACCACGCGTCCTTCATGAGGGAACATCATGGTGCGAAAGACAGAAGAGGCAACCGCCCGCATGGCATACATGTAGCTGCGGCCAAGTAGAACGTTGTAATCCAATTGGGCATTGATTACCTCTATGTCAATAAGGACTGTTTTACCACCTAACTGGACTGGAACGTTGGGCAGGAGGCCTTGGGGCTGGGCCGAACGACCGTCGTAGGCACGTAACGCAGTGGTGGACTACTGGAGAGGAGGGGATCCTAGCTTCTGCCATACAAATGTAGACATAACGCATGTGGAGGCACCCTCATCGATGATGCACCGATGGATAACAAGGTTCCTAACGGAGACAGTAACTTGGAAGGCTAAACTGGAAGGTAGGCGTGGTTCCGATTGGTCTAAATCAAACGCCATCAAATGCGAATCAGTTGGGTCAATCCCCCCAATGGCGGAGAGTAAAGTCTTGCGTTGGGAAGGGCAGTTCTTCAAGACTTCTAACGCAGACATGGCTGCGGGAGATTGGGCTAGGTCGTCTACGATGTTGTAGTTTGACGCAGCGCGCGCGTTAGGGTTATTGTTGATTCGGCGAAGTGGGAAACGAGGTGCTTTCGCAGCGCCGTCTATGGGAGGCGGAGGTATACGTAATGCCTGATCGGTGGGATGGGCGTTAGCAGGTTTATCCGTGGGAGTGGCTTCAGAGGTGGAGCCATATTGGTTCCGACGGGTCTGGAGGTTGACGTCAGCGGATGACATCATCAGCAAGTGGTGGGTACCTGAGTCAAACATGGGTTGATCAGGGGCAGCGTAAGTGATCTGTTGTTGTTGGGGTTGCACGTTAGCTTGAGGGGCCAACGGCTGAGTGTTCACCACGCCTTGGGTTGGTAAGGGGTTTTGCAGCACCAAAGGGGGTTGCTGAGGTTGGGGGGGGTTGGGCGGTGCTTGGGGAGCCGCATGCCCTTGGCGATGGGCCTCGTCAACCCAGAGCTGCCGAGCTCGCTCCAAATGTGGGCAAGCGTGTGTGTAGTGTCCATAGACCCCGCAAATAGAACAAGGGTGGTTCGTTCGCAAATTGGGGTTTTTAGCCTGCTTGGGCGGGCGATCAGGGTTTTGATTAGCGGGGGCCGCATTGTTATTGTCAGGGGGATTAGCCGGTTGACCAGCTTGGTCTACAGGTTGGTTGTTTCCCCGATTACGGCCCTTGCCGCGGTTCTGTTGGCCCTGGTTACGTTGGTTTTTCTGGTTTTGCTGCGGGTTCTGTTGGGCGTAAACTTGCCCTTGGGCAGCAGGTGGATTCTGAGGTTGCGCAGGTGCTGGAGCAGGCTGCGGAGGATGATATGTAGGTTGAGGCTGGGCAGGTGCAGCAACTTGAGGGGGTTGCTGATAGGTCTGCGGAGCAGGTTGTGGATGTGCCGCAGGGGCTGCCTGTGGCGGATAATAAGCTGGTGGGGCTTGTGAAGGCGCAGGAGCCGGGGCAGTCTGCTGATGGTAATAAGGCTGAGGGGCGACTGGAGGAGCATAAGCAGGAGTCGCATACCCAAAGCACTGAGGTGGACACGAAGGTCCATGGGAATGGTGATGTGTCATGGGAGCATATGAGTTGGTTGCTCCAGACTGGGAAGTAGCCCGCGACAGGTCGGGGCCAGGGGTAGGTCGTGCTATAGAAAATGGTTGGGGATGCGAAGAAACACGGCCAATGATACCATCAGCAGCGTGGGATGCCACCGGCGCATCATGATGGGAGGACTCGCCGCGAGGGGCGTCAGGTATAATGGTATAAAGGTAACCCGACTGGGCGTAAATGAGGTCGAACTGCTGTGCCTTAAGGATGGCCTCTTCTTCAGACTGGGGTCTTTCTGAAGCTACATCCTTAGCAATAACAGGAAGCAGGGACTTGAGGAACCAATCGAGGAAGATACGGTCGTCTAGTTTGATCTTGCATAAGCTACGGCGTCTATGCCACTCATGGATGTGGTCCGTGATATGGGTAGCCTTGTTTTGTCTACAAGATAGAAGGATCTCAACGCCCGCGTCATAGCGGACTGGCAATTGGAAGAACTGCAGGAAGGTCGAGGCCAGGGAAGAAAAGGTGGCGTGGGTCCCATGAGGCTGCTCAATATACCACTTGGCTGCAGAGCCAGTGAAGGTGCGCTGTAAGAGACGGAGGCGAACAGAGTCATCCACGATGGAGTTAGAGGAACACCATAGGTGGAAAGACATGATATGGTTTTGTGGGTCCTCACCGGCCTTACCCTCGAACTTAGGGATGTCAGAGGGTAGTTTGGTAGGCATATGAGGCCACATAGGGTCGTGTCGAATAGGATCGTTGGTCAATCTGGCCAGGTCAGGTAGGTTGAGGCTAGCCATGAATGGCAAACTGGAAGAAGGCTGTGACACAGGAGTGCTGTGGACCAAGTTGGGGCCAGTGCCCCCAAGTGGAGGGACAAGATGTGAGGTGGTGCCCCCAAGTGGGGGAACTGAGGTAGTGAAGGATGGTCCAGCACCACCATTGGTAGTGTGAGCCACTGATGTAGTGGGGATAGGTATTCCCGCTGTGGGAATAGGTACCGTGAGGGGAACGGTAGATGGTTGCCCCATGGAGGGCATACCCAAAATAGGTGTAGCAACTGGTGTAGTGGTGGATGTGCCACCAATGGTCCCTATGACAAATGGAGTGGAAGTCGTGCCAGCCATGGGGCTAGTAGGGGCAGTATAAATAGGGTTCTCAGACTCTTCGTCAGAATCAGAGGTAAAGTAAGGTGCGTCACTATCTGGTGACGGAGACCTACGTCGCTGACGAGTGGAGTCAAGTGACAAGGCTCTAGATCTGTGATGAGTGGTATCAACGGACAATGATCGAAATCTATGACGAGTGGTGTCAAGAGAACCGTGCTGTGGGGGCTCGCCCCTGAGGCGCCGAGAATGTCTCGGGGACTCAATGGTGACAGATGGTGTCTAGTCTCTGTGGGTTGAGGTGAGTATAAAAACAGCTCAAAAATCCTAATGCAACCGAGTGTGCAGAAGGAGAGCTAAAAAGCAAGGCACTCAGGCCAACAATCAACTCAAAACACCCACTGCAGCAGCTGTGCTACAATAGGTGGAGTAACAACAAAGATGGTCAGAATACCAACAAGCAGCAGGTTTCCTAAAAAAGAAAAATGGTGGACTCACTAGACCAAAGGGAGGTAAAGGAGCATGCAAACACCTAGCTAAAAGTATTCTGACTCAACTAAACATATCCTCTGCAAGGTGATGAAATCCAAGTCAGACAATATGAGTAGGAAAGCCAAGTGGCTATGATATCCCCCTACCGGGAGGGACACCGGGTAGTCAATCCTAGAAGAATGGCAACTAAGATACCCCATTCATGACACGTCTAGAAAGGTGAATCTGCCGTTTAGTTCGTTGACCGCAATACCCCTATACAGGGATATCCCGCGAACCGCGAAAGGTAGCCCTTCGGTTACTGAATGGAGTGCGGTATTCCACTCAGGCCTCCGAAACCAGTCTCTCCACTTCAACCCTCCTAAGGGAGAGGCCCTCTGATAAACTGGTCGTGACCGTGCCAAAAAGTACTAGGGGATTTTGGTTCCCTATTTGGACAACAACTATGTCTCAAGTGAAATAACCAAGGGGTGTTATTGGAAGCCTATCCCCCTGATCCTACCTAACTACAATGATTCTTTTGTGTTCCCCAAGTGGGGTTAGAATGTTGGTTTAGTTAGGTACTTTTTAAGGCTCACTTGATTTTATGTGACAGAGTGTGTGCTCGTGAGGTAATGATCCCAAAAATAGAAGTGCCACAAGGGAGGGCAACTTCCAATCTATCAATAATGCTGAAATTGATTCTTGCAAAATTTTCTGAAATAAAAATACTGAAATTTTTAAAAAGATTCTGTAAAAGGAACAGAAATTATGTTGCAGAAAGGCTGTAAGGAAGTGGGCTGCAGGTGGGACAGAGGGCTGTTCAAATGCAGAAAATATTGCAGCAAGAGGGGCTGGGCTCAAAATAGGAAAAGAGCAGAAATCAGACCGCGGGTCTGTGGCGAATCAGAACAGGCCGACCGCGGGTTTGAGGGAAACAGCGGCGGTCAGGTCGCGGCTATCGAGCCAACAGAGGCAGTCGGGACGCAGGAAACAGGGGAAAAGACACAGTCGGGTCGCGGCTATCGGGCCAACAGTGGCAGTCGGGACGCAGGAAAAATGCAAAAAGACACAGTCGGGTCGCGGCAAAAAGGCTAACAAGCGCAGTCGGGACGCCCGAAAGAGGCAGAAAGCCGCAGTCGGGACGCGTGAAAAAGGCCGACAGGCGCAGTCAGATCGCGGAAAACAGGATGATTAGCCACGGTCGGATCGCAGGTAACAGACTTGAATCCGCCGGCAGAGCGTCGGAAGCAGTCTGAGAGCCACGGTCGGATCGCGGGTAAAGGCCTGAAAGGCGCGGTCGGGACGCGACTGTAGAGGTAAAAAGACGCGGTATGCGGCGGCCGAAAGGGACAGCCGAAAGGAAAAAATTTAAAAACGGAAACCAGAAATTCGAAAACTAGGGGAGTCGCCAAAACTGTAGCTAGGGTTTTACCCCTAGCTTGTGCCAATGAGCACCTACTAAGGAGAATGGACTCCTTAGTAGCAGTTCAATAATGATTAAATGATTAAGCTAAAACAACAATTAACAAACTACTTTAAACATTGCATGAGACATAAATAAAAGATGTAAAAAATGGTTTTATATTAATGTTACCTTGAGTGTCAAGGTTGGTGAAGCCCTTTGCAGTGTCCAAGAGGATGCTCCAAGCTTCAGAATGCTCCTTTCTCCTTCTCCAATGTTGGGGATGGGCCAAAGGTGGCTCTCAAGGTGAAAATAGTTCAAAGGTGAACTAGGGTTTCGAGAGAGATTTTGGCAGAGTAAGGGTGCTTGTGATTGTGGATGTGGAATAAGGGATCTCCATCACCTATTTATAGTTTTTTGGTGGTGGAGTGCTGACCCATGGTTTTAGGAAACACATGGTTTTGGGCAGCTGTATAGGGTTTTTTTCTCCTTTTCCTCATTATTTTATATTTTTTATTCCCTTTTTAGGGGATTTTTGCTATTTTTGGAGGAAAAGGGGGTTTTTTAGCCTTTTTTAGGCTATTTTGAGGGTTTTATGGCCTTTTGGAGGCATTTTAGGCCTTTTGGAGGTTTTTTAATGGGATTTTTTGGGATTTTAAGGGAAATATGGTAGGAAAATGGACAAATGAGCCATATAATGTGGTAAATGAGCTAGTGAGCACTTTTTGGGTGTTAACAATAGGGCTGTGCATTTAGGAAGGAAAACCATCTTTCTCTCCTTCTTAAGTAGGACTTCATTGAAAAGAATATTTGCATCTCATACCTACAGGGTTTTGAGTGAGGTCTAAATTTCATTTGTCCACTTAATTGCATAAGATAAAATCAAGCGCTACTTAAGTTAAAACTTTTAGAAACTTGGTGTGATAGGCTAGAGACGTGTTCCCGCATCGTAAAACATAGGAGATGCTGTTATTTGTATGCACAACAGTCTAAGGACTGCGTGGTTCTTATATGTACTATTCAGTATATAGAACACCCTTTAACGTACTTTACAGTATATATAAAGGTCCATTCACATACTCGACGGTATATAGGAAGGACCCTATCGAACGATTGCGCAGTAGGAATACTACTATGGATTTGAGCTCTCACGTACCTAGTGTATATCGAGACACCCCTAAAGAATCCTAGAACCATGTGAGTAACTTTCTAGCCATCTTGTTGTCACAATACACCAAGAACAACAGTCGGGGAGATTATTACGCATGTACTATCGGGTGGTCGGGTTATATGACCAAGGGTACGGTCCCAATCCTTCTTGGTTAGTGATTTGAAAAGTTTGGTTGAGTATAACTATTGGACCCTACAGTATATCACGTATTGTGATAGCTTGAGACACCCGTGAGGATCCAACTTTTACATCCTTCCTATTCACAATTTTTCCTGTTGCTTTTAGTTTGAGTATGGTTTGTTGTGTGTGACAATTAGAAGGAATTAGATATTTTATATATGGCAACCTCTTCTGGGAATACCAATCAAGAGGCCCCTTTTCAAGGCTTACCTTTTGTCTTTCCTCTAGTTGGAGATATTGGTCCTCCCTTTACTGCCACTTTAAATATTCCTAGATTTACCATAGGATTATCGGTATGGTTATTTAATCTAGTGATTCTGGTTGTATCCAATGTTTCAAATGTTAAATCTCCACCATGAGAGTGTCAAACCCAAATTGATTGTTCACCTTATTCATCGTGTGTATCTTCTTATGTTTCTTCTTCCTCGCCTGATCAAAGCAGTAGTGCTAGTAATCATGATTATAAGAGGAAAAAGAAAAGGAATATTAAGAAGAAGACGGATAATAAAGAGACCAAGCATCAACCAGTTTCCTCTGATAACACTCATTCTATTCAAACGCCTCGCAGACCCAAGTTCCCTTGCAAGCTTTGCAGTGGTGATCACCTTCTGAAGGATTGTCCTGGTATTCCCAAAGTGTGTGAAGGGTGGTATAAAGCCTCCAAACCACCTATATCATCAGCCTCTAGATATCATATTTATGATACCCCATTGACCAGTGAATTTATGGTTAAGGGTCAGAAAGGTAAAGTCAAGAATCCTTGTTTGTTATGCAGGGATATGCACCTTACTTACCTTTTACAGAAAATGGATGAAGCTTCACAATTGTTGGAAGAAATTATTGTATCTCAGAAACACCTTCCAACATGATATCATAAATTATCCTTTGACCCTTCATTGGTTGATAAAGAGATCAATACAATTCCATCCTGGGTTGATCCTACTCTTTCCTTGAAGAGTGAACCTGAAGTGGTCGATCCAATTCCATCTTCGGTTGATCCAACTCTTTCCTCAAAGAGTGAAGAACAAGTAGTTCATCCCACTCTTCCCTTTAAAAGTGAAGTTGAATTGGTCAACTCGATGTCATCTCTGCTTGATCCCACTCTTTCATTGGAGAATTCTAGGATTGAAGTAGTCACCATGACACAATATTCATCTCATCCTACTCTTCCAATTGAGAATGAATTGAAAACCACTATTGTTTTCCTAGTCAGTTCAGATTGTTCTAAGAAAGGGGAAGTCTTGAATGTTTCCATGGGACCTCCTTTGAGTACTGAGGTCATTTCATTTGATTGGAATAGTCTAATAGAATGTCGTCTTCCTTCAGGTGTTCCTTTCCAAATATCTTTAAGATTTGCCGATAATGAAATCTCCCACACTATAGTTGATGAAGGAGCTTCTATTAGTATTTTATCCTCAACTTCTTGGAAAGCTATTGGTTCTCCTCAGCTTGTGCCAGTCACAGAACAAATACTATATTTTAATAAAAGTCCTACTGGACCTTTAGGGATCCTTCCTCCATCACCTATCACCTTAGGAGGGAAAATTGTTTGCATTGATGTTATGGTATTCCAAGGTCCCTTAGATTTTAATCTACTCATTGGATGAGATTATGTCTATTCCATGAAAGCTATAGTGTCCACACTCTTTTAAGTTATGTATTTTCCTCATCTTTGAAATATAGTGACCATTGATAAGTTTTCCTTTGTTACACTGAGTCATCGCATGACTCCTAGTCATCATACTTCCCTGAATGTTCCACATGTTTTAGTGGTTTATTCCCCTTAGGGATGGGGGGCATGCCTCTATCCTATGGACATCATGTTGGATTTATCCCCCTATCTTCTTATGCTAGGAAAAACACTATCAACCTCTATACATCATGTTGGATAAGACCTAGTCCCAAGCATTGTTTACCTATGGTTACAAGCTTGTCTAAAAATGAAACCAATCCCAAGCATAGTTTACCTTTGGTTTCAAGCTCATGTAAAAATGAAACCAATCCTAATCATGGTTTATTTTGGGATTTTATCTTGCTTAAAAATGAAACCACTTACGAGCATAGTTCTATTCTTATGTCAGGATCGTTAAAAAATTAAAAAAATGACCATAATCATAGTTATATTCCTATGTCAAGCTCATTAAAAAATGAAACAGATTATCATGAGCATAGTTCTATTCCTCTGTCAATCTCGTTAAAAAATGAAACAGATAACCATGAGCATAGTTCTATTCCTGTGTCAAGCTCATTAAAAAATGAAATATATGACCATGAGCATAGTTCTATTCCTATGCCAATCTCGTTAAAAAATGAAACAGATGATCATGAGCATAATTCTATTCCTATGTCAAGCTCGTTAAAAAATGAAACAGGTCAGTACGAGCAGTGTTCCCTTTATGTTTCAAGCTCGTTAAAAAATGAAACATATGATCATGAACAGAGGTCCCTTTATGTGTCAAGCTCGTTGAAAAATGAAATAGGTTCCCATGAGAATAGTTTCATTTTGTTTCAAGATCATTAAGAAATAAAGTGGATCCCTTCAAGCATAGTTATTTTCTATTTCAAGTTTGAGTAAATAAAATAGATCTTCCTCCGATTGAGTCGAGTCTTCCACCAGACTTAGTACCTAAACCTTCTTTTCATCTTCCTATTCCATTTGATCTTCCTTCATCTCTGGTGAACATATTCATATTAATAGCGAGGATTTTCATCGAGTGAAGAAGTAGATTAGGGGAATGAAACGAAGCTTGCGGGGCATGTCTTCCACCTCTGAACATCATGTTGAAATCAACTAGATATCCTCTCCACACAATGTTGCAATTAAGTCACTTACTTCTAGCAATCATGCTGGGGGCATGTACCAACCTATGGATATCATGTTGGGAAAACATCCACCAATAGGAATATTTTCGAGCATACTTTCTTTTTGGCTTCGAGCTTGGTAAACCATGAAACCATCATTTCGAGCATAGTTCATTTGATGTTGCAAGCTCATTAAAAAATGAAGGATATACCATGAGAATTCTTCCAACCTATGTTTGAGCTCGTTAAAAATAATAAGATGGTGTTGAGCTTACTTTTTCCACTATTTTGTGCTTGGGGTAAAACATGAAAAATATGTGTCAAGCTTACTTTTCACTTTTTCATGCTCTGGTAAAAAATATGAAAAGCGGTTTGAGCTTACTTTTTAATTTTTCGTGCTATGGATTCAAACATGCAAAATATTCCAAGCGCTTTTTATACCATAGTCATGCGCATTAAAAAACCAGTAAAAATAGTGTCGATTTTAGTCTGTGTTTATTCTCGTGCTCGTAAATACATGAGAATACGTTATCAAGTACACTTTTATCGCTTTTTCGAGCTCGTAAAACCTCTACGAAAAACAAACCCCCTTGGATTTTTCTTTAAGCTCTTTTCAGAATCCCTAAATAAGAAAAGATCACCAAGCGAACTTGATTCTTTCACACTTGTCAAAGTATTATAAAGGTCATGTTTCTAGTGATAGTTCATGCCATTTTCAGACTGGTTGGACTATTTAAGAAAAAAGAATACTTTAGTCAACATTTGACTAGAAGAGTCCTTTTGAGTATTATTTTATACTTTTATCGTACCTTGGGGACTAAATCTACAAAAAATTACACCTTGGAGTCTTCTTTAGTCTTTTCAGACTCTCTAAACATGAAATGACCTGATTTTAACTTCTATGGACTCGTTAAAATTTAACATTGAAAGATCCTTATACGGACGAACCCATCCTTTCTCATGTTTGTAAAAAATGGGATATTGGACTCATCCAAAGGATGAGCTATACCGAGCATCTGTTATCCTCCTCAAGCTCGTTAATAAATAAAGAGATACTCGTTAATCATGGTGGGGAATAATGAAAGAGTGTGTATCTACCTGTATTAATGGAATCTTATAGTTTCCCTTAAACATGGAACTTGTATGTATCTTATTCAAACAGTTGGATAATCAGCTTGTCCTCGAGTCTTGCTAGTTCCATGGGTTGTTTTATTCCTCTGATTCATCCGAAGAGTACTACAGTCATGCGTCATTTTATGTCTTTGTATTTTCCTCATTGAATCAATGTTCAAAGGAGGTCTATCATTCGATTCAACTTTTGCAGTTGTCTTGTTTCCCTTTGAGTCAATTACTCTTAAGTCAGTCCTAAATTCATTCCTCAGTTCTGTTGGGACTGGCCCAAGTGGGGTATTTTTATGCAAGTCAAGTTTTGGCACTGCAAACTGAAGTGCAGTAAATTTGGAGACTTTTTGAAGAAGTCAATATGGGAAGCTGCGAAGTGGAGTGGAGCGTAGCGTCAGAAGAGCTGCAAAGTACAGTGTTGCGAGGAGATAGGGCTACGTTGAGCCCGATCTACGGAGATTGGGCAAGGTAGAAGGTTGGATAGAAGGAAGAACATATTCCAGTTAGACCATCTGTGGTCTATTTTGGTAAAGATGCTCCATGATTACTAGACAACGGGTAAGGAGTACAACGGAGGAAAGCAACCGGTCACACATGCATGGAACCACTACATGAACCAGTTGCATAAGACCGTTAGAGGAGGAACAACTTGGTGAAAGCGACCTGTTGGCGTGCCCGCAATAGGGGAGCTGATAGCGATGTGACCACGCGTCTAAGAATGGCCATGAAGGAATATTCGCTACCAGAAACCAGCAAGTCCGGTTAGCTGAAAACTGTGACATTTTTGGAAACCCTTAGGGTTTCGCCTAGCTATTGTAAAGATAGGACCTACGGACATGATATATAAAATGGTCGTATTTTTTAAGGGAAAGGGTTAATCTCTAGAGTTGGGTTTGTATCTCATTATATAATCTTAAGCAAGACCTGTATTGATTGCCATTGTAAAGGCTCTGCAAGCTGTGTGCGCAGAGGCCTACACAGAGAGAAGAGAGTCTGCAGCTGAGTGCGCAGACTGGAATTGTTGTACCCTTCCCAAATACTAATACAACAATAGTTCTTGTGGACGTATCTCCCATCCTGGGGGTGAACCACGTTAAATTTTGTGTAGTGTGATTGTTTATGTGTTTTGCACTTGTCTGTTTGCTTACAATGAATGCTTGAATTCTCATTTATCAGTGGATATGTTGATGCTTTTATAGGTATTCGCCATGAGAATGAAATGGGAATAATATGTTAAGGATCACATGTATGGATGAATGTTGAATGCATAGTATTTCCGAGTTAACGAATGCATAAATCCTTTAGATAAGCACCTAAGTAGGAGAGTTTGCGCCATGCGACTCCCTTGAAGCGCAACACCGGAAGTACGTAGATTAGTGTATTCGCCCACTACATAGTAGTAAGACTAAATAATCTAAGGCAGGAGATGAATGAATAAAGCACTAAGTGAAGTCAGTAATAGAGGTTAAGTCTGAAGAGGAAGCGTATAAATCTGTTGCGTTGTCCTATCGAGCGAAACCTATCTGAACCGCACACTCCTTGGATGCGCTGGTGTTGCAAGCATCTTAGCTTGTAGAAGTGATTGACCGCGTCGAAGGTGATCATTGCGTAACCCTCATTCTGTAGCATGAGCCCCGCAGTGCGCTGCTCATTAGATATGTCTGAAAAAATCATCATGTAGTTGTGGAAACCTAATTCCACAGCTCTCCCATAGCTTCGTCTCGGGTGAGACCGCAATCTGTTCGCAGACTATTGCCGAAAGGGCCAGTGAAAAGGGGTTTTGTTGGTTCCTTGAACTGCGAAGAACCTGGGTCTTTATCGAAAACCTAAAGAACAGTTATATAAGACAACAAATTGTTCCATTTCCACGTAAGAATCCTTGATGAGTTGAAGTCGTGATGTGCGATGAAGAAGAAGCTTCGTTGGGTATTGACATTTGGCATCCAGACAAGAAAGAAATCTAGGCTGACAAGACAAAAAGAGATTTTGCAATCAAAGAAAAAAGGCACCCACATCTATCTGACATCTAGTGGTTGAACAAATACATGTGGAAAGATATTCACGAAATATTTTGGGCATCTTTTGGAAATGAGCTACATGAGTGGTTTTCAAGGCTCGCAGAGCACAGAAACTATACCCCATGAGACGTACTGACAGAGTGGACACCAGAGCTCATTGAAAGGATCAAAGCAGTAGACAATCCATTCACGTGAGCAATCAACTTCTGGGTTGACAATACACTACAAAGCTTCATGACAGACTTCGCTGTGGACATGCTAAAGTCCTACAACGCAACCAAAGCAAAGTTTTTCAAGGGTTTCAGATGTAAGTATCTGAACAACCTCAGTTTATACATTAAAATGCTTTTTGCTGAGAAAGGTGTTTTTAGAATGCAGTGAAATTTTCAAAATTGTAATGGTCAATAGCATTTATAGTGAGTCTGACGAAGAGACACATAATTTGAGAAGTGGAAAGAGATATAAATATACCCCTAAGAAGACTTCTAGTGACCATGGAATCCACGTAGATATTGATTCACAAGCCGAACCTGATATCCAAACTGCACCTCAATCTTCCACCTATCAGCCTATTACTACGTAGAATCCACCGTTTGTGAACATTGCTCCTCCCATTGCACAAAATCCACTAATTCAAAACCCCCCAGTTGTGAATATCCCTAGCACTCAGAATATTCTGAATTAGAACATTCCGCATGATACCACGTTTATTTTTGTTGCTCAGAACTTTGTGCAGAATCCCCCACCACCTAGAAGAAGGATGACTGGTGATATTAAGCTGTCGATATTCAAAGGAACGGGTCTAGAGGACCATGAGCAACATTGGTTTCTATGTGAATCCATATGGAATGTTAAACAAGTCTAGGATGATGCTATGAAGAGAGCACAACTCATTACCACATTTAGAGACAAAGCCTTGAATTGGTTCATGAAATATTCCGGTGGACAAGAGAGAACCTTAGTGGAGATTAACGTTGCACTATTGAGTGAGTTCAAGAAACCGAAGTCAAAATCCCAATGTATAACAGAGTTAAAAGAAATCAAGCAAAACCCAAATGAGACAGTCTGGGAATTCGACCAGAAATTTAAGACACTGTTGGATCAAGTAAGCTTCGTTATAGCACCACAAAAGCACCATGCATGGTTTATAGCCACGCTATTTCTATAACGAGTCCATAGAAGGTAAACTCAGTCGTCATTTCATGTTTAGAGAGTCTGAAAAGAACTAAATAAGATTCCAATGGTTCTTTTTGTAAAGTTAGCCTCATCACCTGAAAAAGAGTAAAACAACATGGGATAGGACTCTTCCAGTCATGATTGGCTAGAGTATACCTTTTTCGTAAGTTGTACCCCCTGGTCCGAAAAATGGGTAAACTATCACCAGGAAGACAACCATTCAAATTCTTTAACAAGCGTGAACATGACAAGTTCGCTTGGCAATTTTTTCATATTTTGAGAGCCTAAAAATAACTTAAAGATAGAATTTGGGGGGGTTCCTTTTCCATAGGAGTTTAACGAGCTCGAAAAAGTGATAAATCATAACTCAGTAATGTATTCTCATAGTTTCAAGAGCACGAGAAAGAACAAAGAGTAAGCTCACCATCATAAAATAATTACAATCTAATCAATGGAAAATAATGACAAAAACACACAAGGGGTGCCTCATACCTGAGATGACCATTCCAATGCGAAAGCAGCGTAAAAAGACACTTAACAGCTCCTGCACACATGAAAACTAGGTCAAATAGTCAACCGAGTGTTCAAATATGATAAAATCGACCCAAACTATAGCAAATGACCTAAAAGCATCAAATATTCGAAAAAAGAATATTCCTGTTTGTCTATAAATAGAAAATGGGTCAAATAGAGTTACCATTATTTCATTTGCCAAATTGGGAGGAGAAGTGCCGTTTGGAGCCAAAAATTCACTTGTCGATTCTGAGAGCTACGAGAAGCCATTTCACCCGCCGTCTAGAGCAAGTAAGTCTAAACTTCATCCAACATACTTGTAGTGGTTTATATTTTTGAATTTGGTTCATTTTTTTGGGTTTTAGCTTGGTTTGTGAAGGGCCATTGCATCCTCGGGTCGTCGCAGTCTACCCTTTCGGGAACTGTGATGAGACTGATTCATCACAAGGATTGCATGGCTGGACTGCGACAATGTCGCACTATTATCAATAACAGGGTGTGACGATGGAATCGTCCAACCCCAAACACAAACCATGCCCAAAAAAAAAGAACTTTTGGTCGTTGAAGTAGGTCTTAACAATGTTTAAACTCTCCTTTTGGTAGGTTACCAACAACCATAATGGTTTTGGAGTGGCGTGAACGGGAGCATGAGATAGATGATGTACAGGTTGCAAATGATCCACAATGTGTGGAAGCACTGAAGAATTGTGGTCTCCTCAAGTTCTTCAAGGTCCAAGGCATGAGGGCCCAAATCCTATTACTGACACATATGCTCTGATGTTGGGATGCGGCCCAGCAATATTTCGTGATCGGTGAGCACGTGCTTACCATAGATGTCGAGGACATCTACTTCCTAACTCGATTGTCCCGAAGAGGGGACAATGTACTTCTTACTGGATCACGTGGGAGTGATTAGACTGTGGACGACATGATCCTATAGCATTGTATTCCCAACACTCGTGCTTCTAGTAGGAATATTCCCATAAAAGATGTGCGGGAACGTCCATTGCATGCAATACTTTTCACCATTATGAGGATGGCAGGGAGCCAAGCTCCTCACTTAGCCACCAGGTCTTAGATGCTATACACAGAGGATTGCATGGCTCCGAAGATCTTCAACTGGTGCGAGGGACTCCTCGCAAACATGCGAGCTCAGCTGACCAAGAGTCGATGGAAAGAGCTCAAATAGTTTGGCTATGGTTTGATAGTGATCTCATTCTTATTGGAACAGGTTCCTCTCTTGCACCCTCAGGTACCACTGGATGATAGGGATCCTAGGGATCCACACATGGCTAGATGGACAAAGGTGATGGCTCGACATGGTGGGGTCCCATCATCTCATATGGTATTGAGTTCTTCAGCTAGCTAGAGGGCCAGTTACTTATGGTAGAGGATTACCCGTACTGTGGTACGGACTTCAGAGATGACCCGGACTTGCCACTGCCTAAGGGAATAGCATGGGGAGACACATGTAAGAACAATAAACCCTTTTACTTTTTAAGTTTTGTGCATTTATAATGTTTTTTGTTATAGTGATGATGAGTTAACAACATGTGTGTGTAGATGTGGGCCCCATACGATCAGTAGGAGTCTCTCTTCTTGCAAGGAGAGAGAGAGGAGAGGGAGCAGTCATGGGTCAAGTTGTACATGCTACCATTGCAGAGATGGATGGAATCTATGCCAACGTGAGTGGGTTGACATTAGACGTTCCCAAGACGATGGTAGATGAGGTGCCTTAGCCCATGCAGGTGTACACGGTTGGAGTGACTGAGTGCTTCAACGCGCTGCTTCACAGGGTTGCGAGAGTAGTTGACTATTTCCACACTCAGTAGGGTAGAGCCGTTAGACCTAGCGTTGTATGAGCCAGGCACTAGGCCTGATGTTGTTATCATGTACTGAGAGCTTAGAGGCCTCAGATTTTTGTACTTACTGAAAGCTGCGAGACTTCATAATTTTGTACCACCACTATTTTTTATGATGATATATATATATACAGGCATTCCTGCGATTTATACATTATGTGTTTAAATGAATCAATGGTGTGGTCTTGTTACGTGTTTTCTTATATAAAATGAGTTATTTACATGTTATATCTACTTTTAACAGTTCATGAATATGCTTATGTGTGTAATGTACCAATCTAAGATGAAGTTGGCCATAGAATCGACATGTATGTTCACATCTCATGGAATGTGCAGGTACTGAATGGACTTGAAGGACCTTTCTAGGAGATGGACTCGTCGATAGAGACGGATTAAGATAGGATCGCGGATGGTGTAGACTCGGTTAATATGAGATAACACTAGTTGAGAATCTAGGTGGATGACAATGTGGTCCATACCCAAAGAAATGGCGTTAGTTAGGGTTCCAATGACTTCTTGATATTCTGCAGCATTGTTGGTTGCGAAACCTAGACACATTCCCCCTGAGCTGATGAGCTCGCCGGTAGGTGAATAGAGTACCCAGGATGTTGAAGCAAGGTTACGTGTATGCCGGTTGGCACCGTCCACAAATCCATAGCACATTGCCATCTGCACATGTAGACAAAACATGGTATAAGAAACGAAACAAGACCTAAAACACGCAGAAATCAAAGCGTCACACCACACAAAAACACACACACAACATGTACAATATATACAAGAGTACTTATGCATGAAAGACTCAGGCATAGTACCTCTTGAGGTAGATCCCATTGTGGGGTTCACCCAAAGATATCACGTCGTAGTCTTTTAGCTCATAAGCTCCCTTCTCCAAGATGTTGTGTGTACCCACCATATGTTGGACCATAGTTTTCAAGACCTTGTTAATGGCCTCGACCTGTCTGTTTGATTGTGGGTAGTACGGTGTTGAGATTTCATGGAGAAAACCCAATCTGTCGCTGAACTCGTCAACCATATGGTTCATAAAATCAGAACCATGGTCAGTAACTATCGCTTGAGGAACTCCAAACCGCGCTATTACATGGTTAAACATTAAGAGTGTGGCGGTCTTGCCGTCGTTCGTGTATCTGGGCATTGCCTCGGCCCACTTTGTAAAGTAGTCCACAGCTACAATGACGTAACTATGCCCCTCGACCGAGGTAGGCTTACAATGCATGAAATCGATGCCCCATTTAGCGAAGGGGCCAACGAAAATAACCAGGTGTAACGGGGTGGGATGGGTGCGCTTTTTCGTATGAAAATGTTGGTAGGGACTGTGAAAATCCTCACAGCAGATATAAGAGATGATGTATACCTCACAAGAAAGATTACGATTAAGCAGGAAGATAGAAGAAGAGTGGTCATTGCAGTGTAAATGGGAAAATGAATAATAATACAGTAGAACTCAGATAGAAGCAAAATAACTTCACGCACACTAATTCATTAATCACAAATGGACAAATAAATAATACAATGCATGAGGTATCGAATGCCAAGGTGGCAATTCGAATTAGCCCTCATAAAGTGATCAAAATATCACTAGAGTGTCATCAAAGCACAACTAGAAGTCTTCATCATCATCACTGGAGTCATCAATGCACAAGTAATTGTCAACCATCAGTCAAATTGAGTCTAACTGAGTGTGGTAGGTGTAACTCGCACATGGAGGCACTAACTGAATGAAGGAGGCTCGGTGGAGGGCGCATGGGGAGCTAGCTGCAGTCAGAATGGGCATTCTGATCTCACTGAAGGTCTTGTTATCACCTAAACTATAGTTACCCCTGTGGATGTATCCATTAATGGATGACAATAGGAAAGGACAATTCAAAAGGTGCAACCACGATCACCTCGACCTCCAATAGATGGTTGTCATGCCAGTCGAGGCAACCTTCACTTTATGCTATCTAGCCCAGACAGCAAAGGGGGAGACCCGATCTACTCCTGACAGGAGAGATCAAACCAAGACACCAAATCAAGTTAAGACCAAGTGAGGTAAGGTGTATGGTTTATCCTAGACCTAAGGATGAAGTCACAATATGAGTAATGGGTTCAATAAATATAGATTTGGTTCATTGCTGATGTGAAAGTGACTTATAGTATTTGAAATGAGATCAAGGATTAGAGTACTATTTCAATGTGAGACAATCCACTTCCTTGAGAACCGTGTCCCATGCAGGGTAGTTTAGGGGTTTAATTGGGGCTAACTAGTACAAGTGACAAACTTGATCATGAGATATGATAACATCAAAGGGTTTAGTCCACCAAACAAGGATTAAACCACAAGTTAATCCAACAATCTAGGAAAGTCGAATTGACTTGGAGAGAGATCAGTGCCTTGGGAATTGGGATTAATGGAGTCAAGAAGAGATTAACTTATGGTTGATGAATCCTATGGCATAAGACAAGTGGGTTATTAATGGTTTGATGGATGAATAAGTCTAGATCTAATAATTCATGGTTTGACCTAAGAGGACCACAATCCCTTAAAACAAGGAATGCTATCCCCAAGGAAAGATTTCACAAAGTGACCCACTAGACCTAGGTTTTGAATTATGCTCGTTCCAAATCCATCAAAATCTCATGTACCCATGTCCTAGAAGTGGACCAACTCCAATCTCCCAAGAAGTGCGACTTTTCCCAAGGATGGTAAAAGGTGGGGTAAATGAGATCAAGACAAGTCCAATGACATCCAAATTTTAGATCCAAGTAGGTTAATCAAATGAGAATGTGGATCTACGGTTTCAAGGCAATCCAATGGTTAGATCTTACTAGATTTGAGTTTAAAGATACCAAGTGGTCCAAAATGGGGATTAAATCCCTTAAAATGTGGAATAGGGTCCACAAGGTAGAAATCGCCAAAGTAACAGTCTTGGGGTAGGTTTTAGGATGTGTAGATCATGAATCAAGTGAAATCTCAACTACCCATGTACTAGATCTAGGTCAACTCACCTAAACCAAGAAGTGTGCCCTTGCTTGGAGAAGCTAAGTTGGCTTGGGAAGAGGGTCAAATGGAGGCCAATCCTCACCAAACTATAGATCCGGGATGCCGTAGATACTATAGAGGTGGTTTTTAAATATCTTACCCAAGGAACCACTAGATCTTAGTAGATCTGAGAAAATGTAACAATGAGGGTTTTGATAATTAGGGTTTTATCAATTATGTGTTTGTGCCAATGGATTGGAATCAAGATAAGAGAAACAAACCTGTGGATCTTACCTGGATAACCTTGTAGATGCCTTGATGATGATGATATATCTAAACCCAATCAAATTGAGAAGCTTTGAGGTAGTTTTCTATGAAGTTGATTTAGTCCAAGAAGCCAATGCACCCTCTCTCCTGCACAACAAACGTTAACAATATCAGATTTGATGCAATCAAGAGATAAGACTAATGCCACAAGAGAAGTAATAGAAAGATAACGTAGATCACAATGATACTAATGATAACCCCTTGATACGAGCGAATGCCAAAGAGATCGATTTGAAGAAGCCTTGCAAAATCGCCCTCCTGTAGACAAGACAAATATTTCCAAAAAAAATAGATCTTACCACAAATTCGCAAATGCTAGGATGCAATAGACTTTCCAATCACCATCTAAGAACACCAGATGCAAAGGAGACCACAAGAATTTCCACAAGAGAATTTTTCTATATCAAGAATCCAAGAGCCAAAGACCCCTTTACAATCAGAAGCTCTCTCCTTTAAATAGGAAGGAGAGGCATCAAAACCCTAACCACTTTTTGAATGAGTGGCTAATATTAAAAGATACAAATGTCTAATCAATGGTTGAGATGAGCTCAACAATAAAATACATGGATCACTAATAAAATCTAATCATAAGTGGACAAAATTTCCTTAGGAGAGGGGATCCCACCAAATCATGATGACAAAATATAATAAATAGCTTATGGTGGGTCCAAGGGGTAATTTTAGACACCCTTGGTCAATCCCCATAGCACAATAATAATAAAATAGTCATCAAAGTACCAAATCATGCCTCTATGGACAAATCGTGGGCCTTAGGAGGCCTCAAAAATAATCAGAAAGTGCCATAAGTGATGGATGCGGGTCCCGATGAAGCTGAAACTGCTGGAGAAGGTCGGGAAGACATCCCACTCATCATCACTGATCATCCCATGCCAAAAATTTGCCTCAGTAGCCCAAATCGAATTCCTCTGTAGCCATTTCTACCAATCTGAAATGCCTCGAGAAGCGTGAAACTACCCCAAACTGCCTCCTGGATCGCCTACGCTGTCAAGGTGAGGGTACCAATGTGTCCGGGAGGGGGGGTAATATGGTAAAAACAAGTGGCTGTACCACCCCCTCCAAGCACAGTGCCCTAGGTCAACCAGATAAAAATAATCTTTGCTCTGATAGGGTCTCTGACAGACCAAAACTACACTGAGATAGCCCACTGAGGCTCAATCATCACTGTAACTACCCGGAACTGAAAATAGACTGTCTCATTGGACTCAGAAGGTCCAAATCTATCCAATATGTGTACTCATACACCATATCAATCTCTGCATGATCATATAATATATCCAATATACCGAAACAGGTCAAATAATAATAATCTGTAAATGATCAATAAATGTTGAAAACCATAAATCATCATCATAAACTTATATCTGCTACATAGAACCATTATGTACATATACATGGACCATATATCATCTATCTGTATCATCACAAGGTCCAACCATCTCATGTCCTATGGTTGACCTTGGTCAAACTAGGTTTGACCAAGTCAACATGACCAAATATAATTCAGACTATCATTAGAAGCTGCTGCAAAGTGTCCAAGGTTAATGCATGCTTTACAACTTATTCAAAGAACAATTATAACACAGAGTAATCATAACTGGCGATCTTAATCCAAATATATAATGTCATTAATTATTATTATAACTCAGACTAGCCTTTCAAGACCATACTCACTTCATAGTTGTGATCAATTTGCTAGTGAAGGGTGAAGGCTAAAATAAATTGGCTAGGCTAAAGGATGAATTGACTGACTTAATGTTGTGACACTTTGGATATGGGAAAGGGAATACACACCATAGTATATACTAAATGAGCAACAACACAGGGAATGGCGGTGTCTCACAAATGGATAAGTTGTTCAAAGAGGGTTTATTCACCTTTAACAGATGCACACAATCCATAATACAAATGAGGCCAGCAATTGTTTTGATATAGCATTTAAGTTCCATTGCTTTTGGGCCTGAAGTTTCCATAGCCTTTGATCCATGTGTGTTTATAAACACATTACATAGATTTACATTTATTTTAGGCTTTCTGCTGCAGGTGTGTTTTTAAGGCACTTGTTTACCTGAGCACTTCTAGGTGTGTCACAGATAGCTTGTTTACCTAAGTATTTTACATTTCATAAAAGATATAACATTTTATTTCATAGTCATTTTCATTTGGCTTGCCTTTCATTCATGTGTGTTTAAAAACACATTGCATGAACGGGTTTTTCATACAAGATATAACATTTCATTTTCCATACTTTGTATTCATGGATCCACTAAAAGTTTCAGGTTTAGTTAACACAACTTTAGTGACTAGGGGGAATTCACAAGAAAATCCAACTCACCATAGGTAAGTTTTGTCACCAACTCAAAGCCGAGACACAATAAACAGGGAAGCTCATCCAATACAGAGGATACAGTGGGGATAAATCCTCCATGCCACTAGTCAAGTAGTAAGGCAGGGTAATAAACTAAAAGGTAGGTAATGGATGGATGAAGACTATGAATAATGGAGCCAACACTAGCAAGCCAAGGTATGGTGAAATGATCACCTCTATTCTCCCTAAGGAGGGTAAAACCAATGAATATGAGTAGTGAAATTCTAAGTCTGAGTAGGGACAATATAATATATATAATAAGATCAACCAGGTCCATATATCTATATGATCACCAGATCATGACACTAAGTGCCAAGACATGCTATAAGAATAAATATAAGAGCAATATAACCACAACACTATGATATACCTGCTGAGTCATATACCTGAATGCTCATCATCTAAACCATCATCTGTCCTCTGAAACTGTGGCTGAAACTCTGGGCACTACTGACTGCTCTGTACAAATGGTATAATGGCTACATCAGTCATCTCTCTGAGTGTCCTGAGACTCAATCATGGCATGGGGAATACAATTGCTATCCAAATCTGATAGTGATTCAAATAGATGCTCATCTCAGCATCTCAATGTAAGGGAACTGGATGAATAGTGTACTGGAATTAGAAAAATAATGTAGGGTAGCCCGACTACTATATATGTGATAACAGGTCTATCGGAGTGATACAGTCAGTTGAGAGTCAGTCTAGCCTTAAATCAAGGAAAGAACTAAAGATAACTGAAGTACAACTAAATGGTAGTTGAGAGAGGGTTCATGAGATGCATGTAACTACATGTAGGGCACACTAAGAACTAGGAGGGATACAATTGATCAATGAGAATCTCCCGGGTCTAGCTAACTGAGGGCTAGGTTTTGGGACTGATGACTGGGATGCATGCAATTGCATGCATGCATGCTGCATGCAGAAATGCATGCAAGACTGAAAATGAAAATAATGAAAATGCTGGCAGGACTAGGGTGGAGTATAGGAATATCCTAACACCCCCCCTTAATCCATCCTGGGCCATGGTAACTGAGACCAAAGGTCACCCAATACAATGAATAATAACAGTCAATAAACTGAGGAAATGGGGAAAACCTCATGGGGAAAATACCCCCCCTCAAAATAGACTGTAAGGCACACACAAAAATAAATGCTCCAAACTCAAGCAGGTGTGATGCTTGGTCATATGTTTGGAGGTATCTTCTTCTTGGGAAGAAGAGGTTCATGCTCAAAAAGCATGTGCTTGTACTTGCTCTTCAGATCGAATGTGATGAGAACACATCCAAAAGTATGAGGATGATCCTTGAACCTGTGATTCGAATCAGCTGAGGTAGGATAAAAAACATGAATCTGTAGATAGTCTTTTGTTTTCTCCTTTGAACTATCATGGGTGAGATTATGCTCAAAAGAACCATCAAATGGCAGTGATTGCTTGGAATCGAAATCAGATCCAAGAATTGAATCATGGTTGCTTAAGATCTCCTTTGAACCATTTGAGATGATATCTAAACCAGTAAATGCATGAGAAATTATCCCAAGCGAATGGCAATGGCCATCATCTTCAATAACCTTCTGAGAGCATGAAATAATGATCTTACAATAGTAAATAAGAGGTGAGTGATCAAGGAGAGTGAATGCATTACCATGGCTTATTTGACCTTCGAAACATTCAGTAGATCATGATGCAAACCAATAGACTCTGGTGCAAGAGAGGATTTAAGAACCTCTGCAATTTCTAGAGTGTGAGTTGGCACAGAATTCGAAATAGAAGAAATTTGGAGCATGAGTGTAGAATATGCAAGTTCTTCTTTTTTGTGGATAACTTCAATATGAGATATGTTTGATACTGATTCATGATCAATGAGATCATCAAGGAGGGAGAATGCATCACTGGGCTTGCTCTCAAAAGGGTTTGGACCAATCCCTTCATTCTGTTTGCCAAATATTTCATCCAGTTTGGCTAATAGCTCTTTTGGAGATTCATCAGAATCAATGAAGTGGTGTACCATGCAACGAGACATAACATACATCATGATTGCATAGACATTGTCACCTTTATTTAACTAGTCATTCTCTTCTTCAGAGGATTCAAACTCTCTTTCAAAACAATAATCAAAGAGATCATGGTTGTTCAAATGTGCTATCATTTTTTGTTTCCATTCATCATAGCTGAATGGAGAAAGAGGACATATTTCTTCTGAATTCATGGAAGCTGTAGAAGACTTGCAAAAACAATAGAAAATGTCTGCAACTTCTACTACTGTAAAAAATGTAGAAACTGCTGCACTCGAAATCTTGATAATAACTTGCAAAAAAATTTCAGGAATGGAGATAGACAATACTCTCAACATGCTCTGACACCATGTGAAAATTCTCACAGCAGATCTAAGAGTTGATTTATACCTCACAAGAAAGATTATAAGAAGGAATATAGAAGAAGATTGGTTAATGCAGTGTAAATGAGAAATAGAATAATGATACAGTAGAACTCGGATAGAAGCAAAATAACTTCACACACACTAATTCATTAATCACAAATGGACAAATAAATAATACAATGCATGATGCTTCGAATGCCAAGGTGGAAATTCAAATTAGCCTTCATGGAGTGATCAAAAGATCACTGGAGTGTCATCAAAACACAACTAGAAGTCTTCATCATCATCAGTGGAGTCATCAATGTACAAGTAACTGTCAACCATCAGTAAAACTGAGTCTAATTGAGTGTGGTAGGTGTAACTGGCACATGGAGGTGCTAACTTAATGAAGGAGGCTTAGTGGAGGGTGCATGAGGAGCTAACTGGAGTCAGAATGGGAAGTCTCGTCTCACTGGAGGTCTATCGGAGTGATAGAGTCAGTTGAGAGTCAGTTTAGCCTTAAATCAAGGAAAGAACTAAAGATAACTAAAGTACAATTGAATGGTAGGTGAGAGAGGGTGCATGAGATGCATGTAACTGCATGCAGGACGCACTAAGCACTAGGAGGGCTAAAACTGATCGATGAGAAGCTCCCGGGGATAGCTAACTGAGGGCTAGGTGCTGGGACTGATGACTGGGATGCATGCATGTAGAATGCATGTTGCATGCAAGACTGAAAATGCAAATAATGAAAATGATGGTAGGACTAGGGTGGAGTATAGGAATATCCTAACAGGGAGGAAATTTTTTTACGGCCTCGATACAATCTTTGAATATAGATGGCCAATAATATCTTGTGTGCAAAATCTTCTTGGCTATAGCCATCCCAGAGAGGTGTCCACCCCATGCCCCAGCGTGACAGTCATTCAGAATGCATTCAGCCTCATCATGAGTCAGACAACGTCAAAGGATAGAATCAATACCATGATCGTACAAAGTATCACTGATGATCAGATCATACTTTGCATGGTGGCGTATGTGACGGAAGTCGTCACAAGACAATTTAGGGTTGAAACGTTGGGTTTGATGATACGATGTGATATCTCCATACCACATATCAGATGTACTGATAAGAAACAATGAGTCATCTGGAAAAGAATCATTGGTCTCAGATTCTACATAAGTGCACGGGAGGTTGCATATGAGCTCAACAAACACCAAATATTTTTTTGACTAGGCTTTTTTGAAAAGAAGATCGAATTATTGCAGTATCACGATCCAACGTGAATGCTTGCCCCCAAGTACTTGATGACTCAGAACGTGGTACATGGGGTTCGAATCAGCGATGATGGTGGTGGTGTGAAGCAAAATGTAATGTCGGAACTTCTGCACAGCTATAACTGCCGTGAGAGAGAGCTTCTCAACATGTGAATAGTGAGTTTCAGCGTGAATGAGACCTTTACTGGCATAGTATATCACATGTTCTTGGGCGTTCTGGTCTTCCTGTACCAAAACCATGGCATTAGTGGTGTTGGAAGCAGTGTTACACCGAAAATCTACTCATCAAGAGATTCAGTGTATACACCCCTTCAATTATCTTGACTAAGTCATTAACCTGGAAGGATTTGTACCCATTTGTACCAGGTTTTGAGAGGACGTCGCAGGTTGCACTCATGCAACATGTGACGTCGCACCTTGCTCCATTACAAGGTGCGACGAAGTCAGTTAATCGGAAAAAATATCTTCTTTGAGGTTCTTCTCAAAACTTGCTGACTTGGGGCCTTATCCCTAACCTCTAGGGGAGTTGGTACTCGGTTCCTAACACCTTGGGAGGATCCCCTATCTGTCTCCTACCATATCTCAACCTATCCTATCCATACCTTATCCACTTAGTCCTATATAAGAGAAGCTTTATCCCTCTCCAAAAGGAGGAAGTCTATGGTGTCTACATGCTGGTGAAATCACTCTTGAGTTATCTCTACTCATCCTTGAGATACTCAAGCTTCCTTAGGAGGAAATGTAAAATGGCTTTGTTGGAGAAGGGCTGCAGTGTTAAGCCTTGGTTGTAGTTCTATATCTCTGCTATGTACCTTCCTATTTTTACAGTAATACAAATGCTTTCCACCAATATTGTTCATGTGTGTAATGATATTGAGTAGTCTACTTGCTTAACTGTTCACTTAGATCTCTTATTGTATAGATGCCCTTTACCTGTTTCTCTTGTTTCTTGTCTTGACAGGTCTTGCAGCTTGGATCTAATGACCGTGAGACGCGGAGTAACATACAGGAGAAAGGATTGCTAAGTGAAAGGTAAGACATCTAGTACTCGATCCTTAAGTAGATCTAGGAAATGCATTCATAGCCCGTCTCATTTGTTCTAGACTCACATTGAGCTAGGGAGATCCGGCTCGCGTACGCTCGAGTGGATTGTCCAATAAACAAATCTGGCGACCATACTGGGGAAACACATGTTTGATTCTGTAATTTCCTGAGAGTCATTTTCAGTTGATTGCTTGACACAAGCCTTCCATTTTTCATTTGCTTCGTGAGTTGATTTCACTGTCAGATTTTTGTCTTGAAGACTCTGATCTGCTTCCTCTGAGTTTATACTACTCATTTCCAAACCATTCCATAGTTCATTGTTTGAGGATATGATTCATTTTTGGACTTAGATCTTCCCATCGCACCTGGTTAGTGGAAGCAGAGTGACATTGTGTCATTTATGGCCTCTGTTCTTTACCTGTTAGTCACTCATTGCAGCCTTTTAATTGGTATACTACGACGTCGTCGCACTTCCCGCATTGGTGAACTGCAACGTCGCACTATGTACAAGCACAGAGTGTGCCGATTTGTCAAAATTTGGCATGCAGGCACCCCCTCTCCATTTGTTAATCCAAAATTTGGTTTGTTGTATGAAATCCCTCTGTGCTGCAAGATCCAGCCAACGATCCCATTCCTTGATTCATGTTTTGAGTGTTCGGTTATTTGGATTGATTTTGGGATCCATTTTGGACAAGTCTGAGGACTGGTAGTGGTGGATACTTTCGTCTCCTCCACCTTCATCCGTTCACCCTTGCATTCCCTTCCTTCCATCCCTGATCTGATCATTGCATTAGATCAGCCTCCGGACCTCATTTACATTATTTTTTGAGCTTTGCTTGCTTGGTTTGCTTGTTACTATTTGATTTTGAGTTAAGCATGTATTTCATATTAGTTGAGTGCTTGTCTCTTCTTGAGTTTTTGAGTGTACCGATTGTTGCAAGTAGTGTTTTCTTTTCATTCATTTAGATCTGAAAGCTCAATTGTTATCAAGTTTATTCGTTGATGCATCCATTGAAAAGTTAAAAAGTGCTTCTTTCCCATCATTTCTTGAGTGTTTTTGAAGAAAATCGTTCTTGCATTGGAATGTTTCGTTTATCAATCTTTTGGAAAGTTGAATGAATGTGTGATCATTTGTGTTTTTCTTGAATTATGAATCGCTCAACTTCTTGAAAGGCTCAAGCTACACTTCCAATTTTGCAAAAATATTTCCATGCTATGGAAAGATAGGTACATTTTTATTTTTTCATTGCTTTTGGGCCATTGAAAGTGAAATTGAAAAGCTTGCATACTCCATCTTGGAATTCTCTCTTTTCATTACCTACCATCATTTTCGTTTTGAAAAGGAAAAGAAAAAAATGTTATGATTTGGATTAGTAATGTTGTGAATTTATGTTTCGCAAAAATGAAAAGAATACTTTCATAGTCAAACTTGTTTGAATTGGAAACTATTGCATTGTGATGTTTCGGCAATCTTGTCGGAAAGAAAAAGTTTTCTCCTTCCCATAGCTAGAATTCATTGAAAGAAAAGAACATTTCGTGCATGTATCTAGGACTTGCATTATGCTTCCATTTATGTACTCACCTCATGCATTCACCTAACTGTCCAAGATAAAATTAACGATAGAACTAGATAAATTTTTTAGCAACTTGTGTGTAAGTTAGAGACGTGTTCCGGCATCGTTAAGCGTGGTAGTTGTTGTTACTTGCCAGCACTGTATCCCAGGGGTATTGTAGTCTTCTACGTACTTATCGGTATGTCGAGCTCCTTCATGTACCCACCAAGTACCATAATCCATACTTGGCGTATATCGAAGGGTGTATCATGTACTCGGTAGTATATCGAAGGTCTCTTGCCGAAGGGTTGTGCATTAGACAACACCACTATGGATTTGAGCTCCCACATACCTTGCGTATATCGGGAGACACCATTAGGATTCCTGAAACCAACTGAGTTAACCATTTGTCCGTCTTGGCAAAGCAATACACCAAGAACAACACTCGGGGAGATTAGCATGCACGTACTGTCCAGGTAATCGGATATGCACGCAAGGGTACGGTCCCAATCCTCCTTGTCGCATCATATTGTTGGACCCTATAGTATATCGCGGTTTGTGATGCCTTGATAATCCCATGAGATTCCTGACTTTTGAATCCACTCTGTCAAATAAGACTGCTTGTTGCCTTAGTTTGAGTAGGTTTTTCTGGATTGCTTTTCTTTTTTAGCTTGCCCTTAGGAGAAACGTTGTTTCAGCCACTCTAGCTAATTTTCCTGATGTTCTCGAGGATTTTCCCTGCAGAAGGTCCCATAGGATCTTAAACTTATCACCTGAATATCCCCTTAACCCGGAGGTTATTTGGAGGGTAAGAATGGATCAGCGTAACATAGTCGTAGTTACTGAAGTGGAAAACCCCACTCTGAGTATTGGAGGGCATTTGTTTCCACAAACTCCTCTGGATTCACCTGCCTCTCATCCCCCGCAGGATGAAGAAGCACAAATCCCCACTTTGCAAGACCTTTCTCCCATCATCCCAGGAGAACTTGGATCGTTGGAATGGATAAACCAACCCCGGGATGACTCTATGGCAGCTGTTGGTCCTTCAGCAGCTTACTGGACATCTTCTACTAGTCACTCAGTGGCTCATTTTTCCATCGCATCACCACCCAACTAGACTACTCCAGAGCTCTCTAGACCCTTCTACATGCCCGACCCCTCTGAAATCTTTGCACCCATTCAAGAACGCTTGGATCAGTTATGTATTAAGGGTAATGAACTTCGAAGACAAAGTCTTAAGAAATGACCCGAGTATAGAGATACCTCAGTTCATCTGATATCTTTTGGATCACCCAAATCATCTTCCCACCACACGGCCATTAATGAGACTGGTCAACCCTTGCAAGAGTCCAGTCCTGCACTTCAAGCGAACCAACCGGTGGAAGGACAACAGTCTAACACACCTGTTACTACCACAGTTACTTTACCAGCTCCTCCCCCACCTCAAAATTTAAGGGGAGGATATTCCATTCCCATGGATTATCTCATTGGTAACGTTGTTACTACAGTAGCTAATCAACAACCTACATTGGTTCAACCTTTGAATAATGGTCAATCTATCATGGCTAGGTGGTAACCCCCATTTTCTAACGAGAATGTAAGTGGTGGATTCCCCAATGGACCTCCTATTGGAACTTCTCAACCCGCTAGACCATCCACCGTGTGATTATCTCATGTTTGGGGGCCATCCAATGTAACTCAACCCCCATGGAGTCAAGCGTATCCAGGTTCTATTAACCCTGCACCGGGTCAATCCAATCCCGGAAATGCACCATACGGGATACCTTATCCCGAAAACCCATACACTCTATGGGGGAAACAACCCGTTTTACAACATGGACCCCAAATAACTATCCCTTAAGCGCCACCACCCCCGATTGGTCCACCCCCACCTCCTACCGGAGGAGGTGGGCCCCCACTTAACTTTAGAGGAGGCAGACCTCTACCTTCGGCTGGAGGTCCAACCCATTCTACCAACAACGGACCCCACCCTTCCGGCGGGGGCGGTAATGGTCCACCACCCCCCCAAGTGGAGGCGACGGAGGACCACCCTATTATGGTGGGGGAGGACATTTCCCTTCGGGTGGTGGAGGTGGTTCCCCACCCCCTTCAGGCAGGGGCGATGGCATATCTAATTATTATGGTGGTGGTGGTGGAGGCCCTCATCCCTCTGGCGGTGGAGGTGATGGGGGCCCCAATCCTTCTAGCGGTGGAGGTGGCCCACCACCCCTTCCAGGTGTAGGAAGTGGTGGTCCACCTTATTATGGTTATGGACCTCCACCTCCCCCCGGCGGTGATGGTGGACCTCCACCTCCTCTTGGTGGTGGAGGTGGAACCTTGCCTTATTGGAACAGACCACCTTATGGTGGCGGACCCCATTACGGTCTAGGCGGTACACCCCCCTATGGTCAATTTCCCACGTGGTCACCTTCTAATCAGTCGATATGAGGTCCCACTGGTCCTTATATGCCTTATCAGTATTATCAATACCCACAGCCTAATCAACAATTGCCCTTTTTGGCTACTTTGGACCTACCTAATCTATCTCGACTGACGAATGACCCCATTTACCACGGAACTAACTGGCCCCCGATTCCAGTGAAACTTCCATCGGATATCCCCAAGTTTGACGGTAAGCCAGACGAGTATCCTAAACACCACGTGATGACATACCATTTATGGTGCTCATCCAACTCTCTGATGGACGACTCGATCCATCTAAGGTTATTTCAACGGACTCTCACTACTTTCGCTGCAAAGTGGTATATTGAACTACCACCTCATTCTTTTCATGATTTCGGTTCTCTTGCTATGAACTTCTTGACCCACTTCCAACTGCCTATACAGTATGCAACTGCTATGGACCTTCTCACCTCTCTCCGTCAGAATACCGCTACTCATATCTCTACTGATATACATGAGTGGCGAAGGAGAAGACATTTGATTAAGGCTCCCATTCCCGATCAACACCTAGTAGATTGGTTCACAAAGTCCCTTATCCCTCACATAGCTCGAGATGTGGCCATGGGCGGTGCTATCACTGAAGAGCAAGCTATCGCTCATGCCGATTACCTAGACTTGGTCTATGCTCAATTAGGAAACCTATTTGAAATTCTTCCTGACACACCCCGCGACACTTATGACCCGACAAAACCTCCTAAGGGACCCCAAATTGATGGCATCATTGTATCCCTTACCACCCAGCCTGTTGGATCATCGAACCTCCATGGTTCCTCCCCATTACTGACTTAGGATGGTCACAACATCACCAAACCAACCACTCCTGCTATAATTGAAGAGGTGAATTCTCTCCAAGCAGCTTCATCTCAGAAGTCCGGCGGAACGAAGAAGAACAAAGGGAAACCTAAGAAGTCTTCCACCTTACAGGAACAAAAGAGCACTCCTGATGATGCCAAACAGAAACAAAAACTAAAATTTCCTTGTTTACTGTGTGGAGATGATAATTTTTCCAAAGAGTGTCCCCATAGAGATGAAGTTCAAAAGTTTCTTAGGGGTAAACTACCTCCCGTAGTCCTCAATGACCTGTTTCCCACTCAAAATCAACAAATGATTGCTCAACGTCCCTGGCCTAGGGGGAACCATCCAATACCGTGCATGTTCTCATTGTGCGTAACGAAACTATCAATTTGAACACTCGTTCGCAATCATACGACTCAGTCCCTTCAAAAGAACCCATTTGAAGCAATGCTGAAAACACTTCCAACTCTATACCTGATGTCACTATACCGTCAACTTCTCTCACCATTGAGAAGCCATCTTTAGATTCGATATTGCGACCGCCCAAGAGCATGATTTGAAAATCTGTTTTAAATCCTAATGCTCGGGAAGCACAAAATTACAATATTGTGGAAAACTTGGCACAAGCTCCTTGCTCCATGTCCACACTGGAAGTTTTGCAGAGTTGTTCCAATCAACACAAAACTCTCCTCGCGGCAATCGGTGCAGTTGACCCTAATTCTTTGAATACCATCATGTTCCAACTTGACTATTTCAAGCCGAGGATTTCCCATCAGCTCGCATTCCAAGTAGCTACAAATATTGCTGGGAAAATTGTCCATCGCTCCATTTTGGATGAAGGTGCCTCTACGTCTGTCATGTCGATCGCCTATTGGAGAGCCATCGGCTCCCTCGAATTGAATCATTCTCCTACCACGTTGAAAGCATTTGACGGGCATGGCTTTCAACCTCATGGGCTCCTACAAGCTCTCACAGTTGAGTTGGGCGGAAAGACCGTGACCATTAATGTGGAAGTGGTCTCAACCCCGATAGATTATAATCTCTTGCTTGGTCACAATTGGTTTTACGCCATGCAGGAGGTAGCCTCTCCAGTATTCCACGTAGTACAATTCCCCCACCAAGGACGAATTGTTACTGTTGACCAACTAGATTTTTACACACCAAACACTACTACTCATCCCGGTGACCATGTTCCTTCCATTGGACAAACGTCTAAACATTATGAGAGTATAGGGGTTGTCCTTTTGAAAGATTCATCTCTCATGGGCATTTTTCCGTTCTCGGACCCCCCTAATCATGTTGCCTTGGTGAACATGATCTTCGCAGAGATTCCATCTCACTCCACTAATACTTGGCTTGTACTTGACGAAGCCACACCACACCTGATTGGAAATGCGTTGCCTCTTTCACCTACTGAATTCATTTACAAGGCTATCCAATGAACACCGGAGGACCACTTAACTGTGGCCTTCCCATCCTGTTCTCTGCAATGGACATCATCTTTACCTGATCTCTTACTTCAGACTTTTCAGTCAGATGAGTCCATCATGGAAGTTATGAATGTTGATGATGGTCCATGGAATGACCTCCAACACAGGTCATATTTTCTCCCCCCATTGGAGTACATAGAGAAAAACATCAGTGCCATCTTTTCACCGGATGTCTACCTGTTCCCCTAGTCCCCTGTACTTACATGTCTTTCAGACATTGAGGGTAACTTGGCCAACATTGAGCCTACCACCCCAGTAGACATCTCGGTAAAACCTGGTGTAGTGGAACACATTCGCATAGGCCAGAAGTGTTTCCCTGAAGAAATATCTATGGGTACAACCTTATTCAAGCGATTTCAAGACGTATTCGCTTGGTCCTATGAGGAGATGCCTGGGATAGACCTCGTGATTGTTTCTCACAAAATAAAAGCCTATCCCGACATCAAACCCATACGTCAAAAGTTGCGACCGGTACACCCCCGGAAGACTGCAGTGATCAAGGCAGAGATTGAAAAACTCTTAAAGGCTGGTTTCGTTTATCCTATCCCATTGACGGATTGGGTCTCAAACATCATCCCTGTGAACAAAAAGCAGGGCACCATTTGCATCTGTGTCGATTATTGAGACCTTAACAAGGCTTGTCCAAAGGAAAACCACCCGACCCCATTCATTGACCAGATTATCGACAATTGTGCTGGAAGCGTCATCTTTTCATTCATGGATGGCTTTCCTGGTTACAACCAGATTGAGATCAACCTAGCCGACCAACATAAGACGACTTTCATCTTCCCTTGGGGGACGTTTACATATTGTAAACTCCCGTTTGGCCTTAAAAACACTGGCGTCACATTCTAGCGAGCCATGTCGTATGCCTTCCATGATATTAAGGACTTTGTGGAACCTTACGTGGTCGATCTCCCTGCTCATTCAAAGCACCGTGAGTTCCAAATGGATCATATGACGTCTATTTTCCTCAGATGTAGATGAAACAATATCCATCTGAATCCTTACAAGTGTATCTTTTGTGTTGAATCTGGACGTCTCTTAGGATTTATCGTCTCGAAGGACGGGATCCGCATCGATCCCTTAAAGATGAAAGCTATTGTTAACCTACCACCTCCAACCGATGTGACAAAACTTCAAAGTCTCCAAGGGAAGTTGACTTATTTATGGCATTTTGTTTGCAACTTCGTGGAAAAGACTAAGGGGTATATGAGAGGGGTATATGAGATTGCTTAAGAAGGATGTCCTGTTCATTTGGGACGATCAAGCACATAAATCCTTTGACAACATCAAACATGCCATCACACATGCCCCCATAATCAAACCCCCAAATTATTTCCGAGATTATATCTTATATCTCGCCATTTCTGCTACCACTATCGCCTTGGTTTTGGTACAGGAAGATCAAATTGCCCAGGAACATGTAATATACTATGCAAGTAAGGGTCTCACTAACACTAAAACTAGACATTCACATGTCGAAAAACTCGCTTTCGCGGAGGTCATCGCTGTCCAAAAGTTCCGCCACTATATCTTGCTCCGCACCACCACCGTCGTCGCAGACTCAAACCGCATGTACCACGTATTGACACGTTAGGTGCTTGGGGGAAAGTACTCACACTGGATTGTGATACTGCAAGAATTCGACCTTCTTTTCGAGAAAGCTAAGTCCAAAAAGTCCGTGGTGTTTGCTGAGATTATTTGTGACCTTCCCCGTTCTGATGTAGAGGTTGAGCACAATGACTCTTTTCTAGATGAATCGTTGTTTCTCATCAGTATGACTGATCCATGGTATGGAGATATTTCGTTATATCTTCAAACCCAACGCTTCAACCCTCAACTGTCACGCGACAACTGTCATAGAATACGTCACCATGCGAAGTATTATCTGATCATCAGTAATACTTTGTACTGCCGTGGCGTCGATTCAATTCTCCAACGTTGTCTAACTCACGATGAGGCTGAACGCGTTCTGAATTACTGTCACGCTGGGGCATGTGGCGGTCACCTCTCTAGGATGGCTACAACTCAAAAGATTTTGTGCATAGGATATTACTCGCTTACTATATTCAAAGATTGTATTCGGGTCGTGAAGAGATGTCCTCCATGTCAACACTTCCATACGAAGAAGCACACCCATCCCACCTCATTACACCCGGTTATTTCCGTGGGCCCCTTTGCAAAATGGGGCATCAATTTTATGCATTGTAAGCCTACTTCGGTCAAGGGGCATAGTTACATCATTGTAGCTGTGGATTACTTCACAAAGTGGGCCAAGGCAATGCCTACATACCAAAACGACGACAAAACCGCCGCACTCTTCATGTTCAATCATGTAATAGCACGGTTTGGAGTTCCGCAAGCGATAGCGACCAACCATGGTTCTCACTTCCAGAACCATATGGTCGATGAACTGAGCGATAGATTGAGTTTTTGTCATGAAAACTAAACACCCTACTACCCCCAATCAAACGGACAGGTCGAGGCCATTAACAAGGTATTGAAGACTGTTGTCCAACGGATGGTAGGTACACATAAGTCCAACTGGCATAATATGCTCTTTTCAGCATTACGGGCCTACAAATTTTTTGTTAAAACTGCCACAGGGTTCACTCCTTTCCAATTGTTGTATGGATTGGAGACTGTCCTACCTATAGAGTGTGAAATTCCGTCTCTACAAATCATTGCCTAACTTCTTCCAAACATTACTGCCGAGGAAGAACATTTCCTATACTTAGTGCAACTTGACGAGTCTCACCGAGATGCTGCTCTTGCTAATGAAGCACATAAGAAATTCATCAAATCTCAATACGACAAGTCAGTTGAACCTTGTATCTTCAACGAGGGTGACCTGGTCCTCACATATGACAAGAGACATGACAAACTAGGCACAGGAAAGTTCGAGTCCATGTGGCACAGGCATTACATTGTCAAACGTGTTTTGGAAAAAGGAGCTTACAAGCTTGAAGATTATGATGGAATATCTTTGGGTGAACCCCGTAATGGGATTTACCTGAAGAGGTACTATGCCTAACCATCTCATGCATATATTTTCTTGTATATATTGTACATGGCGTGTTTTTTTGTTTTTTACGTGGTGTGACACGTTTGTTTTTTAGTGTCTTTAGATCTTATTTCCGCTTCTTATGCCATGTTCTGTCTCCATTGTAGATGGAAACGTGCTATGGATTCGTAGACGGAACCAGCCGGCATACCCGTAACCTTGCTTCGGCAACCTGGGTACTATATTCCCCAACAAGCGAGCTCATCAACTCAGGAGGAAGTTGCCTTGTATTCGCAACCAACAATGCCGCAGAATACTTGGCAGTTGTTGGAACCTTAACCGATGCGATTTCCTTGGGTATGGACCACATTGTCGTCCACATGGATTCTCAATTGGTCGTTTCCCATATTAACCAGGTTTACGCTATCTGTGCTCCTACCTTACTCTATCTCTTTAGACGAGTTTGTCTCCTGGAAAGGTCATTTGAATCCATTCAATACCTGCACATTCCATGAGAGTTAAACACAGTTGCTAACTCGATGGCCAAATTCATTATAGATTGGTACATCGCACACACATGATACTCATAACATGCAAAAACATTCACAACATGTAAATAGTGCATCGTATAGAAAGCAAGCATGTAAACAAGATCACATCATTATTTTTCTGAAACACATAATGTATAAATTGCCAGACTGTCTTTATAGATAAATATAATCTCAAAAAGGTAGTGCTGATACAAAAATATGAAGAACAATAGCTTTCAGTAAGTCTCTACAAAATCTAAAGCTCTGTAGCTTTTAGTAGTACAAAATCTGAGACCTCTAAGATCTCAGTACACACACAATAACAACATGTGGCCTATCGCCTGGTCCGTACAACCCTAGGTGGTCTAGCATCCTTGGTCGGTAGAGTCTGGAAATAATCCACTGCTCTCGCAACCCTGTGGAGCAGTGCGTTGAAGCGTGTAGTCACTCCAACCATGTGAACCTACATAGGTCGCGGCACCTCATCTACCGTCGGCTTAGGAATAGCCAGTGTCAACCCACTCAAGTTGGAGTAGACGCTATCCATCTCCATGATGGCAGCATGCACAGCTGGATCCACCATCGCTCCCTCTCCTCTCTCTCTCCTAACCATAAGAGAGGTCCCCACTAGTCGTATAGGCCCCACATCTGCACACATATGTTGTTTTTCTGTCAACACTATATCAAAAAAATCATAAATGCACAAAACTTAAAAAGTTCAAGGGTCATTTGTTCTTACTGAGGTCTCCCCATGCTGCTCCCTCAGGAAGCAGCAAGTTTGGGTCATCTGTGAAGTTGGTGCCACTATATGGAAAGTCCTCCACCATAAATAACTGGCCCGCCAACCAAGTGAAGAACTCAGGAGGGAATCTGATGATAGGACCCCCACCATGTCGATCCATCACATCGGTCCACCTGGCCATGTGTGGATCTCTAAGGTCCTTATCCTCTAGTGGTACCTGAGGACGCAAAAGGGGAACCCGTTGTAGTAAGAAAAAGATCACTATAGATCCATAGCTGAACTATCTGAGCTCTCCCCGCCGACATTTTGTCAGTTGAGCTCGTACATTTGCGAGGACCCCTCGCACCAGTTGAAGATATTTGGAGACAAACAGTCCTTCGCATAAAGCATCTGTGCCCTGGTGGCTAGGTGAGGAGCTTGAATCCCCACTGGCCTTGTAATGGTGAATAAAATGGCCCGCAATGGGCGCTCCCGTACATCTTTAATGAAAATCTTCCCGCTAGATGCACGGGCATTGGGACCACAATGTTGTCGGATCAAATCTTCCACGGTTCGATCACTCCCACGTGACCCAGTGAGTGTCACATTGCCCCCCCTTCGGGACAAACCAGTTAGGAAATAGATGTCCTTGACATCTATGTGAAGCTGATGCTCACCAACCAAGAAGTACTGCTGAGCCGCATCCCAACATTGGAGCATAGGGTTCAGTAGTGGAAGTTGGGATCTCATCCCCTGAATGTGGAAGAACAATGCTTCCAGACACTGTGGATCATTTACAGCTTGTTCATCATCTAATTCGTGTTCCCTTTCCCACCATTCCAACACCATTCTGGATGCTTGGAACTTGTCAATAGGAAGTTTTTAACAATGTTAGGACTTGCTTCACCCTCTGGAAGTCCTTCTTTTGAGTTTTGTTTGAGTTTGGCGATGGACATCGCCGTCGTCGCACCCTATTTTTGCAAACAAGGCGATGTCGTCGCAGTCCATGTATACTCCATTTGCAATGACTCGGTCTCATCTCAGTTCTCGAAAGGGCCAACTGCGACGAACCGAGGGTGCAATGGCCCTTCCCAAATCAACCCAAAACCCAAAAAAATGACTAAAAGTCAAAATTGTAAACCACTACGATTTTGCTGACTGAATTTTAGGGTTACTTGTTCCTGACGGCAGGTGAAATGGTTTATCGTAGCTCCTGGAATCGATAAGTGAAGATCTGGCAGCAAATGGCACTATTTCTCCCAAATTTGGCAAATAGAACAATGGTGACTATATTTGGTTTTTATTTCTATTTATAAAACAAATGGAATATTCCTTTTTAAAATATTTGATGCCATTATGCTATAGTTTGGGTCAGTTTTATTGTATTTGAACATTCGGTTTACTATTTGACCTAGTTTTCGAGTGTGCAGGAGTTGTGAAGTGCCTTTCTATGCCATTTTCATATTGGAACGGTCATCTCTGGTATGAACACCCCTTGTGAGTTTTTGTCGTTTACCCAATTTTTCATAGATTGCAATTAATGAGCTTACTCTTTGTTCTTTCTCGTGCTCTTGAAACTATGAGAATACGTTACCGAGTTACGATTTATCACTTTTCCGAGCTCGTTAAACTTCTACGGAAAAGGAACCCCCCGGAGTCTACCATTAAGCTCTTTTCAGGCTCTCAAAATACGAAAAGATTGCCAAGTGAACTTGTCGCGTTCACGCTTGTAAAAGAATTTGAATGGTCGTCTTCCTGGTGATAGTTTACCCCTTTTTCGGACTAGGGGGCACTAGTTACGAAAAAGGTATACTCCAGCCAATCATGACTGGAAGAGTCCTCTCCCACGTTGTTTTACCCTTTTTTCGGGCGATGAGGCTAACTTTTACGAAAAAGGACCGTTGGCATCTTCTTTAGATCTTTCCAAACTCTCTAAACATGAAATGACAACCAAGTTTACCTTCTATGGACTCATTAAAAATCTTACATTGAAGGGCCCACCATGGGACGAACCCCTCTTATTCCAGGTTTGAAAAATATTTGGGATTGGACTCATCTATGAGATGAGCTATACCGAGCATCTGGTTACCCTCATCAAGCTCATAAAAAACACATGAGGGGGAAAAATGAAAGATTTTGTGTTACGTACCTTGTTAGTGGCAGCATGTAGTCATTCTTGAACATGGCACTCATCTGCATTTGCATACAACACTTGGATCATCTGTTTTTCCTCGAGTGCCACTTACTTCCTAAGTCCTGTTACTCCTTTGAATCATTCAAAGAAAGCTTCCATCATCAATCGCATTAGGAATTTGTGTCGCACTCGTCATGTCAATACTACCAAGTCATTCCATGCCCATTTTCAAGAATACATCTGTCATTTATCATCTGCAGTCAGTACACCCGCCACCATGTCGATCTACTCTGAATCAATCTTGCATGTTACTATACCATCTATCCTACTCTACACATATTTTGTCGTGTTTTGTGTCGATTGATGGGGGACTCATCATGGCCCTCTTTCGACAGATTCATCCTTGTCGACTTCAACTCATCAACCGAGGATTGAATCTAGAAACCAATCAAGTACCTTGGCCCTGCATGCCTCAATGGCAGGTTATCTCGCTTTCAACATGAGTTTACATCGTTGACTCTTGATTGAAATATTTCATCTTGCGTTCGACTTCAACTCACTTATTCACGCTTGATGATATGTACTATGATACCTTGGGAATCATTGACATCAATGGTGATCTCCCTCGCGCTTGTTAATGGTTTGCATAAATGACTGGTAATCAAGTGGTTTCTACCATGTTTGATGTCAAGACATTTGTAATCACATGGATAGATTCGTATCATTGTGGGTTCAGCTTGAGGACCACCCTTGGGAGTCATGTTTTACCCATGCTTCGATGGATTTTGTATTGGTTCATATTACACGGATCCACTTTTGTATTGGTCGTGGCTGTGTTACTATATCATCATGGATCTACGCTTGTGTCTAGTAGCCATGATTGTGTTCAGTCGGTCATTACTACCATGGATCTAGATTGTATTGGTCGGCAACCATGTTGTGAGTCATTTGAGACTGTGTACTCAGAGTCAGTTGTACTGTAGTAGTGTCCTTCATCTGACAAGTCTATGTCCATTCCTTCTATCAAAACACTTCACCTTTCTATCTTCAACAGCTTCATGCTTTGGGGAGTGTTATCTCCCAAATTGACCACCGTCTTTTTGGGTGATAGAATAGGTAAAAAATTTACTTCTGTGAGTCTTGGGTTTCAAATTTTGATATTAATGGGGTGCATGAAGGAAGATCTGGAAGCTCTGCAGATCTACACATTTGTATAGATTAAATGGCCAGTGTGAGATAAAACATCAGATGTAAATACAATGGAGATTGAAGAGCAGCAGTTTGTGAACATATCGTTTGATGAGGGGTTTCATCCAAAGTTATATAATTCCATTCTCGCCAACTTGATCCAGTTGAAGATAAGACACATGTCTCTACGAGAGTAATGGGAACATATGGTTATTGTGCTCCAAAGTATGCCATAACAGATCTATGTGCCAGCTGTAGTAATATCATCTATTCTTGGGACAGAGCATACCCATCTTCTTGGCAATAACCAAAATGATAAAGACAGCGGGCAACATTTGTGTGACTCAGGATTTCAAAGGCAATTCGACTTCTATCCTCCAGGTTTTTTTTCATATTGCAAAGGGTAAACACATGTCAGGGTATGTAATCAACCTCAGGATTGAAAGGCAGATTTTCAGCCTTGATATAAGCAGTGCTACAGGTGGCAAAGAGAGTCAGTCTTCCCAGCTTTCAAGCATCTTTTTGAGGCAGCAGTTCTAGGATCGAGTGCCGCATCTTCAATGTCAAGTCTATTCCTGAATTTCAGCCAGAATCTCAGTCCAACTCAAAGCAACTCATACATATGAATCCTATCATGAGTCTCGAGTTTATGATTTGCTCAGCAGTTGTCCATTCTCTATTTTGCAGGTTCGTTCACAGATTGAACCATTAATAAAGACAAGTCAAGTGATAATTCGGAGGAATTTTCTGCTAAAATCACGTGATCTTGCGGGGCCATTTCGACAGCCTTCCCGAACTCCAAATTCAGATCTGGAAGCACCAATGGATAGCTTATGATCTGTAGATCAAAATCGACTATTCGAACATGCAAAACGGACATCGGACGGTTGAGAAAATCGATTTTTTCCAAAGGCAGTTTTTTCAGGAATCCTACAGGTTTCGGCAGCTTAGGCGAGCCCCACAGAGCTCATTAGCTGCCGAAAGGTCTGACTTCCGGTGGCTAAGGCACGAAATCAGCAGAAAGCAGCGTTTTGAGTTTTAATTTTTGAAACAGTTACAGCTTTCGGCAGCTTAGACGAGCCTCCAAGAGCTCATTAGCTGCCGAAAGGGCTGACTTTTGGCGGCTAAGACACGCAATCAACAGAAGAGTTAACTGCCGAAAGCCTGTTTTTGCCATTTTCTCTAATTTCGCTCAGATCTCAGTTTTGTTCGCTGAACTAGCAGAAGGCCAGTCAAAAGAGATGGATCATGAATTATCTTATCAATATCTTGAGGTTTTTGAGCGAGATTTAAGTCAGTAGGGCACCTTGGCTAAGTTTCACCTTGTTTGGAGAGACCATTCTAGAAATTGACTGCCACATCATCCATCTCAAGTTGCTGTGCGCCCAGCTAAGTTCACCGAGCCTTGGGAGGCTGCTACACTTCATCAACCACCGAGCTTTGAAGCGGATTGACACATCAGCAAGTGCCTTGATTCAAGGAATCAGTTCCTATCTTTTGCATTTACTATTCCATGTTGATGTTTTAGTTAACTGAACCAGATCCACATTTTTAGGATCTGTGAACTATTGTGTAAAGGCTATAAAGCCTGAGAACCAAGTCATTGTGAAGCGTTCGATTTTGGATGCAGTAGTCTGCTATTGTACTCAGTTTTCTTATGCTAATACAGATCACAGGTTTCTTTCAGCTTTGGTATCAGCTTTCCATCTTCCTTTCACTATTATCTATGTTATCTAGCTTTGAATGGTCTCTTCCCATTGTTTAGCTCATAGCTTGATGTTAGTTTCTTGAATGTCTCTCGAGCCCTACTCTGTACTGGTTTGGTCACATTCCTTTTCTTCATCCATTTTTCAAAGTATTTGCTGATTAATCAATTCTTGAGAGCACTGTTTTATTTGTTTACCATGATGAATGTCTGAATGCTATACTCGGATTGAGTCATCCCATTGATCCACCCATTACAAAAAACATAATTTCTTAAGTTACCAGGCATACCTAGCTTATAACCCTAGGTAGTTTCCTGGAGTGATAACAGGGAGCATTCTGTTACACCCAAAATCTACTCATCATGAGATTCAGTGTATGCACCCCTTCAATCATCTTGACTAAGTCATTAACTTGGAAGGATTTGTACCCATTTGTACAAGGTTTTGAGAGGTCGTCGCAGGTTGCACTCATGCAACATGTGACATCGCACCTTGCTCCATTACACGGTGCGACAAAGTCAATTAATGGGAAAAAATAGCTTCTTCAAGGTTCTTCTCGAAACTTTGTGACATGGGGCCTTATCGCTGACCTCTAGGGGAGTGGGTACTCAGTTCCTAACACCTTGGAAGGATCCCCTATCTCTCTCCTACTATTAGTTTTTCAGAATTTACTTCAATCTGATCTAGGATCTTAACTGAGAGAACAACATGTACAGCATATCTACAACATATCAATCATGGACACAATAATGCAAGCACACAAGAGACACAGAGTTTACTTAGGGAAAACCATAAAGGTGAAAAACCCCAATAACTTCCTTAGAGATAGATAGAGCAATGATACAATTCAAGCATAAGAGATAGACATCTCCTAGCAGTAGCTTCTCCTCCTCTACAAGTGCACCACTCTTTGTAATATCCTTGGTAATATTTGACCAAGATATTAACTCCAATTTAATTTTCTTACCAAAATTACTAGTGATTTTTCTTGACAATTTTCTGAGCAGGGTGGATAGTTAGTGATAGGGACTGAGACTCAAGGTGATTTTGGTAGGCTGAACTTTTAATTCTGGAAAATATATGGCATTAGGTGCAGCAACAGGTCTGAAGTTCAGAATAGATGTGTCCTTTGCACTAAGTACCAGAACCATTCACTTTTCAACAATAGTGGTGCACTGTTTCCTACTTCGGGGCTCCCTGGGAAGTTGGCATATGCAAACTAGATAGGTAGGGTGATACTAGGGTATAAGGAAGAGATATTATCAGTCATTTAACTCATAAAATATGCTAGAATGAAGACTAGGTGAACTTGGAAAGGTTTGGAGTAATTTGGGGCTTAATTGCACACGATGGACTACTGAGCTAGTCAAATTACAGGCTTTCCAAAATGAGGCTAAAAGCATCCAAATTCTTATTACAGGGACTGATATGGATATATACTGAGTTATCAACATCCTCCAACTGACAAAATGCAAAATGGATTCTCAGAAAAGATTTAGCAGTAAATAAGGTGAAACTAGTCTAGAATAAGCACCCAACTAGCTAGTCTTGCATTTTAATCCATCAAACTACTCCAATAAATGATAAAATCTGTTATGATATTAAATAATGTTCAGATATAATATAATGAATAGATATAGGTTGAAAATAATATATCAGAACTCTTCTTCTATTGATTTAACTTCCTTCCAAAATAATAGTGCCTCACAGGCTAAATATTCATTACATTTGATGGAGAATGAAGAGAAGAATTAGAATATTATTGTGGCTCTGCTATGGAGTTATGTTCCAGTCACCTATAGGTCATATGACTGTAATTTGATGCATACTGAGATTCTAAACTTGACTGGGGCACATTCACTAAGTCATCCCTCTCCTCTAGGGAAAACTCCTCTAGATTTAGCTGTGAATGTGAGAATGAGTGAGAAGAGAAGTATGGATCGGATATGAAGCTGGTTACTGATATTGTAAACCTCTGATGTCTGCAAAAATGGTTGTACCAACTCTCATTCAGCACTTGGGCGCACTCCCAAGATCTATCTTCTTCAATGGATGAATCTTCACCAAAACTAGCTGTAGAATCACTGTTGGAGGAATCTTGTTCTCCAAATAACTGAGGATCTTCAATGGAGGTTGGAAGCATATGTTAATGGATGCAATATCTTGATATGGAACTCCACAACACTCACTGGAAACTATGGGCCTTGGCGCACATCACCCAAGAATCACAGTTGAGGCACATCACTCAACTAGAGAAGCATCAGAGCTCTCATGAGAAAACATACATGATCAAAAGTTGTCAAATGGAGTTGGTTCGATTCTTTTATAAACTTCATGATGACCTACTGAGCAAGTTCTTGGCTTGGTGACCTATGAGAGTAGGTTATCCACTTTCCCATTCTACTCCAAAGCCATGAGGGTGCCTTTCTTGAGGAGAATAACAACTTCTGAGCTTTCAAAAATTTCTTTCCTTCACCTCCTTCACTGAATTTGGGCAAGTGCGCTTTAGGTAGCTTTTCTAGTTGTTTCTATTTTCTTTCAGAAAGCTTTTCTGAATCTTTCCACTTTCTTTACTTTCCTCTTTCTTGCTTTTGTCTAATTTTGCCAACTTTTGTCAGTTTCCTTTCCGGGTTCATCTTGACAACTTGTCTCCACTAGATTCCTTAGCTTTTCTGAGACTTTACCACTTAGGCAAGTTTGGTTCACTTACCAATTCAAATTTTCTAGCTAAGTCATGAACCACTTGACACATTTATTAGAAATAACCATTTAAATGAAAATAATACAACTCAGAAATAATTTAACTTAGCAATTAATTAATTATCCAGTAATTAATTAATTGTTATGGTGTAATGCCTCAAAATTTCCCCAATTAATTAATTTCTCAATTAGTCAATCACTTGGACTTAGTCATCAGGTTAATAATTGCATGGGGGGGCCTCCTCGTCCATTTAATTCCCAAATACAACCTTAGGTATCTTCCATAAGGTAGTTTCCATACTTTCTCATTAATTAAATAATTATTGCCTAGGTGACTTAGGCCAAAATTACCCCATGGACCATGGAAAAATATGGGGACATGACAGTCCTCCCTTCCTAAGATTGCTTGTCCTCAAGCAATGTCAGGATTCCACCAGGCTTCTGCTACATCACTCTGATTGTAATTGTCCCCATCCACTGTATAGTCTGTCAATTAAACTTGGGCCTTAAAAAAATGAAGAAAAACTGAACTGTAATTTATATCTGCAAATGAAACAACAATGAACAAAATTTTCAACCCAGTTAGGATAACTTGAGTAGAATTCCTGGATCCCATTGTTTCTCCTGCAAGGACCAAAACTGTTCTATCACCTTTGGAAATCTGTCACTCCAATGAATTCCCGGATCCCAAAGTATCAACTGCATTTTCCCAATCATCAAAGCCAATTTAGTGAATCTGTCATCAAACATATTCCTTTTCATCCGAGGAAACATATTCCTTTTCATCCGAGGAATAACTGAAGGGACATTACTGCCAACTAAACCAAGTGGATAGAAAAATGTTTCTTCTAGTGAAAACATCCAATGGCTCAACTCTCTGCCATTGGAGAAAAACTTCAAGCATCCCTCCTAGCATGTGGATTCCCTCCACATAGGCCAACTTCTGCAAGTAAAATGTTCCATTAATTTCTCTTGGCAACTTGCCCGCTTAGCTGCCTTCCCTTGACCATGAGCGTAAAAATTTTTGCAAGGAGGTTTCATGCTTGTTAGGTAATCTTTCACCCAATCCATATGTGGATGAGTGAAATTGAATGGCTGCAAAATATACTTTTGTTGCTGCTCACAATTCAAGATAATGTCAGTTATAATAAGAAATTTATTGCAGAAACAAGAAAACCTTTTACCTTTGAGATTTCCTTTTTTTGTGTTACCTCTATCCGTCCATCCAATGGATGAATCAGACATCTTGCTTGCTGATTCACATGAGCTGAAATCAGCCATCTCTGCTGCAATAAGATCTATCTCCCATAGGAGTAGATCATGATCCACTTGTGGTACATGTGGCATCAACAAGAAAAACTTCTTCACACATTGTTCATTCCCCATTTTTATTGTTGAATCTATGACATGTGGGCAAGGACTGTGAACCTTCCTTCTATGTATGCAACCTTCAGTAATCAGTCTTATGGCTGCAACTTCATCATTATTGGTTGGCCCAAATTGGGTTCTCTCATCCCACTTTTCCATGGGAGAGTGATTGTTTCCAAGGAAAAGCTCAAGTTCCCTTAGGAAATGATCAGGTGCTTGGTTTTCATCAAACTTTTCTGCACACTCCTCAAGCACATGTAAAGGTAAATGATCCTCATGATCCACCATCTCATGAGGTTCCTCCATATGATCATGAATTCTTTCACCCCAATGCAATTCAGTAAATGGTGTGTAGGAGGGTAGGGGGGATCTCTGCAACTTTTCATGAAGCAGCAACATCTCCGTCTTGGATTCTTGGAGGTCACTTTGAGTGCTTCTCAAAGAATATTGGGTGGACATCAATTCATCATTGAGCTTATAGTTCTCTTTTCCATATCTGCAAATACTTTCTTCATCATGCCATGATGCATCCCGCAACAATTCAACAAGCTCAAACATGTAATTTTTATATGAAAGCAACTGTGAGAAATTACCTTTGATTGTGGACATTCCTTTCTGGATATTTTCCATTGCTGCAAAGAAATATTGATCTTCCCTTAAAGGAGCTTCCCAACACAACCTCGACACTAAAGAATTAGTGTCATGGAGAATTTTCAAGGTCTTTTGGATCTTCTGTTCATCCATCTTCAATGACCCTGCAAGAAGATGAGGTTCTTGCAGATGTTTCTCCTCTTCATTTTCCATCCTTCAATTGATTTTATGCAGTGCACTCGAAGTTTGGAAATCTGATCCATATATTGCTGCTGCAATATATTCATCTCTTAGGTCCTCAACAACACAATTTCGGCTGCAAATTAATTGCTCATTCCTCCTGGGTATACCAGGAAGGTCTTCTCTAAAATTTCCAGCCTTCACATTGCATTTCTTTTTGACATTAGAATTCCGAACCTCATCACTAGGGAGCTCAACCACTTTGAACTTTTCACTAGAAGTGGTTGCCATATCAGATTGAAATAATGACACATAAAAATAAGAATTTAATAACTCACCAAGTGTCATGTTATCCTCCCTATGAGGTGGAGGGTTGGTGGTTTGGCCTTCCATCAATTCCTCATTTTCAGTTTCTGTTGTTTTCAGAACTTCTTCTTTCCCTAGGGATATTGCACCCTCAACACCTTCATCAATGGGAATCTCCATGTCCCCCACATATATGTGAGAGTACACATCTTTAGATGCTTCCTCACACTCAAAACATTCCTTAGTAGATTCTCTTACGTCCATGTAGGCATCCTGCAAACACCCTTCTAGTGATTTAGCTTGGTCACTACATTGACCCTTATCACCAAGGATATGAAACTCAACATCCAGGGAATCCATTATGCAGTAATTGTCTTCTGATGTGGCTGCAACATCATCATGACACAATTTAGTACAAAAATATGAAAGTGGTCCATACCTTTGCATCTTGCTTCTGTCTTCAATGGGTGGGGTTATGGTGCCTTGTTCTACCACTGATTCTACTAGTTCACATCTAACTGATGTGCGGTCAATTTCTACTTCCTTGTGAAGCTCATGTGGTGTCTTTGGATCTGATTTATGATCTACTTTTAGATCTGATCCGAAATATGGTTCAACACCCCTAATAGTACCAATATCATCCGAGATGATCTTGAGATCCTCATCATAGAATCTTGCAGTAGATTCTTCTTCCCTTTTGTCAACAATCTCATGATTGGGTTTTGGGTCCTTTTTCTCCTTCGTTGTCTTAGGATGAAGCTTCTTGGAGGATCTTCTTGAAGAGGATCTAAAAATTCTTGTGAAGTCACATGCATCCAATAAATTTTTCATATCTTCCATTAACTCTTCCACATGAGGTTGACCTTTGACTGTTGAACATGCAAATTTTTCCTAAATAGGGATATCAAAATAACCATAGTCTCTTCTTCCCATCATGATCTCACAGGAGATGCTTGTGGCAGGTACCTCTTGGGGATTCTCTTCCTCATAGTGTCTGCAGTATTCTTCATACTGCTCATCATAATTATCATACTCTTCATAAAAATAATCTTCCTCCTCATACAACTCAAACTCTGAATTTTCCATGACATGGAACTAATTTCACAACTACAATTTCAAAATAGTGCTGAGCTACTTTTCCACTGAGATTAACTTTCCACAGGCTGAGCCAAGGAAAGTGCTCTGATACCACTATAATATCCTTGGTAATATTTGACCAAGATATTAACTCCAATTTAATTTTCTTACCAAAATTACTAGTGATTTTTCTTGACAAATTTTTGAGCAGGGTGGGTCGTTAGTGACGGGGACTGAGGCTCAAGGTGAGTTTGGTAGGATGAAGTTTTAATTCTAGAAAATATATGGCATTAGGTGCAGCAACAGGTCTGAAGTTCAGAACAGATGTGTCCTTTGCACTAAGTACCAGAACCGTTCACTTTTCAGCAATAGTGGTGCATTGTTTCCTACTTCGAGGCTCCGTGGGCAGTTGGCATATGCAAACTAGACAGGTAGGGTGATACTGGGGTAGAGGGAAGAGATATTATTAGTCATTTAACTCATAAAATATGTTGTAATGAAGACTAGGTGAACTTGGAAAGGTTCGGAGTAATTTGGGGCTTAATTGCACACGGTGGACTCCATTTGACTAGGTTAACTCCATTTGACTGCTGAGCTAGTCAAATTATAGGATTTCCAAAACGAGGCTAAAAGCATCCAAATTATTATTACAGGGACTGATATGGATACTATACTGATTTATCAACCTCCTCCAGCCGATAGAATGCAAAATGGATTCTCAGAAAAGATTTAGCAGTAAATACGGTGAAACTAGTCTAGAATAAGCACTCAACTAGCTAGTCTTGCATTTTAATCCATCAAACTGCTCCAATAAATGATAAACTCTGTTATGATATTAAATAATGTTCTGATATAATATAATGAATAGATATAGGTCAAAAATAATATATTAGAACTTTTCTTCTATTGATTTAACTACCTTCCAAAACAACAGTGCCTCACAGGATAAATATTCATTACATTTGATGGAGAATGAAGAGAAGAATTAGAATATTACTGTGGCTCTGCTATGGAGTTATGTTCCATTCAGCTAAAGGTCATATGACTGTAATTTGATGCATACTGAGATTCTGAACTTGACTGGGGCGCATTCACTGAGTCATCCCTCTCCTCTAGGGAAAACTCCTCTAGATTTAGCTGTGAATGTGAGAATGAGTGAGAAGATAAGTATGGATCAGATATGAAGCTGGTTACTGATCTTGTAAACCTCTAATGTCTGCAAAAATGTCTGTACCAACTCTCATTCAACACTTGGGCGCACTGCCAAGATCTATCTTCTTCAATGGATGAATCTTCACCAAAACTAGCTGTAGAATCACTGTTGGAGGAATCCTGTTCTCCAAATAACTAAGGATCTTCAATGGAGGCTGGAAGCATATTTTAATGGATGCAATATCTTGATATGGACCTACACAACACTCACTGGAAACTATGGTCCTTGGGGCACATCACCCAAGAATCACAGTTGAGGCACATCACTCAACTAGAGAAGCATCAGAGCTCTCATGAGAAAACATAAATGATCAAAAGTTGTCAAATGGAGTTAATTTGATTCTTTTATAAACTTCATGATGACCTGCTGAGCAAGTTCTTGGCTTGGTGACCTATTAGATTAGGTTACCCACTTTCCCATTCTACTCCAAAGCCATGAGGGCACCTTTCTTGAGGAGAATAACAACTTCTGAGCTTTCAAAACTTTCTTTCCTTCACCTCCTTCATTGAATTTGGGCAAGTGCGCTTTAGGTAGATTTTCTGGTTTTTGCTATTTTCTTTTAGAAAGCTTTTCTGAATCTTTCCACTTTCTTTACTTTCCTCTTTCCTAGTTTTGTCTGATTTTGCCAGCTTTTGTCAGTTTCTTTTCTGGGTTCATCTTGCCAATTTGTCTCCACTAGATTCCTTAACTTTTTTGAGACTTTACCACTTAGGCAAGTTTGGCTCACTTACCAATTCGAATTTCCTAGCCAAGTCATCGACCACTTGGCACATTTATTAGCAATAACCATTTAAATGAAAATAATACAACTCAGAAATAATTTAACCTAGCAATTAATTAATTATCGAGTAATTAATTAATTGTTATGGTGTAATGCCTCAAAATTTTCCCAATTAATTAATTTGTCAATTAGTCAATCACTTGGACTTAGTCATGGGGTTAATAATTGCATGGGGGGGCCTCCTTGTCCATTTAATTCCCTAATACAACCTTAGGCATCTTCCATAAGGTAGTTTCCATACTTGCTCATTAATTAAATAATTATTGCCTAAGTGACTTAGGCCAAAATTACCCCATGGACCATGGAAAAATATGGGGACATGACACTCTCCAAAGAGTGTGTGTGAGAATAGAATGATCAAATAGAGTGCCTCCAACACTCTATTTATACTTGACTTGACTTGCCTAATAACCTTTACTAGGTCGGCCTTAACTTAACCACATAACATAAAGCTGACTGGGGCGACCCCTGTTGGGCCCAGGTTGGGACAAAGTTTTGGAGACACCTTTTTGATAAGCAGAGAAAGTTGAGCTAAGTGTAGCTCAGAATAATTTTGTCTAAGTGTTGAAGATGCTGCGGAGCTATGCGCAACATCCGAATTTTGAAAGCACCGTGAAGAGCAGCGCTACGAGGAAGCAGTGCTGTGAAGCAGTCAAGACACGTGGAGCCAGCAAAGCGGAGTGCTGGACAAGGATCAGGTGCAGGTATCGGATGGACCAGTAATGGTCTAATTTTTGAAAGATGCTCCAGGAGTGCCAAGCGGTGGGCACGAGCAAATAAGGAAGGCGGCCAATGCATGAGTTTGTTGAGGAAAGCGACGTCTTGACATGCCTGGTGGGTGAAACCATTAAAGATAAACGGTTTAGAGAAAGTGACCTGTTGGCACGCGTGCAACAAGAAGGCCGGTAGCAACAGAATGAAGACGTAGAGAACCGCCACGGTGAAGCAGATGCTACCAGGAGCCAGCAAACCAGTTTAGGGAAACTGACGCAATTTTGTAAACCCTAAGGGTTTTTGGGTTTAGGTCTTCGGCTTTGTAAAGACATGACCTTCGGGCATGATCTATAAAAGATGACTATTTTGTACGGAATGGGGTTACAGTGACTTGGGTTATGGCTTTTTGTATTGTAAAATCTATTTGAGCTAAGAATTATGTAAAGGCTCTACAGCTGTGTGCGCAGAGACCTATCTGAGACGAAGGAGAGTCTGCAGCTAAGTCCACAGACTAAGAATGGTTGTCCCCATCCCTTTTTAAAGAAATATATTACCAACCATTCTTGTGGACGTATCTTCCCACCCGGGGGAGTGAACCACGTTAATTCTTGTGAAAATCCTCACAGCAGATCTAAGAGATGATGTATACCTCACAAGAGTAATTATGATTAAGTAGGAAAATAGAAGAAGAGTGAACAATACAGTATAATGAGCAACAGAATAATATGGTACAGTACAACTCGGATAGAAGCAATAATACTTCACACACACTAATTAATTAATCACAGTATGGACAAATAAATAGTACAATGGTAGAGAGGATTCGAATGCCTAAGGTGGCAATTCGAATTAGCCTCTCAGAGTGATCATAAGATCAATAGAGTGTCATCGGAGCACAACTAGGTGTCCTCATGATCATCAGAGCGCAACTGGAAGTCTTCATCATCATTAGTGGAGTCATCAATGCTCAAGTAACTGTCAACCATCAGTCAAACTAACTCTGGTAGGTGTAACTGAGTGTAACTCAATGTAACTGACTGTAACTGAGTGTAACTGACTGTAACTGAGTGACAACTGGACTAGTAGGTGAAGAAGGGTGAGTTGCTCCCTAAAATCAAGGAAGAAGGGTGCATTAAGCAACTAGAGGGCTAAAATTGAATAGTGAGAAGCTCCTGGGGGCTGGCTAACTGAGGGCTAGGTGCTAGACTGATGACTAGGATGCATGCAAACCCTAGAATGCATGCAAACCCTAAAAGGTGCATGCATGACTGAAAATGTAAATGATCACAATACTAGTGGGACTAGGATGGAGTATAGGAATATCCTAACACCCCCCCTTAATCCATCCTGGGCCCTGGTAACTAAGACCAAAGGTCACCCAATACAATGAATAATAACAATCAGTAAACCAAGGAAGTGGGAAAATTTCATGGGAAACATACCCCCTCCTCAGAAAATAGACTGTAAGGCACACATAAAAATAAATGCTCCAAACTCAAGCATGTGTGATGCTTGGTCATATGTCTGTAGGTGTCTTCTTCTTGGGAAGAAGTGGATCATGCTCAAAAAGCATGTGCTTGTACTTGCTCTTCAGATCGAATGTGATGAGAACAAATCCAACAGTATGAGAATGATCAAATCTATGAAACTGCATATAGTCTTTTGTCTTCTCCTTCGAACTACCATGGGTGAGATTATGCCAAAAATAACTATTACATGTTTGCTTGAAATCAAAATCAGATTTAACACTTAAAAAAAAGTTTCTTGAGATCTCCTTTGAACCGACAGGGGTGAGATCAAAACTATCATATGCATGAGAAATTATCCCAAGCAGTAATTGCTTAGAATCCAAATTAGATCCAAGATTTGAATCATGGTTTCTTGAGATCTCCTTTGAACCATGAGAGGTGAAATCAAAACCAGTAATTGCATGAGATTTTATCCCAAGCGAATGGCAATGGCCATAATATTCAATAACCTTCTGAAAGCATGAATTTATGATCATATAGTAGTATAAAAGAGGAGATAGCCGGAGAGGAGCGAATGCATTACCTTCAGTAGATATTTTGACCTCTGAAATAATCATGTGATCATGATGCAAACCAATAGACTCTGGTGCAAGAGAGGATTTAGGACCTTCTACAATATCTAGAGTGTGAGCTGGCACAGAAAGAGAAGAAAGTTTGAGCATGAGTGGAGAATCTGCAAGTTCTTTGTCAACAACTTTAATATGAGATGATACTGGTTCATGATCTGAGAGATCATCAAGGGGAGCGAATGCAACATGATCTGAGAGACCATCAGGAAGAGCGAATGCATCATGATCTGAGAGATCATCAAGTGGAGTGAATGCATCACCTTGCTTTCTTTTGAAGGGATTTGGACCAAATCCTTCATTCTTTCTGCCAAAATTTTCATCCAGGTGAGCCCATAACTCTTTTGGAGTCCATAACTCTCTTGGAGTTTCAACACCATCATGGTATTTGAATTTGAATCTTTGGTATGCACACAAGGCAAGCATCATTGTTTCAAAGGCCATGTCACCTTTATTCAACCAGTCAATATTCTCTTCAGAGGTTTCGAACTCTCTTTCAAAACAACAATCAAAGAGATCATGGCTCTTTAAATATGCTATCATTTTTGGTTTCCATTCATCATAGTTGAATGGAGAAAGAAGAGAGATTCCTTCTAAATATGAATCCATTGAAGCTGTAGAAGGCCTGCAAAAACAATAGAGAATAACTGCAATTGCTACTGCTGCAAAAATGCAGAAACTACTGCAACTGCTGCACTCGAAATCTTGGTAATAACCTGCAAAAAACTCTCAAGAATGGAGATAAACAATACTCTCAACATGCTCTGATACCATGTGAAAATCCCCACAGCAGATCTAAGAGATGATGTATACCACACAAGAGTAATTATGATTAAGCAGGAAAATAGAAGAAGAGTGAACAATACAGTATAATGAGCAACATAATAATATGGTACAGTAGAACTCGGATAGAAGCAATAATACTTCACACACACTAATTAATTAATCACAATATGGACAAATAAATAGTACAATGGTAGAGAGGATTCGAATGCCTAAGGTGGAAATTTGAATTAGCCTCTCAGAGTGATCATAAGATCAATAGAGTGTCATCGGAGCACAACTAGGTGTCCTCATGATCATCGGAGCACAACGGGAAGTCTTCATCATCATCAGTGGAGTCATCAATGCTCAAGTAACTGTCAACCATCAGTCAAACTAACTCTGGTAGGTGTAATTGAGTGTAACTCAATGTAACTAACTGTAACTGAGTGTAACTAAGTGTAACTGAGTGTAACTGAGTGTAACTGAGTGACAACTGGACTGGTAGGTGAAGAAGGGCGCATTAAGCAACTGGAGGGCTAAAACTGAATAGTGAGAAGCTCCTGGGGGTTGGCTAACTGAGGGCTAGGTGCTGGACTGATGACTGGGATGCATGCAAACCCTAGAATGCATGCAAACCCTAAAAGGTGCATGCATGACTGAAAATGTAAATGATCAAAATACTGGTGGGACTAGGATGGAGTATAGGAATATCCTAACAATTCTTGCATTGTGTGATTGTGTTGATGAATGAATGATTACTTATGTTTTCTATCAAATGAATGTCTAGATGTTTCCTTGCATACTGTATGAGAGAGATTTTAAATGCATTTTCCATTAGAGAAGTACGGAAATGATATGTTAAGTTCTATATGGGTAATGAATGGTGAACATTTAGTCTATTTATGAAGGCAGTAATTCAGTCATTTGGTCAAGTATTTGCTTATAAGCAGTAAAGGAATGTATAACAGTGGATTAGATTAGTCGTCTGTGTTCAAATCTTAACATCTTGAGCCAATGAACAAATGTAAAGAGAATAGTCAGTTAAGCACCTAAACGAATTGATGAGTGATATTCGTTTCAGTGCCTTAAGTGTTTTCTAGTTAGCCCAAGTCTAGAGCAAAGCTGCATTGTACGTAGCTTCACGAGAAGTCCCGCGATATAAGAGTATAGTGGTGCGGACCATAGCGTTTCCCATCGCTGCGCAGTCTCACCTTGTAGCACATAGCATATGTTGTGTTGCGCAGTACGCCCATCCAAGAAACTTATCACTTACTATGGAAAGTTGATTCCGCAATACCCCATAGATACACCTCGGGTGAGACCTCAACCTACTTACAGGTTGTTGCCGAAAGAGCCAGTGCGAAGGGGTTTTATTGGTCAAAGGGGGACCGCAAAGAACCTGTGTCTTATAAGAAAACCTCTGGGTTAGTTATAACCAACAAATGGTTTCGTTGCCGCGCTAGAATCCGTGATGATTTGCAAACGTGATGAGTGAAGAAGAATACCAGTTCCTGGAAGGATCTGATAACTGGCATCCTAAAACGATAGAAATCCAGGCCTGGTGGGATAAGACCATAAGAGACTTTAAAAGGCAAGAGAATAGACATCCGCATCTAAGTGACACATAGTGGTCAGATAGATATCCATTCAACGATATCCACAAGATTTTATGGGCATCATTCCCCAACGAGCTGCACACGTGGATCTCGTGAATCGCAGAAAAGAAAACCTGTTTTTAAGGAGGAGTTCCTACAGAGTGGACTCCTGAGGTCATAGCACAACTCAAAGCAATTGACAGTTCATTGACACGCGCAGTTGATTTTTGGGTCGATCATATGCTAGAAGGCTTCGTAACAGAATTTGTTGTAGACACACTCAAATCCTACAGCCAAGAAGAAGCATCCTTTTTCAGAGGATTCCAAGGTAAGTTACTGAACAATCTCAGTCTATACATTAAGATGTTGTTAGCTGAGAAAGGTGTTTTAAGAATGCAGTAATATTCTGAAGTTTGTCATGATAAACAGTACATATATTGATTCTGACGAAGAGACCCATAATCTTAGAAGTGGTAAGAGATATAAACTTAATAAGAACCGTGCAGACCCTGGACTCCACATAGATACCGAGATTCTTGCTAACATTGACAACGAAGCCGCACCGCCATTTACTCCTGAGAACCTACCGGCTGCAGCGACCACACCACCTTTATTTCAAAAACCACCCGCTGCGCAGCCCACTCCGCAGAATACTAAACCCAGTACATCTATCCCAGTATGCCCATTTGTATTCACTGAATAGATCCCTTTACAACAACTGCGCACTAATTCAGGCGCTCCACCACCTAGTAGCACAATGGCAAACACGGATATGAAACTACCAATATTTAAGGGAACTGGCCTAGAAGACCCTGATCAGCATTGGTTCCTTTGTGAAGCCGTATGGAGTGTAAGACAAATCCAGGATGATGCAGTGAAGAGAGCATAACTCATCACCACTTTTAGGGACATAGCTCTACATTGGTTCATGAAGTATTCTACCACACAGCCATGAACCCTCGGAGAAATTAAAGCTGTGTTGGTGGCAGAGTTTAAGAAACCCAAATCTGAATCCCAGTGTATAACTGAGTTTCAGGAAATAAAATAGAAACCGACTGAAATGGTTTGGGAGTTTGATCAAAAGTTCAAGACCCTATTAGACCAAGTAAGCTTTGTTATAGCTCCAACACAGCACAAGGAATGGTTCATTGCTGTGCTGTTTCCCCATATAAGATTACCATTGATGCAGCAGAAGGTTGAGTCGCAGGCAAATGCCTTGGAGATCGCAATGAAGCTAGAAGCTTTACCGATTGGTGAGACAAGTTTTGGGATGTCTCAGATCCAAAACCAGCTAACCACCCTAACACTAGAACTACAAAGCATGAAGAATGGCAAAGAACAAAGGGATGAACCTAGACATGAGGTCTGGTGTACAGGTTGTAAAGGAGAAGGACATGACCAGGAGCATTGCCCGTTATTCCGTGACTATCTTAATAGTGGTGTTCCCAACCCATTAAATTAGAATCAGGACCCATGGTGTGAAATATGTAGAACTATAGGACACAGACCTGAAGACTGCTATCTTATACAAAAATATGTGAAAACGCCTAAAAATCTATACTGCAATTTTTGGAAATCAGTTGGACATGATGAATCCAACTGCTGCGCATATGAGCTAATGAATGAAAGAAAACGTCATATGGACTCAATGAGAGGTGCTGGATTATACCGCGTACAAGAATATAACCAGCCGAAACTAGAGAATGCACCATATGACCAAGGAGGATACAGAGTTCATGGTGCTGGATATCGCGGCAAACGAAGAAATGCTGGCCCCGCGCAGGGAAGAAGCTGTGGCCAAGTGATTTGTTATAATTGTGGCCAGCTAGGTCATGTATCCAGAGATTGTGTTAATCCATGCACTACGTGTAATTATTGTAAATCATTTGACCATGATATTGAAGATTGCCCAATGCTAGAGGTGGAAATGCAGAAAAGAAGACGGACGGATGCGCCAAACACGAACGTCCAGTGGATTGCAGTGGAGAAAAGACAAGTAGACCCGAGCATCAATGTGGTCACGCACAGTGGCGCTCATACAGGCCGCGATAGGGGAGCAGATCATTCCACGTCAGGGGAGGCTCACACAAGGCGACCTCCTCTTGAGACAAAATGGATAAGGAAAGCTCCGGGAAAAATACCTGCTCTTGACCTACATAAGAAAAAGGAAGTCTTTATCGACATGTGAGATACCTTCAGAGAACCAGAAACAGAAACACAGAGGATCTCGTTACGAAGTGCAGTACCACATGTAGAAGACATACCAGCGGCTTATGGAAGAACAAGCACTGCGATGGATATTAGCACCCCCGTTGCGCAGTTCTTGCGAAGCTGCATGAAGCTACTTAAAAATGAAAATGCCATAGTAGAGCTGCAGAAGCTCATAAACCAGTACGAGCCACAGACCGGAACAGAGGTTTCTAATAGCGAAGTACATCACATAAGGAAGCATAAAAGAACGGGCCGAGAAATGAGACTCACCATGCAGATAGGAGATTTTGAAATGGATGAAGTCATCCTTGATATGGGATCTGAAGTAAATGTCTTAACTAAGTAGACATGGCAGCAGATGGGTTGACCAATGTTGTCATGGTCACCTATCCAGTTGAGAATGGCTAACCAAGAGAAAGTCATACCTTTTGGCCGGTTAGCTGATGTGATAGTCAACATTGATGGAGTCCAAAGTCATATAGACTTTGAAGTTATTGAAATTGTGGATGATAGTCAGCCTTTTCCTGCAATACTAGGAATTGACTGGGCTATGGATAACTTGGCTATTACAACTTAAAAACAAACAAGATGATATTTGAAGGCAAGCATCTTAGGGTCATTGCACCATTGGATCCTGCAGATGGTGACAGATACAGCGAGCCGATTCAGGAGGAATCCAAGGCTCAAGACTTGGACATACTATACCAAGTCACAGCGAACCAAGAAGATAACATTAATCCCACCGCAGATGGCACACTTAGCTTGAGATGTGACAACTCCTACGTCTCTAATTCGGAGGCAGGACTGGAAAATTGGCAAAGCCAGATGCATGAAGTATCAGCAAGAAGGTGCCTGCAGGTTACGAAATCACTACACTGGATCGGGAAGGAGGTAAGTCCTATTCCCACATATGATGGTTCTGCTAATGTTTATACTTTCATCCAAGAATACACTATAGAGATTGAAGATGAGCACAGATTACCAGCATTGGATATGGCACTGCGCGACACACCCGCCAGATGGTGGAATGCGCACAAGAAGACATTGACCACTTAGGATCAATGCAGAATTAAGATGCAGATTCGGTTTGCTGAAAAGGTTACCTTAACCTTTGAAAAGTTCAATGGACAGACAGACCCTAGTCAACACATTGGAGTCTATTCGCAGGCATGGCTGGGAAGGCCACGTGAAGAATGGGTGCATCTGTTCGTGCATATCCTAGAGGATGACATTCCAAAGAAATGGTATCTAGACCTGGAGTTGCGTAGAGAAACCACTGATTGGGAAATGTTGAGGACTTCAGCTTTGAGGAAGAAAATCCGCTGATCCATGAGGCATTGCAAATAATTAAGGAACACATATTCAGGGAAGACTGTCCTCACAGAAATATGACATTGGAGGAATTCTTCGGGGCAGATACATTTCCTGTGAACCTACAGTCGGAATGGAAGGAACATGAAGAACACCTTATCAAGTGTTACAACCTAACTGAAGACATTGATGATAGAAATGAAGATGATGATGACGATCCTCGCAATATAAACATACCAGAGTCATAGGGTGCACGCAACGTAGAAGGACCTCCATTAGAAACCCCAAATATGAGTGGACTTGTAAAGACATAGAAGGTGAATATTGGCACAAAAGAAGAACCGAAGTTTGCAGCAATTGGAGACTATTGGGACGATCAGACTATTGCAGAGATTGCAGACACCTTGCATGAGTATCAAGAGATGTTTCCGAAAAAATTTACAGAAATGAATGGAATTCTGGGAGACCTAGGAGTCATGAAAATACCTTTGAATTCAGGCGCAAAGCCTATCAAGTAGAGACCATATAGACTAAACCCACGCTACAAAGAAAAAGTACGCACAAAATTGGATAAGATGTTGGAAGCATTAATCATTGAACCTGTCGAAGAATCAGAGTGGATTAGTCCCATGGTCATTCAAGACAAGAAAACAAAGGGCGAGATCAGGATTTGTGTTGATCTCAGAAAACTGAATGATGCTTCCATGCACGAACCATTCCCTACCCCTCTCATAGATGAAGTGCTTGATAATGTTGGAGGGAATGAGGACTATTCTTTTACTGATGGTTTTTCCGGGTATCATCAGATCATGATTGATCCTACAGATAGGCATAATACAACTTTTGCTATAGAATGGGGGTCGTTCCAGTATACAATAATTCCTTTTAGCCTGAAGAATGTACCTGCCATATTCTCCAGAGTGGTCGTCGCAGCATTTAAAGAGTTTATGCATAAGTTTCTGGAAGCCTATTTTGATGATTGGACTGTGTTTAGTCTATTAAAGAACCATTGTGCGAAGCTCATAATGATGCTTGAAAAGTGTCGACAGCATCAGATCTCTTTAAATCTAAAAAAGTGTATTTTTTGTGTTCCTTATAGAGTCCTACTTGGACACATTGTTTGTAAGCAAGGATTGATGGTGGACCCCGCGAAGATTGCCATTATTGTGAACTTACCAACACCAAATTCAGTCAAGATGTTGTGTTCTACCTTAGGTCATACTGGATACTACAGGAAATTCATAAAGGGTTATGTGCAGATAACTGCACCAATGGAAAAGCTACTAAAGAAAGACGTACCGTTCATCTGGAACGCGGAATGCGAACGAGGGTTTGATACATTAAAAGAAAAGATGGTGACTGCACCGATTCTACTTTTTCCAAATTGGACGAAGCCATTTCATGTCCATGTTGATGCATCATGCATTTCCTTGGGAATCGTATTAGCTCAACCGGGGGAATGAGGTATTGACCACCCCATTGCATTCTCAAGCAGGAAGCTCTCAACATCAGAGAAGAACTATACTACAACTGAGAGGGAAGGCCTTGCAATGGTTTATGCCCTATAGAAATTCAGACATTACTTGCTTGGTGCACACTTCCTTATGTTCACTGACCACTCTGCGTTGAAATATCTGGTCAATAAGCCAGTGTTAAGGGGGCACATATGCAGATGGCTATTGCTGTTCCAGGAGTATGATTTTGATATTGTTGTTAAGGCAGGTAGACTGAACTTGGGACCTGAACATCTGTCAGGGATTGAATCAGGAGAAGAGCCGACGAACATTGAATACAGTCTTCCTGATGCGCCATTATTTAGTATACAGGTTGCTGATGACTACTATAAGGATATCGTTAATTTTTTAACAACATGGCTGGCACCGCAGGAATTATCTGTCCAGTAGAAGAAGCAGCTAGTGGTGCGTGTCGCAGACTTCACTATAATTGCAGGTCAGTTATACAAGCTTGGGTTGGATGAAGTCTTGCGCAAATGTGTACTAGAGCATGAGAAACCATTTATTCTAGCAGACACACATTCAGGGATCATGGGAGGTCACTATGCAATAAGGGCCACTACGCAGAAGATATTGCGTGCAGGACTATGGTGGCCCACGATCCACAAAGATTCCAAGGAATACCGCAGGAACTGCGATGTTTGTTAGAGGACAGGGAAACCTTCGTGAAGGGATGAGATGCCATTGAATCCGTAGTTGACCTTGCAGGCATTTGAGAAATGGGAAATTGATTTTGTGGGTCCTATAAACCCACCAAGAAAAAGAATTGGTGCGAGGTATATTATTACTGCTACTGACTACCTCACCAGATGGGCAGAAGCAAAACCAGTAAAGGATTGCAGCGCCAGTACTGCTGCGCAGTTCATTTTTGAAGAAATATTGTCAAGGTTTGGTTGTCCAAAGATTTTGATGAGTGACCAAGGTACTCATTTTTTGAACAAGACCATTGAGGCACTTACAGAGGAATTCCACATTCATCATCAACGCAGTACACCATATCATCCACAGGCAAATGGCACTGTTGAGGATTTCAATAAAATACTGGAGAACGCACTGACTAAGGTCTGCAATGTGAATAGAGATGATTGGGATCTGCGTGTCTCTTCTGTGTTATGGGCATATAGGAATACATGCAAGAAATTGATAGGACATACACCTTTTCAGTTGGCTTATGGGCAGGAAGCTATAATGCCAATGGAGTACATTGTCCCTAGTTTAAGGATCGCTGTGTTCACAGGGATGGTAGACCGTGCAGCATTAGAAGAAAGGCTGCTACACCTTGTTGGGTTGGAGGAAGATCGCTTCATTGCCGGCTTCCATCAGCAAGCTCAGAAATACCGCGAGAAAGCTTGGCATGATCGCCATATAAAGAACAAGTGCTTTCAGGTAGGTGACCTAGTCCTCCTGTATGATAGCAAATTCATGAAATTTCCTGGTAAATTTAATATGCATTGGCTTGGTCCATATACTATAATACACGTTACTAACACTGGTGCAGTCCAGTTAGCCAATTTAGCTAGGGATACTTTATCAACTTTGATAAACAGAAGCAGGCTGAAGCTGTATCATGAAAGCCTTGCTTCGCAGAATCTTGAATGATAAGAAGAGAAAGAGATTTCCAAGTGTCAAGTACAGTTGAAACGGGACATTGGAAATGTAAAGAAGTCTGTACATGAATGTTAAGTAGAGCAATGTGTGTACCGCGCAGCACTGTTGAAGCTGCGCGAAAGGAAAAAAAAAAAAAAAAAAAAAGGGAAAAAGAAAGAAAAGAAAAGGGAACCGCGCAGTTGAAAAATTTTCACACTGCGAAGTAGCTACGCAGAATCGTAGATGACTTGCCGCGCAGCTCGGCGTAGCACTTAGAAACTATAGCCGTTATACTGCTGTTGGAAAAATAATCGTTATATGACCGTTGCAATGAACCGCTCGAGCATTGAAAGGAAAGATAGCCGTTCTGAACATGTTGACGACGGAAGAGACGAAAGGATTTTCTCAAATTGGCCAACGAAAAACTCATTAAATACTCATATAGCCGTTGGTACGCATGGGGAGGACCCAACTACGCCTATACATAACACCGCTCTAGGACTCGTGGGCATTACTCAGCACTTAGAATTTTCTTGCGATCATTCCCTGAGCTAATATCCTTCTATCATCTGACTATCAAAGCCGTTAGCTAACTAGTGAATGTCTTTACCCTCCTATAGAGAAGAAGAGATGACCATTGAAGAAGCAATCTGAGTCTTTCCACACAGGGGAATTGTAGAGTTAATGAGAACCCCTAGCAAGAAGGTTGTAATAGAACAAGTCTAAGGATCCCGTAGATCACCTCTCCATACTCCATTCATGCAGGACAAATGGAAAGATAAAGGGAAAGACGTAACTGCACCATGAAGCAAGATCCTAAAGATATGCGAGTTAGCACAAAAATCGTCGGTCTTTCAGAAAGAACCATTGAAGCTGACACCAGAGTATATATCACCACGGGCATTGGACGCCCCAGTCTTTAACTTGGCCAAGAACGCTAAATATGAAATACCATTGTCGTCGATCTCAAAACACATAGAGGTTTCCAAGAACCTACTCGGAAAGATTCTAGACTGCAAGTGGGAATATTTTGACCTCCTAGGCGTGCAAAAGGAAGAGCCCCATGTGCCTAAGTACCCACAGTTCTAGCCTGACCATACATGTGCTGGAAGAAAGATGCCAAGGGAACATTTAACTTGGTTGCCGAAAGTTGGCTGACACCGTTGGTTTAGTCAGGATTGTTGAACCTCCTCCAACTTCCACATTTTGATCGCCCACTGGAAGTTAATGCCATGGTTCGCACGCTAATGGTGCGAATCCACTAGGGATACCTGTGGTTAGACAAAAATATTGATGTCAACAATGCCTTGATCCACCGCATAATAGGTCTTAGCAAGTGCGGTATGGATCCTAAGCAATTCTTCCAAGGGAAGAGCAAGGAAAAAGAAGCTGTCCAAAAAAATGAAGAAAAGCCATGCAATGGTGAAAGGGAAAAGAGGTTTTCCCATAGAAGAAATTGAGGACAGAGCGACGAAATTTGTCACCCAGCTGCTCGCAGGAAAAGTCCTTAGAATGTCTAGGCCTACGGAGGTGCCTGCGGGCGTAGTATTACTTGGTGCCGCAGCGGCTGAAGGCACCGAGTTCAATTGGTGTCAATATCTTCTAAATGAGTTCTTGGACGAGCTCAATGATACCCAGGAAAACGGCAGACAGTTCCACTTCACATGGCTGATCATCCTCATCGCCTTTTTCAGATGGAAGGAGCCAAGGGACTATGTGGGTGTCAATATAGAAAGTGACGATCCCAGAGGATTCCGGTATGCCAACCTCTGGGAAAATATAAACGCAGAGCGACAGTTGAGGTTTTCTATCAATATTACACTCAGTTGCATGATGCAATTATCCATACATCCCGTATCACGAAACAGGTAACAGTGAAGTACATTCGCATTCTTGATTTCAGTGCAGACATGCGATGTATCTTCATTTCACCCAAGGCGAGAATGAAGAAGCCAGAATGGTTCCCGGGTAACTACCATATGTATGAGGAGGACATTGAAGCCGTCATGAAGGACTGGCCCGCTGACTTCCGTGTTGAATTCATAGATGTTGAGACAGACTCTGAAGAAGATGAGCCAATCCCGCTTTCATGCCCGATTGTTGAAGAAATAGGGAAGCGGAAAGAGCCGGAGACTTCGCAGAAGATGAAGGACACAAAGACTCAATCTGACGCAGTCCTGAATGAAGATGACTATGAGATGATAGTAGAAATAGTCTCAGAACAGATGAAGGAGCTCATGGATGATAAAGATAAAAAGGATAAGGTCATCCAAGATGACCTGCAGAAGACTCGGTTTGCACTACAAGGCCTTATGAAGAAAATGGACGATGTCCAGAAAAGCCTAACCTTGCCGCGCAACACAGGAGCTGAAGGGAGGTTGGTAGGAACCTTGCAACAAACGCCGCCGCAACTATCAATAACGCCGCCATCTAATAAAAGGATTATCCATGTGGACCCACTGGCTATTGCATTTCCAATGGCAGAATAGACCATCCTCGACACGAAGGGTATCGAGCGTGTAGAGCTCGACTTGGAAAAAATCCCCTTATCAGGATTACACTTCATCCACATGCAGATCGTCGAGGAGATGCATGAATGAACAATAGAGTCGATGAAGTCACAAGCAGAGCTCACCGCAACAAACAAACAACTTGAGTTGCACGCAGACATGCAGCTGTGTGATGAACAGGACCACCGGAAAAATTTGGAAAATACCATATCCACGATTGCCCAGGATATTGAAGGTATAGAACTCAAGGATGATCCTACAGACACAGTTCTGAGGATCGGAGATAAGGTGAGATCTTTGAAGTCTGAGATGTAGAATACAGAGATTTATTATGAGGGCGATATTTCCATGTTGAAGGATAAACTGAATAAGCAGATGCCATTAACTGAGCAGCAGTTAAGAGAGGAAGTCGTCAGTGCCGCCGCGCAGAACATAACGAGTGCCATGACCCAGTGCCAAGATCTCTTGGAAAATTTTTCAAAGGCATTCACTACCCTTGAAGAGGATCAGGGGCTACTGCAGGTAAAGACCGCGATAAAGGAAAAGCAGACCACGCTAGAGAAGTTGGATGCAGAGCTCAAGACTCTGCCACCCAAGGAGAGGCTGTCTAGGTATAAGGAAGTATCAGGCTTGAAGAAGCAATTCCAGGCACTAAGAGAGAAAGAGATTGAGATGGATAATCAATCACAACAACTGCTAGAGGATGCTACAGCAATGTCGTAGCAGATAGAAGATAATCTAAAGGAACTATGCGACAACCAGGAACAGGTACAGGGACAGATGGGAGAAGAGATAACTCCAACACTGCTCGAGACAATACAACAAATTGAACAAAATAATAGAGAAGCAATGGAGCAGTTGTTCGGTACATATAACGAGTTCGCGGCCAAGTTAGTTCCATCGGTCGCAGAGCAGAGTGAGATGACCGAAGCAGCAAGTGGCTTTGGGACTAGCCACATGTAAGTGTTAGGGGCATGTTGGGCTCAGGTTGGGACAATGTTTTGGAGACACATTTTTTATAAGTAGGGAAAGCTGAGCTGAGAACAACTCATAAATATAATTTTGTCTAAGTGTTGAAGATGTTGCGGAGCTGTGCATAGCATCCGAATTTTGAAAGCATCGCGAAGACCAACGCTGCGAGGAGGCAGTGCTGTGAAGCAGTTAGGACATGTGGAGCTATCAAAGCGGAGTGCTAGACAAGGATCAGGTGCAGGTATCAGATGGACCAGTAATGGTCTAATTTTGGAAAGATGCTCCAGGAGTGCCAAGCAGCGGGCACGAGCAAATCAGGAAGGTGTCCAATGCATGAGTTTGTTGAGGAAAGCGACGTCTTGGCACGCCTGGTGGGCGAAACTGTTAGGGATGAATGGTTTAGAGAAAGTCACCTGTTGTCACGTGTGCGATAGGAAGGCCTGTAGCGATAGAATGAAGACGTGGAGAACCTCCATGGTGAAGTGGACGCTACCAGGAGCTAGCAAGTCGGTTTAGGGAAACCGACGCAGTTTTGTAAACCCTAAGGGTTTTTGTGTTTAGGGCTTCGACTTTGTAACAACATGACCTTCGGGCATGATCTATAAAAGAAGACTATTTTGTATGGGATGGGGTTACAATGAGTTGGGTTATGACTTTTTGTATTGTAAAATCTATCTGAGCTAAGAAGATTGTAAAGGATCTGCAGCTATGTGCGCAGAGACCTATCTGAGAGGAAGGAGAGTCTGCAGCTGAGTGTGCAGACTAAGAATGGTTGTCCCCTTCCCTTTTTAAAGAAATATATTACCAACAATTCTTGTGGACGTAGCTTTCCACCTGGGGGAGTGAACCACGTTAATTCTTGCGTTGTGTGATTGTGTTGATGAATGAATGATTACTTATGTTTTCTGTCAAATGAATGTCTAGATGTTTCCTTGCATACTGTATGAGAGAGCTTTTAAATGCATTTTCCATTAGAGAAGTATGGAAATGATATGTTAAGTTCTGTATGGGTAATGAATCGTGAACATTTAGTCTGTGTATGAAGGCAATAATTCAGTCATTTGGTCAAGTATTTGCTTATACGCAGTAAATGAATGTATAACAGTGGATTAGATCAGTCGTCTGTGTTCAAATATTAACATCTTGAGCCAATGAACGAATGTAAAGAGAATAGTCAGTTAAGCACCTGAACGAATTGATGAGTGATATTCGTTTCAGTGCCTTAAGTGTTTTCTAGTTAGCCCAAGTCTAGAGCAAAGCTGCATTGTGCGCAGCTTCAGGAGAAGTCCCATGGTAGAAGAGTATAGTGGTGCAGACTGCAGCGTTTCCCATCATTGCGCAGTCTCACCTTGTAGCACATAGCATTTGTTGTGTTGCGTAGTATGCCCATCCAAGCAACTTATCACTTACTGTGGAAACCTGATTCCGTAGTACCCCATAGATACATCTCGGGTGAGACCTCAACCTGCTTACAGGTTGTTGCTGAAAGGGCCGGTGCGAAGGGGTTTTGTTGGTCAAAGGGGGACTGCAAAGAACCTGGGTCTTATAAGAAAACATCTAGGTCAGTTATAACCAACAACCCCCAATAGGGTGGTCTAATAACCCTTTGAGCCACATGACTTATACAGGGCCGACCCCAACAAGGTGTTCTAATAACACATCAAGTATAAGTTACGACACTTATAACATAAACGATGACACTTTTGTATAGAGGAATAATAACATCTCTATAGGAATACAATATGCATATATGTGAAATACATTCTGAAGTTACATATACATCAACACCTACCATATCTCAACCTATCCTATCCATACCCTATCCACTTAGTCCTATATAAGAGAAGCTCTATCCCTCTCCAAAAGGAGGAAGTCTATGGTGTCTACATGTTGATGAAATCACTCTTGAGATATCTTTACTCATCCTTGAGAGACTCAAGCTTCCTTAGGAGGAAATGGCAAATGGATTTGTTAGAGAAGGGCCGCACCGTTAAGCATTGGTTGTAGTTCTATAGCTCTGTTATGTACTTCCCTATTTTTACAGTAATACAAATGCTTTCCACCAATATTGTTCATGTGTGTAATGATATTGAGTAGTCTACCTACTTAACTGTTCACTTAGATCTCTTATTGTATAGATTCCCTTTACTTGTTACTCTTGTTTCTTGTCTTGACAGGTCTTGTAGCTTGGATCTGATGACCATGAGACGCAGAGCAACATACAAGAGAAAGGATTGTGAAGTGAAAGGTAAGACATCTAGTACTCAATCCTTAAGTAGATCTAGGAAATGCATTCGTAGCCTGTCTCATTTGTTCTAGACTCACATTGAGCTAGGGAGATTTGGCTCGCGTCCGCTCGAGTGGATTGTCCAATAAAAAAGCAACGAGATATAAAATGTAATCTCAATAGTAATTCGGCGGTTGGATCACAGAGGCATACATGATGGCATATTTTAAATTATCAAAATATCATTGAGATTGGTCATCCTAGATGAACGAGACGTCCTTTTTCATTAATCTCAGGTATCCTTGTGTCTTTTGCATGAAATTACAAACGAAGCGCCATAAATAAGTCACTCTTCCTTGCAGACTCTGAAGTTCCGTAATGTTGGTTGGAGGTGGAAGAGAGACGATGGCTTCCAACTTCGAGGGATCAATAGAGATTCCATCTTTCGAGATGATAAAGCCTAAGAGGCATATGGACTCGACACAAAAAATAATCTTGTGAGGATTCAGATGGATATTGTATCGCCTACATCTGAGGAAAATGACTGTCAGATGATCTAAGTGGAACTCATGCTACTTTGAGTGGGAAGGGAGGTCATCCAAGTAAGGTTCCAAAAAGTCCCTCACATCATGGAAGGTGTACGACATGGCCTGCTGGAATGTAGCACCAGCATTTTTAAGACCAAACAGAAGTTTACGATATGCAAATGTTCCCCAAGGGTAGATGAATGCAGTCTTGTGTTGGTCGGTGGGGTGGATCTCAATTTGGTTGTATCCAGAAAATCCATCCATGAATGAAAAAATGACACTTCCAGCACAATTGTCGATGATCTGGTCGATGAAGGGAGTCGGGTAGTTTCCCTTGGGACAAGCTTTTTAGAGATCCCGATAATCGACACAAACATGGATGGTCCCCTACTTTTTATTCACAGGGACGACATTTGAGACCCACTCTGTCAATGGGACAGGGCAAATGAAGCTGACCTTCAAGAGTTTCTCAATCTCTGCCTTGATTGTCACAGTCTTCCTAGGGTGTACCAGTCGCAACTTTTGGCGGACAGGTTTGACGTTGAGATAGGTTTTAATCTCATGTAAAACAATGGAGGGGTCTATCCCAAGCATCTCCTCGTAAGTCCAAGCAAACACGTCTCAGAATCGCTTGAATAAGGCCATGGCAGCGATGAATTCTTCAGGGGAACACTTCTGGCCTAACTGAATGTGTTCCACTACACCAGGAGTAACCGAAATGTCTATCAAAGTGGTAGGCTCAATGTTGGCAAAGTTTCCTTCGGAGTTCGTTTGACATGCGAGTATCAAATACTGAGAGCCAGAGTAGACGTTCGGTGAAAAGATGGGGTGAATGTTGTTCTCCACAGTATCCAACAAGGGAGGGAAAGACGAACAATGGTGGAGGTCTTCCCATGGAGGATCGTCTACACTCATGATTTCCATAATGGACTCATTAGAATGAAAAGTCTGTAGCAGAGGATCAGATAATGTCCATTGTAGAGAACAAGAGGTGGAGGCCAGCTAAGTGGTCCTCCGGTGCTGACTGGATAGCCTCATACATGAGTTCAACAGGTGACAGAGGCATAGTGTCTCCAATCAGGTGTGTGGTGGCTTCATCAGGTACAAGCCATGAATCAGTGGAGTTGGGGATAGGTGAAATCTGCAAGGAGATCATGTTCACCGTGGAAACATGGTTTAGGGGATTCGAAGTAGGAAAGATGCCCATAAGGGATGAATCCTTAAGGGGGCCAACCCCCACACTCTCATACTGTTGCGAAGATTGTCCAATCGACAGAACATTATTGCCCAGGTGAGTAGTGGTTTTAGGTGTGCAGACATCCAGTTGGTCGACTGTGACAATTCGACCTTGATGGGGGAATTGTACTATGTGGAAGACAGATGAGGAAACCACAGTCATTGCGTAAAACCAATTATGACCAAGCAGAATGTTATAATCTAACGGGGTAGTGACTACTTCCACATTAAGGGTTGCGGTCTTTCCCCCCAGCTCGATTGGTAAATCTTGTAACATCCCATGAGGTTGAAAGCCACGTCCATCGAAGGCTCTCAAAGTGGTAGGAGAATGGTTCAACTCAGGAGAACCAATGGCTCTCCAACCGACGATCGACATGACCGACGTAGAGGCTCCTTCGTCCAAAACGGTACGATGGATTATCTTCCCAATAATGTTTGTAGCAACTTGAAATGCTAATTGATGGGAGAGCCTCGTTTTGAAGTATTCTAGCTGAAACATGATGGTATTCGATAAATCCGGGTCAACTGCACCAATGGCAGCAAGGAGAGTCTTGCGCTGATTCAGACAGTTTTGCAATACCTCGAGCGTTGACATAGCACAAGGGGCTTGTGCTAGGTCCTCTACAATGTTGTAGTTTTGAGCAGCCCGAGCATTAGGATTGAAAACCGATTTTCTAACCGTTCTCTTGGGTGGACACAACACTGACTCAAATGAGGGCTTCTCAATGGTGAGAGAAGCAGCCGGTACGGTGATGCTAGGCATCAAAGTGGAAGCTTTTTCAGTATTACTTCCAATGGGTTCCTTGGCTAGAATAGAGTCATACGAATGAGCATGTGTGTTTAAGTTGTTAGCCTCATTACGTACCATGAGAACATGTGCGGTGGTTGATGCTTCTCCTTGGGAGGAAGAAGTGTGAGCGATCGACTGCTGATTTTGAGCAGGGAAGGGATCGTTGAGAACTGCGGGTGTGGGTTTTCCCTTAAGAAACTTTTGAACTTCGTCTCTATGGGGGCACTCTTTAGAAAAGTGATCATCACCACATAGTAGGTAAGGATACTTCAGCTTCCTTTTCTGTTTGGTATCATCAGGGGTGCTCTTTTGTTCCTTCTAGGTGGAATATTTCTTAGGTTTCCCTCTGTTCTTCTTCTTACCACCAGACTTCTGAGGTGAAACTAATGAAATAGAATTGACTTCTTCGGTGATAGTAGGAGTGGATGATTTGGTGGTGCCGTGACCATCCTGTGTTGGTGATGGGGAAGAACCCAGGGGGTTCGTCGAACCAAGAGTTTGAGAGGAAGGCTGGGCATGAAGGGATCCAATGATGCCATCAGCTTGGGGTCCCTTAGGTGGTTTCGCGGGGTCGTAAGTGTTGTGGGGCGCATCAGGAAGAATATCAAACAACGTGCCAGATTGAGCATAGACTAGGTCTAGCAAATGGGCATGAGCAATGGCTTGTTCCTCAGTGACAGCGCCACCCATGGAAACATCCTGTGCTATGGTAGGAATGATAGACTTCGTAAACTAGTCTATTAGGAGTCGATCTGGAATAGGAACCTTAATGAGACGTCATCTACTCCTCCAATCATGTATATGATCTGATATATGAGTAGCGGTATTTTGATGGAGCGAGGTTAAAATCTCTGTACCAGTTTCATACCATATAGGCAGCTGGAAATGAGTCAAAAAGTTCATAGCAAGAGAACCAAAATCAGGAAAAGAATGAGGTGGTATTTCAATATACCACTTGGCAGCCGAACCGGTGAGAGTCCGTTGGAATAATCGAAGATGGATAGAGTCGTCCATCAGTGAGTTGGATGAACACCATAAGTGGTATGTCATCACGTGGTTTTTAGGATCCTCACCCGGCTTACCATCAAATTTCGAGATATCTAATGGAAGTTTCATCGGAATGGGTGGCCAATTAGTTTTATGGTAGATGGGGTCGTTGGTCAAGCGAGACAAGTCAAATAGGTCCAACGTAGCCAAAAAGGGTTGCTATGGATTAGGCTGTGAGTATTGATAGTATGGGTAAGACGTGTAAGGACCTGTGGGACCTTGTGTCGGCTGACCATAAGGTGTTTCAGGAGGAAACTGGCCATAGGGGTACGGGCCACCCGGACCAAATGTAGGTCCACCGCCATAGTAAGGTTGTCCATAACCATAATAAGGTGGCCCATAGCCATAAGGTGGGGGCCCGCCTCCGTCGCCGGGAGGGGGTGGAATACCTCCAAATGGTAGGGGTCCGCCACAACCGCCAAGGTAGGATGGGCCGCCACCGCCTCTGCTGGGAGGAGGTGGTGGTATGCTACCACCACTAGAATAGGATGGGCCTCCACCACCTCCATCGGAAGGGGGTGGTGGGAAACCACCACCGCCGGAAGGGTAAGATCCTCCTCCGCAACCTCCACTAGGGTAGGGTGGTGGTCGACCACCACCACCACCAGGATGAGAAGGTCCTCCACCACTACTACCACCGGAAGGGGGTGGTGCTCCTCCTCCACCGCCGAGATGAGATGGTCCTCCCCCTCCACTTCCTCCAAGGGAGGTGGTCCCCCACCACGTCCACTAGGGCGGGTGGGCCATGATGACTGAAATGAGGTGGTCCTCCGCCAAAAGGTAGAGGTCCTCTAGAGTTATGTGGGAGCCTGCCTCCTCTAATGGGAGGTGAAGGTGGACCAAACGGGGGTGGAGGGACTTGAGGGACTGTAACTGGGGTTCCATGTTATAAAATATTTTGTTGTCCCCATAGAGTGTAAGGATTACCGGGGTAGGGTACCCCGTAGAGTGAATTTCATGGATTGAGTTGACTGGGCATAGGGTTAAGATGACCTGGATACGCTTGACTCGATGGAGGTTGAATTACGTTGGATGGTCCCCAACATGGGATAGTCTCGAAGTGGAAGGTCCAAGAGGTACGGAATTTCCAAAGGAAGGCCTGATGGGAACTCTTGCTACAGTATTATGGTTAAGAGATGGGGGTTTACCCCTAGCAACAACTTGCTGACCACTAAGTAAAGGTTGACCCAACATTGGTTGTTGATCATTCACCATATGATTACCACTAGCTATAAAGAAGGTAGGGGGTAAAGAGTATACTCCCCTTGAAGTTTGGGGTGGGGGAAGAGAAGGTGACGTAAATGTGGTAGTTACAAGTGTGTTGGACTATTGTCCTTCAACAGGTTGGGTTGTAAGTGTTACTTAACTGGTCTCGTGTCTAGGAGATACATGTGCAGGAATGGATGGTTGAATAGTTTCAGCAGTGGTCACGTGTTGTGTAGATGATTCCGGTGACTCAAAAGATAAAACACGACTTGGGAGTGGTCAGCCGTTGATCCTTAGTTGAAAGTTTTGACTTCTCAACTCCTCACCCATAGCACGTAGACGAGCCATTTTCTCACGATAAGGTGCTAAGTAGTCATCAGGGCTAGCCCAACTGGTTGGGGATGCAACGGAAAAATGGGCCACTGGGGGGCCCAAAGAAGATGTTCAATAAGCTGCTGATGGACCAGCAGCTTCCATGGGGTCATCCTAGGGTTGATTTATCCATTCCAATGACCCAGGCTCTCCCATCAAAATAGGAGGTAAGTCTTGTGAAGTGGGGAGTTGTGCTTCTTCACTGTACGGAGGATGAGAAGTAGGTGAATCTGGAGGAGTATGAGGAAACAAAAGTCCTCCAACATTCAAAGTGGGGTTTTCCACTTCATGTGACCTGACCCTTGCTTGCGGATCCATTCTTACCCTTGAAATTACCTCTTGGTTAAGGGGATATTCGGGTGGAAAATTCTAAATCCTGCGAGACCTTCTCCAAGGAAAGTCATCCAGAGTGACTGAAACAAAAAGTTTCTCCTAAGGTAATCTAAATGAAAGAAAAGTAGATCAGACAAACCCTACACAAACTAAGGCCACAAGCAAACTTATGTTATAAGAGTGGATTCAACGGTCCGGAACCTCAAAGGATTGTCAAGGATTCGCAACTCGCGATATATCGCAAGGTACAATAGTAAAACGTGACAAGGAGGATTGGGACCATACCCTTTCCTGAATACCTGATTACCTAGACGGTACGTGCATAGTAGCTCCCCGAGTGTTGTTCTCAGTGTATTGCTCCACCAAGACAGCCAAAAGGTTAACTCAGTTGGTTTCAGAAATCCTAAGGGTGTCTCCCGATATACACAAGGTACGTGGGAGCTCAAATCCATAGTGGTGCTGTCTAATGCACAACCATTTGGAAAGAGACCTTCCTATATACTATCGAGTACGTGATACACCCTTCGATATACACCAAGTACGTGTGGTACTTGGTGGGTATGTGAAGAAGCTCAATATACGGATAAGTACGTGGAAGACTAATACCCCCGGGATACAATGCTGGTAAATAACGACAACGGCCATGCTTAACGACGCCAGAACACATCACTAACTTACACACAAGTTACTAAAATTTTTACCCTAGTTCTACCGTTAATTTTATCTGGACGGTTAGGTGAATGCATGAGGTGAGTACATAATCGTAAGCATAATGCAAGCCCTAACTACATGCACAAAATTACGCTTTTCTTTCAATGAACTCTATGTATGGGAAGGATAAATTTTCTTTTTCTTTCCAAGAATTTCACCAAAGCAATGCAATGCAAGACAATCCCAAATCTACCAAAAAATGACTGTGAAGTATTCTTTTCCTTTTCAGCGAAACGTAAAAGACACAACACTACTAAACCAAATCAAAGCATGTTTTTCTTTTTCTTTTATCTTTTCAAAATGAAAATTATGCTAAGTGATGAAAAGAGAGAGTTTCTAAGTAGAGAATGCAAGCTTTTCACTTTCATTGTGATGGCCTAAAAGCATAAAAATCAAAAGATACAATTAACTTTTCCAAGCATGGAACTACTTTTGCAAAACTCGATATATATTTGAATTTTTCAAGAAAATCAGCAACTCATAGTTCATGAAAAACACAAATAATGCAATTTTCTTTCAACTTTTCCAAAAGATCTACAAATGAGACATTCCAATGCATGTGTAATTCTTCAAATGATCTTGAAAAATGATGGAAATAAAGTACTTTTGATCTTTCAATTGATGTATCAAAATAACAATTTGACAACAACAATTCTTTTAAACATAAATACTGAACTGAAAAGATTACTCACAGCACTCTAATAACTCATAAAATCTCAAGAAAAGATGAGCACTCAAAGGACTGAAAATACACACAAACACTCAAAATCAATCAGTAACAAGCAACACTAAAAGAAATCAAAGCTCAAATATGAATGCAAATGAGGTTTGGAAACCGATCTAATACAATGATCAGATCTAGAGAGGAGAGGAGGGAATGCAAGGATGAGTGGATGTAGGTGGGGGAGACAAGAGTGTCCACCACTACCAAATCTCAGACTTGTCCAAGATGGAACCCTGTTGGGTGTGTGAGCTATCTCAAAGAAAACACCTAATATTTAATTATCAACCCGGGTTGGTAATCTTAGAGTTGAGGCAAAGTATATGCTAAGGTAGAATGGAACCTAAGTTTTTCCGGCTTGTCAGACCTTTAAAAAGATTTAATAAAGAAAACATCGAAAGATCTTTCAAAATGAAAAACCGAGTCAAACTCAGAAAAAAATAATAGTAAAAGGAGCTAAATCAGGTTTAGTTAAACAAATGAATTAGAATATATCAATTCATACCACTCTATCTCATACTCAAATAATAGAAACTGATTGAAAAGCAAACTGCTGAATATGAAAATGGAAACTATACAATTTCAGATTCTAGTTAAGAATTAGGAAACAATTGTAAACAAATTTAAAGATTATTAAATAACTTCAACAATTAATTCAAGAGAAACGTTTATTCCCATGTAACTGGATTTGGAGTGAGTGTATCATAATGGCTCTCAAATGAAATAGCAAAATAGAACGGAAGTAAATCTAATCTAACTTCAACAAAAATATGTAAACTACAAAATGACAAATTACAGTTAACTTTAAACATTATGATCTATCTAATATCCATAAGCAGAACAATAATATAAAACTAATGAAAACTAGAAGCAAGTAGAAAACTTGATAAAGATATTTACTTCGGAACTTGATTTGGAAGCAAGTAGAAAACTTGATAAAGATATTAATTTCTGAATCCAAATCCTATTCCATAAACATCTTAATTATTTATTAAGATAAGAAACTGATCCTAATCTAAATAAAGGAAACTATCAAAACTAGAATGCTTGAAGAATGAAATTACTAACTTTATTCTAACTACGTCTTAAAAACATGTAACGAACTAGACTAAAAATAAGATTGATAAATTCCAAAACAACATGTTAGCAAGCTAAAATATGAAAGACATTATTGAAAGGACTGTTAAAGAAAACTAAGAAAAATAATAAGAATTGAATTAAAGCTTGATGAAATGTAAAACAAATGCCTAATTATGGTTGAGAAGACTAATTAAGAGCATGAAAGATTACAGTAAAGAAAACTAGGAAACTGAATTCAAACTAGCATAAAACAGTGCAGAAAGAGTAAAAATACGAATGCCGATGCGAATGCCATTCCGAATGGAGGAAAAACAAATTAAGCTAAGGAAAAGGAGGGTTTTGATGATCTTGACGTCAGCTGGCGAATGCAGATGAACCTACAATGCAAAGAAATTAGTGAGAAGACTTGTTGAGAAGCTAAGATAATGGAAAGCAACCAATTCTAATAATGGTTGAAGAGATAAACTATTCCTATTCTATGCTAAAGCAGGAGTGAGATGAGAGAAGAAAATTATCCTACAGCTACAGAGAAGAAGCTAACTAAACTAATTATAACTATTAACAGAGCTTAAAACAGAGGCTAACTAAGTTCTATTTAATTGTAAGAGACAAACTAGCTAATTATAAAAGACTGGAATTAAACCGTCAAAACTATGCTGTTGGTCGACCATTTACTGATCCTGTAAACACAAGTTATGCTAGAAGCACCAAATTACAGAAAAGAAATATCATGTACAGAGAATGAATTAATAGCAAATACAAGAAAAATAAACTAACTAGTTGCTGAAAAGGAAATACAGAAAACAAAGACAAAACCTCCGGTTGATGAGGGGCCCTTCCCAGCAATCAGAGATGAAAAATGAAACTAGTTTAGCTACTCAAAATATCAATAAACTGGAACTTCCATTAATCTTAAGAAAATTATAGACTGTTAGCTATCTGCTTGCAAATCTATGAACTATCTGCGATCTTCTCCAACTATAAGCTAACTAGACTAACTTTGTTTCTGTCTACAAATGCCTATTTATACATTTTACAATGGATGAGAGGGTCGACAGAGTCGACCTCTCTAATAATAGAGGTGTTTAATGAATAACTGTTTGCTTTGAATGGTGCGCGACAACATAGGGAGTATACACTAGGACGAGCAGAGTTGATTCCTTCCCGAGGAAACTGCAGCATTGGTTTTCCTTGGATGTGGGAAAAGAGGTAACATGCTGGCAAGATGAGCGAATGGAGGAGAGGCTACTAGAGCACTGTCGTGGAAAGGCTTTGTGCTGGTAGGCTAAACGTGTGCGACCTGAACTCCTTCCAGAACAATGGCGTGAATAGGTAGCATGATTCTAGGATGAACACGAGGTTGAACGACAAGCTAGAGTGTTGACATGGACATGGGATGCGTTGTTGAACTTGGTGAGCCTCGGGATAGATCTTCTAGAGCAATAGATCATTAACCATGCCCATTGCATGGCAGATAGAATCCATGTTCCCTTTTATGCATTTAACTATCTGGGATATGCCAATCGTGGATTTCAAGGGCTGAACGCGAGGTTGAACGACGAGCTGAACGCGGTTGATTTTAGCATTATAAGCACGTTGTGTTAGAGAAAACTTCCTATGGCTTGGGGTGGACCACAACAGACATTTGACTACCATAAATTAACTCAATTCTCAGTGCTATGCTATATAAATGGCAATGCTAGGATAATGAAGAATATAACCAACCTCGAACCAAACGTTTGATGTAGATCCCCGTTGGAGCTTTCAACACGTGCACTTGGACCTGCAAATTAGTCTTGACAACCAATATACAATAAGCGCATATAATATATAAACGACACTAACATCATCAATAGCAATGGTCCATGATATTATAAGTAAATGCAACCCAATGTAATATAAACAACATTCACAACATTAATGGACGAGAATATGAGTATTTCTATTAATAAATAACAAGAAGTAAAATGTGATACGACCTCTTTCCGGCAACCAATCTGAACTAATATCTGGGTCAATCCACTTGTGCCTCCGCCATTTCAATCCTCCATGGAATGGAAAACTCAAACTATGATAGGAGTTTGGAAGGTGAACATAGAGGGTTCACAACTACAAGGATCAATGAGTGTAGATTCAAGATAGGGAAAAAATCCACTAGAGTTCTCTTGCTCTCCTTTTTCCTCTCATCCATAAGCCATATGTGCTCAATATATAGTCCTCTCAAAGGTAAGTGAAAGGACACATCGAGGCGTTTTGGGGAAAATGGAGGGCCAAAGGTCACCCTATGACTACTTTTTGGGAGTAAAAAGTAACTAACTAGTGATTTTTACAATTTTACATGCTACCCACGGGCTATAGTGATGCAACTCGTGGGTACGCCCACTGTAGTGATGCAGCTAGCGTACATAGGAAAAAATAGGGAAAATAGTGTGTCTGAAGGATATAAAGTGGATATGAGTCAGTAAAATGGATCCTAGAGCCCAAAGAGTGCTAATACTCACAAGGTGGAAACTTACGTTGTAACAGATGCTCCCTAATGTGTGAGGTCAGAGATTGGTGCTACGATGGTCGAATATATTATAAATCTCTGATGTGGAGTGATGGAGACACAACTGGAAGGAGCAGCTCACTCGTCATAATACAATAGTATCCCTGAATACATGTCGGTATAGTACAATAATCTGATACAATGGCCATGAATAGGCAGTACATAGTGAATACATGTCATAAGTGATCAAAGCCATGATCCCTCTACAGTAAGATATGGTTTCCTGTTGAAAAGGAAACAACTGGTACAAACTAGAGGTACAAACTGCTGATATTTGAGAAGTGATATCTCAGATGTAAATTCATAGTCATAAGTAGCATACTAAATGCCACTATCGTCTGGGGTCTTCTACACAATTCTTCGACAATGCAAGTCCCATCAAGTGAATAAAGGAGTTGAGGTTGAACCTGATGTGACATCGTATGATTACCGGTCAATGATGTATACCGTTAACAGATGCGAGATAACCCACCAATAATGAAAATGGGCATCAAGGCACAAAGTCCAATTATCTGAGTGTGAATAGATGTGTTGAAGTTGAACACTAGGATGGATCCATCGATCAGGGGACATTGATTTATTCCCAAAACTGTCGATGGTGAGAGAACCTGCCACTAATGACTGCAAGCCTCAAGGTACTCAACTGAACTCTAGGCTTCAAGTCCCAGAATAAATGGGTTGAAGTCGACAGAATGAGACTCGTTGGAAGGAGGGAATTAAGTCATCCCCCATCAACTAGCACGAGGTACCAACTACGCTGAAATATTTAGAAGATCTTAGGTGAAACAAACTGACTCAATAAGAGTGGTCGACATGCAATAGTCAAAAAATTTGAGGAGTGGCCGACTCTGGTTTCAAGACTTCCTTTGAACAAGAGCATGAGCAGATGGATAGACTCAGGCATCATAGACTCAATATAGACTATACGATGTAGGAGGCACCACAACGGGCTCCATAATGACTAGAATCTTAACCAATCAGTGGATTAGACTGAGAAACAAGTACAATTTCTAAGGTCAAACTATAGTCCCGACTCATAATGTATGGAGTGGAATGAATGCTCTGTTCAAAGTCAACACAACAACTTCCAACTAGAAGCAGTAACCATAATCCTGTCCGATTTTTTGGAATATTTGATTTTTTTGGTCTTTTTCATATTTGGAAAATCTTGAAAAAGAATAAAATTGTTTATAGTACAACAAGTGAGGGAACGGGTGCCAAATAGCGAGTAGACTAGTCCCAAGCAGTGGAACATACCTATGATCAATGCAAGGAAGCGCATGCAGGATGTAGACACTTGGGGGGTGTTCCCTCAGGGTCAAAAGGTCATCAAATTGTGAGGGACAAATGGAATCTTTGCAAGGCTCGACAGGGGAAAGTGCTCAGGCACCAGGCTAACAATTGAGTGAGCGGGGGCCAACACAAGGCTCGAGCAGCAAGCAGGATGATGCAATGCAATCACAACTTGATATAGCTGGGGGATTCCTTATGGGAGATGGCCAGCATAAGACAAAGTAGAGTATGAATCTTTTATCGCAAAGTCATGGCGTAACTAAAAAGGACTCCCAATTCTTAGGAGAAATAATGGCATGGGCACCATAATGCAAAAAGGGTTTTTAACTAGGGTACCCATGTTTGGAAAGGCCCTACAGCCACATAACGACACTTCTATAACAGTGTGAAGGTTCTATGTCAGCTAAGAAGTGGGGTCACACCTAGGGTTTATGAAAATGGTCAAAACGTCAAATACATAATGCATGTGAAAATGACATCTAACCTATATGCTAGGTGTGAATATACCTACCGTAGGCATGAAACGGTCCAAAAAAACTCTCACCAAAGAAATCTCATGAAAAGCACTACTCCAAGACGTTATATTAGTCCAAAACAACTAAAAATGGTGGAACCATAGACAAGTGGGTTTCAAAAAATTATAAATAGTAATAAAAATTTACAATTTACAATTCATTTTTACTATTCACCCATTTGGAGTTTTGTGGTTAGTTTTCACCTCAAAGTTCAACTGCTAATTCTGGGAGCTACGAGCGTCCGATCATTGAACCATCAGGAGCAAGTTGATAGTCTCATCCATACCTTTAATTTTAATTCTTTTATTTTGATTTTCATTGGTTGGATTTTTTATGTGGCCAAGCCCTAAATGGTCATGGCGCTACCCGCGGGCTATTACTATGTGTGTTGCGGGTAGGGCAAGGTACATGCAGTCAAAGCATGCGTTGACCACAGGTACCCACCTCTGTAAGCAAAATTTCCCATGGGTACGGCCGTGAAGCTAGTTTTTAAATAAAACTGACTAAACTCTTTGGTTTTTCTCCCTCCAAGATGGTTCTAGAGTGGAGAGAGAGGGAACATGGCCTTGTGGATGAGATTGCTCGCAATGATGTGCATGCACAGAAAGCTTTACAAGCATGTGGGCTATACAAATTTTGGAACATAGGGGGTTTGAGGGCCCAAAACCTATTGCTCTGTCATTTGATAGACTACTGGGATGTAGATGCACATAACTTCAACCTAGACGAGCAAATACTCACTCTGGAAGTGGACGATATATACTTCATTACTAGTTTGTCCCGCTGAGGTGAAGTGGCAAGACTTCGATCTCATTCTATGGGTGGTGGGATAACCATCCTCGACTATATAGAGCTCTGTTGTGTACCAAATACTCAGGAAGTGGGGAGTTAGGTTCCTATCAAAGCCATAGTCAATCTGAGTATGAAGATTATAGTGGGTACCTTAGTGCGGATTACTGGTTCAAAAGCTCTGCACCAGGCATCCAGGCCAGTGATGTTCTATGCATCACAGTGTATGCATCCCATGATATTCGACTGGAACACAATGCTAATGAGGTCCATGAAGACCCAGTTGACAGAGTGCAAGCAAGGGGAGGAAAAATAATTCGGATACGGCAGTATCTTATGCAGTTTCTTCTTTGAGCGAGTTCTGGGGTTCAGTATGAGGGTTAAGGTCCCTCATAGTCTCCGCGACCCAGCCCTGACCCGGTGGGCAGAGGTCTTGATGTGACAGGGTGGTGGCCGTCAGGCGTCTCCATACACAGAGGAGTTCTTTCACTGGTGGGACTGATAGGTGATAGCTATAGATGACTATCCCTATGCAGGGATAGACTTCCGCTAGGATTGTGACATGCCGCTTCCACTAGATGCAGTGTTCAGAGACATTGGTGAGTACTCTTTTTAGGTTTTTGTGTATTAAATTTTTATGGATTTTTTATCATAGATGTAAATGCAAAAATATTTTTGGGGGTAGTATCATATATTAATGGTTGTGATTGTTTTCTCGCAGTCATGGGCCCAGTGAGACCCGAGGGCTTCCCGAGACATCATCGCCGAGGTAGGGGTTATGAGGTAGTGGGTGCTATAGCAGAGCGTACACTATAGATTCTGCGGGGAAACCTATCAAGGATGACTTCCAGGGTACCACAGATAGAGGTGGCGTGGCTACCAGAGGATGTGCAGCACCAAGTAGTCGGGGTAACTGGGTACGACTATTGCAGCTTATAGCAAATGCAGTATAGTATTACTATCAGTCACATCCTATCGGGGTGACAACTAGGCCTTCTTGTAGGGAGTAGACATCTTAGAGTCCCATTTTTGTATTGATATGTATATTTTTTAGGGCTACGGGCTCTAGTTTTGTATTATGACACTACCATTTTGGACACATTATTTATAAAAACTATGGTTCTCTGGTTCTACTATATGTGTGTATGTACAAATGTATGAATGTCTCTTTTATTTGTGTGCTTCATGGTGAATGTGACAAATGCCAATCTAGGACATAGTTAGCATATGCATCAGATATGTGATTAAAACTTCTCGAAACATGAATGTATGTAATTGAAACAAAATGTCATTCCAAGAGTCTTACCCTTAAGAATTTCTGTAGTAACGTAGGATCTCTCACATGGTACTGACCATTCAACTAAGACACAACTAGTTGTGAGTCGGGGAAGACTTCTAAAGACTGGATAACATGTGAAATCGCATCCCGAAGTAGCTCAATCACGACACTATACTCAACCACATTGTTAGATGTACGACCAAGACAAGCACATCCTGAGGACACAACTAGGTGGTCAGGTGAATAAATAACCCAGGCAATAGAAGCAAGCTACTGCGTATGACAGCTAGCACCATCCACAAACACTAAGAACATAAGAGACTCTGCTGACATCTGTTAATCAAACGAAAGTGAATTAGCAGACCTGAAAACCAAAAGAAATCTAAACTATGTACATAAGCAACTATATAATAGTGTACAAAAGTATAAGCTTGAACTAGAAGTTCAAGCGTAATACTGCTTGATGTAGAGCCCATTCCTAGGCTCCTTCAAGACGTTCCCTTCATAGTCTTCTAATTCATAGGCTCATTTTTTCAGGACACGCTTCACAATGTAAGGGCCATGCCACATGGGGTTAAACTTGCCTGCCCCTAGGGTTTCTTTAGCTTGGTCATATAAGAGGACCAAGTCACCTTCAACATACTGCCGAGGATGCACAGACCTATCATACTTAACCTTAACACAACGTTTATCGGCATCTATAGCTACATGGAGATCTCGATGTTGCTCGTCAAGCTGGTCAAGGTGTATTAAACGTTGCTCAATACCTATCGTATTAGGGAGGAGCTCTATGGCCAGTTTAAGTGAAGGGATTTTGCATTCAATCGGTAAAATTGACTCCACACCATGTACCAACTGAAACAGTGAGAGCCCGGTGGAAGTCTTGACTGCGGTTCGATACACCGACAAAGCTAGATATAACATAATATGCCAGTTGTTCTTGCTTTGTTGGATGGTACGTTAGAGAATGGTGTTTAAAGACTTATTGACTGCTTCAACTTGACCATTCACTTGGGGATAGTAAGAAGATGAGTGTTCTTGATGAAACCCAAGCTTGAGTGGCAAATCCTCCATCATCTTATTCTGAAAGTGAATGCCATGGTCAGTGACAATCTCTTTCGGAATACCGAATCGAGTGATAATTAGATTGAACACGAAATGGGCTGCTGTAGCACCATCGTCTTTTACGGTAGGCATGGCCTCGGCCATTTTGGAAAAGTAGTCCACGACCACTATGATATGGTGATGCCCCCCAGCCGAAGCTGGTTTGCAATCCATGAAATACACCCCCCACTTGGTGAAGGGACCGATGGTGACGATCAGATGAAGGGGCGCTGGATCTGAGCATATATTCCGAGAAAACACCTGGCAAGGGTGAAATCTCTTCACAACGTTCATACAGTCTTTAAATATGGAAGGCCAAAAATAACCAGCTTGCATAATACATTGGGTTGTAGAAAGCCCAGATAAGTTACTGCCACATGCCCCAGCATGGCAATCATTAAGGACATGCTCCGCTTCTTCGTGAGTCAAGCAACAATGGAGAATAGAATCCTTTCCTCGGTGATACAAAGTGTCACCGACGATAGTATAGTCTTTAGCGTGATGTTTCACACGCCGTCGCTCATCCCGTAAATAATGCGAAGGAAACTTCAAATTTTAGAGATATACAGTGACATCCCCATACCAAGGGTCCTCTGATGAGATAAGAAACAAGTGTTCATCCAAAAAGGAATCTTCATGGATGACATCCTCATCATATCTCAGAAGGTCTGACATAAGCTCAACAAACACCAATGATTTCACTGACTTCATCGAAGCAAAATCAAGATCGAACTCCTGAAGGATCACAATCCATTTATTGTACTTCCCCCCTATAAGGCATCGTGATATCACGAATTGAAACGGATTGATATGTGCTACAACTGTGGTTATTCTAAGCAAAATATAGTGTCGTAACTGCTGGACTGCATGGACAATCGCAAGTGCCATCTTTTCCATGTGAGTATATCTCAGTTCAACATCTACTAGATTTCGACTGAGGTAATAGATCACATGCTCAATGAGCATATCATCAACCTGAACTAAGACCATGCCAATCGTCCCTTGAGACACAGCCACATAAAGTATAAACTTTCGTGCAAAGTTGGGTGGACTAAGCATAGGGGCTGATACCAAAGCTTTCTTAAGGGCATCGAAAGACTGTTGGGCTCGCTCATCCCAGATAAATGGTGTGTCTTTCTTCAACAAGCGCGCAAAACCTTTGGTAAGATTAGCATAATTGAATACAAAGTGACGTAGAAAGGTAGCTCTCCTTTGGAGGCTCTGAAATTGAAACAAGTTGCATGGAGGAGGAAACCGAAGTATTGCCTCAACTTTAAGAGGATCGACTCTAATACCCTTTTTTGAAACTATGAATCCTAGAAGGTGACCTGAACTCACAGCAAAGATGCATTTGTTGGGATTCAATTAGATCTTGTAGCATATACATCATTCGATAATCCAACGGAGGTGCTTGGGGTGGTCCATTCTCTTGCGAGAATGGCCGGCAAGATCATCCAAGAAAACCTCCATTATACTTTTAAGGTCATGAAAGGCATAGGTAATGGGATACTGAAACATAGCTCCGACGTTTTTAAGGCTAAAGGGCATTTTTCGGTATGCAAACGTACCCCAAGGAAAAATGAAAGTAGTCTTATGTTGGTCCTCGGGTTTGATTTGAATCTGGCTATACCCCAAAAAGCCATCCATGAATGAAAAAATATCACTTACCGCACAAGAATCCAAGATCTGATCAATGAATGGCGTGAGGAAGTTGTCTTTCGGACACGCACGATTCAGGTCTCTAAAATCAATGCATACATGGATCATTCCCTACTTCTTATCAACAGGAATGGGGTTTGACACCCATTCGGTAAGGGGAATTGGGTAGATAAAACTGGCTTTGAGCAGTTTCTCCACCTCTGCCTTAATAGCTGTTGCCTTCTTAGGGTTAACAGTACGACGCCGTTGTCAAACCATTTTAGCATGTGGATACGTTCTAATCTCATGCTCAACAATAATGGGGTCTATTCCTGGCATCTCCTCATATGACCAGGAGAAAGCTTCCCTAAGTTCTGTGAGCAATTCAGTGTAGATGGCAATTTCCTTGAGAGAGCAATTAGCGCCGATGTAAACATTTCAATCTTTTCGGGAGTGCAAGAGATGTTGATCAGTATAGTCGGGGAAATATCAGCCATGTTCCCCTCCTCGAAAAATCTCATGTGGACCTAAAAGAGCCACAGGGTGACCAACCATCTCTACAAGAGTCGTCCTAAACTCTTGTTGCTCGACGAGATCAAGGTTGGGAAGAAAATAAGAGCGATGGTGCATATCCTCCCAAGGCCTCTCACTACCATACATGGCTTCGATAATAGCTTCATCCGAGGGTAAAGCACCATCAAGGCAATCGTGTGAACAAGATGAGTCGGTTGCGCAAACTGGCAGTATAACGGGATCTTCCTCATCTGTCCAAGAAGAAGAGAGATCCGGTTCTGCAGTGGCTTGTTGAATATCTTAGTAAGGAAGCTCAACTACAAATAGTGGCATAGACATCCCGACGTGCTTAATGTATCCAGACATAGAGCTCGTGTATGGTAAAGTCCACGGATCATCAAAATATGAGGTTCAAAACTATACATTATGCAATGGAGGAGAAGCATCGTCGGAAAAGGTTCCAATAAAATTAACAAGTGCAGGGAAATCATTAGATCCCATCAATGAAGGGTACATACCAACACCAATGTTCCGAGTTGCTGGTTGACAATCTGTAACCTATGGGACTACAGATCCTATAGATGCCGTGGAAGGAGGATTAACGAAATCCAACTGATCGATGGTCACAATCTTTCCTTCGTATGGAAAGCAAATAACTTTGAATACAGTAGATGCGACAGCTTTCATAGAGTACATCCAATTCTAACCTAGTAAAAGGTTGTAGTCGATGGGAGCATCAACCACTTCGACTTCAATAGGCACAGGTTTACCCCCCAAGTGGACAACAAGGGAAGGGATGATCCCATGCAGCTTAAATGACCGACCATCAAATGTAGTGAGCATGGTTCTGGACGTGAGTAGAGGAGGAGAGTCAAGAGCTTTCCAACAAGTTAAAGACATCACTGGCCCAGAAGCACCTTCGTCAACCACCTTTCTCCTGAAAAAATTCTGAAGGCACTCCACATGGATTTGAAAATCCACGTGGTAAGCTAAGCAAGGTTGGAAATCAGTAGTGTCAAACTTGATAACACTAGGACTCACCCCATCATAAACTCCTAACGCACTCAAAAGGGCATGCCTTTGAGAAGGACACACTTGTAAAACTTCAAGAGCCGATATGGCACATAGAGTTTGGCCCAAATCTTCTATAATGGAGTAGTTCTAGGCGGCTCGAGCATTGGGATTATGTGTAGAGCGCTTAAAAACACCTTTCGGTATCCACGACATAATAGAGGGCTTCTCGATATGCAAGGAATTATCAGGAGTGGGGAGAGGCTCGCTCCCCATATTAGGTTGTGGTGCACCATAATCGCATTGATGAGTAGCAACACTAACCTCCGATTGAACCATATTCACGCATCCATAACCACTAGTATTGGAAGAAGACATTGCAGTCTCATTAGGTCCATAACTAGTGGTGGGAGCATGCGAAGCCATGTTTTATGATGAGGAAGGGGATCCTTCAACACAGCTAGGCTTTGTGCGAAATGATTCGATGCTTCTTCGATTCGAGGACACAAGTGAGTAAGATGATCTTCCCCACAAAGCTTACAAGGAAATTTCACCTTACACCTAGGTTTATGGTCCTCACCAGCATTTCTGCCTTCCCGGGAAGGGTTGGAATTCTCCTTACGAGGGGTATTGCGATTGCTATTATTGTTCCCATTGTTTCCATCCGTACGGTTATTCCTCCCCTTCTTCTTACAACCAAGTTGCTGGTTACTCGATGGGTTCGTCAACTGCACACTCTGTACATCGGACGACAGGGTGGAAGTGGACAAGGTGTGGACCTGTCCGGGAGTAGACTGGTTAAGCAAATTTTTTTTTGCATTTGATTAGCCACCAAATCTACAGGGTGAGTACTTGCGGATCCCATAATGCCATCGGCATGTGGTCCAGGAACTAACTTGGGCTTATGTCGTGTTGGCAGTGCGTCAGGAATAATGTCATACAAAATGCCAGACTGAGAGTATAGTAAATCTAACTGCTGGAATTTTAAGATGGCTTGTTCCTCAGTAACAATGACGAACATCGAAACATCCTTAGCAATATATGGAAGAAAAGACTTTTGGAACCATTCCAACAGAAACTTTGGAGGAATGTTGGATTCCACTAACCTCTTCTGCCAACGCCACTCTTGAATGTGGTCAGAAATATGTGTGGCCTTATTTTGACATAAGGTAGACAAAAGTTCAGTACCAATGTCGTAACGAATTGGTAATTGGAAATGATCCAAGAAAACCAAAGCTATCTCATTGAAACCCCTATAAGTGTTCCCAGGCAACTCAACATACCACTTCGCAGCTACCCCCATGAGGGTGCGTTGAAATAGTCGTAATCGAACGGAATCATGATTCAACGAGTTGGAAGAGCACCAAAGGTGAAACGTTGTGACATGATCACCCGGATCCTCACCACCTTTCCCCTCAAACTTAGGAATGTCCGAAGGGAGCTTGGTAGGGACCAGAGGCCAATTAGGGTCGTGACACACTGGATCATTCATGAGCTTCGAAAGATCTAGAAGATTCAAACGTGCAAGGAACGGGAGCTGCAACTGGAAAGCTTGATTATAAGCCCCCATAAAAGGTTGGTTGTACGGAACCGAATTATAAGATAGACCAAATGCTTGATCATGAGCATTAAACTGCTGATTATATGGACCTGACTGACCATAAGCTTGACCCTATCCATAAGGTTGATAAAATCCTCTGACCTAACCCATGTGAGAGTAAGTAGGTATATATGTGTTTTTGGCACCATATTGAGGTGGGTTGTACTGGTGGCCAGCACCGACTGTATTGTAGTAAGGGTTTCCACCATAATTATGGGGCATATACGTACTATTCGTAGCAGGAACCGTGTTGTAATGACCATGATGTTAAGGTATGTTCCCGCACCTAGCGTAAGCATTAGGATTAGCGTGAGCAGTCCTGTGGTGACCCTAAGCATGAGATGTACTCCCAACCCTAACATTGGTGTTACTAGTAGTAGGAATGGTGGTGTTATGACCATGAGGATGAGGTATATTTCCACCTCCTACATTAGCATTACTAGTAGTGGTAGCAGACGCAAAAGTATCTGGTATATGTCCACCCCCGTGATTGGGAGGAATGTTAACATTCGCAAAAGTGGTCCTAGGTTGATGGATAACAACATGTGTATTAGGTTGTGGATGGCGAGTCGTGTTGTGAACAGTGTTCTTATTAGGTTGGGTAGCCCTAGGAGGCGGCCTTCTTCCAACATTAGCATTGTTAGGAGGAATATGACCAGTCCCCATACTATGTGTGTGAGTGGACAACATGGTGCCCCCAGTGAGAGTATTTCCCCCAGTGGGTGCAGTGTTGCTAACACCATTACTAGTGCCAGCATGACTACCAAAAGCAGTGGAAGGATCAACTGTGTTGTAATTAGGCATACCATATGAGAACGCAGTAGGGTTGATCGTAGGACCTGTGTCATCATGTAACTCTGGCATCCTACATAAATAATTATGTGGAAATGAAGGATCAAATGGATTGTCCTTGGTTGGATCCCGACCGAACAAATTAGGTTAGGTCTTGTGTGGATCCAGACCAAACAAACTAGGTTAGGTCTCAAGTGGATCACCCCCCATGCCTCGCGAGGAGTAGGGGTGTCTGAAGTGTGTTCGAATCTACCCGATCGAGTCATAGGTATTTCTCCCGTGTCAGAGTGTGCAACCGTCATGCCGTCTAGGATGTATGTATCGTAAGAATCTAAAGACTCGGAGGGAGCCTGCCGGCGTCCCCTAGCAACACGGTGTGAAAGTTCGGTGGGATACAAACCAACCAAATGACGGGATCGACGGAGAGTAGGACTCCGCACCACAATATCTCCAGAGAGAATATAAAATCACAGTAAATCAAGAGCACACACCTAGAGAAACTACATCCAAGAGCAGACAAACAGAGTGGCTAAATGAGCTCCTGACACTAGAGCCGATATGTATCTCCTAGGAGAGGCTTGAGACTCCCAAACTATAGCCGGAGGTAACATAATCAGTTATAATGGCCCCTAGAATTCACTGCATGCACATGGTCAAGTCCCTATACAATGGCAACTGTGTTGTCCGACCCCTATCTAAATCAAGACACAAACAGTATAACCACTGCAAGTACCCTATGTGATACCTAGGTAAGGAAAATATGGTTACCATAGTATAACCAATGCTCAGGGGGACAGTCGTAGGTGGGATCAATCGTATGGTAGGGTATTTAAGCTTGAAGCACAAGAGGACGAACCTCCAGTACCCATAGATACAAACAAACCCTAGAAATATCTCCCACGTTCAGCCGGTATTGGAGGGATATCTCCGCAACCAACCTCCCGTGACCTCGTGCTTAACTCTGGTCTGAGTAGAGCTTCCTGAGAACACCAATGTATACCATGGATTTCACCACTCCCTGGTCAGACACATAATGTTTTGTCTAGTAGTCTTGGATTGTTTACTCACAATGATCTATTCCAAGACTCTAAACCTATGCTAGTTGGTGTACCCTATAAATAAAATAATTCTAATCAATTTTAAGATTAAGCGTTAATTTTAATGGCTGTGGTTACTCAAAGGATATGATTGTGAAACTAGTGATGTATATGACTCAATAGTATACAAAATCGTCAAACTCTAGACTCATCTATCTAATAAAAACAATGCCACTAGAATGAAAATCAATCCAACGGTTTCAAAATAAAAATGCAACTCTTTTATATTTTCAATGCACAATCAGAACCTAGATGAAAGCAGCAAGCACTCGAGGCACAATGCAATACATAAAAGTAAATTTTTTTTGTATTTTCTCTTATAAGCAAAAGCAAAATGCAAAACTTTTTATTTTTTATTTTTCAATGTTGATGTATTTGTAACTTCAGAATGTATTTTATATATGTATATTGTATTCCTATAGAGATGTTATTCCTCTATACTCAAGTGTCGTCATTTATATTGTAAGTGTCGTAACTTATACTTGATGGGTTATTAGACCACCTTGTTGGGGTTGGCCCTGTATAATTCATGTGGGTTAAAGGGTTATTAGACCACCCTATTGGGGGTCAGCCCTGTCAACATTATGTTATGTGGTTAACGTAAGGCCGACCTAGTAAAGGTTATTAGGAAAGTCAAGTCAAGTATAAATAGAGTGCGGGAGGCACTCTATTTGATCATCCACTTACTCTTACACTCATTGGAGAGTGGCACACTAGTGGAGGAGGAGAAGATGCTGCTAGGAGTATATCTCTTATGCCTTGGTTGTATCATTGCTCTATTTATCTCTAAGGAAGTTGTGGGGTTTTTCACCTTTATGGTTTTCCCCAGTGAAACTCTGTGTGTCTATTGTCTCTTGTGTGCTTGCATTATTATGTCCATGATTGATATGCTGTAGATATATTGTACATGTTGTTCTCTAAGTTAAGATCTTAGATCATATTGAAGTAAATTCTGAAAAACTAACATGGTATCAGAGCTAGCCTGAAAGAAGGCATGGTATAGAATTTATGACACTTTTTGCACTTGCGAAGCTAGGGATTAATATAGAAAACACCATTCATAATAGAAATTTCGCTATAAATACATTTTGGCAAGGTTTCAGGATCTGAAAATCTTACGGATTGAAGATAAGATCCCCATGTACCTTGTGTCCAAAGGAAAACCTCTAATTCATTGTACTTTGTGATTTATGATCTGTACAATATAGGGTTTCTGCCTCTTCCAGATATGAGTCATAAACAAGTGACCTAGGAAAAAAGGTCACAACTTGGGCTAGGAAGCTCCAAATTAAATTTCATAAGAAGTGGAAGGTAGGGCATGGACTGTACTTTCCCAGGTAAGTTTTTCATAGGCGGAAACTGAACCAGTGATACGTGGAACACCATACAAGTTCACTCTCATGTTTTATCCCATAAACAAGTCACGTTGTGACACTTGGCATAACTCTCTCTCTCAGAGAATCCAATTGAGGTCATACCTATGGGGTTGGAAAGACAACAGGTCAGGATACCACAACAAGAATTTTCAGATCTTGTAGGTCTAAAATTTTGGAGTTACAAGAGAAACAATCAGGTCCATATTTCTGTCAAAATAGAATTTGATTTTGAGCACCTTCATTCATGGCTGCGGGAATTTAGGGTTTCGGAGAATGTTGGAATTTTTGTAATCAGAGACCTCGTCTGGATGATCCTCATCTAAATCAAAATTTAGAGACCAAGATCGAATTTTTTTGGTTGGACAGAAGGCTGGGCTTGATCAAACCCTAGTTCAGGACTTTGATCGGAAAGGTGAAAAATTAGGGCTTCTGCAAAAATGGAAATTTTTGAAATTTGTGACCATAACTGGAAGATTCTTGGAAAAATTGAAGTTTAGAGCTTTGGATCAAACTATTTACTTGGGTGAAGCTCCGGGAAACTCAATCCCTAATTCAGGGTCCTCCCGAGTGAATCTGGAAATCTAAAAGGCAATTTTGAGGGGTGAAACTTTGCAGTTTTCAAATTCTAAGTATACCAGTTTTCAAATTTTGAGTATACCAGCTTGACTAGCTCAGAAAGGCTCATCTTTCTATCCTTTCAGAAGTTTGAAATTCAAAGTTTGAATTTTTAAGGTTTATCTGACAAACCCTAATCCAACTCCAGATCCAGTTTCAACAAATCAAAGTGGATTGGGTTAATCCTAGAAGAGAATGGATTGGTCACCTACATAAGTGAAGAAGTTCCTGTTTTAGAGGGAGACGAGGCTAAGTCCTTATATAAGAATATTACAAGCAATCTCGATAGGTATGACTTATCTAGGTTGATGTTGTCCGCTAACATGAAAGGTACATCAAGAAAGACAAATCATGTTCTAGTTCAAGAACATATGACCATGGTGACGTGAAGACAAAGATTCATCCATTGTCATGGATCACATAGAAGCTCTACTTACGAGGTATGTATACTTTGGTTCTACAATGATTAACTTATGAGATATGCAGGTTACTAGCACAAGTCATTGAAGAGAAGAAGAAGACATTGTTAGACATAACTAGCAAATATGATAACCAGGTATGTTTTTCCTATATCAAGTTAGAATCCTACCTTGTGATAGGATCTTATACTGTTGTATGGTTGATAATGATTATTCATGAAGTTAGAAATATAAGTAATCAATGGTTTATGCATATTATGTCTCTTACCTTGATTGATGATATGACTAACCAGAAAAAGTCCTTTGGTCAAATAAAGAATATGCATGAATAAAGGAAGTACTCCCTGAAACCTTGAATACTAATGCTTGTGATAAATTATTTGTGTATGAAATGATCTTGACCATACATGTTTAAGATTACTTAGAATCATAATGTTTTATAGTATTGAAATTATACTAATGAATGTATGATTGTGTATGAGACCTCGAGCATAACACAATGATGATACTAGTAAGTATGCATAATGATCGAGGATGGATATAAGTTCAAGAATAGGTAATCTAGGAAGCAAAGATCAAGAGGGAGTACACTCCAGTAGTTCCTGCAAGGCATAAAATATTGAGAGGGAGTCCACCCTACAAACCAAACAAAGATAAGTATTTGAATTGTCATTTCTTGCATATTTGTTTTATTCAATGATGTATATGCTTATGTTCCCAGACTCAGGGTGTGTATTATGCATATTAGAATAATTGCATTAATGAACAGTATACTACTAATATGCATGTGATGCGTAAGTGGCCTATGGAACTGTACAACATTCCATTGCTACTTATCTAACATGAAACCTCTTTGCTGACATGTTGGGAGTAGTGAAAACTCTTAACAATGTTGTGGTAGACATTGGAAGGCATCTAGAAAGTTATGGGATATGGATAAATGTTGTATTGAAGCATTGGATAAAATAATTGCATGACTGTATGACATATTTCTTTAGTTGTAATAATTTGTTCTAAAAACTATGAGAAGTTTCTAATCATGCAATTTAACTTGTTTTGTAGGAAAGATCATACATGAGCACCTACAAAAGAAGGACTACAACATTTGTTCCAGTAACAAAGCTATCTATTGAATATATTGAAGTTCCCAGGATCCAAGATGAAGTAATGGAAGAATACCATGATCCGTCGATCATGAAAAAAGATGTTTGGGATGTGGTCCCAAGACCAGATGGGAAGTCTGTTGTGACTTCCAAAGATCAAGCATGCTACAGATGGTAGCATAGATAAATACAAAGTGATATTTGTAGTTCGTGGCTTCACCCAGAAAAAGGGAATAGACTATGAAGAGACTTTTTCTCCTATAACGAGATACACTTCCATCAGATCAGTACTTGCTCTAGCTGCAGTGATGAAATAGAAGATACACTAGATAGATGTCAAGACAGCTTTCTTGAATGGTGTAGTCGAGCAACCACTTGGTTTTGAGACACATGACAAAGAGTCATATGTGTGCAGGCTGAAGAAATCCTTGTATGGTTTCAAGCAAGCTATTAGGACTTGGTACGAGAGGATAGACAGCTTTCTATCCAGTTTGGGCTTTACCAAGAGTAAAGTAGATTCCAACCTTTACTACAAGGTTGAGGAAGGAAATCCAGTGATACTACTTTTGTATCTGAGTGACCTGTTTGTTACAGGTGATGATAGATTGATTGCCGACACGAAGAGGAAGCTTGCTTCCGAGTTCGAGATGAAGGACTTGGGGATGATGCATGACTTTCTAGGCATGGAGGTGTGGCCGAGTATAGATGGAATATTCCTTGGACAAGGGAAGTATGAAGTAGAGATCCTGAAGAGGTTCAGGATGATGGACTGCAAGGCCATGGAGACACCTATGGCACCGAACCTGAAGCTTATGTGTGATGCTTCATCTGAGTTGGTTGATGTCACGGTGTATCGTTAGATGATTGGGTCCTTGATGTACCTGACGAAAACGAGACTAGATATTTGCTTTGCGGTGAACACATTGAGCTAGTTCCTGACGGATCCGAGAGGTGTTCACCTGGTTGCCATAAAGCATATTCTGAGGTACCTAAAGGGTACAATTGACTATGGGCTCAAGTATGATGTGAATCAAAAGTTTAATGTGTAGGGTTATGTTGATTCAGATTGGGCAGGTAGTGCTGCAGATAGGAAGAGCACTTATGGGTGTTGTTTCAGTACGGGATCAAGTGTGATCTCTTTGTTTAGCAGGAAGCAGTCCTACATAGCACTGAGTACAGCCGAAGCAGAGTATGTTGCAGCTTGTTCGGCTAGTTGTGAGGCAGTGTGGATTTGAAAGCTGTTGTCTGAGTTATTTGATCTCCCATTGGATGCTACTGGTATCTTTTGTGACAACCAGAGTTGTGTGAAGATGTTTGAGAACCCAATGTTCCATGACAGGTCGAAACACATTGAGATCAAATATCACTATATCAGGGATATGGTGCAGAGAGGAGTAGTACAACTCCTGTATGTTGCGATGGATGAGCAGGTTGCAGATGTGTTGACGAAACCACTAGCCAGAGTGAAGTTTGAGTACTTCAGAGAGATGCTTGGTGTTCTTCAAATTGACAACACTTAGAGGAAGAAGTGATGGACACATTTGAAGGATCCATTCCAAGCATGGTAAGAGGAGGATCCTTCCCATGGATGTGGATGTAAGCGCTGGATGATGAGTATCAGGACGATGCTCCAGTTGCTGCTCTGTATATGCCTCATGTTGGATGTTTGTTATATGCATCGGGTTGGATGCTTGTTATGATCAGTTGGATCATGTATATGTATATGCATCATGTTGGATGCTTGTTATGATCAGTTGGATGTATATGTATATGCATCATGTTGGATGCTTGATATGATCAGTTAAATCATGGATTTGTATATGCATCAGGTGGATACATTGTATGATCAGGTAGATCATGTATGATGATATGTATCAGGTGGATACATTGTATGATTAGGTAGATCATGTATGATGATATGTATCAGGTAGATACATTGTATGATCAGGTAGATCATGTATGATGATATGTATCAGGTATGCATCAGGTGGATGCATTGTATGATCAGGATGATCATGGATGACGAGCTTTAGGATGTTGCTCTAGACGATGTGCATCAAGATGATGCTATGATGATGATCAGGTTGATCATGTGATGATGTACATCAAGATGATGTATGGTGAGTATCAAGTTGATACTTCATGGCTGTGGACAGGTTGTGCAAGGGTAGCATGTAATAAGTCCTAGAGATCTGGACAGGTTGTGCTAGTCATGTAAAAGGCCTCAGACACTCTTTAGAGATCTTGCTTGGAAAGACACTCTTTTAAGGTTTTTCTAGACCACATGTAATATGTCCTAGAGATCTGGAAAGGTTGTGCTAGTCATGTAAAGGGGCCTCAGATGATCTTTAGAGATTTTGCTTGCCAAGACACTCTTTTAAGGTTTTGTGGGGACCACATGTAATAAGTCTTGGAGATCTGGACAGGTTGTGTTAGTCACGTAAAAGGCCTCAGATGCTCTTTAGAGAGCTTGCTTGGCAAGACACTCTTTTAAGGTTTTGTGGTAGGGGTCACATGTAATAAGTCCTAGAGATCCAGACAGGTTGTGCTAGACACATAAAAGGCCTCAGATGCTCTTTAGAGATCTTGTTGGGCAAGACACTCTTTTGGAGGTTTTGTGATAGTCACATGTAAAAGATACTAGGAGATCCGATAGGTTAAGCTTTGTGCTCGTAAAATGCCTGGGATGCTCTTTCGAGGTTTTGTTGATGCACATGATTAGTCCCGAGGATTCAACAGTATTTCCAGTGATGATGAAGACATGTAGGTGGTGGATCTACATCCAGCATGAAAAGGGCTGGCTCTGTAGAACTTCCTATGACGAGTAGATTTGATATTGATTGAGATAGCAGCAGCAGTGACGATGACGATGATTCGAGGACGATGATTCTATGACGATGATCCAAAGAAGAAGACTTGTGCTAGTATATCTATGTCGAGAAATACCTTCCTAGTTAAGAGGGAGTGTTGATGTATTTGTAACTTCAGAATGTATTTCATATATGTATATTTTATTCCTATAGAGATGTTATTATTCCTCTATATGGAAGTGTCATCATTTATATTGTAAGTGTCGTAACTTATACTTGATGGGTTATTAGACCACCTTGTTGGGGTCGGCCCTGTATAAGTCATGTGCGTTAAAGGGTTATTAGACCACCCTATTGGAGGTCGGCCCTGTCCGCATTATGTTATGTGGTTAAGTTAAGGCTGACCTAGTAAAGGTTATTAGTCAAGTCAAGTATAAATAGAGTGCGGGAGACACTCTATTTGATCATCCACTTACTCACTCTTACACTCATTGGAGAGTGGCGCACTAGTGGAGGAGGAGAAGTTGCTTCTAGGAGTATATCTCTTATGCTTGGGTTGTGTTATTGCTCTATCTATCTCTGAGGAAGTTGTGGGGTTTTTCACCTTTATGGTTTTCCCCAGTGAAACTATGTGTGTCTATTGTATCTTGTGTGCTTGCATTATTATGTCCATGATTGATATGCTTTACATGTTGTTCTCTCAGTTAAGATCCTAGATCAGATTGAAGTAAATTATGAAAAACTAACATTCAATATAATGAAATGAAAAATGCAAGCAAAATCCTACTATTCAGTTACAGAAATGCAAAGGAAATCACTCAGATAGCAGATCTAAACAGTAAGACTCAACTAATGGAATGAGATGTAAAATCGAAAGTGGGTAAAAACCAATGAGGCTCAAAACCAAGAGAAAAGAGGAGTTTCGGTCACAACCAAGGCATGGAACAGTCAAGAATCAGGCCAATAACGACTCAGGATCATCCAAATCCAACCCAGCAACAACCAAGGGTCATGAAACAACCAAAGCTGGAGTTGTACGCTACTGTCGAAGGAAAACCTACGGGTACCCATGGGCTATAGTTCAGACAAAAGTGGGTAGACGCGAGAAGAACTAGGCTCACCCGCGGGTAGGTAAAATCAAATGAACAAACAAAGAGTCCAGTGGCTCAAAAACAAGATGTTTTCTATAGGGCATCCCAACGGCCAATTAGTGACACAGAGACTCGACACAAAACAACTGTAAATAAGGACTAATGCTTAAAAATTCCCCAAAATGGATGTTATCCCTAGTGGAGTCGCCATTTCATTGTTGGAGAAAACTTCCTATGTCTTGGGGTGGACCACAACAGACAACTGACTACCAGAAATTAACTCAATTCTTGGCTCTATGCTATATAAATTACATTGCTAGGATAATGAAGAATATAACCATCCTTGATCCAAACGTTTGATGTAGATCCACTAGTACAAAATGAGAGATAAGTGACCACGCGACCAAAAAATTTCGTCACCAGAGTTTTTTAAGGGATAAATGACCAAAATTGAGAAATTTTAAGTGAGCTAACTAAAAATGACCAATTTGGTCATAGGATAAGAGCTAAACTAAAAATGACCAAGATAAATGACCAATTTGGTCACAGGATAAGAGCTAAACTAAAAATGACCAAGATAAATGACCAATTTGGTCACAGGATAAAACTAAACTAAAAATGACCACATAACAATTGGTCATTTATTTGGTCATTTTTAGTTTTGTCACTTCGACAATGAAAAATTATAATTTTGACAATGAATTTGTACAATTTACTAAATTTTAACATTGCAGATGGATTCAGAGACCCCATCTGAATCCATCAGCAGTGTTAAAATTTAGTAAATTGTAGACACCCTCATGTGTCATAGCTCAACATTAATGCATGAAGCAAATTTGCACCCCTTACATTAACGACCTTATACATATATAGTCTTCTGTTTAGCTAGGGCAATATTATTATCACATCTCTAACTCATTTCTCTATTTAAGATTCTATATGACCCCTTCGACAGACTTGCCAAGTTGCATATTTTACATCATCATAGTCCAGTTAATTTCATGTATCGGAGATTGGTCATTTCTTATTCAAAGTTGCATCACCATGTCTTGAATTTTATACCATTGTGTTCAACTGAACACATTATTCTCGTTCATATTTTTTTTGGAAAAAATCATCATCGTTTGACCCTTTCGACACTCGGTTGAAGTTTTGGCAAGTAAGAGTCTTTTGCATGTCATTGGTTGAAATCCTCCTATTTTGTGCCTACCTGTTAATTTGTTGATCTTATATATGGATGCCAAATCATCAATTCTATGTCTAGAATGTTAAAAATACCATGTTGGTGTTTCCCTCGAGAAGAAAAAACATATATCACCCATTAAAAATAAATAAAAGAACCCCCCTTTTATATTAAAACTCCCATCTTTATTTACCCCTTCTAAAATTCTATTCTTTAAATAGTAAAATTTTAAATCTTTTCTCCTCACCTTTTAGATGGATAGAGGTAGTTCATCAAAGACAAGTTTAAAGATGCAGTTTTTAGTTTGGTAGCTCAAACTTTGTGCATATAGAGATGCTACCGAATCTCCAGTATATCATTTTGATCCTATGATATGTATCTTTTTTATTTTGTAAAGCTCTAGACTTATGTTAATTTTGCATATAATATAAAGAAAAAACAAATAATAGATGTTCTAGACTTAGATTAGCTTAGTTGAAACATTATATACTGATAAATTTATAGTATATAAAAAATAAATTAAACAAAAACAAAACAAAATAAATAAATTTAAAAATTTAGATCAAATAAATTTAGTGTATTAAAACTAAATTAAACATAGCCATATTTAAAAAACCCAAAACAAATTTCATTTTATACCAAAACACACTAATAGATTTGGAATTTAGGCGCGAGTGGAGATGGAAGGTAGTATATAAAAAAAAAAATTAAAAAAAAAAAAAAAAAAAAATTAAAAAAATTAGATCAAATAAATTTAGTATATTAAAAATAAATTAAACATAACCATATTAAACAATCACAACAAATTTCATTTTATACCAAAACACACTAATAGATTTGGAATTTTGGCCCGAGTGGAGGTGGAAGGGACTTTTCCATGAGTAGGAAAACATCGGTTCAGATTTTTTCAATACTTGGAGGGTTACCTGGAACTCTCCATATAGGTGAGCATATCAGTTTAAGGATTGTGTTTTCTGAGTGGGGGTGATCGCAAGATTTGTCTGTGTGTTAGGTTTTTAGATGGTTTTATTATGCGAATCGGTGCCATATTTGTGCGATTCTGCTTCAATTGGCCATTAATTTTTTCAACAATCTTTGGGGTGGGTTCGAAACCTTAGCTCAACTACTGCAACACAATCATAGGTAACAATTCTTACCCTTATCACTTTCATTCCATTGTATTTATGAGATTTCTTTAATTTTTGAAAATATTTTTTTTAACTTTATAGTGATGATGTTTGTGCTCAGGATCGATGTTTTTTGCCTTTAGATGAGTTGAAGCAGAGAACTTGATTGGCTGAACATGCCCCCTAAGAGGGCTGCTGGATGCAGTCACACAAAGGCCCAACCTTAGGGTTCTTCTACTCAACTTATAGATGTATTTCTGTTCTGCAATTTCTTCAACGCCTCCTCCATTCTGACTAGTCTTAGGTTTTCTACATAGCTTTGTCAAGTATGAAACCCCACTCAAAATAAACATTATACCCATCGCACTGCCCATCACCACAGCCATGGCAACAGAAACAACTGACTTTCTATGACTCCTATCGTCGAACCCAGAAATAGATATACTCTCAAACACACCATTACTGTCATTCCTTTCATCTTTTCTCTTCAAATCCCCTTCCTCGCCATTATTTTTCTGGACGAGTCCCAGGATAGAAGCCCAAGAAGCACCCGTGCCACCGTTTTGCTTGCCATTTCCCACTCTAGGCCTCACTGCCACCAGAATCCATCCATTCTTTGAATACACGAACTTCACCAGGGACACTAGTGCACCAGTATTCTTCGCAATATATTCTCTTTTCGTAGAGAGTTTGACATAGACGCTCTCAAACTTGTCAAGCACTTTGGTGGAAAAATGATTCGACCTCTTTCCATGTTTCTGTCGGGATCTAGGCCTCGATGAGAAAACAATTTCTTCTGCTTTGCCTTATAAGCAATATGACGGTATGTTTGACCACTCCCCTTGTGATTCAATGGTGAATATGGTGCTATGTTTGGCCATGGTCTCCCTTTGGTATTTCACTTCCACCAATAAGTAATATGGCGGTATGTTTAGACATGCCACACAGGTTTAATTTCCCTAATATGTTGAATGGCTCACCCTCGGGGGAAAATTTTTGTCCTTGTATGCAGGTCACTTCTGGTGCCAAACCACAAGTTACCTATATTACTTTTTTTACAGGACACCTATTTTTATGGTCATCTTCGGGACATGTCTGGACTTTGGAATTCCCCAACAAAAATTAAAAAATACACAGTTAAAACACTTGAAACCAATATTTTTCATTGTTTTCATTCTTGGTGTACCCCAAATTTCAAACAACAACATAAAAAGGGTTTCCAAACCCTAACCCTACCATTTTCATAATTTCCAAATGGTTTTGAACCGGGTTCCCTTCTACAGTAGCATCATTTAGGTGAGACAGGTTCCCTTGTACATGTTCTCTTACTTTTTGCACTACCATTTGATGTCCTTTCTCGGCTTATGAATCTCAGGTTCAATATAGCAGTTTTGGTCCTTGGATGAGACCATATTATACCAAGTGTATTCAGGATTGCTTTTGCTTTGCTTGAATCTTTTGAATCCGGTAAGATGTCTTTTGCAGCAGACTCTGTCAGTTTTGAATGATTGGTAGGGAGCAAGGAGCTAGGTATCCAAGTATTGCAGATAGCATTCGAAAATCATGAGATGGCACGGAATGAGGTTTGTGCTAACTGTATTTTTTGTTTCTTACTATGGAAAAGTATTATAAATTAAATTTTGTTTTGGGTCTCTTGATTGGGAAAGTCTATTTGCAATTATTTGATTTATGCAATTATTGTAATTTGCAGATTATTAAGGAGAGTAAATTTCACATAATTTATCTGAAGCCTCAACAAAGCTCGCCAGTCATCAGGTGATCTCATATGAGCATAGCTTCATGACTTTTTTGTATTATTCTGTACAAATGTCTAATTTTGTTTTGTAGGTTACTCGATCAACTAGTCTAGCAATATACACATCTGCTACTAGAGCACGCTACTCGCTTGAAGGAGTGCTTAGATTATTTCACCTTTTTGAATTCCTTATCTGCTTCCTCTCTTATCAGAGCTATATGCCCACTTTTTCAGATGAACTGTGACCTTCAAGTGATTATCCCAATTTTAAAATAACACTCATTTCAAAAGAAAAAATCTAATAAAAATAGTCAACATTGACAACTCTCACATTCACAGAATTACACTGTTCTGGTTCTGGGAAAGGCAATGATTGGACGGGAAGAAGCTGCATACATGGCTGCAACTAGAGCCATAATAGATTTAATTATATCAGAAAAGCAGTTTCTAGGCAATGATTCAAAAACTTTTCCATTTTCAAGTCAAGCTAGCTGTAGTCAGCAAACAAAACTCCCTAGTTCTGTAGGGTTGAATCTATTTCGAGAGCTCAAAGGGTTATTACGAAGGTGTCTTTCACAATAGGTATGTAAACAACGTGATCCATGATATTTCTTTCTAGGTTATGACACATAGATTTTAATTACTTGTATAACTTCCTTGCACTAGACTCTAGTTTATTTTTGCAGAATAACTAGCTACCCAGACCTACCACGTAAGCCAAAGAAAGTTCACTCTTTGTGTTGCTGTTCCTCGGGACATGTTTCTTGAATCACTTACAGAAAAGAAAACCACGCCACACTATAATTATTACTCCCCAACACACACACATATATATAGAATGACTTCATGATGACATCCAATCTAATTATAATCCAGACCGCTAAACAAAAATGTGCCCTATATGATTGTGTGTGATTAAGTGAAAGGACTTGGAAACACTCTGCCAAATGTATCATTAGCAGTTTATTAAATGATATTTGATGCCATCCATATGGTTAAAGAGAACACGAGTCATGATAAGGTTGATGCATGACAAAGTTGTTTCATCATTTGGCTGTATGTGCAAATACACCATCTCACCTTTCTTGTGCCCTATTATTTTTCTAGGGTGCATGTGAAAACGATCCTTAAAGATCTAGAGGGAGCCAAGAATCCTCACTGAAGCAGATTACCAACCAAGCAACAAAGTCTGCACTGTATATACATAAAACTATGGCAAAGCCCCTAGCTTGTTGGACAGTGTTCACTGTGTGATATGAACGAGTACCCACTAGATCATTTCTCATTGAATATCCTCATCAAATGTATAGTAAATGTATATTTGTTGTGCTGTCCAACAGCTTTAATATGGGGAAGGCATTTGGATGTGGGCCATGACTGACCAGCATATTCTCTTCCTTTTTATTTTTCCTTCTATAGTTCTAGCTGGGATGGCAAATATTTTTTTTTATATATAAGCCTTTAATACATTTGTAAGCATAAAAGGATGATATACGGCCTTTAGTTTTTCCTATAGCTGCATCTAGTCTTAGATGTAGTGAATGACCCATAGATAAAATGTTTTGACACATCTTTACATTTACCTTTGATATGAAGGTGATCAACGACCCATATCATAATAATAATAATAATCTATTTTTTAGGTCACGACCTAGTCAAACACCAAATTGATGTGTAAGAAAACCTTGTTTGTGTGACAAGGGACTACCTCCATGCAGTGATTTGACTGCCCATTATATGGAGTTGTACATGCCCTATTCCCATCCGAATTTCAACTTGTGGATGTCCAAGGAGGAACACATATTCTTAACTGTTAGGTTCACTCAAGCTATAATGGAAAACTAGTTTTGTTAAAGCTTAATTCTAGTTAGGCTAATAAGAAATGACAACCATACAATACAGAGCTATTAGTCCCCAAATTCCTCCTACTACAGATATTCCACAGTAAAAACTCTTTCAAATATCAAATAAAAAACCAACATGAGTTATAAATGCAGTTGGATAATGGGCCAATGGGTCAAAACTTCGTGTTTTTGGAGAAAAATGATGAGATGAATTTTGACAATGGATATGAATGAGGAAAACAACATTTTGTTTATGAAATTGTAAATATCAAATTTATAAACTGTAATTCACAAGTGTAAAGAATTAGGCATTTTAAAGTTACCAAAACAACAATTTCAATTGATTTGTTAATTATTGAATATGTTTTTCATGTCTTAAAGATATATACCTCAATGAGTATATGTAGAGAAAGGTAGTTGGAATTTTTACTCATCTCCTTGGTTGTAACTGAAGCTCTTCAAACATAAATTGAGCTTATATCTTTATGTTAAAATTTTGAAACATCGAGTTGGCAATGGGAATGCTTTGGTTTTAAATTTATCTTCAGTGTTTGGAGCATTAAGTTAACAATGGCATTACAAAACCCACACTATATTAACGTTTTTTTATTATCACAATTAAGAGTTAATTTACCAATTCCAGTACTATCAGATAAACAAAAGTTAGCAAATTTGATTAAAGATTACCATAATTCATGTTTTAATTCAATTTAGTGAAATATGATAAGTAATGACTAGTTAGTCTACATCAGAATCTAAGATATGGAATCCATATGATATGATGATATGTTGTAAAATGATATAAAGTGGCCATGGGTTTTGTTCATGCCCACTACAATTACAAATGGGCATGTATTTATAAACATAATAAAATCATGGTACCGAGTGAAATGATAGCCCAATATGGCAGATATGTTGTAACGTTTGTGATGTAACAAAATAATTAAAATAATTCATGTTAGTTCATAAAATAATTAAAATAATTATGGAAAGTATTTTTAAAAAAAATCCATGTTAGTTCATAAAATAAAATATTATGAAAAGTAATTAAAAAATAGAAAAACTTAAAACTTAAACCCAGATCTATCAATCAAGAGAGATCAAATTTCTTGAGTTTAAATTTAAAAAAAGAAATACACCTCAAGAAATCGGATCCCTCTTGGTGCTTGATAGATACGTGTTTAAGATGGATCTTTTGACACATCTTTACATTTACCTTTGATATGATGGTGATCAATGACCCATATAATAATAATAATAATAATAATCTGTTTTTTAGGTCACGACCTAGTCAAACACCAAATTGATGTGTAAGAACACCTTGTTTGTGTGACAAGGGACTACCTCCATGCAGTGATTTGACTGCCCATTATACGGAGTTGTACATGCCCTATTCCCATCTGAATTTCAACCTGTTGATGTCCAAGGAGGAAACACATGTTCTTAACTGTTAGGTTCACTCAAGCTGTAATAGAAGACTAGTTTTGTTACAACTTAATTCTAGATAGGCTAATAAGAAATAACAGCCATACAATACAAGTGGGCTAAATAATGGAGGACTAGTTTTGTTACAGCTAAATTCTGGTTAGCCTAATAAAAATGGTAGTTGAAAAAATATGGATAACTATAATTGTCAGCTCAAGGTGGCTTTCTTTTGAATGATATCCCTTGAAACCAGAGATAGGTATGGGTTTCTAAAATAGTGACAGTTTCAAAATTCCTTAAAATGGAAAATTTTCATGTATATGTAATTTGTATTGTTTTAAATTATTTATAAATATTAAAATAAAATTTAGAGAGTAGCCAACAATCCACGATTAGTAACAACAAAATTCATTTAACGTATTTTTGGAGCTGAGCTTCCACTTATCACGATGAGGCTAATTCTCAAAATGTTCGCTCTTTGGCTAAGCAACTTGTTGGATGTTTTAGATAATGTTTTGATTTGCCATTGTTTGAATGCTCTTTGTTAGACTATTGTTTCCAAAGTTGTCCGAATCTACACTTGCACTCTCAAATTTGTTTAGGATTATTTTTTTTCCTTATTATATAGAAAAGGTGAGGGTGTAACATTCCTTCCTATTGTTTTCATTTCATAGTAGAGATTGCTTTGCATGAACAGGGAAAATAAACCATATCTTTCTATTAAAAGTAATGTACTGGTGGATCTAGAGTGCAATTTGAATAGAAAGCACCTAAAGAGCACTTTAACTCTTACTACAACATTGAAGACAATACATGTCTCTGGTTGAATATTGCTAATAGATCTTTCTTTTAATTCATCTTTGAATACTAGTAAGATGAGAACTACTCCTTCCACCATAAATTATAGGATCCATAGTAGAGAGAGTTGGATGTTCTAGAGAATGATATGACTTTCCATTGGTTGAATGCTCTGTGTTAGATCACTGTTTCCATAGCTGTCTGAATCTACACTTGCACTCTCATTTTTTTTGGATTAAATCTTTTTTCCTTGTCAAATGACATTCTCCTTTTAATGAGTTTCCTAGGGTTGAGAAATTATGTTGGTCTGAACAGATTTCTTATCTACAGGATTAACAAAGGCTGTATTACACAAATTCTATCTTAGCTATGTATAATCGGGTGTAATTTGAACCAAGTTGGCTTTATTTACCAACTTCTGAGTATACTCTTTTGGAGATAGGAACTGGATGTAGTTTGAACCTAAGGTGGCTCTATTTACTAGTCTATTTGCATACTCTCTTGGAGATGATAAGAGCACAGGAATTACAGAACTGGTTTAGAGTTATCAGAGTATCAGATTTGAGGAATGGAGATCTCTCTCACGAAATACTAAAGATGCCTCTCTGGGAAAAAAACTAACTTTATAAAATGAAAAGCATGGGACCATTTATTGTAGGTGTTTGCAAGTACTATAACTAGGAATCTAGACATATATCCATCTACACAAGTAAATGTTGTATCTTTTCATCTACCAAAGACTTGAGAATCATCAACATATAAGTGAAAGCTCCAAAGTCCGAAAACATATGAACTTTATGAGATTATTTTGGCAAAATAGGGTGATAAAAACATTATTACAGAGAGCTTAAGACTAGTAGTTAGGAACTACACTACTTCCAAAATTTAGTACAAGTTATCCGGAAGAGATCAAAAGGCATAGTGAAACAATAACCCTATAGTTAGAGCAATTTCAAGCTACCTTAGTTTGAGGGATTTAGGAAATTGACTGCATATTGATATTTGGTATATTTAAATGAACCAACTTCAAATTAAGTTTTCAAAAAGAAAATCCATATCTTAAAGGTAGAGCAAAGTCAAGATTCTTTTTGTTCAATGGATTTAAGAATCATTATTAAGTTATAAAAAAATGCAAGATTGTTTTTGGAGGATAGTTCAATCAAGAGAGAAGATGAGCTCCCCGAAAACCCTAGCGAAGTCCTGGGCCGCCGTTGGACCTTTCGACCGTTTGAACACTACAGGGAAGCCGAAGCCTTCGCAGGAGATGCCCCCCTCAGCCTGTGCTCCTTGCCGAGTTCTTCCTTGGGTCCCTACCGGGGTATGCCGAGAAGGCAGCGTTGAGATGGAGAGCGACGAACCAGCCCCTGAGATAGACGTTCCTCTGGCCCCTCTGGTTCGTTTGAAAGCTATGATTTGCACAGTAGAAGGATCCCCTCCGCTGGCACTCCTAGTAACCCTGTCGATGCCACTCCGTCTACTGCAACCTCAAGCACAGACAGAGAAGGAGGCAGACCGTGTTCTGGCTTTAATTCCATCTCTTTCTGACCTGATTGTTCCTGCGGACATAGCATCTGCGAGACGAGCCAAAGCCACCAGGATTCCTCTAGATCCTAAGCTATTTTCGATTTTTGTTAGATCTCTGAAGGGGGTTTCTCACTACTTGCAAGTGACCCACCTTTTCTCTGTTCTGGAGTTGAAATCATTGATTCACTAGGTAGAAGGAACCCCTCTTGGTCTGCAGAGGCTCATTTATGCAGGGCGACAACTCTTAGATCATCAGCATTTCCTCAGCCTTGGAATCTCAAAGGATTCCTGCATTTCCATGGTGGCAAGTCTACGAGGAGGTAACAGTAAACCCTCGTCTTCTCAGCCCAATACCTTCAAGGAGGTAGCGCGAGCGAGGCTCTCTCCAACACACGGCCTGGTCCAGACTCCTCACCCGATATATATAGTGGACAAAACCAATTTCGTTCCCTCTGTGGAATTCTCTCAACCGGAAATCAACGAGAAAATTATAGAGCTCAAGGAGGTGACCCTCATCTGCAGGTTCAATGGGTTATGGCCAAAAACCAAATATCTCCTCGGGTGGATTGCGTCCAATTGGATCGGGAGTCCTTAGGTTCTGCTGTGCTCTAAAGGTTTTTTTCTAGTAATTTTTCATTGTAAAGAAGACCTTCTGAATGTTATGAGAGAGGGGCCTTGGTTCTGGGGGTCTGCAAGGCTCTTCTTAACCCCCTGGTTCCTGAAGTTCAATCCTTTAACCATGGTAGTGATGAAGGTGGCCATCTGGGTTCAGCTACCAAACTTACCAATCCATTTCTAGGCTCCTTCAGTCTTTGAAGGGATTGGTAACGCTCTGGGCTGTTTCTTATCCTTTGATGACAATCACTCAGCACAGGGTATTTTCACCTATGCTTGTGTCTGCGTCTCCATTGACATCAGTTCAGGCCTTCCCGACAAAATCAACCCGAATATAGGTAGCTCCACCTAGTCTCAACCCTTGGACTATGAAAACACGGCCTTTAGATGTTGGATCTGCAAACAAACAGGACACCTCCTTAGTGCTTTCCCAGAAAGGAAGCCCCATCACCACAAGACTATGAAGGATCACAAAGCCAAACGTTGGCAACTAGGGACTCTCTCGCAGGATAAAGATGATCAAAGTGACCAGCTGGAGGAAGATACACCTGCAGCCAAGCAGGAGTAGAGTTCTACTCCACCTCTGGCTGAGATGAACATGAATCTTCAAGCAGACAAAGAGGCGAAAAGTGGCCCCCCACAAGGGCATAAAAGAAATCATGATTTTTACTCTTTGTACTCTGATAAGGAACTTCACCATGAGACCAATGTCGCGCTGCAACTGGCCTTAGTGCCCTTAGTGCCCTCAGAGTCAGGGGGTTGGATTAAAGTCAAGAAAAAACAAGGAAAAAAGGGAAAATTGGAGAATCAACCCATCTCAGGGCACTGATTCTCTTCTTTGTTATTTCCATGTCTGTCTCTCTTTACCTATTCGGTTGTTCGTTCTAAGTTCTTTTTTGGCTGTTAGCCTCTTTTTCCGCCTCACTTAGCCTTAGGGCAGGTAATGGTGTATATTATTGTAACTTTATTTTCTGTTGAGGTAATACAAGGCTCCACTCTTACTTATAATTTTTTTTTTTATAAAAAATTCATGTGTTCTTACGACTTTTTCTGTTTTATTATGCAGGACAGGAAGGCTTTGACGTTGGGTCCTAATGATAATCTTTATGTAGAGGGATTTGATTCGAATGTTTTTGCAAAAGCTGACAAACAAGATAGAGCAGGGCGGGCAGACTTGTATGACCATTTCAGCATGATTTATTTGTGTTGATTGATATTGTGCAATGTTTGGATGTTTTATAGTTATGTGTAGTTTTCTCAGTGTCCAATCTAGTCAATGATGTTATGATTTACTTCCCATGAGGCTCGCTGCCAGCTTTTAAGTATCTGAAGTAGATACTTGCTTTAAAGAGATTATTAGTTTGATGTGTATGGTTGATGTCAATGATATCGGAGAATGTATAGTATCTTGTATTTACTTTTACAGGTTTTACTATTTAGACATTTGATAACATTCCTATTTGTATTTCAGGAATACTGCAAAGATGTTTTATGCAGCAAGCATATTTTTTGAGATTCTCCACCAGTTTGGTGAACTACAACCTGAAGTGAGTCTTCCTTTCCTTGTGCTTACCGAATATCTTCAATATTCTAAATTCATCATAACTTGTAGGTTCTCTACAAACTCAAGAAAATGGAACTCATTCAAATCTCAATTTGAAACATGGTTCAATTGTAGCTCCACCAAGTTCTCAAGAGAGAATCCCTTTCTTAACAACTTCAAACATTTCTTACCTCTTAGAGGCTTCATTGAAGTTAATTAACACTGATAACATATCTTCCAGCTATCCAACTTCCCAACATCATAGCTAAGGAGCATCTTGGAAGCAAATTATCCATCACTTCAAGCTTGCATCATTTCCATTGAGAACATATTTGCGTCATCTGAAAGCATTTTCTACCGAGTCACTGATGCAAGGGGAGTCTCAAAATACACTCAAGGCCCTTTTTTTTGGTGACATGATGTTGATGTATATGTAACTTCGGAATGTATTTCATCTGTATATTATATATATATTTATTGTACCCTTATAAGAGATGTGTTATTCCTCTATAAGAAAGTGTCGTCATGTGGATTGACAAGTGTCGCAAGTGTGTGTACTAGCCGATGGGTTATTAGACCACCTTATGGGGTCGGCCCTGATTAATATATAATATAATGTGGGTGTATCTAAGTAGACAAGTCGGTCCCAGTAGGTCACTGGGCAAAAAGGTGAGTATAAATAGAGATAGGAGATCTCTATTTTACTCACTCGAAAAAGTAACTCATTCTCTCTCTGAAAAGTGGCGCACTTGTGAGGAGGAGGAGGATCATCTGTTAGGAGACTATCTCAGTGTTATTTGGTTGTATTTTGGTTGAGCCATTGCTCTCTCTATCTCTGAGGAAGTTGTGGGGTTTTTCACCTTAGGGTTTTTCCCACGGAAACTCTGTGTCTCTTGTCTCTATGCTTTTGATTCTTGTGATGCTTGTGATGCTTGTCATATTATGATTGTCATGCATTGATATACTGTAGATGTTATTCTCTCAGCAAAGATCCTATAGTATTGTGATTTAATACTCAAAATTTAACATGGTATCAGAGCTTAACTGAGAAGAAGACATTTTGCAGTGACAGAAGCTTGTATTCCTTGTTTATTGGGTTTCTCTCCACAGATTTTTGAAATTCAGTATAGTAGATTGTATCTACTCATCAAGGCGCATCTATCTGTCCAATCAGAATTCAGTTCCGAGCATTTTCAGATTTGGCCCTAAAAATTAGGGTTTCCACAAAAATAGGAATTTCTGGAAACTGAAGGCACAGCTGGAAGCTCCTTGCAAAAATCGAAGGTTAGAGCTTTGGATCGAGATTTTTGGCTGGGTAGATCTCCGGGAAACTCAAACCCTAATTCAGGGCTCTCCCTAGTGAACCCGGGAGGACAAAAAGGCAATTTTGAAGGGAAAGATTTTGCTGATCTCAAATTCTGAATGTACTAGGCTGATCAGCTCTCCAAGGCGCATCTTTCTATCCTTTCGGAATTTTGAAATTCACATTTTGAATTTTTAGGGTTTCTCTAACAAACCCTAATCCAGGACCAGATCCAGTTTTCAGCACTTCAAGTGGTAAGTCCTAAATCTTTTCTATTTCCATTTGAAGTACTCTTAAAAGATGTCTCTCCACACTAAGCTTGAGGATAAGCTTGAAGGGGCTGATAACTTTCGAGCCTGGAAGTATAGGATTGGGTTAATCCTGGAAGAGAATGAGTTGGACTCATATGTGAAAGAAGACATCCCTATCCCAGAGAATGAAGAAGCCAAGGCATTGCACAAGAAGAACTTGGTCAAGGCAAAGATAATCATTGCTGATTCTATCAAAGACCATCTCATACCTCATGTGTCTTCTCTTAAGACACCCAAAGAGATGTTTGAATCTTTGACCAAGCTATTGAAGGAAAGAACATAAATCGGAAGATGACCCTGCGGAACCAATTGAAAGCAGTGAAGTTTCAGAATGGAGAAACCATTCAATCTTACTTTTCAAGGGTCTCTCAGATCAAGGAACAATTAGAAGCAGTAGATGAAATGGTGGAGAATGGTGAAGTGGTGATGACCACTCTAAATGGCCTACCCAGGTCATGGGATTCCTTTATTCAAGGAATTTGTGCAAGGAAGAAGTTGATCTCCTTCAGTAGACTTCGGGAAGAATGCTCTCAAGAAGAAGCTAGACTTATAGCTCGTGAAGAAAAGATGGGAGGTGAAGATCAAGCTCTTGCAACTCACACCAAAAGAAGCAAAGCCAAGAAGGATCACTCTTGCCACAATAGATCCTATCAAAAGAACAAGAAAGACCTAAGATGCTTCACATGCAATGAGAAGGGTCACTTTGCTTCAGATTGTCCCAAGAACAAAAGGGATAATAACAACAACTCCAGTAAGAAGAAGAAGGGCAGCAAAAGAAGGTTTCATGCTCATGCTGCCGAAGATGATGAACCTCCAAAGAAGAAGGCTATGGCAAAAAGTGATAGTAATGATGACTCATCAAGTGAAGAAGAGTATGTTCTGATCTCTGCTCTCACAGGTACTATTTCTCATGGCTGTAATGATTGGTTGATTGATAGTGGGGCTTCCAAACACATTACTGGGTTCAAGGAATCTTTTGTGAACCTTTTTGAACATGAATCACCCCATAAGGTGAAACTTGGGGATGATTATCAATACCCAATCAAAGGAAGTGGTGAAGCCTCATACAACCTAGATTCTGGAAAATCCTTGAAGATGAAAGAAGTCCTTTATGTTCCTGGACTTAAGAAGAACTTACTCTCCATCTCTGCATTGGATGCAAAAGGTATGAGGGTTGCATTTGTGGATGGACAAGTCCTAATGTGGCCAAAGGGAAAGACCATAGATGATGCAGTAGTGATTGGAGAACAAGAGGGAGGCTTGTATAAATTGAAGGGACAACCTGAACATGCCATGGTGCATGAATCCATGGAGCCAAGTGAACTTTGGCATAGAAGACTTGCTCATATGCACTATAGGGCACTTCCAATTACAAGCAAGGCAGTAGAGGGTCTTCCTGAAATCAAGACCAAGCATGAAGGTGTTTGCAAAGGATGTGCAAAAGGTAAGAACATTAAGAAGGCTTTCCCAAGCAGTGAAAGCAAGGCAAAAGACATCCTGGAAATCATCCACTCAGATGTATGTGGCCCTATGTCTTCCAGTTCCCTGAGTGGGTATGTTTACTATGTATCATTTATTGATGACTTCTCCAGGAAGACTTGGGTATACTTCTTGAAGGGCAAAGATGAGGTGCTTGATAAATTCAAGGAATTCAAAACCTTGATGTAGAATCAAACTGACAAGAAAATCAAGACATTCAGATCTAACAATGGTGGAGAATTCACCTCAAGTGACTTCAAGAAGCTTTGCAGTGATTCAGGGATTAAGAGGGAGTTGACTGCTCCTTATAATCCTCAACAGAATGGAGTTGCAGAAAGGAAGAACAGAACTATCATGGAAGCAGCAAGGGCAATGTTGCATGACCAAGATCTTCCTATGCATCTATGGGCAGAAGCAGCTAGAACAGCTGTATATGTGCATAACAGAACACCCCACAAGATATTGGACAACAAGACACCAGAAGAGGTCTTTTCTGGTAAGAAACCTGAAGTCAACCATCTCAGAATATTTGGTTGTCCAGTATATACTCATGTCCCAAAAGAGAAGAGGACTAAACTAGATCCTTCAGGAAAGAAGGGCATCTTTGTGGGTTATAGTGAAAGCTCGAAGGCTTACAGAATATACTTTCCAGGGTTCAAGAAGATTGATGTCAGCAGGGATGTAACATTTGATGAAAACTCAACGTTCATCAAATCAAGGAAGGCACCTACCGAAGTTTATGAAGAACCTAAGGAAACAAGATTTCAGGACACTATCATGACTGAAGCAGTTCCAGAAACTGTTCGTGAGTTTGAAGATCCACAAGAACCTGTAGATCCACCCTGTGAGGATAACTCTCACAAGAGGAAACATGTATGGGCTAGAGAGCTCATTCATGATGCAGAAAGATTTGGCATTCCAGAAGAAGAACACAGAGCAAAGAAGAGAACCAGATCACACACCAGTTATGTTGCTTTACTCTGTGACATTATGAACAAAGAACCTTCCAGTTATGAAGAGGCAGCAGAAAAGAAAGAATGGAAGGATGCTATGGTTGAGGAATACCAATCAATAATGAAGAATGATGTTTGGGATGTTGTCCCAAGACCTAAAGAGAAGTTTGTTGTGACTTCCAAGTGGATCTACAAAATCAAGCATGCTGCAGATGGCAGTGTAGAAAAATACAAAGCAAGATTCGTAGCTCGTGGTTTCTCTCAGAAAGAAGGAATAGATTATGAAGAAACCTTTGCACCTATAGCCAGGTATACTTCCATCAGAACAGTACTTGCCCTGGCTGCAGCAATGAAATGGAAAATACACCAAATGGATGTCAAGACTGCTTTCCTGAATGGTGTAGTAGAAGAGGAAGTATATGTGGAACAGCCACTCGGTTTTGAAATACATGACAGGGAGTCATATGTGTGTAGATTGAAGAAAGCCTTGTATGGCTTGAAGCAAGCTCCCAGAACTTGGTATGGTAGGATGGACAGTTTTCTATCTAGCTTGGGCTTTACCAAGAGTAAAGCAGATTCCAACCTTTACTACAAGGTTGAGGAAGGGAATCCAGTGATTCTACTCCTGTATGTGGATGATCTATTTGTGACAGGAGATGACAGACTGATTTTAGATACTAAGAGGAATCTTGCAGCTGAATTCGATATGAAAGATTTGGGAATGATGCACTATTTCCTAGGTATGGAGGTGTGGCAGAATGCAGGTGGGATCTTCCTTGGTCAAGGGAAGTACACAGTAGATATCCTGAAGAGATTCGGGATGATGGATTGCAAGGCCATGGCCACACCGATGGCATCGAATCTGAAGCTTCTATGTGATGCTTCATCTGAACCAGTTGATGTCTCTATGTATCGTCAAATGATTGGGTCCTTGATGTACCTGACGAACACGAGACCAGACATTTGCTTTGCTGTGAACACATTAAGCCAGTTCCTGACGGATCCGAGGAGTGTTCACCTGGTTGCTGTAAAGCATGTTCTGAGGTACCTGAAGGGTACAATGGATTATGGGCTCAAGTATGAAGCAAATCAAAAGTTTAACCTACAAGGTTATGTTGATTCAGATTGGGCTGGCAGTGCTGCAGATAGGAAGAGCACATCTGGGTGCTGCTTCAGTATGGGATCAGGTGTGATCTCTTGGTTTAGCAGGAAGCAGTCCTGCGTAGCACTGAGTACAGCTGAGGCAGAGTATGTTGCAGCCTGCTCAGCTAGTTGTGAGGCAGTATGGCTATGGAAGCTACTGTATGAGTTATTTGATCTCCCGTTGGAGGCTACTGGTATCTTCTGTGATAACCAGAGTTGTGTGAAGCTGTCCGAGAACCCAGTGTTTCATGACAGGTCGAAACACATAGAGATCAAATATCACTATATCAGGGATATGGTGCAGAGAGGAGCTGTGAAGCTCCTGTATGTTGCGACAGACGAGCAGATTGCAGATGTGCTGACGAAGCCACTAGCCAGAGTGAAGTTCGAGTACTTCAGAGAAGGCTTGGCGTTCTTCAGATCGAGGACACTTCGAGGAAGAAGTGATGGACACATTTGCTGAAGCCATTCCAAGCATGGTTGAAGGAGGATCCTTCACATGGCTGTGGATGTAAGCGCTGGATGATGAGCATCAGGATGATGTTCTGGTTTCTGCTTGATATGATCAGTTGGATCATTTTTATGTATGTATGTACGCATCATGTTGGATGCTGGATATGATCAGTTGGATCATTTATGTATGTATGCATCATGTTGGATGCTGGATATGATCAGTTGGATCATGTGTATGTATTTTGTATATGCATCATGTTGGATGCTTGGACCATGTATCTGTATATGTATCAGGTGGATACATTGTATGATCAGGTGGATCATGTATGGTGATATGTATCATGTATTTGTATTTGTATCAGGTGGATACATTGATGATCAGGAGGATCATGTACGATGATATGTATCAGGTAGATACTTGGTATGCATCAGGTAGATGCATTGATGATCAGGATGATCATAGATGACGAGCTTCAGGATGTTGCTCTAGATGACATGCAGCAGGATGTTGCAGTGATGATCAAGATGATCATAGATGACGAGCTTCAGGATGTTGCTCTAGATGACATGCAGCAAGATGTTGCAGTGATGATTAGGATGATCATAGATGACTTGCTTCAGGATGTTGCTCTAGATGACATGCAACAGGATGTTGCAGTGATGATCAGGATGATCATAGATGACGAGCTTCAGGATGTTGCTCCAGATGACATGCAGCAGGACGTTGCAGTGAGGATGATCAGGATGATCATGGATACATCAGGATGATGTATGGTGAGTATTAGGTTGATACTCTGTGGCCGTGGATCAGGTTGTGCAGATGAGCATGTAATCCGGTGCCTTGGGAGATTTGCAGATGGTCTTTCGAGGTTTTTCCTATGGCATGTAGTTCGGTTCCCTGGTAGATCCGATAGGTTGGGCTGTGTGCCCGTAATCAGTCCTGGGATGCTCTTGCAAGGTTTTTCCATGACCACATGTAATTCGTTGCCCTAGGAGATCCTATAGGTAGAGCTGTGTGCTCATAACAGCCTGGGATGCTCTTGCGAGGTTTTGTGGTGAGGTCACATGTAATTCGGTGCCCTGGGAGATCCTATAGGTAGAGCTGTGTGCTTGTAACAGCCTGGGATGCTCTTTCGAGGTTTTGTGATGCACGTAATAAGTCCTGAGGATTCCACAGTATGGCCAGTGATGATGAAGACCTGCAGGTGGTGGGCCTACATCCAGTATGAAAAAGGACTGGCTCTGTAGAACTTCCTATGACGAGTAGAGTCAGAGATTGGTTGAGATAGTAGTAGCAGTGACGATGATGATGACGATGCATCGATGACGATGATCCAGAGAAGAAGACTTGTCTAGCAGATCTGTGTCGAGAAATACCTTCCTAGTTAAGAGGGAGTGTTGATGTATATGTAACTTCGGAATGTATTTCATCTGTATATTATATATATATTTATTGTACCCTTATAAGAGATGTGTTATTCCTCTATAAGGAAGTGTCGTCATGTGGATTGACAAGTGTCGCAAGTGTGTGTACTTGCCGATGGGTTATTAGACCACCTTATGGGGTCGGCCCTGATTAATATATAATATAATGTGGGTGTATCTAAGTAGACAAGTCGGCCCCAGTAGGTCACTGGGCAAAAAGGTGAGTATAAATAGAGATAGGAGATCTCTATTTTACTCACTTGGAAAAGTAACTCATTCTCTCTCTGAAAAGTGGCGCACTTGTGAGGAGGAGGAGGATCATCTGCTAGGAGACTATCTCAGTGTTATTTGGTTGTATTTTGGTTGAGCCATTGCTCTCTCTATCTCTGAGGAAGTTGTGGGGTTTTTCACCTTAGGGTTTTCCCCACAGAAACTCTGTGTCTCTTGTCTCTATGCTTTTGATTCTTGTGATGCTTGTGATGCTTGTCATATTATGATTTTCATGCATTGATATATTGTAGATGTTATTCTCTCAGCAAAGATCCTATAGTATTGTGATTTAATACTCAAAATTTAACACATGAAAGTTCTGGGAGGTCCACTGCTGCAATTAATGTGTTTATTAAAATCAACTTCAAGCTCGGTTTCAACACAGGAGAAAATAAGGAACAAGGAAATCAGGGTGAAGAAGGCATGTGATGGAGCAGGAGATGGATTGATCCATACAATAGTTCTTTGTATGGATATGTTATGCAAGTCGAGTCTTACAACAAAATGCTTATCTGATGTACTTGAGGAAATGCTATATGTTTCAAGCAATGAGGAAGAAGTTGTAGATGACATTGATATTGAGATGGAGGACATTTATGAAAATGAAAGTGAAAGCCCAGAAAGTAAGCTAATACACCTATCTTTGTGGAAAAATATCCAACCACTTTTGGTTGAGCTTCTTATGTAGACACATTTTTTAGAGTTTGAGGTAACAGGTTCCTAGAATTTGAAGCTAGATTAGTTCTTAACATACGCAAGCTTGCTTTCTGCATGCATGTTTAGAGTTAGAGTTTAAATAATCTCTTGTGGTGCAAGTTCTGGAAAGGGCCCAAACTCTAGTTATAAGGATGGCAAACCAATGCAGGTAATTAATGTTCCTGTTAAGGTGCTTTTTGTTAAGAGGGGTTTCTTTTAAAAATGAACCATAAAAGTACTAAATAACATATTGGTGGCATTTAATACAGGGATAATGGTGATTTTTGTTTGTTTGTTTCTCAGTTTACTTGTTTTTTGGTAAATAGTAATGTTCTTCCTCCTATTCTGATTTGATAATGGTCATCTGGATCCAAATTTGGAGATTATTATTGATAACAAAAGGCTAAAAATTTGATTCATCCTATGCATAAATCATCCCATATTTTTTATCCGATGTCTTGTGCATTACTGCAGATGTAGTCGCTAGTGATCTTAAGTAGTACCACTGTCAGCCCATATTTACATATATCAAAATAAATATCCACACATCCTCTGTCTCGGCCAAATGACATTCCACCCACCCGTACCCCTCTCCTAACCATACCTCCAACTCCTAGTCCAATTCTTCCCTACCATCCATCTTCCTCATTTGGGTCTATGGGTACTACCATTTATGCCAATGCTTTGATGCATGTTGGAACAACTGCAGACACTTTCCTAAGAGAGAATTTGGTGATGCAGTTGTGCTTTTATATTTACAATAAGTCTAATTTCACATTAACTGTGTTTCTTACAGAATTTTGTATTTTTATATTGATATTTTATGGTTTTGATCTATTGTGTTACCAGGAATGGCTATGCAGAGCCACAAACTAGGAAAAGTTCAGTGCTACAGCTGGCTTGGGAGTCATTCACAGGGGTAATCTTCAACAAGGTCATTCTTTGATGGCTCCTTACCTTCCATAGAATGGTGCCAGTAGAGGTGGAAGTCCCTTTTGTGAGGGTGGATCCCTATATTCCTTGGGAATTATACGTGCAAACCATGGAGGAGGGATCAAGCAGTTCCTTCATGAAATCTTAAGCAGCGGAAATCTTGAAGTAATTATATCCTTTGGTTACATATATACCCTATTTTATAATAAAAATTTTGATTCACCCTATTTACACAGTTGTTTTTACTCTCAACGGGAGCCCTTACAGATGTGATGTAATTTTTAAAGGTAATTTAACATGGTGAAGTAACATAGAACTCTCTTTGAATATTTTTCTACTTGAAGCTATCAAAATATTCTTATTGCTTGGATCTACCTAGAATATATGATCCCAATTTAAAAATGATATGCAGGGTTTTGGATCTTGGAATAGACCTTATTGTTTATGGAAAGGAAGAAGCGGCAGATACACTTACTGAACAAATGACAAGGGATCAGGATAGCCCTTTTTTAATGATCATCATTAATCCAGCAGTTACATCTATATTTTAATTTTTTTCTATAATCAATTTGACATTCTGGAAGTGTTTTTCAAATATAAAAATATATATTATATAAAAAACACTCCCATAAGCTTTTGAAAATTATGCTTCCTGCTCCCGCTCCCATGCCCGTGCTATCCACTCTAATAACTTTTTTTTAAAGAAATATTGAAGTTGCATTGTGATTGAGGATATTGAGGGGCTTTAAGGGTGCTAGCTCAATGGCAGAGCACCTGCCTTATAGGCAGGAGGTTGGTGGTTCGATTCCATTGTGCCCTATTTATATTTTGAAACCACTAAAAAAAGATAAATGACTAAAAAAATGACCAAAATTTGCATATAAACGACCACCAATACAACATGAGAGATAAGTGACCAAAAAAATGAACAAAATATGCATATAAATGACCACTTTTGAGTTGGCGATCACTAGTAGAAAATTAGAGGTCATTTATCACGTGACAAAAAATGTGGTCATGACAATTAATGACCAAATATATTACCAAATTAATGACCAAATATACAACCAAATATATGACCACAAGATAAGCTATAAATGACCAAGCTAAATATGGCCACATATTTGCTACTAGTGGTCACCAACTCAAAAATGGTCATTTATATGCGGATTTTGGTCATTTTTTTGGTGACTTATCTTTCATTTTGTATTAGTGATCCCTATTGGAGCTTTCAACACATGCACTTCGATCTGCAAATTAGTCTTGACAGCCAATATACAACAAGTGCATATAATATATAAATGACACTAACATCATCAATAGCAATGGTCAATGATATTATAAGTAAATGCAACCCAATGTAATATAAACAACATTCACAACATTAATGGGCGAGAAGATGAGTATTTCTATTAATAAATAACAAGACGCACAATGTGATACGACCTCTTACCGAAAACCAATCTGAACCAAGATCTGGGTCAATCCACTTGTGCCTCCACCACTTCAATCCTCCATGGAATGACAAACTCAAGCTATGATAGGAGTTTTGAAGGTGAACATAGAGGGTTCACAACTACAAGGATCAATGAGTGTAGACTCAAGATAGGGAAAAAAATCCACTAGAGTTATCTTGCTCTCCTTTCTCCTCCTATCCATAAGACATATGTGCTCAATATATAGTCCTCTCAAAGGTATGTGAAAGGACACATCAAGGCATTTCAGGGAAAATGGAGGGCCAAAGGTCATCCTATGACCGCTTTTTGGGAGTAAAAAGTATTAACTAGTGATTTTTACCATTTTACATGCTACTCATGGGCTATAGTGATGCAACTCGCGGGTATGCCCACTGTAGTGATGCAACTAGCATACAGAGGAAAAAATAGGGAAAATAGTGTGTTTGAAGGATATAAAGTGGATCTGAGTCAGTAAACTGGATCCTATAGGCCAAAGTGTGTTGATACTCACAAGGTGGAAAATTACATTGTAACACACGCAGTTTAAATGAAGGGTTGTTTGAAAAATGCAACGTATTAATCAAAGCTTAATTACCATGCATGACTGAAAATGTCACTTTAATCATTAATAAATCGTAATATAACAAAATTTGACCAAAATTTATATGATAAACGAATACATGCATACCTGGTCTATTTGATAAGATGAATGGCTAAAAGAATAACTTGTTAGATCAAAAATAGTAAAATTAACGACATTCAGAATAGATTTGATGATAAAAAATAGTGACAAAATAGACACCAACATTCCCCCAAACCAGAGGTATGCCAGGTCCCACTCAGCAAGACAGGGAGAAATTAGGAAAAAGGCTAAGCTGCGGTAGCAACTGCCTTCAACTTGGATGATGAAGATATAGATTCAACCTCAAGCTTCCTGAATTGGTCCTTTAAATAATTATATCTCATCTTCAGGGCAGTATTGGACGCAGTTTTGGTGTTAACCAAACATTCAATGTCTTTTACTTGTGTATGGAGTGCCTTGTTTTCTTCAAGAAGTTCAGAAATTGTCTCCACATAACTTTGATTTTGGTCTATCAACCGTGCTATTACTTGGATCAACTTATCCATATCCTGTTGAGCTAGAATGAGTTGTTCTTTATAATGCTCAGGGCTCTTTGGGGGACTCGACTCTTTTGAAAGTGTTTCACACTCAACAGTATGAACTTCAAGAATTGTATCTTTGTTGTGTGCAGGAGGACTTTTAATAGCAGAGGCTTCACTCATTTGAGCAGATACGTTGGCCAATGTGAGGAGGGGTGATCAAGGGTATGATTGTCCAACTAGATATTTGAGCATGATGGCTGAATTATAGTCTGAATGACAGGCTGGTTGACAGACTGGTCACAATTTGATCTCGTGGATTTAGTAGGTTCTGAAAAGAGTGGATATTTCGAAGTAGGGTCACCAAGAGTAATTTCAGGAGAAGGTGATGACTGGGCAAGGTGCTCATAACTAGAGGAATTTTCATCAAACCGTACACGTTTAGCATTTGGTTCTGCTTGGATATGATGAAGTTCTTCAGAAGAGGAAGATTTGACAGTAGATAAATGAGGGTTCAGTATCTCAAAAACAAAATGATCCTAGGTTTTTCCTTCCTTTTCTAACTGGTGAATGATCAGAAGCTTAATAAGACAAAGGTGATACAAGCTTCCAGAAGGGTTAGCTGTATTCTTTCTGACTTGGCTAGACATCTTCTCCAAACTCTTCAGGAAATGAAATGGGAAGTTGAGGGTCTGACTATTGACAAAATGAGCTAACAACCTGAAATGACAAGCTTTAAATACAGTGGAACTTACCCTCGCAAGTAATTAAGTGGATGATAATGGCTAGAATATCTAAATACTCCGGCTTGATCCATTCTCTGTGAAAACCTTTGGTACCAGGAACGTGTTGAAAATCGGTCTTCAGGGAAAATTCATGGTCCTTCCGTGGAAGGAAAAGATGCTTATGCCATCAGGCACCTTCCCTCGGGATTTTGGTAGCTAACGCTATTGACTCTTCTGTCACAGAGAAAACAAGATGGCCAACCTTGGCCATCTTTCCATCAAAACATTTGGCAAACAGAAATGAAATCTTGTGGTCGTGGCCTTGGAGAAGGCAGAGAAATGGTTCCCAACCTGCTCGCAAAAACACTTCACGGCAGGCTTTAAACTCAGAAATGCATAGGAGATCCTAGTAGCTACCAGGCTCATAACGCATTGGATTTGTTGATAGAGGACGAGGGAATGCAAGTGGATACAAGAGGTGCAAGGATTTGCAGAGGACACGGCTCAGATGGAGAGTGAACAGACTAAGGCGGAATTCATGCGATTACCAATTTAAACTAAAGTCTGTTTGATTGTTTGAATGACAGTGGTCGAGATCTTGGCATGCTTGAAAAGATCACATCTGTCATTTGAAGATCTTAAGTTAAGTGCCAGCATAGAGGTGCGTGAATCCAGTGAATACGTGTGGTTTAAAGACTATTCAACCATGTCCAAAGCCAAGCTTTGGACAGGTTAAATGTAATTCACGTAATGAAAATAGATTACACGTGAGAGATCGTGATTCGATTGATATGGTGTCATATCGGATAACAGGATAAGTGAGACCGAATGGTGGTCATGTAATGATTCGAAATGGTGCATAATCCATTTGTTAATGGAGGCGAGATGGATAAGAGAACGAAGCCATGTGTGAAATAGACATTTGATTAATCCCTGTCATGATTATCCAATAAAAGTTATCAATAATTTTCAAATTTAAACATATTGGCATATTAAATAAAACCGTTATAGGCTATGGTTTCATTCAACACTCCATTCATAACGCTATTTATTTACCTCATTCGGATCGGAATTCAACCCGTCATTCAGTCCTTTGTACAGACTTTTGTTTACGTAAGATCTTATTTTTGATGCAGACCAAAGATTGATTTTGCAGATAATTTCTGACACTGTTAGTGCACAAAAGATGCTGTAAAATTTGCTTTTTTGGATCTTTGGTTGCATTCCTCTTTTTGTTCTTTGATTAGATCAATTTTCTTTTGCTTTTGCATTAACCTGAAAATACATGTCATTGTTTCAGAAATAAATCATTTTTTCATAAAAAAATCAAAGAGTAAGAATAGTTCTAATCTTCCCCCCAAACCAAAAATATGGCGTGTCCTCAAGCCATTAGACAAAAAATGATTAAAATGAAAAATTTTCAATTGAAAATCTTACAGATAGATTTTTTTTTTAAATATTGTGATAATTTTCATAAGGAAATGAAATATTAACTTAACAATGTAGATCATTCAGATATGTGCATTCATAAAAAAAAAAACAATGCTTAAAAGACCATATGAAGAATAGTAGTGTAAGAAATGTGAAAAAATGCCATAGGAAAACTAGTTGTCCATGACTCATTGTAAAAATATCTTGTCATCCAAAGAATATAGATAAGGTTCACCATAAAAATTTGTGAGATATACTATAATTATGGGTCGCATTTCTAGGATAATCATATCCTAGGTTTTGTTTGAATTAGATGACAGGGTTCAAGTCCAACTTACAGCCATTATCTAATGACAGTATACATAATCGGCCTAAACATGTGTTTGTATACTCAGGTTTTTATGATTTATGTGAATAGAAACGCATTAACCAAACCTCTTTTACCCGATATTGACCCGCTTCCAGCATTCCTGTTCAGTACCCTAGCGGGTTTATCTTGGTACCATGCAAGCATAGCCCCGCTGCCAGTGATCCTGTTCAGTACCCCGACGGGTTTACGTGCATTTACAGGGCTTTCTTGTTTAATATTTTACTTAGCATGGACTTGATACAAGCGAGCCTGTTCAGTACCCCGGTGTGTTTGCTTCATATAATGATATATATATATATATATAATTTTTTATTTTTTATTTTTTTTGTAAGGAATCCATTTGGCACTAGAGTGTGCTAAGCTTGTTAAACACATAATTCAAAATTTAGCACAACCTTTTGAGTAACTTTATTTATAATGGCCTAAATTATAGATCATACCAAAAGATAATAACCTAAAGTTTTTCTTTGACTTCAGAATCTATCTTCTTCATAAAAAGTCAGTAATGTTCCCCACAAAATAGAAAATATCACCCATTTTTAGGCTACCTTTGAAAGGTGCTTTGGATACAAGTTCTGATAATGAGTCAATGATGAACTAGTAGTCCATAGGTGTAAGATAGAGTTTTGTGGAGATCATAATAATTGAAGTAGGTCTTTTAACAACTGTTCTAACGATAAATCAGAAGTGTACATGTCTGAATCAAGTACTATAAATAGAATCATAAAAGAAAGTGTTTATAAATGATATAAAAAACTCTTTCAGTAAAAATTTCAATTTTAGTAGTAACCGAAAGAGAGGGAGAACTATAATTTCTTTTTAGAGAACTTCCCTTTTCGTATAATATCATATGAGATGATTACAAAGATAGGGTTCTTGTGATTAAGTTGCAAAACCACTTGTCAAATGATTCAAATTTTTATTCAAAACAAAACTTATGTACAAAACAAGTCATGTAAAATTTTGAAAGGAAAAAGAGTCTTCCTGTTTTATTGACAATACTTTACAAACTGATCATAATAGATTTCCTGTAGAAGAATGTAATTAGTTGTTTTAGAGATGACTCATTATTATTGAAAATAAAAAACATATTTACATATATACAAAAATAAGATAACCCAAAATGATTCAAGGACTAGGAGGAGGAGGAATGACTTCCTCTTCTACTAGTTCCATTTCTTCCTCTTGCAAGGCATTCTGCACAAAATATTGTTTAGATATTGGTTGATGGTAAAGTGTAAGTCTGTGTCCATTTACAACAAAAGAAATTTGTGAATCATCAATTGTCTTAATTTTAACGGATCCATTATCAAAGGCGGTGACAATTTCATATGGACCCATCCAACGAGTAGTTAATTTACCTTTAAATTTTTTATATCTTGAATCAAAAAGTAGTGCCTAGTCTCCAGTTTTGAATTGTTTTTATTTAATCTATCTATCATGCCACTTTTTGCGTTTATTTTGTATTAAGATTGTATGTTGAATAGCATATTACCTAATCTCGTCTAATTCATTTATCTGTAGGATTCGTTGACTCTGTGCTTCTTCTAAGTTCATCCCTAACTGTGTATCCATACAAAAGGTTTTTACTTGAAATTCAATGGGAAGAAGAACTTGTTTACCATAAACGAGTCATAAGGTGTGTGACCAGTTGTGTTCCTCCTAGTTATTGTATAAGCTCACAAAGATTCTAGAAGTCTGTCTGCCCAGTCTTTGTGGTGTAACTGGATAGTTTTAGTCAGGATGGATTCTAATACTTTGTTGGTGGATTCTACCTAACCATTGGCATGTGGGTGATATGGTGAAGATTTACAATGTCTAATACCATATTTGTCAGTAAGCTCTTTCATTAATTTGGAGGTAAACTGAGATCCTTGATCAGTCACAATTTCCCTGGGTACACCAAATCGGGTAAATATTTCTTCATAAATGAATTCCACCACATATTTATCTATGGCTCAGAATAAAGATTTAGATTCCAAACATTTGGTGACATAATCTGTACAGACTAGGATCTACTTCTTCTTGCGAGACATCGGGGAAATTGGTCCAACGAAATCTAGAGCCCATTTTTCAAATGGCTCAATCATAAATTGGGGTTGCAAAGGCATCTCATCTGATGGTGTAGGTCTACCCATTATTTGGCAACTGTCACATCCTTTGACATATTTGGAAGCATCTTTAAAGATGCTTGGACAATAATACCCAGAGTACAATACTTTGTATGTTTTCCTTTTATCATAAAAATGCCCACCTTAGGGTCCACCATGACATGCATGTAGGATCTTTGCCATCTCATCCTCTTGTACGCATCCTCTAATAATAAGTCCAGGACCAGTACGAAAGAGATCATTTTCTACCCAAGAATAATTGGAACTTTGAACTATGATCCTAAATTTCTCAAGTGGGGATAGATGGTTAGGTAGCTTTCCAGTTGCTAAATAATTGGCTATATTTACAAACCATGGGGTTCGAATAGATACAATGAAAAAATGTTCATCTGGGAAGCTATCATCGACAGGGCTGGCATTATCGTCAATTTGGATTCGAGAGAGAAAATCAGCTACTACATTCTCTCTACCGGGACGATCAACAATGGTGATGTTGAATTCTTGTAACAAAAGAAGCCACCGAGTCACTCTGCCATTGGTGATAGGTTTATTCATCAAAAACCTAATGGAGGAGTGGTTAGTGTGTATAAAAATTTCATATCTTGTGATATAATGACGAAACTTGTTGATGGAGTAGACTACTGCTAGAAACTCTTTTTCAGTAATAGTGTACTTCGATTCTACATGAGTCAAATTTTTACTAGAAAAGTAGATGGCATGTGATGTATTTCCCTCTTTTTGACCTAAAACTGCCCCTATGGCTATGTCAGAAGCATCAGTGGATATATGGAAAAGAAGGGACCAATTTGGGCCCCTAAGAATTGGTGCCACTGATAGCTTGGCCTTCAAAGTTTTGAAGGCTTGTTGACATCATTCAGTCCATTGAAAATCTGTGTCTTTCATAAGTAGTTTGAACATAGGTGCATCTATCTTAGTGACATTTTCAATGAAACGTCTATAATAGCCAGCATGGCCAAGAAAAATTCTTACTTCCTTCAAAGTTTTTGGAGGAGGAAGATTAACATTATTTCAATATTGGCAAGATCCACCTTGATACCTTGAAGAGAGACATGATGTCCCAGGACTATGCCCTCAGTCAGTAGCATTTTACATTTTTCATGACTAAGAGTTAAGTTCATTTCTTGGCACCAAATAAGAACTGTTTCGAGGTTATCAAGGGCTTCTTGGAAGGTGTTACCATAAACTGTAAAATCATCCATATAAACTTCTACACAGTCGTGTATGAGGTCAGCAAATATTCCTAGAACTGCATGCTGGAAAGTAGCAAGTGCATTACATAGGCCAAATGGTAACACTCGGTAGGCATACGTCCCCCAAGAGAAAGTGAAAGTTGTCTTGTCTTGATCCTGATGTGCTATCAATATTTGATTGTATCCACTATACCCATCAAGGAATGAGAAATATTGTTTCCCTGACAAGGTGTCTAACACCTGATCGATGAAAGGAAAAGGGAAGTAGTCCTTAAGAGTGGCCTTGTTCAGTTCTCGAAAGTCAACAAAGATATGCCATTTACCCGTGACTTTCTTTGCAACCACTACCAGAGGAGAAACCCATTTACTGTTGGAAATTAGATAAACAAATCCAGCGTTAAGGAGTTTTTTTAATTCATCCTTTACTATGTCTTTTAGTGCTAGGTTCATTCTTCTTTGGGGCTGCCTAACAGGAGGTATGTTTGAGTCTGTGTAAATGTGATGGATACAGGTGTCTGGGTGTATACCTTTCATATCGGTATACTCCCACGCAAATGCTCCAGTTTGACTCTTGATAACTTTTAGTAATTGTTTTTGCTGACTCTCATCTAAACCTGCATTTATATGTAGAAATTTGTCGGTACTAACCTCACAGGGTATGGTATAGGATCCTAGGTGTTCTTAAATTGCAAATACACAGGTCGTACTTGTAAATGTTGAGAGGATCATGTTTTCTTGGAATTCGTCTCCAAAGATATGGTCAAATTGAGAAAAAGATTGAGGAAAATCTACACATGTTGTGGAAGAGATAAATTAGTTCAACACGTTCTCGGTATTTTGCTCTTGAAGTGCCCAAGAAAGATCACTGACATGGGAAAGTTCTTCCAAGTTCTCATCCCCAAAAGGACAATCTAACCAAAACAGGTTTTTAGCTATTGGCTGAGTTGGTGGGTATAGAGCTAGTTTTCTTATAGATAACCCATCAAAGGTAATCATCTCTCCATCCCTACATCATATGAATGCATTGGCAGCAACCAACCAAGGTCTTCCCAAAATAATCGGGTGACCTTTGGAAGGATATTTTGATTTGATGACCATGAAGTCTATGGGATATTCACATGAGGCTACTGATACCGTGATGTCATCTAAGATTCCAGTAGGTTTCACCATAGTACGGTCTGCTAATTCTAGCATTATTGGGGTAGGGCGAAGGAATGGTCCTATATTCATATTTTCTAAAAATGTGGTAGTCATCAAATTGATAGGAGCTCCTAGATCAATAATTGTGTTCCCTATGGCAGTGTTATTGATGATAACAGTCACCACAGGGTTTCCTGGGTTTGAATACTTTGGAATTCTAGGTTGGTTTTCTATGCAATCTGAAATGTCTCCTACTACATGGATCGTCGAAGGGTCTTTTTGTTTCCTCCCTGGTCTCTTAATACAAAGTTACTTTATTACCTTACTATAGATTGGAATATCCTTAATAGCTTGTAACAAGGGGATATTAATACAAATATTTTTGAATTCGTTAATGATATCGTACTCTGGATAAGTTACAGGTTTTTCTATTACTAGACGCTCCGGGTATGGAGGTGACTTTTCCCCTAGAATTACTTCTTTATGTGGATGGTTGTGTTTTGAAGATCTAGAAATAACCACGTCTTCAAGAATGGCATCATTCAAAACTTCACTAGGTATGTCTTCTTCATTCTCTTCTTGAATAACAACTGATGATTTGGGCTTATCTTGCACAACTCTTCCAGGTTGTATCTCATGTATTGGTGTGGTCGAAATAACATATATGGAAGAGGTAAAAACCAAATGCTATTAAGAGCTTGGGTTGGTTTTTTGTTATAATTCAATATCGGTTGTGGAGGTAAAATTGTGGGTCTTGGAGGATTCATGTTCTAGAAATGGTGAGGTTGATTCAGGATAGGGGGTAATGAAGGAGGTACAAATCCAGGAGGAAGCTATTGAATATTAGGTGGGTAAAGATAGTTAGGCATAGGAGGAGATGTTTGAGCATAAGCTTTCCCTCTCCATCCATGTGGCCATTGCTGCTGTTGAGCATTCTGAGGAGGGTACTGTGGTGGCCAATTTTGCCAACCTGAAGTATTTCATTGTTGAGGAGGTTGATAAGGATAGTAATAGGGTGCAATTTGTGATGAATATTGATATGATGGTTGATCTCTAGGTTTCCAAGGTCTCCTAGGTATTTCACCAAAATTTCCACTCTTGTACATAGCTTGTAATCCAGGAAATGATGGACAATTGTTGGTTGGATGTTCCTCTGTACATAGGTGACAGACTGAAACATTATTTAATGGAAATTCTCGTTGAGGATGTTTAGTTCTACACCTAGGACAAAAAACACTCATTGTTGCACGCTCTTCATCTTGTCTCTTTTTAGCTTATAGTGCATCTAATTGAGAACCCATGGCCCCTAAAATATATGTTTTGAAATTTTCCAATAGGTTTCCCAATTCTACCCTTGTAACTCCACTAGGATCGGATGTGCTTCCTCTAGGATTCCTAGCATAAGAATCTCGAAAGTTTTTTCCACCTTTCCCGTTGCTCCTAGAGTAATTCCTACATAGTTCACAAATCTCTGCAAAAGATTTGTGAGAAATGTCTCCTACTGCCATGAGATTAAGGTTATCTCAGAATTCTTCCGAGATTCCTTTGAGGAAGAGTGTTCTTACTGCATCCTCTCAAATATCACTATACTTAGATTTGTGTAACACATAGTTAAATCTCTCGAGATAGTCTTCTAAGCTCTCGTCTTCAAGTTGTTGAATTTTAAAAATATCATTGCGAGAGTCCTTAGGTCTACAATAATCCTGATATTTCGGAAGAAATGCATTCTTCATGTCTTCCCAAGTTCTAATACTAGATTCTCCTAATCCCATGAACCATCGAAGAGAATAATATTTTAATGTGGCAGGAGAGAGTTTTAGTTTTTGGCCGTCTTGTAGGTAATTATAACTCCTACACAAAATGTCAAACTCGAATAAGAATGTATCCGGATCCTCACTACTCTTCCCATAAAAGGTTGGTAGTGAGGAGGAAGGGATGTTTTTCATAGTAACATTGTGTGCAGTGTCTAAGATAGGGAGCCCGAAGGTACCTTCAGTTCTAACTTATCCATCTTCTTCATCTTGTCGGACACGATCTTCATTTTTGTCCCCCATGAAGATTCTATTGCCAAAGAGAGAAAATCTAGGTTTCTCCTTTCTTGGTGAATAAGGGATATCCCAACGTTCTATTTCAGGAAGGTTATTATGCTTTTTAGGAGGAGAATTATCACCTACGTGAGAATCCATATTTGGAGGTCCTATTGCTATTGTATCAATATGTGAGACAACTATGTTCACAGAGCTCTCAAAAAGAGAATCTACTTGTGCAAGATCGACAAAATCTACCAAGTTTGGACCACCTACTATTGAGAAAGTAGTGTCTTTGGGTTTTTGGACTAACAGAGAGTTGAGAGGTCTTGAAGTTTTATCCTTTTGAGTTTCCTCTTGTTTAAGTTTAGTCTCAATATGAGCTTGAGGTTCTTTTAGTGGAATTTCTTTATGAACAGACTGTTCTGATGTCCCTATGTTTTCCCCTAATTGATTTCCAGAAAGGATTTCCTTTGCTTTCCAAGTAGGAATATACCCTTTAGGTGTCCTCTGATACCTTTCTATTGAGTTAGTAGTTGGGGTGGCATGCCCATTGTATAGGTTAATAGGAATTTTAGCAAGGGAATTGGTTTTAAGAAATATACCTTGTGAATCTCTAGACCTATTCATGAAAACAAATTATAACTTAAATAAGTTCTAATTACATAACTGCTACTATTGGGTTTTGGGGATGCCTGTTATAATAGATGCACAGGTTCTTACCTCTCGTCTTACTACTGACCCGCCACCAGCCTATTTTTAAAAGAATAAAATTAAAAAGGAATTTCACTTGTCTACAACTGAATTCTACCTATCTTCTACAATTGAATTCTACCTATCTTCTACAACTCCCTGGCAACGGAGCCAAAATGTTGGGTGTATGAGCTATCTCAAAGCAAACACCTAATATTTAATTATCGACCAGGGTTGGTAATCTTAGAGTTGAGGAAAAGTATATGCTAAGGTAGAATGGAACCTAAGTTTTTCCAGCTTGTTAGGACTTTAAAAAGATTTAATAAAGAAAAGATCGAAAGATCTTTCAAAATGAAAAACCGAGTCAAACTTAAAAAAAAAATAGTAAAAGGAACTAAATCGGGTTTAGTTAAAAAAATGAATTAGAATAGTATCAATTCATACTACTCTATCTCATAATCAAATAATAGAAACTGATCGAAAAGTAAACTGCTGAATATGAAAATAGAAACTATACAATTTCAGATTCTAGTTAAGAATTAGGAAACAACTGTAAACAGATTTAAAGATTATTAAATAACTTCAACAATTAATTCAAGAGAAACATATATTCCCATGTAACAGGAACTGGAGTGAGTGTATCATAATGGCTCTCAAATGAAAGAGAAAAACTGAACGGAAGTAAATCTAATCTAACTTCAACAGAAAGATGTAAACTAGAAAAAGACAAATTATAGTTAACTTTAAACATTCTGATCTATCTACTATCCATGAGCAGAATAATAATATAAAACTAATGAAAACTAGAAGCAAGTGAACTTGATTTGGAAGCAAGTAGAAAAATTGATAAAGATATTAATTTTTGAATCCAAATCCTATTCCATAAACATATTCATTACTTATTAAGATAAGAAACTGATCCTAATCTAAATAAAGGAAAGTATCAAAACTAGAATGCTTGAAGAATGAAATTACTAACTTTATTCTAACTACGTCTTAAAAACATGTAACAAACTAGAATAGAAATAAGATTGATAAATTCTGAAACAACAACATCTTAGCAAGATAAAATATGAAAGACATAATTGAAAGGACAGTTAAAGCAAACTAAGAAAAATAACAAGACTTGAATTAAAGCTTTATGAAATGTAAAACAAATGCCTAATTATGGTTGAGAAGACTAATTAAGAGCAAGAAAGATTACAGTAAAGAAAACTAGGAAACTGAATTCAAACTAGCATAAAACAGTGCAAAAAGAGTAAAAATCCGAACGACGATCCGAATGCCAGTCCGAATGACAGTCCGAATGGAGGAAAAATGAATTAAACTAAGGAAAAGGAGGGTTTTGATGATCTTGACGTTAGTTGGAGAATGCAGATGAACCTACAATGCAAAGAAATTAGTGAGAAGACTTGTTGAGAAGCTAAGATAATGGAAAGCAACCTATTCTAGTCATGGTTGAAGAGCTAAACTATTCCTATTCTATGCTAAAGCAAGAGTGAGATGAGAGAAGAAAATTATCGTACAACTACAAAGAAGAAGCTAACTAAACTAATTATAACTATTAACAAAGCTTAAAACAGAGGCTAACTAAGTTCTATTTAATTATAAGAAACAAACTAGCTAATTGTAAAATACTGGAATTAAACGATCAAAACTATGTTGTTGGTTGACCATTTACTAATCCTGTAAACACAAGTTATGTTAGCAGCACAATACAAATTACAGAAAAGAAATATCATGTACAGAGAATGAATTAATGACAAATACAAGAAAAATAAACTAACTAGTTTCAGAAAAGGAAATACAAAAAACAAAGACAAAACCTCCGGTTGATGAGGGGCCCTTCCTAGCAATCAGTCATGGAAAACGAAACTGGTTTAGCAACTCAGAATATCAATAAACTGGAACTTGCATTAATCTTAAGAAAATTACCGACTGTCAACTATCTTCTTGCAAATCTATGAACTATCTGCGATCTTCTACAACTATAAGCTAACTAGACTAACTCTGCTTCTGTCTACAAGCGCCTATTTATACATTTTACAATGGATGAGAGGGTCAACAAAGTCGACCTCTCTAATAACAGAGGTGTTTAATGAATAACTGGCTGCTTTGAATGGTGCATGACAGCGTAGGGAGTATACATTAGGATGAACGGATTTGATTCCTTCCCGAGGCAGCTGCAGCGTTGGTTTTCCTTGGACGTGGGCAGAGAGGTAACATGTTGGCGAGCTGACCAAATGGAGGAGAGGCTATTGGAGCACTGTCGTGGCAAGGTGTTGTGCTGGAAGGCTAAATGTGTGTGACTTGGACTCCTTCCAGAGAAATGGCATGAACAGGTAGCATGATTCCAGGCTGAATACGAGGCTGAACGACGAGCTGGAGTGTTGACATGGATGTGGGATGCGCTGTTGAGCTTGGCGAGCCTGGGAACGGATATTCTAGAGCAACGGCTCATTAACCATGCCCATTACGTGGCAAACAAAACCCACGTGCCCTTTTCTGCATTTAACGGTCTGGGATATGCCAACCGTGGATTTTGGGGGCTGAACGCGAGGCTGAACGATGAGTTGAACGTGGTTGAACTTATCATCATAAGCACGTGGTCTGAATGAAGGGTTCTTTGAAAAACGCAGCCTATTAATCAAAGCTTAATTACCATGCATGACTAGAAATGTCACTTTAATCATTAATAAATCGTAATATAACAAAATTTGACCAAAATTTATATGACAAACGAATACATGAATACCTAGTCTGTTTGATGAGATGAATGGCTAAAAGAATAACTTATTAGATCAAAAATAGTAAAATTAATGCCATTCAGAATAGATTTGATGATAAAAAATAGTGACAAAATATACACCAACAAACCCAAAACAATTCCAACTAAAACCAAATAGCTCAGCACACAAAGCAAAATGGGATCTTTGAGTCGATCTTACGGTACAGAGGGATTCTGCAAACAAACCAAGACTCAAATCAAAACTAGAGAGGGCATGCCTGTATGGAAAATTTGGCTAATCAGTGCACTCTGTGCTTGTACACAATGCGACATTGTAGTTCACCAATGTGGGGAGTGGGACATTGTCGCAGAATACCAATGGAAGGGTAGCGACGATAGGCTAATAGGCAAAGAACAGAGATAAAAAACAACATAGTGTCACTCTGGGTACACTGACCAGGTGCGACATGCGAGATCTAAGTTCAAAAATGAACCAATTCTCCAGATAATGAGCATAAAAAGGTCTATAAATGAGAATTACAAACTCAAAGGAAATCAATCAGACTCTTCAGAGTGAAGATCTGATGGTGAAACCAACTTAATAGGTTAAATGACAAAATGATATGGCTTGAAACAAGAAATCAACTGAAGCTGACATTCAAATTGACAACTACAAAGAAGTGTTCTTTCCCCAATATGGTTGCCAGATTTGTTTGACGGACAATCCACTCGAGCAGACGCGAGCCGGATCTCCCTAGTTCAATGTGAGTGTAGAACAAATAGTACAGAATTGTTGATGCCTCAAAAATTGTAGCATCAATCAGCAAGGGATTCTCCCTGATAAGCAAGCCCAATTAGATTGCTCACCGTTTGGTGTGGGGAATCCATCCGGTTAACGGTTCCAACTATCGTAAGATTTAAAGATTTCTATTCTTTGCACCGGTTACAGCCCGATCCACCGTTTATGTATTTTATTTTAAAGATGATATGCAAGTTCCCTAAGCTAAATGTAGGTAACTAATCTAAATTAATCTAAAACTGTGTAAGCAAATCTAATCTATCATTGCAAGGAGCAAACTTTAAAGATGAGTAATAAACTGAAAGAAACATCTAAAGATCAGACAGATAGCTATTTAATTATAAATATGCATTTCCAGCAGGATATAATAGATATTAAAGATAGCTTTAATTCAATAAGCACATTCCATTACTCATTTGAGAAAAACATCTTTGCACAGAAAATTATAAGAGCATTCATCACATAGAAGCAATTCATAATAGCAAGGAATGATCTCACAGTAATATGTAGATGACACAGGAATAATCCAACAAACATTTAACACATTCTCCAGGAAAAAATGCATTCTCCCAGGCTTTCATTAGGAAAAATCGAATTCCTTCCACATGTAGTAAAGTAGTTCACATACAAGACAAAAAATTGTCTTTCACCTGCCAAAAGTCCTTCTCTAATCTTCTATTCATCTATATATATATCTTTACAAAATGCTCCTAGAGTTTCCAAGTGTACCCTAATCCTAGGAATCTTTTCTTTGTTACTTAATTCTTAACCACGAAATTGGAATGATTTGTGAAATCCTTTTACATAAAAGACAAAAGAAAGGCCAACTGTCTCTCAATATATTTATACACTTAAACAAATTTTCAGCTACTTCTTCCAAAATGTAATAAGACAAACTACGGTCCAGATGGCCCCATTGATTCGATGGGTCGCTCCTCCTCTGCTAGTTTTCTCTCTCCAACAAGATCACTTTCTTTTGCTGATTTTTCCACCTCTTGGATGTAACTTTCCCACTGGCTAATTTCTCTTAGGATGGTTTCCCCTCTTGCCGAAATTGTCACATTACACACTATCTTGTGCTTGCACAAGTTTGATTTGATGCTCTCTTCCCCTGCTACAGCTTCTTGCGCAATATCTTCCAGGAGATAAGTATGAACAACAGTCTGTTCAATGAATTGATGGAGATCTTCTGGAGTTATAACCTCTATCTTCCTCAGATAGTCTAACTCTGCGTTCAACATTTGCTACAATTCTGCCAAGCACTGCTCTCTTTTAGGAAACTCATAAATAGTCTGGGGGAAAGCTAAATGACATTTCTCGTGGGATTCCCAGATTCTGGAGTAGAACATGTGACATCTTTTAACGGTCTTCCTAATTTCAACACTTAACCTGTTACCACAATCTCTACAGAATTCGAGGACTCCTGTATCCATGTCGAATTCCTCAACTGTTGTGGTCCGCAGGTTTGACGGAAAAGCAGATTTTCCTTCTCTCCATTCAAATTGATGTTTAATCTCTACCACATGTTTCGTAAACCTTCAACTTCAATGGAGGTCATATTTGTTATCATTTGTTTCATGCTGCAGACTCGCTCTGTAATCACCACTAGCAATTTATGAGTTCTCTCTTGCACTTCACAGGCTCGCTTGTAAAATGTGGCTAAATATTCTTTATTTTCTTTTGCTTCTTTGAGCTGCTCCAACAGTCCAGACATTTCTTGTGCCAATCTTTCGAATTGAGGCTTGAAGAGATTAATTTGCTGAACACTATTGGCCTCGTGTTATTCCAACTATGATATGCGAACTTTCAAGTTCTTTTGCTCATCTTCTGAGATTGCTATATGCATTTCTAGGGTATTCTTCTCATTTTAGAGTTGCAGGATTCTTGAAGTTGTCTCTTCCTTTTCTTCCGCAAGCTCCTTGTACTTCCTTTTTATTTCATTGCTCTCAAACACCTCATTCTTCCTATCAACTTTTATCCTGAAGCATATCTCTCTGTATTTCTTCCTATATTCAATCAGACGATCGACATTGGATTTATTTTCCTGGGCTGCAACTATAGAACATATTGCAGTGAATGCGGGTTCGATGTCAATCCCTTGGACAAGTGTGGTTTCTGATACTCTGAGTTCATATAGGTCTATTCCAATTTCCATTTTCTTTACTGATCTACCAACAATAGCCTTCTTCTGCTCATGAAAGTAAACGAAATCTAGGTTGGCCACTTGGCATTGCTTTCTGGGGTTGTATGTGGTTAGTGCTAACTCTTCTATAGAGACAACCCTTGTATCAACAATCCCTGGTTGGTTTAATTTTGGAAGATCTAAGTCCATGGTCAGTGGGCTGGATGGGCCTTGTGCCGCGGCTTTCTCAGTTTCTTCCTTCTCTTATCTCTCTGATAGCTCTGCTAACTCCACTTGTAACCTGTTTGCTTCTTATACCAAGATTCTTTCTTCTTCTTCTTGCTGCAAGTTGGAAGCTTGTTCTTGTAGCATCCTTTCCTCCTCTTCTTTCATGGATTTTTCCTCTTGCTCCCATTGGACTCTGGCAGCTTCCTCATCTTGTTGTTGTTTGGTTCTAGCAGCTTCCTCCTCTAGAGCTTTTGCCTCTTGCTCTCGTTTGATTCTAACAGCTTTTGCATCTTGCTGCTGCTTGACCTCCAGCTCTTTATGAAGCCTATCTTCTTCTTTTTCCATCCCTTTTGAACCCTGTGATTAAGATGTTGCTACCTCTTGCTCCTTTTGGATTAGGCTGACAGGCTTGGGAGTGGAACCCTTTCCGCCTTTATTCTTGTAGCATTTCCCTAACTCTGTTCAGTTTATAGCCCTACGAAAGAACTCTTCATCTTGGTCCATAAGATGGGTGTACTCAAAGGTAGTTCTGACATCAAGGCAATGTTTAGCAACTTTACCACAATGGTCATGCCTCCTGAAAAACTTTGTCCCGAAATGAAAGATTTCCAATCCTTGAGCATAGTTTTCTCCTTCTCTTGCCCTCGGGATCTCTATGCGCTGATAGTGAAAGGCATTGGTGCATATATACCTTTCTTCCTTTCAGTGAGGATCCTGCTGATTCCACCAATGCTGAAGAGATGCCTTAAGGCTTCGTTGTGCACCAAAAATCTGTAACATACCGGGGAAGCAAAAAGGGAGCTTGGGATCCTCCACTCATTCGGATATAGGTGTGTTCTAGGGCATGGTAATATTATCCAAATGATTCAATGATGGGAATGGCGTTCTCAGACATGCAATTTGGCTCCTCTAAAAAAATAAGCTAATACAGGGGCATGATGAAGTTCTCTCAAATCTGCTTGTAGTCATTTGCATATTTGCTTGCCCATGTGGGTTGGTAAGCCACAAGGAGAGGAGTATCTTTTCTATTCCATACACAACCCAAATCCGGGAAGGTGTTCTTGCTTAACAAGCAATCTATTAAATAAGAAGACATGAAGAAATCTGATATCTTTTGAGTCAGTCCTCCTTGAGTAGTAGTTAGCTGTGAGACCAAGATTTCTGAAATTATATTATCCCAATTGAAAATGGTACTGGACATGGCCACATGGAATATTACTGGCACCCAACCGAGCTTGAAAATATTTCCATTTGGCACGTCGAAAACCTGACTCAGCATTAAGACAATGAGTCTGTAGGGTGTCTTTAGAAGGTTACTTTCATATTCATTATTGTGTCTTTGTCTGATTTTCCTGTCATTTATCATCATTTTCCTAGCAGACTCCAAAGGGTCCATAGTTTTCTCTGATATCCAATCATTATCCATCCAAGATCTAAGCTAGGGTTACTTGTAAGTAGTTGTGATATGTTCGGGTACGAAAGATGCTGGATTCATCCCATTATTGTCATTAATGAATCTTGTATCAGTCTTGACATGAGGGATTATCCAGCCGATGACCTCGGAGCGTGGGAATAACTCAGGATGAGTTGTTTCCTTATGGATGCAGGACTTCTTAATGTTTGAATATACCATAGTATCTTCTATAGAAGCTTGAGGGTAATCCTGATGCCTCATGAACCTATATAAGTCACCCCATTGAAAGTCTAGGGTAGAGCTTCCTGGGGGTACTCCGGTGGTAACTTTCGTATCGTTCAATATGGTTTCTAGTGAAGTATCTAGCAAGATTTCCACATCCAAATCTGACTCAGCAAGCTTAGCCTTCTTTCTGGTAGATTTTCTGTGCATGTCAAACCTGCGATGATGGGGAAGTACAAATGAGGAGTTTGACATATTTATAAGCAATCATTTCAACACAATACATCTTATGATCTATATTATTAGGCATAGATTTAGCGTAGAACAATATCGTCTCTTGAATAAAATGACTTTTCATAGATAAGGGTGACGAGGAAGATTTACAAACCAAATACACCACGTAGTAGCTCAAAATGTAATTTATACGAAACAAGCACTATTATTAATTTTGATCATATTGATATAAAACAATTATTTCGCGATAAGCTTTTGAAAGGAGAGAACGCGGTTATAAAAAAAAAACATTACTAGTGCATATGGCTCAAACAAGGAAGGTTGTATCACTTGGAGAAGGTTTTGTCTACATCGTGATGAGTGCAGCTTTGGTGTTTTCAGTTATTATCATTCACGCTATGGGTCAGAGTGTGGACTACAAAGCTAACGCGAAATTTGCGGCCTTTTAAAAACCATGGTAAGGTTTCCTTGAGATTGGGTTTTATCAACAACAACACCATGGGGAAACACTTTCCTAATACACCGAGAAAGCAACAGTTAAGAGGGTGAGACGCGTAGGTGTGGAAGGAGGGTTTCCGGGCCATGGCTCGAATGGAGAAAATGTGGCTTGATGTTCTTATTATCTTGAAGGTAGGTTTTCCATTCGATGTACATAGTTTCTTTATGATATATTATCGAAATAGACAGATGTCTAATTTTTTTTAATGGGGAGCAGATCTTAAAATGAATTTATTTTGAATAAAATCAAAAGGAAGGAGGCAGAACACCTACCTATTAACCTCGGAGTAGCTTCCAGTGATTCGGCGAGCATTCCCAGGCGAGTGACAGTTCCAAACTCTTCAACGGTGAATGGCAAGCTCGACTCTCCTTTGGGAATAATAAAATGACCCAAAATCCCGTTTGGTGCACATATATAGGGATAGTATTAAATTCACATGGGTGGTAGGTTGGCGAATTGATGAGCATGGGGCTCAATGCGATGGGAACTTAACTCCGCATGGGGTGATATTAAAAACTCACCAACTTCGTACTCGTGCGCTAACCCAAAGGAAGAGTTGCATTGTGGCGGCAAATGTATTGTTAAAATTTTGGCAACAGGAGGTAACTTAGCCTTGGATTCTGCGATCATGGAATGAGCCTTTGGATTGGGGATTCACCGGGAATTTTGAGGTTAGAAGTGGCGCAAGGGGTGGCGATTTCATCCCTAACTCAGCGATCAAAATGTTGCGACGAAGGGGCGAGGCGCATCCCATTGGAAACCATTTTAAGCTTAGGGTTTGTGCAATGGCGGGTGACTTAGCCTTGGAGTCTGCGTTGATTTGGCACGAGAGTTAAGGTCAAAACTTGTGGGAAGAGGCAGCGATTTTAAGAATCATACTGGCACAACGACGGCAAGGTTAAAATTTGGACTTGCGCCCTTTGGCGCAAAGTTAAGATTAAGACTTGCGCTTTTAGCGCAAATTTAAACATTAAAGCTGCACAAATGGTGGCAAAAATAAGGGTAGACTTTGCGCCAAAGGCACAAAGTGAATCGTTAAAACTGCGCCTTTTAAAAGATAGGAAAAATTTCCTTGGCCAAAAAAGATCAAAAAATTTCGGGAAAAGATCAAAAGTTAGGAGGAAAAGTGGAAAGAAAAACTTGCTTAGTTTTGAACAAAATAATCTTCAAACAAAATAAAAGGAGGGGCCCCAATATTTACAAAATTTTTGGGAGGGATGTTGTAGCAACAACAATTGGCAAGTCGCTGGCGAACACAGATATCTGAAACAAACTCTTCTCATGATCAAAATAACACTCAAACTGATAGCTTCAAGCGTAACAAAATGCCCCCATAGTTCGACTTCTAAGAATGTAGTGATCACTTCATCATATTAGTCATTTGGGAAAAAGGTGACTATGACTTAGACTTCCTTCAAACTCTCTCAAGGCCGGAGTGTGGAGTTCATTCTTTAAAATATGTCTTTATGGTGTTTTGACTAAAAGAGGACTTCCACAGGATCGTAACAATACCTCACAGGCATATTCATTTGTTCCTCATTCCCATGCTATTTGCATCCTTTTGGATGTTTCTTAAATTGATAGCTTCTACTATTTGAGCCTTCCAGGAATAACTTTCTTAAACTTTTAATACTTTGATTTGAGTTCTTCAATCCATAATGTCCTTTTGTGTGAACAAGAGATTTTATTTGACTATCAAGCTTCACGGACGGAGAAGAACCTTGTTGAGATGAATTATTTGAGCAACTTTCTAGATTGCATGTTTTGCTTCATCTCAGCCATGCTTTAATTGAGGAAAGAATTTCTGGAAATTAGACCCTTTGATGTAAGCTCTTTGGGATTTAATTTGTAGCATGGGATCATTTTAAATACCATACCCTTGTGAGGCTTGCTTCCTTTCCATGGGTTTATAGTAGCAAACGCCTTGAGACTGGTTTTAATGTTAAAGTGGATGAAGCCTCAAGTAGTGAGAAAGAAATGTTGAGTCATTAGTCATTTAACTAGGATTATTTTGACGAAACAGAAAATGATCTCTACATTTCCCAAAGGCTGCTCAGTGAAAGCGAAGTTACGGAACTACATTTTCTTTATAGGTGAAATTCTGTCTTTCAAGACTTTGATGTTTTCTTGGAGGTCTGTGCCATTGCTAAACTAGTAGTTGAGCTGGGACTTATTAAGTAAGAAAAAGAAAACTCAAACAAAGAGCAAAGTAACAATATCAGACCAAACTACTTAAGCTGTGCATAAAACAAAACAAGAAAACAAGGAAAAGGAAAAAAAGTTTATTTATGTACAAAAATCTCAATGAGACTATGCAAAGTACTGCTTCAAGGCGAGGCCATTGAGAGGGAGGGTTACTTCCTCTCCTTGGAGATCTTTCAGCTTGTAAGTGGATGGGCAAATTTTTTCAGAAATTAGGTAAGGGCCAACCCATAGATGTTGAAACTTTGTGTCCATTCCTTTACCCTCGTGGGGATGATCCCATTTCATAACTAAGTCACCTACTTCGAAATTTCTTTTTCCAGACTTCCTTTTATCAAACCATCTTTTGACTATGTCTTGGTGTTGGTGGAACCGATCTTTGGTTTTCTACCGGGATTCTTCGAGTTTCAGTAGGTTGTTAATTCTAGATTGTAAAACTTGACTATTGGAACCTCAGGAGGCTTGGGCCAATTGCAAAGATGGGAGTAAGAGGTTAAGCGGGAGGATGGATTCTCCACCGTAGACCAAGGTATATGGAGAAACCCCTAAATCATTTTTTGGAGTGACTCTATCTGCCCATAAAGCATTTGGGAGAGCATTGTGCCTGCTTCTCTGATTTTCAATCACATTTTTCTTAAGGATTCGGATGAGATTTTTGTTTGAAGATTCAGTTAATCCATTTCCCTTAGGGTAGTAATTGGCCGAATAATGTAATTTAATTCCTCTTTCATAAACAAATTCATTTATTTGAAGAGACGAAAAATAAGTTGCATTATCAAAGACTAGGGAAATTGGAACCCCAAACCTGGTTATAATGTTCTCTTTTAAGAAACTGATAACTGCATATTCATTGATTTTGCGCAATGGTATAGCCTCTATCCACCTTGTAAAATAGTCTGTGGCAGTGAGGATATATCAGTGCTACAGAGAAGAATTCGGTTTTATCTCTCCAATGACATCTATGCCCCATTGTTCGAAAGGTTCTGAGATGATAACTGGTTGCAACGGTCCTGCTCCTTTTGGTAATTTCCCAGCACTTCTTTGGCACACATCACAATTCTGTGCATAGGCATGAGCATCTCTGAATAAGGTAGGCCAATAATATCCAACCCTTAGTATTTTGTGGGCTATTTTTCTCCGGAATAATGTCCCCCAACAGGGCCATCATGTAATTCTTTGACTACTTTATTTGCGTCTTCCCTCTCTAGACATCTAAGAAAGACGCCATCATAATTTTTCCCGAAAAGTACTCCATCAATGATCTGATAAGATGCTAACTTCAAACAGAGTGCCCTTCTTTGCTTATAACTCTAATGCTCTGGTAGGTACCCTTGCTGTAAGTAATGCACTAAGTCTCTATACCAGGATTTAGGCACTGTGAAAATGGGGCATACCTCAACTGCATATAGCTTAGCTTCATTTTCCCAATCTCGCTCTTCACCAATTGTATGTTTAGTGAGAAATTTACATAGCCCTTGACCTTTGATGATGGTGGCTGGTTTAAATTCTAAATCATATTCTTGAAGAGCAGTGACCCAATTTCCTCTTCTTTCTCCCAATTCCTTTTGAACGAAAAGGGATCTGACGACTGGATGGGGAACTACAACTTTGGTTATGCTCTTAAGAATATATGGCCTAAACTGATTTACTGCTTTGAATACGGCATATGCCTTCTTGTCTACAATAGGATAGTTTAGTTCAGTTCCTTGCAGACTAGTGCTCATAAAAGAGATCGGGTATTCATCTCTTGATTCTACCTTTTGTGTGAGCACAGCTGCGAGAGAGTCATCCAAAGAAGAGGTATACAAAATAAAATCTTTGTCAAAATATGGACTCCTAAGAGAGGGGTCATTGGCATGGTTGCTTTAATGTCTTTAAATGAATCTTTTTCCAGGTATGTCCATTTGAATAGTATGCTTTGCTTGACCATTTTCTGCAAAGGTTTAACAGTTTGTGCAAAATCGGGGACAAACCTTCGGACCAAAATGATAGTGCCCATAAACGATTGCATAGATTTTTTGTTGTGGGGCATGGGAATTTTGTTGATAACTTGCACTCTCTCTTGATCTATCGAAATTCCCATTTTTGAAATGATGTGACCTAGGAGCTTACCCTCAAGAATAGAGAACATAGTTTTTTTGGGGTTTAGAGAAATGCCATATTTCCTGCATCGGTCAAAAATTTGTTTTAAATGGAAAACATGGTCTTCTCTCTTCTTTGAGAAGACTGTCACATCGTCCAGGTAGACCACAACACAATGACCACCCAATCCTCGAAAGGCAATTTCCATTACTCGCTGGATAGTAGCTCATGTGTTTATCAAGCCGAACGACATTCTTCGGTAGGAAAATGCTCCCCACTTAGTGCGGAAAGTAGTCTTAAGACGGTCTTCTTCCGCTACCAATACTTGATTGTAACCGGAGAAACCATGTAGAAGAGAGAACAATTCTGATCCTAATACTGTCTACAGAATTTGTTCCATTGAAGGAACAATATAATTATCTTTATCAGAGACTCTGTTCAAATTTATGAAATCTACCCATAGTCTAATTTCTCCAGACTTCTTCCTTACGGGAACTAGATTAGCAACCCATTCCGAGTGTCGGACTTTGAAAATGATCTTGGCATCTAGTAATTTCTTCAACTCCTTTTGAATTAAAGGTTTGAGAATCGGGTGCATTCTTCTTAACTGCTGCTGAAATGGCTTAATGCCTGCCTTCATTGGTATGACATGCTTAATGATACGAGTGTCATATGTTTTCAGATCTTCATAAGTCCAAGAAAACACATCCTTATACTGCCTAAAAATCTTAATGAACTTGTCTCTTTCACTTGGTGAACAACATTTACCAAGATTAATATACTTTGGTTCAGCTTCTGTGCCCAGATTTATCAATCCATGTTGCATAGAAGAGCTATGAGTTTTAACATTTGTTGGTTTCTTGAACTTTCTCTACAGGTCGAACAAACTTTCAAGTGATCTCACTCCTTTGGGAATGAAATTCCCTTCGACTACGTCCTTGTTTTGCAGATCAAATCATGTTTTTCTTCATCTATAACAGCTTCTTGAAACATGTTTTCATTTGTAAGGAAACTAATTATTTGGTATCATCGTCAAATAATCTGAGATTTGTAATATTATTCAAGACAGATGGCCTGAAAACCAATTCAATAGAGCATTTATATTAGTAGGTACTAACCGAGAAGCATAGGTAGCTAATAAATCAGCTGCAGCATTCTGTAGTCTAGGGACAGATTTTATATTAAAAGCTTCAAAGTGCATAATTAGATCCCATACCTCAGCCTAGTAACCTTTCAAATGTGGTGAAAGACAATGAATTGTATCTCTCACCTGTCTGACGACTATTTCCAAGTCACCAAAGAATTTGAGATATTTAACGTTCAAACCGATGGATTTCTTTAATCCATGGTCTAAAGCTTCATATTCAGCGGTATTCTTAGTACATTCAAACTCTAATCTACAAGACAAGAAATGTTTGTTGTTTTTGGGATCAACTAGAACACAACCAGTTCCGGATCCTTCCTGAGTTTTGGAACTGTCAAAATTCTTTGATATAAAACCCCAAAAAAATTATTTGATCTAACTAATTTAGTATCTTTAACTTTTAAGTCAGTAACTAAACTAACTATATTATAGTCAATATCATCAGTCTGAGAAAATTGAAGGAGATCCATTGTTCATCTGATTCATGGCTAACATTTTTTGATTGATAATTACCCGGCTCGATTTCTAAGAAATAATTCCCCAAGACCAAAGATGAAAAAGCTACATCTTCATTATTTTCCTCTAGCTGAGTTACATTCTGCTTCATGTGCGGTTTTCTTAGTACTTTAATCTGATTTTTTCTATTCTGATATGGTAATCACAAGTGAGACCAGTTAGTTGCAAAATAACCATTTAGTTTTGTAGACCACTCCCTGCTCAAGATCAAACCATAAGCTTCAGGAATATCAACTACCATTATATCAATAAAATGACGCACTCTAGGATCTACTGACAACCTAATAAGCACATATTTCATTTCCCTATCTAGCTGAATAATCTGAGCTGGGGATGGAATTGGCTTCCCATTAATCCTTTTGCAAATAGACAGTGGCATGACATTTGAGGATGCTCTCGAATCTACCAGACAGTTATGCACATTTTGATTGAAAATTTCAAAAGTTAAAAGGAAAGGCAATGTTTGGGATTTAGATTTCCCGCCAATATGAGCTTCATTTATTTTAGGATCTTCTTAAGTACTTGCTAATGGAGTGCTAGATTGAGGTTCAAGATCTTGTAACAGCTTCTTTCATTGCTGAGGCAAACTACGCATATCAAATATGGAAACATTTGCTTTTACTTTGTTTATGTCTTCAATTATATCATACCCCATGTCACATTCTTTTACAACTTTTGGCTGATTGTCTGTTTTATTTAAAGTTACTTTTGGCTGTTGAGTTGTTTCCATGTTCAGTTGTTTGGCAGGTATCTGGTTAGCTTTGGTCCATGGTGGAATGGTAGTAATGTTCCTTTTGGTTATATCCATGGAGATTTTAGGCTTTGGAGCAGTGGGAATCGGATCAGTGACCGAGCCTTTACTGCGATTATTAATATTCACAGCTGAGGCTTGACTTTCTTCAGGGTAATCCTCAATCAATTCGATTAAAGGAATCCAATCCCACAACACCATAGTGGTATCTAGAGTGGGTTCTTCTGCCTCCAAGGTATGTATTTCCGGAGGATCAGCTTCATCCGTGATTTGTGCATACGACATTTGGTTCATTACTAAACTCATTGAATTTATCCATTGCAGACAGTTTTTTTCAGAATGTGGTTCCTGATGGAAAGTGTATCTAGGGTTTTCACCCTAGCTTGTGCAAATGAGCACCTACTAAGGAGAAGGGCCTCCTTAGTAGAATTTCAATAAACAGTACAACAGTAAAATCTAAGCTAGCATGTGCATCAACAAAAATAAAAAGACAATGACAATATAATAGAAAGTTTCTTTTTGTATTATGATATGATCAAGATTACATTTACCTCAGGTGTTGAGGTTGGTGGAGCTCTTGGAGTAGTCCAGGAGTGCTGCTTCTGTGCTCCAATGGGTTCCTTCTCCTTCTCCAAGTTGTTTGAATAATGGGCCAAAAGGGGCACTCAAATGGGAAAAACTAGCTCAAATGGTAAGCTAGGGTTTCAAGAGTGATTTTGGCAGAGTGAGGATAGGAAAGATTGTGGATGTGAAATAGGGAGCCTCCATCACCTATTTATAGGTTTTTAGTGGTGGAGTATTGACCCATGGTTTTTGGCACCATATGGTTTAGGTCAATTGTATAGGGTTTTTGCTTCCTTTTTTCCTCTTTTTCCTCTTTTTTTTATATTTGTTATTCCCTTTTATTTAATTTTTGGGAATTTAGGGCCCTTTTAGAGGGTTTTTGCTATCTTTTGAGGGAATTTAAATTGTTTTTGGGGAAAAAATGGGGTTTTTGGCCTTTTGGTGGCTTTTTAATGGTTTTTTAAGGTTTTGGAGGCAAATATGGTAAGAAATATAGACAAATGAGTCATGTAATGAGGGAGATGAGATGGTGAACACTTTTGGGTGTTAACAGAAAGTGCAAAAATTATCCATTCCTACTTCAATTAAATTTAAAACAGGAGAGTTGCTTGTAGGTGGGTGAGGCTGGTCATTTTCTTCTCTCTTCTTGTAGAAAGGTTTAAAAGGATTCCTAGATGTGTTGGCTGCCTTATCCTTTTCAAGATCTACAATTTTTGCATCATTTTAACCACATTTTCCATGTCTGCTGATGGCTCTTCCTTATTTCTAGTTAGTAACAAGGGTTTTTTATTAGTTGTTGGTTTTGTTTCTGCATCAAGAGTGTGTTTAGAAATGTTGTTTGCTTCTTCTTCTACCTTCCTAGCTTCTTCAAAATTTTCTATTAAGGTAGTTTTCTTAGTTCTTTTGACAAACATTGTTATTCGAGGATTAAGTGTTGTTGTGTAATATTGTACTCAAAGATTCTTCTGCAGGTTTAGCAGCCTCATTAAAATTATTTAATAGGGTAGTGAATCTTTGGTTAAATTCTTGAACCTTGTCTTTCTTTTCCATTCTCATGGACAACAACTCTTTCATGAGTGTAGCTACTATTTTCTGATTCCCATATTTCTTTAAGAAACACTTTTCAAATTCTTCCCAATTTGATATTGAGCTGGATTGTAAACTAAAGTACCAAGCAGATAACTTAGGCTCGAAAGTGTAGGGAAAGAGTCTACAGACTACATCTTCATGTTGCACATTCAAAAGGCTCAAAGATAAATAAAATCTCTTAAGGTGATATTCAGCAGAGATACCTTTCCCAGGATCATAGTTAGGAAAACCTTTCTCAGGATTCTTAGGCAGATTGTGAAAAGGTCTAGCCAAATTTAGTGCTCCTCTTGCTCTCCATACAGGTATGTCCATAGCTCCACATGGAGAATTAGGTGGAGTATCGTGAGGAGTATGAGGTGAAGAATTCTTTGGAGTATAAGTTTCTTCAAGATCTAGAGGATTTTCCAGTTCAATTTCTCGAAGAGGCTCTGTGATTTCTTCCAGCGATAGATTTACTAATTCTTCAAAGCTCTGAACAAGAACGAATCACGTGTGTACTATCTTTCCCTTCTAGGAGCTTTTCTTCTAGGGAGAAAAGAGATCGCGTTTAAACCACCAAGCTGCTTAACATAAGCACGGGTATATCTTCGTAAGTTTGCTACTTCAGCGAAAGGTATAGCATACACCGTTTCTTGCTATTTAAATTCAGAGTTAGGATCTTCTTGATTTGTTACTTGAAGATCTGAATTGTCTGGGATTGTTGTTTCAAGTGGGTTTCCAGTTGGATCTCCTCTTAAATAAGAGTCTCCTTTACCAGCCATGCACTAGTGGCCCTCCTTCTAGCGCCAAAACTGTTGATGCCTCGAAAATCATAGCATCAATCAGCAAGGGATTCTCCTCGATAAGCAAGCCGAATTAGATAGCTCACCGTTTGGTGTGGGGAATCCATCCAGTTAACGGTTCCGACTACTGTAAGATTTAAAGATTTATATTATTTGCACCATTTATGGCCCGATCCACCATTTATGTATTTTATTTTAAAGATGATATGCAAGTTCCATAAGCTAAATGCAGGTAACTGATCTAAATTAATCTAAAACTGTGTAAGCAAATCTAATATATCCTTGCAAGGAGCAAACTTTAAAGATGAGTAATAAACTGAAAGAAACATCTAAAGATCAGACAGATAGCTATTTAATCATAAAGATGCATTTTCAGTGGGATATAAAAGATATTAAAGATAGCTTTAATTCAATAAACACATTCCATTACTCATTTGAGAAAAACGTCTTTGCACAGAAAATTATAAGAGCATTCATCACATAGAAGCAATTCATAATAGCAAGGAATGATCTCACAGTAAGATGTAGATGACACAGGAATAATCCAACAAACATTTAACACATTCCCCAGGAAAAAATGCATTCTCCTAGGCTTTCATTAGGAAAAATCGAATTCCTTCCACATGTAGTAAAGTAGTTCACATACAAGACAGAAAATTGTCTTTCACCTACCAAAAGTCCTTCTCTAATCTTCTATTCATCTATATATATCTCTACAAAATGCTCCTAGAGCTGCCAAGTGTACCCTAATCCTAGGAATCTTTTCTTTGTTACTTAATGCCTAACCACCAAATTGGAATGATTCGTGAAATCCTTTTACATAAAAGGAAAAAGAAAGGCTAGCTGTCTCTCAATATATTTATACACTTAAACAAATTTTCAGTTACTTCTTCCAAAATGTAATAAGACAAATAACGGTGCAGATGGCCCTGCTGATTCATTGGGTCGCTCCTCCTCTACTTGTTTGCTCTCTCCAACAGGCTCACTTTCTTTTGCTGATTTGTCCACCTCTTGTATGTAACTTTCCCACTGGCTAATTTCTATTAGGATGGTTTTCCCTTTTGCTGAGATTGTCACATTCCGTGCTATCTTGTGCTTGTGCAAGTCTAATTTGATGCTCTCTTCCCCTGCTACAGCTTCTTGCGCAATATCTTCCAGGAGATAAGTATGAACAACAGTCTGTTCAATGAATTGATGGAGATCTTCTGGAGTTATAACCTCTATCTTCTTCAGATAGTCTAACTCTGCGTTCAACATTCCCTGCAATTCTGCCAAGCGCTGCTTGCTTTCAGGAAACTCATAAATAGTTTGGGGGAAAGCTAAATGACATTTCTCGTGGGCTTCTCAAATTCTGGAGTAGACCATGTGACATTTTTTAATGGTATTCCAGATTTCAACACTTAACCTGTTACCACAATCTCTACAAAATTCGAGGACTCCTGTATCCATGTTGAATTCCTCAGTTGTTGTGGCCCGTAGGTTTGAGGGAAAACCATATTTTGCTTCTCTCCATTCAAATTGTTGTTTAATTTCTGCCACGTGTTTGTGCATGATGTACAAATCATTCTTCTAATCCAATATTTATTGTGATGTTCCGATCACAACATGTTGTTCTTAAGTGTTGTAATGGTGTATTTAGACACCACCCCTCTCTCTTGAAATATTTTCCCCTTCTATCATTAAGGATATATTGCAAGAAATAAATTAAGGATTTTACATTTGATACTTTCTATGATTTGTCTATTAAGGACCAACATAAGTTGCTTGAATAAGGGAAGCTTGGTAGAAAACATCAGTCTCACTTTCTCAAAATCAAGCTCAAGCCAAATGTTAAAGAATGTGGTAAAAAGGATCATCAATCTGAATGCATCGACCAACCTCCTAAAGGGAATATTGAAGAGTTTCCATCGAAAAAGAAGAATTGAAAGAAGAAGACTTGCAGGTATTATGAAAAAGTGGGCCATGTTGAGAAGAACTATTGGAAGAAGATTAAGGACTTAGAAGGAAAGGTCAATGACATTGAGGGTAGTGCATCGACTGGTCCGTCGAGAAATCAACCTACTGAAAATTATACCTTCTCTGTCAGCACTTCCCAGGCATTATATTCCCACACCATTCGGATTGAATGGATAGTTGAATTTGGTTGTACCCATCATATGTAAAAGTATATGTCGGAGGGTCTTGGAGAAACCGCAGTAGCCAAATTAGTTTGTCAACGTTTTGAATCCATAACAGGATCCATCTTCAGGACAAATAGTCTAGTTTTTATGAGGAGCAAAAGATCTGATTTATATAGTAATTAGTTTGTAGAGATAAGTAAAGTTCGGCCATGGGTAATTAGGGTTATGAGATTTAGTAGTTAAATCATTTTTTTTAATCTTAAAATATTTTTAAAATATTTAAAAACTAAATTACATTACTAAGGATAATGCTAGGTTTATAAATTTAATCTTATTGCCCCTATAGTCTACTTAATATAATTAAAAATTGATTAAATTCTATGCTTAATGGAAATGAAATTTTTTTATTACTTCTAACCAATTAGTCAAAATTCTATTAATGTTGATAATAATGGGGTTGTTTAGTTAAATTATGTTTTATAAGACTAATCTAAAATTTTATATTATCAAACTCAAGTAGAGTAATTTTAGGTTGATTAGGGTTAATTATAATAGTTGATTATTAAATTTATTAATATTATGGAACGTTTAAATTTATTAGTATTGTGTTTTTAGTGTAGTAGGTTTATAAAAATTTTAATTTTTGATTTTAGAAGCTATGTCGAAGAGGGTTGATCATGGTAGGGTTATTTAAGAGGAAGTAATTTAAGGTTAGTAATATATTCAACACCAAATATTAAGGAAACTTAAGGGAGCCAAAAATTATGGTGGGGGGGATTAAATTATCTTAATCTCTGGTTTACTATAGAAAGAAGCCAAGTAGTGCTAATTTAAAGGCCTCCATCCCTATTTAGATTGTTTGGGTGTTTAATAATTTCCAAAGATTCTCTAATTTTCTTTTAAAGTAATGGATTTCCCTATCTAGAATCTTGGTGTATTCAAGGCAAATATGGTGTTTGGTTTTGGAACAGTGTTCAGCAAGAGCCGAGGTACGGATACGTTCATTCCTTATGTCAGCTCCATGTTCTTTTAGTCTAGTGTGGAAGGAATGTCCAGTCTCACCTATATAGCAAAACCTCCAGTCTCACCTATAAAAGTATATGTTCTATTCCATAAGACGATCTCCTGAATAACACATTTATGTTGTTGACAATTATGCCCTTATAGTTGCTAGAATATTTTATGTGGACCTTTAACATGGTTGGATATCCAATGTCTATAATGTATCTATCTTGAGTGAAAAAAATTTGTCAGCTGCTCAACCTAGGAAGACTAATAAGACTATTGATTTTTTTTAAATGGCTTTATCATAAAGGATCCTAGGCTTGGGTGGTAATCTATTGCTTCATGGTATTTGGATCCCAAATGTAGACTTTATAATTTCTGTGATTCTCCTTGATGAACTGTATCGACTACAACAACTACTCTGACTTGACCGACTCACTCATTGCTCAGACGGATGACTGAAGTCAGATTTTGCATGAACGACTTGGAAATATGAACTTTTGAAGTTTGAAGATTATGGTATTAACTCATAAAATGACTACTGGTATTCCAAATACTATTCCACCTGGTAGAGTTGGTAGAGGATGTATGCTTAGAAAGCATCATCAAACACTGTTTGATTCATGGAATCCATGTCGTGCATAGAACCAACTGGAGCTTGTTCACATTGATATTTGTTGAATGAAGAAACCTTAATTAGTAGGTAGGAAGTATATTTTGACCTTCATTGATGATTTCTCTAGATTTACATGTGTATATTTCAGAATAAGATTCAATCCTTTGAAATATCCAATAAATTTAGAGCATTGGCTAAAAAGAAATGTGGTCGACCCATCAAATGTTTGAGATCATACAATCATGGTAAATATGTGAGTCAATAGTTTGAACATTATCTCTTGCAAAATTGTATTTCTTGGAAGAGATTTGTCCCTCATATCCCTCACCAGAATGACATCGCATAGAGGAAGAATAGAAATTTGGTAGAAATGGAAATGCACCCACTACATACCAAATATCTTCTGACTAAGTTTTTGGAAGAAGCTGTTTACTACTCAAATTATCTCCTGAACATGGTTTCGACTAGAGAAATTACTAACATGACTTCAATCGAGAAATTGAATTGAAGGAAGCCCTATGTTGGCCACCTAAGAACCTTTGAATGTGTTGTTTGGGATCATATAAATGACAGGTATAGGAAGAAATTGGATGCAAAGAGTAATGCTATCATCATGATGAGATGCTTTGATGACTTGAAATCCTATAAACGATTTGACCCTATCAAACAATAGATCATCTTAAGCATAAGTGTGATCTTTGATGGAAATATTTCAAGTAAAACGCTATTGAATTCCTTTGGTTTATTGAACAGGGATCCATTCGACATTTTTGAAGAATATGGATCTACTGTACCCATCTATTGAGTTTTAACTAGACCAACGAATTCTTCTCCTGAGTCAATTGGTAGTCATGCTATTGTGACTGCAGATATTGTATCATTGAGTGTTTTCGACATACCGACTCAAAACCATCGCCCTAAATCACCATTGACTTGTTTACCTCATTAGGTTGTTAAAATAATTGAAGATATTGGATCGGATGTTGGAGATGTTAGTATTAGCCGGTAGACCCATAGTCATAAACAACATGGAAGTGTTATTGAAACCTGTGAGTTTCTGAAAAAACAACAATCTTAGTTTGATGGAATGAGTTCTTTAAACTCATGACTTTGAAACTTATCTTGATGCTAAGGGCCTAATAGAATGGGAAACATCTATGGATACTAAAATTGATTCTTTAAAGTAGAACCAGACATGGGAACTTGTTACTCGACTCTAAGGAAAGAATGTTGTGAAGTGTCGATGGGTCTATAAGACCAAGTTTACTTATGATGTTGCTATTGAATTCCATAAGGATCGTTTGGCCACTAAGGGATTGTATTACCAAGAAGGCATTGACTATACTAAAAACTTTTCTCCTATTGCAAAGATGACTTCTATTCGACTGATTCTTTCTCCTATAACTCGGTTTGTATGGGAGCTTCATCAAACATATGTTAAAAGTTCTTTTCTTTATGGATAATTGACTAAATAAATATGTATGGATAAACCTCATATTTATGTGATAGATTTTGGTCTTGTTTGTTGACTCAAGAAGTCATTGTATGGTTTGAAATATTCACCTCATTCTTTGTATGAGAAGATTGATCATTTCTTTGTCAGTATTGGGTTCAAGCATTGTGAATCTAATCACAGTATTTATTTATTACACGTTCATGGTGATACTTTGATTGTGGAAATGTTTGTTGATGATTTAATCATAACTGGGAATAATGTTAATATGATTTTGGGTTTATAGAAAGAACTTGCAGATACCTTAGAAATGACTGGCCTTGGTCTATTGCATTTCTTTATTGGCATTGAAATTTTAAAATGGATGATGGTATATTTCTTTCTCAACCTAAATATGCATTATATATTTTGAAATGAATCAATATAGATGATTTTAAATCTTATTCTACATGTTATCAATCGAGAGTGAGGTTGTCAAAAGACTATATCTCTTCATGAGTTGATGCCACTCTTTATCGACAATTGGTAAATATCCTCATTTTTTTTACTCATAGTTGACCATATCTTTGTTTTGTTGTAAGTGTGGTATCATGGTTCATGTAGGATACTCGAGAAAGCCAATGGAAAGTTGCAAAGATGATTTTTTTCTCTGTTAAAGGAACTTATCAATATGGTATTAAGTATTATCGATGTACAGACCCTTTAGTTAGATTCACTAGTTCCAACTGGGGAGGTGACATTAATGATGGTAAGTCCACTCATGGAAATATATTTTGAATGATTTTTGGAACCTTGGTCTAGTCAATTAAGAGACAAAAGGTAGTCTCTTTTTTTACTACATAAGAAAAATATCATGGTGCTGTAAATTCTGGTACAGAGGCAATTTGGATATATTAGCTTCTTTACATGATTGGTTTCCGGTTCAGGAATCAACTGTTATTTACTGAGATAATCATAGTAATATTCATGTTGCTAATAATCATGTTGCTCATAGCAATATGTAGCATGTTCAACTTCATGTTAATTATTTGAGACAATTGTTGTAGGAAAATTTTGTCTCACTTGTTTATTGCAGGATAGATGATTAGGTAGATGATATATTTACAAATCCTTTACCAAAATCTAAGTTTGTGAAAATTCGGGCTATGATCGAGATTTTGGATGCTGTAATTATGGGGGGTTTTAAGAGAAAGTACTATCACCTCCCGAATCTCCAAAGTGTTGTGCTGATGGGGGGTGTTGAAAACTACAGTTTTACGATTTCATCACACCTATGGATCTTCTAGAGACAGTCAATTGGTAGCCTATAATTTACTAGAAAAGCAGTCGATTGGAGGTCCGACTAAGAGAGTCAAATACTTGATTGAGTTGTCAACAAGTACTTGGTTAGATCAACTAAAACAACTGACTAAACATTAATACATTACGTATTTTGTAAAAATGGTTAGAACCAATGACCCCTACTTGTGGTATAGATACTTCTCACTTCATGGATGTTGGTTATATCTAGAGGAAATAAAAGGAGGCCCTGTGGGTTATGCATAATGTAAATAATTTTTATGATAATGTATGAATTGTGATTTTCTTATCACAATGTGGCATTCTTAAGTTTTGTAACAACATCATTAGACAGAACTCTTATCACTTAGAACATTGTTCCATTTTATCATTTCATCTCTATTATATTATTCAAGTTGAAGAGGTTTCCCAACATATTGGAACCTAACGATTTTCAAGTTCATTAGACCTATCGATATCTTCGAGAGTGTCAGTTGATAGACAACAATCAACTAGAAAACTAGTCGACAAGAGGTCCAATTGAGAGATTCAAATACTAAAATCACTGGTCGCCAAGGCCATGGTCGATGTTGTAGTCTCGGGGGTCGCATGGCTACCCGTAATACATATTATAATATTAGACACAAACAATCACAAAGAGACAGATACAATAAGAAGTGATGAGAGACAAAGAAACAAGCCCTTAATTATTCAACAAGATATGCAGAAGAGTACATATATGTGAACAATTTTTTATTACATACACGCCAACGCACTGGCCTATTTATACAATTGATAGACGGTTACATAACTACTTGTCGGTTCAACTGATCGACCAGACATGTTACTGGTCGACACAATCCATCGACATATATTACAATTAGTCGATTGGAGGACCTAGCTGGCAGGTCGACTTAAGATCCTCCAACATCTCCCCCACTACAAAATATTTCTTCATCCCAAAGAAAGGAAGAGATGCAATGTAACTGTGAGTAGTGAATTTTGTTGCTACTGCTGTGGCTGAATGGACCTGGTTGGTGCTTGTTGTTGGACGCAGACTTCAACAATGGCCTCTATGGATACTGATAACTGATGCTGAAAGTTCTCCCAGTTGTGTAATGCGTTCTGGATGTTGATGCTCAAAGTAGTTACGCTCGACGTGATTTCCATTTTTCTCGCATGGAATTGTATTCAAGGATAATTTTAGGGGTGAAATTTATACCATGGGATATTTTCCCATGTTGTTTTACAAAAAAGATTCGCCAATTTGCATTTTTTGAAGCCCCATTTCGCCCAATTTTGATGGGGTAAACTTTTTCACTCTAAAAATCGCCAAATTATTATACAAACCATGTAAAATCCTTAGAAAGTTAAATAATGTTATAAAAATACCACCAAATATATTATAGTTGACATTTTAAGAATTGGTAAGATTCGCCAACGTTTAAACACTTTTAAATAAGTATGGGTCCTTAAAATTATCCCTGCTTGTCTTGTAGTTTGATCATGTCATGGCCAAATAGTTTCATTTTGTCTTCAGCAGTGGAAAGAAGTCTATGGAGGTGTGGAAAGATATTTTCAACTTTGAAGAGGCTGACTCGAGCTTGGATGATCCATTGTTCTTCTTGTTTCTCCACCTTTGCGATCTTTCTATTCTCTAGGACAATTTGTTCATCAATGGTTTTAGTGAGTACTTCGACGGAATTTTGTCTTTGTTGATGGAGAGTGTCAAGTAGCTCTGATGTCCTCTACATTTCTTCAAACACTTTTACGTAGTAAGTATACCAGTTACGCAAGACTTCAGCTAATGTGGTGTATTCTTGGGTATACTGTGTGAGCAGGATGTGAGCTTTTGTGAAAGCTGTGTACTGGTTTCTCATTAAAATAGATGTCTCTGTAGCATGATCCCATCAGTTCTTGGCAAATTGATCTCTCAGAGTCAACATGACACTTTCCAATATTGTTTATGCTTTGTCAAGGGGATTTGTCATGTCGGAACTCAATAGTATCGATATGACCTGCTGTGCTTAGTCCTGGAACTTAGTAATTGTTCTTCTTGTAGTTTTTGTAGATGCTCACGAGTTTTAGTTCCTTTGTCCTTTCTTTCTAGTGACTGCGTCTGCAAGGATGTAAAGTTCTTCTTCATTTGCTTCCTATGGATCATATGTTGAAATAGGGCCAAACTTGTCTAACTATACAGAGAGGAAACGTTTCATGTTGGATGTGTTGGATATGCTACTGTTGCTTCAGCTTCTGCTGCTCTTTCTCTTGTATTCTCTTTTATTTCCTCTGCTTTATCTTTCTTTTCTCTTGTCCTTTTTCTGTGGCCTCTTTATGGTGATCTGGTGCCTTCTGCTGGTCAGCAGCTTCTGGTTTTTTTCTTCCCACGTCTACTTGCCGACAGCTTCTTGTTCTGCACATTCTTTATTTGTTGTTTCTTGCGCTATTCTTTTGGCGTCGAATGCTTCTTGTTTTGTTGTGTCGACTTCTTCTGTGCAATTTTTTGTTTGTTTTGTTGTTCAAGTTGTGTTTGTGCCATTAGCAAGGGTAGGGGAAGGGAGACTGGAAGTGACTGGGGAAGAAGGTGGAGTGGTCAGCAGTGTGAAAGGGGATTCTTCTATCGGAGGTGGCGGAAGTGGGTTGGGGATGCCTGACGAAACTGGAATTTCTTGGGATAAAGGGGATTCAGGGTCATTCGTTTTGTCTATTTCTTCGACCCAACTAAGTGTCGGTGGAGTTTGAGCTAGGTTTTCCAAAGTTGGGCTGACTAGAAGGGGTGTAAAGGATGATTTTTCTTGTGCAAATATATTTCTTGTCAGATCAGTGTCTCTTTCCATCCTGGTTTGGGTGTATCCGACAACTTCAGGTTCTAAGATGGTTAGAGGGGATGGCTCGTCGGCCATGGGGGCGTCAAGATGGGTTGAATTAGTTTGGGGGTTGAGTCAGTAACTACTGGTTTCTTGGTGATTAATGTCTTCTAGTTAGGGAAAAGTGAAGGGCACTGATAAATGTGTTTAAGTCATTGTCACATTGAATCTTAGCTCTTAACGGTTAAGGAAATGTATGTACTAACTCTAGGAGATTAGTTGATGGTGGAAGTGAAGAGGCGGTGGTGGCTGGAGAGGTCAGAAAAATTTCTTCTTCCATGAAAGTGGTCGGTGAAGGTGGTGATGGAATATATGTGAGATCGACATGAGGTTTGTCCACATTTTTTTTTTCTTTTTTCTCCGTGGCATTGTCGAATCTCAGATCCTTTCTTCTTCCAAGAACTTCCTGAATTGTTCTTCGATGGGGACCTTTTTTTTAGCTACATCTGCTAAAATTTGTGTCGCACTATTGATGAGTTCGACGTTATTATCTTATGTTGGCTCGATGAGTTCCGCATTATTTCGTTTCCCTTTTCCTTGACCTTTTTCCTTCATGTTATGTCGGGCTTTGGAAATTTCTTCGGCCATTTGACAAAGGTTTTCTTTTATGAGGGAATACTTCAGAGGTGGAGCATCCGACTATGTTCTTTCCTCCAACTGTTATGCTATGTCTAGCACATCTTGGTGTGTTGTCATTGCAATCCCCAAAGGGTTGATGTCGAAAATATGGTCCGACCTAAGTGTGAATTTGTTTAGATGAATTCGCACTTTATAAGCTTCTTATTTTTTTGCATCCGTCAGAGGTTCGGCCATTGGGTGGTCGACTCTTTTTTCCTGTTGTGTTATTTGGACAATTGTGTTGGATTTCCTGCTATGTTATCCAAATATATGCTTGACCGAAGGGTAAAAGTTGATTTCTTTTGCTGCTCCAGCTTCTCCTTCGAGACACGAAACTAACGTGTGGTCAAGAGCCAACTGAATGTGTGCAGTCGGTGGTAAAATTCATCTAATGTTTTGTGGTACTATCCATCTGGCTGTCTGAACCTTGAGGTTTTGGAACCAGTTGTCTAGCCAAATCTTGGTTGTTGTTGCTCCAAGTCGACTTCCTCCATGGGTGAGAGAGAGAAAATTTTCCATTAGGGGTCCTTTGTCAGGTGTAAATTCCTTGTCTCCTGTTGGTTGCAAGTGTTCCATGGAGATCCAGATGATCAAGGATGGGTACCAGATTTTCGGCCCATCCTCCTAGAATTTGTATCATATCTTATTATTTTAGCGAGGTGGTTGGCCCAGTTGTATTCTTTTCTGCGTGATGCAACATTTTGGACATCCTCAAGCATGTCCAATTTCAGGTCAGAACCTCGACCAGTGCTAGTTAGAGGAGTCGACACAATTTGGGTTGTTATCTTTTGGGTGCCATATATGATTTGATTGAAGACGAACCCCCTCAAATTTTTTCCTGCAAATGTTCCTATGAATTCCTTGACCAAAGAAGCATTTGGTCTCATTGGAACAATATCTCCTTTGTTTTATAATCCAGTGATTCCGTTGATTAGTGCGCCATTTATTTTGACTTGTGTGTCAAAGTAGAACTTGTCGTTGTAGTACCAGCTCACAATGTATTGCATGATAATGTCTTTCATTTCCCCGAAGCTGTCTACCAATGGCGCATTCATGTATTGCAAACTTGTGTTGGATCTTAGCTTTTGTACTTCATCTCTCCACATGCCATTTGGTTCTTTACCCCAATAAAGAATGTCATTCCATATTATTCACCATTTTTGTTCGACCACCTTGGCATTTCAGATGAGCTGTAGTTTGTTCTCCAGTGGTGAGGTGGCATTTTCTAGTTCTCTAACTTTGGTGGCTGTGGACCTGGTCGTTGTTTGAGGTTTCCTGGGTGCCATCTATGTTGCAAGGTTCTCAAGTTTAGAATTTTGCTCTAAGGTTTCAAATGGATTTTTTCTCTGAAGTTCAAGATCTTGGAAGAATAACAACCAAGTGTCCTCAATCTCGGTATTTATAGCAGGGCTGTTCTGCACGAGTGAGCACGTATCAGGTGGCTGCATTGATTGCAGGTTTGATGAAGAAGTTAATTTTGACTGACAGGTTGTTGATCCTTTTGGTGCCACATTTCTACTTATTCGTTCTTCATGTCAAACTTCATGGATAATTCTCATTATTCTTTCTTCATCGGGGACATGCCGGACTACTTCTTTTTATGTGTTGTTTTGTTCGGGTATATGTCATCGAAGTCAGGAGTCTCTTTCGACATTTGCTTGTCGACTTGTTCCTTCTTGTCTATTCCTCTAATATCGTCAATCATGCTTCGGACTCTGTTGTCTGTAGCTTTTTGCATGGAATTTGTTAGGATTTTCCCTCCAGTCTCTTGTCATGATGTTATTTTTACCTAACTTGCTTTGAATGATTGCTTATATTGTTTCTTCCTCAAGGTAGTTATAACAATAATTTTTTTTTTATGCTTTAGTCGAGCGTCGTTGACAAGATTTCTAAACACTCTTCCTTGTACATATTTAGTTGAACTGATTCGTTGGCATTGATTTCTTCGACAACATAAGGAACCATCCATTCCGTGTGCAACTTTTTAGGTTTCCCTTTTACTCGACTATTGTATAGTAATGCCAAATCACCAACTGATAGATTCTTGCACTTGATATTTATATCGTGCCAAGTTTTTTGTTGTTGCTTTTGAATTTCCTAGTGGTGTATAGCTATATATTGGCTTTCTTCGAGCTTCGACAACTGGATCAGTCATTCTTTTCTACCGTGTTCGAAATCAATATGTAGTACTTCAACAATTGTAGGGGCTTGTTGTCAAAAGTGTAAAGGGACGTGTTATGACTAAAAGGTGAACCTTGACTACAGAAGGAGGATGGCTAGTTCATCTTAAGCTCTAGGGATGAATAAATTTTAAATGGGTTTGTTTAGGCTTTAAGGAAATCTAGGAATTGACTCAATAAAAATTATGATCAGTTAAGGAATGATTAACACATGTTAAAGGAAATCTAGTACATACAACCTGAGTTTGAGTTGTACACAAAAGTGGCTGAATGAACATGAATAATATAAATTACAACTGAGGATGAATGCAACTTAGCAAAAATCCTTCATAGAAAATGAAGCAATTGAGAGAAAATGCTTCATAGAAGATGAAACAAAGCTGACAAAATATCCTCAGTACATAATATCTTTATGCATAAAATCACAAGAGGAAATGGATATGAAATAAACAGAAGAAATCACATAAGCTTACAAGATATTATCATGAGTATTCAAGAGTGTTGTCTCATTGTATTAACTGATCAACAAGATAAAATATGCATACTGTACAAAAAATGTCCTCTCATGAGTCCCTGACTGTAACCCTTCTGCCCCTTCAAAATGTTACAATCATTCCTCTTATAGGTGTTGAGGTCGAAATCCTCCCTAGGAGGTCGAATTTCTAAAGATAGCAGAAATTACATTAAATTTTGGAACTATCTGCCATGAAAAGTGGACCAGAATGCTGAAAACTAGGGCTGCAATTCTAATTTCATATCTCCTAAATATTGATATATGTGTACAATATAGCAGAGGTTTTTTTGTATCAGTTTATTATGAGAAAAAACCACTCTCATTTCTCTGATATTTGTTTCCATTTTCCCGAGATCTGCATTCTAAAAACATGTGTCAAAATAGGAAAATTATGAGATCCAAAAAATAGGACTCAATGATGGATTCGATTATCTTAATATGTGACACCTATAGGAAACTAGAGAGAGGTTATTGTTCCATGATTTGTTAGGAACAAAAGCCTCCTCCAGTTTTTCAAAATGATTTTCCAGTCGTTCAGAATCATCATTTGAAAATGATGACTAAACATGTTGTATTTTTGTCTCCTTCAGGTAAAAACGTAGCATGTATTTTCCTCATTAATACATTCCAAAGTTTTGAGTTATGACTCCGAGAAATGTGTCCTTCGTAAAGAATTAAAGTACCTGGACTACTTGGAGGAAACTTATAATCATGATAGATTTTCCTGTCCCAGGAGTATGAGCAATAATGCAACCTCCAACACAATCATGACATGATGATGCCTCTATTTCTTCTGGGACTAATGAGCCAGCAATATTTCTCCATAGGAATTCAAATCCCCGTTTTTGGTGAGCAATCATTTTCTTCTCCAACTCCAGAATTATTTTCCAGACAGACTTGCTAACAACATCTGGCTTCGTCTGGGGATGGATTCATCCTTGCGAGGCTCCAAGAACATGCAGACTAAGTGCCTTATATCCATTGGGCTGGAGTTTTCATTCTGCTACCGATTGCAAACCAATGAAGACTAAAAACAAATGCTCATATATTGAGCTTATTTATGCACACTCCTACTCTAATCAATGGTGTTGCTTCCGGATCAAGTAAAGTCATGCTTCCAATGAAGCCATACAAAAATTGGACTCGCGAATTGATTGTCTTCTGTACAATTGAATACAAAGATGCAGAAATAGTATAAAATTTTCAAACAACATTGAATTAGCAGCAAAAAGTTCTCGGACAACTTATACTCATAGCTGTAACGAAACACCATACCAAAATTATCAGCATGTGAAGCTTTTGAAAAGAGAGACTCCATGCAATTGGCTATGGGATCTTAAAACTCTTAACAAAACATTCTCATTTGATATTTAATTTATGATTCATTTATGAACCCATAATCTTCTTGCAATAACCTTGTTTGGAAAACCAAAATGCTGCAGTTTGATTGCATGCCAAATGCTACAATGTTTGGTATCCCTATTGACACTGAATCCATCCAATCAGCTACCGGATCATGTAGAACATGAAAAAACTCCAATTGATTTAGAGGACCAAGTTGTTGATGTATAATTTATGTTCCAATAAAGAAACTAGAATCCTCTTGAAATAATTCCCGAGTATTACACATTTCATTACTGTTAATATTTAATATGCTAAGACAAAAAATATCAGTATTACATTCTATTTCACAACAATAGCATATACAGGATCACTGAAAGGAAAACAAGCACAACATAAACACAAGAGACACAGATTTATCCTGGGAAACCTCATGGGGTATAAACCCAACAAAGCTTCCTCAATATAGATGACCAACAAATACAAAGATGTAATCCTCAACCATGAGCTCCATCAACTCCATAGTAGATCTCTCTCTCACCTATGTGCCACTCACAAGTAAGTGAATGTGTGTTAAATGAGGAACACACCTCCTCTATTTATACACAACTCCGACTTGACTTTTACACTAACTCGGTCGGCCCCAACTTAACCACTTAATATAATGTGATAGGGCCGACCCCACTAGGGTGGTTTTAATAACCCTTTAACCCACATGACTCATACAGGGCCAACCCCCACTAGGGAAGTCTAATAACCAAGTTACCACATTCTCCACGGAGTAATAAAACATCTCTGGATATACAATAAGGTCTTCACGAAGGAATGAAACATCTTCGGAATAATAAAGTACAAATATAATATTCTTAGAAGTTACAATATTTTAACACTCTCCCTTAACGAGAAGGATATTAGAACAACATCTGCAGGAGCAAGGAGTCATCAACTACATGATACATGATACATATATAAATCATTGGAAGCTTTCTTCATACATCATCAATAACTCAAATAGTTACTGGAACATCTTCAATACTGAAACATCAACATCTTCAGTACTGAATCTTCATATTCTGTAGCACCCGAACAAACACAACAACATCAACATCTGGATCCTCTCGATCAACAACATCTTCATCTAGATCCTCATGATCAACATCATCATCATTTGGATCCTCACGATCAACAACATCGTCATCTAGATCCTCACGATCAATAGCATCATCATCTGGATCCTCTCGATCAACAACATTGTCACTTGGATCCTCACTATCAACAACATCGTCATCTGGATCCTCACGATCAACAACATCATCATCTGGATCCTCATGATCAATAGTAGCATAGCATCATACGCTGCAATACACATGATCCATTTAAGACACCATAGCATGTCTAGGGATGATGCAGTCCACTCGTCAACTTAGACAAAGTCTAAGGACGCCTTTTTCAAAGACATATGTCTACGGATCAATTCAGGTACCGAAGTTTGGGAATGATACAATCCCCTCTCGTCCACTAGGGACCATTTCTCAAAGACATCTGTCTATGGATCTATTCAGGGACCAAGGTCTTGGGATGATACAATCATCTCGTCCACTGGGGACCACTTCTCGAAGACATTTGTCTATGAATCTATTCAGATACCAAGGTCCTAAGTTGATACAATCTTCTCGTCCACTAGGGACCACTTCTCGGAGACATTTGTCTATGGATCTATTCAGTGTTAAATTTTCATAATTTACTTCAATCTGATCTAGGATCTTAACTGAGAGAACAACATGTACAACAAATCTACAACATATCATTCATGGAGACAATAATGCAAGCACACAAGAGACACAAAGATTTACTTGGGGAAAACCATAAAGGTTAAAAACCCCAATAACTTCCTCAGAGATAGATAGAGCAATGATACAACCCAAACATAAGAGATAGACATATCCTAGCAGCAGATCCTCCTCCTCCATAAGTGCACCACTCCTCCTTGAGTGCATGAGTGAGAAGTGAGTGAGTAAATAGAGTGCCTCCCGCACTCTATTTATACTTGACTTGACTTTCCTTTTACATAACTCATGTAGGCTCGAACTTAACCACATAACATAATGCTGACTGGGCCGACCCCCAATAGGGTGGTATAATAACCCTTTGACCCACATGACTTATACAAGGCCGACCCTAACAAGGTGGTCTAATAACCCATCAAGTATAAGTTACGGCATTTACAATATAAATGACGACACTTCCATATAGAGGAATAATACCATCTCTATAGGAATACAATATACATATATGTGAAATACATTCCGAAGTTACATATACATCAACACTCCCTCTTAACTAGGAAGGTATTTCTCGACACAGGTCTTCTAGCACAAGTCTTCTTCTCTAGATCATCGTCACTGGATAATCGTCATCGAGTCATCATCATCGTCACTACTGCTGCTATCTCAATCAATCTATGAATCTACTCGTAATAGGAAGTTCTACAGAGCCAGTCCTTTTTCATACTGGATGTAGGCCCACCACCCGCAGGTCTTCATCATCACTGGCCATACTGTGGAATCCTCAGGACTTATTATGTGCGTCACAAAACCTTAAAAGAGTCTCTTGACTGGCAAGAACTCTAAAGAGCATCTGAGGCCTTTTTCATCCTGTCCAGATCTCTAGGACTTATTACATGTGACCCCACCACAAAACCTCGCAAGAGCATCCCAGGCTGTTACGAGCATGCAACTCTACCTATAGGATCTCCCAGGGCATGAATTACATGTGGTCATGGCAAAACCTCGCAAGAGCATCCCAGGACTGATTACGGGCACACAGTCCAACCTATCAGATCTCCCAGGGAACTGAATTATCTTCCATAGGACAAAACCTCGAAAGAGCATCTACCAGATATCCCAGGGCACCGAATTACATGCCATAGACAAAACCTTGAAAGACTATCTGTAGATTTCCCATGGCACCGAATTATATGTCCTCCCAGAGAAAAAATTCGAAAGAGCATTTGCCAGATATCCCAGGGCACCGAATTACATGCCATAGGCAAAACCTCGAAAGACTATCTGCAAATTTCCTAGGGCACCAAATTACATGCTCATCTGCACAACCTGATCCACGGCCATAAATTATCAACTTGATACTCACCATACATCATCCTGATCATCATCACTGCAACATCCTGCTGCATGTCATCTGGAGTAACATCCTGAAGCTCGTCATCCATGATCATCCTAATCATCATCACTGCAACATCCTGCTACATGTCATCTAGAGCAACATCCTGAAGCTCGTCATCCATGATCATCCTGATCATATAATGCATCTACCTGATGCATACCAAGTATCTACCTGATACATATCATCATACATGATCCACCTGATCATACAATGTATCCACCTGATACAAATACAAATACATGATACATATCACCATACATGATCCACCTGATCATACAATGTATCCACCTGATACATATACAGATACATGGTCCAAGCATCCAACATGATGCATATACAAAAATACATACACATGATCCAACCGATCATATCCAGCATCCAACATGATGCGTACATACATATAAATGATCCAGCTGATCATATCCAACATCCAACATGATGCGTACATACATATAAATGATCCAACTGATCATATCCATCATCCAACATGATGCATACATACATACATAAAAATGATCCAACTGATCATATCCAGCAGAAACCAGAACATCATCCTGGTGCTCATCATTCAGTGCTTACATCCACAGCCATGTGAAGGATCCTCCTTCCAACACACTTGGAATGGCTTCAGCAAATGTGTCCATCACTTCTTGCTCGAAGTGTCCTCGATATGAAGAACGCCAAGCCTCTCTCTGAAGTACTCGAACTTCACCCTGGCTAGTGGCTTCGTCAGCACATCTGCAATCTGCTCATCCATTGAAACATACAGGAGCTTCACAGCTCCTCTCTGCACCATATCCCTGATATAGTGATATTTGATCTCTATGTGTTTCAACCTATCATGAAACACTGGGTTCTCGGATAGCTTCACACAACTCTGGTTATCACAGAAGATACCAGTAGCATCCAACAGGAGATCAAATAACTCAGACAGTAGCTTCCGTAGCCATACTACCTCACAACTAGCTGAACAGGCTGTAACATACTCTGCCTCAGCTGTATTCAATGCTACGCAGGACTGCTTCCTGCTAAACCAAGATATCACACCTGATCCCATACTGAAGCAGCACCCAGATGTGCTCTTCCTATCTGCAGCACTGCCGGCCCAATATGAATCAACATAACCCTACAGGTTAAACTTTGATTCACCTCATACTTGAGCCCATAATCCACTGTACCCTTCAGGTACCTTAGAATATGCTTTGCAACAATCAGGTGAACACTCCTCGGATCTGTCAGGAACTGGCTCAATCTGTTCACCGTAAAGCAAATATATGGTCTTATGTTCGTTAGGTACATCGAGGACCCAATCATCTGATAATACATAGTGACATCAACTGGTTCAGATGAAGCATCACATAGAAGCTTCAGGTTCGATGCCATAGCCACGCAGTCCATCATCCCGAACCTCTTCAAGATCTCTATTACATACTTCCGTTGTCCAAGGAAGATTCCATCTGCACTCTGCCACACCTCCATACCTAGAAGGTGGTGCATCATACCCAAGTTTTTCACATATATGACTCCCTGTCATGTGTCTCAAAACCAAGTGGTTGCTCCACATACACTTCTTCTTCAACTACACCATTCAAGAAATCTGTCTTGAATCCATCTGGTGTATATTATATTTCATCACTTTTATATTTCTCTATGCTGCCATCTGCATCATGCTTGATCTTGATAGATCCATATGGAAGTCATAACAAACTTCCCTTCAGGTCTTGGGACTACATCCCAAACATCATTCTTCATGATCGACGGATCATGGCATTCCATTTCTTCATCCCAGATCCTGGGAACTTCAATATCTTCAATAGATATCTTTGTTGCTGGAACAAATGTTGTAGTCCTTTTGTAGGTGAAGATATACGGTCTTTCCTACAAAACAGGTTAAATTGCATGATTAGAAACATCTCATAATTTTCAGAACAAATTCTTACACATAAAGAAATATGTCATACAGTCATGCAATTATCTTAGCCAATTCTTCAATACAACATTTATCCATATCCCGTAACTTTCTAGATGCCTTCCAATCTCTACCAGAACATTGTTAAGAGTGTGCACAACTCCCAACATGTCAGCAAAGAGGTTTCATTCTAGATAAGTAGCAATGGAATGTTGTACAGTGCCATAAGCCACTTACCCATGCATATTAGTAGTATACTATTCATCAATGCAATTATTCTAATATGCATAATACACAACCTAATTCTAGGAACATCATTATATACATTATTGAACACTATTATTTAAACAATAAAATATGCAAGTAATGACAATTCAAATACTTATCTTTGTGTGTTTGTTGGGTTGACTCCCTCTCAGTCTTTGCCTCTTTTCTGCAACTCCATTCTTATGTGGATTGTGAGAAGTGGTCAACTCCCTCTGAATATCTGCATCCTTGCAGAAACTACTGTAGTGTGCTCCTTTGCTTTCTTGTAGGAACAACTTGTTAAAATTCAATATGCTAAGACAGAAAATAGCAGCATTACATTCCATTTCACAATAATAGCATATACAGGATCACTGAAGAAACAACAAGCACAACATAAACACAAGAGACAGAGATTTATCCTGGGAAACCCTCATGGGGTAGAAAACCCAGCAAAGCTTCCTCAATATAGATGACCAGCAATATACAAAGATGAAACCCTGAGACATGATCTCCTCCTCCACAATAGCAGACCTCTCCTCCACAAGTGCGCTATCCTCAAGTGTGTGAGTGTATCAAATGAGGAACACACCTCCTCTATTTATACACTACTCTGATATGTATTTTACACAAGTACATGTAGGCTCGTATTTAACCATTAGGTTAAATACCCCATTATAACTGACTGGGCCGACCCCCACATGGTGGGTCTAATAACCCTAGTTACCACACCCAACTCGGAGGAATAAACATCTCCGGATTTATAGTATAATCACATCGGAGGTATGGAACATCTCCGGAATAAATAATATACAAATATAATATTCTTTGAAGTTACAATATTTCAACACTCCCCCTTAACGAGAAGGATATTATAACAGTATCTGCACGAGTAAGGAGTCATCAACATCATACATGATACATCTATAAATCATTGGAAGCTTTCTCAACATCATCAGTAACTCAAGCAGTTACTGGAACATCTTCAATACTGGAACATCAACATCTTCAGTACTGAGTCTTTATCTTCTACAGCACTCGAACAACTACAACAACATCAACATCTAGATCCTCACGATCATCAGTATCGTCATCTCACGATCATTAGCATCGTCATCACACGATCATCAACATCGTCATCACACGATCATCAGCATCGTCATCACACGATCATCAGCATCGTCATCTCACGATCATCAACATCGTCATCACACGATCATCAGCATCGTCATCACACGATCATCAGCATCGTCATCACACGATCATCAGCATCGTCATCTCACAATCATCAGCATCGTCATCACATGATCATCAGCATCGTCATCACACGATCATCAGTATCATCATCACACGATCGTCAGCATCGTCATCAACACAGGTATCCATAACAATACAAGTATCCACATCATTAGTACAAGTATTCATGCCAATACAAGTATACATATCATCAATACAAGTATCCATACTGATACAAGTAATCATGTCATCAATACATGTATCCTACCGATACAAGTAACCACATCATCAATACAAGTATCCATACCGATACAAGTAACCACGTCATCAATACTAGTATCCTACCGATACAAGTAACCACATCATCAATACAAGTATCCTACCGATACAAGTAACCACATCATTAATACAAGTATCCTACCGATACAAGTAACCACATCATCAATACAAGTATCCTACCGATACAAGTAACCACATCATCAATACAAGTATCCTACCGATACAAGTAACCACATCATCAATACAAGTATCCTATCGATACAAGTAACCACATCATCAATACAAGTATCCTACCGATACAAGTAACCACATCAAAAATCACTTTCTCGGAGACCATACGTCTATGGATCAATTCAGGGACCGAAGTCCGGGGATGATACAATCCCCACTTCTCGGAGACCATACGTCTACGGATCAATTCAGGGACCGCAGTCTGGGGATGATACAATCCCAACTTTTCGGAGACCTCACGTCTACGGATCAATTCAGGGACCTAAGTCCGGGGATGATACAATCCCCACTTCTCGGAGACCTCACGTCTACGGATCAATTCAGGGACCTAAGTCCAGGGATGATACAATCCCCACTTTTCGGAGACCTCACGTCTACGGATCAATTCAGGGACCTAAGTCCGGGGATGATACAATCCCCACTTCTCGGAGACCTCACGTCTACGGATCAATTCAGGGACCTAAGTCTGGGGATGATACAATCCCCACTTCTCGGAGACCTCACGTCTACGGATCAATTCAGGGACCTAAGTCCGGGGATGATACAATCCCCAATTCTCGGAGACTTCACGTCTACGGATCAATTCAGGGACCTAAGTCCGGGGATGATACAATCCCCACTTTTCGGAGACCATACGTCTATGGCTCTCTTTAGGACTGAAAGTCCAGGGATGATCCAATCCCCTCAACTGTCCACTAAGGACTTCATTCTCGGATACCTCACGTCTACGGCTCTCTTTAGGACTGAAAGTCCAGGGATGATCCAATCCCCTCAACTGTCCACTAAGGACTTCATTCTCGGAGACCTCACGTCTACGTCTCTCTTTAGGACTGAAAGTCCAGGGATGATCCAATCCCCTCAACTGTCCACTAAGGACTTCATTCTCGGAGACCTCACGTCTACGACTCTCTTTAGGACTGAAAGTCCAGGGATGATCCAATCCCCTCAACTGTCCACTAAGGACTTCATTCTCGGAGACCTCACGTCTACGGCTCTCTTTAGGACTGAAAGTCCAGGGATGATCCAATCCCCTACCTGTCCACTAAGGACTTCATTTTCGGAGACCATACGTCTACGGATCTATTCAAGGACCGAAGTCCAGGGATGATACAATCCCTACCTATCCACTAAGGACTTCATTTTCGGAGACCATACGTCTACGGATCTATTCAGGGACCGAAGTCCAGGGATGATACAATCCCTACCTGTCCACTAAGGACTTCATTTTCGGAGACCATACGTCTACGGCTCACTTTAGAACATGTGTTCAAGGATGATACAATCCCCACATGTATTCTCATCAATACAAGTACAAGTATCCTCAACCATACACGTACATTAATCAATACATGTGTCATCAAAAGTATGTATTCTTACCAATACATCTTATCATCAAAAGCATGTATTCTCACCAATACATCTATCATCAAAAGCATGTATTCTTACTAATACATATAACATCAAAAGCATGTATAATTAAAACTAAGTATTCTAAGTATACGAGTCCTAAATCTAAATATTTCTAAGTATCTAGGTGTAGAGAACAGGTTACCTCATCATCAACCTTGTTGTTTGATGAGACAATCTCATCATCAGTGACTATACTACTCCCCCTTTCGAGGAGGGTCCTTTTGAGCTACACCAAGCTTGTCTCGAAAGTATTCAAATTTCACTCGAGATAGAGGCTTGGTTAGTATGTTGGTAACTTCTTCACTCGAGGTAGAGGTTTGGTTAGTACATCGGTAACCTGTTACGAATTCAAACTTTATAGTTCTTTTCTGTGTCATATCTTGTTAGATCCCTATGATCTTTGACTTATCATGGAACACTGGATTCTATGTCATCTTGATACAACTCTATTTGTCACATAGGATCACATTTGGTTCTATCTCTAAGTCAAACAATCCTGAAGCCAAACTTCTTCACAACTAGCAGAGCAAATAGCCATATATTCTGCTTGTGCTGAGAGCCACACTAGACTGCTTCCAGCTAAACCACGAGATCATGGCTAATCCTAGACAATAACATCCTCTTGATGTGTTCTTCTTGTCTGATACACTTTCTGCCCAATCAGCATCTGAGTAGCCATCTGAAGTCATGATCTCCAAGATAGCACAGATCAAAGTCTATCGTATCCTTTAGGTGCCTCATCACATGCTTTGCAACTATCAGGTGAAAACATCTAGTTTCCACTAGATACTGACTCAAGGTATTCACAACAAAGCATATATCTAATCTAGAATATGTTAGAAACATCAATGACCCAATAATTTGACTGTACAGAGTTATATCCACTAACTCTGATGAGTTATCCCCTAACAGCTTCAAGTTGGAATCCATAAGAGTGGCCATTCCAACACCTCAAGTCATATTTCTCATCATACTTTCCCTGGTTGAGAAATATTCCTTCTGAGCCTTGCCATACTTCCAGACCTAGGAAGTAAAGCGTCAATTTGAGATCTTTCATTTTCATTTCTGCATTGAATGATCTTCTGCATATCTATCTGTGCCATCTCTCGTTAGATGGGTCTACTAATATGAGCCTTAATATCATTCGAACTCTGTGGTGAGTTCCTTCTTGCATCCATGTCATTTGTGTATAGAAATCATATTCAACCTTGTAGCAAAGGTTGAGATCCACATCACCCATGGTGATCATTAAGCTTATCAATTTATTATCGATCCTAGGTACCTATACAGAACCTGATTCACACTTCTTCTTTAATTACACCATACTTGGAGCAAACATCTTGTCGTGATTCTCTTCCCCTTTCTAAGAGAATCTTCTAGCCATGAGCCTTCTATATTTTGTTTGATTTGTAAATCTTCTTGTTTGAACATCCACCACTTGTACGGTGTCCATCATTCTTCATGACCTTTCCTACAAATCAAAATTAAGTACATGATTAGTAATACTTCATAATCATCAAATCATATTGACATGATAACCTATTATGCATACAGATATTATTTACATAGTGATGCAACTATTTTGACCAATACTTTGGCACAACACTTTCCCATATCCTGTATGCATACAGTGGCTATCTAGATGCCTTCCATCTCTACCAGAACATACTATCGAGAGTGTGCACAACTCTCAGCATGTCAGCAAAGAGGTTTCATTCTAGACAAGCAACAATGGAATGTTTGTCCAACTTACCAATCATATGCATATTAGTAGTATACTGTTCAATGTTCTATGAATATTTACACTCAGCATGATATATTATAGGAATACAAATATGCATACAACCTATTACAGGCAATATCATTACTATTTGAAATAACAACTCAAATACTTATCTTTTATGTTTGTGTGGCTGCCTCCCGCTTGATCTTCTGTATGTCTTTTGAACTTCTATTCATTATGTACCACTGTGCATGCTCAAGAGTCATCCTCATGATCTCATACACAAACATACACTCATTAGTATATTCTAAATTCTATCAAAACATTATAGTACTAAATAATATTGAAAATGTATAGTCATGATTATAGTTAATAAACATTAGTATTCAAGATTTCAGGGAAGTCTTCTTTTACTCATGCATATCATCAATCAAGATAAAAGATATAATATGCATAATCCCTTGATTACTAACTTTATGAATAAGCATAACCAATCATTCCAAGTATACTTATATAAGGGATCCTAACACAAGGTAATATTCATGGGAAACATACCTGGATTAGTATATCTACTTGGTTATGTACAACATACCTAAACAATCTCTTCAATGATTTAGAGATCCTGAGCTAGAACCTGCATGTCTCATAGGTTAAGCATAATATAACAAAGTCATACATACCTCATAAGTAGAACAAAGATTATGGATGAGTCTTTGTCTTCATGTTTTCATGGTCATGGAGCCTGATTTGTCTTTTGTGATGTACCTGTATCTTGTTAGTAGACAACATCAACCTCACACAACATCATAATGCATTAGTACAATCATAAGTGTCAACACCCTAACCAATGAATATCTTCTATCATGCATTCATAATTTTGTTAAGGTGATACAACAAATCTAAAATCAAGATTGTACTAACCGTAATAACATGAAGACAAACATACCATAAACTTAATCATGAACAAATCTCAAAACATACCTCGATGAGTCATACCTGTCGAGATCGCTTGTAATCTCCTTATGTAAAGCCTTAGCCTCATCTCCCTCTGAAACAATAACTCCTTCACTTATGCAGGTGACCAATCCATCTTCTTCTAGGATTAACCCTATCCACTTGATTTGCAAGAACTGGACCTGGAGCTGGATATGGGTTTGTCAGAGAAACCCCAAAAATTCAAACTTTGAATTTCAAACTTCCGAAAGGATAGAAATATGCGCCTTGATGAGCTAATGAAACTGATATATTCAGAATTTGAAAACTGCAAAGTTTCACTCCTCAATTTTGCCTTTGAAACTTCCGGATTCACTGGACGTGACCCTGAACTGGGGTTTGGTGAATCCCACTCTTCTGCCCAATCAAAATGTTTGATCCAAAGCTTTAAGCTTCTATTTTTCTGAGGAGTTTCCAGTCATGGTCACAGATTTCAAAAATTCCCATTTTTACAGAAGCCCTAATTTTCCACTTTTCTGATCAAAGTCCCGAACTAGGGTTTGATCAAGCCCGACCTTCTTCCCAACCAAAAAATCTGATCTTGGTCTCTAAATTTCTATTTTGATGAGTAGCATTCATCCGTGGTCTCCGTTTACAAAAATTCCAACTTTCTTCAAAGCCCTAAATTCCGGAAGCCATGAATGAAGGTATTCAAAAATAATTATGTTTTGACAAAAATATGTACCTGATTGTTTCTGGTGTAACTCCAAACTTTTCAATCCACAGGGTCTGAAAAAGTTTTTTGAGATAGCCTGACCTATTATCTTTCCATCCTGACAGGTCTGACCTCAATTGGATTCTCTGAGAGAGAGTTAAGTCAAATGTCGCAACGTGACTTGTTTTGGGATAAAACATAAGAGCTAACTTGTACGGTGTGCCACGTGTTACTGTTTGAACTTCGGCCTCTGAAAAACTTTTCTGAGGTATCTCGGCCTGCTATCTTTCCATCCTAACAGGTCTGACCTCAATTGGACTCTCTGAGAGAGAGTTATGCCAAGTGTCGCAACATGACCTGTTTATGGGATAATACAGGAGGGCGAACTTGTACGGAGTGCCACATGTCACTGGTTCAACTTCGGCCTCTGAAAACGTTTTCTGAGATAGTACAGACTGTGTACTACCTGTCACTTTTTACGAAATTTCATTTGGAGCTTCCTATCCCAAGATATGACATTGTTCCCAAGGTCACCTGATTTTGACTCAGATCTGGAAGAGGCAGAAACCCTATATTGTACAGATCATAAATCACAAAGTACAACGAATTAGAGGTTTTCCTTTGGACACAAGGTACCTGGAGATTTAATCTTCGTCCTGTAACAATGTCAGATCCTAAAACTTCGCCAAAACGGATTTATAGCGAAATTTCTACGATGACTGGTTTTTGCTATGTAAAACCCTAACCTTCAAATTGTCGTAAGTAAAGCAAGTGTCTTTAGTGCCATACCTTGTCTTCCTTCAGGTTAGCTCTGATACCATGTTAAAATTCAATATTCTAAGACAGAAAATAGCAGCATTACATTCCATTTCACAATAATAGCATATACAGGATCACTGAAGAAACAACAAGCACAGCATAAACACAAGAGACAGAGATTTATCCTGGGAAACCCTCATGGGGTAGAAAACCCAGCAAAGCTTCCTCAATATAGATGACCAGCAATATACAAAGATGAAACCCTGAGACATTATCTCCTCCTCCACAATAGCAGACCTCTCCTCCACAAGTGCGCTATCCTCAAGTGTGTGAGTGTATCAAATGAGGAACACACCTCCTCTATTTATACACTACTCTGATATGTATTTTACACAAGTACATGTAGGCTCGTATTTAACCATTAGGTTAAATACCCCATTATAACTGACTGGGCCGACCCCCACATGGTGGGTCTAATAACCCTAGTTACCACACCCAACTCGGAGGAATAAACATCTCCGGATTTATAGTATAATCACATCGGAGGTATGGAACATCTCCGGAATAAATAATATACAAATATAATATTCTTTGAAGTTACAATATTTCAACACAACTGGAGTGTGCTCCCTCTTGATCTTTGCTTCGTGGATTACCTATCCTTGAACTTACATTCATTCTCGATCCCTATGCATGCTTGTTAGTATAATCATTGTGTTATCCTCTAGGTCTCATACATAATCAAACATTCATTAGTATAATCTTAATATTATCAAAACATAATAATCTCAAGCATGTATAGTCAGGATCAATTCAAACACAGATAATAAACATTAGTATTCAAGGTTTCAGGGAAGTCTTCTTTTACTCATGCATATTCTTATTTGATCATAGGACTCTTTTGGTTAGTTAAATCATCAATCAAGATAAGAGATATAATATGCATACAGCCATGACTATTCAAACCTATGACTTCATGAATAATCATTATCAACAACACAACAGTATAAGATCCTAACACAAGGTAGGATTCTATCTTGATATAGGAAAAACATACCTGGATTAGCATGTTAGCTAGTTATGTCTAACATACTCACATGGTGTCTTCTTGTTCTTCTTCAATGACTTGTGCTAGTAACCTGTATATCTCATAGGTTAACCATTATAAAATCAAGTTATACATACCTCGTAAATGGATCTTCTATGAGATCCATGACAATGGATGAATCCTTGTCTTCATGTCACCATGATCATATGTTCTTGAAGTAGAACATGATTTGTCTTTCTTGGTGTACCTTTTATGTTAGCAGACAACATAAACCTCATACAACACCATAATGCATTAGTACAATCATAAGTGTCAACACCCTAACCAATGAATATCTTCTATCATGCATTAATAATTTTGTTAAGGTGATACGACAAATCTAAAATCAAGATTGTACTAACCGTAATAACATGAAGACAAACATACCATAAACTTAATCATGAAAAAATATCGAAACATACCTCGATGAGTCATGCCTGTCGAGATCGCTTGTAATATTCTTATGTAAGGCCTTAGCCTCATCTCCCTCTGAAACAAGAACTTCTTCACTTATGCAGGTGACCAATCCATATTCTTCTAGGATTAACCCAATCCACTTGATTTGCAAGAAATGGATCTAGAGCTGGATTAGGGTTTGTCAGAGAAACCCCAAAAATTCAAACTTTGAATTTCAAACTTCCGAAACGATAGAAATATGCGCCTTGATGAGCTGATCACGCTGGTATGCTCGGAATTTGAAAACTGCAAAGTTTCACTCCTCAACTTTTCCTTTGAAACTTCCGGATTCACTGGACGTGACCCTGAACTGGGGTTTGATGAAGCCCACTCTTCTGCCCAATCAAAAGGTTTGATCCAAAGCTCTAATCTTCTATTTTTCTGAGGAGCTTCCATCCGTGGTCACAGATTTCAAAAATTCCCATTTTTATAGAAGCCCTAATTTTCCACTTTTCTGATCAAAGTCCTTAACTAGGGTCTGATCAATCCCGACCTTCTTACCAACCAAAAATTCTGATCTTGGTCTCTAAATTTTTATTTTGATGAGTAGCATCCAACCATGGTCTTTGATTACAAAAATTCCAACTTTCTCCAAAGCCCTAAATTCCGAAAGCCATGAATGAAGGTACTCAAAAATAATTCTGTTTTGACAGAAATATGTACCTAATTGTTTCTGGTGTAAATCCGAACTTTTTGATCCATAGGGTCTAAAAATGTTTCTTGAGAGAGCCTGACCTCAATTGGATTCTCTGAGAGAGAGTTATGCCAAGTGTCGCAACGTGACCTGTTTTACGATAATACAGGAGAGAGAACTTGTACGGCGTGCCACATGTCACTGTTTGAACTTCGGCCTATAATTTTTTTTCCTGAGATAGCTCACCCTATTATATTTCCATCCTAATAGGTATGAACTCAATTGGAATCTCTGAGAGAGAGTTATGCCAAGTGTCGCAACGTGACCTGTTTATGGGATAAAATAGGAGATCAAACTTGTACGGAGTGCCATATGTCACTGGTTCAACTTCCGCCTCTGAAAATGTTTCTTGAGATAGTACAGTCTATGTACTACCTGTCACTTCTTGGAGACATCTGTCTATGGATCTATTCAGGGACCTAATTCCTGGTATGATACAATCCCTCCTCGTCCATTAGGGACCACTTCTCGAAGAGAACTGTCTATGGATCTGTTCAGGGACCTAAGTCTAGGGCTGATACAATCCCTTCCTCGTCCACTAGGGACCACTTCTCGAAGACAACTATCTACAGAACTGTTCATGGACCTAAGTCCAAGGATGATACAATCCCTCCTCATCCACTAGGGACCACTTCTCGAAGACAAATGTCTATGGATCTGTTTAGGGACCTAAGTCCAGGGATGATACAATCCCTCCTCATCCACTAGGGACCACTTCTCGAAGACAACTGTCTACGGATGTGTTTAGGGACCTAAGTCTAGGGATGATACAATCCCTCCTCATCCACTAGGGACCATATATCGACCTCATCGTCGAAACCGGTAACCTCATCATTGACCTCATTGTTGGAACAGGTAACCTCATCACCGACACAAGTGTCCTCATCATCGATGCGAGTATATTCATCATTGATATAATATTATCGTCATTGATACAGTATCCACATCATCGACACAAGTATCCTCATCATAGATTCAAGTATCCCCATCATCGATACAATATCCTCATCATCAATACAGGTATCCACATCATCGACCTTATTGTTGATACAGGCAATCTCATCATCGATACAAGTATCCATATCGATACTAGTATCCAAGTATCATCATTGACCATGTCACTCCCCCTTTCGAGGAGGGTCCTTCTGAAATACACCAAGTTTGTCTCAGAAATACTGAAACTTTACTCAAGATAGAGGTTTCGTCAATACATCAACAACTTATCCATCAGTGCTCACATAATCGAGCTTTCTAGCTCCTTTCTGCACCATATCCCGTATATAGAAATATAGGATCTCTCTGTGCTTTGACTTATCATGGAACACTAAATTCTTATTCATCTTGATACAAGCCTGGTTGTCACAAAAGATCACAGTGAGGTCCATCTCCAAGTCAAACAATCCTTATAACAATTTCCGAAGACATAGCGCCTCACAACTAGCAGAGCAAGCAGCTATATATTCCTCTTAGGATATGCTGAGAGCCACACTAGAATGCTTCCTTCTAAACCATGAGATCATGGAAGATCCTAGACAATAACATCCACCCAATGTGCTCTTCCTGTCTGATACACTTCCTGTCCAATCAACATCTGTGTAGCCATACAATCTGAAATCATGATCTCCAAGATAACATAGACCAAAGTCTATTGTACCTGTCAGGTACCTCATCACATGCTTTGCAGCTATCAGGTGAACTCGTCTAGGTTCCACTAGATACTAACTCAAGCTGTTCACAGCAAAGCATATATCTTGCCTTGTATTCGTCAGATACATCAATGACCCAATAATCTGTCTTTACAGAGTTACATCCACTAACTTTGATAAGTCATCATCTAACAACTTCAAGTTGGAATCCATGGTCATTGCAACATATCAAATCTTGTCATGATTTCCACAACATACTTTTTCTGGTTGAGAAAGATTCCTTCTGGGCCTTTCCATACTTCCAGACCTAGGAAGTAATGCATTAATCTGAGATATTTCATCTCAAATTCCGTAGCTAGCTTCTTCTTGCTTTCCATGATCTGTTTCTCATTCCCCATCAGAAAGAGATCATCCACATACAGTAATAGTATTATAGGTTCATCATCCATAACCTTAAGATAAAGGTTAGGATCAACTTTACTTTTGGTAAAGCCCAAGCTTGTCAAGAAGCTATCAATTCTCCCTCTGTGTTTGAACATCATTCACACTCTGCATTGAGTGATCTTCTGCATATCTATCCATGCCATCTCCCATCAGATGGGTCTACTGATATGAGTTTCAAGATCATTTGAACTCTTTAGTGAGTTCCTTCTTGCATCCATCTAGGAGAATAATGTCATCTGTATATAGACACCATTGTCAACCTTGTAGAAAAGGTTGAAATCGTCATCACCCATGGTGATCAATAAGCTCATCAAATGACTATCGATCCTGGGTGCCTGTACAAAGCTTTGAATCCTAGGAGTTTTCTCGATTCACACTTCTTCTTCAATTACACCATTAAGAGAATGGTCTTATCTATCCACTTGGAGCAAACATCTCATCATAAATCTCTTCCTCTTTCTAAGATAATCTTCTAGCCATGAGCCTTCTATAGTATGTTTGATTTGTAAATCTTCTTGTTGAACATCCATAACTTTTTCAGTGTTCATCATTCTTCATGATCTTTCCAACAAATCAAAATTAATTACATGATTAGTAATACTTCATAATCATCAAATCATGTTGGCATGATAACCTATTATGCATACAAATATGATTCACGTGGTTATGCAACTATCTTGACCAATACTTTGGCACAACACTTTTCCATATCCTGTATGCATACATTGGTCATCTAGATGCTTTCCATCTCTACTAGAACATACTATTGAGAGCATGCATAGCTCGCAGCATGTCAGCAAAGAGGTTTCATTCTAGACAAGCAACAATGGAATGTTTGTCCAACTTACCCATCATATTCATATTAGTAGTATATTGTTCAATGCCATATGAATGCTTACATTATGCATGATATATACAAATATGCATACAACTATTACAAGCAATATTATTGACTATTTAGAGATTCAAATAACAACTCAAATACTTATCTTTTATGTTTGTGTGGTTGCCTCCCATTTGATCTTTGTGATAACATCATGATTATAAGTCTTTGAACTTCTATCCATCTTGGACCACTATGCATGCTCAAGTGTGCACAGGTGTCATCCTTGTGATATCATACATAATCATACATTCATTAGTATAGTCTCAATACTATCAAAACATTATGATTCTAAATAATCTTAAGTATGTATGGACATGATCATTTCATACATAGGTATACTTACCTAAGATCCAAACAAATTAAGATTCTAACTTGATATAGGAAAACATACCTGAATTGTCAAGCTTGGTTATGTCTTAACACACCCAAACAATATCTTCTTTGTTCTCTTCAATGATTTAGAAACCTTGTGCTAGAACCTGCATATCTCATAAGTTAAGCATAGTAGAACAAAGTCATACATACCTCGTAAGTAGATCTTCTATGTGATCAAATATTATGGATGAGTCTTTGTCTTCATGTCATCATGGTCATAGAACTTGATTTGTCTTTCTTGATGTACCGGTATCTTGTTAGTAGACAACATCATCCTCATACGACACCATAGGTGCATTAGTACAATCATAAGTGTCCTAAACCTAATCAATGAATGTCTTCTATCACTCAAATGCATTCATTATCAAACAATCATAATTGTACTAACGTCAATAATATGAAGATAAACATATCATAAACTTAATCATGAACATATTTCAACACATACCTCTATCTCCTCATGTCATACTTTTCGAGATTTCTTGTAGTCTTCTTATGTAAGGCCTTAGCCTCATCTCCCCCTGAAACTGGAACTTCTTCACTTATGTAGGTGTTCAATTCATCCTCTTCTAAGACAATCCACTTTGATTTGTTGAGACTGGATCTAGAGCTGGATTAGGGTTTGTCAGAGAAACCCTAAAAATTCAAATTTTGAATTTCAAACTTCTGAATGGATGGAAATACATGTCTTGTTGAGTTGATCAAGATGACATACTTCAATTTTGAAATCTCCAAAATTTGACCCCTCAAAATTGCCTTTAAAACTTTCGGATCATCTGGACAAGATCCCGAACAAGGGTTTGATAAAGCCTAGTCTTTTGCCCATCCAAAAGGTTTGATATTTTTTTATAAACTTCAATTTTTCTGAGGAGCTTCCATCCGTAGTCACAGATTTAAGAAATTCCAACTTTTGTAGAAGCCCTAATTTTCCACCTTTCCGATCAAAATCCCCAACTAGGGTTTGATTAAGCCCGACCTTCTTCCCAACCAAAAAATTCGATCTTGGTCTCTAAATTTCGATTTTGATGAGGATCATTCAGCTGTGGAATCCGATTCCAAAAATTCCAACTTTCTCCGAAGCCCTAAATTCCCGCAGCAGTGACAAGCCAAGAATGAAGGTGCTCAGAATCCAATTCTGTTTTGATAGAAATATGCACCTGATTTTTTCTGGTGCATATCTGAAATTACGAATTGATAGGGTCTGAAACTTTGGTCTATGGTAACCTAACCTGTCATATTTCCAACCCCAAAGGTCTGACCTCAATTGGATTCTCTGAAAGAGAGTTATGCCAAGTGTCGCAACGTGACCTGTTTATGGGATAAAATAGGAGAGCAAACTTGTACGGCGTTCCACATGTCACTGGTTCAACTTCAGGCCCTGAAACGCGGACCTGTGAATGTTCAGTCCATTCCCTACCTGTCACTTTTTACTAAATTTCATTTGGATCTTCCTAGCCCGAGATATGACCTTTTTTCCTAGGTCACCTGTTTATGACTGAGATCTGGAAAAGGCAGAAACCCTAACTTGTACGGATCGTAAATCACATAGTACAATGAATCTGTGGCAGTCATTTGGACACAAGGTACAAGGGGATGTGATATATGACCTGTAAAGGTTTCACATCCTGAACCTTCACCAAAATGGATTTATAGCAAAAGTTCCATGATGACTGGTTTTTTCTATATAAAACCCTAACCTTCAAATTGTCGCAAGTGAATCAAGTACGTAAGTGCCATACATTGCCTTCCTTAAAGCTAGCTATGATACCATGTTAAGATTTAATATGCTAAGACATAAAATATCTGTATTACATTCCATTTCACAACAACAGCATATACGGGATCACTGTCAGGACAACAAGCACAACCTAAACACAAGAGACACAGATTTATCCTGGGAAACCCTCATGGGGTAGAAAACCCAGGAAAGATTCCTCAATATAGATGACCAGCAAATACAAAGATGTAATCCCCAACCAATAGCTCCATCTCCTCCATAGAAGATCTATCTCTCACCTATGCGCCACTCACAAGTAAGTGAATGTGTGTTAAATGAGGAACACACCTCCTCTATTTATACACAACTCCAACTTGAATTTTACACTAACTCGGTCAGCCTCAACTTAACCACTTAACATAATGTGACAGGGCCGACCCCACTAGGGTGGTCTTAATAACCCTTTAACCCACATGACTCATACAGGGCCGACCCCCACTAGGGAAGTCTAATAACCCAAGTTACCACATTCTCCATGGAGGAATAAAACATCTTTGGATATACAATAAGGTCTTCACGGAGGATTGAAACATCTCCAGAATAATAAAGTACAAATATAATATTCTTAGAAGTTACAATATTTTAACAATTACAAACTGGGGCAGTAGAAAGGTTTTGAAATTGTTCATTATATTCTTTAATGGGAAGATCAAAAGGCAACAAGCTATCTTCAATATAATCACAAGATATTTTAGGAGATCCATTGGCGAATCCAATCAAGCTCTAATCAAATCCATAGACTCCACTGGAGGATGAGGCATATTGACAAAAAATGGAAAGACACTGTGAAAAAACTAGGTATCCAGGCTTAAGTTTTCTCCAGGATGTAATTATATTTGTTGTTAATTACTTCTTGTCCTTCCCAGAACATATCAAAATGATTTTCTATTGCTTCTTGTATTCAAAGGATGACCTAAAATATACATTTGAACACCCTTCCTTTCAAAGTGTGAATATACCTTCTCCTTGTATATTCGATTTTGACCAAGAGCCTTCGTCTGAGCCATGTAATGTATATGATCAATCCGATGAGCCTCAAGAGACCAGGGCTGATAACATACCTCCTACGTTTAATCCTATATCTTTCAAGATCCAAAACAAATATATGTCTTTGAATTTTCCTTCTATTCTTCATGATTTTCCTCCGAAAAATTACAAGTATCTCCCTATGTTTGATGGAGAAAACCTTACAGCTAAAAAACACATCCAAGCCTTTGACCATTTCATAGACCCTTTTGAAATTGAGCATAATGATGTTTACATGAGAGATTTTGCCCAGTCATTGCAAGGGGATGTTATGGAATGGTTTAGGCATTTGCATCCTGGGTCAATTAGTTCATGGGAGGAACTAAGGTATGCCTTTATAAATTTTTGGGGTGAGAGAAGATCATTGGATCAATATCTTTCAGAATTTCATGCTATGAAAAGACAAGAGGATGAAATTGTTTCTATGTTTAATAGAATATTTTCAGGTTTTTATTACAAGATGCCTAAGGAGATCCAACCTTCTGAGGTTGCTTCCAGATTGAGTTATGCAATGGCCTTTTATCCAGATTTAGCACTTTTTGTTATGAAGACAAAGTCTTCGACTTTGCAGCAGATGTTTAATGATGCCCAAGAAATAGAAGATAACTTATGAGCTTGTGGAAAGTATGTAGATTAGGTTTGTAATGAAGACTCGAAAGAGGAAGCTCATGAACCAAAAAGGTTAGGTTTGGACGAAGAAGAACACGATCAAGACTATCAGTAGAATTTTTTTTCCTTGAGCTCTCATGCTTTTCAAAATGCAGATATATTATTCTCAGATTTCTCTTGTTTTCCAGATCCTAAGGTCACTAAATTAGATGTTTCTTCTTCTAAACATGGTTTTGATGAAATTGATTGTTGTAAGCATTATGCTGTAAATGATAGTGATTATCTTGTTTCAAAGAAGAATGGTGCTTCAAAGCGCCTAGCAGTGGATACTCAAAATCAACAAGTCTTATTTCTTTATAGTGATATTCAAAATTTTATGGTCCCCGGCAACGACGCCAGAAGATGATGTCACTAAAAGATGCACCTTTACTGCAGAAGGAGCATGGATAGTTCATATTAAGCTATAGGGATGAATAAATTTTAAATGGGTTCGTTTAGGCTTTAAGGAAATGCAGGAATTGACTCAATAAAAATTATGATCAGTTAAGGAACAATTAACACATGTTAAACAAAATCTAGTACATACAACCTGAGTTTGAGTTGTACACAAAAATGGCTGAATGAACATGAATAATATCAATTATAACTGAGGATGAAGGCAACTTAGTAAAAACTCTTCATAGAATATGAAGCAAAGCTAGCAAAAGCTCCTCAGTACATAATATCTTTATGCATAAAATCACAAGAGGAAATGGATATGAAATAAACAAAAGAAATCACATAAGCTTACAAGATACTGTCATGAGTCTTCAAGAGCGTTGTCGCATTGTATTAACTAATCAACAAGATAAAATCTACATACTGTACAGAACCTATCCTCTCACGAGTCCCTAGATGGAACCCTTCTGCCCCTTCAAAATGTTACAATCATGCCTCTTATAGGTGTTGAGGTCGAATTTCTAAAGATAGCAGAAATTACATTAAATTTTGGAACTGTATGCCATGAAAAATGGACCAGACTACTGAAAACTAGGGATGCAATTATGATTTCGTATATCCTAAATAATGATAGTTGTGTACAATATAAGAAAGTTTTTTGTAGATCCGTTTTTTATGGTAAAAAATCTCTCTCATTTCTCTGATATTTGTTTCCATTTTCCCGAGAGATGCATTCTAAAAACATGTGTCAAAACAGGAAAATTTTGAGATCCAAAAAATAGGACTTAATGATGGATTCGATTCTCTCAATATATGACATGTGTAATAAAATGGAGAGATATTATTGTTCCTTGATGTGTTATGAACAAAATCCTCCTCCATTTTTTCAAAATGATTTTGCAGCCATTCAAAATCGTCATTTAAAAATGATGACTAAACATGTTGTATTTCTGTCTCCTTCAGGTAAAAACGCAACATGTATTTTCCTCATTAATACATTCCAAAGTTTGGAGTTATGACTCCGAGAAATGTGGCCTTGATCGAGAAGTCAAATATCTTGGCTAATTGGAGGAAACTTATAATCATGAGATATTTTCCAGTCCCAGGAGTATGAGCAATAATGCAACCTCCAACACAATCATTAAATGATGATGCCTCCATTTGTTCTGGGACTAATGAACCAACAATATTTCTCCATAGGAATTCAAATCCCCATTTTTGGTGAGCAATCATTTTCTTCTCCAACTCTGGAATTATTTTCCAGACAGACCTGGTGACAACAGGACGAATTCTTCTTGGCCATCTACAAGCTTAAATGGGGTCTGGCCTGTCGATCTTTTGTATGCAGTTCTATAAGTCCATAGTACTGCAAATATCTTGTCGTCCTAGTCGTCCTTGTCGAAATTGCACATCTTTGTTAGAACTTTTGTGAGTGTTTTGATAAAAGCTTCTATTATTCCATTTGATTGGGGATGATATGATGTGCTTGTTCGATGCTCAATTAAGAATTATTTCGTGAGGATGGAAATTGTTTTACAAACAAAGTGTGTTCCTTGGTCACTGATCAAATTAAGTGGAAATTTGAACCTTGTGATGATATTTTCATATATAAACTTAGCATCTATTTCACTCGAACAGGTCTCAACAGGTTTTGCTTCTACCTATTTGGTAACGTATTTGACTGTAGTGATGATGTATCGTGCTCCTGTTCATCTTCCAAGTATCGAGAATGGTCCAATAAATTCTATTTTGCATATTTCGAATGTTAATGTTGGATTTATGGGTACAAGGGGCATTTCTATACATGGAAGAGGTCGTCCCAGCTGTTGAAATCTGTCACACTTTCCTACAAATTCTTGACAATCTTTATGTATTGTCCGCCACCATAATCCAAATTGTAGAATTTTTCTTTCTGTTATGTCGGGCTAAAAATGTCCCCCCACCAGTCCATAATGTGCCTTAGTGAGTATTCTTAGCCTTTCATGGTCAAGAGCACAACATATTAATACGTCATCAGGTCCAACTTTGTAGAGGAACCCATTCATTATAGTGTATGTCACATCCTTCATTGCTAAGATCTTCTTTTTCTTCTATGGAATTCCTTCTGGTGCTTGTCCATCTTCTAAGAAATGTGTGATCTCTGCTAACTATGATGGGACAACTTCGATTCTAAAGAAATGAGCGTTAGGAAAGTCATCCTCAATTCTTGTCGGTTCTTATCCTATGTCTATTTTTGACAGGTGGTCGAGTTCGACATTTTCTTTACCTGGTCGAACTATAACTTCAAACTCGAATTCATGGAATAACATAATCCATCGACAAAGTCTTCCGTGGTGTAATGGTTTATTGACCAAATATTTGAGTGCTTGATTATCTGTGTAAAATAAAAAAGGGTTAGCCACTAACTAATGTCAGTATTTCTGCAATGCAAATACCATACCCCATGCTTCTCTTTCTATTGTTGAATAGTTCCTTTCTGCTCCATTCAATTTTATGCTGCTAAATGTGTTAGGATAGTCCATTCCGTCATCATCTGGTTGTGTTAAAATTGCACCAACTGCTATTCCTAAAGCATCTATATGCACATGGAATTTATTCGACCAGTTCGGGAATCTCAGTATGGGCACTTTGACTAACTTTCGCTTTAAAATGTTGAACGATTTGTTGCACTCATCGGTCCACTGGTATTCTTTATTTTCTTTTAGCAATTCTTCCAAAGGATACGTCATGTCGGAGTAATGTTGGATAAACTTCCTATAATATCTTGGATGGCCCAACAAGACTCTCACTTGTTTAGAGTTAACTAGTGGTTTTAAGTCGAGAATTATCTTGATTTTTGCATAGTCGACTTTTATGCCCTCTTTACATATGACATGTCCCAGCAATATTCCGATTGGAGTTGCAAATATGCATTTTTTATATTCATCGAGAGTTGTATCTTTCTTCATCTTTCCAACATCATTCTGATCCATTTACAATGATCCCATAGCATGGAATATATTGTCCATTCATCGACGTAGATAGCTATGGTTTTATATATGTACTATTGGAATGCTTTGACAACAATTAGGGAAAAGACAGTAGGTGCATTCATTAGTACAAATGGCATGATTTTATATGCGAATGATCTGAATTCACAGACGAATGTAGTCTTCTTTTGTTCCTCTTCAGCGATGCGTACTTGGTTGTATCCAAAGAATATGTCTGTGAATGAGTAACATTCATGACCTACAACTTTGTTAATAATTTCATTAGCAAAAGGAGTAGGAAAAGGGTCAGTAAGTGTTAATTTATTAATCTCTCTAAAGTCGACACATATTAAAAGTTGATTCAGATCATGCTTCTTTTGTTGGATGACCATCGAACTTGCCTATTCTGATTGATCGATAGGGTAGATGATTCTAGTGGAAAGCATGTTGTTGATCTCTTTCTTAACGATTCCTTATATTTGTGTGCTAGCTTGTATGGCCTTTTATTCACTGGCTTTGTGTCTATTTAATATCGATTTTGATCTCTCCCATTTCTTGTACTAGGCCTTTGAGATCTTTGTAATCCTAAGCAAATACATCTTGAAATTATTTGAGGAGACTTGTGATTTATGCTATCTATTCTTCATTCCAGTAATCACCGACTTTCACCATTTTTGTGTGAAAATACTCATAGTGGATCCAAAGCGATGATGTAAACCTCACAATGAAAGAATTTAGGAAAATAGAAAAGAATAGAGTAGCAAAACATAGATCCAATGGAAATCACATAGGAGAAGAATATTCACACATGTTTCATTAATCATAATAGTAAAACAATAATGATACAATGCACATAATTTGAATACCAAGGGTGTAATTCGAATTAGCCTACATGGAGAGATCAAAATATCACTGGAGAGTCATCAAAGCACAACTAGAAGTCTTCATCATCATCAGTGGAGTCATCAATGCACAAGTAACTGTCAACCAGATGTCAAACTGAGTCTAACTGAGTGTGGTAGGTGTAACTGGCACATGGAGGCACTAATTGAATGAAGGAGTCTTAGTGGAGGGTGCATGAGGAGCTAACTAAAGTCAGAATGGGCATTCTAGTCTCACCGGAGGTCCATCAGATTGATACAGTCAGTTGAGAGTTAGTCTAGCCTTAAATCAAGGAAAGAATTAAAGATAACTCAACTAACTGAAGTACAAATGAATGGTAGGTGAGAGAGGGCACCTAGGATGCATGCAATTGCATGCAGGGCACACTAAGCACTAGGAGGGCTAAAACTGATCAGTGAGAAACTCTCGTGGCTAGCTAACTGAGGGCTAGGTTCTAGGACTGATGACTAGGATGCATGCAATTGCATGCAAAATCATGACTGCATACAAAATGTATGCATGACTGAAAATGAAAAAAGGGATAATGCTAGTAGGACTAGGATGGAGTATAGGAAAATCCCAACACCCCCCCTTAATCCATCCTAGGCCCTGGTAACTACGACCAAAGGTCACCCATATAATCAAATAAATGATAAAAAATAAGAACTGTCCATAAATCGAGGAAATGGGGAAAACCTCATGGGAAAAATACCCCCCTCAAAAGAACAGTAAAATAACTCAAAGAACCATCATACTAAGCAGAAAAGGAAGAAGCTTTCCTCAGTGAAAGATTTTGAAAAAATATTGGCAAGTTGATCTTTTGCAGGATGCCAATGTAGGTTCTAGGTCTGGATCTGGTCTTCTAATGTGCCTCCCACTGTGTAGAGACTATATTGGATGAAGCAAGTCTTTCAGGAAACCTTTCTGCCACTGGAATGAATGGATCATGATGAGTCTTCCCAAGGGATGGAAGAGTGAACCCCACCATCATGTTGCATCTCTCATGGAGAGGTAGATGGCATAATGCAAGGTTGGCATGATGCTGAAATCTTGTAGTTCTGTGATCAGAAGAATCCTCAACTATGTTCTCAGTAGTTGCAAGGATTGTGTGAGCCCATGTTGGCCTTGGCTCTAGATTGAGAACATGTGTTGGTTCTGGATCTGAATCTGAATGTTCTTGAAATTTGATCTCAACATCAAGATCTTCATCTTCATCTTCATTAGAAGAAGAGTCACTCGGATCTTCATCAGATTCCGAAGGAGCAGGAGGAGAGAAGCGCAGAAAATGTGAGAACTCATATGCCTTGGAGGCATGATTTGCAAACCCTTTCTCTATAGTCTTCCTAGTAGAGATCTCTGTAATATCAACTGTGTCGGGACCAAAAGTCACCTTCTTTGGTGGTCCGGTGTGAGTCATTTGATATACAAACAACAAATTTTCTATCAAGGAGGGAACGAATAGAACATTCTTGAACTTGCCATGCTCCATATGTACTGTACCCAACCCTTTGGCAGATATCTGATAGTTGTCTCCCATGTGAATAGTAGGCCCATCTTTGAGATCTAAAGAAGAAAATGATTCTTTAGAGGCAACCATGTGGTTGGAGGCTCTAGAATCTATGATGAGGGCCTTTGATTTTGAAAAACCATCCATCAATGCATGGCAATCCTCATGACCATCAGATCCACTTCCAGAATTAGACATTCTTGCACATTTTGGAATAGCATTTTTTTATGTTCAAGAAGCTTGGTTAGTTGATCTATTTTCCTGTGCATGCAAGATATCTCTAGATGTTATCCTCTCTTGCAGTAGGGACACTTAGTTCTTTTCTATTTGTCCTTCTTGGAGCTGGAGGGTCCTTTTGATGGACTTGAATTGTCATTCAGCTTGGACTTAGATGGATTCTTGTCCTTTCCTTTTTGCCTCCCTTTCACATTCGTACCATTTGCTTCTCCAGCTAGAAGAGCTAGATCTTTGGAGGCCTTGATGGTGCCCATTTGAATTAGTTTGTCTTATTATTGAATGAGAGCTACAGTAAAAACTTCTAAGGTTGGAATCTTCCATCCAGGGATTGACATTCGTCCAGAGTGGAAGGTAGATACAAAGACAGAAAATGGAGATCCTATCTTACTCAGAATAGAGAGCACCAATTGCTCATCCTTTTTCTCAATGCCACACTGCTTGCATTGCATAACCAAGTTTTTAAATTTTGAGAAGAATTGTTGAATGGTCTCAAAATCACTTGGTTGTAGGGAAATCAATTCATTTTCCATAGCATGGCATCTTAGCTCATCTTGTTTTCCAAAGAGGCCCTCTAATTTATACCATACCTCTCTTGGAGTCTTCAACCCTTCGAGATGAAACAGTAGATATCTAGAAATATGAAGGCACGTGTAACCAAAAGTTGCATCTAATTGATTTAGATACTTGGCTTTCTCCATAGCTACATGTGGTTCGGCTTCTCTCCCCATTGTTACCCTGTGTAGACATTTTGATCTCAGCCACACTTCCATGTCAGCCTTCTAGTAAAAATAATTGAAAGGGGGGAGGATTCTAAGAGAGAGAGGAGCATTTGAATTGCTCATATTAACTGATGGAACGAATGCAAGGGTAAAACTGCTGCTACTGCTGCTGCAACTGCTGGAACTTCGAATTACCTGCAAAAAACTCTCAAGAATGGAGGTAAAATATACTCTCAAATGGCTCTGATACCATGTGAAAATACTCACGGTGGATCCAAAGAGATGATGTAAACCTCACAATGAAAGAATTTGGGAAAATAGAAGAGAATAGAGCAACAAAACATAGATCCAATGGAAATCAGATAGGAGCAGAATATTCACACATGTTTCATTAATCTTAATAGTAAAACACTAATGATACAATGCACAGGATTCGAATACCAAGGGTGTAATTTGAATTAGCCTGCATGGAGAGATCAAAATATCACTGGAGTGTCATCAAAGCACAAGTAGAATTCCTCATCATCATCAGTGGAGTCATCAATGCACAAGTAACTGTCAACTAGATGTCAAACTGAGTCTAACTGAGTGTGGTAGGTGTAACTGGCACATGGAGGCACTAACTGAATAAAGGAGGCTCAGTGGAGGGTGCATGAGGAGCTAACCAAAGTCAAAATGGGAAGTCTAGTCTCATTGGAGGTCCATCGGAGTGATACAGTCAGTTAAGAGTCAGTCCATCCTTAAATCAATTGAAGAACTAAATATAACTCAACTAACTGAAGTACAACTGAATGGTAGGTGAGAGAGGGTGCCTAGGATGCATGCAATTCCATGCAGGGTGCATTAAGCACTAGGAGGGATAAAATTGATCAGTGAGAATCTCTCGGGGCTAGCTAACTGAGGGCTAGGTGCTGGTACTGATGACTGGGATGCATGCAATTGCATGCATACATGCAAAATCATGACTGCATGCAAAATGCATGCATGACTGAAAATGAAAAAATGGATAATGCTGGTAGGACTAGGATGGAGTATAGGAAAATCCCAACATTTTGGTTTGTCATCCTTTGATATGTCAATTGATTTTGTCTTAACTTTCGCATCCATCCATTCCATTGCTCAAATTTCATTGATTGGTCGTTCTCCTTATTTGAGTTGCGTGAATGTTAGTGGAAAGTATTTTTTAGTTAATCTTTCAGGATCTTCCTTTTCTGTTGCTCCAACTTTGAAGGTTTTTTTGACTGGCTTGGATCTGACTCGATGATTGTGTTTCCATTGGAATCTTTTTGCCTATGTTTTCTCTATTCCAATTTTAATCTTATCAAATGATGGATTCCTATCGACTTGATGTTATTGGATTTGGCGATTTGTCGAGTAAGTTGTTGATTATATTCTGATATTTTATTGCTCGATGGTTGTAAAAACTTTTTCACTTGGTTGCTTGATTCGATTCATTTCTCCTAATTTGGAAAGAGTTTGAAGTCTTTGATAAAATTTTATTTTAGATCTTTCCATATGAATGGTTCTCCTCTTTCCTCTTCCATTTTGTACCATTTGTTTGGCAAGTCGTCGAGTGTATTTGGGAAAAGATGTGGCTATGCTCTTTCATCTTTGTATCCTAGTCTTTTCCATTCCCTTTCACAGTTATTGATGTGTACTTTGAGATCTTGTCCTTGTGTGAATAGTGGAATCATTGCTTGATATGTTAGTTTCTTTCCTTCAAATGTTTCAACAAAATATGTCGAAGCAGTGGTCCAAGTCTAGAGTCTCGACTCGTGCGTATCCCACCATCTTGTTGCTTGACCAGTGAATGTCTCGACCAAGCTTTGCAGTTGTCCTTGTTCTCCAACATTCTTTGATACTTCTTCGACATGTATATATGGAGATTCACATTCTTTATATCTCAGTGAAGGAGTGTATGTTGAGTCATTCTTCGCTGGTACCAATGTTGGCTATTCTCAAATTTTTCTTTAGAATATCTTTGGAATGGTAGAGATGGAGAAGCATTGCTTTGTTTTCCTCTTGGGAATAGCTTTGATTTTCCATCATTCTCTCGCTTCCAGTTCATAGTTTGTGTTATAGGTCAAATCTGCACTTCTCCATTTGTGATCACATTGCTCTATCGATTACACAAAAGGACACTATGGATGGAAGAGCTAGGTTGAACCTGGATGAGTTATTGTCGAGATTACACTCTTTAGCTAAAAATTTTATTTTCTCTACAGTTTTCATGACATGTGTGCTACTATTGCCACAGTGATCCTGCATTCTGAACTCTAGTCTTGTTAAATACAACCAGCACACATCCTCTCGATGTTGCAAACGCTGGTTGTCAAGTGCAAAAGTTGCATACTGTGCGCTAGTCTACTTGAATGAAACCTGTGCACATCTTAAGATGAAATGAAAAAATATATTAAGATTACGAATTGGGATTAGTTGAAGTTGGTTTTGCAACTTCCCCAACCTCCCAATTCAACCACCTCTCGAATTCAACTGTCTATATTGTCCCATAAATAAAACGGGAAGCCATGAGAGAGGGACGCTAGAAGGAATGTTAAGCTGTTGTTATGCTAAAGGAATTCCCAAGTCATTGTGAAGAGCAGGAGCCTAGGACTTTGTTGCAGAAGTGTCTGTACAGATTAGGTATATCTGTACTTATCTACATTTCTTTGACAATAAAAGGTGGAAATGCCCTTCCCGTCCCGATTAAATGTCTATGTGATTGAATGTTTGTTGGATTGTATATTTGATTGTAGTTGATGTTAAGGTTTTTCTGATTTCATCATATTTATTACAGTCAAGATACACTGAGGAAGGTTAACTTTGTTTTGCAGGTTCATCATTGTGAAAGATCAAGTGAAAGCTAGGATTAGCCATCGTTAAAAAGGTACGGCTTTCAGAATCTTAATCTCTTTCCATTTGTAGTATCTAATGCAAAACATGAATGTATTTACCTGTCACCCCACACAAGTTGGTAGTGTCATCTCCCCACTATAAGGTATTTTCCTGCACAACAGACTGGTGACCTCCCTGGGGAGTAACCGGTTGTTTTCTGCTATGGAGACTTTGCTAGGTTTCCTTCCAGTTTATTCAGTATTTTGTTTTCTGAGAGGTTCTTATAGGTTGTTTTTTTGTTATTTTTATCTTGACTCATCTCAATCTACTTCAATAAATCCTTTTGTCTGCTTTAAGTCCCTGTGCGCTAGTCTGTTGTACTTACAGTAGCGCATTTCTGTCTTGTGCATTGGTTTACCTCAACCACAGTAGTGTACTTCTTGTGACAGGTGTTGGTTCTTATACCACACAATATCACACTTTTCCTATAGGTTCAATCCTTCCACTAGGGTTTGGTTTCCAAGTGGTGTTGATGTATATGTAACTTTGGAATGTATTTCACCCATGTATATTATACTCCTATAGAGATGGTATTATTCCTCTATACATAAGTGTTTGTATTCCTATAGAGATGTTATTATTCCTTTATATGGAAGTGTTGTCATTTATATTGTAAGTGTCGTAACTTATCCTTGATGGGTTATTAGACCACCTTGTTGGGGTTGTCCCTGTATAATTCATGTGGGTCAAAGGGTTATTAGACCACCCTATTGGGGGTCGACCATGTGGTTGAAAGGGTTATTAGACCACCCTACTGGGGGTTGGCCCAGTCAGCATTATGTTATGTGGTTAAGTTAAGGCCGACCTAGTAAAGGTTATTAGGCAAGTCAAGTCAAGTATAAATAGAGTGCGGGAGGCACTCTATTTGATCATTCTATTCTCTCACACTCTTTGGAGAGTGGTGCACTTGTGGAGGAGGAGAATTTGCTGCTAGGAGATGTCTATCTCTTATGCTTGGGTTGTATCATTGCTCTATCTATCTCTGAGGAAGTTATTGGGGTTTTTCACCTTTATTGTTTTCCCTAAGTAAACTCTGTGTCTATTGTGTGCTTGCATTATTGTCCATGATTGATATGCTGTACATGTTGTTCTCTCAGTTAAGATCCTAGATCAGATTGAAGTAAATTCTGAAAAACTAACATGGTATCAGAGCTAACCTGAAAGAAGGCATGGTATGGCATGCATGACACTTGTTGCACTTGCGATGCTAGGGCTTGATATAGCAAAAACCAGTCATCGTAGAAATTTCGCTATAAATCCATTTTGGAGACGTTTTTGGATTTGAAACTTTTATAGGTTGAAGATCCGATCCCCATGTACCTTTTGTCCAAAGTAAAATTTCTAATTCGTTGTACTTTGTGTTTTATGATCTGTACAATCTAGGGTTTCTGCCTCTTCTAGATTTGAGTCATAAACAGGTGACCTAGTAAAAAAGGTCAGAACATGGGCTAGGAAGCACTAAATGAAATTTCGTAAAAAGTGAAAGGTAGTGCACAGACTGTACTTTCTTAGGTAACATTTTCAAACATTGAAACAAAACCAGTGACATGTGGCATGCTGTACAAGCTTGCTATCCTGTTTTATCCCATAAATAGGTCACGTTGCAACACTTGGAATAACTCTCTCTTAGAGAATCCAATTGAGGCCTTACCTATGGGTTTGGAAATATGACAGGTCGAGATACCGCAGGTAGAAGTTTTAGACCATGTGGATTCATAATTTCAGAGTTACACTAGAAACAATAAGGTGTATATTTTTGTCAAAACAGAATTGGATTTTGAGCATCTTCATTCATGGCTCCGGGAATTAGGGTTTCGGAGAAAGTTGGATTTTTTGTAATCGGAGACCACGGCTGGATGCTACTCATAAAAATCGAAATTTAGAGACCAAGATCAAATTTTTTGGTTGAGCAGAAGGCCAGGCTTGATCAGACCCTAGTTCGGGACTTTGATCGAAAAAGTGGAAAATTAGGGCTTCTGCAAAAATGGGAATTTTTGAAATTTGTGACCACGGCTGGAAGCTCCTCAGAAAAATAGAAGCTTAGAGCTTTGGATCGAACCTTTTGATTGGGTAGAAGGGTGTGCTTTATCAAACCCTAGTTTGGGGTCATGTCCAGTGAATCCAGAAGTTTCAAAAGGCAATTTTGAGGAGTGAAACTTTGCAGTTTTCAAATTTTGAGTATACCTGCTTGATCAGCTCATTAAGGCGCATCTTTCTATCCTTTCAGAAGTTTGAAATTCAAAGTTTGAATTTTTAGGGTTTCTCTGACAAAACCTAATCCAACTCCAGATCTAGTTCCTGCAAATCAAGTGGATTAGGTTAATCCTAGAAGAGAATGGATTGGTCACCTGCATAAGTGAAGAAGTTCTTGTTTCAAAGGGAGATGAGGAAAATGCCTTACATAAGAAGATTACAAAGCAATCTCGACAGGTGTGACTCATATAGGTATGTTTCGAATTCTGTTCATAATTAAGTTTATGATATGTTTGTCTTCATATTATTATGGTTAGTACAATCTTGGTTATTTTTAGAGTTTTCGTATCACCTTAATAAAATTATGAATGCATGATAGAAGATATTCATTGATTAGGGTTTTTGACATGTATGATTGCACTAATGCATTGTGATGTTGTATGGGGTTGATGTTGTCCACTAACATGAAAGGTACATCAAGAAAGACAAATCATGTTCTAGTTCAAGAACATATGACCATGGTGACATGAAGACAAAGATTCATCCATTGCCATGGATCACATAGAAGATCTACTTACGAGGTATGTATAACTTGGTTCTGTAATGGTTAACCTATGAGATATGCAGGTAACTAGCACAAGTCATTGAAGAAGACAAGAAGACATTATGTGGGTATGTTAGACATAACTAGCTAGCATGCTAATCCAAGTATGTTTTTCCTATATCAAGTTAGAATCCTACCTTGTGTTATGATCTCTTATATAAGTATACATGGCATGATTGATAATGATTATTTATGAAGTTAGAAATTTAAGTAATCTAGGGTTTATGCATATTATGTCTCTTACCTTGATTGATGATATGACTAACCATAAAAGTCTTTTGGTCAAATATGAATATGCATGAGTAAGAGAAGTCTTCCTTAAAACATTGAATGCTAATGCTTATTATCTTTGTTTGAAATGATCATGACTATACATGTTTAAGATTATTGTAGTATTACTTGTGATTGAGGATGGATATAAGTTCAAGGATAGGTAATCCAAGAAGCAAAGATCAAGAGGGAGGACACTCCAATAGTTTCTGCAAAGATGCAAATATTCAGAGGGAGTCGACCACTTCTCACAATCCACATCAGAATGGAGTTGCAAAGATTCAGAGGGAGTCCACCCAACAACCAAACAAAGATAAGTATTTGAATTGTCATTTCTTACATATTTGTTTGTTTAAATAATGTTGTTCAATGATTTATATACTGATGTTCCTAGAATTAGGCTGTGTATTTTGGCATATTAGAATAATTGCATTAATGAACAACATACTACTAATATGCATGTAATGGGTAAGTGGCCTATGGCACTGTACAACATTCCATTTCTACTTATCTAGAATGAAACCTCTTTGCTGACATGTTGGGAGTTGTGCACACTCTTAAACAATGTTCTGGTAGAGATTGGAAAGCATCTAGAAAGTTATGGGATATGGATAAATGTTGTATTAAAGCATTGGCTAAAATAATTGCATGACTGTATGACATATTTCTGTATGTATAAGAATTTGTTCTGAAAAATATGAGAAGTTTCTAATCATGCAATTTAGCTTGTTTTGTAGGAAAGATCATATACGAGCACCTACAAAAAAAAGACTACAACATTTGTTTCAGCAACAAAGTTATCTATTGAAGATATTGAAGTTCCCAGGATTCGGGAAGAATGCCATGATCGAGGAGTACCAGTCGATCATGAAGAATGATGTTTGGGATGCAGTCCCAAGACCTGAAGGGAAGTCTATTGTGATTTCCAAATGGATCTATAAGATCAAGCATGCTGCAGATGGAAGCATGGAGAAATACAAAGCAAGGTTTGTAGCTCGTGGCTTCTCCCAGAAAGAGGGATTGAGTATGAAGAGACTTCTACACCTATAGCCAGATACACTTCCATCAGATCAGTACTTGCTCTAGCTGTAGTGATGAAATGGAAGATACACAAGATGGATGTCAAGACAACTTTCTTGAATGGTGTAGTCGAAGAGGAAGTGTATGTGGAGTAGTGACTTGGTTTTGAGACACCATGATGAGAAGTCATATATGTGTAGAACTTGGTATGGTAGGATAGACAACTTTCTATCCAGATTGTGCTTTACCAAGAGTAAAGCGGATTCCAACCATTACTACAAAGTTGAGGAAGGAAATCCATTTATACTACTATTGTATGTGGATGACCTATTTGTAACAGGTGAGGATAGATTGATTGCTGACACGAAGAGGAAGCTTGCTGCAGAGTTCGAGATGAAGGACTTGGGTATGATGCACTACTTTCTTGGTATGAAGGTGTGGCAGAGTGTAGATGGAATCTTCCTTGGACAAGGGAAGTATACAATAGAGATCCTGAAGAGGTTTGGGATGATGGACTGCGAGGCTATGGCATCAAACCTGAAGCTTCTATGTGATGCTTCATATGATCCGGTTGATGTCACTGTGTATCGTCAGATGATTGGGTCCTTGATGTACATGACAAACACTAGACCAAATATCTGCTTTGCGGTGAACGCATTGAGCCAGTTCTTGATAGATCCCAGAGGTGTTCACCTTGTTGTTGTAAAGCATATTTTGAGGTACTTGAAGGGTACGGTTGACTATGGGCTCCAGTATGATGCGAATCAAAAGTTTAACCTGCAGGGTTATGTTGATTCAGATTGGGCAGGCAGTGCTGCAGATAGGAAGAACACTTCTGGATGCTGCTTCAGTATGGGATCAGGTGTGATATCTTGGTTTAGCAGGAAGAAGTCCTACGTAGCACTGAGTACAGCTGAAGCAGAGTATGTTGCAGCTTTTTCAGCTAGTTGTGAGGCAGTATGGCTTCAGAAGCTACTGTCTGAGTTATTTGATCTCCAGCTCGAGGCTACTGGTATCTTTTGTGACAAACAGAGTTGTGTGAAGTTGTTTGAGAATCCGATGTTCCATGACAGGTCGAAACACATTGAGATCAAATATAACTATATCAGGGATATGGTGCAGAGAGGAGTAGTAAAGCTCCTGTATGTTGCGACAGATGAGCAGGTTGCAGATGTGCTGACGAAACCACTAGCCAGAGTGAAGCTCGAGTAGTTCAGAGAGAGGCTTGGTGTTCTTCGGATTGATGACACTTCGAGGAAGAAGTGATGGAGACATTTGCTGAAGCCATTCCAAGCATGTTGGAAGGAGGATCCTTCACATGGCTATGGATGTAAGCATTGGAAGAAGAGCATCAGGATGATGCTCCAGTTACTACTCTGTATATGTATATGCATCATGTTGGATGCTTGGTATGATCAGTTGGATCATTTATGTATGTATGCATCATGTTGGATGCTGGATATGATTAGTTGGATCATTTATGTATGTATGCATCATGTTGGATGTTGGATATGATGCGTTGTATCATTTATGTATGTATGCATCATGTTGGATGCTGGATATGATCAGTTGGATCATGTGTATGTATTTGTATATGTATCATGTGGATACATTGTATGATCAGGTAGATCATGTATATTGATATGTATAAGGTATGATAAGGTGGAGCATGTATTTGTATATGTATCAGGTGGATACATTGTATGATCAAGTAGATCATGTATGATGATATGTATCAGGCAGATACTGTGTATGCATCAGGTGGATGCATTGTATGATCAGGGTGATAATGGATGATGAGCTTCAGGATGTTGCTCCAGATAACATGCATCAAGATGATGTAGTGATGATGATCAAGATGATTATGTGTACATCAAGATGATGTATGGTGAGTATCAGGTTGATACTCTGTGGCCGTGGACAGGTTGTGTAGATAAGCATATAATAGTGTCCTGGGAGGTTTGCAGATTCTCTTGCTAGGTTTTTCCATTGGCATATAATAGCTCCCTGGGAGATCTGGCAAATGCTCTTTCGAGGTTTTTCTTTGGGAGGACATATAATAATTCCCTGGGAGGTTTGCAGATTCTCTTGCTAGGTTTTTCCACTGGAATATAATATCTCCCTGGGAGATCTCACAAACGCTCTTTCGAGGTTTTGTCCTATGGCATGTAAGTAGACCTGGGAGATCTGGACAGGATGAAAAAGGCCTCAGATGCTCTTTTGAGGCATTGCCATGACCACATGTAATAAGTCATGGAGATATGAACAGTATGAAAATGCCTCAGATGCTCTTTAGGGTTCTTGCTTGACAAGACACTCTTTTAAGGTTTTGTGGTGGGGGTCACATGTAATAAGTCCTGGAGATCTGGACAGGATGAAAAAGGCCTCAGATGCTCTTTAGGGTTCTTGCTAGTCAAGAGACTCTTTTAAGGTTTTGTGACAGTCACATGTAATAGCTCCCTGGGAGATCTGACAGGTTGGCCTGTGTGCCCGTAATTAGTCCTGGGATGCTCTTGCGAGGTTTTGTGATGCAAGTAATAAGTCCCGAGGATTCCACAGTATGGCCAGTTGTAATGTCCTCTCTATCATACCAGCGTGATAGAGAGGATCATGGTGCTCAATCCGGGCAATTAGCCCTATATTCATTAAAATCAAACTCATCGATACAAGGACATGTACATGTGCATGCTATAGAACACAACAGAGATAAAGTAAATCATGCAGATATCTAACATACATTCAGCATTCTGTGACAGTCATTAAATAGAGACCTTGGCAGAATTATGAAAGATCATATGGGATGCATAAACTTTCAAAAACACATAAAAGACATGTGGAATGTATAATCATAAGAAAAACACAGTGGAATTTAATTCAATAGCACACCCAGCATTCATTCCATTATTCATCAAATGATAATTGTCAAATTAACACAAGGGGATACTTATCTCAATAAGGCAGTCCCAAGCAACTGGCTATGCAACTGCAACGTTCCACCCAACTGTAGGCCAGTGTGCTCCTCAAACTCTCAGCACCACTGCCACCCCCGAGCTGGGCATTATCTCTACAAGGAACCAGGGAACAACAGACTCACACATAGCCAAGCATACACCAAGATGAGCCAAGCCAATCTACAATTGGGTTTATCAGGCTGCTAGGAGATGGAAAGGAAGAGTTGCTAAGCTAGTGAGCTCCAGCACAGAGCCAGGGATAACCTTGCAAGATCTATCTAGCTTGGCACCCACAATACCTACACACCCAGCACAAGGAAGTATTATTTTCACTGTTGTGCAGTCCCTCAAGCCATACCTTCCCTATCTAGTGCTCTCAGGGTATGCATAGAAGAGTAACCAAAGCCCTCTTGATCTTCTTGAAAGGTTGTCTCCCCCACTAGGTTTATCAAGCCATTTCTATCCACTACCACTCCAACACTTCAGCTCACAGGCTCAACCAAGAACAAGGATGCACATAACAGCAGAACCCCACTTGCTGGGCATGAGGAAAACGTTTTCCACAGTGGAATGCATGAGATGGGGTTTCAACTAACCCAGAAAAACGTGGGAACCCACAAAAATGAAATGGGAAGTTGGTGAACAACCCAGGAAGCCAAATCCGTTTTTAGAAAAACGTCATTGGACATTCAGGGGCAAAAACGACCTCCCTACAGTCCCCAAAACGTGGCCCTCCCTCTCCAAACTGTTATATACTGCAAAAACGACTCCCAGGCATGGAAAAATGCAGTATTTAGATGAAAAACGTAAATGGAAGACCCCAGCTAACTCCCCCTGCGTGAATGATCAAAGTCTTTTTGTTCAGAATGGCTTTGGGCACCATTTCGTGGGTGGTTTCTTGCCCAAGGAGACAAAACACGTTTTTCCAAGTTGATGGCTTGCCCATGCACGAAATTGGCTGCCATACTTCTTCATTCCCAAGGCATTAACTGCCTTAACCAATTTCTTAGAAGAATTAAATGATTGGGTGCATGAGACAAATTGGGTAGTTGGTGGTTTATGGGTTTCCCCATTGACACATGGATTAATACCATTGGCTCAAGGTTTGAATAATTTCCCTCCCTTTTCCTTGTAGAGTCATGCCCCATCTCTTTTGTTGCATTGCATAGCCGGTTGTGGGTTTTTCCATTAAAATTCGTATTTACATGGTGTCTTATTTACATTGTGCCCATCTCGCACAAGAACCATAGGCATCTATTTTTAATTGCCGATACAAAATGCTAAATCAATGGTGGGGCCTTGGCCTTGAGATCCTCACCATAATTAAATTACAATATTCACATCATTTATGATTTTATACAAAGGGGGGTCAAAATGGGGACATTACATTCCCCTCCCCTTACATTAGCACTGTCCTCAGTGCTCATCAAAATTGAACAAAAATGGATATGCCACCCTCATGGCATCCTCCAGCTCCCATGTAGCCTCATCGGGACTGTAGTGCTTCCATTGCACCTTTACCTGTCTGATGGCTCGGTTCCGGAGCAATGTTACTTTCTTGTCTAGGATGCACAATGGATCGGTTTGGAATTCTCCCTCGGGTTCCACCTGGATCACATCCCAATTAATCACATGGTTAGGATCATGTAGATATTTCTTTAGCAAAGAGACATGAAAAACATTATGAGCTTTAGTGCTAGCAGGCAATGCAAGTCTATATGCAACTGGTCCTATTCTTTCAAGCACTTCAAATGGCCCACAATATCTAGGTGATAGCTTGGCACAACTCCCAAGCTTTAGGGAACTCTTCCTTGATCTCACTCTAAGATATACATGATCCCCAACATTGAATTCCCTATGCACTCTATGCTTATCTGCATAGCTTTTCTGTCTATCCTGGGCTGCTTTTAAATTTTGCCGGATCCTTGCAAACTCTTGTTCCATTTCCTTAAGCAATTCTGGCCCAAGTACAATTCTATTCACTGGATTGTCCCAAGTCACTGGTGTCCTACACCTTCTGCCATACAAAGCCTCATAAGGACTCATACCCAATGATGCTTGTTTCCCATTTTTATATGCAAATTCTACCAAGTGTAGATAATCCTCCCACTTGGATGGTTTGTCCATTACATACATGCGGAGCATGTCTTCAAGCACCCGATTTACTCTTTCAGTTTGACCATCTGTTTGAGGATGGTATGCGGTACTAAAGCTTAGCTGTGTACCCAAATCTGCAAAGAGACCTTTCCAAAAATTGGAAGTGAACTTGGTATCCCTGTCAGAAATTATTACCTTAGGCAACCCATGTAATCTGAAAATTTCCTTCATGAAAATATTCGCAATGGCATCGGATTTATGTGTGGAATTAACCGGTATAAAATGTGCTGCCTTTGTTAACTTGTCCACCACAACCATGATGGAATCATGTTGTCTCTTAGTCATTGGCAATCCTGTAATAAAATCCATGGATATTACTTCCCATTTCCATTCTGGAATTGGCACTGGAAGCAATAAACCTGCTGGATGTTGGTGTTCACTCTTCACCTGTTGACATTCAATGCACTTAGAAATATATTCAGCGACATCCTTCTTCATGCCCGGCCAGAAATAATATTTCCTTGCTGTAGCAATTGTCTTCTGATATCCCGGGTGACCAGAGTATGGAGCTTTATGGATCTCATCCATAACCATTCTCCTTAAATCTGCCGCATTTGGAATATAGACTCTATTCTTATAAGTAAGAAGTCTGCCTTCTTCCAAATGATAGCCCTCATACTTCTTTTCAAGGTTTTGCTGCTGCAATTTGCCCTTTATCTGCTCATACACTTCATCCCCAACCATATGGTTAACAATCCACTGCCTCAAATCTGGTTGGCAAGTACTAAGCGCTGCCATATGCATTTCACATACCTTCCTGCTGAGTGCATCAGCCACCTTATTTTCTTTCCCTTTTATGTGCTTGATTTCGAAATCAAATTCGCACAAAAATTCCAACCATCTAGCTTGCCTAGCATTTAAGGTTGGCTGATCAAACAAGTACTTCAGACCACAATGGTCTGTCCTTAACTCAAATTTCCTTCCCATTAAGTAATGCCTCCACATCTTTAAAGTATGTACTATGGTTGCAAGTTCTATATCATGAGTAGCATAATTCTTCTCATGCTCCTTCAACTTTCTTGACTCATAGCATATCACGTGGTTGTCTTGCATAAGAACTCCTCCAAGTCCTTGATTGCATGCATCGGTACACACCATGAAATCTTTTTTCGGGTCTGCAATCTTCAAAATAGGTGCACTTGTAAGAAGATTCTTCAACCGTTGAAAACTTTCCTCACATCTTGGTGACCATTCAAACTTTATCCCCTTCTTTTGCAAAGAAGTGATCGGGTTAGCAACCTTGGAGAATCCTTCGATAAACCTCTTGTAGTAACCAGAAAGGCCCATAAAAGATCTCACATCAGTCACATTCCTTGGAGTTGGCTAATTCATAATGGCTTCAATCTTCTCAGGGTCTACATATATACCTTCGTCGGAGATGATGTGACCCAAATAATGAACTCTATCTTTATAAAAGTCACATTTGCTCAACTTTGCATACAGCTTATGCTCCCTTAGTAGTTGCATTGTCATTCTCAAATGTTCTTCATGCTCTTCTTCATTCTTGGAATAGATGAGAATATTGTCTAGGAATACAAGAACAAACTTGTCCAAATACTTGCTAAAAACATTATTCATGAGACACATGAATGTAGCTGGTGCATTTGTGAGACCGGATGGTACCACTACAAATTCATAGTGTCCATACCTCATTCTAAAGGCTATCTTATGAATATCTTCTTCTTTGATTCTTACCTGATGGTAACCAGACCTCAAGTCAATCTTTGAAAATACCTTTGCTCCTCTCATTTGATCAAAAAGGTCATCAATTCGGGGCAATGGGTATTTATTCTTCACAGTGACTTTGTTCAACTGCCTGTAGTCAATACATAACCTTAGTGTTCCATCTTTCTTTTTCACAAATAGAACAGGTGCTCCCCACGGGGACACACTTGGCCTAATATATTGATTTTCCAGCAACTCTTGTAATTGCATTTTCAATTCTAGCAATTCCGGTGTACTCATCCTGTAGGGTGTCTTAGACACTGGTGCCACTCCTAGGACAAGTTCAATTGTAAAGTCAATGTCTCTCTTTGGAGGAAGTCCTGGAATCTCATATGGAAAGACATCCCTAAATTCTTGCAATACACGATAGTCCTCCAGTTTAAGAGTTTCACTCTCTGCTGCCTCTAAAATGTGGGCTGCATACAGTCGACATCCCTTCCTATAGAACTTCTTTAGTTGCATGGCCGAAACCTGTCTAACAGAAGTCACCTTTGGAATGCCTTTTACAACCCTCGGGTTTCCTTCTTCATCCATGCATTCTAATGTCTTATTGTAGCAGTCAAGTTTAACCCTGTGTACTTCTAACCAATCCATTCCAATGAGAATATCATAGGAACCAAGTGGCAAAATATTCAGATCTGCATAAGTGAATAGCCCATCCATCTCTAATGGATATTTCTCTACTATTTCACTAACTTTTCTCTTGGTTCCAGTGGCTAATTGAACTAACCATGATTTACTATGCTTTAATTTCTTGAAAGCACAATCCTCAACAATTCTAGGAGTGACATAACTGTGAGTAGATCCAGGATCAATCAAAATAGAAACAGATTGCTTAGCAATCTTACCTTCAACTTCAACCACGGTTGATTGATGATCTGCCTGGCGGTCTTCTACTGCTGCATAGATTCTAGGGATTGTCCTCGCCACTTGACCCACAGTTCCAGCTCCTTGGATGTTGTGAACTTGATTCGCATTCCCATTCCGATGTGGACAATTCCTAAGCATGTGGTCTCCTCCACAACCCCAACATTGAAGTGGTTCTCTTGGCTCCTTTGGATCTCTTGGATTGTCTCCCATCATCCTAGTTGGCTTAGTCACAACCTGTGATGGCTGCCTTTGCTGATTCCTGCATTGAGGAGGCTTGAACCCCTTCTTCCTTTGATCAAACTTTTCATTTTTCTTATCCTTCCATGCCTTATGGAATTCCGGTTTGCTCCTGTTTTGATCAAAGCAGTACTTGGCCTTTCTTATGGCCTCCTCTAGAGTTCGAGGTTCATCAAACTCAATTCTGTCTTTATATGACTGGGGCAGTCCACTTAGGAAACGCTGAATTTTTACCTTATCATCTCGAATATACTTGACATACCTCAGCAGCTCCAAGAACTTGTTTGCATATTCTTCCATGGTCGATTGTCCCAATCTCAGCTCATGGAACTCTTTGATCTTATCATCATAGTACCTATCAGAGAGGTACTTCTGCTTGAAGTATTTCTTGAATTGCTTCCACACAATCTTCCGTTCATTGATCCTCTTCACTTGCCTGGTGTGTTCCCACCATATAGATGCTCTTCCATTCAAGTTGAAGATGGCTACCCTTGCCTTCATATTCCCGGAGTAGTCCTGGACTTGGAAATACTTTCTCATCCCAAGAAGCCAAGCTTCAGCTTCTTGACCGGACTTTACCTCTCCGTCAAATGTAGGAGGTTTTGCCTTCTTAAATTCCCCATGTGAATTGTTCTTGTGGTGCTTCTTTCTCTTACTCATGTGAAATGAAGAGCTTGAACCCTCAATGGATTCTTCCGAATCAGACGATTCAGTAGAAGAGATTTCTGGAGTATATGTTCTATCTGTAGAAACTCTTCTTGGACTACTGGCCCTCTTACGGGAATTTCTTCTAGAGCTACTCCCACCCCTTTCTAGACTTGATATCTGATGCCCAGAGTTTATTTGCCTTTGGATGTCTGTTAAACTCTGCAGCATGGCTGCATTCAGCTGATTTTGTTCTTCCTGAGCTTTAATCATCCTTTCATTATCTTCCCTACAGCTTTGCAACTCCACCCTTAGGCTTCTCATGGTGGCTGCAACATCTGGAGGGGTCTCTTGATTGATTCTCCCATTAGATTCTGTTTCAGCATTCTCAACCTGTATGTTCTCCCCCATGGCATCTGTCTCAGGCTCATAGGGATCCTGTGCATCATTCATGATGTTCATTTTTTTGGCCCAACCAGGATCCAAAATTTTCCAACTGTATTAACTAGAGTGCTACCCTGCTGTAATTGTGACTCTCTGAAATGTGTTCATCAGCACAATTGTTAGCTGCATTATATTCTCAGAAATTCACAATTTACTTCATGCACATGGAAAATGCCATACTGACAACTCATCAAATCATGAACAATGACATACAAGGGGGGAAAGAAAAGGGGGTCAAGGGGGCTTGCCCCCTTGTGGCTTCCCTCCACTGCAGGGCGGGTCGAGGGCAGCGCCCTCATTTTTTTATTTTTATTTTTTTACGAATCACGCCTCATCGGGTGATTCACTGAATCCGGCCGCAACGGCAGTTCGTGAAATTCGGCCGCGACGGGTGGTTCACAGAATTCTCCCGCAACTACGGTGCGGTTGGCCTTCCGCAATGGGCGGGGCGATAGGCTGAAAGCTTCCGCAACTGGCGGGGCGATAGGCTTCCGCAACTGGCGGTTCACAGCATGCTCCCGCAACTGCGGGGCGGTTGGCTGGAGCCTTCCACAATTGCGGGGCGCTCGGCCGAAGCCTTTCGCAATTGCGGGACGCTTGACCGAAGCCTTCCGCAATTGCGGGGCGCTCGGCTGAAGGCTCCCGCGGTTTCGGGTGATTTTTCACGAAGAGATTTGCGGAACGACTTGCGGAGTGCTTCCGCAATGGCGGAATGATTCGCCAAAGTCTTCCGCAATTGCGGAACGATTCGGCGAAGTCTTCCGCAGTTGCGGAACGATTCGGCAAAGTCTTCCGCAGTTGCGGAACGATTCGGCAAAGTCTTCCGGAGTTGCGGAACGATTCGCCGAAGTCTTCCGCAACTTCGGAACGACTTGCTGAACTCTTCCGCGTTGCGGAACGATTCGCGGAATCCTTGCGCAATTTCGGAAGAGAATTCCTTCCGCAAATTTCGGAAGAGAAATCCTTCCGCAAATTTCGGAAGAGAATTCCTTCCGAAAAACTTCGCTTCGCAATTTTTCGGAAAAATTCTCGGAACGCTTCCGAAATTTCGGAACGATTCGCCGAATGCTTCCGCAGTTGCGGAAGACATTCGGGAATTCTTTCCGAAACAGTCTTTAAACAAAATTTTCAAAAACAGACTTTAAACAAAAAATTTTCCCAAACTCTTAAGAAAAACTTAACTTCTTCTCTTCTCTGTTACTATCAGTTTTGGCCCATAGCGGCCCAGTGCTGCAACGCAGCTCTGATACCATAATGTAATGTCCCCTCTATCATACCAGCGTGATAGAGAGGATCATGGTGCTCAATCCGGGCAATTAGCCCTATATTCATTAAAATCAAACTCATTGATACAAGGACATGTACATGTGCATGCTATAGAACACAACATAGATAAAGTAAATCATGCTGATATCTAACATACATTCAGCATTCTGTGACAGTCATTAAATAGAGACCTTGGAAGAATTATGAAAGATCATATGGGATGCATAAACTTTCAAAAACACATAAAAGACATGTGGAATGTATAATCATAAGAAAAACACAGTGGAATTTAATTCAATAGCACACCCAGCATTCATTCCATTATTCATCAAATGATAATTGTCAAATTAACACAAGGGGATACTTATCTCAATAAGGCAGTCCCAAGCAACTGGCTATGCAACTGCAACGTTCCACCCAACCGTAGGCCAGTGTGCTCCTCAAACTCTCAGCACCACTGCCACCCCCGAGCTGGGCATTATCTCTACAAGGAACCAGGGAACAGCAGACTCACACATAGCCAAGCATACACCAAGATGAGCCAAGCCAATCTACAATTGGGTTTATCAGGCTGCTAGGAGATGGAAAGGAAGAGTTGCTAAGCTAGTGAGCTCTAGCACAGAGCCAGGGATAACCTTGCAAGATCTATCTAGCTTGGCACCCACAATACCTACACACCCAGCACAAGGAAGTATTCTTTTCATTGCTGTGCAGTCCCTCAAGCCATACCTTCCCTATCTAGTGCTCTCAGGGTATGCATAGAAGAGTAACCAAAGCCCTCTTGATCTTCTTGAGAGGTTGTCTCCCCCACTAGGTTTATCAAGCCACTTCTATCCACTACCACTCCAACACTTCAGCTCACAGGCTCAACCAAGAACAAGGATGCACATAACAGCAGAACCCCACTTGCTGGGCATGAGGAAAACGTTTTCCACAGTGGAATGCATGAGATGGGGTTTCAACTAACCCAGAAAAACGTGGGAACCCACAAAAACGAAATGGGAAGTTGGTGAACAACCCAGGAAGCCAAATCCGTTTTTAGAAAAAAGTCATTGGACATTCAGGGGCAAAAACGACCTCCCTACAGTCCCCAAAACGTGGCCCTCCCTCTCCCAACTGTTATATACTGCAAAAACGACTCCCAGGCATGGAAAAATGTAGTATTTAGATGAAAAATGTAAATGGAAGACCCCAGCTAACTCCCCCTGCGTGAATGATCAAAGGCTGCCTGTTCAGAATGGCTTTGGGCACCATTTCGTGGGTGGTTTCTTGCCCAAGGAGACAAAACACGTTTTTCCAAGTTGATGGCTTGCCCATGCACGAAATTGGCTGCCATACTTCTTCATTCCCAAGGAATTAACTGCCTTAACCAATTTCTTGGAAGAATTAAATGATTGGGTGCATGAGACAAATTGGGTAGTTGGTGGTTTATGGGTTTCCCCATTGACACATGGATTAATACCATTGGCTCAAGGTTTGAATAATTTCCCTCCCTTTTCCTTGTAGAGTCATGCCCCATCTCTTTTGTTGCATTGCATAGCCGGTTGTGGGTTTTTCCATTAAAATTCGTATTTACATGGTGTCTTATTTACATTGTTCCCATCTCGCACAAGAACCATAGGCATCTATTTTTAATTGCTGAGACAAAATGCTAAATCAACGGTGGGGCCTTGGCCTTGAGCTCCTCACCATGATTAAATTACAACATTCACATCATTTACGATTTTATACAAAGGGGGGTCAAAATGGGGACATTACACCAGTGATGATGAAGACCTGCAGGTGGTGGGCCTATATCCAGTATGAAAAAGGACTGGCTCTGTAGAACTTCCTATGACGAGTAGATTAAGAGATTGATTGAGATAGCAGCAACAGTGATGATGACGATGATTCGAGGATGATGATTCACTGTTTATGATCCAGAGAAGAAGACTTGTGCTAGTAGATTTGTGTCAAGAAATACCTTCCTACTTAAGAGGGAGTGTTGATGAATATGTAACTTCGGAATGTATTTCACCCATGTATATTGTACTGTGATTTTACTCCTATAGAGATGGTATTATTCCTCTATATGGAAGTGTTTGTATTCCTATAGAGATGTTATTATTCCTCTATACGGAAGTGTCGTCATTTATATTGTAAGTGTCGTAACTTATACTTGATGGGTTATTAAACCACCTTGTTGGGGTCGGCCCTGTATAAGTCATGTGGGTCAAAGGGTTATTAGACCACCCTATTGGGGGTCGGCCATGTGGGTCAAAGGGTTATTAGACCACCCTACTGGGGGTCAACCTAGTGAGTATTATGTTATGTGGTTAAGTTAAGGCCAACCTAGTAAAGGTTATTAGGCAAGTCAAGTCAAGTATAAATAGAGTGCGGGAGGCACTCTATTTGATCATTCTATTCTCTCACACTCTTTGGAGAGTGGCGCACTTGTGGAGGAGGAGAAGCTACTGCTAGGAGATGTCTATCTCTTATGCTTGGGTTGTATCATTGCTCTATCTATCTCTGAGGAAGTTATTGGGGTTTTTCACCTTTATGGTTTTCCCCAAGTAAACTCTGTGTCTCTTGTGTGCTTGCATTATTGTCCATGAATGATATGCTATAGATATGTTGTACATGTTGTTCTTTCAGGTAAGATCCTAGATCAGATTGAAGTAAATTCTAAAAAACTAACAAGTGGTTGGGTCTACTTCTAGCTTTCTTTCTTGTTTCTTTGACTGATTACTGAGACATGTTTTCCTTTCTTGAGTCTTGTTTGCATCTCTAAAGTTCTATAGTTTTCCTTTACTTGCTTTAGCACTTATTTAAGGTGTCTTTTCTTCTTTTTTAAACCTTTTTTAGGCTGTGCGTGACTCTTTGCTAAGCATAGTAGCACACATTTTTCCCTAGACGCTTGTTGCAGTTATACAGACCTGCATTTTGAACGTATGTTTCCTGTACCAACAGTAGCACACTTTTATTGAGTCTTGTCCTTTTTGTTAGGGTTTGATCCTAGTTTTAGTTTTTAGGGTGGCTTTGAAGAGTTGTTTGGTCTAGATACCTTATGAACATCTGTTTAGATTAGTCTGAGTGAGTTAAAGCTTTCTAGTTAGCTTTTCCTTTGAGTTTGTGTGTTGGTAGGGTTACTTGTGTTTTGCTTAGCTACTCCTTTGTTTGGCAAGTGTTTTCTTAGGTTTTGGTGCTTAGGAGCAACCTTTTAGGTCTATCTTTCTGTTGCAAGCATCTCTTTTCCCTTTTTCTTTTACACTTTGTTCCCAACCTTGAGTTTGTTCATCGAAACAACTCGGTAGGTGGAGTTTGTTGGCTTAAACTGACCCAAAGGTTTTCAACTAGACCTAGGTTCTTTGCGGTTCTCCCTTTGACCAACAAAACCCCTTCGCACTGGCCCTTTCGGTAACAACCTGCGAGCAGGTTGAGGTATCACCCGAGGTGTGTCTTTATGGGGTACTATGGAATCATGTTTCCACAGTAAATGATGAGTTGGTTATCTGAAAAGCTGTGAAGCTCAGGATAGAAGGAGTGTGCTGCGGGGCAAAGTGATGCGGTGTGCAGCAGGATCTATGCTGCGAGTAGTACTGCGCGGTGGAGGCAACACTGCAGGGCTCACCAAGGGTTTCTTACTATTGCGAATATTCTACTGGAACTGTGAATCACCCACAATTATCCTCTACTTGGAAAATCTCGGAAACGTTAAGGCACTGAAATTAAAATCACTCATCCATTCATTTAGGCACTTACGGGCTATCTTTCTAGCATTCATCAAGAACTTGGATTGTTACAACATGAACTAAAATAATATACATGATTAACTGTGTTGCATTCCTTTACTGTGTTTTAAGAAAGTAATTATGCTTAAGTGACTGATTCATGACCTTAACATAGACTTAGAAATGTTCACCATTCATCTGCTTACGCAGAACCTAGCATATCATTCCCAAACTTCTCCTATTGGTAAATGCATATCAAAGTTCTCATATTACAACATGCAAGGAAACATTCAAGCATTCACTCTACAGAAAATACATACAGTCATTCATTCATAAACATTATCACATAACACAAGATTTAACATGGTTCACTTCTCCGGATGGAAAGCTACGTCCACAAGCACGGTTGGTAATATATTTCTTTCAAAAGATATGGGGCAACCGTTCTTAGTCTACGCACTCATCTACAGACTCTCCTTCTCTTGGCTAGGTCTCTGTGCACATAGCTGTAGAGCCTTTAAAATATTCTTAGCTCAAAGAGATTTTACAGTACAAAAAGGTTATCTCCTTAAGTTCTTAGCAACAACAAAAGACTAACAATAATCCAAAAAGAGAATAACTCTGAGAAACCCCCATCCCATACAAAAATGTCTTCTTAAATAGATCATGCCCGAAGGTCATGTCTGTACAATACCAAAGACCTAAAACCCAAAACCCTAAGCGTTTCCAAAGCTGCGCCGGTTTTCCAAACTGGCTTGTTGGCTTCTGGTAGTGTCTACTTGATCAAGGCGGATCTCCACGTCCTCATTTTGTCGCTATCGACCTTCCTATCGCACACATGCCTACAAGATACTTCTGCCAAACCGTTTCTCTCTAATGGTTTTACCTTCTGCATGTGCCAAACGTTGCTTTCATTAACAACCCACGCGTGACCACCTTCCTGTTTTAACTACGTCCGTCGCTCGACAATCCTGCAGTATCTTTCCAAAAATGGCTGCTACTGGTCAAGCTGGTAACTACACTTGATACTTGTCCAACACACCTCTTTGGTGGTTTCACGTGGCCTCCTAACTCCGCAGCACTGCTTCTACGCAGTACTGGTCTTCACATCACGGCCAAAACTTCGACGCTGCGCGCAACTCCGCAGTCTCATCAAAAGTTGGATGCTGCGCTTAACTCAGCCTTCCTTGCCTTCTTCAAAAAGGTGCTTCCCAAAACTTTAACTCAACCAGGGCCCAACATGCCCCTAACACTTACATGTGGCTCGTCCCTGAGCCACTGATTGTTTCAGCTATCTCACTCTGTGCCGCGACCAGTGGGATGAACTTGGCCGCGAACTCATCATATGTACCGCACAACTACACCGCTGCTTCTCTTCTATCCTCCTCAACCTGTTTAATTGCCTCAAGCAGTGTTGGAGTTACTTCTTGTCCAATTTGATCTTGTACCTGCTCCTCGTTATCGTGCAGTTCTATTAACTTATCTTCAATTTGCTACGACACCGCCATGGCATTCTCCAGGAACTGCTGTGACTGATTATCCATCTCAGTCTCTTTTTGTCGTAAATCCTACACTTCTTTCTTCAAGCTAGATATCTCCTTATATCTTGGGAACCTTTCTCTAGGTGGCAGAGCTTTCACCTCTGCGTTCAACTTGTCCAGCGCGGTCTATTTTTCTTGTACTGCGGTCTTGACCTACAGTAATCCTTGATCCTTTTCAAGGGTCGCGATTTCCTGCTGTTGACACCAGATCTGAAAGAACCTAGAGTTTTTGCTAAAATGACCTAGAAAAGAAGAAACCATCACAAAAGGTTGAAATAAAGATTTTTATATGGAAAAATATATTATAAAAACCCATATTTATAAAGTCCGCCAGCAAATTTATGGAAAGGTTAAACTTCAGCCGGTTTCCGACGGCGGAGATATTATGGATCGAGATCTACGGTTAATATCACTCCCGCGTCGCCAAAGTAATCGTTAGCAAACGGTGGAAGGTGGTAGCGGACATAATACCACCAAGACACGTGTCCAATATCTATTCATCCGCGCAGGTGATAGGATGGTATTGGAAACCACTATGGCGCCGCGCGGAACCGCCCATTATGGAAATGTGGAAAAATTCTATATTTAGCAGAGCATATAAATGAATTGGCAGGGCTTCTAAATTTGGCCAATATGGTCAAATTAGGCGGATAAAGCACTGGTGAATCTCTAAAATAGTTAGTGAAGCTCTAAAATGGTGGAATGGCTAAAAGATAGCGGATCTCCAAAATGCCCAAGTCTTTGTTTAAAAATTTAAAAGTTTATAGTTATTAATATAAATATTTTATATTAATATTCAAACCCAATCACCAAAGTCTTGGCACGAATCTCAAAGTCTTGACAAAGTTTGGATAAGCGGCTACCATTCATTCCGCTCCCTCAAGTAGCTCGAAGTTTAAAATTATAAAGCGGTCGCGGACTAAATACCACGGGAGCACGTGGCGCATTATTATTCATCCGGATCATGCGACGGTGGTATTATAAACCGCCTTCCGCCCATGCGGAACCACCATTCCCGAGGAAGAGGAGTATAATAACACGTGCTATGTGTTATTAGGTGTTGTGCGCGTCGGGGTATATAAACAACATGATTATTTCTCGCTCAACCAATGTGGGATATATCCCATAGAGAAAATCAAATGGGACAATTATAACACGTTTTTGAGAAAATGCCTGTTTTAGTCACCATTTTCTAGAAGCTGTTTCCGCCAAACCGAGAAGAATGTTCAGAAACGGAAAGAGGTTTTTCTTCAGAACACGCCCAGTTACAAAAACCTCTCTCAAAATGTATACAGCTATCTCCATTTGAGATATACAGCCAGGTCTTTGAAGCCTATTTTTCAGCAAATTTACTTCCTGAAATAAAAAAATAAGTTATAACTGTTTCTATTTTTAGAGTTTCAGTTAGGTTTTGAAATCAAGATTAGGTATAGGCCGTATTTCTATATATTGATATGTAAAAAGACATGTAAAGGGGGGGATTCCCAGGAACGAAAATGTCCATTCTGGGTTTTTGAAGTTGTTTCCAGAAATTAATAAAGATTTCAGAGTTGAGCATATTTTTATCAAAGATTCATGTGTTGTTCTAAAATTACAGTCCGTACTTTCCCTTTCTTTACATGTGCATGTCAATCTTCTTTGTCATTCTTGCCATTATGTCTTTCTTCTATGCTTGAATGAAAGTCTAAAATAAATTGAGATTCATATTTTCCATGCCTCAGTTTATTGCCTTCAAGTATCCACCTGCTTCTCCAAAGTTAACAGTGGATTCATCCGAAAATTGATGCCCATTGTTGATGGATTGTCATTAATTCTTTCCTGTCACCTGCAAAATCTTATTGACTGTAATAAAACAGTTATCTTGCCTTTGTACAAACATTTGTTTGGCTGCTGATCTATTATTTTTCTGTTTCTTGACTCCATTGCCCAATGATATCTTATTTCCTGTTGATCTAACCACATTATTCGAAGCCTACAAGTTTTTATTATTATTTTACAAATTGGCCATTGAGTTTATTGTCAAACTGCTGTTGTGGTGACATTGGATGGCAGATTTGCCGAGAGAGCCCTCTCTGGCTGAAGGAGGCCAACTTTCAGTCTAAAGATTGGTTTGAAATAGGTTACCTCGGGTTTCTTTGATACAGCCCAAGGAAAATCCGAGTGCTAACATTTTGGCGCCGTTGCTGGGGATCGAAGGTTTCATTTTCCCTGGGTATGAACGACAAAGTTTCCAGATTTGATTGTTGATGGTGAACAACGGTCAGATATCAAGCAGGCTGTGCATCTTTCACCTGGCGACTCCATCTTCAAAGAATCCAGTTTTCAGAAATTTCATGGCGACTCCACATTAAAGAAATCCAGTTTTGCATTGGTTTACAGGCTAGTCTCCTCAGTTTTCAGATCAAAATCTACAGCTCCAGTATTTCGAGATGGCCTCGTTATTAAGAAGGTATGTTCCTATGAGCAGGTCTCATATTCCCGGTTTTCCGAATCAAATTCCTAAAATAGATTGGCAGTCTTATTTGCCTAAATTCAGAGATGAAAACAGTGATAATGCTGCTTTACATTTAATCAAATTTCATGCACATATACACAAGCTGAAAATTAGGTTTCATGAGGACTGTCTTATGAAGATGTTCATGGCTTCTTTAGAAGGAAAAGCAAGGGATTGGTATGAAGGTTTGAGACCTGGCAGTTTGTTTTCTTTAAAAGATTTTCACATAGCTTTTTATGAGCATTATGCAGTAGATTTTCCAGTTTTGTCTTTAGTGGAAGATTGCTGTGATCAATCTAAGGGTTTCATACAGTACCTCGAAAGTATTGATGAAGGTCTGGAAGGTATGAATGATGAAGACTTGTCAGAGATATTTTATCATTTTTCTTCGCAAGTCCATGGCCATGATGATCGAGAAGAGTTTGCTGTAGATGAAATCAATAAAGAATCGATAGTAATTTCCCATGATCCCTCTTTGAAAACAAAGGTTGAATCATCAGCTCCTTCATATACAAATGAAGAATGCATTCACCATCAATCTGCAGAAGAGAAGGAAAATGATAGTTGTTTGATTCAGAAAATACACAAGCCATCTCCTCTTTTAACAGAAGAAGAAATAGATCGGCTCCTGCAGAGTCATGCTACGACCCCTGCTTATACAGATTGGAAGTGTTCACATATTCCGGGATATGTAAGTCAATCTTCTTCCATTTTTGGGAATGAAAATCTGAATTTGAATGATGACAATCATGATGATTTTATGAAGGAATCCATTTTTGAAGACGATCCGCCGCAAGAAAATCAGCTATTAGACACCAGTTTCTTTCATAAAAAAGATAGAGTTGTCGTATTTAATGATCTTGCAGAGTGTTTTCTATTTGAGGATGTATTAGATTATGAGGATAATCATTCATTTCTGGAAAAGAATGTTAAGGAAGAAAGAACATTCCAGCTCTCCCGTCAAATTGCAAAAAATCCAAAGGTACTTCAAATAAAATGTATCTTTTTTGATCCTATACTTGAGTATATGAAGAAATTTCTCAGTTTCGATTTGCAGCTGGGTTTTTATTTTGAGAATAAAGAATATCATTGGTTGCCGGTGCTGTCATATTTTCTGTTAGTGACTTATTTCAACAGTGAAAGAAATAGATTATTTGAACATTTGATGGATTGGCTTGATTGGCATTTCCGAATTACTTAATTGATGGAAAGTCTTTGACATTCTAAAGGTAGGGTAGGTAGGAGAAATAAGTTTGCCAGGCAAGCAGTCTTCAGTATGTATAGTAGTGTTTTCAGTTTTCTATAGTTAAGTGGTTTTCAGTTACAGTTTTGGATGGAGGACTGGTTACAGGATACAGGATACAGGATACAGATTGCAGGTTTTAGGTTTTCAGGATTGGGAGCCGCCCAATGGATCAGGCACTTGGTCTACGATGTTCTTTGCTACCTCGCAGGGAGGATAGCATCCCCAGTTGGAGCCAGTTGTTGACACCAGATCTGAAAGAACCTAGAGTTTTTGCTAAAATGACCTAGAAAAGAAGAAACCATCACAAAAGGTTGAAATAAAGATTTTTATATGGAAAAATATATTATAAAAACCCATATTTATAAAGTCCTCCAGCAAATTTATGGAAAGGTTAAACTTCAGCCGGTTTCCGACGGCGGAGATATTATGGATCAAGACCTACGGTTAATATCACTCCCGCGTCGCCAAAGTAATTGTTAGCAAACGGTGGAAGGTGGTAGCGGACATAATACCACCAAGACACGTGTCCAATATCTATTCATCCGCGCAGGTGATAGGATGGTATTGGAAACCACTATGGCACCGCGCGGAACCGCCCATTATGGAAATGTGGAAAAATTCTATATTTAGCAGAGCATATAAATGAATTGGTAGGGCTTCTAAATTTGGCCAATATGGTCAAATTAGGCGGATAAAGCACTGGTGAATCTCTAAAATAGTTAGTGAAGCTCTAAAATGGTGGAATGGCTAAAAGATAGCGGATCTCCAAAATGCCCAAGTCTTTGTTTAAAAATTTAAAAGTTTATAGTTATTAATATAAATATTTTATATTAATATTCAAACCCAATCACCAAAGTCTTGGCACGAATCTCAAAGTCTTGACAAAGTTTGGATAAGCGGCTACCATTCATTCCGCTCCCTCAAGTAGCTCGAAGTTTAAAATTATAAAGCGGTCGCGGACTAAATACCACGGGAGCACGTGGCGCATTATTATTCATCCGGATCATGCGACGGTGGTATTATAAACCGCCTTCCGCCCACGCGGAACCACCATTCCCGAGGAAGAGGAGTATAATAACACGTGCTATGTGTTATTAGGTGTTGTGCGCGTCGGGGTATATAAACAACATGATTATTTCTCGCTCAACCAATGTGGGATATATCCCATAGAGAAAATCAAATGGGACAATTATAACACGTTTTTGAGAAAATGCCTGTTTTAGTCACCATTTTCTAGAAGCTGTTTCCGCCAAACCGAGAAGAATTTTCAGAAACTGAAAGAGGTTTTTCTTCAGCACGGGCCAATATTCAAAAACCTCTCTCATGTTTTACACAGGTGTTATTTTTTAAGAGAATCGAAGTCATCTTCACGAGGCAATTTTCCAGAATTTCAGTTTACTGTTTTAGTCATCAACTTCAAAGAGCTGGTTCTTCCAAATGAAGATGAATTTTCAGAAACGGAAAGTGGTTTTTCTTCAGAACACGCCCAATTACAAAAACCTCTCTCAAAATGTATACAGCTATCTCCGTTTGAGATATACAGCCAGGTCTTTGAAGCCTATTGTTCAGCAAATTTACTTCCTGAAATAAAAAATAAGTTGTAACTGTTTCTATTTTTAGAGTTTCAGTTAGGTTTTGAAATGAAGATTAGGTATAGGCCGTCTTTCTATATATTGATATGTAAAAAGACATGTAAAGGGGGGGATTCCCAGGAACGAAAATGTCCATTCTGGGTTTTTGAAGTTGTTTCCAGAAATTAATAAAGATTTCAGAGTTGAGCATATTTTTATCAAAGATTCATGTGTTGTTCTAAAATTACAGTCCGTACTTTCCCTTTCTTTACATGTGCATGTCAATCTTCTTTGTCATTCTTGCCATTATGTCTTTCTTCTATGCTTGAATGAAAGTCTAAAATAAATTGAGATTCATATTTTCCATGCCTCAGTTTATTGCCTTCAAGTATCCACCTGCTTCTCCAAAGTTAACAGTGGATTCATCCGAAAATTGATGCCCATTGTTGATGGATTGTCATTAATTCTTTCCTGTCACCTGCAAAATCTTATTGACTGTAATAAAACAGTTATCTTGCCTTTGTACAAACATTTGTTTGGCTGCTGATCTATTATTTTTCTGTTTCTTGACTCCATTGCCCAATGATATCTTATTTCCTGTTGATCTAACCACATTATTCGAAGCCTACAAGTTTTTATTATTATTTTACAAATTGGCCATTGAGTTTATTGTCAAACTGCTATTGTGGTGACATTGGATGGCAGATTTGCCGAGAGAGCCCTCTCTGGCTGAAGGAGGCCAACTTTCAGTCTAAAGATTGGTTTGAAATAGGTTACCTCGGGTTTCTTTGATACAGCCCAAGGAAAATCCGAGTGCTAACACCTGCGAAACCTTATCCAGGAGAGATTGTCACTTATCCATCTCACTTGTGATGCTTTTGGAGGCGGCGCTGACAGCTTGCTCTCTGACCCGCTATTCGTTTAATGGTGCCTGCTTATTTAGCTTCTCCTTCAATGTAGCAATATCAGCTTCATAGTAATTTTCTTTCTCCTGCATCTCTGACTGCAAGGATCTCACCTTATCTCTGATCCTCAGAACTTTGTCTGTAGGATCATCCTGGATTTCTATGTCTTTAATATCCTTCGCCACATTGGATATGGTGGTCTCCAAATTCCGTCGGCGGTCCTGCTCGTTGTGTAGCTGTACTTCTGCCTTCTGCTGAATTTGTCTGTTTGATGCAGTGAGTTCTTCCTGTAACTTCATCACTTCAACCGTCCTTTCATGCATCTCCTCCACGATCTGCGTGTGGATGAAGTGCAGTCCTGGCAAAGGGATTTTGGATAAGTCGAGTTCTACCCTCTCGACTCCCTTTGTGTCCAAGGCCACTTGCTCTGTTATTGGCAACACAACAACCAATGGGTCCACATGGAAAATCCTAGTCTTCGACGACAGTGTTATTGCTAGCTACTGGCTTCCTTGCTATGAGGTTCCCATTGACCTCCTTTCAGCCCCTACTTCCTGCGGCACAATAAGGATTTTATGGACATCGTCCATTTTCTTCATTAGGCCTTGCATTGTGAGCCTCGTCTGGTGCAAGTCATCGTGGATGACCTTGTCCTTCTTTTCTTTAGCCGTCATCAGCTCCTTCATCTGCTCTGAGATTGTTTCGGCTATCATCTCATAGTCGTCATCGTTGAGGACTGCCTTTGATTGAAGCTTTGTAGCCTTCACCTTTTTCCTCAACTTTGGCTTCTACGAAGTCTTAGCTTCTTTTCTCTTCCCTGTTTCTTCAATGATTGGGCATGAGAGTGGGATCGGCTCATCTTCTTCTGAATCTGTCTCCACGTCCATGACCTCTATGAGGAATTCTACTAGTCAATCTTTCATTACATCCTCAATATCCTTCTCGTACATGTTTTACTTTCGTGGGAACCACTCCGGTTTCCTCGTTTGTGCTTTCGGCGATATGAATATACAGTTCATATCTGCCTCAAAGTCGATGATGCGGATATACTTCACCGTGACCTTCTTTGTAATGCGGGGTGTCTTCGTGATTGCATCACGCAGCTGCATATAGTACTAGTAAAAGACTTCTGCGGTTGCATGTTGGCGCTCTGGATTTGCGTTTTCCTAGAGGTTGACAAATTTAAACCCTCTAGGATCCTTGAGGTCCATAACGATGCCTGCATAATCTCACGGCTCCTTCCATCCGCACAAAGCAATCAGGAGGATGAGCTAGGTGAAATGGAACTGACCATCATTCACCTGGGTGTCATTGAGTTCTTCAAGGAACTCATTCAGCCGAAATTGACACCAATTGAAGCTCTGGCCTTTGGCCATTGTGGCGCTAAGGAGTATTGTACCTGAAGGCACCTCCGAAGGTCTAGCTGTCTTGAGCATCTTGTGTTAAATTTTGAGTATTAAATCACAATACTATAGGATCTTTGCTGAGAGAATAACATCTACAGTATATCAATGCATGACAATCATAATATGACAAGCATCACAAGCATCACAAGAATCAAAAGCATAGAGACAAGAGACACAGAGTTTCCGTGGGGAAAACCCTAAGGTGAAAAACCCCACAACTTCCTCAGAGATAGAGAGAGCAATGGCTCAACCAAAATACAACCAAATAATACAGAGATAGTCTCCTAGCAGATAATCCTCCTCCTCCTCACTAGTGCGCCACTTTTTAGAGAGAGAGATAGATGCTTTTCCGAATAAGTAAAATAGAGATCTCCTATCTCTATTTATACTCACCTTTTTGCCCAGTGACCTACTGGGGCCGACTTGTCTACTTGAGTACATCCACATTATATTATATATTAATTAGGGCCGACCCCATAAGGTGGTCTAATAACCCATCGGCAAGTACACACACTTGCGACACTTGTCAATCCACATGACGACACTTCCTTATAGAGGAATAACACATCTCTTATAAGGGTACAATAAATATAAATATAATATACAGATGAAATACATTCTGAAGTTACATATACATCAACACTCCCTCTTAACTAGGAAGGTATTTCTCGACACAGATCTGCTAGACAAGTCTTCTTCTCTGGATCATCGTCATCGTCATCATCACTGCTGCTGCTATCTCATCCAATCTCTGTCTCTACTCGTCATAGGAAGTTCTACAGAGCCAGTCCTTTTTCATACTGGATGTAGGCCCGCCATCTGCAGGTCTTCATCATCACTGGCCATACTGTGGAATCCTCAGGACTTATTACGTGCGTCACAAAACCTGGCTGCAGCATCCCAGGCTATTACGAGCACACAGCTCTACCTGTAGGATCTCCCAGGAGCACATTACATGTGACCCATCACAAAACCTGGCTGAAGCATCCCAGGCTGTTACGAGCACTCGGCTCTACCTGTCGGATCTCCCAAGAGCACATTACATGTGATCTCACCACAAAACCTAGCTGAAGCATCTGAGGCCTTTTTCATCCTGTCCAGATCTCCCAGGAGCAAATTACATGTGGTCCACCACAAAACCTGGCTGAAGCATCTGAGGCCTTTTTCATCCTGTCCAGATCTCCCAGGAGAAAATTACATGTGGTCATGGCAAAACCTGGCTGAAGCATCTGAGGCCTTTTTCAACCTGTCCAGATCTCCCAGGAGCAAATTACATGCCATAGGACAAAACCTCGCAAGAGCATCTCAGGATGTTACGGGTACACAACTCCGACCTGAAATCTCCCAGGGCACAAATTACATGTCCTCTCAAGCAAAACCTCGCAAGAGCATTTGTCAGATGTGCCAGGGAACCGAATTACATGCCATAGGCAAAACCTCGAAAGACCATCTACAAATCTCCCAGGGCACAAATTACATGCTTTCCTGCACAACCTGATCCACGGCCATAAAGTATCATCTGATACTCATCAAACATCATCCTGATGTACACATGATCATCCTGATCATCATCACTGCAACATCCTGCTGCATGTCATCTGGAGAAGCTCATCATCCACGATCATCCAAGTATCCACCTGATACATACATAGATACATGATCCACATAATGTATCCATCAGCATACATGATCTACCTGATCATACAAAGATACATGATCCACACAATGTATCCATCAGCATCCAACATGATGCGTTCATACAAAAATACATACACATGATCCATCCGATCATATCCAGCATCCAACATGATGCATATACAAAATACAGACACATGATCCAACCGATCATATCCAGCATCCAACATGATGCATACATACATACATATAATGATCCAACTGATCATATCCAGCATCCAACATGATGCATACACAAAATACATATACATGATCCAACTGATCATATCCAGCATCCAACATTATGCATACACAAAATACATATACATGATCCAACTAATCATATCCAGCATCCAACATGATGCATACACAAAATACATATACATGATCCAACTGATCATATCGAGCAGAAACCAGAACATCCTCCTGATGTTCATCATCCAGCGCTTACATCCACAGCCATGTGAAGGATCCCCCTTCCAACATGCTAGGAATGGCTTCAGCAAATGTGTCCATCACTTCTTCCTCGAAGTATCCTCGACCTGAAGCACGCCAAGCTTCTCTCTGAAGTACTCGAACTTCACCCTGGCTAGTGGCTTCATCAGCACATCTGCAATCTGCTCGTCCGTCGCAACATACAGGAGCTTCACAGCTCCTCTCTGCACCATATCCCTGATATAGTGATATTTGATCTCTATGTGTTTCGACCTGTCATGAAACACTGGGTTCTCGGACAGCTTCACACAACTCTGGTTATCACAGAAGATACCAGTAGCCTCCAACGGGAGATCAAATAACTCAGACAGTAGCTTCCGTAGCCATAATGCCTCACAACTAGCTGAACAGGCTGCAACATACTCTGCCTCAGCTGTACTCAGTGCTACGCAGGACTGCTTCCTGCTAAACCAAGAGATCACACCTGATCCCATACTGAAGCAGCATCCAGATGTGCTCTTCCTATCTGCAGCACTGCCAGCCCAATCTGAATCAACATAACCCTGTAGGTTAAACTTTTGATTTGCTTCATATTTGAGCCCATAATCCACTATACCCTTTAGGTACCTCAGAACATGCTTTACAGCAACCAGGTGAACACTCCTCGGATCCGTCAGAAACTGGCTTAATGTGTTCACAGCAAAGCAAATATCCGGTCTCGTGTTCGTCAGGTACATCAAGGACCCAATCATCTGACGATACATAGTGATATCAACTGGCTCAGATGAAGCATCACATAGAAGCTTCAGATTCGATGCCATAGGTGTGGCCATGGCCTTGCAATCCATCATCCCAAATCTCTTCAGGATATCTACTGTGTACTTCCCTTGACCAAGGAAGATCCCACCTGCACTCTGCCACACCTCCATACCTAGGAAATAGTGCATCATTCCCAAGTCTTTCATATCGAATTCAGTTGCAAGCTTCCTCTTGGTATCCGCAATCAGTCTGTCATCTCCTGTCACAAATAGGTCATCCACATACAGTAGTAGAATCACAGGATTTCCTTCCTCAACCTTGTAGTAAAGGTTGGAATCCGCTTTACTCTTGGTAAAGCCCAAACTAGATAGGAAACTGTCCATCCTACCATACCAGGTTCTGGGGGCTTGCTTCAAGCCATACAAGGCTTTCTTCAATCTGCATACATATGAATCCCTGTTATGTATTTCAAAACCAAGTGGTTGTTCCACATATACTTCCTCTTCTACTACACCGTTCAGGAAGGCAGTCTTGACATCCATCTGGTGTATTTTCCATTTCATTGCTGCAGCCAGGGCAAGTACTGTTCTGATGGAAGTATACCTGGCTACAGGTGCAAAGGTTTCTTCATAGTCTATTCCTTCCTTCTGAGAGAAACCACGAGCTACGAATCTTGCTTTATATTTTTCCACACTGCCATCTGTAGCATGCTTGATTTTGTAGATCCACTTGGAAGTCACAACAGACTTCCCTTTAGGTCTTGGGACAACATCCCAAACATCATTCTTCATAATTGATTGATATTCCTCAATCATAGCATCCTTCCATTCTTTCTTTTCTGCTGCCTCTTCATAACTGGAAGGCTCTTTGTTCATGATGTCACAGAGTAAAGCAACATAACTGGTGTGTGATCTGGTTCTCTTCTTTGCTCTGTGTTCTTCTTCTGGAATGCCAAATCTTTCTGCATCATGAATGAGCTCTCTAGCCCATACAGGTTTCCTCTTATGAGAGTTATCCTCTCGGGGTGGATCTACAGGTTCTTGTGGATCTTCAAACTCACGATCAGTTTCTGGAACTGCATCAGTGATGGTAGTGTCCTGAAATCTTGTTTCCTTAGGTTCTTCATAAACTTCGGTAGGTGCCTTCCTTGATTTGATGAATGCTGAGTTTTCATCAAATGTTACATCCCTACTGACATCAATCTTCTTGAACCCTGGAAAGTATATTCTGTACGCCTTTGAGCTTTCACTATAACCCACAAAGATGCCCTTCTTTCCTGAAGGATCTAGTTTAGTCCTCTTCCCTTTTGGGACATGAGTATATACTAGACAACCAAATATTCTGAGATGGATGACTTCAGGTTTCTTACCAAAAAAGACTTCTTCTGGTGTCTTGTTGTCCAATATCTTGTGGGGAGTTCTGTTCTGCACATATACAGCTGTTCTAGCTGCTTCTGCCCATAGATGCATAGGAAGATCCTGGTCATGCAACATTGCTCTTGCTACTTCCATGATAGTTCTATTCTTCCTTTCTGCAACTCCATTCTGTTGAGGATTATAAGGAGCAGTCAACTCCCTCTTAATCCCTGAATCACTGCAAAGCTTCTTGAAATCATTTGAGGTGAATTCTCCACCATTGTCAGATCTGAATGTTTTGATTTTCTTGTTAGTTTGATTCTCCATCAAGGTTTTGAATTCCTTGAAATTAGCAAACACCTCATCTTTGCCTTTCAAGAAGTATACCCAAGTCTTCCTGGAGAAGTCATCAATAAATGATACATAGTAAACATACCCACTGAGGGAACTGGATGACATGGGGCCACATACATCTGAGTGGATGATTTCCAAGATGTCTTTTGCCTTGCTTTCACTGCTTGGGAAAGCCTTCTTAGTGTTCTTACCTTTTGCACATCCTTTGCAAACCCCTTCATGTTTGGTCTTGATTTCAGGAAGACCTTCTACAGCCTTGCTTGCAATTGGAAGTGCTCTATAGTGCATGTGAGCAAGTCTCCTATGCCAAAGTTCACTTGGCTCCATGGATTCATGTACCATGGCATGTTCAGGTTGACCCTTTAATTTATACAAGCCTCCCTCTTGTTCTCCAATCACTACTGCATCATCTATAGTCTTTCCCTTTGGCCACATTAGTACTTGGCCATCAACAAATGCAACCCTCATACCTTTTGCATCTAGAGCAGAGATGGAGAGTAAGTTCTTCTTGAGCCCAGGTACATAGAGGACTTCCTTCATCTTCAGAGATTTTCCCGAATCTAGGTTGTAAGAAGCTTCACCACTTCCTTTGATTGGATATTGATAATCATCCCCAAGTTTCACCTTATGGGGTGACTCATGTTCAGATAGGTTCACAAAGGATTCTTTAAACCCAGTCATGTGTTTGGAAGCCCCACTATCAATCAACCAATCATTACAACCATGGGAGATGGTACCTGTGAGAGCAGAGATCAGAACATACTCTTCTTCACTTGATGAGTCATCATTACTATCACTTTCTGCCCTAGCCTTCTTCTTTGGAGGTTCATCATCTTCTACAGCATGAGCATGAAACCTTCTTTTGCCACCCTTCTTCTTCTTGTTGGAGATGTTGTTGTCCTTCTTGTTCTTGGGACAATTTATGGCAATATGTCCTTTCTCATTACAGGTGAAGCATACTCTTCTTTCTTTGAATTGATGTGAAGATCTCTTGGGGTGAGATGGTTCTTTCTTGGACTTCCCTTTCCTGGTGTGGGCTGCAAGAGCTTGATCTTCTCCTCCCATCTTTTCCTCACGAGCTATAAGTCTAGCTTCTTCTTGAGAACATTCTTCCCGAAGTCTACTGAAGGAGATCAACTTCTTCCTTGCACAAATTCCTTGAATAAAGGAATCCCATGACCTGGGTAGGCCATTTAGAGTGGTCATCACCACTTCACCATTCTCCACCATTTCATCTACTGCTTTTAATTGTTCCTTGATCTGAGAGACCCTTGAAAAGTAGGATTGAATGGTTTCTCCATTCTGAAACTTCACTGCTTTCAATTGGTTCCGCAGGGTCATCTTCCGATTTATGTTCTTTCCTTCAAATAGCTTGGTCAAAGATTCAAACATCTCTTTGGGTGTCTTGAGAGAAGACACATGGGGTATGAGATGGTCTTGATAGAATCAGCAATGATTCTCTTTGCCTTGACCAAGTTCTTCTTGTGCAATACCTTGGCCTCTTCATCCTCTGGGATAGGGATGTCTTCTTTCACATATGATTCCAACTCATTCTCTTCCAGGATTAGCCCAATCCTATACTTCCAGGCTCGGAAGTTGTCAGCCCCTTCAAGCTTATCCTCAAGCTTGGTGTGAAGAGACATCTTTAAGAGTACTTCAAATGGAAATAGAAAAGTTTTAGGACTTACCACTTGAAGTGCTGAAAACTGGATCTGGTCCCGGATTAGGGTTTGTCAGAGAAACCCTAAAAATTCAAAATGTGAATTTCAAAATTTCGAAAGGATAGAAAGATGCGCCTTGGAGAGCTGATCAGCCTAGTACATTCAGAAATTGAGATCAGCAAAGTCTTGCCCTTCAAAATTACCTTTTTGTCCTCCCGGGTTCACTGGGGAGAGCCCTGAATTAGGGTTTGAGTTTCCCGGAGATCTACCCAGCCAAAAATCTCGATCCAAAGCTCAAACCTTCGATTTTTGCAAGGAGCTTCCAGCTGTATCTTCAGTTTCCAGAAATTCCTATTTTTGTGGAAATCCTAATTTTTAGGGCCAAAACTGAAAATGCTCGGAACTGAAATCTGATTGGACAGAAAGATGCGCCTTGATGAGTAGATCCAATCTACTATACTGAATTTCAAAAATCTGTGGAGAGAAACCCAATAAACAAGCAATACAAGCTTCCGTCACTGCAAAATGTCTTCTTCTGAGTTAGGCTCTGATACCATGTTAAATTTTGAGTATTAAATCACAATACTATAGGATCTTTGCTGAGAGAATAACATCTACAGTATATCAATGCATGACAATCATAATATGACAAGCATCACAAGCATCACAAGAATCAAAAGCATAGAGACAAGAGACACAGAGTTTCCGTGGGGAAAACCCTAAGGTGAAAAACCCCACAACTTCCTCAGAGATAGAGAGAGCAATGGCTCAACCAAAATACAACCAAATAATACAGAGATAGTCTCCTAGCAGATAATCCTCCTCCTCCTCACTAGTGCGCCACTTTTTAGAGAGAGAGATAGATGCTTTTCCGAATAAGTAAAATAGAGATCTCCTATCTCTATTTATACTCACCTTTTTGCCCAGTGACCTACTGGGGCTGACTTGTCTACTTGAGTACATCCACATTATATTATATATTAATTAGGGCCGACCCCATAAGGTGGTCTAATAACCCATCGGCAAGTACACACACTTGCGACACTTTTCAATCCACATGACGACACTTCCTTATAGAGGAATAACACATCTCTTATAAGGGTACAATAAATATAAATATAATATACAGATGAAATACATTCCGAAGTTACATATACATCAACATCTTGCATGCGAGCAACTGAGTTACAAATATTGTTGCTCGGTCCTCTATGTCTTCTGTCGAGAATCATCTTTTTCCCTTCACCACGGAGTGGGTCTTCTTCATCTTCTCCACAGCCTCTTTTTCTTTGCTTTTCTCCTGGAAGAAATGCTTCAGATCCTTACCACGCTTGATTAACCTGGTAATGCGGTCGATCAAATCAATATTAATATCCACGTTTTTGTCTAGCCATAGATAACCTTGATGGATTCGCGCCATGAGTGTGCGAACCATGACATTCAGTTCTATGGAACGGTCAAAATGTGGTAATCTTAACAAGTTCAGTAGCCCTAACTGAACAATAGGTGCTAACCAACTATCAACTACCAAGTTCAGAGTTCCCTTGGTGTCCTTTTTTGAGCACATATACTGGTCTGGTTGAAAATCCAGGTATTTGGGAACATCTGGCTCGTCTTTCTTCATTCCCAAGAGGTCATAATATTCCCATTTACAATCTACTATCTTTCCCAGTATATTCTTACCAATGCTTACATGCTTTGACATAGGCGATAGCGGGATGTCATATCTCACATTCTTGAGCAATTTAAACAGAGGGGCATTCAATGCGTGCGGAGAGATATATTCAAGTGTCATCTTCAAAGGTTTTGTCTGAAATGCTGGTGCTTTCTATGCTGAGGATCCCAACTTTATGATATTGGATCGAGGTGTCGTTACCACTTTTCCCTTATCTTTTGGTTTTTCCTGCATCGTGGGATTAATTCTTGGTGATCTGCGGGATCCTTCTCCTTGTTCTATGACTACCTTCTTAACTGGAGTTTTCATTAACTGCTGAATCCCTCCTTGCTGAAAGATCCTCAGGGCTTCTTCAAGGGTTAGTTCTTCTTCTCTAAAGGGAGGTTTAGACATTCACAATTGAGGTAGCGGCTAAGGTAGACAGAATGCAGATGGCTACTAGCTTAGAGAGTTTAATCGCAAGAAAATTCCAAGTGCTTGGTAACGCCCGCGAGTCTCCCAACGATGTTATTTATAGGTGCAGCAGACCCTCTCCCGTGCCCTTCAACGGCTAGATAAGCATTTAATGTGGTTTCCATTGGTGAATTTGAGAGGATCCTTCAGTCCTTTCTGTTGTCAGTGTGCTCAGAACAACTATCTTTTCTTTAAATGCTGAAGCAATTGCTACAACGGTCATCTAATAGCTATTTTTCTGAAAATCCATGCAATGGCTATTTTTCTTTGGCTGCTACGCCAAACTGCGCGGAAAGCCATCTGCAACCCTGCACGGATACTTCGCAGTGCCAAAAATTTCCAACTACACGGCTGCTTCGTAGTGCCCAAAATTTCCAACTGCACTGCTTCCACTCTATCTATTTTTCTTCTTCTTTTTCTCTCTCTTTTTTTTTTTTTTCCTTCCGCACAACTTCAACAGTGCTGCGCGGTGCATAGATCATTTGTCTTATCATACCTTCCTCCTTTTATCATACATGTACAGACTCCTTTACATTTCTAGTGTCCACTTTGAACTGTACTTGACACTTAGAACTTCCTTGGTTCATTATTTAGGGTTCTGCGAAGTAGTGCTGTCATGGTATAGCTTTAGCCTGCTTCCATTTATCAAAGTTGGAAAGGTATCACCAGCTAAATTGTCTAACTGGACTGCACCAGTGTTAGTGACACTCATCACAATATATGGGCAAAGCCAATGCATTTTAAATTTACCAGGGAATTTCATGAATTTGCTATCATACAGGAGGACTAGATCACCTACCTGAAAACACTTGTTCTTTATATGGCGATCATGCCATGCCTTCTCGCGGTCCTTATGAGCTTGCTGGTGGAAGCCTATGATGAATCGATCTTCCTCCAAGCCTAGTAGATGTAGTAATCTTTCTTCTAGAGCTTCGTAGTCTGCCATCCCTGTAAATGCAGCGATTCTCAAACTAGGGACAATATATTCCATAGGAATTATAGGCTTCTGCGCATAAACCAATCGAAAGGGTGTCTGTCCTATCAAGTTCTTGCATGTTGTCCTATATGCCCATAGCACAGATGAGACATGCAGATCCCAATCGTCTCTATTTACATTGCACACCTTAGTGAGTGCGTTCTCCAATATTTTATTGAAAGCCTCTATAGTACCATTCGCCTGTGGATGATATGGAATACTGCACTGATGACGAATGTGGAATTCCTCTGTAAGTGCCTCAATCATCTTGTTCAGAAAGTGAGTACCTTGGTCACTCATCAAAATCTTCGGACAACCAAATATGGTAAGTATTTCTTCAAAAATAAACTATGCAGCAGTACTGGCGCTGTAGTCCTTAACTGGTTTTTCTTCTGCCCATCTGGTGAGGTAATCCGTAGCAATAATAATATACCTTGCACCCGTTCTTTTTCTTGGTGGGTTTATAGGACCCACAAAGTCTATTGCCCATTTTTCAAATGGATGCAATGTTAACTATGGATTCAATGGCATCTCATCTTGGCGTGATGGTTTTCCTATTCTCTGACAAACATCACAGTTCCTACAGTGTTCTTTGGCATCTTTATGGATCGTAGGCCACCATATCTCTACGCACAATACCTTCTGCACAGTAGCCCTTCCTGCATAGTGACCTCCCGCGATTCCTGAGTGTGCATCGGCTAGAATAAATGGCTTCTCATGATCGAGTATGCACCTATGTAGGACTTCATCCGGCCCAAGTTTGTATAATTGTCCTGCAATTATAGTGAAGTCCGCGGCACGCACCACTAATTTTTTTTTTTCTGCTGGACCGAGAATTCATGGGGTGCCAGCCCTGTGGTTAGGAAGTCAATGATATCCTTGTAATAATCATTGACAACCTTTATACTAAATAACTGCGCATCAGGCAAACTGTCTTCAATATTTGTCAGCTCCTCTCTTGATTCGATCCTTGACAGATGATTAGGTCCCAAGTTCAGCCTACCAGGTTTGACAATAATTTCAAAGTCATATTCTTGGAATAGCAATAGCCATCGGCATATGCGTCCCCCTAACACTAGCTTGTTGACCAAATATTTCAACAGAGAATGGTTAGTAAACATAAGGAAGTGCAATCCTAGCAAGTAGTGTCTAAATTTCTATAGGGCATATACCATCGCAAGGCCTTCCCTCTCAGTAGTAGTATAGTTCTTTTCTGCTGTTGAAAGCTTTCTGCTAGAAAATGCAATAGGGTGGTCAATACCTCCCTCTCTTGGCTGAGCTAACATGATCCCCAGGGAAATACATGATGTGTCAACGTGGACATGGAATGGCTTTGTCCAGTCTAGAAAGACTAGAATTGGCGCAGTGACCATCTTTTCTTTTAATGTGTCAAAACCCTGTTCGCATTCTGCGTTCCAAATGAATGGTGCATCTTTCTTCAGCAACTTTTCCATTGCTGCGGTTATCTGTGCTTAACCCTTTATAAATTTCCTGTAATATCCAGTATGGCCTAATGTAGATCGCAACATCTTGACTAAATTTGGTGTTGGTAAGTTTGCAATAACTGCAATCTTCACAGGATCTACCATCAGTCCTTGCTTACAGACAATGTGGCCAAGTAAAATTCCATAAGGCACACAGAAAATACACTTTTTCAAATTCAACGATATTTGATGCTGTCGACACTTCTCGAGCATCATGCAGAGATTCGCGCAATGATTTTTCAATAGACCAAATACAGTCCAATCATCAAAATACGCTTCTAAAAACTTGTGCATAAAATCTTTAAATGCTGCGACGACAAGTCTAGAGAATATGGCAGGTGCGTTCTTCAGCCCAAAAGGCATGGCAGTGTACTGGAATGACCCCCATTATGTAGCAAATGTCATCTTATGCCTATCCGCAGGATCAATCCTGATTTGATGATAACTAGAGAAACCATCAGTGAAAGAATATGCCTCATTTCCTCCAACATTATCAAGTACTTCGTCTGTGAATGGAGTAGGAAATGGGTCGTGCATGGAAGCATCGTTCAGCTTTCTGAGATCCACACAAATGTTGATCTCGCCTTTTGCTTTCTTGTCTTGAACAACCATGGGGCTAATCCATTCGGATTCTTCAACTGGTTCAATGATTCCCGCTTCTAGCATCTTATCTAGCTCTGTGCAGACTTTTTCCTTATAGCGCGGATTCAATCTATATGGCCTCTGCTTGATAGGATTAGCACCTGGCTTTAAAGGTATTTTCATGACCCCTAGGTCTCCCAGAATTCCTTTCATTTCTATAAATTTTGTTGGAAATAGTTATTGATACTCATGTAAGGTATCTGTGATCTCTGCAATAGTCTGATCGTCCCAATAATCTCTTATTGATGCGAACTTTAGCTCTTTGTCTGTGTCAATGTTCACTTTTTGTGTTTTTACTGGTCCAGTCATATCTGAGATTTCCAATGGAGGTCCTTCTACCTCACGCGTGCCTTCTGATTCTGGTATATCTATGTTGCGTGGGTCATCCTCATCGTCTTCATTTGTATCATTAGTATCTTCAGCTAAGTTGTAACACTTGATCAAGTGCTCTAATTGTTCCTTCCATTCTGACTATAGGTGCGCGGGAATGCACTCTATCCCAAAAAACTCTTGCAATGTTATGTTTTGATGATGACAGTCGTCCTAGAATATGCACTTCTTGATTAGCTGTAATGCTTCATGGATTAGTGGATTCTCGTCTTCAAAACTGAAGTCCTTCCGGAAGTTCGCAGTGAGCAGCTCCCAATTCGTGAGTTCACTGCGCAACTCTAGGTCGAGGTACAATTTCTCTGGGATACCCGCATCTAATGTATGTACAAATAAATGTACCCATTCTATAAGTGGTATTTCCACCCATGCCTTTGAACAGATTTCAATGTGCTGACTAGGGCCTATCTATCCATTATACTTTTCAAAGGATAAAGTAACCTTTTTGGTGAATCAGATCTGCATCTTAGTTCTACATTGATCCCAAGTGATCAATGTTTTCTTATGTGCATTCCACCATCTGGAAGGTGTATCATGCAATGCTATATCTAATGTTGGAAGTCTATGCTCACCTGGTATAGCTGCAGTATATTCCCTTATGAAACTGTAAACATTAGCAGAACCATCATATGTGGGAATAGGACTCACCTCTTTTCCGATCCAGCGCAGTGATTTTGTAACCTGCACACATCTTCTTGCTGATACTTCATGCATGCGGATTTTCCAATTCTCCAATCCTATATCTGAGTCACAGATACAAGAAGTGTCACATCGCCAGCTGAGCATACCATCCGCAGTAGGATTAATTTAGTCTTCCTTGTTTGCAGCCAGCTGGTATAGTCAATCTAAATCTTGCGCTTGGGATTCCTCCTGAATTGGCTCACTGTATCTATCACCATCTTTAGGATCCAATGGTGTGATGGACCTAAGATGCTTCCCTTAAAAGATCATCTTCTTTGTATTCAAGTTTATGATATCCAAGTTATCCATAGCCCAATCAATTCCCAATATTGCTGGAAAAGGTTGACTATCATCCACAATTTCAATAACCTCAAAGTATGCATGACTTTGTACTCCATCAATGTCAACTAATACATTAGCTAAGTGGCCAAAAGGTATGACCTTCTCCTGATTAGCCATTCGTAACTGGATAGGTGACCAGAGAAACTTTGGTCGACCCATCTGCTGCCATGTCTGCTTAGTCAAGACATTCACTTATGATCCTAGATCGAGGATGAATTCATCCATTTCAAAATATCCTATATGTGCAGTACGCCTCATCCCTCGGCCTGTTATTTTGTGCTTCCTTATATGATGTACAGCGCTATCTGGATTCTCTGTTGTGATCTGAGGTTCATACTGGTTGATAAGCTTCTAGAGCTCTACTATGGCATTTTCACTTTTTAGTAACTTCATGCAGCTTCGCAAGAACTGTGCAACAGAAGTACGGACATCTGTCGTAGTACTTGTTTTGTCATATGGAGCTGGCATGTCTTCAACATGTGGTGTTTCACTGTGCAGCGGGATCCTTGATGACTTATCTACTTGTTCTCTAAAGGTATCCCGCATGTCAATGAAGATCTCCTTGTTCTTCTATAGGTTAAGAGGGGGTGCTTTACCTGGAGCTTTCCTTATCCATATTGTTTCAAGGGGATCCTTCTTCGTATGTGCTTCCCCTGATGTTGAAGCTTCCACTCCTCTGTCACGGCGTACCTCAGCGCCACTGCATGTGACCACGTTAATGCTTGGATCCACTGGTCTATTCTCTACTGCACTCCACTGGATGTTTGGATTCGGAGCCTCTGTTCATCTTCTCTTCTTCATTTCCACCTCTAATACTGGGCAATCTTCAATGACATGCTCAAATGATTTACAATAATTGCACGTAGTGCATGGGTTAACACAATCTCTAGACATGTGCCCGGGTTGGCCATAGTTATAACAAATTACTTGGCCATGACATCTTCCTTGTGCCGGACCAGCATTTCTTCCTCTGCCACGATATCCGCCACCATGACCTCTGTATCCTCCTTGGTCATATTGTGCATTTTCTTGTTTTGGTTGGGTCTCTTCTTGTACGCGGTACAAACCAACACCTCGCATTGAGTCCACATCCCTTTTTCTTTCATTCATTAATTCATATGCGTGGCAGTTGGATTCATCATGCCCAACTAATTTACAGAAATTGCAGTATAAATTCTTAGGAATTTTCACATATTTCTGGATTAGGTAATAGTCTTCAGGTCTATGTCCCGTGGTTCTACAAATTTCACATCATGGGGCCTGATTTTGATTTAATGGGTTAGGCACACCACTGTTAATATAGTCACGGAATAGAGGGAAATGCTTGCAATCATGACCTTCTCCTTCACAACTTGTACACCAGACCTCATGTCTAGGTTCATATCTTTGTTCTTTACCATTTTTCATACTTTGTAGTTCAAGTGTCAAGGTGGTCAGCTGGTTTTGGATCCGAGACATCCCAAAACTAGTATCACCAATCGGTGAAGCTTCCAACTTCATTGAAATTTCCAAGGCCTCTTCCTGGGATAGAACCTTTTACTGCATCAATAGTACTCTGATATGAGGTAATAGCACAACAATGAACCATTCCTTATGTTCTTCTGGTGGTATAACAAAACTTACTTGGTCTAGTAAGGTATTAAATTTATGATCAAATTCCCAAACCGTTTCAGTTGGTCTCTGCTTTATTTCCTTCAGCTCAGTCATACACTGAGCCTCAGACTTAGGTTTCTTGAATTATGCTACCAGTGTTACTTTAATTTCTGTGAGGGTTCTCGGCTATACGGTAGAGTATTTCATAAACCAATGTAGTGCTCTATCCCTGAAAGTGGTGATGAGCCGTGCTTGCTTCACAGCATCACCCTGGATTTGTCTTACACTCCATACAACTTCACAAAGGAACCAATGCTAATCAGGGTCTTCTAGGCCAGTTCCTCTGAATATTGGTAGTTTCATATCAGTGTTCGCCATTGTGCTACTAGGTGGTGGGGCGCCAGGATTTAATGCGCAACTGCTGTAAAGGGATCTGCGCAGTAAATACAAATGGCACTATCGGGAGAGATGGACTAGGCTAATTCTTTTGCGGGGTGGGCTGCGTAGCGGGTGGGTTTTGTGATAAGGGTGGTGTGGTTTATGCAGCCGGGGGATTCTCAGGGGTAAATGGTTGTGCAACTTTGCTATCAAGATCGCAGGGGATCTCAGTTTCTATATGAAGTTTAGGGCCTTCCGGATCTTTATTAATTTTATATCTCTTACCACTTCTAAGAGTATGTGTCTCTTCGTCAGAATCAACATATGTACTGTTTATCATGACAAACTTCAAGCATGTTACTGCATTCTTAGAACACCTTTCTTAGCTAACAGCATCTTAATGTATAGACTGAGGTTGTTCATAAACTTACGATGGAATCCTCCGAAAAAAATTGCTTCTACTTGGCTATAGGATTTGAGTGTGTCTACAGCAAATTCTGTTACAAAGCCTTCTAGCATATGATCGACCCAATAATCAACTGCGCGTGACAATGAGCTGTCTAATGCTTTAAGCTGCGTTGTGAGCTCGGGAGTCCATTCCATAGGACTCCTCCCTGGAAACATTTTTTCTTCTCTACGAGCCGCGGTATCCATGCATGCAGCTCATCTGGAAATGATGCCCAAAAGATCTTGTGAATGTCATCTAACCGATATCTATCCGACCACTATGTATCACTTAGACGCGGATGTCTATTTTCTTGTCTGTTAAAATCGCTTATGGTCTTATCCCACCAAGCTTGGATTTCTGTCTTTTCAGGATGCCAATAGTCAGATCCTTCCGGGAACTGATATTTTTCTTCACACATCGTAATCGCAACTCAACGAAACCATTTCAAAACATCATGGATTCTAGCATGGAAACAGAACCATTTTTTGGCTTAAACTGACCCAGAGGTTTTCAACTAGACCCAGGTTCTTTGCGGTTCTCCCTTTGAGTAACAAAACCCCTTTGCACCGGCCCTTTCGGCAAAAACTTGCGAGCAGGTTGAGGTTTCACCCAAGGTGTGTCTTTATGGGGTACTACAGAATCATGTTTCCACAGTAAATGATGAGTTGGTTATCTGACAAGCTGCACAGCTCAGGACAGAAGGAGTGCGCTGCGGGGAAAAGTGATGCGGTGTGCAACAAGATCTATGCTGCGAGTAGTACTGCGCAGTGGAGGCAACACTGCGGGCCGCACCAAGGGTTTCTTACTGCTGCGAATCTTCTACTAGAACTGTGAATCACCCACAATTATCCTCTACTTGGAAAATGTCGAAAACGTTAAGGCACTGAAATGAATATCACTCATCCATTCATTTAGGCACTTACGGGCTATCTTTCTAGCATTCGTCAAGAACTTGGATTGTTACAACATGAACTGAAATAATACACATGATTAACTACGCTGCATTCCTTCACTATGTCTTAAGAAAGTAATTATGCTTGAGTGACTGATTCACGACCTTAACATAGACTTAGAAATGTTCACCATTCATCTGCCTACGTGGAACCTAGCATATCATTCCCAAACTTCTCCTATTGGTAAATGCATATCAAAGTTCTCATATTACAGCATGCAAGGAAACATTCAAGCATTCACTCTACATAAAATACATACAGTCATTCATTCATAAACATTATCACATAACACAAGATTTAACGTGGTTCACTTCCCCGGATGGAAAGCTACGTCCACAAGAATGGTTGTTAATATATTTCTTTCAAAAGGGATGGGGCAACCGTTCTTAGTCTGCGCACTCAGCTACAGACTCTCCTTCTCTTGGCAAGGTCTCTGCGCACACAGCTATAGAGCCTTTACAATATTCTCAGTTCGAAGAGATTTTACAATACAAAAAGGTTATCTCCTTAAGTTCTTAGCAACAACAAAAGATTAACAATAATCCAAAAGGAGAATAACTCTGAGAACCCCCATCCCATAGAAAAATGTCTTCTTAAATAGATCATTCCGAAGGTCATGTCTGTACAATACCGAAGACCTAAAACCCAAAACCCTAAGGGTTTCCAAAACTATGCCGGTTTTCCAAACTGGCTTGTTGGCTCCTGGTAACGTCTGCTTGATCATGGCAGACCTCCACGTCCTCATTCTATTGCTGTCGGCCTTCCTGTCGCACGTGTGCCTATAGGATGCTTCTGCCAAACCATTTCTCTCTAATGGTTTTACCTTCTGCGTGTGCCAAACGTCGCTTTCCTTAACAACCCACGTGTGGCAGCCTTCCTGTTTTGCCTAGTTTCGCCGCTCGAAAATCCTGCAGTATCTTTCCAAAAATGGCTACTACTGGTCAAGCCGGTAACTACACTTGCTACTTGTCCAGCACATCTCTTTGCTGGTTCCACGTGGCCTCCTAACTCCACAGCACTGCTTCTGCAGAGTACTGGTCTTCGCATCACGGCCAAAACTTTGACGTTGCGTGCAACTTCACAGTCTCGTCAAAAGTTGGATTCTGCGTGCAACTTCGCAGCATCCTCAATACTTAGCCAAAATTGTGTTTCTGAGCTGTGCTCAGCTCAGCCTTCCCTGACTACTTCAAAAAGGTGCTTCCCAAAACTTTAACTCAACCTGGGCCCAACATAGTCTTTCTCAAGTGTTTTGATTTGATTGTTTTGAGCCATTAGGCTTTTTTTCCTTACTCACACTTTGTGTTAGGTCTTACTTGCTCCTTTCCAAGTTCTTTTTCTTTTGCAAATATTAGAAAAGACAAAAGTTGAAATTGGTAATTTAGTAGTACGATTTATCATCTTTTTCAAAGTAGCATAGATCGTTTGCTTTGAAAAACTAAAAGAAAATTACAAAAAAAAATTATTTAGGATTGCCTAGTTTAAGTTTTGAAAATATAAACAAAAAAGAAAAGAGTCTTTTGAGAAGTTTCATGCATTATTTCTATACACACTTTGCTTTCTGTTGATACCATTCCACACACTTCACCACCCTTATTAAGTAAACAGTAGCCCTTAAAAAGAAATCTTAATAAAATTTACTAGCAACTTTTTCTTTTTAGGTATACACATCATCAACTAGGTTAGGCTAGGGTTTCGAGTTTAAATCACCTTAAACTACCCGAAATCGGATTCATTATTCAACAATCGTAGTAATATTATCTCTTAGGAAAATCCACCTCTATCAAAATATCCTGGGAACGCTCTACTCAAACCATAGTTAAGCACGAGGTCATGGGAGATTGGAACTGTTGAGGATACCCCCTCACTTTCCTCTCAACCATAAACCAGAGTTGATTCGGGTAGGGGGTCCACTAGTACTTTTAAGTGCTTTTGGATTTCGGGCTTTGCTACCCTGCCCATGTGTTTTGGCTAGGATAACGACTATTGCCCTAGGTTTTTTCATATTGGTGGTATCCTTAGTGTCATAACCCTATGGCTCTACATAGGTAGAGTGGAAGGATATTCCCACTTCACCTCGGATAGACACTGAAGGTAACCCTTTAGGAGTAATCCTGGCAGGGCAATTTGATGATTCAAACGCTTGCACCTAGAGGACCTCTATTGGACACCGCATAACTGACCATCGATACTCTATTAGTTTATTATGGGCCCTCATCATCCCAGACTTGCTTTTGAGAGTATTTTCCTTGTTTGCATGGTTTGATCACTTAGGAATGTTTTAGTGGTATGTTATTTGCTCCTTAGTCGTAGTGGCCACTAGATTTTTTAGTGGTTTTCTTTTTATATAGCTATGGAGGAACAACCTCTTCGTAGGCCTCCGAGGTTGCAAAACCTTCCTCCACTCATTGTGGAGCCTCCACCATCACCGTGATGCCAGAGGATGGATTCCCATGGTTCATTCCAACTTACGGGAAAAACAGAAGTACCTTGATAACCACAGCTTAGAGTTCAGGATCAACAGGTCTTTGATATTGTTGAGGTTGAGGACATAACTTCTAGTGAGTTAAGTACTCCTTTCAACCCTCCCCCGTATAGACCCAACGATCCACTACTAGTACCTATAGACTTTCAAGGACAACCTGAGTACAATGCATACTGATTTACCCCTGGTTACCATATGGCTACTTCCGGAGATGAAACTGGAGTTCCCCAAACTCCTTCTACTGCCATGGTCACGAGAGTTCTCTCTCATTATGTTGCAAGCACATCGGTATCTACCTAGTTGCACGCTACATCTACTTTAACTCCTGCTTTTAGTTTTAGCACTAGTACCATAGGGATGTCTAGTTATCAACCTTCGACAACTATTTCCCCTATTGGTTCTACTGCTGGACGTTTTCAGATTTCTGTCACTTGGATATCGTCGATACCAGCTACTTCATCTCCCTTTATGAAACATTCACAGGGTATTCCACAAACTTCTCCTTTGGGACAAGGTTTCCCTTGGTTTGGAGGGAACATAGCTCCCTCCATGCCCTTTGTAGGCTCGATGGCCACTCTATCCACATCTATAGGAGGCTCGATGCTTTTGCTGTCCATTACATCTACACCTAGGTTTAACCCCTACATAGGTCAACATGTACATCATTCCAATGTGCATACATCTCATATACCTGTAGGGAGTATCCCTCTTTTACTGTTTTGTGGAGGAGGTGGTAATTCTTTTAACCCACATTACAGAGGGGCTAACACCCAGCCATAATGTACACACATTTAAGGGACTAACCCTCTCTCTTTTGGTTGGAGCAATTTTAGCAATGCGTTTGCTTCACAACCGGTGGCTGGGGGCAACCCCAACCAACAATACACAAGTCAAGCTTTAGGTGGTTCTGCCTACCAAAACCCTGCTAAACAAGTGCCATCGGCAAGACCTTGTTTAGCTTTTCTGGCAACGTTGAATTTTCCATATCTTTCAAAACTTACGAATGATCCGGTGAGGCATCACCCCGCATGGCCACCTGTCCCAACCAAACTACCTTCTGACATCCCAAAGTTCGAAGGAAAGACTGTGGAGGATCCCGGTGATCATGTGACCACTTTTCATCTCTAGTGCTCTTCGAATTTGATGAATGACGATTCCATTAGATTGAGTATCTTTTAGAGAACCTTGACTAGTGCTGCAGCTAAATGGTACTGTTAGCACTTAGATTTTATTCCGGTTGTAAGAAAATAAGACCTAAGGTAACCTATTTCAAACCAAGCTTTAGGTAGAAAAACTAGCCATTTTCTCCACCAGAGAGGGCTCTCTCTTGATATATATGTGAAGGCTAAAATATACAAAGGTTCTCTTAAAATTCTTCAAAAATTATTTTCTGGTCGAAAAGGTAAACAAGAAACATTGGGCATGGAGTCGAAGCTCTCAAATGTATAATAAACCAGTAAGAGATTTTCACCATATAAATTTACACAGAGGCAAGATAGTAATCATGTTACAGTCAATTTGATTTTTCAGGTGACGTAGAAAGAAGTAAAGACATTCCATCAACAACAGGCATCTATCCAGGATGAATCTATTGTCAACTTTGGAGAATATAATGGATATTTAAATGCAAATAAAATGAGGCATAACTAGTATGAATCTCAAGTTATTTCAAGTGCTCATTTAAATATGGAAGAAAAACACTATGGGAGATATAACGAAGAAAGTAAACATGCACACATAAAGATAAGGAAAATAACAGACTGTAAGACTGATTAACTCATGAATCTCTGATATCAAAGATAGGTATCATCACTGTACTGCCTTTATTTCTTCAAAAATAAACTTCAAAACATACTTGTTTCTCAAAAAATTTCCAACCTCTTCAACAATGACCTCCATTGTTTTTTATACAAAATTCTTAGAAGAAGCTCCACATAACTGCTTCTTCTAATTAATAATTAAAAATGTTTAACTAAAAGATAATTGTCTTCGAGCAACCCATAACTGTCTTTCAAATAATATTACAAATTTAAAAATAAAAATGTATTTTTGCCACTTGGCAAAACTTTGGCTATCATCCTTTCTCCACATGGCAAGAGTTTCAAGTGCATCTAGGTATGAACAGAATATCTGGTCTTTCCGTACTTCTCCACATAATTCCACTGATCAACTGTGGGTAAGTCATAATTGGTCATTTCCTTCACCAATACTCGCATCTCAATATGACCTGCATAAGAAACAGGAAGAAGGTTTGCACAAGTTGAAATTAGCATATTTAAAATTTCAAATTCCCCTGACATTTTCTCCATTAAAATTTTTCCTGTGAGCATATGATCTAGCTGCTGGAAATTTCTGTGATCCATCCTGATATCAAACAGTAATCTTTTATATTCATTTGGAGGAATTAATTCACTCTTTTCGTTCCAGAAAGCTGGGAATCCCTTATCCACTAACTTTTCAAATTGCTTTTTGAACTTGATTACTTCTTCCCTTATTTCTTCTGCTTTAGCCTCGACATTTTCAACATGTGAGTATTTTCCCAAGATCCTTCTGGCCCAAGTGATGACACAAATTCTGTTTGTTATACTCATGGCTGTCAGGTCTGCCTCAGATAGACTGTTTAAAAATGTTATTGCTCTCTGGGCTATTTCTTTCGGCTTTCTATTTAGGCTCTCCCTGACTGCTCGGCAACTTTCGAAGGCATCTTTGGCTACCTTTTCTTTAACTCTTATATAATCCAGATATGGCCTAAGTTTTTCAACCTCTTTAATGATCTGGTCCCACACCATATGTTTACACCCCTGCATAGCAGCTTGCCCTGTTACATGAGCTGCTAATCCTTTATTATTATTGCTCAATTCCTGATTTTTTGCCTACAAAGTTTTTATTTCTTTCTCTTTTACTTCATTTTCTTCTTTCAATTTCTGTATTTCTGTCTTTAACAATTTGATTTCATTATCTTTTAAACTTATTTGTGACATTGCCTGTAAAATTCCATCTACACCGGTCTTATCCTCTTCTGAGCCTGTCTGCACCTGCTGCTGACTATTCTCTGCTAATTGTTTTCTTGCTGTTGCCAACTGTTCTTCTAAAATGAACCTTTCTTTTTCCCAACAATCCCTTTCATCAGAAAGCTTTAACATTTTAGCAGTGACATTATTGACTTCGTTAGATAGTTCTTCTTTCTCTTTTTCTAATACTGTCAATTCTGCACCTTGAATGAGTACAGTGTCTGGGATTTTTAATTTTCCTCTCAATGTTAAGATCACCTCTTCCTTTTCCTTGAGCAGTTTAGTGGCTGCATCTCCATCTTTATTAGTCAAATCTATTTGCAATTTCTTAATTTGCTGTTGTCGAGACTTATTCTCCGCCTTTTCCTGTCTCAACTAATTATTTAATTTGTCTACTGAATTCTTCAGTTTGTCTGCTCTCAATGTGGCCCCCAAATAGTCTGAGTATATGACCTCTCCAGCTTGTCTATGTAACAAAATTTTATCAGAGGCATTTACTTTTGACAAGTCTATCTTCATCTCTGAGATTTTGTTTTTTGTCACAACTAAAAATTTCAAAGAATTTTCTTTGATGTTCCTGCTGGTAAATAAGCTCACTTCATTATTTGATATATTCCTGACCTTCGGAAACAATTGACTTGTTTGCTTCGCGGATTCCTGTTTATTTTTACTATGTTCATCAAATACGTCCATGATATTCCTGGGTCTATTTACATCACCCCCTACAGGGGTTTCTTCAATGTTGTATTCCTTCACTGTAACCTCTGGTATTTCATCTTCTGTCGCTTTTGCTTCTTCTTAAATTGTTGTCAATTCTTGTGACTCATCGGTTTTCAATCTTTTTCCTTTTTCTGTCTCTTCATCATCAATGATCATAATGTCCTGTATAGGTCTTTTGGACCCCACTAATGCAGTATTTATTTCGCTTTCTGTTTCCGCCGTTGCTTCTTCCAATGACATTTCTTTGTCGGACGTGTCTGGAATAATTTCTTCTTTGTATTCGAGCCAGTTGGCTCTGTCTGCCATCCCTTCAACAATTTGATGATTCAGAGCCTTGATACGATGCTCAATTCTTCGTTTGGATATGATATTTAATGGGTCATATTCCATAGCTGCATCTGTCTCAAAATTCATGTCTTTTAACAACTTCTCTATATATACAGCAGCGTTCTTATTATTTATTGTGAACGGACCTAATGTGAAAGGGTATTTAATGTCCGTTGCTTGTCTGTGAACTAAAAAATTGTTATCTTCTACAATCAATTTATGTCTTAAGAATTCCAAGGCAAAAATCCTCAAAGTGAGGAATGCTGGTAACACATAGGGTTTATGCTTGAATCCATACAATTTGACTACTGTACTATCTTTCGATAAAAACCAATCCCCTGTAGCATATTCTGTATTCAATTGCATTGATACCTGCATTTCCGGCAGTACTCTAGGCATATTTTTTCCGAAAATCATCTTAAAGATCGCTGAGAGCATGTAGTTGATAAAGTTGAACATATTATTTTCCAGTGGAGTTGTGAAAACAATCTCTGGGAACTGTAATTCTTCCTGACTGGATACCATAATCATTCTCATTAAAAAGGCCTGAAACCTGAAATGTCTGTGCGTGGAAAAATTGACCATCTGGTCATGAATCCTTTCTGCTATGAATGTTTCAAAATTTAGTCGGGGAATTTGACTTTCATCAATTCCCGACTGGACTATACTTATTATGTACAATAAACTCAATTGAAACTCAGTTATATACAAATCCGTATCTAACCCTAAAACTACAGCCAACAGTGTCAAGACCAACTGAGTATTTTCGTTAAAAAGATTGATATCTAAAGGGTAAGGGAGTTCCGAAATGCTAGTCTCTGGTCTGAGACACGTCGACAAAAACATTTCCCTATCACTCTGAGAAGCATGATGAAAATTTTCAATAATTGAAACCTCAGAAAAAACCTCAGGGTCCAGGGTTTGGGGCAAATCTACTTCCAGGGCTCTAATCAATTCGGCTGGCTTGATTTTGCAAATGGCTATGGTTTTTTGGCTGTTTAAAATGACTCTTTCTTCCCGGGAATAATTTTCGGCACACCAGGAGACGAATTCTGGAAAAATAGGAAATTGGTCTGGGCAAAAAGCTATCAGAGACGACTGGTGAACCCTATGGGGGTCTATACCCTCTTTTAATAACTCAGACAACTTAATTTTTACATCGAAGACCGGAAACCTAATTAGGGTATCGTAAACATCTTCATCTCTGTCTTCTAGGGCATCTTTTGACCTAAAAATGTCTATATCTTGCACAGTCTCCATTTAAACGCTTCTTTTAAACAAAATTCCGTTTAAAAAGTGTGACAAGTCACCAGACCCTACCTGTAAGCGCTCACTTTTCGCCTTCTGTCGCAATCGCCAGCTTCCACCAGTCTTCGGAGCTCTCCAGGATAACGACACATGCAAAATGCCATTATGTGGATCCCTTTCTTTTTATATAAGCCCTTTTAAAATAACCTCCTTGCACCTTTATGAACGCGGGTCATTTCCAACCGTTGATCTTCGAAGCTTTGTTTTGGACCGTCAGATCTCGTCCCCCTTTATTCCATTGGTGGTATCCGCGATCGAAAAGGCGGTTTCTTTTTCCGGTTTGCTCCCCGCGCGGATACACCATCTGTTGACACCTGTTATGGTGGTTTATTCTCCGCGACCGCTTTTCCTTATACCTCGTGTGCATGTTCCTGGCCGCGGATGAAACGTTGGCCGTTGATTTTATTTAGGTATGTATCAGCCTTCCGATCATTGTAAAATATGATGCCACGTGCCATGGCCCTACCAAGCTTTCCCCGTTCGCCACGTGTTGGGTCCCATCTCGCCACGCAAGGTATCTTTCCACATTTCCATAATGGGTGGTTCCGCGCGGTGCTATAGTGGTTTCCGATACCACTTTATCCATACGCGGATGAATGAATATCGGACACGTGCCTTGGTGGTATTATGTCCGCTACCACCCTCCACCGTTTGTTGACGATTACATTGGCGACGCGAGGTTGATATTGACCGTTGATCTTGATCTATAATATCTCCGCCGACGGAACTTGACTGGGGCTTAACCCTTACATATATTAGCTGGCGGACTTTATAAATATGGGTTTTTCTTCTATACTTTTATATAAAAACCTTCAATTCAACCCTTTTTGTGATGATTTTTTCTCTTAGGAACTTTTAGCAAAAATTTTAGGTCTCCTCAGACCTGGTGCCAACAGGTACATTGAACTATTTGCGGCTGCTTATGGCACCTTTTGGGATCTAGCTACTATTTTTCTGAACCACTTCCAACTTCCTGTTCGGTATGATGTCGGTATAGACATTTTTTCAACTTTTCGACAAAACAAATCCACACACTTATCTGGCCATATTCAGGAGTGGCGAAGGAGGAAGAGGTTCATTAAAGTTGAAATCCCTCCATATTTTTTATTAGTGGTATCTCAAATCACTCCTTCCTTACATTTCGAAGGAAGTACCAACTTTTGGGGTGTCCTCCGAAGAAGAAGCCATCCTTAGAACCCAACAGCTTGATCTAGTATATGCTCAATCTGGGCTCTTATATGAAATCATTCCTGATGCACAAATATCTAACATAGATCTAGGTAAACCTAAGCATGGACCACATACTGATGGCATCATGGGTTCAGTAGATTCTGAAGTGTTTGATGCTTTAACAAAGTAGGTTCACGCCTTATCAGTCAAACAGTCTGCTGCAGAAGCAACTTTAGTTGCATCCTCCCCTTCTAAACAGAATCTGTACAACAAGTGTAGATGAATCAAAAGGGTCCTTGGTAGCCCAACAACAAAAAGAAGGGCAAGAAAGGGGAGGGAAACCACCAAAATCCTAAAAACAATGAAAAGGCCGAGGAGGGAAAAAAAGAGAAAAATAAGGTAAAGTTTCCTTGCAAGCTATGCAAAGAAGATCACCTTACCCATCAATGCCCTATGATGGAAGAAGCCTAGAAGCTGCTCCGTGAAAAGAAACCTACTGTCTTAAAAGACCCATTCCCTCATGGGAAATGTTCAGCTTCTGGAAACTCTACTCTACTGTTGGGGGAACTCATCATGCCTCAACTGTTGATCAATCATTCATCAATACGGTTAATTCATACACTCTTTTGCAAACTTGAGCTAGAAACTGTACCTTGGATCTGCAGCAGAAGGATGTTATCGAGTCATCTACCCCTCTCCACATCGAAAGACTGGTGGACTTGTTGCCGAAGATCCTGAAAGGTGTCTTCAAACGGGTTGTGCACAATCCCAACGCGTGGGATGCCCCCAACTACAATGTTGTTGATGATTTAGTCCAAACACCCTGTGCCATGTCCACTTTGGAAGTACTGCAAAGGTGTCCATTACAACGTAGTGCACTTCTCGCAGCGATCAGGAGTGTAGACTCATCCAATATGCTGGCTCGTTTTGATATGAACGGTATGTAGTTCTAGTTTCCGTACCACGTCACTCTCCAAATAGAGGTAATCCATGATCCTAAGACCATTGGACAAGCTGTTGTAGATGAGGGCGCATCTATGTGCATAATGTCCATTTCTTTCCTGAAGGCTTTGGGAAAACTCGATTTAGCTCCCTTGAATACAATGCTTACTATCTTTGATGGAAGATCTTTCTGTCCACATGGAGTCTTACCATCATTTGATGTTGAACTTGCGGGCAAGCTAGTATATGTAGAGGTTGAAGTTCTGGATGCTCTGCTTCAATATAACTTGCTGTTAGGTACGAGCTGGACGTATGCCATGAAAGCAGTGTTGTCGTCCATTTTACGGGTTATAATGTTCCCTCACGAAGGCAAGATCATCACAGTTGATCAAATTTTGTTTTCTCAGAAGAATAACCAGACTGCGTCGGATTCAACAATTCCGATGGTTGATCAGTCCCACCCAATTACTGAGAGTTTAGGAGTAGGGCTCTATGGGTCATTAATAGGCACTTTTGACCTACCTTCTCCTGTTCATTTTATTGGTTCTGAAGAATGTTCTTCGTCTAATATTTTCACGGTCAGTCCAATGGCAGATCCATGGTTTCTCCCAATTGAATTAGAACCAATTGTGCCTTTATCTGTTGCACATGTGGCTTATTTAGATTCACAACATGCTGCAGCAGAACATATCGGGACTCCATTGGTCTTTGCTGAATCAGATATGGACTATGCCCCTGCATGGTAAGTGGACTCTATCCACTCTTTTGACTACCTAGACACTATTTTTCCCTCTGAGGAGGAAATCATGGAGGTAATGATTGGCCAGGACCACCCTTGGGTACACATGCACCACAGGTCTTATTTTCTTCTTGATCTAGACAGGATTGAGAGAGGTGAGTTTTCTATGACACTGGGTGGGAATGTTCATTTTTCCGCTATCCCTTCTACTTCAAAAGCTGTATATGCTGAAGGGAATATGGAAAATATATCAAGAACCATTCTGATCAACATTTCCATCAAACCTGGAGTCGTGGAAAATATTTTCATTGCAGCAGACTGTTCTCTTGAGGAGATAATTTTGTATACCAATCTCTTTAAATTATTTCGTGACATCTTTGCCTAGTCTTACGAGGAGATGCCATGCATTGACCCTGCCATTGTTGAGGATGTCATCACAACTTATCCCAATGCTAAACCTGTGAGACAGAATCTTCATCCAGTTAACCCTCGAAAAGCAGCTTCCATCAAGGCAGAAGTAGAGAAATTGCTCAAAGCTGGATTTATCTATCCAATAGCTATGATGGAATGGGTTTCAAATCATGTTCTTGTTGACAAAAAGCAAGGTACTATTAGAGTCTACACTGACTTCCGGGACCTAAATAAAGCTTGTCTGAAAGACAATTACCCCACACCATTCATAGATCAGATCATCGATGTGTGTGCAAGCCATGAAATGTTTTCTTTCATGGATGGGTTTTCAGGATATAATTAGATATAGATCAAACCTAAAGACCAGCACAAGACAACTTTTATTTTTCCTTGGGGGACCTTTGCTTATCGAAAGATGCCATTTGGCTTGAAAAATGATGGAGCTACCTTCCAGTGAGCAATGAATTTTTCTTTTCATGACATCAAGCACGTAGTCGAACCTTACCTGGATGATCTCCCTGCGCGATCTCACAAGAGATGGGAGCATCCTGATCATTTATGACTTGTGTTTGAAAGGTGCAGATACTACAAGATTCGATTGAATCCCAACAAGTGTGTATTCTGCGTCAAATCTAGACGATTACTGGGTTTCATAGTATCCAGTCATGGTATAATGGTGGATCCATTGAAAGTTGAGGTGATTGTAAATCTACCTCCTCTTCGAACCCTGAGACAAATTCAAATTCTATAGGGCATGTCCAACTTCTTGAGATGCTTTATCATTAAATATTTCAAAATTACAAAAGGTTTCATGATACCGCTTAAACAAGACACCTACTTTTTGTGGGACGAGGCTTCTCAAAGATTGTTTGATGCCTTGAAAAAGGCATTATTTTCATCTCCCTTATTAAACCCGCCAGACTATACAAAGTATATCCTCTTATATATGGTTGCATCTGTATACATAATCGGCATAATACTTGTTCAGGAGGATGGCATGCTCCAAGAGCATGTCATTTATTATCTGTCGCGTTCCCTGATAGTTCCTGAGACTAAGTATTCTCACGTAGAGAAGTTGGCACTAGCTATTGTTTATGCAGTTAAGAGGATATGTCACAATGGTTGCGAAGGTCAACCCATTTCAATATGTTCTCACTTGACGCATCATCAGTGGGAAATTTAATAAATGGATTGTAATCTTGCAAGAATTTGACTTGGTTTTTTAGTCCGGTAAGTCAAAGAAATCACTGATGTTCACTAAACTGATTTCTAAATTCCCTAGTGACATAGTACACGTTGAGGAAGATTCATCATTCCCGGATGAACATATCTTTCTAATTGCATCCTTTGACCCATGGTATGGGGATATCCTAGTATATCTCCAGACATTGAGGTATCCCACCACTTTCTCTAGGGATGAATGACGCAAACTTAAGAGTCATGAGAAGAACTACCTCATCATCTTTGACACTTTGTATAGATGTGGGGTAGATTCCATCTTACACCGTTGTTTGACCCTGGAAGAAGCAGAATTAGTATTAAATGATGCTCACAGTGGAGCCTGTGGGGGTCATTTTCTAGGTTGGCAATAGCCTAGAAAATACTATGTCCTAGTTATTTTTGGCCCACAATATTTAATGATTGTGTGGAAGCTATGAAACGCTGCCAAAAATGTCATTTTTTCACCAAGAAGATGAGAGCACACCTAGCTCCTCTCCATCCTATAATCACAGCAGGCCCGTTCACCAAGTGGGGGATTGATTTTATGAATTGTAATCCAGTTTCAGCTGGAGGTCATCACCATATCATTATTTCCGTTGACTACTTCATAAAGTGGGCCAAGGTAATGCCTACTGTTAAGGAAGGTGGGGAAACGACCACTTATTTCATTTTCAACCAGATCATTACAAGATTTGGTATACCCAAATAGATCATGACTGATCACGGTCGTCATTTTCAAAACATCGTGATGACCGATCTATACACTATGTTAGGTTTTCAGCAGGAACATTCATCTTCGTTTTACTTGCAGGCGAATGGTTAGGTCGAAGCGGTCAACAAAACTTTGAAGACCATCTTACAAAAGACCATTAATTCCAGTAGAACTAACTGGCACATTATGATGTACCCTGCTCTTTGGGCCTACCGAGCCAATGTAAATACTGCTACCGGGTTCTCTCCTTTCCAACTTGCACATGGGATAGAAGCAGTCATTCCGGTTGAGTGCAAGATTCCTTCATTGAAGTTGGTTGTCCAACTACTACCTTACACTTTAGTCTTGGAATAAAGTTTGCTGGATTTAGAACATCTGGATGAGTAGCGTCATGACTTCCTCACAACAAATGAAGCACATAAGAACTAAGTGAAGGGATAGTACGATAAGTCTATCAAACCTAGGGTTTTTCTCGAAGGAGACCTTGTTTTGCTCTGCGATCAGGACAAGGAACCTTCAGGAGCTGGCAATTTTAAGTCCATGTGGCTCGGTCCCTACATAGTTTCTAAGGTGTTGAAGAAGGGTGCATATGAGTTAATGGACTATGAAGGTAATAAGTTTCCCCAGCCTAGAAATGGGCTCTACCTAAAGAGGTACTATGCCTAGGAATCTATGCTTTTTCATGTATTATAGCTGTACATTTTGTAGAGTTAGCTTTGTTTGTGGTTGTTGTTACGTCTTATGCATCTATTTTATTTGTGTTTCAGATGTCGATTGAACACTTTATAGGGTTTTCTGATGGCACTAGCCACCACACCCATCAGTTGGCTATAGTTTCTTGGGTTATTTACTCACCAATTGGCCAACTAGTTTCTTTGGGAGGGGCTTGTTTAGGTCCCACAACAAACAATGTGGTTGAAAACAGTGCGGTCATAGAGCTACTCTGAGATGCTTTGTTCCATGGCATTTCACATTTGGAGGTACGGCTTGACTTGCAGTTAGTTTTTTTTCAGTGAATGGGTGTTTATCAAGTTAGAGATCCTATTTTGCTACGTCATTTTTTGCGCGTTAAGTTACTTGAGAGACAGTTTGATTACATCACATATCAACATATTCCAAGAAATTTGAATGCATTAGCTGATTCATTTGCAAACTACGTTTTAGATTGGCATTTGCATCATTCACATACATAATAATTCATGCATAAAAGACAATAACACACATGTAAATAACACCGATACTGTATATATATAATCCGTATCAAAAAATAATATGAGTTTGAGTCATAAGTCTATCATAAAGTCATGTCATAATATACAAAATTGGGTTGGATGGCCTCAAAAATATACACATAGATATATCCTTCTCCTATGGAGAAGGAGGGGCCTCATTTGCCTCTACTACCTCTCGATAGGAAATGACCAGCCTAGCTACTTTCCTCAGTAGCCGAATCCATGTTGGGGGCACACCCACCACATTCTCCTGCATGTTGAGTGGTATCCGCTCGATCCTGTATGTCAGAATGTCATGAGTCAACCGACTCATCTTTCCCTCTATGTTTTCCAGCATTGCATCAGCCGCCCCTACTATAGTTGGTCTCATGAAGATACGGGGGTGTCCCTCAGGACGCACTGGTCCAACATTTGCATAAGACATTTTTGTTTCAGTACTTCAAACTCATTATAAAAATCATATATATAGAAATGTAAAAATTAAATAATTTTTCAAAATCAAACTTACCATTCTCTCCCTAGGTTGCTCCTAAAGGGAGAACCAACTCAGGATCATTGCGGAAGTCTATGCCCGCATATGGAAATTGCTCAAGAGCTGGTACCTACCGGTCCCACCACGCCCAGAAATCATCCTCACTATAGCAAAAGTTTCTCTGGCCACCACCTTGGCGGAGGAATATCTCTCCCCATCGATCAATTAGTGGCTCACGGGGGTTCATTGGGGGAAAATCCATCCCCAGACTCATGGTAGGCACCCTTTCAAAGAAAAAGGTGCACAGTATGATTCTGTACCCAAAATTATTCATCCTCCTGGTCTTACACCAGGAAAGTTGAAGCTTCATGTTCGCTAGTATACTTGAACACTAGTCAAATACTATTCCACGTATACATTCAGTACCCATGTGCATAAAGTTCCTTGAAGCTAGATGTTGCATAGCAATTCCATCCATCCAATCAAGAATACACAAGATCACCTTGAGTGGGAAGCTTGCAATAGTAGAAATAAGGACCTAACTGCCAGTTTTCTCTATACCCGGTACACAATAGGTATTGATGTAATCCTACATGGATAGGGCACCCACATTGCAAGAGGACCTTTTGATATTCACTATGTCTCCCCTCTGGGAGAGTCCCATGATGAAATATATGTCATCAACCGTCAATTCCAATATTTCCCCTTGGATATTGAATACCAATGCATTGACATCCTAGTATTGTACAAGCCTCTCAAGCAAGAGGATTTGTGCCAGCATGTTGTTCGCTTTATAAAATTTCAACAAACCACATCTTCACAATGCATGTAAGGTTAATGGATCTTGTAATCCTTCCCGATCCATCTCCCCATGTTCCCTTTCACACCATACCAATACCATCATGCCATTAAACCATCAAACATTGGTCATTTGCAATTTTTTTCCCTAGTTTTTGAGGTGAACCTACTATCTATGATGGACAATAGCGTCCTGAACGTGACTGTCTTACAGGAAGACTAGTGCACTTTTATCGAGTGCACTAGCCTCTTGCAAGCAAACTAGCACTCGCGCATAAACATTTTTAAAAGTTGGATAAAAATGATTTTGACCACCAAAATTGAAAAACTTTGTATGTAAATGCAAGCTAAGGATGAGAGTACTTACTTGGTGAAAGCAGAATTTGAATTGGTGATCTGGTTCGACTGCAATGAGCAAAGGTGGCTTGAGGTTGTTTCTCAACTTTTCCCTAATTTTCAATTTGTGATATTTGATTTTCAAAATTGAAACTATTTATAGAAATTACTTTTTAATTTTTACCCACTTTTCCAAAAAGGGTATAGTTTTAATTTGGTTAGTTTAATTCATTAATATTTTCAAATTTTGATGGGTTAGACTAACTATATATTTCGAATTGTCACTATATTTTCAAAACATCGAACTATTAAGATTTGTTTTCTTCATTGACAAGATTAGTATAGGTACCATATTGTTTCAATATTATGTCATTTGAGAAAAAAATTCTTGGTTACTAACATTGGTTGTCGAGATTATATTCTTTGGTAGGTCATGAAATTACGATCCCTGAAGCTGGTCAAGTCATTTTAATCCCTTGTTTTGACTTTTCAAAAACAAGCAAGATTGCCGAATTCGCTTGTTCTCTTCAGACTCACTAAAGGAAGTGAAGGAACATATGCTTAAGTATAAGTTTAACCCTTTTCCGGAATTTTGCGGATTACTTACGAAAAAGGAATACTCTAGTCATTAGTGGATAGAAGAGTTCTTCTCTCATTGTTTTACACTTTTTTGGGGGAGGAAACTAACTATACAAAAAAGGACTTTTGGATCCTTCTTTAGGGTTTTCAGGCTCTCAAAACATGAAAACACTAAGCGAGCATTCACCTACTCGGGCTCAATGTAAAATCCATGAGAGGGTATATAGAGGATTATTTAAGTTTTTCAGACTCTATAAATAGGAAAACACCGACGAGCATATACCAACCTGGGCTCGATACTAAAATCCACGGGTAGGTGTATGGAGTTATTGTTCAATTTTTTTAGACTCCTTAAAATTGAAAACACCAGTGAGAAAGAACAGATCTCGGCTCAATATTAAAATCCAAAGATCAATATTATATAGTAATCTTCTATCTCTTCTTCGAACTTTGTAAACAATGAAGAAGGTCATGAGTCTTCCTCCCATGGGCTCGTTAAAAGTTTAGATTGTTGGGCTTATTGAGTTTGCTTTCTTGGACTCATTAAAACAACAAGAAGGACATTCTTTTACCAAAAAGAATAAGGGATGAGAAGGGTACATCTACATCTTTTCAAATTCAAAGGTAGTTAAGTTAGTCATGTCCTTGAAGAAAAAACCTATTTGAGTCTATCATTCAGTTGGGTTTTAGTTTTTGACCTTATGTTGAACCTGATCTCAGAGTTTGTTACTCCTCCGGTTGGTTATTCTTCCAATCACATGGAGAGTCTGTTAATGTCTCCTACATTGCAGGCTTATATCACTTTCCCCTCATGTTAAAAGCTTCCTAAGTCACTTTGTGTCGTGCTCACTATTCAAGGATACAGCCTATGTCGGCCATTCTACAGTTTACCTTGCCTTCATGTGTCGGCCATCCTGGTGTCAGTTCTTTCATCTTGTTACTTTTTCTACTCCAAATCAGCTCAAACTTATGAGTGTTCCTTGTGTTGGATGATGGAGGATGCATTAAGGCCTCCCTTCCAATGGAGTTCTTCCCATCGACTTCAACTCATTATGCTCTCAGAATGAAGTTTAGAGTTTCAGTTAGTACCTTGGGGATTGCAGTCATCAGTCGTAGTTTCCCTCGCTGTTGAATAATGGGAATACATCAATGTCTCTTATTTGACAGGTTCCTCAGGTGTTCGACATCAATTCAATTTATTCACACTTGTTGGAATGTACTAGGTACCTTGGACCCAATTATCATTATTGATGGAAGTCCTCGCGTTTGTTAACGGTATACATCAATGACCGGTAATCAAACAATACCCCCCATGTCCGACTCTAGCTCATTTATTCATATGGTTAGGGTTTTTACCTTGGGTTTTTTGGATGAAGACCTTGGGATTTGTGAAAATCATATCACATCCAAGAACTATTCAAGAAATTACACTCTCTCATATGAAAAATCTCACACAACTAGTCAAAAGCACAAAAATTATGCACAATAGTAGATTTCTGTATTACTTCTCATGAATAATAATTAAATCAGCCAACATATGAATGTAATAGGCTGTTATTAAATAAAATTACAGCATAAAATTGAATGGCTAAATATTCCAAGCAAAACTCGTAATCATCAGACTTGCTAAAAGTGCCCATCCCCCCTAGGTGGCAAGTTGACTTTCCAAATCAGCCCAAAAGCTCACGAATTGCTAATTTAGTGAGCTGAAGGTGAAAAATAGGTAATAAAAATTCCAAATATGAAATTTGGGTGGAAATTAAATTAAGAAAATTTTTTGGTGAGAAAAACACTTTCCTAGGTTCACTAGATTTTCCCTATGGGGGAAAAAGCAGTAAAAAGCAACAGTTTCTTCACAAGTGCGCCTTTCTTCCTTAAAATAATCGAAAAATATTTAGGAAGGCTCCAAAGTGACCTAGGTAGCTTGTAGATCACACGTTGTATGTATTCTTATCCTCTTATGTTGCCTTGTGGCCCACACAAGGCAATTTCCTAGTCTTATTACATAGAATTAACCATAAAAGATTAATTAATGCATCTAATGTAAATAACAACATGGTAGGAAGACTTAAATATTCCAACACCCCCTCTTAAGCCTGACTTAAGTGATATAAATATCAGAATACGAAATACTAAGGGCCCAGTAACAAGACTTGGTCACCTCGTACAAAATACTGTCGGTCCACAAAACAAGGATAGAAGGAAAACCTCATGGCAAAAACCTTCCCTCAAAACATGGACATATAAAAATTTAAAGGTTGCTGATTAACCCTTCACTCCACCACATGTTCAACCATCCCAAGCAGTGATCTAAGACAGCTGAATGTCTTCTCTGTGAAAGCCTTGGTGAAGATATCAGTAGTTTGCTCACCTGTGGAGCAATACTGCAAATGTATGATCTGGTCATGCACTAAGCCTCTGATGTAGTGCATATGAATCTATAAGTGCTTGGTCCTCTGCCTCTGTACTGGATCACATGAAACTCTAATGGAAATCTGGTTGTCACAATAAATGACAGTAGGAGTACTGAAAGAAATCTCAAACTCAGACAAAATCCCCTGCAACCAGACACACTATGTAGCAACATTCACTGCTCCTCTGTACTCTGCCTCCGCTGAAGATAGTGCTATGGCATTCTGTTTCTTTCTGGACCAGAAAACAGGGCCACCTCCAAGCATGAATACAAATCTTGATGTAGATTTCCTGTCAAGGCTATCACTAGCCCAATCCGAATCTGTGAAACCCAAGAGATCTAAGTTCGAATCTACCACATAGTGAATCCCATCACTCTTTATGCCCTGCACACAACGAAGGATTCTTTTTGAATCCCTCCAATGTAACTCATGTGGCTGCTCCATATATCTAGATTCTACACTCACAGCATATGCAAGATCTAGTTGATTGTGTGTAAAGTAGAGCAAGCTGCCAATCAACTGTCTGTATAGAGTACTGTCAAAAAGCAGTGTAGATTCTACTTCTTCCATTCTAACTCCAGAAAGGAATGGAGTCTTAGAAGGCTTGCAAACGGCCATCTTAAACTTCTTTAACAGATTAGAATCATACTTTGACTGACATACCTTGGTTCCTTCTTTTGTTTGAGAAATCTCAAGCCCCAAAAATTGCTTAAGAAGTCCCAAGTCACTCATGGAGAATGCTTGGTGCATTGCGGTCTTTAGTGATGCTATGTGTTCAGTGCTATCACCAGTGATTAGAAAATCATCAACATACAACACTATTAACATAATAAAACCATCAGCAAAATTCATATAGACATTTGGGTAAGATTTACACTGAACATAGGATTGTGACATCAAAATACTGTCCATCTTTGCATACCAAGCCCTAGGGGCTTGCTTGAGTCCATACAAATATTTTTTCAACCTGCAAAAAAGGTTTGTATCTGATGTGTACCCATGTGGGTGCTGCATATATATTTCTTCTTCAATCTCCCCATGGAGGAAAGCACTTTTCACATCCATGTGATGTACTTCCCACCACTTGGAAGCTGCCACTGCCAAAACTAGTCTAATGGAGTCTTTCTGAGATACCGGTGCAAATGTTTCATTATAATCAAGTTCTTGGAGATAAGAATACCCCTTTTCTACCAGCCTTACTTTGTACTTAATGGCTGTACCATCCATTGCACATTTAGTCTTATAAATCCATTTGCTCTTACCAACTTTCTGCCTGCGGGGAGCTTGACTAGCTCCCAAGTTTCATTCTTCTGCAATGACTGAAACTCCTCATCCATAGAAACCTGCCATCTAGGATCATGTGAGACATCCTAATATGTTTGTGGATTAGAATCTATCATCATATAGCACTTCTCAGAAATATAAGGATCATTCACATTGAGAGCAGTCTCAAACTGTGATCTAGTCCTTCTTTGGTCCTGAGGGTGGCCCGCTAGTTCACCTGCTACTTGCAAATTTTTTGTAGCCCACTTAGGCCTTGTAGGTGAGTTAGAATATGCAATAAATTGATCCTCATCATCAGAAATATAAGAATAAAAAATATCAAGAACATCACTTACTTCTTCTTCAGTCGGTGGTGAAGATGAATCTCCAATTTTTGTGCTCTGAGAGGGCTCTTCCTCAAACTGCACACTTCTTTCGATGAATGCTTTATGAGTGGTCATGTTCATAAGCTTATAAGCTTTGGAGTCCTCTGAATATCCAACAAACAAAAATGGTTGTCTTTGGAGCTGCATAGCCCTCCTCTTCTCAATCGGAATCCTAGCCCAAGCCTTTGAGCCAAAAATCCTGAAATGAGAGATGTCCAGTTTGTTACATGTCCAAGCCTCGAAAGAAGTGATACCTTTGAGAGATTTATGTGCCACTCTATTCTAAATATAGGTGGCACAATTTATTGCTTCAGCCCATATCTTAGGAGACAAATCTTTTGCCTCAAGCATGCATGCGGCCATCTCCTTAAGAGATCTGTTCTTCCTCTCAGCAACCCCATTTTGCTGAGGTGTATATGGAACTGTATGTTGCATCTGTATGCCTGATGAAGCACAAAATTACTGAAACTATGATTTCACATAGTCACCACCATTATCAGATCTTAACACTTTAATATGTCTACCAGACTGATTCTCAACTGAGGTTTTGAATAACTTGAATAACCCAAAAACTTATGATTTAGGCTTGATGAAATAAATCCAACAACACCTGCTGAAATCATCTATGAATGTGAGAATATATTTTGCTGAATTCAATGACTCATGAGGAAATGGACCTGATATATTAGTGTGTATAAGTTCCAATGGTGTAGTGTTTCTCTCAGTGGTAGATCTCCCATACTTATGCTCAGGGTGTTTTCCTAGGATGTAGGATTGATAGACACCTTTGGAAAATTTGATATTGGGCAGCCCTATAACCATCTCTTTCTCATGGAGTTGGGAAAGGTATTTGTAGTTTAGGTGGAAAAATCTTTCATGCCATAGCTTGCTGGGCTCATTGGCATGGGTTATTAGAGCAGAAGGTGAGGAGTTTGGCACAAAATGAGAAAACTTGTAAATTCTAGAACAGTGGTCAATAGTACCAAATGCAATAATTTTTCCTATTGAAAGTTCTGCTATCTCAACGTCATTGGGGGTAAAGGTTACTCTCTTGGGAAGCCCTGTATGGGTTATCTGATAGATTGACAGTAGGTTTGCAGCAAGTCCAGGGACATATAAAACATTATTAAATGACCCAAACTCGAGATCTATGCTACCTTTGCCTTTGCTAGAAGTTTCAGAATTGTCTCCCAATACAATATTTGGACCACTGGAAGAGTCAAGTGAAGTAAAATACTTACTTGCAAACACCATGTGTCTTGAAGCACCGGAATCAATGATGTATTATGAAGATTGGGAAGTGCTAGCCATCAATGCATGAACTCTCTCTTTGTCATTGGAATTTGATCCTCCATCCTTCCTTCTTGCTCTCTCTGGGAGGGGGATATTGGCTTTCTCCAATGCATGAGTTAATTGGTCGATGGTCTTATTCATACAAGAGCTTTCAGGATGAAATCCCTTGCTGCAATAAGTGCACTTTGTCCTCTCATTCTTCTTGTTCAGATTCTTCTTGAAGTTTGATGGCTCTCCATTAAAATTCTCCTTGTCTTTCCGCTCACCAGTGGGCTTCTTGAAGTTGCCTTTCTTCTTTGTTAAATTTTGAGCATTAATTCACAATAATCTAGGATCTTCAGTGAGAGAATAACATATATAGTATATCAATGCATAACAATCACAATGACAAGCATCACAAGAATCAAAAGCATGAGAGACAAGAGACACAGAGTTTCCATGGGGAAAACCCTAAGGTGAAAAACCACAAAACTTCCTCAGAGATAGAGAGAGCAATGGCTCAACCAAAGTACAACCAAAATACACTGAGATAGTCTCCTAGTAGCAGATGATCCTCCTCCTCACTAGTGCGTCACTTTCTGAGTGAGAGAGATATAACTTTCTAAATGATCTAAATAGAGATCACCTGATCTCTATTTATACTAACCTGTTTTCCCAGTGACCTTATGGGGTCGACTTGTCTAGCTAGGTACATTAACATTATAATATATATATTTCGGGGCCAACCCCACACATGGTGGTCTAATAACCCATCGGCAAGTACACACACTTGCGACACTTGTCAATCCACATGATGACACTTCCTTATAGAGGAAATAACACATCTCTAATAAGGGTACAATAAATATATATGAAATACATTCTGCAGTTACATATACATCAACACTCCCTCTTAACTAGGAAGGTATTTCTCAACACAGATCTACTAGACAAGTCTTCTTCTCGGGATCATCGTCATCGTCATCATCATTATTGCTGCTATCTCAACCAATCTCTGACTCTACTCATCATAGGAAGTTCTACAGAGCCAGTCCTTTTTCATACTAGATCTAGGCCCACCACCTGCAGGTCTTTGTCATCACTGGCCATATTGTGGAATCCTCAGGACTTATTACGTGCGTCACAAAACCTCGAAAGAGCATCGCAGGATGTTACGAGCACACGGCTCTACCTATAGGATCTCCCAGAGCCATATTATATGTGACCTCACCACAAAACCTCGCAAGAGCATGCCAGGTTGTTACGAGCACACAACTCTATCTATAGGATATCCCAGGGACAGATTATATGTGGTCACCACAAAACCTCCCAAGAGCATTCCAGGCTGTTACGAGCACGCAGCTCTACCTATAGGATCTCCCAGGGACAGATTATATGTGGTCATGGAAAAACCTCGCAAGAGCATCCTAGGACTTATTACGGGCACACAGCTCAACCTATCGGATCTCCCATGGACATATTATATGCCATAGGACAAAACCTCGAAAGAGCATCTGCCAGATATCCCAGGGCCAGATTATATGCCATAGGAAAAACCTCGAAAGACTATCTCCAGATCTCCTAGGGCCAAATTATATGTCCTCCCAGAGCAAAACCTCGAAAGAGCATTTGCAAGATATCCCAGGGCCAAATTATATGCCATATGCAAAACCTCGAAAGAATATCTGCAAATCTCCCACGGCCAAATTATATGCTCATCTGCACAACCTGATCCATGGCCATAGAGTATCAACCTGATACTCACCATACATCATCCTGATGTACACATGATCATCCTGATCATCATCACTACAACATCCTGTTGCATGTCATCTGGAGCAACATCCTGAAGCTCGTCATCCATGATCATCCTGATCATGCAATGCATCTACCTGATGCATACCAAGTATCTACCTGATACATATCATCATACATGATCCACCTGATCATACAATGTATCCACCTGATACAAATACAAATACATGATACATATCACCATACATGATCCACCTGATCATACAATGTATCCACTTGATACATATATAGATACATGGTCCAATAATCCAACATGATGCACATACAAAAATAGATACACATGATCCAACCGATCATATCCAACATCCAACATGATGTGTACATACATATAAATGATCCAACTGATCATATCCAGCATCCAACATGATGTGTACATATATATATAAATGATCCAACTGATCATATCCAGCATCCAACATGATGCATACATACATACATAAAAATGATCCAACTGATCATACAAAGCAGAAACCAGAACATCATCCTGATGCTCATCATCCAGCGCTTACATCCACAGCCATGTGAAGGATCCTCCTTCCAACATGCTTGGAATGGATTCAACAAATGTGTCCATCACTTCTTCCTCGAAGTGTCATCAATCTAAAGAACACCAAGCCTTTCTCTGAAGTACTCGAACTTCACCCTGGCTAGTGGCTTCATTGGCACATCTGCAATCTTCTCATCCATCGCAACATACAGGAGTTTCACAGCTCCTCTCTGCACCATATCAATGATATAGTGATATTTGATCTCTATGTGTTTCGACCTGTCATGAAACACTGGGTTCTCAGATAGCTTCACACAACTCTGGTTATCACAGAAGATACCAGTAGCATCCAACGGGAGATCAAATAACTCATACAATAGCTTCTGTAGCCATACTGCCTCACAACTAGCTGAACAGGCTGCAACATACTCTGCCTCAGCTATGCTCAGTGCTACGCAGGACTGCTTCCTACTAAACCAAGAGATCACACCTGATCCCATACTGAAGCAGCACCCAGATGTGCTCTTCCTATCTGCAGCACTTCCATCCCAATCTGAATCAACATAACCCTGTAGGTTAAACTTTTGATTCGCTTCATACTTGAGCCCATAATCCACTGTACCCTTCAGTTACCTTAGAACATGCTTTACAGCAACTAGGTGAACACTCCTTGGATCTGTCAGGAACTAACTCAATGTGTTCACCGCAAAGCAAATATCTGGTCTCATGTTCGTCAGGTACATCAAGGACCCAATCATCTGACGATAGACAGAGACATCAACCGGCTCAGATGAAGCATCAAATAGAAGCTTCAGATTTGATGCCATAGGTGTGGCCATGGCCTTGCAATCCATCATCCTGAATCTCTTCAGGATATCTACTGTGTACTTCCCTTGACCAAGGAAGATCCCACCTGCACTCTGCCACACCTCCATACCTAGGAAATAATGCATCATTCCCAAATCTTTCATATCGAACTCAACAGCAAGCTTCCTCTTCGTATCTGTAATCAATCTGTCATCTCCTATTACAAATAAGTCATCCACATACAGGAGTAGAATCACAGGATTCCCTTCCTCAACCTTGTAATAAAGGTTGGAATCTGCTTTACTCTTGGTAAAGCCCAAACTAGATAGTAAACTGTCCATCCTACCATACCAAGTTTTGTGAGCTTGTTTCAATCCATACAAGGCTTTCTTCAATCTGCACACATATGAATCCCTGTCATGTATTTCAAAACCGAGTGGCTGCTCCACATATACTTCCTCTTCAACTACACCATTCAAGAAAGCAGTCTTGACATCCATCTGGCGTATTTTCCATTTCATTGCTGCAGCCAGGGAAAGTACTATTCTGATGGAAGTATACCTGGCTACAGGTGCAAAAGTTTCTTCATAATCTATTCCCTCATTCTGAGAGAAGCCACGAGCTACGAATCTTGCCTTGTATTTCTCTACACTACCATCTGCAGCATGCTTGATTTTGTAAATCCATTTGGAAGTCACAACAGACTTCTCTTTAGGTCTTGGGACAACATCCCAAACATCATTCTTCATTATTGATTTCTATTCCTCAACCATGGCATCCTTCCATTCTTTCTTTTCTGCTGCTTCTTCATAACTGGAAGGCTCTTTGTTCATAATGTCACAGAGTAAAGCAACATAGCTGGTATGTGATCTGGTTCTCTTCTTTGCTCTGTGTTCTTCTTCTGGAATGCCAAATCTTTCTGCATCTTGAATGAGCTCTCTAGCCCATGCAGGTTTCCTCTTGTGAGAGCTATCCTCATGGGGTGGATCTACAGGTTCTTGTGGATCTTCAAACTCATGAACAACTTCTGGAACTACTTAAGTTGTGGTAGTGTCTTGAAATCTAGTTTCCTTAGGTTCTTCATAAACTTCGATAGGTGCCTTCCTTGATTTGATGAATGTTGAGTTTTCATCAAATGTTACATCCCTGCTGACATCACTCTTCTTAAACCCTGGAAAGTATATTCTGTATGCCTTTGAGCTTTCACTGTAACCCACAAAGATACCCTTCTTTCCTGAAGGATCTAGTTTAGTCCTCTTTTTCTTTGGGACATGAGTGTATACTGGACAACCAAATATTCTAAGATGGCTGAATTCAGGTTTCTTACCAGAAAAGACCTCTTCTGGTGTCTTGTTGTCCAATATCTTGTGGGGTGTTCTGTTCTGCACATATACAGTTGTTCTAGCTGCCTCTACCCATAGATACATAGGTAGATTCTGGTCATGCAGTATTTCCCTTACTGCTTCCATGATAGTTCTGTTCTTCCTTTCTACAACTCCATTTTGTTGAGTATTATAAGGAGCATTCAAATCCCTCTTAATCCCTGAATCACTACAAAGCTTCTTGAAGTCACCTGAGGTGAATTCTCCACCATTGTCAGATCTGAATGTTTTGATCTTCTTGTTAGTTTGATTCTCCATCAAGGTTTTGAATTCCTTGAACTTATCAAACACCTCATCTTTGTTCTTCAAGAAGTATACCCAAGTCTTCCTGGAGAAGTCATCAATAAATGAGACATAGTAAACATACCCACTAAGAGAACTGGATGACATAGGACCACATACATCTGAGTGGATGATTTCCAGGATATCTTTGGCCTTGCTTTCACTGCTTGGGAAAGCCTTCTTAATGTTCTTACCTTTTGCACATCCTTTGCAAACACCTTCATGTTTTGTCTTGATTTCAGGAAGACCTTCTACAACCTTGCTTGCAATTGGAAGTGCCCTATAGTGCATATGAGCAAGTCTTCTATGCCAAAGTTCACTTGGTTCCATGGATTCATGCACCATGGCATGTTCAGGTTGTCCCTTCAATTTATACAATCCTCCCTCTTGCTCTCCAATCACTACTGCATCATCTATGGTCTTTCCCTTTGGCCACATTAGGACTTGGCCATCCACAAATGCAACCCTCATACCTTTTGCATCCTATGCAGAGATGGAGAGTAAGTTCTTCTTGAGCCCAGGTACATAAAGGACTTCTTTCATCTTCAAAGATTTTCCAGAATCTAGGTTGTAGGAGTCTTCACCACTTCCTTTGATTGGGTATTGATAATCATCCCCAAGTTTCACCTTATGGGGTGATTCATGTTCAGATAGATTCACAAAAGATTCCTTAAACCCAGTCATGTGTTTGGAAGCCCCACTGTCAATCAACCAATCATTACAACCGTGGGAGATAGTACCTGTGAGAGCAGAAATTAGAACATACTCTTCTTCACTTGATGAGTCATCATCACTTTCAGCCCTAGCCTTCTTCTTTGGAGGTTCATCATCTTTAGCAGCATGAGCATGGAACTTTCTTTTGCTGCCCTTCTTCTTCTTGTTGAAGTTTTTTTTATTATCCGTTTTGTTCTTGGGACAATCTAAAGCAAAGTGACCCTTCTCATTGCATGTGAAGCATCTTAGATCCTTCCTATTCTTTTGATAGGATCTTTTGTAGCGAGAGTGCTCCTTCTTGGGCTTGGTTCTTTTGGTGTGAGTTGCGAGAGCTTGATCTTCACCTCCCATCTTTTCCTCACGAGCTACAAGTCTAGCTTCTTCTTGAGAGCATTCCTCCCATAGTTTACTGAAAGAGATCAATTTCTTTCTTGCATAGATTCCTTGAATAAAGGAGTCCCATGACCTAGGTAGGCCATTTAGAGTGGTCATAACAACTTCACCATTGTCCACTACTTCATCTACAGCTTCAAGTTGCTCCTTGATCTGAGAGACCTTGGAGAAGTAAGATTGAATGGTTTCTCCATTCAACATCTTGACCCCTTTCAATTGATTACGCAGAGTCATCTTCCGATTTATGTTCTTCCCTTCAAATAGCTTGGTCAAAGAGTCAAACATCTCCTTGGGTGTCTTTAGAGAAGACACATGGGGTATGAGATGATATTTGATAGAATCAACACTGATTCTCTTTTCCTTGACCAAGTTCTTCTTATGCAATACCTTGGCCTATTCATCCTTTGGGATAGGGATGTCTTCTTTTATATATGAGTCCAACTCATTCTCTTCCAAGATTAACCCAATCCTATACTTCCAAGCTCGGAAGTTATCAGCCCCTTCAAGCTTATCCTCAATCTTGGTGTGGTGAGACATCTTTAAAGAGTACTTCAAATGGAAATAGAAAAGATTTAGGTCTTACCACTTGAAATGCTGAAAACTAGATCTAGTCCCGGATTAGGGTTTGTCGGAAAAAACCCTAAAAATTCAAAATGTCAATTTCAATTTTCTGAAAGGATAGAAAGATGTGATTTGATGAGCTGATCAGCCTGGTGCATTCAAAATTTGAGATCAACAAAGTTTTACCCTTCATATTTGCCTTTTTGTCCTCCCGGGTTCACTCGGGAGAGACTTGAATTAGGGTTTGAGTTTCCTGGAGATCTACCCAGCCAAAAATCTCGATCCAAAGCTCTAAACTTCAATTTTTGCAAGGAGCTTCTAGCTATGTCTTCAGATTTCAGAAATTCCTATTTTTGTGGAAACCCTAATTTTTAGGGCCAAATCTGAAAATGCTCAGAATTGAATTCTGATTGGACAGATAGATTCTCCTTGATGAGTATAGTCAATCTACTATACTGCTTTTCCAAAATCTATGGAGAGAAACCCAATAAACAAGAAACTCAAGTTTTCGTCACTGCAAAATGTCTTCTTCTCAGGTTAGCTCTGATACCATGTTAAATTTTGAGCATTAATTCACAATACTCTAGGATACTCTAGGATCTTCACTAAGATAATAACATATACAATATATCAATGCATAACAATCACAATGACAAGCATCACAAGAATCAAAAGCATGAGAGATAAGAGACACAAAGTTTCCGTGGGGAAAACCCTAAGGTGAGAAACCCCACAACTTCCTCAGAGATAGAGAGAGCAATGGCTCAACCAAAGTACAACCAAAATACACTGAGATAGTCTCCTAGTAGCAGATGATCCTCCTCCTCACTAGTGTGCCACTTTCTGAGTGAGAAAGATATAACTTTCCGAATGATCTAAATAGAGATCACCTGATGTCTATTTATACTAACCTGTTTGCCTAGTGACCTTATGGGGCCGACTTGTCTAGATAGGTACATCCACATTATAATATATATATTTCAAGGCCGACTCCACACAAGGTGGTCTAATAACCCATCGGCAAGTACACACACTTGCAACACTTGTCAATCCACATGACGACACTTCCTTATAGAGGAAATAACACATCTCTAATAAGGGTACAATAAATATATATGAAATACATAGATGAAATACATTCTGCAGTTACATATACATCAACATTGTTGCCTTTTGAATTCTTTGAGTTTCCAACATTTAGACAATGGTCTCTGGATGGATTTTTAATTTCTCCCATTAAGACTAGCTTGTCTTGTTCTTGAGTTAATGACTCCATAAATTCTGAAAGTGACGGGCTCTTCCAATTTTTAATTGCTTTCCGGGTGGAATGGAAGGTCGAGACAAAAATTGAGAAGTCAGGGCCAAGCTTGGAGAGAATGGCCAAAACTAATTGCTCTTCTTTCTTGTCTATACCACATTGCTTTAGTTTTTTTTTCACAGAAAAAATATAACTTACTATTGATATACGAAATAGTAAATAGCACCAGCTGTCAGAAACATACATGTCTGCTCACAAATCCATCCAATAGATTTGCCAGACATAGTCAGATGATGAGTCACCCATAATAACAGAAAATGTCCAGAAATAGCACCATATGTCCACAATAAAAGGCAAGAATCCCTCCAGGAGGAGAAACGGATCCCGAGATCACACCATAAACAATATGTCCATAAAACAGTACAATAATCAAAAGTGACCACAGCAACAGTTGTCAGAGGCCCAGAGTGTCAAATAAAAAGTATAACATAATAATAATGCCAAAAAATAGCCAAATCAACGGACATATCAGCCGCAAAAATGTAGAGTGAGCATAGTAGTCCAACCAGAAATTGGATCCAGGCTCTATGGAGTATGGAATAATGCCGAGCCAGGTGTGAGAGGGTTGGGAACCCGGTTTGAAAATCCATCAAGTGCGCCTGTCGCATCCATCTCCAAATCACTGCCCTTGTCGGACGACCAGAGAGGATCCCTCTCCCTGAGAAGGCCGGAAGAAGCAGGAGCCCTGCATTGTCTCCAAAGATGTCCCACCGCTTTGCAGTTCGAACAACGGAAGGGTATGCCCCAGTAATCTATGACTTGAGCCAACTGATGACCACGCCAACTGATGTACAGAACATCAATCAAACCAAGGGAAACATCAACCTCAACCAGCATCCTCCCCATTCGCCTGTCAAAGCCATTCAGGTGTTCCTCCTCCACATGTAAAAAACGACCCAGCCGGTTGCCAATGGCCTCAAAAGCCCCACGGTTCCACAATGCCAGTGGAAGACCCGGCAATAACACCCATAGATGTCTGAGACGAACAGATGCCGAGACCGGGTTGAAGTCCGTATGCCATTTTTGCAGCATGAGACTCCCGGTTCCATAGAGCCACAGACCCGCAAGAATTCGAATACTGTGTGCTTCCTCATGAAATTTAAAACCATACCAGCCACATGTCAAGGAAAATACCTGGGGAGTGTATTCCAGTATGGGGTTCCATGTCTCTTCAACCCATTTGACGATATTATGCTTATTCATGGCATGGTATGAAAACTTGCCAACCAGAACGGTCATGTTGCATTCCACAGCTTCCTCCAAACCAATATCTCGACCCACCGTGAGATGTGTCTCCCCCGGTCTGTTAAAATATTTGCCAGCAAGCCTGTTGTTTGCTCTAGACGACGAACCATGCCGATCACCACCAGCCCGCTCTGGGCGAACCCTACCGCTACCAACCGATGGGTCCGAGCCCATGGCATCTCCATGTGGCGCACCCATGTCCAGGTGTCTCTTTGGTGTTTTTCCCTTGTGTGCCACCTGTCTTCCACCAGGGTTCAGGGTCCGTTTTCCACGGAGCTGGTTCCGAAAGAAGGAGTCAGATTTGAACAGGCCTGCCTCTTCAATCATATAATCAGAGGCGTTAATATTATTGCCGGCCGACATGTTGAGATCCGGACCCTCCATATCTACCACGTAACAGCAGGTAATCCCAGATGCACAGCGCCAGGCAAGACGGGTGCTTCCAAAAGCAGACCCTGACAAGTGCTATTTGGGGAAACAGGAGCTATCAGACAGGGGACCGTCCCAAGAAACCTGTGGTCCACCCCAGGTAAAAACCGCCCGTAAAAAGATGAAAACCAGTTCCACAACCCACATAAAAACACAGCGGTCCACGATAACGTCCAGGGAAATGCTGTTTAACCCCAGCAAGGACCGGCACATTCACGGTTCAGACCAAAAGCGCCAAACAGAGAATCCCCAGAAAGATTGCTAGATTCATATCCGTGAAACAAGCCCAATCATTTGCCACCGAATAAAAACACAGGAATATCAAATTAAGTGTAAAAAACTCTGTCCGCAGCGGCCGGTCCTATTCACAGTCTAGTAAAACTTGCTCATTTCCCAGCTGGTAAAACGACCACACGGTATTCCACCGCCGTCTGAGCACCGCAAACCATATTCCATCTGAAACCCTAGTCTGGGTATCGCCATCACCGCACCGCCTCACCGCCTCACCGCCTCCAATGACATGTTCAAACCACATTGCTTTAGTTGCAATACAAGAGACTTGAATTTGGAGAAGAAGTCTTGTAGATTATCAAAATTTTGTGGACTCAAAGAGACTAGCTCATTATCCAATTGGTGGCCTCTCAATTCATCGGTTTTACCGAACAATTCTTGAAGTTTCAACCATAATTCATTGGGTGAAGTGAGGCCATCAAGATGAAATAAGAGTTATCTGGATGTAGTGAGACATAATAGCCCATAGGCTTCATCCCTTCGATTATGCTGTTTAGATTTCTCCACTGCTGAGGTTGGCTCAGCTTCTGTTGCCATGGTCACCCTGTAGAGCCCTTTGCTCCTCAATAGAATCTCCATATGTGCTTTCCAATCAAATTAATTGAAAGGATTAAGGGTGATCTATTGTGTATTATCCATTGATGCAACTAATATAAACTTTTGTACTAAAATTAGAACACTTCTAGATTCCAAAATGCACCCTGCAGAGAATAGAATTCACCCGGTGAATTGATCAATGCGCCCTTCCTAAGACTGTTGGATCCTGCAAGACAATCAATAGATGAAAGGAATATCTTGATGGATCTAATACCATGTGAAAATCAGATCACATCCAATAACTATTCAAGAAATTACACTCTCTCATATGAAAAATCTCACACAACTAGTCAAAAGCACAAAAATTATGCATAAGAGTAGATTTATGTATTACTTCTCATGAATAATAATTACAGTAGGAAACACATGAATGTAATAGGCTGTTATTAAAAAACATTACAGCAGAAAATCGAATGTCTAAATATGCCAAACAAAACTCCTAATCATCAGACTTGCTAAAAGTGCCCATCCCCCCTAGGTGGCAAGTTGACTTTCCAAATCAGCCCAAAATCTCACGAATTGCTAATTTAGTGAGCTGAAGGCGAAATATAGGTAATAAAAATGCCAAATACTAAATTTGGGTGGAAATAACATTAAGGAAAGTTTTTGGTGAGAAAAACACTTTCCTAGGTTGACTAGCTTTTCCCTATGGGGGAAAAAGCAGTAAAAAGTAGCAGTTTCTTCACAAGTGCACCTTTCTTCCTTAAAATCATCCAAAAATATTTAGGAAGGTGCCCAAGTGGCCTAGGTAGCTTGTAGATCACACCTTGGATGTATTCTTATCCTCTTATGTTTCCTTGTGGCCCACACAAGGCAATTTCCTAGTCTTATTACATAGAATTAACCATAAAAGATTAATTAATGCATCTAATGTAAATAATGACATGGTAGGAAGACTTAAATATTCCAACAAGATCTTGATAGAATCACCCTATTTATGTTATCATTCAAGCTTGGAAAGACTAAGCCTTACTCATTTTGGCTCTTCATGAGACATAGATCTAGCTTGTTGTTATGGCTATGATCTCTCATTGTTGTCATGGATCCACACTTGTAATTCAGTGGCCATGCTTTATATACATCTGCCAGTTATGTATCGGAGATCATATTGTATAACACCGAACATCTATATGATGTCAATATTGTAATTGCTCGCTGAAATTGATCGTTGTTTTCAGGTACTTTTGTGACTTGGTTCTATGGTTTCTTGCTCCTCCTCTGATTTGGAATTATAATGTATTTTTGCCATCGTTTCCCTTTGAACTCACACATTAGGGGGCATCTGTTATAGGTCAAATATGCACTTCTCCTTCCCTGATCACATTGCTCTGTCGATCACACAAAAGGACACTATGGATGGAAGAGCTAGGTTGACCCTCGATGAGTTATTGCTGAGATTACACTCTTCAGCTGAAAATCTTATTTTTTCTACAGTTTTCATGACAGGTGCACTACTATTGCCGTAGTGATCCTGCGTTCTAAACGCTGGTCTTGTTAAATACAACCTGCGCACATCCTCTAAATGTTGCAAATGCTAGTTGTCAAGTGAAAAAGTTGCATACTGTGCGCTAGTCTACTTATATGAATCCTGTGCACATCTTAAGATGAACTGGAAAAATATATTAAGATTATGAATTGGGATTAGTTGAAGTTGGTTCTACAACTTCCCCAACCTACCAATTCAACCACGTCTTGAATTCAACTGCCTACCTTGTCCCATAAATACAAGGGGAAGCCATGAGAGAGGGATGCTAGAAGGCATGATAAGCTGTTGTTATGCTGGAGGAATTCCCAAGTGATTGTGAAGAGCAGGAGCCCAAGACTCAATTGCAGAAGTGTTTAGACATATTAGGTATATATGTACTTATCTACATTTCTTTGACAATAAAAGGTGGAAATACCCTTCCCGTCCCGATTGAATGTCTATATGATTGAATGCTTGTTGGATTCTATATTTGATTGTAGTTGATGTTAAGTTGTTTCTGATTTCATCATATTTATTACAATCAAGATATGCTGAGGAAGGTTAACTTTGTTTTGCAGGTTAATCATTGTGAAAGATCAAGCAAAAGATAGGACCAACCATCGTTAAAAAGTTATGGATTTCGTAATCTTAATCTCTTTCCATTTGTAGTAGCTAATGCAAAACATGAACGTATTTACCTGCCACCCCGCACAAGTTGGTAGTGTCATCTCCCCACTATAAGGTATTTTCTTGCACAACAGTTTTCTATCTGCCATTCATATAGTTCGGCATTTGAATTGTATCCAATCGATGTGGGATTTCCAAGATGGATCTCTCCTTGAGAATTAGGTTCAATATAGTATTCATCATTCTTTTACTCGTACAGCTGTCGAATGTCATTGTAATCATCAATTGGCTCTATCCAAGGCTCTCCTCGTGATGGGTAAATATGTACTATGGATTTTCGACCATTACCTTTGAGTTTGATTCATTCCTTGTCGAGTGATATTGAGGCCTTCATTTTTCGACCCCAAGGTTGGCCAACTAATTCTGGAAATGAACTGGATCCGTCTTTGGGATTTATGATTTGAATGTTGAATTTTGTCATTATGCCTTTGATAGATGTTTTGACATCTCTCCACACTCCTATTGGTTTGATCAGACCTTGATCGGCTAGTTTCAAGTAGATGCCCAATACTTGTAGTTGAGGTCAACCTAAATGCTCCCAAGTATCACAAGTCATGATATATACTTGTGAACCAATGTCGAAGACTACCTGTTGGAGACAGTATCCTTTATTTCTAAATCAACCAGAGTGTCTGCATCATTCTTTTCTTTTTTATTTAGTCGACATATGTTTCTTGGTTGCCTTGCTTCGATAGATTTGTTTTTAATATTGCACATCAAGTCTATTAATTTCATGACAACTTCTTCTTTAGTTATTAAATTGACCAATTCATTAGTATGTTCTTGTCGAGCTTCATCGTTATCTTCTGGAAATGCCAATTCATGGAATATATCAGATGCATTCTTAAACAAATGTTTTTGCTTCTTTGGATTCGGGTAATCCTCTTTACTCATTATTTTGCTAATTTGTGGATTATCATGACTAGTTCTATTTCCTTTCCTTGTTACAATTTGAAGATTCTTCATTCTAATTACATCATATTTAGGAACACAAGATAAGACATTAAAATTATTTTTACTATTGATCTTTTCAAGTATAGTAGGGAAATCCTCCCAATAGTGATCCCCTCCATATTTTGAACAAAATTTCAGATCTATTTGATCTTTATAAGGATAGTCTGCATAATGATGTCCTTCATTACGACATGTGAAATATTGTACAGGTCAATGAGGTCGAAAGTCTTAACTTCCATTATTGCGACCTCGACCTGAGTATCCTCCGTGTCGGTTGAAATTCATTGCGCCAGTCATATCTTCTGTCGTCATATCTTGGATACCTATCATTTATGTCGTTCTCACCATGTCTATTGCTCCTTTCATTTCTTTCATTTGTTTGGTCGACAGAATTGGTATGGTATACCGCATGGTAGTTTTATTTGTTTTTCATATTCAAATGACATTATGTTATGGAATGCGTACTAACTTCACATATAGCACACCACTTAGCTTGATTGTTCTTCATGTTATATGGGCATTCTTTTGTATCATGAGAGTCATACTCTTGACAAATATCACAAAACACTTCATTTGTACAAGTTGAACACCTTGATGTTGATCATCATGACAACAATAGGCTTTTGTGTGCCCTATTGTGGAACATTTTGTACACCATATTTATGCTCCTCTGAGGTTGATATCTTGGATGGATTTCTGCATGCTATCTAGTCATTCCTCGATATGTCTATTGAAAAGTTCTATGGTGTAGTCATCATCCATTTCTATATGTAAATCCTTTCTCAGGGCATCTTCATATGTGGTGATGTTATTCCAATGACTGTGCACTTTGATCTTCTGTAACATGCCAGCTACGAACCATTGGATCAACATATTTTCCTCAATGTCATAGTCGATCTAGCTCAGGAGGTCTTTGAATATCTTGTCATACTCCCTCACAGTTTCTGTCGCATTTTTCATTGTAGTCTGCAACTTTTCAGTAGCTAATTACTTCGCATACAGAGTTTTAAAGAAGGATAAGAACTATTGCTTGATTTGATCCTTTGTTGCATTGGGTGTTTTGTCAATATATCTCATATACTAGGTTAGTGCACTTTTTCGTAATGAGCCAACAAATTGCGCAATCTATCAATATTCATTGGTAAGGGTGTTAGCTCCCCATATTGACTCACATACAAACCAATTCCTTCTAGGATATTCATCACCTTTGTAGAAAGGAAGGTGTGCTATTGTGTGTGCCATGTCCGCTACAACTTCGACCTCTAAGATTACTGGTGGAGATGGTGGATTGTTTACGGTGACATAATTACTTACTTGAATAAATTTGATAAGTACTATTGCTAAATGTGTATTTGGAGCCTTTTTTTCACTTTCAATGTTAGTGTCTGGTACTTCAGACAGTTCTTTGTTCATTATCGGGGGTCATATTTCTTCAATCACTTTTTTTGAAACCCAAGTAAAAATTTTCTCAATCTAGATTTCACTTCTCCTCGGTTTTTCTGATGAACTCACCAAATCCCTTAATGTTGGAAGTGGTAGGGGGGAGCTTCCACACGATCTGGATAGAGTAGATGAAAACTTCTACTTGAAAACTCGGGTTGAAAAGTGACCTAGTTCCCTTATTCTGGTCAATGAATCAACAATCCGTCGACTTCATCACCTTCATTGCTTCTTTGATTCCAGATTCCCAACTGAACAGCATGAAGACCTAAATCTTCTTCGACAATATCCTGCAATCGAACACTCTGAGTTAGATGGAGCAAATAATGTGGTGTTATTACCTCAGGTATGTTTGCTTGAAGAGATTCATCACGCTCTATCCAAAAGTATTCATCCATCGGTGACATGTTTTAATCAACACCCATTTCTTGTCGAGCTCAACTCAACTCTGGCGGATTTCCTTCTTCATCTGTCGTGATACCTGGCTTTCATTTTTTCTAGAGTGCACTAGCTTCTCCCTAAGCTCTTCTTGTCACTTTCTCTTTTTTTATCGTTCAATATTCTGGATATCCGGAGTGATTTTGTGACTCATTGTTCTATTTTGTCAAATTTTTCATATTTTTGACTACTGGTCATGTCATCTTTTCATCTGTTGAATTTTGTAATGCATCTACTCCATCAGTTCGTGTTTGGATACCCCCCCAATGCTGGCCCGAATATCGTTTAGGTGACTAGCGAAGTAAGGTACTTCATTTGTTCAAGAAATATTCCCACTGTCGTTCTTGTACGAATTTCTCCCACTCTCTTTCCTTCTCTTTACAATTTGAGCTTGGGAATGGTGGTGACAATAGAGGTCGAGTATCGACAATATGCGCTACACCTTTTTCGATCAGGAACTTGAAGCAAATTGTTGGTAAGGAACATAGAAATTGGTTGTTGAGGTCGTTTTAAAACCTTTTCTTCACATTGTAGACATACACTTGCTCTTCAATAACACATTATTCACATAACTCATTGGAAACTTGTTCGCACCATTTTGATAGATTTGTACGGCCTCCATTGATCAGCGTTTGAATTAATTGTTGATCTTTTTCATCTATTGGTCTTTTCATCCAGGAGCTTCTTCAACGTGAATGGTACGGACTCTACGAATTTTTCATGCGTCTTGGAAAAGAACTTTTCTCTTGCTTGAACAATAGTCAGCTTTTTTCTTCTGGCATAGTTTTGCAGGTAATTTGTTATCTTCCTCTCCCACCAATCCTTAATTTCTTGCTTTGATATCATTTGATCATGCTCGTTGTCATCTTATACATGCATCACCAGAAACGAAACCAATGTTGTAGTATTGGGGGTTGCATGCTTACCAATGATATACATTATAATATTAGACACAAGCAATCACAAAGATACAGATACAATAACAAGTAATTGTAGACGAAGAAACAAGCCCTTTATTATTCAGCAAGATATGCAGAAGAGTACAGATATGTGAACAGTCTCTGATTACATACAGGTCGGCTCAGCATCCTATTCATACAATTGATAGACAGGTCAACTTGAGTACAACAATCGACTAAACATTGGGATCTAGTGGATTTTGTGGAAATGGTTATAACCAACAAACCCAACTTGTGGACCAAATCCTCCTCACTTCATGTAAGTTGGTTATATGTGGAGGCTATAAAAAGTGACCCTGGAGGTTTTGCATGATGTACAAATCATTCTTATGATGAAGTATGCATTGTTATGTTCTAATAACAATGTGTTGTTCTTAAATGTTGCAATGATGTCTTTACACACCACCCTTCTCTCTTGGAATATCGTGCCCTTCTATCATTTCTTTTCTGTTATATAGTTCAAGATGAAGAGATTCCCCAAAATTGTATCATATTTCTTGGTTTTGACATAGCCTTGTTGTCTGCAAATTGTACTGAGTCAAATCTAGGGTTGATTGACTTTGGGATAAAATATTTGTTGATTGATACCTCTAGGAAGAAATTTTATCATATATGCATGATGAAAAGGATGAATTCCAAGATAGAACCTATTTTTCTCAATGGGCATAATTATGCAATTTTGGAAACAGATATGGAGACTTTGTTGAAAAGCAAGGGATTATGGAAATACATGAATACTGCTATTCCTAATCCCAAGGATTTCGATTCTAATTTTATCATCAATGTAAATAAGGACGAAGCTGTCGAGGTCACCACAATCTACATTTCAAGGGATATTATCTTTCACACAATTGGAATCAACTATCGTCATGTCATTCAGAATAAGGTAAATACCATGTTAAATAAGGTGAACTAAAATCAAGTTATGCAGATAGATAAATAGTTGATCTATCAAGAACCTCTTTCCTTTGATTGGATCGAGGATTATTTAGCTTGCATCAAGGAGATATAGTTGCAATTGGGAGAATGTGAAAATGATTTTGCAAAGAAGGATTGACAAATCATTGAGTTGGTCTTGATGAATTTGAAGACATCTTATGATGTCTTCTTCTCCACCTTTCACCTTGTACCCTTTCTCATTAGCCGGTGCTTCCCACTGATCGTATTGGCCGTGATAACTACCATAAAGAGAGTGTGACTTGATGTGCTTCTTGATGAGTGTGACTATTCTTTTGGAAGGATTGGATATACATAATCATCTATAATAATGATTGTAACGTACCCTTCTCTCATCAAATGCAGGGAAGGAAATGTTAACAACACATCGGGCTTTTGGCAGACTTAGCCCCAATATTTTTACTCCAAAAATCTGTAAGAATTAAAACTTCTGTGTGCAGATTCGAACTTCAATAAAACACAGTGGAATTAAACATAACAACACACATAAGCACAAACAAAAGATGATTCCATATGCAGGGATTCAATCCCATTCTTATGCTATGCACAGACTTCATTTCAATTTCAACCTCATGAATAAATAACATTCAGATTTAGCACATTGCAGAACACAGATTGTATATAATTTAATCGACGAAGAATACTTATCTTGCAATGCAAATGTCCAATGACTGGCTATGTGAGAGCAACGTTCCACCCAACCATAGATCTCTATCCAGCCTATATTCTTTCAGCTGGGAGATCACCCCAGAGCTGGGCTGTGTATCCACTAAGGAAGAACTAGCTGGGCTCACTCACAGCCATGGTTTTGGTCATTAGCTATGCTAAGCCAACACACCGTTGGATTTATCAAACATACCAGAAGATAGAGGAGGGTAACGCTAAGCTAGTGAGCTCAACCACTGAGCTACAAGCATCCCAAGTGAACTCAACAGTTAGGCACCCACATTACCTACCACATCCAACACAAGGAAGATCCCCTTCTCTGTTACATAGTCCCTCAAGAAACTCTTCCCTCCAGTGCTCTTCAGGATGGGCATAGAAAGGTCCAGCTGCTAATCCTTGAGATCCTAGCCTTCACTGGGTTTATCAAGCATACCCAACCTCTGCATAGTCATTCCCCACTGGATTTCTCACCATTCTGCTCACCAAATAGCTCAAATCCGTCACTAATTTTCTGGGCTATAAAGACTGGGTTTTCCTATGGATTTCGGGATAGCTAATGCTTCCAAATTCGCCCCAAGGTTCATACCAATGGATTCCCCATTCGATTTCACTGCCCAATACCAAATCTTGATGTTTTTGGATTCCCAAAACGTGGGTTCTCTCAGGGTCGCGATTTCTGGTTTTCTCACTCATGGGAGCTCGTTTTTTTGGATGGATCATGATGCTGGGTCCTCTCTCCCTGGAATGGGAATGAGAATTAGGAAGAAGCAACTCCCCAAGAGGTAGAGTGACTTGTGGCACAAGTAAACAAATCCCATACCTACCCATATGAATTTCAGGGCTGCCCATCCTCTATTGAAGCCATGGGCTGACATCTCAACCACTTCCTTACAACAGGCATAAATGTCATCTAGAGAAGTCAATGGGTTCTCATAATGACATATGGCAGCCTATGGTTCCATCCTGTCACAACCCAAAAATTCCAAAAAAATTAATTTTTTTTTTAAACTAGCATGTAATATTGTGAAATGCAATCATTTAACTGTTGATTAGCTTAAGTGATCATAAGTGTGTCTGAAAGATATTTTATTATACTTTAATTTTTATATGAGTTTCTTTACAGTTACTAAATTGTTTTTTTTTCTTTTTTTGCAACCACAAGGGGGAATTGCCATAACAGACTGGGCTTACTTAGCTTCCGAGCTAATGCAACATATTTTCTTTATCTTACAGATATACAGGTAAGGTTCGGGTCGCTGCAAACAAATCTTTAAAGTATTATAAATCCACTAGCTGTACCAAATCATTCAGTAAAATGTCTAAACATGCTAGCCAGGTTGTCAAGTGTTTAAAGGTAGAATCCCTTCCTGTGATATTCTTGTAATCTTACTGATAGAGAGTTGGAATTTACGAGAGAATATGATAGCTATTGTCCTTGATCAAAATGACTTAGGTATTCCTATGGAGTATTGTTTCCTTGATATTATTATTGTGATGCAATAATATCTCTTATCTAGCATTGTAGAATGTCACTGGGTTCTCATGTTCAGACCTCTTATACTTATCTATTGTTACTGTATCATGCCAAATTTATAAAATTGAAATATAATTTCAATTTACAGCTTTAAATGCACAGGGACCAACTGATACAAGTCTCCTCTTAACATTTTATGGGTTTGGCATTGATTAGAAACTACTTCTATTTGTATGATCGACAATTGATGACATTTATAACACCTTTAGTCTAAATCCTAAATTATTACGATTGCATTCAATTATGTTTTTCCAGACTATTCTGCCAACAGGAATGGTTATAATATTTCGCATAATTCTGTCTAACATACCTTTCACGTATATGTTCTTTGTACTTCTTGAACATGAAGAGTAACAAAGTCTACTTGTCCATACGAGGAATCTGAGTCTATTAATAGATTGTTATTAAATTGTAGCAACAATTGAAATGGACTAGAGTAACCCTAATCCGAAATTATGAGTTATTTAGCTTAGTTCTACAATTTAACAACGCATAAGAAGAATAGCAAATTCTATAACATCTGCATAGTCTATAGCCAATGGCACTATAATTAGTAGATTTGTAAGTAACTTTTCCTGACATCACTCTATTATAGTATGGATTTGGAAGTAATGATCTATGTCTGGTCACAATAGAATTTATGCGAAGGGCAATAAAGTGGTAGGTTTTTACAAACATCATATAACACACTTGAAACCTACCTCCTTATGATTTTATAATAATTATCATATTCTCTATGTTTTAAATAGACTCCTAGACTTAATCTCGAATTCTATTGACACTACAAGGTTTTAATGAATATAGACAAGGTGTTAAAGTTCTGAGGTATTGTTCTAACATGCAATATATATAAATATGACAGGTTTAAACTTATGGTGCCACGACCATAGTGGAATATCCATGTTATGATTTTGTTTTACCCTCGTCATGATTTTAATTGAAAAAACAATAATTGGAAACTCATTGTGAGACTTTGGAACGTCGACCCATTGCATGGGAAATATTAAAGGGATACATGGTCTTTCCAGAGCCACGCATTTTGGGATATAAAACTGTTGACTAACCCTACTTGGCCATTTCTCCCCTTGCCTTCGGGCTCGGCCGCTCTGCAAACCCTCCTGGTCCAACCTTGCTGATACATTGTTGGAGACAGCTTCTACGCTGCTTCAGTCCTTGTGCTTGTTGACTGCTTTGTTTGGGAGTCATTATATTATGCTATTGGCAGCTATAAGTTTGTTATAAACCTAGGGTTTATTCTTCTGCTATCGTTATTAACCCTGTCATCGCATGACTACATCTCTCAACTTAGTTCTGTCAAAGCTTACCTTTTGCTTCATCCAACTCGTTCATTTGGTAGCGAAGGTGGGGTTTACACTTATTATGTTCATGGTTAGCAGGCTGTTAAAGTGACGAAGCTCCTTTCAAATTTATTGGTAAGCTACAGGATTTCTCCTCCAGTTTTCTAATTAAAAGAAATTGTTTAAATCCCCAACAAAAACATTGAAGTGTTACTGATATTGCTCTTTTGTTGCAGGTCCTGGCCCCTCTCCAAGGCGTGGATGACACCAGCTTCGACGATAGGCTTACCGGGTAAGCCTGGTTTTCACCATGGCAATTTCCTCCTTGCTGGTTGATTAGGGCGGTTAGGGTTTGGACTTTGAAAATACAACTCTGTGATTATCACCGTTATGTTTGGTCTTTTTACTGCTTGTTACCACAAGTTCCTTGTCAGGTTCACCCTGTGATGTGAAGGAAATGTTATTGCTTCGGTCAAGATTGTAATTTATTCTTCTTGTTTTTGGTAGATAGGGTTTGCCACCGAAGTTTTAATGTATAGAAAGAAAGAAGACAAAGGCTGTGAGCCTGTCTGTAGATGATGTTACGGCCTTGTGGTTTTAATACTGGGCTCTTAAATTTCACTCAGGGTTTTCACCCAGGGTTTTATAATACGACTTACTATAACTTTCTCCTGTATTTTTGAGCTCGTTTAGCGTGCATTTTGTTTTGGCTTTGTCCAGGAACAAATGAAACTAGTGTATAACCCTTTATATTTATGATACGACTGTAAGTGGAAGCATTGTCTTCATTATCAGCATTAATTTTACTCGTACATACTGGTCTGTTATGGTTCTACCCAATTTTACAATTGAAGTGTAGTTTAAATGCTTGTTTCATTATTGCAATTATAACTTTGTTGGTAAATTGAGAGCCAATTGAAAGATATTATTATGATATTGAAGCTCGACAATGAGCTAGAATACTGTTCTATTTTTTTTTTTGGTTGTAAAATTAATATCTAGGTTATTTCTCTGTTGATAAAATGTTGTAGGGTTTACGTATCTAAATTTATTTGTTATAAAGTAACTTCTTAAATTTAAAAATAGGGTTTGTGCATTGATTAAATTAACAGATTATGACTAGATAAATTCATAACTAGGGTTTTTGCATTGATTTATTTAACCTAACCGTGACTACAATTCTTCTGCAATATGATTTATCATGATATGATTACTGTAATTTTTATTGTTAAAATTTACTATTATTTCCTATGACTATTTAATTAATTTTGTAATATACAGAGTACAATTATTTTATATGTAAACCTTGCTCATCTATTCAACCATTGTAATTAAACTAGGTTTATAATTACAATAATAAACTATTAATTAAAGTATTACTATTGTATGGAATGCATTAAAGATACCTTATCAATAATGTAATAATGATATTAAGGGATGCTGGAAACACAGTAACTCTCATCAAATCTACTACTGATATTCAGAGATGCTAACTTTTACTAAACTAAATACTATTCAGACATATAGATGATAAACACAACATACATTCATTTATAATTAGTAAACATAAAGAAATAATTAGCAGAACCTGTTTAAGCTGTGGACAACAACAGCAATGGGAGGCTGTTCCTCCCTACCAACTCCTGGAGAGTGCCCAGACAACAACTTCTCAGGACCCCCGAGCTTGATCTGGTCTCCCTGGCTGGAACTAGGTGCAGCAAAGTAAATTCTCTCAGCCAAATAAGCTATAATGGAACCAAGTTACTGCAGCAACTGTCTCAAACCAATTCCTTACTGTATATTTCCCTCTTCCTCGATGGGATTCCTGAATAACATTCACCTGAATGCATTCTCCCTCCAGAACAAATTCAAACCCCCAGCTCTGTTCATTGAGTACTATTTAAAAGATTGCCTAGGTCTTTGTTGGCTTAACTATCATTAATGAGCCACCTGCTCTGATTCCACTTCCTTGGGGAATCATGACCCCAAATATAGGGAAGTTGCCACCTGCAACTTAGGAAGTGTTTGAGGATGCTGCCACTTGTCTTTTGCCTTTCCACCTAGTTCCATCCACCAGTTTGACCAGTAACCTCTTTTTAACAGCTCTCCCATGCTGTTGTCTCCATAATTTATTTACTAATAATAAAATATTCTGAATTACATTCCATTTCTAGTGACTCTACCGAGTCATCAATTCCTACCTAGCATTAAGTTTAACATAATGTCTCAGGAATATAATAAAATAATTACATAATTTCTTTATAAAATTGGGGTATGTGACATACACACCCCCTTAAAATGTAACATCGTCCTCGATGTTACTTATTCCTCATCCTCAGCCACCTTCTGGAATAGATTTGGGTATGCTTCCCGCATCTTACTTTCCAATTCCCAGGTAGCTTCTTCAGGACTAAGGTGCTTCCATTGCACCTTCAGCTGTCCAATTGTGCGGTTCCGCAGGGTAATTTCCCTCCTTCCGAGGATACAATCCGATTCCACCAAAACTTCCCCTTCTGGTTCTACCTGTACCATGTTCCAATCAATCACATGAGTAGCATCATGAACATACTTTTTCAGAATAGAAATATGAAAAACATTGTGTACTTTTAAATTAGGTGGTAATGCTAACTGGTAAGCAACTTGACCAGTTCTAGATAAAATTTCAAACGGACCACAGTAATGTGGCGCTAATTTTGCACAACTCCCTAATCTTAGGGAGATATTCTTTGGTCTTACCTTTATGAGCACATGTTCACCCACCTAGAACTCTTTAGGATTTCTTTTCAAATCTACTTGGCTCTTTTGCCGATCCTGGGCAATCTTCAAATTTTCCTGCACTTGTTTCACAATCTGTTCCATTTCTTTTAATAATTCAGGACCTAACACTAATCTATCTACTGGATTATTCCAAGAGATAGGAGTGTTACATTTATGCCCATACATAATTTCAAAAGGTCTAAACTTAGCTGACGATTGATAGTTGTTATTGTTTGCAAATTCTGCTAAATGTAAATAATCCTCCCACTTACCTGGTTGATCCTTAACATACATTCTTAACAGATCTTCCAATACCTGATTAACTCTTTCAGTTTGTCCATCCGTCTGAGGATGGAAAGAAGTGCTGAAATTCAGTGTTGTGTTTAATCCCTTAAACAAAGATTTCCAGAAATTCCCTGTGAATTTAGGATCCCTGTCTGAAATAATAACCTTTGGGACACCATGTAACCGAAAAATCTGCTTCAGAAATATATCAGCTATGTTTGCAGCCTTGTAAGTGGTTTTAACAAGAATAAAATGTGATGATTTACTTAATTTATCTACTACCACCATAATTGAATCATTCTGATTTTGATTTGTGGGTAATCCACTAATGAAATCTAAGCTGATTATTTCCCACTTCCAACTAGGAATAGGAAAAGGTTGCAATAACCCGGCTGGATGTTGATGTTCTGTTTTTACTTGTTGACAGTCCAAACATCTAGCTATATACTCAGCTGCCTCAGATTTCATATTAGGCCAAAAATAATCTTTTCTCAACATGGTGACAGTCTTCTGGTAGCCTGGATGCCCTGAGTAAGGGGTTTTATGAACTTCATCCAGAATCAGCAATTTAACTTTAGATACATTCGACACATACAGTCTGTCTTTAAATAATAAAAATCCATCTTTATTTAGACTATAACCCTTTATCAAACTTTCTGTAGGTTCTACTTTAGCTGTAGCTTGTAAATTTTGATAAATTTCATCCAATTTTATCCCTTGAGTCAGCTATTCATTTAAATCAGAGGTATAAGTATTGATGGCTGTTGTAAAATTCAGCTTTGCATTTCTGCTCAAAGCATCTGCCACCTTATATTCTTTTCCTTTTATGTGCTGAATTTCGAAATCGTATTCACTTAAGAAGGCCAAACATCTTGCTTGCCTTGCATTTAAGTTAGGCTGATCTAAAAGGTATTTTAGACCCTTATTATAAGTCATTAAAGTGAATTTTCTTCCTATTAAGTGGTGTCGCCACATCTTTAAGGCATGAATAACAACAGCTAGTTCTAAGTCATAAGTGGCATAATTCTTTTCATGAATCTTCAGCTTTCTGGACTCATAGGCAATGACATGCCCATCCTGAGTCAACACTCCACCTAGACCGTTATTACAAGCATCGGTGCAAACCACGAAATCCTTATTAGGATCCGCTATTCTCAAAATGGGCGCAGTTGTTAATAAAGTATTTAATTCCTTAAAGATTTCTTCACATTTTAAGTTCCAATCAAATTTCTTGCCTTTCTTTTGCAAGGAAGTGATTGGGTTGGCTATTTTTGAAAAGCCTTCTATGAATATCCAGTAATAACCAGTAATTCCCATGAAGGACCTAACATCTGTTACGTCTTTTGGTACTAGTCATTCTTCGATTTCCCAGATCTTTTCAGGATCAACTGAAATTCCTTCCTTAGTCACTACGTCACCTAAGTACTGGATTTCATCCTTGAAGAAATCACACTTACTGATCTTCGCAAAGAGCTGTTGCTCTCGCAGTTCTTGTAAGACTACCCGTAAGTGCTCTTTATGTTCCTCTTCATTTTTAGAATAAATTAAAATGTCATCAATGAATTCAACGACAAATTTATCCAAGTATTTATGCATTATGTTATTCATTAAACACATAAAGATGGCTGGGGCATTAGTAAGCCCAAATGGCATTACGACAAATTCGTAATGTCCATACCTTGTTCTGAAAGTTGTTTTGAATATGTCTTCTTCTTTAATTCTCACCTGATGATAGCCCGATCTCAGGTCTATCTTAGAGAACACCGTAGATCCACGTAGCTGATCAAACAGATCATCTATGCGGGGTAATGGATATCTGTTTTTAATTGTCTTCTTATATAGCTGACGGTAATCTATGCAAAGTCGCATAGTTTCGTCCTTCTTTTTAACAAAGATTACTGGTGCTCCCCAAGGGGACACACTGGGTCGAATGTATTCCTTATCTATTAATTCCTTTAACTGTGTTTTTAATTCGTTAAGATCCAGAATATTCATACGATATGGAGCCTTTGAACTGGGTACAGCTCCTGGTACCAGCTCAATTGTGAAATCCAGTTCTCTCTTGGGAGGTAATCCTGGAATTTCCTCCGGAAAAACATCAGTAAATTCATTTACTACAGGAATATCCTCAACTTTTATCTTGCTTATTTCAGACTTAACCGCCTCATCTGTAATACTTACAGCATAGGCGTTGCACCCTTTTCTGACAGCTCTTTTAAGTTGTAAAGCAGAAATCTTCCTGATTACAGTTTTCCTAGGAATACCATTAACCGTTACAGGTTGTTCATGATTATTTACACACGTAAAAGTTTTATCAAAACAGTTTAAAACTACCTTATGCTGTTCTAACCAGTCCATACCAATAAGTATGTCATACGAGCCAAGTGGCAAAACATTTAATTTAACAGTAGTTTTAAAATCATTCATGTCTAGAGTACATTCCTTAACATAACAGTTCACCTTCCTTTTTGCCCCAGTAAGTAGTTGTACTGACCAAGAGTTATCAAATCTTTCAATAGTCAGATTACACTTTTCTACTATCTATGGTGAAATATAACTAAGGCTAGCATCTGGATCTATTAAAATAGTTACAGGGGTTTTGTTAACCATACCTCCTACTTCCACCATGGAAGTTTGATAATCAGCTTGGCGGTTCTCCAACGCTGCATTGATTCGGGGCATAGTCCTTGCAAAGTCTCCAACAGTCATTTCATCTTGTATAGTATGAATATTGCTGTTTGGTTTCTTCCGATTTGGGAAAACTGAAGCATAGTGTGGGCCATTGCATTCCCAGCAATTAACAGGCTCCTTTCGTTCAAAATTCTTAGTGAAATTTCCATGATTGTTAGAAGCCTCCTTGCTGCCCTTAAAGTTGTTGGGATTATTAGCAGCTCCATTTTTGCTTCCCTGGAAGTTTTTACCATTAAAATGGTTTCTGTTCTTGTTATTCTTGAAACTTTTCTGGGGTACAAAATCCTTTTTCCGGAACTCAAGCTGATTACTGTTCTTTTTAGCCTTCCAGTTGGCTATTCCTTCTTTCTTTTTGTTCTATTCAAAACAAAAATTAGCCTTTCGCATAGCTTCTTCCAGAGTTTTGGGGTTATCATATTCGATTCTGTCCTTTATATGATATGGCAGGCAGCTGAGAAACTGCTGTACTTTAGGTTTCTCTTCAACAAAATAGGGCACATATCTTAACAGACTTAAGAACTTACTGTTTAAGTCCTTCATCGTCATAGACTCTAGCTTTAACTCATAAAATTCCTTAGCCCTTTCTTCATAGTATTGTTCGGACATAAATTTCTTTTTGAAGTACCTTTTAAAGGTACTCCAATTGACCTCTTTTTCTTTGATCCCCTTGACCCTTTTTAAGTCTTGCCACCATATATCCGCCTTTCCAGAAAGGTTATAGATGGCCATTCTTGCCTTCAGCTGATTTGAATAGTTGTATATCTGAAAATATTTTCTCATCTCGGATAACCAAGATTCTGCCTCTTCTCTCGTTTCAGTTTCTCGATTGAAAGTTGGGGGTTTTATTTTCTTGAACTCCCCAGAAACCTCTTCATAAGGACTGTACTTTTTCTTTCTGTTATACAACTCAGCCTCACTACTGTCACTAGTAGTGTGATAGCTTTGTTGTTCCCTTCTTCCTTCAGATGATGAACTGCTATCAGATTTAGCTAGTTTCATCTTTTTAGACCTTTTTTGATGACTAGCTTCTTCAGTTTCAGCTCTTTTGCTTCTTCCTTCAGTCTGAAATTTTTCCATCAAAATTTGATTTAACAGCTCTTGAGTTTTCAAAATCCTTTCATTATCCTTCTTGACTGATTCTATCTCAGTCTTCAAACCCTTTATAGTCTGCATCAGCTCTGAGGAATGAGCAATTACCTCCTCTATCACAGGTTCTCTAGACATCTGTCTTGTCTCAGTGTTTGGAGATTCCTCCTCAGCATATTCTCCTAGCTTCTCCATACCTGTTTGTTAGATTCAGAAAAAAAGAAATTTTCCACTCTGTTTAAATGAAACAAAAATACAAATTAGTACATTATATATATATATAAATTTTCTTTTTATTGTCACCGTTCTGCGGAAACTAGTTGGGCCACATCAAGGCCTAGTATTTGAACCATGCTCTGATACCACATGTCACACAAAAATTCCAAAAAAATTAATTTTTCTTTTAAACTAGCATGTAATATTATGAAATGCAATCATTTAACCATTGATTAGCTTAAGTGATCATAAGTGTGTCTGAAAGATCTTTTATTATACTTTAATTTTTATATGAGTTTCTTTACAGTTACTGAATTGTTTTTTTGTTTTGTTTTGCAACCACAAGGTGGAATTGCCATAACAGACTGGGCTTACTTAGCTTCCGAGCTAATGCAACAGATTTTCTTTCTCTTACATATATACAGCTAAGGTTCAGGTCGCTGCAAACAAATCTTTAAAGTATTATAAATCCACTAGCTGTACCAAATCATTCAGTAAAAAGTCTAAACATGCTAGCCAGGTTGTCAAGTGTTTAAAGGTAGAATCCCTTCCTGTGATATTCTTGTAATCTTACTCATAGAGAGTTGGAATCTACGAGAGAATATGATAGCTATTGTCCTTGATCAAAATGACTTAAGTATTCCTATGGAGTATTGTTTCCTTGATATTATTATTGTGATGCAATAATATCTCTTATCTAGCATTGTAGAATGTCACTGGGTTATCATGTTCAGACCACTTTTACTTATCTGTTGTTACTGTATCATGCCAAATTTATAAAATTGAAATATAATTTCGATTTACAACTTTAAATGCACAGGGACCAACTGATACAAGTCTCCTCTTAACATTTTAGGGGTTTGGCATTGATTAGAAACTACTTCTATTTGTATGATCGACGATTGATGACATTTATAACACCTGATGACATTTATAACACCTTTAGTCTTAATCGTAAATTATTACGATTGCATTCAATTATGTTTTTCAAGACTATTCTGCCAACAGGAATGGTTATAATATTTTGCATAATTCTGTCTAACATACCTTTCACGTATACGTTCTTTGTACTTCTTGAACATGAAGAGTAACAAAGTCTACTTGTCCATACGAGGAATCTGAGTCTATTAATAGATTGTTATTAAATTGTAGCAACAATTGAAATGGACTAGAGTAACCCTAATCCGAAATTATGAGTTATTTACCTTAGTTCTACTAGTTAACAACGCATAAGAAGAATAGCAATTTCTATAACATCTGCACAGTCTATAGCCAATGGCACTATAATTAGTAGATTTGAAAGTAACTTTTCCTGAATTTATGCGAAGGGAAATAAAGTGGTAGGTTTTTTACAAACATCATATAACACACTTGAAACCTACCTCCTTATGATTTTATAATAATTATCATATTCTCTATGTTTTAAATAGAATCCTAGACTTAATCTCGAATGCTATTGACACTAAAAGGTTTTAATGAATATAGACAAGGTGTTAAAGTTCCGAGGTATTGTTGTAACATGCAATATACATAAATATGACAGGTTTAACTTATGGTGCCACGACCATAGTGGAATATCCATATTATGATTTTGTTTTACCCTCGTCATAATTTTAATTGAAAAACAAATAATTGGAAACTCATTGTGAGACTTTGGAATGTCGACCCACTACATGGGAAATATTAAAGGGATACGTGGTCTTTCCAGAGCCACGCATTTTGGGATATAAAACTGTTGACTAACCCTACTTGGCCATTTCTCCCCTTGCCTTCGGGCTCGACCGCTCTACAAACCTTCCTGGTCCAACCTTGCTGATACATTGTTGGAGGCAGCTTCTACGCTGCTTCAGCGCTTGTGCTTGTTGACTGCTTCGTTTTGGAGTCATTACATTATGATATTGGCAGCTATAAGTTTGTTATAAACCTAGGGTTTATTCTTCTGCTACCATTATTAACCCTGTCATCGCGTGACTACATCTCTCGGCTTAGTTCTATCAAAGCTTACCTTTTGCTTCAGCCAGCTCGTTCATTTGGTAGCGAAGGTGGGGTTTACACTTATTATGTTCGTGGTTAGCAGGCTGTTAAAGTGACGAAGCTCCTTTCAAATTTATTGGTAAGCTACAAGATTTCTCCTTTAGTTTTCTAATTAAAAGAAATTGTTTAAATCCCCAACAAAAACATTGAAGTGTTACTGATATTGCTCTTTTGTTGCAGGTCCTAGCCCCTCTCCAAGGCATGGATGACACCAGCTTCGACGATAGGCTTACCGGGTAAGCCTGGTTTTCACCATGGCATTTTCCTCGTTGCTGGTTGATTAGGGTGGTTAGGGTTTGGACTTTGAAAGAACAACTCTGTGATTATCACCGTTATGTTTGGTCTTTTTACTGTTTGTTACCACAAGTTCCTTGTCAGGTTCACCCTGTGATGTGAAGGAAATGTTTTGGCTTCGGTCAAGATTGTAATTTATTCTTCTTGTTTTTGGTAGATAGGGTTTGCTACCGAAGTTTTAATGTATAGAAAGAAAGAAGACAAAGGCTGTGAGCCTGTCTGTAGATGACGTTACGGCCTTGTGGTTTTAATACTGGGCTCTTAAATTTCACTCAGGGTTTTCACCCAAGGTTTTATAATACGACTTACTATAACTTTCTCCTGTATTTTATAGCTCGTTTAGCGTGCATTTTGTTTTGGCTTTGTCCAGGAACAAATGAAACTAGTGTATAACCCTTTATATTTATGATACGACTGTAAGTGGAAGCATTGTCTTCATTATCAGCATTAATTTTACTCGTACATACTGGTCTGTTATGGTTCTACCCAATTTTCCAGTTGAAGTGTAGTTTAAATGCTTGTTTCATTATTGCGATTATAACTCTGTTGGTAAATTGAGAGCCAAGTGAAAGATATTATTATGATATTGAAGCTCGACAATGAGCTAGAATACTGTTCTGTTTGTTTTTTTTTTGTTGTAAAATTAATATCTAGGTTATTTCTCTGCTGATAAATCCTTGTTGATAAAATGCTGTAGGGTTTACGTATCTAAAGTTATTTGTTATAAAGTAACTTCTTAAATTTATAAATAGGGTTTGTGCATTGATTTAATTAACAGATTATGACTAACTAAATTCTTAACTAGGGTTTTTGCATTGATTTATTTAACCTAACCGTGACTACAATTCTTCTGCAATATGATTTATCATGATATGATTACTGTAATTTTTATTGTTAAAATTTACTATTATTTCCTATGACTATTTAATTAATTTTGTAATATACAGAGTACAATTATTTTATATGTAAACCTTGCTCATCTATTCAACCATTGTAATTAAACTAGGTTTATAATTACAATAATAAACTATTACTTAAAGTATTACTATTGTATGGAATGGATTAAAGATACCTTATTAGTAATGTAATAATGATATTAAGGGATGCTGGAAACACAGTAACTCTCATCAAATCTACTACTGATATTCAGAGATGCTAACTTTTACTAAATTAAATACTATTCAGACATATAGATGATAAACACAACATACATTCATTTATACTTAATAAACATAAAGAAATAATTAGCAGAACCTGTTTAAGCTGTGGACAACAACAACAATGGGAGGTTGTTCCTCCCTACCAACTCCTGGAGAGTGCCTAGACAACAACTTCTCAGGACCCCCGAGCTTGCTCTGGTCTCCCTGGCCGGAACTAGGTGGAGCAAAGTAAATTCTCTCAGCCAAATAAGCTATAATGGAACCAAGTTACTGCAGCAATCCTCTCAAACCACTTCCTTACTGTATATTTCCATCTTCCTCAATGGGATTCCTGAATAACATTCACCTGAATGCATTCTCCCTCGAGAACAAATTCGAACCCCCAACTCTGTTCATTGAGTACTATTTAAAAGATTGCCTAGGTCTTTGTTGGGTTAACTGTCATTAATGAGCCACCTGCTCTGATTCCACTTCCTTGGGAAATCATGACCCCAAATATAGGGAAGTTGCCACCTGCAACTTAGAAAGTGTTTGAGGATGCTGCCACTTGTCGTTTTCCTTTCCACCTAGTTCCATCCACCAGTTTGACCAGTAACCTCTTTTTAACAGCTCTCCCATGCTGTTGTCTCCATAATTTATTTATTAATAATAAAATATTCTGAATTAAATTCCATTTCTAGTGACTCTGCTGAGTCATCAATTCCTACTTAGCATTAAGTTTAACATAATGTCTCAGGAATGTAATAAAATAATTACATAATTTCTTTATAAAATTGGGGTATGTGACATACACACCCCCTTAAAATATAACATCGTCCTCGATGTTACTTATTCCTCATCCTCAGCCACCTTCTGGAATAGATTTGGGTATGCTTCCCGCATCTTACTTTCTAGTTCCTAGGTAGCTTCTTCAGGACTAAGGTGCTTCCATTGCACCTTCAACTGTCCAATTGTGCGGTTCCACAGGGTAATTTCCCTCCTCCCAAGGATACAATCCGGTTCCACCAGAACTTCCCCTTCTGGTTCTACCTGTACCACGTTCCAATCAATCACATGAGTAGCATCATGAACATACTTTTTAAGAACAGAGATATGAAAAACATTGTGTACTTTTAAATTAGGTGGTAATGCTAACTGGTAAGCAACTTGACCAATTCTAGATAAAATTTCAAACGGACCACAGTAACGTGGCGCTAATTTTGCACAACTCCCCAATCTTAGGGAGCTCTTCTTTGGTCTTACCTTTATGAACACATGTTCACCCACCTGGAACTCTTTAGGAGTTCTTTTCAAATCTGCTTGGCTCTTTTGCCGATCCTGGGCAATCTTCAAATTTTCCTGCACTTGTTTCACAATCTGTTCTATTTCTTTTAATAATTCAGGACCTAACACTAATCTATCTACTGGATTATTCCAAGAGATAGGGGTGTTACATTTACGCCCATACAGAATTTCAAAAGGACTGAACTTAGCTGACGATTGATAGTTGTTATTGTATGCAAATTTTGCTAAATGTAAATAATCCTCCCACTTACCTGGTTGATCCTTAACATACATTCTTAGCAGATATTCCAATACCTGATTAACTCTTTCAGTTTGTCCGTCCGTCTGAGGATGGAAAGAAGTGTTGAAATTCCGTGTTGTGTTTAATCCCTTAAACAAAGATTTTCATAAATTCCCTGTGAAATTAGGATCTCTGTCTGAAATAATAATCCTTGGGACACCATGTAACCAAAAAATCTGCTTCAGAAATATATCAGCTATGTTTGCAGCCTTGTAAGTGGTTTTAACAGGAATAAAATGTGCTGATTTACTTAATTTATCTACTACCACCATAATTGAATCATTCTGATTTTGATTTGTGGGTAATCCAGTAATGAAATCTAAGCTGATTATTTCCCACTTCCAACTAGGAATAGGCAAAGGTTGGAATAACCCGACTGGATGTTGATGTTCTATTTTTACTTGTTGACAGTCCAAACATCTAGCTATATACTCAGTTGCCTCAGATTTCATATTAGGCCAAAAATAATCTTTTCTCAACATGGTGACAGTCTTCTGGTAGCCTGGATGCCTTGAATAAGGGGTTTGATGAACTTCATCCAGAATCAGCAATTTAACTTTAGATACATTCGAGACATACAGTCTGTCTTTAAACAATAAAAATCCATCTTTATTTAGACTATAACCCTTTATCAAACTTTTTGTAGGTTCTTCTTTAGCCGTAGCTTGTAAATTTTGATAAATTTCATCGAATTTTATCCCTTCAGTCAGCTGTTCATTTAAATCAGAGGTATAAGTACTGATAGCTGTTGTAAAATTCAGCTTTGCATTTCTGCTCAAAGCATCTGCCACCTTATTTTCCTTTCCTTTTATGTGCTGAATTTCAAAATCGTATTCACTTAAGTGTTGATGTATATGTAACTTGGGAATGTATTTCATCTGTGTATTATATATATATTTGTTGTACCCTTATAAGAGATGTGTTATTCCTCTAAAAGGAAGTGTCGTCATGAAGATTGGCAAGTGTCGCAAGTGTGTGTACTTGCCGATGGGTTATTAGACCACCATATGGGGTTGGCCCTAATTAATATATAATATAATGTGGATGTATCTAAGTAGACAAGTCGGCCCTAGTAGGTCACTGGGCAAAAAGGTGACTATAAATAGAGATAGGAGATCTCTATTTTACTCACTCGGAAAAGTAACTCACTCTCTCTCTGAAAAGTGGCGCACTGGTGAGGAGGAGGAGTATCATCTACTAGGAGACTATCTCAGTGTTATTTGGTTGTATTTTGGTTGAGCCATTGCTCTCTCTATCTCCGAGGAAGTTGTGGGGTTTTTCACCTTAAGGTTTTCCCCATGAAAACTCTGTGTCTCTTGTCTCTATGCTTTTGATTCTTGTGATGCTTGTGATGCTTGCCATATTATGATTGTCATGCATTGATATACTATAGATGTTATTCTCTCAGCAAAGATCCTATAGTATTGTGATTTAATACTCAAAATTTAACATGGTATCAGAGCTAAACTGAGAAGAAGACATTTTGCAGTGACAAAATCTTGTGTTCCTTTTTTATTGGGTTTCTCTCCACATATTTTTGAAATTCAGTATATTAGATTGGATCTACTCATCAAGGCGCATCTATCTGTCCAATCATAATTCAGTTCTGAGCATTTTCAGATTTGGCCCTAAAAATTAGGGTTTCCACAAAAATAGGAATTTCTAGAAACTGAAGGCACAGCTGGAAGCTCCTTGCTAAAATCGAAGGTTAGAGCTTTGTATCAAGATTTTTGGCTGCGTAGATCTCCGGGAAACTCAAACCCTAATTCAGGGCTTTCCCTAGTGAACCCGGGAGGACAAAAAGGCAATTTTGAAGGGCAAGACTTTGCTAATCTCAAAATCTGAATGCACCAGGCTGATCAGCTCATCAAAGCGCATCTTTCTATCCTTTCAGAATTTGAAAATTGACATTTTGAATTTTTAGGGTTTCTCTAACAAATCCTAATCCGGAACCAGATCCAGTTTTCAGCACTTCAAGTGGTAAGTCCTAAATCTTTTCTATTTCCATTTGAAGTACTCTTAAAGATGTCTCTACACACCAAGCTTGAGGATAAGCTTGAAGGTGTTGATAACTTCCGAGCCTGGAAGTATAGGATTGGGTTAATTCTGGAAGAGAATGAGTTGGACTCTTATGTGAAAGAAGACATCCCTATCCTAGAGGATGAAGAGGCCAAGGCATTGCACAAGAAGAACTTGGTCAAGGAAAAGAGAATCATTGTTGATTCTATCAAAGACCATCTCATACCTCATGTGTCTTCTCTTAAGACACCCAAAGAGATGTTTGAATCTTTGACCAAGTTATTTGAAGGAAAGAACATAAATCGGAAGATGACCCTGCGGAACCAATTGAAAGCAGTGAAGTTTCAGAATGGAGAAACCATTCAATCTTACTTTTCAAGGGTCTCCCAGATCAAGGAACAATTAGAAGCAGTAGATGAAATGGTGGAGAATGGTGAAGTGGTGATGACCACTCTGAATGGCCTACCCAGGTCATGGGATTCCTTTATTCAAGGAATTTGTGCAAGGAAGAAGTTGATCTCCTTCAGTAGACTTCGGGAAGAATGCTCTCAAGAAGAAGCTAGACTTATAGCTCGTGAAGAAAAGATGGGAGGTGAAGATCAAGCTCTTGCAGCTCACACCAAAAGAAGCAAAACCAAGAAGGATCACTCTTGCCACAATAGATCCTATCAAAAGAACAAGAAACACCTAAGATGCTTCACATGCAATGAGAAGGGTCACTTTGCTTCAGATTGTCCCAAGAACAAAAGGGATAATAACAACAACTCCAGTAAGAAGAAGAAGGGCAGCAAAAGAAGATTTCATGCTCATGCTCCCGAAGATGATGAACCTTCAAAGAAGAAGGCTAGGGCAGAAAGTGATAGTGATGATGACTCATCAAGTGAAGAAGAGTATGTTCTGATCTATGCTCTCACAGGTACTATTTCTCATGGTTGTAATGATTGGTTGATTGATAGTGGGGCTTCCAAACACATGACTGGGTTCAAGGAATCTTTTGTGAACCTTTCTGAACATGAATCACCCCATAAGGTGAAACTTGGGGATGATTATCAATACCCAATCAAAGGAAGTGGTGAAGCCTCATACAACCTAGATTTTGGAAAATCTTTGAAGATGAAAGAAGTCCTTTATGTGCCTGGACTCAAGAAGAACTTACTCTCCATCTCTGCATTGGATGCAAAAGGTATGAGGGTTGCATTTGTGGATGGCCAAGTCCTAATGTGGCCAAAGGGAAAGAACATAGATGATGTAGTAGTGATTGGAGAGCAAGAGGGAGGCTTGTATAAATTGAAAGGACAAACTGAACATGCCATGATACATGAATCCATGGAGCCAAGTGAACTTTGGCATAGAAGACTTGCTCATATGCACTATAGGGCACTTCCAATTGCAAGCAAGGCAGTAGAGGGTCTTCCTGAAATCAAGACCAAACATGAAGGTATTTGCAAAGGATGTGCAAAAGGAAAGAACATTAAGAAGGCTTTCCCAAGCAGTGAAAGCAAGGCAAAAGACATTCTGGAAATCATCCACTCAGATGTATGTGGCCCTATGTCATCCAGTTCCCTAAGTGGGTATGTTTACTATGTATCATTTATTGATGACTTCTCCAGGAAGACTTGGGTATACTTCTTGAAGGGCAAAGATGAGGTGCTTGATAAATTCAAGGAATTCAAAACCTTGATGGAGAATCAAACTGACAAGAAGATCAAAACATTCAGATCCGACAATGGTGGAGAATTCACCTCAAGTGACTTCAAGAAGCTTTGCAGTGATTCAGGGATTAAGAGGGAGTTGACTGTTCCTTATAATCCTCAACAAAATGGAGTTGTAGAAAGGAAGAACAGAACTATCATGGAAGCAGCAAGGGAAATGTTGCATGACCAGGATCTTCCTATGCATCTATGGGCAGAAGCAGCTAGAACAGTTGTATATGTGCAGAACATAACACCCCACAAGATATTGGACAACAAGACACCAGAAGAGGTCTTTTCTGGTAAGAAACCTGAAGTCAGTCATCTCAGAATATTTGGTTGTCCAGTATAGACTCATGTCCCAACGGAAAAGAGGACTAAACTAGATCCTTCAGGAAAGAAGGGTATCTTTGTGGGTTACAGTGAAAGCTCAAAGGCTTATAGAATATACTTTCCAGGGTTCAAGAAGATTGATTTCAGTAGGGATGTAACATTTGATGAAAACTCAACATTCATCAAATCAAGGAAACCACCCATAGAAATTTTTGAAGAACCTAAGGAAACTAGATTTCAAGACACTACCATGACAGAAGCAGTTCCAGAAACTGTTTATGAGTTTGAAGATCCACAAGAACCTGTAGATCCACCCCGTGAGGATAACTCTCACAAGAGGAAACCTATATGGGCTAGAGAGCTCATTCATGATGCAGAAATATTTGGCATTCCAGAAGAAGAACACAGAGCAAAGAAGAGAACCAGATCTCACACCAGTTATGTTGCTTTACTCTGTGACATTATGAACAAAGAGCCTTCCAGTTATGAAGAGGCAGCAGAAAAGAAAGAATGGAAGGATGCTATGGTTGAGGAATACCAATCAATAATGAAGAATGATGTTTGGGATGTTGTCCCAAGACCTAAAGAGAAGTCTGTTGTGACTTCCAAGTGGATCTACAAAATCAAGCATGCTACAGATGGCAGTGTAGAAAAATACAAAGCAAGATTCATAGCTCGTGGTTTCTCTCAGAAAGAAGGAATAGATTATGAAGAAAACTTTGCACCTGTAGCCAGATATACTTCCATCAGAACAGTACTTGCTCTGGCTGCAGCTATGAAATGGAAAATACACCAGATGGATGTCAAGACTGCCTTCTTGAATGGTGTAGTTGAAGAGGAAGTATATGTGGAACAGCCACTCGGTTTTGAAATACATGACAGGGAGTCATATGTGTGCAGATTAAAGAAAGCCTTGTAAAGCGGATGGACAGTTTTCTATCTAGCTTGGGCTTTAACAAGAGTAAAGCGGATTCCAACCTTTACTACAAGGTTGAGGAAGGGAATCCTGTGATTCTACTCCTGTATGTGGATGACTTATTTGTAACAGGAGACGACAGACTGATTGCAGATATTAAGAGGAAGCTTGCTGCTGAATTCGATATGAAGGACTTGGGAATGATGCACTATTTCCTAGGTATGGAGGTGTGGCAGAGTGTAGGAGGAATCTTCCTTGGTCAAGGGAAGTATACAGTAGATATCCTGAAGAGATTTGGGATGATGGATTGCAAGGCCATGGACACACCTATGGCATCGAATATGAAGCTTCTTTTTGATGCTTCATCTGAGCCAGTTGATGTCTCTATGTATCGTCAGATGATTGGATCCTTGATGTACCTGACGAACACGAGACCAGACATTTGCTTTGCTGTGAACACATTGAGCCAGTTCCTGATGGATCCGAGGAGTGTTCACCTGGTTGCTGTAAAGCATGTTCTGAGGTACCTGAAGGGTACAATGGATTATGGGCTCAGGTATGAGGTGAATCAAAAGTTTAACCTGCAGGGTTATGTTGATTCAGATTGGGCTGGCAGTGCTGCAGATAGGAAGAGCACATCTGGGTGTTGCTTCAGTATGGGATCAGGTGTGATCTCTTGGTTTAGCAGGAAGCAGTCCTGCGTAGCACTGAGTACAGCTGAGGCAGAGTATGTTGCAACCTATTCAGCTAGTTTTGAGGCAGTATGGCTATGGAAGCTACTGTCTGAATTATTTGATCTCCTGTTGGAGGCTACTGGTATCTTCTGTGATAACCAGAGTTGTGTGAAGCTGTCCGAGAACCCAGTGTTTCATGACAGGTCGAAACACATAGAGATCAAATATCACTATATCAGGGATATGGTGCAGAGAGGAGCTGTGAAGCTCCTGTATGTTGCGACGAACGAGCAGATTGCAGATGTGCTGACGAAGCCACTAGCCAGGGTGAAGTTCGAGTACTTTAGAGAGAGGCTTGGCATTCTTCAGATCGAGGACACTTCGAGGAAGAAGTGATGGACACATTTGTTGAAGCCATTCCAAGCATGTTGGAAGGAGGATCCTTCACATGGCTGTGGATGTAAGCACTGGATGATGAGCATCAGGATGATGTTCAGGTTTCTGCTTGGATATGATCAGTTGGATCATTTTATGTATGTATGTACACATCATGTTGGATGCTGGATATGATCAGTTGGATCATTTTTATGTATGTATGTACGCATCATGTTGGATGCTGGATATGATAAGTTGGATCATTTTTATGTATGTATGTACGCATCATGTGGATGCTGGATATGATCAGTTGGATCATTTTATGTATGTATGTATGCATCATGTTGGATGCTTGGACCATGTATCTGTATATGTATTAGGTGGATACATTGTATGATCAAGTGGATCATGTATGGTGATATGTATCATGTATTTGTATCAGGTGGATACATTGATGATCAGGAGGATCATGTATGATGATATGTATTAGGTAGATACTTGGTATGCATCAGGTAGATGCATTGATGATCAGGTGGATCAGGTATGATGACATGCAGCAGGATGTTGCAGTGATGATCAGGATGATCATAGATGACGAGCTTCAGGATGTTGCTCCAGATGACATGCAGCAGGATGTTGCAGTGATGATCAGGATGATCATAGATGACGAGCTTCAGGATGTTGCTCCAGATGACATGCAGCAGGATGTTGCAGTGATGATAAGGATGATCATAGATGACGAGCTTCAGGATGTTGCTCCAGATGACATGCAGCAGGACGTTGCAGTGATGATGATCAAGATGATCATGGATACATCAGGATGATGTATGGTGAGTATCAGGTTGATACTCTGTGGCCGTGGATCAGGTTGTGTAGATGAGCATGTAATCCGGTGCCCTGGAAGATTTGCAGATGGTCTTTCGAGGTTTTGCCTATGGCATGTAATTCGGTGCCCTGGGACATCTGGCAAATGCTCTTTCAAGGTTTTGCTCTGGGAGGACATGTAATTCGGTGCCCTGGGAGATCTGCAGATAGTCTTTCGAGGTTTTTCCTATGGCATGTAATTTGGTTCCCTGGGATATCTGGCAGATGCTCTTTCGAGGTTTTGTCCTATGGCATGTAATTCGGTTCCCTGGGAGATCCGATAGGTTGGGCTGTGTGCCCGTAATCAGTCCTGGGATTCTCTTGCGAGGTTTTTCCATGACCACATGTAATTCGTTGCCATGGGAGATCCTATATGTAGAGCTGTGTGCTCGTAACAGCTTGGGATGCTCTTGCGAGGTTTTGTGGTGAGGTCACATGTAATTCGGTGCCCTGGGAGATCCTATAGGTAGAGTTGTGTGCTCGTAACAGCCTGGGATGCTCTTTCGAGGTTTTGTGATGCACATAATAAGTCCCGAGGATTCCACAGTATGGCCAGTGATGATGAAGACCTGCAGGTGGTGGGCCTACATCCAGTATGAAAAAGGACTGGCTCTGTAGAACTTCCTATGATGAGTAGAGTAAGAGATTGGTTGAGATAGTAGCAGCATTGACGATGATGATGACGATGATCCAGAGAAGAAGACTTGTCTAGCAGATCTGTGTCGAGAAATACCTTCCTAGTTAAGAGGGAGTGTTGATGTATATGTAACTTCGGAATGTATTTCATCTGTGTATTATATATATATTTGTTGTACCCTTATAAGAGATGTGTTATTCCTCTATAAGGAAGTTTCGTCATGAGGATTGACAAGTGTCGCAAGTGTGTGTACTTGTCGATGGGTTATTAGACCACCATATGGGGTCGGCCCTAATTAATATATAATATAATGTGGATGTATCTAAGTAGACAAGTCAGCCCCAGTAGGTCACTGGGAAAAAAGGTGAGTATAAATAGAGATAGGAGATCTCTATTTTACTCACTCGGAAAAGTAACTCACTCTCTATCTGAAAAGTGGCGCACTAGTGAGGAGGAGGAGGATCATCTGCTAGGAGACTATCTCAGTGTTATTTGGTTGTATTTTGGTTGAGCCATTGCTCTCTCTATCTCTGAGGAAGTTGTGGGGTTTTTCACCTTAGCGTTTTCCCCACAGAAACTCTGTGTCTCTTGTCTCTATGCTTTTGATTCTTGTGATGCTTGTGATGCTTGTCATATTATGATTGTCATGCATTGATATACTGTAGATGTTATTCTCTCAGCAAAGATCCTATAGTATTGTGATTTAATACTCAAAATTTAACATTAAGAAGGCCAACCATCTTGCTTGCCTTGCATTTAAGTTAGCCTGATCCAAAAGGTATTTTAGACCCTTATTATCAGTCATTAAAGTGAATTTTCTGCCTATTAAGTGGTGTCGCCACATCTTTAAGGCATGAATAACAGCAGCTAGTTCTAAGTCATAAGTGGGATAATTCTTTTCATGAATCTTCAGCTTTCTGGACTCATAGGCAATGACATGCCCATCCTGAGTCAACACTCCGCCTAGACCGTTATTACAAGCATCGGTGCAAACCACGAAATCCTTATTAGGATCCGCTATTCTCAGAATAGGCGCAGTTGTTAATAAAGTCTTTAATTCCTTAAAGATTTCTTCACATTTTAAGTTCCAATCAAATTTCTTGCCTTTCTTTTGCAAGGAAGTGATTGGGTTGGCTATTTTTTAAAAGCCTTCTATGAATCTCCGGTAATAACCGGTAATTCCCATGAAGGACCTAACATCTGTTACGTCTTTTGGTACTAGCCATTCTTCGATTGCCCGGATCTTTTCAGGATCAACTGAAATTCCTTCCTTAGTCACTACATGACCTAAGTACTGGATTTCACCTTGAAGAAATCACACTTACTGATCTTCGCAAAGAGCTGTTGCTCTCGCAGTTCTTGTAAGACTACCCGTAAGTGTTCTTTATGTTCCTCTTCATTTTTAGAATAAATTAAAATGTCATCAATGAATACGACGAGAAATTTATCCAAGTATTTATGCATTATGTTATTCATTAAACACATAAAGACGACTGGGGCATTAGTAAGCCCAAATGGCATTATGACAAATTCGTAATGTCCATACCTTGTTCTGAAAGCTGTTTTGAATATGTCTTCTTCTTTAATTCTCACCTGATGATAGCCCGATCTCAGGTCTATCTTAGAGAACACCGTAGCTCCACGTAGCTGATCAAACAGATCATCTATGCGGGGCAACGGATATCTGTTTTTAATTGTCATCTTATTTAGCTGACGGTAATCTATGCAAAGTCACATAGTTCCGTCATTCTTTTTAACAAAGATTACTGATGCTCCCCAAGGGGACACACTGGGTCGAATGTATTCCTTATCTATTAATTCCTTTAACTGTGTTTTTAATTCGTTAAGCTCTAGAATATTCATTCGATACGGAGCCTTTGAACTGGGTATAGCTCCTGGTACCATCTCAATTGTGAAATCCAGTTCTCTCTTGGGAGGTAATCCTGGAATTTCCTCTGAAAAAACATCAGTAAATTCATTGACTTCAGGAATATCCTCAACTTTTATCTTGCTTATTTCAGACTTAACTGCCTCATCTGTAATAGTTATAGCATAGGGCTTGCACCCTTTTCTGACTGCTCTTTTAAGTTGTAAAGCAGAAATCTTCCTGATTACAGTTTTCCTAGGAATACCCTTAACCATTACAGGCAGTTCATGATTATTTACACATGTAAAAGTTTTATCAAAACAGTTTAAAACTACCTTGTGATGTTCTAACAAGTCCATACCAATAAGTATGTCATATGAGCCAAGTGGCAAAACATTTAATTTAACAGTAGTTTTAAAATCATTCATGTCTAGAGTACATTCCTTAACATAACAGTTCACCTTCCTTTTTGCCCCAGTAGCTAGTTGTACTGACCAAGAGTTATCAAATCTTTCAATAGTCAGATTACACTTTTCTACTATCTGTGGTGAAATATAACTATGGCTAGCACCTGGATCTATTAAAATAGCTACAGGGGTTTTGTTAACCATACCTCCTACTTCCACCATGGAAGTTTGATAATCAGCTTGGCGGTTCTCCAATGCTGCATTGATTCGGGGCATAGTCCTTGCAAAGTCTCCAACAGTCATTTCATCTTGTATAGTATGAATATTGCTGTTTGGTTTCTTCCGATTTGGGCAAACTGAAGCATAGTGTGGGCCATTGCATTCCCAGCACTTAACAGGCTCCTTTCGTTCAAAATTCTTAGTGAAATTTACATGATTGTTAGAAGCCTCCTTGCATCCCTTAAAGTTGTTGGGATTATTAGCAGCTCCATTTTTGTTTCCCTGGAAGTTTTTACCATTAAAATGGTTTCTGTTCTTGTTATTCTTGAAACTTTTCTTGGGTACAAACTCCTTTTTCCGGAACTCAAGCTGATTACTATTCTTTTTAGCCTTCCAGTTTGCTATTCCTTCTTTCTTTTTGTTCTGTTCAAAACAGAAATTAGCCTTTCGCATAGCTTCTTCCAAAGTTTTGGGGTTATCATATTCGATTCTGTCCTTTATATGATATGGCAGGCATCTGAGAAACCGCTGTACTTTAGGTTTCTCTTCAACAAAATAGGGCACATATCTTAACAGACTTAAGAACTTATTGTTTAAGTCCTTCATCGTCATAGACCCTAGCTTTAACTCATAAAATTCCGTAGCCCTTTCTTCATAGTATTGTTCGGACATAAATTTCTTTTTGAAGTACGTTTTAAAGGTACTCCAATTGACCTCTTTTTCTTTGATCCCCTTGACCCTTTTTAAGTCTTGCCACCATATATCCGCCTTTCCAGAAAGGTTATAGATGGCCATTCTTGCCTTCAGCTGATTTGAATAGTTGTATATCTGAAAATATTTTCTCATCCCGGATAACCAGGATTCTGCCTCTTCTCCCGTTTCAGTTTCTCCATTGAAAGTTGGGGGTTTTATTTTCTTGAACTCCCCAGAAATATTTTCATAAGGCCTGTACTTTTTCTTTCTGTTATACAACTCAGCCTCACTACTGTCACTAGTAGTGTGATAGCTTTGTTGTTCCCTTCTTCCTTCAGATGATGAACTACTGTCAGATTTAGCTAGTTTCATCTTTTTAGACCCTTTTTTATGACTAGCTTCTTCAGTTTCAGATCTTTTGCTTCTTCCTTCAGTCTGAAATTTTTCCATCAAAATTTGATTTAACTACTCTTGAGTTTTCAAAATCCTTTCATTATCCTTCTTGACTGATTCTATCTCAGTCTTCAAACCCTTTATAGTATGCATCAGCTCTGAGGAGTGAGCAATTACCTCCTCTATCATAGGTTCTCTAGACATATTTCTTGTCTCAGTGTTTGGAGATTCCTCCTTAGCATATTCTCCTAGCTTCTCCATACCTGTTTGTTAGATTCAGAAAAAGAAAATTTTTCGCTCTGTTTAAATGAAACAAAAATACAAATTAGTACATTATATATATATATATATATATAAATTTTCTTTTTATTGTCACCGTTCTGCGGAAACTAGTTGGGCCACATCAAGGCCTAGTATTTGAACCGTGCTCTGATACCACATGTCACAACCCAAAAATTCCAAAAAAAAAAAATTATTTTAAACTAGCATGTAATATTATGAAATGCAATCATTTAACTGTTGATTGGCTTAAGTGATCATAAGTGTGTCTGAAAGATCTTTTATTATACTTTAATTTTTATATGAGTTTCTTTACAGTTACTGAATTGTTTTTTGTTTGTTTGTTTTGCAACCACAAGGTGGAATTGCCATAACAGACTGGGCTTACTTAGCTTCCAAGCTAATGCAATAGATTTTCTTTCTCTTACAGATACACAGGTAAGGTTCGGGTCGCTGCAAACAAATCTTTAAAGTATTATAAATCCACTAGCTGTACCAAATCATTCAGTAAAAAGTCTAAACATGCTAGCCAGGTTGTCAAGTGTTTAAAGGTAGAATCCCTTCCTGTGATATTCTTGTAATCTTACTCATAGAGAGTTGGAATTTACGAGAGAATATGATAGCTATTGTCCTTGATCAAAATGACTTAAGTATTCCTATGGAGTATTGTTTCCTTGATATTATTATTGTGATGCAATAATATCTCTTATCTAGCATTGTAGAATGTCACTGGGTTATCATGTTCAGACCACTTTTACTTATCTGTTGTTACTGTATCATGCCAAATTTATAAAATTGAAATATAATTTCGATTTACAGCTTTAAATGCACAGGGACCAACTGATACAAGTCTCCTCTTAACATTTTAGGGGTTTGGCATTGATTAGAAACTACTTCTATTTGTATGATCGACGATTGATGACATTTATAACACCTTTAGTCTTAATCCTAAATTATTACGATTGCATTCAATTATGTTTTTCCAGACTATTCTGCCAACAGGAATGGTTATAATATTTCGCATAATTCTGTCTAACATACCTTTCACGTATACGTTCTTTGTACTTCTTGAACATGAAGAGTAACAAAGTCTACTTGTCCATACGAGGAATCTGAGTCTATTAATAGATTGTTATTAAATTGTAGCAACAATTGAAATGGACTAGAGTAACCCTAATCCGAAATTATGAGTTATTTAGCTTAGTTCTACAAGTTAACAACGCATAAGAAGAATAACAATTTCCTCAACATCTGCACAGTCTATAGCCAATGGCACTATAATTAGTAGATTTGCAAGTAACTTTTCCTGACATCACTCTATTATAGTATGGATTTGGAAGTAATGATCTATGTCTGGTCACAATAGAATTTATGCGAAGGGCAATAAAGTGGTAGGTTTTTTACAAACATCATATAACACACTTGAAACCTACCTCCTTATGATTTTATAATAATTATCATATTCTCTATGTTTTAAATAGAATCCTAGACTTAATCTCGAATGCTATTGACACTACAAGGTTTTAATATATATAGACAAGGTGTTAAAGTTCCGAGGTATTGTTCTAACATGCAATATATATAAATATGATAGGTTTAAACTTATGGTGCCACAACCATAGTGGAATATCCATGTTATGATTTTGTTTTACCCTTGTCATGATTTTAATTGAAAAACAAATAATTGGAAACTCATTGTGAGCCTTTGGAACGTTGACCCACTGCATGGGAAATATTAAAGGGATACATGGTCTTTCCAGAGCCTCGCATTTTGGGATATAAAACTGTTGACTAACCCTACTTGGCCATTTCTCCCCTTGCCTTCGGGCTCGGCTGCTCTGCAAACCATCCTGGTCCAACCTTGTTGATACATTGTTGGAGGCAGCTTCTACGCTGCTTCAGTGCTTGTGCTTGTTGAATGCTTCGTTTGGGAGTCATTAGATTATGCTAATGGAAGCTATAAGTTTGTTATAAACCTAGGGTTTATTCTTCTGCTACCGTTATTAACCCTGTCATCGCATGACTACATCTCTTGGCTTAGTTCTTTCAAAGCTTACCTTTTGCTTCAGCTAGCTCGTCCATTTGGTAGCGAAGGTGGGGTTTACACTTATTATGTTCGTTGTTAGCACGCTGTTAAAGTGACGAAGCTCCTTTCAAATTTATTGGTAAGCTACAGGATTTCTCCTTCAGTTTTCTAATTAAAAGAAATTGTTTAAATCCCCAACAAAAACATTGAAGTGTTACTGATATTGCTCTTTCGTTGCAGGTCCTGGCCACTCTCCAAGGCGTGGATGACACCAGATTCGACGATAGGCTTACCGGGTAAGCCTGGTTTTCACCATGGAATTTTCCTCCTTGCTGGTAAATTAGGGCGGTTAGGGTTTGGACTTTGAAAGAACAACTCTGTGATTATCACCGTTATGTTTGGTCTTTTTACTGCTTGTTACCACAAGTTCCTTGTCAGGTTCACCCTGTGATGTGAAGGAAATGTTATGGCTTCGGTCAAGATTGTAATTTATTCTTCTTGTTTTTGGTAGATAGGGTTTGCTACCGAAGTTTTAATGTATAGAAAGAAAGAAGACAAAGGCTGTGAGCCTGTCTGTAGATGATGTTACGGCCTTGTGGTTTTAATACTAGGCTCTTAAATTTTGTTCAGGGTTTTCACCCAGGGTTTCATAATACGATTTACTATAACTTTCTCCTGTATTTTTGAGCTCGTTTAGCATGCATTTTGTTTTGGCTTTTTCCAGGAACAAATGAAACTAGTGTATAACCCTTTATATTTATGATACGACTGTAAGTGGAAGCATTGTCTTCATTATCAGCATTAATTTTACTCATACATACTGGTCTGTTATGGTTCTACACAATTTACAGTTGAAGTGTAGTTTAAATGCGTGTTTCATTATTGCGATTATAACTCTGTTGGTAAATTGAGAGCCAAGTGAAAGATATTATTATGATATTGAAGCTCGACAATGAGCTAGAATACTGTTCTGTTTGTTTTTTTTTTGTTGTTGTAAAATTAATATCTAGGTTATTTCTCTGCTGATAAATCCTTGTTGATAAAATGCTGTAGCGTTTACGTATCTAAATTTATTTGTTATAAAGTAACTTCTTAAATTTATAAATAGGGTTTGTGCATTGATTTAATTAACAGATTATGACTAGATAAATTCTTAACTAGGGTTTTTGCATTGATTTATTTAACCTAACCGTGACTACAATTCTTCTGCAATATGATTTATCATGATATGATTACTGTAATTTTTATTGTTAAAATTTACTCTTATTTCCTATGACTATTTAATTAATTTTGTAATATACAGAGTACAATTATTTTATATGTAAACCTTGCTCATCTATTCAACCATTGTAATTAAACTAGGTTTATAATTACAATAATAAAGTATTACTATTGTATGGAATGCATTAAAGATACCTTATCAGTAATGTAATAATGATATTAACGGATGCTGGAAACATAGTAACTCTCATCAAATCTACTACTGATATTCAGAGATGCTAACTTTTACTAAACTAAATACTATTTAGACATATAGATGATAAACACAACATACATTCATTTATAGTTAATAAACATAAAGAAATAATTAGCAGAACCTTTTTAAGCTGTGGACAACAACAACAATGGGAGGCTGTTCCTCCCTACCAACTCCTGGAGAGTGCCTAGACAGCAACTTTTCAGGACCCCCGAGCTTGCTCTGGTCTCCCTGGCTGGAACTAGGTGCAGCAAAGTAAATTCTCTCAGCCAAATAAGTTATAATGGAACCAAGTTACTGCAGCAATCCTCTCAAACCACTTCCTTACTGTATATTTCCCTCTTCCTCAATGGGATTCCTGAATAACATTCACCTGAATGCATTCTCCCTCCAGAACAAATTCGAACCCCCAGCTCTGTTCATTGAGTACTATTTAAAAGATTGCATAGATCTTTGTTGGGTTAACTGTCATTAATGAGCCACCTGCTCTGATTCCACTTCCTTGGGGAATCATGACCCCAAATATAGGGAAGTTGCCACCTGCAACTTAGGAAGTGTTTGAGGATGCTTCCACTTGTCTTTTGCCTTTCCACCTAGTTCCATCCACCAGTTTGACCAGTAACCTCTTTTTAACAGCTCTCCCATGCTGTTGTCTCCATAATTTATTTATTAATAATAAAATATTCTGAATTACATTCCATTTCTAGTGACTCTGCTGAGTCATCAGTTCCTACTTAGCATTAAGTTTAACATAATGTCTCAGGAATATAATAAAATAATTACATAATTTCTTTATAAATTTGGGGTATGTGACATACACACCCCCTTAAAATGTAACATCGTCCTCGATGTTAATTATTCCTCATCCTCAGTCACCTTCTAGAACAGATTTGGGTATGCTTCCCGCATCTTACTTTCCAGTTCCCAGGTATCTTCTTCAGGACTAAGGTACTTCCATTGCACCGCAGGGTAGTTTCCCTCCTCCCGAGGATACAATCCGGTTCCACCAGAACTTCCCCTTCTGGTTCTACCTGTACCACGTTCCAATCAATCACATGAGTAGCATCATGAACATACTTTTTCAGAACAAAAATATGAAAAACATTTTGTACTTTTAAATTAGGTGGTAATGCTAACCGGTAAGCAACTTGACCAATTCTAGATAAAATTTCAAACGGACCACAGTAACGTGGCACTAATTTTGCACAACTCCCTAATCTTAGGGAGCTCTTCTTTGGTCTTACCTTTATGAACACATGTTCACCCACCTGGAACTCTTTAGGAGTTCTTTTCAAATCTGCTTGGCTCTTTTGCCGATCCTGGGCAATCTTCAAATTTTCCTGCACTTGTTTCACAATCTGTTCCATTTCTTTTAATAATTCAGGACCTAACACTAATCTATCTACTGGATTATTCCAAGAGATAGGAGTGTTACATTTACGCCCATACAGAATTTCAAAAGGACTGAACTTACCTGACGATTGATAGTTGTTATTGTATGCAAATTCTGCTAAATGTAAATAATACTCCTACTTACCTGGTTGATCCTTAACATACATTCTTAGCAGATATTCCAATACCTGATTAACTCTTTCAGTTTGTCCGTCCGTCTGAGGATTGAAAGAACTGCTGAAATTCAGTGTTGTGTTTAATCCCTTAAACAAAGATTTCCAGAAACTCCCTGTGAATTTAGGATCCCTGTCTGAAATAATAACCTTTGGGACACCATGTAACCGAAAAATCTGCTTCAGAAATATATCAGCAATGTTCGCAACCTTGTAAGTGGTTTTAACAGGAATAAAATGTGTTGATTTACTTAATTTATCTACTACCACCATAATTGAATCATTCTGATTTTGATTTCTGGGTAATTCAGTAATGAAATCTAAGCTGCTTATTTCCCACTTCCAACTAGGAATAGGAAAAGGTTGCAATATCCCGGCTGGATGTTGATGTTCTGTTTTTACTTGTTGACAGTCCAAACATCTAGCTATATACTCAGCTGCCTCAGATTTTATATTAGGCCAAAAATAATCTTTTCTCAACATGGTGACAGTCTTCTGGTAGCCTGGATGCCCTGAGTAAGGGGTTTTATGAACTTCATCCAGAATCAGCAATTTAACTTTAGATACATTCGGCACATACAGTCTGTCTTTAAACAATAAAAATCCATCTTTATTTAGACTATAACCCTTTATCAAACTTTCTGTATGTTCTTCTTTAGCTATAGCTTGTAAATTTTGATAAATTTCATCCAATTTGATCCCTTGAGTCAGTTGTTCATTTAAATCAGAGGTATAAGTACTGATGGCTATTGTAAAATTCAGCTTTTCATTTCTGCTCAAAGCATCTGCCACCTTATTTTCCTTTCCTTTTATGTGTTGAATTTCGAAATCGTATTCACTTAAGAAGGCCAACCTTCTTGCTTGCCTTGCATTTAAGTTAGGCTGATCCAAAAGGTATTTTAGACCCTTATTATCAGTCATTAAAGTGAATTTTCTGCCTATTAAGTGGTGTCTCCACATCTTTAAGGCATGAATAACAGCAGCTAGTTCTAAGTCATAAGTGGCATAATTCTTTTCATGAATCTTCAGCTTTCTGGACTCATAGGCAATGACATGACCATCCTGAGTCAACACTCCGCCTAGACCGTTATTACAAGCATCGGTGCAAACCACGAAATCCTTATTAGGATCTGCTATTCTCATAATAAGCACAGTTATTAATAAAGTCTTTAACTCCTTAAAGCTTTCTTCACATTTTAAGTTCCAATCAAATTTCTTGCCTTTCTTTTGCAAGGAAGTGATTGGGTTGGCTATTTTTGAAAAGCCTTCTATGAATCTCCGGTAATAACCGGTAATTCCCATGAAGGACCTAACATCTGTTACGTCTTTTGGTACTGGCCATTCTTTGATTGCCCGGATCTTTTCAGGATCAACTGAAATTCCTTCCTTAGTCACTACGTGACCTAAGTACTGGATTTCATCCTTGAAGAAATCACACTTACTGATCTTCGCGAAGAGCTGTTGCTCTCGCAGTTCTTGTAAGACTACCCGTAAGTGTTCTTTATGTTCCTCTTCATTTTTAGAATAAATTAAAATGTCATCAATGAATACGACGACAAATTTATCCAAGTATTTATGCATTATGTTATTCATTAAACACATAAAGATGGCTGGGGCATTAGTAAGCCCAAATGGCATTACGACAAATTCGTAATGTCCATACCTTGTTCTGAAAGCTGTTTTGAATATGTCTTCTTCTTTAATTCTCACCTGATGATAGCCCGATCTCAGGTCTGTCTTAGAGAACACCGTAGCTCCACGTAGCTGATCAAACAGATCATATATGCGGGGCAACGGATATCTGTTTTTAATTGTCATCTTATTTAGCTGACGATAATCTACGCAAAGTCGCATAGTTCCATCCCTCTTTTTAACAAAGATTACTGGTGCTCCCCAAGGGGACACACTGGGTCGAATGTATTCCTTATCTATTAATTCATTTAACTGTGTTTTTAATTCGTTAAGCTCCAGAATATTCATATGATACGGAGCCTTTGAACTAGGTACAACTCCTGGTACTAGCTCAATTGTGAAATCCAGTTCTCTCTTGGGAGGTAATCCTGGAATTTCCTCCGGAAAAACATCAATAAATTCATTTACTACAGGAATATCCTCAACTTTTATCTTGCTTATTTCAGACTTAACTGCCTCATCTGTAATAGTTACAGCATAGGCCTTGCACCCTTTTCTGACTGCTCTTTTAAGTTGTAAAGCAGAAATATTCCTGATTACAGTTTTCCTAGGAATACCCTTAACCGTTACAGGCTGTTCGTGATTATTTACACACGTAAAAGTTTTATCAAAACAGTTTAAAACTACCTTATTTTGTTCTAACCAGTCCATACCAATGAGTATGTCATACGAGCCAAGTGGCAAAACATTTAATTTAACAGTAGTTTTAAAATCATTCATGTCTAGAGTACATTCCTTAACATAACAGTTCACCTTCCTTTTTGCCCCAGTAGCTAGTTGTACTGACCAAGAGTTATCAAATCTTTCAATAGTCAGATTACACTTTTCTACTATCTGTGGTGAAATATAACTAAGGCTAGCACCTGGATCTATTAAAATAGTTACAGGGGTTTTGTTAACCATACCTCCTACTTCCACCATGGAAGTTTGATAATCAGCTTGGCGGTTCTCCAACGCTGCATTGATTCGGGGCATAGTCCTTGCAAAGTCTCCAACAGTCATTTCATCTTGTATAGTATGAATATTGTTGTTTGGTTTCTTCCGATTTGGGTAAACTGAATCATAGTGTGGGCGATTGCATTCCCAGCACTTAACAGGCTCCTTTCGTTCAAAATTCTTAGTGAAATGTCCATGATTGTTAGAAGCCTCCTTGCTGCCCTTAAAGTTGTTGGGATTATTAGCAGCTCCATTTTTGCTTCCCTGGAAGTTTTTACCATTAAAATGGTTTATGTTCTTGTTATTCTTGAAACTTTTCTGGGGTACAAACTCCTTTTTCCGGAACTCAAGCTGATTACTGTTGTTTTTAGCCTTCTAGTTGGCTATTCCTTCGTTCTTTTTGTTCTGTTCAAAACAGAAATTAGCCTTTCGCATAGCTTCTTCAAGAGTTTTGGGGTTATCATATTCGATTCTGTCCTTTATATGATATGGCAGGCAGCTGAGAAACCGCTGTACTTTAGGTTTCTCTTCAACAAAATACGGCACATATCTTAACAGACTTAAGAACTTACTGTTTAAGTCCTTCATCGTCATAGACCCTAGCTTTACTTCATAAAATTCCTTAGCCCTTTCTTCATAGTATTGTCTGGACATAAATTTCTTTTTGAAGTACCTTTTAAAGGTACTCCAATTGACCTCTTTTTCTTTGATCCCATTGACCCTTTTTAAGTCTTGCCACCATATATCCGCCTTTCCAGAAAAGTTATAGATGGCCATTCTTGCCTTCAGCTGATTTGAATAGTTGTATATCTGAAAATATTTTCTCATCCCGGATAACCAGGATTCTGCCTCTTCTCTCGTTTCAGTTTCTCCATTGAATGTTGGGGGTTTTATTTTCTTGAACTCCCCAGAAATCTCTTCATAAGGCCTGTACTTTTTCTTTCTGTTATATAACTCAACCTCACTACTGTCACTAGTAGTGTGATAGCTTTATTGTTCCCTTCTTCCTTCAGATGATGAACTACTGTCAGATTTAGCTAGTTTCATCTTTTTAGACCCTTTTTGATGACTAGCTTCTTCAGTTTCAGATCTTTTGCTTCTTCCTTCAGTCTGAAAATTTTCCATCAAAATTTGATTTAACTGCTCTTGAGTTTTCAAAATCCTTTCATTATCCTTCTTGACTGATTCTATCTCAGTCTTCAAACCCTTTATAGTCTGCATCAGCTCTGAGGAGTGAGCAATTACCTCCTCTATCACAGGTTCTCTAGACATTTGTCTTGTCTCAGTGTTTGGAGATTCCTCCTCAGCATATTCTCTAGCTTCTCCATACCTGTTTGTTAGATTCAGAAAAAGGAAATTTTCTGCTCTGTTTAAATGAAACAAAAATACAAATTAGTACATTATATATAGATATGTAAATTTTCTTTTTATTGTCACCGTTCTGCGGAAACTAGTTGGGCCACATCAAGGCCTAGTATTTGAACCGTGCTCTGATACCACATGTCACAACCCAAAAATTCCAAAAAAATTAATTTTTTTTTTAAACTAGCATATAATATTATGAAATGCAATCATTTAATTGTTGATTAGCTTAAGTGATCATAAGTGTGTCTGAAAGATCTTTTATTATACTTTAATTTTTATATGAGTTTCTTTACAGTTACTGAATTGTTTTTTTTTTTTTTGCAACCACAAGGTGGAATTGCCATAACAGAGTAGGCTTACTTAGCTTCCGAGCTAATGCAACAGATTTTCTTTCTCTTACAGATATACAAGTAAGGTTCGGGTCGCTGCAAACAAATCTTTAAAGTATTATAAATCCACTAGCTGTACCAAATCATTCAGTAAAAAGTCTAAACATGCTAGCCAGGTTGTCAAGTGTTTGTAGGTAGAATCCCTTCCTGTGATATTCTTGTAATCTTACTGATAGAGATTTGGAATTTACGAGAGAATATGATAGCTATTGTCCTTGATCAAAATGACTTAAGTATTCCTATGGAGTATTGTTTCCTTGATATTATTATTGTGATGCAATAATATCTCTTATCTAGCATTGTAGAATGTCACTGGGTTATCATGTTCAGACCACTTTTACTTATCTGTTGTTACTGTATCATGCCAAATTTATAAAATTGAAATATAATTTCGATTTACATCTTTAAATGCACAGGGACAAACTGATACAAGTCTCCTCTTAACATTTTAGGGGTTTGGCATTGATTAGAAACTACTTCTATTTTTATGATCGACGACTGATGACATTTATAACACCTTTAGTCTTAATCCTAAATTATTACGATTGCATTCAATTATGTTTTTCCAGACTATTCTGCCAACAGGAATGGTTATAATATTTCGCATAATTCTGTCTAACATACCTTTCACGTATACGTTCTTTGTACTTCTTGAACATGAAGAGTAACAAAGTCTACTTGTCCATACGAGGAATCTGAGTCTATTAATAGATTGTTATTAAATTGTAGCAACAATTGAAATGGACTAGAGTAACCCTAATCCGAAATTATGAGTTATTTAGCTTAGTTCTACAAGTTAACAACGCATAAGAAGAATAGAAATGTCTATAACATCTGAACAGTCTATAGCCAATGGCACTATAATTAGTAGATTTGTAAGTAACTTTTCCTGACATCACTCTATTATAGTATGGATTTGGAAGTAATGATCTATGTCTGGTCACAATAGAATTTATGCGAAGGGCAATAAAGTGGTAGGTTTTTTACAAACATCATATAACACACTTGAAACCTACATCCTTATGATTTTATAATAATTATCATATTCTCTATGTTTTAAATAGACTCCTAGACTTAATCTCGAATGCTATTGACACTATAGGGTTTTAATGAATATAGACAAGGTGTTAAAGTTCCGAGGTATTGTTCTAACATGCAATATATATAAATATGATAGGCTTAAACTTATGGTGCCATGACCATAGTGGAATATCTATGTTATGATTTTGTTTTACCCTCGTCATGATTTTAATTGAAAAAAAAATAATTGGAAACTCATTGTGAGACTTTGGAACGTCGACCCATTGCATGGGAAATATTAAAGGGATACGTGGTGTTTCCAGAGCCACGCATTTTGGGATATAAAACTGTTGACTAACCCTACTTGGCCATTTCTCCCCTTGCCTTCGGGCTCGACCGCTCTGCAAACCCTCCTGGTCCAACCTTGCTGATACATTGTTGGAAGCATCTTCTACGCTGCTTCAGTGCTTGTGCTTGTTGACTGCTTCATTTGGGAGTCATTAGATTATGCTATTGGCAGCTATAAGTTTGTTATAAACCTTGGGTTTATTCTTCTGCTATCATTATTAACCCTGTCATCGTGTGACTACATCTCTCCTCTTAGTTCTTTCAAAGCTTACCTTTTGCTTCAACCAGCTCGTTCATTTGGTAGCGAAGGTGGGGTTTACACTTATTATGTTCGTGGTTAGCAGGTTGTTAAAGTGATGAAGCTCCTTTCAAATTTATTGGTAAGCTACAGGATTTCTCCTTCAGTTTTCTAATTAAAAGAAATTGTTAAAATCCCCAACAAAAACATTGAAGTGTTACTGATATTGCTCTTTCGTTGCAGGTCCTGGCCCCTCTCCAAGGTGTGGATGACACCAGCTTCGACGATAGGATTACCGGGTAAGCCTGGTTTTCACCATGGCATTTTCCTCCTTGCTGGTTGATTAGGGCGGTTAGGGTTTGGACTTTGAAAGAACAACTCTGTGATTATCACCGTTATGTTTGGTCTTTTTACTGCTTGTTACCACAAGTTCCTTGTCAGGTTCACCCTGTGATGTGAAGGAAATGTTATGGCTTCGGTCAAGATTGTAATTTATTCTTCTTGTTTTTGGTAGATAGGGTTTGATACCGAGGTTTTAATGTATAGAAAGAAAGAAGACAAAGGCTGTGAACCTATCTGTAGATGATGTTACAGCCTTGTGGTTTTAATACTGGGCTCTTAAATTTCACTCAGGGTTTTCACCCAGGGTTTTATAATACGACTTACTATAACTTTCTCCTATATTTTTGAGCTCGTTTAGCATGGATTTTGTTTTGGCTTTGTCCAGGAACAAATGAAACTAGTGTATAACCCTTTATATTTTTTATACGACTGTAAGTGGAAGCATTGTCTTCATTATCAACATTAATTTTACTCGTACATACTGGTCTGTTATGGTTCTACCCAATTTTACAGTTGAAGTGTAGTTTAAATGCTTGTTTCATTATTGCGTTTATAACTCTATTGGTAAATTGAGAGCCGAGTGAAAGATATTATTATGATATTGAAGCTCGACAATGAGCTAGAATACTGTTCTATTTGTTTTTTTTGTTGTTGTTGTAAAATTATTATCTAGGTTATTTCTCTGCTGATAAATCCTTGTTGATAAAATGCTGTAGGGTTTATGTATCTAAATTTATTTGTTATAAAGTAACTTCTTAAATTTATAAACAGGGTTTGTGCATTGATATAATTAACAGATTATGATTAGATAAATTCTTAACTAGGGTTTTTGCATTGATTTATTTAACCTAACCGTGACTACAATTCTTCTGCAAGATGATTTATCATGATATGATTACTGTAATTTTTATTGTTAAAATTTACTATTAGTTCCTATGACTATTTAATTAATTTTGTAATATACAGAGTACAATTATTTTATATGTAAACCTTGCTCATCTATTCAACCATTGTAATTAAACTAGGTTTATAATTACAATAATAAACTATTACTTAAAGTATTACGATTGTATGGAATGCATTAAATATACCTTATCAATAATGTAATAATGATATTAAGGGATGCTGGAAACACAGTAACTCTCATCAAATCTACTACTGATATTCAGAGATGCTAACTTTTACTAAACTAAATACTATTCAGACATATAGATGATAAACACAACATACATTCATTTATACTTAATAAACATAAAGAAATAATTAGCAGAACCTGTTTAAGATGTGGACAACAACAGCAATGGGAGGCTGTTCCTCCCTACCAACTCCTGGAGAGTGCCCAAACAGCAACTTCTCAGGACCCCCGAGCTTGCTCTGGTCTCCCTGGCTGGAACTAGGTGCAGCAAAGTAAATTCTCTCAGCCAAATAAGCTATAATGGAACCAAGTTACTGCAACAATCCTCTCAAACCACTTCCTTACTGTATATTTCCCTCTTCCTCAATGGGATTCCTGAATAACATTCACCTGAATGCATTCTCCATCCAGAACAAATTCGAACCCCCAGCTCTGTTCATTGAGTACTTTTTAAAAGATTGCCTAGGTCTTTGTTGGGTTAACTGTCATTAATGAGCCACCTGCTCTGATTCCACTTCCTTGGGGAATCATGACCCCAAATATAGGGAAGTTGCCACCTGCAACTTAGGAAGTGTTTGAGGATGCTGCCACTTGTCTTTTGCCTTTCCACCTAGTTCCATCCACCAGTTTGACCAGTAACCTCTTTTTAACAGCTCTCCCATGCTGTTGTCTCCATAATTTATTTATTAATAATAAAATATTCTGAATTACATTCCATTTCTAGTGACTCTGCTGAGTCATCAATTCCTACTTAGCATTAAGTTTAGCATAATGTCTCAGGAATATAATAAAATAGTTACATAATTTCTTTATAAAATTGGGGTATGTGACACATCCCATAGCCCCCTCACCACTCCCTAGTGGATACACGTGGCCGCCTTCTCATTCGTTGCCTCCATAGCCAGTCTTGGGATTTTTATTGCATGATGTTTATTTACATCCTATTACAATTCCCATGGCTTAAGAGCACATGGGTATCAAATATCAATGCTTTCCCTTTAAATCAAATTCAGGCTTTCACTAGCGGGGCCTTGGTCCTGAGCTCCATGCTAGGAAAACATACATTACATGTACACATTATTTACATTAAAGGATAATACATCCTAAGAGTCAGAATGGGGTATTACAATCCCCTCCCCCTTAGAATAACATCATCCTCGGTGTTCCAAGACTTAGGCATACATATACAATTTACACATGTCCAAAACTTCAAAAACTTTGCAGATCTGCCCTGCATTTTGTTCTTTACTTTGAACTTTCAGGACCAAGTCCTTTGATTTTCACGAGCTGCTCCTGCTGGTTCGGATCTTCCAGCTCATCCATAAGTCTGAAAACTTTATGGCTGCTACCCTATTGAGGTTCTCTTGTTGGGAAGTTGCGGAGACAATGATCCCCTCCACATTTCCAACACTTCACTGGTTGCTTCATTTTTACCTGCTCAATTTCCCTTGAGTCTTCACAAGCGTTTCTTAATCGGACGATTGGATGAATGCTTCTTCATTGATTCCCTTTTCTTTCCCTTGCTGATTTCCCTCATAATGCTTTTTACCTCTTTCTGCAAACGAATAGAGTCCTGCAAGACCTTGTGGTTCATCTCGTTCTGATGCTTTTGCATCTTGAGCATCTCTCCAAGATTTTCTTGGGTCCTGGCAATTGTTTGAAGAAGACTTCCAGCCAATTCTAATAGACCTTGGTCTGCCGCCATGGTCAATGGAAACAACTGACCACTCTTTGCTCACTAGCAACACTTGCCTGCACCGGCTGCAACCAATTGATTCAATTTCCACCTGTGAAATTCATCATTACAATTCTCGTTAGGCCAAGTATAACCCAAACATTTAAAAATCAGTCAATGGTTTTTCCCCAGTGGACATAGATAGTCCATGCTTTACTCATGAGACTTCCACACTTTTTCATGCTTGCCCAACATACACATGAATTCCTTCATGTTCATCCATTCACAAGAAATTCATTAATTAGCATTCACAATTCACTTTAATCAAATAAGCACACTTTTACTTTCAGTCATGCATGCATTCATCAATTTTCTAATTCTATAAATGCGTCAATAAAAAGGAAAGAGAGAGAGCAATAAGAGTTTCTCCTCTTAGTTTTGTTCCATTCTGGAACCCACACCACCACTGTGGTTTTCATGCTCCTGTCCTCTTTCACTTCACGTGAATGCTCGACCTGCCCTTCTTGGATATGACACATAGTGTCTATGGTCTATTCCAGATCTCTCAACCATGGAGTTCCTCCACTTGGTTGGTCTAACTCTTGGCTGCTAGGACTCACACAGTTCCACTAGCCCCATCTTTCATTACTGCTCATGCTGAGCTATTTAGGGTGGTTACATGTCCACACGCATCCTTCAGATGCTTTCATAGTCATTGCTTCCAGCAATATCTACACTCAAACAATGCATTAGATGTATTCACTTTATTCCATAGGGTCCTTCTTTGCTTTACAAGCCTTGGAATCACCTATGGATTTGGGTGTTTGGCCAGCGTGCAGGCTGCCCCTCAACATCAAATAGTCTTGTATGTTTGTCCAACACGCAGGATGCTACACAACATCAAATAAACTTGTATGTTTGGCCAGCACGTAGGCTGCTCCAAATCACCAATAATCTTGCATGTTTGGCCAGCACGCAGGCTGCTCCAAATTATCAATAATCTCACATGTTTGGCCAGCACGCAGGCTGCTCCAAATCATCAATAATCTTGTCCAACCATCCACTCTCTGGATTTACCAAGCAATTTATAGTTCTTTCAGGGTCCTTGCTTCCTGTATGACCAAGTTTTCCAACAAAGAAATAATAGTGCATCGGCTTAACTATTACAAGACTTATACTTGTAATCTTCATTATTCCAAACAACATATAAATGAAATTGAATACTTATATGTATTGTGCATTTCTTCTATGGTCCATAGGGTCCTGCTTTTACTTTATAAGCCTTGGGATCCTCCTGCGAACTAGGATGTTTGGCCAGCACGCAGGCTGCTCCAAATCATCAAATAATTAATGCCCTACCAGTACACCTTCACGCCGACTGGGTTTACCAAGCATTTGGTGGTGCCCAACCAGTCCCATATTTGGTTGGCCCTCTCCATTGCCGAGCCAGCACATACGTCTAGGTCATCGGCCAATGGAAGGTAACTGCGCCACCAACCATTACATGTCAAGGCTCCACTACTCTACCTTAGGCTTGCATCATCCTTTCACATGTATCACAATCCCTCAATGCGCATAACATTTCTTCACCCACACAAGGGTGGCACTTCTTCTCTTGTGTAAGCCGGCGGTTCCATTTAGGAATTCTTTAGGTGACTTTCTTAACTACAGGCTATCATGGCCCCATGATACCCACTCACCCTACACAAGGGTTACCACTGCTCATACAGTCCTCTTGAGTATTCTTTTCTTCACTTTTTCCCTTTAATGTGCAGCACTGAATTTCATATGTATAATATGTCAACAAAAAATGGATAGCAAGCTCATTAGTATTGTTGCTCTAGAATTGTAAACATATTTCATAACATTCACTATCCAACCTTGAAACACCAGGAATGCTTCCATTCCCTTAAGGTGTAGTCAATATTGGCATCCCTACATAACTCAACACCAGAAAGGCGTGCACTCCTTACTGATGTGAACTATGAAGGTCCTAATCATACTTCAAGTAGTCTTCCATAATGGAAATAAAATCAAAACATGCTCTGCTTATTAACTCTAATAATTAGACATGCATATATATATATATATATATATATATATATATATCAATCAGGGTTTATGGAACACTTATCCATTTTGCAGATGTTATTTCTCTTTTGTAATGAGGAATGGAGGCTCCTTCTTTGAGTTGACAGTCCCTCGGTTTGCCATCCCAATTCCTTTTGATGTTACATAACCTTCATATGTCTTACTGACATAATCTTCACCATCCCACTCATATTGTTTACCAATCATGTAGTGCAGATGAGACATTAATATTGTCTTATGGCATTTCACCTGAAACCCATTTTTAAATCATGGAATCCCTTCCCATGAAGTTTGGCTTCTACAGGCCCACTCTCATGGTCTTACTGCAATGTGTCTTCCTGGCACACTTATTAAACAGCCAAATAGTTAGCAACATTTAACAATACAATTCAAATCCGATTGTTCCATAACCAATCCATGGCACTAATAATTAAATTCAGTATGAATCTGCAACTCTGTCTACTACAGAAATTGGTTTTCTTATCCATGAGGCTATCCTCATATTGTTTGGCTCCTGTAAGTGACACCACTCTGTCCGTTATGGTCTTATGCCCGCTGCCACACATGAGCATCCACTTACAACATGCCCTCCTGACACATTTTCATATAAGCCAAACAGTCATTAGCAATTATTAGCAAAATCTCAAATCCGAAACATTTACAAATCTGAGATTCACAACTGTTCTTATTAACAGAACTTAGAGCTCTCAACCATGAGATTCCTTCTCATAAGCTCTAGATCCAATTTTCAAATCCGTTTCTCACAGAAATTTGATTTGCAATTGTGATATTATTCTCATGAGAATGTTTTCAGATTTGTTTCATGCATACTTTACAACCATGAGAACCTTCTCATAACCTTTGGCTTCTACATGTGGTAGATCCTAGTCTCTACTATGGACTTATCCTTATTGCCATATGTAAGAACTTCCTACCGGAAACTGAAACTTCAATCATCCAAACACGTTGTGAGTATCTACGCACATAATCATTCATTGCCATAACAGTCACCGAAGTGATCTCAAAATTATAATACTCAATAATTCAAACACCTTCAACTGTTAACATTTGAAATGCAACGAAATATATACACTTCTATATATGCATCATTATCACAATAGAATTTCAAGACATAGTCACACTATCCATGCAACTTAAATAAATCGTAAATACTCATTATTTCACAGCCATATCATTCATACAACTCTGTCCTTCCACAAAGCATTCTAGCAGCCCATCGATCATGATTGGGATCTTCATGCACTTACTATTCTGCATTCAAAACAGCCCATGAAATGATCCTAGAATTATCATCAATTCATCATTTCATTCATTATTTATTTTGCAATAACATATGCATCATCCCTATGCATTCATACAATGCATCACAAGATTTATAAAATCTCTTAATGCACATCTACTCAATGCTACCTTGCATTGTTTCATGAGTACTATGCATTCAAGCATATTATGATCGAAGCATGACTATCTCATATAACTTGCATTACCATAATCAAGACCACCAATCCTCACTTTCTTTGGTTATTAAGCACATAACCAACATACACATGACATGATATAAATTCATATGAATCCATTGAGATTTCTAAACAGTCATAGGGTGTAAGGATCATTTCCTTCACTTACCCACACCTCACCAGGCTTGGTAGTTTAATAGTCCCAATCGGTATTCAATATCACATGCAAACTAACTCAACATATCTCAAACATAGTTGAAGAGATCTTACCAAATCCTCTTTCAACATTCATGCAATTTGGCACCAATAATCAATACCTGCATGGTTACCATTAACATCGCCTGATGTTACCTGATCAGTTGGCCTCTTACCAAGGCTTCTTAGTCCTTTTTCCAACTTTATGATCATAGATTTGTTGCACCATCCTTTCTGCATAAGGTTGTTGGCTTCATGCAGCAACATCCTCAGCACATTTAGCCATGCTCTTTGCTATCCTTGGTCCTACAACCAATACCAACATCAATAGTGATTATCAACCACAATATTCTCCATTAGTGGTTCATTGCATATGCAGACTTCATTATTCTACCAATATGCAATATCCCATTTATGCACAAGCATTTCCATATGCACTATGCAATGTTTGTTAAGATGCCATCTAGTGCATATACGTCTATGTAATCCCTTACATTTTTAACATTTTTATGGCATATGACAATTTCATAATTATAAGTATGATAACAAACAGGGGTTTAAGGAATTCTTCCCTTTTTGATCCCTCCTTGTAGCATGGAATTCCTCTTCCATATCATGCAATTGTAGAAATTGCCCATATTGACAACAAAATTTGTTTGTCAAAACAGCCGTTGGCACTCTTCTGCACTAAATATCTATGGTATATGTAGACCGCATTCAAACTCTGGTCATGCATCATTGTTCCCTGCTGGACAAGCTTTCCAATCCCTATCTTCATGCTCCATTCCGACATCAGGTGCGGAAACTACATCTCTTCAAAAATGACAACTTTCACTCCAATTCTACACATTTTACACAGTTGCATTTTGGTCCGGATTGCCAACTTTAGCCACCTGCGGAAGAAAATCTATGAGGAATCACAAAAACTTTTATATCGGGCGAAGTTATTCCATATAACTAGGAACACTCAACAATTCACGGATTTCAATTCCAATGCACCATTCATCTTCTATGAATTTATGGGTTTTACTACTTCTCACTTTTCACATTTTTCCAAAATTCTAAATTTTGGGCCAAAATGGCTATCTCCCAAATGGTGCATTTCTGGGAAATCTTCGTCTAACGGAAATTGTCCATCTTAATGAGAATATGAAATGTCTAGTTCAGTAAAATTTTTGATTCCCACATCTAGGGTCACTTTTACTCTACATCAGCTTTTCAAAATCCCAAAAAAGTGGCCCGGAACAGTGCTTTTCGGCCTTCTTGCTCACCCCGACTTCACATCCCTAGGATTTTGGCTCCAAGATTTTGAACTTAACATCGTGCCTACTTCATGACTGCCTCATATCAATTTCAGCTCAAACCGACCTTTTGTCAAGCCTCGGGACTCCGTCCTTCAAAAGTCACTATTATCCATTTTCTGTCAAATTGGAGTGTAATGGGATCGGGGTCTTCACTGGTTCTTTCATGGCCTTCGTCAATGGCCTCCGAGCTCCACAGGAATCATTCCATTTTGAGCCCGGATGCTCCTTTTTTTTTTTCGCCGCTGTTGCGGGACGGTTCGTTGAAGGCTCCCGCAATTGTGGAGCCATTCGCGGAATGCTTCCGCAGTTTCGGAAGACACTGGGAAATTCTTTCCGCAGTTTCAGGGAGGTTCGCGAAAGCCTTCTGCAATTGCGGAATGATTCGCCGAAGCATTCCGCAGTTGTAGAACGATTCGCCAAAGTCTTCCGCAGTTTCGGAAGAGAATTCCTTCCGCAAATTTCGGAAGAGAATTCCTTCCGCAAATTTCGGAAGGGAATTCCTTCCGCAGTTTCAGAGCGATTTCCCGAACTCTTCCGCGTTGCGGAAAAACTCGCGGAATGCTTCCGCAGTTTTGGAGCAATTCGCCGAATACTTCCACAGTTTTGGAAGACATTCGGGAATTCTTTCTGAAACAGACTTAAACAAATTTTTCAGAAACTTTTGAAACAATTTCCGGATTCTTCTTTCCTTGTGACTGCAATTGGATTTGGCCCATAGAGGCCCAATGCTGCAACCAGCAGCTCTGATACCACTTTGTAATGTACCCTTCTCTCATCAAATGCAGGGAAGGAAACGTTAACAACACACCGGGATTTTGGCACACTTAGCCCCAATATTTTTGCTCCAAAAATCTGTAAGAATTAAAACTTCTGTGTGCAGATTCGAACTTCAATAAAACACAGCGGAATTCAACATAACAACACACATAAGCAAAAACAGAAGATGATTCCATATGCAGGGATTCAATCCCATTCTTATGCTATGCACAGACTTCATTTCAATTTCAACCTCATGAATAAATAACATTCAGATTTAGCACATTGCAGAACACAGATTGTATATAATTTAATCCACGAAGAATACTTATCTTGCAACGCAAATGTCCAACGACTGGCTACGTGAGAGCAACATTCCACCCAACCATAGATCTCTATCTAGCCTATATTCTTTCAGCTGGGAGATCACCCCCGAGCTAGGCTGTGTATCCACTAAGGAAGAACTAGCTGGGCTCACTCACAGCCATGGTTTCGGTCATCAGCTATGCTAAGCCAACACACCATTGGGTTTATCAAGCATACCAGAAGATAGAGGAGGGTAACGCTAAGCTAGTGAGCTCAACCACTGAGCTATAGGAATCCCAAGTGAACTCAACAGTCAGGCACCCACATTACCTACCACATCCAACAAAAGGAAGATCCCCTTCTCTGTTACATAGTCCCTCAGGAAACTCTTCCCTCTAGTGCTCTTCAGGATGGGCATAGAAAGTTCCAGCTGCTAATCCTTGAGATCCTATCCTTCACTGGGTTTATCAAGCATACCCAACCTATGCATAGTCATTCCCAATTGGATTTCTCACCATTCTGCTCACCAAATAACTCAAATCCGTCACTGATTTTCTGGGCTGTAAAGACTGGGTTTTCCTATGGATTTCGGGATAGCTAATGCTTCCAAATTCGCCCCAAGGTTCAAACCAATGGATTCCCCATTCAATTTCAATGCCCAATACCAAATCTTGACGTTTTTGGCTTCCCAAAACGTGGGTTCTCTCAGGGTCGCGATTTCTGGTTTTCTCACTCATGGGAGCTCGGTTTTTTGGATGGATCATGATGTTGGGTCCTCTCTCCCTGGAATTGGAATGAGAATGAGGAAGAAGCAACTCCCCAAGAGGTAGAGTGACTTGTGGCACAAGTAAACAGAGCCCATACCTACCCATACGAATTTCAGGGCTGCCCATGCTCTACTGAAGCCATGGGCTGACATCTCAACCACTTCCTTACAACAGGCATAAATGTCATCTAGGGAAGTCAATGGGTTCTCATAACGACATATGGCAGCCTATGTTTCCATCCCATAGCCCCTTACCACTCCCTAGTGGATACACCTGGCCCCTTCTCATTCGTTGCCTCCATAGCCAGTCTTGGGATTTTTATTGCATGATGTTTATTTACATCCTATTACAATTTCCATGGCTTAACAGCACATGGGCATCAAATATCAATGCTTGCACTTTAAATCAAATTCGGGCTTTCACTAGCAGGGCCTTGGCCCTGAGCTCCACGCTAGGAAAACATACATTACATGTACACATTATTTACATTAAATGCTAATACATCCTAAGAGTCAGAATGGGGTATTACAATGATATACCAAATATTCTTCATATCAACTATTTCGTTAATGTATAATATACCTTAAGGAAATGGTGACTCTTCCTTTTGGCCCACCTTTTGGAGGATACTCTCTTTCGGAAAGTGTTTATTTCATCTGAGGGAATGTATCCCAAAAATTCCATTCAACCTTCCTTTTTTACGATTCTATTATGTAGGAAATTTCAATCAATTTTTTACTTGTGTTTCTACTGATTGGGAACTGTTAACAAGTTGCTTTATTTTGCAAAAAAGTGTTGATTTGTTATGCATTTTTTAAATGAATGTCATACCTTACAATTGTGAATATATCTAGGTTATTCCTTGCAATATTTCATAATTCAAAGGGAACATTTTTCAACAGTTCACAATTTCCATTTTATTAACTCTCATCCAATTCAAGGAAATTTCATTTCTTTAAATACATCCTAAGAACAACATATGACTTAGTGAAACTGATTGGTTTGTCAAGATGGAAGAACTTGATAATATATATCCATATTTGTACCTCTATGTATTTATTGAAGAACAACAAATAAATATTGGCATCATCATATCTGTAGATATCTTTTAGGAACACATTTTGTGAATGAAAATACTACTCTTTATTATAGATGGATCTTCCATTTTCTAAGTTTTTTCCCTGAGTCGATGAAAAAGGTCTACATAAATGATGGATTTGCTTGTGCAAAACATGGTTGAATATTGAAATTGTATGACTGAGCTAATTGCACTGTATCAAATACATCCACAATTGAAAATTTGAATTTTATCAGTATTTAAAAGAATATTTACTAGGAAAAAGTATATTTGGCTCTACACTACATGAATTTTAACAACAATGAAATAAATGTTTACCATGAAAATAATCTCTACTACCTTCAAATATCTAACATTTATGAACTCATAAAGGATGTCAATAAATCAACATTTAGGCCTTTGAAATAAATCCCTACAAATGAGATAATGGAAAAATAAGGAAAACATTTTGAGAGGACAGAAAGTAGCAAGCAAAATCAAATATTGTAATTCCATTTTAATAAAAAGTTTTTTACCTATTGTTATCAAGAAATTTGTTCTTGCACCTTAGAATTTGCAATATCAAAGAGTGGATGAATATATGTTGGCCAGGATGGTTATGTCACTTTTCACAAATTTCACCACAACCCTTTATGAGGTAATTTTAATGGATTTCAACCAAGAGGTGAATGAATCTATTACACTACAATCTATTACACTACTTAGAGAAAATCAAATTGAACATGATACATTGAATTTCTATATCTTGAATGGCCATCACATTATAACCGAATAACATAAGATAATTGAAAATGTGAAATACAAATTTGCTCATCCAGGATATCGTCTTTGTAAATCTCAGCTACTCAGAAAGGATGTTCCATGAAAATTCATTCATAGTTTGTGTAAATAGAAAAATATGTTTAATAAAGAATTTTTCACACTCCATTTATAGATCAGTTCATCAAGGCTAGAGAAAAATGGGTGTATAGTAATATTCCTAGCTTCCCTGGAAAAGGTCAAAGTCCATCAATGGAGTGCTAGGTATATATACTTTTTCTTTCAATCATTGTTTCACCACTACAAACATTTCAAGCTAATTTTAATTTCTCTCTCAACTTAATAATTTATTGGATTGCATAATTTTTCAGAATGAATGTGTATATATATTCGATGTTTCCAACAAATAAAGTCTTAAAGTCAAGATGGCTCTTGTCTTAATTTTGGATGATCTTTGGAAAAAATGGTGCACAATATTTGAGCTATATAAAAATGGATCATTGGAATGCTCTCCCAAAAGCATCCATCATGATGATTTTGTGCATAATAAAACAAAAGAATATGGGTCTAATATTTCTATACCTCTATGTGATATGGATGAGATGGAATTGAGAATCATTGCAGATAAAATAATTCAGGGATACCTTTGGTATAGTACCACAATAGACCGTAATATCGATGTAGAGACTCTTTTGTATTATTGCAATAGAGTCAAAGAAGAAATAACAACTAGAAATATGATTGTTGAATATTTGAGTGTTGAGGACTATGATTTTTCTTCTTCAAACAATGTGTCTGACAAATATGTGACTAAGGGTTATAAAATTGTTGAAAATAATTTTTGAAATATTTGTAGTATTAAATGTGATGACAAGCAGGTCAAGTATCTGATGAAGAAACAAAAAATGAGTAGCAAACGAGGATGATTTTATGTTTCCAAAAAATTCTTTGGACATTTTGTTAATATATATCGAGCAAAAATAAATTAGTGTCTCTATGGATTCTATGAGAGATATTACAGGATTTGTTTGTCGATGTTGTTTTCCAACTACATTGCGGAAGACACCGAAGGAGATTAGTTACCTTCAAAACATATTGTGTTGTGATATTGTAATACCCCTATTTTGGACTTTGAACCCCTATTATATTTCTACTAAGTATTATTTCATTTATACTTAGGAAAGTTTAGAAATCTGCTAAAAAGGTTTCTATTGACCATGTGGACCAACACATTAAAGAGGGAGTCACAGTCCCCTAAGTTTGGAGGGAAAATGCCACTTAATAATAATAAAGAGAAATTATTATTGGAGACAATTGGAAAACCCTAAAGAAAATAATTGAGATATTAATGAATTAAAATAATTCATAAAATGAGAAAAATTCCCCTAAGAGAATAAAAGGTGAAAACTCATGGAAACTCTCATTACTCATTATGCATTAGTCACAATATCATGAGCTGAACACATAAGAGCAATGGGAATGGGAATCAAAACTTGAGACAAATGAAGATTGGTGAGGGAGGGCAGATTTGGGAGAACCAAACTGGGGGGGGGGGATATCTCAGGTTCACCTAAAGCCTTCCAGCAAGAAATAGACATTACGCATGTGGATGCGCCCTCATCTACAATAGCTCGTCGAATGGTCATGGGACCATGGAAGACCTCTATCTAGAGAGTGACATGATGCAGCAACCGGTACTTGATATATTTCATATCAAAACACAGAAGCATGGTGGATAAATCAACACTCCCAATCGCTGCGAGGAGTGCACTGCGTTGCGAAGGGAAACTTTGCAATACCTCCAAAGTAGACATGGCACAGGGGACTTGGGCTAAATACTCCACAACATTGTAGTTGGTGGTAGCCCGCGCATTGGAGTCGTGCACAACCCGTTTGTAGACACCTTTCGGTATCTTCGATAGTGTCTCCCCTGATATGTGAAGAGGAGTAGAGGATTCAGGAACATCTTTCTGTTGTGGATCTGAGAAATAATTTCTTGCTCGAGTTTGAAATAGAGCATCTAAATTAACCATATTAATGAATGACTGATCAGCTGAGGTGGCATGAGTGGTGCCCCCAGCACTATAGCTTCCAGAAGATGAACTCTGTCCATGAGGAAAAGGATCTTTTAATACAGTTGGTTTCTTCTCACGGATCATCTTCTATGATTCTTCCATTAGAGGGCATTGATGGTTAAGGTCATCCTCTTGGCATAGCTTTCAAGGGAACTTGAACTTCATTTTTTCCTTTTTACCCTCCTCGGAATTTTGTGTGTTTCTAGGCTTTTGTTGGTTTCCCTCCCATTTCTTGCCCTTTCTTTCTTTGTTGGGCTGCCGAGAGCCCTTTTGGTTTGTCTACACCTGTTGTACAGATTCTGTAGTTGAAGGGGAGGATGCAATATAAGTTTCTTCTGCAGCAGACTATTTGAATGACAAGGCACGAACCTGTTTTGTTAAAGAATCAAACACTGCAGATTCGACTGAACCCACAATGCCATCAGCATGTGGTCGAGCTTTAGGTTTACCTAAGTCTATATTAGACCTCAGCGCATCAGGAATAATTTCGTATAAAATCCCTGACTGAGCATAGACCAAGTCCAGCTGCTAGGTTCTCAAAATGGATTCCTCTTCAGAGGACACCCCTGAAGTGGCAACTTCCTTAGAAATATAAGGAAGAAGAGATTTAAGGTACCATTCTAATAAGAATGCTGGGGGGATGTCGGCTTTGATTAGCCTCTTTCACCTTCGCCACTCCTGAATATGATCAGATAGATGAGTGGCTTTGTTCTGTCGAAAGGTCAACAGAAGGTTTGTGTTTGCATCGTACCAGACGGGAAGTTGAAAGTGGTTCAAAAAAACAATAGCAAGATCCTGAAAGGTGCCATAGGCAGCTGTAGGTAATTGAATATACCATTTGGATGCAACACTTGTCAAGGTTCTTTGAAAGAGCCTTAACCTTATGGAATCATCATTCAGTGAATTTGAGGAGCACCAGAGATGAAATGTCGTAACATGGTCACTGGGGTCCTCACTAATCTTACCTTCAAACTTTGGTATGTCTGAGGGAAACTTAGTGGGAACAGGTGGCCATGCAGGGTAATGACGCACAGGGTCATTTGTAAGCTTTGAAAGATCTGGAAAGTTCAAAGTTTCCAGAAAAGGTAAACAGGGTTGATCCGATGGCATTTGATAGACTGGGAACTGGTATTGGGTATTTCCCATTCCCTGATTCGTGTACTGTTGGTTGGGGTTTCCCCCAGCCATCGGTTGTGAAATGAAAGGATTGAAATTGCTCCACCCAAAAGAAAGCGGATTAATTCCCTGTGTGTTTGTCCATTGTGGCTAGGTGTTAGCCCTGTCATACTACTGGTTAAACATATTACCCCCTCCTCCAGAAAACAAAGAGAAGGGCATACTCCCTGCGGATACATTCAATGGATTCACATTGTACCTACATAGGGGTTGAAACTAGGTGTGGTTGTGACGGACGACACAGTCGTGGTACCCATGACAGGTATAGATGTAGAGGGAATCGATCCTACGGTGGAAGTGGAAGCAATAGCTTGAGTTACACCATGGAATTGTTGGTTAGAAGAAGACTGAGTGAAATTCACTGCGGATATCCCTAACAAAGGGACATTATTTAGTCCAAAAGTGGGGGTGGAAACTGAGGTAGATGTCGAAGATAATGAGCTCGGCATTCCTAGAGTACCAACATTAAAACTAAAGGACGGAGTTGAAACAGAAGAAGCCTGCGATGAGCTCGGTGTGACAGTGTTTGTGAATGAAGGATTAACAATCCTTGTAGCCATAGAAGTTGTGGGAGTTTGTGGAACTACCTACTCGTCTCCTGGGTTGGTCATAGTATAACCCGGTGTAAACAAGTAAGCACTATACTAAGGTTGTTGAAAAACTACAGGTACCAAAAGCGGATCGTTAGGTCCAGTAAGAGGAGGGTTGAAAAGAGTATTGAACTCTCTAGAAGTTAGGTCCTCAACGTTGAAAGTATCAAAGACTTGCTGATCCGGAGTTCTAGGTTGTGGTTCTCCAAGAACCTATGTGTCTCCTGTAAGTTCAAAAGAACCACGGGAAGCTGTCATTCGGCATAGCGGTGGTGGTGGAGGCTCCACTCTGAGTGGGGGAAGGTTTTGAAACCTCCGATACCAACGAAGATGTTGGTCCTCCACAACTATAAAAAAGTAAACTAAGTAAAAAACCTAGTGGCCGCTACAACTAAGGAGCAAACAACATACCACTAAAAAAATTCCTAAGTAATAAAACCAGGAAAACAATGGAAAATACTCTTGGAAGCAAGTCTGGATGATTAGGGCACAGAACAGACTAACAGAGTATTGAAGTTCAGTTACGTGGTGTCCTCTGGAAGTCCTCTGGGTGCAAGCATTTGAATCACCAAACCGCCTTCCCGGGATTACTTCCAAAGGGTTACCTTGCACATTTGTTCGAGGTGAAGTGGGAATAACCGCCCACTCTTCCTGTGTAGAGCCCTAAAGGTCTGATAAGAAGGCTACCATCAATACGAAATAATCTAGGGGGACATTCGTCATCTTAGTTGAAACACATGGGCAGGGTAGCAAATCCTGAAGTCCAAAAGGACCCTCGTACGCGAATCAACTCTGGTTTATGGTTGAGAGGAAAGTGAGGGGATATCCTTAACAGTTCCAATTGCCCACGACCTAATAGATAATTTTACTACAATTGTTGAGTAATTAAGCCAATTTCAGATAATTTAAGGTGTTTTAAATCCAAAACTCTAGCCTAAGCTAGTTGATGATGTGTACACCTAAAAAGAAAAATGTTGCTAGTTAATTTTATTAAGATTTTTTTTTAAGGGCTACTTGTTACTCAAGAAGGATAGTGCGGTGTGTGGAATGGTTTGTATGAAAGTAAAGTGCATGTAAAGCAATGCTTTCAAATTCACAAAAACTTTTTTCTCTTTTCCGTTTATATTCTTTCAAATATAAAAAACTAGGCAATCCTAAAATCAATCTTCTTTTTGTATTTTCTTTTAATATTTCATAGCAAACTATGCTACCTTAAAATAATGATAGACCTTACTACTAAGCTACTTAAATAGTTTTTTGTCTTTTCTGATAATTGTAAAAGAAAGAGAACTTGTACAACAGAAAGTAAGACCTAAAAGTGTGAGCAAGACAAACACCTACCAAAAGATTTGAGGAAGACTCAAACTACCAAGTTGTTTCAAAAAGGAAAAAACTTTAGGCTTGGAAACAAAGTGTAAAAGAAACAGGGAAAAGAGATGCTCGTAACGGAAAGGCCGACCTAAAAAGGTTGCTCCTAAGCACCAAAACTGTAAGAAAACACTAAGCCAAGCAAAAGAGTAGGCAAGCGAACCAAGAATGACCTTACCAACACATAGACTCAAAATAAAAATAACTAGAAAGATTTGACTCACTTGGACTAAACTGAAAAGACAATAAAAAAGTATCTAAACCAGACAGCCTTTCGAGAGCAACCCTAAGGACTCAAAATTGAGGTCAAACCCTAATGGGAATGATAAGACACAGTGAAAGTGTGTTAATATTGCCACAAACAACAAACATTAAGAACACAGGTCTGTATGACTGCAACAAGCAACTAGGGTAAAAGTGTGTAGCTATGTCCAAAAGAGAATAGTGCACAAACTTCAAAAAAGGGCTAGAAAGCAGTAAAGACACTTAAACAAGTACTCAAGCAAGAAAAAGAAAACTAAAAGACTCAAGAGAGGCAAACAAGACTCAAAAGAGACATGGAAGTCTCATGGGTCAGTCAAGGAGGCAAAGCAATAGGATAGAAGTGAACCCAAACAAACTGGAAATCAAACCCTAACAGAGAACTGAAAGTTATAGGAAAATACACTACTGTGTAGTGCATAAACCAGTGTACACTATGATAGAAATGCTACCGTGTAATGCACAAAGCAGCGTTCAACAGGCATAAAATGCTACTATAGGTAAGGGAAACCAATGCACAAAGCTCAGAAGCAAACAAAAAGGATTTACAGTAGTGGACTGAGATGAGTGAGGATATAAACAATAGGTAACAAAAACCAATAAGACCTCTCATAGAATCAAAAACTAAAAATGGACTGGAAGAAACCCTAAACTAGGTCTCCTAGAGCAGAAAAACTATCGGTTACTCCCCAGCGGAGTCGCAAGTCTGTTGTGCAGGATTTAAACCTTATAGTGAGGAGAGACACTACCAACTTGGGTGGGGTTGACAGGTAAATACATCAATTGCGTTGCATTTAGTTACTACAAAAGAAAGAGATTGAGATATCGAAAGATGTACCTTTTATCGACGGCTAGTCCTAGCTTTCACTTGATCCTTCGCTATGATGAACCTGCAACACAAAGGAAACCTTCCTTAGCGTATCTTTAATGTAATAAATATGATGAATATTGAAAGCAATAAAAAATAAACAACAATCAAATACTAAACCAAATGAACATACAATCCGATAGATATTCGATTTGGTACAGGAAGGGTATTTCCACCTTTTTATTGTCAAAGAAACATGAATCGGTACAAATATACCTGACGTGTCAAGATGCTTTTGCAACCGAGTCCTGGGCTCTTTCTCTTCACAATGACTTGGGAATTCCTCCAATGTAACAGAACTTAAAGCACTCTTTCTAGGTCCCTCTCTCATGGATCCTCCTTATATTTATGGGACAAGGTAGGTAGTTGGATTCGAGAGGTGGTTGAATTGGGAGGTTGGGGAAGTTGCAGAACCAACTTCAACTAATCCCAATTCATAATATTGATATATTTTTTTACTTCATCTTAAGATGTACGTAGGTTTCATATAATCAGAGTAGAAAACAGTATGCAACTTTTATGCTTTACAACAAGAGTTTGCAACAGTTTTATTGTGTACGTTGGTTTCCCTTGAGGAAAACAACTTTCATATCCAAGGTGTACGCCAGTTTTCTATACAGAGAGTAGTGTACATATGATGAGATAAGTAGAAACATTAAGTTTCTCATCCAAAGAGAGTAGTTCCAGTCAATAAGTCATCCAGGTCAACCTAGCTCTTCAATCCTTAGTGTCCTTTTGTGTGATCAACAGAGAAATGTGATCACAGACGGAGAAGTGCAGATTTGACCTATAACAGTAAGGTTGTCAAATGGTGAAACCAAATATTAATGTAATTGTATTATGGTTGCAGGACATTAATGAACATAGGACCTATGCATGTGCTATGTATCATTATGCAACTTTGTTCTTTCTATATATGTATAGGCTAAGTAAGATGGAAAGATATCAGGACCTAGGGTGTCGTTATCCTATTGCATTCATTTTTACTAGAGCATAGACTATGTATTAAGTGTTTGCTTATTAGGAATGTCATGGAGTTGTTACACCCTTGGTTCAGGTCGTTCGCATGTGTTCACTGTCGCATTTGTAGAGGTTAGGATGTGTCCTCATGTCGGCATATAGGAACTCCACGTCACATACACTTGCTCTAGTGTACTCTATGGAATAACAATTTAGATGTAAGGGTGCGTATAGTCTTGAAGACTATAGCACTTCAATAAGAGTCACGAAAAACATTCCGTAGAAGGTGTGATAGGATTACTTAACATGTTATGCTTATGATATAATTCCAAGTGTAATCTACATCTGATGGTGTAAGTAGAAATGGTAATGAAGGGTCATTAGACAGTGCAAAAAAAAAATTGGTAAGAGGAGACATGATAAATTGGTATCAAAGCATGGTCACTACACTAGGACCTTAAGCTCATTGCATGAATGTTGTGCTTTTATTTGTTTATATTAAATGCTTAAATATTTTTCTTGTAGCATACTGCCTGTAATTTTTTTATTTTAATTACCTTGTTGTTTATAAATTCTAACAAATAGCTTATTGGCCACACTTAGACAGCAGAGCGGTTGAAACCTTAATGGAAGAATTAAATTGTGCAGAGCAAGAAGGCGGGCTGGCTATAGAAGCATCCAGTGAGCATGGAGAGATGGCTAGCAGGCATATGAGAAACCCAAATTCTCCATTGCGAGCGACAACATCCAATGAGATGTTGGAAACGGTGAAAAGTATGTAAACAAAATTAATAAGCATCAGAGAAGAAAACATTAAGAACTTTGAAGAATAGCGTGAAATCAATGCTATCCTACTGTAAAAGTTGACAGAAAAAGAGAATAGTCACCTCCCAACACTGAAGGGGCAGCATGCAGAAAAATCAATCACGAAAAGAAATTCAAAATTCAGATCTACACCTCCAAGAAATTTTGCTAGTTTTAATATGGACATCAGTGGCGAATAATTATAGGACGAGGAGTCTGAAGAGTATGTTACTAAGAAGAAGAAAAAAATAGGAGAAGTACATCACCTCCATTCAGAATTGAGGAAGATCAAGCCTCCTACTTTCAACGGAGAAATTAAAACTAGAGAAGAAGTAGAGCTGAGGATGAGAGACATGTTGAAGTACCTGTGCATGTTTGATTATTCTAGCCTCATCAAGGCTAGAAATGTTGTTTTCAATTTGCAGGGTAAGGAATCAACTTGGTGGGATGATATCAAGCTAAACTGCTCTTCCAACGAGAAAAAATTAAAGTGGAAACTTTTTGCAACACTCTTCAAACAGAAGTACATGTCTGAAAGGTACTTCAAAAAAAATGTCAAAGATTTATACGAACTTAAGCTGGGACAACAAAACATGGAAGAGTTAATCAGTAAATTCCTGGAGCTATTGAAGTATGTTCCATATATTCAAGATGAAAAAGTCAGAATTCGACATTTCTTGAATTGTTTGTCATTTGGGTACAAAGATCGGATAGAGTTTGATGATCCCAAGACCTTCAAAGATTCTTTCAGGAAAGATAGACTGTGTTATGAACAAGGGAATAATAGAGCTAAAGTGTCCAAGAAGTGGAATGAAAGGAAGAAACACAAGTCTGAAATAAGGCAGAAGGGTCACAAGCCCAACCTTTTCAGAAACCAAAGTTCGCGGACACCTTCCATCAACAAACTTGAGGAAAGCAATCCACAGTCCAAATTTGTTTAGCCCACTAAGAAGTTCAACAATGAAGGCACCAAAAAACCAGAACCCACGCTGTTATAGGTCAAATATGCACTTCTCCATCCGTGATCACATTGCTCTGTCGATCACACAAAAGGACACCATGGATTGAAGAGCTAGGTTGACCTGGATGAGTTACTGCTGGAGCTACACTCATCAGCTCAAAATATTACTTTGTCTATTGATTTCATGACATGTGTGCTACTCTTTGCACAATAAACGAGCGTTCTAAATGCTACTTTTCTCAAGGACAACCAACGCACACATTTAAAAAGTTGCAAACGCTTGTTGACAAGCACAAAAGTTGCATACTGTGCGCTACTCTGGCTGTATGAAACCCGCGCACATCTTAAGATGAAGTCAAAAAATATATTAATACTACGAATTGGGATTAGTTGAAGTTGGTTCTACACCTTCCCCAACCTCCCAATTCAGCCACCTCTCGATTCCAATTGCCTTCCTTGTCCCATAAATACAAGGAGGATCCATGAGAGAGGGAGCTAGAAGGAATGTTTTAATTGCTGTTACGCTGGGGGACTTCCCAATTCATTGTGAAGAGAAGGAGCCCAGGACTTGGTTGCAAAAGCATCTTGACCGATCATGTATATTTGTACTGATTTATGTTTCTTTGACAATAAAAAGGTGGAAATACCCTTCCTGTCCCAAATCGAATGTCTATTGGATCGTATGTTCATTTGGTTTAATATCTGATTGTAATTGATGTTTAATTGCTTTCAATTTCATCATATTTATTGCAGTCAAAGATACACTGAGGAAGGTTTACTTTGTGTTGCAGGTTCATCATAGCAGAGGATCAAGCGAAAGCTAGGACCAACCATCGATAAAAATGTACTTCTTTTGATATCTTGATCTCTTTCCATTTGTAGTCACTAGATGCAATACAATGAATGTATTTACCTATCACCCCACTCGAGTTGGTAGTGTCTTCTCCTCACTATAAGGTATTTTTCCTGCACAACACATGCCATCGAAGCCACCTATCAAATGTTGGGGCAGCAGAGTGAACCATCGATGGTACGAATGTCCTCGCAAGAAGGACATAAGAAAACAGGTGCATAATCTGCAAGAGACTTCTACAGTCCAAGATGTATCAAGGAGTCCGAGAATCTATGATTCATTGAACAACTGTCAGGATGAACATCAAGCTTTGGTAATCGAAGTTGAAGGTATGCTTTCCGGGACACATGTGTCTATTTTAATTGATTTTGGAGCATGTAAGAGTTAGATAGACCCAAAACTATGTGTGTCATGCAAAATTAATAAGGACAAATATACGTAGCCTTGGCTAGTACAAATGGAAATAGGGATGAAAAGGAAATTTTCTGAGGTGGTAAATCAGTGTCCCTTGCAGTTAAATAAATCATGAACTAGTGTAGATTTAAATGTTTTTCCACTAGGATAATACGATGTGCTCATTGGTATGGATTGGCTGGAAAAACATAGGGATGTTATAGACTGCTATCAGAAATATGTTACATTTACCAACGATGTGGGACAGCATGAAAAGATCCAAGGGATCGTGAGAGCACTAAAATTAAGGGAAATTTATGCTCTCCAACTAAAAATGAATGCACGAAAAGGGTGCAAACTGTATGCTATCCACATGATAGAAAATCGAAAAACTGAAAGTGGAGATTTCACAAAGTATCATGTGTTGACTGATTTTAAGGATGTGTTCCCCGAGGAGATTCTAGAGCTACCACGTAGACGAGAGCTAGATTTTACTATTGACATTTCCCCAGGAACCATGTCAAATTCTAAGGCACCATATCAGATGAGTACACATGAACTAATTGAGCTGAAAGCACAATTGCATGAGCTTTTGGAGAAAGGTTATATCTTCCCAAGTGTGTCCCCATGGGGAGCACCGGTAATCTTTGTGTAGAAGAAAGATGGCACATTTTGACTATGCATAGACTATAGACAGTTGAACAAGGTAACCATAAAAAATTGATATCCCTTTCCAAGGATAGACGATATGTTCGATCAAGTTGGGGGTGCCACTGTCTTTTCTAAGCTTAATCTAAGGTCGGGTTATAATCAAATCCAGATTAAAAAATAGGATGTTCCCAAAAAAGCTTTCCGAACTCGTTATGGACATTACAAGTTTGTGGTGATGCCATTCGGTTTGACGAATGCACCAACCACGTTTATGTGCCTGATGAATAATGTTTTCAGCAAGTACTTGGATAAATTTATTGTGGTGTCTATTGACGACATCCTCATCTATTCGAAGGATGAAAAGAAGCATGAGGAACACTTAAGGCTACTGTTGCAAGTATTAAGAGAAAATAAACTTTATGCCAAACTATCCAAGTGTGATTTTTATAAGGACCAAATACAATATTTGGGTCATAGTATATCAACAGAGGATATTGCGGTGGATCCCGACAAGATAGAGGCCATAATGAGCTAGCCTACTCCCCAAAACGTAAGCGATGTCTGCTCTTTCATGGGATTGGCCGGGTATTATCGGAAATTTATTGAAGGATTTTCAAGGTATCCCATCCCATTACTTCACTTCAGCGGAAGGAAGTAAAATTTCTGTTGACAGCCAACTATGAAGCAAGTTTCGCAAAGCTGAAATAGTTGCTCACTTCCACCCATATCGTAAAAGTCGCAGATCCTTATGGAGATTTTGTTGTATGCACATATGCATGCAAGGATGGATTGGGAGGCATGCTTACGCAATATGGCGCAATAATTGGTTATGAATCGAGAAAAATGAAAACACATGAAGTGAACTATGCAACGGATGATTTAGAGTTGGCTGCTATCATTTATGCCTTGTGAATGTGGCGACACTACCTTATTGGGAAAAGATTTGTGTTGAAAACCAACCACATTGGGCTGAAATATCTTTCTGAACAACCAAATCTAAACAAAAGGCAAGCAAGATGGTTGGCCTTCATAAGCGAGTTTGACTTTGAAATTCAGCACATCAAAGGTAAGGAAAATAAAATTGTTGACACACTTAGTAAATGCATGCATCTACTAACCATGGCATCAGTCAACAATTTTCAGTATGATTTAATAGTGCAGATCCAGACAACAGCTGAATAGGACCAGAAATATATGAATATAAGACAAAAAATTCTTGCCCAAAATTCAGATTAGCAAGCAACAGATTTCAGCATGTCCAAGGATCGACTACTGCTGTTCAAAAACAGGCTATACATACTGGATCATCCAGCTTTAAAGCAATTGATTATGGATGAATTTCACATAAGACTATACTCTGGTCATCCTGTCTACTAGAAAATGCTAATTTATGTTAAAAAAAACATTATTGGCCAAGACTGAAATAAAAAATTGCTGAATACATTGAAAAATGTATGGACTGTCAGCAAGTGAAAATAGAACATCAGCATCAGACTAGTTTGTTGCATCCCATACCAGTACCTAAATGGAAGTGGGAAACCATCTCCATGGATTTTATCACCGGATTGCCTAAAAACAATAAACAACATGATGCAATCATGGTTGTTGTGGATAAGCTGACTAAGGAAGCACACTTTATACCTGCCAAATCAACTTTTAAGGCAATAAATATTGCAGACATTTTCATGAAGGAAGTCTTTCGACTTCATGGGATTCCCAAGGTGATCATCTCCGATAGGGACACTAAGTTCACCTCACACTTTTGGAAGGATCTGTTTGCGGGTTTGGGGACTAAACTGATCTTTAGTATAGCCTACCATCCGAAAACTGATGGGAAGACTGAAAGGGTGAACCAATTCCTTGAGGACATGCTTCGTTTATATGCCATGGACAATTCAAAGCAGTGGGAAAACTACCTACACTTAGCTGAATTTTCCTACAACAAACGTTACCAAACTTTTGCAAGAATGAGTCCATTTGAAGTGTTGTATGGAAGAAAGTGTAAAACCCCTATGACTTGGGACGATCCGGTAAATCGGATTGTTATGGGTCCCGAAATGTTAACCGAATTAGAAAACATTGTGCAGCAAGTGAGAACAAACTTGAAAACTGCCCAAGACAGGAAAAAAAGTTATGCTGATCTGCATAGGGAAAATAAAGAATTCGAAGTTGGAGACCACATATTCCTAACAATGAAGGCCAAAAAGAGTTCTTTGAGCTCGAGCAAGGTTTCCAAGCTTGCACCAAGATTTTGTGGTCCTTTCCAAATACTTGCTAGAGTAGGACCTGTTGCTTATCAGTTAGCTTTACCAGCAAATTTTAAAGTACATGATGTGTTTCATGTTTCATTGCTGAAAATGTATGTATATGATCCTAAGCATATTGTAAACTAGCATGTGATTCAGGCGGAATCAGAAGAAGATTTCCAGACAGACCCTATATGCATACTGGATCAAAAAGAGGTGGTAATTCGGAATGGAACCATCGTTTAGTTAAAAGTGCAAGGCGATCACTACAAGCCTGTTGAGGCTACCTAGGAAATGGAAAGGGAAATGAAAGTAGCATACCCCTTCTTGTTCGATGAAGACCATGACAAAAACTAAATCTTGTTTGTGTTAATTTTTTTTATTTTGCAAAATTGTTTAACACTGAGGACGGTGAAAACTTAAGGGGAAGGGAAATGTAATACCCCTATTTTGGACTTTGAACCCCTATTATATTTCTTCTAAGTATTATTTAATTTATACTTAGGAAAGTTTAGAAATCTTCTAAAGAGGTTTCTATTGACCAAGTGGACCATCAAATTAAAGAGGGAGTCATAGTCCCCTAAGGTTGGAGGAAAATGCCACTTAATAGTAATAATAATAATAATAAATTATTATTGGAGACAATTGGAAAACCCTAAATAAAAGAATTGAGAAATTAATGAATTAAAAGAATTCATAAAATGAGGAAAATTCCCCTAGGAGGATAAAAGGTGAAAACTCATGGAAACTCTCATTATTCATTATGCATTATTCACAATCTCATGAGTTGAAAACACAAGAGAAATGGGAATGGGAAACAAACCCTAAGACAAATGAATATTGGTGAGGGAGGACAGATTTTGGGAGAACCAAACTGGTCTTGAAGCCAAGTGATTGTGGGTAGATTTGGGAGCACCAAATCGACCCAGTTTAAGAGAAATCGTTCAACTTGGTATGAGCTTCGCCACTTAATTGTGTGCAGGTAGGATAACTAACCCAAGCTGCAGAAGTATTGCATTTACTTGAATAGGCTGTGAATTATTGAATCTCTTAATGGCTAAGGCTTAAAATCCCTTGGATCTCCCTGGAGCTCAGGAGGACTAAGTTGGGTGTTGGGTTGCCTATTGCCTTGAAATATCTTGAATAACTTGGGGAATAACAAGTTAAGGTTAAACTAAAATCTATACTCTACCTCAGGGACTGTGAACTTAGCTCTGGGGTGACCTAAGGGAAAGGAGATCTTGTTGGTCAAAGGTTGGGAGGTTTGTGCTTGGTTCCATTGGTCAGCAAATTCATATAAGTGTTTATCTTCTGACTTGCAGAGTATTTGTTTTGGAATAGTATTTTTATATGTTTTTGAGTATATCTAGGTTACAGTTGAATGGTATATGTATTAGATATGACTGTATATTTATTGTTTCATGATTATTCTGAGCATGAATATAAGCTAGACAACTAAATATATGTGTTGAGTATTTTCTTATGATCATCTTTAAAGATCTGGAATATTGGTATTATGGGTTGGCTGTGAAAATACCTACATTCTAATTGCAGTAGATATACATCATTGAGACCCTTATACCATTTAAAATGTATCCGATATCTAATATAATGCTGATATGGATCATGTGATGACCTAGGGTTTGATGAGGCATGTTTTCATATTGCAGGTCTTTATATTTAAATATATTACAGTATTCAATAGAGATCTTATGTCTTGCACTGTAATGTTGTAATTAGGGCATACATGTAAACCTGAAGGTTTACATGCCTAGCCCTTATATGTTATCAACTCTTTTCCTGATAGAGTTTATTTTCAAAAAAGAGAGACCTAGATAATGCTAGAGCCCAAACCTATTAGAGTTCTGAGTTATTATAATGGACAAGGTTTGATAATCTAATTGAATCTAGTCAAATCGACCCTATGCATTAAATGGAAAGTTTAGGCTAAATCTCTGAGAAGTGAAATAAAATATATATTTTTATATATATTTCTAAGTTGAATCTTTCTACAAATCTCGATGTGAGATAGACGAATATTGTTTATTTAGATAGTGGTCATATTCATTCTATTAATGTTAAAATGAATGTATTCGCTGATGCATATATGCGACTCATGGATAACCTAGGTCACAGTAGCATATATTTGCATATAAAATGAGTGTTTCATAAATGCATTAGGCGCAGCATGAAACGAGTCACATAGCAAGGGTTTTACCCGTCGTGCTTATTACTATTATTAATATGTGGAGCTATATAATCATTTGTGAATGGTTATATAGCTGGGCGTTTTCACCAATTGTTTAAACCTGTATTAAATACATTAAATACATAAACATTGCAGAATATAAACGCATCCCACATAATTAAACATTGCTGAGGATAGATAATGAATCGATTCACATAAACATTCATTTGTGCATACAAGTGGGCAGGATTAACGCATTCACCCTAAACATATTCTTAATGAAACAATCAAACCATACTACAGTATGCTGATATGAATGCAAGCAAAATCATGAAAGATGCCTAGCATGAGAATGATTTCCTTTTTCATGAGCTTCAAACAACACATTCATTATATGCTGCTAGCAACAAATCTTCATTCTCATAGTGATATCATATGCATCCACTATTAATTGTTATGCGCATACAATGCCGGGGTAATAAAATATACATTGAATATTAATATCGAATGCTAAGGGCATATAAACTTGCAAACCCTGTTTTCCAAAATGCATATCATAACTTATATTTAAACCATACAACCGACGTGAAACGCAGGGGTATTTTTTTAAGTCACGCAGGGATTGCAAGTAAGTTATCCATATGCATTCAAATAATTAACAAAAACACCGATAGAGTATGGAATCGTAAAGGATGTGGTGTTTCCACATTAATTACAAAAGAAGTCGATTACATAGAATCCCGACGCCTCTGCTAGGGGAAGAGCATCGTTGGAGCTTTTCCTTAAACTACACATGACAATGGGGAATCCTTTGGACCACATTTCTTTAAGTGCACAATAATCCTACGACAATGATGGAGCACGTAGAGGTCACAATGACCCTCTCATAGGTTGGATTTATGCCCTATCGAATCGGCCAAGGGCCTTGCTCCTTAAAAAATAAAAAATGAAAGTAGGAGAAAACCCTAACACTTAACCGACATCGTTTAAGTAACTCTTTCCCCACCAATGGAGTAAACCAAACTCGATGCATTAGGTCGGCAAGTTATCTATTGTGTTAGCAAGCCACCACGTCTCCACATTGGTCGCTAGCTTGCAAGAGTGCTTCCGCTCCACCCTCGTCGACAAATCCCTACACATAACAGCATGGCGCAAGGTCAAACCTTGGGGATATACCAAAACCAACTGATAACGAACATTACATGATGCAAGTACAAGCAGCTAAAGAGTTAGAAATGTGACATTACCAGGTGGAGGAGCAGAATCGTAGCACATATCAGCTCCGGTTGCACCTGTCATAGTATCACCATGATGGTCAAACTTTGGCCCATTAAAATATAAAACGTAAATGTAATTTTACACTAACCACAAGTCCAATAAATCAGAAGGTTTGTGAAATGAAATATTGTAACATACCTTGTTAATGGTGGCCATGTTGAGGTTGGAGTTAAATGGTTCCATGTGCATCTTTGAGTAATGAAGTGCCGTAACTAGTAGTGAATCTTCACCATACACCGTGCAGAGCCGAAGCTCTCGGTGCATCAACAAATCAATGAGTCCATAACATAGTGCAACGACTATCAATAGGGTGCACCGAACATGCAGGTGAATACCACTGCACGCGATGATAAGCGAACTTAATGCAGACATGGATGTGTTCGGGCGCAAAATTTTATCGCCAGAAATCGACGGCGTAAAACTCATCACATTAATCCATGCATTGTCTTAGATCACCATCGACGGATCAAATGAAGGGAGGTCTTAATGCAGCACAAAGTTGGTGCAATGTACTGGCGGGGTTCCATTAATGGAACGAACCACCATTCTCACCACATAGCCAAACCTTTAACGCAACAAAGTGTGCGACCCTCCTTTCCATGTGGGCTGAAGCGGAGTCACCTGCCAACAAGGCAGCAAGTAACGAGTTTAAAATGTGTTGATGGATTGGTCAAGCCTGTGTGGCACAAGCCACAAACCACTCAGGCCACCTGTCGAGTCGAGGCAACAAGGAGTTAGCTAAGTCACACTTTATTAATCCAAGTTTACTGTAAGAGTCGTGCTACATTTGTTTTGTATTTTCCATGTCATGTTTATCGTGGCATGTTGGATACTCGTCGTTAAATTGCATTGACCGCTCTCAACCAACAACCATAAGTGTTAATAGTTGGAGAGTGAGCCACGTTGTGTGGTAGGGTCAGCTTTCATTAGATTTACCCTCCAATGAGGCCATTTTGGAAGCAATGATCGGCCTGGACCATCCTTGGGAACACATGCACCATAGGTCTTATTCTCTTCCTGATCTAGACAGGATTGAGAGAGGTGAGTTTTCTATGAGACTTGGTGGGATTGTTGATTTGTCTGCTATCCCTTCTACTTCAAAAGATATTTATGTCAAATGGAATATGGAAAATATATTGAGAACTATTTCGATCAACATTTCCATCAAACCTGGAGTCATGGAAAATATTTTCATTGGAGCAGACTATTCTCCTGAGGAGATCATTTTCTATACCAATATCTTTAAAGAATTACATGATGTTTTTTCCTGGTCTTACGAGGAGATGCTAGGCATCGACCCTGCCATTGTTGAGCATGTCATCAAAACGTATCCCAACGATAAACCTATGAGACAGAAGCTCCATCCAGTTAACCCTCAAAAAGCAGCTACCATCAAGGAGGAAGTAGAGAAATTGCTCAAAGTCAGATTCATCTATCCAATAGCTATGACGGAATGGGTTTCAAATCCTGTTCCGGTAGACAAAAAGCAAGGAACCATTAGAGTCTGCACTGACTTTCGGGACCTAAATAAAGCTTGTCCAAAACACAATTACCCCACACCATTCATAGATCAGATCATTGACGCATGTGCAGGACATGAAATGTTTTCTTTTATGGATGGGTTTTCAGGATATAATCAGATACAGATCAAACCTGAAGACCAACACAAGATAGCTTTTAATTGTCATTGGGGGACCTTTTCCTATCGGAAGATGCAATTTGGTCTAAAGAATGCTGGAGCTACCTTCCAGTGGGAAATGAACTTTGCTTTTCATGACATCAAGCACGTAGTTGAACCTTACCTGGATTATCTCCCAGTGCGATATCGAAAGAGATGGGAGCATCCTGACCACCTTAGACTTGTGTTTGAGCGGTGCAGATATTACAAGATTCAATTGAATCTGAATAAATGTATTTTCTGCGTCGATTCTGGATGATTACTGGGTTTCATAGTATCCAGTCATGGCATAATGGTTGATCCATTGAAAGTTGAGTTGATTGTAAATCTGCCTCCTCCTTGAACCTTGAGACAACTTCAAAGTATATAGGGCATGTCCACCTTCTTGAGACGCTTTATCATTAACTATGCCAAAATTACAAAAAGTTTCATGAGACTTCTTAAACAAGAAACCTACTTTTTGTTGGATGAGGCTGCTTAAAGATCATTTGAGGGCTTGAAAAAGGCATTACTTTCATCCCCCTTGTTGAGCCCGCTAGACTATACAAAGGATTTCCTTCTATATCTGGCTACATCAGTACACACAATCGACATAGTACTAGTTCAGGAGGATCACAAGCTCCAAGAGCGTGTCATTTATTATCTTTCGTGCACCTTGATAGCTCCTAAAGTTAAGTATTGTTACGTGGAGAATTTGGCATTAGCTATTGTCCATGTTGTTCATAGGCTACATCACTACATCTTATTACGAACTACCACTGTGATTACGGAATTCACTCCTTTTCAATATGTTCTCACTCGACATATCATTAGTGGGAAATTCAATAAATGGATTGTAATACTACAAGAATTTGACTTGGTTTTTCCGTCTGCTAAATCAAAGAAGTCACTGGTTTTCGCCAAACTGATTTATGAATCTCCTAGTGACATAGTACACATTATGGAAGAGTCATCATTCCTGGATGAACATGTCTTTCTCATTGCATCCTCTGACACATGGTATGGGGATATTCTGGTATATCTCCAAACTTTGAGGTGTCCCACCACTTTCTCTAGGGATGAACGACGCAAACTTAAGAGTCATGCGAAGAACTATCTCATCATTTCTGACACTTTGTAAAGACGTGGGATAGATTCCATCTTACGCGGTTGTTTAACCTTAGAGGAAGCTGAAACAATATTGAATTATGCTCACAGTGGAGCCTGTGGGGGTCATCTTTGTTGAAATATTGTAACTTCTAAGAATATTATTCTTGTACTTTATTATTTCAGAGATATTCCATTCCTCAGAGGTGACCCTATTGTATATCCAGAGATGTTTATTCCTCCGAGAGATTGTAGTAACTAGGGTTATTAGGTCTCCCATGTGAGGTAAGACCTGAGTTAGTTGTTTAGGGGTTATTAGACTCTCTTGGGAGAGGTCGGCCCCATTAGGGTGAAAAGTTAGTTAGAACATGAGTATAAATAAAGGAGGTGTGTTCCTCATTTATCTCATTCATTCTTTCACTTGTGATTGGCACATAAGAGAGAGAGAGGTTTGCATAGGACGAGAAGGATCTCTTGTTGAGGACTACATCTTGTATTGGGTTGATTATCTATATTGAGGAAAGCTTTCCTGGGTTTTCTACCCCATGAGGGTTTCCCAGGGTAAATCTTTGTCTAGCTTTTGATTGTGTTTCTTTGAGTGATCTTGCTTGGTAAAAATAGGCTAAACTTAACATGGTGTCAGAGCTAGCCTGAATAGGACATCTTTCACAAGGTGAAAATACCTCTCTCTCCTCCTCCGGTGAAAATTAGGGTTTCTGCAAAAGTTGGAATTTCTGGAATCTGATTGCATGGTTGGATAACTCTCCTCAAAATCGAACTTTTGATCCTTAGATTGAACTTTTTGAGTGGGTAGAACTTCGGGAAAGTCAAACCCTAGTTTGGGTTTTGGACCAGAAAACCAGAAAAACCAGTAAACCAGAAAAAGTGTGCATTTGTGCACTAGTGAACCAGAAAAGCTACGAACCTATGCACTAGAAAACCAGAAGAGTGAAGACCAGAAAACCAGAAATTCTGTTGCAGATCCAGAAGGTGAAAAGTTGAAGTTTCTAGAAGCAAAACACACCAGTAATCTCAATTCAATCAAGCTCATCTCATTATAAGTACTATTCTATCTTTTGAAACTTCAATATCTGTGACCTCCTGGATAAGATGACTCCAAGCACTAAGCTTGAAGACAAGCTAGAAAGTATAGAAAATTTTCGAGCATGGAAATACAGAATTGGTCTCATTCTTGAAGAGAATGATCTTGTCCAGTATATCAAGGATGAGGTTGCAGAACCTGAAGAATATGAAGCCAAAGAGAAGCATAGGAAGGACTTGATTAGAGAAAAGAGAATCATTACTGATTCCATCAAATACCACTTGATTCCCCAAGTGGCATCTAAGAAGACCCCAAAGGAAATGTATGATGCTCTTTCCAGAATGTATGAGGGAAAGAACATCAATAGGAAGATAAACCTAAGAGCTCAATTGAAGAGCACCAAGATGAATAAAGGAGAATATATCCAAGACTTTTCCTCAAGGGTTTCCCATTTCAAGGAACAACTAGATGCAATTGGAGATACCCTTGATGAAGATGAACTAGTCATGACTGCTCTACATGGTCTCACTAGACCTTGGGAGTCATTCATCCAAACCATGTCTGCAAGAAAAGAAAGTATGAATTTTGATGTGGTATGGGAGGATTGCATTCAAGAAGAAGCTAGGGTTTCCAATAGAGAAGCCTTGCTCAAAGAAGATGACCAATCCTAAGCCACCCACACCAAAAGAAGGAGTCACTTCAAATCTAAGAAGAATGGTCACAAAGAATCTCATCCTCCTCACAGATTTAAAAAGAGAGGAGGAGTAATTTTTGAAAGAGACCTCTCCTCAGTTCAATGCTATAGTTGTCACAAACTAGGACACATTGCTAGAAATTTTCCTTCAAAGAAGAAGAAGAATCTTCACAAAAAACATCAAGCACATTTGGCAGAAGATGATAGTGAAGAAGAGGAAGAGGAAAGGCCTCAAAAGAAAAAAACTAAAATAGAAAAAGAAGAAGCGGAAGAGTATGTTCTATTCTATGCACTCTCTGGGTCTGTAACACCTGCAGAAGATACATGGCTCATTGATAGTGGTGCTTCAAAGCACATGACAAGACAAAAGAAGACTCTCTCAAGACTTGAAGAGAAGACTTCTCCACGGAAGGTATCTCTAGGAGCTGACTACCAATATCCCATCAAGGGAATTGGTGAAGCAAGCTACAAGCTTGATTCTGGAACCCCATTGAAGATGAAGGAAATCTTATATGTACCAGGTTTGAAGAAGAACTTACTTTCTATCTCAGAATTAGATAAGAAAGGTTATAGGGTTGCATTCATAGATGGACAAGTGCTCATGTGGTCCAAAGGAAAATCAATTGAGGATGCAATTGTTATTGAGGAAGGAGGTCTATACAAACTCAAGGGCCATCCAGAAGCTTCCCTTGTTCATGAAGCCACTAGCCCAAGTGAGCTATGGCATAGAAGGCTTGCTCACATTAACTACAAAGCACTACCTCATGTGAGCAAGGTATTCATAGGACTACCAAACTTAAAGATTGATCATGATGGCACTTGCAAAGGATGTGCAAAAGGGAAGAATATCAAGAACACATTTCTAAAGAGTGATACAAAGACTAAGAGTACAATGGAATTGATTCATTCAGATGTATGTGGACCAATGCCATCCACATCCTTGAGTGGATATGAATACTACATTACATTCATTTATGACTACTCAAGGAATACTTGGATATATTTTCTAAAGGGAAAAGATGAAGTCTTTGGAAAGTTCAAGGAGTTCAAAGCCTTGATAGAAAACCATTCAGAAAAGAAGATTAAGATACTCAGGACAGATAATGGTGGAGAATATACTTCAAAAGGTTTTGAAGTTTTTTGTAAAGAAGCTGGAATCAAGAGGGAGCTAACCACTCCCTACAATCCCCAACAAAATGGTGTTGCAGAGAGAAAGAATAGAACCATTATGGAAGATGTAAAAACAATGATAAATGATCAAGACCTACCTATGTATCTATGGGTTGAAGCAGCTAGGACAACAGTCTATGTGTAGAATAGACTATCTCATAGTGCTCTTGATTTCAAGACCCCAGAAAAAGTGTGTACAGGGAAGAAGCCTGAGGTAAGTCACCTTAAGATATTTGGATGTCTAGTATACATTCACATTCCAAAAGAAAAGAGGACCAAGCTAGATCCTTCCGGGAAGAAAGGAATATTTGTTGGATATTGTGAAGCATCCAAAGCATTCAGAATATACATCCCAAGATTCCATCATATGGAAATAAGTAGGGATGTGACATTTGATGAAGAGGCAACTCTCAAGAGATCTAGGAAGTGCCAGTATGAAGAAGTATATGAGGAAGAGACACCTTCCAGAATTACAGAAGCTGCAACCACTCTTGAAGAGACAACACTTGAATACCATAACATGTTGGAACCGCAAGCACCCCCTGTCATGAACATATCAAGGAAGAGAAAACTAGCATGGGCAAGAGACATTATACTAGGAGAAGCAAAGTATGGAGCTTCTGAAGGCTCCGCTAGGGTGAGCAAGAAACCAAAGACATTCTCCAACTATGTGGCCTTGATGTGTGATCTTGTAGATCAAGAACCCACTAGTTATGAAGAAGCATCTCATAAGAATGAGTGGGTAGAGGCAATGACGAAGGAATACCAATCAATAATGAAGAATGATGTTTGGGATATAGTTCCCAAGCCAAAGGACAAGAGTGTGGTATCCTCCAAATGGATATACAAAATAAAGCATGCTGTGGATGGCATCATTGAAAAGTATAAGGCAAGGTTTGTGGCTAAAGGGTTCTCTCAGAAAGTGGGAATTGACTATGAAGAAACATTTGCACTAGTTCCAAGGTACACTTCCAATAGAACCATCATGGCACTTGCCTCCATGATGAAGATGGAATTACACCAGATGGATGTGAAGACAGCCTTCTTGAATGGTTTGATTGAGGAAGAAGTGTACATAGAACAACCACAAGGATTTGAGGTTGAATATAGAAGAACTCACGTATGCAAACTAAAGAAGGCTTTGTATGGGTTGAAGCAAGATCCTAGAGCTTGGTATGGAAGAATTGACAGTTTCCTGACAAGCTTGAGCTTTACCAAGAGTAAAACTGATCCTAATCTTTATCTCAAAGTTATGGATGATGAACCTATCATATTGTTGCTAAATGTGGATGATCTATTTCTGACAGGAAATGAGAAATAGATTATCGAGTGTAAGAAGAAGCTCTCTTCAGAATTTGAGATGAAAGATCTCAGATTGATGCACTACTTCCTAGTTCTGGAAGTATGGCAAGGCCCAAGAGGAATCTTTCTCAACCAGGGAAAGTATGTTGTGGAAATATTGAAAAGATTTGACATGTTGGAATGTAAATCCATGGCCACTCCCATGGATTACAACTTGAAGTTGTTAGCTGATGACTCATCAAAGTTATTGGATATGACTCTATACATACATATTATTATGTCATTGATGTATTTGACAAATACCAGACCAGATACATGCTTTGCCATGAATACCTTGAGTCAATATCTAGTGGAATCTAGACAAGCTCACTTGATAGCTGCAAAGCATGTGATGAGGTACCTAAAGGGTACAATAGACTTTGGTCCATGTTATCTTGGAGATCATGACTTCAGACTGCATGGCTACACAGATGTTGATTGGGAAGGAAGTGTATCAGATAGGAAGAGCACATTTGGAGGATGTTATTGTCTGGGATCTGCTATGATCTTGTGGTTTAGTAGGAAGCAGTCTAGATTGGCTCTCAGCATAACTGAGGTGAAATATATTGTTGCTTGCTCTACGAGTTGTGAACCGGTATGGATTCAAAAAATGTTATCAAGATTATTTGACTTAGAGATGGACTCCACTGTGATCATGTGTGACAACTAGAGTTGTATCAAGATGACATACAATCCAGTGTTCCATGATAAGTCAAAGCACATAGAAATCCAATATTTTTATATACGGGATATGGTGCAGAAAGGCGCTATCAAGCTCGAGTATGTGAGCAGTGACAAACAAGTTGCTGATATATTGACCAAACCTCTGTCTCGAGTAAATTTTGAGTATTTCCAAGACAAGCTTGGTATATTTCAGAAGGACCCTCCTCGAAAGGGGGAGTGATGTGGTCAATGATGATGAAATTTCCTGCATCGACAGTGAGGTCTGTTAAGTCAGTAAATTTTTCTTCATTTTTGATTTATTTTCTCCAGTTTTGGTTTGTTTTTCAATCTACCTCAGTTAAATTTTTGGTTTTAAGTTTCAATTTTAGTCTCCTTAGAAACTCTATGGGTAATTGAATAAGTTTTGAGCCCATTCTTTTAGGTTTTATTTGATTTTGGTTGATCTTTTATATTTCAAAGGGGGTTAAAGAAGGTCATATTTTCAGAGGTTGATTCATTAATGTGTTTAGAGAGCAGTTAGACTTATTTCTTAAACCAAGTAACTGTTAAAACCTCTGACAAATTAGCAGAAAGTTAAAAAACTGCTAAATTAGGGCATGGCAGCTATTCTTGTAGCGCTAGACAAAATTTTAACAAAGGGCGCGCTACAAGAATATCGCGGCCCTTTGTTTTTTCAAATTTCAAACGGATTTAAATCATGATTGCAGTATGTGAGTGACTGATCGCCTTGTGTGAGTGTTTTAACACGTGTTTACTGCAGCTTAAGCATGATTTAAGTTGGTTATCAGTTACGAAGCAAAGCAGGCTCATCATTACATAGTAAGCAGAATTAGTTGGACAAAAACCAGCAAATCCCGGTCTAAGCTGTCAAAATTCTCTTTCTACACGCATTATTTTAGGAGAGGAGTGTTCATGAAGAGGAGTTAACTGCTAAAAAGGTGGATTGTGTTGCTGTGAAGAGGAGACAAGTGTTTTTTAACGCCAACGAGAATTAGGGCTTCCAAATTCATTTACCAGCAGTCAAAGAGATGATATGAAGACACCTATTCTCATAAAAAGATACCATGGATACCCCAAAACGAAGCTTTAAGCCATGACAGATGAGTAATTGACAGGTATTCCGATACAAACCCTTATAGCTGGAAAATTTGGGTCTTTCTCGCTGCACGATTATCTGGAGAAATTGGTTGCTGGAGATGATAGAATAAGTCATAAAATAAACACTTCACCACAGAAATAGCTATCTGAAGCGACTATGAGGAATTTGCATGAACAAAGCAGCAAAGTAGTCTTAATTTTAAAGTATTTAGCCTGTGAAATTTTAATGACAGTTTGAACGAAGATCGTTTATCATTTGCCCTCTTATACATTCAAAAACTCTGATAGTGATGCAGAATGTTATAATGAGCTAATTGAATGAATTATTCTCATGACCTAATGCTATTATAAATCAAAATCTACGGGAAATAGCATTGAAAGGACTCACAAATTGATTTGTTATGCTCATTTGTTACACAGAAGGGGTTTTGTTGTTTTGTTTAAGTGGTTTGAAAGCTGTTGAAAATTCTTATGATGTGTGAAATCAATTGCTTGGAGAACATGTCGGCCTTCATTTTCAGACCTAGTTGTATGGTTGAGATAAGGAAACGTTGAACTTGAAGGCTTTTCCAGGAGTGTGTAGCAAATTTTGAAGGAGCTCAAAGCACAAGAAACCAGTTTACCAAAACATTTTTGAAACCTAAAGCCAGACTGTTTCTGTTTTCTGAAAGAAGAATATGGGAAAAAGTGGCAAAAGTGGTAAGATCAACAGGGCTGAGCCCATAGACCTAACCTGGATTCAGAAGCTTCCTGACTGTGCAGAACTGTTTCAGCAAGCAGGTTGGTTGAAGTTTTTCAAGAAGATAGATGGTTTCAATGCTCAGGCGTCCTGCAAATTTGCTAAGGGACTTAAAAATGATATGATTATGATGGATGCTTTGAAATTCAAATTGACCATGGAGTTAATAGCAGAAGCTACTGAGATCAGCAATGAGGGTGAGCACTGGTTTAAAATGTTTCCTTTTGAGTTTGAACCCCAAAGGTACCTGTTGCCTAATGTGACTCCTGACTGGAACAAGGGTATCATCATTCAAAATCTCAGGAAGGAGTGGATTGAGCCCATAAGGATACTTCAAAGTTATGTGACCTGTGAAGGAAGATATTCACTTGTATTTAAATATCATTTCAGGTTCCTTCAACACATAGCAGGAGTTTCTAAAATGAACCTGCCCTTCTTTTTCTTAAAAAGCCTGCAGAAGATGTCAAGCAAAATAAAGCAGCATGATGATCACACTTCCCAGTCACTTTTTCACCATGGTCTCATTAAACTGATCATCACCACAGTGTTGCAACGTGAGGGAAGGACTTGGGATTTCTTTTTGTTCTGGTCAAATGTCCATCCTAAAAAAGAAGACCAGCAACCAAAGAGACAGACTGACAAGGGGAAGGTAATGATGAAAAATTTAGGTCACTCAATCAAATATACAAGGAAAGATGAGGTTAAAGCTAAGAAGGTGATAGAGCAGGTAGCAGGACAGAGACAGGATGACAGTCAGCTCAAAGTGGTTTCAGATTACCCTAAAAGCAAGTTCACACTGTTTGAAGACAAAAAGGAATTGCTTGAAAAGAACCCAACATCTATAAAAGATCCTCAGGAAGAGAAAAAGGTTGACATTAAAATGGTTCCTGTAGCTAAAGAAGAGATCCACATTCAGCCAAAAAGTCCCATCACAATTCTTTCAGATGATGAAGGGTATTTGTTAGAAGAAGAATAGCCTATTTATGAGATTAAAGTCAAAACTGAAATTGAAGAAGTTCAAGCTTCAGATTGCAAAACCACAAAGCCTAACAGGAAAAGAAACAAGCTGGAAGTGGTGGAATTAGCTGCTGTTCAGTACCAAGGGAAAGAACTGAAGATGATGGGAGAGGCAGCTACATTCTGGAGACCTAAAACTAGGTCAAAAAATAAGTTGAGGTTAAATATGAAGAAGTTGTTAAATCCTAAATTAAACACAGATAAGGTGACTATCTTAGATGAAGAGTCCATGGGTGATGACAAATCAGAAATAGATAAATTGCAGCCATGTTTAAAGGAAGAGATCAATTCAGTGGAAGCAACAGTTGAAAAATATCCAAAGCCCAGCATTGAAGACACTTCTGAGAAGCTGTTGACAAAAGAAGCAGAAATCTTCAAGAAGTTTGACATTCCTTGGAAACCTAATGAAGAGCAAGATTCTATAATAGAGAAAATGGCTAATTCTGACAGGGAAAATTTACAGAAGACTGTCAAACAATATAAGCACCAAATGAATTATATGCATGAGGTCAACGATGGGTTGATGATGGCCAATAGAAGATTAAGAGAAGATCTCCAGGATGTTCATGATAATTTTCAGGAACTAGTGGCTGATGTAAAGGAAGCACTTAAAAGAAAAAGGGCTTCTGACAGGCATTGTTCAGAGCTGGAAAAGACAGTTGAAAGTTTACAACAGGAAAATGAAGACCTTCAGAAAAAGATAGCTGATTTGGAGAAGAAGCATAAAAGAACAAAGAAAAGGTCTTCAAGTCCAGATGGTATATCTCTTCTTGTGGAGGCAGCGAAGGAGATATGAGGCAGTTATTAGTTAGGGGTATTTAAGATAAGCATTTTGGTTTTAGTTAAGAATTTGCTATTTTTAGCAACCTTGTAATTTTGTAAAAAAATGTAAATTTTACTTTACCTAGCCTAGTGATTCGATGGAGAGTTAGGAGGAAAAACCTAACTGTTTTTTAGAAGAGAACTATTTAGAAAGGGGGGCAAAACATTGTGAGGACTCTGATTTTTGGGAGCTTCAGGAGGTCTGCTAGCTGCTTGTACTTCCAGACTTATTCAGAGATAGGTACTGTAACTCTTATATGCATTTACTGATGAAATTATGAATATATGACTCTTTCCCCTTCATTTGGTCTGTGTTGGCTTCATGTTTGAACTAGTTTAGTTTCATGAATGACAAATTCATTGCTGGTTAATGTGTATTTTCTAGTAGTGCTTGTCCTTTATGTGTGAACTTCAGTACAGTCTTTTGATTGGTTTTTTGGTTATATATATGCATCTTTATCAGTATGTGTGTATGATTTAGTTGTTGCTTATCTGCTGAATGTATTCCCTGCATGTTCTTGAAGTTTATGACCAAAAACACATAAAACAAAACCCTAAACCCTAGTTTGAATAGAGTTTTATCTCTTGAGATTGTGTTGGCTTGTTACCCTAGCCTTAGTAACAATTTCTGGCACAAACAAGGTCGATGATGTGGATACCTGTATTGGTGATACCGACAATGAGATCAATGAGTGGTCCTTAGATTTGGTCTAAGTTGATAAGTGGAATGTATCATCCTTGGATACATGTCCTAAAAGAGATCCGTAGACATATGTCTCTGAGAAAGTGGTCCCTAGTGGATGAGATGGGGATTGCATCATCTCGGAACCCTTGGTTCAAAATGTACATGATAGGAATGCATCATCCCTGGACAGTTGGTTCAAAATGTATGTCATAAATCCTAGATCTGATCTCAGTCACATCCAATATGAAAAGGGACTGGATCTGTGGTGGTAAATCCTAGATCTAATCTAGGTCACATCCAGTATGAAAAAGGACTAGCACTGTGGTCAGGATTACATCGTCCCTAGACATGGATTTGTCTTAAATGGATCAAGGACTGCATCGTCCCTAGACATGGATTTTTCTTAAATGGATCAAGGACTGCATCATCCCTAGACATGAATTTTTCTTAAATGGATCAAGGACTGCATCGTACCTAGACATGGATTTGTCTTAAACGGATCATGGACTAAATCATCCCTAGAAATGGATTTGTCTTAAATGGATCCAGGATTGCATCATCCCTATACATGGTTTTGTCTTAAATAGATAGCATCATCCCTAGACATGGATTTGTCTTAAAAGGATCAGGATTGATCATCTTGTAAGTAGAAGTGGATTGCATCATCCATAGACATGAGAGGTGTCTTAAAGTGAGAGGGATTGATCATCCTATAATTGGATCATGTGTGTTGCAAGATGATCCAGATGCTGTAGATCGAGATGATCTAGATGTTGTAGATCAAGATGATCCAAATGCTATAGATTGAGATGATCCAGATGTTGTAGATCGAGATGATCCAGATGCTGTAGATCAAGATGATGAGGCTGTTGATCGGGTGATCCAGATGATGATGATGTTGTAGCTGATAGAGTGCTTCAGAAGATGAAGACTCAATACTGATGATGTTGATGTTCTAGTATTGATTATGTTCCAGTAACTATTTTAGTTACTGATGATGGTGTATTAAGAAAGCTTCCAATGATTTATAGGTGTACCATGTATCATGTAGTTGGTGACTCCTTTCTCCTGCAGATGTTGTTATAATATCCTTCTCGTTAAGGGGGAGTGTTGAAATATTGTAACTTCTAAGAATATTATTCTTGTACTTTATTATTCTGGAGATGTTCCATTCCTCCGAGGTGACCCTATTTTATATCTGGAGATGTTTATTCCTCCAATAGATTGTGGTAAATAGGGTTATTAGATATCCCATGTGAGGTCGGAACTGAGTTAGTTGTTTAGGGGTTATTAGACTCTCCTGGGAGAGGTCAGCCCCATTAGGGTGAAAAGTCGGTTAGAACATGAGTATAAATAAAGATGGTGTGTTCCTCATTTATCTCATTCATTCACTCACTTGTGATTGGCACATAGGAGAGAGAGAGAGAGGTCTGCATAGGAGGAGAAGGAGCTCTTGTTGAGGACTACATCTTGTATTGGGTTGATTATCTATATTGAGGAAAGCTTTGCTGGATTTTCTACCCCATGAGGGTTTCCCGGGGTAAATCTTTGTCTATCTTGTGATTGTTTTCTTTTAGTAATCTTGCTTGGTAAAAATAGGCTAAAATTAACAATTTTTCTAGGTTAGAAAGATCCCAGAAAATACTACGTGATGGTTATTTCTGGCCCACGATCTTCAAATATTATGTGGAAGCTATGAAACACTGTCAGTTTTTCACCAAGAAAATGAGAGCACACCCAGCTCCTCTCCATCCTGTAATCACAATAGGCCCCTTCACCAAGTGGGGGATTGATTTTATGAATTGTAATCTAGTTTCAGCTGGAGGCCATCATCGTATCATTATTTCTGTCGACTACTTCACCAACTGGCCTGAGGCAATGCATACTATTAAGGAAGATGGGGAAATGATTGCTTATTTCATTTTCAACCGGATCATTGCAAGATTTGGTGTACCCAAAGAGATCGTGACTGATCACGATCGACATTTTTAGAACAACATGATGACCGATCTATACACTATGTTAGGTTTTCGGCAGGAACATTCGTCTTCATTTTATTCCCAAGAGAATGGTCAGATAGAACAAGTTAATAAAACTTTGAATACCATCTTACAAAGGACCGTTAATGGTAGTCGAACTAACTGGCACATCATGTTGTACCCTGCTCTTCGGGCCTACCAAGCCAATGTGAAGACTGCTACCCGGGTTCTCTCCCTTTCAACTTGTGCATGGGATAGAAGCAGTCGTTCCGGTTGAGTGTGATATTCCTTCATTGATGTTGGATGTCCAATTACTACCTGACACTTCAGTCTTGGAAGAACATTTGGTTCATTAAGAACATCTTGATGAGCAGCGCCGTGATGTGCTCACAACAAATGAAACCCATAATAATCGAGTCAAGGGACAGTACGATAAGTTTATCGAACTCAGGGTGTTTCTCGAAGGAGAACTTGCTTTTCTCTACGATCAGGACAATGAACCCTTAGGAGATGGCAAGTTTAAGTCCATGTGGCTCGATCCCCATTAACACCCAAAAAGTGCTCACCAGCTCATTTCCCTATTTCCATAACCCATTTGTCCACTTTTTCCACGATTTGAGCCTCTAAAACCTTCAAAAGGTCACCAAAAATACCAAAACCCATCTTTTTCCCCTCAAAATATATAATTTTCCTCAAAAAATACAAACAACCCTCAAAAAGGGTCCAAAATTCCCAAAAATCATCGAAAAGGGAATAAAATTATAAAATATATTCAAAAAGGGAAAAAAGAGGGGGAAAGAGGAAAAATAAACCTAAACCATTGTGGTCAATACCATTGGTTTCCTTAAACCATAATGGTATTCCCCATCACCAAAAAACTATAAAAAGGTGATAGGGGCTCCTCACTATTCATCCACATTCATCATATCCTTATGCTGCCAAATTCACTCTTGAGAGCCCTAGCCTCACTTTTGAGTTTGAATATACCCATTAGAGCATTGGAGAAGAAGAGACCATTGGAACATTGGAGCACCTCAACCTTGCAGCTGCTCAAACTCAACCATCCTCACCATTTGAGGTAACATGATTATTGTAAAGCTATTTTTTTCAGAAATAAAGAATTTGTTGTACACATAGATCTGAGTTCTTTACCATTTACTTTCAGGTTTTTACATGAAAATGATAGATCAACTATTTACTTTTAGCATTATTTTATTTGTTTTAGTCGAGACTGCTACTACAAGTTAGTAGGTGCTCATCAACACATGGTTGGGTGAAAACCCAAGCAATAGTTTTTGGTGACTCCACTTTGTTTCGAATCTTTGAATCTTTGATTTAGATCTATATTTCTTCATTTTTTAGTTGTTATTTACTTTTATTGTTGTAGATATGGCCTACTACTAAGCCCATTTCTTGCTTCCCTAGCCATTGGCCTTTTCTATAGCCCAAACAACCCAAAATTTCAATTTTTGGGTTTGTTTTCGACGACTTTTTCCATCCGTAAAATCGCATGATTTTGACCCACAGCCACGATCCACATCGCGGCCTTTTAGCCGAAAGTCACGATTCCATATCATGGGTTTTGCCATAGACAGTCACGATCCAAATCGTGGGTTTTTCCACAGATACCCGCGATCTAGATCACGGGTTTTTCCACAGACACCCATGATCTAATTTCCTGATAGCGCGACCCAACTTTCAAACGGCCATATCTCCCTCTCCCGAACTCCGTTTGAGATGATGTTTTTTTTGAAATTGGGTGTTTGCGAGCAAGGAATCCAAATATCCTATTAGATTTAAGAATTTTTTCATAGAATTTTCTCTAATTTTTTATTTTATTGTTATTTATCATTTCAGTTCATCCTCTACCCATTGTAGTCGACCGTCTCATACTATATTTTATGCTCATAGCACTTTTGCTTACTTTTGGCTTGTTGTAGCACTTGATAGACTCCTGTCTACATGCATTGCTATCTCTTTCATCATATTTTTAGTAGGATTATTTACTTGCACCCATTTTTTAGCTGCACTTTTCTGATACTTGCTTTACTACATCATTTTAAAAAATTTCAGTTTATTGAAAGAAAAAATTGTTAAGCATTTTTCAGTTAGAAATTTCATATTTTGCAAGTTGAAATTAGAATTTTAATTTGCTAGATATTTCGCCCAAGCAAGGCATTTCATTTTTTTTTTGGTACATAACCAAATATCCACATACTCTGTCACCAATAAATTAAAGTGAGCCTTAAAATCTTTTTAACTCAACCAACATTCTAACCCCACATGGGGAACATCAAAAGAATATTGTAGTTAGGGAGGACTGAGGGGATAAGTATCCAAATAACACCCCTCACTCACTTTCATTTTGAGACATAGTGGTTGACATTTAGGGTACCAAAATACCCTAGTATTTATTGGCACGGTTTCAAACCAATCTGTCAGAAAGGCCTCTCCCTTAGGAGGGTTGAAGTAGCAAGACTGGTTTCGAAGGCCTGAGTGGACTACCGCAATCCATTCAGTCACTGAAGGACACCTACTCGTTGTACCACCCTTCTGGGAGTACAACGGTGATAGAATAGGAGCTGTAGATTCACCTTTCTTGACGTGACATGAATGGGGTATCTTAGTGGCCTATCTTCTAGTATTGTCTACCTGGTGTCCCTTTCAGTAGGGGGATATCTAGCCTTTGGTTCCATAATTCATATTGTTTGACTTGGATTTCATCACCTTGCAGAGGATACATCTTGTTCAATCATAATAAATTTTTAGTTAGGTGTTTGCATGCTCTATTACCTCCCCTTGGTTAGTGAGTACACCATTTTTACTTTTTAGGAGTTGTTTGCGTGTTGGTATTTTAACCACATTTTTTATTACTCCACTTACTATAGCATAGCTGTTATAGTAAGTGTTTTGAGTTTTCTTATTGGCCCGAGTGCCATTATTTTTTGCGCTCCCCTCCTACACACATGGCTGCATTAGGGTTTTGGAGCTTTTCACTCCCCACCACCTACTAGTGTCACTTACCATCTGTCACCATTGAGCCCCCGCGACGCTCTCGGTGCTTCCAGAGTCAACCCCCACAGTTTGGTTCACTTGACACCACTAGTCATAGGCGTAGAGCCTCATCACTTGACTCTTCTCATCATCGACATAGAGACTTATCCCTGATTTGGATGCCCCATATACTACATCAGAATATGAGACAGAATCAAATACCACTACATTCAGAGTGTCGATTAGCACTATGGCTGGAATTACCCCCAACCCCTTCAACCTATGAAATATTGGTGGAACATCAACCACCCCCCGCCACCACAATGGCCAACATGGTAGCCACAACTACAACAACTCACTTAGGTATGCCCAATATGGGACCCACAACTTCCCTAGGTATGCCCAATATGGGACCAACACCTACCCTAGGCATGCCCATAATGGGACCTACACCTGTCATCCTCGCCACTACTCAGATCCCAACAGCTACTGGACCCAATCGAAACCCATCTGCAACTCATGTTACACTTGGGGGCGTAGGCCCCTCTCACACACCTTTTGTCAGAGGGCACATCCCTTTTACAACTAATATTCCCTTTGGGGGCAGTGGCCCTATCCATAATGCTACCACTAGCACTTATGCCCCAATGACCATGTCACGCCCTTCTGCTAGTGTGCCATTTATGGCTACTGTTAACCTACCAGATCTGGCCAGACTAACAAATGATCCTATTAGACATGACCCTACTTGGCCCCAAATTCCAGCTAAACTCCCATCTGACATCCCTAAGTTTGAAGGGAAGGCTGGTGAAGACCCACAAAACCGCATCACGTCTTTTTGGTGATCCTCAAACTCCATAGTAGATGATTCCATTTGTCTACGTTTATTACAATGAACTTTTACTAGCTCGACATCCAAATGGTATATCAAGCAACTCCATGGGATCCATCCCACATTTACATCCCTTGCTTCAACATTCCTACAGTTATTTCAACTACCCGTCTGCTACGACGCTAGAGTTGAAATCCTATTGTCTTGTAGACAGAACACAGCTACACACATCACTGATCATATTCATTAGTGGTGTAAGTGCCGAAGTCTGTGAAAAATTAAGTTAGACGACCGGATTTTCCTGGATTGGTTCCTCAAATCTCTCCTGCCAGCCATAGACAAGGATGTGGCATCTGAATGACCCAATTTGGAGGAAGAAGCCATGCTCAAATCCCAACAGTTTGACCTGATTTACGCACAGTGTAGCTACTTGTATACCATTCTACTTGATGCCCCCCACAGAGATTCCTCTCGGAATGACACACCGGGGGCATCACACACTACTGATGGTATCATCGGAACTATTGTGTCCCACAACCAACCATATTCCATTATGCACAATAACGTCGTCCCCGATCTTTCGTGATCCACATCTCACTCCAGAGCTACAACTTTGTACGCTCCCATGGAACACCCCCACCACACTCATGGACCCTCATGTCCACCACAGTGTTATGGTCATGTACCTTCAGCCTATCCACCTCCACTTGTACCTCCTACGTATTACCATCAGTAGGCCACACATGCTCCTGTTCACTCACAAGCAGCAACAGCTTATTACCCACCACAGGCAGTGCCTACTGCACCACAACCTCCAATCGCTCAAACTTATCCTTCAAACAACAAAAATGTTGCCCCTGCCAACTAAAACCCTGATCAACCACCAAAATAGGGTAAAACCCCAAATTTAAGAACAAACCACCCATGTTCCATATGCGGGGTATATGGCCATTACACACACACTTTCCCCCACTTAGAACAAGCACGCCAACTTTCGACTGATGATGCCCAATGCCAAGGGAATGTGGAACATCCAACGCCACAACCTCAACCACCACCCATGGTGCTGCAAAATCCTTTTCCCATGCAAGGAGTGGTGAACGCCCGTCTATTGGATACCCCTCAAGGAACCACAACACCACAACAATAGATCACATACACTGCACACACAAACCAACCGATGGGTTCAGGCACTCATCATCTCCTTATGATGTCATCGACCGACATGAATCTCCAAACGTGTCGAAACTAATACACCCCCACCGCACCTGAAATTGTTCTCCATATGATTAAACAACCAATTCAGAATGCACATACATCGTTCGTCTCCACAGTCAGGCCCGAGGGATACTTGGAATCTCCCATGACCTCAACGTTTCAATCCATTCCACCCCCTGCACAGATAACCGAAGTATTGGATTTGTGCACCATTTCACACAACACACAAACTCCCAACCAACAACCCCCTCTACTACCAAAACCCCCTTCGGTTCCCAGTCATATTGGAGCTACACCAATTCATACAATTCCATTCCTATTTCCTCCTTTAGGTGTCATAAGCACCCCAGTGATGGAAACACTCAATCTACCTAGGTTAACATTAGGAATACCTATGTGGTACCTACCTACTCCAACTCCTCCCCCAACAACAAATGCCATTTTACAACCAGTACAACCCATCAATACTTCAAACCGTCCACCACCTGGCGTAGCGAACATCCAAAACCGACCACCATCGACTGGGACCACTGCATCAACATCTAGTAATGCTCCCCCTCAACTCCGCTACAATGGGGGCAGAGGCCCACAAACCTACACCACTATACCCACAACCCACACCGCCCCACCAACTCCCAAGTTGGAAAAGAATCCCCCAACAATCTGTGTTCCCCCTAAATGCTCTTTTTGCGATGATATAGGACATGCTACCCATCAATGTCCACAATTACTAGCACTTCAGGAACACATGCAAATGTTAGATGATGATGCTAACATCCCAGTTGTTAAACTTGACCTTCCCACACAATCTCGTGATAAATCATTGCATACCAACCACCCTTGTGCAATAAGTGGTATTCATGGCCATCACTCACATCACGGCCCCGATCTCCCAGATTACAGAGAAACCCTCTATGAACTGAATAATTCCAACCTAGAAACATCCCCACCTCTTATTGAGGAAATGCATCCCCCACCATCTTCCTCCTCGGAAGAGATTAACACAATTTACATGGTTTCCATTGGAGACCCCTCAGTCCAGTCAACCCCTTCTACTGATCCCTCCGACCCACATTTTCAACCTTTTCAAATCAATGAGGAAACCACATTTCCACAGCATGAGAGCATGCCCAAAACCTTGCCTACTCATCATCATCGTCATTCTCTTCGGAGATACTGGGGGCATCAACCATGAAAGGAGAATTCCCCATCATCATATCATCACTTCAGTATGCCACCACGGCCCACAAACTCATGGTACACCCCCCGCTAGTAGTTGGTCAATGCCCTGTTGATCCCTCTTTAAGACAACACTTGTACTCCATTGTCACCTTTGAGTTCGGGGGCATAATAGATTACCTTGAACCTGGGATAGGTGGCATGATCAATCATTTTGACCCTACCCCATCACCTCTATCTCAACACCTCAATGAGCCCATCATTCAAACCAACACATATGTGATCCACAATCACAAACCACATGCACATCGCATGGGGGTAGGTCATTAACCCTGCTCACTTTTTCACATTCATGTTCTCAACCATTTTTGAGGTCACGTGTCACTTGTATATTTGATTTGATTTAATACACCTAGTATTTCGCCCCCACGGGTCATCATTTCTCCCCACCACTGTATCCTTGGCTTGGTGGGCTCACCTTTATTTATAACCATTGTTTAACCTCGTTTTTTTTTTTACCATTCCATAGTCATTTGACCTCCATTTTCCGCACCCTTTGCATTGCCGGACTCATAAATCTATTCCCGTGATGATGCTTGAGATCATTTCTCGCTCTCACCCCCATATTTTTCAGGAATTTTTTCTTTCCCAAGCCCCTCGTCACCTCGATTTGCATGCCAAATCGACCATTGTCCTCTTTTTGACATTCTTTATATCACTGGATTCAGTTTTTCATGCTCGTGACGATGCTTGAGATAATTTCTCACTCTCACCAATACTTTTTGTTCGGTATAATTTTATCCATTTTTTGGTCCGGACAATCCTTTTACGAAAAAGGCACTTAGGGAGTTTTTGTTAAGCTCTTTTCTGACTCCTAAAACAATGAAAAGATCGCCGAGCAATCTTGCTTCCTTTCATGCTCACTAAAATTATTTGAAAGGGCGTCTACCTGGTATAAGTTTACCCATTTTCCAGACCTTGTAGACTAATTACGAAAAGGTAATACTCTAGTCACATCGGCTAGAAGAGTTTTCCATTTGCATCATTTTATGCTTTTTCGGTCCTTGGAGAATATCATACGAAAAAGACCACCAATGGAGTCTACTTACCGCTTTCATACTCTCTAAAAATTGAAAGCACCCACGAGCATGAATAGTCCTGGGCTCGCACAAATCCACGTAACAGTAACATTTTTTTAGCACACTTTTATCCCTTATTAGAGCTCATTGAAACCACAAAGAAGGCCCCAACGGTGCTTTTCGGTGCCACAACAGATCATGTCTACTCACATGGTAAATTCCCCATTATGGTCGCCTTTGTTCAGAGTATTATGCAATATCTCACCCTGAGAGTCTCTCAATAGCATCCACCAGCTTGTCCCCCAAAGTCACTCCAGTCTACAATACATACCCCTGATCCCTTAAAGCTATGATACCGATACCTAAAATTAGTTTTATATGCTGCTAGGTCAACCATGTCATCATGCTCTGAACAAAGGAAGTTTGAGTCACCCCCACTCTAAAACCCAAATTATTCCCCATCCCCGCAGTATGTCAGTCACACTATCAGTACTATCATTTATTGGTTGTACACCTAGAGCTCCTATTAAGGAAACATCATTGCCTTGATAGCTGTAGGTCTCCCTCTGTAGACGTCAACCAATTTTCTCTAGAGGATAGACTTAGAGGTCCCTGTGCCTTAGACTCATCACCATCAGTGGTGAGTGCCTACAGATCATTTTGAAAGGAGTCCTTAGTGCCTCTCCAAATGATTGTTTCTCACATGCTCGACATCAACACTCTGATCGCATTGTTGATATTCATACAGGGTATTGGTCCTTTCAGTTATTTGTTGAATACCTCGGATGTCACCTAACTCTACCACATTTGTGAGTCTACTTGAGGAAACAACTAGTTACATGTTCCTATAAATATCTGGGCTGCACTTGGCGGCAGTATTCAGAAGTACCCCCAGTTTTATACTCCCTCGAGTATACAGTTCCATATACTTTTCAGAAGTAGACTCATAGTTATTGAGTCCCTACAGTTGTTGGATACCTTCAGATTCAGCAGTTCATCAACCCTTCTCACACCTTATTCAGAACGGTTGTTTCTCTTTAGTGTATCAGTTCTTCAGATCAGTCATGGTATGACCATGAGTATGTCCCAGCATTGTGTCCCTGTTAACACCCAAAAAAGTGCTCAGTAGCTCATTTCCCTAATTCCATAACCCATTTGTCCACTTTTTCCACCATTTGAGCCTTTAATTAAACCTTCAAAAGGTCACCAAAAATACCAAAACCCATATTTTTCCCCTCAAAATATATAATTTTCCTCAAAAAATACAAAAAACCATAAAAAAGGGTCCAAAATTCCCAAAAATCAATTGAAGGGGAATAAAAATATAAAATATATTCAAAAAGGGAAAAAAGAGGGAAAAAGAGGAAAAAGAAACCTAAACCATTTTGGTCAATACCATTGGTTTCCTTAAACCATAATGGTATTCCCCATCACCAAAAAACTATAAAAAGGTGATAGGGGCTCCTCACTATTCATCCACATTCATCCTATCCTTATGTTTCCAAATTCACTCTTGAGAGCCCTAGCCTCACTTTTGAGTTTGAAGATCCCCATTAGAGCATTGGAGAAGAAGAGACCATTGGACCATTGGAGCACCTCAACCTTGCAGCTGCTCAAACTCAACCACCCTTACCATTTGAGGTAACATGATTATTGTAAAGCTATTTATTCAGAAATAAAGAATTTTTTTTACACATAGATATGAGTTCTTTACCATTTACTTTCAAGTTTTTACATGAACATGATAGATACTCTATTTACTTTCAACATTATTTTATTTGTTTTAATCGAGACTGCTACTACAAGTTAGTAGGTGCTCATCAGCACATGCTTGGGTGAAAACCCAAGCAATAGTCCCTACATAGTTTCTAAGGTTCTGAAGAAGGGTGCATATGAGTTAACATATTATGAAGGTAATAAGTTGTCAAAGCCTAGAAATGGGCTCTACTTGAAGAAGTACTACGCTTAGGCATTTGTGCTTTTTCATGTATTATAGTTGTACATTTTGTAGAGTTAACTTTGTTTATGGTTGTAGTTACGTCTTATGTATCTATTTCTTTGTGTTTCATATGTCGACTGAACACTTTATAGGGTTTGCTGATGGCGTTAGCCGGCACACCCATCAGTTGGCTGCAACTTCTTGGATTATTTACTCACCAACTGGCCAACTGGTTTCTTCAGGAGAGGCTTGTTTAGGTCCCACAACGAAAAATGTGGTTGAATACAATGCCTCCATAGAACTGCTCCGACATGCTCTATTCCACGACATTTCACATTTGGAGGTAAGGCTCGACTCACAGCTAGTTGTGTTTCAGTTAATGGGTGTTTAACAGATTAGAGATCCTTTTTTGCTACGTCAGTTTTTACACGTTAAGTTACTTGAGAGACAGTTTGATTACATCACATATCAACATATTCCAAGTAATTTCAATGCATTAGCTGATTCATTTGCAAATTACGTTTTAGATTGGCATCTACATCATACACATACATAATAAACAATTCATGCATATTAATGACAATAAAACACAAGTAAATAATGCCGATACTATATATATAAGGCCATATCAAAAAATAATATGAGTTTGAGTCATAAGTCTGTCGTAATATACAAAAATGGGCTCGATGGCCTAAAAAAATACATATATATGTCCTTCTCCTATGGAGAAGGAGGGGCCTCATCTCCCTTTTCCACAGCATCTCTGTATCAGATAACGAGCCTAGCTACTTTCCTCAGTAGCCGAATCCATGCTTGGGGCACACCCATCACATTCTCCTGCATATCGAGCGGCATCCACTGGATCCTGCATGTCGAAATGTCATGAGTCAATCAACTCATCTTCCCCTCTATGTTTTCCAACATGGAGTCGGTTGCTCCTACTATGACTGGTCTCACAAAGGTACGGAGGTGTCCCTTGGGACGCACTGGCCCAAGATCTGGATAAGACATTTTGTTCAGTATTTCAAACTCATTTAAAAATCATATATATATAAATAAATAAATTTAATAGTTTTTCAAAAAAGCAAACTTACCAATCTCTCCCGGGGTTTATCCTGGAGGAAGAGCTAGCTCAGGATCGTTGCAGAAGTCTATACCTGTTATCGAACAATCCACTCAAGCGGACGGGAACTAGATCTCCCGAGCTCAAAGTGAGTCTAGAACAAATAGAACAGACTACCAATGCATTTCCTAGATCTACTTAAGGATCGAGTACTAGATGTATTACCTTTCACTTCACAATCCTTTCTCCTGAATGTTACTCCATGTCTCACGGTCATCAGATCCAAGCTGTGAGACCTTTCAAGACAAGAAACAAGAGAAACCAGTAAAATACATCTATACAATAAGAGATCTAAGTAAACAGTTAAGCAAGTAAATTACTCAATATCATTACACACATGAACAATATTGGTGGAAAGCATCTGTATTACTGCAAATAGAGGACTACATAATAGAGATATAGAACTACAACCAAGGCTTAACGTTGTAACCCTTCTCTGACAAGGCCGATTTCCATATCCTTCCAAGGAAGTATGAGTTCTCCAATAGGTGAGTGGAGATGTTCTAAGTGTGATTTCACCAGCATGTAGATACCATAGTCTTCCTCCCTTTGGGATGGGAGTGAGATTCATTTATATCGGACTAAATGGATAGGGTATGGATAGGATAAGTTGAGATATGGTAGGAGAGGCTTAAGGGATCTCTCCAAAGGTTTAGGAACTGAGTGCTAGCTCTTCGAAAAGGTCAGGGATAGGGTCTTGTTAAGTTTAAACCAAATAGACTAGCAAGATCACTGAAAGAAACATAATCACAAGATATACACAGAATTTACCCTGGGAAACCCTCATGGGGTAGAAAACCCAGCAAATCTTTCCTCAATAAGATGATCAACCAAAATACAAGATGTGCTCCCTCCTTCTCTACCTCCTTAGCAGATCTCCCAAACAAGTGTGCTACTTTTCTGAGTTGTGCAAGTGTGTCTAATGAGGAGTTCACCTCCTCTATTTATGCTAACTCCCGACTGACCAAAATACCTAATGGGGCCGACCTCTCCTGGAGAAGTCTAATAACCCCTAAAATATAAGATCAGGGCCAACCCCCACATGGTGGGTCTAATAACCCTAGTTACCACAAACCCCCCGAGGAATAATCATCTCCGAATACATGATAGGGTTACCTCGGAGGGATGAAACATCTCCGTAATAATAATGTACAAATTATAATATTCTTAAAAGTTACAATATTCAACACTCCCCCTTAACGAGAAGGATATTATAACAACATCTGCAGGAGCAAGGAGTCATTGACTACATCATACATGATACATCTATAAATCATCAGAAGCTTTCTGCAATTCATCATCATCAGTAACTCAACCAGTTACTGGAACATCAATGTTATCAGCATCATCATCGTATGATCATAATCACACAATCATCAGCATCGTCATCACACGATCATCATCATCAGCATCGTCATCGCACGATCAACATCGTCATCACACAAGCATCAGCATCGTCATCGCACGATCATCAACATCATCATCACACGATCATCAGCATCATCATCGCACGATCATCAGCATCGTCATCACACGATCATCAACATCGTCATCGCACAATCATCAACATCGTCATCACACGATCATCAGCATCATCATCGCACGATCATTGGCATCATCATCGCACAATCATCAGCATTGTCATCGCACTATCATCAGCATCGTCATCGCACAATCATCAACACACAATCAATTTATAGGATGATCAATCCTGCTCTCTTTAGGACATAGGTCCATGGATGATACAATCCAGATCAAGTTCCAGGATGATCAGTCCTTATCACTTTAAGACAAGTCTCATGTCTAGGGACGATGCAATCCCGATCCAGTTCCAAGATGATCAATCCTTATCACTTTAAGACAAGTCTCATGTCTAGGGACGATGCAATCCCGATCCAGTTCTAGGATGATCAATCCTTATCACTTTAAGACAAGTCTCATGTCTAGTGACGATGCAATCTCGATCCAGTTCCAGGATGATCAATCCTTATCACTTTAAGACAAGTCTCATGTCTAGGGATGATGCAATCCCGATCCAGTTCCAGGATGATCAATCCTTATCACTTTAAGACAAGTCTCATGTCTAGGGACGATGCAATCCCGTCACGTACATTTTGAACATAGTTCAGGGACGATGCAGTCCTATCTTCAATTCTCGGAGACACCTGTCTACGGCTCACTTTAGGACTGAAGTCCAGGGATGATCCAATCCTTTTTCTTTCTCAGAGACACCTATCTACGGCTCTCTTTAGAACATGAGTTCAAGGATGATGCAATCCTATCATGTCCACCAAGGACTTCATTCTCGGAGAGATCATGTCTACGGCTCTCTTTAGAACTTGAGTTCAAGGATGATGCAATCCTATCATGTCCACCAAGGACTTCATTCTCGGAGACATCATGTCTATGGCTCTCTTTAGAACTTGAGTTCAAGGATGATCCAATCCTCACATGTATTCTCATCAATACAGGTACAAGTATCCTCAACCATACAAGTACATCAATACATTTATCATCAAAAGCATGTATTCTCACTAATACATTTATCATCAAAAGCATGTATTCTCACTAATACATCTATCATCAAAAGCATGTATTCTCACTAATACATCTATCATCAAAAGCATGTATTTTCACTAATACATCTAACATCAAAGCATGTATTCTCACTAATACATCAAAAGCATGTATTCTCACTAATACATCTAACATCAAAGGCATGTATTCTCACTAATACATCTAACATCAAACGCATGTATTTTCACTGATACATCTAACATCAAAAGCATGTATTCTCACTAGTACATCTAACATCAAAGGCATGTATTCTCACTAATACATCTAACATCAAAGGCATGTATTCTCACTAATACATCTAACGTCAAAGGCATGTATTCTCACTAATACATCTAACGTCAAAGGCATATATTCTCACTAATACATCTAACATCAAAAGCATGTATAAGTAAAAACTAAGTATTCTAAGCATAAGAGTCCTAAATCTAAATATTTCTAAGTATCTAGGTGTGGTGAACAGGTAACCTTATCATCGACCTTGTGTTTGATGAGGCAATCTCATCATCAGTAACTATACTAATCCCCCTTTCGAGGAGGGTCCTTTTGAACTACACCAAGCTTGTCTCGGAAGTATTCAAATTTCACTCGAGATAGAGGTTTGGTCAAGATATCTGCAATTTGATCCTCAGTGCTTACATACTCGAGCTTGATAGCTCCTCTCTTCACCATATCTTGTATATAAAAATATCGGATTTCTATTTGTTTTGACTTATCGTGGAATACAGGATTTTCTGTCATCTTAATGCAACTTTGATTGTCACACATAATCACAGTGGGATCCATTTCTAAGTCAAATACTCCAGATAATAGCTTCCGAAGCCATACTGCTTCACATCTGGCAGAGCAGGAAGCTATGTATTCTGCTTCAGCAATACTGAGGGCCACACTAGATTGTTTCTTGCTGAACCATGAGATCATGGCAGATCCAAGACCATAACATCCACCTGATGTACTCTTTCTATTTGAGACACTTCCTGCCCAATCAGAATCTGAGTAACCATGTAACCTGAGTTCATGACCTCCAAGATAATATAGACCAAAATCCAATGTACCTTTTAGGTATCTCATCACATGCTTTGCAGCTATTAAATGAACCTTTCTAGGTTCTACTAGATACTGACTTAGAGTATTTACAACAAAGCATATATCTGGCCTAGTATTTGTTAAATACATCAATGACCCAATGATTTGTCTATATAGAGTTAGGTCCACTAGTTCCGATGAGTCATTAACTAATAAATTCAGGTTGGAGTCCATGGGAGTGGCCATGGGTTTACATTCCAACATATCAAACCTTTTTAGAATCTCCACAGCATACTTACCTTGATTCAGAAAGATTCCTTTTGGTTCTTGCCATACTTCTAGACCTAAGAAGTAGTGCATTAATCCAAGATCTTTCATCTTGAATTCTGAAGAAAGCTTCTTCTTGCTTTCAATAATCTGTTTCTCATTTTCGGTTAGAAATAGATCGTCTACATATAACAACAATATAACTGGTTCATCATCCATCACTTTGAGATAAAGATTTGGGTCAGCTTTACTCTTGGTAAAACCCATGCTAGTTAAGAAATTGTCAATCCTTCCATACCAAGCCCTGGGAGCTTGCTTCAACCCATATAATTCCTTCTTCAGTTTGCATACATGAGTTCTTCTGTCTTTAACCTCAAACCCTTGTGGTTGTTTTATGTACACTTCTTCTTCAATTACACCATTCAGAAAAGTTGTCTTAACATCCATTTGGTGTAATTTCCACTTCATCATAGATGTAAGTGCCATGATATTTCTAATTGAAGTATACCTAGCAACACGTGCAAATGTTTCTTCATAGTCAATTCCCTCCTTTTAAGAGAATCCTCTGGCTATAAATCTTGCCTTATATTTTTCAATGCTACCATCTACAGCATGTTTTATCTTGAAAATACATTTGGAAGAAACCACACTTTTATCTTTTCGTTTGGGAACTACATCCCATACATCATTTTTCATTATTGACTGATATTCTTCTGTCATTGCTTCTATCCATTCTTTCTTTTGAGCTGCCTCTTCATAGCTAGTAGGTTGTTGATCCACAAGATCACACATCAAGGCCATATAGTTGGACACTAGCTTTGGTTTCTTTCTTTCTCAATTGGAGCCTTCAGGAGCTCCATATCTTTCAGCTCCTTGAATAATATCTCTAGCCCATGCTGGCCCTTTCTTCTTAGATGAATCTGTAATAGGAGGTTCTTGTGGTTTCAACATGTCATGATCCTCTGGTGAATCATCTTCAGGGATGTGTACATCCTCTGTGATTCTAGGAGATGGATCTTCTTCATAGATTTCTTCAAGTTGGCACTTCCTAGATTTCTTGAGAGCTGCTTCTTCATCAAATGTTACATCTCTACTTATTTCTATATGATGAAAGCCTGGTATGTAAATTCTGAAGGCTTTGGATGATTCACAATAACCAACAAATATTCCCTTCTTACCAGAAGGATCCAACTTGGTTCTCTTTTCTTTTGGAATGTGGATGTACACAGGACACCCAAATATTTTAAGGTGACTTACCTCGGGCTTCTTTCCTGTAAACACTTCTTCTGGAGTTTTGAAATCAAGAGCACTATGGGATAGTCTATTTTGCACATATACTATTGTCTTAGCTGCTTCATCCCATAGATACATGGGAAGATCTTGGTCATGTATCATAGTCTTTACAGCTTCCATGATGGTTCTATTTTTCCTCTCAGCAACCCCATTTTGTTGGGGATTGTAGGGAGTGGTTAGTTCTCTCTTAATTCTGGCTTCTTTACAAAAGTCTTCAAAGTCTTTTGAAGTATATTCTCCACCATTATCTGTTCTGAGAATCTTGATTCTCTTTTCTGAGAGATTTTCTATTAGAGCCTTGAACTCTTTGAACTTTCCAAAGACTTCATTCTTACCTTTTAGAAAGTATATCCAAGTTTTCCTTGAATGGTCATCCATGAATGAAAGATAGTATTCAAACCCACTTAGAGAAGTGGTGGGCATAGGTCCACATACATCTGAGTGTATTAGCTCCAAAATGCTCTTAGTATTTGTTTCACTCTTTGGAAAGGGGTTCTTGACATTCTTCCCTTTCTTACACCCTTTACATGAGCCATCATGACCAGCCTTCAAGTCTGGTAATCCTATGACCACCTTGCTTACATAGGGTAAGGCTTTGTAGTTAATGTGAGCTAATATTCTATGCCATAGCTCACTGGGGCTAGAGATTTCATGAGCAAGGGCAGTTTCTGGATGACCCTTGAGCTTATAGAGACCTCCTTCTTCTTCACCAATTACAACTGCATCTTTAATTGATTTTCCTTTGGACCACATGAGTACTTGTCCATCTATGAAATTCACCCTAAAGCCTTTCTTATATAGTGCTGAGATAGAGAGAAGGTTCTTCTTTAAACCTGGTACATATAAGACTTCTTTCATTTTCAAGGGTGTTCCAGAATCAAGCTTGTAGCTTGCTTCACCAATTCCCTTGATGGGATATTGATAATCATCTCCTAGAGATACCTTTTGGGGTGAGGACTTTTCTTCAATTCTTGAGAAAGTTTTCTTTTGACCTGTCATGTGCTTTGAAGCACCACTGTCAATGAGCCATGTATCTTCACTAGGGGACACAGATCCAGAGAGTGCAGAAAATAGGACATATTCTTCTGGATCTTCTTTCTTTACTTTAAATCTTTTCCTTTGAGGCCTTTCCTCCTCCTCCTCTTCTTCTTCTTCTCCTTCTTCTTCTTCACTATCATCTTCTACCATATGTGCATGATGTCTTTTGTGAACAAACTTCTTCTTCTTCTTTCCTGGAAAAGTACAGTCTTTAGCATAGTGTCCCAGTTTAAAATAATTATAACATTGGACTGTGGAGAGGTCTCTTTCTGAGTTTGTTCCTCCTTTCCTTTTGAATTTATGAGAGGGTTGAGACCTTTTGTAGTTCACTTTCTTGAAGTGGCCTCTCTTTCCTCTTTTGGTGTGGGTGGCCAAAGCTTGGTCATCCTCTTTGAGAAGAGCTTCTCTGTTGGCTACCCTAGCCTCTTCTTGAACACAATCCTCCCATACTACATCAAACTTCATGCTTTCTTTTCTGGCACACATGGTTTGTATGAAATATTCCCAAGGTCTAGTGAGACCATTTAGGGCAGTCATCACAAGTTCATCTTCATCAAGAGTATCACCAATAGAATCTAGTTGCTCCTTGATTAGAGAGACTCTTGAGAAGTAGTCTTGAATGGATTCTCCTTTGTGCATCTTGGTACTCTTCAACTGAGTCCTTAGGTTCATCTTCCTATTGATTTTCTTTCCTTCATACATTCTTCCTAGGGCATCATACATTTCCTTTGGAGTTTTCTTGGAAGCCACTTGGGGAATCAAGTGGTCTTTAATAGAGTCAGCTATGATTCTCTTTGCCCTAATCAAATCCTTCCTATGCTTCTATTTGGCTTCATCTCCTTCTGGTTCTGCAACTTCATCTTTGACATAATGAGCAAGATCATTCTCTTCAAGAATGAGACCAATTCTGTATTTCCATGCTCGAAAATTCTCTATGCCTTCTAGCTTGTCTTCAAGCTTAGTGCTTGGAGCCATCTTCTCTTGGGGGAGTCCAAGAGATAAGAGACAGAGTAGTACTTACCTGGAAATATTACCTTTTTACCTTTTCGGATCCTAGGACAATATTTCTGGATTATCGCACTTTTGGTAAAACTAGGGTTTGACTTTCCTGGAGTTCTACCCAACCAAAAAGTTCGATCTAGGGCTCAAAAGATTGGTTTTAAGAAGGGCTATCCAGCCATGTAATCAGAATTAAAAAATGACAACCTTTTTCTGAAACCAATTTCTGATTTATCGCACTTTTGGTAAAACTAGGGTTTGGATTTCTCAGAGTTCTACCCAACCAAAAAGTTCGATCTAGGGCTCAAAAGATTGGTATTGAGAAGGGCTATCCAGCCATGTAACCAGAATTCAATAATACCAACTTTTTGCTGAAACCCTAACTTTCACCGGAGAGAGAGAGAGAGAGGTATTCTTACCTTGTGAAAGATGTCCTATTCAGTCTAGCTCTGATACCATGTTAAGTTTAAACCAAATAGACTAGCAAGATCAATGAAAGAAACATAATCACAAGATAGACACAGAATTTACCCTGGGAAACCCTCATGGGGTAGAAAACCCAGCAAAGCTTTCCTCAATAAGATGATCAACCAAAATACAAGATGTGCTCCCTCCTTCTCTACCTCCTTAGTAGATCTCCCAGACAAGTGTGCTACTTTTTTTAGTTGTGCAAGTGTGTCTAATGAGGAGTTCACCTCCTCTATTTATACTAACTCTCGACTGACCAAAATACCTAATGGGGCCAACCTCTCCTAAAGAAGTCTAATAACCCCTAAAATATAAGATCAAGGTCGACCCCCACATGGTGGGTCTAATAACCCTAGTTACCACAAACCCCCGGAGGAATAATCATCTCCGGATACATGATAGGGTCACCTCGGAGGGATGAAACATCTTCGGAATAATAATGTACAAATTATAATATTCTTAGAAGTTACAATATTCAACAGGTCCCAAGTCAGCAAGCTTCGAGATGGACCTCGAAGAAGATGTTTTTGCCATCTAACTGACTTCATCGCACCCTGTAATGGAGCAAGGTGCGGCGTCACATGTTGCTAGTGTGCAACATGCGACGACCCTTCAAAACTTAGCACAATTGGGTACAAATCCTCCCAGGATGATTACTTAGTCCAGGTATCTTCAGGGGTGTATACACCGAATCTTATGATGAGTAGATTTTGGGTGCAATAGAATTCCCCCCAAAGCACGAAGTTGTTGAAGATAGATAGGTGAAGTGCTTTGATAGAAGTAATGGAAATAGACGTGTCGGTCGAAGGATACACTGCTGCAGTACAACTTACTCTGAACTGACAATCTCATATGAAGTTTAACATGGTTTCCGACCAATACATTGCAGATCCATGGTAGTAATGATCGAATGAACACAATCATGGCTACTAGACACAAGCGTAGATCCATGATGAGATGATAACACAGCCACGACCAATACAAGTGTGGATCTGTGTGATATAACTCAATACAATCTCCATCGAAACCTGGGTAAAACATGACTCCCCAGGGTCTTCAAGCTGAACCCACAAATGATACGAATCTATCCATGTGATTAGACATGTCTTGATGTCGAACATGGTAGAAACCACTTGATTACCGACCATTGATGTAAACCATTAACAAGTACGAGGGAGATCACTATTGATGTCAATGATTCCCAAGGTATCATAGTACATATCATCAAGCGTGAACAAATAAGTTGAAGTCGAATGCAAGATTAAATCTTTCAATCAAGAGTCAATGATGTAAACTCATGATGAAAGCAAGGTAACCTGCCATTGAGGCATGCAGGGCCAAGGTACTCGATTAGTTTCTAGATTCAATCATCGGATGATGTGTTGAAGTCAACAAGGATGAATCCATTGAAGGAGGGCCATGATGAATCCCCCATCAATCGACACGAAACACGACAAAAATGTATAGGGTAGATCGAATGGTACAGTAACATGCAAGACTGACTCAGAGTAGACTGAAGTGATGGCGGGTGTACTAACTACAGATGATAAATGATAGACATATTCTTGAACATGGGAATGGCATGACTTGGAAGTATTGACACCGACGTGATGGCGGGTGTACTAACTACAGATGATAAATGATAGACATATTCTTGAACATGGGCATGGCATGACTTGGAAGTATTGACACGATGAGTGCGACACAAATTCTCAAAGCGACTGATGATGGAAGCTTTTCTTTGAATGACTCAAAGGAGTAATAATACTCAGGAAATAACTAGAACTCGAGGACAACCAGATGATCCAAGTGCTATATGCAAATGCAGATGAGTGCCATGTTCAAGAACAACTACATACTGCCACTAATAAGGTATGTAACACAAACGCTTTCCTTTTTCCCCATCATGAATGATGAGTGCCTCATGTGTTTTCTATGAGCTTGATGAGGGTAACCAGATGCTCGGTATAGCTCATCTCATAGATGAGTCCAATCCCAAATATTTTTCAAACCTGGGATAGGAGGGGTTTGTCCCAAGACGGGCCCTTCAATGTGAGAATTTTAACAAATCCATAGAAGGTAAACTCATTCGTCATTTCATGTTTAGAACGTCTAAAAAGAACTAAAGAAGACTCCAACGGTCCTTTTTCGTAAAGTTAGCCTCATCGCCCGAAAAAGGGTAAAACAACATGGGAGAGGACTCTTCTAGTCATGATTGGATGGAGTATACCTTTTTCGTAATTAGTGCCTTTTGGTTCAAAAAAGTGGTAAAGTATCGCCAGGAAGACGACCATTCAAATAATTTAACAAGCATGAATATGACAAGTTCGCTTGGCAATCTTTTCATTTTTCGAGAGTCTGAAAAGAGCTTAATGGCAGACTCTGGGGGGTGTCCTTTTCCATGGAAGTTTAATGAGCCTGAAAAAGTGATAAATCATAACTCGATACTTGTTCTCATAGTTCCATGAGTACGAGAACAAACGAAGAGTAAACTCATCATCACGCAATAATTACAGACTAACCATTGCAAAAATAACAACAACATGTTCAAGGGAGTGTTCATACCTGTGATGACCATTGTGATATGAGAAACAACACGAAAGACTAGTTACAACTCCTGCACACTAGAAAATGTGTTAAATAGCCTCAAATGTGACAAAAATGGTCAAAAACTATGATAAATGGTCCAAGAGCATCAAAATATTTGAAAAGGAATATTCCATTCTATTTATAAATAGAAAAATGGGCCAAAATAGATTTCATTGTTTCATTTGCCAATTTGGGAGGAGAAGTACCAATTTGGAGCCAAAACTTCCTTTGCCGATTCAGGGAGCTACGATCCGCCATTTCACCCACCGTCAGGAGCAGGTAAGCCTAAACTTCATCCAGCAACTTTCTAGTGGATTAGATTTTGTTTTTTAGGTTCAATTTTTGGGTTTTTTGATGAATTCCTGGAGGGTTACTGCACTCTCGGCTTGTCGCAATTAGCCCTTTCGGGAATTGCGACGAGACCGACTCGGTGCAAGTCCTAAATGGGTGAAGTGTGACGACATCGCACTGTATGAAAACGTAAAGTGCGACGACCGAGACGCACTTCCCAAATATAAAATTTAATCCAAAAAATGAACTTGCAGAGGTTGAAGTAGGATCTAACAGTGTTTAAATGCCCTTCTTGGCAGGTTGTTTGCTAGACAACATGGTTGGCAGGTAGAAAATGAACAAGCTGCCAATGATCCACAATGCATGGATGCCTTGAGGAACTGCGGTTTACTCAAGTTCTTTGAGATTCAGTGGATGAGATCCCAAATCCCATTGCTATCACACATGCTCCAGAGTTGGGATTCGGCCCAACAATATTTTGTAATTGGTGAGCACATCCTCACAATAGATGTTGAGGAAATCTATTTTCTCACAGGTATGTCCTAGAGAGGGGAACATGTACATATTACTGGAACACGGGATAGTGACTGCACAGTTGATGACATGGTGTCACAGCATTGTACTGCTCTTGCTCGATCTTCCAGTGGGAAGATTCACATCAGGGATATGGTGAGCCGCCCACTGCATACCATACTATTTACTATTACAGCGGGTAGCCAAGCCACACACACGGCTACTCGGACTCAGATGCTTTATGTGGAGGACTGCATGTCCCCCATGGTTTTAAACTGGTGCAAGGGTCTCCTCACAAACCTTCAAGCTCAACTGACCAAGTGTCGGCCGGGAGAGATCAAGTAGTTTGGTTATGGATCGATCATGGTATCGTTCCTCTTGGAGCGGATCCCTCTCTTGCATCCACAGGTAGTACTATATGACAGGGAGCCTAGAGATCCCCACATGCTCAGATGGGCCGAGGTGATGACTCGTCATGGTGGAGGACCTATCATTAGTTTTGGTCCCGAGTTCTTCAGTTGGATGGAAGGCCAGTTACTCATCGTTGAGGACTTCCCGTATAGCGGTTCGGATTTTAGAGAGGATCTTGACTTGGTGCTACCCGAGGATGTAGCATGGGGTGACATAGGTGAGAACAAGAAACCCTTGTACTTTTAGTTTTGTATATTTATCATTTTTTTGATGAAGTGCTGACAAGTATATAACATGTGTGTGCAGATGTGGGGCCTGTATGGTCGGTAGGAATTTCTCTCCTGGCGAGGAGAGACAGAGGTGGGGAAGCAGTTGTGCCCCTAGGTGCTCATGCTTCCATCGAGGAGATGGAGGAGGTATACAGGAACTTGTCCCAGTTGATAGTGGAGGTTCCTGATCCAGTGATAGATGACCTACCGAGACCTATGCATAGGTTTGGGGTTGGAGCATCCATACGCTTCAATGCCCTACTCCACAAGGTAGTGAGGACCATGGATTGCTTCCTCACTCAGCGACAACGAGTTGTCCATTCTAGGGGTGGTGAACGGGTCAGGAGTTAGGCCTGCTGACACTATTATACTTGTACTGAGAGCTTAGAGGCCTCAGACTTTGTACTACTAAAAGCTACGATGCTTCAGATTTTGTAGAGACTCACTAAAAGCAATCGTGCTTCAGATTTTGTACCAGCACTACTTTTGAGTGATATATATATATATATACAGACATTCTCAGTGATTTATACATTATGTGTTTTAAAATGATGAGTGATGTGATCTTGTTTACATGTTTTCTTTTATACATTGAATTATTTACATGTGAATGCTTTTACATATTATGAATATTATCTGTGTGTGATGCACCAATCCAAAATGAAATTGGCCATTGAGTAAGCAACTGTGCTTAACTCTCGTGGAATGTGCAGGTACTGAATGGATTCAAATGACCTTTCTAGGAGATGTACTCATCTGAAGAGACGGAGTAAGGTGGGATCACGGATGGCGTAAACTCAGTTGAGATGGGAAACCACTAATTGAGAATCCATGTGGACAAAAATGTGGTTCATACCAAAGGAAATGGCGTTAGCTAGGGTTCCGATTACTGCCTGATCCTCTGCGGCATTGTTGGTTGCGAACCCTAGGCAACTTCCTCCTAAGATAATGAGCTCACCTGTTGGGGAATATAGTACCTAGGCTACCGAAGCAAGGTTACAGGTATGCCGGCTGGCACCATTCGCAAATCCATAGCACGTTGCGATCTGCACACACAGACAGAACATGGTATAAGGAGCAGAAATAAGATCTAAAGAAACTAAAAAAAAAAGCGTCACAACACACAAAAACACAAAGAACACGCCATGTACAGTATATACAAGAAATTATAAGCGTGACGAGTTTAAGCGTAGTATCTCTTCAGGTAAAGCCCATTGTGGGGTTCACCCAAAGAGATTTCGTCGTAGTATTCAAGCTCATAAGCTCCCTTCTCCAAAACACGTTTAACAATGTAAGGTCCATGCCACATGGATTCGAACTGTCCTGCTCCTAGTTTGTCATGCTTCTGGTCATAAGTGAGGACCAGGTCACCCTAGTTAAAGATACAAGGTTCAATTGACTTGTCGTATTGGAATTTGATGCATTTCTTGTGTGCTTCATTAGCAAGAGCGACATCTTGGTGGGACTCATCAAGTTTTTCTAAGTGCAGGAGACGTTCTTCCTTAGTAGTAGTATTAGGAAGAAGTTCGACAGTGAGTTGTAGAGACGAAATTTCACACTCTATAGGTAGGAAAACCTCCAATCCATAGACCAGTTGGAAAGGAGTGAAACTTGTGGCGGTTTTAACGGAGGTTTTGTAGGCCCATAACGTTGAAAAGAGCATGTTATTCCAATTGGATTTTTGCGTACCTACCATCCTTTGGACCATGGTTTTCAATACTTTGTTAATGGCCTCGACTTTTCCATTGGACTGCGAGTAGTAGGGTGTTGAATTTTCATGGTGAAAACCCAACCTGTCACTCAATTCATCAACCATATGGTTCTGAAAATGGGAACCATGATCGGTAACAATTGCCTGAGGAACTCCGAACTGCGCTATTACATGATTGAACATGAAGAGTGCGGCGGTCTTGCCGTCGTTCTGGTATGTAGGAATAGCTTCGACCCACTTTGTAAAGTAATCCACAGCTACAATGATGTAACTATGCCCCTCGGCCAAGGTAGGATTACAATGCATAAAGTCAATGCCCCATTTTGTGAAGCGGCCCACGGAAATAACCAGGTTTAACGGGACGGGATGGGTGCGCTTCTTCGTATGGAAGTGTTGGCAAGGAGGACATTTTTTTACGGCTTCAATACAATCTTTGAAGATAGTAGGCCAAAAATATCCTGCGTGCAAGATCTTTTGGGCTGTAGCTATCCTAGAGAGGTGACCACCACATGCCCTAGCGTGACATTCATTGATAACACGTTCAGCCCCATTGTGAGTGAGACAACGTCGAAGAATTGAATCAATTCCATGGCGATACAAAGTATCATTGATGATTAAATAATACTTCGCATGGTGACATATCTTATGACGGTCATCACGAGATAGTTGAAGGTTGAAGCGTTGGGTTTGATGATATAATGAGATATCTCCATACCATGGATCAATCGTACTGATGAGAAACAATGATTCATCTGGAAAAGAGTCATTGTGATCAACTTCTGCATCAGGACAGGGAAGGTCACAGATCATCTCGGCAAACAACAAATACTTTTTTGACCTGGCTTTCTCGAAAAGGAGATCAAATTCTTGTAGTATCATGATCCAGCGTGAATACTTTCACCCAAGAACCTGACGTGTCAGGACATGGTACACGGGGTTCGAGTCTGCGATGGTGGTGGTGGTGCGGAGCAAGATATAGTGACGGAGCTTTGGGACGGTGATGACCGCCGCGAATGCGAGTTTTTGGACATGTGAATATTGAGTTTCAGTGTCAGCAAGACCCTTACTTGCATAGTATATTACATGTTCCTGGGCATTTTGATCCTTCTGTACCAAAACCATGGCGATAGTTGTAGTAGAAGCAGTGAGATATAATATATAATCTCGGTAATAATTGGGCGGTTAGAGCACGGGGGCATGCGTGATGGCATGTTTGATACTATCGAAGGACTTTTGAGCTTGGTCATCCCAAATGAATGCAATGTACTTCTTGAGCAATCACATTTCTCCATGAAATTGCAAACAAAACGTCTTAAATAAGTCACCTTCCCTTGGAGACTTTGAAGTTCTGTCACATCAGTCGAGGGTGGCAGGTTGATGATGGCCTCCACCTTTAAGGGATCAATGCGGATCCCATCCTTTGAAACGATAAATCCTAAGAGGCGTTCGGACTCAATGCAAAAGATACACTTATGAGGATTCAGATAGATATTGCACCATCTGCATCTTAGGAAAATGGCCGTCAGATGATCAATGTGGAACTCGCACTGCTTTGAATGAGCAGGGAGATCATCCAAGTAAGGTTCCACAAAGTCCTTAATGTCATGGAAGGCATACAACATAGCCCATTGAAACATGGCACCAGCATTTTTAAGGCCAAAGGGGAGTTTGTGGTATGCAAACATTTCCCACGGGTAGATGAAATCCATCTTATGTTGGTCGGCGGGGTTGATCTCAATCTGGTTGTAACCAAAAAAGCCATCCATAAATGAGAAGATGACGCTTCTGGCACAACTATTGATAATTTGGTCGATGAAGGGGGTCAGGAAGTTGTCTTTTGGACAAGCCCGGTTAATGTCCCGATAATTGACACAGATGCGAATGGTACCCTGCCTTTTGTTCATAGGGACGACATTTGAGACCCAATCCGTCAATGGGATAGGATAAATAAAACCGACCTTTAAGAGCTTTTCAATCTCTTCCTTGATTGCTACCGTCTTCTGGGGGTGTACCAGTCGCAACTTTTGGCGTATAGGTTTGATGTTAGGATAGGTTTTTATTTCATGAGAAACAATCGCGGGGTCTATCCCAGGCATCTCCTCATAGGACCAAACAAATACGTCTCAAAATTGCTTGAATAAGGACATGCGAGCGGCTATTTCTTCAGGGGAACACTTCTGGCCTATGCGAATGTGTTCCACTATACCAGGTTTCACTTCATCGAGATGTCTACCGGGGTGGTTGGCTCAATGTTGGCCAAGTTTCCGTCTATGTCCGTAAGACATGTAAGGATGGGGGAATGAGGGAACGGGTAGACGTCTAGTGAAAAGAGGGTATGGATGTTGTCCTCTATGTACTCCAAAGGAGGAAGAAAAGATGACCTATGGTGGAGATCATCCCACGGACTGTCGTCAACATTCATAACTTCCATGATGGACTCGTCTGAATGAAAAGTACGAAGTAAGTGATCAGGTAGAGATGATGTCCATCGTAGAGAATAGGATGGAGAGGCCACTATTAAATGGTCCTCTGGTGCTGATTGGATAGCCTCGTAAATACGTTCAATGGGTGAAAGAGGAATTATATCTCCAAGAAGGTGTGTTGTGGCTTCATCCGGTACAAGCCAAGCATTGGTAGAGTGAGATAAAATCTCTGTGGAGATCATGTTCACCGTAGCAACATGATTAGGGGGGTTCGTCGCTGGGAAAATGCCCATGAGAGATGAATCTTTCAAAAGGACAACCCCTATACTCTCATACTTTTTTTACATTTTTCCAATGGAAGGAACATGGTCACCAGGATGAGTAGTAGCATCTGGTGTGCAAAAATCTAATTGGTCGATAGTAACAATTCGTCCTTGATGGGAAAATTGTACTATACAGAATACTAAAGAGTCTACCACCTGCATGGTGTAAAACCAATTGCGACCAAGCAAGATATTATAATCTATTGGGGTCGCGACCACTTCCATGTTAATGGTTATGGTCTTTCTGCCCAACTCAACTACGAGAGCTTGTAAGAGCCCATGAGGTTGAAATCCATGCCCGTCGAATGCTTTCAACATGGTGGGATGACGATTCAATTCGGGGGAGCCAATGGCTCTCCAACAGGCGATCGAAATGACAGAAGTGGAGGCACCTTCATCTAAAAGGGTACGATAGACAATCTTCCCAACAATGTTCGCATAAACTTGGAATGCGAGCTGGTGGGAGAGCCTCGGCTTGAAGTGGTCAAGTCGAAACATGATGGTATTCGAGGAATCGGGGTCGACTGCACTGATGGATGCAAGGAGAGTTTTGCGTTGATTAGGACAATTCTGCAAAAATTCCAGGGTAGACATGATGCAAGGAGCTTGTGCCAAGTCCTCTACGATATTGTAATTTTGTGTCGCCCGAGTGTTGGGATTGAAAACAGCTTTTTGAATCGTACTCTTGGGTGGTCGCAATATCGAGTCTAAGGAGGGCTTCTCAATGGTGAGAGAAGCTGATGGTACAATAACATCAGTTGAGGAGTCAGAATCTTTTTCCGCATTATTTCCGGTGGATTCCTTCGAAGGGACCGGTTCGTAAGATTGCGAGCGAGTGTTCAAATTAATTATCTCGTTATGCACCATGAGAACATGCGTGGTATTGATGGTTCCCCCTAGGTTGGGGGGGGTTGAGCAATCAACTACTAGTTCTGAGTAGGAAATGGATCATTGAGGACTGTGGGAGTTGGTTTACCCCAAAGAAACTTTTGTACTTCGTCTCTATGGGGACATTCTTTGGAGAAATGGTCATCTCCACATAGTAAACAAGGATATTTTAGTTTCCGTTTCTGCTTGGTATCGTCAGGAGTGCTCTTTTGTTCCTACTGGGTGGAAGACTTTTTGGGTTTTCCCTTGTCCTTCCTTTTACTGCCAAACTTCTGAGATGAAGATGATTGGACAGAATTCACCTCTTCAGTTTGAGCAGGAGTGGTGGATTTGGTGGAGTTGTGGCTAGCCTGAGTTAGTAATGGGGAGGAACCATGAAGGTTGGATGATCCAACAGTGCTAGAAGTAGGTTGGGTGTTAAGGGAACCAATGATTCCATCATTTTGGAGTCCCTTATGTGGTTTCATAGGGTCATTAACGTCACGGGGTGCGTCAGGTAGAATATCAAACAAAGTGTCGGATTGAGTGTAGACTAGGTCTAGTACGTGGGCACTTGCGATGGCTTATTCTTCGGTAACAGTAGCTCACATGGAAAAATCTATTGCTATGGTAGGGATGAGGGATTTTGTGAACCAGTCTACTAGGAGTTGATCTGGAATAGGAGTTTTAATCAGACGTCGTCTCCTTCGCCATTCGTGGATATGATCCGAAATATGAGTGGCGGTATTTTGACGGAGCAAGGTTAACAGCTCGGTACTAGTTTCATACCATATGGGCAGCTGGAAATGTTTCAAAAATTTCATGGCAAGAGAACCAAAATCAGGAAAGGAATGAGGTGGCAACTCAATGTACCACTTGGCAGCCGAACCGGTGAGAGTCCTTTGAAACAATCTAAGACGAATTGAATTGTCCATTAAGGAATTAGATGAACACCATAAGTGGTATGTCATCACGTGGTTTTTAGGGTCTTCACCTGGCTTGCCGTCAAATTTGGGGATATCAGACGGAAGTTTCCCCGGAATTGGTGGCTAGTTAGATCCATGGTAAATAGGATTGTTGGTTAAATGAGATAGGTTAGGCAGGTTCAAAGTAGTCAGGAAGGGCAGTTGTGGGTTATCCTGCGCATATTGATAATACGAATAAGGCGTGTAAGGACCAAATTGACCGTAGGGTGTACCAGGAGGAAACTGGCCATAGGGGGGTGTGTCGCCCGGACTGTAAGGGGGTCCGCCACCATAATGTGGTCCATTCCAATAAGGTGGGGGTCAACCTCCACTACCAGGAGGGGGTGGAGGTCCACCGCCACCACCGGGAGGAGGTGGGGGTCCATAACCGTAATAAGGTGGCCCACCACTGCCTTCTCCTGGAGGGGGTGGTGGACCACTTCCGCCGCCAGAAGGATGGGGGCCGCCGATTTAAGGATGAGGGTATCCACCACCACCGCCACCACCATAGTAATTAGGTCCTCCACTACCTCCACCTAGAGGGGGTGGTAGACCACCTCCGCCACCCACACGGAAATGTCCTCCTCCACCAAGATAGGGTGGTCCCCCGCCACCTCCACCTAGAGGGGTTGGTGGACCATTCCCGCCATCGCCGGAAGGGTGAGGGATATTGTTGGTAAAATGAGGTGGACCTCCACCAAGGTTAGGTTGGGGCCCTTCGCCTCTAGCAGGAGGTGGGGGAGGGCCAATCGGGGGTGGTGGTACTTGACGGATAGTCGGTTGGGGTCCGTGTTGCAACACAGGTTGTTTCGCCCATAGAGTGTATGGATTCCCAGGATAAGGTATCATGTATGGTGCATTTTTGGGATTAGATTGGCCTGGCACAGGGTTTACATAACCTAGATACGCTTGACTCCATGAGGGTTGAGTTACATGGGATGGCCCCCCAACATGACATAATCCCATGGTGGATGGTCTAGCGGGTTGGGAAGGTCCAACGGAAGGTCCGTTGGGGATTCCACTGCCTGTGTTCTGGTTAGGAAAAGGGGGTTTCCCCCTAGCCACAACAGGTTGACCAGTATTCAAAGGTTGAACCAACGTAGGTTGTTGACTAGCTACCATAGTAATAACATTACCAATAAGATAATCTGGGTAAATGGAATACCCTCCCCTCAATTTTTGCAGTGGGGGAGGAACTGGTAAAGTAATCGTGGTAGTGATGGGTGTGTTGGATTGTTGTCTTTCCACAGGTTGGTTCACTGGAGGTGCAGGACTGGACTCTTGCAAGGGTTGACCAGTCTTATTAGCGGTCTCGTGGTGGGAAGATTGTTTCGGTGATCCAAAAGATATCGGATGATCTGGGATGGGTCAGTAAAGGGGTAACAATGGGTCTTGAACCCATCATTGGAGACTTGACTGCCGAAACTCTTCAACCATGGAATGAAAGTGAGCTAATTGACCATGAAAGTAGGCTAAAGTGTCATCCGGACTAGTCTCGTTAGGTGGGGATGAGATGGAAAAATGAGCCACTAGGTGGTCTGTAGAAGATGTCCAGTAAAATGTTGAAGGACCAACAGCTGTTTTAGGGTCATCCTGGGGTCGGTTTATCCATTCCAATGATCTAGTTTCTCCCAGGATGATGGGAGAAAAGTCTTGTGAAGCGGGGGTTTGTGCTCCTTCATCCTACGGTGGATGAGAGGCAGATGAATCCGGAGGAGTTTGTGGAAACAAAAGTCCTCCATTATTTAGAGTGGGTTTTTCCACTTCAGTAACTACAGCCGTGTTACGCTGATCCATTCTTACCCTCGAAATAACCTCCAGATTAAGGGGATATTCGGGTGATAAGTTTAAGATCCTACGGGATCTTCTCTAGGGAAAATCCACCAGACCGTTAGGATGATCAGCCAGGATGGCTGAAACAGTGTTTCTCCTAAGGGTATGCTAAAAGAAAAGCAGTCCAGAAAAACCTACTCAAACTAAGGCAACAAGCAAACTTATGTGACAGACTCGATTCAAAAGTCTGGAGCCTCATGAGATTATCAAGGCATCACAAACCGCGATATACTGCAGGGTTCACATATATGACGCGACAAGGAGGATTGGGACCGTACCGTTTCCTGCATACCTGATTACCTGGACAGTATGTGCGTGATAATCTCCCTGAGTGTTGTTCTTGGTGTATTGCTTTGCCAAGATGGCCAAATGGTTAACTCAGTTAGTTTCAGGAATCCTAGTGGTGTCTCCCGATATACGCAAGGTATGTGGGAGCTCAAATCCGTAGTGGTGCTGTCTAATCTACAACCGTTCCGAAAGAGACCTTCTGATATACTACTGAGTACATGATACACCCTTCGATATACGCCAAGTATGGATTATACCGAGATATGTGTACATGAAGGAGATCGATATACCGATACGAACGTGGAAGACTACAATACCCCCAGGATACAGTGCTGGAAAATAATGACAGCTGCCACGCTTAACGACGCCGGAACACGTCTCTAACTTACACACAAGTTGCTGAAAATTTTACCTAATGCAAGCCCTAGCTACATGGACGAAATATTCTTTTCTTTCAATGAATTCTAGCTATGGGAAGGAGAAAACGTTTTCCAATAGTATTGCCAAAAAAAACGCAATGCAACACAATCCCAATTCAAACAAAACTTGACTATGAAAGTATTCTTTTCATTTTTCCACAAAACACAAAAAATTACAACACTACTATCCAAATCAAAACATTTTTCCTTTTCTTTTTCTTTTCAAAGCAAAATGACACTAGGTAATGAAAAGAGAGGATTCTGAAATGGAATATGCAAGTTTTTCAATTTCACTTTCAATGGTCTAAAAGCAACAAAAATTAAAAATGCATCTATCTTTCCTTAGCATGGAATCAATTTTGCAAAAAATCGAAGTGTACTTTGAGTCTTTCAAGAAAATGAGCGATTCATAGTTCAATAAAAACACAATAGATCATACATTCATTCAACTTTTCCAAAACACAAATGGAAACATTCCAATGCACAACAATTTGCTTCAGTGATGCTCAAGAAATGATGGGAAAGAAGCACTTTTTAATTTTTCAATGTATGCACCAAAGAATAAACTTGATAGCAATTGAGATTTCAGATCTAAATGACTGAAAATAAAACACTACTTGCAGCACTAGTACGCTCAGAAAACTCAAGAAAAGACAAGCACTGGATCAAGCTGAAAGGCACACTTAACTCAAAATCAAGCAGTAGCAAGAAAACCAAGCAAGCAAAGCTCAAACAAAATGAAAACGATGTCTAGAAGTTGATCTAATGTAATAATCAGATCAGGGATGGAAGGAAGGGAAAGCAAGGGTGAGCGGATGAAGGTGGAGGAGACAAGAGTATCCACCACTATTGGTCTTCAAACTTGTCCAAAACGGAACCGGAAATCCATCCAAACAAAACCAAACACTCAAAACACAAATCATAGGTGGGATCCCTAGCTGGATCTTGCAGCACACAGAGAGTTCATACAGCAAACTAAAGTCTAGACTATCAAATGGAGAAGAGATACCGACATGCCAAAATTTGACAAATCGACGCACTCTGTGCTTGCACATAGTGCAACATCATAGTTTGCATACACGAGAAGTGCGACGATGTTGCAATTTACCAATGCAAGGGATGCGACGAGTAACTAACAGGTAAAGAATAAAGACCAAAAAATGACATAGTGTCGCTCTATTTCCACTGCCCAGGTGCGACAGGCGAAGTCTAAATTCAAAAATGAATCAGATCTCTCAGTAATGAACCATGGAATGGTTTGGGAATGAGTTGTATAAACTTAGAGGAAGTAGATCAGAGTCTTCAATACGAAGATCTGATGGTGAAATCAACTTCAAGAAGTAAATGGAAAAAATAAAAAGGCTTGTGTCAAGCAATCAACTGAAAATGACTCTTAGATTGACAACTACTGACCAGATTCTATACTCCCTAGTGTGGTTGCCATATTTGTTATTGGACAATCCACTCGAGCGGATGCAAGCCGTATATCCCTAGCTCAAAGTGAGTCTAGAACAAATAGAATAGACTACCAATGCATTTCCTAGATCTACTTAAGGATCGAGTACTAGATGTCTTACCTTTCACTTCACAATCCTTTTCTCCTGAATGCTGCTCCATGTCTCATGGTCATCAGATCCAAGCTACAAGACCTATCAAGACAAGAAACAATAAAAACCAGTAAAAGACATCTATACAATAAGATATCTAAGTAAACAGTTAAGCAAGTAAACTACTCAATATCATTATACACATGAACAATATTGGTGGAAAGCATTTGTATTACTACAAATAGAGGAGTACATAATAGAGATATAGAACTACAACCAAGTCTTAATGCTGTAACCCTTCTCTAACAAAGCCGATTGCCATATCCTTCCAAGGAAGTATGAGTTCTCCAATAGGTGAGTGGAGATGTTCTAAGTGTGATTTCACCAGCATGTAGATACCATAACCTTCTTCCATTTGGTATGGGGGTGAGCTTCATTTATATAGGACTAAATGGATAGGGTATGGATAGGATAAGTTGAGAGATGGTAGGAGAGGCTTAAGGGATCTCTCCAAAGGTTCAGGAACTGAGTGCTAGCTCTTCCAAGAGGTCAGGGATAGGGTCCCAAGTAAGCAAGCTTCAAGATTGATCTCGAAGAAGCTATTTTTGCCATCTAACTAACTTCGTCGCACCCTGTAATGGAGCAAGGTGCAATGTCGCATGTTGCTAGTGTGCAACATGTGATGACCCTTCAAAACTTAGCACAATTGGGTACAAATCCTCCCAAGATGATTACTTAGTCCAGGTATCTTCAGGGGTGTATACACTGAATCTTATGATGAGTATATTTTGGGTGTAACAATACCCCCATATGGGAACTGCTCAAGAGATGGTACCTGTCGGTCCCACCATGCCTAGAAATCATCCTCACTATAGAAAAAGTTTCTCTTGCCACCACCCTGGTGTAGGAAGATCTCTCCCGAATGGCCCAACAGTGGCTCATGGGGTTAAGTGGGGGAAAATCCATCCCAGACTCATGGCAGGCACCCTTTCAAATAAAAAGGTGCACATTATGCTTCCATACCCAAAGTTCTTCATCCTCCCAGTCTTACACCCAAAAAGATGAAGCTTCATGCTTGCTAGTAGACTTGAACACCAGTCAAATACTATCCCTCGTAGGCATTCAGTACCCACATGCATGAATTTCCCTGAAGCAAGATGTTGCGTAGCACTTCCTGCCATCTGGTAAACGATACTCAAAATAACGTTTAATGTGAAGCTTGCAATAGTCGGAATGAGGACTTGACTACCAGTTTTTTCCATACCCTGTACACAATAGGTATTGATATATTCCTTCACGGATAAGGTGCCCACACTGCGAGAGGACACTTTGATATTCACTACATCTCCCCTTCGAGAGAGACCCATAATGAAGTAGATGTCATCAACTGTTAGTTCCAATATCTCCCCTTGGAGATTGAACACCAATGCATTGGCATCCCAATACTGAACTAACCTCTCAAGCAATCAGTTTTGTGCCCACATGTTGACCGTTCTATAAAATTTTAACCAACCACATATTTGCAATGCATGCAAGGTTAATGGATCTTGTAAAGCTTCTCGATCCATCTCCTCATGTTCCCTTTCATGCCATACAAGCACCATCCTGCCATTAAAGCATCAAATGCTGGTCATTTTTAATTTTTTCCCTAGTTTTTGCAGTGAACACTATTGTCTATAATAGACAGTAATGCCCGGAACGTGACTATCCTACATGTAGACTAGCGCACTTTTGTTGAGTGTGCTAGTCTCTTGCAAGCCAACCAGTGCTCGCACAAAAACAAGTTTAAAAGTTCGATAAAAAATGAAATTGAACACTAAAATTTAAAACTTTGTATGTAAATGCAAGTACAGGATGAGACTACTTGGTGAAAGCAGAAGTTGGATTGGTGACCTAGTTCGATCGCAATGCAAAGGTAGCTTGAGGTTTTCACCACACTTTGTCCTAATTTTTCAAATTGTGATATTTGATTTTCAAAAATGAAACTATTTATAGAAATTGTTTTTTAATTTTTACCCACTTTTCCAAAAAAGGTATAGTTTCATTCTACTTTTTAAAAAAATGTTATTTTAATTCATTAATATTTTAAAATTTTGGTGGATTAGATTAACTATGTATTTTAAATTATCATTACATTGTAAAACATCGATCCTTTAAGGCTTGTTTTCTTCATTGACAGATCGATATAGGTACCATATTGTTTCATATTTTTGTCATTTGAGACAATTTGTCCCAGTTACTGACTTGGTTGTCAAGATTCTATTTTCTGGCAGGTCATGAAACTACGATCCCTGAAGCTGTTTAAGTCATTTTAAGCCCTTTTTTTGACTTTTCAAAACAAACAATATTGTCGAGTTTGCTTGTTCTCTTCAGACTCGTTAAAGGAATTGAAGGAACATCCAATTAAGTATAAGTTTACCCCTTTTTCGAACTTTTGTGGATTAGCTACGAAAAAGGAATACTCTAGTCATTTGTGGCTAGAAGAGTTCTTCTCTCATCGTTTTACACTTTTTCGAGGGAGGAGAGTAACAGTACGAAAAAAGGACTTTTGGAGTCTTCTTTAGGGTTTTCAAACTCTCAAAACATGAAAATACCAAGCAAGCATTCACCTACTTGGGATCGATGTGAAAACCATGAGAGGGTATATAGAGGATTGTTTAAGCTTTTTAGACTCTATAAACAGGAAAACACCGGCGAGCATATACCAACACAGGATCGATACTAAAATCCACGAGTGGTTGTATGGAGTTATTGTTTAAGTTTTTCAGACTCCTTAAAATTGAAAACACCGGTGAGCAAGAATAGATCTTGGCTCCATATTAAAATCCAGAGATCAGTATGATAGAGTATTCTTCTATATCTTCTTCAAACTCTATAAACAATGAAGAAGGTCCTTAGTCTTCCTCCCATGGGATCATTAAACTTTTACATGGTTGGATTTATTGAGTTTGCTTTCTTGGACTCATTAAAACAACAAGAAGGACATTCTTTTACCAAAAAGAATAAGGGATGAGAAGGTTATATCCACATCTTTCAGTTTCAAAGGCAGTTAAGTTAGTCATGTCCTTGAACACAACACCTATTTGAGTCCATCATTCAGTTGAGTTTTAGTTTTTGAACATAGGGTGAACCTGATCTCAGAGTTTCTACTCCTTCAGTTGGTGTTGGTGTATATAACCGAGCTAGAGGTTTCCAATGTAGACCCAGGTACTTCGTGGTTCAAGGAACCAACAAAACCCCTATTCACCGGCCCTTTCAGGCAACAGACTACGCGCAACCTAAAGTCTCACCCGAGGTGAAGCTGAGGGGGTGGTTGCGGAATCAAGTTTCCACAACCTAGTGATGCGAGTGTGGGAAGACTGATAAGCGGTGCGATATCTTGCAGATAGACAATTGCGTGAAATCTCTATTTCGAGTCAGATACTTCAACAAGCGGAGGGGCTTATGCATTAGCGCATCCAATGATTGTGCGGTATGGGACACTTCTTGCGTCACGATAATAAGAGATCAATAGCTTACCTCGTGGCGAATCTCAATGGTTCAGCGTGTCAGCTAGACCGCACATCACTTCCAAGACTTGCTTAACTCTAACTAATCTTACTTAGCATTCCTTAGTATACTTTATCCATTCAACACATTTAGTTTCTTATTGTTATGTTGCATGCAATTGAGTAAACATACAATACTGTGCGCTCCAATGCTGCGCTCAAATTCAATGTTCAACTGAATGACTAATTGGCAGATTCATACATTCACAGACTTATAAGTGTTGAATACTTAACATTCACCCATGCATGTATTACTTAACATATTATTCCGATTCTCTTGCAGCAAATACATATAAAAGCAATCACATAACAGATAACTGCAGTATTAAACATTCATACTAAGCAAATGAACAATCGTAAACACAAAATAATCACATAACACATAATTTAACATGATTTAGCCCCCGTATGAAGGATACATCCACAAGAACGGTTGTTAATATTGCTCTTTATGGGAAGGGTACAACTGCTCTTAGTCTACGCACTCAACTGTGGACTCTCTTATCTCTCAGTTAGGTCTCTGCGCACTCAACTGCAGAGCCTTTACAATAGCTTCAAGACTCAAAAGATGTTAACAATGCTCAACAATAATTAGATCTACGAGATATTTCTAACCCTTTCGCATACAAAAATTCCTTATTTATAGATCATGCCCATGGGTTGTGTCTTTACAATCATTAGGCAAAACCCTTAGGTTTACAAAACTGGAGTGGCTAACTGCCAGCCTGACTGTCGCCATCGACAGCGTGCTCCCCCTGTTCCATCTGGGCCACTCATGGCTCACATGCTCCTCTGACAGTCGTAGTCCTCAAAATGGTTACAACTGAATCATGGCCTGTCCCTTTCTACTCCTTCTGCCTTCTGGTCGCCATCGGCATAGTGGTCTAGCTTCTGAACTGCTTGACGCCACTTGCTCAAACAGGTCACTTTCCTCTGCCTTCCACCTATTCCTTACCCAAAATAGGTCATATCCTCATCTTACCTTTATCCATATTGTGAACCAAAAATAGTTGATGCACTATGATGTGCATCGTCCTACTACACAACCATGCCTTGGCCATTTCCATCATGCAATATGCGCAATTTCTCAAAACTGCTTGTAGCTTGTCGCCACGTGCAATGCGCACTTTTTAGTACTTGTGCAAAATATTCCAACTTGGGCCCTGCCCAACAGGACCCTAACAATCACTTGTGTCTCATCCCAAGCCACTTCCACCTGCAGACTCCGGTTCCGTAGACTCCGTCATATTGAGCTTTGATGTAAAGCTTTGCAGAGTTCCTTCTAACTCTGCAACTATCTCCTTGGCTTTTTGTTCGAAACCTTGAAGCGTCTCCAAAGTTTCCTGGGAGACCTTCTCCCTAGCCACTTGTTCATTCATGGTTCCTTTTGCTGCCTGAAGTTCCCCAAACTTTGCATCGAATTGCTGCATCAATTCGAGGCCTTCCTGTTCAATGGGTTGCAGCCTATCCAATGTAGCAGCCTATTTATCTTTTAGTGTTACCAATTCTTTGTGTAGGTCCCTGACCTTGTTATATTTCTACACTTTCTCCCTTGTTGGTGCATTCTTCAGCTCTGCGCTTGCAACATCTACCTGTTGTTGCTTCTGTTGTAATTCCATTCTTACCTACTGGAGTGCAGGATCCTCATTCAACCCGGTAACTGTTGTAGTTATATGTTCAAGTAAGTATTGGCATTTTGTCACTTCCGTTGAAATGCCATCCATGGTTGCTTTGATGTCCTCAACTGGGGCTAGGCACTGATCCAATGGAATGATAGGGTGCCTAGCTTCCAGCTCTGTGATCTTTGCTTTGTAAGAGGCCTCCATTTGTATCTTCCCAGAGGTGAGGGACTCTACCTTGGCCCCAATTTTCTAGATCATGTCCTCCACATCATCCTCTTCTTCGTATTCTTCTATTTTCGTGCAGACCGCTGAAATGGTCTCCTTCAGCTTTCGACCTTTTTCCTTAGCCACGCTCAACTCTTGCTTGTTTTTATTTGATACCTACCTTAACTGATTGTTATCTTCAGTTAACCGTGCACACTGATCATATGAGGCTAGGCCTCTATCACGAATTTCTTTTGCAACCCTAATGTGCAACTCGTTCAGGTCCTCTAGGGGTAAGGCCCCAATGTTTAGGTCAATGCATGTAGTCTTTACTACTTCCTTAACCGCTTCATTTGGATAGATGAGGTAGCCTGGTTCAAGGTTTAAGATGCACAGATACTTCCTTACAGCAATAGGTGTTCTTCTTTGTGCGCTTGGTCCCCCTGACTTCCCGTCAGAACTTGAACTTGGATGCCCCAACCCCATATGGGCTACCACTGTCTTGACCTCCGCCATAGCTTGGATTATGGTCAACTGTAGTTGTTCTTTCTTCACTTCTTTTTATACGCAAGTTTCTTCCCACACTTCCTGCACTTTTGTTGCAATCGTCTTGCAGTCATCCGAGTGTAGTACTAGCTCGAGTTCAGGTTTTTCGGACTTCCTCTTTGTATGTCAGCTTTGGGGTCATGGCAGTCCTCCATGCCTTTGTTCCTTGATGGTGTGTTGGCGGTCTAACAAGATGTTCAATTCGGGATGCGCATTCTGCATGGTCTTCTGCGGGACTGTAGTTTGCACAATGGCTTACTTTGAAGCGCGCTGCGTGGCTTCACGCGCAGCTTCGATAGTGCTGCGCGGTACATATCTATTTATATACAGTGCACATACAGGCTCGCCGCAACTTCTAGTGCCCATTTTCAGCTATACTTGGCACTTAGAATCTTCCTCACCTTACTCATTCAGGGTGTTGCGAGATAGGACTATCGCGATAAAGCTTTAGTCTGTGCCACCATTAGTAACATGCATTACAGTATATGGGCCAAGCCAATGCATCTTAAACTTTCCAGGAAATTTCATGAATTTACTATCATACCGAAGGACTAGATCACCTACCTGGAAAGACATGTTCTTGATGTGACGATCATGCCATGCTTTTTCACGCTCTTTTTGTACTTGTTGGTGGAAGCCTGCAATGAAGTGATCTTCCTCCATCCCAACCAGGTGTAGGAGCCTTTCTTCTAGCACTGGGTGGTCTACCATGCCTGTATATGCAACTATTCTTAAGCTGGGAACGATATATTCCATTGGAATTATAGCCTCTTTGCATGTGGTCCTGTATGCCCATAAGATAGATGGAATGCGTAGATCCCAATCGTCCTGATTGACGTTGCATATCTTGGTTAGTGCATTCTCCAACACTTTGTTAAATGCTTCAACAGTTCCATTCGCCTATGGATGATAAGGCATACTACGCCGATGATGAACGTGGAACTCTTCAGTCAAATCCTCAATGGTCTTATTCAGAAAATGAGTGCCTTGATCACTCATCAATATCTTCGGGCATCCAAACCTTATAAGGATATTTTCATATATAAACTCTGCGGCTGTAGTTATGCTACAGTCTTTCACTGGATTCACTTCTACCCATTTGGTGAGGTAATCAGTAGTAGTAATGATATACCTCACACCAGTTCTTTTCCCTGGTGGGTTAATAGAACCCACAAAATCAATGGCCCACTTCTCAAAGGCCTGCAGTGACAGCTGTGGATTTAAGGGAATTTCATCTTTGCACGATGGCTTCCCTATTCTCTGACAAACATCACAATTCTAGCAATCTTCCTTCGAATCTTTATGAATTTAGGTCACCATAGCCCTACACGCAATATCTTCTATGTGGTAGCTCTTCCTGCGTATGTCCGCCTGCAACTCCTAAGTGTGCATCAGCCAATATAAATGGTTTCTCATGCTCTAATACACATCTGCGTAGTACCTCATCTGGTCCTAATTTATATAGCTGACCCGCTATTATAGTGAATTCTATTGCGTGCACTACCAGCTGCTTCTTCTGCTCCATAGTGAACTCTGTGGGTGAGAACCCAATAGTAAAAAAAGCAATGATGTCCTGATAATTATTGTCAGCAACCTGTATGGAAAAAAATTGTGCATCAGGAAGATTGTCCTCCAAATTCGTAGGCTCTTCTCCTGACTCAATTCTTTACAGATGATCAGGTCCCAGATTCATCCTTCCTAGCTTAACCACAATTTCAAAGTCGTACTCCTAAAAGAGTAGTAACCATCTGCATATGCGACCCCCTAACATTGGCTTATAGACTAGGTATTTCAAAGCAGAATGGTTAGTGAACATGGAGAAGTGCGCACCAAGCAAGTAGTTCCTGAACTTCTATAGTGCATATACCATCACGAGTCCTTCTGTTTCAGCAGTGGTATAGTTCTTATCAGTGGATGATAACTTTATGCTGGAAAAGGCAATAGGATGATCAAGACCTCCCTATCCTGGCTGAGAAAGAACAATGCCCAATGTGATACATGAAGCATCAACATGGACATGAAATGGCTTCTCCCAGTCCATAAAAACTAGGATTGGCGCAGTGACCATCTTCTCTGTTAATGTGTCGAATCCTTTCTCATAGCCCTCATTCCAAATGAACAGTGCATCTTTCTTGAGCAGCTTCTCCATTATTGTGGTTATCTACGCATACCCTTTTATGAATTTCTTCTAATATTCGGTATGCCCCAATGTAGTGTGCAATTACTTGACTGAATTATGTGTGGACAAGTTTACAATGACTGCGATCTTCATAGGATCAACCATCAAGCCTTCTTTGCACACAATGTATCCCAACAAAGTTCCATAGGGAACACAAAAAACACATTTCTTCAAATTTAATGAGATTTGATGTTGTCTACATTTTTTCAGCATCATCCTGAGGTTCGCGGCACGGTTCTTCAGTAACCCGAAATGGTCCAGTCATCAAAGTAAACCTCTAAAAACTTATGTATAAAATCTTTAAATGCTGCGACGACCACTCTAGAAAATATGGTAGGTGCATTCTTCAAACCGAAAGGAATCACTGTGTACTAGAATGACCCCCATTCTTTAACAAAAGTCATCTTGTGCCTATCTGTGCAATCAATCCTAATCTGATGGTAGCAAGATAATCCATCAGTAAAAGAATACGCCTCATTTCCTCCAACATTATCTAGCACTTCATCTGTGAAAGGTGTAGGAAATGGGTCATGCATGGAAGCGTCATTCAGCTTTCTCAAATCTACACAGATTCTGATTTCACCCTTTCTCTTCTTATCCTAGATAACCATCGGGCTTATCCACTCAGATTCTTCAACCGGCTCAATGATCCCTGCATCAAGCCTCTTATCGAGTTCTGCCTTAACTCATTCTTTGTAGCATGGGTTCAGTCTATATGGTCTTTGTTTCACAGGCTTTGTGTTGGGCTTAAGAGGAATTTTCATCACTCCTAAATCTCCCAGTATACCTTTCATCTTTGTGAACTTGGTCAAGAATAATTCTCGATATTCCTATAATATACCCGCGACCTCCTCAACTGTATCTTCATCCCAATAACGTCCAATAGCTGCGAACTTTGGCTCTTCGTTGGTGCCAATGTTCACTTTTCTTGTTTTCACGGGTCCACGCATATCTGGAATTTCCAGCAGAGGTCCTTCTACTTCGCGCGATCCCTCTGACTCACATATTCGTATATTGCGTGAGTCCTCCTCATCACTATCTTCTTTATCCTTGGGTTCTTCATTGATGTGATAGCAATCAAGAGCATGTTCTAGCTGCTCCTCCCATTCAAGCTATAGCCATGCAGGTATGCTTTCTGCGCCAAAGAATTCCTTTAGTGTCATGTTTCCTTGTGTAGAGTATGGACTGAATATATTTTCCTTAATAACCTGCAATGCGTCATTGATACTCGGATGTTCATCTTTGAAACTGAAATATGTCTAGAAATTCATGGCTAGTGCAGACCAATCCGCTGTGCCTCTGCACAATTCCAAGTCTAGGTACCATTTCTTTGGAATCGGTTCCTCCAGTTTATGCGCAAACAAAGGCACCCATTATGTTTGTGTCCTTTATACCCAATCTTGTACACAAGCTTCAATATGATCCCTTGGATCCGTCTGACCATTATATTTTCCAAATGATAGAGTAACCTTATCAGAAAAACTGATTTGCATTTTAATGCTGCACCGATCCCATGTGGTCAGTGTCTTCTTATACGTAGCCCACCATTTGGCGGGTATCCCGCGCAGTGCCATGTCTAATGTTGAGACACGGTATTCATCTGTAACTGCTATAGTATATTCTTTGATAAAACAATAAACATTAGATAAACCATCAAAGGTACGGATTGGAGTTACCTCTTTTCCAATCCAGCGAAGTGAATTTGTGATCCGCCCGCATTTCCTGGAAGATACTTCATGTAACCTGCTTTGCCATTTTTCTAGTCCTACATCAGAGTCTGAGATGCAAGAGCTATCACAGCACCAACTGAGTGTGCCATCCACAGTTGGATTAATGTAATCAGCAGTATTGGTCGTCATCTTGTAAATACGATCCAAGTCTTGGGCTCTGGATTCCTCTTGAATTGGTTCAACATATCGTTCGCCCTATGAGGGATCCAACGGCGCGATGAACCTGCTATCGTTGCCTTCAAATATCATTTTCATGGTTTTCAAATCAATAATGGTAGAGTTTGTCATTGCCCAATCGATACCCAACAGTGCTAGATAAGGATGGTTGTCATCCACGATTTCAATCACTTCAAAATCCGCATAGCTACGCACTCCGTCAATGTTAACAATGGTGTTGGGTAACCTCCCCAAAGGTATAACTATCCCTTGATTAGCCATTCTCAACAGTAGAGGTGACCACTGTAATTTTGGTTTACCCATATGATGCCATGTCTGCGTGGTCAAGACATTTACTTCGGATCCCAGGTCAAGGATGATCTCATCCATCTCATAGTCCCCAATCTGTGTAGTGAGTCTCATTTCCCTTCCTATTCTTTTAGGACTCCTAATATTATGGACTGTGCCATTGGCAGCCCTCTTCTCGCTATTTGGCTCATATTGTTTCAATGGATTTTCAAATTCCATGTAAGCATCTGCACTCTTCGGTAATTTCATGCAGCTCCGAAGTACTGCGTAACAGAGCTCCCTATATCTGTTGCGGCACTTGTCTGATCATATGTCGTTGGAATATCCTCTCTTTGCGGTACTTCATTGCGCAACTGTGTTCTCGAGGAGCCGGGTGGCGGTGCTCTAAACATGTCCTGTGCGTCCCCGAATGCTCCCTTATTTTTCTATAAGTCCAGACCTAGTGCTTTCCCAGAGGATTTTCTAATCCATACCGGCTCACCAGGATTCTTCCTAGGATCGTGCGTTCCAGAGGTCGAAGCTTCTGCACCTCCATCTCTTCCTATATCAGTGCCACTGCTCGTTACCACGTTTACAATTGGATTCGCGTTTCTTCTCTCTACTGCGATCAACTGAATGATGGGATTCGGTGGTTCTGTCCTTCTTCGTTTCTGCATTTCTACCTCAAGCACAGGACAATCTTCAATGACATGCTCAAATGATTTACAGTAATTACATGTAGTACATGGGTTGGTACAATATCTATAAATGTGACCTGGCTGGCCATAGTTATAACAGATTACCTAGCCATGACCTCTTCCTTGTGTCAGGCCAACATTTCTTCCTCTCCCACGGTATCCACCACCACGGCCTCTATATCCTCCCTGATTGTAGTGGGTATTTTCTTGTTTCGGCTGATTTTCTTCTTGGATGCGGTACATTCTAGCACCTCGCATCATTTCCATATCTCGCTTTCTTTCATTCATGAGTTCATATGCGTGGCAGTTGGATTCGCCATGTCCAACTGATTTACAGAAATTACAATACAAGCTCTTAGGTGTCTTTACATATTTCTATATGAGATAACAGTCCTTAGGACTGTGTCCTCTGCTTCTGCATATTTCATGCCATGGCGCCTGATTGTGATTCATATTCATTGGGTTTGGTGCACCACTGTTAAGATAATCTTGAAATAGAGGGCAATGTTCTTTGGTGTGGCCCTCTCCTTTACATCCTGTGCACCAAACTTCGCGTCTGTGTTCGTATCTCTGCTCCTTTCCATTTTTCATACCTTGCATTTCTAATGTTAAGGTAGTCAACTGGTTCTATATCTGAGACATCCCAGAACTAGTCTCTTCGATTGGCGAAACCTCCAGCTTCATTGCGATTTCTATGGCCTCTACCTGCGACGCAATCTTCTGCTCCATCAATGGTTGTCTAATGTGGTGCAACAACGTAGCGATGAACCATTCCTGGTGTTGTTGTGGATCTATAACAAAGCTCACTTAGTCTAACAATGTCTTAAATTTTTGGTCAAATTCCCAGACCGATTCGGTAGGCTTCTGCTTGATTTCTTTTGATTCTGTTATGCACTGTGATTCTGATTTTGGCTTCTTAAACTCTGCGACACATGCAGCCTTAATTTCTGTTAGGTTTCTCAACTGTGCCTAAGAATATTTCATAAACCAATGCAAGGCGTGGTCTCTGAAGGTGGTGATGAGTTGTGCTCTCTTCACAACATCATCTTGGATCTACTTTAAACTCCATACGGCTTCACATAAAAACCAGTGTTGATCAGGGTCTTCTAGACCCATTCCTTTGAATATCGGCAGTTTTATATTATTGTCTATCATTCTCCTTCCTGGTTGTGCAGCACTCTGAGTAGTGCTGACTATCTACGCGGAGAAAATAAAGGGAATATTTAGACTAGTGGTATTCGGCGGGATATTCTGACATTGGGTATTCTGAACTGGACTAGCCTGAGTTGGAATGGTCTGAGTTCCTACTCATGTGGTGTGTGCAGTATCGACTTTATGCGGGGTGGGCTGCTCTACACTCACAGCGGGTGGGTTCTGATCTCAGGGTGGCGTGGTTTTTTCACCCGACAGATTCTGAGGTGTAAGAGGGTGGATGGTGGCTGATGACAACGTGGTTTGATTGTTAAGGTCACATGGGAGTTCGGTATTCACACAGAGTCCAGGTTGTTCTGAATTCTTTTCTTTATTAAACTTATATCTCTTTCCACTTCTCATATTATGTGTCTCTTCGTCAGAATCACTAAATATGCTATTGATGATGACAGAGTCAAAGATATTACTGCATTCTTAAAACGCCTTTCTCAGCTAAAATCATTTTAATGTATAGACTTAGATTGTTCAGGAACTTACCTCTGAATTCTTTGAAAAAGTATGCTTCACCTTGACTATAGGACTTCAGCATGTCTACAGCAATCTCGGTGACAAATCCTTCAAGTATGCTATCAACCCAGAAGTCGACTGCTTGCGTCAGTGGGCTGTCTATTGCTTTGAGCTGTGATGTGAGCTCTAGAGTCCACTTTGTAGGTACTCCCCCTTGAAAACAGGTTTTCTTTTCTGCGAGTCGCGAAATACACTCGTGCAACTCGTTTCCAAATGAAGCCCAAAATATCTCGTGAATCTCTCTGCACAAATATCTGTTCAACCACTGTATGTTAGAGAGACGGGGATGTTTGTTCTCTTTCTTTGCAAAATATATTTCGATCTTGTCACACCAATCCCAGATCTCTCTCTTTTCAGGATGCCAATTTTCTGAACCCAGTCGGAACTGGTATTCTTCGTCACACATCACTTTCGAAACACACTACCGTATCACTGGTCTTAGCCAGGCAATGGAACCATTTGTTGGTGTATATAACTGAGCTAGAGGTTTCCAATGTATACCCAGGTACTTTGCGGTTCAAGGAACCAACAAAACCCCTATTCACCGTCCCTTCGACAACAGAATACGTGCAGCCTGAAGTCTCACCCGAGGTGAAGCTGAGGGGGTGGTTGCAAAATCAAGTTTCCACAACCTAGTGATGCCAGTGTGGGAAGACTGATAAGTGGTGCGATATCTTGCGGACTGCTGTGGACAGACAACTGTGCGAAATCTTTGTTTCACGTCGGATACTTCGGCAAGCGGAGGGGCTTGCACCCTACGGCATCCAATGATTGCGTGGTATGGGACACTTCTTACGTCATGATAATAAGAGATCAACAGCTTACCTCGTGGTGAATCTCAATGGTTCAACGCGTCAGCTAGAACACGCATCACTTCTAAGACTTGCTTAACTCTAACTAATCTTACTTAGCGTTCCTTAGTATACTTTATCCATTCAACACATTCAGTTTCTTATCATTATGTTGCATGCAATTGAATAAACATACAATACTGCATGCTCCAACACTGCACTCAAATTCAATGTTCAACTGAATGACTAATCGGTAGATTCATACATTCACAGACTTATAAGTGTTGAATACCTAAAATTCACCCATGCATGTATTACTTAACATATTATTCCCATTCTCTTGCGGTGAATACATATAAAAGAAATCACATAATACATAACTATAGTATTAAATATTCATACTAAGCAAATGAACAATCGTAAACAGACAATAATCACATAACACAGAATTTAATGTGGTTCACCCCTCGGATGGAGGCTACATCCATAAGAACGGTTGTTAATATTTCTCTTTATGGGAAGGGTTCAACCGTTCTTAGTCTGCGCACTCAGCTGCAGACTCTCTTCTGTTGGCTTAACTGATGTTGACCCAGAGGTTTTCAATAAGACCCAGGTTCTTCGCGGTTTTTCTTTGACTAACAAAACCCCTTCGCACCGGCCCTTTCGGCAACAACCTACGAGCAGGTTGAGGTCACACCCGAGGTGTATCTATGGGGTACTGTGGAATTAGGTTTCCACAGTATGTGATGAGTTGTTTGGATGGACGTACTGCGCAGTGCAACAGGGGGTATGCATTGTCAGGAGAGACTGCGTGGCGATGGGCAACGCCTTGGTCAGCACCACTAAGTCCTTCTACTACGGCACTTCTACTGAGACTGCGAACAATCCTGTTCAACTTTATACTTAAAGTACTCGGGAAGGCTTAAGGCACTGAACTTAGTATCACTCTTCCACTCATTCATGCACTGAATTGACTATTACTCTAACATCCGTTTATACACTTAGAATTTTTACTATTTAATCGTCTATCGCAGATGCAAGTCACTATCATTCATTCGTTTGCTATGCATAGGAAAGTACTTAAGCAATCTCTTAACACTGGAACAAATGACTGATTCACTGCTTTTAGATGCAAAGCTAAGTATTAACCATTCATCTATTCATGCAGACTTAACATATCATCTCCATACTCTCCTGATGGAAAATGTATACAAAAGTATTCACATAACATAATGCAAGGAACTATTCAGACATTCATCTACAGAAAACATCTAAATGAAATCATACACAACATTGTTCCACTCAATCACACAACACAATATTTAACGTGGTTCACTCCCTCAGGTGGGAAGCTACGTCCATAAGAACGGTTTTTATATATATATCTTTAATGGGAAGGGGACAACTGCTCTTGGTCTGCACACTCAGCTGCAGACTCTCTCTTCTCTCGACTAGGTCTCTACGCACACAGTTGGAAATCCTTTACAATGGCTTCTCACTCAGAATAGATCTTACAATCCATCAACAACAAAAAATAACCCCTTCCCTTACAAAAATGTCTTCTTTTATAGACCATGCCCGAAGGTCATGTCTTTACAACGCTGAAGACCAAAACCCTTAGGGTTTCTAAAACTGCTACAGTTTCTCTAAACCATCTTGATGGCCTCTCGTAGTGAGTGTGCTATCATGGTAGTCCTCCACGCCTTTGTTCTGTCGCTTTCGGCCTTCCTGTTGTGCGCACACCAAAAGGTCATCTTCATCGAGCCTCCCTTCCACTAACGGACTCATACGACTGGCTCAGTTCCAAGTCGCTTTCTCTGTAGACCATTCATCCTCTTAACGATCTCGTACAACTAGCTTAGCCTCCAGTCACTTTCTCAGTGCCATTCTCCACTTAACGGTCTCATACCACTAAGCACACCCAGCTATCATTTTCCCTGAGTCGTTCTCCACTTAACGAACTCGTACAAATGGCCGCCTTCCTGATATGCTCATGCCCTCGACATCCTGGGGCATCTTTGCCAAAATTAGACCACCGTTGTTCTATCCAGTACCTGTACCTACCCTTCATCCAGCACTCCACTTTGCTGGCTCCACGTGGCCTGATCACTTCGCAACACTGCTTCCTCACAGCGCTGATCTTCGTGGTACTGCCAAAATTTGGTTGCTGCGCACAACTTCGCAGCATACCCCATACTTGTACAAAATTATATCTTTTGTTGAGCTGCGCTCAACTCCACAGCTCAACCTCCTTGTGTTATCCAAAATTGCCCCAACTTGGGCCAGGCCCAACATGCCCCTAACACTTACATGTGGCTAGTCCCCGAGCCACCTTCTGCTTCGGCCTTCTCGATCTGCTCCGCGACCTGTGGATCTAGCTTGGTCGCAAACTTATTGTAAGTGTCGATCAACTGTTCCACTGCTTCCTTGGTGTCTTTCTTGACTTGCTTTACTGTATCAAGCCGTGCTAGAGTTATCTCTTCTCCAATCTGTCCTTGTACCTGCTCCTAGTTGTCGCGTAGATCTTTCAGCTTGTCTTCGATCTACTGCGATACCACTATGATCCTCTAGGAGTTGCTGCAATTGATTATCCATCTCAGTCTCTTTTTCTCTTAACGCTTGGACCTCTTTCTTCAAGCCTGAGATCTCCTTATACCTTGGTAGCCTATCTATGGGTGGCAGAGCCTTGACATCTGTATCCAATTGTTCCAGTGCGATCTGCTTTTCTTTTACCGGTGGTCTTTACCTGTATTAGCCCTTGATCCTCTTCAAGGGAAGTGAATTCCTTTGAAACCTTCTCCAACAAATCTTGCCACTTAGCCATCTCACTGGTTATCAGTTAATGGTTTATGCGTATTGAGCTTTTCCTTCAAGGCGGTAATATCGGCCTCATAAAGAATCTCTTTATCTTGTAGTTCCATCTTCAAATATTTCACCCTTTCTCCGATCCTCAGAATAGTGTCCACATGATCGTCCTGGAGTTCTAAATCTTCAATATCTTTTGTGACATTAGTAATGGTGTTCTCCAATCGTAGCCGACGGGCTTGTTCATCATAAAATTGTATCTGTGTGCGGGACTGAGAGTCCTTGAGATGCTTGTTTGTGGCTTGCAACTCCGCCTGCGACTTCATGGAATCTACTGTTCTTTCCTGCATCTCATTGACGATTTGCATGTGCAAAAAGTGTAATCCAGGAAAAGGAATCTTGGCCAGGTCGAGCTCTACCTGATCGACACCCTTTGTGTCCAGAACCATCTGTTTTGACATTAGTAATGAGATGGCCAATGGGTCCAGATGAACAACTCTAGTCTTTGAAGGCAACGTTATGGCTAGCTATGGCGGTGTCTACTGCAAGGTTCCTGCCAACCTCCCTTCAGCTCCTACGTCGTGCAGCAAGGGTGGGCTCTTCTAGACATCGCCCATCCTTTTCATAAGCCCTTGCAGTGCGAGCCTAGTCCTTTGTAGGTCATCCTGTATGACCTTGTCCTTCCTGTATTTTTCTATCATTAGCTCCCCCATCTGCTCTGAGACCTTTTCTGCAATCATGTCGAAGTATTCTTTGTTCAGCATTCTCTCAGATTGACTCTTTATTGCTTTCATCTTCTTCCGCGCTTTTGGCTTCTGTGGGGTTTCGGTTTCTTTCCTCTTTCCTTTTTCTTCAACAATAGGGCATGACAGTGGGATTGGTTCATCATCTTCTGAATCAGTCTTGACATCCATGACTTCGACATGGAAGTCAGCTAGCCAGTCCCTCATGAGGATGTCAATGTCTTCCTCGTACATATTGTAACTACCCGCATACCATTCTGGCTTCCTCATCATTGCTTTGGGTGAAATAAAAATACATCGCATGTCTGCCATAAAATCAATAACATGAATGTACTTTGACGTTACCTACTTTGTAATGCGTGATGTTTGGGTGATCGCCTGGCGCAGCTGGGTGTAATACTGATAGAATAGCTCAGTTGTCACGTGCTTCCGCTCTATGTTCAGATTTTCCCAAAGGTTGGCATAGCGAAATCCTCTGGGATCATTGCTTTCTGTAATTACACTGACATATTTTTTCGGTTCCTTCCATCCTTCAAATGCAATGAGGATAATCAACTACATGAAGTGGAATTGACCTCCATTCTCCTGGGTATCATTGAGTTCATCCAGGAACTCATTTAGAAGGTATTGACACCAATTGAATTGGGTCCCTTCAGCCGTTGTGGCACTGAGTAGTATTATGCCCGCACGCACCTCTGGAGGCCTGGCTGTTCTTAGGATTTTTCCTGCGAGCAACTGTGTGACAAATCTTGTCGCTTTATCTTCGATTTCTTCTGTTGGAAACCCTCTTTTTCCTTTCACCAATGCATGGATTTTCTTCATCTTCGCGACAACGTCTTTTTCCTTACTCTTCCCTTGGAAGAACTGCTTGGGATCCTTTCCGCGCTTGCTTAGTCCTGTGGTGCGGTGGATTAAGTCAATGTTCACATCAAAATTTTTGTCTAGTCATAGGTATCCCTGATGGATTCACGCCATCAAAGTGAAAACCACTGCATTAAGTTCTGGTGAATGATCAAAATGAGGTAGTCGAAGCAGGTTCAGTAATCTGGACTCCACTACTGGCGTCAACCAGCTTTCGGCAACCAAGTTAAATATGCCCTTAGCATCTTTCTTCTAGCACATGTACTGGTCAGGCTGGAACTGTGGGTACTTGGGATCGTGGGGTTCTTCCTTCTATATTCCTAGGAGGTCATAGTCTTCCCATTTACACTCTGGGATCTTTCCTAGTAGATTCTAGGCAACCTCTACGTGCTTCAAAATTGGCAACATGGGGATTTCATAACGGGCACTCTTGACCAGTTTAAAGACTGGGGCATCCAGCGCCCGTGGTGATATGTACTCTGGTGTCAACTTCAAGGGTGATATGTACACCGATGATCTTGGTGTCATCTGGCCCATCTTGAGAGTCTTGCTTTGTGGTGCAACTGTGTCTTTCCCTTTGTCCTGCATGGCTGGATTATGTCAACGTGAGCTTCTAGACACTTGACCGGGTTCAAGTGCAACCTTCTTGGTAGGGGTTTTCATTAACTATGCAATCCCCCCATGCTGAAAGAATCAGATCGCTTCTTGAAGGGTAAGCTCTTCTTCTCTATCTGGTGATTTGGACATTCACTGGAAAGAGTAGGTAACTATTTCTGAGATATGACTAAGGATTGCTAACACAAGAGTGAACGCATAAAAATTCTAATGTCTAGTAACGCCCGCGAGTCCTTATGTGGTGTTATTTATAGGCGCAGTTGAGGCCCCCACCCGTGCCTTCCAACAGCTAGATGAGCATTTAATGAGGTGTCTGTTGGCCAACTTGAGCTAATCCTTCAGTCCCTTCCATCGTCAGCGTGTTCAGAACAGTTATCTTTTCGTTAAATGCTCAAGTGAGTGCTTGCAACGGTCACCTAACGGCTATATTTTTCTCACAAGTAGGGTAACGGCTATTTTTTTGAATACTGCGTGTCGACGTTTGAACTGCACGGCTCCATTTTTCTTTCCTTTCTTCTTCTTTTTTTTTTTTTTTCCTTCCATGCAGCTTTAGCAGTGCTACGCGGTACATACATTGTTCTATTTATCATACATGTACAGACTCCTTTATATTTCCAGTGTCCAATTTCAACTGCACTTGATACATAGAAATTTCTCCCTGTGTTTATCATTCAGGATTCTGTGAAGCATGGCTATCACGGTACAGCTTTAGCCTGCTTCCATTTATCAAAGTTGGTAGGGTATCGCTAGCTAAATTGGGTAGCTGGACTGGACCAGTGTTAGTAACATGTATCATAGTATATGGACCAAGCCAATGCATCTTAAATTTACCAGGAAACTTCATGAATTTTCTATCATACAGGAGGACTAGGTCACCTACCTGAAAGAACTTGTTCTTTATATGGTGATCATTCCATGCTTTCTCGCGGTCTTTCTAGACTTGTTGGTGGAAGCTGGCGATGACGTGATCTTCCTCTAACCCAACTAGGTGTAACAACCTTTCTTCTAGCACTGCGGGGTCTACCATCCCTGTGAATGCAGTGATTCTTAAGTTGGGGACAATGTACTCCATTGGCATTATAGCTTCTTGTTCGTAACCCAACCGGAAGGGTGTGTGCCCCATCAATTTCTTGGGAGTGGTCCTGTATGCCAATAACACAGATGAGATGCGTAGGTCCCAATCATCTCTATTCACATTGCAAACTTTAGTCAATGCATTCTCCAGTATTTTATTCAAAGCCTCAATAGTGCCATTCTCCTGCGAGTGATATGGTGTACTAAGTTGATGATGGATATGGAATTCCTCTGTGAGAGCTTCAATAGTCTTGTTTAAAAAGTGAGTGCCTTGATCACTCATCAAAATCTTTGGGCACCCGAATCTTGACAATATTTATTCAAAAATGAACTACGCGGTAGTGCCTGCGCTGCAGTCCTTCACCGGTTTTGCTTCTTCCCATCTGGTGAGGTAGTCAGTAGCAGTAATGATGTACCTCGCACCAATTCTTTTCCGTGGTAATTTTATAGTTCCCACAAAATCTATGGCCAATTTTTCAAATTCCTACAAGGTCAACTATGGATTCAATGGCATCTCATCCCTGCACAACGGTTTTTCTGTCCTCTGACAGACATCACAGTTCGGGCAGTGTTCTTTAGAGTCTTTATGGATCATAGGCCACCATAGCCCTGAACGTAGTATCTTCTGTGTGGTAGCCCTTCCTGCATAGTGTCCTACTACGATCCCTGAGTGCACATCTGCTAAGATAAATGGTCTCTCATGGTCTGGTACACATCTGTGCAAGACTTCATCCGGTCTGAGTTTTTATAACTGACCTGCAATAATAGTGAAGTCTGCGGCCCGCACTACCAACTGCTTCTTCTGCTGGATGGAGAACTCCTGCAGTGCCATCCCTGTTGTTAAAAACTCGATGATTTCCTTATAATAATCATCGGTAATCTATGTAGCAAATAACTGCGCATCAGGAAGACTTTCTTCAATGTTTGTCGGCTCTTCTCCTGACTCAATTCTAGAGAGATGGTCAGGTCCCAAGTTCAGCCTATCGGGCTTAACAAAAATCTCAAAATCATATTCTTGGAATAGCAACAGCCATCTTCATATGTGCCCCCCTAACACTGGCTTATTGACCAATTATTTCAACGCAGAATGGTCAGTGAACATAAGGAAGTGTGCACCAAGCAAGTAGTGTCTGAATTTTTGGAGCGCTTATACTGTCGCAACGCCTTCCCTCTCAATAGTAGTGTAATTTTTCTCCACTGTCGAGATCTTTCTTCTTGAAAATGCAATGGGATGGTCAATACCTCCTTCTCCTGGCTAAGCTAATACAATGCCCAGGGCAATGCATGATTCATCAACATGAACATCGAATGGCTTTGCCCAGTCTGGGAAGACTAGGATCAGCGCAGTAACCATCTTTTCTTTAAGTGTGTCAAAACCCTGTTCACATTCAGCATTCCAAATGAACGGTGTGTCTTTCTTTAGCAGCTTTTCCATTGCTGCGGTTATCTGCGCGTAACCCTTTATGAACTTCCTATAATATCCAGTATGGCCTAAGGTAGAGCGCAACATCTTAATGGAAGTTGGTGTGGGAAAATTCGCATAACAACAATCTTCGCAAGATCCACCATCAATACCTGCTTACAGACAATGTGTTCGAGTAAAATTCTGTATGGAACACAGAAGACACACTTCTTCAAATTCAATGAGATCTGATGGTGTCTACACTTCTCAAGCATCATTCTTAGATTTGTGAAATGGTTCTTCAATAGACCAAATACAATCCAATCGTCAAAGTAGGCTTCCAGAAACATGTGCATTAAATCTTTAAAAGCTACGATGACGACTTGGGAAAATATGGCAGGCGCGTTCTTCAGCCTAAAAGGCATTACTATATACTGGAACAACCCCCATTCTGTAGCAAACGTTGTCTTATGCCTATCCGCGGGATCAATTCTAATCTGATGATATCCAAAGAAACCATCAGTAAAGGAATAGGCCTCATTGCCTCCAACATTGTCAAGCACTTCATCTGTGAAAGGAGTGGGGAATGGGTTGTGCATAGAAGCATCATTCAGTTTTCTGAGATCCACACAAATCCTGAACTCACCCTTCATTTTCTTATCCTGAACGACCATGGGACTAATCCAATTAGATTTCTTGACAGGTTTAATAATTCCTGCTTCTAGCATATTATCCAACTCTACACGGACTCTTTCTTTATACCGTGGGTTCAATATGTATGGCCCCTACTTCATAGGCTTGGCGCTTGGTTTCAAGGGGATCTTCATGACTCCTAGGTCTCCCAGAATTTCTTTCATTTCTGTAAATTTTGTCGGAAATAGATCCTGATACTCATGTAAGGTGTCTGCGATCTCCGCAACAGTTTGCTCATCCCAATAGTCTCCAATTGATGTGAACTTCGGCTCTTTACTTGTGCCAATGTTCACCTTCTGTGTCTTTACCGGTCTGCTCATAACTGGGATTTCCAATGGAGGTCCTTCTACATTGCATGCACCCTTCGATTCTGGTATGTTTATGCTGCGCGGATCATCATCATCGTCTTCCTTGCTATCCTCATCTTCTTCAGCTATGTTATAACACTCTATGGGATGTTCTTCATGTTCCTTCCATTCTGAGTGTAGGTTCGCGGGAACGGTATCTGCCTCAAAGAATTCTTCCCATGTCGTATCTTCGCGAAGACAGTGTCCCTTGAATATACATTCCTTAATTATCTACAATTCCTCATGGATCAACGGATTCTCGTCCTCGAAGCTAAAGTCCCTCTGGAAGTTGGAAGCCAACATCTCCCAATCGGTGGTTTCCCTACGCAACTCCAAGTCTAGGTACCATTTCTTCAGAATGTCATCCTCCAGGGTATGCACAAAGAGATGCACCCATTCTTCATGTGGCCTTCCTAGCCATGTATGCGAACAGAGTTCAAGATGTTGTGTAGGATCTGTTTGTCCATTAAACTTCTCAAAGGGTAAAGTAACCCTATCGGCAAATCGGATCTGCATCTTAATCCTGCATTGATCCCAAGTGGTCAATGTTTGCTTGTGTGCAACCCACCATTTGGCTAGTGTGTCGCGTAGTGCCATATCCAATGCAGATAACCTATGCTCATCTGGAACTAATGTAGTATATTCCTGGATAAAAGTGTAAACATTAGCAGAACCATCATATGTGGGAATAGGACTTACCTTCTTTCCGATCCAGCGCAGTGATTTCATAACCTACGCACACCTTCTTGCTGATACTTCATGCATGCAGCTTTGCCCATTTTCCAGTCCTTCCTTCGAGTCAAAGATGCAGGAGTTGTCACATCTCCAGCTGAGTGTACCATCCGCAGTAGGATTAATGTAATCTTCCCGGTTCATTGTGAGCTGGTATAATTGGTCCAATTCTTGAGCCTTGGATTCCTCCTGAATCGGCTCACTGTATCTGTCACCATCTGCAGGATCCAATGCTGCGATGACCCTAAGATGCCTTCCTTCAAATATCATCTTCTTTGTCTTTAGGTTTATGATATCTAAGTTATCAATAGCCTAGACAATTCCTAGCAGTGCAGGAAAAGGCTGACTATCATCCACAATATTGATAACTTCAAAGTCTACATGACTTTGGAATCCATCGATGTCGACCACCACATCAGCTAATCAACCAAAAGGTATGACTTTCTTCTAGTTAGCCATTCTCAACTGGATAGGTGACCATGACAACTTTGGTCAACCCATCTGCTTCCATCTCTGCTTAGTTAAGACATTCACTTTGGATCCCAGATCAAGGATGACTTCATCCATTTCAAAATCTCCTATCTCCGCGGTAAGCCTCATTTCTTGATGTAATATCCCTTTTTCAAATTTTATTAAAATGCCAATTTTTCAACTTTTTCCCCAATTTCGACCTTTGACTAGTTTAACTGTTTTGACCTCCAAATCATCCCAAATGCTCCCAAATATTCTGTATGAGTGTATTAATGGTATTTAGACTTGAATATAATGTTCAGGGATGTTTTATGGACCTCCAAATACTGCTGCAAACTTGATTTGTATTCTGATCAATATAGGTAATTTTGACTAGTAATTTGTGCATCAAATCCCCCCCGGGTAACACTGAAAATGGCCTTCCAAATGCCTCCAAAATCCCACAAATTTATGAACAGAGGTATATAATGTGTTAAGTATGTTATTGAGGTCTCATATGCACCATTAATTGATTTTTAATACTGTTATAACTCTCTCACATTCAACAGCAAAAACCCCCAATTCGACCCTTGGGGAAATGGCACTATTTCATCTCCCAATACAACTAAACTGAGTAAAAATGCTTCAAATGCTCAAGTACAGTACATGAAACTTGTAGAAGACATCCATGGCATTATATTGATCACAAATATATCAGATAATCATCCATCCATTCGAAATAATCAACATTATAGTGTCATACATCAATGCATTGGGGAAATGGACATTGTTTGCTCATTAATCAATAGTTTTGCATACAACCAGTGGGTATTTCGACCTGAGACTTTCTGAATATGAATAACAGAGGATATGAAGCTATTACAATCATAAATATATAATGAGAAGCTCTCTCAAGAATCACAAGTGCTCACCAAAAACGCCCTCCCTCAAGGAGCATGAATATGCCTTCAAAACTGGAAACGGTGGAGAGAAAGTGCTGCACTAAACCAAACCGTGAAACTTCCTGTAGCTGATACCTGCAAATACAAACTCCATTAAAGCACCATGAAATACCTGAGTGGCCTCTCCAAACACCAACTTGGATGGGAATCTTTCACCCTCGAAATTGGCTAAGGCAAGAAACTAGTCATCCACTAGCTCTCTCTTCACAAATGCAATTTTTCTCAAATCATCAAAAGCTATTCTCATACTTGATTTCTACATTTTATAACCAACATTAGCCTTCAAGGGGTCGAAATCCTCTCAATAGATTCAATAATTTTCCATTTAGGAAATATTCCTCATTTGCCACTTGTCTCCTAGTTCCAACCTTCCATCTTCTCCCAAATTCGAATTTGAGTCTCTTTGGATTCCTCCAACTCCATGAGCGCCTTCCTTGAGCCTATTTTTGGGGCTGACATGTCATAATGGTCAGGTGTAAGAATTCAGGTCTGAATTTTGTCATAAATGTCATAGATGCTTCATTATTGTTGTCATAAAACTAGGGAATCTAGCCCAAGTGTCCACTAGTCTCCAATTTGACTCTTCCTCTCCCATGGAGGTTACTATTCCATCCCATTTCGACCTAAGATGCTCAATGCCATGTGTTATGACTTACCAACTCACCCAAGAGTGTTCACCTTCCCATGAATTCGAATTGGCAAGAGAGAGCTGCCATGTGTCATTGAAAAATCAAGCTAGTGTGGGTCCCACCACCTCCATATGTCTCCAAAACCACTTGCCACCTAGAATTTCTCTTGAATTTATTTATTCATCATATTTATTAAATACTTGAACCCTTCTAATGTCTAAATATCATTTATTAGCTTCCTTATAACCATCCCACATGTTCCCATCCAACCTAGGAAACTAGTAGGATTGATGGGATTGTCTTACTATGCACTTATTTGAATGGGGACATTACAGTCCTCCCCACCCAAGATTGCTTGTCCTCAAGCAATTTCAAATTTGGATGCTTCAAAATCTTCTCCTCTTCCTATGTGGCATCTTCATTTGGTAAGTCCTTCCATTGCACTAAATATTCTTTGATGATTCTACTCCTCAACCTTCTTTCCCGTGTCTTCAAAATCTTTTCCGGAACAAGTGTGAGCTGACCTTCATCATCCAAAGGAGGAAGTATTTCTGAAGTGATGATTTGCTGACCAAGAGCTTTCTTAAGACAAGAAACATGAAATACATTGTGGATTTTACTCCCTTCCGGAAGTTCTAGTTCATATGCTACTTCTCCAACCTTCCGCACTACCTTGTATGGCCCATAGTACCTTGGTTTTAATTTTTCTGCTCCATTCTTTTTGAGAGATGTTTGTTTATAGGGATGCAACCTTAAATATACTAAATCATTGACTTTAAAGGTTCTCTCTTCTCTATGTCTATCAGCATATTGTTTTTGCTGATTTTGAGCAACCTGCAAATTGTCTTTCAAGAGCTTTAAAATTTCTTGGCTCTCTTCCACCCAACCTTTAGCCTTTGGGGCTCTACTATCACCAAATATAATGTCAGCAAATGTAAGTGCATCATAACCATATAATGCTTTGAAAGGAGACATTCCTATTGACATATGATAAGTGGTGTTGTAGCAAAACTCACCCAAGTGTAGCCATTTTGCCCATGCTTTTTGCTGCCCTCCCACATAGTTTCTTAGGTATCCTTCTAACCATTGGTTTACCCTCTCTGTTTGTCCATCAGTTTGTGGATGATAGCTGGTACTTGGAGTCAATTGAGTGCCTACCAATCTAAAAATTTCTTTCCAAAAAGCACCCATGAATCTACTATCTCTATCACTGACAATGCTCTTGGGAAGCCCATGCAATCTGAAGATTTCTTTGAAAAAAATATCAGCCACTTGTGCAGCACTAAAAGATGATGTAACAGCAAAAAAATGAGCAAATTTTGTCAACCTATCAACTACCACATAGATACAATCCTTACCCAAGGATTTAGGCAATCCGGTGATGAAATCCATGGAAATACTGTCCCATTTTTGCTCCGGAATGGGCAATGGTTGTAATAGGCCGGCTGGACATGTAAGTTCTGATTTGTTTTGTTGACATGCTTTACATTCATTCACATACTTCTGAACATCTTCCTTCAGCCCCTTCCAAAAAAATATTTGCCTCAACTGTCTATAAGTTTTGAAGATCCCCGGATGGCCCGCTAGTGGGGAATCATGTGCTTCTTGCAAAATTCGGTACTTGAGCTTGGAGTTATGAACTAAATAAATTCTTCCCTTATAATATATCAGCCCATTCAAAATCCTATAATTATCATCCCCTTTGATTCCATCCAACACATCACAAGCAAATTTGTCTTTGGCATATTCAACTAGTAGCATGTTTTTCCAATCCTTGGCAATATCCATGAGAGAAAAAGAAGGCCTTCTTGACAAAGCATCTGCTACTATATTATTCTTTCCTTTGACATATTCAATATCAAAATCATAAGCTTGAATCTTGCTTACCCACTTTTGTTGCCTTTCATTTAGATCTTTTTGGGTGAGAAAGTGTCTTAGACTATTATGGTCAGTTTTCACCACAAACTTGCTGCCCACCAAGTATTGTCTGAATTTGGCCAATGCATGCATAATGGCCAGCATTTCTTTATCATAAATGGAGTAAAGTTTTTCATGAGGCTGCAACTTTCTGCTCTCAAAGGCTATGGGGTGTTGGCCTTGCTTTAGGACAGCCCCTATTCCTCCACATGAAGCATCACATTCCACAACAAAAGGTTTAGTAAAATCAGGAAGTGCAAGTATGGGACAACTACTCATTACCTCTTTCATTTTTTGGAAGGCCTTTTCAGCCTCTTCATCCCACTTGAAAGCATCCTTCTTAGTCAAATCAGTGAGTGGAGAAGTCAACTTGGAGAATCCTTTCACAAATTTTCTGTAGTAGGTGCATATGCCAATAAAGCCTCTCAATTCGGTAATATTTTTTGGTGATGGCCATTCCAAGATAGCCCTGATTTTTTCCATGTGTACCTTCACTCCTTCTTGCCCAATAATGTGCCCAAGATACAGTAGTTCTTTCATTCCAAATTCACATTTTGATAATTTAGCAAATAAGGACTCTTCTTGCAAGATTTTCAACACAATCTCTAACTGCTGCAAATGCTCTTCCCATGTTTTACTGTAAATGAGAATATCATCAAAGAAAACCAAAACAAACCTTCTTAGTTTCTTGCAAAATATCCTATTCATACATGCTTGAAAGGTGGCTGGAGCATTTGTTAACCCAAAAGGCATGACAAGAAATTCAAAGTGGCCAAAATGACATCGAAAAGCGGTCTTTTGCACGTCTTCATCTTTCATTCGAATTTGGTGATACCCTGATCTAAGGTCAATTTTTGAGAAGTATTTGGCCCCATGAAACTCATCCATGAGCTCATCAATCCTAGGAATAGGATACCTATTCTTTATAGTCTTTTTGTTCAAGGCTCTAAAATCTATGCACATTCTCAATGTTCCATCTTTTTTCTTCACTAGCACAACTGAAGAAGCATAAGGGCTAGAGCTTGGTCTAATGAGTCCCAACTCTAGGAGTTCTTGGATAGCTTTTTCAATCTCATCTCTAAACCTTTTAAGATGTCTATAAGGTGGTATCTGAATGGGTGAAGTACCCTCCTCCAAAACAATACTGTGCTCAACCCCCCTATCCGGTGGCCTACCATGTGGAAGGTCTCTAAAAACCTTTTCATATTTTTGCAAGAGTCTCTCTATCTCCTTTGGGTGTTTGACAATATTTATAGTTGGCTTGGGAGATGTAATATGACATTCAGCAGCCCATTCTATATCCCCATGCCTCAATATAGATCTCATGCTATTGCAAGTCACTACTTGATTTGGATAAGTGTGTTGCCCTCTCACAACTCTTTGTACTCCTTTTGAATCTTGGAATTTCATTTCGGGAATTTGATAATTTACTGTATGCTCTCCTATTGAATACAACCATTGCACTCCCAAAACCACATTAGTATCAGCAACATCAACCACATAAAAACTATCAACAAAAGTATAGTTACCTACGGTGACTTGCAGCTTTGGAACCCATGTTTTGCATTGCATTGTGTTGTGACCGGGAATGACAACTGTGAAGCCATCAAATGGTTCAATAGGTATCTTTCTTTTCTCTACCATATCTGCATCAATGAAGTTATGAGTGGCTCCTCCATCTACCAAAACTGAAGTTCTTTGTCCTTGTACCACACCTTTGCAGCGGATAGTATGATAGCGAGGTAGTGCTGAAAGCACTGCCATTCTTGCTTTGTCCGGTGAAGGCTGATTTTCTTCTTGTATTTCCTCTTATACTGCTGTCTCATATGCCTCTTCTTGATCTGAAATATGTCCATCTTCATCCATGCCCCCATCATACCCCTCATTATCAGAAAATACTTCTATGTATTGAGCCTTTCCTTTGGTACATTTGTGCCCCGGTGTCCATGGTTGGAAGCATGTGAAGCATAGTTTCTTTTTTCTAAGTTCATCCCTGTTTAGTCCCTCTTTTTTATTCCTCTCAAATGACTCTCTTTGCCAAGGTTTCTTATCATATCCATCCCTTTGCCAAGGTTTCTTTTCAAATTTATAGCTAGGCTTAGGAGGAAATCTCGTTCTAGGAAGCACATTCTGGAGATCCCTAGTCAAGCTCATTGCATCTTTTAATGTAGTTGGCTTGTGGGCTTTGACCAAACCTCTTAAGGGTTCAGCCAAACCTTCAGTGAACAGAAATACTAATCTTCCCATAGATACATCAGCCACCTTGACTGATAATTTTTGAAAGTCCAACATATATTCAGTAGGGGACCCAGTTTGCTTCAATTGAGCTAGTTCTTTGAAAGGCAATTCTGGATCTTTTTGTTCAAATCTTTCTAGTACCCTGTCAACAAATTCTCCATATGTTTTAACCTGATTATGACCCAAGGTTTTCAGCCCATGAAACCACCATTCATTGGCATCTCCTTCCAAATGCAAAATGGCCATTTTTAATGCATCCTCTTCCAACATAGGATTCAGCTGAAAATATACATCCAATTTTTGCACCCAAGTGTTAGCAGAATTTTGAGAAGAACCATCAAAAGTAGGAAGTGACATTTTTCCAATAGCACTATTTAATTCTTTGTTTTGGAATGGACTCCTATTGTCTCCCTTCCTATTAATCTTTTGCATAGCATCAATGTAGTCACTGAGTGGTACACCTCTTTTACACTCTTCATTCAAATCATTCCAATCATTTACTAGTTTCTTGTAATCCAATGCAAGATTGGGCTCTTCTTTGGGTGTGAGAAATTTAGGTGCAGTATGCCTTTGTGTGCTTTGAAATTCATCAGGTCTATTATGAGGTCCTGTACTTGAGAAAATATGCTCATTCCCTTTCATCTTTTCCCCTGAGTGTGAACCGCTATTATCTCCTATTATCCCTTTGCTTTGAAGCTGGCTAATCAACAATTCAAATCCTTGCAACAATTTATCACCTATCCTATCCATGTTTGCTGAAAGTTTAGAGAAACATGGATCTAAGGTTGCAATAAGTTCCTCCTTATGTTTTAATTTTTCATCCTCCTCTCTACCCATGGTTTCAGCAAAAGACTCCTCTTCTTCTACTACCTCTTCTTCAACAAAAACCTCTTCAACTACTGGTTCAAAGGGTGGTGGATTATTCTTTTGACTTCTTGTTAGGACCATCAGGTGCCAAGAACATGCTCTGATACCACTTGTAATATCCCTTTTTCAAATTTTATTAAAATGCCAATTTTTCAACTTTTTCCCCAATTTCGACCTTTGACTAGTTTAACTGTTTTGACATCCAAATCATCCCAAATGCTCCCAAATCTTCTGTATGAGTGTATTAATGGTATTTAGACTTGAATATCATGTTCAGGGATGTTTTATGGACCTCCAAATACTGCTGCAAACTTGATTTGTATTCTGATCAATATAGGTAATTTTGACTAGTAATTTGTGCATCAAATCCCCCCCGGGTAACACTGAAAATGGCCTTCCAAATGCCTCCAAAATCCCACAAATTTATGAACAGAGGTATATAATGTGTTAAGTATGTTATTGAGGTCTCATATGCACCATTAATTGATTTTTAATACTGTTATAACTCTCTCACATTCAACAGCAAAAACCCCCAATTCGACCCTTGGGGAAATGGCACTATTTCATCTCCCAATACAACTAAACTGAGTAAAAATGCTTCAAATGCTCAAGTACAGTACATGAAACTTGTAGAAGACATCCATGGAATTATATTGATCACAAATATATCAGAGAATCATCCATCCATTCGAAATAATCAACATTATAGTGTCATACATCAATGCATTGGGGAAATGGACATTGTTTGCTCATTAATCAATAGTTTTGCATACAACCAGTGGGTATTTCGACCTGAGACTTTCTGAATATGAATAACAGAGGATATGAAGCTATTACAATCATAAATATATAATGAGAAGCTCTCTCAAGAATCACAAGTGCTCACCAAAAACGCCCTCCCTCAAGGAGCATGAATATGCCTTCAAAACTGGAAACGGTGGAGAGAAAGTGCTGCACTAAACCAAACCGTGAAACTTCCTGTAGCTGATACCTGCAAATACAAACTCCATTAAATCACCATGAAAGAACTGAGTGGCCTCTCCAAACACCAACTTGGATGGGAATCTTTCACCCTCGAAATTGGCTAAGGCAAGAAACTAGTCATCCACTAGCTCTCTCTTCACAAATGCAATTTTTCTCAAATCATCAAAAGCTATTCTCATACTTGATTTCTACATTTTATAACCAACATTAGCCTTCAAGGGGTCGAAATCCTCTCAATAGATTCAATAATTTTCCATTTAGGAAATATTCCTCATTTGCCACTTGTCTCCTAGTTCCAACCTTCCATCTTCTCCCAAATTCGAATTTGAGTCTCTTTGGATTCCTCCAACTCCATGAGCGCCTTCCTTGAGCCTATTTTTGGGGCTGACATGTCATAATGGTCAGGTGTAAGAAGTCAGGTCTGAATTTTGTCATGAATGTCATAGATGCTTCATTATTGTTGTCATAAAACTAGGGAATCTAGCCCAAGTGTCCACTAGTCTCCAATTTGACTCTTCCTCTCCCATGGAGGTTACTATTCCATCCCATTTCGACCTAAGATGCTCAATGCCATGTGTTATGACTTACCAACTCACCCAAGAGTGTTCACCTTCCCATGAATTCGAATTGGCAAGAGAGAGCTGCCATGTGTCATTGAAAAATCAAGCTAGTGTGGGTCCCACCACCTCCATATGTCTCCAAAACCACTTGCCACCTAGAATTTCTCTTGAATTTATTTATTCATCATATTTATTAAATACTTGAACCCTTCTAATGTCTAAATATCATTTATTAGCTTCCTTATTACCATCCCACATGTTCCCATCCAACCTAGGAAACTAGTAGGATTGATGGGATTGTCTTACTATGCACTTATTTGAATGGGGACATTACACTTGACCTGTTCTTTTATGCCTCCTTATGTGATGTACTGCGCTATCAGAAGTTTCTATTCCCATCTGGGGTTCAAATTGGTTTATGAGCTTCTGTAGCTCTACTATGGAATTTTCACTTTTTAGTAACTTCATGCAGCTTCGCAGGAACTGTGCAACGAAAGTGCTGACATCCGTTACGGTGTTTGTTTTATCATAAGCGGCTGGCATGTCTTCAACATGCAGTGTTTCACTATGCAATGGGATCCTCTATGATTCTATTGCAAGTTCTTTGAAGGTATCCCACGCATCGATGAATACCTTCTTGTTCTTTCATAGGTTAAGAGCAAGTATCTTTCCTGGAGCTTTCCTTATCCATACTATCTCAAGAGGGGTCTAATTTGTGTGAGCCTCCCTTGACGTGGAAGCTTGTGCTTCCCTATCGCGGCCTGTCTCAGCACCACTGCGCATGACCGCATTGATGCTCGGGTCCACTGGTCTGTTCTCTCCTGCTATCCACTGGATGTTTGGATTTGGTGTCTCCATCCGTCTTCTTTTCTGCATTTCCACCTCTAGCACTGGGAAGTCTTCAATAACATGCTCAAATGATTTACAATAGTTGCATGTAGTGCATGGGCTAACACAATCTCTAGATACGTGACCTGGCTGGCCACAATTGTAACAAATGACCTGGTCGCGGCCTCTTCTCTGCACCGGGCCAACATTTCTTCCTCTTACGCGGTATCCACCACCACGACCTCTGTATCCTCCTTGGTCATATTGTGCGTTTTCTTGTTTTGGCTGGTTTTCTTCTTGTATGCGGTACAAGCCAGCGCCTCTCATTGAGTCCATATCTCGTTTTCTCTCATTCATTATCTCATATGCATGGCAGTTGGATTCATCATGTCGAACTGATTTGCAGAAAGTGCAGTATAAATTTTTAGGTGTTTTCACATATTTTTGTATGAGATAGAAGTCTTCAGGTCTGTGTCTTGTAGTTCTACAAATTTCACACCATGGGGCCTGATTCTAATTTATCGGGTTGGGCGCACCGCTGTTAAGATAGTCGCAGAATAACGGTCAATGCTCCCGGCCATGTCCTTCTCCTTTACAACTTGTACACCAGACCTCATGTCTAGGTTCATACCTTTGTTCTTTGCCATTTTTCATGCTTTGCAACTCTAGGGTCAGGGTGGTTAGCTGGTTCTAGATCTGAGACATCCCAGAACTAGTCTCACCAATCGGCGAAGCCTTTAGCTTCATTGCGATCTCCAAGGCCTCTGCCTGCAACGCAACCTTCTGCTGCATCAATGGTAACCTTATGTGGGGAAACAACACAGCAATGAACCATTCCTTATGATGTTCCAGAGCTATAACAAAGCTCACTTGGTCCAAAAGCGTCTCAAACTTCTGATCAAACTCCCATACCATTTCAGTTGGTTTCTGCTTTATTTCTTTCAACTCAGTTATACACTGAGTTTCAGATTTGGGTTTCTTAAACTCTGCCACAAGCACATCTTTAATTTATGCCAGGGTTCTCGGCTGTTTCTGAGAGTACTTCATAAACCAATGTAAAGCTCTATCTCTGAAGGTGGTGATGAGCTATGCTCTCTTCATGGCATCATCCTGGATTTGTCTTACACTCCATACGGCTTCACAAAGAAACCAATGCTGGTCAAGGTCTTCTAGACCAGTTCTTTGAAGAACGGTAGCTTCATATCAGTGTTTTCCATTGTCCTATTAGGTGGTGTAGCGCCCAAACTAGTGCGTGGCTGCTATAAAGGGCTCTGTGCAGTGAAAACAAATGGGCTTATCGGGGTAGACGTACTGGGCTAAGTATTCTGTGGGTTGGTCTGCGTAGCGAGTGGGTTCGGAGATAAGGGTGGCGCGGTCTCTGCAGTTGGTGGGTTCTGAGGGGTAAATGGTGGTGTGGCTTCGTTGTCAAGGTCACAAGGAATCTCGGTAACTATGTGGATTCCAGGGTCTTTAAGATTCTTATTAAATTTATATCTCTTCCCACTTCTAAAATTATGGGTGACTTCGTCAGAATCTGTATATATACTGTTTACCATGACAAACTTGAGAATATTACTGCATTCTTAAAACACCTTTCTCATCTAACAACATCTTAATGTATAGATTGAGATTGTTCAGGTACTTACCTTGGAATCCTTCGAAAAAATATGCTTCTGCTTGGTTGTAGGATTTGAGTGTGTCTACAACAAATTCTGTTACGAAGCCTTCTAGCATATGATCGACCCAAAAATCAATTGTGCATGTTAATGGGTTGTCTATTGCTTTGAGCTGCACTGTGAGCTTGGGATTCCACTCTGTGGGAACTCCTTGAAAATAGGTTTTCTTTTCTGTGAGCCGCGAGATCCACTCATGCAGCTCGTTTGGAAATGATGCCTAGAAAATCTCGTGAATATCTTTCCACAGATATCTATTCAACCTTTATTTGTCAGATAGACGGGGATGTCTATTCTCTTGCCTTTCAAAGTCTCTTATGGTCTTGTAACACTAAGCTTGGATTTCTGTCTTTTCAGGATGCCAATTGTTGGAGCCTTTCGGGAACTGATATTCTTCGTCACTCATTATGGTTGCAACTCATCATGGATTCTAGCGTGGCAACGGAACCATTTGTTGGCTTGACTGATGTTGACCTAGAGGTTTTCAATAAGACCCAGGTTCCTCACGATTTTCCTTTGACCAACAAAACCCCTTCGCACCAGCTCTTTCGGCAACAACCTGTGAACAAGTTGAGGTCTCACCCGAGGTGTATCTATGGGGTACTGTAGAATCAGGTTTCCACATTATGTGATGAGTTGTTTGGACAGACATACTGTGCAGTGCAGCAGGGGGTATGCGCTGCAAGGAAAGACTGTGCGGCCATGGGAAATGCCGCAGTCAGTACCACTAAGTCCTTCTACTACGGGACTTCTAATGAGACTGCGGACAATCCCGTTCAACTTTATACTTGAAGTACTCGGGAAGGCTTAAGGCACTAAATTTAGTATCACTCTTCCACTCATTCATGCACTGAATTGACTATTACTCTAACATCCGTTTATACACTTAGAATGTTTACTCCTAAGCATCTACCGTAGATGCAAGTCACTATCATTCATTCGTCTGCTGTGCATAGGAAAGTACTTAAGCAATCTCTTAATACTTGAACAAAGAACTAATTCACTTCTTTCAGATGCAAAGCTAAGTATTAACCATTCATCTATTCATGGAGACTTAACATATCATCTCCATACTCTCCCGATGGAAAATGAATACAAAAGTCTTCACATAACAGAATGCAAGGAATTATTTAGACATTCATCTACAAAAAACACGTAAATGCAATCATACACAACATTGTTCCACTCAATCACACAACACAATATTTAACGTGGTTCACTCCCCTGGGTGGGAAGCTACATTCACAAGAATGGTTGTTATATATATATCTTTCATGGGAAAGGGACAACCACTCTTGGTCTGCGCACTCAACGACAGACTCTCTCTTCTCTCGACTAGGTCTCTACGCACATAGTTGCAGAGCCTTTACAATAACCTCTCATTCAGAATAGATCTTACAATCCATCAACAAAAAAAATTAACCCCTTCCCTTACAAAAATGTCTTCTTTTATAGACCATGCCCGAAGGTCATGTCTTTACAATGCTGAAGACCGAAACCCTTAGGGTTTCCAAAACTTCTATGATTTCTCTAAACCGTCTTGCTGGCCTCTGGAAGCGAGTTGGCTGTCATGGCAGTCCTCCATGCCTTTGTTCCTTCTATTGCTTTCGGCCTTCCTATTGTGCGCACATCAATAGGTCATCTTCATCGAGCTTCCCTTCCACTAACAGATTCGTACGACTGGCTCAGCTCCCAGTCGCTTTCTCTGCAGACCATTCATCCTCTTAATGGTCTCATACAACTGGCTCATCCTCCAGTCACTTTCTTAGTGTCAGTCTCCACTTAACAGTGTCGTACCACTATGCATGCCCAGCTGTCGCTTTCCCTGAGCCGTTCTCCACTTAACGAACTCGTACAACTGGCCACCTTCCTGATATGCTCATGCCCGCCGCTCGTCATCCTGGGGCATCTTTGCCAAAATTAGACCACCGTTGGTCTATCTGGTACCTGTAACTTCCCTTCATCCAGCAGTCCACTTTGCTGGCTCCATGTGGCTTGATCACTTCGTAGCACTGCTTCCTTGTAGCGTTGATCTTCACAGTACTGCCAAATTTTGGTTGCTTTGCACAACTTCATAGCATCCCCCATACTTGTACAAAATTATATATTTTGTTGCGCTGCCCTCAACTCCACAGCTCAACCTCCTTGTGTTATCCAAAATTTCTCCAACTTGGGCCAGACCCAATATCTGCTCTCTCAGTTCGGTGTCTACGCACTCAGCTGCAGAGCCTTTACAATAGCTTCAAGACTCAAAAGATGCTAACAATGCTCAACAATAACTATCTCTACGAGATATTTCTAACCCTTTTCCATACAAAATTCCTTTATTTATTGGTCACACCCATGGGTTGTGTCTTTACAATCATTAGGAAAAACCCTTAGGTTTACAAAATTGGTGTGGCTAACTGCCATCCTAACTATCGCTATCGACAGCCTGCTCCAGCTAGGCCACTCGTGGATCACATCTTCCTTTGATAACCGCAGTCCTCAAAATGGTTACAACTGCATCATGGTCTATTACTTTCTACTCCTTCGGCCTTCTGGTCACCATCGACGTATTGGCATAGCTTCTCAACTGCTTGTCGCCACTCACTCGAACATGTCACTTTCCTCTGCCTTCCACCTGTTCCTTACCCAAAATAGGTCATATCCTTGTTTGACCTTTATCCATCCTACGAACCAAAAATAGTTCATGTGCTATGATGTGCATCATTCTACTGTGCAACCATGCCTTGGCCATTGTCATCACGCGACATGCGCAATTTCTCAAAACTGCCTGTAGCTTGTTGCCACGCACAATGCGCACTTTTCATTACTTGTGCAAAATATTCCAACTTGGGCCCTTCCCAACAGTTGGTTATTCTTCCAATCACATGGAGATTCTTCTAATGTCTCCTACATTGCAAGCTTATATCATTTCCCCTCATGTTAAAAACTGTGCCCTAAGTCACTTTGTGTCGTGCTCACTGTTCAAGGATACAGCCTATGTTGGCCATTCTGCACTTTACCTTGACTTCATGTGTCGGCCATCCTGGTGTCAGTTTGTTTCATCTTGCTACTTGTCCTACTCCAAATCAGCTCAAACTTGTGAGTGTTCCTCGGGTTGGATGATGCAGGATGCATTAAGGCCTTCCTTCCAGTGGAATTATTCCCATCGACTTCAACTCATTATGCTCTGGGAATGAAGTTTAGAGTTTCGGTTAGTACCTTGGGGATTACAGTCATTAGTGGCAGTTTCCCTCACTGTTAAATAATAGGAATACATCAATGTCTCTTATTCGATAGGTTCCTCAGGTGTTCGACTTCAAGTTTATTTATTCACACTTGTTGGAACGTACTAGGTACCTTGGGCCCCATTATCATTATCGATGGAATCCCTCGCGTTTGTTAACGGTATACATCAATGATCGGTAATCAAACGATACCCCCCATGTTGGACTCCAACTCATTTATTCACATGGCTAGGGTTTGTACCTTGGGTTATTTGGATGAATACCTTGGGACTCTGATAGGATCACCATTTTTATGTTATCACCTAAGTTGTGCAAGAATGAGCCTCATTCATTTTGGCTCTGCAGGAGACATAGATCCAGCTTCCTGTTATCACTATGATCTCTCATATTTGACATGGTTCCACGCTTGTATTTTAGTGGCCATGCTATATATACATCTCCCAATTATGTATTGGAGATCATGTTGTATCACACCGAACATCTATATGATGTCAAGATTGTAATTGCTCATTGACCTTGATCATTGTTTTTAGGTACTTTTGTGACTTGGTTCTGCAGTTTCTTGCTCCTCCTCTGACTTGGAATTATAATTTATTTTGGCCATTGTTTCCCTCTGACCTCACACATTAGGGGGCATCTGTTATAGGTCAAATCTGCACTTCTCCGTCCGTGATCACATTGCTCTGTCGATCACACAAAAGGACATTATGGATGGAAGAGCTAGATGATTGACCCTGGTTGAGTTATTGCTAAGATGACATTCTTCAGCTGAACAACATATTTTTTCTACATTTTTCACCGTGTGTGCGCTACTATTTCCACAATGATCTAGCGTTCTGAATTCTGGTCCTATTAAAGACAACCTGCACACATCCTTCAAAATGTTGTGAACGCTAGTTGTCAAATGCAAAAGTTTCATATTGTGTGCTAGTCTGTTTGTATGAAACCTGCGCACATCTTAAGATGAAATGAAAAAATATATTAAGATTACAAATTGGGATTAGTTGAAGTTGGTTCTGCAACTTCCCCAACCTCCCAATTCAACCACCTCTTGAATTCAACTGCCTACCTTGTGCCATAAATACAAGGGGAAACCATGAGAGAGGGAACTAGAAGGAATGTTAAGCTGTTGTTACGCTGAAGGAATTCTCAAGTCATTGTGAGGAGCAGGAGCCCAGGACTCGGTTGCAGAAGTGTCTGGATAGATCAGGTATATCTGTACTTATCTACATTTCTTTCACAATAAAAGGTGGAAATACCCTTCCCGTCCCAATTGAATGTCTATTTGATTGAATGCCTATTTGATTGAATATCTGATTGTGATTAATGTTAAGTTGTTCTCAATTTCATTATCTATTTACAGTCAAGATATGATATGGAAGGTTAACTTGTTTTGTAGGTGCATCACTATGGAAGGTTGGGCGAAATCTAGGACCATCCATCATTAAAAGGTACAACTTTCAGAATCCTAAACTCTTTCTACTTGTAGTAATTAATGCAAAACATGAATGTATTTACCTATCACCCCATGTAAGTTGGTAGTGTCGTCTCTCCCACTGTAAGGTATTTTCATGTACAACAAGAGCTATAAATATATTATTTTATCATTTAATTGTCTTGAAGGATACAACTAGCCTCAAGGAGGGCGCATTTAGTCATCTACAGGATGCATTCATTCACCAAGGGGGCACAACTGAGCATCTAGAGGCACACCCAAACCAATCCAAAATCTATTTCAAAGCTTCAATGGATCATTCACATCAGATCATTCTCACTCCATTCAATTATTTTGACTGGAAAGTGCAAATGGAGATCATGTTGAGGAGCATAGGCCTCTACAGAGTGACTATGGCAACTGAAACTGAGCCTACCTCAGCAATTGAGAAGGAAAAGTGGCACAACATAAGATATGAAGCCTATGGTATCCAAGGATCTTCTATTCCATCTAGATGGTCTTACCACTCCAAGTGAAGTTTGGGAGAAGATCCAAGACTTGTTTGGAAAGACAGATGAATTGAGAGGCCACCAATTGGATAATGAACTAGTTTCACTGAGTTCAAATAATTTCAAGAACCTTAAAGAATTATTCTCATAGTTAAATTCACTTGTTCTTCAATTGAATCAATGTGGAATTGATAAAAAAAGATGAGCAATTGATCTTGGCCATCATCTCCAAGCTTGGCCCATATTATTCAGTCTTTGTTTTGACCTTCCATGCTACAAGGAAAGTAGTTCGAAACTGGAAGAGTCCTACTATATCATAATTCATGGAATCTCTTACACAAGAACAAGACAAGTTTGTCTTGATGGGATAAATAAAAAATACATCAAAAGATCATCGTTTGACTGTTGGAGATTCAAAGAGTTCGAAAGGAAAGAATAAGGGAAATTTCAAGAAACCCACTGATCGGAGGAAAGACAAATAGAAAGTTCATGAAGACTCGTCCAACTTCAAGAGGAATCTAAATAAGAAGCAAGATAAGGAAAAGTTCACCTATTACAATAGGGGCTTTCATCCTGAGAGCTCCTGCATGAAGAATACCATTGATCAAATGGCTCAACTCCTCGAGAAAGAAAATATCCCTCTTCCTGAGAGCGCAAGAAGGAATGAAGGAGGGAAAAATTCTGAAGACAAGGAGCGAGTGTATGATTTGATGGAAATCACATCCATTTATACCTCTTTCATCATAGATTCTAGAGCTTCAAGACATATGGTATCTACAAGAGATATTTTTTCCTCTCTTGATTCTTCTAGTGGTCCAACCATTGTGTTGGGTGATGGTTCTGAAAATTCAAGAAAAGGTAAAGGTAGTACTGGTCTATATTTTGGTTCATTCACTAATGTGTTGTATGTTCTAGGACTTGTTGCAAACCTTTTGTCAGTTTACCAGATGACTCACCCTAGGTCTCCCAAAAGGGTGATATTCACAGCTAATGATGTTGAAATATGTGAAATGTCTACAGGATGATTTCTTTCCTTAGGTTTTGCTGACCATAGATCAAAAATCTATAGATTATCTCATTTTGTTCCTTTCCCATCACCTTCTTCTCTACTTACCCATGCCAATGAATCAAGCAAATTGTGGCATGAAATATTTGGTCACCTAAATTACAAATATCTTTCCCAAGTCCATGAGAAATCCATGGTCATAGGGTTTCCCAATATCAAGTTTTCTAAAGGTGTCTATCAAAGCTGCAGCGTAGGAAAGCACCCTAAGCATAAGTTTGAAAGAGCCAAGAATGAGCGAACCTCAACACCCCTTGATCTTATTCAAAGTGACATATCAGGTCCATTCCCCCATGAGTCTTTGAACCATTCCAAATACATCCTAACCTTCATAGATGACTTTTCCCGATATTGTTGGATCTTCTTCCTCAAGTTAAAGTCAGAAGTGTTCAATTTGTTCAAGATTTTCAAAGCCTCAATTGAGAACCAGTCTGGTAAACATATCAAGATCCTTAGATTTGATAATAGTGGGGAATACATTAAATATGAGTTTCAGCAATTCTGCTCCTCTTCTGGAATACAAATGCAACACAATGTTCCCTACACACCTCAGCAAAATGGTGTTGCTGAGAGAAAGAATGGCTCTCTCAAGGAGATGGCCACATGTATGTTTGAGGCCAAGTCTTTGTCTCCAAGACTTTGGGCTGAGGCAATAAATTGTGTAGCATACATACAAAATAGAGTGACTCACGAAGTATTAAAAGGAATAAATCCTTTTGAAGCTTGGACTGGGCACAAACTTGATGTTTCTCATTTCAATATTTTTGGCTCTAAGGCTTGGGATAGAATACCACTTGAGAAGAGTAGGGACATGTATCCCACAAAACAACCATGTATTTTTGTTGGCTATTCAGAAGAATCCAAGAGCTACAAGTTTCTGAGCATTCTCTCTCAAAAATATTCCATTGAGAGGAGTGTTCAATTTGAAGAAGAGCTCTCAAAATAGTTTTTTTGGACCCAAAATCCGATGGCAAGAATGTTAGATTTTCTACATCTTGTTGTCAACCATCCGACAACCTTCTTCTTGTTTAAATGTCGGTAAACATTCTGCTGATATCCGACGGTAGGACACGCCATCGGATATCCAACACTAACTATCGCCAGATATCCGACAACTAGCACTTAATCGCAAGTCGGATATATGACGCCCAACACTTAATATGTAGTCGGTTATCTGATGGAAGTTCCATGTAAAAATGGCCGATATCCGATGTTCTTAGTCGTCGGTGGTATGGAAAGAACGTCGGATGTCTTAAATGTGGATGTTGGATATCCAACAATAGTTCCATGTAAAAATGGCCGATATTCGTTGTTCTTAGCCGGCGTGGTATGGAAAGAATGTCATATATCTTAAAGGTGGACGTCGGATATCCGATGTCCATTCCATGTAAAAATGGTTGATTTCTGACATTCTTGGTCGTCGGTGGTATGCCAAGAATGTTGGATATCTTAGAGGTGGAAGTCGAATATCCGACAACAGGTCCATGTAAAAATGGTCGATATCCGACGTTCTTAGCCATTGGTGGTATGGAAAGAACGTCGGATATCTTAGAGGAGGTAGTCGGATATCTGACAAAGTTATGGTAATTTAAAAAAAAAATACACTATTATGTTGTGATCAAATTTGAAGGGTGGGTCTTAATTTTTATTGGAAGGGCATTTGTTCTTGGAGCCCCAAAAAAATGAAAGGAAATTTAAATAATTGTACTTCAATTGACAAGTATAAATTAACTAAACCCTCCCCCCAAAAAAATGCAAGAAACAAATATTGCTCATCCAAATTTTTACAATCTTAAACAATTGAGCACTCCTTAATATCTACATGATAAAATGGTCTCTTTTCAACAAAAATGAATTTGAACACATTAATTTGATATATATGTAACATTAATTTTATAGTTCATTAAAATAACAACTATTTTGTTGTATTTTGCAGGGTTAGACCACACTTCATTATACAGAAAAAATACTTAGACTAAGCAATAACCATATTGCGGCATCTGCATGATCTTATGCATAGTGCAAGACGTTGTAACTAGATATAGTATTAAAATAAAACTAGAACCATGAGAAAATTACTTACTATTAACTATGTACAAAAAGAAGTCACTAAGAAAAACGTGGCTATAATAAACCTAAAACCAAATTATACATTTGAAACCAACCAAAACCTTAATTCAAACCGGTGAGAGGGAAACCATCCAAGCTTGAGAGGTGTAAGAATGATGGACATTAGGTGCCTACGAAAAAATAATACATAGCTCAAAAAAACATTAAAAAAAAGTGTCCATACCAAGCAAGTTCACAACGCTAGCATCATAGGGGCATGGGAATCAGTTGTTCAACAGTTGTCACGACAATATATAGGTATGGGATGGAGGGGAATCATGCCTAAGTTAACTGGAGCCTTGCGACTCGCTTCATTTTTTAGTCTCGACAATCTACCATTTATATTGAACCATAACAACAAAATAAGTTTGTTAAGGGTTCAATTTGCAAAAATTATATATACGTGAGTAATTAAGAGCTTGAAGCTCTATAATTTAATGTGCTTTTACCAATCCACAATCTACTAGTAGACCACTGAGCTTTGGCTCTAGCTCACTGGTCTACTAGTTATGGCTATGGTTGTAGCTTTAATTCTAGCTCCACTTGCTCCCACAGTGAAGAAGTCTTCTCACTAACCCTAGACTCTAAGAATTTTTCATATTCAAAATATTCAATTATAATTCATTCCCATCTTTGGTGTGCAATTATCTCTTCATTATTAGACTTGGACACAATCCATCTTGGATGTAAATGATAACCAAGTCAAATTCAAGTATTTTCTTGTTCTGTAAGATCCCAACAAGCATATTCCATCATGCAACAAGTCCACTAAATGAAGTGTGGCTTTCCTTCTTCTGCTAGGATCAATTTCTTATGACATGGAAAGGATTCTCCAATGCTTGCATCTCACTCAATCTCTATAGCAATGTTAGTTTGAATGGTAACATATGTGTGCAAACAAAACCTTCATGAACTATCCAACATCTATTTTCTCCAATGGTTGTTATGGAGTTCCAATGAACACTAATTATAATTAACGTTTGTTTACCAATCCCTAATACATATACACTAAGTAAATATTCACTTGGAAGATAAATGACAACAATTAAATAGGAGTTTCCCTTGAAGTCATCATCAACTTATGTCCACCTCGTTGACAACGTTGACCTTCAGTTTTCTTATAACTCTCTAGACAATTTCTTATCCTTGGGTTAAGGATACAAACAACCTCTCATCCTCTTTAATATTCACTCTCCACATTATTCTCCCCAGAAAAAGAGATGAGATATCTTCTCTATTGCAGGAAGATTGGACATAATGAAGAGGATGCAAATGATCTAGAGGATTTGAGACATATCTCAATCAAATATTCTCAAGGATATTCCAAAGAAATGAAAGAGAAGGTGAAGGATATTGATTCCAGTGCAACATTTACTCAGCCTTTGAAGTTGTGGAAACTAGAATTTCGTTATGAGGAGCAACCAAACATCACAACAAGCTCCAAGAAATTTTCAAAATTTAGATGACAGACGAGTGGGTTGTAGAAAGCTAGCATTGCAGCCATTCATTGAGCTCCTCTTTGTTTTGAGAATAATTTAATATTCTCTACTAAACAGGGCCAACCACATGAAGGTGGAAGCTCGTATGGCCCCTCCCCCCCTCACATAACTCTCAATTCCCCATACCTAATGCATGTACTTGAAAAAACAAATACGCACAAATTCATGCATATTTCATCATTAACAAACATCTACCATTCATTCAATAAAGGCTAACATTCATTAAACCATTGTTTCATTCAGTCAACACATTCATTCAATAAAAAATAACATTCAATAAACCATTCATTCATTCAGTCAACACATTCATTCAATAAGCTAACATTCAATAAAGGTAACAACTTATTACACTGAATCATTAAACCATTAAACCATTCATTCATTCATTAGGACAAAAATCATGGACGACATATTATTATCAAAAATAATTAGACAATATTTTTCCATTCACTTCTTTTTAGATTTTCTTCTCTTTACAAAATCTCTAATAAGATCATCTTCTGGATTTTCTCCTCCACTTCTTGGTTCTTCATCAAGCGCTTGTCGTGATGTTTGCATCATAGAGTGTTGATCCAGACATGGATTTTGCAGCAAGCGGTTCAGATTTGCTGCAACAATGTGAAAATGTTACATCGTTATATTTTTCTATTGTAATGACAAGTATTTCATTCAAAAACAAAATTACAAAGGTTTTTTTTTTACCTGGTGTTGCCACATCATGTTGTTCATGTTCTTGTCCAAGCTAAACCTATACAGTGTCACCCTATACATGCTATGTAGTTGAAATATGGTGAACTACAATTAATGTTCACCATCTGCAATGCTATACATAAAATTGTAGCATATGAATAAATTCATTACCAGGATTCGAAGCATGATCTTCGATTTTTTGTTGTCCTCCTCGACATTAAGGGGATCATTACTTTCCTTCTCAAAACATAGTCAATATTTTATGTCAATTATTTATAACGAATAGTTTACATAAGTAATAAATCTTCATTAAACTATATAGATTCTATATTCCTATGCATTGGATGGATTAGTACCAGAAGACTTTGTTTTCGCACACAAGCTTTTTCAGCGTTCAACAACAGCTCCAAAGCCGTGCTGGAAGCCAAGCTTCATGTCTTCCTCAGTGGGCACTTCTTTGAATCGGTCTGTAATACCCCAATTTTGACCCTTATGAAATATTGGCGTTTAATGTAAATATTGTATACATGCGATGTATGTTTTCCCTAGCATGGAGCTCAAGGCCAAGGCCTCGCTAGTGTATGTTCATATTTTATTTAAAATGGACAAGCATTTGACATTTTGTTTCCCATGTGCTATTAAGCCATGGGATATTGTAAATTGATGTAAATATTAATATTGCAATAATATACCAAAGTTGGCTATGGGAGAAACGAATGATAAGGGTCCATGTGTATCCACTAGGGAGTGGTGAGGCGGTTGTGGGGATGAACCATATGCTTCTAAATGTCATGCTGAGAACCCATTTGACTTTCCTTGATGACATTTATTTATGTTGTAAGGAAGTTGTTGAAGATTTCAGTCCATGGCTTCAATGGAGCATAGGCAGCCCAAAAATTTGTATGGCAGAGTATGGGCTCTGTTTTCTTGTACCACAAGTCACTCTACCTCATGGGAATGGATTTTTCCTCATTCCCATTCCATTTTGGAAGAACCTAGTATTAATTTTCATCAATTACGAATTGCCAGTAGTGAGAAAAAACAGAAATCGCAACTTTGCAAGAACCCACGTTTTGAAAAGCCAAAAACGCCCAGATTTGGTATTTGACACTAAAATCCAACAGGGGATCCATAGATATTAACCTTGGGGAAAATTTGAGAGTATTAGATACCCCAAAATCCATTGAAAAACTCAATTTTTATAGCCCAGAAAACCAGTGACTGGATTCAGTTATTTGATGAACAAAATTGTGAGAAATCCAATTGTGAATGACTGAGTAGAGGTTGGGTTTGCTTGATAAACCCAGTGAAGGATAGAATCTCATGAATTAGAAGCTAGAACTTTCTATACCCATCCTGAAGAGCACCGGAGGGAAGGGATGCCTAAGGGACTGTGCAGTAGAGAAGGGGACCTTCCTTGTGTTGGGTGAGGTAGGTAATGTGGGTGCCTTGACTGTTGAATTCATTTGAGATGCATGTAGCTCTATGGATGAGCTCATTCGCTTATCATTGACCTCCTTTGTCTTTTGTATGCTTGAAAAAACCCAACTGTGAATTGTCTTAGCATAGTTGTTGAGTGAATCCATGGTTGTGAGTGAACCTGTTTAGTTCCTCCTTAGTGGATACACAACCTTGCTCGGTGGTGATCTCTTAGCAGAAAGAATACAAGCTGGACAGAGATCTATGGTTGGGTGGAATGTTTCTCTCACATAGCCAGTTGTTTAGACAGCTTCATCTTCAAGATAAGTGTTCTCTGTGATTTACATTATATGCATTCTCTGTTTTGCAGTGTGTTAATTCTAAATGTTAATTTCCCATGTTAATGAAACGAAATGATTGTCTTAATAAAATCAACATGAAGTCTGTGCATAGAATGAGTATGAGATTGAATTCTCTGCATGATTAACCATCATATTCCTGTGTTAGATATGATGATGCATTATTGTTTGTGTGCTTGCAAAAATGCTTATTTTCGATATGTTTATATTTAGTATGAGTCTGCACACAGAAGATTTTAATTGTTATGAATTTATGAGTAATGTATGGGGCTGAGATTGTCAAATAATCCCAGTATATTGGTCATGTTTTCCTTCCTTGCACTAGATTGATGGAAGGGGACGTTACACGGTCGACCTGCATATTCGCATAATGTTGTTAATTAACATTTTGCAGTGCAATAAAACGAAAAATATTTTGCAATTTATTATTTGTATGCATTATTGGTTTTTCAAAACTTACAATTCGTACCGTCAAATTCGAATAACCACTAGGCCCAAGCTTGTGCTAACCTATTTTTTCCAGTCTTTCCTTGGTGGCCTTTGATGTGTCTAAAAGCCTATGCAAGTGTTGAAATACGTTAGATGTTCCAAATTCGATATAGAAATCAATAATAATAAGGTTTAGAATTACATTGCAGAAAGTATTGCATACCTCCATGTGCCTAGTGGTAACTTTCCTTCTTTTCTCTGAGCCCTTTCCTTTCCATATTCCACTAGAGATTTCCACTCCATTGCTGGAATCATTAAAGGGCACTCATACCTATGGTTTTTTTCCAGGTGGACCCTATATTGATCTCGAACAATCTTCATATGTTTTCTATCCTTTCTCAGGACCTTGGCTTGATCGAAGGACTTGGTGCCAAACATGCCAACCAACCTATTAGTGAGCTCATCTTTTAAATATTTTCGTTGTCTATCCCACCTTGTGCGAATGGTGGGCCCGAATATCTCCAAGGACAAGTCATTCATTTGTTTATAAAAAACATCATTTACTGCAAAACGATCATGCCATGATCATAATTAGTTGAAAAAAAAAATTATCAGTATATTACAATGAAATTATAAACACTAACTTGATCAACGTATATTAATTACCTGGGATCTTCTCTATATTTATTGGGACAAGATCTTCATCCACCAAAGATGATGCCTCGATTGATACCGTGCTAGTGACATGGGAAGATCCTTGAAATGTAGCTTCAGCGATATCAATATTACTAGGAGGCTTGGTGTCGACCCCTTCTTTGAGACGATATGGTGTGCATCGGTCACTAGTGGCCAGTGCGCTCACAGCTGGGGTCCGTGGTGTTTCGGAACGTGTTTCCCACTGTTCATTCAACAACAATGACGAATGAGTTGATGCATGTGGATTCATTTTCTCATGATGCGACGTCTCTCCACGAGCTTCACTAGGGCCAACACTGCCTTGACCACAATTGTGTGGTCTCAGATAATTCTGTGAATACAAACCACATTTTATATGTTTAGTACTATCACATAAAAGTGAAAATTATAAAGTTATAAATGAATTATTTTATGATTCAATATTCCTCAAGTTACTCACAAGGATTCATATCTCCGTTCCAACAATTCAATCTTGGCTATAATCTGGTCTGTATGCAGAACCTTGAATAGTAGAGAAACGATTTCTACACTAAATTTATTCAAGATTTTTTCTATCACCTTAAATGGGTTTGTAGCTTCGCCAATTATGTCAGGATCGATAAACATCTCAACCACTTCAGGATCTACTGAATATTGTTGCGATGTTGTTTCATACAACGATTCACTAGTCTACGACAAAATATATAAAACACTATTGATTTCTATCATGATAGATTCCTAAAATTATATTAACAAAACATATCTATCATGATAGATTCCTAAAATTTCAACTAGGTTTACCTGATTCCTAGACGATGGTGCCGTCTGATCCACAGCTGTGGACTTGCCCCGATCATCCGGCCCCTGCAAAAAAGAAGTAGAAAACATTATCATAATGAAACCAATATACACACGAAAAATACATAACAAAATTAACATTATGCTACATATTATATTGGTACAATTCCAATGAATTATACTTGCAACCTCAAGGGTTGTGATCCACTCATTAGATCAATGGTCATAGGTGACTTGCTTCGATCTGCTAATAGCTGGGAGCTGCCCCTTACAGAACCCTAAATAAAAAAAATAGAAGAAATCACCTAAACGAATCCAAAACTATTCATGAAAAAACACAAAAAAAAAAACTATTTGTCATTTTATATTTTTACTATTACAAAGATCTATACATGTTGCATTGAGGCAGGTATGGTATGATCTACCGTGACCCTTACAGAACCGGCCTACATAAAAAACATAGAGAAAATTACCTAACAAAACCAAAATATTCATTGAAACATTAATATAATGAGAAAATAGTTTGACATATTTAAATTGTAAAATTACAACCAGGCTTACCTTTTGCCCCGAGGTTGTTGTTGTCTGATGAACATTCGGGTGGCTTTCCTGATCAATGTTCTGCATCAAATATAGGTAGCATTATATAAACCAAACCAATATACTAATGAAAAAAAACTCTTTTTTCTTATAATATTTTTACAATTACAAAGATGTATATCTGCTCCCTCAAGGAAGATGTACTCCTCCGACCATCTGCTGGAAGGGATTTTTTCCTGATCACTAGCCTGTGAAGTAAATATGGAAAATTTAAACAAAATAAACTAACGAAAAATCCTTAAGATGTTAAATTCATTAATAAAAGGTTGGGTAAATTGCTAAATGTACCACTCCCATAGTAACCATGTTTGTATCTACTCGATTCAAATTTTAATTAATAAGCAACTCTTCCCTTGCAGATATTGATTTAATGGCACATACAAAAACATAGTTTCCTTCATGCCCCTCAAATTCGTAGTTTGGTTGCTTAATTGTAGACCCTAGTTGTGTACTGTTTATAAACCCTTCAATATTCCCTGTGGCCTTTGGCCTTCCGTCAATGTACAACGTTACTCCTTTATTTTGATATTTCTCTTTCAACTATAAATAGTTTGCCGACAATCCATATCTATGCATACTTCGTGTATATTGGACCAGGCACATCCAATTTTGTAGTTCTAACAGGGTCCAACATACTCCATCAATTCTGTACATGTGTCATAACCGACCTTTATGCCATCCATGCAAAACAACCCCAAACCATGTAATGACGACGTTGCAATTTGATATATCCTCTCGTTCACACAAAAATCTGTGTTCGGTTGAGGAAGATCCTTGGGTACCCATTGTTTCACTAAATTTTTGTACCTCATGTTGATGTATATGTAACTTCGGAATGTATTTCATCCATGTATTTCATTTATATATTATTATACTCCTATAGAGATGTGTCATTCCTCTATACAGAAGTGTCGTCATGTGTATTGACAAGTGTCGCAAGTGTGTTAACTTGCTGATGGGTTATTAGACCACCATGTGTGGGCTCGGCCCTGATTTATGTAATATTTGGTTGATGTACCTAGCTAGACAAGTCGGCCCCATAAGGTTATTGGGAAAACAGAACAAGTAGAAATAGAAATCGGGAGATCTCTATTTGGATCACTCAGAAACTCATTCTTCCTTCACTCGGAAAGTGGTGCACTTGTGAGGAGGAGGATCAGCTTCTAAGAAGAGTTTATCTTTTGTACTTTGGTTGATCTATTTCTTTATCTATCTCTGAGGAAGTTGTGGGGTTTTTCACCTTAGGGTTTTCACCATGGAAACTCTATGTGTCTATTGTCTCTCACGCTTTTGCTTCTTCTGATGATTGACATGCTTGTTATGATTAATATGCATTGATATACTATACATGTTGTTCTCTAAGTAAAGATCCTATAGTATTGTGAATTAATGCTCAAAATTTAACATGGTATCAGAGCTAACCTGAGAAGAAGACATTGTGCAGTGACGAAAACCAAGGGTTTCTTGTTTATCGGGTTTTTCTCCACATATTTTGGAAAAGAAATATAGTAGATTGACTCTACTCATCAAGGAGAATCTATTTCTCCAATTAAAATTCAATTATGAGCATTTTCAGATTTGGCCCTAAAAATTAGGGTTTCCACAAAAATGAGAATTTTTGGAATCTAAATACATAGCTAAAAGCTCCTTGCAAAAATAAAAGTTTACAGCTTTCGATCGAGTTTTTTGGTTAGGTAGATCTCTAGGAAACTCAAACCCTAATTCAGGGTCCTCCCCAGTGAACCCGGGAAGACTAAAAGGCATTTATGAAGGGTGAAGCTTTGCAGATCTCAAATTCTGAATACACCAGGCTGATCAGATCATCCAGGAGCATCTTTCTATCCTTTCAGAAAGTTGAAATTCACACTTTGAATTTTTAGGGTTTTTCCAACAAACCCTAATCTGGGACCAGATCTAGTTTTCAGCAAATCAAGTGGTAAGACCTAAATCTTTTCTATTTCCATTTGAATTACTCTTTAAAATGTCTCACCACACCAAGCATGAGGACAACCTTGAAGGAGCTGATAAATTCTGAGCCTGGAAGTATAGGATTCGGTTAGTCCTCGAAAAGAATGAGTTGGACTCATATGTAAAAGAAGACATCCCTATCCCAGAGGATGAAGAGGCTAACATATTGCATAAGAAGAACTTGGTCAAAGCAAAGAGAATCATTGTTGATTCTATCAAAGACCATCTCATACCACATGTGTCATCTTTGAAGACACCCAAGGAGATGTTCGACTCTCTGACCAAGCTATTTGAAGGGAAGAACATAAATCAGAAGATGACTCTGTGGAATCAATTGAAAGGGGTCAAGCTGTTGAATGGAGAGACCATTCAATCTTATTTCTCCAAAGTCTCTCAGATGAAGGAACAACTTGAATTTGTAGATGAAATGGTGGAGAATGGTGAAATTGTTATGACCACTTTGAATGGCCTACCTAGGTCATGGGGCTCCTTTATCCAAGGGATTTGTGCAAGAAAGAAATTGATCTCCTTTAGTAGACTATGGGATGAATGTTCTCAAGAAGAAGCAAGGCTTGTGGCACGAGAAGAAAAGATGGGGAATGAATATCAAGCTCTCACAATACACACCAAGAAAGGCAAGTTCAAAAGGGATCCATCCCATCCCAAGAAGAAATTATCTCATCCATATCACAAAGAAAATAAAGATCTTAGGTGTTTCAATTGCAATGAGAAAGTACATTTTGCCTCAGAATGTCCCAAGAAGAGGAAAGAAGATTCCAACAAATCCAACAAGAAGAAGAACAACAACAAAAGAAGGTATCATGCTCATGCTGTCGAGGATGATGAACCTCCCAAGAGGAAAGCTAGAATAGAAAGTGACAATGATTCATCAAGCAAAGAAGAGTATGTTCTAATCTCTACTCTCACAGGTACTATCTCTCATGGTTGTAATGATTGGCTTATTGACCGTGGTGCTTCCAAACACATGACTAGGTTTAAAGAATATTTTGTAAATCTATCTGAACATGAATCACCCCATAAAGTGAAACTTGGGGATGACTATCAATACCATATCAAAGGAAGTGGTGAAGCCTCCTACAACCTAGATTCTGGAAAGTCCTTGAAGATGAAAGAAGTTCTCTACGTACCTGGGCTCAAGAAAAACCTACTCTCCATATCCACATTAGATGCAAAAGGTATGAAGGTTGCATTTGTGGATGGCCAAGTTATAATGTGGCCAAAGGGAAATACCATAGATGATGTAGTGGTGATTGGAGAGCAAGAGGGAGGATTGTATAAATTGAAGGGACAACCTGAACATGCCATGGTGCATGATTCCATCGAGCCAAGTGAACTTTGGCATAGAAGACTTGCACATATGCACTACAGAGCATTACCAATTGCAAGTAAAGCTGTAGAAAGTCTTCCTGAAATCAAGACCAGGCATGAAGGTGTTTGCAAAGGATGTGCAAAAGGAAAGAACATAAAGAAGGCATTTCCAAGTAGTGAAAGCAAGGCAAAAAGTATCTTGAAAATTATCCACTCTGATGTATGTGGTCCAATGTCATCCAGTTCTCTGAGTGGGTATGTTTACTATGTCTCTTTCATTGATGACTTCTCCAGGAATACTTGGGTTTACTTCTTGAAGAACAAAGATGAAGTATTTGATAAGTTCAAGGAATTCAAAACCTTGATGGAGAACCAAATTGATAAGAAGATCAAGACTTTCAGATCCGACAATGGTGGAGAATTCACTTTAGGTGACTTCAAGAAACTATGCTGTGATTCAGGGATTAAGAGGGAGTTGATTGCTCCTTACAATCAAAAACAAAATGGAGTTGCAAAAAGAAAGAATAGAATAATCATGGAAGTAGCACGGGCAATGCTGCATGACCAAGATCTACCTATGCATCTATGGGAAGAAGCAGCTAGGACAACTGTATATGTGCAGAACAGAACACCCCACAAGATATTGGACATCAAGACACCAGAAGAGGTCTTCTTTGGTAAGAAACTTGAAGTCAGCCATCTCAGAATATTTGGTTGTCCAGTATATACTCATGTCCCAAAAGAAAAGAGGACTAAGCTAGATCCTTCAAGAAAGAAGGGTGTCTTTGTGGGTTATAATGAAAGCTTGAAGGCTTACAGAATATACTTTCCAGGGTTCAAGAAGATTTATGTCAGTAGGGATGTAAAATTTGATGAAAAATCAGCATTCATCAAATCAAGGAAGACACCTGTTGAAGTTTATGAAGAACCTAAGGAAACTATATTTCACAACACTACCATGACTGAAGCAATTCCAGATGTTGTTCATGAAATTGAAGATCGACAAGAACCTGTAGATCCACCCCGTGAGAATAACTCTCACAAGAGGAAACCTGCATGGGCTAGAGAGCTCATTCAAGATGCAGAAAGATTTGGCATTTCAGAAGAATAACACATCGCAAAGAAGAGACCTAGATCTCATACCAGCTATGTTGCTTTACTCTGTGATATCATGAACAAAGAACCTTCCAATTACGAAGAAGCAGCAGAAAAGAAAGAATGGAAGGATGTCATGGTCGAGGAATACCAATCAATAATGAAGAACGATGTTTGGGATGTTGTCCCAAGACTTGAAGGGAAGTCTTTTGTGACTTCCAAATGGATCTACAAGATCAAGCATGCTGCAGATGGCAGCATAGAGAAATACAAGGCAAGATTCGTAGCTTGTGGCTTCTCTCATAAAGAGGGAATAGTTTATGAAAAAAAATTTGCTCCTGTAGCCAGGTACACTTCCATCAAAATAGTACTTTCCCTGTCTACAACTATGAAATGGAAGATACACCAGATGGATGTCAAGACTGCTTTCTTGAATGGTGTAGTTGAAGAGGAAGTATATTTGGAGCAGCCACTCGGTTTTGAAACAAATGACAGGGAGTCACATGTGTGCACATTGAAGAAAGCGTTGTATGGATTGAAGCAAGCTCCTAGGACTTGGTATGGTAGGATGGATAGTTTTCTATCTAATTTGGGATTTACCAAGAGTAAAGCGGATTCCAACCTTTTCTACAAGGTTGAGGAAGGAAATACTGTGATACTACTCCTATATGTGGATGACCTGTTTGTAACAGGAGATGATAGATTGATTGCCGATACAAAGAGGAAGCTTGCTTGCAAGTTCGATATGAAGGACTTGGGGATGATGCATTATTTCCTAGGTATGGAGGTGTGGCAGAGTGCAGATGGGATCTTCCTTGGACAAGGGAAGTATGCAGTAGATATCCTAAAGAGGTTCGGGATGATGGATTGCAAGGCCATGGCTACACCTATGGTATCGAACCTGAAGCTTCTGTGTGATGCTTCATCTGAGCTGATTGATGTCTCTATGTATCGTCAGATGATTGGGTCCTTGATGTACCTGATGAACACAAGACAAGATATTTTCTTTGCGATGAACATATTGAGCCAGTTCCTGACAGATCCGAGGAGTGTTCACCTGGTTGCTGTAAAGAATATTCTGAGGTGCCTGAAGGGTATAGTTGATTCTGGTCTCAAGTATGATGCGAATCAAAAGTTTAAGCTACAGTGTTATGTTGATTCAGATTGGGCAGGCAGTGTTGCAGATAGGAAGAGCACATCTGGGTGCTGCTTCAGTATGGGATCAGGTGTGATCTCTTGGTTCAGAAAGAAACAGTCCTACGTAGCATTGAGTACAGCTGAGACAGAGTATGTTGTAGCCTGTTCAGCTAGTTGTGAGGTAGTATGGCTCCAGAAGCTACTGTCTGAGTTATTTGATCTCCCGCTGGAGGCTACTGGTATCTTTTGTGACAACTAGAGTTGTGTGAAGCTGTCTAAGAACCCGGTGTTCCATGACAGGTTGAAACACATAGATATCAAATATCACTATATCAGGGATATGGTGCATAGAGGAGAAGTGAAGCTTCTATATGTTGCGACGGATGAGCAGATTGCAGATGTGCTGACAAAGCCACTAGCTAGAGTGAAGTTCAAGTACTTCAGAGAGAGGCTTGGTGTTCTTTAGATTGACGACACTTCCATGAAGAAGTGATGCAGACATTTGGTGAAGCCATTCCAAGCATGTTAGAAGGAGGATCCTTCACATGGATGTGGATGTAAGCACTGGATGATGAGCATCAAGACAATGCTCCAGTTACTGCTCTGTATATGCATCAGGATGATGTTGGATATGATCAGTTGGATAATTTATATGTATATGTATGTACGCATCATGTTGGATGCTGGATATGATCAGTTGGATCATTTATATGTATATATATGTATGCATCATGTTGGATGTTGGATATGATCAGTTGGATCATTTATATGTATTTTTATATGCATCATGTTGGATGCTTGGAACATGTATCTGTATATGTATCAGGTGTATACTGTGTATGATCAGGTAGATCATGTATGTTGATATATATCAAGTGGATACATTGTGTATCTATGTATGTGTCAGGAGGATACATTGTATGATCAGGTAGATCATGTATGATTATATGTATTAGGTAGATACTTGGTATGCATCAAGTGGATGCATTGTATGATAAGGATGATCATGATGACGAGCTTCAGGATGTTGCTCCAGATGATATGTGGCAGGTTGTGCAAATAGCATGTAATCAGTCCTCAGAAATACTATATGTTGAGTTGTGTACTTTTAATCAATCCTGGGATGAGGTATTGCTATGTAGTATGTAATCAATCCTCAGAAATCCGATAGGTTGAGCTGTGTGCTCATAATCAGTCCTGGGATGAGGTATTACTACGGAGACATGTAATCAGTCCTGGAGATATGATAGGTTGAGTTGTGTGCTCGTAATAAGTCCTAGGATGCTCTTTAGATATCTTGTCGATCGTACTATGGTACATAAATGTTCCTAGGATGCTCTTTAAAGGTATTGTCTATTCACATGTAATCAGTCCTGGAGATCCTATAGGTTGAGTTGTGTGCTCGTAATAAGTCCTAGGATGCTCTTTAGAGATCTTGTCGATCGTGCTGCGACACATAAATGTTCCTGGGATGCTCTTTAAAGGTATTGTGAAGGGGATGCATGTAATCAGTCCTGGGAGATCTTGCAAGTCGTGCTTAGGCACATAAATGTTCCTAGGATGCTCTTGTCAGGTATTGCATCAGCACATAAAACTAGTCCTTAGAGACCACCTCTATCAGACCGTTCGCATAGATGATGAAGACCTATAGGTTGTGGGCCTACATCTAGTATGAAAAAGGACTGGCTCTGTAGAACTTCCTATGATGAGTAGATTCAGAGATTGGTTGAGATAGGAGCAGCAGTGATGATGATGATGACGATGATCCAGAGAAGAAGACTTGTGCTAGTAGATCTGTGTCGAGAAATACCTTCCTAGATAAGAGGGAGCGTTGATGTATATGTAACTTCGGAATGTATTTCATTTATATATTATTGTACTCCTATAGAGATGTGCCATTCCTCTATATGAAAGTGTCGTCATGTGTATTGACAAGTGCCGCAAGTGTGTAACTTGCTGATGGGTTATTAGACCACCATGTGTGGGGTTGGCCCTAATTTATGTAATATGTGGTTGATGTGCCTAGCTAGACAAGTCAACCCCATAAGGTTATTGGGAAAATAGAACAAGTGTAAATAGAGATCGGGAGATCTCTATTTGGATCACTCAGAAACTCATTCTTCCTTCACTAAGAAAGTGGCACACTTGTGAGGAGGAGGATCAACTGCTAAGAGGAGTCTATCTCTTGTACTTTGGTTGAGCTATTGCTCTATCTATCCTTGAGGAAGTTGTGGGGTTTTTCACCTTAGGGTTTTCCCCACAGAAACTCTGTGTGTCTATTGTCTCTCATGCTTTTGCTTCTTGTGATGTTTGACATGCTTGTTATGATTAATATGCATTGATATACTGTACATGTTGTTCTCTCAGTAAAGATCCTAGAGTATTGTGAATTAATGCTCAAAATTTAACACCTCAAGGGCACCTCTACGTCGCCTATTGTCTCACCATCATAGGAACATGACCCCCCTTGAGCATGAAAAAATTCCATGCATTTATGGAATTTTCTTCTGGTCTTTTGACATCTAGTTGATAAAACTCTTGTAGACCTACTGGATGTCTTACTTTCCTCTAGCCTTCCTAAACTCCCCTCGCTCGAGGAAGACATATCTGACAAATACCTATTTGTTTCTACCTACACCATGGGAAATTTTTATAGATAGGACCGCAAGGCATAGGGCCTCTTAAAAGGTGACGTGTAGTGCCTTTTTTAAGGTGACTTGTACCGCATTTCCTTTCTCAAAATGTAGGCATTGAAGTGATGAGCAAGAGGATCACTTTATCTTTCTTAGGAGTAGAAATTCATGCAATTATGAGCTGTCTTGTATTGCTCCTTTGGGTCTTGATTCCCATATCACACAATCTAACCATCTTTGTCGTTATGGCCCTAAAGTCTCTCTCATCCCATCAGTTTGGGTCCATCACCCTGGTAATTGAATTACACTCACATTTAGTAAGATATTTATATTTAGCAATAATAATATAAATAAAAATAACTAACCATTATGGAAAACTTCTATAAGTTTTTATGACTTTCTAAACTAAGATCTTTGAGGTGGTTAACTAGTGTTCACAAATATTGAAAAACAATATTTTATATAATGTTGTGAAGCTTGTATAATCTTATTCAAAATCTAAACTGAAATACAGACAAAGCATACTTCCTTGGACATATACAGACTCAAGATTTATACTTAAGGAAGTATCAGGTTTCTGGTGTGATCTGATACCATGAGGGCCAACCATAGAGCATACTCATGTTATTCATTTTCCTAATAGGCGCTAGAATTAAGGAGAGACAAGGTTTTTTTTGCAATCCAATACCAAAAAGGCTAATTGCAGAGCATACACCTTTTCTCATACTCAGACATAGAACAGAGAGAAACCAAACTCAAATGCCTCAAATGGTTCTCTACCAAAAACTTAGAGAGGACAGGCCCACTTTCTTAGCCGAATGGAATCTTATCATGACAATCTGAATGGACAGGCCCCACTCATAGCCAAACACTATTGAGATATTTACAAATCATCAAAGTATGGGGGACCATATAATTTCCAATGTTGGATTGAGTATCCCATGCCTTTGAATAAAGAAACCTCAGAACCACGCATCTATTCTAATGCATGTGGAATTCTATGCGGGTTTTGACAATCCATTGTTCTTTCTTTTTAATGTAGTACTCAAGGATTTGATCCTTAGTAATCCTTGTCTGCAAAATATCTTTGCCTTGTTTGAGAGATTCTCCAACGTCCTATTTTAGATTATAAATAAAAGCTAGTTCTAATGCTTTTAGGTTGATGCCAAATGACTGCCACCTGTCTCTCATCCAACCAGGGCCATAGAATGGAGGATCCTCATGGATATGTGTACTTTGATGTCCAAACTTTAGCATGGTATAATATGTTCTATTTGTATTTTCTTTTCTCAAGAAATCCCACCATAATTTTTTATATTTTTCATAAGTGTGGGTAGTACTTGGAAACCAGAGACTAGCATCTTGATGTGTCCATGCTTTCAAAGAACGTATCTGGTTAATACAATAGTATTTATGGTCTAGTTTTAGCCTGGGGTGATGTGTAGAGACATCTATCATGATTAAGTTAAGATCATGGTAGAGGTGTGTTAACCAATTGCTTGCATCAGCTGCTTTTCTTAGGGAGTTGTTGTAAATAATCTCTGGTACAATACTGGATCCCATAGGCATTCTCTTGAGTTATGGCACTAGTCTAATAAAAACATCATATCCCTACAAGTTCGCATCTAATACTTTAATATGTCTCAACTCCCACCTAGTTTTCCATGTTTGCATATAATCAAGCCAACTCATATTATCATTAATAATACAGATCTAATGTTTTCCTTCGATCCAAGCAGAGATTTCCATGTTTACTTGTGGTTTTGGGCCCACTGGATTCCACTTTGACCATCTACGCTCACTTGCTTCGGGCTCACTTTCTCCAGGATCACTTGTTTCAGCCTCACTTGTTCAAAATTAACAACATACTACTGTGTCAAATATTCTCTTGTTAAAAAGTCAGGAATTCTATTTTCTTTCCCATAAATGTGTTCAACAGTATAGTTATAACAGGAAAACAACGCTTTCCATCTTGCAAACTTTCCTTATATTCAAGACATTGTTTTTTCAAAGTGTTCACGTTCTCATATGTGCACCAATTCCTCTTGTAACAAAAAGATGATCTAACCTAAGAAAGGAACCTTGTGATGACTTATTGTAAAAGAGTGTATATTGCTACCCCATGTGTTGCCCATTAATCATATACCTTATTAGTCCCATGTCCCTATCATGTTGTAACATCTAAATCTCTCAATATTAGTGGAAAAATCTACAAATCCATTCTCCACCTCTCAAGGATGGCTTTATCCTATTATATCCTATTAAATGATGGAATTTGCATGGTTTTCATTAAATCACTCATAACTATAGTACTTGGTAATTGAAGGTGTATAATTATTTTCCCACCTAGTGCCTAGAATATCTCATATGTTGTTGAATATATATTTGTTGTTGTGCCATAGTCAGGACAGTTATTCTCCAAAATAATTTTCCTCACAAGTTCAATTGAGGAGTTCCACCATTCTTAAAAATCTTTACCAACACATATTTTATTACCAACATTTTTTTCTAATAGGACAAGACTTAACTACTTAATACACGTGATTTACCACATATTTGATTATCAACAATTTGATTACTTAAGTCTTACCAACACATATTTGATTACCTGGGTGTAGACGTTTCCTGTAATCTACTCAGAAGAGTTACTTTCAGAAATGATTGTGCCTTTTAGAGGCTAGTCAACTCTAGGAACCAAATGACCCTATTATAGGGTTAGTATAAACGAGAGAGAGAGAGAGAGAGAGAGAGAGAGAGAGAGAGATGACTGGGCTATGGTATGTTCAATCAAATAAATTCAATGACAATCAAAATGCTCAGTACAATCACAATAAAAATGAGATGACATCCATTAGACTAAGGCCAAAGAGACTCGTGGCCTCTAGTAAGGTACAAGGACCAACCAAAGGGTACAAAGACCAACCAGTAAGGTACAAGTAAAAAAGAAAAGAGTGGGTATAAAGACTCATAACCCTTAGGACTAAGGGGGTGTACTAGCTCAAATGTGGACAAACTACCATAGCTATACCAATAATACCAAAAACATAAAAGGTCGTACAAATCAAAAGATAACTCAAGATGAGTAAAAGACCCAAATGGTAAGAGGCAAGGTACCACAAAAAAATGAAAGGACCAAAATGAAAGGACAAGATACCACAAGACCAATAAACAACAGGGTGTAATGACCAAAAGTAAATCAAACATTGTGGGGAAGGTACAAATAAGGTCAAATATATATTGCAATAGCTCCTTGTAACTACCTGTTATTTGACATGCCAAAAAGATGGAAGGTCAAATAATGTCAAATATATGTAATAACTCCTTGTAACTACCTGTTATATGCAATAGCTCCTTGTAACTACCTCTTGTAACTCAAATAGGACCTCTAAAAGGTATGATATCAACCAATTTTCCTAACTAAGGTTTGGAGGGTGGTACGAAGTGGGTATAAAGACTCATAACAATTTGGACAAAGGGGGTGTACCTCAAATATGGAAAAACTAACATAGTACCCATAAGACAAAAAACATAAAAGGTGGTACAAATCAAAAGATAACCCAAGATGAGTAAAAGACCCAAAAGGTAAAAGGAAAGGTACCACAAAAATATGATCAAAAAACTGAAAGGACCAAAAGTCAATCAACCAAGGTGGGGTACAACCAATCATCTCTCTCTCAAATGTACTAGTGTTCCATATAACCTGAAAGTCCATCATCACAGTAAAATTAAAAGTCCACACAGATGATGTGATCACGTGGTCCTCTAGATTACTCCTAAGGTTGAGCGTTAGTGGCTCTGTCAAGGGGTGTCTAGTCCCTTGAAAAGACCATCTACATCAACCATCTCGAAGACCTAGGAGAAGAGGACATCACACATCATCATATAATTGGTAACTGACCATGTAGAAAATCGAAAACCCTAAAGCAACCAAGCGTGCAAAAGGGGAGCTAGGAAAAGGCATGGTTTGCAGGCCAAAAAAACAAGCTCAAAAAACTGTACTAGGACCGTGTTGGCAGGAAACAACCCTCTCAATTATATTCCTGCTTTGCTTAATAAAATTGATCACTTCTCTTCTATAATTCATTATTAAAATTATTAAAGAGTGCCTTTAGAATCTTTGATTCTGAAGGTACTCTCAATTAACGAAGAGTTAATGATCATACTGGAAGTTTAGGAAGCATTTTTTAAAAGTTGAGTATTTTAGAAATTGTTAATATTTTAATTTTATATATGATCAATTTTTAATTATCATTAAATATTTGATTATATATTGTTCGAGATATTTAAATTATAGCTTGTTAATAGTTCTTTGGATCAAATCAAAATAATTCAAAATGCATTTTTAAACTAATTTCAGTTTGATTTTATTAGTTTGATTTTAACTTTTGACAAAGTATTGTTCATTAGTTTTGTGTTATAATTTATATGGTTAGGGTTGATGAATTAATTTAAACATTCCATTTTTAACCCTAATGAATATGTTTTAACATAGAAAACTTTATCATTGAAATACTATGTCATTTTAATTGTAAATAAATAAAGTCTTAAGGCTACATTTAGATGGATAATTCGATTTCATGCTTCTACCTAGAATTTGATCGATGGTTATGCTTACACAAGATCATATGAACTCGCTGGCTACTGTATCTTGTCTAAGTACACTAATCAATATTCTGGACACTTGTTGGTCATATGTGTAAATCATGTCATTTAAAATGCTTCGTAAGTTTGATCGATCATCTCTATCATTTATGAACAAGCATCAAGTTTTCACTTCATTCTTGGCATCATTATTATTTCACTCTTCATGTTGTCCGGTTTTGAGAACTAAACCCTAAAATCACGATTATTCATAATGTGGAGATTTCTCATTTTTCTAGGTTTTGGTTACAGATGGATCGTATCACTTGTGATTATCAAGTTCATTTCATGATGATCTAGTCTACAGGATCTTATCAAGTTCGGAATCATAAGAGTTTGTTGTATTTGTACCCATAATTCAAAGTGATGGTCTCTCAAGTCAAATCTAGGGTTTTAATTTTCACTGCAGGTGAGCAGATTAACGATTTCATGGTTTTCATTATGTATTTTATCTAGATTCCTATCCCTTCGATTTTCACATCGAAATTCATTTCAAGCCAAGTCCATAATTGTAATAGTGAATAAATGGCTCCCCTGAGTCGTTTCGAGGTATCTGGGTTGGAAATGGTCGAAGGAAACCCAAAGGTTGTTGCACTATTTGATAAGATAGGATGGGGCTTGTTTTTCAAAAAATTGTATGGTCACCATTATGATATTACCAGGTAGTTCGATTTAAGTCTCAAGGAGAATGTAGCCCAAGTGGGAGGTTTTCATATTACTGTCAATGAAGATCAAATTGCAGAAGCAACGGGGCTTCCACAAATTGGAGAACATTGGTTTAAGGGTGAAAAGGTCAATAAAGAGAAGTGTAAGTCACTACTTCTACCTTTACCAGCTAGTTCAAACTTTACGTATGGGGTGTCTATAAAATATTTAAAGCTAGAGTGGCGAACGTCATATGAGGTCTTGGTCAGGTATGTCTCTTGCGATAGTCGTCTCTCACACATCCATTATTATCATCTACGTTTACTATTGGCTTTAAAGGAATTTAAACTCAATCTCCCTTTTTATTTGCTTCGAAGTTTGTCAAAAATGCCACATATAGTGCAGAATACCATAGGTGATCCAGATAGGAGCCTTTTCCATCAGTGCTTGATTAAAATTTTGGTTCAGCATCAATTATCCCTTATAGGAAGATCCTGGGACAAATTTTTGGTCGCAAATGATCTAGGGTTTACCCAATATTGGCCTACTTTGCATCCCCGCACTCATAGAAAGCGTAAAGCTCCTTTGAATCCTAAGATTGATGATGCCCATAAATCTAAGATAAGGGACCAGGTGGTAAATTCATGTGTAAGCATTAATATTGGTGATGTCGTTATAGAGAAACCCAACCCTTTGAACGCTGAAACCCAGGTTATTTCATCCTCATCAATAAAACGCTGTGATGAATCTACGACTGTGCATGGAGGGTTAGAATATTTGGAAAATACTAGAGTTGAAAAACAGACAAACCCTATTACCCCAAAATCTATAGATAGCTTATGCACAACTAAGAAATCTCAAGATGTGTCTACACAGAAGCTTGAAAGGTTGGTGGAGGTCTATTGTGGAAAATGTGACTCTAACGAAAAGGGATCCGTGTCACTAGGTACGCGGCGAGTCACTCGTAGTATGGCAGTTTTGATGCCTATAACCCTACAACAGCACGAAGAGTCTCCATTAATATAAATTTCCAGCGAAGACAAAGATCGTATCTCTACTGAAATGTCTCTACAAGAATAGATAATGGAAGATAATGATCTTATATCTTCTCCTGCAAGCAAAATTGATAAAAATCATTTATCCTGTCAACATATCGGTATAGATAGCAGGAAGGAACCATCATTTACAGATGATTCTTCATCTAATCCCACATTAAGAAGTATTGCAAAAACCTTAAAATTAAAGCAACAGATTGCCCAATTGAAAGAGAAGCTTGAAAGATCTAAATTGAATTCTATAATATTAAAGGATGGGATACAGAGATTGAGATCAGAATTGTTAGCTTGGCTCAGCCAATGACAGCACGTGAAAACCAAGAAAGCTAATTTTAAGACTGAAAACAAATCTTTAGTGGTTACTAATCAAAAAATTCTTAAACAAGAAGAAAGTTACAAAATCGAAATTGTCAGGTTGAAGGCTAAACTATCTGAAGCTCATCGAGCGACCAAGCTCCAAATCACTACTTGAAAATCATTTTGTTGCTACATTTTTTTGTGTGCAAGTAACAGAACAAGTAATTACCATGCCCACATAATCATAGATTATGCGGGCATTGCTTATCATTAAATTGAATTTGCTATTTCCTGTTTTGTTATTAATTATATTTTTAATAAAACTCATGCACGGTTAATTGGTTTTTGCAGGTGTCATAGCAAAATGGACTTTCAATTTTGTATGTTGTTCTTCTCATTTAAAATTTTGCCAACAAATATTGAAGTGGTTTTGAGTTTGAATAATATGGGTGATAGATGTCATAAGCCAGTTGATGTTTATCTTCCACATGGACGAATTGTCATTTAAAAAAGTTTGCAATTTTGAAGAATGATCACGTCTACTAGGTGCCTTCTTTTGAGGAGTTCTTGATCAATAGAATGATGATAAGGATCATTTGTTTTTATTATGTAACAGCTATTATGAACGAAATGATTATTTTTAGAAAATTTGTTGCATAGAAAACTCGAATGAGTTATTAGTTTTTTCTATATAAACCATGAAGACTTACTGTAAATGGGGGAAGGGAGTTTAGAGAAGGAAACTTATACTTAAATTTGGATGTTTCAACTTGTGGATATTCCGAAGAAATTGTTTCTCTCTTGGATGTCTTCAAAGTACAGAAACTTATATATATGCATATTTGGTATTTGTCTTTCTTCAATTATCTATATATATGATCATGCTTTGTTGTGACTTATGTATAATCCATAAAGACTTGCTCTAATCACTCGTTTCTGTGTTTGATATTAAATATCATATCTTTTATTTAGTTAAGGTTTGCTTGATAACTAAATGATAGTGATATTATTATTCATTAACTAATTAATTAAAATATTTGTATTTTGAAAAATATTTTAAAACATAGTTGGTTAATTATCATTATTGTTCAAATATCGAAATGCTAAACATTAATTATCTTTTGATAGTTGTGATTGTAGAATAGTGAAATCATTTTTGTTTCATTATTCTTCTTTCATAAAATATTACAAAATCAGAAATGTGTTATGATTTCAATTCTGTTAAGTTGTCTTGCTGACTTGAAGTTATTTCTTTTTCAGATTTATATATCATCAGCAGGTAGTTAATTTAATTAAATAAGCTTGCTCTGAGCTGAGATAGGATAGTTAGTTTAATTTTAATTCCAAGTTAGTTTAGCTTAAATTTTCAGGTTAAGTTTTAGCAGTTGTCTGATAGGTTTAATTAGATTAGTTTATTTAATATCTGAAACAGTTTCTTAGTCAGAAATTTAAATCGAAACCCAAAACAAGAGACAACCCTAAGAAAGCAAGATTGGGATAACTTAGACTTAGAAATTAACATTAGTGTTGATGTATATGTAACTTCGGAATGTATTTCACATATATGTGTATTGTATTCCTATAGAGATGTTATTATTCCTCTATACGGAAGTGTTGTCATTTATATTGTAAGTGTCGTAACTTATACTTGATGGGTTATTAGACCACCTTGTTGGGGTCGACCCTGTATAAGTCATGTGGGTCAAAGGGTTATTAGACCACCCTATTGGGTGTCGACCATGTGGGTCAAAGAGTTATTAGACCACCCTAGTGGGGGTCGGCCCAGTCAGCATTATGGTAAGTGGTTAAGTTGAGGCCGACCTAGTTGAGTAAAGGTCAAGTCAAGTTAGTATATAAATAGAGAGTGTGTCTCTCTCATTTTACACATTCTATTCTCTCACTCACACTTGGGAGAGTGGCGCACTTGTGGAGGAAGAGGCTCTGCTGCTAGGAGAAGACTATCTCTTGTATTCTGGTTGTATCATTGCTCTATCTATCTCTGAGGAAGTTATTGGGGTTTTTCACCTTTATGGTTTTCCCTAAGTAAACTTTGTGTCTCTTGTGTGCTTGCATTATTGTGTCCATGATTGATATGCTATAGATTTGCTGTACATGTTGTTCTCTCAATTAAGATTCTAGATCAGATTGAAGTAAATTCTTAAAATTTAACATGGTATCAGAGCTAGCCTGAAAGAAGGCATGATATGGCATGTATGACTCTTGTTGCACTTACGATGCTAAGGCTTGATATAGAAAAAACCAGTCATCGTAGCACTTTCACTATAAATAATTTTTGACGATGTTTTTTGGATCTGAAACATTTAGAGGTTGAATATCAGATCCCCATGTACCTTGTGTCCAAAGGACAACCTCTATATCATTGTACTTTGTGATTTATGATTTGTACAATATAGGGTTTCGGCCTCTTCCAGATCTGAGTCAAAATCCGGTAACCTTGGGAAAAAGGTCATAACTAGGGCTAGGAAGCTCCAAATGAAATTTTGTAAAAAGTGACAGGTAGTACACAAACTTCAATATCGCAAGAAATTTTTTTAGAGGCCGAAGTTGAACCAGTGACACGTGGCACACCGTACAATTTCGCTATCCTATATTATCCCATAAATAGGTCACGTTGTGACACTTGGCATAACTCTCTCTCAGAGAATCCAATTGAGGCAGACCTGTTGGGATGGAAAGACAACAGGTCAGGATATGTCAAAAAAACTTTTCAGACCCTGTGGATCGAAAAGTTTGAAGTTACACCAGAAACAATAAGGTACATATTTCTGTCAAAACAAAATTATTTTTGAGCACCTTCATTCATGGCTTCCAGAATTTAGGGCTTCGGAGAAAGTTGGAATTTCTCTAATTGGAGACCAAGGCTGGATGCTACTCATCAAAATCAATATTTAGAGACCAAGATCAGATTTTTTGGTTGGGCAGAAGGCCGGGCTTGATCAAACCCCAGTTCGGGACTTTGATTGGAAAGATGGAAAATTAGGGCTTCTGCAAAACTTGGAATTTTGGAAATCTATGACCACGGCTGGAATCTCTTAAGAAAAATTGAAGCTTAGATCTTTGAATCAAATCTTTTGGTTCGGTGAAGCTTCGGGAAACTCAAACCCTAATTCAGGGTCCTCCCTAATGAATCCAAAAATCTAAAAGGCAATTTCGAAGGGTGAAACTTTGTAGTTTTCAAATTCTGAATATACCAACTTGATCAACTCATCAAGGCGCATATTTCTATTCTTTCAGAAGTTTGAAATTCAAAGTTTGAATTTTTGGGGTTTCCTTAACAAACCCTAATCCAGCTCCAGGTCTAGTTCTTACAAATCAAGTGGATTGGGTTAATCCTATAAGAAGATGGATTGGTCACCTGCATAAGTGAAGAAGTTCCTGTCTCAGAGGGAGATGAGGCTAAGGCCTTCCATAAGAAGATTACAAGCAATCTTGACAAGTATGGCTTACAGGTATGTTTCATGGTTAATTTTATCATATGTTTGTCTTCATATCATTACAGTACAATCTTGATTAATTATTAGACTTGTCATATCACCTTAATAGAAGATATTCATTGATTAAGGTTTTGACACTTATGAATGTACTAATGCATTGTGATGTTGTATGAGGTTTATGTTGTTCGCTAACATAAAAGGTACACCAAGAAAGACAAATCATGTTCTACTTCAAGAACATATGATCATGGTGACATGAAGACAAAGATTCATCCATTGTCATGGATCATATAGAAGATCTACTTTCGAGGTATGTATAACTTGGTCCTACAATGGTTATCCTATGAGACATGCAGGTTACTAGCACAAGTCACTGAAGAGAACCAGAAGACATTATGCGGGTATGTTATACATAACTAGCTAGCATGCTAATCCAGGTATGTTTTTCCTATATCAAGCTAGAATCCTACCTTGTGTTAGGATCTTATACTGTTGTGTTGTTGATAATGATTATTCATGAATTCATAGGTTTGAATAGTCATGGTTGTATGCATATTATGTTTCTTACCATAATTGATGATATGACTAACTAGATGAATCATGAAGGTATAGGTTTGAGTAATCACGGGTTTATGCATTGATGATTTAACTAATCAGAAGAGTCATATGATCAAATAAGAATATGCATGAGTAAAAGAAGACTTCCCTGAAACCTTGAATACTAATGTTTATTATCTGTGAAAGATCATGACTATACATGTTTAAGATGATTTTGTTTTGATAGTATTAAGATTATACTAATAAATGTGTGATTATGTATGAGACCTCAAGGATAACACAATGATGATACTAATAAGCATGCATAGTGATTAAGGATGGATGTAAGTTCAAGGATAGGTAATCCAGGAAGCAAAGATCAAGAAGGAGCACACTCCAGTTGTTCCTGCAAGAAAGCAAAGGAGCACACTTCAGTAGTTTCTGCAAGGATGCTGATATTCAGAGGGAGTTAACCATCTTTCTACATTCCACATCAGAAAGGTGTAGAAGAAGCTACTTCAGCAACTCCTGCAAGGAAGCAAAGACTCAGAGGGAGTCCACCCAGCAACCAAACAAAGATAAGTATTTTTAACTATCATTTCTTGTATATTTGTTTGTTTAAATAAAATTGTTCAATGATGTATATGCTCATGTTCCTAGACTTAGGATATGTATTGTGCATATTAGAATGATTGCATTAATGAACAGTATACTACTAATATGCATGTGATGGGTAAGTGGCCTATGGCACTGTACAACATTCCAGTTCTACTTATCTAGAATGAAACCTCTTTACTGACATGTTGGGAGTATTGCAAACTCTTAACAATGTTCTGGTAGAGACTAGAAGGCATCTAGAAAGTTGTGGAACATGGATAAATGTTCTATTGAAGCATTGGCTAAGATAATTGCATGACTGTATGACATATTTCTTTATGTGTAGGAATTTGTCTGAAAATTATGAGATGTTTCTAATCATGCAATTTAACTTGTTTTGTATAAAAGACCGTATACCTTCACCTACAAAAGAAGGACTACAACATTTGTTCAAGCAACAAAATTATCTATTGAATATATTGAAGTTCCCAGGATACGGGAAGAATTCCATGATCCGTCGATCATGAAGAACGAAGTTTGGGATGCAGTCCCAGGAGTTGAAGGGAAGTCTGTTGTGACTTCCAAATGGAACTATCATATCAAGCATGCTGCAGATGGCAGGATAGAGAAATATAAAAGTGATGAAATAGAAGATACACCAGATGGATTTCAAGACAGCCTTCTTGAATGGTGTAGTCATATATGTGTGCAGAACTTGGTTTGATAGACATATTTCTATCCAGTTTGGGCTTTACCAAGAGTAAAGCGGATTCCAACCTTTACTACAAGGTTGAGGAAGGCAATCCAGTGATACTACTTTTGTATGCGGATAACATGTTTGTTATAGGTGAAGATAGATTGATTGCCGAAACACAGTGGAAGCTTGCTGCTGAGTTCGAGATGAAGAACTTGGGGATGATGCACTATTTGTTTTTGGCATGGAGGTGTGGTAGAGTGTAGATGGAATCTTCCTTGGACAAGGGAAGTATGCAGTAGAGATCTTGAAGAGGTTCGGGATGATGGATTGCAAGGTTATGGCCACACCTATGGCATCAAATCTGAAGCTTCTTTGTGATGCTTCATCTGAGCCAGTTGATGTCTCTATGTATCGTCAGATGATTAGGTCCTTGATGTACCTGACGAACACGAGACCAGATATTTGCTTTGCGGTGAACACATTGAGCTAGTTCCTGACGGATCCGAGGAGTGTTCACCTGGTTGCTGTAAGGCATGTTCTGAGGTATCTGAAGGGTATAGTGGATTATGGGGTCAAGTATGAAGTGAATCAAAAGTTTAACCTGCAAGGTTATGTTGATTCATATTGGGTTGGCAGTGCTACAGATAGGAAGAGCACATCTGGATGCTGCTTCAATATGGGATCAGGTGTGATCTCTTGGTTTAACAGGAAGCAGTCCTGCGTAGCACTGAGTACAGCTGAGGTTGCACCCTGTTCAGCTAGTTGTGAGGCAGTATGGCTACGGAAGCTACTGTCTAAGTTATTTGATCTCCCATTGGATGCTACTGGTATCTTTTGTGATAACCATAGTCATGTGAATCTATCCAAGAACCCAGTGTTTCATGACAGGTCGAAACACATAGAGATCAAATATCACTATATCAGGGATATGGTGCAGAGAGGAGCTGTGAAGCTCCTGTACATTGCGATGGACGAGTAGATTGCAGATGTGTTGATGAAACCACTAGCCAAAGTGAAGTTCGAGTACTTCAGAGAGAGGCTTGGTGTTCTTCAGATTGATGACACTTCGAGGAAGAAGTGATGGAAACATTTGTAGTGACCATTCCAAGCATGTTGGAAGGAGGATCCTTCACATGGCTATGGATGTAAGTGCTGGATGATGAGCATCAGGCCGATGCTCCAGTTACTGCTCTGTATATACATCAGGATGATGTTGGATATGATCAGTTGGATCATTTATATGTATATGTATGTATGCATCATGTTGGATGTTGGATATGATCAGTTGGATCATTTATGTATGTACGCATCATGTTGGATGCTGGATACGATCGGTTGGATGATTTGTATGTATTTTGTATATGCATCATGTTGGATGCTTGGACCATGTATCTGTATATGTATCAGGTGGATACATTGTATGATCAGGTAGATCATATATGTTGATATGTATCATGTATGATCAGGTGGATCATGTATCTGTATATGTATCAAGTGGATACATTGTATGATCAAGTAGATCATGTATGTTGATATGTATCATGTATGATCTGGTCGATCATGTATTTGTATTTGTATCAGGTCGATACATTGTATGATCAAGTGGATCATGTATGATGATATGTATCAGGTAGATACTTGGTATGCATCAGGTAGATGCATGATATGATCAGGATGATCGTGGATGACGAGTTTCACGATGTTGCTCCAGATGACTTGCAGCAGGATGTTGCAGTGATGATGATCAGGATGATCATGTATACATCAGGATGATGTATGGTGAGTATCAGGTTGATACTCTATGGTCATGGATCAGGTTGTGCAGATGAGCATATAATTTGGCCCTGGGATATTTGCAGATAGTCTTTTGAGGTTTTGCCTATGGCATATAATTTGGCCCTGGGATATCTGGCAAATGCTCTTTTGAGGTTTTGCTTTGGGAGGACATATAATTTTGCCCTCAGAGATCTGCAGATAGTCTTTCAAGGTTTTGCCTATGGCATATAATGTGCCCCTGGGATATCTGGCAGATGCTCTTTTGAGGTTTTGTCCTATGGAATATAATATGTCCTTGGGAGATCTGGTAGGTTGGGTTGTGTGCCCGTTATAAGTCCTGGGATGCTCTTGCAAGGTTTTTCCATGACCACATATAATCTATCCCTAGGATATCCTATAGGTAGAGTTGTGTGCTCGTAACAGCCTGGGATTCTCTTGCGAGGTTTTGTGGTGACCACATATAATCTGTCCCTGGGAGATCCTATAGGTAGAGCTATGTGCTCGTAGCAGCCTGGGATGCTCTTGCGAGGTTTTGTGGTGAGGTCACATATAATATGGCCCTGGGAGATCCTATAGGTAGAGCCGTGTGCTCGTAACAGCCTGGGATTCTCTTTCAAGGTTTTGTGATGCATGTAATAAGTCCTGAGGATTCCACAGTATGGCCAATGATGACAAAGACCTGCAGGTGGTGGGCCTACATCCAGTATGAAAAAGGACTGGCTCTGTATAACTTCCTATGGTGAGTAGATTCAGATATTGATTGAGATAGTAGCAGCAGTGACGATGATGATGACTCGATGATGATTATCCAGTGACGATGATCCAGAGAAGAACACTTGTGCTAGAAGACCTGTGTCGAGAAATACCTTCCTGGTTAAGAGGGAGTGTTGATGTATATGTAAATTCGGAATGTATTTCACATATATGTATATTGTATTCCTATAGAGATGTTATTATTCCTCTATACGGAAGTGTCATCATTTATATTGTAAGTGTTGTAACTTATACTTGATGGGTTATTAGACCACCTTGTTGGGGTCAGCTCTGTATAAGTCATGTGGTTCAAAGGGTTATTAGACCACCCTAGTGGGGCTCGGCCCAGTCAGCATTATGTTAAGTGGTTAAGTTGAGGCCGACCTAGTTGATTAAAGGTCAAGTCAAGTTAGTGTATAAATAGAGAGTGTGTCTCTCTCATTTTACACATTCTATTCTCTCACTCACACTTGGGAGAGTGGCACACTTGTGGAGGAGGAGGCTCTGCTGCTAGGAGAAGACTATCTCTTGTATTCTGGTTGTATCATTGCTCTATCTATCTCTGAGGAAGTTATTGGGGTTTTTCACCTTTATGGTTTTCCCCAAGTAAACTCTGTGTCTCTTGTGTTCTTGCATTATTGTGTCCATGATTGATATGTTGTAGATTTGATGTACATGTTGTTCTCTCAATTAAGATCCTAGATCAGATTGAAGTAAATTCTGAAAATTTAACAATTAGGAATTAGTTTAACTTTAGGATAACATAGGAAATATTTTGCTGAGTTTTTCTAACCATATTCTCCTTAAGAGAATAAAAATTCAGTTGGTAGCAGGACCACAACCTACGAGATTTTGCTAATCCAAACAAACTGGAAACTGCAGTAAGCAACTTGTGTGGGCATAATCTCCTTAGTTGGCCTAGGTCATAAAATCAGGCCAACAAACCGATGTCACAGTAGGTGAGCTAAAACAAAAGTGGCCAGAATTCCAAAAAGCAACACTAAAAAGAAAAAGACCCTCTAAAAAGGTGAAATAGAAAGCAAACTTCCTAAATAGTAGTTGGAGCCCTTGACAAATCGTATCCTCCACAAGGTGATGAAATCCAAGTCGAACAATATGAAATGAAAAACCAAAGTGGAAGGATATCCCACTACCAAAAACGATCCTGGGTAAAAGAGCCCTAAAAGAAAAGATACTAGGCTACCTCGTTGATGAGACGTCGGAGAAGGTTAATTGGCACTTCTATCTTTCAGCCCCTGTATGACATATATAGTAGAGTACAGGGAATACAATCGATAGATAGCCTTAGGAGCGAAGTGGATTGCAGCATTTCACAAAGTCCATCCAGAATCTGTCCTCGCGGATTACCCCAGAAAAAATGGGAGGCCCCTCCACAAATTGGTCGATGATCGTGTCAATAAATACTAGAGGAGTTTAGTACCCTAGAGGAAAACAACTATGTATCAGATGAAAATGACAAGGGGGAACTATTTGGATGCCTATCCCCTGTGTCCTACCTAACGACCAAATTCTTTTTATCCTCAAGTGAGGTTAAAGTGTGTTGAGTTAGTGAGTTAAATTTTAATGGTTATATTACTCAGTCGGGTGATGGAAGTGCAACTCGTGGTGTGATGACTAACTCAAACCATGCAAATGCATATGAATCAAATAAGCCTTTCCTTTCAATGAATGCTAGCTAAGGTAAGGAGAGAGTTCTTTCAAACTACAACTACTCTTTCAAATTAAATGAATCCAACAATAACTTTCTTCTACTTCTAATGAGTAAAATGCATGACATTGTTTAAACCTTAGCAAGCATAAGCATGACATTGTGATATTGTGCATAGTCACCAAAAGATGGAAACCTCAAGAATTGCTGGCATTCAGTGTAGAGTCTACGTAGGTGTATCATTTGAGTTTTTTAGTCTACATGTTGAGTCAATAAGTGTCATCATGATAGAAGTTCATGATCAAAATTTAGAAATGACAGAGTTTTAATGTTGAAATTAGAGTGAAATATAGTATGCTTGTCTTTGTGAGCATGACTTTGCTATGCTCTTGATGCATATATGGCATGGTTGATGTTCTTGTATCTAGAGGTTGATATGCAATTTAAGGAAAGAGTTAGCAATATGTATGCGCATCCATGTGTATATGAATATGTATGCGCAATGTGTACAATATCACAATGTATTGCTTTATATTATACAATGTGTATCTAAATTACTCTACACAACCTCATTTGGTGAATCTACAACTAGGAAAGTGCGTGGATCAACAAGGTAAATAATATAATGCACCCTATATTACATCATCAGTGGATGAAAGTGTACACAAGTTCAAATGTATACACTACATAAATAATATGCAAGGCATTAGTAACCAATAATGTTCACACTAAACCTAAAAAGGCTTAACCATGGTTACCTTTAGAAAATAAGACGTACTAAAATCAACCTATAGTGGCTATCCCCATAAACCATTTGTAAACTCTTACACAACACATAATTGCCTGATATGCTTAGTAATATTATTAAAATATATCCTGACCATATCCTTATTTAGGTTCATAGCAATGGTCAAATGACTATCATTCATGAATATATAATGTAATGGTATATTTTATCAAGGAAGACCTCTATAATGGTTCAAAGGTAAGAGGTGTCATAGTATGTTTCTCCTATTTATTTTGAAAGACATAAGGTGAAAGATAAATGAATTCATTTAGAATACTTGCTATGCTCCAATTCCTATTTAATATTTACAATTATTGAGAAACATAGAATACCATAGTTAGTAGCATTAGGTTGTCACCTTCAAAATGTAATAATATGTCATCATTGATAAATCCTAATAGTGCAATTTGGTATTACTATCCCCATCCCACATAATTAATAAACTAGATACTGGAACAAAGAATGATGTGCACAATTCATTCATTCAGTTTTTAGGCTTGAGATAAGTGGTTTTCTAAGTTTCCTATAGAATATTTGTTTTCCAGAATTAATGAGAAAGAAATAGTAGGTTTGACTTCCCACTTAGATTTTTTTGTTCATACTTTTCAGTGCAATGTGTTTCAATTTCTGAGTATACATTGAATTAGGAAATTGTAAGAGTAGGTTAAATATTTCATTTATAGCTATTAGGGTTTAGGTCTGAGTGTAGTACACTGTCATAATGAGCTGGAAATTTAACAAGTTGTGGTGAAGCATGATTAGATAAATAAAAAATGTTTTCTTTTTTGAGAATATATTATCTAACCTAGGTAATTTTGTTAGAGAAATTTGTGATCTATTGTTAACTATTATTCCAATACTTATATCTAAGGAAATGAATGATATACTTATGGCCCCAATCTTGGAGGAAGAATTGCTCAAAATGGTCGTTTCTATGAAAAAATAATAACGCTCTAGTATAAATAGATTCTAGGTAGGATTTTGATGTGGGGCATAGTCAAGGAATATTTGTTGGAATTTGTGGAAGAGATCAGAAGAACTAAGAAAATCATAAAGCAACGAATTCTAATTTCCTGACCTCAATTCCAAATAAAAAAATTGGTAGTAGATTTTGCATCATAGAAACATATCTCTATGTGTAATACCATGGTACAAAATTAATGCTAAATTCATTGCTAAAATATTGAAACCCCATTATAAATTCTGATCTCTGATGAACAAGAGGGGTATGTAGCTAGAAGGGAAATCTTGGACAACTTAATTCTAGTACAAGAATCTATTCACTCAGTTAATACAAAAAGTGATAGGGGCATCTTGCTCAAGATAGAACTTGCATAAACATATGGTAAAATCAATTAGGCCTTTCAAAAATATTTTTTGATCAAATTTGGATTCAATTACAAAAGCATTGATTGAGTCTTTGAGTGCTTCTCAACTACTTCATTACCAGCTCTTGTAAATGGAGGCCTGCCAAATTTTTACTTAAAAGGGTTAATATGAGGTTGTCCTCTTTTTCCTTTCCTGTCCATTATCTTAGTAGAGGGCCTAGGAAGAGCTACTACAACAACTAGAGAATCAAATTAGTAAAAGGTATTAAGGTCGCTTCAAATATTCACCCAAGCACCCATATGCAATTTAGGGATGATACTCTATTGGAAGGGGAGTAATGCATAAGAGAAGCAAAGAGAATCTTCAAGATAATTTCAACATTTGAAGAAGCTTAAGGTCAATAGATAAGGAAAAGTAAAAATTTCAATTTTTGAATGTAGACACGAAGGAAAACAGGTAACATCTTGAAATTCCAAAATAGTTTAGTTGCCTACAAAATACTTTGGTTTCACTGTCTTGGAAGATAATTGTTAAGGAAAAATATTGGGCCCTGATTATTGATAAGTTGAAAAGTAGTCGAACTATTGGGCCCATAATATATTTCTTTGGAATGAAGGATATTTTTTATTTAATCAATTCTCCTGGTGATTCCTCTATATCAAAGTACCATTCTAGTGGCCCAAACAACTGTTTATCATATTTGGAAATCATTTTAAGAAATTTCCTCTGGAAATGAGTGAGAGGAAAGAATAAATGGCATATCCCATCCTGGAGAAAAGTGGCAAGGCATGATTTTACCTAACTCTAAATTTCTGACTTTGTAGAGGTAGAGAGACTCCAAGTTACCTCACTTTGAAAGTTTGACATTCAAGTGACCTACAAGTTCCTCTAATATTTTATTTTCTTTTAATAATATTTACTGATTCAAATAGTAAGAATCCTTTTCCAATTGGATTCTATGGCTTATGATTTACCTTATAAACCTTTGTTCCCACTAACTTATAGCTAATGGATATAAATTCCAAAAAGGAAAAATATTGCAGTAGTAAAATATATGCAAAGGTGTAGAGTAGATTCACCAAGTCCCGCTTTTTGTGCGTTGTACAATGCTTAGGCTACTAAGTGTTTTTGGGTGCTTTGAGTTGGAATAACTTCCCAAGTATGGAAACATTGATATTTTTGGAGGGAAACCATTGGTATTGTTGGTGTCATGCATGGCTGTAGGTGTGACATAATACAAAAATTACCAGAAAGCTATAGAATACTTAGTAAGCGGGACTTTCAGATGTGATACCCTGCCACCTACGTTCCTATAGTCTATCATTCTATATATATAGTACCAACCCTACCACCTACATTCCTATAGTCTATCATTCTATATATATAGTACCAAGGAATTTGCTATAATTTCAATAAATCACACGAACTTGGTCACTTATGCTACCTTTAATTTGTGTGGTAGACTTGTAGCTTTTCACATCTCAAGCCAAATCAAGAATGGAGATGGAAAGTCAATTATTGCTACCACCATTGCAGAAGACATCCATAATGTCTATGGTGAATATAGGAATTCAGAAGAATACATTATCACTCCTTGAAGCCAAATGATTTTCAAATAGAAACTATTCTTGACTTCATAGAATTTCCCCATTTAGATTGAAAATTAGTAGAGACCCATTTAGATTTGATAGGTACCTCAAGTATGGAAAGATGGAAGTTGTGTCAACTCAAGATATGCATCCTAGGGGACTAGGGATTATGATGAACTCAAGATGGAAATCACTCTATTACTTGTTTATGGACTGCTCTTTTTTCAAAAAAATATGGAAAGAGACCTTATCCATTATGGAACTCCTCTAACTGGTTGCATCCATTCATACCTCTATCATCATCTAGTAATAAATCACTAGTTACTAGGGCTGTAAAAGGTTCATCTTCTTGGCGTAGTTCAACAAGTTATGGGTATAAGGTAGTGTTTTTTGCAGAGGATGAAGAGGAATGTTGGTGGTGGAAACTGATTTGGAAACAACAAGCCCCTATGAAAGCTAGTTTTTTCCCCTAGCTAGCTTAAAGTAATAAAGCTCCTAGCTAGGAAATATTGCAAAAAGGAGCTTTTTTTGGGCCAATATTCTACACCTATGACTATTCCGAATTGGAGCCAAACAAAGCTTCAGGTAATCTCCATCTTCTGGTGAAACACCAAGGAACTCGTCTAAGTTGTAGGAAATATATGTAGCTACTTTGAAATTGACCTCATTAAAAAGGATAACCATGATGTCTTTTGCACGACATATACCATTGTAACTAAAAAATTAAAAACTGGAAAACAATATATCATATATCGAGGAATTGATAGATATTAGTCTATTGCATGTATAAAAAAAACCCAATGTAGATTGAATTAGAAACGAAACCATCTTGGAATATAGAAACCCCAGTGTAGATTGAATTAGAAACGAAACCCTCTCGGAATATAGAAACCCCAATGTAGATTGAATTAGGGATTGGTACTCACAGACTTGGGAGGCATTTTCGGCTCCTCTTATAGTTTCTCTGCTTGGACTCCCTTTCCCCTTCCGCAATTGCAAACCGCCTCTCCCATTTCTTGCTCGTCGGGTCACTCCGACTACTTGCTTGTTGGGTCACTCCCTCTCCCTTTCCGCAATTGCAAACCGCCTCTCCCACTATTCACCAATCAAAACCACACCCAAAAACTCCAACTATCCACTGGTCCAAACCAACTCCCACTGTTTGTGCATCGAGTCTCTCCCACTTCTTGCTAACCGGGTCACCCCCTCTCTCCCCTTTCACAATCACAAAATGCCTTAGGTCGATAGAAGGCCGAGAGTAGGTGGAGAACATGTCGATCTCTGCTCCAAATCGATAGCAGAACGAGAGCAGGTGCAAATTACAAAAGGCTCTGTGCAGGGTTTATCATCGATTTGTTTTATGAAATGCATATGGGGTTTATATATATTATATATAATGTTTGTTTTTCTAATTTGTTTTTAATGGTATAGTTATAACCTTGTTGTATAAATAATGGATGAGCATAGTTCAATTAGACAATGAAAATATTCATTCATTTGTTTTCAAATTGAATTTTCTAACAAAACAAGAATTGAAATTACATTTAACTTGAAATTGTTAGTAACTTATAAAATTGCAATTAGTTAAATATGTACAATTTAACTTGAAAATACTATCCAAATGTACATTTAATTTGAAAATTATTCTAATAACATTGAAAATTGTTAGTAAAGTTTAGAAATTTGAAAATAGTTAATATGTAAATACATTTTAACTTGAAAATAGAATCCAAGTGTACATTTCATTTGAAAATTGTTGGACAATAAAATTGAAAATTGTTAGCAACTTTGAAATAATTTGAAAATTGTTAAAGCAAATTTGAAACATAATTTGAAAATTGTTAGCAACTTTGAAATAATTTGAAAATAGTTAAAAATATGTACATGTATTAACATGAAAATATAATCTAAATTTACATGTTTCATTTGAAAAATGTTCGAATTTAACACTTGTTAGCCACTTGAAAATTGTTCATTTAACATAAAAATTGTTGCAAACTTTGAAATTTAAATAACAAATAGATGAAATAAATAACAATATCATTACAAATAAATATGAAACAAATTAAATTATGAAATTTAGTTAAATTTATTGAAAAATTGTTACTAATTTTGTAAATTATGTAGCATGATATTTAAATTATGATAGCATGTAATTCAATAATTTACCTTGGTTGTCCTCTATTGGAATTTGTTGCACCAAATGTGCATCTTCTTCTTCTCTCAAGTTTGCTCTATGTTGTCTCAACCTTTCTCTAGCCTTCTCACGCTCTTCATTGTCATTACCTTGACGAGCATGCTTTCTTTGTCTTTTTCTCTTACTCCCCATCAAACTGCAATGAAAACAAACAAAGATTTATTCAAATTGTTATAAGAAACAACAATATGTTATTATGAAATATGTCTACAAAGAAATCTTACATGTCTAATGAACTCTAATTGAACAATATCAAAATCACCAAGCTCTAATTGAACAACATCAAATTCACCAAGCTCAAGAATTGAACAACTTCAAATTCAAATAGCTATAATTGAAAAAAACTAGCAATGAGTTAAATTAGTGTTATTCATCAATTCTTTAGTAATTATATAGAGGTTGGTTGTCATTTTTATGAGGGAATGGTGGTTGGAAACATTAATTGTCCAACACCTTTCGGGATGAAATATTTTTTTTATAAAAAAATCCTTATTGGAAATTAAAAATGCATTAAGAATTAAGTGAAATATAAGGAAAACATTTCTTATGATACAAAAAAATTATAAGTATCATAGATAGTATTCAAGTATATGATCAATGTCAAAATATGCAAGTTTAAAGTATTATCAATATCCTCTCAATGTCACCGATAAAGGAAAAATATGTAACACCTATAAATATAAATGATTGTATGCTTGTGATTATGGTTATAACCAATAATATAAACAAGAAGATTCTATTATGAAAGAATGACATGTGATTTAGAGGTCTACGATGTGAATGTACCTACATAAATATTAAACCATTTTTTTAAAAATAAAATATCATTTTGGTAAAATTCTTTTTTACATCCTTAACCATTTTGGTAAGTTTAGTTAATGTAGAAAACTTGATGTTTTAATGTCTCTTTAAGGGGCATGTATTTAAGCTTAGTTAAGTATGGATTTAATGTGTGTATAATATGGATATTGTTTCATTTAATCTTATCTTCTTGGATTTGGAATAGTGGTCATGTACTGCTAAGAGATTGTCATTATGACAAAGGTTAGGCATTCAAAGATGATGAAAGGGATTATCATTATGTATGAGGTCTTATACTGCCTGTTATATATCAAAAGAACTTTAAGTAATTTACTTCCTTTCCTATTATTTTGCTATGAATGTTTTTTTCTTTTGTTTTTATAAAGACACTTTGTGTTTTTTAAAGGAAAACCTCATTGTATTCCCCCTCTTCCTTGGAATTCCTAAATGGAGGTGGCTAGTAACCTTGATGAACTTGACTAAATTTGAACTTGTGACCTATGGGCTCCCCATCGGCCATCAACAACATACTTTGGGAAGATCATTCAACTGATTGAGATAACTCTTGGGGCAACAAAGAAGATCCAGAGGTGATGGTGATGATGATGAGGATGATAAAGATGACGATGATGATGATGATGAAGATGATGATGATGTTGATGATGGTGGTGGTGATGACGACGACAATGTCAATGGGGCTCTGCTCGGTAATTCAGCAAGAATGCTCTGCAAGAATGTCTCTTTCGGCATGCTGGTGGTATTTCGCGGGGTTTGAAGTGTTGGTCTCTCTTGATGATGAAGATGATGAGGATGATGAATATCCAATGGCGGTGATGATGATGATGAGGATGATGAAGATGATGATGAAGATGATGACGATGATGATGATGATGATGATGATGATGATGATGATGATGATGACGACGACGATGACGATGATGATGATGATGATGATGATGATGGTGGTGGTGGTGGTGGTGGTGGTGATGACGATGATGATGTTGATGATGGTGGTGGTGATGACGACGAAAATGTCAATGATGATGATGATGATGGTGATAATCATGATGCTGATGACGATGATGATGATGACGATGACAACGACGATGATGATGATGACGACAACGACGATGATGATGATGACGACAACGACGACGATGACGACGATGATGATGATGATGATGATGATGATGATGACAATGATAATGATGATTATGATGACGACGACGATGATGATGATGATGATGATGATGACATCAATGATGATGATGATGACTTCATACTTATGAATTCAAAAGAATCCAACGACGACAACATCCATGACGATGATGATGATGATGAGGATGATGAAGAGCATGATGAAGATGATGATGAAGATGACGATGACGATGATGATGACGATGATGATGATGATGAGTATGATGATGAGTATTATGAAGATAATGATGAAGATGATGATGAAGATGATGACGATGATGACGATGATGATGAAGATGGTGATGATGATGATGAAGATGATGATGATGAGGAGGAGGAGGAGGGGGAGGATGAGTAACTTCGGAATGTATTTTACCCATGTGTATTGTATTCCTATAGAGATGTTATTATTCCTTTATACGAAAGTGTTTGTATTCCTATAGAGATGTTATTATTCCTCTATACAGAAGTGTCGTCATTTATATTGTAAGTGTCGTAGCTTATACTTGATGTGTTATTAGACCACCTTGATGGGGTCGGCCCTGTATGAGTCATGTGGGTAAATGGGTTATTAGACCACCAAGTGTAGAGTTGATGCGGATTAATTTAACCATGGGTTATTAGTCTAAGCTAAACAAGTCATCCCCATTAGTTTATTGGGTAGGACAGGACAAGTATAAATAGAGATAAGGAGATCTCTATTTGATCACTCATTACTCACTTCTATCTCTCTCAGAAAGTGGTGCACTTGTGAGGAGGAGGATCATCTACTAGGAGAAGACTATCTCTTGTACTTTGGTTGTACTTTGGGTGTATCATTGATCTATCTATCTGATGTAGGAGTATCGAAGCCTAGGAAGATTAGTCGAAGTTGATCGACCGAAGGGAGCCGACCAGCAGGAGTGCCGATGACCACTGGTGCGGAGAGTAGGTTGACTTGTTGAAGTCAACAAGTCGAGCAGAAGCAGTCGGGGTGAGATCGACTGAAGAATCAGCAGATGTCATGAGAGGTCGAGGATCGACAGGAAATGGTCGATAGATGACAAGCAATGTAAGAGGTCGATTAGTCAACGAGTGGTCGAACTACTACATGTCAAGGTTTGGCGAAGCTAAGTGTAATGGGGAAAGAGCGAGCCGACAGGACAATCAAGACGTCACTGACTGTTGTAGCAGGGTCGGAAGGATAGAAAGTCAAGGGACTATACTAGTATCCATTCGGGTTTAATGAGGAAGTTATTACATTTATTGTAAGTTGGTTAAGGACATGATAGTGGACGTCATGGACAGAGGCTGTGCAGCACGGATAGAAGTTGACAGTGCAAGTTCACAGGATTTGGTGGGATCGGTGAGCAGGTGGGAATGCGTGTCTCAGGATTGCAGTAGTCTTGGGAACAACAACCACAGAGTATAAGAGGAGGAGAGGAAGTAAAGGTCTTCAGTCTAGTCTGGTAGAGTCTAGCAGGAGAGCAGAGTTCAGAGCTGAAGGAGTTGTGAAGAGTCACACCGACTGAGTGCAGAGTGTTGAGATCGAACCATAGCTCAGAGTTTTGGGGTGAAACAGGAGAGGGTGAGGTCGACACACATGGAGAACACACCACAATTACTTCTAAGTTGTAACGGCTGAGGCCGATCGCTGTTAGTTATTTGCTTACAGTTATTTTACATTGTAACCAATTTCAGAGAAGTAATATAAGTCAATCTAGGAATCTTGTTCTACACCTTGTTTGTGTGAGCATTGTGGTTTGTGTCGTGTGTATTGTTAAGCAAGAACCTTATTTCCGTAAGGAAACTTGCGTCACTATCTCTGAGGAAGTTGCGGAGTTTTTCACCTTCTTGGTTTTCCCTGATGAAACTCTGTGTCTCTTGTGTGCTTGCATTATTGTGTCCATGATTGATATGTTGTTGATCCGAATTTTATGAGCAGAACAAAATGAATACAGATTATTATCAGATGCTTAACACAAAATAACAGAGATACAGTAAAACTGGTTTTCTATTCAATAAGGAAATAAGCTAGAACTGTAAAATGCAGCGGAAAACAAGCTTGTTGGAATGGTGGCGGCTTATCTCTGAGAAGAGATGTGACGGCTGCGCTCATTTCGCAAGAAGATGGTTACAATGAGGCTCTCAAGGCCTTTTACAATAAATAGGAATGTCAAAAACCCTAGACATCCAAAAACTTAACCCTAGGAGATGAAGCACCAAAAGTCATGTGGGCCCCCTTTGGGTAAGTTAGTACATCAACTTCCCGGGGTCGTAACTTTTGCATACGATCTCCGTTTGGGGTGCTCAGTAACACGTTGGAAAGGTCTATCCAATATTTAAAACTTTCAACTGGAGCCAAATGTATGCCAAAGGAAACCATTTGGCCCCCCAAATTGCCAAAAAAGGTCGTTTAGGGCCTCAAAACGGCCCCAGAAGTTCAGGACCCGAAAAACTGCTAAAAATAGTACAATACCAAAATTGCCATAAAACTATTTTGAGCCAGTTGGAAAGGTGGGTGGCCACCAATATCCACCTGGATAAATCCTCCCTCCTTAGGAAGCAATGGTCTCCATTGCGTTGAGTTCCCCCATCAGATGAGGAAATTTCTGCTGAATTTGGCCTCGGGTGAGCCACTTGCCTTGGTGCAGGAGCTGCCCTGCTTTGACAACTCGATAAAGCTGGATCCTTTGATGTCGAGTGCCCTTGATCTGTGTGTCTGCAATATGATCACTGGATGCTTGTTGTAGGCAGTCAGGGTTGAGCTCTGTTGGTGTCAACTTCTCTGCTATCTCTGAGGTGTCTAATAGTGGTGGGAAATATGGCCGAAGGAGAGCCACGTTGAAGACTGGATGCAGACCAAGGAAGGGGGGAATGTTGAGCTCAAAAGCATTGTCACCCACCACCTTGGTGATGGTGTACGACCCATAACGGAGTGGGCGAAGCTTTCGATGGGGCCCTGTAAGGCGTTCTTTCTGCAAATGCAACCAAAATTTGTCGCCCACCTGAAACTTATGTGGCACTCGATGTTGATCATGGCACTGCTTGTACTTGGCATTAGACTTCTATAGAATATCCTGAACCTGTTGGCGGATCCACATGCACACCATGTCGATCAATGAACCGGGCGGCTTTGTCAGCTTTTGGGGACGAGTCGGCCGAGGTGGTCGCAAGGGGAAGTGTAACATCCATGGGGCCCAATGGTTGGAATCCCAACCCCACTTGAAAGGGGTTGTGGCCAGTTGAGCTATGCAGGGCTCGGTTGTAGCTATGTTAGACATAGGGGAGACTCTCATCCCATGTGCGGGGGTGTGTTGAATTGTACATGCGCAGGATATGTACGACCATCCGATTGATGACCTCCGTTTGTCCATCGGTCTGGGGGTGAAAGGCAGTGGATTTGGTGAGCTTGGTATCCAGCAGTGACCAGAGGCTTGACCAGAATGAGCTGAGGAACCGACTGTCACGGTCTGAGATAATGGTATGTCGGATCCCAAAATGTACCCATACTCGTTCAAAGAAGAGCTTGGCAGTGGCTTCTACTGTGATGTTCTTCTTGCAAGCGGCTAGAATCGCCATCTTGGAAAAGCGATCAACAACCATGAAAACACAGTCATTTCCCCTCTTGGTGGACGGGAGGCCCGACATGCAGTCCATTGAGATGGATTCCCACGACCTGTCAGGAGTAGGAAGAGGGGTGTATAGGCCCTGTTTCTTAGTGGTTGGTTTGGCAATAGCGCAAGCGGTGCAGGACCTGATATACTTGCCGACATCCTATCGAAGTTTCGGCCAGTAGAAATGTTTCTGCAACACTGCCACTGTCTTTTAGACACCAAAGTGTCCTGCCACCCGACTGTAGTGAGCTTCCCAAATCAGCTTCGCGTGCTCGCTTGATGGAATGCAGAGATGGCCCAGACGACACAACAACCCATCCTGAAGATGGAAATTAGCAACCACTGAGTTGGTGCCCAACATTTGATAGGTGGCGGAGAAGTCAGGGTCTGTCTCGTAGAGGTGGGGCCATCCAGAGGTCTCATGGCCACAAGAGTCTAGCACCATGGTAAGTGCCGCGACTGGAGGTCGACTGAGGCAGTCAGCAACTCGATTGGTACTCCCTGTTTTATATTTGATGTTGAGGTGGAACTGTTGTAAATATGTTGACCACTTTTGATGGCGGTCATTCTGCAACTTTCCTTGGGTCTGCATGAACTGTAGTGGCTTGTGATCAGTTTGGATGACTGTCTCCTTCCCAAGAATGTAATGTCTCCACTGGCGGCAGGCTTGTACAATGGAGTACATTTCTTTGTCGTAGGTAGGGTACTTGCAAACAACATCTGAGAGTGTCTCACTATGATATGCCACGGGGTGGCCGTGTTGAGTGAGAATGACACCCACAGCATAATATGAAGCATCTGTCTCGATCTCAAAGGGATGTTGCAGGTTCGGTAATGAGAGTACCGACGATGAGCAAAAACGCTTCTTCAAGTCATCGAAGGCTTGTTGTTGGGACAGGCCCCACACAAATTTTTCCTTACCACCACCCCTGGTCACTTGGCTAAGGGCCCATGCGATATGAGAGAATCCCAGCACGAATCGGCAATAGAAATTGGCGAGGCCCAAGAAGCTCGAAAGTTTAGTGAGTGTGGTTGGGGCTGGCCAGTCACGAATGACCTGGATCTTGACTGGATCCACATGCACACCATGTCGATCAATGATGTAGCCTAAGTAATGGACCCCGTCCATGCCAAAGGAGCATTTTTCCAAGTTTGCATATAGTTTGTGCTTCCGCAGGGTGTGCAGAACCTGCTGAATATGCTGCAAGTGTTCCTCCCAAGTCTTGTTGTAGATGAGGATGTCATCTAGATACACCATTACAAAATTGTTGGTGAAAGGTCGTAGGATATCGTCCATCATCCTCATAAAAGTTGTTGGAGAATTTGTCAAACCAAAAGGCATGACCAGCCATTCAAAAAGACCTTCTTTTGACTTGAAGGCAATCTTCCATACATCTGTCTGTTCTATTGGGACCTGGTGGTAGCCATACTTCAGATCAATCTTACTGAAGTATTTGGCCCCCGTGAGCTGATCAAGGAGGTCGTCGATTCGGGGAATCGGGTACCGGTTGCAGACTGTGATTTTATTCAGGGCCCGATAATCAATGCAGAGTCACCAGGTCCCATCTTTCTTCTGCACCAACACTATTGGGCTCCCACAAGGTGATGAACTGGGATGGATGTGCCCTTTGTGGAGCAATTCTTGGATTTGCCTCTTGATCTCCTTGTTTTCCAACAGAGAGCGACGATATACTGACCCATTGGGTAGCGGTGCGCCTGGGGTCAGATCGATGGGATGCTTGACCTAGAAGTGCAAAGGTACCCTGGTCGGAGAGGAGAAGATATCTGAGTATCCTTCCACCACCTTATCCACTTGCTTCTGTTGTGTGGATAGATCGGTCATGGAGGCCTGTGATGTGGCTGCGATCTTTCTTTCACTCTGAGAGTGAATCACGAAGAAGAAAAATTTCCCGGTCTGAGAGATGACCTTCTTGCATTGCTTGGCAGAGATCAAGGAAATAGAACTAGGAGGGATTGCCTCGGGTATCCTGTACAATTTCCTGTTCAAAGAAATAATAACACTACGAGGCCTAGACTCATATACAGCATGACATTTCCATAAATAAGGTTGGCCCAAAAGAACATCTGAAACTTCGAGAGGAGCAACATCACACAATACCTCGTCCTTGAAGGGATTGATGTTGTATGGCAGTCGGCACTGTTGGATGACGCAGAGATCGCTTCCCTTGCGGAGCTATCCAATGGTGTAGGGTTGTGGGTGCGGCATTGTCGGCAGGGCTAGGCACTTGATGATCTCTACTGAGATGAGATTCTTTTGGCTACCGCTATCAACGATGAAGTGCAGCGGGGTGCCTTTTACCCACATCTGTGAATGGAAGAGGCGTTCTCCTTCTTCTGGCTCGTCTGGTTCATCAGGCTCGAGCTTGGTGGTAGCAATGGTATCACTGGGTTCCGCGTCAATGATCTATCTTCCCCTTTCTGGTTCGGACTCAGAGTCAGAACCTGCATCTGATTCAGATGCTTTCACTTCGGCCACCAGCGACTGCTTTGAGCGGCAATCAGCAGTGTTATGCCAAGGGCTCTTATGGAAGTCGCACCACTTCCCAGTATCTTTCTTTGTTTTTCCGGTGTCCTTATTTCCTTGCGGCTTGGATTGGTTGTCCTGATACTGTCCATCTTTGCTCTGTCCTTTATTCTATGGGTTGGGGCCGCCCTTTCCTATCTTTTACTGTGAAGGGTTCCCAGGCCCAAATTTCCACGTCTTTTGTTTGAGCTTTTACTCGATTTTGACGGCATATCGGTAGGCCGCACCCAAGGAAGAGATGTCTAGAAATTCCATTTCGGTCTGGATGTATCTATGCAAACCACCGCGATACTTGAGCACTAGATTTCGCTCTGAATCTTTGATACCCAGCTTGGTGTGCAAGGTATGGAAGATATTTGTGAACTCTGGCACTGCTTGGTCTCTTTCTTGTCGCAGTGTGGTCCATTTGGTATACAAGTCCTCATAACTTCCAACAGGGTAGTATTGTTCCTTAATATCATCCCTGAAGGATTCTCAAGTGGCCATGACTGAAAATAATGAGGCTTCTTCTGTGTCCTTTTGCTCGCAGAATGTTTCCCACTAATCTTTGACATGGGGAACGGCTTTGAGGAGTGCAAAAGTAATCTTTTCTTTATTCGAAAAGTTATGGACAGAAAAATACCCTTCTAGTAGATTCAACCACTTATCTACAGCATCTGCGCCTATCTGTCCTTCAAATATAGGGATATCGAAGTTGATTTGTACCTTGAAGGGGGCGGTGCCTCCGCTCGAGGAAGATGCGTCGCTTGTTGGTAGTCGCCGAAGTATTTGCACGAAATTATCCATCATCTCGTTCCTCTGCTGCGTGAGGGCTTCCTCAAGCAACATTTTGATAGGATCTCCTATCCCATCATCTTTCTTTTCTCCTGCCATGAGAGGTCGCTTGGGTGTGCGTGACCTTTTGTCCTCAAGAGAAATAAGCTCGAGACCCAATTCTTTGTACCCTGACCTCGTTGGGGACATGCATTAAGACGACAAGGAGCAGACCGCTCTGATACCACTGATCCGGATTTTATGAGCAAAACGAAATGAATACAGATTATTATCAGATGTTTAATAGAAAATAACAGAGATACAGTAAAACTGGTTTTCTATTCAATAAGGAAATAAGCTAGAACTGTAAAATGCAGCGGAAAACAAGCTTGCTGGAATGGTGGCGGCTTATCTCTGAGAAGAGATGTGACGGCTGTGCTCATTTCGCAAGAAGATGGTTACAATGAGGCTCTCGAGGCCTTTTACAATAAACAGGAATGTCAAAAACCCTAGACATCCAAAAACCTAACCCTAGGAGATGAAGCGCCAAAAGTCATGTGGGCCCCGTTTGGGTAAGTTAGTACATCAACTTCCCGGGGTCGTAACTTTTGCATATGATCTCCGTTTGGGGCGCTCGGTAGTCCATTGGAAAGGTCTATCTGAGATTTACAACTTTTGACTAGAACCAAATGTATGTTGGAGGCAAACCATTTGGCCCACCAAATTGCCAAAAAAGGTCGTTTAGGGCCTCAAAACGGCCCCAGAAGTTCAGGACCCGAAAAACTGCTAAAAATAGTACAATACCAAAATTGCCATAAAACTGTTTTGAGCCAGTTGGAAAGGTGGGTGGCCACCAATATCCACCTGGAGCAGCTGTAGATATTCTATAGATGTTATTCTCTCAGTTAAGATCCTAGATCAGATTGAAATTTATGAAAAACTAACATGGTATCAGAGCTAGCCTGAAAGAAGGCATGGTATGGCATGTATGACACTTGTTGCACTTGTGATGCTAGGGCTTGATATAGCAAAAACCAGTCATCGTAGAAATTTTGCTATAAATCCATTTTGGAGAGGTTTCAGGATCTGAAACTCTTATAGGCCGAAGATAAGATCCCCATGTACCTTGTGTCCGAAGCACAACTCCTAATTCGTTGTACTTTGTGTTTTATGATTTGTATAATCTAGGGTTTCTGCCTCTTCCATATCTCATTCATAAAGAGGTGACCTAGGAAAAAAGGTCACAACTTGGGCTAGGAAGCTCTAAATTAAATTTCATCAAATTTTACAAGTAGGGCATGGACTTTAGTTTCTCTGGTAAGGTTTTCAAAGGCCAATGTTGAACCAGTAACACGTGGAACACCGTACAAGTTCGCTCTCATGTTTTATCCCATAAACAGGTCACGTTGTGACACTTAGCATAAATTTCTCTCAGAGAATCCAATTGAGGTCAGACCTATGGGGTTGGAAAGATGATAGGTCGGGATACCACAGTTAGAATATTCACACCCTGTGGATTCATAATTTTGGATTTACACCAGAAACAATCAGGTGCATATTTCTGTCAAAACATAATTGAATTTTGAGCACCTTCATTCATGGCTCCGGGAATTAGGGTTTCGAAGAAAGTTGGAATTTTTGTAATCGGAGACCATGGCTGAATGCTACTCATTAAAATCAAAATTTAGATACCAAGATCAAATTTTTTGGTTGGTCTTTGATCAAACCCTAGTTCGGAACTTTGATCGGAAAAGTGGAAAATTAGGGCTTCTGCAAAAGTTGGAATTTTTTAAGTCTGTGACCATGGCTGGAAGCTCCTCATAAAAATCAAAGTTTAGAGCTTTGGATCAAACCTTTTGGTTGGGTAGAAGGGTGGACTTTATCAAACCCTAGTTCAGGATCCTGTCTAGAAGATCCGGAAGTTTCAAAGGAAATTTTGAGGGGTGAAACTTTGCATTTTTCAAATTCTGAGTATATCAGCTTGATCAGCTCATCAAGACGCATCCTTCTATCCTTTCAGAAGTTTGAAATTCAAAGTTTGAATTTTTAGGGTTTCTCTGACAAACCCTAATCTAGCTCCAGATCTAGTTTCTGCAAATCAAGTGGATTGTGTTAATCCTAGAAGAGAATCGTTTGGTCACCTACATAAGTGAAGAAGTTCTTGTTTTAGAGGGAGATGAGGCTAAGGCCTTACATAAGAAAATTACAAGCAATCTTGACAGTTATGACTTACAGGTATGTTTCAAAATCTATTCATGATTAAGTTTACGATATGTTTTTCTTTATATTATTACGTTAGTACAATCTTGATTAATTTTTTACTTGTCGTATCACCTTAATAAAATTATGAATGCATGATATAAGATATTCATTGATTAGGGTTTTGACACTTATGATTGTACTAATGCATTATGGTGTTGTATGAGGTTGATGTTGTCCACTAACATGAAAGGTACATCAAGAAAGACAAATCATGTTCTAGTTCAACAACATATGACCATGGAGACATGAAGACAAAGATTCATCCATTATCATGGATCACATAGAAGATCTACTTACGAGGTATGTATAACTTGGTTCTATAATGGTTAACTTATGAGATATGTAGGTTACTAGCACAAGTCATTGAAGAACAAGAAGACATCATGTGGGTATCTTAGACATAGCTAGATAACATGCTAATGTAGGTATGTTTTTCCTATATCAAGTTAAAATCCTACCTTGTGTTAGGATATCTTCTTGGCATGATTGATTATGATTATTCATGAAGTTATAGGTTTGAGTAATCATGGGTTTAGGCATATTATGTTTCTCACCTTAATTGATGATATGACTAACCAGAAGAGCCCTATATAAACCTTGAATACTATTGTTTATTATCTGTGTTTAACATGATCATTACTATACATGTTTAAGACTATTGTGTTTCTGATAGTATTGAGATTATACTAATAAATGTATGATTATGTATGAGATCTCGAGGATATCACAATAATGATACTTGTAAGCATGCATAGTGATCGAGGATGGATATAAGTTCAGGGACATATAATCCAGGAAGAAAAGATCAAGAGGGAGCACATTCCAGTAGTTTCTGCAAGGATGCAGATATTCAAAGGGAGTCGACCACTTCTCAAAATCCACATAAGAATGGAGTTGCAGAAAGGAAGCACAGACTAAGAGGGAGTCAACCCAACAAACAAACAAAGATAAGTATTTGAATTATAATTTCCTGCATATTTGATTGTTTAAATAATATTGTTCAATGATGTATATATTGATGTTCATAGAATTAGGCTGTGTATTTTGACATATTAAAATAATTGCATTAATGAACAACATACTACTAATATGCATGTAATGGGTAAGTGGCCTATGCCACTGTACAACATTCCATTGCTACTTTTCTAGAATGAAACCTCTTTGCTGACATGTTGGGAGTAGTGCAAACTCTTAACAATGTTCTGGTAGAGATTGGAAGGCATCTAGAAAGTTACAGGATATGGATGAATGTTGTATTGAAGCATTGGCTAAAATAATTGCATGAATGTATGACATATTTCTTTATGTGTAAGAATTTGTTCTGAAAACTATGAGATGTTTCTAATCATGCAATTTAACTTGTTTTGTAGGAAAGATCATATACCATCACCTACAAAAGAAGGACTACAACATTTGTTCTAGCAACAAAGATATCTATTGAAGATATTGAATATATTGAAGTTCCCAGGATCTGGGATGAAGTAATGGAAGAATGCCATGATTCGTCGATCATGAGGAATGATGGTTGGGATGTGATCCCAGACCAGAAGGGAAGTCTGTCGTGACTTCCAAGTGGATCTATAAGATCAAGCATGTTGTAGATGGTAGCATGGAGAAATACAAAGCGAGGTTGTAGCTCATGGTTTCTCCCAGGAATAGGGATTGATTATGAAGAGACTTTTGCTCCTGTGGCCAGATACACTTCCATTAGATCAGTACTTGCTCTAGCTACAGTGATGAAATGGAAGATACACCAGATGGATGTCAAGACAGCTTTTTTGAATGGCGTAGTCAAGGAAGAAGTGTATGTGGAGCAACCACTTGGTTTTGAGACACATGACGGGAAGTCATATATGTGCAGAACTTGGTATGGTAGGATAGATGGCTTCCTATATAGTTTGGGCTTTACCAAAAGTAAAGCGGATTCCAACCTTTGCTACAAGGTTGAGGAAGGAAATCCAGTGATACTACTATTGTATGTGGATGACTTGTTTGTAATAGGTGAGGATAGATTGATTGCCGACACAAAGAGGAAGCTTGCTGCCGAGTTCGAGATGAAGGACTTGGGTTTGATGCACTACTTTCTTGGTATGGAGGTGTGGCAGAGTGCAGATGGAATCTTCCTTGGACAAGGGAAGTATGTAGTAGAGATCCTGAAGAGGTTCGGGATGATGGACTGCAAGGCCATGGCCACACCTATGGCATCGAACCTGAAGCTTTTGTGTGATGATTCATTTGATCCGGTTGATGTCACGATGTATCGTCAGATGATCGGGTCCTCTATGTACCTGACAAACACGAGACCAGATATTTGCTTTGTGGTGAACACATTGAGCTAGTTCCTGATGGATCCGAGAGATGTTCACCTGGTTGTTGTAAAGCATATTCTGAGGTACCTGAAGGGTACGGTTGATTATGGGCTCAAGTATGTTGTGAATCAAAAGTTTAACCTGTAGGGTTATGTTGATTCATATTGGGTAGGCAGTGTTACAGATAGGAAGAGCACTTATGGGTGTTGCTTCAGTATGGTATCAGGTGTGATCTCTTGGTTTAGTAGGAAGCAGTCCTGCGTAGCACTGAGTATAGCTGAAGCATAGTATGTTGCAGCTTGTTTGGATAGTTGTGAGACAGTATGGCTCTGGAAGCTATTGTTTGCGCTATTTGTTCTCCCGTTGGAGGCTACTGGTATATTTTGTGACAACCAGAGTTGTGTGAAGTTATTTGAGAACCCGGTGTTCCACGATAGATCGAAGCACATTGAGATCAAATATAATTATATCAAGGATATGGTGCAGAGAGGAGTAGTGAAGATCCTATATGTTGCAATGGATGAGTAGGTTGTGTTGGAGCCTAGGTCGTAGCTGCGGTAAAGCTGCGAATTTTGGGGAAAAGACACAAGTATGAAAGGAAAGTGCTAAATTTGGAACAAGCACTAAGTTTTGGGCAAGAAGGAGACGGTGCGCAGTACGGTGCCAGATGGACAAGCTCAGTAAAGATTATGGACCGAAAATCGCGGAGCTCGCGCGCACGTCATCGAAGAAAGAAGGTGGCTCAGCTACCATAATAAATAAGGCGATGGAGTAGAGGGCTCAGCTACCCTCATTTAAAGGCTAAGCACAGAAGTTATGGTTGCTCGGATCAAGGAGGAGCAACGGACCAGAGCATTGAAGGCGAAGGACGATCGCCCATACCCACAATCTGCGCCGGAATTCATGGAGCCTGCAGGAAGCGGCGACATGACTGCAAGCGGTGCCTACAGTACACCTAGCCATGTGCGTGGTTAGGGTTTTTGGGAATCACTGTTGGGAAAGGCCCACAGTTTTGTAAAGGTGCGACCGCCATGGCCACCTATATATATGAACAATTGTAATGGATAAAAGAGAGCTAGAGTAAGTTGGATGTTAGATAGAGAGAAAGCTAGCAAGTAAGAGTTAGACACTCTTGAGGATAGATCATGTGTTGATTGTCCTTTGGTATGTTTCTACTGTGTGTAGAACTAGAGTAGAATCGGATAGCCGAGGAGCTAATCCCTGAGTTGCCAGACAGTCTGTGTGACGTCTGTGCCTTTGTAATCTCTATAGAGAAGAGACTAGTGAAGAGAAGGGCTCCCAGCTGTGTGCGTGGAGTTTCCGGTAAAGATCTAAGGCTGCAGCTGTGTGCGCAGCATATTGTATAACTCTATGGTTTTCTGGTTAATATAAACTCCCGTGGACGTGGTTTTCCTTGAGGAGATGAGTTTCACATATATCTTCTTGTTATAATGTTTGCGTGAATGATAACTATTTAGAGTTCATTATCTGTGTATGCAAGACTCTTGTATTATCTTTGTGACTGTTTGAGCGAGTTGGAAAGGTCCCTTGATAGCTATAAGTGTTAAGTACCGAAGAAGTAGTAACGCGCGGTCGCTGCTGCGAGAGAAGACTGCGTTACTGCGCTGGATGTGAAGGGCGAGGAAGTATTTAGCGCGTCGACGCAAGGAATAGTTGCCTTCTGCGCTAGAGAGGAGAAACTGCGCAGTAGGCCTGCCGAGGAAGGAATCCGCGCAGCTGCGCCGAGCGGCCTGCGGGAAAGTCCGACCGCCGATATCTGAGGAACCATTCAAGGAAGAGCAATCTCCGCGTCACCCAGGTTAAGGAAACCTGATTCCTTAACCCCCCCATAGCCACTTCGGGTGAGACCTCGAGCTGCTGCGCAGCTCGTTGCCGAGAGGGCCAGTGCGCCAAGGGGTTTTGTTGCTGCGCTTCATTAAAACCCAGGTCTGCCCAAGAAAGCAGCCAACAAATGGTTCCGTTGCCTTGCGACTTATTTCAGAGACGTGCGAGATAGGAGCCAACAAATGGTTCCATTGCCTTGCGACTTATTTCAGAGACGCGCGAGATAGGAGCCAACAAATGGTTCCGTTCCCTTGTGACTTATTACTGTGAGTTGTTATTTCGGCGACGTGTGAGATATTGTAGGAGCCAACAAATGGTTCCGTTGCCGCGTGAGCGAGACTTCTTATTTCAGTAATGAGCGAGATTGACGCGCAACCTAGAGAAAGAAAGGAGCCAACAAATGGTTCCGTTGCCTAGTGACCTTGTTATTGTGAGACTTGTTATTTAGCCGATGCGCGAGATCAAGGAGAACAAATGGTTCCGTTGCTTTGAACCCTGTTGTTGAGCCAACAAATGATTCCGTTGTCTTGCGACTTACTGTTGTGAGACTTATTATTTCCAAGACATCTGAGATCGTTGCTGAAGCCAGCAAAAGGTTCTGTTACACTGAGACTTGCTCAGTTGACAAATGTGTTACTGGAATCCTACAGCTAAAGAAATTGGAGACTGGTTTGATTTAAAGGCTAAAGAGTTCGCTGAACAAGAAAATAGAAGTTCTACGCTCCAAACAGAAGACTGGTTACAGAAGTATATTTACACTGACCTTCACGAAATTTTCTTTGTTACCTTTGCACTGGAGTTACACGCTTGGATAGCCAAGTTAGCAGACTCTAGGCCTACTATGCATATTGATCGACCCGTCGCTTGGACGCCTGAGCTAGTCAGTATTGTGAAGCGGATAGACAATCATGTGTCCCGCGCAGTAGAATTTTGGTTGAATAGTCTATTGAAAGGTTTCATCACCGAGTTTGCAGTAGATACAAGAAAAAGTTTCAGTGAAGCTGAGAGGAATTTCTTCCAAGTACATAGAGGTAAGTTCTTAAATTCTTTGAACTTATGGATTAAAATGCTTCTGTATGAAAAAGGAAAGCTATGTATTACTTCTGATGAATAGCATAGACAAGTAATGTCCGTAGATTCTGATAGCGATCCTGAACTTATTGGTTGCACTCGTAGTGGAAAACGGTATAAAGTAGGCCTTGACCAACATTCTTCTGAGTCTATCCCAGACAATAGTCAAGTCCCTGGACCAAGCCATATAGAAGGACAAGAGAGTGCTCATATCCCTTATTACCCTTTTACACCGCAAAAGCCAGACAAAGCTCAGTATAACCCCGCAGTAACACCTTCTAGTAGCCCACACGGTACTTCCAGTACCTCTGTACCACCTTTATTTAACCAGCCCAGAAGCACTGCTACAGCAGCCTCACCTCAACCTAACACAAGAAGGATGGGTGATGACATGAAGCTACCAACTTTTAGAGGAACAGGGATAGAAGACCCTGAGCAGCACTGGTTCTTATGTGAAGCTATTTGGACAATTAAGCAAATTAATGATGATGCTGTTAAACTGGTTCAGTTAGCAACCACACTAAGAGAAAGAGCCTTGACTTGGTTCATGAAATACTCAGCAGCACAGAATAGAACGCTTGCTGAGGTGAGAAATGCTATGATTAGAGAATTTAAGAAACCTAAATCAGAATCACAGTGTATAACAGAGCTCAAAGACATCAAACAGTTACCTACAGAATCAGTATGGGACTTTGACCAGAAGTTCAAAGCCTTGATAGATCAAGTAAGCTTCGAGTTTGCACCACAGCAGCATAAAGAATGGTTCATTGCTGCGCTGCTTCCACACATTAGACTTCCTCTTATGCAACAGAATCTCAATACTCAGGAACAAGCTCTAGAGATGGCTATGAAACTAGAAGCTTCGCCTATTGCGGGAACAAGCAACGATGTTGCGCATTTACAGAACCAATTAGCAAACTTAACCTTGCAAGTGCATGATATTAAGAAAGGCAAGGAGATTAAGGAAGAAATTTGGTGTACAAAATGTAAAGCCCAAGGTCATTCAAAGGACCATTGTCTCGTTTTTATAGACTATATTGCAACTGGAGCACCTAACCCTTTACCACAGGCACAAGGGCCTTGGTGTGAAATCTGTAGAACTAGAGGTCATAGACCACAAGAATGCCACTTACTTCAGAAATATGTACAAACTCCAAAGAATCTATATTGTAATTTCTGTAAATCAGTAGGTCATGATGAGAACAATTGTAGAGCATATGATCTTATGATAGAAAGGAAGCATGATGTTTATAGGGTACAAGCAGAGACACCAGGACCCACAGCAGGTCCACCTTATGACCAAACTCGGGACGCCCGAGCAGGAAATTACAGGGGACGCGGACGCACAACAAATTTTGGTCGTGGAAGAGGACAGATCACTTGTTATAATTGCGGAACACAAGGTCATTTTGCCAGGGATTGCCAAAATCCTACAACCCTCTGCAGGTATTGTAAATCTTCTGACCATATCATTGAAGAATGCCCTCAGTTACAGGCTAAGATGCAACCAAAGACCCCACAGGTCAATCAAAATATTCAGTTGATTGCAGCAGAAAAAAGAGAACCAGACCCTACAGTTAATATAGTGACACGCAGTGGAGCAACCACTGGTGCGCAAGAGATGGGAACGGGAAAGCAAGCGACGCAATGGGTGCGCCGCACTAATATTAAACCAGCCCCACTTAACCTGCAGAAGCAAAAAGAAGCATTCAAGCAAGCTCAAGAGTATTTCTCAGATCCGAGAACTTCAAGTTCTGCCGCAATTCCGCAGAACAATATTAGATCGCAAGTGCTAAGACAAGACAACCTGGTACAAGAACAGGCCACTACAGCTGGAAGGCCTGACGACGAGCATGCACTAGGCAGTGTTCATGCGTTCCTGTGACAATGTTTAAAATTTTTGCGCAATGAAAAGGCAACTCTAGAACTCCAACACCTGTTGGATCAGTGCCAACAGTCTGCTTCGATGAACACACCGCAGTGTGCTGTTCACCAGATTAGGAGTCACATTAGAACTGGAAAAGAGATGAGGCTTACAGCGCAGATTGGAGCATTTGAAATGAATGAAGTCATGTTAGATTTGGGCTCCGAAGCCAATGTTCTCACTATGCAGACATGGGAATAGATGGGAAGCCCTCATCTTACGAGATCCCCTATCCAGCTAAGACTCGCAAATCAGCAACGAGTCTCTTCATTGGGAAGATTACCCAATGTACCTATTGATATTGAAGGAGTTAGAAGTTCTGCAGATTTTGAAGTAATCAAAATCATGGACGATAGTAGACCATACCCAGCACTTTTAGGAATAGACTGGGCATTTGACAATTTGGCTGTCATTAATTTGAAGAAAAGACAGATGACCTTTGAGGATGACCAGATTAGGGTCATCGCACCACTTGATCCTATTCAAGGACCAAGGTATATAGAACCCATTCGCGCAGAAGAGGAAGCGCACCACATGGAAAGTTTGTACCAAATGACTACTAATCACAGTGACTATGTCAACCCCACAGCAGACGGCCATCTTAGCTGGCAATGCGATAGCTCGTGCACATCAGACTCAGATACAGGATTGGAAAACTGGCAGAATCGTTTACATGAGGTTTCTGCAAGACGTTGCGCAATGATGACTAAATCCATTCGATGGATTGGCACAGAATTAACTGACACTCCAATTTTTGATGGTCTAACCGAAGTAACTAAATTCATACAGGAATATGAACAAAAGCTTCTAGAACCGCAGTGCATACAGGCACTAGATATAGCATTGCGCGCTACACCCGCAAGATGGTGGGCTGCGCATAAGGAGAATATTCACACATGGCAAGACTGTCGCAGATTGATACTGCGCAGATTCCAGGACACTATAGCAGAAGTGTTGCGCAAATATGAGGGACAGAGTGACCCTAGGTCACACATTGAAGCATGCATTCAGCAATGGTCAGATATTCCGCCAGATGAATGGGTTCACCTATTCATCCACACATTGGATACAGTTCCAAGGAACTGGTATACTGAAACAGAATTGCGGAAAGGCACTTTCACGTGGCCTCTTATGATAGAAAGTTTTCAACTTACCTTCAGCTTTGAATCAGAGCATCCAAGTATTGATCAGGCTCTGAAGTGTATTAAAAAGAAGATATTTGAAGAATGCCCGTTATCAGAATATTCCCAACCAGATTGGGCTGTCCAGATAGAACATGCCCTGGAATGCTATAACTTCACCGCTGAAGAGGAGGAGGACGATCCTCGCAACATCAACATCCCAGAATCAGAAGGGACGCGCAATATTAAAGGTCCTGAGCTTGACATCCCTGCCATCACAGAACACATCAAGCTCAAGAAGATTAACATTGGTACAGAAGCTGAACCAAAGTTTGCTTCTATAGGAGATTATTGGGATGATGAAACTGTTGGACATGTTTCAGAATTATTACGTGACTACCAGGATATCTTTCCCACCAAGTTCACAGAAATGAAAGGCATCCTAGGAGACTTAGGAGTGATGCGCATACCTCTGAAAGCAGACGCCAAGCCAGTAAAGCAGCGTCCATACAGGTTGAACCCGCGTTATAAAGAAAAAGTCAAAGAAGAAATTGATAAGATGCTTGCAGCAGGTATTATTGAGCCAGTAGAGGAAAGCGATTGGATTAGTCCTATGGTGGTCCAAGAAAAGAAAACGAAAGGTGAAATAAGAATCTGTGTCGACTTGCGCAAACTCAATGATGCATCAGCGCACGATCCATTTCCCACTCCTTTCACAGATGAAGTACTTGATAATGTTGGAGGACAAGAGGCTTACTCCTTCACTGATGGTTTCTCGGGATATCATCAGATCAGAATCCATCCGGACGACCGCCACAAGACTACTTTTGCAACTGAATGGGGCTCATTCCAGTATACGGTAATGCCCTTTGGTCTTAAAAACGCACCTGCTATCTTTTCTAGAGTTGTTGTTGCTGTTTTCAAAGAATTCATTCACAAGTTTCTAGAAGTCTATTTTGATGACTGGACTGTATTTGGCCTATTAAAGAACCATATTGCAAATCTGCGCATGATGTTAGAAAAATGTAGACATCATCAGATTTCCCTTAACTTGAAAAAATGTATATTCTGTGCGCCCTTTGGTATTTTGTTGGGACATATTGTATGTAGACAAGGACTCCTGATGGATCCTGCGAAGGTTGCCATCATTGCTAACTTACCTGCGCCCAACTCAGTTAAACAATTGCGCACTACATTGGGACATACAGGTTACTACAGAAAATTCATCAAGGGTTATGCAAAGATCACAGCACCTATGGAGAGATTGCTGAAAAAGGATTCAAAGTTCCAATGGACAGAGGAATGCCAGCAAAGCTTGGACACACTTAAAGAAAAGATGATCACAGCGCCTATTCTAGTTTTCCCGGACTGGAGAAAACCTTTTCATGTTCATGTTGATGCTTCTTCTATAGCATTGGGGGTTGTGCTTACACAGTCTGGAGAAGGAAGTATTGACCACCCGATTGCTTACTCCAGCAGAAAGCTATCTACAGCTGAGAAGAACTACACCACTACAGAAAGGGAAGGATTAGCTATGGTGTATGCCCTACAGAAATTCAGACACTACCTGTTAGGAGTTCCCTTTAAAATGTATACTGACCATTCTGCTCTGAAATATTTGGTCAATAAACCAGTGTTAGGAGGAAGAATTTGCAGATGGCTACTGCTCTTTCAAGAGTATGATTTCGAGGTTATTGTAAAGCCAGGCAGATTGAATGCAGGGCCTGACCATCTATCCAGGATAGAGTCAGGAGAGGAACCTACGAGTCTGGAGGACAATCTGCCTGACGCACAGTTGTTTTCTATTCAAGTAGCAGACGAATATTATTCTGATATTCTTCAGTTTCTCACTACCGGGCAAGCACCGGCCGAGCTTACAATCCAGCAGAAAAAGCAACTTGTTGTTAGAGCCGCAGACTTCACTTTGATAGCAGGCCAGCTGTATAAGTTAGGCCCTGACGAAGTTTTGCGCAGATGTATCTTACCACATGAAAAGAACTCTATCATCGCAGAAGCGCATTCAGGTACCGCAGGAGGCCATTTCGCAGGAAAGCCGACTGCGCAAAAGATATTAGCCGCAGGTCTGTGGTGGCCGACATTGCACAAGGATACTAAGGAATTCTGTAAATGTTGCGATGTGTGCCAGCGCACAGGAAAACCTTCAAGGAGAGATGAAATGCCGCTAAGACCCCAGATCACACTGCGCGCTTTTGATAAATGGGCCATTGACTTTGTAGGACCTATTAACCCACCAGGAAAAAGAACTGGCGCAAGATACATCATTACAGCTACTGAATACCTCACCAGATGGGCTGAGGCGAAGCCAGTTAAGAACTGCGACGCTGCTACGGCCGCACAGTTCATTTTTTAGAATATTATCACTAGATTTGGATGTCCAGTGATTCTCATGAGCGATCAGGGTACACATTTCCTCAATGAGACTATAGAGGCCCTTACTGAAGAATTTCAAATTAATCACCATAAGAGTACACCCTACCATCCTCAAGCTAATGGTACGGTGGAAGCATTCAATAAAATTCTTGAGAATGCCCTGACAAAGATCTGTAATCAACAAAGATATGATTGGGACCTTAGAGTCACAGCTGTATTATGGGCTTACAGAACCACTTGCAAGAAACTAACAGGTCACACACCTTTCAGCTTGGTGTATGGACAAGAAGCAGTTATGCCCATGGAATACATTATTCCTAGCCTTAGAATTGCGCAAATTACAGAAATGGCAGATCCTGATACTATGAATGAAAGACTTTCGCAACTGCTTGCCTTAGAAGAAGACAGACTCTTAGCCGGATTCCATCAACAGGTACAGAAGGCAAGACAGAAAGCTTGGCATGACAGGCATATTAAGAATAAAGTCTTTCAGGAACGAGACTTGGTACTCCTCTATGACAGTAAATTTACCAAGTTCCCAGGCAAGTTTCGTGTACACTGGTTAGGCCCTTTTCAGGTGATAAAAATAACAGATGGAGGCGCAGTTCAGCTTGCAAAGCTGGATGGAGAATTACTACCTACAATGATCAACGGGAGTCGGCTCAAGCTTTATCGCGACGGCCACTCCGCTCTGTCGACCTAATATTTTGCTGAAAGAGATGCAGATGCCCAGTGTAGTTGAAAGAGGCACCGCATTCAGCCCACACGGAAGTTGCGAGACACCCAGTCTCCGGCTTCCTGCGCAGTTCCTAGAAACATCCGTGCATGCCTAAAGTTTGGTTGGAGCGAACATAGTTGCGCTCTTGTGAAGCTTCTCCCCGGACCGTTGAACTATCGCTCTTGCGGAGTTCCCTTTGATAATTTGCCGCTTGAAAAAGTTTTGTTGTGGACCCCTAAAGGCACAGTTTCCTAAGTTGAAATGACCCGCCGAAAATTTGAATTACAGCAGTTATGAAGCCGCGTCTGAATAAATGAAGGATAAGTCCGCTAATTAAGTCTAGTCGTTCTGACGGATTCGGCTTAATCTCTGAAAGATTTGCATTTAACTCTGGCGCCGAAAGCATTAGCTTCTCCCGGAAGGCTGTCAGAACCCGTCAATCACACTAAATGCACCGCTACGGCAAGGAGGATAGCGTGTTGTCAACTCATCTATAGCCGCCTATAGCTACGTTATCCCACTTGGTCGCATTTACTCACCTCTGGCTATAAATACCTCACACTTCTATAATTTTTGGGTTACTTTCCTCGAGTTGCTATCTTGTTTACGAATCCAAGTTATTGTTTTCAGAGCCGAGTTGTGCAGAGTATTTTCCCTTGTTTTCAGCGTCCATATCCTACGAAGGTCCGCCATTTGCTGTCCAAAGTTTTTGTTCCCTACATAGATTCACGACGGAGAACCTGTCAACTGAAGAAGTTGTTCGTCAATTCCTGCGCCGAGGATTAGATTTCGGCATGACTACTCCAGTCACAGCTTCGACTTATGTACATCCTGGTTATCAGGATCCCAGACAATCTCCGGCTACAAGAGCGTCGCCATCACAGCCAGAAGAACCTGTTCCACAGCTGTTGGCGACCATGGAAAACTATATTCCGCCGCATCCAGATGATGCACCAGAAGTACAGATCCCGAAGAATGCAAAGTATCCTATTCCGCTACCGCCACTACCGGCTAGTGTGCGGGTAGAAGGGCAACTGTTGGGAAACATTCCACTGGTCAAGTTCTCTGACTTCAACCTCGGAGACTATAAGACATACCCTCAGTTCCAGCCAGACCGATATCTGGATATAGTGCATAATCCCACCAGGAAGGTTGACGAGTTCATCCCGAAGGGATTTGCAGCAAATCTTGAGCGCCCTGGACTCTTGAATTTGTTGAAGCTACCGCACTTTGGGCGTAGCAATGAAGCGAACGCAGTCGTTAAAACACTGCTATCATGCGTTCATGGAGGTTACCTTTGGCTCGGGAGGCCAATTGATCTAAATGTTGATTTAATTCACCGCATTACTGGTCTATCTAAGGCTGGCAAGGATCCCAATATTCATCTTGCGGGAAAGGACAAGGACAGAAAATTGACTGCACAGGTGGTGCAGAAGTACAACTTAACAAGAGGAGGTCGGGCTTATGACCTCACTGCAGTAGAAGATGAGGCACTCCGATTTACAGGAAGTCTGCTTGCAGGCAGACTTCTCACAAAGTGCCGACCGAAGGAAGTTACTGGAGCTGTCGTGGAGCTCGCCATCGCAGCTGCGGAGGGAGAGCAGTACAACTGGTCTCTCTTTCTGCTGAATTCTTTTTTGGCTGATTGCCTGAATGTGCAGGACAATGCAGCCCAATCATTCCATTTTTCATGGCTTCTAGTTTTATGCGCTCTCGTTGGGTGGAAGGAGCCCCCGAATACTCAGTTCCTTCCGCGCCGCGCAGGAGAGGTTGCCAGCATGCGCTACATCAACCTCTGGGATTCCCCTAATCCCGCGAAGCGCAAGATGAATCGCGCTGTCTTTTGTGAGTACTACTATCTCCTCCGAGATACTATTCAAGAAATGCCAAGGCTGAGCGAGGAGACAACCACGTTATATGACGGGAAGTTGGCTTTTACAGTCGACTTACATCAACTTTACCTCCGCCCTTGCGGCATTTCAGATGAATGGGCGCTAGGCCTTTACAGAATGACCACCGAGGATGTTGAAGAAACCATCAAGTCTTGGTCGGATGAGTGGAGGGAGGCCACCGATCTCGCATCCGCGCTACCAACCGCCGCTACGAAAGAGAAGGATAAGGGCAAGGAAGCTCGTCAGCAGAGAAGTGACGAAGGATCCACAGAACCAGCCACCAAGAAGCAAAAAGTGTCGCATCCCGCTGAGGCTATTCCCTCGGGGATCGACCAGTACATACATGAGCAATTTCGCGAGCTGCGCAATGCGCACGCTCACATCAGAAGTGCTCTAGACCTACAGTTTGTGGAAATAAAAGGTCTCGCAGGAAGAGTTGCGCAGACCCATGCGCCAGCATCTACTTCGCAGGCGCCACAAGAAATTCCAAGTGCCGAGGGAGTTGAAGAACTCATTGAAAGGCATACTGTCGTGCATATTCCGCCTACCAGCATGACACTTCCAGATCCGCTAGCTGCACTACAGGTAAGCGCCGTTGGGCCCGTTGAAATTAATTTGTCTCTAATTCCTATAGAGACTCTACAGCTAGTGCAGGAGAAAGTTTCTCTTGAGTTGAGAGCTAGAGAGCTCTCTACATTCCAGGAAAATCAAAGACTGCAATCGCAGGAGTTAGAGTTGAAGGCAATCCATCAGAATACCTCTGAGAAGCTTGCACTTTATGAGGCGCAAGACATCGGTATCAGAAACGCAGTGGATGAGATTGCCCAGTATTGCCGACTTGCGAGATTCAACCAGACCTCCCTCTGGTTACAAAAGTTCAAATTATTGGCGAAAGGGCGAAAACCCTGGAGCAAGAAATAGTTGCTATGGTAGAAGGCCATAGAACCCAGATCGCTGAGCTAGAAGCTCGCGTTGCTGCGCATCTTACGGATGATGCGCAGGTACAATTTGAAGCACTGAGCAGAGCTTCCACTCAGATGAAAGATCGAGTACAGGAAGCCAAGAACCTGATGAACCAGGCTATGGAAGCTTGGACAGAGCTTGTGAACCTCCCTTTTAAAGTGGGACTGTCAGAACAGGTGCAAGCTGCAGAACAATCTCTCACTGTTCTCAATGAAGAAGCTAAGGCCCTAACAGGCCTACCAAAAATGAAGAAAATGGGCGAAGTGCGCAAAATGCAGCAGCAACTGCACAAGCTCAGAACTGAAGATGAGAGGCTCACCAACAGCATTCAGCCATTCATGGATGAGTATGCTGAAATCGTTGGCCAGGTTGAGACAAAAATCAAAGAGATTGCTGAGTCTCAGGAGATCATTGATACCCTCACTAAAGACGAAGCGACCGCAGAAACGGTGCAAACAGCTGATGAGTGTATTGAGGAATTGGACTCCGCTATTGCGAAGTGGCAGAAAACATTCGCGGAGATTCAAGCAAAAGCAGATGCGCAAATCAAACGACCACGCGCTAGTGTGAGTGGCTCGAGGGCGAGCCACAAGTGAGTGTTAGGGGCCTGTTGGAGCCTAGGTCGTAGCTGCGGTAAAGCTGCGAATTTTGGGGAAAAGACACAAGTATGAAAGGAAAGTGCTAAATTTGGAACAAGCACTAAGTTTTGGGCAAGAAGGAGACGGTGCGCAGTACGGTGCCAGATGGACAAGCTCAGTAAAGATTATGGACCGGAAATCGCGGAGCTCGCGCGCACGTCATCGAAGAAAGAAGGTGGCTCAGCTACCATAATAAATAAGGCGATGGAGTAGAGGGCTCAGCTACCCTCATTTAAAGGCTAAGTACAGAAGTTATGGTTGCTCGGATCAAGGAGGAGCAACGGACCAGAGCATTGAAGGCGAAGGACGATCGCCCATACCCACAATCTGCGCCGGAATTCATGGAGCCTGCAGGAAGCGGCGACATGACTGCAAGCGGCGCCTATAGTACACCTAGCCATGTGCGTGGTTAGGGTTTTTGGGAATCACTGTTGGGAAAGGCCCACAGTTTTGTAAAGGTGCGACCGCCATGGCCACCTATATATATGAACAATTGTAATGGATAAAAGAGAGCTAGAGTAAGTTGGATGTTAGATAGAGAGAAAGCTAGCAAGTAAGAGTTAGACACTCTTGAGGATAGATCATGTGTTGATTGTCCTTTGGTATGTTTCTACTGTGTGTAGAACTAGAGTAGAATCGGATAGCCGAGGAGCTAATCCCTGAGTTGCCAGACAGTCTGTGTGACGTCTGTGCCTTTGTAATCTCTATAGAGAAGAGACTAGTGAAGAGAAGGGCTCCCAGCTGTGTGCGTGGAGTTTCCGGTAAAGATCTAAGGCTGCAGCTGTGTGCGCAGCATATTGTATAACTCTATGGTTTTCTGGTTAATATAAACTCCCGTGGACGTGGTTTTCCTTGAGGAGATGAGTTTCACATATATCTTCTTGTTATAATGTTTGCGTGAATGATAACTATTTAGAGTTCATTATCTGTGTATGCAAGACTCTTGTATTATCTTTGTGACTGTTTGAGCGAGTTGGAAAGGTCCCTTGATAGCTATAAGTGTTAAGTACCGAAGAAGTAGTAACGCGCGGTCGCTGCTGCGAGAGAAGACTGCGTTACTGCACTGGATGTGAAGGGCGAGGAAGTATTTAGCGCGTCGACGCAAGGAATAGTTGCCTTTTGTGCTAGAGAGGAGAAACTGCGCAGTAGGCCTGCCGAGGAAGGAATCCGCGCAGCTGCGCCGAGCGGCCTGCGGGAAAGTCCGACCGCCGATATCTGAGGAACCATTCAAGGAAGAGCAATCTCCGCGTCACCCAGGTTAAGGAAACCTGATTCCTTAACCCCCCCATAGCCACTTCGGGTGAGACCTCGAGCTGCTGCGCAGCTCGTTGCCGAGAGGGCCAGTGCGCCAAGGGGTTTTGTTGCTGCGCTTCATTAAAACCCGGGTCTGCCCAAGAAAGCAGCCAACAGGTTGCAGATGTGTTGATGAAACCACTAGGATGAGTGAAGTTTGAGTACTTCAGAGAGAGGCTTGGTGTTCTTCAGATTGATGACACTTCGAGGAAGAAGTGATGTACACATTTGCTGGAGCCATTCCAAGCATGGTGAGAGGAGGATCCTTCCCATGTCTGTGGATGTAAGCACTGGATGATGGGCATCAGGACAATGCTCTAGTTACTTCTTTGGATATGATTAGTTGGATCATGTATATGTTTATGCATCATATTGGATGCTGGATATGATCAGTTGGATCATGTATATGTTTATGCATCATGTTGGATGATGGATATGATCAGTTGGATCATGTATATGATATGCATCGGGTAGATGCATGATATGTATCAGGTGGATACATTGTATTATCAGGTGGATCATGTATGTGATACGCAACAGGTGGATGCATGATATGTATCAGGTGGATACATTGTATGATCAGGATGATCATGTGTGATGAGTATCAGGACGATGCTCTGGATGACATGCATTAGGATGATGCAGTGATGATGATCAGGATGATCATGTGTTGATGTACATTAGGATGATGTATGGTGAGTATCAGGTTGATACTCTGTGGCCGTGGAATAGGTTGTGTAGATAAGCATATAATCCAGCCTTGGGAGATTTGCAGATGCTCTTGCTAGGTTTTTCCGCTGGCATATAATAGCTCCCTGGGAGATCTGGCAAATGCTCTTTCGAGGTTTTGCTTGGAGGGACATATAATAACACCCTGGGAGATTTGCAGATGCTCTTGTTAGGTTTTTCCGCTGGCATATAATAGCTCCCTAGGAGATCTGGAAAATGCTTTAGCTAGGTTTTTTCCATGGCATATAATTTCTCCTTGCAAGATCTTGCAGGTTGTGCTGGGCACGTAATCACTCCTGAGATGCTCTTGCTAGTTTTTTCTTGGTTGCATATAATTTCTCCCTAGGAGATTTGCAGATTCTCTTGCTAGATTTTTCCTATGGCATATAATAGCTCCCTGGGAGATCTGACAAACGCTCTTGCTAGGTTTTGATTGATCACATGTAATAGCTCCCTAGGAGATCTTGTAGGTCATGCTGGGCATGTAATCAGTCCTGAGATGCTCTTGACAGGTTTTGTTGATGCACGTAATAAGTCCTGAGGATCGATAGTATGACTAGTAATGATGAACACCTACAGGTGGTTGGCCTACATCCAGTATGAAAAAGGACTGGCTCTGTAGAACTTCCCATGATGAGTAGAATGAATATTGATTGAGATAGAAGTAGTAGTGATGATGACGATGATTCGATGACGATGATCGAGTGATGATGATCCAGAGAAGAAGACTTGTGCTAGCATATCTGTGTCGATAAATAGCTTCCTAGTTAAGAGGGAGTGTTGATGTATATGTAACTTTGGAATGTATTTTACCCATGTGTATTGTATTCCTATAGAGATGGTATTATTCCTCTATACGGAAGTGTTTGTATTCCTATAGAGTGTTAAATTTTGAGCATTAATTCACAATACTCTAGGATCTTTACTGAGAGAACAACATGTACAGTATATCAATGCATATCAATCATAACAAGCATGTCAATCATCACAAGAAGCAAAAGCATGAGAGACAATAGACACACAGAGTTTCCATGGGGAAAACCCTAAGGTGAAAAACCCCACAACTTCCTCAGATATAGATAGAGCAATAGCTCAACCAAAGTACAAGAGCTAGACTCCTCTTAGTAGTTGGTCCTCCTCCTCACAAGTGCACCACTTTCTGAGTGAAGGAAGAATGAGTTTCTGAGTGATCCAAATAGAGATCTCCCAATCTCTATTTATACTTATTCTGTTTTCCCAATAACCTAATGGGGTAGACTTGTCTAGCTAGGTACATCAACCACATATTACATAAATCAGGACTGACCCCACACATGGTGTTCTAATAACCCATCGTCAAGTTAACACACTTGCGACACTTGTCAATACACATGATGACACTTCCGTATAGAGGAATGACACATCTCTATAGGAGTACAATAATATATAAATGAAATACATGGATGAAATACATTCTGAAGTTACATATACATCAACACTCCCTCTTAACTAGGAAGGTATTTCTCGACACAGATTTGCTAGCACAAGTGTTCTTCTCTGGATCATCGTCATCGATGCATCATCACTACTGCTCCTATCTCAACCAATCTTTTAATCTACTCATCATAGGAAGTTCTACAGATCCAATCCTTTTTCATACTGGATGTAGGCCCACTACCTGTAGTTCTTCATCATCTATGCGAACAGTCTGATAGAGGTGGTCTCTCAAGACTAGTTTTATGTGCTGATGCAATACTTGACAAGAGCATCCCAAGAAAATTTATGTGCCTAAGCACAACCTGCAAGATATCCCAGGACTGATTACATGCATCCCCTTCACAATACCTTTAAAGAGCATCCCAGGAACATTTATGTGCCGCAACACGACCGACAAGATCTCTAAAGAGCATCCCAAGACTTATTACAAGCACACAACTCAACTTCTCGGATCTCCAGGACTCATTACATGTGAATAGACAATACCTTTAAAGATCATCCCATGAACATTTATGTGCCGCAACACAACCAGAAAGATCTCTAAAGAGCATCCCTGGACTTATTGCGAGCACACAGCTCAACCTATCAAATCTCCAGGACTGATTACATGTCTCCATAGTAATACCTCATCCCAGGACTGATTACGAGCACACAGCTCAACCTATCGTATTTCTGAGGATTGATTACATACTACATAGCAATACCTCATCCCAGGACTGATTACGAGTACACAACTCAACCTATCGGATTTCTAAGGACTGATTACATGCTATTTGCACAACCTTCCACATATCATCTCTGACCTCCAAGTATCAACCTGATACTTATGATCTAACTAATCATCATCGCACGAAGCATGATCCTGATGCTCATGATCATACCGATCATCATCATTGTACCATCCTGGTACATATCATCTGGAGCAACATCCCGAAGCTCATCATCCTGATCATACAATGCATCCACCTGATGCATACCAAGTATCTACCTGATACATATCATCATACATGATCTACCTGATCATACAATGTATCCTCCTGATACATACATAGATACACAATGTATCCACCTGATATATATCAACATACATGATCTCCCTGATCATACACAGTATCCACCTGATAGATATACAGATACATGGTCCAAGCATCCAACATGATGCATATACAAATACATACAAATGATCCAATTGATCATATCCAGCATCCAACATGATGCATACATACATATACATATAAATGATCCAAGTAATCATATCTAGCATCCAACATGATGCTTACATACATATACATATAAATGATCCAACTGATCATATCTAGCATCCAACATGATGCGTACATACATAGACATATAAATGATCCAACTAATCATATCCAGCATCATCCTGATGCATTTACAGAGCAGTAACTGGAGCATCGTCCTGATGCTCATCATCCAGCGCTTACATCCACAGCCATGTGAAGGATTCTCCTTCCAACATGCTTGGAATGGCTTCAACAAATGTCTACATCACTTCTTCCTGGAAGTGTCGTCAATCTGAAGAACACCAAGCCTCTCTCTGAAGTACTCGAACTTCACTCTGGCTAGTGGCTTTCTCAGCACATCTGCAATCTTCTCATCCATCGCAACATACAGGAGCTTCACTGCGCCTCTCTGCACCATATCCCTGATATAGTGATATTTTATCTCTACATGTTTCGACCTGTCGTGGAACACCGGGTTCTCAGACAACTTCACACAACTTTGGTTGTCACAAAAGATACCAGTAGCCTCCAGCGAGAGATCAAATAACTAAGACAGTGGCTTTCGGAGCCATACTACCTCACAACTAGATGAATAGGCTACACCATACTCTGCCTTAGCTGTACTTAGTGCTACATAGAACTGCTTCCTATTAAACCAAGAGATCACACCTGATCCCATACTGAAGCAGCACCCAGATGTGTTCTTCCTATCTGCAGCATTGCCTGCCCAATATAAATCAACATAACCCTGTAGGTTAAACTTTTGATTCACATCATAATTGACCCCATAATCAACTGTACCCTTCAGGTACCTCAGAATATGCTTTACAGCAACCAGGTGAACACTCCTCGGATCCATCAGGAATTGACTCAATGTGTTCACCGCAAATCAAATATCTGGTCTCATGTTCATCAAGTACATCAAGTACATCAAGGACCCAATCATCTGACGATACATAGAGACATCAACCAGCTCAGATGAAGTATCACACAGAAGCTTCAGGTTCGATGCCATAGGTGTGGCCATGGCCTTGCAATCCATCATCCCGAACCTCTTTAGGATATCTATTGCATACTTCCCTTGTCCAAGGAAGATCCCATCTGCACTCTGCCACACCTCCATACTTAGGAAATAATGCATCATCCCTAAGTCCTTCATATCGAACTCAGCAGCAAGCTTCCTCTTTGTATCATCAATCAATCTGTCATCTCTTGTTACAAACAGGTCATCTACATATAGGAGTAGTATCACATGATTTCCTTCCTCAACCTTGTAGTAAAGGTTGGAATCTGCTTTACTCTTGGTAAATTCCAAACTAGATAGGAAACTGTCCATCCTACCATACCAAGTCCCAGGATCTTGCTTCAAGACATAGAAAGCTTTCTTCAATCTGCACACATATGACTCCCTATCATGTGTTTCAAAACTGAGTGGCTACTCCACATATACTTCCTCTTCAACTACACCATTCAAGAAGTCAGTCTTGACATCCATCTGGTGTATCTTCCATTTCATCGCTGCAGCTAGGGCAAGTATTGTTCTGATGGAAGTGTACCTGGCTATAGGAGCAAAAGTTTCTTCATAATATATTCCCTCTTTTTGAGAGAAGCCATGAGCTACGAATATTGCCTTGTATTTCTCTATGCTGCCATCTGCAGCATGGTTGATCTTGTAGATAGATTTGGAAGTCACAACAGACTTCCCTTCATGTCTTGGGACAACATCCCAAACATCATTCTTCATTATTGATTGGTATTCCTCGACCATGGCATCCTTCCATTCTTTCTTTTTCGTTGCTTCTTCGTAATTGGAAGGTTCTTTGTTCATGATGTCACAGAGTAAAGCAACATAGCTGGTATGAGATCTAGTTCTCTTCTTTGCTCTGTGTTCTTCTTCTGGAATGCCAAATATTTCTGCATCTTGAATGAGCTCTCTAGCCCATGCAGGTTTCCTCTTGTGAGAGTTGTTCTCACGTGGTGGATCTACAGGTTGTTGCGGATCTTCAATTTCACGATCAACATCTGGAATTGCTTCAGTTATGGTAGTGTCTTGAAATCTAGTTTCCTTAGTGTTATAGCTTGAAATGACACCTCTCCGTCCGTGATGACACTTGTTTCCCTTGGTCGCATGACGACACTTCTTGAGATCAAGTTCAGTCACACAACAGGACAATTGTGGATGGAGGAGTCATTTGGGACACTAAAAATGGTTGAAATTACCTCATTCTTGACCCATTTGATGTATATGACCCTTAGGAACATTTTTCCAGACCAAACCATCTCCTGAAAATGAGCAGAAAAGCCTGTTTTTGGCCATTTTTCAATATGAGCGCGACTCTACTGTTATAATAGTAGCGTGTGTACGCGACTTTACCTCATTCATAGTAGCGCCCATTGCCATGTGTACGCGACTTTGTATACTGTAGAGTAGGGTACACTCTTGTTTTGGTCAAAATCTTGAAATTCGAGTAAGTTAAGTTGGTTGGGAAACCTCTTGAGTGGTTATAACTTCTTTTCCTCTTCCTCATTGATTATATAAGGAGGGTAGAAGGGCCATGTGAAAGGAGCAAGCCTAATTGCAAAGTTATGCTGGAGGAATGGAGACCCTCATCCCCCTCTCTTGTGCTTCAGTTTTGGTAAACCCTAGTACAATTGCTTAGAGGCTGGGATCCTTGGAGAACGGAAGCAGGAGACCTTGAATCTAGGTTTCGTGAAGTGCCAAGCTTGAAGGAAGGTATAATTGTATGTACTTGCTTTCATTCATCAATAAAGATCAGACGTTCTTCTCTTTCCAAATATGACCTATTAATGTGTATTAGATTTGATTACAGTTTTTTTATCGTCTGATGTCTTCTTCTATTATGAATATCAGTATTATATGTGTAGTCAAATGTATTTGAGAAAGGTATCAAGTTGTTTTGCAGGTCTGGGCATTGCGACACTGGATAAGCATTGAAGAGCGAGGGAGGCAAAGCTAGGATCAACCTTCTGAATAAGGTTCCTACATCTCTAAACCCTAATCTCTTCATTTATTAGTTATACTTGCAGAATGCTTGTAAGTCTATCTTTATCACCGTAAGTTGGTAGTTTCTCCCCTGAACTATAGGTGCATTTTCCCCACAACAGAATGGCGACTCCGCTGGGGAAAGCCTAACTGCTTAGGGGTATCCAAGGTCATTTCTTCAGTTTTGTTTGATGGTATTTGTTCATTTTCTTGATTAGGATCAGTTAGTAGGCTCTGTTTGACCCTCCTGGGCTTTTTACAAACCCTTCCCAACCCTTGCAAACCTTTGTGGACCCAGTTTGGGGGTTTTAACCCCATTTTTTAGACTTTTTTTCTTGTACGCTACTGTTTGTACCACACAGTAGCGCCCATACTGCTATGAGCGCTAGTTTCCTTCATACACAGTAGCGCCCATACTGCTATGAGCGCTAGTTTCCTTCATACACAGTAGCGCTCAAAATCTGGGTTTAATTGTTTGAGTTTTTGGGTTGTGGACCCAAATCTGGGGGTTGTGGCTGCATTTTTTGGGGTCCCTGATGACCTTAGGTCTGTGTTAAACCCCTGTAAGTGGTCTCCCATCCTTGTACTGATCCTACATTCATGATTTGAACCTCTTTTGATCATTTTGGGCTTGTTTGGAAATTTTGGAGCTTGTTGACCCAAGTTGGGGGGTTTTTGGACCTGTTTGGTGTTTTGTACCCTAATTTGAGTCTGATTGAACTTGCTTGCACCATTTCCACTGGATTTGAAACCTCTTGAGTCTTTTTGACCCTGTTTGTATCTATTTGAGTGAAATTTCTCTTTTAGGTTGGTTTCATGTCCTCCCTTATGCTTTTAGTTTTTCTTTTGTAGTGAAAGCTCAAGTGTTTTGGCTGTTGTTCAAGACCTTGTTTGCATTGTTTACGTGCAGACCTGACTTTACCAAACCATACTTCTTCGTAGGTCATTCGCTTCGTTTCGGTCTAAAAGTAGTTTTTGTACTCTTTTCCCAATGTTTGGCATGCTTACATCAATAAGAATTTGAAAGTCATATTGGTAGCTTTTACTGTTTCATAAAGAGAACCTGAAAGTTTCTTTGCTTTGCTTTGATAGTAGGTTAGTTTCAGTTTTTGTTTCTTACCTTTGAAAAGCATAAAGAATTTTGATTTATCTTATAAATAGAGTACCTTGCAAGTGGCTTAAAAGATTTTAGAGTGCTTTGCATAAAAAAGAACAAGTTTTCTTTTGCATACCTAGTTGCTTGAGTAGCTGCATTCTTAGGTTTTGAGTTTAATTTTTTACATTTAGACTTTATTTTTACCTTTTTTGCATTCAAAAGATTAAAAAATTGCATTTGCACATGCATTCTAAATCAGAATTTTAAGACTTGCATTGAAAAGAAAAAGATTTGTTTGGTGGTAAATATTTCATTTTCAGTACTCTATTTCTATTATAACCACTCTCACACACCCACTACCTTTTTGAGTAATCAAGTAACCTTTAAAATGAACTCTAATAAAATGAACTAGCAACATTTTCTTTTCTAGGTTACACTACACCAACTAGTTTTGGTTAGGATCTTGGGTTTAAAACACCTTAAACCACCCAAGATCACACATTGCGCAAAAATCGTAGTGAGACTATCATTAGGCAAACCCACCTCACTCAAAATTTGCCTGGGAGCATATGCAGTAGGTCAATGTGAGATCAGTTTGTGGGAATACCCCTCCTACTTTCTGTTCGAGCATATGCCAGGATCGGATTGCGTATTGGGGACTCTTTCGAGTTTCGGGCTTAGCTACCCTGCCCACGCTTTCTGATTCGACCGGTGACTGTTCCCCCAGGAATTTTCGGTGTTGTGGTATCCTTAGTATCAGACTCTAGGTTCATACACAGGTGACAGCGGAGGGTATATCTGCTGTACCAAGGACAGACGTGGGAGGAAATCCCTTGCAGGTCTTTGGGAGGGCGGTTGGGTGATTCCAGCGCTTGCACCCTTAGTCATTGTATTGTGGACCCCGGGTAACTGTCCTTCATCCTTCGTTGATTTGTTCTGGGCCCTCATCATCCCAGACTCTTCTCCGGAAGGCATCTGTTTGCCTGGTTTGATTTACTTAGGACCTTTTTTTTAGTGGTGTGCTCTTTGTGCTACTTTTTTTTTTTTTTTAGTTTGCCTTAGAGAACTTCTTGTTCATTTGAGCAGGAAACTATGTCTAGCATTCCGGCGAGTGCCAATCAAGGTACCCCTGTTCCGGGGGATCCTTGTGCTGTTCCATTCATTGGAAACATTGGTGCTCCCTTAATGGCTACTCTGAATCTTCCTGGATTCACTATTGGGCTGCCGGTTTGGTTGTTTTCCACTCCGAATGCCTTGCATGCTCCTGACGCTTCTTTTGTGAGCACCTCAAATCAAGAGCATCAAAACCATGTGCCTCCTTTGCCAGTAACATCTTCTCCTCCTCCTTCTACCTCATGTGGCGAAAGTAGCAATACTAGTAACCAGCAGTCTAAAAGGAATAGACGGGGGAAGAATAGGAAGAAGATGCCAAAACAAGGGGGCAAGCACCCTGCCTCTGCAAATCATGCAGGGGGCACCCACCCAGCCTCTAGAGGTCATGCTGGGAGAAAACTTTTAGTCACTGAAAATCATACTGAAAGTTTGTCTTCAACCACTGTCAGTCATGTTGAGGACACGTCATTGATCACTGCTAGCCATATTAATGACAAGTCACCAGTTCCTGTGAGTCATACTGGAGACACCAGATCAGCCACTGCAAGTCATGCTGAGGGAGTTGACATTGTCGACAAACCCAACAAACAGAAGCTTAAGTTCCCTTGTAAGTTTTGCGAGGGAGACCACCTTACTTACTTGTGCCCTGTACTTCCAGAAGTGCAAAAAGTGTGGTCCTTAGTTCAAAAGTCTTCTGCTTCTGAGCAACCAGCCTCTGTGAGTCATGCTGGGGGCAAGCTGTCAGCCAATGCTAGTCATGCTGAGAGTACTGACGTTGTAAAGGAGTCTAAACCTATAGGACGGAAACCAAAGTTCCCTTGTAAACTTTGTAAGGGAGATCACCTTACTCACCGATGCCCTGCCATTCCAGAGGCACGAAGAGTGTGGTCCATGTCTGAAGGAACCTCTGTTCCTGAGTTGTCTATAGATTCCCTGCAGTCAGATCAACCTTTGGTTGATAAAGTGGTTGAACCAATGCAATATTTGGTCGACCCCACTCTTCCTTCGGAGAGTGAAGTGATTGAATCGATGCAATCTTCGACCGATCCCATCAGTCCTTCAGAGATTGATGCACCTACTACTGAAGTCTTCTGCATTTCCAGTTTGGATGTTCCTGAAAAAGGGGGCACTTCATTTGTGCCATGTGAACCCCTACCAAGCCCTAGGATTGTTTCCTTTGATTGGAATAGTCTAGCCGAGCCGAGCCTTCCTTCTTCGACACCTTTCCAGATAAAGGTTGATATCGGGAACCATACGGTTGATCGATGCATTGTTGATGAAGGTGCTTCTGTTAGTATCTTATCCGCTTATGCTTGGAGAGATTTGGGTTTCCCTAATATTATTCCAGCTGTTAATTGGCCGTTGACCTTCGATAGAAGACCTAGTGAACCGATCGGATTCCTCCGTCAGGCACCTGTTACCTTGGGTGGAAAAACAGTCTTAGTTGATTTTATGGTTCTAAAGGACCCTATGGACTTTGATATGATCCTCGGGCGTGATTACGTTTATGCTATGCATGCTGTGGTGTCTACGCTTTTTCGTGTGATGCATTTCCCTCATAACGAAAACATTGTCACCATCGATCAGCTTGCATTCGTTGATCCTCCTTATTACCCAACTGAAGACCAGTCTGATCCCTCGTCATTAGGCACTACTATGTCACATGCGCCTCATGTGGCATATTGTTCCTTGAGTTCAACTGCTACTGAGAAGAAGTCTCTGAGTTCATGCTTACCTTCTCGGGACTTGGTCCCGGCTTTTGACCAAGTGACATCTCCATCTGAATGTTTAGATATGTATTCTATCTGGGATGATATACTTCCTTCCGATGAAGTTTTCCTAGAGTCTATGGTACAGTCTGCCATTCACTTGGATGTTGATCCAGTCACAGTTATGTCCAGCCCCGGTTTGACCTTAAAGTCTGATCTTCCTACTGTTAAGTCTTTGGACTCTCCTATAGATCAGCAAATCGGTGTTCCTGCTGAGTTTGATTCTGCTTCTAGAATTTTCAACTCCCATGATGATGAATTTGTTTCTGCAGATTCCATCATGTCCTTCAACTCTGATCTTCATCCTGAAGTTGATCTTGTTGATTGTAAGTCCTCGGGCTTGGGTACCATAGAGTCTTCATTTGAAAACTCTGCCTTGTTTATGCCTGCTGTTGATGATAGTGAAGTTGAAAGTATTTCTACCACAGTGACTTGTATCAGGTCTTCCTTTACATATGTTTTAGATATGATCCCGGTACTAATGTTTCTTGGAGACAGGATTCTTAGCTGGATGTGTACTTGCTTACTGGTCCTTTTCGACACCTTGTGCGACCATGTCAGGTATATTCAGAACCTTGCATATAGGTTTAGGCTTCCCCGCTGTTATGTTGCATTTGAACCTTTTGCCATCCGAATTCGCCATAGGGTCGAACCTGTTGGATATTGGTGTGATAGCCATCTCTTTATGCATTGTGCACCAGTCCGACAGCAGAGCCTACCTAACATGGGTCACCCTAGTCAGCACCCTTATGCCATTCTGGTGCCCATGCTGAGTTTTTCTCATAGGTTCGGGATCCTTTTTAGATTTACCATGACTTTGAGAAGAAGCCTCATATCTTTCTTCCTCATATATTTCTGGCCATCCCTGATAAGGCTCCCCTCTTTGTGTTCAAATTGCATATGCATCTATTATGATCCCGCTTGCGCTAATGAGCCTGAAGCCGGCTTCCACGCTTTTAGCTCGTTGTATAAGCCTCCATCTCTGATCTCATTTCCGCTAAGCCCTGTATCATTTTGCCTTTTCAATTTGACACCTTTTACCTGGAGGAGACACACCCTGAGTGTCCTTATCTTTCCCATGTTCCTTGCATTAGGCATAGCTTTGTTCCATGCGCTTGGAGCTAGTTTTGCATGTCCCTGACACTCGTCTCTTCCCACATCGAGCATTCTTCTACCTTTACTTCGAGCTCGTTAAAAACAGTAAGTAAGTTACGAGCAGTCTTCCACCTTTCCTTCGAGCTCGTTAAAAACAGTAAGGAGGCTATGAGCATTCTTCTACCTTCACTTCGAGCTCGTTAAAAACAGTAAGTAGGTTATGAGCATTTCTTTCATCTTCACTTCGAGCTCATTAAAAACAGTAAGGAAGTTGTGAGCATTTTCCTATCTCCTTTGAGCTCGTTAAAAACAGTAAGGAGGTCATGAGTTTACTTTTCCGGACTCGTTAAACCTTTACGGAAAAGATCCCTATGGAGTTCTTTTAAGCCCTTTTCAGACTCCTTAAATAGGAAAAGTTTGCCGAGCATAGTTGTCTTTTCGGGCTCGTTAAAATAACTGAACCGACATCCACTTAGGTATAGAATTACCCCTTTTCCGGGCCTTGGTGGATAATTTACGGAAAATGTATACTCTAGGTATACTCTTGTATGCGCTAGAAGAGTTCTTCTTCCATCATTTTACACTTTTTCGGGGAAGGAGACTAACTTTACAAAAAAGGACCTTTGGAGTCGTCTTTAGGGTTTTCAGACTCTCGAAATGTGAAAACACCAAGCGAGCACATACCAATCCGGGCTCGATATAAAATCCACGGATAAGTGTATAGAGGACTGTTTAAGTTTTTCAACTCTATAAGCAAGAAAACACCGCCGAGCACAGACCAATCCGGGCTCGATATAAAATCCACGGATAGGTGTATGGAGTTTTCTTCTAGGTTTTTCAGACTCCTTAAATATGAAAATACCGTCGAGCATGCTTTAGTTCTTTGTCAAGCTCGTTAAAAAATGAAAAAGGAAAGGGAAGGGAAGAATGTCAAAATATCTTTCAATATGATGGCAGCAAGTCAACTATCTCCTTGAACAAAGCACCTGTTTTGAGTCTATCAAACAAGTTGGGTTCTAGTATTGACCTTAGGGTAAACTTGATCTCAGAGTTCCTACTCCTCCGTTTGGTTAGTCTTCCAATCATTTGGAGAATCTGTTAATGTCTCCTACATTGCAGATATGTGTCATGGTCCCTTTGTTTTCAAAGCTTCCTAAGTCACTCTTGTGTCGTGCTCACTGTTCAAGGATATAACCTGTGTCGGCCATTCTGCAGTTGCCTTGACCTCATGTGTCGGCCATTCCTTGGTGTCAGTATGTTTCATTCTGTGTTCCGTCCTACTCCAAATCAGCTCATACCTTTTGAGTGTCCCTCGTGTTGGATGATGGAGGATGCATTAAGGCCTCCCTTCCAACGAACTTCTTCCCATCGACTTCAGCTCATTGTGCTCTGGGAATGAAGTTTAGAGTTTCGGTTAGTACCTTGGGGATTGCAGTCATTAGTGGCAGTTTCCCTCGCTATTGGATAGATGGGAATACATCAATGTCTCCTATCCGATGGATTCTTCAAGTGTTTGATGACAAGACCATCTATTCGCACTTGCTTGAATGTACTAGGTACCTTGGGTTCCATTTTCATTATTGGTGGACACCCTCGCGTTTGTTAACGGTATACATCAATGACCGGCAATCAAACGATACCTCCCATGTTCGACAACAGCTCATTTATTCGCATGGATAGGTTTGTACCTTGGGTTGTTTTTGGATGAAGACCTTGGGATCCTCGATAGCATCACCTCATTTATGTTATCGCCCAAGTTGCGCAAGACTGAGCCCCACTCCTTTTGGCTCTTGATGAGACATAGATCCAGCTTGTTCTCTATGGCTATGTTCTCCAGTTTTGACATAGATCCACCTTGTATTTATGTGGCTATGTTTCGACTTATGTTCCTCATGGATCCACGCTTGTATTTTAGTGGCCATGATATATGCATCAGTATTTTGGATCATTATTGTATCCTCTTGGAGATCATGTTCCACCATTTGAACATGGACAGTTACCCCATGGATAAGTTTGTCTGACTTTGCCTTCGCTTTCAGGTAATTCATTTGAGCCTATGATTCTTGGTTTCTCCGTTCCTCCATGATTCAACTCTTTTTTATTTATAATGTATTTCGTCCATCGTTTCCCATACTCCCTCTGACCTCATACATTAGGGGGCATCTGTTATAGCTTGAAATGACACCTCTCCGTCCGTGATGACACTTGTTTCCCTTGGTCGCATGACGACACTTCTTGAGATCAAGTTCAGTCACACAACAGGACAATTGTGGATGGAGGAGTCATTTGGGACACTAAAAATGGTTGAAATTACCTCATTCTTGACCCATTTGATGTATATGACCCTTAGGAACATTTTTCCAGACCAAACCATCTCCTGAAAATGAGCAGAAAAGCCTGTTTTTGGCCATTTTTCAATATGAGCGCGACTCTACTGTTATAATAGTAGCGTGTGTACGCGACTTTACCTCATTCATAGTAGCGCCCATTGCCATGTGTACGCGACTTTGTATACTGTAGAGTAGGGTACACTCTTGTTTTGGTCAAAATCTTGAAATTCGAGTAAGTTAAGTTGGTTGGGAAACCTCTTGAGTGGTTATAACTTCTTTTCCTCTTCCTCATTGATTATATAAGGAGGGTAGAAGGGCCATGTGAAAGGAGCAAGCCTAATTGCAAAGTTATGCTGGAGGAATGGAGACCCTCATCCCCCTCTCTTGTGCTTCAGTTTTGGTAAACCCTAGTACAATTGCTTAGAGGCTGGGATCCTTGGAGAACGGAAGCAGGAGACCTTGAATCTAGGTTTCGTGAAGTGCCAAGCTTGAAGGAAGGTATAATTGTATGTACTTGCTTTCATTCATCAATAAAGATCAGACGTTCTTCTCTTTCCAAATATGACCTATTAATGTGTATTAGATTTGATTACAGTTTTTTTATCGTCTGATGTCTTCTTCTATTATGAATATCAGTATTATATGTGTAGTCAAATGTATTTGAGAAAGGTATCAAGTTGTTTTGCAGGTCTGGGCATTGCGACACTGGATAAGCATTGAAGAGCGAGGGAGGCAAAGCTAGGATCAACCTTCTGAATAAGGTTCCTACATCTCTAAACCCTAATCTCTTCATTTATTAGTTATACTTGCAGAATGCTTGTAAGTCTATCTTTATCACCGTAAGTTGGTAGTTTCTCCCCTGAACTATAGGTGCATTTTCCCCACAACAGAATGGCGACTCCGCTGGGGAAAGCCTAACTGCTTAGGGGTATCCAAGGTCATTTCTTCAGTTTTGTTTGATGGTATTTGTTCATTTTCTTGATTAGGATCAGTTAGTAGGCTCTGTTTGACCCTCCTGGGCTTTTTACAGACCCTTCCCAACCCTTGCAAACCTTTGTGGACCCAGTTTGGGGGTTTTAACCCCGTTTTTTAGACTTTTTTCTTGTACGCTACTGTTTGTACCACACAGTAGCGCCCATACTGCTATGAGCGCTAGTTTCCTTCATACACAGTAGCGCCCATACTGCTATGAGCGCTAGTTTCCTTCATACACAGTAGCGCTCAAAATCTGGGTTTGATTTTTTGAGTTTTTGGGTTGTGGACCCAAATCTGGGGGCTGTGGCTGCATTTTTTGGGGTCCCTGATGACCTTAGGTCTGTGTTAAACCCCTGTAAGTGGTCTCCCATCCTTGTACTGATCCTACATTCATGATTTGAACCTCTTTTGATCATTTTGGGCTTGTTTGGAAATTTTGGAGCTTGTTGACCCAAGTTGGGGGGTTTTTGGACCTGTTTGGTGTTTTGTACCCTAATTTGAGTCTGATTGAACTTGCTTGCACCATTTCCACTGGATTTGAAACCTCTTGAGTCTTTTTGACCCTGTTTGTATCTATTTGAGTGAAATTTCTCTTTTAGGTTGGTTTCTTGTCCTCCCTTATGCTTTTAGTTTTTCTTTTGTAGTGAAAGCTCAAGTGTTTTGGCTGTTGTTCAAGACCTTGTTTGCATTGTTTACGTGCAGACCTAACTTTACCAAACCATACTTCTTCGTAGGTCATTCGCTTCGTTTCGGTCTAAAAGTAGTTTTTGTACTCTTTTCCCAATGTTTGGCATGCTTACATCAATAAGAATTTGAAAGTCATATTGGTAGCTTTTACTGTTTCATAAAGAGAACCTGAAAGTTTCTTTGCTTTGCTTTGATAGTAGGTTAGTTTCAGTTTTTGTTTCTTACCTTTGAAAAGCATAAAGAATTTTGATTTATCTTATAAATAGAGTACCTTGCAAGTGGCTTAAAATATTTTAGAGTGCTTTGCATCAAAAAGAACAAGTTTTCTTTTGCATACCTAGTTGCTTGAGTAGCTGCATTCTTAGGTTTTGAGTTTAATTTTTTACATTTAGACTTTATTTTTACCTTTTTTGCATTCAAAAGATTAAAAAATTGCATTTGCACATGCATTCTAAATCAGAATTTTAAGACTTGCATTGAAAAGAAAAAGATTTGTTTGGTGGTAAATATTTCATTTTCAGTACTCTATTTCTATTATAACCACTCTCACACACCCACTACCTTTTTGAGTAATCAAGTAACCTTTAAAATGAACTCTAATAAAATGAACTAGCAACATTTTCTTTTCTAGGTTACACTACACCAACTAGTTTTGGTTAGGATCTTGGGTTTAAAACACCTTAAACCACCCAAGATCACACATTGCGCAAAAATCGTAGTGAGACTATCATTAGACAAACCCACCTCACTCAAAATTTGCCTGGGAGCATATGCAGTAGATCAATGTGAGATCAGTTTGTGGGAATACCCCTCCTACTTTCTGTTCGAGCATACGCCAGGATCGGATTGCGTATTGGGGACTCTTTCGAGTTTCGGGCTTAGCTACCCTGCCCACGCTTTCTGATTCGACCGGTGACTGTTCCCCCAGGAATTTTCGGTGTTGTGGTATCCTTAGTATCAGACTCTAGGTTCATACACAGGTGACATCGGAGGGTATATCTGCTGTACCTAGGACAGACGTGGGAGGAAATACCTTGCAGGTCTTTGGGAGGGCGGTTGGGTGATTCCAGCGCTTGCACCCTTAGTCATTGTATTGTGGACCCCGGGTAACTGTCCTTCATCCTTCGTTGATTTGTTCTGGGCCCTCATCATCCCAGACTCTTCTCCGGAAGGCATCTGTTTGCCTGGTTTGATTTACTTAGGACCTTTTTTTTAGTGGTGTGCTCTTTGTGCTACTTTTTTTTTTTTTTAGTTTGCCTTAGAGAACTTCTTGTTCATTTGAGCAGGAAACTATGTCTAGCATTCCGGCGAGTGCCAATCAAGGTACCCCTGTTCCGGGGGATCCTTGTGCTGTTCCATTCATTGGAAACATTGGTGCTCCCTTAATGGCTACTCTGAATCTTCCTGGATTCACTATTGGGCTGCCGGTTTGGTTGTTTTCCACTCCGAATGCCTTGCATGCTCCTGACGCTTCTTTTGTGAGCACCTCAAATCAAGAGCATCATAACCATGTGCCTCCTTTGCCAGTAACATCTTCTCCTCCTCCTTCTACCTCATGTGGCGAAAGTAGCAATACTAGTAACCAGCAGTCTAAAAGGAATAGACGGGGGAAGAATAGGAAGAAGATGCCAAAACAAGGGGGCAAGCACCCTGCCTCTGCAAATCATGCAGGGGGCACCCACCCAGCCTCTAGAGGTCATGCTGGGAGAAAACTTTTAGTCACTGAAAATCATACTGAAAGTTTGTCTTCAACCACTGTCAGTCATGTTGAGGACACGTCATTGATCACTGCTAGCCATATTAATGACAAGTCACCAGTTCCTGTGAGTCATACTGGAGACACCAGATCAGCCACTGCAAGTCATGCTGAGGGAGTTGACATTGTCGACAAACCCAACAAACAGAAGCTTAAGTTCCCTTGTAAGTTTTGCGAGGGAGACCACCTTACTTACTTGTGCCCTGTACTTCCAGAAGTGCAAAAAGTGTGGTCCTTAGTTCAAAAGTCTTCTGCTTCTGAGCAACCAGCCTCTGTGAGTCATGCTGGGGGCAAGCTGTCAGCCAATGCTAGTCATGCTGAGAGTACTGACGTTGTAAAGGAGTCTAAACCTATAGGATGGAAACCAAAGTTCCCTTGTAAACTTTGTAAGGGAGATCACCTTACTCACCGATGCCCTGCCATTCCAGAGGCACGAAGAGTGTGGTCCATGTCTGAAGGAACCTCTGTTCCTGAGTTGTCTATAGATTCCCTGCAGTCAGATCAACCTTTGGTTGATAAAGTGGTTGAACCAATGCAATATTTGGTCGACCCCACTCTTCCTTCGGAGAGTGAAGTGATTGAATCGATGCAATCTTCGACCGATCCCATCAGTCCTTCAGAGATTGATGCACCTACTACTGAAGTCTTCTACATTTCCAGTTTGGATGTTCCTGAAAAAGGGGGCACTTCATCTGTGCCATGTGAACCCCTACCAAGCCCTAGGATTGTTTCCTTTGATTGGAATAGTCTAGCCGAGCCTCGCCTTCCTTCTTCGACACCTTTCCAGATAAAGGTTGATATCGGGAACCATACGGTTGATCGATGCATTGTTGATGAAGGTGCTTCTGTTAGTATCTTATCCGCTTATGCTTGGAGAGATTTTGGTTTCCCTAATATTATTCCAGCTGTTAATTGGCCGTTGACCTTCGATAGAAGACCTAGTGAACCGATCGGATTCCTCCGTCAGGCACCTGTTACCTTGGGTGGAAAAACAATCTTAGTTGATTTTATGGTTCTAAAGGACCCTATGGACTTTGATATGATCCTCGGGCGTGATTACGTTTATGCTATGCATGCTGTGGTGTCTACGCTTTTTCGTGTGATGCATTTCCCTCATAACGAAAACATTGTCACCATCGATCAGCTTGCATTCGTTGATCCTCCTTATTACCCAACTGAAGACCAGTCTGATCCCTCGTCATTAGGCACTACTATGTCACATGCGCCTCATGTGGCATATTGTTCCTTGAGTTCAACTGCTACTGAGAAGAAGTCTTTGAGTTCATGCTTACCTTCTCGGGACTTGGTCCCGGCTTTTGACCAAGTGACATCTCCATCTGAATGTTTAGATATGTATTCTATCTGGGATGATATACTTCCTTCCGATGAAGTTTTCCTAGAGTCTATGGTACAGTCTGCCATTCACTTGGATGTTGATCCAGTCACAGTTATGTCCAGCCCCGGTTTGACCTTAAAGTCTGATCTTCCTACTGTTAAGTCTTTGGACTCTCCTATAGATCAGCAAATCGGTGTTCCTGCTGAGTTTGATTCTGCTTCTAGAATTTTCAACTCCCATGATGATGAATTTGTTTCTGCAGATTCCATCATGTCCTTCAACTCTGATCTTCATCCTGAAGTTGATCTTGTTGATTGTAAGTCCTCGGGCTTGGGTACCATAGAGTCTTCATTTGAAAACTATGCCTTGTTTATGCCTGCTGTTGATGATAGTGAAGTTGAAAGTATTTCTACCACAGTGACTTGTATCAGGTCTTCCTTTACATATGTTTTAGATATGATCCCGGTACTAATGTTTCTTGGAGACAGGATTCTTAGCTGGATGTGTACTTGCTTACTGGTCCTTTTCGACACCTTGTGCGACCATGTCAGGTATATTCAGAACCTTGCATATAGGTTTAGGCTTCCCCGCTGTTATGTTGCATTTGAACCTTTTGCCATCCGAATTCGCCATAGGGTCGAACCTGTTGGATATTGGTGTGATAGCCATCTCTTTATGCATTGTGCACCAGTCCGACAGCAGAGCCTACCTAACATGGGTCACCCTAGTCAGCACCCTTATGCCATTCTGGTGCCCATGCTGAGTTTTTCTCATAGGTTCGGGAGCCTTTTTAGATTTACCATGACTTTGAGAAGAAGCCTCATATCTTTCTTCCTCATATATTTCTGGCCATCCCTAATAAGGCTCCCCTCTTTGTGTTCAAATTGCATATGCATCTATTATGATCCCGCTTGCGCTAATGAGCCTGAAGCCGGCTTCCACGCTTTTAGCTCGTTGTATAAGCCTCCATCTCTGATCTCATTTCCGCTAAGCCCTGTATCATTTTGCCTTTTCAATTTGACACCTTTTACCTGGAGGAGACACACCCTGAGTGTCCTTATCTTGCCCATGTTCCTTGCATTAGGCATAGCTTTGTTCCATGCGCTTGGAGCTAGTTTTGCATGTCCCTGACACTCGTCTCTTCCCACATCGAGCATTCTTCTACCTTTACTTCGAGCTCGTTAAAAACAGTAAGTAAGTTACGAGCAGTCTTCCACCTTTCCTTCGAGCTCGTTATAAACAGTAAGGAGGCTACGAGCATTCTTCTACCTTCACTTCGAGCTCGTTAAAAACAGTAAGTAGGTTATGAGCATTTCTTTCATCTTCACTTCGAGCTCGTTAAAAACAGTAAGGAAGTTGTGAGCATTTTCCTATCTCCTTTGAGCTCGTTAAAAACAGTAAGGAGGTCATGAGTTTACTTTTCCGGACTCGTTAAACCTTTACGGAAAAGATCCCTATGGAGTTCTTTTAAGCCCTTTTCAGACTCCTTAAATAGGAAAAGTTTGCCGAGCATAGTTGTCTTTTCGGGCTCGTTAAAATAACTGAACCGACATCCACTTAGGTATAGAATTACCCCTTTTCCGGGCCTTGGTGGATAATTTACGGAAAAGGTATACTCTAGGTATACTCTTGTATGCGCTAGAAGAGTTCTTCTTCCATCATTTTACACTTTTTCGGGGAAGGAGACTAACTTTACGAAAAAGGACCTTTGGAGTCGTCTTTAGGGTTTTCAGACTCTCGAAATGTGAAAACACCAAGCGAGCACATACCAATCCGGGCTCGATATAAAATCCACGGATAAGTGTATAGAGGACTGTTTAAGTTTTTCAACTCTATAAGCAAGAAAACACCGCCGAGCACAGACCAATCCGGGCTCGATATAAAATCCACGGATAGGTGTATGGAGTTTTCTTCTAGGTTTTTAAGACTCCTTAAATATGAAAATACCGTCGAGCATGCTTTAGTTCTTTGTCAAGCTCGTTAAAAAATGAAAAAGGAAAGGGAAGGGAAGAATGTCAAAATATCTTTCAATATGATGGCAGCAAGTCAACTATCTCCTTGAACAAAGCACCTGTTTTGAGTCTATCAAACAAGTTGGGTTCTAGTATTGACCTTAGGGTAAACTTGATCTCAGAGTTCCTACTCCTCCGTTTGGTTAGTCTTCCAATCATTTGGAGAATCTGTTAATGTCTCCTACATTGCAGATATGTGTCATGGTCCCTTTGTGTTCAAAGCTGCCTAAGTCACTCTTGTGTCGTGCTCACTGTTCAAGGATATAACCTGTGTCGACCATTCTGCAGTTGCCTTGACCTCATGTGTCGGCCATTCCTTGGTGTCAGTATGTTTCATTCTGTGTTCCGTCCTACTCCAAATCAGCTCATACCTTTTGAGTGTCCCTCGTGTTGGATGATGGAGGATGCATTAAGGCCTCCCTTCCAACGAACTTCTTCCCATCGACTTCAGCTCATTGTGCTCTGGGAATGAAGTTTAGAGTTTCGGTTAGTACCTTGGGGATTGCAGTCATTAGTGGCAGTTTCCCTCGCTATTGGATAGATGGGAATACATCAATGTCTCCTATCCGATGGATTCTTCAAGTGTTCGACGGCAAGACCATCTATTCGCACTTGCTTGAATGTACTAGGTACCTTGGGTTCCATTTTCATTATTGGTGGACACCCTCGCGTTTGTTAACGGTATACATCAATGACCGGTAATCAAATGATACCTCCCATGTTCGACAACAGCTCATTTATTCGCATGGATAGGTTTGTACCTTGGGTTGTTTTTGGATGAAGACCTTGGGATCCTCGATAGCATCACCTCATTTATGTTATCGCCCAAGTTGCGCAAGACTGAGCCCCACTCCTTTTGGCTCTTGATGAGACATAGATCCAGCTTGTTCTCTATGGCTATGTTCTCCAGTTTTGACATAGATCCACCTTGTATTTATGTGGCTATGTTTCGACTTATGTTCCTCATGGATCCACGCTTGTATTTTAGTGGCCATGATATATGCATCAGTATTTTGGATCATTATTGTATCCTCTTGGAGATCATGTTCCACCATTTGAACATGGACAGTTACCCCATGGATAAGTTTGTCTGACTTTGCCTTCGCTTTCAGGTACTTCATTTGAGCCTATGATTCTTGGTTTCTCCGTTCCTCCATGATTGAACTCTTTTTTATTTATAATGTATTTCGGCCATCGTTTCCCATACTCCCTCTGACCTCATACATTAGGGGGCATCTGTTATAGCTTGAAATGACACCTCTCCGTCCGTGATGACACTTGTTTCCCTTAGTCGCATGACGACACTTCTTGAGATCAAGTTCAGTCACACAACAGGACAATTGTGGATGGAGGAGTCATTTGGGACACTAAAAATGGTTGAAATTACCTCATTCTTGACCCATTTGATGTATATGACCCTTAGGAACATTTTTCCAGACCAAACCATCTCCTGAAAATGAGCAGAAAAGCCTGTTTTTGGCCATTTTTCAATATGAGCGCGACTCTACTGTTATAATAGGAGCGTGTGTACGCGACTTTACCTCATTCATAGTAGCGCCCATTGCCATGTGTACGCGACTTTGTATACTGTAGAGTAGGGTACACTCTTGTTTTGGTCAAAATCTTGAAATTCGAGTAAGTTAAGTTGGTTGGGAAACCTCTTGAGTGGTTATAACTTCTTTTCCTCTTCCTCATTGATTATATAAGGAGGGTAGAAGGGCCATGTGAAAGGAGCAAGCCTAATTGCAAAGTTATGCTGGAGGAATGGAGACCCTCATCCCCCTCTCTTGTGCTTCAGTTTTGGTAAACCCTAGTACAATTGCTTAGAGGCTGGGATCCTTGGAGAACGGAAGCAGGAGACCTTGAATCTAGGTTTCGTGAAGTGCCAAGCTTGAAGGAAGGTATAATTGTATGTACTTGCTTTCATTCATCAATAAAGATCAGACGTTCTTCTCTTTCCAAATATGACCTATTAATGTGTATTAGATTTGATTACAGCTTTTTTATCGTCTGATGTCTTCTTCTATTATGAATATCAGTATTATATGTGTAGTCAAATGTATTTGAGAAAGGTATCAAGTTGTTTTGCAGGTCTGGGCATTGCGACACTGGATAAGCATTGAAGAGCGAGGGAGGCAAAGCTAGGATCAACCTTCTGAATAAGGTTCCTACATCTCTAAACCCTAATCTCTTCATTTATTAGTTATACTTGCAGAATGCTTGTAAGTCTATCTTTATCACCGTAAGTTGGTAGTTTCTCCCCTGAACTATAGGTGCATTTTCCCCACAACACTTAGGTTCTTCATAAACTTCAACACATGTCTTCCTTGATTTGATGAATGCTGAGTTTTCATCAAATGTTACATCTCTGCTGACATCAATCTTCTTGAACCCTGCAAAGTATATTTTGTAAGCCTTCGAGCTTTCACTGTAACCCACAACGATGCCCTTCTTTCCTGAAGGATCTAGCTTAGTCCTCTTTTCTTTTGGGACATGAGTATATACTGGACAACCAAATATTCTGAGATGGCTGACTTCAGGTTTCTTACTAGAGAAGACCTCTTCTGGTGTCTTGTTGTCCAATATCTTGTGGGGTGTTCTGTTCTGCACATATACAGCTGTCCTAGCTACTTCTTCCCATAGATGCATAGGTAGATCCTGGTCATGCAGCATTTCCCATGCTACTTCCATGATTGTTCAATTCTTTCTTTCTGCAACTCCATTTTGTTGTGGATTGTAACGAGCAGTCAACTCCCTCTTAATCCCTGAATCACTGCATAGTTTCTTGAAGTCACCTAAACTGAATTCTCCACCATTGTCGGATCTGAAAGTCTTGATCTTCTTATCAGTTTGGTTCTCCATCAAGGTTTTGAATTCCTTGAACTTATCAAATACTTCATCTTTGTTCTTCAAGACGTAAACCCAAGTATTCCTGGAGAAGTCATCAATGAAAGAGACATAGTAAACATACCCAGTCAAAGAACTGGATGACATTGGACCACATACATCAGAGTGGATAATTTCCAAGATGCTTTTTGCCTTGCTTTCACTACTTGAAAATGTCGCCTTTATGTTCTTTCCTTTTGCACATCCTTTGCAAACACCTTCATGCTTGGTTTTGATTTATGGAATACCTTCTACAACTTTACTTGCAATTGGTAATGCTTTGCAGTGCATATGTGAAAGTCTTCTATGCCAAAGTTCACTTAGCTCCATGGAATCATGCACCATGGCATGTTTAGGTTGTCCCTTCAATTTATACAATCCTCCCTCTTGCTCTCCAATCACCACTGCATCATCTATGGTCTTTCCCTTTGGCCACATTAGAACTTGGTCATCCACAAATGCAACCCTCATACCTCTTGCATCTAATGCGGATATGGAGAGTAGGTTTTTCTTGAGCCTAGGTACATAGAGAACGTATTTCATCTTCAAGGACTTTCTAGAATCTAGGTTGTAGGAGGCTTCACCACTTCCTTTGATAGGGTATTGATAGTCATCCCCAAGTTTCACTTTATGGGGTGATTCATGTTCAGATAGATTTACAAAAGATTCTTTAAACCCAGTCATATGTTTGGAAGCACCACTGTCAATAAGCCAATCATTACAACCATGAGAGATAGTACCTATGAGAGCAGAGATTAGAACATACTCTTCTTTGCTTGATGAGTCATCATCACTTTCTGTTCTAGCTTTCTTCCTGGGAGGTTCATCATCCTCAGCAACATGATCATGATATCTTCTTTTGTTGTTCTTCTTCTTCTTATTGAAGTTGTTGGTATCTTCTTTCCTTTTCATGGGACATTCTGAGGCAAAGTGTCATTTCTCATTACAATTGAAGCACCTCGAATCTTTCTTTTCTTTGTGATATGGATGAGAAGATTTCTTCTTGTGATGGGATGGCTCCCTCTTGAACTTTCCTTTCTTGGTGTGTGCTGTGAGAGCTTGATCTTCATTCCCCATCTTTTCTTCTCGTGCCACAAGCCTTTCTTCTTCTTGAGAACATTCCTCCCATAGTCTACTGAAGGAGATCAATTTTTTTCTTGTACAGATCCCTTGGATAAAGGAGTCCCATGACCTAGGTAGGCCATTCAAAGTGGTCATAACAATTTCACCATTCTCCACCATTTCATCTACAGCTTCAAGTTGTTCCTTGATCTGAGAGACTTTAGAGAAATAAGATTGAATGGTCTCTCCATTCAACATCTTGACCCCTTTCAATTGATTCCGCGGAGTCATCTTCCGATTTATGATCTTCCCTTCAAATAGTTTGGTCAGAGAATCGAACATCTCCTTGGGTGTCTTCAAAGATGACACATGTGGTATGAGATGGTCTTTGGTAGAATCAGCAATGATTCTCTTTGCTTTGAACAAGTTCTTCTTATGCAATATCTTAGCCTCTTCATCCTCTGGGATAGGGATGTCTTCTTTTACATATGAGTCCAACTCATTCTCTTCCAGGATTAACCCAATCCTGTACTTCCAGGTTCGGAAGTTATCAGCTCCTTCAAGCTTGTCCTCAAGCTTGGTGTGGTGAGACATTTTAAAGAGTACTTCAAATGGAAATAGAAAAGATTTAGGTCTTACCACTTGATTTGCTGAAAACTGGATCTAGTCCCAGATTAGGGTTTGTCGAAAAAACCTAAAAATTCAAATTGTGAATTTTAACTTTCTGAAAGGATAGAAAGATGCGCCTTGATGATCTGATCAGCCTAGTGTATTCAGAATTTGAGATCTGCAAAGCTTCACCCTTCATAAATGCATTTTTGTCTTTCCGGGTTCACTAGGGAGGACCCTGAATTAGGGTTTGAGTTTCCCGGAGATCTTCCCAGCCAAAAATATCGATCCAAAGCTCTAAACTTCGATCTTTGGAAGGAGCTTCCATCTATGTCTTCAGATTCCAAAAATTCCTATTTTTGTGGAAACCCTAATTGTTAGGGCCAAATTTGAAAATTCTCAGAATTGAATTCTGATTGGACAGATAGATTCTCCTTGATTAGTAGAGTCAATCTACTATATTGCTTTTCCAAAATCTATGGAGAGAAACCCTTGGTTTCCGTCACTGCACAATGTCTTCTTCTTAGGTTAGCTCTGATACCATGTTAAATTTTGAGCATTAATTCATAATACTCTAGGATCTTTACTGAGAGAAAAACATGTATAGTATATCAATGCATATCAATCATAACAAGCATGTCAATCATGACGAGAAGCAAAATCATGAGAGACAATAGATACACAGAGTTTCTGTGGGGAAAACCCTAAGGTGAAAAACCCCACAACTTCCTCAGAGATAGATAGAGCAATAGCTCAACCAAAGTACAACCAAAGTACAAGAGATAGACTCCTCTTACCAGCTGATCCTCCTCCTCACAAGTTCTCCACTTTTTGAGTGAAGGAAGAATGATTTTCTGAGTGATCCAAATAGAGATCTCCTGATCTCTATTTATACTTGTTCTGTTTTCCCAATAACCTTATGGGGCCGACTTGTCTAGCTCGGTACATCAACAACATATTACATAAATTAGGGCCGACCCCACACATGGTGGTCTAATAACCCATCGGCAAGTTAACACACTTGCGACACTTGTCAATACACATGAGGACACTTCCGTATAGAGGAATGACACATCTCTATATGAGTACAATAATATATAAATGAAATACATGGATGAAATACATTCCGAAGTTACATATACATCAACATAGAGATGTTATTATTCCTCTATATGGAAGTGTTTGTATTCCTATAGATATGTTATTATTCCTCTATACAGAAGTGGGTGAAATCGCGAACCTGAGAAACACTTTGGTGACAAACACAGTGCGGGCGGATGATAACACGAAAAAAAGTCAAACTCAAACTCTAGGCTAGGAGTTTAAAAAACTCTTGGATGAGAGTTTTGAGAGTTCAAACTCTGAGCCGAGAGTTTAAAAACCCTCTAGGCCGACAGTTTGAACCAATCGCCGCGCTGTATTTTAAAAAAAACTCTCGGATGAGAGTTTGAACTAAACTCTGGGCCGAGAGTTTGGAAGACATTTTCTCGCCCGAGAGTTTCTGGTCAACAATTCCAGCACCATTTCTGTAGAATTCGGAAATGTGTCACTTTAACAAGGTCGGACCACTGCAAAACATGAGAATTACATGTCGGAGTTTATACCAGTAGATTCACCATTCAATCCACTTTCTAGTAATATAAGTTTTTTTCAATTTCATTTAGGATTACTATTATTTTACTAAACTTTATCATTAAAAAATTAAGTGACTGAAAAATCAATAACAATGAAAATTCAATATCATCACAATGACGAAGCCAAAAAAATTTAGAAAAATACAAGGATGTTCCTTGAAGTGTCCTCTTCAATGGATTGGTTTTAGTTTGTTTGATAAGAGTAACATTTCAAAGAAAATGTGAATACAAAAACATGTGTCGATAATGCACCATTTTCTAAACATACGTTGTTTCGATAAATAATAGAAAATAGTTCCCAAGTCTTAAAAAACTTGAAATATAGTCTAGGATCAAGTTTAGTGTGTGTAGATTATGAGCATACAATTTTTTTTCCCTAAAATGAATAACCATCTATCAAAAAACCATTGGAAACACAGGTCACTCATTATCCATACCTAAAATGTTCAAGTATATGTCGTTCGTTGACAACAAATTTGTCCCATGATATGCCCATAATTTTTTTTTTTAAAGTACGAGTAGAAAGCTAATTCAATTCTGTAAAAACTTTGTGTTTACTTCAAGTTGAAATTCCTAAGGGAGATATGGGTTCGAAGAGGTCAAAGTTGAAAAACATAAAAATTAGCAGTTTTTTTTGCCAAAAACAAGCCAAAATTGTTTCCCAACTTCATGTTTTCACCCAAGTGTCGTCATTTATATTGTAAGTGTTGTAACTTATACTTGATGGTTTATTAGACCACCTTGATGGGGTCGGCCCTATATGAGTCATGTGGGTAAATGGGTTATTAGACCAGCAAGTGTGGGGTTGGCCTGGATTAAGTTAACCATGGGTTATTAGGCTAAGCTAGACAAGTCAGCCCCATTAGTTTATTAGGCAGGATAAGACAAATATAAATAAAGATCAGGAGATCTCTATTTGATCACTCATTACTCACTTCTATCTCTCTCAGAAAGTGGCACACTTGTGAGGAGGAGGATCATCTGCTAGGAGAAGACTATCTCTTGTACTTTGGTTGTATCATTGCTCTATCTATCTCTGAGGAAGTTGTGGGGTTTTTCACCTTCTTGGTTTTCCCCGGTGAAACTCTGTGTCTCTTGTGTGCTTGCTTTATTGTGTCCATGATTGATATGTTCTAGATATGCTGTACATGTTATTCTCTCAGTTAAGATCCTAGATCAGATTGAAATTTCTGAAAAACTAACAATGAGGATGATAAATATGATGATGATGATGATGATGATGATGAAGAAGAAGATGATGATGTTGATGAGTTTGGATATCTGAAGACCTTTGAAAAGGCTTCGGATTGTTTGTAAGGAACTGTTGGATTTCCCATCACCCCTAACCTTGCCAAATTTTAGTCCAAGAAAGCATATATATAAAAAAATTCAATGTTGGCCCCATCTAGCACATTAATTAATCTATAGGTATGATTTTTGATGCTCCAATGGTTGGTGTCAGTCATGTTTGAGTCTGGAAACCCTCCCACACTGTCAATGCATGTGTATAGTAGAACCATGCCAAATTTCAGTCTAAGCCAGCACATATTTAAAAAATATCAACGTTGGCCCCATGTAGCACCTTAATTAATCTATAGGTATGGTTTTTGATGCTCCAATGGTTGGTGTTAGTCATGTTGGATTCTGGAAACCCTCCAATACCATCAATGCATGCGTCTAGTAGAACCATGCCAAATTTTAGTACAAGACAACACATATTTAAAAAACTTCACATTAAATATGTACCACATTAATTAATCTATAGGTATGGTTTTTGATGCTCTAATGGTTGGTATCAGTCATGTTTGAGTCTGGAAACCCTCCCACACCATCAATGGATGTGTCTAGTCTAACCATGCCAAATTTCAGTAGAAGCCAACACATATTTAAAAAAATTTAATGGTGGCCCCATGTATCGCATTATTTAATCTATAGGTATGGTTTTTGATGATGCAATGGTTAGTGTCAGTCATGTTTGAGTTTGGAAACCCTCCCACATCATCAATGCATGCATCTAGTCTAACCATGCCAAATTTTAGTCCAAGCCAACATATATTTAAAAAATTTCAACGTTGGCCCCATGTAGCACATTATTTAATCTATAGGTATGGGTTTTGATGCTCCAATGGTTAGTGTCAGTTATGTTTGATTCCGGAAACCCTCCCACAACATCAATGCACGCGTCTAGTTTTTTATGATGATAATGATGATGATGATGATGATGAATCCAATGACCTCGCCATACCACCGACAGAAAGAGGTATCGGATATCAAACTTCTGACTTCAAAAGAATCCGACGAGCTCGCTAAACCACCAACGAAAAATGTTGTTGGTCTTTCTAGGTAGCTACGTCGGATATCATACAACGATGAATATCATGATGAAGATGGTGGTCGTGATCAAGCACGCCATTTGGGTTATCATAATAATTGTGCATTTCCTTACTAAGTTTCTCTCTATTTCGAGAAAAATTTAATATTCTCTACTAAACAGGGCCAACCACGTGAAGGTGGAATCTCTTATGGCCCCTCCCCCCCCTCACATCACTCTCAATTCCCCATAACCCGACAAAAATATCTATGTACAAAAAAATTAAATGTGTTTTTTGTCATACTATATAACAAGCAATGTTTCTAATTATAACATACAGGAAAATGGAAAAAACACTAAGAAACAGTTAATTTATTTTACTGGCAATTAAATTCAATATTTCTATCACAATATTAAATCAAAATATATAGAGTAGATATATTACTGCATACCTCGTACACTTGAATGTACTTCATCATCTGAGTCATCATCTGTATCATCCGATGATCTAGATTCAACATTGTAAGGATTGGCCATATCACTATGTCATCGTCAATATAATCTTCATGGACATTGTCTGATATACCATCTGATTCAACTAATTCTTCAACATCTTCTTTTGTAGCATGATCATGTAACTCATGTTGATCATGATCATCTTCAATGACGTCTTCTTCTTCGAGAATGTATTCATTACCTTCATCTACGTTATACTTTACTGGCCTTCCCCTTGGATCGTGTCTCACAGCAAATGACCAACCCGCTCTTATTGGAACCTCGGAGTAAAATACCTGTTCACATTGGGTTGGAATAACATAGGGCTCCGTTCCTGGCTCAAACAACCTTGTATTTACCATGGTAAATCCATTATCAGGTTCAATAATTGTTTTATCGAGATCACATTGATTCAATCGACACTTGTACCATTTGACAAAAAATAGAAATACCTTGAAGGATTTAAAGTCACACTGAAGAATGCCTTCCAGATACCTGCAGTATTGATTTTCGGAGAGTTCTAGATGTCTGTCACTTCTAGAGGAAACATTGGTCACCTTAAAGACTGCAGATATCCCACAATCTGATGTTTTCTTCGTTTCATCCAACTTTTTGATGCGATATCTACAACCATTGCACCACATAGCCTTATGGTGTTTTACCTACAACAAGCCATACTGGAAAATATTACATAATGATCCAATATTTATGATTAACTAGTGCATTTTTATAATGCCGTACAGGGGAAAAAAATCAACATGTACAACGACAATATGTTTACAAAAAAAAAAATAGTGTGGTTGATTAATATGCTTACCTACTTATCTTTTAACCAATATGCTAAATCGATTTCCCTTTGTGTTAGATTGGTATCTCCATTGCGATGTGCAGCTTTAACTAATGAAGCCACACCTTCCCATGATATTCCATGACCAGATTGTTCACATCGTTCAATCCATACCTTCATCCAGTCAAGATTGTTTGCGATGTATAAATGAATTGCATCCCACTCTTGACCAACTATTTGATGACAATAAAATTAAAATTCAATACAAATGTATAGCCACTTAACAAAGTATATTACACTCTAAATGGATGCAAAATATTGAATATAAAAATAGAATATGTATGATATATATACATAAAAATCAACAGTCAAATGTGTTATATTACCTTTCCCCTTCAGGTACTCCCCTTCGAAATATTTATTGGAGTCCGGATCACAAATGCAACGTAAATTGTGCTTTGACACTAATATAGGAAGATATTCAATAATATACAACATGTTTTGGTATACCATATATCCCTCCATCATAGAACCCTCAGCATATGCTCGTTGTCTGACCAAATCCTTCATAAATTTCAAGTGCCTCTCAACCATCCACATGGACCTTGAGTGCACAGGTCCACACAATTCAATCTCCTCAACTTGGTGTATGAGGTAGTGTTCATGTGCATTGAAAAATGACGAAGGTAGATGCTTTTGCATTTCACACATTAGACGAGGAATTTCTCTCCTCCAATACTTTATATCTTTTTTATAGAATTATTTAGATGACAACCATCTACAAGTGACATGACAACCCAATCAAGATATTAAAGGAAAAAAAATTATATTACATAACATGAATTAGAGAACAAAAATCAAATATAAGTTCTACGATGGATTAAACAAACACTAAACGTAGGCAAAAAATCGCCACTTACCTCATGTATTTCCCGAGATTATATATTACTTGTTTGACATTGTTGTCGAAGTTGTCCGAGAAAGAGAGAGAGAGGTAGAACAAACTGTAACAATATACAAATCGTTTCATTTTTTAAACAAAGAGTAGACAAACAAAAATACCAATCATATTCACTGGAATAGAAAAAATAATAATTAAATGCATATCATAATAACTACCTTCATGAAGACATGCCAATCGTGTGTTTTCACCCCCGTAAAATCACCTTTCTTTGTTATGATTTTCTTCATGTTTGCAAAAAATCCGGTGGGAAATTTAATTTTTTGCATGACTTCTTTTACAACATTACTTTGTTGGTCCATTACCATCCATGGAAGTGAGTTTATATTAATTTTCTCTCCATTGCTATGAAATTGAATGATGTCTTTCATTACATGGTTGCCTTCTTGAATGTCTGCAAATTTTGACAATTTTTTCTTTCTCACTCCTTCCATCCAATATTCGCCATAATGTTTCAGTCACATTCTTTTCGATATGCATTGTATCAAATAGATGAGAAACTTGTAGGTGCTCATAGTAGGGAAACCTACTAAATTGTCTAGAATAACTTTTCATTCCTCGTGGAATCCCACTAATGCCTTCATGATCACATGAACGACAATCATGAATAGTTGTTTATAAAGAAATTACATAAATCAATGTGATTACAGTAAACAACACACAATAAAAAAAATACAATATAACATTTCATATATGATGATTTATACATAGCTTGACAATTTCTATTATATTGCAACTTCCATAGGTGAGGTGTCATTCTCTGTGGTTTTAATGCAGTCTCTTGCTTGCCATTGAACAGATGTTTTTCGGTAGTTCAATACCTGTGATTCTTAGAGAGGAAGTGCCTATACTCATCAAACACCTCCTTTACTAAGCTTTTTGAACGTTGAGATTTGATCTTAGGACACAAACTAGACATGCAAATTTCCCCTTTGTCAGAAGACCTACATAAAGAGATGGAATATCTATGCCAATTATAATTATATACAAAATGAGTGGATTATTTAGAAAAACATGCGTACGCGGTACTATATTAACTAGTTCATAAAATTAAATGCAAATAAAGTGAAACTTATAATTACATATCGCAAAAATGGGTTAACCCTAGGGCATCATGTATTGTCCATACAAGCATTGCATGGAATTGAAATTTTCTTTGTCGTATTGGTCTAGATACGTCATACATAGTGATGTCATTCCATAACTTTAGTAGCTCGTCAATAAGAGGTTCGATATATACAGTCATATCTTTGACTTGGTACTTACCTGATTGACTTGAACATATAAAAAAAATGAGATGTACCATTTAGATATATAAACCAGATTGCACAAGAGAAAAACAATAAATATATATATGACATTATGCAACAAAATAAGACAAATGGGATGCCACTACATTAAAAAAAAACTGTAGACACAATATACCTGGAACAATCATCGACAACATTATGTGCTTTCTCTTTATTGACAACACTGGATGATTGTTATTGTTGATAACAAAAATAGGCCACACCAAGTAAGTGGATCTCATCTCTACAAATGGATTGATGCCATCTGTTGCCAAATAAATCCTAAGATTACGAGGTTCTTCTTTAAAGTGAGGACATTTTTTCTCCAATCTTTAAATGCAGATCCATCTGTTGTTCAGGTACACAGGGTACTCCCAAAAGACCGAACACCTAAAGAAACCACTTCACATAAACAGATCACAGATCAACACACCGATTTTTTGACATGGTTTAAACCCTCGAGAGGGAAACACTCCACGGCCCCGGCCAAATAGCTTCTATGGAGAAATTTATTATGCAAAGAAAGAAAGTTACAAATGATCTTCTCATAATCGATCAACTTTCCAATGACCCTCCATGCTCTTTAAATAGAGATCATGGACCAATCGGGTGTTAAGCCACGAATCAAGGGTAGGTATGATCTAATAGATGTTGATCTGTCAGATCACAACATATCGTGACCATTGGATTAAATATGTACAAATGCATACTAATGCATACAAAAGAAACACATTTTACCTAACAGATATATTACAAAAGTTGATATTAACTAACTCCTAAGTGTTTAAATATCCTAACATCCCCCCTTAAGAACAACTTGGGATAGGATTGAAGGATTTAAAAAAGTGACACTATTAGCAGAAGGAAGGAGGCATTAGAACCTATCCCCCCTTAATGACAAATTCCTGAACTCCTAACATAGATCGAAGTTTAGAAAACTTCACTTCTGTAAGAGACTTGGTGAAGATGTACGCAACTTGATCATCTGTAGGACAAAAGAGCACTTCAAGAACACGATCATGAACAAGATTTTTGATGAAGTGCATATGTAGCTCAATGTGTTTACTGCATTGATGTAGGATTGGATATTTGGCAAGCTTGATGGCACTTTGATTGTTGTACCAAAGTGGAGTAGGATTTTGCTGCTCGAATCCAAACTCTGAAAGGATCTGTCAAATCCATAAAACTTCTTGACTGGAATTAACTACGGCTCGATATTCTGCCTCTGCTGAAGAAAGAGCAAGAGCTTGTTGTTTCTTATAAGACCAAGTGATAGGTCCAAATCCCAGATTGAAAACATAACCTGCAGTAGAATTTCGATCATCAGGATCCCTGGCCCAATCTGAATCAGTGAAACCAACCAACAAATGTTTCCCCCCTGTACTATAATGAATCCCAAACTGAATTGTACCTCGAATATATCGAAGTATTCTTTTAGCTTCTTTCCAGTGATATTCATGAGGTGTTTGCATAAAACAGACAAGACGACCAACGACAAAGGAAAGTGTTAAATTTTCAGAATTTACTTCAATCTGATCTAGGATCTTAACTGAGAGAACAACATGTACAACAAATCTACAGCATATCAATCATGGACACAATAATGAAATCACACAAGAGACACAGAGTTTACTTGGGGAAAACCATAAAGGTGAAAAAACCCCAATAACTTCCTCAAAGATAGATAGAGCAATGATACAACCAGAATACAAGAGATAGTCTTCTCCTAGCAGCAGAGCCTCCTCCTCCACATGTGTGCCACTCTCCCGAGTGTGAGTGAGAGAATAGAATGTGTAAAATGAGAGAGACACACTCTCTATTTATACACTAACTTGACTTGACCTTGACTCAACTAGGTCGGTCTCAACTTAACCACTTAACATAATGCTGATTGGGCCGACCCCCACTAGGGTGGTCCAATAACCCTTTGACCCACATGTACGAACCCCAATAGGGTGGTCTAATAACCCTTTGACCCACATGACTTATAGAGGGCCGACCCCAACAATGTGGTCTAATAACCCATCAAGTATAAGTTACGACACTTACAATATAAATGACGACACTTTCGTATAGAGGAATAATAACATCTCTATAGGAATACAATATACATATATGTGAAAGATATATCGTCAAATATTCGACATCCTTGGGGTTAATATTAGGTCGGATATCATAAGCCATTGGTCACCATTCGTCGGAGCTCATCGGATATCCAAGGGCCGTCGGATATCCGATGGACCCTTCTATCAATTTTAAAAAAATCATCAAGTTTTATAATTTTGAAGGTGAAATCCGATGAAACAATCCTTTTCATCGGATGTCGTCGGATTTTGGGTTCAAATCTTGTAGTGTCGCAAAGTGTTGAAATTGGAAAACCCTCCACAACACCACCTAAAAGTGTAAGAGATGCTCCTTTTGAATTTTATGATTCTGATATTTCGAATGATGAATACCATCTTATTAAAGATACATATTCACCAACAAGGCCTAAGTGGGCTTCTAAGACTCTTCAAGCAGTTGGTGAACCTGTGGGAAATCCTCAGGATACTAGGAGGACTAGATCACAACTTGAGAATGCTCTCAATGTGAATGATCCTTATCTATCTGAGAGATGTTTTCTGATGGTTGATTATGATCCTCGAACATATGAGGAAGCGTCACATGACCCAATATGGAATGCCTCCATGGATGAAGAGTTTCATTCGCTGCAAAATAATGAGGCATGGGAGCTATTCAAGCTCCCCCCATGTAGAAACTTGGTAAGGTGTAAGTGGATCTTCAAGAATAAATGTGCAGTTGATGGTGTAGCAATGAAATATAAGGCTAGTGTGGTGGAAAATGGATTCTCCCAATTCCATGGCCTTGAATACAATGATACTTTTGCACCAGTTGCACAAAAGGATTCGATAAGACTAGTTCTGGCAATTTCTGCATCCAAGCACTGGGAAGTGCATCACATGGATGTCAAAACCGCCTTCCTCTATGGATATATTGAGGAATAAATATATATGCAGCAGCTAGAAGGTTATACAGATAGTCCTAACTATGTGTGTAGGTTGAAGAAGTCCTTATATGAGATTAAGCAAGCCTCCAGGGCTTGGTATGCCAAAATGGACAACTTTCTCTTGTCACAATATTTTGCTAGATGCAAATCTGATACAAATGTTTACATGAAGTTGATTGATGACTCAATATTGATTGTTTTGTTATATTTTGATGACCTATTAATCACAGGTAGCTCTACTGATCAAATAGCTTCATTGAAGACTTCTTTGCATCAAGCTTTTTCCATGACTGACTTGGGAATTCTTAAGCAATTTTTGGGGCTTGAGATTTATCAAACTAAGAATGGAACTAAGGCATATCAATCCAAATATGCATCTGACCTGCTAAAGAATTTCAATATGGCTAATTTAAAGCCTTCAAATACTCCCTTCCTTTCAGGAGTTGGACTTGAAGAAGTAGATTCTACACCATTGGTGGACAACACCTTGTATAGGAAGCTAGTTGGAATCTTACTATACTTTACTCATACTTGACCTGATCTTGCTTATGCAGTGAGTGTGGCCTCAAGATACATGGAGGAGCCACATGAGCTTCATTGACGAGCTGCAAAGAGAATCTTTCATTATGTGCAAGCCACCAAGTTTGATGGGATTCACTATGTTGTTGATTCTAGCCTAGATCTTCTTGGCTTTACTGACTCAGATTGGGCTGGTGATAGCCTTGATCGGAATTCCACTATCTTCAACAGAGGCCGAGTACAAAGGAGTAGTGAATGTTGCTACTCAATGTGTGTCATTGCAGGGTATTCTTTCAGAGTTTGGGATTTCCTTTAGCACTCCCACAGTCATCTTTTGTTACAACCAGAGTGTTATAAGGGTCTCAACTGATCCAGTACAAAGGAAAAGAACCAAGCATATAGAGATCCATATGCACTACCTCAGGAGTTTAGTGCATGATCACATCATTGATCTGCAACATTGCCCATCTACTGAGCGAATTGCAGACATCTTCACCAAATATTTGACTAAGAATACTTTCATCTATATCAAATCATTGCTTGGGATGGTTGAACATGTGGTGGAGTGAACGATTGACGAGCAATCTTTCAATTTTGATTATGTCCATTTTTTAGGGGAGGTTTTCCTTCTTTCCTTGTTTTGTGGACAAGGCAGTATGTTAAAGGGCGACCATGCCTAGTTGTTGTGCCCTATTTATTTCTTATATTTAGCACATAAATTCAGCACTAAGGAGGGGTTTTGGAATATTTCAAAACCCATCCATGTCATGTAATACCTTAGGATAGCATTATTGATCTTTTTTTATTAATTCCTAGGTGTTATACTAGGTAGTTGGCTAAAATACTCATTGTGTGGACCACAAGTCATTTTTGTGTGCACCACAAGCATCCTAGACTCACCTAGGAGAAGTTCTGAATATTTTGGATAATATTTTATTTGATTTTGGTTGATCTTATCCAATCCTAGAATAGAAAGGTGCCTTACTGCTTTTTACTGCTTTTTACTAATTTTTACCACTTTTTGGTGAAAGGTGAAATTTAGTTGACTAGTCTTAGCTGTTTTTTGGCCAACTCATCCTCCATTATTTTTCCTCCTTGAAAATATGGATTTAGCATGATTTTCCATTCTACATCACCATCTGATCACTACTTCATAAATTCGTGAGCCTTAGAGGTGACTTGGAAAGCACACTTTCCACCTAGGCGGTTTTGAATATTTTTAGTAATCCTGCTTTTGTGAGGATTTGAATGGAAACCCTTTGCATTCGAATATTTGATGTAATGTTATATATTTGCAGCCACTTAATTTCTCAAGGTTGGCTGATGTAAATTTATTCAATAGATATATTTTGTTTGCATCATACTTGATTGTTTTTCAGTGTTCTTGACTAGTTGTGTGAGATAATGTGTGAAAGGATGAAATTTATTGATCAGATCTTGGTGTGATATAAATTTCACACATTCTACCATCAAAATTTGGGATGTTATATGGGACATTGTGGGGAATCTCCGACCATAAAGGGTTATGCAACATGGAATCATTTTTTTATCTTTGACAAGTCTGGTAAATCAAAAGTAGCCAAGAAAGGAAACTGCATGTTAGAAAAAAGATTTCCTTTGAAAGGTAATTGGGCGTTAAGGACTATTAGACCAATATTTACTCCCATATACCATCCTCTAGAGGTATAAGATCTCAAGAAGGATTGAATACCCCCAGGAAATTGATTCCCCCCATATTAAGTATTCCCCCCAGTAAAGTGCCTCCCTCCATAATATTGGTTCCCCCCAAGAAAAGAATTTTTCCCATACATGGAACTTCCCCAGGGAATCTAACTACCACTAGCATAAGGAACTCCCTCGACAAAAATGTTTCCCCTAAGGAAAGGGAATCTTCTAGGTACATTATTGCCCCCAATAAATGAGAAACCACTAAAAACATTCCCACCACTCTGGAAAGGTAAACAAGCATAAACGGTTCCGCTTGCAGTAAAAGAAACATTATTAGGGATGGTGGAACCTCCAATGGGTTTTTGACTTCCAAAAACATGACCTCTATGTGAAGGAGGTGTATATATTTACCCTATATATTTATTCCACCTAGAAGGAAATCCATCATTAGCAATAACTATGATACCAACATAAATACTAGTCATGGATTGAAAACTACCACTAGTGTTAATAATAGGATTTCTCCCCCCACCAAAAAAAAAGGGACAGGTGGGTTGTTGCAAAGATGCATTGGGTTGTAGAACACTAGATGGACCTATGGGTATAACCATGGGTATGGAAGGAATTCCCCAAAGGGAAAATGTATATGTATTGAGTGAGGTAAATGGAGCATTTACTCCATCTATAGATGGTTGGGGAGAGTTTAATGAAGTGCCTCCTTGGACACCAAGGGAAGATGGAGTGAGTTTCTCCATCGACGAAGACATACTTATCCCAAACATAGTGTGACTGAATAGTGAAAAAGTGTCACTAATCAAAGGTTAAACTTGCACAAGTATAGGGTCAAAAGGATTAGTCAAACAGGAAATAAAGTGTCGGACAACACCCTCATCCACAAATTCAACCTTAAATTGATCAATATGCACTGAATCACTTTTGGATATAATGTTTTCAGTAAAATCTACTTGAGAGGTGATTCTCCTACTAAAAGGTGGTGGTTCTTCCTCGACGGGAGAAAATCCTTGAATAAGTCTATATTGGAAAATCGATAGATTGGCCATGGTGAAAGATGAAATTATAAAATAAAAAAAAAAATCCTATAGACAGTTACAATATAGAACCAAAAAAAAACCCCTAGCCAAAATCTAGGCAATCAATAGGAAAACCAATCAGAATAGTTGTAATTCAAGCAACTAAGTTTACCACTTCACAAAATGACGACCAAGAGGAATAGTTGTAATTCAAGTTTAAACGTGTGGTAGGGAATGTAAAACATGAGTCTCTAACCCAAATACGGTCATAAGGTGTCATCCCAAGGGATTTCCAACCGAACAGAACCCCAAAACACACAAGAACCCACTAAGAATACTAAGAGGGGATATCTCACAAATGCACCTAGCTTGACCTCATGATTGACTTTGTGTTAGAAGAGTTTTCCTAGCAAGCACATTTCGCTACTAATGTATTTTCACTCTTTAATGACTCTAGTTGCATTCTTGGCCTTGGAGAGTGTCCTCTCCAATCCTAATATAAGGCCCTACACCCCTAATCTAATGTTGGTTTGGTAAAACTAGAACAAAAGACATGTAGAGAATGCGATCCCTAGCTCAAGAGAATGCAAGCATGCATACATGCAAAAGTGAAATGCTTGCAATCACCTAGGCATGCAAAAGTGAGGTGCATGCAATCATGCATACAGGAAAAAGGGAGATGCATGCAAACATGCATGCATGCATAAAATGAGAGGCAGGCAACTCAACAAAGAAATAGAAGAGAAAAGTGACTTATGTATAGGGTATGCAATGTCAAAGCTATAAAAGAAAGATAAAGTGAGTTACTTAGTAGCTATTGTTATGATTGATCATTGAGATTCATGTTAAAGAGATCTAAGAGCCATCTAGCGGTTTAGGGAACACTTCCCTAGCCATCAAGTGTATTTCGACAACGAAATCTATCTTCCCTAATCGCTTCTAAGGGTAGATCACCTAGATCTACCATCATACCAAGATTCAGTTACATTCATGAAGCTGAGGGCATTCAAGATTTAAAGAATTAAGAGGGCGGCGCATTCAGTCTTTTCTGACAGGAAGTAACTCATCCATTAAAGGAGGCATATCCCATCAAAATAGTGAGGCCATCACTCATGCAAGGGAGCAAGCACAGTCCACATATTTACCATTTCTCACTACCACATAAATCCCAGGAATGACGTGCACCCTAGGAGAAACAATATACTCATTTAGGGGCTACGATCTACATGGGGTACACCCAATCCATCGTATTAGCATCCTTCTTCCATTCGTAACAACACAGTGAGAAATTTCAGACTTAATACCAAGGAGGCATGATCACCAAAGTCGTGTTCTGTTCACAGGCTGAAATAAGACAAGCCAACTAGGAAGCATGTCATACCTCATCTCTATAGGTGTTATTTCTTCTTATAACATCAATCTTGTGCAGACTACCATTCCAATATAAGATCCAAGCATTTCAAAGTTAGATTGCATAAAAAACAAGGGTCAAGTCCTAATCATGACTCATGGAGAAGAGGTTTATTCATTAGAGCATACTATTGATTGATCCAGGGCGCATTGAAAGTCATTGGGCATATCTCTCCTTATTTGAGAAAGGGCGTGTTCTTGAAGGGAGGCAATGATCTCTGTTTTGATAACAATTCATCATAGTGGAATCCCCAATTCACTTTGAAAGTGATCTAGTTGATTGCGAGATCTGATCCATCCCTTGAGGGAGTGTTATATCCATCCTATTTTAGTATAAAGGGTTGCATGCATCAATAAATGCATGAGACTATTTGAGATTGCAACTTGTTAAAAGAGCAAGTGATCTTCTTTAGAAAGCATGAGGAGTTGAAAAACATGTTCCCCAACTACAAATTACCTTCATTTCTAGGGCCCCTTCCTGGCGTCTTCCACCACTACATACAACAAGGTATCATCATTGTGTGAAGGCATAATTATAGCAGTTGTAGCAGCCATTACCCATGCATAAGAAATCATTTTTTAAAGTGTTATAGGTCAAACCTGCACCTCTCCTTCCATGATCACCCTGAGCTGTTGATCACACAAAAGGACAATTTGGATAGAGGAGCATGTTGACCCTAGATGAGACTTTGACTTACTCCATCACCTGACAACACTGAAAAAACCCTAAAAATATCATTATGAGATATGAGCACTACTCTACTTCAACAGACTAGCGCTTATACGCTACTCCAGTGTGCCATAGTAGCGCTCAAAGCCTTATGAGCGCTACTCATCTTCAACAGAGTAGCGCTCAACATTTAAAAAGATATGAGCGCTAGTTTACAAGCATTAAAGTAGCGCCCTAAATGCTACTTCACTGAAGAATAGTAGCGTACATCTCAAAAGATGATTAAAAAATAATTAATTTCACGAAGAGGATTAGTTGCAGTTGGTTTCCTAACTTCCCCAACTTCCTCCATAACCATCTCTCGACCTAAACTGCTTCTCATGTCCTATAAATACAGGGAAGAATAAAGAGAGGGGTTAGAGACATGAATGTTGTTAAGAGACTTTAAGGAGAAATTTGCATTGGAGGAGTTTTTGCTGGAAGATATCCAAGCCAGAGAAGAGCAGGAGCCTGGGATCAAGTTGCAGGAGCATGTCACAAAGTCAGGTATATTTGTAACATCAATTTGCATTTGACAATAAAAGGTTGAAGTGTCTTTCTTGTCCCAAATTAAGTGTTCATTGAAATAATATATTAGTTTGGATCTGTTTTGGTTAATATTAAATGTTTAAAATTGCTTTTGTTTCTTTCAATCACTATATATTATCCAAGATATGCTGAGAAAGGTATTTGTATTACAGGTTTAGTGAACGGGAAGTGGAATTGAGGATCGAGCGCAAGATAAAATAAGAGCTAGGATCGAACGTCAGTTGAAAGGTATGTTCTCAAGGTCTATAACTCATTTATTTTCATGAACATTTATGTAATGCAGTTAATACACTTACCTGTCATCCCCTTCCAGTTGATAGCATTAGTTTCCTTACTATAGGGTAGTTTTGCCCGCCAACAGACTGACGACTCTGCTGGGGATAGTTGTGTTTTTTTCTCTAGGAAACCTTTTTCTTGTTTTTCTTCCCAAAACTGTTTCAACTCCTTTTATGTGCTGAAAAACCTGTAGGTACCCCCTGCCTGTTTTTCCTCTGCTTCAATCAGTCTTTTTGTATCTTTTCAAAGTCATTTTTTAAAGCTTTTAAGACCTGAGCGCTACTTTGTTGTACATAGAGTAGCTCCCATACGCTACTGTGCTATACATACAGTATAACCCATCTCTACAGGAGCATGAGTTTCCCTACTGCACAGTAGGGTATATTTCCTGAAGCTTTCTGTTAGTGGTCTGCTTAAGTTTTAGCCTTTTTGGTGGTCTCCTGACTTTGTTGTTAGATTTCCTTGACTGGTATTTGAGGTTTTTAACTTTTCTTTAAGTCATAGAACCTTTCTTTGAGTCTTTTTACCATCTTTAGATCGCCTATTTACCTGTGTAATGTTTGGACTGTTTATAACTTTTTTGGAAGACTAGGTTGTGTCTTGTGGCGAACACTTCCGCTTATTTTTGCCCTGATTGTATGTTGTTGGTTTACAAACCTGCATACTTTTGTATCTGTTGTTTGTGGCAACATTTGTCTACTCTTTACCTATCCTATCCTTTGTTTTAGGGTTTGGTCTGTTTTAGAGCCTTTAGGGTGTCTTCCGAACTTGTTGATTTCCAACCTTCTTGGACTTCTTGTCTTTTTCTGGTTTCAAGTGTATTTAAAGTGCTTTAAGCTGATTCATTTCTCATTTCCTTGTGTTAGTAGGGTAGTTGGTAGCTTGCTTGCCTAATTTTTGCTTGGCATAGTGGTCTTGCTAGGGTTAGATGCTTTAGGTCAGTCCTCTTGTATCTATCTCCTTTGTTTTCTCCCACTTTGTTTCCGAGTATAGAGGTTTTTTTTTTCTTTGCAAAAAACTTGTAGGTCAAGTCTTTTTTGAGCTAGTGCCTTGACAGCGATAAGCTTAAGAACCGTTTTTAGCCATACTTACACATTGCACACAAGTCTTATTTTCTTTCCATGTTTATAGTTCTTTTTGATTTATGATAACATAAAAAGCAAAAATTTGGTAGTTTAAGTTTAATAAGGCTTATTTTGGTTACAAGATAGCAAATGTTATTTTGTGTACAATTTCAAAAGAAAACAAAAAAGAGATTTAAAGTTGCTCAGTTTTTCAGTTTGGAAAAGAAGTTTAAATGAAAAAATAAAAAAAAGAGCTTTGTTGTCGAAAGTTAGAATTTATGCACTTTTGTTTTCCTGTTGCAACCACGCCACACAAACACACTACCTTTTGAGTAATAACAGCCCTAAATTTTTTTTAATAAAATGAAATAGAAACACTTTTTCTTTTTTAGGGATACACTACACCAACTAGTCTTGGTTAGGATCTTGAGTTTAAATCACCTTAAACCACTCAAGATCACACATTACGCAAAAATCGTAGTTCGACTATCACAGGTAAATCCATTTCACTCAAAGCTTTCCTAAGATTTATGCAGTAGGTCTTGTGAGATCAGATTGTTGGGAATACTCCTCCTACTTTATGTTTCGAGCATATAGCAGGATTGGATCGCATATGGGGACTCTTTAGAGTTTTGGGCTCAGTTACCCTGCCCATCGCCTTCTGATTCGACCAACGACTGTTCCCCCAGGAGTTTTCGGTGTTGTGGTATCCTTAGTATCTGACTTTAGGTTCATACACAGGTGATAGCAGAGGGTATATCTGTTGTACCTAGGACAGACGTGGGAGGAAATCCCTTGCAGGTCTTTGGGAGGGCGGTTGGGTGATTCCAGCGCTTGCACCCTTAGTCATTGTATTGTGGACCCCCGGTAACTGTCTTTCTTCCTTCATCGATCTGTTCTGGGCCCTCATCATCCCATACTTTTCTCCGGAAGGCATCTCGTTTTCCTGGTTTGCATACTTAGCACTTTTTAGTTGGCATGTTGTTTGCTCCCTAGTCGTAATGGCCACTAGGTTCTAGTTTGTTATTTTATATATATAATCACGGAGAATCAAGAACTTCGTAGATCGAGAAGGCTTCAAAACCTTCCACCAGTTAGAACAGAACCTTTACCGCCAGCTAGAAGACAACGGGTAAACCCTAGTGTTTCTTCATAAACCATTCCTGAAATAGAATTTCCTGAGGAAATTTTTACAACGGAAAATCCTGAAATAGGAATTCCTGAGGAACTACCACTTGAAGTTGAGTTTCCTAAAGAACAACAAACAACAATAGAAAACCCTGAAATAGAGGTTCCTGAGGAACCACAACCAGGTACTCCCGATCAGCGACACTTTAGTTCAGTTGAGATTGAAGATCTTACTTCTACGGAGTATAGCACTCCCTTCAATCCTCCTCTGATCAATCCTAGAAATTCGCTTCTGTTACCTGTTGGTTTCCAGCAGCCCAATTACAGTGCATATAATTTCTTGCCTAGACATCTGATGTCTACTCTAGGAGGTGAACAGGGAGATCCACAAACTCCCGCCATAGGTATGAACACTAACACGGTAAATCCTCCTTTTACTGCTACTCCAAGTTTGGCACAGACAACCTCTATGTCCACTCCATATTTCAGTTTTAATACTGGTACGTTAGGTATGCCAAGTTCAACAACTATGGCATTTACCTCTACACCTATTGTTGGACCTAGCAGTACAGCTAATTTAGTGTCACCTCCTGCGCTTCAACCGTTATATCAGATACCCAGTACTTGGATTTCCACACCCGCTGTAGGGCCAAGTTCTTCTACAATTGTGCCTATCATGAGTACCATGACCACACCGTCTACGTCAGCTACCACTGGTTTCAATACCTTTGCAGGTCCCAACGTGAATCAATGTAATATGCCTGTAGGTAATGTCCCTTTTTCCTTATTTTCAGGGGGAGGGGGTAATATTTTTAACCAGCAATATCATGGGTCTAACACCCAGCCACAGTGGACGAACCCACAGAGCACTAACCCACTTTCATATGGGTGGGGAAATTTCAATAATTCTTTCGTGCAACAACAGATGGCAGGGGGAAACCCCTACCAACAAGTAGCTGGGGGAAATCCTTATCAACAGATGGTAGGTGGAAACACATATCAGCAGATGGCCGGTGGAAACCCTTATCGATAAATGGTTGGAGGCAACCCCCACCAGCAGACGGCTGGGGGCAACCCCTACTAGTAGTTCATGGGTCAAACTATAGGTGGTTCCCCTTTTTCGACCCCAGCTTATCAGCTACCATCTTACCGGCCTCGTTTACCATTTCTGGCAACTTTGAATTTTTCAGATCTTTCCAAACTGACCAACGATCCAGTGTATCATAACACTACATGGCCACCAGTTCCTACCAAGTTACCTTCGGACATTCCAAAGTTTGAAGGAAAAACAGGTGAAGACCCTGGTGACCATGTCACTACTTTCCATTTATGGTGTTCTTCGAACTCATTAAATGAAGATTCCATTAGATTGAGACTATTCCAAAGGACTTTAACCGGTGTTGCAGCCAAATGGTACTTTGAGTTACCTGCAGCTACATTCTCTACTTTTGGGGATCTCGCGACTGTCTTTCTGAATCACTTCCAGCTTCCTATTCGGTATGATGCCGGGACAGACCTTTTGTCTACATTTAGGCAAAATAAAGCCACTCATTTATCTGACCACATTCAGGAGTGGCAAAGATGGAAGAGGCTCTTTAAGGACAACATACCTCCAGAATTCCTTCTTGAGTGGTATTTGAAATCACTCCTTCCTTACATTTCTAAGGAAGTAGCTACGTCTGGAGTGTCTAACGAGAGAAGCCATCCTACAGACCCAGCAGCTAGATCTCGTTTATGCACAATCTGGGTTACTGTATGAGGTCATACCTGATGCACCACGATCGAATACCGATTTGAGTAGACCTAAACCTAGACCACATGCTGATAGCATAGTGGGTTCAATTGACTCTGCAGCTTTCGAAGCATTGACCAAACAGGTTCATGCCTTATCTGTCAAACAATCGACTACAGAAGTTTCGTCCATCACAACCTCTCCTTTTACTTATGAGCCTGTCAACCAGGTTCAGAACAATCAAAAGGGCCCTCGGCAGCCCAATAACAAAAAGAAGGGCAAGGAAGGAGAGGGGAACCAACAAAAAAAGACAATGCCGAAGAGGGTAACAAACAGAAAAATAAGGTTAAGTTCCCTTGTAAACTTTGCAAGTAGGACCACCTTACTCACCAATGCTCTCTGCTTGAAGAAGACCATAAGCTATTAAGAGAAAAGAAGCCTGCCGTACTGAAAGATCCATTCCCTAAAGGGCAGAGCTCAACTTCTCACACTTCCAACACTGGGGGCACTACACATGCTACGGTTGATCAAACTTTTATTAACATGGTTAATTCAAATGCACTCTTACAAATGAGAGCTAGGAACTATACCTCGGATGCACAGAAAAAGGATAAAGATTCCAGAATCCTCCACTCCACTCCACATACCTGTGGACCCAGTGCCCAAGATCCTGAAAGGTGTCTTGAAACAGGCATCGCACAATCCTAACACTCGGGCCGCTTCCAACTACAACATGGTTGAAGATTTAGCCCGGACCCCTTGTTCCATGTCTACTTTAGAAGTCTTGCAAAGTTGTCCTTTACAACGGAATGCACTTCTGGAAGCTATTGGAAGTATGGAATCCTCTAACATGTCTACGCGATTTGATATGACTGATGTCAAATACCGGTTTCCCTAACACTTTTCTCGTTAGATTGAAGTCGTCCATGGCCCAATGACCATCAGACGAGCTGTCGTAGATGAGGGCGCGTCGACCTGCGTAATGTCAATTTCCTATTGGAAACCTTTGGGTTCCCCCGAGTTAGCTGCTTCTAACACACTACTTACTGCATTTGATGGCAGGACTTTCTGTCCACATGGGGTTTTGCCATCATTTGATGTCACATTGGCCGGTAAGATAGTTGCTATAGAAGTAGAAGTTTTGGACGCTCTGCTTGATTACAATATGTTATTAGGTAGGAGCTGGACATATGCCATGCGAGCTATTGCATCGGTGGTTTTTCGAGTTGTTATGTTCCCATTTGAAGGTAAGGTCGTTATAATCGATCAAATTTCTTTCACTCATAGAAACAACCAGACTTCTTCGAAGACCATAGTTCCCCTAGTTGATCAAACCGCCCCGGTTAATGAGAGTTTAGGAGCAGGGCTGTACGGGTTGTTAATAGGCACTTTCAACCTCCCCTCCCCTATTCTTTTTATGCATTCTGATGTGGGTACTGTGATCGAAACATTCACGGTTGGTTTAAGAATTGATCCTTGGATCCTTCCTACTACGTCAGAACCTTTTGTGCCTCCGTCCATTGCAGAAGTGGCCTATATGGAAACACAACACACTACAATGGAACATATCATGACTCCACTAGTCTCTGTTGAGTCAGATATGGACTATGCTCTGGCATGGTCACTGAATTCCACTCACTCGTTCGATTTTTTAGATACGGTTTTGCCGTCTGATGAAGCTATCTTAGAAGTCATGATGGGACTGGACCAACCATGGGAACATATGCACCACAGGTCCTACATGCTTCCAGATCTAGACAGGATTGAGAGAGGGGAATTCTCTGTGAGACCCGGTGGATTGGTCGATTTGTCCTCTTTTCCTTCTACTTCGAGAGCTGTTTATGCTGAGGGAAATATGGCTAATATATCGAGAAAAATTCCGATCAACATTTCCACCAAACCCAGGGTCATGGAAAACATTTTTATTGGTGCAAACTGTTCTCCAGAAGAGATCGCTCTATATACAAAACTTTTTAAAGAATTCCGCGACGTTTTTTCCTAGTCATATGAGGAGATGCTAGGTATAGACCCAGCCATCGTGGAGCATGTCATCATGACATACCCTAACGCAAAACCTGTGAGACAAAAGCTCCGTTCTGTGAACCCTAGAAAAGTGGCTGCCATTAAGGCGGAGGTTGAAAAGTTGCTTAAAGCCGGTTTCATCTATCCGATTGACATGAGGGAATGGGTTTCAAACCCCATTCTGGTTGATAAGAAGCAAGGTACCATTAGAGTCTGTACTGACTTCCAAGACTTGAACAAAGCTTGCCCGAAAGATAACTATCCTACACCGTTTATCGATCAAATCATAGATGCTTGTGCGGGACATGAGATGTTCTCTTTCATGGATGGTTTTTCGGGATACAATCAAATAGAAATCAAACTCGAGGACAAGCATAAAACAGCTTTCATTTTCCCGTGGGGCACCTTCACTTACCGAAAGATGCCATTTGGATTGAAGAATGTTGGAGCCACCTTCCAGCGTGTGATGAATTTCGCTTTTCATGATATCAAACAAATAGTAGAACCTTACCTGGATGATCTCCCAGCGCAATCTCGAAAGAGACGGGATCATCCAGCTCATCTTCGACAGGTGTTTGAAAGATGTAGACAATATAAGATTCGTTTGAATCCTAATAAGCGTGTGTTCTGTGTCGAATCGAGACATTTACTGGGCTTCATTGTCTTTAGTTGTGGCATAATGGTCAACCCACTGAAAGTAGAGGCAATTGTAAATCTGCCTCCTCCTTGTACCTTGCGACAGCTGCAAAGTCTGCAAGGCTTGTCTAATTTCTTACGACGATTCATTATAAACTATGCTAAAATTACTAAAGGTTTCATGAGGCTACTCAAACAAGACTCTTATTTTGTGTGGGACGAGGCTGCTCAAGCATCCTTTGAAGCCTTAAAAAAAGCACTCCTTTCAGCACCCTTATTGAGCCCGCCAGACTACTCAAAAGATTTTATTTTATACCTGACAGCGTCTCTTAATACAATTGGTATAGTTTTGGTTCAGGAAGACGATACGCTCCAAGAGCATGTCGTCTACTATCTTTCTCGTGCATTGATAGCCCCTGAGGTTAAATATTCGCACGTTGAGAAGTTAGCACTTGCCGTGGTCTATGCGGTACATAGGCTTCCTAACTATATACTTTTACGAACTACTACTGTGATAGCAAAAGTCAATCCTTTTTAGTACGTTCTCACCTGATGAATCATTGGTGGGAAATATAATAAATGGATTGTAATCCTACAGGAGTTCGATTTGGTCTTCCAATCAGCCAAGTTGAAGAAATCACTAGTGTTCGCTGAGTTAATCTCAGAATTTCCAAGTGACCTAGAATACGTTGAGGAAGAATCATCATTCCCAGACGAACATATCTTCCTCATTGCTTCCTCTGACCCATGGTATGGGGATATCTTAGTATATCTCCAGACTTTGAGGTGTCCTACTACTTTTTCTTGAGAAGAGCGATGCAAGCTCAAAAGCCATGCGAAGAACTACCTTATCATCTCAGATACTTTATATCGACGTGGGGTAGATTCCATTTTACAACGCTGCTTAACTTGAGAAGAAGTCTAAGCAGTATTAAATGATGCCCACAGTGGAGCTTGTGGGGGACATCTTTCTAGGATGGAAATAGCTCAGAAGATACTATGTGCCAGATATTTTTGGCCCACGATCTTTAAAGATTGTGTGGAAGTGGTGAAACGCTGTCGACCGTGTCAGTTTTTCACTAAGAAAATGAGGGCACACCCAGCTCCTCTTCATCCTGTAATTACAACAGGTCCCTTCACAAAATGGGGGGTTGATTACATGATGTGCAATCTAGCTTTGGCTGGAGGACATCATTACATCATTGTTGTCGTTGACTACTTTACTAAGTGGGCGGAGGCAATGCCTACTATTAAGGCAGATGGAGAAACTGCCGCTTATTTCATGTTTAATCAGATTATTGCACGGTTTGGCATACCTAAAGAGATAGTGACTGATCATGGCAGTCATTTCCAAAATAGCATGATGACTGAGTTGTATACAATGCTTTGTTTTCGACAAGAACATTCATCTTCATACTATCCACAGGCGAATGGACAAGTTGAAGCAGTGAACAAAACTTTAAAGGTTAAATTGCAGAGAACTGTTAATGCCAGTTGAAATAACTGGCACATCATGCTGTACCTGGCTCTTTGGGCTTACCGAGCCAACGTTAAGACTGCTACTAGTTTCTCTCCCTTCCAACTTGTGCATGGGATAGAAGCAGTCATACCGATTGAATGTGAGATCCCTTCGCTAAAACTAGCAGTTCAGTTACTACCAGATACTTTAATACTAGAAGAACGTTTGTTACACTTAGAACATCTAGATGAACAGCGCCGCGACGCGCTCACAATAAACAAGGTCCACAAAAAATGAGTCAAAGGACAATATGACAAATCCGTCAAACCTAGGGTTTTCATTGAAGGAGACTTGGTCCTACTTTGGGATCAAGACAAAGAACCCTTAGGACCTGGCAAATTCAAATCCAAGTGGCTTGAACCTTTTATAATTTCCAAAGTACTGAAGAAAGGTGCCTATGAACCGATAGATTACGAAGGTAATAAGTTGGCCGAGCCTAGAAATGGGCTCTACCTAAAGAAGTACTACGCTTAGGCTAACGTACTTTTTCTTGTAACATAGCTATATATTTTTGTAAAGCAAGTTTTCGTTATGCTTGTTAGTTAATCTTATGTGTGTTTTTTCGTTTCGTGTACCAGATGTCAACCGAACATTTCTTAGGATTCGCTGATGGCGCCAGTCGCCACACCTGTCAGTTGGCTGCAGCAGCTTGGGTCATTTACTCACCCGCTGGCAAACTTGTCTCTTCGAGGGGGGTTTGTTTGGGTCCTACCACAAATAATGTGGTTGAATATAGTTTAGTTATAGAACTTCTTCGAGATTCTCTCAGTCATGGCATTTCACATTTGGAGCTAAGACTTGACTCACAATTAATTGTATTTCAGTTAACAGGCATCTACCAGATTAGAGATCCTGGATTGCTACGTCAGTTTCTACAAGTTAGACTATTGGAAAGATAGTTTGATTCTATTATATATGAACACATTCCAAGAAGTTTAAACACATTAGCTGATTCATTAGCAAACTATGTGTTAGACTGGAATTTGTATCATACACTTTCATAAACAACATTGCACACATAAAATTCAAACACATACATATGTAAATAACCGATACTGTATCAAAAAATATATGAGTTTTGGATCACAATTCTATCAAGTCATGTCATAAAAGTACAAAACTGGGCATAGTAGCCTCAAAAATATATACATAGAATGTATCCCTTTCCTATGGAGGAGGGACCTCATCATCATCTACTGCATTGCGATAGCATATTACTAGCCTCGCTATCTTCCGCAGCACCCTAAGTCATGCCGGGGGCACCCCAGATATATCTTCCTACATATCAATAGGTATCTGATCCATACGACATGCAGGAACCTCGTGAATCAACCGATTCACTTTTCTCTCTATGGTCCCCAACATAGCATCTACTGCAGTAATATCAGCTGGTCTCACAAAGATGGTAGGATGTCCCTCGGGACGGACAGGCCCAAGATCTGCATATGACACTTGATTAGCACTTCAAAATTCATTTATAAAAATCAAATATTTGAAAAGTTTGAAAAAATTAAATAATTCTAAAAAATTAAACATACCAATATCTCCCCAGGCTCCACCTGCAAGAAGCACCATTTCTGGATCATGACGAAAATCTAATCCAGCATATGGAAACTGCTCAAAAGCAATAACTTGCCTCTCCCACCACCCCTAGAAATCATCAGTATGATAACAGTAGTGACTTTCCCCACCACCCTGGCGGAGGAATATGTCACCCCAATATCCTAATCTGGGCTCACGGGTGTTAACCTGAGGTAGAGGCATCCCCAAACTGATAGCAGGCATTCTCTCAAAGAAGAAAGTACACAAAATACTACCGTACCCAAAATTCTTCATTATGCCAAATTTGCAACCTATCAATTGAGATTTCATGCTCGCCAGTAAACTAGTACACCAATCATATACATGACCATGTAAGCATTGTACACCAACATGCATAGTGTGCCTGGAGGCTAGGTGTAGTGAGGCACTACCTGCAACTTGGTTGATCATACTCACTATTACCTTCAAGGGGAGGCCTTCAATGGTTGAAATCAAGACTTGGCTTCCTGATTTCTCAGTTCCAGCCACACAATATGAATTCACGTACTCTTGCACAAACCTTATGCCCACACGAGAAGACCCTTTCAGATTGATTACATCTCCTCTCCATGAGAGACCAGTAATGAAATATATGTCATCCACTGTAAGCTCCAAATTTTTCCCATGGATGACAAAAGTATTGGTATCAACATCCCAGTACTGAATAAGTCTTCGAAATAGTTTATTTATGGCCCTCATGTTTACGGTTCGGTAAAACTTTAATAAACCGCATCTTCGGAGAGCATGGAGAGTGGTCGGATCTTGCATGGTCAACCTATCCATGTCCTAATGTTCTCTCTCCCTGCATTGAAGAACCATCCTGCACAAAAAAAATGACAGTCTTTTGAGTCTCGGCGCTTGTTTTTTAGGTTTTCAAGATTGGGCGCTACTGTGTATACTACACAGTCACATATAGGCACTACTCTGTTTCAGCACAGTAGCGCTCATACCCTTTACACACTACTATTATTGTTACATAGTAGCGCCCGTGCAGTGAGGGTTGTGAGCATCGCGTTGCAAGCAATTTTTGGCACAAAAAATGAAAACTAAACCATTTAAATGCAAGTAGGGAGGAATATAACTCACTTGGTGGAAGAAGAACGACGTTTGGATGCTTGATTTGATCGCCACGGAGATTTGAAAATGCTAAAGGTTTCCCCAAATCTTTGCCCTACAAAACAAATTGGGAATTGATTTTTAAAATGAAATCATATATATGAATTGGAATTTAATTTTTACCCACCATTGTTTAATTTTCTATAGTTTCAAAAAAATTTCAAATCACCTAATTAATCAATTGAAACATACATATGGTGCAATACTAATCTAGCTCGCATTTTTCCTTAAATTTTTGTAGGATCGATCTCCTAAGTTCAAAAACTCTCGATGTTAGACCTTGTCAACTAGTTGATAGTTCAAATTCATATATCATTCGAGATCATTTGCCGTATTAACTAATATTTTGTTGAAGACCTAGTTTTGGCAGAGTATGAAGCTATGATCCTAGAAGCTGACCTTTAAGTCATTTTAAGCTCTTGTTTGGACTATTTAAACCTAAACAAGATTTCCGAGCAAGCTTGTCCTCTTCGAGCTCATTAAAGTAATCGAAGGCTCATCCACTCAGGTATAGAATTACCCCTTTTCCGGGCCTAGGTGGATTAACTACGGAAAAGGTATACTCTAGGTATACTTCTGTATGCTCTAGAAGAGTTCTTCTTCCATTGTTTTATACTTTTTCGAAGGAGGAGACTAACTGCATGAAAAATGACCTTTTGGAGCCTTTCTTTAGGGTTTTCAAGCTCTCTAAACATGAAAATACCAAGCGAGCATCTACCTACTCGGGCTCGATGTGAAATCCACAAGAGGGTAAGTAGAGGACTGTTTAAGTTTTTCAACTCTATAAACAAGAAAACACCGCCGAGCACAGACCAATCCGAGCTCGATATAAAATCCACGGATAGGTGAAAAGAGGATTGTTTAAGTTTTTCAGACTCTATAAACAGGAAAACACCGGTGAGCATTAATCTTCTTGGGCTCGATACTAAAATCCACGAACAGATATATGGATTTATTGTTTAAGTTTTTCAGACTCCTTAAAATTGAAAACACCGGCGAGCAAGAATAGATCTCGGCTCGATATTAAAATCCAGAGATCAGTAATATAGAGTAATCTTCTATCTCTTCTTCGAACTCTGTAAACAATGAAGAAGGTCCTGAGTCTTCCTCCCATGGGCTCGTTAAACTTTTTACATGGTTGGATCTATTGAGTTTTCATTCTTTCTTGGACTCATTAAAACAACAAGAAATGTATTATTTTATCTAAAAAGAATAAGGGATGGGAAATACGTATCATATCTTCATTGTCAAAGGCAGTCCAGTCAGTTATATCCTTGAACACAGCACCTACTTGAGTCTATCTTGTCGATTGGGTTTAGTTTTTGACCTCAGGGTGAACCTGTCCTCCGAGTTGTTTACTCCCCCGGTTGGTTATTCTTCCAACCATATGGAGGGTCTGATAATGTTTCTTACATTTCAGGATTATCATTTACCCCATTATGTCAGAAACTGCCTGAGTCACTTTATGTCGTGCTCAATGTTCAAGGATATACCCTGTGTCAGCCATTCTATAGTTTACCTTGACCTCATGTGTCGGCCATCCTAGTGTCAATCTTGTTACATATTATTCCGTATAAACTCTTACCAGTTGAGTGTTCCTCGAGTTGGATGATGGAGGATGCCTTAAGGCCTCCCTTCCAACGAAATTCTTCCCATTGACATCAATTCATTTTACTCTGGGAATGAAGTTTAGAGTTTCAGTTAGTACCTTGGAGATTGTAGTCACCAGTGGCAATTTTCCTCGTTGTTGAATGATGAGAATACATCAATGTCTCTTCTTCGACAGGATCCCCAAGTGTTCGACTCCAAGTCCATTTATTCACACTTGGTGGATCGTACTTGGTACCTTGGACCCCATCATCATTATCAGTGGAAGTCCTCGCGTTTGTTAATGGTATACATCAATGACCGGTAATCAAACGATACCCCCCATGTTCGACTGTCAGCTCATCTATTCACATGGTTAGGGTTTGTACCTAGAGTTGTTTTGGATGAAGACCTTGGGATTTTGGATGACATTACCTCATTCTGTTATCACCCAAGTTGCGCAAGATTGAGCCTCCCTTATATTCGGCCCTCCATGATACATAGATCCAGTTTGTTGTTATGGCTATGATCTCTCAGTTTGATATGGATCCACGCTTGTATTCCAAGTGGCCATGCTATATATACATCTCATTGTTATGTATCGAAGATCAGGTTGTATCACATTACACATCTATATGATGTCAAAGATGTAATTGCTTGCTGACCTTGATCTTTGTTTCAAGTGTTCTTGTGACTTGTTTCTGCGGTTCTTTGCTCCTCCTCTGGTTTTGGATTATAATGTATTTCGGCCATCGTTTCCCTCTGACCTCACACATTAGGGGGCATCTGTTATAGGTCAAACCTGCACCTCTCCGTCTGTGATCACCCTGAGCTGTTGATCACACAAAAGGACAATTTGGATAGAGGAGCATGTTGACCCTAGATGACACTTTGACTTACTCCATCCCCTGACAACACTGAAAAAACCCTAAAAATATCATTCTGAGATATGAGCGCTACTCTACTTCAATAGACTAGTGCCTATATGCTACTCCAATGTGCCATAGTAGCGCTCAAAGCCTTATGAGCGCTAATCCTCTTCAGTAGAGTAGCGCTCAACATTTAAAAAGATATGAGTGCTAGTTTACAAGCATTAAAGTAGCGCCCTAAACGCTACTTCACTGAAAAATAGTAGCGTACATCTCAAAAGATGATTAAAAAATAATTAATTTCACAAAGAGGATTAGTTGCAGTTGGTTTCCCAACTTCCCCAACTTCCTCCATAACCGTCTCTTGACCTGAACTGCTTCTCATGTCCTATAAATACAAGGAAGAATAAAGAGAGGGGTTAGAGACATGAATGTTGTTAAGAGACTTTAAGGAGAAATTTGCATTGGAGGAGTTTTTGTTGGAAGATATCTAAGCCAGAGAAGAGCAGGAGCCTAGGATCAAGTTGTAGGATCATGTCACAAAGTCAGGTATATTTGTAACATCAATTTGCATTTGACAATCAAAGGTTGAAGTGTCTTTCTTGTCCCAAATTAAGTGTTCATTGAAATAATATATTAGTTTGGATCTGTTTTGGTTAATATTAAATGTTTAAAATTGCTTTTGTTTCTTTCAATCATTATATATTATCCAAGATACATTGATAAAGGTATTTGTATTGAAGGTTTAGTGAACAGGAAGTGGACTTGAGGATCGAGCGCAAGATCAAATAAGAGCTAGGATCGAATGTCAGTTGAAAGGTATGTTCTCAAGGTCTATAACTCATTTCTTTTCATGAACATTTATGTAATGCAGTTAATACACTTACCTGTCATCCCCTTCCAGTTGATAGCATCAGTTTCCTTACTATAGGGTAGTTTTGCTCACCAACATAAAGGTCAGATTTACACATCTTCGAAGATCTGATTTTATAGGACAGTTTGAGTAAATTCTATTTGCACCATACTCTTATTTAATTCTTGAGGGTTGTTAAAGTTTTGAATTGTTGGAGGCTTATCAAATAATAAATATATCAGCTTTCATGATATTGGGTTATGATGTATTAATGTGATATGCAATTAATTTATGATAAATTAATCATCCTACAAACCATTCAAAACAACCAATAAGCTACCAAATCAACAACGACATAAAACAAGTGAGACAAACTTAGTCAAGAATTCAGATTTCCCTACTTCAAATATTATAGTGGTATCATAGCTTGTTCCTCGCCAGTTGTGGGAGCATGCAATCATTAACATATAGATTAATACAGAGTTTCAGTTTGACAAGAGTAGAGGCAAAGAAACAATGGCAGAAGATTATAGAGTAACTTTCAGTAGCCTCATTTCGGCTTTGAAGGAACTAACTTCAGGAAAAAAAGAAATGGTGAGTGCCATCAAACAACTGACGGATAGAGCAGGGCCCACCCTACACAGTCCTATGTCTCCCAACAGTGATAGGGTATCCACAAGAAACCATGGGTAACAATTACAAATCCACCCACATATCTACAACAGGTCCCCCGGACCTACCATACCACAATTCTTAGATATCGCAATCGCAGTGCTCATAGTACAGGTAGATCCAGATGAGCCAATGGGGGCATATTTGAGAGAATACAAAGCATTGGGAGATGAATTTTAGTCAGCCATGACCTTCACGGATTTTTTCCACTTTAAAGGTAAGAACAGGCCAAGAGCTTACAACAGGCCTTTCCATCAGCAATATGAGCATGATATACAGGTGGATGGTAAACTTGATATGGAGTTGACAATACTGGAGAAGGATAGTATGCATGATATATTTATTAGATAATCCATCGTCGAGGATTCATCACCTCACCTTAGTAGTGATGCTTGTGAGGATCAAGGGGTGTTAGCACCTAAAAGTGACATGGATGCGATATGGAGTGATTTGAGCATACAATATGAGCCTATGGTTACTAGAGATTCCTTGAACAACCCTCTGATAGCTCTTCGGGAATCAGATATGCATATAGACAGGTTATGTGACGAGTTGGAGTTGGTACACTCTTCATCATCTACTACAAGAGTCATGACATTCATGATGGATGAGATACATGGAGAGAAGCATGACTCGGAGAGGATTGACTCTATACATGCTAGACAGGATGGAGTTTATGATCCACTTATTATGGAGGGGCTATGGATGGCTCCACAATGAGTTGTGGATGTGTTGATGGGAGACATGCTCCAGGTACCATCCGATAGTGACATAGATACTCCCATGCTTTTCAGGATGAGTATAGTATAGATGTGTGGGATCATGGTTCAGATGACACCAGCAAAGTGAGCGCGCAGGAGGATACGGAAACACACACAAGATACAGGAAATTTGTGGCACATGAGAGCAGGAGTACCACTCATGGTTTGGGAGAACAACTTATGGTAATGAATATGCATGAGGAGCATGTGGAGTTTGGTACTCTGCAGGAGGAGCACTCAAAGTTTTCGGTAACTGAGGAGAGATCTAACATATAGGATTTGGATCCAGACGTGTGGGATTGGCTCACTATGATTTGCCTTGATTGGAAATCCTACCTTTTCATGGAATATTCCAAGGAAGGCTTCGCATGTGATTTGATGGATGGGCGCATCCAAGATGACTAGTACAGGGTAGTGGACGACATCATCTACTACAGAGACACCATATACCTCGCCTCTGATTATGCATTTAGGATCGAGTTCCTAAGAACTATACATGAGACACCTTTAGAGAGACACCTTAGGACCTGTAAACAGTTTGGAGAGAGATTCTCTTGGAAGGATCTCGAATATGATATGACGAGACACTAGAGGGAGTGTCTAACTTTCTAGTAGCATGATTCAAAGTAGGATTATCTAGGTAGACTAGTGCATACCAACCTCATCTTCAGATAGAGTAGAGAGGTTGTGTCAACACCTCGCATAACAGGTTCATCAGAGATGTATGGTAGGATCGACATTGCAGGGATGGTATTAGATTTCTTCACAGGGAGCACAACCGACAGAGTAGGAGGAGACATTATCTCCCATAGAGATTGCACCAGTGTCGATCCTGAGTCCTTTCTCAAGGAGAGATTCATGAGGGTTATGCATGATTTTCATTGCGAAGGGAATTCTCAGTACTTGCATGAGTATGAGACATCGCAGGTGGTAGAGCTACACCCCAAGGAGTGGCTTAGATCCCATGGATTACTTGAGCACCTTGACATTATGGGGGTTAGGAGATGTTTAGATGCAGTTAGGCTCGAGATGATTAGATTAGCAGGAGCAGAGTTGGTTCTTAGTACTTGGTTTCTACCAGAGGATCACATTGAGACTCAAATGACTATCTACATGGTATGGAATCAGTTCATTAGGTTTGGGTTTGGTGGACCCCTTACTTGGTGGTAGGATCTAGGAATTCATCTGCATGATGGATTTTTCCAGATAGTAGAGGTGATCGACTGAGCTGTGAAGGTGATCGATCCACTATATTTAGAGGATGCTAGTGGAAGAGAGGTTGAGACTTCTTTTTGGCAGAGTAGACTTTCCTTCCTGGTATTCATAATCAAGTCATACCAAGGATCTGATACAAATGAGAGAACCAGTCTTCATTTTATAGAGTTCACTCTTGATATGCTTAGGTTGGGGTGCGTAGAGTATTTGTATTTTGAGGAGTTTGTGCAACTTAAGGTTGCTTGGCCCATCAGAGGGAATTAAAGGGAGTCGTATGGTGGCATTTGGCAGACCGACATGACGTGTAGAGAGTGTTTCACACGTTACAGGATAGTATGGGACCCTGGTGACTTTACCATTCCTGGGCAGGAATGGGAAGAAATTTGGTTAGAGTACATCATAGGTTAGTCAAAGGTGTAGGCACAACATGATAGTTGGATGGTTATGAGAAGGGGGGCACAACATAAGCACAATGGATTCTTCTTGAGGTTAGCATGGGATCTGAGAATTACGGTAGTGGATAGTACAATAGCGGTTTGGAGTCTACATATGCTCCTTGTAGGGATGCTACACATGACAGTGGTGGATGCAGTATGTACTCCACCCCTCTCATACTGATTTGGGACCCTGGGATTATAGTGATCGGCAGTTCAATGGTTACTAGATATGAGAGGACCCTCATTTATTTTGCAAGTACAGGGGATGGAGACTTAGTAGATGTGTTTTCTGAAGATCCAACCGAGTTCCCATTGTGTTTGATTACTCTACTTATGAGATGATTTCAATATATCTCTTGTGATGGTACCTTGCACGATAGTACCTTGAGGAGGGAGTGATACAGATCTCCTAGGATGATCTGGGACCCTAGGATAATCCTTGAATTCAGTGGTTCAGCTCGATGGATTGGGGATTTGGATTGGTATTGCTTGAGGAAGAGAAATCTTGGCAAGGGAGGATTGTAATGTTCCATTTTGGGTAAAACTAGAAGAAAGGACATGCAGAGCATACGATCCCTAGCTCAAGAGCATGCAAGTGTGCATGCAAAAGCAATATGCATGCAAGCATGCATACATGCATACATGAAAAAGTGAAATGCTTGCAATCACCTAGGCATGCAAAAGTGAGGTGCATGCAATCATGCATACAAGAAAAAGGGAGATGCATGCAAAGATGCATGCATGCAACAAATGAGAGGCATGCAACTCAACAAAGAAATAGAAGAGCAAAGTGACTTAGGTATAGGACATGCAATGTCAAGGCTATAAAAGAAAGATAACGTGAGTTACTGAGGAGCTATTGTTATGATTGATCATTGAGATTCGTTTTAAAGAGATCTGAGATCCATCTAGGGGTTTAGGGCACACTTCCCTAGCCATAAAGTGTATTTTGGCAGCGAAATATATCTTCCCTAATCACTTCTAAGGGTAGATCACCTAGATCTACCATCGTTCTTCACCATCATACCAAGATTCAATCAAATTCACCAAGGTGAGCGCATTCAAGATTTAAAGAAATAAGAGGAGGATGCATTCAGTCTTTTCTGATAGGTACTAACTCATCCATTAAAGGAGGCATCTCCCATCAAAATAGTGAGGCCATCACTCATGCAAGGGAGCAAGCATAGTCCACATATTTACCATTTCTCACTACCACATAAATCCCAGGAATGACGTGCACCCTAGGAGCAACAATCCACTCGTTTAGGGACTGTGATCTACATGGGGTACACCCACTCCATCATATTAGCATCCTTCTTCTATTCGCAGCAACACAGTGAGAAATTTCAGACTTAATACCAAGGAGGCATGATCACCAAAGTCGTGGTCTGTTCACAGGTTGAAATAAGGGAAGCTAGCTAGGAAATACATCATACTTCATCTATGTAGGTGTTATTTCTTCTTATAACATCAATATTATGTGGGGTACCATTCCCCTATAAGATCCAAGCATTTGAGAGTCATATTGCATAACAAACAAGGGTCAAGTCCTAATCATGACTCATGGAGAAGAGGCGTATTCATTAAAGCATACTATTGACTGATCCAAGGTGCATTGATAGGCATTGGGAAGATCTCTCCTTATTTGAGAAAGGGCGTGTTCTTGAAGGGAGGAAACGATCTCTTTTTTGATAACAATTCATCATACTGCCAACCCCAATTCACTATGAAAATGGTCTAGTTGATTGAGAGATATGATCCATCCCTTGAGGGAGCATTATATCCATCCTATTTCAGTATAAAGGGTTGCACATATCAATAAATGCATGAGACTGTTTGAGATTGCAACTTGTTAAAAGAGAAAGTGATCTTCTTTAGAAAGCATAAGGAGTTGAAAGGCATGTTCCCCAACTACAAATTATCTTCATTTATAGGGAACCTTCCTGGCGGCTTCCACCACTACATACAACAATTTATCATCATTTTTTTAAGGCATAATTATAGAAGCTGTAGCAGCCATTACCCATGCACAAGAAAGCATTGTTTAAAGGTCAGATTTATACATCTTATGAGATCTGATTTTATAGGAAAGTTTGGGAAATTCTATTTACACCATACTGTTATTTAATTCTTGAGGGTTATTAATGTTTGGAACTGTTGGAGGTTTATCAAATAATAAATATATCAACTTTCATGATATTGGGTTATGATGCATTAATGTGATATGCAATTAATTTATGATAAATTAATCATCCTAGAAACCATGCAAAACAACCAATAAGCTACCAAATCAACAGCTACAGAAAACAAGTGAGACTAACTTAGTCAAGAATTCAGATTTCCCTACTTGGAACATTACATACAATATAGAGCCAAAAACAAACCCCTAGCCAAAATCTAGGAAATCAATAGGAAAACCAATTAGATAAAATGAATCTTCCATAGGTAGGGTCTCACGCCACCAACAAAGAGGCAAGATAAAGTTACGGTAACCCCTCTTACCCCCACCCCCCCTAAATCCAAGGTCCAAGTTCCTATGAAGCATCCCGAAGGTAGAGGAAGCAAATGATTATGTGTTTGTCTTAGGTACTACAAGCACTTCACACTTGTATTCACCCATGTCGAAACCTAGGAATAGCAACTAAGTTTACCACTTCACAAAATGACGACCAAGAGGAATAGTTGTAATTCAAGTTTAAACGTGTGGCAGGGAATGTAAGACATGATTCTCTAGACCAAATCCGGTCATAAGGTGTAATCCCAAGTAATTTCCAACCGAACGGAACCCCAAAACACACAAGAACCCACTAAGCATATCAAGAGGGGATATCTCCCAAATGCACCTAGCTTGACCTCATGCTTGACTTCGTGTTAGAAGAGCTTTCCCAGCAAGCAAGTTTCGCTACTAATGAATTTTCACTCTTTAATGACTCTAGTTGCATTCTTGGCCTTGGAGAGTGTCCTCTCCAATCCTAATATAAGGCCCCGCACCTCTAATCTAATGTTGGTTTTCTAGACCAAATAAAATGTCTAATTCATTTTAATTAAGTGCTTCTTTTTATGGTTGTTAATTACTCAAGCAATGTAAATGAAATGAGACGTGGTGATGTTAGATAATATTGACTCTTCAAATAGAAAGGATGCAAGAAATGAGAATGCACTCTTTTCATTCAATGAACACCTATCTAACATAGGGAAGAGAGATATTTTTCCTTTTCTCAGCAATAAAACACAACATACAAGGATCCCAATAAGACACTAAAATATCCCAAATCCAATTTTTGATTATATACAACATCTACATGCAATGCAATCAAACCAAAGCGAGCAGATCAAAATGAGAAGGTACAAACATACCAAGCATAGAAATATTGTGTTCTTCCCTTTGCTTTCTAATGTGAAACAAACAAACAAGTATAAAATGCATGCAATGGACAACTTCAAATAGTGATAATAAAATCAAATCCAAAATTCATAATATTGATCACCAATCAACTTAGTAACCACATATAATCCTTTCAAGTATCCCCATGGTTGGCATAAATTGTGTGAAAATGAAATACCTATGGTATCCTAGTTGCAAAATGACTCAAACAGAAATGAATGAACAACAACAGAGATAAAAATAGTCTTTCAAAATCAGCCCCAAGCAAAAGAGAGTGAATTAGAGATGAACTCACTATTTCTAGGTCTCACAAGACACCTTAAAGAAGAGAGGTAAGAAAAAAATCAAAACACTCAAATCTAGGAAAAAATGTCAATTGTGTGTCACACAGATCTCATTGACATAAAAACACAACTATGAGAACAATTATGTAGTAGATATGAGAGAAATTTCCCCCAAAACTCAACAAATAAGCAAATCTAGAGCACCATCACTTTGTCTCTAACTATCAAGGAGTGATGGTCAATGCAGCATTCCCCCCCCTACAGTTCAACAAGGAGTGACCGCATCACTTTGATCCTCAAGGAAGGGGGTGATGGCCTTCAAAATGGCCCAAAATTTGGCAATTAAAGCAAAATTTGAGAGGATCCATAGGTTGGGGAGGTCCAATACTTATGTAAAAATAATGTAATGACCAATGAAAGACTAAGGAAGGCCAAGAGAACAAGAATTCAAAGAATTCAAAGGATAAAAAACTAGGGAAACTATAAACAAAATTTCGCCAATGGAGTCACCGATTATATTGTGGATATTTCACCCTTGTGGATAGGTGAGACCTCCCTTGGATCCTTTCCCTTAGCCAATATAGAGGGGTAGACTAATATGATTTCACCCACTAGATCTAAGAATTCACCCAATAAATATACTTGTGCATTCACATACAAAATATATAGAGAGAGGGAAGAAATATTACCGCACCTTTACTTATGTGAGGTCCTTTGGTGAAGATCAATCCCAATTGTTGCAAATCTGATAGACTTGGCTCCAAATCCACTTGCTAGAACCCTACACACAAAGAGACAAGCAATACCTTTCTTCAAACCTTTCTTACAGATATAAGAATGCATGTAAATGATATAAACATGTATATATGTGTAAGATATATCTAGATCTAATTTGATTTACTCAAGACAAAATAGATCCACCATAAACATCATATTAAACACATAGATATGAATCATACACGTACATCAACACCATGATGTGGAGGGGGTAGAAATGCTTATGTCGATATATAATATAAATGAGAATAGGTACATCAAATCATACATTGAGTCGTGATGTAGATCTTCTACAAGATTCATGATCCAAACTTTTCTTGACTCAACCAAGATGATCAAAATGGCTATAGGATGCACTAGGGATTCCAAAAGCATAACAATACTAAGCAAAGGGTCTCCATTTTCTCATAGACTAGCCTCAATATATAGGTGGATGGTGGATGAAGGGAGGCTGAATGTAGACTCCAAAGGACACATGGACTCAAGTTGGTGTCTGACTTCCCATGCCAAAATGAGGTGGAATCTATTCATAGTCATGATCCTCCCGAAACTCATCCAAAATCTAGGAAAAGAAGGACCATTACCACCCTAAGGAAAGGAAAGGAGTGATAGTGTTAGCCCCTGATAGGCATGCAAGGAGTGATGGCAATGTGACCATGACGCCCCCATAGAATATATTCAAGGGGCAATGATGGTAAAAATTGGTCCAAGAGAAGGGTATAAGATGTCGTTTCAGCTAGGTAGATAGGTAATGTCTCTAAGGAGCTCATAGGGTGGAAAATAAGGGTATAACACAAGTGTTTTGAAATAATTTGTATCACGCATCCTCATACAAACAACATCCTCTACCCAAGTTTTCATTTCATCCACAATGATCTTTGAGTCCATTACCTCGTGTTCCTCTTTCACCCAATCTTCTGCCCTATAAATATGAGCATGGATTTCAAGGAGAATGGCCTGGTAATAAAAATTATGTACCTTTGAGGCTTTTATTTGAGCTTGTGAGGGGTAGTGGGAACCTCTTCCCTAATGAATTCTCCCCCCATGACCTTGTCTCACAATCTCCTGAATTTCAAGGTTAGTTCCTGCAAAGTGAGTTGGGATGGGAGATGACCAACTAGCCAAACCCCTTAGCTATCTTTTCCAATGTAGAAAATCCCGAGCACCCTTAAAAATTCCAAAGTAGAAGTTCCCTTGAGGACACCATGACAAGTTTCCAAACCGCACAAACTGACCACCTTCCAATTGGCAGGCATGACTAAATTGTGATATGGGACAAGTTTAATGGAGTTTCATTTTCCTCCTTTGCTTTGTTCTGCACCTGGTATCTATTGTGACATAAACACCTGCTAATTCACTTTATATTCCCACACCTGGAGCCACATCATTCCCAAAATTGAGTTTCATTTCTCATACTTCCCCCATTCGTTTTTCAGATCTACCATAACCAGTTTCCAGATTAGGTCCTATCTACAATGACATTCAAATTTCGAGTGTTTACATTTAGGAGGGGATGTGCCAATCATCCCTTACTCTCATTTCCATAACTACACGTGCTAATTTCATTCCAAGTTGTGGTGCGTCGTCGCGTGTGACATATACGGGGTGCCAACACATGGGCTCCTCTCTTGCTCTGACATCTCATCCAAGGATTATTTTTGTGATGTAATGATTATGTATTGTTATGCATTTTATTGGTTATCTATTATAAATAACTTATTTCATTTAATGACTTAGTTTTTATGTTATTGTAGTTACATTTTTATCTATGGTTTTTGTATGTAGTTCAAACATCAACTCGAAAATAAATTGTTGGTATTGGGAGTAGAGGGATTTTTGTTTGGAGTTCAACTATTTACCGGAAAAAAACCAAGCTACGAGCAGTCTAATTTTGCACATGACTACTACAAATATTAAGCACAAAATTTTACTCATGAAATAATCAATATTGCATTAGAGCATTTTAACATTTCTCTATGGCTTACTTATTTAGATTGCACAGAAAGAAGAAACATGAAGAGTGAACTTGAATGGTTGAAAGATGAAAAGTTCTTATTTATTTGGGGTTGCTAGCAATGCATATATACTATTTATGCTTATATTGGTGGAGTACTACATATTTACAAGAAAATGTTTAAATATATACTTATCTAGTATGGATATAGCTTTCAAAAACCAAACATCTTGTTTATAGATGAAGATCAATACCATTCGGAAGATAATAATGAGGATAATTGTTTGAAAATGCCATCATGTTGGGCATTTAATGGTTTAGATGAAAGAGATAGAAATGTAAAAACAATGTTATGTTCACTTTTGAATTACCTTGGGCCTCGTCGAAATATGCGACATTGGTTATAAACATTCAAATTGATATGACAATAGTGAGGTGAAATGTTGTATATTGTGAGCTAGTAGCACATTTAATTGTCAATATGAAAGTGATAAACAAAAACAATTTTGTATATTTACATGAAACTTGTATTTGTTTTATTCTTGAGAGATCCCAACATTGTTACAATATCAAAGATTTATTTTATATTTTGACATCATTACATGATCAAAGGTTTATTTTATACATCCAGGGCTAAGATATTTTCTTAAATAATGCCTTAGTATTTTTAAGGTTGGCTTATAGACATTTGCGCGAGAAAGAAATGTGGATGTGTTTTTGACACATTTATTTGGAAATTTATTGAAATTAAAAATGAGCAATTTAAAGTCACACTAACATAAGATGATTGTAACGCCATACCATGAAAGGGCTATGTTGGAGTTGGGAATCAAAAAGTATATATCAAACCTTTAAATCAGTTCTGGAAGATCTTAAAGGGTTCTTATGATGTTAGTAACACAATGATTGTAGATGATTCGAAAGATAAACATGTTTGCAATGATGAAGAGAATTATGTAATTACATAAAGATATAATTGTGAGGATGAGAATGACACATAGTTGTTAGAACAATTGTGGCCTTTCCAGCTACACCTAGATGGTGTTAATGAGATGAGATCTATTGTTAAAAACATGAAATTAGTTTGTTGGATAATGAAATACAATTTTTTTTTATCTTGATAGTATTTTATATGTGTGGCTTTCTTGCTACACCTAAATGTTGTTAATGAGGTGATATCTATTGTAAAAAACATGAAATTAGTTTGTTGGATAATGAAATATAATTTTTTTCTTATCTTGATAGTATTTTATATGTGTGGCACTATTATTAAGATCTTAGGATCTTTGGATGTTTGCATATTCAATTGTGTTTGATTTTTTTGAAGAGGTTTGTTACTGATGAGTTACAAATTTTAAAAATTATTAATAATATTTGGTAAATGGAATTGAAAATTTAATAAGGCCAAAATTGAAGTTTGTAAAGTGCAATTCATATTCTAAAGATGTTAGTATCAGAATTATAATATACAAAATCATATTATGAAAATGCCAATATATGTTTTGGAAGTGCAAAATTTGATGTCGAAAGTGCCAATGTCGACTTTCAAAAGCATGAAAATCAATTATGAAAGTGTCAATATCAAATTCAAAAAGTGCAAAATCTTGTTCCAAAAATGTCAATTTCAAATCCAAAAGTGCATCATTGGAACACAATATTGACACTTTTGGAACCCTATTTTACATTTTAAAAACGTTGTTTTTGAACTTTAAAAATGTTGTTTTTAACCTATTTTCAAAGGAGCTTAGACTAAAACTAAACCAAATTTAATGAAATAAGTATTTTTTTACAATGACTAAAAATTAATAAAACCATCTCTAATGCAACACATACCCTTTAAAAATCAAAATTTAATTTAAATATGTTTACACCGATAGGTGTTTATATCTTAGAATTTGGGGGTGGACTACAAGTTATGCTTTTTCTAGATTGCAGGAGGATGGGACAAGTGTATTGACGAGATTGATTCTATGGTCATCGTTCAAAATTAAACAGTTATAAAAAAAAATATAAAAAATAGCTGGTAGCTTATGCATGGATGGCTGGTAGTCGATGCATGGATAACAAGGCTAGTGATAACAACTAGCTAAGGTATAGACAATAGGTAACTACAACAATGCATGAAGTACAAGTAACATATAATTTGTTCATGGCACTATGTTCACCAACCATAAGTTAAATGGATGTGCTAATAATTGATTAAATAATAATGTCAATATGCGAAATATATTCATTATTTCCAACCATATCATTTTACAAATGCAACACATACCCTTTAAAAATGAAATTTAATGTAAATATGTTAATTGATTAACTCGTAATGTCAATATGCGAAATGTATTCATTATTTCCAACCATGCCATTTTTCAAACGTTTTGTATCACAAACGATATGATTTTCCAAAAGATGGAAGTGGAGGGTTATTGTATTCCATGAACTGAGCTCAAGTGGAATGGTCCTTGGGAGGAATTAATGTAAGAGATTAACATTCAAAATTCAAAACATGATGGCTTGATGAAGAGTCATAGGTTTGTTTCGAACTTATAAATATGAAAAAGAATTAAAATTGAATAGATTTATTTTAAACATGGATCTAACAAAATTGTTTATATACGTGACAAAAAATTATCAATACATGACAACCTCTGTAATCAAAACTGTTTGTATTGATTTTTTTTCATTTTCTTAGCAATTCTGTAATCAAAACTGTATATACGTGACAAAAAATTATCAATACATGACAACCACAGGCAATGAGCAATGAATTCACAAAACTGTTGAGAAGTAGTACCCAAACCTGAAATTGACAATTAAAACTACAAGTGTTTTTTCCCAAGTCAATCTGTTCTTGAAAGCCCATAATCCAAGAGAGAATGACTAGAGCTCTTGCAGGCAATGAGATTCATCAATAAATCGGCAAAGGCACCGGCTATATATTTGTGTGTTTTCTTCTCATTGAGGGTCAAGTAACAGCACAAAAGCTCCTGCAAACAAGACCAGTCCCTTAGATTATGTGCCGACACCATTTCTTCCATTGAGCTCTTAAAATCCAGATATGGGTTTGTAGAATATGTTGTCATAGCCACACTGTCTCTCAGAAATATGTCAGGCACCATTATATCTAATGATTCTTCACAATCACCCTCTTCCTCAGTTACTGTATCAATGCCCCAACGCAAGTTTCTCTCAGTTTCTAATGATATGTTGTCAACCTGCGGAAATGGCCGCTCGATGCCAATATTTCCCCCACCATATGCCTGTACCATTAGTTTTGTTACGTCGTTAGAGCCTGTTTGGAGGCACTTTTCCTCCACCAAAATAGAATTGGACCTCCCTGGTGAGAAGAAAAACCTTTCCGAGCTCAGCCCTCTGACCACACCTCCCGGGAATTTGGTGGAACTGCTCGCTTCTGAGGAGAAATCGCTAGAATAGTTGCTAGATTTGGAGGTAGTGAGTTCCATATCTAAGGACAAGGACTCGTCTTCATCCAAAAACCTGTTCTCCTTCCACTTGAAATAGTTTTTGTAAGAAGAGGAAGTCTCAGCTGCATCAAATATCATATCATTTTCATCACAAATTATGACACTGGTTCTTTTGGAGACTCCATTGGCATCCTCGTGTTCTTCTTCAGGACTTGCGAAGCATAGAGAAGGCCTAGTGCTTGGCTTTAGATCTGAGCTGACTATGTACAGGGAATTGAAGCTCTTGGAAACATCTTCCTCTCGACCGCTCGGAGTGACTCTGAATGAACAAGTCTTCGGCTGAGCACAGGAGAAAGTGCACGACTTATTGCTTGATGTTTTCCTGAGTCTTGTCTTCTCTTCTTCTTCATCATAAATATTTTTTCCCATCAATTTCAATTTTATGAGAGTGGTTTTAAGAGCTCTGAGCGAAGGTTTCAAACTGACCTTGTCTTTGCCCATTTTGGATCAGCTGAGCGAATTATGCTCGCTGAACTCTGTTTGTTTTTCTGAGAGAATAAGAATGAGTGATTTCTATGATCGCACTCAGCTTAGGCTACATCAATCTTCAATTGGTTGGATTTTGGGTGTCTCCTCCCAACTAACTTATCAATAAAAAGAATTAAACTCGAATCTTCTTGACTCACACCTTAACAAAATGAGCTAATAAAAATTGACAATCTACCCAATATCCATTTAGAAAAGAAAAATAAAAACTTCGGCAAGACAGAATAACGTATAACGTATACAGACAACTACTTTTTCTGACCTGCGAGTGTTCCATCATTCATCCAATCCAAGGGAGCCCAGAGGATGAGAAAGCCAACATGTAGAACAGCCTAACATAGATCCATTAGAGAAGGCAACCCAATCATCTATCCATTATTACAGAAAGCAACCCAACCCCTGCCAGAGAGTGACGACGTTGTTCCTCGTGTTCTGGTACTGGGACATTATAACACATTTATTGAGCTTTACTTTTTATGACAAGTTCACCACAGTCAATCAACCTCCATCCCCTCATGAAGTAACGCCATTTCCAGCTCCGGTCCGGTTTCTTCTTCGCCTAAAATTTAATGGACAGGAGGCCTGAATATGGAAACACGAGAAAAAGTTGCTCCACCGATCTTTTATCTCAATAATACAAAGAAAGACGTTAATAATACAAAGAGACACGGGAACTCTTTGATCTCTCTCTTTCACTTGTACGCTCATTTTGTCATCCACACCTTCCTTATCCCTTATGCTGTCCATTTTGTCATCCACCCCCTGCTTTCCTTTTTGTCATCCTCTTCCTTATCCAGTACATCCGTGCAAATGCAACTTCTCTAACCTATTCTTCTAATTTATCCTTTAACTTATCGAGTACATCCTTACAAATTCCAACATGATAATGCAATTTGTGTAACCTATTCTTTAATTTGTTTTTATGACTTTTTGGCTTTTACTAAATCACGGGTTATTGATATATCTCACTTGTATGTTGTTGATGTAGTTTTGGATTATAGTAGCATTTGAATCTATGATCCTGACAAGTAGCATGTTGATGATGTAGTTTTGGATTATAGTGGCATTTGAATCTATGATCCTCACAAGTTGTAGATTCCATGATTAAAAAAAACAGTGAATGTCTCTATCTTTGAAAAACAAAATTGCTCCAAAAGAAAGTTAAACTTTGCATATTAAAATTATTATGAAATGTAATTGTATGTATTGAAATGCTTAACAGAAATCAATAATTGAATTCAATATGCATAGATAGTTTGCATCATGGTAGATATTACCGATTTACACATATTACAATTCATTGTGTCGAAGATGTGCATTCTATAGTCTCTTAGGGGGATGTGTAACTCCTTCCGTGTTCATCCTGGAGTTGACCCATGTCCTTTTTAAAAAATAATTAAATTGGCTCAAATTATATTTAAAACATTTAGAAAGACACACACACATATAAAACTATACAAATTAGATAAATTAAAACCCTTCTTCAACATTTACACTTTAAATAAGGGTTTGCATCTATGAGATTTGATCCCTATAATTCTTGATAAAACTCCTTTTAAAATGGATTTATATTGATTATATCTTATCATCTTTTAACCTTTAGTGAGCCTTAAATGAACCTCTAAATTTTGATATAGGCAATAACCCTTGATGTCTTGTGCTTTATGATCATATGGGTTCTCATTGTCTTATATGTGTATATTCCCTACATAACGAATGATGTAATGGGTTTGTGTTGAACAATGTGGATTGTTATTAATCCATTTCATATTCCTTTTTTTTACGGAATTTATTTTTGAGGCTATACATACTTTTGTTGGTTTATCCCAAAGTTTAGTCATCATAGAAGGTTTTGGACATTGCACATTAACTTATCCAGTACATCCTTACAAATTCCAACATGCTAATGCAATTTGTCTAACCTATTTTTTTAATTTATTCTTTAATTGTTTCAATTATTTTTTTTGGCTTTTACTAAGTCACGGGTTATTGGTATATTTGACTTATATGTTGTTGATGTAGTTTTGGATTATAGTGGCATTTGAATCTAGTATGATCTTGAAAAGTTGTAGATTCCATGATTACAAAAATAGTAAATGTCCCTATCTTTGAAACACAAAATTGTTCTAAAAGAAAGTTAATCTCTGCATATTAAAATTATTATGAAATATAATTGTATGTATTGAAATCCTTAAGAGAAATCAATAGTTGAAATAAATATGCATAGATAGTTTGTATCATGGCAGATATTACCGGTTTACATATATTACAATTCATTGTGTTGAAGACCTGTATTCTACAGCCTAAAAGGGGGGATGTGATGTGTAACTCCTTCCGTGTTCATCATGGAGTTGACCCATGTCCTTTTTAAAAATAACTAAATTCACTCAAATTATATTTAAAACATTTAAAAAGACACACATATACACACACACACAAATTAGATAAATTAAACTCTTCTTCAACATTTGCACTCTAAAAAAGGGTTTACACCTCGAGAGATTTGATCCCTATGATTCTTGATAAAGCTCCTTTTAAAATGGATTTATGTTGATTATATCTTATCATCTTTTATAACCTTTAGTGAAATAAATGAACCTCTAAATTTTGATATAACCAATGACCCTTGATGTCCTATAGCTTTATGATCGTATGGGTTCTCATTGTGTTATATGTGTATATCCCCTATATAACGAATGATGTAATGGGTTTGTGTTGAACGACGTGGATTATTATTAATCCATTTCATATTCCTTTTCTTTAAGGAATTTATTTTCGAGGCTATAGATACTTTTGTTAGTTTATCCCAAAGTTTAGTCGTCATAGAATGTTTTGGAGATGGTCATTTATTGTATTGGATAATTGGCACTTAAATCGCTCTGTTTTCTCAGTGTCTTGTTTTTTCGATGATTTGTTCTCTAGAATTGGTTATAAAAACCGGTGGAATCATAATTCCACCCCATTTACTGCGGAACTATGTCATGGAACTATGCCCTTAGCGGTTTTGACCCATTTTAAGACAACCCAAATCGTCAAAATCCCAAAAAATAACAGGCAAAAGTGGAACTATGCGTTGCCAAACAATTTTCCATCATCGATAGGGAGCGATTTGAGTGCCAATTATCACACACCATCATTTATTTGACAATCTAAATGAAAATGCTCTAACATTACACATCTTAGAGCTTGATTTATGCGTAATACCATAATGTTAAGATAATGAGCCATGTTTTGAACATTGTTGTAAAGGGAAGCTAGTGGTTAAAGCCAACAAATAGTATATTGTTGTATCGGTATCCTACATTCAATGAAATTCATTGCAAAATGATAATGGTCTACAAGATCACAAGAGTACAAGATCACAAGAGTGCCACGAAGGGTGGGCATATAACCATGACGTGAGGCTTCTTTCTTGAAGAACAAAAGTCACAAGCACTAGAGGATGGCTACAACAACCAGTTACAAAGTAACCAAATTTTACTCATCTTTTTGGTGTTGCAAACTAATCAAATTTTACTCATTTTTTTGTGTGGAAAATTTCATTAATGATTTTTTTTTATTGAAATTGCACCAATTTATTTTCAATTGTTCCTACACAAAAGATATATTTTAGTATATATCTTTTTGTCTTGAATATATGAATTTTCTAATGTATTGTTCCCACACAAGAGACATATTTTACTAAATTTCTTTTTGTCTTGAATATAAAATTTCTGCTAATATATTCTTAGTCTTTAATAATTTGTCCATTCTAATGCTTTAAAAGGAAGCACTTCACCCTAATTTTCTTCGTGTTTCAATTATTTCACCATAAATTTACAATAATTTGATAGCCTTTTCAAACTCATGTTGGTTATTTTTATTCAAGTGATGAGAATGTATATCATTACACATATTTCAATATCCTTAGCTTATTTATCTTTAATGCAACTGCAAATTTACCCTTACGTTCTATTATAATCACAAACTTAATTACCAATTCAATAATTAGAATTTCTCATTCTTAGAGAAATTCTCAATTCTGTGAAGAAAAATTACAATTTCCTCATAACGTCTACTCACACCAAACTTATCCCCTTCATTAATGAAAATATTCAAACCTTAGTAGAAAATAAATTATTCAAAAACCAAAATTTACAACTACACAAAATTTAACATTTCTTACTTGTTTCTTACCCAGAAATTCATTATTTGTGATTCCAACACTTTTCTTGCAAACACTAGCTTAAGATCTCTAGATATTTTGGTTCAATTTTCCTAGCCACAAATGGAAAAAATATGATATTTTCTAATTCAACTTCATAAAAATGACTAAAAATATCATCCCAAGAAACCTTCAATAATTTAATACAAATTTCAAACACTAGCACAATAAAGCTAAGTGTTAGATTAGGAATGGGTGTTTGTCGTGTCCCAAACCCGTGACAACCCCACTCTAAATATGTGTAATAAATTTTAATGTCCATGTAAATCATATTTGTAAGATAATGGCATTGAATGCTCTAGGAGTATGAATAATGAAACTCATTTCATAAGGTTTGCTCTCCATGTCTTTGGGTTTCTAATGCTTGCAATTTTTTAGTGTTGTGAAACTTGCAGAGCATTAGCTATAGGCAAGGTGGTCATATAGAAAAGAGGTGACACTTTTTCATGAAGATTGAAATCCACAAGCATTATAGTGATGGCTATAACCACAAGGGAAATGAAAGAAATATAGACAATTATAGTTAATTTCTCCACTTTACCATGGTGAATTGATATGCAAGTACTTCAAGCTTCATGTATTCATCTTAACCGCAGTCCTAAAACTTATCCTTATATATTTTACTCCTCATAGGAATGAATTAATAATAACAATGACCGCAGTCCTAAAACTTATCCTTATATATTTTACTCGTCATAGGAATGAATTAATAATAACAATGACCGCAGTCCTAAAACTTATCCTTATATATTTTACTCCTCATAGGAATGAATTAATAATAACAATGGAATTGAGAGATGTACTAAGTGGATGACTAAATGTTGTTGAAAGGCATTGATTTTCATGAAATTATATTAGATGACATATGAAATAAGTAGGATTTTTAATTCATAATTACATATCAAATTCATAAATTACATTATTTGGTATTCTGGGAGCTGTTAAATTCATATATATGAGTGAAAAAACAAAACCACTCATCATTCTCACTCTATTTATAAAAGTGTGAGGTATGTTCAGTGCTCATCCAACTCCTTCTAAAAATTAGTTCAATATAAGAAAGTGATAGTGCTCCTTCCCTTCCTCTTGAGAATTATTGAAGTGTGAAAAAGAGCTAGTGCTCCTTCTCCATACTTAAATTACACAAATGTAAGGAAGGGCTTATGATCGTTCTCCTCCCCTTCCAAATGGGAGGAAGTGTGAAAAACGGCCAATGCTCCCTCTCCTTCTCATCACTCTAATTACAAAAGTATGAGAAATGGACAATTCTTATTCTCATCCTTGATTAAATGATAGAAGTGTGAGAAAGGGCCAGTGCTCTTTCTCATGTTTCCTAAAGTTACTAACATGCAAGAAAATAGATTCATTCCTTTTCCTTGTCACTCTTATTATAAAAGTGTGAGAAAGAAACAATTATCCTTTCCCTTCCCACTTGCATGACATGAATATAAGAAACGACTATTACTCCTTCTCCTCAGGCCTCCAATATCTAGGAAAGGCCTGATGATCCTTCTCTTCATTTTTCAAATTACTAACGTGTGATCAATTACTAGCATGATATTTCTCTTCCTCTTAAGAATTATTAGAGTGTGAAAAAGAGCCAGTTCTCTTTTTATCACTTAAATTACAAAAGAGTGAAAAAGGGCCCATAGTCCTTCTCCTTCTCTTACAAATGGAAGAAGTGTGAGAAGGGGCTATTACTCCTTCTCCTCATCATTCTAATTACGAAAGTATGAGAAAAATCCAATGCGTGTTCTCCTACTCAATTAAATGGAAAAAGTGTGAGAAAGAGCTAGTGCTCCTTCTCATATTTTCTCAAATTATTAACATGTGAGAAAATGTAACTGCTCCATTTACTCCTCACTATAATTACAAAAGTGTGATAATGAGGCAATAATCCTTTCCCTCTCCACTGAAACTTAAAAACTACAAGAAAGGGATAGTGTTAATTCTCCTAAAGTGTATGAGAAATGACTACCTTGACTCACTTGAAATTAAAAAGGTGTGAGAAAGGGATAATGATCCTTTACCTCCTTTCAAAAATTAATAAGGTCTTTGTAAGGTCCAAAGCTTGTTCTCTTCTTCACTCAAACTACAAAAGGGTGAGAAACGGTATATTCTCATTTTCATCCTTGCTAGAATGAAAAAAGTGGGGACAATGGACCCATGCTCCTTCTCCTTCTCATAATTACTCCAATTACAAAATTGTGGTACTGGGATAGTTCTCCTTCTACTCCTTCAAAAAATTACTAAGGTATGAGATAAGGATTTTTCTCCTTCCCCTTTTTCCAAAAACTACGAAAGTTTGAGAAATAGATTGTGGTCCTTATCTTCTTCCAAAAAAATGATAAAGTGTGAGAATAGGGCTACTAATCCTTCACTTCCTCACATCAATTGTAGAAATGTGAGAAAGGGTGAAAGCTCCTTATTCTTTTTCTCCTCATCTTGAAAATTATTAAGGTATGATAAAGTGCTAGTGCTCATTCTCTTCCTCCTAAAAATTATATAAGTATGGGAAAGGATCAATGTTCCCTCTCTTCATAAATCAAATTACAAAAGTGTGAAAAAAGGCCCATGTTGATTATCTTCCCTTTTCAAATGGTAGAAGTAGGATAAAGGACTAGTGTTCATTTTCCTTCTCCCCATCACTCTAACTACATAAGTGTGAGAAATAACCAATGCTCCTCCTCCTCACATTTCAATAAATTACTAATTTGTGACAAAATCAAGAAACTTTTTTTACTCATCACTATAATTACAAGGGTGTGAGAAAGATACAATTATATTTCCCCTCTATAGTTGAATGGAAAAACTATGTGAAAAGGATAGTCCCCATTCTCCTCATATAACCTTGAATTGCTACATTCTAAGAAATGGTAATTTATCCTTCTCATCATCACTCAAAATTAAAATGTGTGAGAAAGGGATAATTCTTCTTATCCCCCCCCCCCCCCTAAAAATTACTAAGGTGTGAGAAAGCTATAGTATCTCTTCTTTTCTTCACTCAAACTAGAAAAGTGTGAGAAAGGGTCATTGCTTCTTTTCCTCCTCAAGTGAATGATAAAAGTGTGAGAATGGCATACTAATCATTTTCTCCTCATCACTCTAATTACATAATTATGAGAAAGGCTTAAAAAGGATCAATGCTTCTTCTCCTCCCACCAAAAATTAGTGAATTATGAGAAAGAGATAGTTTACATTATATTTGATCCACATTGCAGTTGGAATTATTTTCGGATGATAACTTCGAAACATCTTCGACAAGTCATCGATGTCAACACAACTTCGACAAGTTCTGAATTCGACATGGCTTCGAAAACTCTGCAACTTCGACAAGTTCCACGACCTCACCGTTTCGTGGCGTCGACATGCAGCGTCGACCTGCGAATTGCGACCGTCGAAATACGATAGACTGTCTCTCTGTCTTCCAGTCGACTGTAATGGTTGAACTTCCGAACCGTTCTAACTTCTCTTGTAACTGAATGTAACAGTAAGGCACCCAAGCATCTCAGCACTCTCTATATAAGCATGTATAATATTGTAACATACATCAATCGATGATCTCCTATCTAGTAATAGAGAAGATTAGTTCGCATTCCTGCATATTGCCTGTGTGTATTTGTGTTCTGCCTGTGTAGTGTATTCATGCCTTGATTATTCTATTTCTTATGCTTCCGCCATAAAAAATCCGACTCATTTAGTCGAACTGTTTTCCCCCTCCTACTTCCTGGCCACGTGTTGATCATTGGTATCAAAGCTCTCATCTTTGTTCGTTCTTAAGTTTTCATAGACACTTCCAGTGAAGTTACTGACTTATGTCTGTTCAAACACTCTCTCAATCTCAACAATCCAAGCAGATGCTACCTCCAGAAATGGCAGAAGAAACAGACAATATACATGCAACTAACGAGACAGCACAACTTATTGAGCAAGCACTGAATCGACTATGAACTTAAATGTTCGGCCAGTTCAATGAAATTCTCACACGATTTGCTTCGACATCCGAAGGATTTTCGACGAGAATTCACTTCGACAAAATCAACCCCTTTAAAGTGCAAATGAATTTGGACATACCGAATCTAGAAGGAAATATTGATGTGAAATCCGTTGAAAATTGGGTACAACAATTGGAATTCTATTACTCTGTGAATCAACTCTCAGAAGCAGACAAGATCACCATTGCAGCCTTAAATATGTCAACATCTATGCACTGTTGGTGGGATAAACTCTCAACAAAGATGGATAAAAGCGGAGACCCCATCGACACATGGGATAAATTTTTCGAATACATCTAAAAGTAATTTTACCCACCTAAATACCTTGAACACTAGTATAAGAAGTGGCAACAGCTAAGGCAATGGAAAGACCAATCAGTACAGAGTTACACTAATGAGTTCTATCGACTCATGGCTAGACTTGGCGTCCAAAAAGAATATAAATTGCTTATTCTAAAGTACATCAGTGGATTGTCCTAATACATCCAATAGGAGATGGAATTTCTAACTGTCAATACGCTCGCGGATGCATTCCACTATGCCAGCAAACTCGAAACCAGGCAGAAAGGGAAAGCACGCTTCACGACAAACTCGACATCAGGACGACCACCCAACAAGAAGGCACCATCCAACATCGACAAGTTGAAATCTTCTCTGCCGACACCACCAAAGCCAAATCATGAAAAAAATACTTTTTAGAAAAGGGAACGTATCAAACAAACCCCGACCAGGAAATGGTGTGATTACCACCACTCATCTTGGAATGATACGTTTGAATGCAAAGCTCGGAATAAATTTTTGGAAAATTTTTCGACATCCTACGCGTTCGACAAGACAGTGGAAGAGTCTGATCAAGACACAATGAACCGTCTGACATTGACATCGAAAAATACAGTAGCCTCGACTATCGTCGATGAGGAGGAACGAGAGCGCTTGTTCCATACATGGATATGGATTCAACATAATCCATTACATATGATTGTGGATAACGGGAGCCAGAAGATCTTTGTTTCCAAAGAACTTGTGAAGAAACTAGGTCTTGTCACCACTCTGCATCCTCAGCCTTACAACATCAGTTGGATGAAGGATGGACAGGAACTATGGATCACCTGACAATGCAAAATCACCTACTTCAAAAATCCTTTTGAAGATGAAGTACTCTGCGACGTGCCACCACTCTCTATAGCCGATGCCCTGTTCAGAAAACCTTACCTATGGGATCGCCATGGAAGTTACCAATCACGACCATAGAAGGTGATTGTCAAGATTCAGAATCGATGGTACAACATACTAGAATGACGACCTACACCAATGGTCTCAATGATATATGATAAACAAACAAAGAAGCTGATCAATCATGCTCAAAATTTCGCGTTAATCATGATCAAACCACAACATTCTATGAAGACTACAACAACGAGTCGACTCACTAACCAGTACAACTCTCGACAAAAGCAGTTAATTGACAATGTTCTCGATGAGTATCAGAGTTTATTCCAAGAGCCGGACGAAGTACCTCAACATTTCTAGGTAAAACAATCCATTGAACTTGCTCATGGTTCTTCTTTGCCTAACGCATCTGTTTACAGAAGATCCATTCTCAAAATGAAGAGATTCATAGAAAAATCCAAGATTTGATCGACAAAGTTCATATCCGACCTATCTCACATCCTTGTAGAAGTCCAGTCGTCCTCATTCCAAAGAGAGGCGGGACTTGGCGCATGTGCATCGACTATAGGGCACTCGACAAAATTTTGGTAAAGAATCGCTACCCACTGCCGTAGATAGATGATCTCATCGATTGTTTGAAAGATGCTAAATGCTTTACTAAGCTCGACCTCAAGTCAGAATATCATCAAATTGCAATTGAGCCCTTGGATGTGTGGAAAAATTCTTTCAAGACCAAGGAAGGATTATTTGAAAGGTTAGTCATGCCTTTCGGCTTAACCAATGCACATGTGACCTTCATGCAATACATGGACAATATTATGCGACCTTTCATCGGCAAATGGGTCATTTTATACCTTGACGACATATTGATTTTCATTCGATCATGGGAAGAACATGTTGAATAGCTTCGACAAGTCCTAGACACTCTCCAACAACATCGAATTTACTTGAACATGGACAAGTGTACCTTTGCGATGAAAAACATAAAATATTTGGGGTATGTAATTGACTCTGCAGGAATTCATGTTGATCCAGACAAAGTACAAATCCTAAAAGATTGGTCCATTCCTCAAAGCATTCAAGAACTAATAATTTTTCTTGGTTTGGAAAATTTCTATCGAGGATTCATACTCGGATTTAGTCACATAGCATGGTCGTTGAATCAGTTGACGAAGGGAAATGGACATCGACCCAACAAGAAGATTTTGAACAACTCAAGCACAAGATCTGTACTACACCAGTACTTGTGTCACCTGATTTGCATCAGCCCTTTGAGATTGAGATGGATGCATCGGACTATGCCTTGGGAATAGTGATCACTCAGTCTGGTCACCCAGTTTCTTTTCATTTCAAAAATTTTAATGATACAGTTAGAAGATATTCGGCGTACGAAAAAGAACTGTACGCCATTGTGCAAGCTCTCAATCAATGGAGGCATTACATTCTTGGCAAGGAAATAGTCATCCTCACTGACCATAAGCCTCTACAGTTCGCTCTGACCCATTCGAAACTACAGACAACCAGACAACTAAAGTCGATTAATTAGCTACAACAATTCCAGCTGGTGATTAAGTATCAGAAGGGTAAGGCTAACGTCATTGCCGATTGTTTGAGTCCACCACCCATTACTCTCCTTTTCACAGTGCTGAGTATGTAGGGATATGACATGACCACTTGGTCTCAGTTGTATCAGGATGACATCGAATTTTATCCAGTCTATCGGCAAATTCAGACTTACAAGTCATCGACCTCCGACTATTTCTTGAAATACACCTTGCTATACAAGCTTGGACAACTTTGTGTACCGACCGGTGAGCATCGACAACAACTCATTTGGGACGCACAGTACAACAAGAATGCACGACACTTTGGAGTAGCAAAGAAACTTTCTATCCTCCAGAAGTATTTCTTTTGGCCTACACTTAAAACCGACGTCAACAAGTACATTCGATCATGTGTGGTTTGTGCTGTTGCTAAACTTCCTAATCGATGACAGTGATTGTGCACACCTTTGCCAGTTCCTATTTGACCATGAGAATCTATTTCTATGGACTACTTGACGGGATATCCTACTACCAAACATCATCATGACGCGATCTTAGTAGTAGTCGACAAATTTTCCAAGATGGTCATTCTCATTCCATGCAAGAAGACCACAACAGTGTAGCAGACCGCGCAGCTCTTCTTTGCACATGTTTGGAAACATTTTGGTTTACCCACAAACATCATTTCTGACCGAGATTCCATATTTTTCAACATCTTTTGGATTACCCTCTGGAAACAGCTGGACACCCGAATCTCATTGTCGATAGCTTTCCATCCTTAGATTGATGGACATATGGAAATTGTGAATCGCTTGGTAGTACAATTGCTTCGTATGTACAACCACAAGCATCGATGAACATGGGATGAAATTCTTCCATACATACAACATAGATACAATCATACTCAACAAAGATCTACAGGAAAGAGTCCATTTGAGATCTGTTACGGATTTCAACACTCACCGCCTATCGACCTGATCAACTCCTTGACACAGTAAAACTCCGACACCGACTACAACTAGAGGGAAGTTAATAAAGCCTCGAAGTTTCGAGATCAAATTTGTGACATCTAACAACAAGCACAGGAAATGTTGCAATGAAAAAATGTGAAAGCTAAGGCCCAACAAGACAAGCATCGTATTCCTCATTCATTCTAGACTGGGGATAAGGTCTGGTAACATCTCAAGAAGGAACACTTCACTGACCCATACAAGAATCTCAAGCCTTTGCGATACGGCCCATACAGTATTCTTCAATAGATTGGTGAAAAAAATTTCCAGCTCGACATTCCTACATGCCTAGGTCTATATCCAGTATTCAATGTGGATCTACTTCAACCATATCATGCACTACTGTTGGAACATAATGAATTACTGACAACAGAACTCGACGACATCAATCCAGATGTTCAGGAGCCTCTTCCTTGTGACACCATTGTGGGATGACGAGTATGCCATACAAGGACAAACACAATTCCCTCGTTCCAAATTTCTAAAGCCGGACATATCCCGTCTCAAGGAAAATGGTACTCTACTACTGAACTGATCGACAAGTTTCCTCACCTTCACGAGCAAATAATGGGGACCATTGTTTCTTAAGGAAGGAGGTCAGATCCACATCGTAGTTGGAATTATTGTCAGATGCTAACTTTGACACATCTTCGACAAGGCATCGACGTTGACACAACTTCGACAAGTTCCAACTTCGAAATGGCTACGACAAGTCTGCAAATTCAACAAGTTCCGTGACCTCATAGTTTTGCGACGTCGACATGCAGTGTCGACCTGTGACTTGCGACTGTCGAACTATGAGAGAATTTCTCTCTATCTTCCAGTCGACTGTAACGGCTGAACTTCTAAACCATTCTAACTTTTATTGTAGCTGAACGTAATGGGAAGGCACCCAAGCGTCTCAACACTCTCTATATAAGAATGTATAATATTGTAACATACATCAATCGATGATCTCATATCCAGTAATAGAGAAGATCAGTTCACATTCCTGCATATTGTCTGTGTATATTGTGTTCTGTCTGTGTAGTGTATTCTTGCTTTGCTTATTCTATTTCTTATGTTTCCGCTATAACAGAGCCGACTCATTCAGTCGAACTATTGTCCCCCTTGTTCTTCCTGTCCATGTGTGGATCAATGTTCCTCTTAAAAAATACTAAAGTGTGAGAATGGAATATTTCTATTTATCCCATTCACTCAAAGTACAAAAGTGTGAGAAAGTTTCCATCTTCCTTGTTTGTGTAAACTTAGAACCTAGGTTCTAAATCATAAACTAATGATACCCCTATGAGAATTGTAATTTTGATTACCTAAAAGGGAAAAGTCTCTCCCACAATTCTCACAGGGATTACAGAGACTCAAAAAAAGTTAAGTTTTGATAATAATTTTCCATTAATGATATTAATTGTTTCCATACATCAAAACTGTATAGCTAAAAATACTAGTAGCGGGAACCTAAAACAATCCCATTTTTTCAGTCTTCAAACATCATAACATATAGTTATCGCTTTTCCCAACTATATTGTAACTAACAATACTTAATCATGAATTAACTATCTTAATTTCTATATTGTACTTTTACTACACAAGCCTCTATACAATATACTATTTAACCTATTACAAAATATATTATTCATTTACAAAACTTAAGACAATGCAACTAACATTGCACCAACAAGATCCCAACATTATCATTGCCTCGACATTGAGCCAATATTCACTCCTTAACAACAACTTGTTGGAATGAAGGAAGAACTTGCTTTAATTGTTCTGTAAACTCTGGTAGTTAGATATCCAATTTCTCAACTGATTATAACAATATCTCAAAATCTTGCTGAAATTTCCAATGTAGTAAACTATGGAAGTGATCTCACAATTTATCCAAATTCAATAACTCGGTTAGACTTCCTATAAACCTTAGTAGTGCTTAAATATTTCTTCATTGCCTGTTCCTAAAATTGCATGACCTAATTAGTGACTTGTTGTTGCTCCACTCTGGTTGAAACAATCTTCTTAGTAAGTCTCAAAATGCCTTTCATGGATTATACACGAGTAAAAATAGGTAAATTGATTAAAGTCTATTTTTTAACCTTGACTTTCTCTTCCCATAACTTGAGTTCAGTTTCCTTATCACAGACTTTCGGCGCATCCTGCAAATGATTCAATAGCATAAAACTAGTATCTACTAATTTTGATGGACCTTCCACTTGGATTTCAGATTTTTCAAATTCCTCATCCACTTTTATTATCTAATTCTTAAACTCTATTTTTTCTAGTGTCAATACTTCAAACAAATTATCTTTCAATACTACATTTTATGCTTACAAACCCTGAATCAATGCCTTTATCTCATCACATTTTCTGTAATGTCCCCATTTTGACCCCCTTTTACATTAAATCGTAAATGATGTAAATATTGTTATTTAAGCATGGTGAGGAGCTCAAGGCCAAGGCCCCACCATTGATTTAGCGTTTTATGTATCGACAATTAAAAAAAAAAAGGATGCCAATGGTTCTTGTGCTAGATAGGCACAATGTAAATTAAGACATCATGTAAATACGAATTTTAATGAAAAACCCACAACTGGCTATGCAATGCAACAAAGAGATGGGGGCATGATTCTAGAAGGAATAGGGAGGGAAATTATTCAAACCCTTGATCCAATGGTGTTAATCCATGTGTCAATGAGAAAACCCATAAACCACCAACTACCCATTTTGGGTTATGCACCCAATCATTTAATTCTTCTAGAAATTGGTTGAGGCAGTTAATGCCTTGGGAATGAAGAGGTATGGCAGCCAATTTCGTGCATGGGCAAGCCATCAACCTGGGAAAACGTACTTTTGCTTCTGGGGCAAGAAAACACCCACGAAATGGTGCCCAAAGCCATTCTGAACCCATAGTCTTTCCTCTCTCACGTAGTCTGAGCTAGCTGGGCTCTCCCCATCACGTTTTTTTTACCAATTTCCTACATTTTTCCATAGTTGGGAGCTCATTTTTGTGTTGCACAGTGGCTGGGAGAAAGGGAGTCACGTTTTGGGGGTTTATAGAGGTCGTTTTTGCCCCTGAAATGCAGAAAAACATTTTCTGAAAACGAATTTGCTATCCCAGGGTTTATTCCCCATCTACCAGTTTGTTTTGGTTGCCCACATTTTTCAGCACTTGTGTTTTTTTGTAGGGTGCATCCCTGTGTTGGTTGGAAATTATGAGCAAGAATTAGGAGTGGAAGTGGACCAGAATTGGCTTGATAAACCTAGTGAGGAGTTAACCTCTCAAGAGTATCAAAAGGGTTGGTTGCTCTTCTATGCACAACTTGAAGAACACTAGAATGGAAGGTATGGCCTGAGGGACTGTGTATTAGTGAAGGGAATACTTCCTTGTGCCAGGTGTGTAGGTATTGTGGATACCGAGCTAGATATATCTTGTAGAGGGTGCCCATATCTCTACGGATGATCCCACTAGCTTAGCAATTCTTCCTTCAATTTCCTAACAGCTTGATAAACCCAACTGTAGCTTGGCTTGGCTGATTTGGTGTATCTTTGAGCTATGTGTGAGTCTGTTGTTCCCTGATTCCTTGTAGAGATCATGCCGAGCTCGGGGGTGGCAGTGTGTTGAGATATTGATAATCACAACTGGCCTATGGTTGGGTGGAACGTTGCAGCTGCATAGCCAGTTGCTCGGGGCTACTTTGTTATAAGATAAGTACTCTCTTGTGTTAACTCTGCAATTATTTATTTGATGAATATCGTGAATGTATGATGGATGTGTTATTGAAATTACTTCCGCTATGTTTTCTTATAATTATACATTTCCATATGTCTTTTTATATTATGTGAATGCTTACTTAAAAGTTCATGGGGCTAGATGCCCAGCTTTAGCATCACGTTCTCTCTATCATGCTGGTATGATGGGAGGGGACATTACATTTTCCTTCAGTTGTGGTTTGCACAACATCCTAATTATCCTCTTGGTATATCATTGAATATAAATCCTCAACTGTAGTCACCAACGAATTATGTGTAGCCACCTCTTTTGCATGCCTATGTCCTATATCACTATTAATCTCAACTCAAATCCAAATGTTTTGCTCCCATTTCCATTATAACCACTGCAATATAATACTGCAAATGCTGAAAAGAAACATGTGACAGATCCACCCTAAATTCATAACAAATTGACACTACACTAACATATCTCTTCTTTACAAGTTGTTTACTTCGCTTTTCTAGGCTCAATCTAGACTCTTGCACAACATCATCTATATCTATATCTATATCTATTGTACCTTGATCTAAAGTCCTCAATTTCAATTTAGATTTCAATTTTGACAATTATTGTGTAGAATCCAGGTGAACCATCTATTGTGAATCAAGATATACCTAAACAATACTACTAATATCTTGAAGTAATGCCAATTTTTGTTGGCCTAAAATTTCCTGAACCAGTTTTGTATTAGTGTGAAAAGGGGAGCACGACAAAGTGGGAAAATGAAAGTGTGTTTGTAAATAGTGGAAAGGGTAGTGGTTGATTGATTCAACCAAGAAATTGGTTAAGTTAGGAAGATAATTAGATTTTTGGGTCCACTTAGTGGCCTGCGGGGGCTATGCTGAAAAGTATATATATGGAACTGGTTGGGTAGAATATGTTGCTAATGAATTAAGAGAGAATTTGGTGAAGAGTAGATGACCCCATGTATTTTTTGTATGACTGAAGAGATTTTTGTAAAAGAGAGATGGATCTACAAGCTGTGTGCACATATCTATAAGACGATAAAGTGCTTTCTATAATGGGATCTATATTGAATAAAAGAAGCATTTCCATGGTTTTCTCTGTTTGGGTTTCCATGTAAAAATGTATGGTGTCCTTTGTATGTGACGCTTATGAATGTGTCTTTTGTGTTGATTATGTAATGTTGATTAGTTGAAAAATACTCGGTACAATGGAACATAAATGTTATCCTTTTTAATAAACTACACAATTAATTGATGCATGATGATGGTTATATGGATTAATAGTTCTTTGTTGAAGTCTTGTTAATGTATATTATGTTAAAATAGAGCATGATCCCCTTCATTGCTACATAAACTTGGTTCTTGCATCTCCCATAGGTGCTCCAGGTGAGACGTTACCTATTCGTAGGTAATGCTGAAAGAGATAGTATCTTTGGCTTTGTTGGTATGTGTCGCAGTGAATATGCATCTTCCCACAAATGATCCAACCACTGTCGATTCATACGTCTTTCCAGAAAACAATCTAATCCTAACCTTATGACCTCTCTAAGAAGAGGCTCGATCTGGTTATATTGGCTTTGTTTTTTTGTGTTTCTTTGACATTTCTTGTTCTGATATAGAGGATGGTAAAACATCCTGTGCTTCTTCTTCTAAAGTCCTAATACTCCTTCAAGTAGGTCCTGCTCCTTTTTATTTCCACTTAATCTTGGATGTCCTTGCATTGTATTACTAGTAGAACCTTGAACCTCTTATTTCTTCTTCATCTTACTTTTTGGAGTATTCAATATCTCAACCTCTGGATTAGGTTGCATCTAGAATTATGATAGACATTCTTGCATTTCTTCTTTAATTTCGTGGTCCAAAGTGAAAAAAGGTAGAACCTTTGTTCTATTTGAAGGATCCGCACGAGGTGAAATAACACATTATGGGAATCCACTAAAAAATGTATCATAGAATCATACTTATCTACTAGAAAAGGAAGAATATGTTATGACTATATTTTTTCATGTATCATCTCCATATACCAATCTTGAGATGTCGATTAATTGGTACTCTATTGCACCTCCTTATCCAAACTATGTTGCCAGATACTAAAATTTCAAGCTGGAAATGACTTAGTTACCTTACTATCATATTGTCTTCCTTAGGGATCTTTCCATTCCACCATTGCAACTAATAATAACACCCAACTCAAATGAAACTATTTACCCAAATTTTGAGTATCAAGATAATCCTGAATAAATTATTCCAATAAATATTTATCCCAATTCATTTTGATATTTATGATGTAAATAATACCCCCAGAGGGAATTTATCCTTCCAACACTTTCTAAGAACTTGCACTACTAAAATATGAGTAGATATCCAAGTTATGGATTTGAAATAGTATAAATTATTTCCCCTCTTGTCCAATGATGTGTCCAATATTTCTAATAAACTTCATTAGACTTTCAATATCGCACTTCTATTTCTTTTGTAGAATATCCCCCTTTTCATGACAACCTAGACACCTTATGCATCATATAAACATCCACAAGATATGCTATATCTATCTGCAAACATCGTCTGTGCAACCGACTCAATAGAAATTGGATGCAACACGTAATGCTAGGTTCACACCCAAAATGTGGAACATCTGATAGCCACATAATTTCGTAATGATAAATCTTCTATGTCCACTCCTTAGGGATGATGGGTTCATTACCATCAAGACCCAAAATCATATCTACATAATTAGACGACTCCAGACTAGGAATATTATCACTATCCTACAAGTTAAAATCCAAATATTTCATAGACAATACCTTCCTCAACAATGGTTCGTTGATGTTAACCCTGGTATCAATCTTTGCAAAAAAAATATCCACTTCTTTAAATGCTCGTATCTTTATAGGGGCTTTGGGTACTACTGAAGTGAACATTTTTCCTTAAAACACTTCAACTCTGCTCAAAATTCAACTATGACTTTTATCTCCATTATACCACCTCTCCTAGCACTTCACAAATATTCTTCAAACTACAACACTCTCACTACCAAACTTCACTCAATTTAAACAAATACTCCTCTTGGTTGTCAATTTTCAATAACATCAACTCACATTTCCTTTGCAATAACTTTCAATGTGGCTCTTGAAATTTTTTCAATCCTCTTTCCAATACATAATGTGTCTTTCCAATATTATCATCATTACCTGATCTCTCCTCATTCCAATTGTTTGCAATCATTTTAATTCTTTCCATAAATGCAATGAACCACTTCGAGCTATACTTCACTTTTATTCAAATTTCAAAATTAACTACTTCCACTACACTTTTTAACTAACCTACACCATCATCCATAAGTATAAATAACATGTGTACCTTTCATTAACTACCACTACAATCTAAACAATTTAACTATGTACATCATTATCAATCGCTATTTAATTGTCATTCTCCTAACCCCTATGGCCATAATATGATTTAAGTATATTGCCATTTACCATACATTTAAGTGGATCATCCCATAATTTCTATACCTTAATAGCACCCACTTTTGTATTATAATCAATACTAAAAAGACCCATCCATCTTGTTCACATCTTGCTAATATGTTTTATGTATCTAATGTTGCACAACAATACTATGGAGCCAAGTTCCATTTCTTGCTTTCTTATATTTTGATAATGCCAAGCTTTATATTAAGCCCTAAATATTGGCACATTACTCCCTATATAGTGGCACATTACCCCCTTTATTATGGTGCATTACATATTATGTATGTCGGCTTGGGTCTATTAGTTGTTATTGTACCCCTTTGTCTTCTATATATAGGAAGGAGACCTTTTCACGTTAGTCATCATTGTATCTTGTCTTGTCTTATGTACTTAGTACATTGTGTAAGGAGGTTCCTCCATCAAAGAGGATATTTATTAATATCATTTCTTCATTATTAAGGCATTGATTAATTTATTTTGGCCTAATTATGCTATTTTTATGCTATACTTGGGACTTGGTTGCATAACATTCAGTATCAAAGGTCTTTCCTCGGGACTAGTTTCTTTAAAACGAGTCATCTTGGAATTCGCACTATGATTTTTTTTCTAGAAGGATTTAGATAGTGATATTAAAAACCCACATCTATCACTGGACGAGATATCTTTGGTCTAAAATTCAGGTCCTTAGACATCACAGGTTTGGGTATATTGGCCTCAAAATCTAGGGGTTTTTACTAGTCCAAAAACTTGTCTAAAACAGGTGTTCTAGGGAAAACGGTCATATCTGGGGCATGCCAGATCCAAAGTGACTGATACAAGTTTCATAAGAAAGAGTACAGACCATAGTATCGTTTTTAGAGGTTTTAGACTAAGATACAAAATATTGGACACATGGAAGTCCGTGCATGTTCAATCTTCTGAAAGGACCAAAAATTAGAAGTGTTGGGATATTTGAAATAACTTTCTATTGGCACATCAAAATTATGTAATACCTATGGAATAGGGAAAAGGAAATATAAGGCTACAACAGGCTGAATTTTTAGATACGTAGGAGTTGAAATTTGAATTTCACCTTAGTTCTAAGTCGTCCCTAAAACAATCTTCCAATCAAGGTTGAAAAAGGTACGTCATTTTACATTTGAATAACTTGAGTAGAAGGATCTAATCGTGGTGAAACCTAGGGTGTGATACATGTCTATATTTTTCTAAATTCCTCCTAAAAGGGGAACCTCTACACCAAATAAACCTCCAGATAGTTCTACATGAAATTATGATGAATGTGAAGAAATGCATAAGGACATATCTGATTTACAAGAGAATATGGTGACAAAATGTGCACTAACATCAATCATAGGTCAAACCAAGAATGAAGTGGAAGTTAAAATGGATGATTTGAAAAAGGACATATATGATTTAAAGGGTTAGAAGGGGGATATGAAAGTTTTGAAATAAGGTATGTTAAATTTGCTGCAAGAAGGGATTCCTAGAAGTGACAATATCCCCCATGAAATTCACGATGAAAACAAAAGGAACATACATAATGAATTTAGGGACTCGAACATGGGGTCAAAAACCAAGTACATACCAAAGATCGATATGAGGAAGTTTGATGGCATAGATCTAGTCACATGGATACTACATATAGAGTAGTTCTTTGAGCTCCACGAGTTGCAATGCACACAAAAGGTACGCATTGCATCTTTATATTTAGAACCTAATCAGTTTTTGTGGTATAGTTGGATTTGCTATCGTAAACCACTTGTGACTTGGAAAATTTTTATGGAGGAATTGATATCACATTATGAGGACACAAGTAACAATATCTTCTTTAGCAAACTAATAAATCTCAAACAAAAGGGTTCAATTGGGGAGCACATTGAGAAATTCCAAAGATTGAATATCAAGGTCACAGATATTCCAGAGGAGCATCTGACTATCATCTTCATAGGAACTTTAAGAGATAACATCCAACATGAGGTTCTCTTATGGGAACCTTAATCCTTGTAGCATGCATTTTGGGTGGCAAGAAAATTTGAAAACAAAATTATGGCAACAAGGAAGTCTATCACATACAACTATAAATAAGGAAGTGTGGTCTCGAGTCATCCACAGCCTACAAGGTTGACACAACAACAACTAGAGGAAAAAAGAGAAAAAGGGATTTGTTACAGTTGTGATAGAAAATATAGTAAGGGCCACAAGTGCTTGAGAAGAAACTATTTTACATAGATTGTGAAGTAAAGGAAGAAAATGAAAAAGAAGCACCAAAAGAATAAGAACTGTCTCAAGATGAAGCAGTAGATGATACTACTTCCGAATAGATTACTCCCATCATATCTTGTCATGAATTGGTTGGAATTAACACTCCTCAAACTCTCAAGATCGAAGGATATATCAAAAATAAAATGGTAACAGTGTTGATTGATTCTGGTAGTACTCATAATTTCATTCATTGTAAATTAGCCAAGGTTCTCAATTGCTTTGTATACCCAGCACCATAGTTTCAAGTAATGATTGCAGATGGAGGATCTATCAATTGCTCAGGAAAATTCCATAATATCAATCTCACCAAGGGGGAATATGTATTGAATATTTCAATGATTTCTATTTAGATGAGGGGTGTTGATGTTGTCTTCGGAGTTCAATGGTTACAATTATTGGGAACAATGGATTTTAATTTTTAGAAGCTTTTCATGAAATTTTTATGGGAAGGAAAATAATATGATTTAAATGGTATCACAAGGAAACCAACTAAGGTGATAAGCTCTAATGGTACAGAAAAATTGATAAAAAAGGGACATCAAGGTGTAATTGCACAATTATGCTCATTAGATGTTCAAACATCTAAGTCTCCTATTTTTCCAGATATCTAGAAGGTGATTGATAAGCATTCCAAGGTATTTGAAGATATTCCAATAGGTCTTCCATCTGTTCGAGATTTTGATCATGTTATTCACTTAATTTTGGGAAGTGTTCCTCCTAACATAAGACCTTACAGATACCCCTATGGACAAAAGAGTGAAATTGAGCATATGGTTGAAGAAATGTTAGATGTCAACATAATTAGGCCTAGCCAAAGTTATTACTCTGCACCAATGGTAATGGTACACAAGCCGGATGGATCATGGCGTATGTGTCCAAATTATAGAGAGCTCGACAATATCACGATTAGAGATAAATTTCCCATTCCTATCATTGATGAATTATTAGATGAACTACCTGGAGCATTTTTCTTCACAAAGTTGGATCTCCATTCTGGATATCATCAGATTAGAATCGAGGAAGAAATTCCAAAAAAAGCATTCAGACCTCATGAAGTTCATTATGAATTTTTGGTCATGCCATTTGGTCTCATGAATGTTCCTTTCACATTTAAGGGTTTGATGAATTCCATTTTCAAGCCTTTCCTTAGAAATTTTTTTCTAATATTATTTGATGATATACTAATCTATAACAAGTCTTGGGAAGAACATGTTCAACATATTGACAAGGTACTACAACTACTAAAGGAGCAATAACTATATGTATACTTCCAAATGTTTCTTTAGGGTAAAGGAGGTAGAATATTTGGGTAATATTGTAACTCAAGAAGGTGTCAAGGTAGACCCCAACAAAATTAAAGCCATGTTGGATTGGCCGATTCCCAAAAAACTGAATAATATTCAAGGAATATTAAGTCTGATAGGGTAATATCACAAATTTGTTTAGAAATATGGAAGAATAGAAACACCTCTAACAACATTATTGAAGAAAGATTCATTTTCTTGGACTCAAGAGGAAACTCAACCTTTTGAACAGCTTAAGGAGGCAATTTGCAAAGCTGATGTTTTGGACACACCAGACTTCACAAAAAAAATTATTGTGGAATGTGATGTGTCAGGAAATGGCATTGTCATTGTTCTAATGCAAGAAGGACACCCGCTTGATTTCACATGTCATCCAATCAAGGGAAATCACTTACAAAAGACCATTTATGAGAAGAAAATGTTGGCAATTCTACATGCTCATAGGAAATGACATACTTACCTAATAGGTAGACACTTAAAGGTAAAAAAAAATCATGATAGTCTTAAATACTTATTAGAATAGAGATTATCTTTGGAAGAGAAACAAAAATGGGTAACCAATATGATGGTATATGACTTTGAAATCATCTATCGAAAAGGGAAACATAATGTGGTCGCAGATGTGCTTTCTAGAAAAGATGAATATGTCGAGGAATTACTTTGTCCAATTTCCATTCTACAACCCGATTGGGTAGTAGCAGCTAGGGAAGAATGGA